>OX382273.1:23765773-28665919 GCA_947507595.1 Pyralis farinalis | reverse complement strand
TTTAACGGAAGTATCGCGTGTTTTATTTATTTTGTTGAAACCTGACGTTTCGAACGCTTTGCAGCGTCCGTGGTCGCAGGAAAGACTGCAAAGCGTTCGAAACGTCAGGTTTCAACAAAATAAATAAAACACGCGATACTTCCGTTAAAAATAGTTTAATTTCATTCGCAAATATCACGCCACCCGACATGGGACAGTTTTGTGTCATAGTCTGCTACCCTCGAGCTTTGGCAGCAGTAGTATCAATAATCTCAAACTCTCTGGTCTACACCGAACAGCGAAACCACTAAAAATACAGCGGCATAAGCACCGCTCAATCGCTGGAGGTTGGGTTATCTTAAGAATTCGAGTGTTTGCCCAAACATCAATCATTGGCGACCCAGACATACAGCGTGCCCGCGCCAACAATTATTTTACATTTTTTTTCTTTTTCGTTGTAATTTGTTAAAGCTAGAGGACGTCTCTCCATTTATTCACAGTCCCTTTGGCTCTTTTTCCCCCTTAATAACCTCTTAAGTATTATCGAGGAGCGCAAAAGGCTAACCATGGAATCCAGGCTGTTTTCCTTTGCTATGCATTATATTGCCCTTCCCACAAAACTATTACACTGACTATTTAATAAAAACTGCTATTATTCAAAACCGTGCTATTTCTATCCAATACTTTTATTTTTAAACTTTAGCATTAATAAATCAATTAGAAAGGCACAGCGTTCAGTAACCGTTATTGTCTAGGGTGCACCGGGTAGTCGATATCGATGTTAATGGAATAGCAGCAGCCTGAACCTGATTCTCATCGAATATATCCGAAAAGATACTAACGGAGCAAACCTTTATGGCTTTAATGCTCTACGTAGTTGTCCCTATTGCCTCTTGCGCCTCGTTGCATCTTCGTAATCCGTCAAGGTTCAGGTATCTGATGATAATTGTAAACAAAGTCATGCACTCATTAGTCACTAGATTTATTTGTTTGTACTTATTATTATGTTCTTCTTTATACCTAGTCCTTCTCTCTTTTTTATTCTAGGTGCACACAACACACTTGAGAAATGGATAATGAAGGCTGCAAATACCTTCAGAACAGTTGCTCTAACTTCTGAGTCATTTGTTTGACAATAAGGCTAAAATACATTAACCAAACCATATTTTCCGCTGCCGCTTATGCTACGAGCGGCAGGAAAGATCTCGTCGCGCCTTGTCGCTGCCCGCGACACGAGGCCTTGTCACGGTTAACCTACAATGCCCGCCTCTACAAAATACTATGTTACCTACATGTTCGCGAAATAAGTTGTGCTTGAACAATAACAGGAAATCTTGTGGTCGAAGCTATTGAATGGTGTTTGACAAACGTTTTGAGCTTTTTTCAGGTTGTGGACTAATTTTGAAGAAAAAAATGTAGGTCTTGTTCCTATGATTGCCATTTAACAAATAATAAACTCATTATTTCAAACCTACGAAAAACTATTAGACTTTTACCGTTTAAGTTCTTTGCGTTGATGCAAATATGAACACCACCATACACCTACAAAATGTAAATTATCCAGATTCATTTATACACTTGAATATTGCACTCTAAAATCTGAAAGCAAATTTTAGAACTCTGCCATTGCATTAATTTCCTATTTCACATTGTATGTATGTATTGACTTGAAGTTTGCTCGCATCAAAATTTGGCTAAATTGACTATTTACAAGGGCCCCAAAATTTATTATTAGAAAGCAAACAAATATATATATAGTAAAGATAAACGAATGCTTAGAAAATATAGTAATTATCCACGAATAAACTCAGTATAATTTAAGATTGATGATTACTTGATGTTTCGAGGTGTAAATAAAGTTTTATGATATCATGCCGCATTAACTTGTTAGCAAAAACATTATTGGGTACTCCAGGAAACGCGTCACTTCCATCGAACGGCCTGGTGAATTCACCAATCAAAACATTACCAACTGATATCAAATGCAAATTTGAAAGATCCTGTTTGAACGTGCCGTTTAAAACCGCCAATAACACGTTAATAAACCACGACCATTACGCTAAACAGCTCGTGTTAGCACTTACTTGATGTTACAACCACTACTACGAGTTCGTAATACACTCCTTACAAGTAAGCACATTGGGGATACTCGTACATTTTAATCATTTACCTGAGCAGTATTCGTTATTATAAAAAAATGTACATGAGTTAGACGTGTGGGTGTGTTGTTCAAAAAAGCTTTTCTGATAACTGCGTTAACATCGACAATTATCGTTGCGACGTATAGCGTGTATACTTCAATTGATGGAAGTCACAAAAGCCCATAAAATCCCGCCTCACTCCTAGAAACGTAACAACCGTGCATCGAATTGTTATTTGATTGCAATCTTCATTAGGACAGAGGTACTTCCCCAGCCGGGCTGCTCATAAAATAGCACTCCACTTGTCTTTTGTCAGAGTCTCGTTTGTTAGTTGCAGAACAGATGCAGACAGAGGCTCCAAAGATTGTGGTGAACTACAAAAATTGGCCAGTAGCATCATTCAACGCATCGGTTTCAGACTGCAATAGTGATAGTTGACATCTACTCGTATTACAGTACGTTAGGAATAGTACGTCAAATTTCAGTACCTAGAAATTACAGATTTTGTACACTTTTTGTTACCGATATGGAACACCATGATAGAAAAACGGTAGTTACTTTGAATAGTAACAGCAACCGGACAGCGTCTTTGTATAATGGAATCCTGTGACGGTACTTTGCGTAGCGCATAAAATAAAAAGCATACACCATCAGGATTCACTGCTATATCAGAGCCTTGAGATATAGTACCTACGTCTAAAAAAAGTGTTATATTAGTACCTTACAAATATTTGCTTTAAAGTCAAACATCTCCATTAATGTACTTCTGTATAGTCTAGTTGTTTTTAACATGGATATATGGATGACTGATGGTGATGAGATATGAAAAGAATAGGACGTTCTTTAAATTCAGTCGCCGGCAAGCAGTAGTATAACTGGGTTGTAAGGGACATCATTAAATATATGAATGCCTTGACAAAACGCAGTAATGAATAAATAAATTATCAAAAAGTAAACAATATGTATCGATGGCGCACGCTATTTCGCATTGTAAATCAATATACACAATAATCACCCAAGAACACTAACAATGCATCAAGTGAGAACTAATATGACAGAATAACTAAAATAGTACATGTACTAAATATTTGTAATGTATGACATAATAAAATAAATAAAACTGATATTTCAAGCGTTCATGAACTACGACAACTGTCACCAGCATGGAGACCGTACCCTTGTTTTCCACTTACTGATATAAGATTACTACTGCATCAACCCTAATTCGTCCCACTGCAGGGATTCCCTTAAACCGAAAGGCCGGGTATATATGTATATATATATGAGCATACTCCACCACGCTTCTCAACTGCGAATTGGCGTTTACAAGCTACATGAAAGTCACTAACTTAACTTAATGTCTGTCATCTATCGACAACAGCCGCGACTGATAGTTTACGTGCCCTCCCTGGGAAACTCGTTTTAGATAAACCTATCCATGGGTAGGCTGCGATCGACGTTACTTTACCCTGCGTGTTCGGTTAGAATGACACGCTCGGCTACACCATCGTGCTCTCAATATATATGAAATTAAATAATCTCAAATAACGTAATTTTAAATTAAATACAGTTTTACCGTACGTACTTAATAGTAACGAATGAAACTCGATACCGGCGACAGAGCAAGAACAGTGCCACAATAGTAGCGGTATCGACCGCATCGTTTAGCGGTTTTGTGCAAGTATTCCACTTTTTGTCACCAGCCTCCCCAGCAGGTCCACAATCAAACATTCCAGCACCAGCTCACAGTTGTTCGACGACGTTGGTCATTAGATATTTCTTTTTTCGCTGTCTCCGCTCGATTGATCAATCGGAACTCGCTATAAAATTGTTATGATCGGTGTTATAATATCGTTTTAATTTCCTTTTACTTACGTATTTCATTTTGGCAACAGAAAAGCATGTATAATTTGCTGTTATTATCACATCAGTGCCTGAGTGACCGAGCTTTGCTCGACGTTTTTATGTTTTCCTGTTTTTCATCTCCTGGATTATAAATATATATATATAATACATATACACATGATAACTACATATACAGATGAGAACTGCTCGTTTAATGTAATAAGATAATAATTATTTATTTCATGAACCTCAGGTCCATCACATCTACCGGAACCAAAATGTGTAGATTATACTAAATATCTATAACTAAAAAAACGAGAAGCTCTCTGGTTGGTATGTTGCATGTGTCACTATATTCGAACACTCAGATTAAGCAACGTCGACTAAACCATTTCTATGGATGTATTTTTCTGTCTCGAGATTCTTGGTATTCGGAGGGCATGTTAAATCGTCGGTCCAGACTGTTGTTAATAGATGACAATCATTAAGCTCAATGGCCTTCGCGGCTTAAGAACGCTAGCTTCCGCCAATCCGCAGCTAGGGAGCGTGGCGGAATATGTTTAAAATCAACCCCATCGGTTGAGGGGAGATCCGTATGCCTGCAGTGGGGTAAGTAAGGCTTGGTGTGGAGGATACAGAATATGTTTACTATTTTCACACATAAATTTACCTATAATATTCCAGAGAAAGTTTAAAGACATTTACAACGTCTACTTCCTGTATTGCAAGTATTCATAGGCTGCGGTACACATCAGGTTACATACTTGTATACACACGACGTCGTATATAAAACATAGGATATACAAAGCGGAGAATGTTGGATGGATTTGCCCCGTTAACATGATGTGTCTTTAACAAGCTTATTCGATCGACCTACGTTATGGAATCTAAGGAATCGAATTACAACCACTTCCGATGATTGATTCATCATGAAAATTGAATTTATGCCAGAGTTCCGTAAACATTTTGAGTTCAAGGCACGCCTACCACATCAATAAAATTTTAATATACGCCACAGAAAAAAAATATTTTTAAATAATATTTATTAAAATATATAAAAATATTTATTAAAATCAATCCTACTAATATTATAAATGCGAAAGTTTATGTATGGATGGATGTTTGTTGCTCTTTCACGCTTAAACGGCTGAACGGATTTGAATGAAATTTGACACGTAGATAGATTATGATCTGGATTAACACATAGGCTACGTTATTTGACTACACGCGGGCGGAGCCGCGGGCAGCAGCTAGTATAACATGAATGTGACCGTCTGTAACTGAGCTACTGTACAGTTTAATATAATAGTACTAACAATATATATAGTTATACTATGATAGTTAATAAACTCGCACTCGCATCTTTTTAACATTCGACTGAAAACATTTTTATGTTTCACACTATCTAATATCCACGGTACACCGGTGTGTAGGTACACTATTTTGACTTAGAAGATTCTGTGAGAACACAACTTGTTTTTGTTTGTTTTTTTTTATCGAGTACGTATAAATCTACAGTTGCTTACTTTTGCGTTATGTTTTTCCTCACGTATCTAACAGTACAAGTACGAAGCTCACGTGTATGGGGCACGCTGCACGACGCACGCTGCACGCCGCGTTGACCTTTCGTCGTGACATTTTGGTGCGTTCGTTGCGTACGAAATGTCAACTCCGTGCTGCTCCAACAAGATAACTACTCCAAATGGCTATTAACTCGGGTCCCGTAACGAAGACGATTAAAACGTAATTGATATGAGAAATGCGTAATATATTGTGTTTACTGTGGATGCTGCTTTTGGTTGCAGGTACAATTACGCGACGGAGCTCACAAATTACGATCGTTGCGTAATTGTGAGTTATGTTGTGTAATTTATGCATTCGGGTGGTACAATAACATTGTTACGATTACGGATTATGGTTTTAGTACATCAGGATGTGTACATATATACGGATCGCTAGATTTGGTGCGATTACCTTAGCTTTAGGCTAAGCGCGTACTGTAACATTATAGGGGTAACAAATTTTGATTATTGTTAACTCAAAGTATATAATTCTGATTGCGTATTTGTTCATAAATGGTACATAAAAATACAAAAAATTCACAGAACAGGAAGTCCCGTTGACTCGTTCTCGGCTGTAGGTTCTGTGCTGTTCTATTACCCAAATTCAGCCTGCATTCATTGTACTTAATAAAAACTATTCACTTCAATTCATTCTCATGCATTGTAAATAGAAATCGGTTTTGAATATCTTGTCAAAATTAAGAATGGCGGATATAATCCCGATAAATGCAAATGTTGTTAATTTTTCACACATCGTGTGCGTTAACGGTTCATGATTATTGGGAACTATAATAATGCGTTCATACTTCATATTCTATTTTTAGATCTTTTTAATACCAACAATTATAAAAAATTCTGTAAAAAAATTGTTACGTAGTATTCAAATTACTATGTTGTGTAAAAATGACGAAAATTATTATAACAATTATATTATGTATTATGAAAGTAACTTTAAACTTTTTACTAAATGTATTGTGTTCAGTGAAAGTTTATTTCGTGATAAAAAGTGACACTTAAAATAAACTTTTTTATGGTTTGTTTACATTTTATCTTAGGCCCAAGTGAATACGGCATATAAACGAAATGTACTCCCTTCCGAGGTTCTCAGTCGATATCTACATCAGTGGGTTCTTTAAATAAGGTGTGAAGAGGTTTTCACAGGGTCGACAATGAGCGGAGCGTGTGTGTGTGTGTGTGCATCCATGCCACAAAGTGTTCTAAGCGTTGTTGCTACCATCAGGCAGCGTTGCCAGGTGGCGCAGTGGTGAAACGCGCTGTTACGCTACTTTGACACCAACGCTCGTCGGTTCGATTCCCACACAGTACAAACATTTGTGTGCGTGAACATGTCTGTTTGTCTTGGTCTGGGTATTTTCTATGTATAATAAGTATATATTTATAAAAAAAAATGTATTTACGTATGTTTATCAGTTGTCTAGTACCCATAACACAAGCTTCGCTTACTTTGGGGCTAGATAGCGCTGTGTAATTTGTCAAAAAAAAAACAGTTGAGAATGCGCAAGCTTGCATTGCCAGAGGAAACCTGGCTCGTCAATTATATAACAATACAATTTTTTTTTTAATTTGTCGGCCATTTGGACCATGATCCTTAAGAGATAGGAACGGTGTTCAGGAACATTCCTATTCTACTTTTTTATGTTGAATCCGAATCTGAAGTCAAAATTCGAATATTCGAAAAAAGCGACAGACACACGCACACACAGACACAGACAAACATATAGATTTCATATAGGAACGGTGTTCCTGAACACTAAATTTAGTTGTACATGCCAGGATTCAAATCGGCGGCCAGTTGATCAACAGATTGGTTCTTTATCCTGTGTCACTGCTCTCATGCATTCTATGCCCCAGACTTCTAACCATAAAGCAAATTGTCTTCTTCTTTATCCCGTCATATATCCTTGGTAAGACAGAATGCTGGTTTACAAATGGCATTTTACAGTTACATGCGACGCATCTTCGTTCACAAACATAATATATAAAGTCGTGAATGCAATTTATGGGTTTATTATGTACACGGTAAATCATATAAGCATGTTTAAGATCATTCCTTTCAAATGCCGAATCGGACACGCATTGGTGTAAGATTGAGAGGGGCATGTAATTAAAGCTATACATTATGTATATACGACTCACGCTGAATTCGTTACGCTTGATGAATAGATAAATTGTGTTTATGGTGCGGGCATACTGCACAGGTGTAGCGGATAGCGGATAGCGGAAAGCTTTCAAATGTGGCAGGAACCAATGTAGAACGGTGAAAAGAGAATTTTAGTTTTTTTTTATAGTTTTTAATTTTATAAGATAATATTTATTAATTCACAAAAATAAGGTCATACAGATGTCTGTGTTACAATAATGTCAATTACCCTTTATTGTACCGAGTTATGAGTAAATTATTATATTTTTTTGACGAGCTCGGTGGCGCTGTGGTGAAACGCGCTGTTACGCTGCTTTGACACCAACGCTCGCGGGTTCCCCACACAGTACAAACATTTGTGTGCATGAACATGTATGTTTGTCTTGGTCTGGGTATTTTCTATGTACAATAAGTATGTATTTACAAAAAAAAATGTTTTCAAGTATGTTTATCAGTTGTCTAGTACCCATAACACAAGCTTCGCTTACTTTGGGGCTAGGTGGCGCTGTGTAATTTGTCCGACAATATTTTTTTTATATTAATAAATATTAACATTTTCATTCGTAGGTATTCTACAATAGAGTTTAAACATTTCTATAACAATATGTTGTATTCTTTATAAACAGCTTACATAAATAATACTAGTAGTTATTATTATTTCTAAACACTTACTCTTATTCAATCATCATCAACATCCGAGCGATAATCCCGATCGCGTCCTACGCTTGCTGTATCAGCAAAACGAGAGTTTGATGGCGTCTTTGCGTGTGTCACTCTAACGGGATGGGTTTTTCAATCTCAAGCTTCTCCGTACTCGGAGGAGAAGTCAAGCCATCGGTCTCACTCAGCCGTAGTCGACAGATTAGTCGTTAAGCTTAGTCCGCGGCCTTAGGACGGTTTGAAAACACTGACCTCCGCCAATTCGCTATTGAGCAGCGTGAAGGAGTATGCTGTAAACCCCTTCGGTCGAAGGCAGGCCCGTATCGCTGCAGTGGAATGAGTTAAGGTTGGTAGTGGTAGTATGAGCAACAGATGGTATAAGGCTAAGATAAAGAAACGGGCGTGAACTTGAATTATTTCTACGCAGTGATCCGAATATGAAAATAATGGGTTACGAGAAAGGTGAGTTTAAAGTTTGGTGTCGTGCCCAAACATGTTCAAGTTTTTGTGTGATGACTGATGACGTAAGCGCAAAGAAGGGAAGGCGTGCAGTGTGGAGTTTTTCACTTTGTCATACGTGTGACTCATGCCTTCGAATAATTGATTAAAAAAAACTACTTTACTTAAAAATAGAATAGAATACACTTTATTGCACCAATAACAAATACATACAGAATACATACAAGAAAACAAATGTACAATAGACGATCTTATCGCTAAAGCGATATCTTCCAGACACCCATATACTATAGATATGGAGAGATAATGAGATTTTACCATATTTTTAAAGGAAGCTAAGGATTGTGCATTGCGTATAGAAATAGGCAAGGCATTCCAGAGTTGCATAAAAATATATTATGTATACACCAAATTTAAAAAACCATGAGTTCATAATCAACTCGAAAACCCAAAAACCGTTCCCAGTCCCTCCAGGTCCCTTTTCGCGTAACCACTCACATATGTGTAACATATTATAATATATATTCTTTTATATATTCACCATTACACTTTGTATGAGAAGTGTTATCAAAAGGTGGCGTCAGAAGCCTTAGTAACGTGCATGCGTGCATGAAAAGAGCTATGAACTTTAAAGAAGCGAGTAATGCGGCGGTCGGTTCTCCCTACCTATCCTGTTTATTACTTGAAATAAATAATTTTAATAAACTAAAAATAAAATTACCTTGACGAAAAAATATTCATTTTTAGTTTGATAAGAAATGAATAATTTTTGCAACGTTGATAAAAATTCAACGTGGAGTATTTTTTTAATACAATGTCGGGAGGCATACAAGCATACAGCCCA
The DNA here is from genome assembly GCA_947507595.1 of Pyralis farinalis. NCBI lineage: Eukaryota > Metazoa > Arthropoda > Insecta > Lepidoptera > Pyralidae > Pyralis > Pyralis farinalis. The sequence goes on along the minus strand of OX382273.1, from coordinate 28,656,268 downwards.
CATCATGTAAAGCAGTTATCGTACCCTATTAACGCTTGTAATATATTAAGTATCACTGGCGTGATGCCTCCTCTGCTGCTTACACAGCAACTCCTTAGGAGCTTACTGGTGACCTCACTCACACGCAGGAACACAACAATCCTCTAGGCTAGGGACTTGTTATTTGGCTGCGATTTTCTGCGAGGAGGAGGTACTTCTCTTAAAATGTCCTTCTATGCCGAATCCAAGGTCATAGGTACTTCATACCATTTAATATCTACTAGATGTACTCGTACATTGATATTCAAGATACTTGAGTACTAGTTTTAACTACTTTAGTACTATGAAATATCAATGTACCTACAACTTATCTTTATGATGTGTATTAAATGCGACTGTGGCTACCATTTTGAAACCTGAATAACAATTAAATGAATATAGAGCGGCTCGAGATATAAATTAATTCATCAATTAAAAGCCCACTGTCAATGTTGCTTAACCATGTCTAGTTCTCGATAAAGTACAAAATGCCCAATTAACGGGAAATTGCGGAGTTATCTAACTAATTGTAAACATTAAATGTTTTTTTAAAACTCTAGACGTGACTTAGCCAAGTCAATTTCTCTTTCAGTTTACTTCTTACCATTATTCCGTTTCATAATCCTGGATTAGGAAACGGGAAACAAGTATTGGCGGAGTCCGCTACCTACGTCTAGGGATTTGGCGAAGATACTGATTTTTACATGGAATGACTGCTGTCAGACCTCCACAACCTAGAGGGGAAACCAGACCTTTTAATAGGTTACACGTCTCTAGAAATAAAATTTATTGGACGTGCATTCCTCACCATGTTTTCCTACACCGCCGACCAAGTGATAAAGTACACATATGTACATAATTCCGTAGGCACGAATTTAGTGGTACAGGCGGGTTCCTTATCCACTGGTCTATCACCGGTACACTCCATAGGTATTTCAGTATTTATAAATATATGTATATTTGTTTCAGGGCAAGTCAGTGATCCGTCCGATAGCGTTCAAGCCGCTCGGTGGCCGCCTTTCTGCGGGCGGCGAGCGGTATGGCTCCACGCCAGTGCTCGCCAGTCGACCGCCCTCACACATGACACTATATGGCAGTAAGTATTAATTACAAAAAAAAAAAAAAATTGCCACATCCACTCTCACAGATTCGCCCACCTTGGAGTAGTTAGCTCGGTCAAGGAGCTTACAGGCTCGAGGCCTATATGAATCTGGAATATTCAAGCCCATGAAATCTCCCACTAAACAAGAGATATTATTCCATATATAAGAGTTTCTTAGAGACATTAATTAAGTTAATTAACATTTATTATATATCACAATTATTATTGGAAAACACAGATGTATTCTAATTCGTTCTAATTGTAAATTATATTGTGTATAAATTTGTATGGTATTGAATTAGCTAAATGAGAAGAAATTGTTAATTTAATAACATGACCATGTTAATACCTTATTTAATATCAAATAAATATTAATTCATTCATAAGTTCACTCTTATTTGTGTTTATTTATGCAAAGGATTTTCATATGTTTTTTTCAATATATATAGTAGACTAGCGAGTTTCTTACGGAACGGTATGTACCGTACGAAATAGGGACGGGCCAGTTGGTTATTAATAATTTAAATAAATATATTCCAGGTTCGTCGGACGTCCGCGAAGCACGTTGGTGCGGCTCGCCACAGCCCGCGTCGCTTTCCGCCCTCCCACCCACTACGCTCTCCGTGCCTCTTCACCAACGACATCACTCTGCTATCGTGTAAGTATTCACATTGGCATTACCATCCCTAGTCTAGCACAAAACTATGCAATTGACTAGCCCCATAGAAAAATAAGAGAAACTATCTCCGAACGTTGGATTTGCAGCGCTTTCTCTATCGGGCGATAGTAGGCTGACTAAAGACAAATTACTTACTTAGTGAGCAAAGTGGAAATAGAAATCAGAAAGATAAGACAGAGAGGTATTTTAATAAACAACCTTACTCTAATAATTGGCACCCTGCACCTTTTCGTTTTATTGCTTAAAACGTAAATATATATCAATGAATGATGTGATGACTTTTGTGACAATTACAATCATCTTTAAAGCATGTACCCGCTCTTGTTTATAGACCTTCCAAATGCTTACCACTATATAAGATCCTCCATCGTCCGCTTTCCCCATCCAGAACAGATACTACCGGCCGCTCGTTCGAGGTCATCTATCCCTATAGAGGGTAACGATAACAATTATTATCCATATATAATAAATAGCCAAAGATAAAACAGTTTAATACCCTTTCTCCTCTAGTCTGTTGTCTTTCTATCCGATTTTTTATTGTTTTTATTTATTGTTTTGTATTCATCGACGAGCTTTACTGTAGACGAGCTCAGAGTTCGATTCCCATACAGGACAAACATTTATATGAGTGAACATGTTTGTTTGTCTTTGTATGTATGTATGTATATATATCTTCACGCCAGGTCCCTTGCGGGGTAGGCAGAGAGAACCGAGCGCCATAAGACGCGGTCCTTACACACTTCACTCGCTTCTTTCACATTCATAGCTCTTTTCATGCACGCTCGCCGGTTCCTAAGGCTCCTGACATCACCTTCTGATAAAACACGACCAATTTGGTCATGGTAGGTTAGTCTTGGTCTTCCTCGGCTCCTACATCCTTCCACTTTCGCATTGTATATCTGTTTCGTCATTCTTTCATCTTGCATTCTTTCTACATGTCCGAACCAACGGAGCATGCCCTTTCTTATCTTAACACCGACACTCTCTTTCAGTCCAACTCTCTTTCGTACGTCATCATTTCGAACGCGGTCAGCAAGCGTTATGCCACAAATTTTTCGCAGTGCTCGCATCTCGACCGCATTTATTCTGCTTTCATGCTCTCTCTGCCATACCCAGCTCTCACTTCCATAAGTTAGCGTTGGGATTAACACCGCGCTGTGTACAGCGAGCTGTGCCTTCTGGCTTAGATATCGGCTGCCAAACAGTTTACCCAACGCTCCATTCACGCTATTCCCTGCACTCACTCGTCTCTCCACATCAGCGGTGTACCTTCCATCGCTTCTAAAAGCGCTTCCAAGATATACAAACTCATCCACTTGCTCCAACACTACATCATCAACCGTAATCCTAGTGTTCGTTCTGGTTGTCTCTCTTTCAAATACCATTATTTTGGTTTTCTTCGCATTCAATTGTAAGCCTTTCTTCATACAATCGTCTTTCATTGTTGTGACTAGTGTTTGCAGTTCGGATGATGATTCTGCTATTAATACTGCGTCATCTGCATAAAGCAGGCAGTTAACCACTGAGCCACCCATTCGCATTCCCACATTCATATTTCTCATTCTCTGAAGACAACTGTCCAGATACAGGATGAATAGCCGAGACGACAGCACGCATCCCTGTCTGACACCAATATTGGTATCAAACCAGGGTGATAAGCTGCCGTCCACTCTCACACATGCTGTGCAATCCTCATAGGTGGATTGCACAGCACGTAGAAGGTCACCGTCAATCCCATATCTGGGCAAGATGTTCCAGAGATTCTTTCGCACGACCCTATCAAATGCTTTTTCAAGGTGTTTTGTTTGTCTTTGTGTGCAGTTTTAAGAGAGTAGGACGCATCAAAGCATTCGGGCGTCGGAAGAAGTACCTTCATCGCCAAAATTGCAACCAAATGGCAACTTCTTGGATGGTGGCGCGAGTAATACATAATGTATTGAAAGAGTTCATAGACTAAGATAACCGCTTGACATCTGGTGGGCCGTACGCTTTTATGAATCCTGACGTTGTATAAAAAATAAATGTTTGAAAACATTTGAAGTAGTAGAAAAAAGTTGGACTCAAGCAAATTCGCATGTGTTTTCTTAGAATTTACTATATTATTATTTAAATCAAAATTTTAACTAAACTTTAAAATAGACTGTATAAAATATCTTAGGAAACAAACTATATAAAAATGGGCAAAAACAAAACACTATATGTCTTCAGCTTGTCAACGAAATTTCATTCTGTTTGTTCAATAGCTGTAGACGAGCAGTGTCAACAATAAAAAAAAACAGAAATAGCAGTCAAACATGCACTAAAAGTCAAATTAAACGAGAAGTTAAAAAAATAAAATTGCTTCTCTCAATCAACGACTGCAGCAGACAAACAAAATAGTAAATTAATGAATCTTATTTTCCAATACTGCAATAGCCATACTACATAAGTTAATTCAATTATGTATTAGTATTATTACAGATAATTATATTTTGATGTCCCAGCTTTATAGCTACGGACTGTAAATCAGTTTGCTTTCAACGAGTCTCTTGTCTAGTTGTTAAACGTTATTAACTAGATCGTGCAAAAACGATAATTTAATAGAGGAATCAAAACGGACGTGCACGCAACATATACGATGAAGTATAAACTGTGGCGTGCAGGATTTGCACAATTATTATATAATTATCATTTACCTAATTTTGCAACACTGGGTAAAGACTTGCTAATCCATTAGGGTTGGCGGGGTCCGCTACCTAAGCCTAAAGTTTTTTTTTTATACCACTAAGGTGGCAATCAAGCATACGGCCTGCCTGATGTTAAACAGTCACCGTAGCCTATGGACATTTGCAACACCAGAGGCGTCACTCATGCGTTGCCGACCCCCTAAAAACCTCTTCACGCATTTCTTGAAGAACTCCATGCTGTCCCTTGTCCCTTGGAAAAACCTCGGCTGGGAGCTCATTCCACAGCTTGAGTGTTCTCGGAAGAAAACTTCTCTGGAACCGCACAGTACGCGACCATTGCGGTTCAAGCGTGTGAGGGTGAACTCCCCGCCGTCGGCGAGCGGTGCGGTTATAAAAAGTAGCTGTCGACATCATTTCGAATAACTCTTCAGAACACAACCCGTTGTACAATCGGTAGAACACACAAAGGGAGGCAAAGTCTCTCCTTAAACTTAAGGGTTCAATACCGTGTGTAAGCTTAGGATTGTCAACAATTCTCACAGCTCGTCTTTGAATCGAATCACACGGTCCAAGCTGGTATCCAGGTGCTCCCGCCCAAAGGTGACTGCAGTACTCCAAGTGCGGTCTGACTTGAGACTTATATAATATAAGTCTTTGCCCCGCACTGAAGTACTGCTTAGCCCTGTTAAGCACACCAAGTTTTTTCGACGCCAGCTTGACTTTCACCTCCAGGTGATTTCGATATTGCACATTTGGCTTGGATTTGGCAAAGGTACTGATTTTGACATATAGCGATTGCCGTCGGACCTCGACAACCCAAAGGAAAAACCCAGAACTTTCTTAGATTAGGTCACACGTCTATCGAAATATAATTTCTAGGACGTGCAGGTTTCCTCACGATGTTTTCCATCACCGGCGAGCAAGTGATCATTACAAATCCTATTATTATTATAAATGCGAAAATTTGTATGTATGGATGTTTGTTTTCTTTCACGCTTAAACGGCTGAACGGATTTGAATGAAATTTGGCACGTAAATAGATTATGATCTGGATTAACACATAGGCTACGTTATTTGACTAAACGCGGGCGGAGCCGCGGGCAGCAACTAGTATAACATGAATGTGACCGTCTGTAACTGAGCTACTGTACAGTTTAATATAATAGTACTAATATATAAATCCGAAAAGACGAATTTAGTGGTACATGCCATGACCAGGAACGGTAGGTTTATAGGCTCGTTCTTTATCTGAGCTCTGCTCCTATTTAGTACCTCACTCTACTAAATAAATAAATAATAATAAATATTGTCGGACAAATTACACAACGCCATCTAGCCCCAAAGTAAGCGAAGCTTGTGTTATGGGTACTAGACAACTGATGAACATACGTAAATACACTTCTTTTTGTAAATACATACTTATTATACATAGAAAATACCCAGACCAAGACAAACAGACATGTTCATGCACACAAATGTTTGCCTTGTGTGGGAATCGAACCCACGAGCGTTGGTGTCACAGTCGCGTCATTCACGACTGAGCCACCGAGCTCGTCAACTAAACTAAACTAATTTAACTTAGTCATCTAGTCCCAAACTAAGCAAAGCTTGTACGATAAGTACTAGATAACGCATAAACATACACATGTTTTCTGTAAATACAAAGGAGAGACTCAAACCAAGACTAACAGACATATTCATGCATACAAACACACACCAAAAACCCACTTGATAACGTATAAAGGCACCTTTCAATCACAAATACGTAGAGTTTTAGCGCCTAAATATCTCAGTGATTCGAAGCCTCTGACCAACGGGAGGATATCCTATTCGATAAGAGGATATATGACGCGATGTTGACCCTTGATTTAGCGCTGAATTGAGTTACTATTTCAAAATAATCAAATCGGTTTTCCATTGGTTACCTCCTTTACATACACTTGCTGGAGCTTCTCACATGCTGGAACCGCAATGGACGCGTACTGTTCGGTTCCAGAGAAGTTTTCTTCCGAGAACTCTCAAGTTGTAGAACGAGCTTCCAGCCGAGGTTTTCCCGGGTGACTACAGCATGGGGCTCTTCAAGAAAGGCGCGAAGAGGCTTTTAGAGGGTCGGCAACGCATGAGTGACACCCCTGGTGTTGCAAATGTCCACAGGCTACGGTGACTGTTTACCATCAGGCAGGCCGTATGCTTCTTTGCCACCTTGGTGGTATAAAAAAATACACAAGCGTGCGAGATACAACCCATAACCCTTGGGGTTAAAGTGGTTACCTACTCAGCCACACCGGTGTCGTCAAATAAAAATGAAACGTAGGCAACAAACATGAATATAATGCAAAGCGTTAACTGCAGTCTATGAAAATTTGTCATATAAAAAATATCACTCACACTGTTGTAATCCTAGGCGATGTCCGTGGGAAGCTTTATAAAATATTTATATTGTTCGTAAATAAGTACATATTATTATATGTATTACTTGGACTTTTCTCAAAATTTACTTATCATAAAAATAACAATGACTCAGAGAGTCAGTCAATTAAACTGCGTAATTAAAGTTATTAGCAATAACGAGCAAATGCGCTCGTGTGCGCCCTCTTTTATAATTCTTGAATGAGTTACAAAGCCGCTAAAATGTTGCTAGTTGCTCTTCGTTCTGCTTTCGTAAGTCTATGGATTTAATATTTAGTAACTGGTATTATTAGCGTAACAGCCTACAATGTACATTGTTGTTCTTAATGAATTATTTGAGCAAATTCATGTATACTGAGGTGTATTGTGTGTAGAAAATAATTGTGAAATGTAGGTTAATTTGTGATGTATAACATGCGTAAGATAAACTTGCCTTTATTTTTTTTTTATAAATTATTGTATATTTATGATATCTTGAAGTATAGAAAACCGTTGATAAGTAACAATTATACAATTCCCGTATATGGAAATATCGATATCTAGCACACTATTTCACTGCACTGCAATTTATTATATGTCTCTTGGTAAATGTTTATAATTACAAGCTCAAAATACTTTTTGTGTGCTATATGTCTGGAGTTTATATCGGTATGTCTGTGTATGTGCCTAATTAAACCACGACAGTACAGCTAGACACATTTTCCAAGTGAGTGGAGTGTTTTCATTGTGATTTAATACAATTATATTTAGCTAATATATTTAAGAACCGTTTCATATAGTATTTAAAACTAACATGTTTTATGTTGCATTTTTATATGTATCTGTGTGTCACTATTTTACATTTATGCAATTCGAGTTTTGATAATGATACTTTTTGTCCATCTGACGTCGTTAATTGCAGTAATAAAAATATATAAGGTGCTTATAAATACAAAAGCCCACAGCTTTACCTTTCACTGTAGTATAACAATATATTGTCATGAAACTTATTAACGAGGAGAAATGCATAAACATATATTGTTGCATTTATTTTCTAAAATTAAAAGCGTCGCAATCGCAAGCAAAGAAAAATAACATTAGCGAAAAGCGCAGCCATAGCGGCGGCACGCGCCCTGCCACACAACGACACACGCCGTCCGTCGCAGCGGAGGTGACACGTGTGGACCTTCCCTTATGTCGATTGAAATAAAAATTAACAAATAAAACGTTTGATAATTTCTCTTCGTGCAGTTGAAATGTGACTATTTTGTAGTGTTGATATGTGCTTTAAAGTGATATGAATATACATATGAATAGGTAAGTAAATAAAGTATTATATTTTCGTACATAATGTAAATCATAATCGACTAAATTTTTGCATTTTACAGTTAGTTCAAACATGAAAATTTATACACATTAAAATGGGAAAATCAGCAACATGCCAATAGGCATAAATCACACTCGCATAGTATTTTAGCATCGGCTTTTTACTTTATTTAGAAAGGATTGAACACACATGAGTGCTCTACCAACTAAGCTATCAAACATTTGCTGAGTCTACAAAGTCCCATACATTTCCCCTTTTTTTATTTCTAAGTTGAACCTAACACCAAAAATAGAAAACCATTATGTATGGTATTGTGCTATTTTTGGTTAAGACCATCGTCACCAATAAAAGTTTGCCCCAATAATTGAAGTTCAAACTTCTTCTGTAATCGTTAATAGAAAATTGGTGAAAACATATACAAGTTTGCATGTCCCCAATATTGTTATTCCAATGTTTCCAATTTTTTTATAGATAACACTAAAGCTTGTCAATAGCTACAAAATCGGTTAACAAACTGAACAGGAAAAGGTACAAAACTGATTATTGTTTTGCTTATTTATATATAGTTTATGAAGAGTTTGCATTTAAATATTTAACGTAAGCTTTAAGTGGTTTTGATTAAAAATTTGAATCATAATATTTGAAGTAGTACCTACTCCTGATCCTGGGAACCGTCTATAGACTGCGATGCTTGAAATCAAAAGGTAGTATGCTTATTTACCATCTTATTAGTATCCATAATAAAAAACAACACAAAAAAGTGTTACAATACAACGAAGAGTCAAAAAGAGCAGTTTACAGATTTTTGGATGTGTGAGGCATTGTACGCGAGTTATAATTTCAACCTGCTAATGTATAATGTAATTAGGTGTTTCTTTATTGTTGAGCAAGTATGTAAAATGTGCCTAAAATAACACAAAGGTACGAGTATTATAAATCTAAAAATAAAAAGACGTACATCTGCAACGTCCAGAAATAAACATGGTCCAAAAATGGGATTTCCACCCACATTAGACTGGTATTCATATGGGTGGAAATTCTATTTTTGGACCATGTTTATTTTTGGATGTCGCAATTGAATTGAAATTCTATTTTTGAATTGTATACTGTATATTTGATATTTTTGTACCCAATGCCTTGAGATAAACAAGAATATGTATGACTCGCTCGTTGCCATTGCTGCTGTTAAAAAAATAGCCCTCAGGAGAGTTACTTACTGGCATAAACACAACAATCTTCCAGAGAATTGTTACTTGACTACGGAGTTCTGTGAGGTGGAGATATTTCCTCAATAGGGCTGCTTAGATGCGCTCTATCTTTCATTTGTCGTCATTTGTTAATTAGAAGGACCACGTGCAGGTGAGGTTGGTTTTGACTCTATAGACGATTGTCAGCCACTTACATCCAAAAATATGATAATGAGCAGTGTGTTTGTCTTAACCTGCCCGTATGTTTGATATCTATGAGTGAAATTACTTTTTTTTGTTTTAGTCTATAGTTAAGTTGTCTAAAATAAAATATAAACATTCAACAAAGATACAGGCTGGTTAAAACAATGCTGATCTATTGATAACGTTATTACCCAACTGGCGTAAACGAGACATTGAAATGCATCGTTAGGATCGTGTCATAATTAACATCTATTATATTGTAATCGTTGACGTACTAGACTTCTTCAGGGGATACACCATGAACGAGAGGATAGAGTTACTGATATAGAGTAAACAGTAATCAGCGTCGGGATCTTCTCATAATTAATGTTTGTAATAAGGGATAAATACATCATGAACGAACCGGTAACTCTCTAACCCGTTCGTTCGTTCGTACTGATATAGATTAAACAGTCAGCAGATCAGAATCTTGTTATATTTAACGACTGTTATATTGTAATCGTTAACTTACTAGACTTCTTCAAAAGATACACCATAAACGAGCGGGTAGTGTTACTGATACAAAGTAGACAGTCAGCAGCATCAAGATCTTGTCATAATTAACGTTTATCATATTGTAAATGTTCACTTACCATACTTCTTCTAGGCATACACCATGAACGAGCAGGTAGAGTTACTGATACAGAGTAGACAGTCAGCAATGACAAGATCTTGTCATAATTATCGCTTGTTATATTGCAACCGTTGACTTACCAGACTTTTTCTAGGGATACACCATGAACAAGCGGGTAGAGTTGCTGATATATAGTAGACAGTCAGCAACGACAAGACCTTGACATAATTAATGTTTGTTATATATTGTACCTGTTGACTTACCAGACTTCTTCTAGGGATACACCATGAATGAGTGGGTAGTTACTGATACAGAGTAGACAGTCAGCAACGACAAGATCTTGTCATAATTATCGCTTGTTATATTGTAACCGTTGACTTACCAGATTTCTTCTAGGGATATACCATGAACGAGCGGGTAGAGTTACTGATACAAGTAGACAGTCAGCAGCGTCAAGATCTTGTCACAATTAACGTTTTTTAGATTGTAATCGTTGACTTACTAAACTTCTTCAAGAGATGTACCATGAACGAGTGGGTAGAGTTACTGATATAAATTGCTCTAACCAGAAATAGACTCTTTTCTTGACGAGTGGGTCCATTTAGGTTGGAAATAGCTACGAAACTGAGAATAGCTATTATTTTATCAAGTTTGCTTTCAACGATATCAATTACTCATTGTTCTGTTGCATGTGTTGCAACAGCATCATCGGCCATTTCCGCTGGTTCGTTATCAGCTATGCACTACTGCATTTATCCTTCAATTATCTAGTTTTTGCAACTCTCGATGAATAAATACTAAGTAGAAATTAAAAATATTTTTATTTTTTAATAGTATTATAATTGTAAACCACTATTTGAAAATATACGTGAGGCACGAAATGTAATTAAATAATTAAAAAATATTGTAGAGGCAAAATTTAAAAGGAATCAAGGGGTTTTTGGCCCGATCTTAAACTATAGCGAAGTGATAAGAACACCAAACTGATTTTCTTATCATTCATTTACTGAATTGCCTCCCATTATGGATCTCTTCCAGAAATTTAAAGTCGTATTCACGTCAACAAACTAACATTTTTTCATTGCATCTAATTAACACCTTCGCCTCATCTATGAATTTACAAAAGAAAAAAAAACATTCAAGCGATCAAAAGCAACCTAATCATGTCTCTAATCTCTTTTCAAGAGTAAATATTACTAGATATGTCTCCATAAAAAGATATTATTAAATGGCTATTGCAGTAAGCTAACCATTGTAACCTTCAAAAGACTACAATGGGATATTGCGAAGAGATGAGCGGGGGAATCACGCTCCGCTGCGCTCACGTATCACGCAGATCTAATTTACATGTTGAACACAACATCATAGCTCTCTCGAAATTATCTTACGAATATACACTTGTACATTGAATATCACGTTCCAGTAAACATGAATATTACTGTGATTTGATAACGTCTAGTAAAACATCTTTGAAAACACCTAGGCGAGTGGCAATCGCGGCTCTGGCGTAAAGCAGTTACCGTAGCTTGTGATTTGCAATACAAGAAGTATCTTATCGTTCGCGCGTTGTCACCCCTCTAAACGTGGATTTCCACCGGCCAGGTAAGTCGAGACGAGGCAATACATCACGAGAATTGCTGCCTGAGAGAATTTCAATTCTGATCTTTCGTTTCGTGGGAAGGGTTTGATAGGGGATGATGTGCGAGAGGGCAATTGAAATAATTGTTGATTGAAGATTAAGCTCAATTTCTGCGCACAATGGATCACACGGGCACGACGGCCTTGCGCTACGTGAGCAATTTTACCTAACACTCTACAATACATGTATACCCAAAACATGGTTGAATTTACAACAATCATTTCATTTCAGTAGGGTTAAACTTTACGCTAATTCCAGTCCAATTCCAATGTCTAAGTTTTGAGTAATGTATTGTAATCTCGATTTGATAAAACGGGATTGGATCTCAATTAAAGTGTCAGGTAGGATAATCGATTACTAAGCTCAAACCGATTTATGCCTACTGTCGATACCTACTGGTCTCGCTGCTAATACGACGGATTAGACGAGCTCGGTGGCGCAATGGTGAAACGTGTACGTTAATTTGACACCAACGCTCGTGAGTTCGATTCCCACTGTTTGTCGGTGTTTTTAAAGGAGGTAGGGCGCATCAAAGCTTGAGAGCTTTGAGACTGAGGTCTCGGGAAGTACCTCCACCAGACAGAACCAGCAGCCAAATAACAACTCCCTAGTGGGCTGTTGTGTCCCTGCGTGTGAGTGAGATAATCAGTAAGAAGTTGTTGCATTAGCAGCAGAAGTGGCATCGCGCCAGTGATACTTAAGTATTGTTAGCGTATAGGCTACGGTAACCGCTTTACATACTCTTGCGGTCGTCGCTCCATCTAGTGGGGGGTCGGTCCACACTGCGTGTACCAGTACAGGGACGCCGTTCGACAACCGTTCTTCCCCGGCGGTTGTCGGGTCTACGAACAATATACAGCTTGCGTGCTTGTCAAAAGCTAAAAATAAATAAATAAATATTGTCGGACAAATTACATAGCGCCATCTAGCCCCAAAGTAAGCGAAGCTTGTGTTATGGGTACTAGACAACTGATAAACATACGTAAATACTTTTTTTTTTGTAAATACATACTTATCATACATAGAAAATACCCAGACCAAGACAAACAGACATGTTCATGCACACAAATGTTTGTACTGTGTGGGAATCGAACCCACGAGCGTTGGTGTCAAAGTAGTGTAACAACGCGTTTCACCACTGCGCCACCGAGCTCGTCAAATAATAAATATAAAATTAAATCAGCTCCCGTTGTTGCCAAGGGAACCATCAAAAATGATAATGAATCTTATTAAAATATCATATATTTTCTAAGAGAGGTAGGGAGCATCAAATCAGCCCGTCTGGTGAAGTACCTCCACCTCACAGAAAACCGCAGCCAAATAACAACTCTTTAGACTAGAGGGTTGTTGTGTTCCCGCGTGTGAGTGAGGTCACCAGTAAGCTCCTAAGTAGTTGCTGTGTAAGCAGCAGAGGAGGCATCGTGAGAATGATACTTAATATAGCGCAAGCGTTAATAGGCTACGGTACCCGCTTTACATCAGGTGGACCGTACCTCCCGACATAGTATAAAAAAAATATATCAGACTGTGAAGCAATGGACATACGAGTAAGCAACTGTGCAATGGACTCAGAGTATATGACACTTTGTACTAAAATATTATTCATAACGCCGGGCGCCTGATGAATGCGACCCGGTTACACTCGGATATAAACAATTGCAATTAATTTGTGATACGTTAATTATTCTATTTGCGCAAAGCTTGAATGCAATTTAGATATCGTCTTACTTGTACTTGGAATGAACTTACTGGCATATGAACAATTTATTGGTTAATAGAGTTATAATAAATGGCACAGGGCAGCTTCTGGCTGACTTTTTTTTTGTTTACTTTATACCACTAAGGTGGTAATCAAGCATACGTACTGCCTGATAGTAAACAGTCACCGTAGCCTATGAACATTTGCAACACCAGGGGTGTCACTCAAGCGTTGCCGACCCTCTAAAAACCTCTTCACGCATTTCTTATAGAATTCCATGCTGTAGTCCCTTGGAATAACATCGGCTGGGAGCTGATTCCACAGTTTGAGAGTTCTCGAAAGAAACTTCTCTGGAACCGCACAGTACGCGACCATTGCGGTTCCAGCGTGTGAGGGGGAACTCCCCGCCGACGTTGGTCGAAGTGGAAATATGAAAGCCCGCAGGACTTTCAATTCTGGCTTGCCTTCATTAGCTGTCCAGAGAGAAGTCGATAGAGTGGTTTAAGGTTAAGGAAAGATCTTCCTGTGACCGCGGGTGCTGCAAATCATTCGAAACGTCAGGTTCAACAAAATAAATAAAACCGTGATACTTCCGTTAAAAATTGTTTAATTCAACAATAAAAGCTCTTCTCGATTAGCCATTTAAACAATTTCTTATTGAATTGAGCAGCATTTATTTCCTTAACGTCATCAAGGATTTTGTAATATGTAAAGACACACATAGTAAAGCAGATTATTAATTTTATTATATACTTAGCTGACCTAGGTTACATCCTTCAGTACGAGACAATGGCGATCTCTTTGCATTCTCTTACGAATATCGCCCGCTACTAGATCGCTTTAGAATTCAGTACGCAAGTAAGAAGGCAGAGTCATAATTATATATAGAGTACGATAGTCGAAATAAATACTTGATTGGGTTTAATAAAGGTGAAACGACCGTACTTACACGTACTCGCCGGCAATGCCTACATAAAATGTGTCACAAAAAGTCTCATTTTTATGTAAGCATATCGAAATCGCCTTTGAGCACAAGCGCCATAAAAATAAAAACTCAAAGCCTGCATTACTTCATTTTATGTTTGCTAATAACTGATACCTAATTAGTAATTGCAAGTACTTACATAAGCATCGATCTAGATGTTCATAATAATTATGATAATGCTCATAATTACAGATTATCATGTGATGCCAACTCGAAAGTGGATCTCGGTTACGGTCAGTTCACGCATTTTTCGATGTGGTTAATCTATGGTGTACACATACTGCACGTTAATAAGTACCATGCGTGTAGCGTCCTCAAAATACTTTAAAATTTTGTTATACTACGTCGGTAGGCATACGACCCAGCTGATGGAAAGCGGTTACCGTAATCTATGAACGCGTGCAATACATCAAGTATCCCGCGCACGATGCCACTGCTGATAACACAGGAACTCCTTAGGAGCTTACTGGTGACCTCACTCACACGCAGTAATATAAAAACCCTCCAAGGAGTTGTTGTTTGGTAGCAGTTTTATGTGAGATGGAGGTACTTCCTGAGACGGGCTGCTTAGATGCGCCATATCTCTCAGCGGGCGCGGTGCGATCTCTTTTAGTGCGTCAGGTTGCATACAATTACAAACACGAATATTACAAAAATATCCGCTTTTCTCGCCCCTATGGGTTACGACTTTTAGTGTTCATAAAAGAACACTTAGTAGTAGTAGAAGAACCACAAAAGTAAATATATTGTAGGTAAGTTCATAAGGAATTACCTACATTATGATCACTTTTGTTGTTTAATTGACACAGTTTTAGGATATACTCGTACATATTGTTCTATGAATCACTACCATTACCTAATTATTCAAATTACTTACCACTCGATGCCCGTTTGTACGCATTACGCCCTGACATGTGGAAGTGTCATTCTATCTAGAATCCTATTATCATCAAAATAAGTCGCATAGTTCAATTGTTATAAATTACGGCGTTAAGGTATATTTGACTAGCTTTTATTCAATTGACCTTATTCCTGAACCTCGCAAGGTTTAAAATGGATTATCACCTTTCCTGTCAGTTATTATCACTGTAAATACGCGGTATACATAAGAAAATCTTTAAAATGCACACATAAACGGTGATAGAAGGTTCCAAGTATGGCTGGCCACGCTTCGTCGACGAAGCAAGACAGTTCGCAGAGCGCGACGATGACTGTCGGTCCCATCACCTCAACACGCCGAACAGTATGTCTAATTTGAACATTTTTCGATTACAGTTTTTATTATATATACCTATTAGAAGGAGACAAATTACCATGTAGGTCTTACGGTTTTCCGTAGGTGCAGCATTAGGCTCTGCAAAAATAGCGGGAAAGGCTTTTGTAAGCCCTATAACGTATGAGAGACGCTTCTGCTTTTGCAAGTATCTATTTTTTTTTACTGATTACTTCTCCAAGCAGATTTCTTCTTTTGCTAGTGATAAATCGAAAGCACGAAATTAGTGGTACATGTCCTCACCAGGATCAAAACCAGAAACCGTAGGTTTACAGGCTGATTCTTTATCCACTATCACTTTTTCTTTAATATTTTATTATTTATCTGAAGCATGTCTCTCCATTTATCGAAAACACACTTAGGGCACAATAACTCGGCGGACATTTTTAAAGCGTTGAGATACTGTAAATGTAAATATATAATGCTTGAAGGTACCGCCATACACCGGCCGTCACTGTACTTGTCGGTACAATACCGTAAGTTATAATCATGGGTTAAACTAGGAACAACCAGGTGGAAAACATTTTTATAGAAATTACAGCTTTACATTTACGTTGCCATATTTAAGTGTGATTATATTTTGTCATATTTCTTAAGGTAAAATTTTTAAAAGACACAGATGAAAAAAATATTTGTGTTAAACAAACCAAATTTCAAAAGAGTAGGTATGCATGTCTCTGGCAGATTAAGGCTGACATTAATAGTAACATTTTTTTTTGCACAACGTTCCTAAACAAAAAGCATACGGCCCACCTCATGTAAAGTGCCTATTGTAGCCTATGAACGCTTGCAATACTGGAAGTATGCGTTACACACACACACACCCACCTGCTGCTAACACTGCAACTGCTTACTGAGAACCTCATTGAAATTTGTCTCACTAGCAGGATCACAACAACCCGCCAGCGAGTTCTCATTTGACTGCGTTTTTCTGTAAGGTACTCCATCAGTAGGGCTGCATTCATGCACCCAATCTCTCTTGAAACATCTACATAGAACAAGACAAACAGACATATTTATGCATATAAATATTTGTACTATGTTTAGAAGCGAACCCACGAACCTCGGTGTTAAATTAGTCATTACTAACTCAAACCCAAGTCAAGTCAAACTGTAACTGGTAACAAACGTAATACTATAACAATTATAATAAAGAAAAAAACAAAGAGTCTAAAATAGCCCAAAAACATACAAAAGCCGGCATTAAAATTACAAATCAAGGTAATAATACAAGAACGTAAATGCAAATGTGTCTTAAAATTTGAACGGCAACACCTACTTTACAAAATTAGGTATTCAGGTGAGAGGAACTAAAAGTTCCGACTGTACACGCACTAATAAAATAATTTTAAAAGGTGTATACCGTTTTACCAGCGCGAACACAACTTGCAATTGAAAGGCCGTAAACTGGAGATAAGTGAAGATCGAATGTTGATAGCATCCTGAGTATGCGAGGATGCACCCACGGCCCGTTACTTTGGCATTTCAGGTATATCTGTCTGCACGCTGAGGTGTATGTACGAGTATGTCACGAAATATACACGCGTGTGCGAATTGAGTGTTTTTAATATACATTGCTGTTCATTAGTCAATTAGTCGTGTTTTATCAGAAGGTGATGTCAGGAGCCCCAGGAACCGGCGAGCGTGCATGAAAAGAGCTATGAATGTCACAGAAGCGAGTGAAGTATGTAAGGACCGCGTCTTATGGCGCTCGGTTCTCTTTGCCTACCCCGCAAGGGACTTGGCGTGTAGACATACATATACATTGCTGTTCATGTAGTTTATTTACGATTTTATTATTTTGACGCGCACGGTGGCATAAAGGTTACCAATGCTACTTTAACACCAACGTTCATATTTTTTTATACTACGTCGGGAAGCATACAAGCATACGGCCCACCTGATGTAAAGCGGGTACCGTATCCTTTAACGCTTGCGATATATTAAGTATCACTTGTGCGATGCTTCCTCTGCTACTTACACAGCAACTCCTTGGGAGCTTACTGGTGACCTCACTCGCACGCAGAAATACAACAACCCTCAAGGGAGTTGTTATTTGGCTACGTTTTTCTATGACTTGGAGGTACTTCCCCAGACGAGCTGCTTTGATGCGCCCTACCTCTCTTAAAACATGCAGACCAAGACAAACAGACATGTGCACACAAATATTTGCCTTGTGTGTGAATCGAACCCACGAGCGTTGGTGTCAAAGTCGCGTCATTCACGACTGAGCCACCGAGCTCGTCAGTCAAAAAGAACTAATCGTTGTAACAAAGCAAACTGGATTACAGCAGGCATTAAAATATCATGCAGATCGAAAAGCTTATGGCACTTGAAATCCAGGAGAGAGGGTGCTTTGAGTAAACAAGTTACCAAAAATAAAATATATACATATAATAATATTCTCAAAAAATATGATTAACGCACGTAAAATAAAAAATAATTACTATATAGAGCATAGTAAAAATAAATGTAAAGCAGCTTGGAATGCTATTTCATTGACTGTTTCCAATAACGCAACCAGCAATGAAATAAGCAAAATAAAAATTGGTACAATATATATTTGGATCCTAATGACATTGATGACGTTAAAAAACAGTAAGAGCAGCGGTTATGATAATATACCAAGGATTCTGAAGCTCTGTGCTCCATACATATGCTGTGTTCTTGCTCATGTTGTCAACCTTTAATTTATTCAGGGAATATATCCAAAAAAAACTAAATGTGGGTGTTGTTAAACCACTTTTTAGAAAAGGTGATAGGGAAGATCCAAATAACTTTAGACCAATTATCTTCCGACCCAACAAAAGTGGTTGAAAACCCCGCTAATACGAGATTAATAGAGTATTTTGATAAACGCAACAACACTACACCCTAATCAATATGGCTTTAAAAGGGGAAGCTCAACGACACTCGCGTGCTTTGAACTCATAAGATTAATCACTGGAAGCATTAACCATTAAACTTCTGTGCCCGTAATGTCTATATTCCTTGATATGAGCAAGGCGTTCGACTTTGTCAATCATATTAAGCTCTTAGAAAAGTTGCAACACTATGAAATCCGAGGCAGAGCATACGAATGGATTAAAAGTAATTTTAACATTCTTTTACAATGTATAGAAATAATAAAAATAAAAGAAGCGAATAGAGTAGTAGAGTAAAAATAACTATAGATCTAGTTTTAGGAGTTGTAATACGGGTGTTCCTCAAGGAAGCATTCTGGAACCATTGTTATTCTTAGTATATATAAACAACCTCCCGAATAGTATCGAACATAAAAGTGTATTATTTGCAGATGTTACAATATTAATTGTGAAATGCGACCATATTGATACATAAGAAGCTGCTATTAATAAAGCACTTCATGATGTAATCGTTAGGATGGATGCTAAAGACTTGCAAGTTAACATAAGTAAAACTAATTTCATTAAATTTTCGTATTACAACACAAACCAGGCAATATTGAATGTAAAATATAACAATGACAAAATTTCTTGGTATTACAGTTGATGAGCATTTAAATTGGAAGGCCCATGTTGATCAAGAGTGTAATAAGTTTTTGCCTTGAAACGACTCGGGCAAATTATTTCAAGGGAAGCCTCAATTACCGCTTGTCATGGTTACGTGGCATCCGTGCTTAGCTATGGCCTAATCATATGGGGAAATTCGGTTGAAATGGATAAAGCCTTCAAGGTCCAAAAAATGTATTCGTGCCATCTGCATTGCCTGGTTGGATGACAGCTGTAAACCACAATTTAAAAGACTCAATATCCTTCCACTGCTATGTTTATACATAAGAGACATTTGTGCATTTGTAGCATCTCATCTAGAATTTTGTGTTTTCGGATTTATATACATATTTGTAATTATCTCGGTGGTAAAGCAAAACATCATGAGAAAATTCGCACGTCTGAGAAATTATATTTCGAAAGACGCATGGCGTAAACTAAGAAAGATCTGATTTTCCCTCTTGGCAGTCGCTCCATTCCTGAAATCAGTATCTTCGCTAAATCCGTAGGTTTAGGTAGAGGACCCTACCAATGTTAAGGAATTAGGAATCAGATAACGCTAGGAAGACGTAATAAGAATAAATTTATAACTAAAAAAATAATCAAAAGAAATAGCAAACCCGATAAATTATCCTGACTTGTTTTATTTCGCACGTGTCAAGACAAATTGAGCGTGAATACATTATTCAATGTTTGAAGTTTGGGGTATGGCACGACTTCCGATTATTGTTTCGTGACAATTCGGCAAATCATTTCTGAGTGTATCATTGCTTTAGTTTTATTTTTAAAGTAGATTTATTGTAATACATTTTTGTCGAAATTTACGTTTGAATGTCCACGAAATTTACCACTTATAAGAGATGCCTCCACATCCGCAAATACCCTCGTTGCTCTGTTGCATTCACTACCAATGGCCATTGGTGTATATATGTATATGTATTCAGACCTAGACAGAAAGATGTGAGTACAAATTGTGTTATTAGGTAATTGTATCACTTAATGGTAAGCTTTACATATATTTTTAATATATGTATTTAATAGTATTTTAGAAATTACTATACTTAATTAAAAGTAAAGTACTAAATATAAACTCTGAGCAAGGCCTCCGTGGCAAAATGCTGGCGGCTTTACCTCGATGTATACATACCAAGGCGTATTGCCAATGTATCAGTAATTAATGGGCTATTGTAATTAAATCTAGAGGAATCATTTATACTCGGCAATTATAGAAGCGGGTCGGACGCCTGCCATAACTATCATATTTGGTTGTTACTTCCGGAAGGTAGTGGCTCGCCACTCACTGAATCAACTCCCTAAATGCCAGAAATGATAGACCTGGGCAACCGTGGGCTCTGGGCGTGAGTGATTCAGTTGTATCGAGAGATGTGCTATTTTTTTTTGCGAAGTTCCTCGCCCCTTAATATTTCTAACCCTCTTTATCGACTCCTCTTTGAGTCCTTCTTGGCTTTGCACTTCGACCGAGGAAGACACGCAGAAGACGAAGGCGTTGATCGACTCTCTGATGTACTCGGGACCCGTAGTATCATTACTCACAAACTGTTCATACTATAATAATATTATCAATGTATTTTCATATTTACAGGACAAAGTCAAATTCGGTGCTGAGCGGAGCAGACAGCAAGGAGCCAGTGCCGGCGCCGTCGCCGGCAGACTCCGGGGTCGCAGAGCTCGAAAGGGATCACCATGACTATAGGTAACTTACTGCTTTCCATTCATATATTTGAAATTTGTAAAGAAACACACTGGATTATTTGTCAAACCCAAGGATGAACTTATCACGTATTCTTTGAGACACAAGAACAAGATGGTGGTTTCAGCTGTTCGTCTTAACATGTGTTCATCGAGTAATATAATATGCACATAGAAATATATAAATTTCTTATAATTATCTATAACTTCAGGTCAAATCCCTCGCGGGGTATGCAAAGAGAACCGAGCCCAACATATTTCAAACCTTACACACCTCACTCGCTTCTTTAACATTTATTACGCTTCTCATCTTTCTGATAAAACACGAGCAATTTGGTCATGGTAGGTAAGTCTTGGCTTTCTAATTTCGCGTTTTATATCTGTTTCGTAATTCTTTCTTCCTTCATTATTTCTATATGTCGGAACCAACGGAGCATGCCTCTTCTTATTTTAACACCGACACTCTTGTTCAATATCATTATATAAGAAGATAAGAAATGAAAACGAAATCACCATTAAATAAATGTTATTACAGTCTCTAAGAGTATCTAACAGAAAAGTAAACATATAACAAAATATTTGAACTATATCTAATATTCATAATTCTTACTCTGTCAAATATTATGTAATAAATAAGACAACTGTATTAGACAAAAAATCGTTTTCGGGAAGCTATATCGTCTCGCATGCCGTTATCATCTCATTTTTTATTAGCTTTATGAAGGACTCTACCATTGATTATTTGATATCACTCGCTCACTCAAATCGTCAGGAGGAAAAGTACATGTTTAGTGATATCAGTGCGATAAGTCAGTGGTAGAGTCGTTTATATCCTTACTAGATGCAGCTGGTGACTTAGTTCACGCGCAGAGAGAGCATGACAATAGAAGAAATGCGGTCTAGATGCGAGCGTCGCGCAATATTTGTGGCGTAACGCTTGTAGACCGTGTTCGCAATGATGATGTTAGAAACAAAGTTGGCCTGAAAGAGAACGTCGGTGTTAAAATAAGAAGAGGCATGCTTCATTGGTTCGGACATGTGGAAAGAATGCAGGAAGAAAGAATTACGAAACAGATATACAACGTGAAAGTAGAAGGATGTAGGAGCCGCGGAAGGCCAAGACCTACCATGACCAAATTGATTGTGTTTTGTCAGAAGGTCAGGAGCCTTAGAAACCGACGAGCGTGCATAAGAAGCGCATTGATTGCTAAAGCGAGTGAGGTTTGTAAGAATCGAGCCATGTGGCGCTCGGTTTCCTCTGCCTACCCCGCAAGGGATTTGGCGTGAAGTTATAGATAGTATTTAGGTATATGATAATATAAATAACCTAAACTTAGCCTTTTATGGCCTAGCCTGTATAGATTTTTATATAGATCGCTGATAAATATAATAGTTTTTTGTAAATATCCGTATATGCCTATAAAACTTAAGTGATATCTTAGTGGACAATGAACCGATCAATTAATCAACTAGTTGATATGGAGGTACTACTTGCTACTTTGATGACCTACATCTCTGAAAAACATTCAGACCAAGATAAATAGACAAGTCTAAGCACACGAATGTTAGTCCTGTTGGAATCGAACCCACGAGCTTTAGTGTTAAAGTAGCCACTGCTAACCACTCGACTACCGGACTCGTCACAAACATGGTTGACCAAATAAAGCAAAATACCTTTACGATGAGAAATGAACAAAGGAAAGAAAATTACAAAATTACTAACAAATAGGCATATTTTTTTTTGACAAGCTTGGTGGCGCAATGGCGGAACTCGCTGTTACATTACTTAGACACCAACGCTCGTGAGTTCGATTCCCACACAGGACAAACATTTGTGTGCATGAACATGGCTGTTTATCTTGGTCTGGGTACTTTTTAAAAATGTAGGGAACATCAAAGCAGCCCGTCTGGGGAAGTACCTCCACGTCACAGAAAACCGCAGCCAAATAACAACTCCCTTGGAAGATTATTGTGTTCCTACATATGAGTGAGGTTTCCAGTAAGCTCCTAAGGAGTTGAGGTGTTAGCAGCAGAGATGGCATCGCGCGAGAAATATTTAAAAGTATTTCAAACGTTACGGTAACCGCTTTACATCAGGTGGGCCTTATGATTGTACGACTCCCGACGAAAATTAACATCCATAGAGTATATTCCCTGACTTACTCACTTTCTGTCAAGGAGAACTACTACTACTACGATCACCGCGGAGAAACTGCGAAATTTCATAAAACAACTACGATTTACTTTTTTTTTATGCTACGATGGACAGCAAACAAGCATACGGCCTGCCTGATGGAAAGCGGTTACCGTAGCCTATGAGCCGGTCAACACAGCAACTCCTCATCTTCTGGTGACCTCACTCACTCGCAGGAACACAACAACCCTGCAGGAAGTTGTTATTTGGTTGCCATCTTCTGTGAGATCGAGGTACTTCCCCAATCGCACTAACGTCGGACCTCTCTTGAAAGACCTTTTTCTTTGAAAGGCCCTTTCATTCTTTGGTGTTACTTACTACTTTCACATTGAATGGTTAATGGTGGCTTTAACATTTTACAAATATTTTCAACACATTAACAAAATTAATTTCCTCCGATATCACTATATTTTTATGTCAGTTATATTTCTAAATTGTATTAACTCATAACATACACATGGAATTCATCTTCATACCTACTGTGCGGTTCAAGAGAAGTTTCTCCCGCGAACTCTTAAAGTTATAGAATGGATGAGAATAAATGAGATTTCCCAAGACACTACAACATTAGGTTCTGTAATGTAGCCACGCATGTTGCCTCGTCTGCCATCTAGTAAAACCTGCCCAAGCTAATTAAAGCTTGTGTTATAACTAGACAACTGTAGTACAATCTGTAAGGAACTAACGTCCAGTTCCAGTTCTTCCGTACCTTACTTCATTACGATTCATACTTCAGTACACTTTATGGTTGCTGAGATGCTATATCAGCGTGGAGGTAGCGGTGCGTGAGCGATACTCTTTATCTTGCAACTGTAGCCCCCTGCAGTAGCCGCTTATCGACTAACGGGCTAATGCATGTTTGCCATTTGACGCATAAAACAAAAAAATAGCATGTGTTAATAACAATATACAAATATTTCAGTACAACAGATCGACTCAGAAGTCATGAGGTTCGGCTCCGAGCTCCTCGTGGCCTCATGCTACAGAGCTATAGCGCACGCACGCGAGATGAGAGAGACACCGAGCTGGCGCGAGTGCGAAGAGATCGAGCTTTACTACGGCAGAGGCTGGAGGACACGGAGTGGAGCCTGTGCCAGAGGGCTGGGGAAATAGCATTACTGAAGACACAATTGAAGGATGCACAGGTTAGTTGGAAACCATCATATATATCTAACGCTGACGCGAGTGAACAACACCGAGTGGAGTCTGTACCAGAGAACTGAAGAGAAAGCATTACTGAAAACACAATTGGTGGATAGACAGGTTAGTTGGAACGCATCACATATGACGCTATATATAGCTGACGCGAGTGCAGAGACATCAATCTTTACTGCAGCAGAGACCGAAAGATACGGAGGTGAGACTGTTCCAGAGAACCAGAGAGATAATATTTTGAAGACACAATTGAAATGTGCACAGGTTAGTTGAGACATATCACAGATATCTGAAGCTGACACGAGTGCGGAAACACCAAACTTTATTGATAGTAGAAGCCGAAAGACATCAAGTAGAATCTGTCCCAGAGAACTGGAGAAATGGCGTTACTAAAAAAATAATAACTGAAGGGTGTACAGGTTTTCAAACGCATCACAGATATCAGATGCTGAAGCAAGTGTGAAGACACTAGGATTTACCGCTGTAGAGGCTAAAAGACACCGAGGTGAACCTGTTCCAGTGACCCAGGGAGATAACATTAACCCACCACCGCAACAATTTGAAGTTTGCACAGGTTAGTTGGAATACGTTATAGATATCTAAAGTTGGCGCGAGTACGAGTTCGAGCTTTACTGCGACAGAAGCTGGAGCACACGGAGAGGAACCTGCGCCAGAGTGTTGAGGAGATACAAGGGGAAACACCAAACGTTACTACGGCAGAGATTAGAAGACACTGAGGGAAGTCTGAGACCAAAGAGCTAAAGATAGTATTACACACAGGTTAGTTGGAATAACTGATGTGATGTATCACACAATAATTTGCTGTGATCAATATGGGTTTACCAAATGTTGTTGACTTAGTTTCATAAAAGTAATCATATTATACGTATTATTTTAACAAATGATCTTCTACATATATATCTTGTTTTATTAGAACAAACATAATGTATTAATTAATTTAATATTTTACAATTATTAAAAAATATTGTAATCCAAATTTTACTTTAACAAAACAATATGCGCCTCTATCTATTACTTATGTGCAATTATTACATGCTGCAGATATAATCAGAACAGACCCTTGACGTTAAAATTGTCCTTATTAGCCTTTCACACGGCATTATCAACGTTGATAGCATTACTTATTCTTTGTTTTTCATATTTCCAGAACGAGCAAACAGCCAAAGGTCACGAATATCTTACACTTAAAGCAGATTGTCGGCAACTTAGAGAAGCTCTCGACAAGAAAGAGAAAGATATTATGAGACTTCGAGCAGAATCAGAGGAAAAAGAAAAAACAGCAAATCGACTGCAAGCCGAAGTGGATAGACTTACAAACGATTTGATGAAAAGCGTAACGGACCTAGCCAAGACTAAAGAAAACAGCAAAAACGAAATAGAAAGACTAAAAACTGAAATAAAAGAACTACGGCAAGAGTTATCTGATGTTTCTTTAAGCGGTTACGAGGGTATAGAGTGCGGGAGAACTATGAGAGGAATATACGACGTATGCAAGACGAATGAATACCACTGGACTTCTAGTGATAGCGCTTTAGAGGATGCCGAAGTACAAAGACTGAACGGTGAATTGCCTGATCCTTGTGGAGATCCTTGCCCAGCTAGTGCGATAGTGGAAAGGCTCAAATGCGAATTGGAAACGAAAGACACACAATTCAACAACGAAAGGAGAAAATGGTCCGAGGAAAAGGACAAAGTATTAAGATACCAGAAGCAATTACAACAGAATTATGTCCAAATGTTCAAGCGATCTCGAACCTTAGAGGCTGAAGTGGACGGCCTCAGACTAGAACTGGAACTATGCAACAAGAACATGAAAAATTTAAACAAAAATGGAAAGACAATAGAGTTGTAATTACATTACCAAATTCGATAGCATATAATATTTATGTAGGAAAGGCTATTTGTTATTCTGTAAATATTTTTGTTTAAGAATTTATAGTACATTCTTGCCTCCGTCGTTATAAATATGTTATTT
Organism: Pyralis farinalis; assembly: GCA_947507595.1. Lineage (NCBI taxonomy): Eukaryota > Metazoa > Arthropoda > Insecta > Lepidoptera > Pyralidae > Pyralis > Pyralis farinalis. Next base: position 28,629,924 of record OX382273.1, on the reverse strand, counting down.
TGTTCAAAGCATAATACTCAGCTGTCAGAGGTGCGGCATTCTATTATTTAAATTGTAATAATTACGGACACAAACAACTCAGTAAACACCAGTATAAGCTATGATATGAGTTCATATCATAGCTTATGTTGGTATATATGCATTATACTGTTATAAAGCTGCCTACCTAATGAAAACCTGACAAGAAAAATAAAAAAACCTGCCTTAGCGGCACCAAATTATATAGCAACGCTTTGTCAATGAATTTTGTGCCATTTTTCTTTTAATCTTTTAAAATTCAAACAAATTAAATTTACGTCGTAAAATTCTTGGATTTATGCTAAATCGTAGGGATTATAATTGTATTTAGATTTATTTATTTTCATTAGTTTTCTTATACGAAAATTTTTCCTTCTCTTTTTATTTTAATTACAGACGAACAGAATATACATACCTAAACGGGACTAAATCAACCACAGCATAGTCATTTTTCATTGTACAGCTAAGACCAGTAGGGTTACTCTGGAAACCAATTCCAATAACTCGCTATTGGAATTAAGTTCTTGAATCACGACAAGAACCTCGGATTAGTTTAATCTTCATCCCCGATTGTCTCCTTAGGTAATAATAATAAGATGCAATCGCAGGTTGACCAAATTACAGTCGAAATTATGAAATATTACTGAAAATTTTCACATTGGAATTGGATTGACATTGGAATTAGTGTCAAGAGTAACCCTACAGATCTTGCTTGACATTTGAAGTTCGATTGTAACTCTTATTACCTACATGAGAACTGTACAAAGGTCAGTGTCAACCTTGACGTGCACTTAACTGTACTACTTACTATCTGAATATCATCGATGTTATTTAGAAAAATAAAGTAATTCCTGAAATTAATAAGCTACAACTACTTTTTTTTACATATTAACATTATTTAAATACTATGAATAGATCATTGAAACAAAATCTTTGAAAAATAGAGAGAGAGAGAGGCAACGACATAACTGGCCCATACAAATGACATTAACAGAAAAGATGAAATTATAGGTTTTCCGCAAAATGGCAAGGTTTTTCATTTTTCTGTTAAGGCTTTTCTAAACAGTTTAGAATATACAAATAAACAGAAGGTACACAGTGAATATGTACGTAAAGTTAATTTCCCTGTGTCATAGGTACCATGTGAATAGACAAGAAAATATTTCGGTAATGATCGCGTGTCACACACGGCATGATATTAAAATAATTTATCTTACGATATCTTATGTGTTTAATATATCTTGCAATACTTTATCACCCACTTGCCTTATATCTCCGAGGCAAAATTTAGGTAACCCTTTATGACTAGGATATATTTAGTATTTGCGCAAAATTTGCATGAAAGCAAATCGCGGCCAATAAATCATAAAATAAATCTTTCTATATACTTCACGGGTTATGATAATAATATCTTTAACACTTATAAAAATTTTAATCTTACAATTATTTCGAGGAGCTCTAATACGCAAGTAGCGTCAGCCGCAATCTGCCTAAAGATGGGATTGTTTGGATGGGACGTTATAAAGGGTTTAGTCATTTCGAGTTCCTGTGCTTTGGAAAACACAATAAGCCGACTATATATCTGTTTTCGATACATGACGGTCGTTAAGCTTAGAAGGTATGGCGCATCTATATGCGCAGGCTGCCCGACGGGGACTACCTTGACCTCTCAGATCACCGCAGCCAAATAACAACTCCCTAGAGGGTTGTTATGTTCCTGCGTGCGAGGTCACCGGTAATCTTCTAAAGAGTTACTGTGTTAGCAGCAGAGGAGGCATCGCGCAAGTAATACTTAATGTATTTCAAGCGTTCATAGGATACGGTAACCGTTTTACAGGTGGACCGTATTCGCCTTCAGACGTTGTATAAAAAAAAAACTATTTATTCTATGGCTATGGTATCCATTTTACAACAATATAATTGTATCTTTGTTTGTAATTGAATGTCTCCAAACGTTGTAAAAAAAATCCGTCCGCAAAAATAAAGAGAAATATATTTTAAATAATTAATAGCCAAAAATCACAGAGGCGGAAAAAGCGGGAAAGTGGCATCGATCCGCAACGGAAATTTTTGTAACATTCGTGCGTGTATGCAACGTGTCACACAAAAAAACTATCACTGCGCGCCGGTTCGTACCCGTTTTTGTATGACAGATTAAGTACACAAACTTTCCTTCATTGTTGCATACAAACACAATTGTTACTGTCGCGTTCCCGTATTTCCCGCTTATGTGGTTTTGGCTTTTATAGATGATGGAATAAAATAAAAAAAGTTAAGTGAGCGAGTTAAAAAATCTTGTATAGTAAGTTATTTAACTAGTAAATAACAGCAAGCTGTGTAGGCAGAGGTGATATTTTTTAAATTTAAAAAATATTTATTTTTGATTTTTTTATTTTTTTAAATATATGGAACCCTGTACGACATCTAGCGACGAGTGCTGTTACTTTTTCTGTTGATGGGAGTGCAGTGCAGACTCTGCACTGCAGAGTGGCCGGCCATACGTTTTCCCATATGTTTTTTTTTCTAATTGGAACGATTTTGGACCGTTCTTCCTCACCAACGAACATTTAAATTTCAAATTAAAGGATACAAAACTACAATATGTTAGTGTGTCGATTTTGGAGTTTCTCACTATTACCGTCTAAACGCTAGCTGGATGACATCAGTCTACCCCAAACGACAATTTTGAGCGTAATGTGGCTCCGCTGGCTATCGCAGCTTTGCCAAAAATATGACAACTTACGTGGAGCATTTATCGCATAATCTAATAAAGGAATAAACGCCTCGCACGGCGCACCGAGAAATGATGCAACAACCTGCATCTACCGTGTGTTAAAAAATCTCGTGATGTATATGATTCTAAGATAAGTAAGATAAAATATTATCTCAGACGTGTGTGACAGTACATTGGATTGTACGAAGAACGATATGTTATCTAAAAATATCATATATTCAAATCTTATGTAAAAACATTTGTACAAACGAAAAGAACTGCGTCTTTAAATGCTGAACATCTATCCAATACACAATGTCTTCTCAATGTACCCATACTAAGGACAAAAACTGTACATACTTTGAGTCTTTTACGATAACATAGTATTTTTAAAATTAAAACAGACTATATTTTAGAACGTCACAAAGTGCCTGGTAATTTGGGAACACTGTTTTTATATTTTTGTATCAATTTGTTTGATGCCTACTTATGTTCAAAGATGTTATCAAAATAGATCAATCAATCTATCAGACATAGAGATTGTTATTTGGGACCCGTGTGTATATAGTCCCATAACTAGATGTAAGAGTAATGTAGAAACTGCCCCATAAAAGATTTATAATAGGTAGTTAGAGTACCTATTTTAAGTTATTATAGACAATAAAACTATTTTCAAATATTTATGTGTTATATTTCTCCGTCATTACGTGCCGCTACAATTTTAATGTTTTACATACAGGTAATTCGCAAAAGAGAATGGCAAATATAAGAAATGGTTAACCGACTGGTCCCTATTATTCCTCGCATTTATGTAATACTTAGGGTCGGAAACATACGAGTGATACCTCTGGTATTGCGTCCAAAGGATGCGGTAACTGCTTACCATCAGGTAGGCGTATGCGTTTTTGTATAAAAAAGTAATCACTTGCTCGGCAATGAAGGAAAATGACGTGAGAAAATCCGTACGTCCAAGAAATTATATTTAAAAAACGTGTAACCTAAGTAAGCTCTGTTTGTCCCCTCTGGGTTGCGAGGTCATCAGGGAGATGCTCCATGTCGATATCAGTCGGTATCCTCGCACAATCCTTGGAATTAGGTAACGGTCCCGGCTAATATTAATGGATAAGGAAACGGGATAACAATAGGAAAGAGAAGATTGGGAAATAAAAAATCTTCTAATTTCATCTACAAGCACTCCTGTTTGATAACAATAAAATTTGTTTATTTTTCAAGATGGCCTAAGCAATATTTTAAATTAAAAAACAAACTATATTTAAGTGATTTTAAACCTGTGGGTATGATCACTTTTTTATACCATGCAAGGAGACGCCTCTGATGCACCAGGTAGGTACCACTTTACAATACATTTATCGAAGCTTATGGACGCTTGTACGCATAAGTATCATTCGCACGTTGGCACTCCCGCCGTGAACGCAGCAGATCCTGAGGAGATTCCTGGTAGCCTTACACAAGAATAATATTCACTTAAACAACAAGCGATACTTGTGACAATCTCTCTTTCGTCATGCCCTTGTTCACTAAACGGCACTATTGCCTGTATCCCTTTCGTTAGACCCTTCTTAACTAAACGGTATTTGTATCTATCTCTGTTTCGTCAGATCCTTGTTTACTAAACGGTACTTGTGCCCATCTCCCTTTCGTCAGGCCCTTGTTATTAAGGTTCTTGTATCTATCTCCTTTTCGTCAGACCCTTGTGTACACAACCGCCATGCAATTCTCTAAGCGACTCGTAATGGCTGTGTGCGTTGCTGTGATCACAGATGTCACAGCTTTGATATCGTCTACTGCGATCACGGCTTTTTATTTGGTATTCTATAAGGCTGTAAGCGTACGCGAGGCTGTTTGCCTTTTAGAATTCCAATTCCAAAAGCAGCCTTGCGGCGCTAGTGTCGCATAACCATGAAAAGCGGCACTAAGGAGTTGCAATTTTGTGTTCAAGCCTATAACAGCCGATGTTTCCGAGGATGTAAGGATGTTTGCTCTTACAGAATTGCATGGCAGTACTTGTGCCTATCTCCCCTTCGTCAAACTTAAGTAGTAGTAGAAAACTTTAAGTTTACTAAATGGTACTTGTGCCTATCACTATTTCGTCAGGCCCTTGTTCATTAAACGATACTTTTGTCTATGTCTGTTTCGTCACACCTTTGTTAAATAAACCATACTTTTGCCTATCTCCCTTTCATCAGACACTTGTTTACTAAACGACACTTTTGACCTATATCTCTTTCGACTAATTCTTGGTTGCTAATGAGCAGAGTACACCAAGTGCAGACGACATTGAATTTGACTGTGCAAAAAATACCTCCCATACACACAAATCATTGACATTTATAATTTGCATAACTATGCCAGACTGAGGGACTATATCTAGATGGATATCTATATACAGACATAACAATGAGGAAGAGGTATGTAAATAAAATGTTCAACAAATAGGTGCTACTTATTTATTGCATCCACACTTTGCTTACACTAAAACAGGAGCAGAAACTACAATACTTATGTAATATAATAAATTACTCTGGACTTACTTATACTCAAACATATACTACTCTGTGTAAAAAGTATCGGGAATATGTCAATAAAAAGACCCGCGTAAAAGAGGTCGTTCTAATTTTTTTACTGCATGTTGGTAGCACTGTACTGATTTAGCGCGCAAAATTTGAGCGGGATCTGTCATTTAATTTGTTTTAAACTACACTTTTTGTTGGTCATAGTTTTGAGTCCTCGGCGATTTTTACAATGGAAAATATTGTTGAACAAAGAGTGTGCCTTAAATTTTGTGTTTCAAATGATATTTCATGTGGTGAATCACTAAAAATGTTGCGAAATACCTACGGCGAATCGTGTATATCGAAAACAAGGGCTTATGAATGGTATAAGGCTTTTAAAGAAGGCCGAGAAGTAGTAGTAGACTTGCCTCGTTCTGGTAGACCTTCAACCGCTACGACCAGAGAAAACATCGACAGAATCAAGAAGCTAGTGCTCGAAAATCGACGTATGAGTCTGAGAGAGTTGGCTAGTGAGGTGAACATATCTTTTAAGTCCGTCCACAACATTCTCATTGACATTTTAGGCATGAAACGCGTCGCCGCTCGACTAGTTCCAAAAGAGCTCAATTTTGTTCAAAAAGCGCAGCGAAAGCATGTCGCTGAAGACATGGTTTCCCGAGCTTCTACGGATCCGACCTTTATGAAACGTATAATAACTGGCGACGAGACATGGGTTTATGAGTACGACATGCAAACAAGCCAACAGTCTTCAGAATGGCGTCTCGAAAACGAGCCGAAACCCAAAACACCGCGGCAAAGTCGCTCCAAAATCAAGGTGATGCTGACAGTTTTTTTTGACTACCGTGGTGTGGTTCACTCCGAATTCCTTCCAGAGGGAGAAACAGTGAATAAAGAATATTATTTAGGCGTCATGAAGCGTTTGCGTGAGAGTATCCGCCGAAAACGTCCAGATTTGTGGCAACACAACTCATGGATGCTGCACCATGATAATGCACCATCACACACAGCCATTATAGTGAAAGAGTTTTTAGCGAAAAATTCAACAAAAGTTCTCGACCAAGCACCGTATTCACCTGATATGGCTCCGTCTGACTTTTTTTTATTTCCCAAGTTAAAATTACCACTTCGAGGAAAACGTTTTGAGTCGATAGAAGCCATAAAAGAAAATTCGCTGAATGAGCTAAAGGCCATACCGCAAATAGCCTATGAAAAATGTATGGAAGACTGGGTGAAGCGGTGGAGATGTTGTATTGCAAGCGATGGGGCCTACTTTGAAGGCGATAAAATAAATTTAGATGAATAATTTGTATTTTTTGTTTTATTGACAAATTCCCGATACTTAGTACACAGAATGTACTTGTCACTGAACACGTAAAATACTCGTACCAATATCTGAAGTCAACTCATTTCAAATACCATTAATATCATTTACGAAAATACTTAATACCGTTTTGATAGGTATTCGATTAGAATTTCGATTTCAAATTGGAAAGACCAAAATTTCGAGAACGGAATTTAAATCCTTCGCCTCCTTTAAAAATGCCGAAATTCTCGTTGTTTCTTGTTATCTTAGCAGGCTCCACCTGGAAGAAGATAGTTTGTGTTTTATTATATCATAATTGCACATAAGATTAAATATATATTAAAATACGTATTAAAATGAAAGAAACATTTAATAATAATATAATATATTGCATCTGTGCCTGAACTACTTAGGTAAGATACCTGTATCTCGGGCAACAGTGCTTCTCGTCCAAAATGTTACGAATACATAGTACTCATAAAGTATTATTTTACATTTATGTGACTAAGGATACCTACGTTAATAACTTAATAGGAAAGTCAACAATTGTTCTACGAAAAGACCATTGTCGTAGAAATAGTAGAATTTTCGTTACTTCCCGGCATCATTTGTGTACAGAGTTAATTGAAAAAAATTGACGAGCTCGGTGGCGCAGTGGTAATGACAAGATCGGTGACGCAGTGGTGAAACGTACTGTTACTTTGACACCAATACTCGTGGGTTCGATTCCCATACAGGACAAATATTTGCGTGCATGAACATGCCTCTTTGTCTTTGTCTGAGTGTTTTTAAAGAGATAGGGCGCATAAAAGCAGCCCGTTTGGGGAAATACCTTCACCTAACTGAAAACCGCAGCCAGATAACAATTGGCGTGTAAAATAAATGGCCGTGTGGCTTCGGCGTAAGAATAGCCACCCAGGGAAATATCCAGGAGACGGGCAGCAGCGTACTTTAATAACTCACTGCGGTTGCCAACCCGCCTGCCAAGCGTGGCAACTATGACAAAAACTATGACCCTCTCTAGACGGGAGGCCTATGTACAGCAGTGGACGTATACAGACTGACATGATGATGAGGATGATGAAATAACAATTCTGTAGAGAGTTGTTGTTTTCCTGCGTATGAGGGAGTTCACCAATAAGCTCTCGCGAGTGATATTAATGTATTACAAGAATTTATAGTCTACGGTAACCGCTTTAGATCAGGTGGACTGTATGCTTGTATGCCTCCCGACATTGTATGAAAAAATTGGGAGGCGAGTGACGAGGTAGTAAGTACAGTATAATAAATAACATAAAAATTGTTTATTTCAGATAATTTAAAATCCATATAAAATGATTAGTGCAGATTAAATTAAATTATATAAATTGAATTAAAAAGACAACATTATTTCATATTAATCTCCCCACTAAGCATGTCCATAGTGGGGAGGTCCAATCATAAAAAATGATACAGAGATAATTATTTTTTACAACATTTTTGACAGTGATAGCCCAGTGCATAAGGAACCGATCTATTGACCAACTGGCCCCCGGTTCAAATTATAGCCAATGTACAATAAAAGTTAAATACGTACCACTAAATTTGTGTTTTTGGATTTCAATACATATTTGTAATTATCACTTGCTGGTTAAGGCGATATCGTCAATTTTTAAGTCGTCTCTACCACTTGTCTTGCCTCACTACTGGGCTCTACACCCAGATTATAATACTCGCCAGTCCGATAGAGTAGCTTTTTTTTATAACAATATTTTATATAGTGGTAAGTGGTACCTGGGTGACATCGCCTATGGTCGGTCGTCTCCGCCACTTGTACCACCAGTACTCGACGCCAAGCGTAATGCACGCCAGTCCGATGCCCATGAATATCACGATGAACACGCCTCCTATGTTCTGAATAGAGATGCCGTCGGACTGTGAAAGACCAACAATTAAGTTAAAATCTATCTCTCTAATTTGAATTGAGTCTGTACTGAACTTCACAGCTCATTTCCATTGTGGTTGTCGTTGTTAATGAGAAAAAGAGGTGAATGAAATGAGGTGAATGAATGAATGTGAGGGATTTGTTCTGATACAAAAAAACGGGGTGTGGATGTGTGGGGCATGGCTGTGAGTTTTACGTGAATACGTCTTTGTAACGGGTAAACGCAATTAAGTTCTACTAAAAGGAAACTACATGATGCAGCTAAATGATATTAAAATAATGGCGCGATAGTCTATCTATCTATCAAAGAGCATGTATTACCTGATCATCTTTTTTCTCGCATTTGCTAGTTTTTGGGTTGTTAGTCCACCATCTTTCTTTTAGCTTCTCAAGCTTGCGTTTGTTGAGTAGTTGGAGGATACTGTAAAAAAAAATCCCTATGAACGAACTCAGAGTTCAGTTTATTTTCTCATTTATTTAATATATATATATATATGTATAAATCAAAAATGAATGCATCAAAAGGCAGAGCATGTATGTAGTATACTCAAGAAATTACCTACAATATGGTTGCTTTTATCATTGATGTGTAAGTGTTTTCCATGAACTGATTGCAAAGTTAAAATATATATATATATATAACTCAATTCAAAATAATTGTTAAACGGTTTCAAATTCTGAAAGCACTTTTAAAATGAATTAAATCTATGAAAATTCGCTCACTAACCTACCTACGCTATGGAAGATTGATAGATAGTTATCTAAATGCCTAATTGCTGCCTCTGAAAATTTACGCTTCTAGAATTCAATCCATAAATAAGACTTTGGGTGTTTAGGAAGTATCGAGTACAAAGTAGGTACAATCCGTTTCACATTTATTGCGCTTTAGCGTCTCTTAGGATAGTTTCATCTATTGATAATTATCATCTAGTCTATCATCTGAATAAACTATGGTACATTTTATCTACAGATACAATTAAAACAAGATACGATAGTGCTAGGGTAAGTCAGGGAAAGGCGAAGCCGACTGTACCTATTAGAACTGTGACTTCAATTTTGTCGGTAAACCTTGACTTCGATATGATCCAATAAAACTCACGATCAGGTAAAGTCGTACACATAATCAAATTTAATGTATTCCATTACCGTAAATGTCAGAATGGATACTTTTAATATGCATAACATTACGCTTGAAGGGAATGGTGGTAATGACATCTGCGTATATTGAATTTGGGAAGTGAGATAGCCGGCAATATTGGGCAAACAATTACAGACATCAGGGTCTTGAAAGGTCTTTCATACATAAGTTATTATGTTTATAATCATTAAAAGCAGTCAGAACCCGTTATATACGTTTTCCCATACATTTCGCGGTCATCTATGACCACCCGGGTTTCGAAGGGTCAATCATCATATCAGCCGAAGGACGTCGACTGCTGAACATAGGCCTCCCTTTTAGACTTCCACAGCGGTCGGTCCTGTGCCACTTGCATCCATTGGCTCCCTGCGATCTTCACAAGATCGTCGTGTAGGGAGCCGACCTACGCTGCGTTTTCCGGTTCGTGGTTTCTTTTCTGCCCTAACGGCCATCGGTTCTCCGAGCTATGTGACCTGCCCACTGCCACTTCAGCTTGCTGATCCTTAGAGTCATGTCGGTAACTCTATTTCTGCTACGGATGTGCTCATTTTTGAATCTATCTGGTAGAGAAACTCCGAGCATGGCTATCTCCGTCGCACGCTAAGCATGAGTTGGATTCGTCGAGAGACCTCTTTCACGAAGTTGGATCTACCTACTTGGACTGTCTGTTCTAGGTAGACATACTCATCATCAACTTCAAGAACCGAGCTTCCAACTGAGACTGGTACAACATGTACATTCGTCACAATTTTCGTTTAGTTCGATTTCGTTTCGTTTGTCGTGGGATGCTCTGTCGAGATCTCCAAGCATTGTATTCAAGTCCTCCAGCGATCTCGTCATGATTACTATATCATCGGTAAATCGAAGGTGAGTGATATACTCGCCGTTGATATTGATGCCGTGTCCTTTCCAGTCCAGTAGCTTGAAAACATCGTCCAATGCAGCCGTGAACAATTTCGGAGAAACAACGTCTCCCTGTCTCACTCCTCTCTGCTATTGGATAGGTCTCTTACTCTGGTCCTGTAGTCTGATCGACAAGATCTCGCCTGATGAAGTCTACGAAGAGCCCATATCCAAAACCAAGAAAGATTTCAGCTTGAACTCCAAAATCACTTCGAAGGCCTAAACTACGTCTCCGTCGACGATCTAAATAGTGGTCCGATAGAAACTCCATGCGGTTGGAGCTAAGTTTTTTAAGCCCCGCAGCACAAGCAAACCTCAGAAGATTTCAATCCAATCCCCCAGATTTTGACGAGAAATGAGGTTGTAGTCTTCAGCGGAAGACTAAGCAGGTAGATTTCGGTCTCTTTGCGACGCGACACTTTGAAGCCTTTATTCTGCTTAATGGTCTCTGCATTACTTTTTGTATTGAATACACCATTAAGCAGAATAAAGGCCCCAAAGTGTTCAAAGGAATCTGTGTGTTGGGCAAAACCAGTTACCGCAACTAAAGACCAAGAGTGGCGACATTGTCTCGTCCAAACCAGAGATCTTAAGGGAGATTGAAAGTTTCTTTGGACAGTTATATACCAAATCACCAGAACCCGCTTCTGGTTCGACATCAGACCCAAGAGCCAAAGTACAACACCGAGGATATCACGGACATCAGCGTGTACGAGATTAGGATGGCTCTTAAACAGCTTAAGAATAGCAAAGCTTCGAGCGATGACGGAATCACATCGGAACTTTTGAAAGCGGGTGGAAAACCAGTACTTAGGGTCCTTCAGAAGTGTTTCAATAAGCGTAGTGCTTGAGATGACACTATTAATTTATAAATTCTGGTTTATTCCTAAAAACTAGCCCGTCTGGTATGCATTAATCAAATTTATACGTAAATTTCAATTTCGCCCGCTGATTTAGCTAAGTGTGTTTTATCATTAAATTTGCATATATTATACAAATAAGATATAGTGAGGGTAGTTTCTAAATAAAATTTAGTCAAGTCAATATTATTCATATTATGATTCACGTGCCTGAATTTTATTCATCTGATTCATCAAGGTGAATCATAATGGCTGATGATGACATGGCTCTGTTGAGTGCTTCTGTTTGTGGCTTACGACGATTACTGGTTATTTGCGAATCATATGCATTTAAGCATGGTTTAATTTATAATACCAACAAAAGTGAATACATGACACAAGTCCAGAATATGTACCATCTATCTGCTTAAACGGGGTACCGTTGCATAGAGTGCAGCAGTTTAATTATCTCGGATATTTACTTACTGCTGACCTGAACGACAATGCTGATATTGAGCGTGAACGCAGAGCGTTGTGTGTGCGTGCGAATATGCTCGCAAGTAGGTTTTCTCGCTGCTCACGAAGTGTAAAGATAACACTGTTTAAAGCATACTGCACGTCGTTCTACACAAGTAGCTTATGGGCGAGTTATACGCAAAGGGCATACAACGCTCTACGGATTCAATATAATAACGCGTTCCGGGTGTTGTTGGGGTTGCCTAGATTTTGCAGTGCTTCGGGAATGTTTGCCGAAGCTAGAGCAGATTGTTTTTATGCTACCATTCGCAAGCGTTGCGCATCCCTACTCTGCAGAGTCCGGAGCAGCCCCCACAGGATCCTGGCGTTGATAAGTGACAGGCTGGATTCTTTCTACATGAATTACTGTATAGGAATTCATGTGGAAAGAGTTCAATCTGCACAATTATAATTGTAATCTTGTACGTTGAGTTGTGGTGTATCTATATTACACACATCAAAAGTGTCTAGGGATCAACATATATTTTTGCAATAACTTTTCTCCTGATTGATATTAATTAAAATTTTCTTTAAGGATTCATCAAATAAAGTGTTTTCGTTTGTCTACAGTAACGATAAACCAAGTCACCTTTGCATTAATAAAGAAATTTGCCATTTTCATAATAAAGGGATTTTTGACATTTGAACCACTAACATTAAAGTTCGAAAAAAAAGACTGAAATAACAGTTTTCTTTAAAATGTTATTGGGTAACTTAAACAATTAATAAGCCGTGTTTCTACCGCGAACACTAACGATGATAGAAGCTGGTTCCCGGCAACGTACTGTGGCTTTAGCTCTGAATACAAGTCAGAGTGTTATCAGTCGACTTTGGACACGCTACCGAAGCACTGGTACCGTGGCTGAGCGCCATGGAGGACGGTATCGCTGCACCACATGGAGACAAGATCGATACATTCAAATCACAACTCGAAGAGCTCCAACAATAACCGCCATGATGTTAGCCGTGACGCTTCATCACTCTTCAGGGAACTTAATTAGCGACCAAACAGTCAGAAACCGCTTGCATGAAGTGAACCTTCATTCCCGAAGACCGCTAAGGGTACCACCTATAGCAATGCACAATCGTAGGATTCGATATCAATGGGCTCTTGAACACAGAAATTGGGCAGAAGAACAATGGCGTTTCGTGTGCTTTTCTGATGAGTCTCGTTTTGGTATGAGACCGGATACAAGACGTATACGACACTGGAGAACCCCTGGACGCCAACAGCGATTAAAATCCTGCCAGGAAGTCCATCCTTATAGTGGTGGAACCATCATGGTATGGGCGGGTATTTGGATCGGCGGAAGAACTGAGTTGATTTGGATCAGAGGCAACCTCAACGCTCAAATTTATGCTGAGACGATTGTATCAGACGTCATCGTTCCTCTACAAGTGCAAATCGGTCCCTTATTTCAGTTAATGCATGATAATGCACGACCGCACACCGCAAGAGTTGTAAGACAGACTCTCGCCGCAGCTAACATCAATGTCATGCCCTGGCCTGCTCAGTCGCCAGACTTGAACCCGATTGAGCATGCATGGGATATGCTACAGAGAAGAGCTCTGCCGAATATGGAGGGTATCCAGTCGCAAGAAGACCTTTTTTTGTTGTTGCAACGAACATGGGCGGCCATTCCACAGCGTGATTTGGATGAACTCATTTTGAGTATGCCAAACCGATGTTCTTGTGTTGTTAGTGTTCGCGGTAGAAACACGGATTATTAATTGTTTAAGTTACCCAATAAAATTTTAAAGAAAACTGTTATTTCAGTCTTTTTTTCGAACTTTAATGTTAGTGGTTCAAATGTCAAAAATCCCTTTATTATGAAAATGGCAAATTTCTTTATTAATGCAAAGGTGACTTGGTTTATCGTTACTGTAGACAAACGAAAACACTTTATTTGATGAATCCTTAAAGAAAATTTTAATTAATATCAATCAGGAGAAAAGTTATTGCAAAAATATATGTTGATCCCTAGACACTTTTGATGTGTGTATATAAATTTTAATAATGTATGGGTCAAAAGTTGCCTGAATAAATAAATAATAATAATAATATGATTCATTTCGATGATTTACAATATTATTCATCTAAAGTCACCGTTTTGACGAGCCCCGTGGCGTAGTGTTTATAATGCTACTTTAACACCAATGCTCGTGGGTTTGGGGTTGGTGGGGTTCCAATATAGGGTAAACGTTCGCATACATGAACGACAGCAAGACATGGCGCATCAAAGTCAAATCTTTACTGGGGTAGTACCTTTTCTTCACAGAAAATCGCAACCAAATAACAACTTTCCAGAGGATTATTGTAGTGAAAGGGGTTTGCGGTAAGCTCCTAAGGAGTTGCTGTGATAGCTTAAGGGGTGGCACCGCGCGAGCAATTCTTTGTTTTCATGCAATTTGATCTAACCTGCTTTGTGTGCTTCCGCCACCAATTAGTTCATGCGGCCTAGCGCCGGCCGGCACCCACCCACTACTGTTAGTACGTGCTACATGCCGACGCTGCCATGGCTGCTTCGGTAGTCTCTGCCTCGGCTGGTGCGGTCGTCCGCCGTCTGGAACAGAATCCGCATGACCCCACCACCACCGTCGCTGCCACGACTGGCCTGGTCGTCGCTGCGACACGTGTTTCGCCTCTTCACGAGGCATCATCAGGCGTTGTAGACGTTAATCGTAAGAATAACATGCTACAAGACTTGACTTGTAGCATGTTATTCTTACGATAAATTTGACTTTCGCAAAATAACGCCTGAATCTATTAACTCTTTGTTTTCATTCCTGGATTGCAAGCAGTCATAGACTACGGTAACCAATTTACATCAGGTGAGCTTTACAAGCATAAGGCTTGTATGCCTCCTGACGTTATATAGAAAAAGACATTCCTACGATGCTGGCGCTTGTATCTCAGACAATCAGAAGTTTTAAAACTCACGCATTGTTGAACTGGTCCTTCAACGGCGAGCCCTGCTGCACAGCTATCGCGTACGGCTTCCTCGAGAACTCGTCACCAACCTGTTGGAGATCGCAGCTGGTCAGCACGTGATACCTAGAAATGTTAGCATGATTACTAACTCCTGAAGTAGAGTACTCAGAGCATGCAGAGGCTTTATTTACTATTGTTATGAGCATAGCCAGGGAGGGACAGCGCACCATGTAAGTAACGAAATCATTATAATCATAAGCTATATTTATCCGCTGCGGGATATAAACTTTCTCTAAAATAATATATAACATAATATTAAATCTTTATTGCATATCCTCTATTGCAATAATGATTTAATATTATGTTATATATTATTGTTGAGAGCGTCGTTGCGCGTGTCTATTCTAACCGAAACGCAGGTTAAGCAGCGACGACCGCAACCTGTCCTTGGATGGGTTTATCAATCTCGAGCTTCTCCGTACTTCGAAGAGCACGTTAAGCCATCGATCCCGGCTGTTGCTGGTAGATGACAGTCGTTAAGCTAAGTCAGTTATCATCGGGAGGCTTGAAGACACTGTCCTCCGCCAATACGCAGTTAAGCAACGTGATGGAGTATGCTCTAAACCCCTTCGGTTGAAGGGAGATTCGTATACCTGCAGAGGGATGAGGAAGGGTTGGTATAATAGTAGTGCAATAGACGTTTATGTGATACCGGTGATGACGACAGCTGGTGAGGAGACAGTCTCGATCTCGTACCTATTTCGACTCTAAACTGTGAACCGTCAAAAACAGAAGTACTATTGGATAAAAGGATGTGCTAGATCTTGATGATCCTTCTATTAGTATAGTAAATTCAAAACTCTGAAAATCATCCCAAATTTCTCATCCAAAAGTATGACCATGTAAAATAGCTTATGACACAACCGTCCCCTCCCCCTGGCAAAATTCCCAACTGGCTCCTCCCACTACCAAATATTTAGGCCGCGTAACGTCCTCATAGATCCTCCAAATAAACTTTTGAGAGCCGTGAAGCGTTTTGCAGCGTCAAAGTCTCCTCAGCGATAGAGTCCTCCAATTGAGCGCCCCGAGGTCGCACTTGCCCCAGTTAGGCAACAGTGGCGGCGGTCTCCTCAAGTCACACACACAACACCGCCATTTTTCTAGATAGAAATAGACCACGTCCTTTAGCCATCACTTCTAATAAAGACTTGATTGCCTTCCCAGCTAAAGACGACCCCCGAATCGTATTTAGTCAGTACGAGTGTCAGAAATAACCATCACAATACGAAGATATGCAAGAGTATTTTCAGCAACTCCGTTCTCCTGTTCCTGAAGAGTGCTCATTCGTTTTCGATGAGCGCCAAAGCGAAGAAAAGATTGTTGAACGTATTAGTTTTCAACAAACGGTCGAAGCATACTCGGCTCCATCTTCATCTGCTACACCCAAGTAGTTTATCGTGTCTTATGTTAGTTTCCTTAAATGTTATATTAGAGTGGGCTACATTAGACCGGCTATAAAGATAACATTTCACCTATAGATACTTACAACTTAAATAACACGTGATAATCTACTAGTGGGAATCAGATAAAGTTGAAACTGAATGTACATTAAGGGACCTGGCGCGAAGATATAGAGTCGTCTACGTACTTGACATCAGTCGCATCTCCCAGCCAGGCAAAGCCTTCGCTAGAAGTCTTGGAGTCTCGAACCCTCTGCACAGCTTCTTCGATAGAGTTAGGCAGCCCAGCTTCTTTCATCGCCTGCCACATCTTGCTATATTTGTCGCTCACTGGGTAATCCCACACGGCGAGTTTAGCTCGTTCTACGTCATTTAGACTGTCGTTTAAACTCATTTCTTTCCATATCCTGTGTAAAAATACAAAGATTTGAAATCCCTATTAACCTCATTTCAATGAAATTCCACATTACCAGATTTATGTAAGGCTAATGAAGAACTAAATGGGTCCTATTAAAAAATCAGTTTTGTGAATCAGTTTACAAAAGACGTAAATAAGGCGTAACATAAAAAAATCGGTCGACTTTGCAGTCGAAACTCTATTAAAAGTTACCTTAATTATCACTTAACGGGGATGTTAATAGCCAATTTATCTATTTTGGAGGTGGATGTTTAAAATTTGAGGCTTCTGAATAAGCCTTTACGGCTAAAGTCATCCCCAGGTAGTATTAAGTCAATAAAAGCCTAACATCACAAGATAACCGTGATGCTAGCATGCCAGACCTCACATCCGAAAAGTGCTCAATCAGTAAGTCAGCTTAAAAATAATCATAAACAACAATTCGAGTTCCTACAGCTTCTCATGGATAGAGACAGAGATGTACAGACTTTTTGTTCTGTATAGTACACGTCTCTCTCCTTCTCTCCCTCTCTCTCATTATATGTGTGTACATCTTCACTCAATCAAAATCAACTAAGGTAGCTCAGCGTGGGAAATTGTGTGGAAGATTATATCTCTATTTATTATAAATATGCGATTTGTCCTTCCAACCTAGGAAGGACAAGAATGATAACTCTAAATTAACATAGATAATACGTATTTAGATTTTAATATTTGTTCATGTAAGTGACACTGTGTTTTAATGAGGAAATTATTAAATATTCTTTGCACTGGATCGTTTCAACGCCGGCCGGTTTTCTGACTAATCTGTTCGAATTTGATTGATTAGTATGTGGATAAATTGTCATAGTATTTTTAACTTTGTTTATTTTTAATATAAAATTTTGACTGCTCAACATATAGTAACGATGTTTCATACGAATTAATACAAAGTCGAACCATACTTCTCTTCACAAAACCAGCGAGGAACTTACTACTGCTAAATACTACTACTGTTAAATATTTCCTATGTTAATTAAACTTTCACTAGACGGAAATACTTACTTATATGTTCGGAAACACGTGTAACCACAATTATAGTATAAGCAGCATAGTTTTAGTTACTAAGCATCTACATCTGTTTGCTGGCGCCGTTATAAAAATGTTTATCTTTATTCGAACTGAGTCAAATGTCAGTGACCGATAAGGACTTGTGCCTATCTATACTATCTAAAGACGGTGCTCCTGAGATTAAAGTGGAAAAAGTCATGTTTATCATCAGTACCTGCCTACTGTCGGATAATTCTTTCGTACACTTTCCGCTGCTATTCAGCGAGGGCCACTTGTTTGAGGTCATCGATCCGTCTGGAGAGGAAACGTGCATTTCGTCATTCTATATACATACGCGGCCTCTACTTTAAGACTTTCCCATCCCATCGGCCATCACCGTCTCGATAGATACAGTATGTTCACTGCGTCTTCAATTTGGTGACTTTGAGCACTGTGTGCTCAGCTATGGTTCTAACCACGACATATACTTGGAACTTTCGCGATCCTGATATTATTTCTTACAGAAACCCTACTCACTATATCACTCGTTATATGACTTTCAGTCTGTAGACCAGCACAACGCGCAGGGTCCAAGTCTCTGCGCGAGAATCAAAGCAAGGATCTTGCACTGAGTCAAGTCTTTAAGTAAGGTCGTGAAACTTCGTAATTAGTTTGAATGCCGATAGACGCATCAAAAAAGATACGTCTTTGTAATTACTCGGCTACGCTGCAGCGTTTCTCCGAGACAATCGTTATCCGAGTTAAAATATACATTAACTACTTCTAATCAGCTTTTGTCCATAATGGTCGGTGTCCAAGTTACAATGTCTATGTATTAACTGTTTCTATAACTGCATTCTCGACGATAACCGGGCTACGGATGACGAAATCGAACGACCGAACTGCTAAATATAAATAGGTCTCTAGTTAAACAGGTCACGCTTTTATAATAATATTAAATGGAGCACGATTAAGTAATATTCATAACATATAATTTTAATAATCAGTTCTGAGCTTATTTACACGACGTTTACTTACCCGATATTTCGAACTCACTTGCTTATATTTATCTATCAACTAATTTCAAAAATATTCAAAATTTATTGATTTTGCGAATGTGCAAGATGAAAGGAAAAACGAAAGGTTTTTATAAAGTCTTATCAGTTTTCCAGATACCACTAAACGGAAAAAACAGATTTTAGAATGCCTGTTTGTCTATATACCTATATATCCTTATCTCTGAAGCAGGTCACGTATGATTTTACTCGTTCTTGCATGTATGATGCACGAAATTCGAATATAGAATTTTTAACGAGGCCGTAAATGCAACGCTAGTATGTAAGTACACTTTTTGATGCATTTTCTACCACGTATGGTGACATTCGGAATGAAAACTACCCCCAGCGGTGTTCCCGAACAAATACGATATGGGTGCCTTCAAGAAAAGAGCCTATGTTTCCCTAAAAAGGCTGGCAACAGGACAGTGACTCTTTGTGTTGTGTTGGTGTTGCTGATGTCTATGGGCGGTGGTGAGCACTACCATCAGGTGACGCACATACTCGTTTGCCCCTTCTAACATAAAAAAAAACTACTTATTCCTGTGGTAAATAACCAAACAGCACACCTGATGTGAAAGAACTATTTTACTCTTAGCATACAGGTTTTCGCGCAAAATGTAGCTACATTTTAAATTCCCCCTGTTGGAACAGATCCTCATTACTGGATTTCTAATGACCACTAAACGAGAGCACTAAAAACCATCAAGTGCGAGTCGGACTCGCATTTGAAGGGTTCTGTATCATCGTTCAATGTTTAACATTACATTTTCCTTTAAATGATCCAGTAAAAAATAAACTATACTATGAGTCGTCGTTTTCAGTATATGTTGATTAAATACAGTATGTATAGTTATATTTTATAGTCTATTGCATAGTTTCTGAGACCGACTCCGTAACAAAACTGTTTAAAAGTGTCAATATTAGCTGCTATTTAACCAATGATATACGCCAGAGTGAGAACATATATTTTTTGCTTTCGTTTTATCTACGGGAATATAAGTGTTTAACTCTTCTTAATGTTATCCCGTTTCCTAATGCATTAGGATTGGCGGGGTCCGCTAACTAAGCCGAAGGATTTAGCAAAATTACTAATTTTGACACACAGCGACTGCCACCAGACCTCTACGACCCATAGGGAAGATCAGACGTTTCTTTGGTTAGGTCGCACGTACGGATTTCCTCGAGATGTTTTCCATCACCGAAGAGCAAGTAAGTTACAATTACGTACTTACATAAATCCGGAAACACGAATTTAGTGGTATACATGCCAGGATTCGAACCGAGGACCTGTTGGTCAGCAGGCCGGTTCTTTATCCACTGGGCAACGTTCGAGAATATTTTACCCCAAATAAAATATTTTAAATTAAATTGATCAGTTAGTATTTTGGGACAACATTATACATATTTATTCAAACTTCAGGTTCATTTCATTTACTAGTGATTAACCTGACACCTTTTAGTACAGAACCCTTTGAGTACAAAACAGTAAACAACTTGACCGTGCATGAAGGTATCCCTCTTCACTAAAACGTAGTGCTTTAGCGTCTATCTCAGCGACTCAAACCTGCTGACCAATGGGAGAGTATTTTAAACAACAAGTGACGCGATGATCCATGAACTATCCAATAAAAGCAGTGCGTACTTTAACACCCCCGATCCGGTGCGTTGAGTTGAGTTGCAAAGCAATTTCGTTTCATGGGGTCTCCATTCATCACATCCAGCGGCTGGATGCGGAAAGCGGAGGATCGCATATGGTGGAAGGCATTGGGGAAGGCCTATATCCAGCAGTGGGTAGACACAGGCTGATGATGATGGTGTTGGGTCTCCATTAGTTATTTCATTTATGAGCATAACGAATAGTCTACTGACTAGGCGCACGTGCCAAGTTCGGTAGCAACGGGCGAAGCACCGGCATTGGTAGTGTGTATCATACACGAACCGTTCCGAGCTACATTCGACCCCTCGAAAAATCCAAAATTATCCAAAATTACATGTCAAAATATTTTATGGTTCTCGAGTTATTAAGTGTAAAAAGTGCTAGTTTTAACACTCGCTCAATTCACTCATCAAAATTCAATACCTCGTACGCAATTTAGAATCTTGAAATTTGGCATTAAGATGGATAGTAATATATGGCGCCATCGACAAAAGTCGCATATGATACAAATAACATCAGGCAGGATCGTCCGTAGTAGAGTAGACGTGAACGACCTCACCCGGTGACGTAGCAACGGTCCAAAGGGGCCAACTGTCAATGTCAAAAAAGTGAACGTTTGTGTCATCTGTATTCCCGGCTAAAAGCGACTTCTAGATGATATTGCACACGGCTTCTTCCTCCCTCGGAGGATGGATAACGTAAACTTACTCAGGCGTAAAAACAAAAAAAAAACTCTCAGTCGTAGGACTACACTATTTTTAGGAAGAAATTTGTGTTAGAAATTATTTTTGTCAAGGTACTCGTATTAATATAGTAATAAAATTTATTATTATTATTGCACTGTTTTACATGAAACATAATGATTATTGAACATGTTTATAATACATATCAATTTTATTTATTTATTTATTATTTATATATATATATTAGCATATAGCACACACACAAATATATATAAATACATATATATATATGTATCTGAACGTGACGGCCACGCGACTTCAGTGTTTTTCCTCATCCCAAAAGTGCCTAAAGTGCCTAAAGAAGTTTTCACTTCAAAAAAATGTAGAATTCCAATACATCGGAATTGATATCAAAGAATTATAAACCATGGCAATACCGTAATCTGTAGATAAGTTAATCTGGTGGCTTATTGTCGAATTAAATACTATCGATGAGATTTAATCTCGTGGTTTCGGATTTATTTGTAATCATCACTTATTCCGAGGCGAAAGAAAAAAATGTCGCATAACAACCTGCACGTTCACTACATTATATTTCGAAAGGCGTGAGACCTAAGAAAGAGGCTTTCTCTTCGGGCTGTGAAGTTCTGACGACGGTCGCTTCATTTCACAATCAGTATCTTCGCCAAAAGTTAGACTTAGTAGATTAGGAAACAGGACGGCCTTGGTAAGAAGAAGATGAGATTCAATCTATAGGTAAAATTAGAGACTTAGACGTATTAAATTGTTTCAAAATCTTACAGGGACGTTGAATTTAGATTGTCATTGTTTCAAGAGTAACACTACTGTACTTGGCTGGATGCAATTTGGCTGAATTGGCTTAGCTGGATACAATTTTGCCGTTCTTGACTATGTGTGTCCTTTGAAATGCCAGGCATTTTCATTTAGCGAGGTGTTCGTTGTAGCGTTGTAGTCTTGTAAATGGACGAGTGTTACAAAAGTAATATGCGTGTGACATCACCTTCTCGTCCTGCGTGGTGAGCTATTTATTATACGTTATAAAAAGAGAGAGTGCCGCCTGTATTTACGTCGTCCCACTTCCCCTGGGGCGATCACCTCCGATGAAACCTTTAAAACCTCCCCGGCTGAAGACAGTCCCTAGATGATGTTCAGTCCGTAAGAGTCTGACATAACTTGTGCGGCCGTCCGTAAGGGTGCTCAAGAGAGTTCACCACCTCTCTCCCAACGAGTCGCTCTTGGGGACTCGCTGGGTGTTGCTGCCGTTGACTGGATCTGTGCTAGCAGCAGCTATGGCATCGCGCCACCGCTGCTGCTAGCACAGCAACTCGTTAGGAGCTTATTGGTGACCTCACTTACACGCAGGACCATAACAACCCTCCAGAGAGTTGTTACTTAGCTGCGATTTTCTGTGAGGTGGAGGTACTTTCCCAGACGGGTTGTTTTGATGCGCCCATCTCTAAAAGCACCCAGACGGGTTGTTTTGATGCGCCCATCTCTAAAAGCACCCAGACCAAGACAAACAGAAATGTTCATGCACACAAATGTTTGTCCTGTGTGGGAATCGAACCTACGAGTGTCGGTGACAAAGAACTTGCATACATTATATGTATACAAGAATTGATCGTTTAGAGTTATTACTTCACACAATAATATGATACAATGGCGTGATAGAATACATTTCCTAAATTTAATGGTGATGAATATTCAAGATTGTGTATTCTAGAATGACTATGTATTTAGCTGACTAGTAGTGGTACAAATAGTAGTAGGTACATTTGTTACAATACTCACTCGTAGAACTTGACTTCAATATGCGCCATTCTCTCGAAGTACGTCATAGCGGACGACCCGTTCAATGGGGCATATTGTATTTTGTATTGCTTCGACAGGTCATCCAGGGATTCTATGGGAGTATCCAGTCGTGACACAGTGAGGAAAGCTGCCAGGTTCGCCGTGTATGATGCTATTATGATGAAACTAAAAAAAGAGTTTAACCATTATGAGCGTACAGTTTTGATTGAAGATATGATCAAATAACAAATGAAAACTTCGTACCTAGTTCTACCCTCTGTTCTTCTTCTTATCTTACTAGTCAAAACAAAATAAATAATAATAAATAAATATTGTCGGACAAATTACACAGCGCCATCTAGCCCCAAAGTGAGCGAAGCTTGTGTTATGGGTACTGGACAACTGATATAGACATAGGTAAACACATTTTTTTTGTAAATACTTATGATACATAGAAAACACTCAGCCGAAGACAAACGGACATGTTCATGCACACAAATGTTTGTTCTGTGTGGTAATCGAACCCACGATCGTTGGTGTCAGTAGCGTTATTAACCACTGCGCTGCCGGGCTCGTTGGTTCTTAAATGTTGGTTCTTAATTAGTTAACGACCAAAAGTTCTGAATTTTTCTCAAGAGGCCTAGCGATTTACGAGCAGTGTTAGCCCAGTGGATAAACAACCAGCCTATTGATCAACTGATCACCAGTTCGAATCCTGGCATGTACATACCACTAATTCGTGTTTTTGGATTTATGTTTATATTTGTGATGAAGGTTAACATCGTGAGGAACCGGCACGTCCAAGAAATTTTATTTCGAAGGACGTGTGACCTAACCTAAAGGTTTGGTTTTCCCTCTGGGTTGTGGAAGACTGACGGGAGTCGCTCCAAGTGAAAATATGTATCATCATCAAATCCTTAGGCGTAGGTAGCGGACCCTGTGAATCCTATTAGATTAGGAAACGGGATAACGCGGACCCCGCCCATCATAATGAATTAGCAAGTGGAATAACGCTAGAAGAAGAAAGCAGGGTACAATTATAATCTTCAAGAGAATTTTGACGAGGGTGGATTTTTTGAGTTGCTTAAAAGCCTGAAGGACCTATGGACAACCAATGACAACAATATTACATAGTAACCCAATTCACCGATGCGAGTCGGGGGGTAAAGTAGAACGCGCAGCTCTCATTGGCTAGTTCGCGGATCAACATCACGTCACTTATCCGCTTATTGGCTAAAATATTCTCGTATTGGTCAGTAGTATTTCAGTAATTGGTCAGAATATTTCTTCGCGTACCAAAAAGTTCGGCAACTCCTATCTTTGTCGTACCATTAAAAAGTGGAACGCCTTGCCTGCACATGTGCAGGGAGCACTTCCTACAATATGGGATCCTTCGAACAAAGCGTGAAGAAGCATCTTGAGGGTCAGCATGGCAGCGTCAACTGACAGGATACGGTGTAGTATTCTGTCAGTTGCAGTTGCGATTTGAGCTCCTCTTTCGCTTACCATCAGGCAAAGAGGAGCCACTATGCTGAACTAATATATAAAAAAAGTAAATTCAAATCGTAACATATTTAAGCGCTAAAACACAAAGTTTATGTGAGCGCGGAGTCATCGAGTGGTTTGTGCTTAAAACCAATGTAATAACAATGCAAATGACATTGGGTTTTAGTAACAAATGTCTACTAAAGCAGGATGCTTTGATAGTTCAGTTTAAAATGATTTTTCTTATTGGCCCGCCTTCAATTCTACTAATTAATTAAAAGGAAATTAACTCTTAACAATTTACAAATAAGGTTTTATTTTAAGTTAATTACAAGAGAGGTCGCTGCACTTATTAATAAAACGTTACGAAGCGAGAAACCAAATTATATTTTAATCTTTATGGTACGTAGGATTTGTCCGAAACTATGTTTTTATGTATTGTAATGGGTTAACTTAACTATATTTTCTTGCGTTTAGATTATTTTATACAAATAACCTTTTTATGTTTTATACAAGGGAGGCGTTCGACCACCACAACCTATGAACCCTTGCTATTCATGAAGTAAGTAGGTATCACTCGTACGTTACCACCCTTGCTAATAACACAGCAACTCCTTATGAACTTACTTGTAACTTCACTCACTCGCAGTAACACAATAACGAGGTGTTGTTATTTGCCTGCGGTTTTCTATAACGTAGAGGTACTTCCCCAGTTGGGCTACTTTCATTCGCCCTAACTCTCTTATGTATATATAAAAATCCACTTATGTATATACAAAAAAAACCACTATATGCAATTAAAACACTTTACCCAAAAAGCCACCAAGTAGCTGCTAATAGTCTTCCAGACAGATTCTTCGGAGCCTCGCCGCCTCCTTGAGGCGTTAGCGACGTCATACAAAACCATAGACACTCCTTGAGGGTGAACTCTCTCTTCTCTTCGTCGTCTTTGTACTTGTCGCGATTATTCTGATAACTGTATGGACTCCATTTATCGAACACCCACATGAGGAAGCTGGAACATTTTAAATATTGTACGGAAAACAGTAAAATCTCCTCTGATCTCCCGTCTCGTGTATTCTACGCACTAGAGGACAGGTAGGAAAGCTTCTTGTCCACACAATTCACCTTCTTGACCTATTGATCAGGACCAACCAAAGTTACATTACCCAAATTAACATACGAGAATTTTAAAAGAAGGGTTATTTCCATTAGTTTTATAGCATCACTACCGCAACGTGAACGGCAGTACTTTATGAAAACACGTTGGAAACTTCACCCAGCGATTCATAAATGTGTTCTCTTGGAATTGAGGTTCATACTTACGTAAATTTAGTCAAAGAATAAGAAATGTTGTACCTACTAGCGTATAATGACACAAATAGCAGATTAAAAAAATATATTTATAAAACGTAAGATGTGTCTAAGTGCCCCCGAGGGCCCACGTGGAAATAAATATTTTTATCTTTTTTATTACAAAAATCCTAATTATCTACGTATCTCAAATGACTCATGCTCAGAAGTTTAGACAATTGTTTACGTGAAGACTGTAACAACGCAGGTAAAGTATTTATTCATCAAAGAATTTATTGAAACTCCAAACTTTTCGGCCCCTGTTGTCATTACTGCGTCACCGGATCGGAGAAATAGGCGTGAAGCGCCTCAGCCTGAAGAAAAAGAAAGAGCGACGAACCTGAGGCCCCCATGGATTGCTGGGAAGCGGTTTCGAAGTAGCGCATAGACGCTTCCTTCATGAAACTGATGATGCAGGGTAGTTAATTCGAGATGGAGATCTGCGACCTTGAATTAATGAGGAGCATTGAGGTCTAACTTCTTTCGCTCGAGTGCCTGGCAATCGACAACATCGCACGAGTTGCAGATACTATTTTTTATTACGAATACGGAACTATTCCGTCGTCCAAAATTGGGGCCCAGGGGCGTTATTCATTTTTTTTTTCTCGTCAATTTGCGTGCAACAAGACAAATCTGCGTGCGCCAAGTTTACATGTCGCACTCAAATTTTAAAATGGGCAAATAGCGACTTATCACCCGTGACAACGGGCGCAAAGATATTACTTTCCCGCATGAGTAATAAAAATACTAATAGTAAACAATTGTACATAATATAGCATCACTCTGAATTAATATGATAGCCTCTCGATGACACTTTTTATAGATACTGATAATGACAACGCGAATATGTCTATTTCAGTCAATTGTTTATTATAAGAATACACAATACGTCAGAGAATATACTCGCTTGTTCAATTGATTGTGTGAAACTGGAAAACTACCGCAGCTTTTGCAGTTTCACACAGCTAATCTAAATATTTTGAAGATATAAAGAAACAAATGTTGACTCAAATGCACTTTTAGTCGATTACCATGAAAATTTATATCAAAAATCATATAAAAAATAACCGACAAAAACGTTTTTTTGTCTGTATTATCTTAAAAATTAACCATTATTATGTGAGCAATGCTACAGTGTGTGACTGATGGATCAGTGGTAGCCTAGTCAGTCATGAACCGGCCAATTGACCAACTAGAACCCGGTTCGAATCCTGGCATGTAGATACCAGTTTGCTCGGCGCTGACATTAAAACGAAAAATTAAATAATTAGGTAAACTAGAAATGTAAATTATATTTCCCTTGACATATGCATTACAAATTCCGAGTTAGTCGCAGAACCAATGCTGTGTTGGTATGACGTGTCAGGTCGGCTGACCTCGTACCACAAAATCTGATAAGAAATAATGGTGTTATGGCAGGTGGGCATCACTCTATCGATCGACTTATGAACAATAAGTAGTAAGTATATAAACGACTGATTCGATAAGTAAATACCTACCTAATAACCCACCTAGAGTAAATATGGATATATGGAATTTTTATGGAGCCATCAAAGATAATACACAAACAAATTCATCAAAATCAGTCTCGCCCGCCATTTTAGAGTAGTTCAGTAACATACAGAAGAATTATATATACCCAATGGTTCAGCCCAATGGTCGAAATTTGGTCATAATTTCTAAAAAATGTTAGGAAAAGTTATACCAATTTTGAATGTCACTAAATTTGGAAGGATGTAGGAGCCGAGGAAGACCGAAACTAACCTACCATGACCAAATTCGTCGTGTTTTATCAGAAGGTGATGTCAGTCAGGAGTCCCAGGAACCGGCGAGCGTGCATGAAAAGAGCTATGAATGTCACAGAAGCGAGTGAAGTATGTATTGAACGGCGTCTTATGGTGCTCGGTTCTCTCCGCCTACCCCGCAAGGGACCTGTGGGCCGATTCTACTAAAAACTGCAACTGCACTGCAGCGCAGCGTGTGTCAAAATGTGTACAATTTGACGTTCCGTTAAGCGATCTGACAACAGCGACGTTTAACGAAACGTCAAAATGTACGCATTTTAAGCGATCTGACAGAAGCAACATTTAATAAAACGTCAAAATGTACGTATTTTGACACACGCCGCGCTGCAGTGCAGTTGCAGTTTTTTAGTAGAATCGGCCTACTGACGTGAAGATATACATACATACTTACATACTAAATTTTCTCCCACCGTTTCGAAAATATTGTTATTGTCAAAGATAAATTGACAAAGTATGTCAATAGCTGCTAAATGAAAATAATGTGTGTGTACTTATGTACGCTCGTAAGAAGTTATACTTCTTTCACGTAACAAAAAAAAACTCCAACATTTTTATCCCGCGTGCTAGTATTCTACGTATCTAAAACAAAACAATCATCAATAAATATTTACCACCGTACTTATATAATTCTCAGACACACACGATTTATACATATATAAATATATTTTATCTGTACTGATAACATTTGTTGTAGATTCATAAATAGGCATCTGAATAAGTACCTTGAATATAGTCACGAACAAAACTTGACAAATATTTTGCAACCAACTTCGTGGTGCCGATTTTACATGCCAGCGTCGTAAAAATTCACCATCACTTTTCCCTAACTCTCCAAAAGATTACACTTTTGAGCTTTAAATATAGTTTGAGTGTAGAGGATAAAAAGGTACGGAACTGTTTGTCTCTCTGTTTTTGTAGATAAAGATAGCTAGAAAGCAGAACGCGCAGCTCTCATTGGCTGGTTCGCGGATCAACATCGCGGCGCTTACCGGCTTATTGGTTAAAATATTCTCCATACATACAAAAATTGTTCATTTGAGTTGTAATAAGATTATTGTATCTAATTTAAACCAGTTGAGAATGTGCAAGCTTGCATTGCCAGAGGAACACCTGGCTCGTCAATTATATAACAATTTTTTTTTTTTAAACTTTGTCGGCCATTTTGACCATGTTCCTTAAGAAATATGATATTGGTTTTTAAGACATTTCTATTCTACTTTTTAATAAACTTATCGAATTTGAAGTAAAAATTATTATTTTATTTAATTTGTCGGCCATTTTGACCATGTTCGTTAAAAGATAGAAGGTTGGTTTTTCAGACATTCCTATTCCACTTTTTTTATGCTGAATCCGAATCTGAAGTCAAAATTCAAATATTCGAAAAAGCGACAGACACACACCACAGACAACCATATAGATTTCATATAGGAACGGTGTTCCTGAAAATAATGTCGTATTGAAAGATATTTATCATTGACAACTACGCAATGCATTGATAACTCACTTACACTATTGCCGCGGTTTATGACAGCACACTGGTGTGTTATTGTATGAGTGCTTGTAAAATCTGCAAATTTTAAATTTGTTCATAATTACAACAAAATGAAAAACAAACTTTAACATACATATTTAATACAAACTAACTATTGAATATGCCATAATATTTTACTTATTACCTCATATGTTTTCCTGTATGTATAGGAATGCATACCTATCTAATCTTATCCTATATCTATCAATCTAATCTTCAACCCAAGCCCCTTTGTAGACCAGACCACAGAGGTGCGAGGGCTACATATCTCGTTCGCTTCTTAATCGTAACATTCATGGCTACTTTCATGCATGTTCGAGTGTTTGTAAGGCTCCTGACATCACCTGATATAAGATACGACCAATTTGGACATGGTAGGCGAATCAATACAATAGGATGGCAGGTAATTTCTGAATTGCAGGATACTATTCAATGTAATAAAAACAATTGAACTACAGATAACAGCAGCTTTAACGCTGCATCAACTACATCAACTTTTTAAATCCTCTAGGAATTGCAAGCACGTGTTTCTAGGCTAAAAAAAAAGGATTAAATACGGATCATGACTACAGCTCAAAATCGGGGTCTCAATAAACACTTTCACCAAACTGGGTAGAAGACAGAATTTACTGAAACATTTTCTTAGTGAGTTTGAAAAAGAAAAACCAGAGCCAATATGGTTTTTTTTTTATTTATACAACATCGGAAGGCGTAAAAGCATACGGCCCACCTAATGTATAGTGTTATGATGTAAAGCGGGTATGTACCATAGTAATAATACATTTAGTATCACTCACGCGATGCTACCCCTGCTGCTAATACCGCAACTCCTTAGGAGCTCAGGTGATCTCACGCGCGGGAACACAACAACTCTCCAGAAAGATGTTATTTGGCTGCGGTTTTCTGTGAGGTGGAATTGGTGCTTGATGCACCCTAGCTCTCTTAAAAGGTGGGAAAGGATTATGGTTGTTAATAGTTTTATACGGAAAGCCCAAAAATTCGCAATAATGTTCAAAAATATAATTACTTACGCATCTTTTTGCTTTACGGTTTCCACGACAGCGACAATTTCGTGTCGTGGTCGTGACCGCGTTTGTAGGTCTTTATCAAATAATATTTTGTACACAATCACATGTAACACATGCAACAATGTTATGTTGTGACGAACATATTGGATTCTACCAAAATCTATATTTATGGTTGCTAAAATGGATATATATATATATATATATATATATATAAATATGTATCATACATAAGACCTCATTATGTTATTGATGACCAGAAAGGATCCTACATAGAATGAGTCTATCTGATGACAACTCTCCGAATTCAGGTATAAACTCTTCAAAAAGAATCCGGAAATATAACCGACAAGCAATGAAACTGTATTCGACTTTGTAAACAGGTTTTGAATGAGACGAGATGTTAGTCTTGACACGGTTGCCATTTTGATTGCAAAACTGTTACAAACACGTCACATTATAGGTTATTTAAGATTATACTAGGCCAGGTTATCATAAAGATATTGTAGACGTCTGTAATTGGTACGCATTGGAGATTATATAACTAATTCAACAATGTTAGTGTTTATTGGTATTGATTGCTTGCTACTTCATTCACTATCATTGTAATAATATTAACCATCTTGAGTTATAATAGTATACATTTGCTTTTTGTCATTATTCTATCATGTTTTATAAACGGATCTTCTCAGAATGTTGTATACAACCAGCGACGTATCAAAGGGTAGACACGTTATACACCAACATTATTGTATTTTAAAATGGCGCAAGTAGTACTATATTTACGTACAGTTATTTATTATGATACTGCTCTAACAAAGGGACAAATGATAGGACATACCTGTCGTTAGAAAGCGATGAATATCTTAAGAGATTTATGCTTTGTGGCGAAGTACGTACAGACGCGACGCTAGAGCGTATCTAACTGAATGCGATTTAGGCAATTACCTTACTTTCGTATTACCATTCTAGAACGTGTACGACGTATCTATAACTATAAAAACAAGTATACAACAAGTTCTCGCGCATTATCATTAGTATACTGTCACTTCATTTCTAGGAATGCTTTCTTTTAAACTCATTAAAGTAATCAAAAATCGATTCATGTAAAAAATTATTTTAATAAATCACTATTTAAAGAATAACAATTGTCGTGAAAGAACTTCTTTAGTGAAATAGTGAAATAATTGGTTATAAATTGACAAAAAGTGTAAATTATATTACTTTACTAACGTAAACAAATATTATCAACAAGGCATTTGGAAAGTTGAAGACTTCTGATTATAACTGAGCAAAATTGAAAACTTCTACAAAACTAGGTACTGTAATGAAAATGTAAGGTAAGATTATAGAGAAGATACTGTAAATAAAAATCGGCGGAAAAAGGGTTCCGTACCATTATCTATAAAAACGGCAAAAAAAATCAAGTTTGTTGTATGGGAGCCCCCTTAAATATTTGTTTTATTTTAATTTAATTATTTATTCTTAAAGTCAATATATAACAAATATTCTGTGCATATTTCAAGCGTCTACCTGTTGTTGTTATCAGTATCGAGCAAAAATGAACAAAAAATCGACCAAGTGCGAGTCGGACTCGCGCACGAAGGGTTCCGTACCATTATCTATAAAAACGGTTAAAAAATCACGTTTGTTGTATGGGAGCCCCCCTTAAATATTTGGTTTATTTTAATTTAATTCTTTATTCTTAAAATGAATATATAACTAAATATTTTGTGAATATTTCAAGCGTCTACCTGTTGCCGTCATCAATATCGAGCAAAAATTAACAAAAAAAAATCGGCCAAGTGCGAGTCGGACTCGCGCACGAAGGGTTCCGTACCAGTATCTATATAAACAGCAAAAAAAATCACGTTTGTTGTATGGGAGCCCCCTTAAATATTTATTTTATTCTATTTTTTAGTATTTGTTGTTATAGCGGCAATAGAAATACATCATCTGTGAAAATTTCAACTGTCTAACTATCACGGTTCATGAGATACAGCCTGGTGACAGACGGACGGATGGACGGACAGCGGAGCCTCAGTAATAGGGTTCCGTTTTACCCTTTGGGTACGGAACCCTAAAAAAGGTCAGCTCAACCGCTTTAGCGGTAGGGGACAATATAGAATTGGATATCGACTTTAATGAATATTACGATGGGTCCCTAATGTTTGATACATTATTTTTAACTAAATGTCAACAAAAATGCAATTTTTGCTATATTTAATTTAGCAATATAAATATAAAAATATTTGTTTTATACACTAGAATCACTAGATAGATAAAATATCGGTAAAACATCTCTAAAACATCGTTTAGCAAAATTCTTCTTCTTTGCGTTATCACATTTCCTCATCCATTAGGATTGGCGGGGTCCGATACCCAAGCCTAAGGATTTGGCGAAGACATTGATTTTTATATGGAGCGACTGCCGTCAGACCTCCGCAACCTAGAGGGAAAACCAGACCTTTCTTAGGTTAGGTCCACACGTTTTTCGAAATATATTTTCCTGGACGTGTGGGTTGTATCACGATGTTTTTCTTCACCGCCGAGGTAGTGATAAATATGTACATAAATCGGAAAACACGAGTTTAGTGGTACTTGCCTCTGCCTGGATTCGAACCGAGGACCATTTCTCAACATTGCTCAACAGGCCGGTTCCTTATCCACTGGGCTATCACTGCTCTAAATCAAAATCGTTTAACAAAGTTATCTTTGCATAACTTTCTTTTTACTAACCACTTGTTTTTAAAAGCAATCTTCCACAAGTACTCTTTCAGCAAATTATTATTTTAACGAGCTCTACTTTTTAAAAACAATATATTCTTACGTTTCTTTATTTAAAAAATGAAGTTAAGACAATATAATAAATAGAGACTTTCAGTGTTAAAGCAAGAAGAGGCATGCTCTTGATTGTTGATTTGACTTGACTTTCAGGGCAGTGCATCCATAAGTATTTACACACTATACTATATATCTATCTATTTATAACTTCAATCCCCAGCGGGGTAGGCAGAGAACACCAGGCTTTACATGACTCAATCCTTACAAACCTCACTCGCTTCATTATCATTCATAATGACAAATAACACTACTATTATGTGGTAAAAATCAATTTAAATAGTATTTGTTACTAAATCAAGCAAGTTAATGTCAAATTCAAATTGCGCGGGTTATATTTCGCACGTCGAATCTGCGTCGAACACAGAGGCTCTGTTTAGCTAGGTAATAAATTATTATGTGTTCAATAATTCGCGTTATTACTCATTATGTATGTTATTACAAGCATCATTCGGGGAATTCCTGCTAATCCCTGAAAATATTGAACAAAGGTGAAAAAATTTCCTCCTACAAAGTTTAAAGTCTTTCCAAATTAATAGACAATAATAAATACAAAATACAAAACTTCGTTTTGAAATATTTTAGTGTCAGTTGTTCGTGAAGGCTTTAATTTAATTTGTTATTTAAATTAATGTACATACTTCACTCTCATCGCGATAATACGCCAAGGAAGTTTGCGATCATTTTCGAAAAAGCTAAGAAAATTGCAAAAAACTGAATCTTGAATTTAGGCGTCCCCTTGTAACGAGGCAAAGCAGGTTTACCGATCAAACCAACCTTTTGAAAATGTAGAAGAATTTTTCAGTAAAGCTATATTCATCCCATATTTAGACTCTATTATTTTTTCTCTTAGAATTCGATTTTCTTCTACGCACACAAAAGCATTCTGTCTTATACTTATATAGAAAATGTAAGAAAAATAGACAAATCTTCATTTTTATGTATAGCAGAGAATCTTTATCTTTTAGAGGTCTTCTACGTAATTGCCGAGGCTACTGCGTGGTACGAGATGTTTAAGACAACTGAAGTAAGTGATGCGTCTTCATACGCATCCGTTGTTGATTTCGCAGATTTCAAGTCAAGCTACCCCGCATTACCTAGCGGTATACCTACGTACGACATAATTAGCTATACCATTCCAGCGTACACGTGTTAAGACGTGGTATCAGTCAACGATCGAAGACGTGCTGCAACGTCTCTGTTCACAGGAAAATGTAAAGGAGGACACTAAATTTATTGACAAGGTTGAATTTTACAATTTAAACAATTTTTTAACGGAAGTATTGCGTGTTTTATTTATTTTGTTGAACCCGACGTTTCGAATGCTTTGCAGCGCCCGTGGTCGCAGGTAGACTAAGGTGACATTTGTCTTATATTGGTTATTCAATTATTACATCTATCGACATGGATGGATATCGCGATTGTTACACATTGAATTAAAAAATTGTTTAATTCAATGTGTAACAATCGCGAAAACCTACGACAATAGTAATACTATTGACAAATTTGAACAACAACCTAGACGCCTTAATTTTTTATTCAAATATTAACTGAACAAATTCTTAATCTTTTTCTGTTTATTTTTCTTTCTGCCAGTGGGGTGCAAGTGTACCCCCTTGCACCGTGCTGCCGGCGCCCATGTGTAGAAAGAATGCAAGAGGAAAAAATAGATACGCGTATGTGGTACAATGTAGGAACTGAGGAAAGCCAAGATTCACCTATCAACGACCAAATTTATCTTGTTTTATCACAAGGTGAAGTCATGCAGCTAGGAACCGGCAAACATGTATGAAAAGAGCCATGCATGTTAAATAACCTGTGAGGTGTATAAGGAGATAGATAAATACACATTGAAAATATTTTTTCAAACTTGTTATGTAACGCATTTATTGTAAATACGGAACGTACTGGGATTTGTTTTTGTATTTGATATTTCGGCTTGTTGAGAAGTTATGGTCACGGGAGGACTCTTAGTCCGGAGGAAGAAGACTTATATTAACAATTTCAATTTGCAAATTTGCCTTAAGTTAAGTTAGTACTACACTATAGTAGTGTGAGGCGATGTACAGGAAACAACGCCTACTTAACTAATAAGATGCCCCAAAAGAGCAATTACAATCATACCTTGAAATCATTTCGCATTAATTCCATTTTTACTACAGGACAGGCGACGAACTTCAATGCATAATCAGTTGCCACACATTTCCCGCCAATTTAAAAAGGAGAGACACATGATTTTGTGTTCAAAATTTTTAATATTCGTAATTTTAAAAATAAATGAGGGCAAAACTTTCAGTGCCTTCCATAAAACGGGAAGTTAATAACAATATTTGTGCCCAATCAATAGTATCAAAAATCAATATACATACGCAATCTTGATCGATCTTGAATAATTAGAACAAAGTTTACTTAAAACGTTATAAGTAAACCGATTTTGTATATATATATAATATTATAGATCAGATACCTATGTAATTAATATATAATTTATTTAATTTCCGTCATGTCAGTCTAGACGTAAAGTCCCGTTTACATAATAGACACATTTTTCTCCGGTGATGAAACCTGAATCAATGACCTTTTTGAATGATAGCTGATATCTGATAAAATATACATTGATGAATAATACCAAAAAAGTATAATTATTATTCATTAAAATTCAAGGCCATGTGAAACAGGTGCAATGACTTTCACACAGTAACTTCGAATAGTATGACCAAAAATTAGCTTTCAAATTAAACGCTTCTGTATTAATGTATGTAGACATTAAAGAATAAAACCTAAAGAACAATGGCTTATCACGTTATCAGCAGTACTCTTAAAACGTATAAATACTCTTATATCCCTACATATAAAGGTGAAAATTAAATAAACGGTGAGCAAACTCTAAACGAAATATTTTATAGCCAAGACAATAGAACATTTAATGTAATTGTATGTATACTAAAGTTCATTTACCTTGTAAAGAAATACGCAGCGAGTATTGATAGCCAAACGTCGTTTTCCAAAACAGTCAAGAACTTGAACAGCGACGTCGGAGTTCGAGGAAGCTTCATCAGAATTGTGATACCAACTAAATCGTAATACGGCACTGTGAAATCTACCACGTTCTCCCTTTCGGCCATAACTGACAAGGAAGTGAGACCGATATCTGCTCTTTTCTCTATCAATTCCTTAACTATTCCGTTCCAGTTGCCGTTTTCGTCCATGGTACCGAAGTTTCCATCAGGTGCCGTAACTATTTCGTAATCAAACTTAACGATTTGGCGTATCTCTTCTATTAAGTCAATACAGTAGCCTTTAAATCCTTTCTCTGCTTCATCATCTTTGATAATAAAAGGTTGTTGCTAGAATGGAGAAAATTACAGGTAATAGTTGTAACTAACCTGAGCAATGTGGCGCAAATTATATTTGGAAACGATGAAAAAGTATAAAAGTGAAGCGTATAACATTAAAAAAAATGTAATAATAATTAAAAATTAATAATAAGCATTCAACAAGTTATCGCGTATTCAGACATTCAACATTGTTGTTTTATGATGACCAATAATTTCAAATGTTTTTCATTGTTTGTTTAAATTTTTATTATTACAATTATTGAAACTTTTTTTTATTTTTCCATATTTCATATAATGTACAGAGATGGATGAAATCCTCTATCTATCT
Source organism: Pyralis farinalis (assembly GCA_947507595.1). Lineage (NCBI taxonomy): Eukaryota > Metazoa > Arthropoda > Insecta > Lepidoptera > Pyralidae > Pyralis > Pyralis farinalis. The sequence continues at coordinate 28,593,302 of OX382273.1, read as the reverse complement.
ATCTATCTATCAAACAAAGAAATCGCTATCGCTGCTTACAAAACCACCCACTGTTTACAAAAACATTTCTGTATTGTTATTTAACATTCTAATAATATAAGATAAACTTATAGCCCGCCGAAAGTAACAATCAGATATGATAATTATGGCAGGCGCCTGTCCCTCTGCTGTAATAGTCCGGTACCAATAATCTAGTGAGGGTATTCACATTGCCACAGAAACCGTATTCACAACGGATTCGAAAAGTTTTCACTCATTATCCATACATTTTGACAAATAACTTTTCGACTCAGATTCGTATATAGTATTTGGATGCAATTTGAATACCCCTACAGATCTCGTTAGAATAGCCTAATAATTTCCCATACATTCGCAGTAGTCTCAATACCTGCCGAGACCTGCTAGTGGATATATTGTTCCTTCGATATTCCTAGGAGTTGCTCACGGCGGGTGTACAACATTACATCAAACATCTCAAAGAATCTTCAATACGTTGGATTCATATACGCGCACACCTATATCAAATAATCGGGATTTAATACCCGTGAAATAAGATACGTCTATAATAAATACTCGCCCGAGGATTATGCGTTTTATAAACCGAGTATTTAGCGGTACTAATATTGTACCAGAAGAATGTTTAACTCGGGTCACAGAACGCATTGACTTGCTAAAACAAAAAAAAAATATGCATGGGCACACCGTACACGCAGGTATCGCAAACGCGTAAATCGGCATACGCAAAATCGTATGTTACAAACTAATCAGATGATGGTATATATACTTAGAGAGCAACCCAATCCAAGTGTAGCTGATTCACGTCTACCTGACGTAAAGGCCATGATTTTATTCTGGCGGTCTCTGGACGGCGCCTGTCAGTCACACTGACGACGGTCAGATTGAGAAGGTTGAACAAGCATGCGAACATGTAACTCAATCATTGACCAACATTATTGTAACTCACGTTGATGTAGCCACTGCAGTTCCACCCTCGGTAAATTGAAGTCGCTAGGGTCGGACAAACTACAAAATTACTGGATAAAGTGGCTATCATCTTTACATGCTTGGTTGGCATCTCGATTCCAACGTGACTACAGGGGTCACTCACCTCCTGTCCAAATCTGCAAGTACCGCAGATCCAAAAAATTATAGACCGATTGCCTGCTTGCTTTTCAAAGAGTTCCATAAGAACAGATATTTTGATGACAAATTCGAGTTTTTTTTTTAAAGAAATATTACATAAATTACTATTAGGTATCATCAATTATCAATCGAAAATCAATACTCACTTGCATACATTTTAATTATGTATGCATTATTTGGCCGCATCGAGTACTTATAACAATATATAAAAAATTCACAATTCGTATTCAATTTAAGACTTGATTGTTAGCTTAGGTGATAATTAATCATACTTACTATTTTTATCAGGTAGCCGGGCGGATTTTTAATATATACGGAGTTCATTTACCTACCTCCACTGTCACGACTCTGTAAACCAGCTTCGCGGAATATTCACTCATGTTCTCGGGGTCAGTCAAAACTAAAGGACTTGAAAGACCCGCTTTCCATGAACCTAATGAACGGCTTCCGATAGACGCCCCATCCTTTACAGTTACTGCTGATATATCAGTATTAAATTCCATAAAGCTTCTACCATTCATGGGATCATCTTCTGGAATATAGAATGGGGCATATGTGGGCGTTTCCTTTACCTAAGGAAAGATGCCACAAACACAATTAACGCAACACCTCTTAATGTTGATTTATCAGTCTTTCATAGCTTTATTGAGACAAATGTCTACATCTACATCTGTGAACGTACCTCCTGAAATGCTGTTCGCAGGTCCAAGGTCCTGTTAGGGGTATTCTTGCCGTCGTAATCGTCACAAGTAATATATTTCATGTCATTTGGCCACTTGCCAGAATCCAGGAGTGATCTGGAAATTCATAAACGTGAACTCTCATGGAATATGCCAAGCTATAAATAGACGTGCGCGTGGCTTACTAAAATTAGTATTTGTACAGCAGCAGTAGAACAGAGGTAAATTACTTTATAGCTAAAAATGTGCGTAGCGACAGGTCGAAGTAGAAGGCTGATGTGATTTCGGGTTCGCCGTTCATGCTGTACGTTGTTTTGATCTTTCCCAAACGATCTCTACTCTTCGCGTCAGGTGTCGGTCTCATGTACACGATAGTGGCATCTTTACACCCACAGCCAATATCCCCTTTATCCAATGATAGAGCGAACCAAGCTGTCTTTTTTCCAAAATATTGATTTTCATCAGCAGCATCTAAAACGTTTTTTATTGTCCTCAAACTGCCGATAACGAAGAAGTTGACAATATCTAAGTCACGTAAACTTCTCAGTTGGGTTTTTATGTCGTCTTTGTTAAAACTTTTTACCGGTGTAATTACGTGCCGGGTTGGAATGTTCTGGAGTAAAGACTTGTACTTGTGATCCATTACTGAAAAAAAATGCGTTATAAGCTCAAACAAGGTCAATGTAATTATCTCATTAAGTACCCTTACATGGACACTTACCAAAAAGTTCATCGAAAATGATGGCCGCATTTGTTATATCCTGTTTGTAAACTATAGCCCTAACTGATTCGGGTAAAATATCCGCCGGTGGCATTATTTGGAGCAAAAACTTGGTTTGATTGGCGTCAAGAGTACGCCATTGCCTCAGATCGCCCGCTTGTCCAAAAGATCCAGAAATAGTAGGTAAACCCAATGCTGCAGTGAAAGATTTTATAGTTTCCGAGCCAACGCCAGTCATGGTAAAATCCAATACAATATGTGGTGTTTTCTTTGCCAATATCATATCATTGTATTTCCTGCAAACTATTAACAGAAACGAATTCTTATTATTTACTTGCTTAAACATTCTGTGCTTATTATCTATATCTACTAATCCGATTTATTTATCTAGCTTACCGTTTTCCAAAAATGCTTTAGCATCTGAACGGTTTCCCACCACGATAACTGGGTCCACAGCCAATCCCAAACTTGGATTTCGTCTCACATACTCTTTGGCAACTTCGAATGCCCTCTCTGCTAACGCGTTATTTTCCTCGTTGATTAACACTGAAAAACTATACGGTTAAGTACTGCAGGTAACATCTAAATTCAAATCGTAATTCTCGCAAAAAGTATGAAACTTACAAACATTTATATTTTGCGTTGTTTGACTGAAAGATAAACGGACAAATAAAAATAGATTAAGAACGGCGAATAAACACCGCATGCATTTATGTTTAGACGTCATAGTAAGGAGTACAGAATCTCAATACATTTCACCAGACGTTATGGAAGGCGATCCACTATTAAAGGGCCGAGTTTCGCCCCACATGTGTTCCAATGTGTACTATCTAGTTACCACGGCGATGTCCGACCTTGATTCACGCTGGGTTATTGATGTTCAGTGCTCATTGCTCATCACTAATAATGTTTGTACACAAGTAAGTACATTATGTGAGTGCGCGTGGTTGTGTCGTCGACGGCGTATGTAAACTATTTATTGTTCGTGTGTGCGTATGACATTATGAGTAGGTTCTATTGACCGGTAAAAACGTCTTCTTGAATCGATTAATTTCATGGTGTTTATGGTATGGTCACAGTGCTAGTAGAAAATAAAAACTTAAGTTTTTAAAGAGGGCAATTATCCTAAAAAAGGATAATAAAATTGTAAATGCACTGTCGCTTTAAACTAGGGATGTGACATTAATGGAAAAGAATCGATTTAATAAAAATCGATTTTTCTTTATTCAATATTAATCGATTTGTCAATAATCGATTTTAATGAAAATAAATAATCGATTTTTGCGAAAAAAATCGATTATTTCTATTATTTAAAATCCTACATGTTTTTCATATTCCAATAATAAACCTAAGAGATTCATATTAACAATCAATCAGATTAAAAATCAAATAAAAAAATAACCAATTCAAAACTAAAAATCAAAGCAAATGTTCTTTTTAAATTTCAAGGTAAGGAATAATGAAACCAAATATCATTATTGATACAAATTCTCAGTATCATTAAACGTTTTTTATAATAAAAATGAAATGAGCACCCCAACAAAATGACAACCTTATTGTCGCAAAAAATAAAATATAAATCAAATCAAAAAAATATATATATATATCACAAATGTCCAGTCCTATTTTACATATTTGACTTGTATTAAAATAAAATACTTAAAATAACAATTAAAAAAACTAAACGACGACGTTATGGTCTCGAAAAAAAAAATATAAAACAATTCTTTTCTTAATTTTTAAATTTAAACAATAACAAAATTAAAAATAACTTGTCACAAATGTCCCGCCCTATTTTACATTTGACTAGTATTAAAATAAAATACTTAAAATGACAATTAAAAAAACTAAACGACGACATTATGGTCTCAAAAACAAAAATATAAAACAATTCTTTCGTTAATTTTTAAATTTAAACAATAACAAAATTAAAAATAATTATTGTCACAAATGTCCCGCCCTATTTAGTATTAAAATAAAATACTTAAAATGACAATTAAAAACTAAACGACGACGTTATGATTTCAAAAACAAAAATATAAAACAATTCTTTGGTTAATCTTTAAGTTTAAACAATCAAAAGACGAAAAATAATTATTGGTACTAATTTTCAGTCTCGTTTTATGTAAGAGTAGTATTAAAATAAAATACTTAAAATTACAATTAAAAAACTAAACGACGACGTTATGGTCTCAAAAACAAAAATATAAAAAAAATCTTTGGTTAATCTTTAAGTTTAAACAATCAAAAGACGAAAAATAATTATTGGCACAAATTTTCAGTCTCGTTTTATGTAAGAGTAGTATTAAAATAAAATTAAACAATAAGTGAAAAGCTAAACGACAACGTTAACTTGTCACAAGATGCTAAAAATGATACATTTAATTAGAATAATTATTCCCATAATTTTTCCGGTAAGCAGTTTAAAAACAATAATTTTGATAATCTCTTTCCTAAAATACGGTTTCGTGTTTTCCTGACCAAATTTCCCGCTTTGGAAAATAATCTTTCGGATGGAGTAGAAGTGGCCATCACAGAGAGATGCTTCAGCGCCAATTCGGTTAACTTAGGAGTAGTCCCTTCAGAGCTCTGCCAGACATTGAGAGGATCTACCATAAGATCCGATAGCGGTACCGCAAAGTATAAGTCCAATTCGGTATTGTTGACCATTGACGAGTTACATGCCAAGGCCTTTATTTTTTCATAATGTGCCTGCCAGATATCTTGTCCGTCGATCGTTGCTTTTGATGGAACTGATGTTTCAGAACTAGCCGCTCCCGAATTATCATCATTTTTAGTATTACAGTTTAAACATGTCTTGATATAATTTATTGTTTTCGATAAGGATAAAGGGTCATCATCTAAATGAATTTTTTTGAATCTAGGATCCAAAAACGTTGCAACCGAAAAAAGATGCACTTTTTGGATGTTTTCGAATCTTTTATTAAATTCGGATTGCAAGGAATGTTTAAGTTGTTTTGCCAAATCACTTGTTGGTGTAACTGTGTCTAACGCAGCTCTCAAACATTTGCTAATCGGTATAGCTTTGCTGGAAGTCACGTATTTTTCCGCACTCATTTCTTCAGTGACGCTATGAAAAGGCTTTAAAATTTTTTCAATTTCTTTGAGCACGACAATTTCATTTGCTTGAAGCATTGGGGGCGCATTTGGGTGATTTATCAAAACAGATCCTATATTGCTGCTCATTAAGATGAAACGTTCAATCATGTATAGTTGCGAGTTCCACCTTGTTGAGACGTCCCCTATGAGATGTTTTAATTTTCCCTCGGCAACATTTTGAATGGTTTGCGTTTGTCTCAATTCCTCAGCGCCAACACCGCTTTGGTGGAACCAAGTTACTATTTTTCGGACCTTATCCAAGAAAATTTTAATTTCTGGTATATTTACTGAACTGTCTACCACTAAATTAAGGGTATGAGCTAAACACCGAACATGCTTAGCTCGACCAAAAGTGATCTCAACGGCTTTAACGATGTTACTGCCATTGTCAGTAGTAATACTTACAATTTTGTCGTGGGACAAACCCCAAACATCACAAATTTTAATAATCATTTCTGACAAATACTCACCTGTATGATTATCGTGAAGTGGTTCACATGCAATGTTAATTGACTTCATTTCAAAATTTTCTATGAAATGTACTGTTACGCCCAAAAAACTCCTTAATTGCAAATCTTTCCATTCATCGATTGTAAGGGAAACGTTTTTAACTAATCGTAATTTTTGAATGACAAGGTTTTTTTTTTCTTCATATTTAGTATCTATGAGGTCTGTGATAGTTTTACGGCACGGAACCTTGTACAAAGGAGCTACAGTCTTCATTAATTTCTTGAAACCTGATCCTTCTACTAAACTAAAGGGTAGACTGTCCCGGCATATCATTTCTGCTATGTTTTGAGTAATTTCCTTATTTTTGTTTCCATCTGAGCCATATGCCAAAATTTTCGCAAAAGAAGATTCAATACTTGTTCTGGCACGCTTTGCAGTTGAAGGTTCACCTTCAATTTCTGTTGCTGGAGATTGCATCGGTGCATCTTTATTTCCAAATATGCTGATATCTTGACTATTATCTTCACATAAGTTCTACGGCAATAAAAAAAAACAGGTAATTTCACAAAAATAAAAATTGATTTCCGCAAACCTATTTTGTATTTATGTATTTTCTGGCAACACTAAAAGAAACGTCAACAAGTCAAGTTTGTCTTTGTCTTATTTTTATGACCACAACAATATAAACAAACAAACTTTTTCGTAACTCTTTTAAAAACTTATAATATAAAATATTTTTTTAATAATATGATCTATGGCTGTATAGGCTTGGATTCTTTTGCTTATCTCAATTGGAGAAAATAAAATAAAAATCTATTGTTAAAATGTCTAACTCTTATCTTCACGGGACTTCTTCCCGCGCTTTTGACGAGTGACATTGTTCTTATACTTGAAATATTTACAATTCAGTGTAAAATTAGTTTTATGTGACGATTTCGATAGTGTTTTGTAACGTAAGTGCTAGTACAATTATACAATAATTAAAAAACTCAAATATAACATGTTTATGCACTTTTTGGAAGACGTGAATAAGTTCATCAAGAAAACCTTCTAAAATTCCTATCGTTTTACGGGTGATATTTAAACTGGGTTGATTGGGTCGAAGTACCCGTCCTAAGTACTTTTTCAGCACAGTTCCTGAAGCTGGAACATAGAATTAAGATTTTCAAATGGTTCTAAACTGATGACTTGGCTGTATGGGCTAGATACCTTTGCCTTTCCCCTCGGGGATAAAAAGAACCAAAAAAAAAATGTTAAAATGTCAACTTAGATATTTGATTGTTTACATTTGAGTTAGAGTGTTATTTTTCTATAAATTCGTATTCAGAAGCGATTAATATCGGCTATAATGAAGGATTTAGTATGTATAAGTGTTCATCGGCGGGGAAAACGTAAATTCTTTAAACATACCAGCTCTAACTTCACATCAATCTGTTACAGATTTGTGTTACCTATTTATCAAATAATTCATAAAAAGCACTTATAGGTCTGTAAACAAAATTAGTTACATTGATATTTGTTCTTTTTCAAACAATAATAATAGTTGATGTTGCAATAATCATTATAAAATATAGTAATTCATGTTACCTGTAAGACAGTGGGATGTTTTCGTTCTATGTGCTGTTTTAAGTTTGTAGTATTACTACAAGTTTTTAATTCTTTCGAACAGTACATGCATATTGCTGTATCCTTCTTCGTTATAAAATACTTTCGCCAGCCGCTTTTAGGTGTTTTACGGTTAGAAGCCATTTATATTGTTTACCAACAACTATATTATCTCACTCACTACACTGAAACTACTTTACACGCATACATACCTACAGATGGCGCCGTTTTTTATATAATCAACTTATAAGTTTCGAGATTTTCATTCGGCCCATAGATGGTGCTATTTATGAAAATCGATTTAATCGCGTAATTTACTTAATCGATTTATTAAAAATCGATTAATATTACTTTGAAAATCGATTATAAAAAATCGATTATACGAAAATAATAATCGATTAAAAGAAAAATCGATTATTTTTTAACATCCCTACTTTAAACTTTTGCTGTGTAACATTTCAAATTTTGATGAGAAAAATAGATCTTGTTTGTGACCCGTATTATAGTAGGTATAGTACCTACCTTTAATTTTTGCTTTCGTTGACAATTTACGATAAAGAGTAACATATTAGTGATTGGTTACAGAATCTTTATCTTCTTAGAGTTATCCCATTTCCTGTCCATTACGGCTGGCGGGGTCCGCAAAAGATTTGGCAAAGTTGCTGATTTGTAGATGAAGCGACTGCTCAGACCTCCACAACCCATGGGGAAAACCAAACTTTTCTTAGGTACAGTCACACGTCTTCCGAAATATAATTTCTTGTACGTGCCATAGGATACCCATCTTCACGATGATTTTCTTCACCGCGGAAGAAGTGATAATTACAAATACGTACATACATAACTGCTTACAGAATATCTATTATAAATAAGTTCTAAAGTCTAATGAACAAGTAGATGATATCGTGCCTACATACCCCAAAATTTACTTGTCAGGCAGTACTTACTCATAATGTATCTACATTCATTTGCTTGCAATATTGTTTATATTATTAACACACATAGTGTAGGATTGTGTGAGGTTTCTAATGATAACCCAAACAGGAAACTGAAAACACAGCCGGTCAATCTACAAGAGCGAAAATTGCCTAACGTGTCTGATATAGGTACACAAAGAATACACACAGAGAAATTGTTATTACATGACTGCAAAGATATACAATAAAATACCAAAAAGTATACGAGAATTGACATTTAGTCTGTTTAAAATTAGATTGACTAAATGGTTAACTGACAAATGTTTTTATTCTGTTAATGATTTTTTATTGACTAAAACTGACGTTAGATAATTGGATAATTTTGACAATTTAGACATGGTATTAACTGCTTTTATAAAATAGTTAGAAAGTTTATAAATAATTAAAATTGTAGTTATTGCATCAAATTTGTAATAGTTGTTAAGTGTATGTATATTTGCATGTCATATAGCTATGGCAAAATATGCGGACTGACAATATCAAACGAGACCTAAATGTAACCATATTTTATGCAATTAAATTATTATTATTATTATTAAAGATTCAAATAGCACGGCCAATTTGGTCGTGGTAGGGAGTCTTGGCTCTTTTCGGCTCCTGCATAGGTGCCCACTTCTACTGCTTTGCAGCGTCCGTGGTCGCAGGAAGACTAAGGTGACATTTGTCTTACGTTGGTTATTCAATTGTTACATCTACGGACATGGAGGCTGGAGACACGTTTCTCCAGCTAACACGCAAATAATTATTCAATGTAACGAAGTTGTGGTTGCTGCTAAAATTATGACTGAAACGTTTGATTGCTCCTATGTTTTAAAATATGACGTGCTTTAGAATTTCTCTTAAGTCGATGAGGAAGTTGTTGATACACACACGGGAGCAAGAAGGAAATTGGGAATTGAGTGTAGTTCAGAAAATAATAAATAGTGTGGATAACATTAAACTGGTTTGATAGTGGAGGACAATTTGTATTCGTTGTGATGGGATCTATAAAACCAATTTTTATACAATGTTGCTTGTATATCTCTCATAAAAGCATGCGGTCCACCTGATGTAAAGCGGTTATCTGTAAAAGGTTGTAATACATTTAGTATCGCGCGCGTTATGCCACTTCTTTTACTAACACAGTAACTACTTTCGAGATAACTAGTGACCCTGCTCACACGCAGGAACACCACGACCCTCTAGGTCTAGGGAGTTGTTATTTGGCTGCGATTTATTTTGTGAGGTGTAGCTACTACCTTAAGAGGGGCGTTTTGATGGACCCTATCTCTGTTAGAAATTCGCAGACCAAGACATTTCTCTTACGTCGATAAGGAAGCTGCAGACACACAACACACACACACACACACAAAGAAGACCTGCAGTGGGACGTTACTCGGTTTGATGTGGTAAGTATGTATTAATTAATTCCATGCGATTAGCGATTTTATTAAAAGTTGTACAACCAATGTACACACAACACAATAAACTATACATCTAACGACATTGTAATGGCGAGATTTGAACGGTTTTGTATATATCATAGCTTATATCTTTCGACGTGTAAGTATAGAATACATTGCGTCACATAGTGTTGCTAAAATATTTGTTAGTTGTTTATTTTGTAGTAGGTGGTATAAAGATATTTTCAATATATTCTTTGATTTAATTTATCTTTATTAAAATACTTAGTTCAATAACAATATTGTCTTGTCAACGCGACAGAAGTAGGAAACCATTCTCGCGTCGGAGTAGAACAAATTCGCGCGACAACGCACAGCGGCAAGCGTCACTCGAGCGCAGTGATGGTGATGGGTTAGACCAGCCATGCAATTCTCTAAGCGACTCGTAATGGCTGTGTGCGTCGCTGTGATCACAGATGTCACAGCTTTGACATCGTCTACTGCGATCACGGCTAAATTATTTGGTATTCTATAAGGCTGTAAGCGTACGCGAGGCTGTTTGCCTTGTAGAATTCCAATTCCAAACGCAGCCTTGCGGCGCTAGTGTCGCACAACCATGAAAAGCGACACCAAAGAATTGCAATTTTGTGTTCAAGGCTGTAACAGCCGATGTTTCCGAGGATGTAAGGACGTTTGCTCTTACAGAATTGCATTGCAGGTTAGACCATAGTACGAGAATAATCAAATTTTTTTTTTGTTTGATCAAATCAAATTGTTTTTTTAGTTTGATTATACTATGGTTAGACGCTAACGACACCGACCGTGACGAGCGTATTTGCATTTGTTAACCATGATGGATTATGATGAAAAATTATTGTGTCGCCCCGCTTCCCCTGGGGCGATCGCTTAGGATGAAGCCTTTAAAACCTTCCCGGCTAAAGGCACAAAGGAAGTACCTAGGTGGTGTTTAGTCAGTAAGAGTTTGACATAACTCGTTTGACCGTCCGAAACGATACTTACTCATGCGAGTTCACACCTCTCTCCCAACGGCTGCCGGAGGGTACCCTCCTCAGAAGAATGACTAATCACGCTAGGGGGGTTAAGGCCCTCTTTTGTGGTTCGTCATTTACATCGGCCATAAAAAATAAATGAAAAATTATCTTGTTTAGTAAGTACCTACAAAAAGATGCATGATTATTCAAGTGAAAGATCTAATTTTGTTGATAAAAATAAAATGCACGCTTGGAAATAGCATTTTGAAATTGATTTCGAATATATTTCATTTTATTTTCTGATAAAAGTTAATTTTCTTGCTCAGACTTTGTCTAAGCAAACATAAGATCGACCAATGGCCACACCTGACTGGTTCATAACCACCTTGTTTAGGCACGGCCGGGGTAGCACGTCACGACTGGCAGCCTGGCGCCGAGTACCTTTAGCAGCGATATATTTTGTCAGGGTGTGCGTGCAACGACGCATACGTACGGGCGCGCACCATACAAACCGAATGCGGTGCGTATCAATCATCGATGTATATGGATAGGTTCTATCGATAAAAAACGCTCCCACAAAAGCAATCTGATTTTAAAAATCAGATTGCTTTTGCTCACAGTCGTTTGGGATTACTCGTCTGATTCGTACGCGTTTTCGCCGTGGCTTTACTGGCTAAAAATGCCTTCATGCGTTGTAAAATCGTGTAAAAATTGTTCTAAAAACATAAAAAAGAATGCAGAATTATTTCATATTATTATATAATTATTTGTATATCATTTAGCAATAATTTTATTGCAATTACATACAATAAAATCTGTACTCAACAACTCGCTCCATAACATAGAATTTGGAACAAAAAATTAATGGAGTTGTGCTTTAGATATTTAAAAATAATTAACCATCGTGTCCATATTATTCGAGCAATAATTGATAAGTATGTCGCAGAGGTAGCAACACCATATTGAGAAGACCGGAAGAAATCAATCCCCGTGATGCTAGTTTTAATAATAACGGATCAAAATGTCAAGTCGGCGCTTGGGTGGAATCGACATCGTTCAATTGGCAACACGGTTGTGTTTGTTATGGTTTGCTCGAAATGTCGATTGTTGTCAGTTTTCAAAAACGTCAAGATGAGAGACTGTCATTGGAAGCGGCATTACGAATCGAGCAATGGAGCCAATCGCACGTGTCGCGTCCACCGCACTTTGAATCCGTTGTAATCTACGATCTAAGCATAACTTTTGTTAAAAGTATTGTGGTAATTGGCTGATTAAATATTGAGAAGATTAAGTACGCTGGTATTTCGCTTTATTCGCCATGAACAACGAGCCATCTGACGACAATTATATCCACATACCGACAAGTATATAAATTTGAGACTGAATTACATAGCCAAAACATTATCTTAAAAATCACTAAAAGGCAAAAATTTCATAAATTAGAGCTTTTTGAAGGACTTTAGAATGCATTGTAGATTTCTGCAGAAAGATAGGACTTTGTTGACGTGTACACATATTACCTTACACGCACAAGCTGTGATCTCTTTGAACAAAACTTTTTAAACGAGCGACGACGGATCTCCTCGTAAAATAATGCCAACTGCATTGTTCTACGAGGTGGTTAGTATAATTTAAGACCTATGAAAGTACCTACATATGGTCAAATATCTCTAACCGAACACCCCATGTACCTTACAAAATTGATGATAAATATGTAATGTAAATAATTACCTATAAATACAGGCATCCATAGTAGTACAAATATATATAAATAATAGTAAGCCTCGCAGGACCTAAGGTCATATTGTCACTTTTTTTTTTGATTACTTAATTCTGTATGTAATTGAAATCGTTACATTATTGTAGAAATTGTATAATAAATTCAAGACCAGCTAATATTGTATATAAATAATACACTACAAAATAACAAATATAGTTTTTTTTTTTTTAAGGATGTAAAATTTTTATTATTTATTTCTTTGAAACAGACTCCGTTCCTTCATTGTTCCAAATCAACAAATTACACGTGTAACTCCTGATTGGTGCATTCCGGGCCTCATTAAACGCGGTTGTTGGAATAGTAACGTGGCAAACTAAACCAAGGTGGGCCTCTGGGTACGTTTCTAAAGAGTATTTTGTATTGGAAGGGAGCATCCTTATACATTGATGGTATCAATGAAGATATCCTACTTATTTGTTTATACTATGGTATGGTACTTGTGAAGAAAATAGGTAGTCCCAGTTGTGGAGTAGGTGTACATTGTTTGTGTGCGCAAGTTCGAGAGCAGTCGGTATCGCTCGAGCCAGCCGTAGCCGTATTTTATTCAAACAATACTAAGAATATTACCTTTTTCGGTGCATTACGATGAGCTTGCTAGCGTTAGCATTGTTTGTAGGTAGCGTACCTACAATTACGCACATAAACGCGTGTCTATACTCGTCACTACTACAAGTACAGCTCACCCGCCTTCGTGAGATAAAAGGTCTATACCAACCTACCTAAACGCATACAATCTACAACTTGATCATAAAAAAAATCGTTGGATTTTTATTGCACACATAAATGTAAAATACCGAAATCTAAAGAAATGATTTCAAAGTTGTATCAGGAAATGGATAAGATTTAATGAAATTAAAAAAGCTAAATTTTAAAATAAATTTTGAGTGAACGAGACTTCACGAGATAATACTGCTCGCGTATATAGTAGTTCTAAAATGGTACACTAGCTCTCCAGTTTTAAGGGAATTTTAATGTTTAAAGGAATAGGATTAAATAAGGTACCTAGATAACGTAACAGAAATACAGGTATTCGATTGGACTATTTTATTGCCAGAAATGGTTTACAAACACTAACTCCACAAGTGAGAGAAGAGTGTTAAAACTGTACACGCTACTAAGTATATCTAATACTAAATTGTATGTACTTACTGTTGAATAAAAATTTAATGTATTAAGTAGTTATAATTCTGAAAAAGTTAGTAAAAATCTTAATATACAATAATCCCGTATGTCGGAACACAATGTGTTTCAATATTTGTATGGAAAAAGACAAATACTTTGTTACTTACTGCAGTATGTATTGTTACTTACATTCGAGATTTGTTATCTATCACATAGAAGAGACGAAAATAAATAGAAAAACAGGATTATAAGAAAAATAAAGACGTCCATAGAAATACAAAAATAGCACACAGAAGTAATTAATTATGTCAATAATATGTACTATCACCTTGTCAACTTTGAACTTCAATAAATTTCATCTTAAAATTAGTGTCACAATGTGAACAATCATTACATTCAACTTGTGAACTGTGTGGTATTAGAGAGAAGAGGGAGTTCATCGTTGTAACAGCCAACACAAACCTCGGCTGACTCACTAAGAAGCAGCATATCCACTATGCAAACCATTACCAAATGTCGAAGGAATGTTCAATGGTTAAGTAATAATGCCTATGTATTATAATAATGTGCGACATTTACTGCTAAACTTAAATTTACAACTGAATTAATTATCTAAAACACTTTAATTAATCTTAGTTAATCTATATCCTTGTTTTTCGGAAGCTGTTCATATAAATCGCGTCGTTCACAGAACGGATTGTGAATTGATTTCACTCGGGGTGAATACTTTGGCAGTATATTTACTGGCGAAATTATATCCAATAACGATACATGTAACTTTCATCAATTCGATAACCCATCTTCTACAAGTCTGTTGAAATAGACACCAATACGCAAAAACAGCATACAACACCTAAACCGACTCGTGCAAAGGATCGGTTCACTGCGATGCACAGCCCGCCACAGCTGACAGTTATATTAAATTTACAATTTACAGGTACTTCACAGGTAAGTTTAATACAAAATGTATTATAAACCTAAACTTAATGTGGTCACAAAAGAGCCCAACTCGCAGTATATAGTAAAATCAGATCATATACATATGTATAAATATAAACTATGGTTTTTGGCATGGTGTGCAGTGTCATTACAGGTATACAAGATATGTATTGGGGTGAGTTGAGCCCTAATGAACATAGATGCATTGCAGTAAACCAAGATAGATGAGGGAACTAAAGTTTAGGCTGCAGCCTCCTCCGCTTCAGCCGCTGGAGCTTCCTCCGCTACTTTCGCCTTCTTTTCAGGGGTTTTCTTCTCTTCTGCATCACCATTGTCTGCGGAGACAGATTTCCTCTTTACGGCTGCCTTCTCTGTAAATAGAAAAAAACATGTGTTAAAACAGTGTTATGTTATCTTTTAATTACAAACTGATAAACATTTGGCAGGCAAAAATGGCCATATTAAAAAACAGACAGTTCAACTATTCCATTATAAGCATCATCCATAGATATGTAGTATTAATTGTCTCTTGTGTTTGTGGCCATCCACATCACAAGACCATATTTGAGATGTCAATGTTAACGTGTCAAAACACATGTGGCTTCAAATTCACGTGGATCAAGCCATGCGCGTAACGGCAAACAGTATATAACGGGCCTCGACGGGTTAAACAGTATGTCAGATGCCAGTTTACAGTGGTTAACACACAGGTGTACCCTAGCAAAGATAAGGACAAGTAGAAATACCACCCAGTATGATCAAATAGGTAGTGTTTGTTGTATTTATTCTAACATTGACCAATGTATTTTTTATGACGACCTTGTTTGATACTTGAAAGAATACTGGTTATACAACTTTGTAATATTGATATTTAAGTTATACCGACAGAATAATAAATAACAAAACACATACATAGTATGTATATCAAATATTTTTAAAAGTTAATTTAAATGCTTTCCAAATAACACAGTAACAATTTTAGTATTAATCTGTGTCTGATAAGCCATTTTTTAAACAAAATATTTTATTTGAAAATCAAAAGTAAAACCAGACTGATGCACAAAGCATTCACAGTAAAATTTTAAACAATAATAAGCCACAGTAACTGTGTATCAGTAGATTTATTAATAAACAAAATGAGTTATTTTTTTTAAATAGTCTGGAAATTAACTTGTAACTTAGTATTGCCACTCTTTGAGAGCATTAACCAAACTTCGTATCCAGCCGATTTTTAGATTAATTTGAACAAGAATATGACCAAAACCTCAGTAGCCATATATCAGCATAACTACATTTTAAAGATACAGTTCTTTTTGCTTGTTTACTATTTCACTATTATAGTCCAGCGACTACGTCTATTAATTAACAGTGGAATAAAAAACATAAGTAACAAACTTAAAAATTGAATCTTCATAAAATATAAATTAATTTCAATAATGATGTAGGTAATGAAATATCTATGGCGAGAAATACGTAAAATTCTATTGACGTAAACATTATTTCTCTTTAATATTACAGACTTGTTCATCCAGCAAAAGCGCGCGATTTTTAATAGAATTCAATTAAATTCGTTCACTGTATTGCAGAACCCGCATTCAGTGAACATTAGACTTGTAAACTCAATCACTTGCAAGAGCACAATGACCCCCCCAGTTCAAGCCAACCAGTAAAAAGTTTGTTATAGCGTAGGTACCTGTGGCATCGCCGTTTTCAGTGGCGTCATTACTCTCCTCAGCATCACCGTTTTCCGCTGGTGTGTCCTCAGGAGCGTCACCACTGCCGTTCTCGTCGTTGCCATTGCTCTCAGGGACATCCGCAACTTTTTTGGCGGGAGATTTCTTGACAGGCGATTCCTTCACCTCTGTGGAGGTTACCTCCTCGGGAGCTGCGTCCCTTGAAAAAAGATTTTTTTTTATAAAACATGTGGCAGGCAATAAACATGTAAAACAAAAATTGGCATCGACTGCGAAAGCTTCGTGATCGACACTCGCAGTACGATTATAACACTATCACCTATGGATTAAGAACTGTACAATTTTCTAAGTGTCAAAGGACCCCTAATTTGTATTACGAATAATTTTGTAACGTTGATTGGGGACCTAATATTAATAGGTTAAGCATTATCCGTACACGTAAAAAAGTTGAACCTCCACAGGCGTACAAAATGTAGTAGACATACTATGTCATTTGCAAGGCATATTGAGGTAATAATTAAAACTGTGACCATCATATTAGTAGTTCATGCAACGTAATATGCTCGTTTGGTCGGCCCGTTAGTAAAGGCCTATAACAATACATTAAAAATTTACGATGTGAATGCTCGCCGGCTATGTGGGCCGTATAAAAGGAAAAGTCTGGCGGAACAAAAAACAAGTGGCTGTTGCGCAAGGCTGCATGTGGGAAAGTTGCAACAGAGGAAACCGAACGTAAGAATCATGTACTGAATGAATACGTTACTCGCTCCAGTGGATGACTGCCGCAGAGTGAGCCGTAAGCGTTTAAAAATAAAGTAATGACAACATGCGTGGCCCTCGCGATAATGTAACCGACTTTACCGCCACAGAGTTGCAAAACATGGCCCTCGACGATTTGAAACGAGCGCGCGCCGGTGACGCTGCCGCGCCGGCACGCCGCGCATGCAACGCCATCTTGGATGAAGCGGGGCCCGCCACCCGGCGTGCTTTCAACTTCATTCCAATTGTAATACGCAAAAACATGTCCTACCATATATTCATCGATGTTCTAGAACATTCTCCGTATCAAAAATAACACAATTACAGAAGTGTACTACAATAACAACAGCGTAATCACTTGAAATAATTTTTCCCGCGTGTACTTATCTATGTCGGCGTACAACAAATAAGCATCATTGAACTATGAATAGATTTCAAAACACTGATGTAACATAAATAAAACATCACACTGAAAACTTTATGGAATATACACGTTAGAACAGTCGTCTTCGAACATAAAACACTAATTTCACACTTAAATAGGAAGCCATTTTGATCACGTTTTCCGAAGCCGCCAAAAATAAAATACCGCAAAACTTACAAATAGGGATTAAAATTGATGAATTAAACTTACTTCTTTTCGACGGCTGCGTCTGCCATAATTATTGTTTAAGTTATAAGAGTAAACTTGAATAAAATTTATTATACGGCACGTGTTAGCACAGCTTACAGCAATGCTCACCGGGCAAACACCGACGACAAAATGAAGGAGGAAGAAGGAAAAAATATATGCGCGTCGCCCCGCGCACCAGTCGTACCTGTGTGAAGTTACTGCGCGAACGTCAATATGGTGCAATAGCAATAGCAACTTCAGTGTTATTAAAACGAGATGGTTGTATTTTGCTTATCCAACTTCAGTAACCTTGAATACGTGAACTAGGTAGGTAGTGAAGCAATAATCTACCTTGCTCTGTCCGTCTCGTAAAAAAAATAATCATCAAGTCACCCGCCACGCCGCGCCAACCGTTGAATGTTATACGATGGAATGAAAAATTTAATTACATACATATTCTTTAACTAAATTTGAAATTTATGTTTCTACTATAGGCCAGGGCCACACATCTCTGCATATAATAATTAACTAACTAAATCATATCCATATTTTGATATAAGAATGCATCGACGCGACTGACGTGACGTGGTAGATTTTCCATTCGCTAGACTTGGAAATATACACAACACACATTAGTTCTGATTGCAAATGAACAGCAATCCCTATTATGTCCCTATTTGTATTTTTTTTTGTAGTAGATAGTCGAAACTCTCGAAACAATGAATTTAAGTCACATATTTTCAAGAATACCTACTAGGCAAAGGTGTTTTGATATATAAGGGCATCAGTTTTAAAGGCCCCCAATGGTCCCCAACGATACGATTTGTCTTTACGATCCGTCGATTCAGTCAGACCGGAAAGATGAATCGATAGTGTATATCCACATCGCAAATAATTTCAATCGAAGATATTGGAGACCACAATGAAAACTCATGCAATCTTATTTCTTCTAATGTATCGAAGCGACGATGAGTCGTACCGTTCTGTTACTGTTACCGTAGCCTATAAAAGCTTGCAATACATTAAATATATTACTCGCGCGATTCCACCTCTGTTGCTAACACAGCAACTCAATAGGAGCTTACTAGCGACCTCACTCACACGCAGGAACACAACAACCCTCTAGGGAGTTGTTATTTGGCTGCGGTTTTCTGTGTGTGTCCTTTGTAAAGTGGGGCTCCTTATTAAACATTCATACAGATAGCGTCAGTTTAGTTTGTTAGTTTAGATGGTAGGGTATGCCACTACAAAGATGGTGGTGACAGTTGAATCGCTTATAACCCAATCTGTAGTACAAATATTAGATACCTACAAGGCAATAATGAAACAATTTTCAAAAGCAATTCATAATGGGTGAAGATATACTTAGTCTGGTCATAAATACTGTTACTATTAAAAATAAACAAAATATTACATTTGAATTTGGAATCTATCATTTTTATGATTGTTCATTGTGTTCTCTCATTTTGGCGCCAAAACATTGTACAATATTTTGCGATATTAAAATGGAGTGGGTCACCCCACTAAAGAGAACCGAATCGCTGTGATTGCATTACACAAAGTAGGTATAGAGCCAAATGCAATTTTTAAAACTCTCCATACGCTTGGTATTAGTAAAATATTTGTGTACCGGGCTATTAATAGGTACCTCTGTTTGTGACAGAAAAAGATCTGGCCGTCCATGTAGTGTTCGTACAAAAAAGGTGGTCAAAGCAGTAAGGGAAAGAATTCGAAGAAATCCTCTCCGAAAGCAAAAGATATTATCTCGGGAGATGAAGATAGCACCTAGAACCATGTCGCGTATTTTAAAAGATGACTTAGGACTTGCAGCCTATAAGAGACGTACTGGTCATTTTTTAACTGATAATTAAAAAAAAATAGGGTGGTAAAATCGAAACAACTACTGAAGCGGTACGCAAAGGGAGGTCACAGAAAAATTTTGTTTACGGATGAGAAAATTTTTACCATCGAAGAAATTTACAACAAACAAAATGATAAGGTGTATGCCCACAGTTGTGAAGAAGCGAGCGCGCGTATTCCGAGAGTCCAGCGAGGGCATTATCCTTCATCAATCATGATTTGGCTTGAAGTCTCATATTCAGGCTTAACTGAGGTGTTTTTCTGTTAAAAAAGGTGTGAAAACCCGTGCCGTGGTTTACCAAAATACCGTCCTAACAAACATAGTAGAACCACTTTCTCAAACAATGTTCAAAAACAGACACTGGATATTCCAACAGGTAACTTCTTGAGAGAGTAATGCTAGCTCGACTGAGAGAGCATCTCTTCTCAAATGGTCTCATAATAGACAACCAGTTCGGCTTTCGCTCCAAACACTCTTGCCCACAGCAAGTCCACCGCATAGTCGAGTATATCTCGAGCGGTTTTTATCCAAAGCGTCAAAAGACAGTAGCTGTCTTCTTTGACGTGGCCAAGGCTTTCGATAAAGTCTGGCATGGAGGACTTATATACAAGCTTTACAAGCTTCATATCCCAGACCGACTTGTCCGCTTAGTGGCCTCCTACCTCAAACATCGCTCCTTTCGTTTTAGACACGAAGGAGTGCTCTCAACCCCACGCCACCTCAAGGCTGGGGTCCCACAGGGCTCTGTTTTGGCACCCCTGTTGTATATATCGTACACAAACGATACTCCCACCCCTCCCAAAGGCGTTGAGCTCTCGCTCTTCGCCGACGACACAGCCCTCTATTCAAAGAGTGTGCAAGTGTCATCTGCGTTAGCCAAGCTTCAAACCTCAGTTACTGAGTTAGGAAGTTGGTTCAGGAAATGGCGCATAGAGGTGAACCCGGAGAAAAGCTCCGCAGTTCACTTCTGTGCGAGACGCATACTCCCACACAATACTCCCCGCCTGCGTATGCTGGGGGCGTCAGTCCCCTGGAAACGCACGGCGAAGTATCTCGGAGTCACTCTAGACTCCAGACTCTCTTTTGTCCCCCACATTCGAAAGGTAGTTAGTACCGCCAGATTTTATCTGAACCGACTCAGCCCTATGCTGGGAAGGCACAGTAAAATGTCCCTCAGAAATAAGCGAACCCTGTACAAGGTTTGTATAAGGCCGGTGATGTCGTACGCGTCTCCGGTGTTCGCTCATGCCAGTCCTGCAGCCATTAATAGGCTGCAGACCGTCCAAAACATCTTTTGTCGTCGAGCCACCAATGCTCAGTGGGCTCAGCGTAATGCTGAACTCCACCGTGACCTTCAACTCCCATCTATCCAACAACACTTCCAACTCCTGTCAAAGCGTTTCTTCGAAACCGCTGAGACCCATCCCAACCCGCTCATCCAGCAGGCTGCGTCCTACAGCCCGCCCCAGCCTCCTTTATCCCGATACCAAAACCGCAGGCCACGTAGTGTCCTCTTAGATCAACCAAATAAAATTTCGAGAGCTTTGGACCGCTATGCAGCGGCCGAAGCCTCCTTAGGGCAACACTCCTCCACCATGTGAGCACCCTTCTGGTCGCTCGGTTTAGGCGCTTATAGGGTCCAGGGTCGGCGTCCTCAAGAGGAAGTCGACTCTTCTCTAAGCGTATGCTCTATTAGAGTGACGCTTGCGTCACCCCGTTCCCCTGGGGTGATCGCTTCAGTTGAAGCCCTTGTAGCCTTCCCGGCTACAGGCAGTCCCAGGGGGTGTTTTAGTCGGTGGAAATCCGACATAATCAGTTCGTTCGCACGAAATGGTATCTTTAAAAGATTTCACCTCCTCCCTCCCGTTTTCCGGAGGGTGCCCCTCACGGAGGAATGACCAATGCACACCCGGGTGTGAGTTGGTCCTTCCTTTGTGGGTCTTCAACTTTCTTGGGCGAAAATAAAATAAAAAAAATAAAAAAATCCAACAGGACTCTGCACCAGCTCATAAGGCACGAAGCACTCAAAACTGGTTGACCGCCCGTGGAATTGACTTCATCGGGCATGAAAACTGGCCCTCTTCTAGTCCAGATTTAAACCCACTCGATTATATGATATGGCAACATTTGGAAGAGAAAGTCTGCTCTAAACCTCATCAGAATTTGGAGTCTCTCCGAGCATCTCCGGTTAAAGCAGCGGCAGAAATATATATAAATGTGGTGCGTGCTGCGATGCATGACTGGCCGCGTCGATTAAGGGCATGTATTCAAAATGGAGGAGGGCATTTCGAATAATGTAAATAAAATTTTATTGTATACTTAATTACCTTTCATTTCATGTATAACTTTTACATACATAATTATCAAAAAGTGCATTATTAATTACATCAAAAGCTTTTCACAGAAATTATGACCTGACTAGGTAATATGAAATACCCAAACTCGAATTGAAAATCTCCTTTTATGAACTTTTAAAAGTTCTAACATTCGAAAATCCTTCGTAATTATAGAACCATAAACACAGTAACTGTTTCTTTTTGTTGTGACGTAGTAACTATTCGATGTTTCGGATCAAGATCAAAAATATTTTAAACTAGCAACATTTAATGTTGCTATTTTAAAATATTTTTATTACTTACATTAGAGTAGCAAAATGTATCTACTTATATAATAACCTGCATGTAGGTATACAACTACTAGGGAGCTGGGCCTGCGGCGCATTGGCAGAGCTGCTTTTTTTTTGCACAATAAGTAAATAACAGCAAGCTGCGTAAGCAGAACTGCTAACCCTAACCCTTGTGTTAATAAATATTTTAACAATTAATTTGACCCGGAATATAAATTTGCAAAACTTGAAATGAGCTCGCCATACGCGCTCCAATAGACTTTGTATTGGAACGGTTTTTCGGGCGATAACATCACTTATCGATATCCTTTATTGAGCTAATCGAAATTTAATCTATTTTAGGGGAATCTACAATACTTAAGGTACTTTCACGTCGAACAATCAGCTCTCTAGCTTCTAAACTGAAGGTAACAGTACCAGTGGCGTAGCGTAGTGGGGGCGGCAGGGACGGCCCGCCCCGGGCGGCACTTTTTGGGGGATGGCAAAATTTCTCAATAAAATAATGAAAATATTTGAACCATTTCATATTTTTATCGCAACTACAAATTCGGACCAATTGAAAAGAACACAGAATTTTTCATTACTTATTCTGTGACGATTTCGGGGAATCCCCTTTCTAATATTTTGTAGTAACTGCTAACAACAGCGTCTGTACTGACTTGCGGGGATTATTCGTAGGTATTTTATTTAAAAAACTAAAGGTACGGGTAAGTCCCTTCAAGGAAGTAGGTATTTGTTGCTTGGACAATTCAAAGAAAGTTTTATTGATGGATCGTCTGTTGTCCATTTCACATTGTCTCGTATCGTAATTTATGTTACGCTTTAAAACTGTAATGTCTGTGCAAATAAGTACGTGTAGTGGTTGTGAAATTAATGAGCTTTGTGAAAAATTTAATTTTTCCGTTACGTGTACCTATTCAATTCTATTCAATACTATTCAACAGTGTGAACTGTAACTTTTTAATTTAAAATCTAACCCGAATAATGCAAAATAATGATGACTGTTCTTGCCGAAAAGTTCTCTAGAATTAATGTATGTAATGTATAGTATACATTAAATTGAAATACCTAAATAAGAGGGCGGCAAAATTGTCTTCCGCCCCGGGCGGCCGACACCCACGCTACGCCGCTGAACAGTAGGTACTACAAGTACGTGTAACAGTCGAAAACCGCAAAACTGCGATAAAAACAATTTTCTCGGTTATAAAGCTTCGCTGGCTAACGCAGCTCTGCAACAAACCAATATTGCACTCATATTTTAAAATGTTATATGGTAGGTATTATAAATGTCAGGAGCCCTAGAAACCGGCGAACGTGCATGAGAAGAGCAAGAATCGAGTGAGGTATGTAAGGATCGAGTCACGTGGCGCTCGGCCCTCTCTCCCTACCCCGCAAGGGATTTGGCGTGAATTTATAGATAGATAAAAATATTGGTCACAAGCTAAGATGTTTTAATAGTCATAGATACGTCGTACACGCTCTAGAATGGCAATACGAAAGTAAGGTAATTGCCCACCTCGCATTCAGTTGGGCACGCTCTCGCGTCACGTCTATACGTACTTCGCCACAAAGCGTAAATAAGTTATTTCTGGCAAAAATGCCTTCCTGTGTTTTAGATGGTCCACAAATTACGCGGCAACTGTTAAAGACAAGGAAAACGTGTCATTTCATTTGAAAGTACAGTTTTCTTTATTAAAAACATAGTTGTATTTAGTTTTTAGCAATATTAGAGCGGGTCTAGTGGCAGCCGTTGCTAGGGGAAGTTGAGGAAAATTTGACTGTCACGTTATGAACACACAATTGTGAATTAAATTTATTCCTAACTTTGTTTTATATTAAGTTATATGCCTACCTACCTTATTTTCAATTATTAGATACTAGTAATACTACACGTTCTAGAAAAGAATGAAGCAAATAGAATATTACTTATTATTTCTTTCTTTCCATTTTAGATTACCTAGATTGTTTGATGAAAAAAAATGGTTAAATTTTTTTTTATACTACGTCGGGAGGCATACAAGCATACGGCCTACCTGATGTAAAGCGGGTACCGTAGCCTATTAACGCTTGCGATATATTTATTATCACTCGCGCGATGCCTCCTCTGCTGCTTACACAGCACCTCCTTGGGAGCTTACTGGTAACCAAACTCACACGTAGGAACACAACAACCCTCTAAGTAGTTGTTATTTGGCTGCGGTTTTCTGTGAGGTGGAGGTACTTCCCCAGACGGGCTGCTTTGATGCGCCCTACCTCTCTTAAAACCTCCATATCAAGACAAACAGACATGTTCATGCACACAAATGTTTGCCTTGTGTAGGAATCGAACCCACGAGCATTGGTGTCAAAGTTGCGTCATTCACGACTGAGCCACCGAGCTCGTCATATTTCGAGTCGTCATTTAAAGTCTTTCCTATATCGCAATGATGTATTTTCCTCTTTAAATTGTCATTCCCTAGAGCAATATCCGACTTATACTCACAGCCTTCACCTAATACGCGCTATTATAGAGAAGTTCACTAATGTACGGATATATTTCGCGCATAAAAATAATCTAGATTTGAAAACTGATTAAAAAAGACAAAAAAGGAATAAGTTAAGTTTATTTCAGGGAAAATAATACGTTTTTTTTTATTTACTCAGACTGACTCGATATTATTTTATAATTTCATTGTTCACAGTTTATATTACGAAAATAGATGTTTTGTACATAATTGCTTTTATTATTTTGAACACTAATTAAATCCAGAGCTTTTTCCCCAGTCTCCTCCGTATCGGTAAATCAGTGCTCGCGCCAATGAGCGCTCAGCAGCAATCAATACGTAACTAAAGATGCATATTCGTCTCTTTCTAACGAATGGTATTCCCTATCATTTGTCTCTTTTTAGAGCACATTGTGATAATAAATAACTGTACGTAGATATAGTTGTACTTGCGCCATTTTAAAATACAATAATGTTGGTGTATAACGTGTCTACCTTTGATACGTCACTGGTCACAAGCACAAACCAATAAACTACTTGACTGCCCATGAGAATATATTTAACCAATAGCCGATATAAGTGCTGCGATGTTGATCCGCGAACTAACCAATAATAGTTCTACTTTGCCCCCCGACCTGTTGCGATGAATTGAGTTACTAAGTTATATGGGTCTCATCGGCTCTCCGAGGTTATTTTTTTCATGGTAGCAATCATGTAGGATTTGTGGTCCCAAGGCTCGCATCGTTCGCTCACAACCACGATACTCGTGGTTGAATTTGGAATTGCATACCTACCTATTTTTCGGTGTGTATTTACAACATGGCTTCCAGAGAATCACTTAGGGCACTGTTCAAGGAAATAAATATCCTCACTGTTATTTGTCAATATATTTATGAAAACGTAATGTAAGTATGGCCTTATAAAGAAGAATGTGCATTGTTGTACTGAGTTTGAATTCAATATTATTTTTGTTGTGCAGAAATTAAACCGGCTGCAATCTGTAGGGCTTAAACTATTTGCATAAAAGTAATATTGTTTATAAATACGAGTAGTTATTTAGATTTTAAATATACTTTTTAATACTAAACTAATAAAAAGAAAGCGGCACTATGTGCTTTCATAGAAAACTAACTGCAACTGCTTCGTGGTGTTCGGCTTTTCCAATTCTACACAGGAACCTTAAATAAAAATACTTATATGGGGAGAATGTAGCTTCCCATTAGTGATAAAGTTATCAGAATCGATATTGTTGAGGCATGATTATTTATTGTACAGTACTAACATATAGTAATAAATAAATTAAGTAAGTGTCTAATTACTTACTTTTAACAGCATGCAGGATATGTTTTGTATCATGACTGATTCTTTAGACAATAAAAGTTCTAATTAAATAAGTACAATACAAAAATATGTCATTATCTCTTCACAACAAGAAGACTTTTGACTAGCTCTGTGGCGCGGCGTGGTGGTGAAACGCGCTGTTACGTTACTTTGACAATGACGCTCGTGGGTTCGATTCCTACACAGGACAAACATTTGTGTGCATGAACATGTCTGTTTGTCGTGGTGTGGGTGTTTTTAAGAGAGATAGGGTGCATTAAACCAGCGCGTCTGGGGAAGTATCTCCATCACACAGAAAGCCGCAGTTAATAGACAACTCCCTAGAGATTTGTTTTGTACCTGCGAAATACATTATCTGTGAAAATTTCAACTGTCTAACTATCACGGTTCAAGAGATACAGCCTGGTGACAGACGAACGGACGGACGGACAGCGGAGCCTCAGTAATAGGGTTCCTTTTTACCCTTTGGGTACGGAACCCTAAAAAAACTAAATACTATAGGTTAAAATTACTCGTTATACAGGAGATACAGGTAAGAATGTATAACGAGCTTGTTTCGTAAAGCCTACTTACGGAGCATGAAGGAAATAACCGAGAACCGATGAAAGCATTTTTGCTTTGTAACTCAACTACTACTTTTTTTGCTACGCATCGGCGTGGTATAGTAGAACGCGCAACTTATTGGCTTGTTCACAGATCAACATCGCGTCACTCGGCTTATTGGTTAAAATATACGCCCATTGAACCATCGGCTCAAATCACTGAGCTATTTACGCGCTAAAACAATACGTTTTGAGGGGTGCCTTTATGCTCCGTCAAGTGTTCATTCGTTTGTGATACAGAGTATACCTAGTACAATATATATATGAAATACCTTAAAATACTTACTATTTAACGAGTAGACGTAATCATTCTTCCATTCATTCATTCCAGTATTTATTATATTAATCAATTGTTCCTACTGCCTAATCATAATCGGCAATAGATAATGAATAATTTTCAAATGAATCACTTGAACCTTATAGAAAGGAGAATAATATTATTTTTCATAACACAAAATATGTAGCTTTTGTAAATACGCGTCCTTAGTAAGAATGCACATAAAAGCCAATTTACTAAAATGTCCGTGAATTTGTTCTTGTGCGTTGCCTTTTTGAGTTCATTGACCGATAGCATTCTTTTAGCTATTGTATAGTATAGACGGTGTCGATTTAAACAATAGTTGTTGCAGAGCTGCGTTAGCCAGCGAAGCTTTATAACCGAGAAAATTGTCTTTTTTGCAGTTTTGCGGTTTTCGACTGTTACACGTAGTACTCCTTCAGTTTAGAAGCTAGAGAGCTGATTGTTCGACATGAATGTACCTTAAGTATTGTAGATTCCCCTAAAATAGATTAAATTTCGATTAGCTCAATAAAGGATATCGATAAGTGATGTTATCGCCCGAAAAACCGTTCCAATACAAAATCTATTGGAGCGCGTATGGCGAGCTCATTTCAAGTTTTGCAAATTTATATTCCGGGTCAAATTAATTGTCAAAATATTTATTGACACAAGGGTTAGGGTTAGGGTTAGCAGCTCTGCTTACGCAGCTTGCTGTTATTTACTTATTGTGCAAAAGCAGCTCTGCCAATGCGCCGCAGGCCCAGCTCCCCTAATAAATATCTACGTTTAATTCTGTATTTTTACCCGACTGGCCCAAAAGGAAGGTAATGTTTTTCGTACGTACATATGTATTATGTGAGTATGTCCGTTGCATTGTGACATCCTATAGACTAAACGGCTTGACCGATTTTGATCAGTGAGGTGTCATTAGATTGGTATTCTTCGACAGAGTGTCATAGGCAATGTGACGTCAGCAAAAATTTATATAGCGGACGTAAATCTTCATCCCCGGAGTGTGCATAGCCAATATGACGTCAGAACAAAGTCCATATAGTGGATGTAAACCTTTAAACTGTAAACCTTCTTAGTTCTTTTTTAAAATAAGTCGGGGGTTTTTAGTTTTTAAAATTATATTTTACCTATACGTAGGGTAATATCAGTTATCAACCAGTAGGGTTACTCTTGACGCTAATTCCAATCTCAATCCAATCCACGTCGAAGTTTTGAGTAATATTTCGTAATCTTGAATATAATTTATTCAACACGGGATTTAATCTCATTAATAGAGTCAAACTAGACAATCGACCATCAAGATAAAAGCAATCTGGGAATAGTAGTCCTACTATCGTAATAATAGTTTAAGTTTAATATAAATGTATCGGAATTGGTTTCCAGAGTAAGCATACAGTTAGTTGAATAGTCAAGTCCAGGAGGAAAACATGTTTACTTATGTAGAAATATAGTAGAGCTAGGAGCAGATAAGATTTTTCAATATTACATAAGAACGGGACAAATATCGTCACTGCGGGCCGTATGGGGAAGCTGAAGGTCGCTCAGCCTGCTATGGAAGGAGCTATGCTCGGGGTTTCTCTGCGTGACCGTAGCCCGAAGAATAAGTAAGCTGAAGTGGTGGTGGGCTAGCCACATAGTTCGTAGAATCGACAACCGCTGGGGAACAAAGGTTTTTGAATGGCGTCCCCGTACCGGTACACGCAGTGCGGGACGATCCCGCACTAGATGGACCGACGACCTCAAGAGATTTGTAGGGAGTTGACAGATGCAGGTTACCAAGATCAAATTGGTCATGTATCGTGGTGGAATGTGATGTTAAGAGTCCTACAATCCGCCGAGCGTGCATGATAATGATAACAGTTAAGAACTTCTATAATAAGTCCTTATGACCGCCATGCTAGGTGCTAGGTTCACTACTCCTATCCCGCAAGGCTAACCTTGAAGATATAGAAGTCATATTTTTAATTCAATTTTCATTTCATTCATTCAATTCAAGTTAATTCAAGTGATAAATTGTGCTAAGAACTTTTTAAAATATAATTTAACTTACGGTCTATTTCGTAGAAAAGGAATGTTACCCACCACCACTATTCGAACAGAAACTTCCATTGATTTTCGATGCATGATTTATTGTTGTATTTTGTACGAGTATAATACAAAACAGGCATAATGTTGGAAAATAATAATACAAAAGAAACATTCTGTCTACTCGTATCAATAAAATTACAAATTAATTTATCTGATAGAACATTACGTTAGGATTGAACGCAAACGTAACGTAAAATGATCAATATCTCCATTTGAATTAGTACATATGAAGAAAGGCGATCAAATATTTCCATATTTACTAAATTACCTAGACTTAGACTACCTAGGTACTAATTGAATACCGGCCGGCGAAGACGATGTTTGGCATCTTTTATTGTATAAATACGATAAAAAGTTGACGAAAAGTGGCGGTTAAAAACATGGGCGGTATTAAATTATATTACTTAATTTGTATTTAGTATACATTCTAACTAACCAAAAATAACACAATGGACGTAGCCAAGCCCAGTTTTCGACTACTACATCCAAATGAAAATATTTTATAGAAAATTCGGTTTTCAATTTTCTTTAAAATCGTTTATTTTCGTCTATCTTCTTTTATAAAAGTTTAAGAGTAGAATTTATGTGAAACACTTATAGATTAAATTCTACAAGTCTCATAAAACCTCTTCAATTAACGAACAAACACAAAAATAAAGGAATTATTTCGTATGTTATTGTTGACACCATCGCTGTATAGTTGACGCAGATATAGCGGCTCTACCTCAGGATTAACAGTATTAATGGTGAATTTCGACGTGGCAACGTTCGTAATTGGGAATCATGTGTTAGTCGTAGTCATTATTTTTAATATTTTATAAACAGACGGTTTCTGAGTGTATTTTTAGACAGGACACTCGGGATTTTACTGGCGTATGTGAGTCAAAACTTGCTACCTACCTACTTTTAATATTCTTGTTTATCACGATTGATCGAATAGTAGTGGCTGTGCTCGGTAAAATGGCGTATTTACTACCCTACCTATCATGTCTTGCCTATTGCTGAAGGAAAATAATTATTAGTGTGCATCTACTTACTCTATAGAACTTATTTCACTTTACGTAAGAGTCTAAGATACAACATAACGCTGCTGTAGAAATCTCGGTGGTAAAATATTCTTTCAGTTTCCGAACTAATACTAATTAAATTAAACCGCCTTACATTTTATACTTCCAAGTCATACGTCTTGGGCCAGAAAACTATCAGTCCGAACTCATGATCATGAAGCAAAACCGCGTAGAATCAATTGGTAAAACGGTCGTTGTTTTATTGTAAACTTTAATTCGTTGCGCTAAGGTGCTAAGACATATTTTCTATATGAAAATTATAACGCGGTAGGAGAGTAGGTCGTTGCCTTTTTGAAAGAAATCTTGGCAGTGGTCGTTGATTTCGTCAGAATATTGAGTTCGTCAACCAGAACATTACCTTGCTTTGATGTTCGTAGGCAGCTATAGCCACTGCGACACGGTGTCTTCGTTGAATGAAACTGGAATCTGCTTCGTCATTATTGCACGAAGGTTACAAACTACTTTTTATGTAGGTACCTACTTACTCCACACTATACTTTTATGTAAGAGTACTACGTAACCTACCAAATTTTTATACAACTTGTAAAGGCAGTATTTAGTAGTTACTTTATATGAACACAATATAGCATGTGTGGCTGACGCATTGCTGTTGCCGCTGCTAACACGGCGACTTGCAGAAGCTCACTGGCAACCTAGCTTTTGCTAACGCTGAAATTCCTTAGGAGCTAATAACCTCATTTACTCGCAGGAACATAACAATTCTTGTGTAAATTGTTATTTGACATCAGTTTTCTGTAAGATGGAGGTACTTCCCCAGTTGAGCTACTTTGATGCGCCTTACGTCTCTTTTAAACCGCCAAGACGAAAATAAACATACATTTTCATGCACACAAATATTTGACGTATGTGGGAGTCGAATAATTATTATTAGATACACTATGTGGCTAGGCGTAGGGGATGCCTCATCGCCTCGCGCCTATAGTTCATTGGGCTGAAAGCAATGTGTCTGATTTCACGGTTCTGTAAAACAATGTATGGAACAATCGACAACACGGTTCCTCGTAAATTCACATGTGAATTTATCCTAAGTAATTCCTATCCTAAGTAAAATAATCCTAGTAATTTTCAGGAACACCGTTCCTATATGAAATCTACGTTTGTCTGTGTGTCGGTCGTTTTTTTTTTCGAATATTCGAATTTTGACTTCAGATTCGGATTCAGCATAAAAAAGTAGAATAGGCATGTCTGAAAAACCAACCTCCTATCTCTTAAGGAACATGGTACAAAATGGGCGACAAATTAAATATATATATATATATATATATTGTTATATAATTGACAAGCCAGGTGTTCCTCTGGCAATGCAAGCTTGCGCATTCTCAACTGGTTATTATTGGCTTATCATACCTACTATTTCTTTTGAGCATCTCCCTTTTTCTTCTTTTGATTTGAAGGTAATTTTGTCCACATGGGAAAGCATTTATTTATTTCTGTTTTCATGCCGGTAAGGTAAGGTATAAACTGCTGAGGCTACTACAGTGTATCGGACTCCTTTCAACCGAAGGGATTTAGAGCATACTCCACCACGCTGCTCCAATGCAGACTGGCGGGGCCACTATTTACAAGTCGTCTGAGGGCCACTGACTTAGTTTAACGACGAAGCACGAAGTTCGAGATAGATAAAAACCCATCCATAGACAGGCTGAGGTCGACGTTGCTTAACCTGCATGTTCGGTTAGAATGACCCGTAACGCAACACATGAGGTTACAAATTATTACGTATTTAGTGCTGAGAGACCGCGCTTCGCTTGGCAAATTGAGTTGCTTTTGTAAAATAGAGTTTTTGAAGTTATAGTTCTAATGCGACTTGCAAAAAGGTTGCGTTAAACGTTTAACGCTACCATGGAGGGGGAATAGAAAGAGATAGAGCGAGAGTGAATGCGTGGCACTCGAACACAAAAGTACAGGTTGAAGCTGCTAAATGTTTCACGATATTACAGGTAGATGGCGCTATAGTTAAAAATGTACAATAGATTAAAACAGCTAAATGTTTCACGGTATTACCGGTAGATGGCGTTATAGTTAAAATTAAAATATTATTATTTAATATAACTAATACTAAATATTATTAAGTTATTAATGTTAAATATTTATTTAATGATGCCAGAGAAGTATAACTTCTCACGCGCGTACATAAGTACACGCACTCATTTTTTTTCAGGAGATACCTATATAGATAAATTTGATAAATAAAACCTTATCTGAATACAAAATTTGGTCCAAATCGTTAGAGTTAATGGTTTCAGAGATACGTATATAAGTAGTTATATGCTCAAGGTCGTGTAGCATGCTATGGAAAGAGCTACAGAGAAATGAGGATATCCGTAGTAGAACTAAGGTAACCGACTTAGCTCATAGGATTATTAGCAAGCTGAATTTTAGTAGGCCGGCCGCATAGTTTGTAGAAGGAGAATCGCTGGGAAAGAAAAGTTCTTCGAATTGGCGTCCCCGTGCTGTGTGATGAACCTCCACTAGATCGACAACGACGACCTCTAGAGGTTTGTAGGGAGTCAATGGATGCAGGCAGAATCGAGGGGATTGGCTTTCTAGAGGGGAGGCCTATATTCAGCAGTGGACGAATACGGGCTACAATGAAGAAGTACAAGAATTGCTAATTTAAAATAATAATTTAAATAAAAAAAAAATGAACACTATAAATATTTTTATATTTAATACTAGCGACCCGACCTGGCATCGCACGGGTAGTAGAGCATATTATCCCTACTAACGTATTTAAGTTAATAAGGATTATTACTGTAGGTATATCCATAAAATATCCGATGAAAGCTCTCTGGTAGCTTGACTTTTTCAGCAATTATCGTTATAATTCAATCGATTTCCATACAACCTTAACAAATTATACATCTAAACCTTTCTCAAGAATCACTGTCTATTAGTGAAAACCGCATGAAAATCCGATCAGATGTTTTTGAGTTTATTGATAACGGATATACTGACAGACGCGGCGTGGGACTTTGTTTTGTAATGTGTAGTGATTAAATAACCTTATATGGTAGGCTATCACTCACATTACTATCCATAGTTGACATTGAAAATCAGTAAAACTATCGATAGTAAAATTTAGAGTTAATTCATCATCCCACTGCAGGGATACTGGTCTCCCTTCAACCGAGGGGCATTTAGAGCATACTCCACCACGCTGCTCAACTGTGGATTGGCGGGGGGCAGTGTTTTTAGATCGTCCGAAAACCACCGAATTAGCTTAACGACTGTCATTCATCGATAACAGTCGGTTAACGTACCCTCCGAGCACGGAGAAGCTCGAGATAGATAAACCCATCCATAGACAGGCTGCGGTCGACTCTGCTTAACCTGCATGTTCGGTTAGAATGACACGCGCAACGCCATCTTCGAGTTCTTCAAGTTAATATTATTTGTTTCTATATCTTGGTTTGATTATGTACCCATGTCAGGACGTGTCAGCCATTTTAGTTCATTAAAAAATCCCCAGCACACCCACGGGTAGCTGAAATGGTGACGCCATGCGCATCAAGTGTCACAATCGCAATAACATCGTAAAATTATTTGTAAACACGCCTATGGACCACGTCATTTGCACGCACTTTTTAGGATTCCGTAAATAAGGAAAAGGAAACCCAAGAATACTTTCTGTACCAATATGGAAAATGAATGAAATCGTATTTACATGACGGTGTTTACAAATGTTGTTGTCAATTATTTTTATACTTCCTCAAATACCTGATGTAAAGCAGTTACGAGTGAACTACACAGTAAGCTCTTAAAGAGTTGCTGTGTTTGCAGCAGAGGTAGGTAGTATGTCGAAATAATATTGTAAAAGTTTATTAATTATAGTTTCGCAAACAAGTCTTCCTTTTACCTCCTCCGTAAGACTGGACAGTATCACTCGAGTGTTTTTCATACAACGTCGGAAGTCATACAAGCATATGACCCACCTGATGATGTAAAGCGGTTACCGTAGACTAACGCTTACAATACATTAAGTATCACTCGAGCGATGCCTCATCTGCTGCTAACACAACAACTCCTTAGAAACTTATTGGCCTCTAGGGAGTTGTTATTTGGCTACGGTTTTCTGTGAGGTGGAGGTACCTTCACAGACGGTGCTTTGATGCGCCCTGCCTCTCTTGAAACATCCAGACCTTTCAGATCTTTCAGAGTAAATCAGATTTACTGGACAATACCTTTGCATGTAACTGCAATTCGAAAGATGGAGGAGCTCTACCACCTATCATCTCGTAATGTGGCAGATCTGTACTAGAAATATCAGTTACCCAGATATCCGATGACTGTCGCTCTCTCTCGACATTCACAAGTTAAGTGGGCCAGGCAGCATACCGGAAGCAGTGCAGAACCTGCAGTAACCCAGTTTCTGGGCTGCTTCCGAATTGTGTTACTTACGTGCCTTCACGCTTTGTACCTAATCCACCGGTTAATTCTCATTTTCGTGGAAGACTGCTCAGGGGCGCCGGCTTCTGGAAAACCTCGTGGGTGCTCATGCTCTTTTGATGACTAGGTACATCATCATGATTTCAGGCGAAACACGTACACTACTGGACATAGGCGTCCCCCAAGCAAAACAAAAAAACGGCTCTACATCAAAAGTATCTGGTGGGAACTGAGATCACATTAGGACGCGTCGCACACATTTTAGTAAGCAAGCAAGCGCTTACTGGAATAACCAGATAATGAGAACCTGAACAACAGATAATGAGACGAGGATTATTTTAGTTATATAATGATGTCTAGCGTCATGGGTGCTCCGTACCCACTATTTCTCTCCCGTGGGTGCTGGAGCCCCCGAGCACCCACGGAGTCGGCGCCCCTGAGACTGCTAATGTTTACTTGGCGCCCAAAAAGGATGATACGAGTATAACATTAAGGTGGTAAACAAACGTAGGGTCTGATGATAGAAACAATTTCAATGGACGCTTGCAAAACTTGCGTGTAACATTAAAAACCTTTTTAATATTTTTTGCACTATGATATGAGCACATACACCCGCCAAATTAGGTAATATTTTAGCCAGTAAAAACGCCTCAGTTGCTCATTCAGCGTATCCGTTTCTCATAACCATAAATAATTCGAAGAAATGCTAGTATTTGCTGCATTATCAAAATTTAATAGACCGTTTATTAGGTACTAAGTTGCTTGTTCTTTATATATGATAAAAGCAAAGCCAAACATTAAGCGAGAAACGGGCAACGCAAGTGGGAAGAGTGGGAAGAAGTGCGGACCAGTCTGTTTACGGCAATTCACACGGCAAGTACTGTGTGAATTGCCGAGACGTACTGACATAATCCAGATAGACTTGACTCGTCATTATATTTTAATCTCCTGTACCTATTCGGATTAACTAGGTAACGATATTCGTCAAGTGAGCTTTCGGACGACTTATATAATCTTTGATCTTACAAATCACCTTACTTTGCCTGAGAAAAATATACTTTACTTTATTTATCGATCATATATACTCGACTCGACGATCTCGGTGGCGCAGTGGCGAAACGCGCTGTTAAGTTACGTCATTATCATTATCACGGGTCTTATAATTTTAATGGCGTCGAACATAGGTTCCTTACCCAGGCATGCTCCAAGGGGCGTACCACCCCTGGGGAGTTTGTATTGTACCGTTTATTTGCGGTGTATGGTTGCAAAAGGCATATTTTATTTGTTTATTTATAATTATTATTGTTTTGTGATGATGAATTCTAGTACACACTTACACAGGAGGTACGCAGATTCACAAGTACTTTTACGAAGTCCTAACACTTAATCTGTGCATTAAATAGCGACCGAGTGTGTCTACGTTTGGTGAAGATCGCATCGAGGATTTGAAGGGGAAAATGCGATTGTGCACCCGAGATTAGATGCACATCACCATCCTTCCGCTACCGTCTATCAATTTTCCATCAATGTTGCCAACAATCGGATTTTATTTCCCCCTGTAACCAAATTATTCTTGTTGACAAAGTTGGCGTGTTTGATAGTTTAACTTCACAAACCAATAAATTTCCTTCATAAGGGATCGGAAGGAGTCATCTTATCTCGGGTACACAATATCATTATGAAATGCTCTTTACGTCCATGATGCGACCTGTCACCAAACGTAGGCACTTGGCCGCTATCTAAAGCACAGATTAAGTGATAGAACTTTGTAAATGCACTTGTAAATGAGTTCCTGTGTAGACTACGTACTATATACATGGGGCACACTAAAAGTTTTGCACTTCTAGCTAATCGAAACTGTTTGAATTTCGAATGTTATATTTTTTGAAACGTTGCAACCTACTTAGTAATAAAAAAAAAACAATTGGCGGGAAATCATTTGTCAATTGTTTTTTGTCACACATCAAAGTTCTACGTACGCAACGAAAATGGAATCGAGTCGAAAAGATTTTAGAGCGATGATTTTTTATGATTTTAAAAGTTCTCTCTCTCCGCAAGACTGTGCTGATCGTCTTCAAAATGCTTTTGGGAGAGAAGCACCTTCTTTGAGCACCGTGAGGGGATGGTTTGCTGAATTTGAGAGAGGTCGAGTTTCTTTACATGACGAATTTCGTGAAAGGCGGCCTTCAACTGCCGTCAACGTAAATAATGTGGCTACTGTTAAGCGGCTAATTGAAGAAAACCCGCGGATTACCTATGTGACAATTCGAGAACTATTGGGGATTGGTATGAGCCAAATTCAGAAAATTTTACACGAAGAATTGAAAGTTCGGAATCTTTTTTGTCGTTGGATCCCTCATGAACTGACAGCGGAGCAGAAGCGGGCTCGCG
This sequence comes from Pyralis farinalis, assembly GCA_947507595.1. Classification (NCBI taxonomy): domain Eukaryota; kingdom Metazoa; phylum Arthropoda; class Insecta; order Lepidoptera; family Pyralidae; genus Pyralis; species Pyralis farinalis. The sequence continues at coordinate 28,556,164 of OX382273.1, read as the reverse complement.
TGGAATGGTGCTCACAGATGCTACTGAAGTACGACCACGGACATTCTAATGCTGTTTATGACATTGTCACAGAAGACGAAACGTAGATTTATTGTTTTGAACCCGAAAAAAAGCAACAATCTTGTGAATGGGTTTGAAAATGAGAACAGGCCAACAAAAGTGAGGCAGGCGAAAAACGTTGGTAAAAAAATGATCGCGTTTTTTTTCTCAGTTACGGGTCCCATCTTGTGTCATTGCCGAGTGGTATTCTACCATTTGTTTACCCAGGGTGTTAGAAAAAGTTCGCGAAAGACGACCAAAAAGCCGCGTTCTCCTACATCATGGCAACGCTTCTTCACACACGGCCAACAAAACAAAGTCATTTTTAACTTCCGAAAAAGTACAACTCGTTACCCATCCTGCGTGTAGCCCAGACCTAGCACCCTGTGATTTCTGTATTTTCCCCAAAATCAAAGATTTTATGAGAGGTTTCACTTTTACCAACTCCGAAGAGGCAGTGATAGCGTTCAATCAGCACGTAGAAAACATGCCTTCAGATCTGTGGTCCTCCTGTTTTAAAAAATGGTTCGATCGCTTGAAAAAATTTTTTAAATGTAAAGGAGAGTATTTTGAAAAGCAATATACATAATATTTTGGTTATAACATGTTGTTTTTTTAAGTTACGCAAAACTTATAGTGTGACCTACGTATACCATGGATAGTAGTAAAACGAGGGCGGCACAGCAGTTTAGGGTTGTCTCATTTTGAATGCATACAAGATAATGTTAGTTATCTATACATATAAATAATATTGAAGAGTCTGTTTGTGATTTCAAAATAAAGCCTTTATCTTAAGCTCATATTATTATTTTCACGTTACCAAAGCCTAAATACGCATTTTTAACTTTTTTGTCTGTCCGTCTGTTTGTTGTCCGGGCTAACTTTCGAAATGGCTGAACCGATTTTAACGGGACTTTCACTGGTAGACAGAGGACTGTTCAGAGCAGAATATAGGCTACTTTTATCCCGTAAATATTTAGGGTTCCTGCGTAAAAAATTAAAAACTGTTAAAATTAGGAGAAAATATCTTCCCCTTCGGGGGACTGCAAATTTATTTTTATTATTATTTTCATAGAATACGTATTTTTTGTAACATAAAATAACTACACATTTTTTACGTAATATAAATAATAATACATATACGTCGCCTCTTGTAAATGGTCATTAGATGGCGCTGTACGAAAATTGAATCGCTTTATGGTTGCATCTACGACCCTGAACTTTGTTTTTTTTTAAACAGAAACAATTTCATGTCTACAGAGAAATAAAGGCTACTAAAAGCCCAAATCTCATGCGTGCGAAGCCGCGGGCTTCTGCTAGTTATAAATAAGAAGAGGCGTGCTCCGTTGGTTCGGAGACTTGGAAAGAATGCAGGAAGAAAGAATTACGAAACAGATATACAACGCAAAAGTGGGAGGATGTAGGAGCCGAGGAAGGCCAAGACTTACCTACCATGATCAAATTGATCGTGTTCTATCAGAAGGTGATGTCAGGAGCCTAAGAAACTGACGAGCGTACATGGGAAGAGCAATCAGCGAGTCATGTGGCGCTCGGTTCTTTCGCCTACCCCGCAAGGGATTTGGCGTGATGTTATACATACACAATGTTAGTGGGCTATTTTTAAAGACTTTCTAAATGGATAATTCTTAAATTCTTAATATGTTTCGGGGTGAAAATCTATTTGTCGTTATTCACGATTCTTTTAAAAAATATTGAATTTGTAATATAACTTTACGTCAGGGCCCTTGCGGGATAGGCAGAGAGAACCGGGCGCAATAAGACGCGATCCTAACGTACTTCACTCGCTTCTATAACATTCATAGCACTTTGCATGCACGCTCGCCGGTTCTTGGGGCTCCTGCCATCAGCTTCTGATAAAACATGACTTCTGATAAAACATGACCAATTTGGTCATGGTAGTTTAATCTCAATCTTCTTGGGCTCCTACATCCTTCCACTTTTGCATCGTATATCTGTTTCGCCATTCTTTCATCCTGCATTTGTTCTACAGGTCCGAACCAACGGGGAATGCCTTTTCTTATCTTAACACCGACTTTCACCGATATTTTTAGACCAGAAATAACGTTTTCAAACGAAAATAACATTCAGTAAATAATTTATAGTTCGTTTACGGCAGTTGTGTGGCTAATTATAGGTATATTTAGCTATAAATTGAGAATTGAATTTAATACAATGAAACACGGATTAATTTGATTAAAACTTTTACAAATGCTATAAAGTATTAGTTCCATCATTGATATTAGTTTATGGCATTGAGTAGTTATTGACATCTTTTGTCAATCAATCCGTCAATAAATTATCCGTGAATAAATTTTGTATCAATCAGTTAAATTATGATAATAATTGAATTAACTTTATAATAGGTAAATGTTATAACTATTATCATGAATACATCTTCATGTCATAAACTTTCGTCGGTTTTCACGGAATCACTCCCACAAACTGCAGGAAAGTGAGAAGATGTTACACGTCAAAAAAATATGTTTCGCAACAGAACTTGAACGCACGGAAGCAGACACCTAGTCGCATGAGTTGGACTTGTTTTTACCGGTTTCTTTTTTAGGGTTTCGTACCCAAAGGGTAAAACAGAATCCTATTACTGAGGCTCCGCTGTCCGTCCGTCCGTCTGTCACCAGGCTGTATCTCTTGAACCGTGATAGTTATAATATATAGATAGTTGAAATTTTCACAGATGATGTATTTCTGTTGCCGCTATAATAACATACATTGTTGTTATAGAACAAATACTAAAAAATAGAATAAAATAAATATTTAAGGGGGCTCCCATACAACAAACGTGATTTTTTTGCTTGATATTGATAACGGCAACAGGTAGACGCTTGAAATATTCACAGAATATTTAGTTATATATTCACTTTAAGAATAAATAATTAAATTAAAATAAAACAAATATTTAAGGCGGTTTCCCATACAACGTGATTTTTTTTGCTGTTTTTATAGATAATGGTACGGAACCCTTCGTGCGCGAGTCCGACTCGCACTTGGCCGATTTTTTCGAGATAAAATGCTATCCGCCTTGGGTAACGTCACTTTTGCAATTTTCGAAGTATGTCAATCGCTTTTCTGGGTATATACATATACCATTGGTCGTGTTTTATCAGAAGGTGATGTCAGGAGCCTTAGGAACCGGCGAGCGTCCATGAAAAGAGCTATGAATGTGAAAGAAGCGAGTGAAGTGTGTAAGGACCGCGTCTTATGGTGCTCGGTTCTCTCTGCCTACCCCGCAAGGGACCTGGCGTGAAGATATACATACATATACCACACATTGAGCTTGACAGTTGCCCTTCGATTTTGGCTCTTATTACCTACAACTTAAGAATGGTACAAAGGTCACTGTCATGACGTACACTCGTTACCTACATAAATACCCAAGTATCCAAATCAAAATGTCCGTAGTAGTTACCAAATCCAACTGTTAACTGAACCATTATTAGTTCGCCCTGATTACAATGTAATATTGTTAAGTCATAGACGTAATAAAAGTTGATTCCGTCTATGTAATCAAAGTTGTAATACCCTTCCTACATAGATTTACCTATTTATGCGTATTGTAACCATCACCACAAAAAAAATACAAATTGCTATAAACGTGTGCATTAAAACAGATAAAAGACATTAATATTACCAATTACCAATAATTAGGTACCAAAGACAAGGCAAATTAGAAGCTATTACTATTACTACGAACGCTATACATACGTAGATATAATACCGTTTTAGTCCTACAGCTAGATGGTAACAATCTCAAATGCATATATTTTCATTCAATTAGAACTTTACGCATATTGCAATAAGATTTAATGGAATGCACAGGTAATATAGTTACAATGTTACTACCGCGCATGTTGGCAGCGCAACTTGAATGTGCTGCCACCTGTGTAATCTATGTTGAAATCTATATGTTAGTGTTGCTGCTTTTTAAAAGAAGCAGCGGTATAGTAGAATTAACGTCAGGTGAATGTAGGTTTTAGTTATTATTTTTTATTTTCAAGAGAAAAAACTGACAGCGAGGTATCTTAGACATTGCTATATCAGACATCAAAATCAGGGCATATAAATAAATAAATATAATAAATATTGTCGGACAAATTACACAGCGCCATATAGCCCCAAAGTAAGCGAAGCTTGTGTTATCGGTACTAGACAACTGATAAACATACGTAAATACATTTTGTTTTTGTAAATAACATACTTATCATACATAGAAAATATCCAGACCCAAACAGACATGTTCATGCACACAAATGTTTGTACTGTGTGGGAATCGAACCCACGAGCGTTGTGTCAAAGCAGTGTAACAACGCATTTCACCACTGCGCCACCGAGCTCGTCTAATACATCATATAAAATATAATATAAAAACATCATACGATTGTTATAGTATGTCACAACTATCACAGTACTGAAGTAGGTTTTCAAATTGCCAACAATATCAGTGATGGAACTGAAAAAATACCGGATAGATTCGAATCACTCAAAATTACTTTAAATCAACAATTTAAATGAAATAGTTGATAGATTTAGACTTTATTTTGGGAAAGTCAAATTTACATGTAAATCTCACCTGCGGAAGCATACAAAGCAGGTTAGTATAAATTGAATTTAAAATACCTAATGCCTTAACACGTTTATTAGAGAGGTACAGCGCATCAAATTAGCCCATCTGGGGAAGTACATCGACCTCATAGAAAATCGTAATCAAATAACAGTTTCCAGGAGGGATGGTGTGTTCCTGTAAGGAATTAATTAATTCGTACGGTAGCTCGTAAGGAGTTGCTATGTTAGCAGCTGGGATGATAACACGCGACCAATATTTCCTGTACTGCCACCGTTCATAGGCTACTGTAACTAATTTACATCGGGTGAGTGAGCTCTGTACTTTTATACCTTCCGATGATAGCAATACTATTGACTACTGTTAAATATTACAATAGTTTAAATTAGTTGAAACAACTTGTCTTAAATAAAAGTAAAAAATAAAAGAAAATGGGATGTGACTGTGTCGTGAACACGACCGTGAGTTTTACGCGAATATGTCTTCGTTACGAAATGGAAAATGAAAAGAAATTATACTAAAAGGAAATTGTATGATACAACGAAATGATCTCAAAATGGCGGCCTTTGTGCTAAAGACCGAAGTTTTAAAAAAAATTAAATTATGGGTAAGAATTTAATTAAATAGTAATTAATAATAACTAACCTAAAAAATGGTTATACCATCTAGATTTGACTTTATTTTCATACGGAAGAAAATATGAATTACGTACCTATAAAATAAAAACACAAGACAAAAAGAGAAATTAATAACTTTCATCAACTAAATAGCTGTAGATATTACAACCGCAGCCAATTTGATACAGATGATTTTAATCAGCAATCTAACTTGAAACGAGCTCGAGTTACCATATCGAGTTATCAATTTGAACAATTTGTTATCGAGTTTGTTCGCTACTTATTATCGTTTCATAGTTCAGATAAGTTTACTAAACGCACAGTTGTATTTAATTTAACAAATCATAAAATATGTGGGGAGACTGACGATTCAACGCGAATTAATGTTATATAATTGTCTTGTCTGCTAAATTCAGCTTTTTATGTTGCTTTGTTGATTTATAGTAAGTAATATAATCGGTTAACCTTATATATCTTATGGAGTATTATGGAAAGTCCAATAATTTTATCTACTTTGATAGTCTTAATCTCTTTAAAGTATGAATGAAAAATTTACAATCTATTAGTCACTTATGTTGCAATTTTTCAAATTTTAACAATGAAGCGAATCACGTGGCATTTCTCTGTACTTACTCGGCAATTGACTTGCCGTAAAGACATAGACTCAATAAGAAATTAAAACATTTTCAAAATAAATGCCGTGATTACTTCGTATTAGTAGTTTAATCATATTTAGAAACACAATTTAGTAGATTTATCTGTAGTATAGTAGAATTTACATTATTTTCTAGCAATATTGTCATAATTGGCCGACACCCGTGAGCGAGCAACTCGTTCGTTGGCTCGATTTCGCTCTGTCGATCGAGACTGGCTGTGGAAGCCATTTTATCTAAGTGAATGTGACAAATTATATTTGGATTTTTCGTACTTCTAGTTTCGTGTCAATGTGTACCTGCATTGAGTGTATTTCGTGACGTGTAATAGTGCACCAAAAAAAAGTAGAATGTACGTGTTTCAAATTGGTTTGTGTTGACCTGCCCCGTTTCTTACGCGGTCGCAGGCAGGCATCGATTAGTGCAACAAGGCGGCCTCTAATAACGGCGAGTCGAGGTTTTTGACTAGTTTGTGGTGTGCGCCATGGGCAACAATGCTGCCACCGCGAATAAGAAGGTGGACTCCGCCGAAAGCGTCAAGGAGTTCCTCGACCAGGCCAAGGAGGATTTCGAGGAGAAATGGAAGAAAAATCCTACCAACACCGCCGGACTGAACGACTTCGAGCGAATCAAAACGCTCGGCACTGGCTCGTTTGGCCGGGTCATGATAGTCCAACATAAACCGACGAAAGAATACTATGCTATGAAAATATTAGATAAGCAAAAAGTGGTAAAATTGAAACAGGTTGAACACACTCTAAACGAGAAACGCATTCTGCAGGCTATTAACTTCCCGTTTTTGGTAAGCCTCAAGTTCCACTTCAAAGACAATTCGAACTTGTACATGGTGCTGGAGTATGTGCCCGGCGGTGAGATGTTCTCGCACTTGAGAAAGGTAGGTCGCTTCTCGGAGCCCCACTCGCGTTTCTACGCGGCGCAGATAGTTCTCGCATTCGAGTACCTTCACTATCTAGACCTCATCTACCGAGATCTCAAGCCTGAGAATCTGCTCATTGACTCGCAGGGCTACCTCAAAGTCACCGATTTCGGGTTCGCGAAGCGCGTCAAAGGGCGTACGTGGACGCTCTGTGGCACGCCCGAGTACCTGGCCCCGGAGATTATTCTCTCGAAGGGTTACAACAAGGCGGTGGACTGGTGGGCACTTGGTGTGCTCGTTTATGAGATGGCGGCCGGCTACCCGCCGTTCTTTGCCGACCAGCCCATCCAAATCTACGAGAAAATTGTATCGGGTAAAGTTCGCTTCCCCTCACACTTTGGATCAGATCTGAAAGATCTTCTCCGCAATCTACTGCAGGTAGATTTGACTAAACGTTATGGTAATTTGAAGGCGGGCGTCAATGATATAAAAGGCCACAAATGGTTTGCAAGCACCGACTGGATTGCGGTCTTCCAGAAGAAGATTGAAGCACCTTTCATCCCACGTTGCAAAGGACCCGGTGACACTAGTAACTTTGATGACTATGAGGAGGAGGCGCTGCGTATCTCATCGACTGAGAAGTGTGCAAAGGAGTTTGCCGAGTTCTGAGCGCACAGTTGGTGCCTGCGAGCGGACACTACCGTGAGTAGGTGTTTTGTATTAGTGAATCTTCCGTGACAATGTGGTCGTGGAATGGTGACAAGTGCATCTGTTTGCCGGTCCTCAGGGTGATCATAGACGCTGCAGCGACCCGAGCTGGCATCCCGAATGTAACAAGTTTGGAGTGTAAGCGAGATGAGTATAGAACTGATTTTCCGATTTTTCGGTGGCGTTCATTTGCTTAGTGCCCTTTCAAAATGACATAGCAGACAGAGGGAGTCGAAAGTGTTCCCGTTCTGGTGATATTCCTGAGATGTGTTTCGCTGAACATCCCTACGTGCATCACCCAATGTCGTTGCCGCTGTTAGTTTCAATAACAGCAGTTCACAGAACCATTGGGTTGTGGAGAGCTTTATTTAAATGTTTTATATTGTTTTTATGACATCTACTATTCAATCTTGTAAATGTTGATCAATTTTTCTTGCTTTTAAAGTTAATTATTCACAATATTTCTGAACTCTTCGATTTTTATCTAAATGCATCACTAAACCATCAACTTAGAGCTATTTATGATCACTAATTTTTAGTCGATAAATCAATTGAATTTCCTAAAATATTATCCTGATGGAATGTTATAGTTTTTATTCATTGACATTTCGTTATTGGTTTTTTTATAATAGTTATATCTTGTATGAGTTGATATTGTATGGGACTGTACCTACATCAAAATATATTGAAGAGATTAATTTATTATATTGTATACATGTATTTGTGTTTACTTGTGCAATTTGACCTATGTGTTTGTGATCTGATGTGAGGATTAATTTGGTATTAAGTGTAATTTGTATTAGTTCCTTATTCTGTAGGTTTTAATGTAACACTTCATTGTGGAAACGGAATATGTGATTGCATCCACAGCCAGTTTTGTGTAACAAACATCATGCTGTGTCTTGGGACTTATTGTTAGCATCAGTTTTTTAAAAGCAATATTTAAAGATAATTATCTATCTTGAGCACATTCCCATTATAATGAAATTGATGTTTCATTTGTGTTACGGTATATAACCGAAACATTTCAACATTCAATTTCAGCACAAAATAAATGATGAGAGAATTTTTATATGTGAGATCTTCTTTTCCATTATAATAGGAATATGTTACAATTTCCTAGTATTAAATCTAAAAATGCCTCTTCGGCGATATCTTGTCATTGAGACTGATGTTATCAATAAGTGTATGTAATAAGCCAATCTAATTACGGTCATGTTCGAACTGACTCACAATCACTTTAAGTCCCATCTTTGGAGCGATCATACCAGCTACGATTAACTGGCAATGTTTATTATAAAGTTTGTTAGCTATTAGATGTAGGACTTTGAATCCAGGCTGTACAAATAAATATCTAGTTATTTGTAGTGCATTTTACATTGTGGAAACATTGTGCGCGTCTGTGGTAATAGTCGTTAGGTTGAATTGTCCTGGGAAGGTTACTTAACTATGTGCACACATTTCCTAATGCAAGTCTTGTGATTGTTCACAGCGACAAATGTTTCAGTTGGAAACCGCATGTTTTCTAAATGTTCAAACATAGAAACGGAGAATGCTTTATTGAATGATAGATGAATATCATATCAACTTGTTTGTACATGAGTAATCTTTCTAAATGTATTAAAAATTCTTGCAATCCAAATATATCTTGCCTGACCAAGTAGACAAAAAACCTTGCTAATATACCAATTTGTGGGCATTGTTATGAGGAAACTACTGGTGAAATTATAATTCGCTTACCTTCATGGTATCATAATATATATTCATACAACAAACATTTCAAGCGTCAATACGGCATCACATTGTTAAATTTTTACAAATTAACATACAGGTGTATGAAGGTTTCTTATTTTTTTGGTCAGGTTTGCTTTTTCTGTATCTGTAACTAATTGTAGAGAAATTAAGGATTCTGATTTTGCTATTTCACTACCGATTCTCACAATCCCCATGTTAATTCTTTTTTCATGTCCTGTAGCACATGACGTGACATTAAAACAATGTCTTTATTGGTGAATTCAAGTATTTATCCCGACTGACCTGGATAGATGGTATAGTTTTATTGTTTGAAAACTTGAGTATGTTTTAGAATGAATTCTTCTATTTGTATATTTTAATTGGTGCCATATTCATTCTTTGGGAGTGGTCCTGTTGTGTAAATAGCTATTGTTAGTTAAGTTTGGTTAGTATCATTGATTAATCATATCATTTAGAATGTTTAATACTTTTCTATTATTGCTACATCAGTAAATGGAACTTGCTGTTGTTGCATTTAACTCAGTATTAATCTCTCGCACCATTTTTAGTGAGACTTGGGATTCAAATTATGATATAACTTTGCATCAATCAAGTCTTGAAAAGTAACTAGTCACTCCTGTCTTGTTTATTTCATAAATGCGACATTATATATGTATTAACAGCTTGGTGTCAATGCTTTAGATATCTATTAGATTTATTATAGATTGATTAGGTAAGCAGATTGTTTTAAAGTTTTCCATTGAAGATATAAGCAACCACCGCTAATAGTATTGCCAGGTTTTCTGTTTTTGAACACACAAATTCTAGTTACAAAAAGAAAGTTTGAATTATCTTTAGCCTGTCAACTGATTGTGGATATCAAGTTGCATTTTTCTCACCTCACTTTCGAGGCATTGTTCTCTTTGGTAATTTTCCAATGAGAAATGACAAACCATTTTCCATTGTATTCTCGCCAATAACGAGCGATATTTTATATGAAAATGATATTCACCATTTGGACATTGTTGCAGTGCCGCAATGCTGTTATTCGTGTATTTTCGAGACTTTCATGGGGTATTTAGTCCTTTCGAGGTAACTATTATGTTTTAAATTGTAAGGCTATTATGAAATTTCTGATGTGTACCCCTCGTTACTACTATCATTGTATATAAAATCTAGAGTGATTGTGCCCCGGTATTTAGGAGATTCGATATCAGCTTTGGTATCCGCAGACCTTCATTCCAGTAGCTTCACAACTTGCTCACGATTGTTCGTGTACGTTCTAATGTGAACATTTTAAAGCCATTTTGGATATTATAAACATTAGTGTGACAGTATGTGTATTTGCGAAAAGTCTTTTTATATCTGTGCGTATTAATATTAAAATGTTCACGTCTAGATCTATTATATTGAGTGCCTATAGCATTGAAAGTTCAAGTGTAAAAAGTCAGTTAATTTCAGTAATAATTTGTCACCATGTATTGATCTTCCATAAAATTACGATGAAATTAAAAATATCGATGTAACAGTATACAATTGTTTTAATTTATCAAATTGAATGGAATATATCTCTGAAATGTTGCGTGGATTTGGCAACACCGGCTTGTTCGAAAGGCGAGTTGGCTGCCATGGAAGATTTACATAAGCATGTACAGCAGAGAGTGGTCGTGTCCGTTTGGCAAGCAGAGCACGGGGAGGACACGTGGGGAGACGCGGCGCGGCGGCTAATATGTGGCTTCCTAATAAAGCGAAATGTTCCGACCGCCGTATCATGCCAACAGAAACAATTCATTGTGTTCTACATTGCAGTAAAGCTTCTAGATTTTTCAGAATATATTTGCTCATTAATCTATGTTTAGTATTTTCTAAATTATACTGTAAGATACCGTAGTGCTCGACAGTTAACGTAATTATCATTGTTAACGTTAATTAACGAGTTTAGTATTCAATGGATGTTAATATATGTTTAATGCGATCAGCTATTTAAGGGGTAAATGCTAGTAAATACTTTTATCGCGTTTTAAATTTGATATCCAATATATCTGGCAAAGATCGAGACGAAAAACGTAATTTGTATGTTGTTTCAAATGGATTAAGAATGAAGGTATGGCGACTTTTTAGTTATATCATAAAAAATATAAAAAATGAATCGCTAAATGTGTTGCTAAGCGCAAATCTCGAGAGCAGCTGAACCGATTTCGCTAATTCTTTTTTTAGAATATTCCTTGAAGTACGAGGATGGTTCTTACGAAGAGAAAATTTTTAAAAGTTGCCTAAAAGTATGGCAAAACAACGTTTGCCGGGTCAGCTAGTAACATAATAGCATGAAGTTGACGATTCCGTAATATCTATGTAATATCCCTGTGGGGTTGAGACAATTGCCTGCACCTACTGAATCAAAATGAAATAAAATCATTATCAACGTTATCATGTGATACAACTTGGCACTAATCGGAGTGAAGATTTTAGTACAGTTTAATAACTTTGTATGTATGTATATCTTTACGCCAGGTCCCTTGAGCGCCATAAGACTGTCCTTACACACTTCACTCTCTTCTCTAACACTGTAATAACTTTAATTTCTTATATTCATATATATATAAAAAGAATATTAACAATTCAAATAAAAAAAAAACATGTTCTGTATTATCTGCTTTGGCATGTATCAATGTTTTTTAAACGAACTCCTGAGATACGAACGATCGCAATACAAGAAGCGAGCATCGCTATCCCTGCTGTTTACGCAGTAACTTCTTACTAGCTTATTAGGTTCCCATTCACTCGCAGGAACATAGCAATCCGCACGATGTTATTTGGCTAAGGTATTATGTAAGGTGGATGTACTTCCCCAGTCGAGCCGCACATAGTTATATATATCCGTCTTTTGCTAGAACATCGTCTGCACATAGGTGCACAATGTGCAGATGAGGTTTGCTTTGGCTCTAAATATGTTTATTAGCCAGTTATTAAACATTCTCGCGAATGTATTCAATAACCACACCCTTATTTTGGTATGTGTTATTAGCCTGTAACTTATTGTATATAATTTAACTACAACTATCGTTTGTAGATGGGAAATTTCGTATTATACCTACACAACAATAATAGTCCACCATTCTATAACGACACCTTATCTGTCGGACATGTGCGGGATATAGAGTAGTGGCTGGCGACTTGAGTGAAGGTGAGTTATTGTTAAAATGGGCACAATATGACTACTTAAAATGGAGGTAGGAAAAACACATATTTTTCTTAGCTTTATCCTGTTTTCTAATCCATTAGGATTGGCAGGGCACGCTACCTAAGCCACCGCTAATAAGGATTTGGCGAACATACTGAATTTTACATGGAGCGACCTTCACAACCTTCTGGGAATACCAGAACATTCTTAGGTTAGGTCACGCGCCTTTCGAAATATAATTTCTGGGGTGTGCGTGTTTCCTCACGATGCTTTCCTTCACCGCCGCGCAAGTGATAATTACATGTACATAAATACGAAAACACAAGTTTAGTAGTACAAGCCAGGGTTTGGGTTTATTTCCTACCGACTTCAAAGAGAAGTATTGTGCAAGAACCTCTACCGGAAGGTAAATCGCGGCTAAATAACTGGAGGAGTGTTCCTGCGTGTGACTTAAGTTACCATTTAAGCTCATTAGGAGTTCGTGTGTTCAGTGGGGGCGGTAACGCCAGCGATAGTCTTTGTACTACAAGCGTTCATAGATTACGGTAACCACTTTATATCAGTTGGGCCGTATGACTGTATGTTCGTGACTTAATATAAAATGGGGGAGGTTCTCAACTCAAATCTCATATTTTTGCGTGTATGTAGGTAGGTAAGCAATATAATTGCTAATCGTAAACCGAATAAAAATATATATGTATGTATATCTTCACGCCAAGTCCCTTGCGGGGTAGGCAGAACCGAGCGCCATAAGACGCGGTCCTTGCATACTTCACTCGCTTCTGTGACATTCATAGCTCTTTTCATGCACGCTCGCCGGTTCCTGGGGCTTCTGACATCACCTTCTGATAAAACACGACCAATTTGGTCATGGTAGGTTAGTCTCGGCCTTCCTCGGCTCCTACACCCTTCCACTTTTGCATTGTATATCTGTTTCGTTATTCTTTCGTCCCGCATTCTTTCTACATGTCCGAACCAACGGAGCATGCCCTTTCTTATCTTAACACCGACACTCTCTTTTAGACCAACTCTTTCTCTCACGTCTTCATTACGAACGCGGTCAGCAAGCGTTATGCCACAAATTTTGCGCAATGCTCGCATCTCGACCGCATTTATTCTACTTTCATGCTAAAAATATAAACAAAAAATAAATTTAAATTTAATTAAATAAATTTTATAAAAATATAAACCGAAAAAAAAAGTTTTTATAGGAATTTCTGAATACTCCATCGATGTTACCTTAATTACCCAATTTAGGAGTTGAAGCTACGAATAGGGGTCATCTGTTACAATCCTGAGATCTTTGTATTTGTCGTGATAATCTTAGCTTTTGGTGAAGTTACCAATAGATCGTCTGTGAATTAACTATCAGTGCCTATTACGCCAGACTTGTTTGCTAGTGCGCAGGATGGACCATGTGTATGTGAATTTGGCTTCGTTTCTGAAAATTATATTGAGCCACTTAGGTACAGCCCATCTAAATATATAAATTATTTTTTTACAATCTAGTTTCACACGCATCGGCAGCCAACCGGTTGACCTCGGGGATATTCCTGAGAATATGAAACTATAATAACATTTATCACTAGGTCTGTGCACATTATTTATAAACGTTATCATATAATTGCCAGTATTTGTTATTAATATCACTAATGCTCCGCGTAAGGTCAAAAGTGTCAGGCATTGCATCTATTATGTCTCCAGACGTTTCGCATTTACATTTATTTCGCGTTTGTGCCGTATAATGGCCGTCTCAGTCTAAACAAAATGTTCTAAAAGTCGCTTTTTGCACTTGTTCGACGTTTGTCCTGAAATCAATGGTATTATATGTTACTAGTTCGCTGGTTACTATGGTATTTGTAAGCTCACTGCCTGAAAAAGTTCTGTCCTATCCTGATAATACCTTTAAAATGCACGCCAAAATACTCGTTATACACATAAAAAGTCATAATTATAGCATTGGATTAATATTTTTATTTATCACCTGACATCATCATTATTATTTTTATTGTTTTGTATTGTCATATTGACAAGATTTGTTTATTATCAATTTGAAAGATACCTATATTGACCAGTTTCTTCGGAATTTATTCTTCGCTAGTGGTCATCTTCAAAATGCTGGTACCTACTTACATAAATAAACACGAAAACTATAAGAATTTAATTAAATAAGTACAAAAAAGATTACATTTCGAAAATGATAACGGGCAAGTGCCCGCGATGGCCTAATGACCTAGAATTTGTATCTTTTACTATTGTATAATAATAACATTATCTAATATTTTCGCTTTAGTAATAGTTTTTATGTATTTCTGAATCATTTCGATAGTGGCAAACCACATTGAGTCATTCAAATATGCATGTAAACATTGCATTTTGAATCACGCTGTTTGTTGCTATTGAGTCTAACGTGCATTGGAAGCCGTAATATAAACTGTTTATGCTAAATGCTAGGTTTTAAATCTTAACATCGAGACGCTCCGACGTCTATGCCTTCCCAATATTTATAGGTAGTTTTAAAACAACAATAATTAGTCACTTTGCGATGCGATGTTTTTGTAATTTTAAACGAGCAAAATGAATAGTACCTATTAAATGTGTACAATAAAAACATACTTCGAGCATACACAGAATTGTTCGAGCCCAGTAGATAAGGTCAAGATTTTTTATGTTTTTATATTAATAAAATTAATGAATGAATCTAATTCATTTAGGAGCATAGATATTTTGTGTTAAGCCAGCTAAGTACTCTATGTTTTTTTTAAATATTGTTGGTTTTTCTCCTATTACCTTGAATCAAGTGTGGTCATAATTTGTCAATTTTTTATCGCAATCGGAGGAACAGTATGACAGTGAATATAGTACATACGCACAAAGATACAAATCTTAATGTTAAAGAAGATTAACAGATACCGTAAAATACTATGAGTTTGCATATAATTTGGACAGATTGTGGAGCTAGAATGACTTTAAATTCCCTTTAGACTTCCATCTAATATAATCAATTATCCATATGAAACAAAAGAATCTAGTAAAATACAAGAAAAATATTACGGTTCAAATGGTACAAAATCTTGTGCGCTATTTGCAAATATTATTCATTACTTTGCAATGAAAAAAAAATATTGGTTCAGCTATTCATATGTTAATTTTAGGACATTGTAAGGGAATGTAAAAAAAAAATACCTACAGATGTGAGGGATATCAAAATTTTCGCGTAATCTTCTACTTTTTATTTTTTTCAAATGATTATGAAATTATTAATAATAACTAGAGATGCGCCGAGCACTCTGTTATTACTCGGTACTCGGCATACTCTGCACGTTTTAGAGTACCTACTCGTAATCGGCCGAGTAACTCGTTTTAAATGCCGAGTACTCCTTTAATGTAATTTATTGTTAAAATATTAATTTCTGAATGTTAATGAAGCGATTGAGGCGTGTAATGGCGTTCGGTTTTCTCTGCCAACACCGCAAGGGGCCTGGCTTGAAGATATACATACGTACATAATCTTGTCTCATTATGGAGACAATATAAAATAAGCATATTTAATTTAGGTAAACATTTAAATCATTGAAATGAAATATGGTATGAATTCTCTAAATTAATATTGGAAAATTCACAGAGGCAAGTTATGATACAGAACCTAAGCATTCTGCTCTACGAATCGAGTACTCTGTTCTGTAAGTATGAAACCGAGTAGTACTCGGTAAATAGTCTACTAGGCGCATCGCTAATAATAACAATTATTGTAACTTCAGGCTGTCTTCAGAACCATGTTGAACAATGTGTAAGAAATTTTGTCAATTTTTTATGATAATATTTTTGTTTTTATTCGCACCAAAAAGCAATAATAGTGTTAAAGAAACTTTACTATTTTAAATTTAATTTGAAAAATATTTTTTTATTAAAGTGACCCCTATGCCACTTTTAAAAATAATGAAAATACGTTTGGAGTATCCTAGGAGTACAACTACTCACAAATGTGAAAACTAAGAAACCCTTTAAAAATATGTCTAAGGAGCCTGAATTTATGGTATATCTGTATCTGAAAATTCAAATGTATGTTAGTATGGTTCTATTAATTTTTTTGTACGATTACAATTGGAATGAATCTTGCTGGACTTAACTAGTTGTTACTAGTTTATATTGTAGTTTCGTGTTACTGTTTAGTGTTCTCGTGTGGCACACGAACTTCGTCTGAGACCGTTTCATTATTGTCGACACAATTGATGGTTATCCCGAAGCGTAGAGTATTACGTGCCAGCCAGTATCGTCAGAAACAATTAATTTTCCACTAACAAACAGACGCTCTGTCGCTCAATGTGTTATTATCTTGCGTGTACACGTTGCCAATTAAGGTAATGAACGTGAATTTTCTGTGTCACGTTTGTTTTTTAACTTGTATAGGTATTTTATTGATCAGGTATTATGCCAATCGCCGTGCGCTAGTAGGTGCCGATAATGGTCTGTTCACTCTCGTAACGCAATGCCTGTCGCAACCTTGGAACTGTGAGAAAGCGCTTGTTGCGTACCTACGCTAATAATCTCGTATGTGGTGCGCGCAGCTATATCATAACCAGTAATGAACAAGGTCTGTTCGTAATTAAACTTAAAATGTGGCAGTCAACAGTTTAAGGTTCTAACTTCTAATTTTGGTCATAAATATTTTATATGGATTTTTCAACATTGTCTTTTGCGGCGTCCCCATCACGTGACTTATCCAAAAATCTTTTGCCGTTTATATCTTTACGACGGGGACTATTTGAATGTGACTCTGTTGTCAAGTTTTGTTTTGTGTCCTTGTTTCTTGTCAAAGTCTCGGCTTTTTAGGCGATAAGTAGGTACTACATTGCAGGTTCATTTACTTGTGTTTCAACTGCAAAAATGTTCGTGTCATCTTCCAAATAATCACCTGTCTTTTTACTATTATTTGCTACGTCATCCGCGACGTGCTAATTTCCACATACGTCGTGGCAATAAAATTCAAGGTCCAGAAGCGTTCTAGTTTCATCTAGTTCTCGGCGATTACCAGCAAGTCTGTATGATACGAGTTTTGTGACTATATTTTCAATTCTAGACCAACTGGTATCGCCTTCTAAAGTTCCATTCCATTCTAATTTGTTAAGGGATATTGGAAATAATGTTATAAAAATTGAAAAAATAGGAATAATATTGAAGAACTGTCAAATTAACCCGTAGTCAAGCGCAACTCTCGAGGGGCTTATTCGTCAAGATACTTCTTACTTCATCCTTCTGTAGTACGAATGTACCTACGTACATTTTAGATGTCTATGGTGTACCGTGTTGCAGTAAAGTAGCAAAACATTCTCGAGAAGTACCGACGAATTGCTATAGCATCATATAATATTAAGTATTCACGTAGTTTGTAAATATTACATACAACGTTATGGTTTTCTTGGTAATCATTAAAATTATTTACATTTTCCTTTTCCACGGCATAGAATGTAACAGTATGTATTCATTAAACATTTTAATCTTTAAGATGTTTGCTACCCCATTACGACAGATTATATTTCTTAAACAATGTTAAATGATTGCATGAATGTAAATTTAGAAACGTCATTCATTTCCTCGTGACATTTAATAGTAAGTAACAACTTTGTGTTCATTTTAAATGTTATACTCAATAATATTCCACGCAGTAAAGCGAAATAGTTCACGAAACGATGGTTAACGTGTAAGGTCACGATACTCGTTCAAGGTTCCGTACAAAATGAGTGCTACTGTCCTCTACATGTAGTCACAGTAGAGATACAAACAGTAAGATAAGGTGAAACAAACTTTCGAAATCGTTGCACACACTGATGAGGTGAGTGGTTCTCTAGAGGGGAGACCTATGTCCTATGGACGAGTACGGGATGAAATGTTGATGATGACCTGATTCAGCCGTCTTTACATTAGACCAACACATGAGTGACTGTGGTGTTGCAAATCTACGGTAATTGCTTACCGTCAGACAGGCTGTGTACTTGTTTGTTACCTTCGTGATAAAAAAAAATGTTCCCTATCAAATTGTAGCGGCTAGTTATTTGTAGTGACTAGTAACGTTCAACGCTCCGGTTAGCACGCTGCTCACTATAATGCGATCTTGAATATCGTCGACACTAACATTACGCAGGCGTTGGTAATTAGATCAAAAAAGGCGTAAGTGCGTTAGTTGCCTTACCTTTTATATTCCTTAATTGTGACGAAAACTTCACTATTTGTACTCGGAAATGTTCCCCGATGGTCACCTCTTGTTTTGTCCTATTGGAGCAATCATTAACCAGGCTTAAATTCCCCCAACAATTTTTATTGAGTAAACACTAACCTGATACGTTTCCGATGGAATCTTTAAAAGTTTTCCCGGCTAAACGCATGCCTAGCTGGTATTTTTTAGCTTCAATCAAGAGTCCGACGTCACGGTAGGGGCGAAGGTATGCACGCCAAAGTATTCACCACCTTAATAAACCTAACCTTACGCACGTGGTGCACTCTTCTAAATACCAATTAAAATTTCACATCAGGCGGGCTGAACACTTGTTTGTCACCCGACGGAGTATAAAAGTATCCATAGGCTGGCAACAGTTTCACATCAGGCGGTCTAAACACTTGTTTGTCACCCGACGGGGTATAAAAGTGTCCATAGACCCCCCTCTCAACTTCCATTTGCCTCGCCCGATCACACTTTTCATAACGCGCTCGTTTGCCAGCATACCCCCCAAGCCTAAAGAAGTTTTACTTCAAAAAAATCCTGCACTGCAGCGTACGGGAAGTGGCATTGTAATTGCGCTGTACCTGTGACATGCAGTTTAACTATCATAAATAATTTTGATAAATGTTATCTCCGATAGCCCGAGGAGTATCAGTGTCAAGTCAAGCCCTATTGCCCTTGATTACAGGTGCGTGCATTCCTCTCCACAAACATCTGCAATAAAATAAAATAAATAAATATTGTCGGACAAATTACACAGCGCCATCTAGCCCCAAAGTAAGCGAAGCTTGTGTTATGAGTACCAGACAACTGATAAACATACGTAAATACATTTTTTTTTGTAAATACATACTTATTATACATAGAAAATAACCAGACCAATAAAAACAGACATGTTCATACACACAAATGTTTGTACTGTGTGGGAATCGAACCCACGAATGTTGGTGTCAAGGTAGCGTAACAGCGCGTTTCATCACTGCGCCACCGAGCTCGTCTAATGCAATGAAACAAATATCTACTATAGTATAAAGCACAAATTCGAAATATTAATTTAAACATTACATAAACTGCAAATAATGTTTAAAACTTCAAATAGAGCAGTGATATGTCGAGTGGATACAGAATCAGCCTAATAACTGACTGACCCTACTTCGAAACTTGGTAAGTACCGTTATATATACATTTATACTACGTCGGCAGGCATACAAGCATACGTCCCACCTGATGCGGGTACCGTAGCCTATTAACGCTTGCAATATATTAAGTGTCACTCGCGCGATGCCTCCTCTGCTGCTTACACAGCAACTCCTTGGGAGCTTACTGGTGACACACTCACACGCAGGAATACAACAACCCTCTAGGGAGTTGTTATTTGGCTGCGATTTTCTGTGAGGTGGAGGTACTTTCCCAGACTTACTTTACTTTCCCTTGCTTTGATGCGCGTTACCTCCCTTAACCCTTCGAAACCCGGGTGGTCGAATACGACCGCGAAATGTATGGGAAAACGTATATAATGGGTTCTGACTGCTCAAAACACCCAGACCAAGACAAACAGACATGTTCATGCACACAAATGTTTGCCTTGTGTGGGAATCGAACCCGCGAGCGTTGGTATCAAAGTCGCGTCATTCACGAGTGAGCCACCGAGCTCGTCAACCTTTCAACAATTTTCTGATTGTTGTACATATTTGTAAGTATCTGGTGACAATTTCAAGAAACTGAATGAACAGCCCGAACCCACAGCCCGCAATCCTGCTTGACACCAAAACCAGGACGACAATCTGCTGTTTACCTGCACACATGCTGTACAATATTCACTAGTTTACAGCATGTAACGACTATTTCGTATCCTGCTATTTCCCAGAAATTCTTACCTATATCCCAGAAATTCTTTCGAACAAGTTTGTATCGCAAAAACGCGAATTTAGTTCCGCACTACTCGTACGTACTAATTCGTGTTTTTGTATTTATGTATATATTTGTGACATTATTATTAATTTATTCGACGGTGAAGAAAGTCATCAAACCGCACGTAGGATAACCTAAGAAAGATCTGGCTTTCATTTTCGTTTGTGGAGATCTGATGGCAGTTGTTCTGTGTAAAGATCAGTATCTTTGCCAAATCCTTAGGCTTAGTAGTGGGCTCTATCAATCCCAATGGATTAGTAAACAGGGTGACGCTAAGAAGAAGATTTCCATTGATCGGAATTCAGCATCGCTTATTGGGTTCCGTGTGTCAAATGGTTAAAACGTAACCCCTCTAGGCATACAGCCATACGGCACAACTAACGTAAAGCGGTTACCGTAGCCTATGAACTCTTGCAAAACGGGAAGAATCGCTCGTGCTTTGGCACCGCTGCTGCTAACACAGCAACTTCTAATGAGTTTGTCAATGATTTCTGTCAGGCGGAGGTACTTCACTAGTCGGGTTGCTTTGACGTTCCCTACCTCTTTTAAAGACATCCAGACCAAGACAAACATACATGTTCCTGCACACAAATGTATCTTGTATTTGTTTTATGCGGGAATCGAACCCACGAGCCTTGGAATTAAAGAAGCCGAGCCACTCCACCACCAGGGTTCTGATATGAATAGCCTATCACAAGTATTTATCTCGGAATGTGTTAGACTTTCAAACGTATATTTTGGCGCAGTTGTGTAACATGGTGACCTCCGCATATTCTAATATTAATATGCCTCATAAATATTCGTATCAAATAACAGATATTTTCTCGAGATCTATTAGGTATAATATGTATTGTCCAAAGTATTGACTCTCGAGGAAAATAGCCTTGTATGTAATGAGGTATTTTAATATACATATCTATCTACATATATAAAATTAAATTCAATTACTGTTCGTTAATCTCGCTAAAACTCAAACACGGTTTGCCCGAATTGAATATTTTTTTGTTTCGTTCGCTATTCAGGGTGGTTCAAAAACAAAATATCGGAAATACGCTATAGTTCAGCTGAGAAATTTAAAATAAATAATTGGTAATTTTGTATGGGAATCGCTACTTCGGATTTCTCTTAATAAATGGCGTTCGCGGTGGACATATCAGACGATATACAGAACTGTCATATGCATTTTGTGTATTAAGGCTCTGACAGGTTAATAAATGTATGCATTGTAAAGTAAGTTTCATATAATAACTTCACGAAATTCGAACCGTACGCGATGCAGCCGGTATTTATTATTGATTAAAATGAATTGGATTGATTGTATGAAGATTGATTATTATTGATAATCGCCGATCAAAAGTTTGTAATAAAATTTATTGTAGGTAATATTAAGTTAACCGGGTTATCTAGTACATATGTACATAAATACAGATTTAAGGGAGGTAGGACGTATGGTGAAGTACCTCCACCTCACAGAAAACTGCAGCCTTCCCAGTTGTTGTATTCCTACGAGTGAGCGAGGTCACCAGTAAGCTCCTAAGGAGTAGCTGCGTTATTAGCAGAGGTGGCATCTCGTGAGTGATATTTAATGTTGCAAGCGTTTAGAGTTTACGATAATCGCTTTACATCAGCTGGGCTTGCCGTATAAAAAAATCAAAATGTACAAAATAAAGAACGTACGGATGAAGAAGTAAGAACAAAGACGGTAGGTACAGAACACTCGAGAGCGAATTCGAGGAGTCGCCACCCACTGGACCCCTGAAACTCGTACCCTGTGCCCACTCGACCCCTGTAATATTTTTGGTCCCTACTCGTCCCCCACCGCAGAGTAAAATCAGTCTACAATCGTCTCGCGTGCTAAAGGTAAAAATAAAATTCATAAAAATGTGTAAGTATCACGTTTATTAACAATCACAGTAATTACGATATAAAATCAGTCTTGAAATAACGTTAATAAATCACACATTAAAATTATTATACACACAAATAATCAACATCTTGGGGTTTGCCGCTAAACTTGAAATTAAGCATATACGCATAATTTTTCCATGCAGGGAAAATATTTTTTCCGTTGTTCAAGAAATTGATTTATAATACAATTTATTCTTGCAACTTTTTCTTTCGACTCAGGTTTTCGATTGCCTGTTTCCACACCCATTTTCACTTGTTTTATTTTCTGGTCTAAGAGCGGCATCACCGCGATCTTCGCAAATCGTATGGTTTTGATAAATTATTATTATGAATACAGTTTTGTTTGTAACTGTACTATATCATCACTTTTTTATCTATAATTTATATTAAGGGACGAATGGGTACCTTAAAAATAATTAATATTGGCTGGTCTCCAATCAGGGGACCAATGGGTACCTGAATTGGTGACGAATCTACTACTTTTATTCCGCGGTACGAGTTTCAGGGGTCCAGTGGGTCGCGAGTCAATTGGAGGAGAGCGGTGGTAACCCAGTCGATAAAGAGCCAGCCTATTTCCTTCCTGTCCCTGGTTGTACAGAGGATGTATCACTAAATTCGTGTTTTCGTAATTATGCCCATATATTATCTATCACTTGCTCGGCGGTGAGGTAACCATAGTGTGGAAATCATCACGTCCAACAAATTATATTTCGAGATACGGGTGAGCTGACCTAAGAATGGTCTGGTTTTTCCTCTGTACAACACAGAGGTAAATCCAGACCATTCCATGACCAGGAGGTCTGGAGGCACTTGCTCCATGACAAAACACTTGACGTAACATACCTCACAAAAGAACAGAAGTAAATAACACTCCCTGGGGTCGCTGTGTTATTGGGACTGAGTTTAGCAGTAAGCTCAGGTTACGCTAATAACGTTACATCTTTTATACATCCAGACGTTTTGTTAAATACGACATATGCGGCAATCATAGCATATAAAGCTTATATGCTATGATTGGCGCTTCATATCAGGTAAGCAGTACTTTGTATGAACAATTAAATGCGTTTACTTTGCTTTTGTTTTGGAACTTGAGCAGTGATATAGCCTAGTAGATAAAAAACAACCTACGGACCAATTGGTCTCCGGTTCGCATCCTGGTAGCCTACCTACCATACGTAGGCTCATCAATTGCCTGAACTCGTGTAAGAAAAATGACACAAGAAAAGCTGTTTCCATAGCGTTATTTTTAATAACTTTTTGACTGACCATCAGATATTTCTCAAATTTATACAGGGCTAAATCTCGATCACTATTTATAGATCACAGATTACGTTATCCAGATAGGTCAGACAGATCCCATTATTGAGCAGTGATAGCCCAGTGGATAAGGAACTGGCCTATTGAGCAAATGGTCCCCGGTTCGGATTTATGCCCGGATATATTCCAAAGCCCGATCTATCTTTATAGAAAACAGTTTGAAATATCCAGACTTATTGAGTGGGTCCCGAGATGTACCTCAACATAATTTAAAAAATGCACAGATACGGACATAGAACCTCTTCTTCTTCTTCTTCTGTATACATACTTGTTTTTTGAGGAGCTTGGCGGTACAGTGGTGGAACGCGCTGTTACGTTACTTTGACACCAACGCTAGTGGGTTCGATTCCCACATTTGTGCGTATGAACATGTTTGGTTGTCTTAGTCTGGGTATTTATAAGAGAGGTAGGGCGCATCAAAGCTGCCCGCCTGGGGAAGTACCTCCACTTCACAGAAAAACGCAGCCAAATAACAACTCTCTAGAGGGGTGTTGTGTTCCTGCGTTTGAATGAGTTCACCAGTAAGCTCCTAAGGAGTTGCTGTGTTAACGGCAGAGTTGACATCGCGCGAGTGATACTAAGCAAGCGTTTATAGGCTGCGGTATCCGCTTTAGAACAGGTGAAGGCATAACTATGGATACGTCGGGTGGCAACAAACGTATGGCCTGATGCGACGTGGTTAGTTTACCTTATCATTTGGACGCTTGCAACACGAAGAGTATCCAATAACAACTCCCTGGATGGCTGTTGTGTTCCTGCGAGTGTGTGAGGTCACCAGAAGATGAAGAGTTGTCGTGTTGACAGCGGGGGTGGCAACGCGCTGGCGACATTCTTTTTGTTAGCTAGTTCATAGGTTACGGTAACCGCTTTACATCAGGCGGACCGTATGCTTGTTTGCGTATCCGTCGTAATATAAAAAAAAAATACGCATATTGATCGATTATTTTCTTGTGACGTCTGTCGACCTTCAAGTTACCCATATGCCTAATTCACACCGTCGTATTCACAAATACTTACTCATATATATGTATATAGGTACGTACCTATATATATATATATATATCTATATACATATATATACGTACGCTGTGATGTGTGTAGTGTATTGAAATCGGTTTGGCGACTGGTTTTATCTACCTATGGTTGGGTAACTGACTCGTACTCACTTACAACCTTTCGCTTGTGCTTGTTCAATGTTATATATTATTGTAAAGTATATTTTTTACAATGTTGGAAGGTAAACTAGTATACGAAAGCTTCCTACTTCTACAAATTTCTTCTGATTAAATTCGTTGTGAGTTCGAAGATAGCTGTAGTTTAACCCCCGGGACAGCAATGGACTTCGCTGTTCATTGCCTTTTTGGTGGTCGCCGCCTTTAATTCTGGCTACACAGGAGACACAGTGGTGGGAAAGAGTGGAGGGCCTGTCCTGTTAAAAAAAAACTATACTAATCTGATGTGATGATATATATAAAAAATATATATAAATATTGTCGGACAAATTACACAGCGCCACTTAGCCCCAAAGTAAGCGAAGCTTGTGTTATGGGTACTAGACAACTGATAAACATACATACGTAAATACTTTTTTTTGTAAATATATACTTATTATACATAGAAAATATCCAGATCAAGACAAACAGACATGTTCATGCACACAAATGTTTGTACTGTGTGGGAACCGAACCCACGAGCGTTGGTGTCAAAGTGGCGTAACAGCGCGTTTCACCACTGCGACACCGAGCTCGTCCTCGATGTGATGATGAGCTCTTTATCTATACAACGTTGGGAGGAATACAAGCATACGGTCCACGCGAAGTAAAATGGCATATGAACGCTTGCACTACAAGAAGTATGGCTCGCGCGTTCTCATACCAGCTGCTGACACTGCAACTCCTATGGAGATTAATGGTAATTCTCTTGCAGGAGCACAACAATTCCCCAGGGAGTGTTTGGCTGTGGTTTCCTGTAAGGTAGAGGTGGGTACTTCCCCAGTCGGACAGCTTTGATGCCCCTACCTCTCTTAAAAACATCCAGACCAAGATTATTAACGAGCATTCGATGTTATAACCAACAGATAAACTTACACTGAATTTTAAAACCTCAAAACTTCTCCACGGCGCACGGCCGAAAAAAGTAATATTTATTTTTTAATTTTATTGCATTCGGAAATCTAATGTTTTTCTTAGGGTAGCAAGGATGTAATTCTTGTCATGTTTGGTATTTTACTCGGCATAAAAATTCTAACAATGACGAAATACAGTTAAATACCCAAATTCACGGTGCATATGAGCTTTTTCTGTGGTACTAGAATGGAATGCAACTATATGACGGCTTTTATACTAATCGAGCCACGTAGATGAAAGTGCTGTGCAATGTTGAAACAAAAGAACCTCGTACCTTATCATATTTTATCTTTGAATTAAACAATTTTTAACGGAAGTATCGCGTGTTTCATTTATTTTTATAGTTTAATTGAACATACACTGGACCAGCCAAATCATTACATACCTACGGTTCGATAAACCACATATCGTTGCCAAGGAGAATCGATAATGCCTAGAATGCTACGCGTGGGTATTGAAATAAGAAAACACCCCAATTTCAATAGAGAAGATGGTTGGCAAGTACCACCTGCTTGGGATCCAGTTCTAAAAATAATCAAGTCACAAACCCAGAGATCTATTCAAAAACGTTCGGATACAGTGAGCGATTTTTGTGTGCATCGGAACGTATATAATTAATCCATCCATGTCGGTAGATGTAATAATTGAATAACCAATGTAAGACAAATGCCACCTTAGTCTTCCTGCGACCACGGACGCTGCAAAGCATTCGAAACGTCAGGTTCAACAAAATAAGTAAAACACGCGATACCTACTTCCGTTAAAAATTGTTTAATTCAATGTATAACAATAGTGAAAACCTAAGAAAATACTATATTTTATCTTGTCTTGTATTTATTCATACTGTCTTGAAAAAATAATAATTAAACTACTAGAAATCCTATACCCGCCTGACGTCATAACATTGTATGAGCCGTTAAAGGCATCGGTCCTTGTATTTTTTTCATCTATTTTTGTAGCGTCATTCATTCCCGAGTTACGAGCAGGTGGAACGAGGTATTTATTAATGTCAGTCAAATGCTATCTCATGTTACGGTCCTGATGTCTACTGAGATTATTACATACGCGAATATGATTAAGGAATTAATTTCACCTATTTATATAGTATGTAACTCGTCACATGGCTTAGATTAAATTCTTTAGGTTTTGTTTATTTGGTAAACAAACGGAATGCTGTAACTTTTTATGTCACTGAGACGACAAATAGATGCATGACTCAAGTTACCTCAGGCTGAAGATGTTTGGGGCACCAAGCATATCATCACCCACGCGTTTTTTGCTCACCTGGAAATTGTCGTAAAATATGAAATTATTCAAGTGTTCACAAGGGCTTGCGCGCTTGCCATTGACAGCACAATATATAGGTAGGCAGAGAGAACCGTGCGCCGCATGACTCGGTCCATGCATTCATACCTCATTCGCTTCTTCAACATTTATATCTCTTCGCATGCATGCCGGTTTCTAGGTATCAATTTGGTCACGGCCTTTCCCGGCTCCAACATACTTCTACCTCCGCGTTGCATACCTGTTTGCTAACTCTTTCTTGCTGTCTTTTTTGTACATTTCCGAACCAACGGAGCATGCCCCTTCTTTTCTCTTCATGTCTCCTAAACATAGAATCACATTATATTTAATTTCTTTTTTTAAGGTAAAGCTGTATCTATTATGTATCATCTCAACTAGGGAAGTACAGTCTTATCCCAAGTTACCTGAGCCTCTGTTAATATTTTTTTAATTAGATAACTTCTCCTGCCACCATATAATTTGATTTTGTGTACAATTAGAGTACAATATGACAGTCATAGTTACATAATAGCTTCGATTGTAGATAGATCTGAATATAAAATTAGGCTTATCTAAGATAAGTATTCGCGATTGGGGCTAGCTCTAACTATTTCGAGATATGATTGTACGTATTTCTTGTACTGTTGCACAGTTAAGCGAAGTATCTACAATGTGCTAAGCATTATTACGTATGGACTATTCTAATATTCCAATTTCTCACGGTGTCAAAATTGACGTGCTCTTAGCAATACTGTACGTTTACTACTGAACTCTAGAACACACAAACGAATTAGCTGCTGAGGTGTAGCTGGGTTAGAAGTCACCGCTGGACTCCTGACAACGGTCAAGTGATACTCCAGGTATCTTTGGAATATGGTAACTTTCCACGTGAGGTGGGTCGTTTGCCATCTCCCCTAGACGTAGTAAATATAGAAAAACTATTTGCAGCGATACCAACGGTCTAGTGACTAGCAAAGGTACGTCAAGGATCGGAACATGTGTCGAGTATTTTGCCCAGTCTGGATGTGGCATCTTGATGGCTGGCATTGTTTGATTATGTCACGGCTGTTGAAGATTGATGACAGTCGGTAGCCCTCGATTTGAGCAGCGTGGTGGAGTATGCTCTAAACCCCTATATATAAGTTGTAAATCTCTTCGTATTTGTATTATACACCACTTAAAACATACGATTTTTCTCACTTCAATTCTGTTCACTTTGTTCAACTGAGATCATACGTTACTTCTCCTAAACAAAGAAATAATAGTTTTAAAAATGTTTTTGTTAATATATATTTCAATCAAGGCCTGCCTTATGGAAAAAAGTCACCGTAGCCTATAGACATTTGCAACACCAGGGGTGTCACTCATGCGTTGCCGACCCTGTAAAAACCGCTTTACACTTCTCTTTAAGAATACCAAGCTGTAGTCCCTTGGAAAAACCTCGGTTTGGAGCTCTTTCCACAACTTGAGAGTTCTCGGAAGAAAACTTCTCTGGAACCGCACAGTACGCGACCATTGCGGTTCCAGCGTGTGAGGGTGAACTCCTCGCTGTTGGCGAGCGGTGCGGTTATAAAAAGTAGTTGTCGGCATCATTTCGAACAATGCTTCACAACACAACCTGTTGTACAATCGGTAGAACACTCAAAGGGAGGCAAAATCTCTCCTTAAACTTAAGGGTTCAATATCGTGTGTAAGCTTAGGATTGTCGACAATTAAATAGTTAATAGATTCAGGCGTTATTTTGCGAAAGTCAAATTTACATGCAATTTGATCCAACCTGCTTTGTGTGCTTCCGCCACCAATTAGTTCATGCGGCCTAGCGCCGGCCGGCACCCACCCACTACTGTTAGTGCGTGCAACATGCCGACGCTGCCCCGGTAGTCTCTGCCTCGGCTGCTGCGGTCGTCCGCCATCTGGAACAGAATCCGCATGCCCCCACCACCACCGTCGCTGCCACGACTGGCCTGGTCGTCGCTGCGACACGTGTTTCGCCTCTCCACGAGGCATCATCAGGCGTTGTAGACGTTAATCGTAAGAATAACATGCTACAAGTGACAAATCCATCGCAGTGCCGTCCCTTATATTGAATTGAGGGTGGGGGTGGATGGTGTGAGCGAAAAGATATTTAATAGTGGGAAATGGTTTACGTCAGTCTGTTTGTTCATGAGAGTAATAATTACTACAAGTGACAAATCCATCGCAGTGCCGTCCCTTATATTGAATTGAGGGTGGGGGTGGATGGTGTGAGCGAAAAGATATTTAATAGTGGGGAATGGTTTACGTCAGTCTGTTTGTTCATGAGAGTAATAATTACTAGTAATAATTACTCTCATGAACAAACAGACTGATAATTACTAGTAATAATTACTCTCATGAACAAACAGACTGACGTAAACCATAGCATGTTATTCTTACGATTAACGTCTACAACGCCTGATGATGCCTCGTGGAGAGGCGAAACACGTGTCGCAGCGACGACCAGGCCAGTCGTGGCAGCGACGGTGGTGGTGGGGGCATGCGGATTCTGTTCCAGATGGCGGACGACCGCAGCAGCCGAGGCAGAGACTACCGGAGCAGCCATGGCAGCGTCGGCATGTTGCACGCACTAACAGTAGTGGGTGGGTGCCGGCCGGCGCTAGGCCGCATGAACTAATTGGTGGCGGAAGCACACAAAGCAGGTTGGATCAAATTGCTTGTCGACAATTCTCACAGCTCTTCTCTGAATCGAATCACATGTGGACCATGTGATTCGAGAGCTAGTACCAAGGTGCTCCCGCCCAAAGGTAACTGCAGTACTCCAAGTGCGGTCTGACTTGAGACTTATATAACATAAGTCTTTGCTCCGCGCTTAAGTAATGCTTTGCTCTGTTAAGCACACCAAGTTTTTTGGACGCCAGCTTGCCCTTCTCCTCCAGGTGACTACGATATTGCACTTCGCTGGAGATCTCGACGCCAAGCATCTTAAAATTTTGGTGACGGGGTTCGTTCTGGAATTTAGGAACCACTGCAAATGGAGTTTTCTTAGGGGTGAACGCGCAAACTTGTGTCTTCTTGGGGTGGAATTCGACTAAGTTAAGCCGCCCCCATTCAGATACTTTAGCCAAAGTACCATCCATTTCAGACACAAGTTTATCGCGGCTTTCCTCTACAAGGGAACGAGGGATATTTGCACGGCTTGTATAACAAGTGTCCCCGGTGCTGTCGTCCGCATAACAATGAATGCCATCAATTGACAACATATTATTGATATGCAGCAGAAACACCGTCGGAGACAGTACAGAACCCTGAGGAACGCCAGCATTGAGAGCAATGCCCGCCGGACATCTCGCTGGGTAATAGAGATTTCCGGCATTGAGCTACCGCACCAGGGAATGATAGGTGTATTCATATTCGAGTTAAGAGATTACCGAGTAAATCGGCTTTCTCCTTGGCGCTATGGGCCAAACTGCCATCCGGTTTTTTCAGTGGTGGCATGGACGGTTGACAGAAATTTCCCTCAGCAGCTTTAGCGAGCGACCAGAAAGCACGGCTCCCAGAGGGAAAGCTCGCAAGCTGCTCGACAGTTCTGCCGACGAAATCGAAGGTTGCTGTACAACCCGTACTCTTAGAGTACACAGCAACTCCTTAGGAGCTTACTGGTTACCTCACTCACACGCAGGAACACAACTCTCCAGAGATTTGTTATTTGGCTGCGGTTTCCTGTGAGGTGGAGGTATTTCCCCAGATGTGCTGCTTGGATGCACTCTACCTCTCTTAAAAACACCCAGACCAAGACAAACAGACATGTTCATGCACACAAATGTTTGTTCTGTGTGGGAATGTAACCCACGAGCGTTGGTATCAAAGTCGTGTTATTAACCGCTGGCCCACCGAGCTCGTCATTTACGGTACCCTTGTTGTACGAATCCGATTCTTGCTTGGTCTGTTTTTACCTTTTATGAAACGAAATTCTAAAAATAAGATGAGTGAAGGCTTTTATGGGTATATTGATGGTGCTTTTCATATGTAATTTTCAGCCTAAATAGAAACTCTTCCAAATATTTGTTTACAGATACGAATATAACGAGACAGCATTGATAGCTTTGTGGCCTAGCCAACAAATCAAAATGAAATACGTACAAAAACTATTTTTATTGTTGCCGTGATCTCCATCTAGCTCGTATTTATAACAAAAGACCTCCCGGTCCAGATTTAAACACTTTGTTCCAGTACCCTACTTCTCTTTCAGCAGCGTCTTTTGTTATCTACCCACACTCGTTCTGGGAAATGGGTCTCCATTCAATTCACAGTGGAGTAGAGTGATATTGTGCGCTATGAACCCTGAATTTGTAATAACGTAAGCTAAATGCCATTAAATAATACAATATTTATCGACGTAGTTCTTAAAGCTATAACTTGACAATTTCACAATGAGCAGGCGATGGCATGGATGAATTGCCAAAACATGAAAATCGTTTTTTCTTCTGCAACAACAGTGGAAGAAAGTCAAGGTACAATGCACTTGTGCGGATCAACAAAACGTAAACATTATTTAGAATTATAAACATAACAAAAGGTATGGGGTGAGAAAAGCCTATGTAGTTAAATTATTAATAATAAAAAAGTCAAGCTAGCATTGAGAAACAGAGGAAGCAGTAATACAGCACGTACCCGGCGATTGAGTTTGATCTTGTGATTCGATTCAGGGATGAGCTATGAGATATCTCGGCGATACTAAGCCTACACGCAGCAGATTCTACGGAAAGGTATACCTGCTTTTATATATTCTATAAACTATAGCGTTTTTAGTATTTGTATGATGCAGCCTCTATGACTACCGTATCACAAGCCCCGGCAGACAATTCAAATACCTAATTAATTTACGTTCCGGTGGTAAATTGAAATCGATCAATAAATCTAAACGTCGTTTCAGTTCCATAATAAGTAGCCGATAACACCTATTTCCTTGCTTGATAATAAATTGAACAGACATTTTAAAATTACTCGGTGTAAAAGGGTTGTTAATTGTTATCGAATAGATGAATATAAAACCAACGAAGATATGCGAAACATATAAATGATTAATAGATAGATATAGTAATAGAGTAACAGTTAGTTTTATAAAAACTGTTTGTTTCCTTAGTAAAATAAAATAAAGATATCTGGAAATTATTCCGTACAGGTACTATATATTTTACCATTACTTTAACACACTTGACATTATTGTTAGTAGCATTCACGTTCAGTATATTTTTATACCACTAAGTTGAAACAAGCGTACGGTCTGCCTGATGGTAAGCAGTTACCGTAGCCTATGGATATTTGCTCTTGCGTTGCTGGACCTGTAAAAACCCCTGACGCCTTTCTCTCCAAGAACCCCATGCCGTAGTTCCTACGAAAAACCTCGGCAGGGAGCTCATTCCACAACTTCCGAGTTAGTTACTGTAATCTAGTTCACAATATTAAAATGAGGCCAATGGCGTAAATGAATTTATCAATAAACGTCATATTTGGCAATTTCATTTCCGCTAATTGCTGATTCTGAATGGCTGGTAGATTAAAGGAAAACAAATGAAAATAAGAGAAGAATTAATGATAATGAAGGCCCAATGTCCAATTAAAGATTTTTATGCCTTATCTTTTTGTTATGTCTATTCACCGAGTCCGACTGGAATTCAGTCCTTCGTTGCCCTTGCCTTGAAATTTACGTAAATTTTCATCGTGACAAGTTGAACGTACTAACGATAAGGGACCAAATAATCTGAACGATAATCTGACTCTTGTCTAAAGACTTGATAACTTATCGGCCGATAAACATTACGTTTGTTTTCTGAGGGTGGTTGTCACCAGATACGATGTTTTCATAACAATTTCGCCATCAATTATTTTGTTTACGTAATTCTTTCGCCCGCGATTGCTGAAGTAATAAATTGAGTCAGTCCAAGTTTGCGCAGCAATGATTCTTCATTTGTTTTGTTTCTCAACAAACGCTGTTTATTTGTGTGCTCTTAGCGACAGTATTTATATTTTTTCTCACATGAAATGCGAGTTCGTGCACACACACATAATTAGATGGAACGTCAGCTGTGAAGGCCATTTTCGTTTTGTCTGATTTGTAAGTGTTTATTTTTCATATTTGTTTCACATACCATCCACTTTGTGTAAATGAAAACAGAGTAATTATGAAGATATTCAGACGTGAGTGTCGCCGTTTGTGTAGGTAATCGTAAAATTCTCATTCCGCAGCCGAAATTTCTTTGTGACGCAAATGTTAAATATGTATTTTAGATATGTAGCAGTAAGGAGATAACACGCAAATCCGTTCACTCATGCTGATGTGATGTTCATTGCCATTGTCAAATACGGTTAGTACGAAGGAGTTAAAAGTTAACTGACCTGGAAAAATAGCGTTGCTTTTGTACCTATTTTAGTTTGGCGCAACAGTGTGCTCTGTGGGAAATTGTCGATGGTCTTTTTTTGTTTTCTATTCTAATTGTGCAGAAATGTAAGGAATGTCATAATGGCAGGAAATGTAGTAGTAGCGAAAGTGGAAATATGTAGGATTCGAGAATGGCCAATACTCACCTTCAACGACAACATTGGTAGTGTTTTATCAGAAGGTATGAATGATAAAGAAGCGTGCGATGTGTGTATGGATTTCATGTCTTATGTCACTCGGTCTTCTTTGTTTATACCGCAAGGGATCTGGTATGAAGATATTTAACAGAAGACAGTTAACCGAAATCAACTATATATTAACATAATTGTAATTTTCAACAAACCTCTTTTCTACCTACCCCGCAAGCGACCTGGCATGAAGATCTAGATATATGTAAGTTATCATTAGATTGTCTACAGCACAACCAACCAAGGTGTTTCACTCAAGTGAGGTTCCGCCACCACACCTAGCTGACGTTGTCTTGTATGTTTGTTATGAAAACATCGGCATATTTTATTTCATACTAGCAGAAGCCCGCGGCTTCGCACGCATGAGATTTGGGCTTTTAGTAGCCTTTATTTTACTGTAGACAAGAAATTGTTTCTGTTTAAAAAAAAAAAACAAAGTTCAGGGTCGTAGATGCAACCATAGAGCGATTCAATTTTCGTACAGCGCCATCTATTGACCTTTACAGGAGGCAACGTATAGGCAGAGGCAACGTATTTTTTTAAATATTGTCGGACAAATTACACAGCGCCATCTAGCCCCAAAGTAAGCGAAGCTTGTGTTATGGGTAATAGACAACTGATAAACATACGTAAATACATTTTTATTTTGTAAATACATACTTATTATACATAGAAAATACCCAGACCAAGACAAACAGACATGTTCATGCACACAAATGTTTGTACAGTGTGGGAAACGAACCCACGAGCGTTGGTGTCAAAGTAGCGTAACAACGCGTTTCACCACTGCGCTACCGAGCTCGTCATATTACATAAAAAAATATTTTATATTACATATTACATAAAAAATGCGTAGTTATTTTATGTTACAAAAAATACTTATTCTATGAAAATGATAAAAATAAAATTGCAAGGGGAAGACATTCCCCCTAATTTTAACAATTATTAATTTTTTACGCAGGAAC
This sequence comes from Pyralis farinalis, assembly GCA_947507595.1. Lineage (NCBI taxonomy): Eukaryota > Metazoa > Arthropoda > Insecta > Lepidoptera > Pyralidae > Pyralis > Pyralis farinalis. Next base: position 28,521,424 of record OX382273.1, on the reverse strand, counting down.
CCTAAATATTTACGGGATAAAAAGTACCCTATATTCTGCTCTGAACAGTCCTCTACCTACCAGTGAAAATCCCGTTAAAATCGGTTCAGCCATTTCGAAGATTAGCCCGGACAAACAAACAGACAGACAGACAGACAAAAAAGTTAAAAATGCGTATTTAGGCTTTGGTAACGTGAAAATAATAATATGAGCTTAAGATAAAGGCTTTATTTTGAAATCACAGACAGACACTTCAATTTTATTTATATGTATAGATGTGTTTATTTAATAAACTTAACTGTTATTGCATATAATAATGGATGTGATGTTCCGTATGGATTCTAAAACGACTGGCGGTTTTGATGAAAATTTCAGGCAATCAGATGAGCCCGATGGATGATTTTGGCAAGTTAGGTAGCGATAGGAAGGCAATAGGAAAATGCCTCCAACTCCATAATATTATTTACAGGTGAAGAGCTCAAGGCTGAGTTTATGAGTATTATGATTTAAATTATGCCGGTACTAAATAGCTTTTTTAAGGCTGTGGGATCTGAATGTGAAGTGGGTGAATCTTGTTTCCATCTTTATTTGCACTTTTCAATTGATATTAAAGGCAGCCGTGAACTTTTCCTTCTACCAGAAAAGATAAAGATAAAAAAATTGTACTTATAATAATTTAGTTTAATTTACACTGTTTAGTATATTGTTATTATTAAAAGAGGTCTTCACTTTCAAAGTGCTAAAGCTTTATATTAATTAATGTTAAATAAGCTCTACAATAAAATTAGATTAACAAGACAGAGGTCAAATTAAATGATTAACTAACTATGTAGATTAAATTTTCGCCGAATTTTTAAGTGTCCGTTAATATTCATAGACATTCAAGCTCTTTTAATGAATTTTCATCGTGTGATCGATTCAAGAGCTTATCTGGATCAAAGGTAGTCATGTTTTTACTAAGAGTTACGTAAGCTCGCCCTTTTGCATAAACTACATGTTTAAGCCGAGGTGAGGTCCACAAGATGTCCTATCGAGAGTGGTATCAATTTAAAATTTGATATGTCAACAACAGATTCATTTCGCTTTTTCTTGCTTGCTTACGATGTTTTAAAAAAGACATTAGATATAACGGAACAATGAGCACAGCGTGCCCGTAATAGTCGCTCAAACCTGTGGCCGAGTTCCGAGTGGAATTGGTGGTGCAACTTGTGTACAATGTTGTTGTATTTTTTTTTTATACAACTAGATTGGCAAACAAGCATGCGGCCCGCATTAGATTGTAAGCGGTCACCGCTGTCTATTGACGCTCGCAACACCATGGGGATGTTACTCGCGCGCTACCAATCTTGTAGACTAAGGCTGTTTCGTCACAGTACCCAGTAATTTCTCTGCCAGAATATTTTCTGGAAATTCTAATAAATTTGGTAGATTTTTTTTGTATCACTAAAGAAGCAAATATGACAAGTATTTTCCACAGGCTTCAATACAATGGTCTTTGCCCTTATGAAGGTCGAAGCTGGTATCTAAAAGCTCACGTTCAAAGATGACGGTACTCCATTAGAAGTCTTGAGACTAGCAAAATCTTTGCTCTGAGCTGAAATACTGCTTATTCTCGTTTGGCCTTTTCACCTGGTGACTTAAGAATTCTAATACTCTCGCCGGTGGGTAGTAAAAGGCGTGTTTTGTAATTGGAAAAACAGTTAACGTGCAGATTTATATCTCGATCAATTTGAATTGGATCAAGTTCAACCACACCGAATTGGATTCTTTAATTAGAATATAATATACCTACCATCAATATAAGACATAGTTTGATCCAACTTTTCTGCACATGTGTTAACATACATGTGCATTATTAGTGTCCTCGGTTCTGTCGTCCGCATAAACAATGATGCCATCAATTGTCAACATATCATTAACACGCAGCACAAACAGCGTGGAACAGACAGCATTTGGGCAGCGTTACCAGACGCCAGCAGAGATGCCATGTCATCGGAATGACTGTCATCAACAACATTTAATGATAGACTGGATAAGAACCATCTACATAAATATTCGAGGATCTCGTACAATGGTAACTTCAAAAGAAAACTCCAATGTCAGACCCGAACGCCATTGCCATGTCTGTCAGACTCTCATCTTGGCTCTCAGTTGCCAAAGCACAACGGTGTGAAAGATAAACTAGAAGATCACCAATTGAACGACCGTGGCGAAAGCCGAATTGACGGTCGCTGATCAAGTCGTGACCTTCCACGTATGCCAGGAGTAACATAGTATCATTATGACATAATAGTCGAGACGACATTGAATAAAAACAAACTCTCGCGGCCGGTGGAATACCTACAATGACACAAAATTTACGAAAAAATAAGGAAAATTTCGTTCTTCACATCTAAGTATAATAAGATGCGAGCGTCGAAAATTCACGCTTCATTATCCAAAGTAAGCTACAGATATTTACATTAACATTACATTAACATACGGACAAACGACTACAATATTCACAGTGATGGAATGCCGCTGTCAAAATATATTTTGCGTTTGTATATTATCATTATTAGCTTGTTATATAGTTTTAGACTGGACGACATTGTTGTTTTATTTCAGTTCGGCTGTCTCTGGCCGAGTTTTGGCACAATTTCAACGGGGTTTTTTTAATGATCTTCTATCTATTCCTGTATGACATTGCTCTTGGGTCTTGGACTACGCAAGGACAAAGTGATTTTATATTTTTACTAGCATTATATCCACTCGCGTGATAGTTGTGTTTACTATCTTGTAGCGCGTTATACATATAACTATTTTAGTTGTAGGTGTCGATGGTAGGACTAATAAGTAATAAAGCTGTCAAGTGCATGCCGTGTCTCGCATATCGCTGTGCACTCTTAACAAATGAGATAGGGTCAAGTCTTGGGAATTAGATGCATAACTTCTTTTAATAAGTCTTAAAATAAATATCGGTTAGTTTAGGACGCATATTTTCAAATATTTTTAGCCCGTCCCCATACCTAGTCCGGCCATAAATTCTGTTACAAATGAATATGCATTTATTTTTTATGAAGTTACGTAATCTCAATAAAACTTATAATTACATATTTATGGAAGTCTCACCAAAAAATAAAAAAATCGGCCAAGTGCGAGTCGGACTCGCACACGAAGGGTTCCGTACCATTATCTATAAAAACGGCAAAAAAAATCACGTTTGTTGTATGGGAGCCCCCCTTAAATATTTGTTTTATTTTAATTTAATTATTTGTTCTTAAAGTGAATATATAACTAAATATTCTGTGAATATTTCAAGCGTCTACCTGTTGCCGTTATCAATATCGAGCAAAAATGAGCAAAAAAATCACGTTTGTTGTATGGGAGCCCCCTTAAATATTTATTTTATTCTATATTTCAGTATTTGTTGTTATAGCGGCAACAGAAATACATCATCTGTGAAAATTTTAACTGTCTAACTATAACGGTTCATGAGATACAGCCTGGTGACAGACGGACGGACGGACGGACGGACGGACAGCGGAGCCTCAGTAATAGGGTTCCGTTTTACCCTTTGGGTACGGAACCCTAAAAATGATTCTATTCGAAATGGCCCCCTTTGGCTTTGATACAGGCATTTAATCTGTCTGGCCACGAATCTATGGATTTACGCACTGTTTACATGGGAAGTTTAGCCACATGTTGCTCCAGAGCATTCTTAAGAGACACAATATCGGGCGTGTCGTTTCGAGCAGTCTCTTGATACACTTTGTTTGAAGTCTTCACTCCTTATTCACAAAAATGAAACTTGATGAGACACTCCCCACCAAACCATTACAGACGCAGGATGATGACCACGTTGTACCATTCCGACCACTTGGGCAGCTTCTTTAGACCGGTGTGTGTACACTTTATCATTTTGCTCGTTGTAGTGCTCTTCAATCGTAAATTTTTTTTCATCAGTAAAGAGGATATTTCAGTGCCTTTCACCTGCGTATCGGGGCAGAAGGCATTTTGATCGATCCACTCTCTTCAACTGTAAGGATTGATTTAGGGCATGTCCTGTATATCGACGATAAGCGCCGAGCTTCAGGCCTTTTTTTATTATACATGACAGAGTCCTAGCGGGAATCTTCATTTCTTGCGATAAGATTTTTTTATTACTTAAAGGGGTTTCGGCTAATTCTGGCTTTAACAACACAACAGCCTTTGTAGTTTCAAAAGCATGCGATCGCCCCGACCTTTTATGGCCGTCAACAGAGGAAGTGTTGGTATATCTGTCGATAGTACGATATACGAACATACGGCTGAGACCAAGGTTTTGAAGTGTCTTGAATATGACCGACAGTACCATACCCACTTTGTGCAATTCAATCACTGCAATCCTATTTTCTTTAACACCCCATTCCATATTTTTATTATAATTTGATAATAATCACGAAAAAAATATGTAAAACGGCGGGAAATCGAAAGAAGCTTTTAACATGATAAACGCGTTCCAAATTCAAATAATTAAAGAGCTGAAAAAAGAAAAGTTTGTATGTAACAGTATTTATAGCCAGACTAGTTATATGCGTAGATGATCTACCTGTATCGTCTACACGTATATTGTAAAACAATATTTTCAGACTTTTGTCGTAATTCTACGATTATATCTTCTATATCTCACGCCAAGCTCCTTGCAGGGTAGGCAAAGAGAACTAAGCGCCATTTGACTTGGTCCTCATACATCTCACTCGGTTATTTAATATTAATAACTCTTTTCATGTACGCTCTTCACTACCTAAGACTCTTTCTGTTAAAACACGACGATTATCGTTGTAATTTCGCCTTGGCCTTTCTCGGCTCCTACATCCTTCGACTTGCGTTGTAAACTGTTTTGTCATTGTTTCTTCTTGCATTCTTTCGACATGTCCGAACCAATGGAACATGCCATTACTTATCTTAACATAGATATAACTCATTCAGACCTCTCTCTCTTAGATCATCCGCCGCCGACCACGTTTATTCTATTATCACGTTCTCTCTGCTAAACCCACGTCTCGGTTCCATGCGAGAGCGTTAAACTCAGTACATCGTTTTGTATAGCGAGCATTACCCATATAGTAGGATTCATTTACGAATTTATTATTATTATAGTTTGCTCGGCGGTAAATGAAAAAAATCGTGAGGGAACTAGCATGTCCAAGAAATTATATTTCAAAAGACGTGTGATCTATCAAGGTCTGGCATTCCCTCTGGGTTGTGGAGATTTGCCGACACCGAGACACCGAATAGTCAGTTAAAAACTTCACGGTGGCAGCGTCATGGAAATTATCGTGCATTTCCTCAAAACATTCACTCCACTGTTCTAACAGCTCCATGTGTTAAGTCGTCACCATCTTTAGACTATGTGTTATTCATTCTAGATGCTGATGAACCACCTCGTGACTTTTTATCTCCTTCAAATAAATTTGGTATTTGCTTCGAAATTTCATGTTAACTTCTCTTCCTCATTTTAACTAATTTTTATGATTCACTTTCACTAAAGCTTTGGTTAATTTCATTCTTGCGTGGACGGTATATTTCTCAAGGCAATATTCAAGGGCAAAGTCCAGCCACGCTTTCCTCATTGGGCTTTACAAAATTAAAATACGAAAATACGAATACCTATTGTCGTTGCCATAGAAAAAGTTAGTAATTAAGAACTATAAAATGTTATGGGTTTTCGAGATTTCGGACCAAAATTGACACCTGTCCTTTATTTTATTCCCTGTCCCTGTATTTTATTCCTAAGACTAACTTCTACCTGCGGGTTTTCCCGCGTGGTTTCCGAGTGGATTTACTACGATTCAATTTAAGATGATTTGGTTAAAATTGTAATTATGACGACGCTGTCCTAGTAACATTAAATTGATTCCTGCGGACTGATGAACTTTACTCTTTCGTTAATATTTTTTTCTTAATGTCGGCATTACACCCCAACTTCGTTTTTCCTATTTTTTAATTATTTTTGTCTTTTTTTAAACATAGCATTTTAATAATACAGAATTCGCAACCCAATACTTGATGTTAGATGGTAGAGGTTTCTTTAAGGGATAGTTCCGTTGTTTCTTTTTATGCGCCTTTTGTTAAATAAGTTATATAAGACTATTACAAACCAACAGATATATTTTCACTAACGCAAGTGACAAGCAAAGTAAATTCATGAAGCTTTTATTTAATACTCTATTCTATAAAACTTTTTATAGTAATGTGCCTTTGCTCCAACAATGTGTCTAGCTCGAATTACTGCTAAATATTTAACAAACACATTTATATGTAAACCATGGTAGATCGTAAAGTCTTAACAGTTGTTACGTGTATTCGGCCATTGCGCATCGAGGTGAGTTGAATTTTTATATCTTTCTAAATGTCTTTTATCATTTCTTGTACCATTTCGGTAATAAGATAATAAGCCCCTTTCAGTCGGGTTTCCGTAATAAGCCCCTTTCAGTCGGGTTTCCGTCCTCATCACAGCGCAACGAGTGCGTTATTGAATGTCACAGAAGATATACGACATGCTATGGACAATAAAAAACTTACCCTTGTTATTCTGTTGGACTTCAGTAACGCATTCAATTCTGTCGATTTTGACATTCTCCTTGGAATTCTTCGCTCTTTGAACTTGTCCTCCTCTGTGATCGAGTGGTTCGATTCTTATCTTCGTGGACGCTGGCAATGTACTAAAGTTGATGAATATTCATCAGATTGGGCTCTATTGACTGCTGGTGTACCACAAGGCGGTGTTTTATCTCCACTACTTTTCTCGATCTTCATCAACGAATTATCTAAAGTAATCACTTCTCCTTACCATCTTTATGCGGATGATTTGCAAATTTACAGTCATTTTTCCTACTCTGATGCATCCAGGGCTATTTCAGCCATGAATGATGTGCTGTGTGCAGTCCGGGGGTGGGCTGATAGCTTTGGACTCCTAGTCAACCCATCAAAATCTCAAGCCATTGTTATCGGTAGTCGCCAGATGAAAAAGAAAGTTAAATTTAATGATTTGCCGCAAGTTTCCTACAACGGCCTACCGATTGCTTTTACAAGCAAAACAAAAAACTTGGGTTTGATCATTGATGAAACTTTATCGTGGACAGCGCAGGTCAATGACGTCAGTAAACGTATGCATTACAATTTTCATTCACTCAAGCGGCTTCAGAATTTTTTACCATTCAAAACTAAAGTTATGCTTGCTCAGTCTCTTTTACTCCCTATTCTTGACTACGCTGATGTTTGCTATTTAGATGCGACTGATGAGCTACTTAACAAACTAGAACGCCTACAAAACCTGGCTATTCGTTATATTTACGGTTTGCGAAAATATGACCATATTTCCGAATTTCGTACAAGATTGAAGTGGCTCCCTATCCGCCTTCGCAGAAATGTGCACATATTATGCTATCTGTACAAAATCCTAAATAACCCCGAGACTCCCCAATACCTTCGATCCCGGTTTTCACTTAAATCAACTCCTATCCGTTCCCAACGTCCTCGTCTAACCAAAACTTTGAATTATCCATCATCCAACACTATCTTCTACTTTCGTTCTTTCACTGTTAATGCTGCACAGCTGTGGAATAAGTTACCGCTACAAATACGAGACAGTTGCACTTTAGTTACTTTCAGGAAAAGGTTGAGAGAGTACTATCTTACTCACAATAAGTGATATTATATGTATAGTACTTATATATTTTATATGTGTAGTTATTTATATGTATTGATATTATTAAAGACTATCTATGTATTTTATATACTTATATATTGTATACTTAATTTTGCATAACTTTTTAAATCCCAGCCAAAATAAAATTACTGCACACACGCTACGGCTAGCTGGAAGAGATCTCTTAAAGAGATAAGCTCACCATTGTACACTATTTTTAATGTAACAAAATCTATGTATAATGTTATGCAATAAAGGATAATAAGATTATCTTTCCTTTGTTATCTTACTTTAACATCCTCTGTCCTCACGCACCTTTTTGTTTGGGAGACGGTTAAGTCATCATCACCATCTGAGCGTTAATCCCGATCGCGTCCTACGCTTTTGCTTCGGAGCCCAGGGTTCGCTTTCCTGATTTTATTCCTCCATTTCGCGCGGTCATTCCTTATAGTAAGACCATTGGCACACATGTCATCTCTCACAACGGACTATGGAACATCTCCATACAACGCGCGGGACATTGGAAACTGATCGGATATTTCTTTACTTAAATTCTGTACTTTGCATTGCATTACAATGAAAATTTTCCAGTGTATTCTAGGTAAGGTTATATATAGCTAATACAGAAAATTGAATATTAAATATAAGTTACTAGAGAAGTAGAATAAAGTTTATTAAAGATCGGGTCGAATCGGCTGATAAGTCTAGTATCATTTTATAGCTCATAGTATTAACTTTCAATTCGACTGATTGATTGATACTGATTATAGCCTGTACAAACTTGGACATTATTTTGTAAGTCTACGTTACTACACGTGGACCTGCTATCCTGAAAAATAAATAATAACAGCCAAACCCATTGATAAACATAATGAATTTTTAACTATAATAATTATGAAGGGATAAGCTGATCTTATTTAAAAGTAAAATCTATAAACAGTCTTCAGAGCATTTTTCATAATTAATTTTATCGAATCCAAATTTCAGTGAAATTCATTTGCATTATGTTTAGGGCTACATTCTGAAGAGAAATCAAAATTAATGTAAAAAATATTATGCAAATAATTTAGTCCAATTCTTCCCCTTTACAATTATATTCGGGTTATAGGTATTTGAAATACTTGATATTCTAGACGAATGTGCCGCGCGTTGTATGGGGACGTTTCATAGAACGACGTCAAGCCAGTACTCCTTACAGGATGTGGCGTGGCTAAACATTTGTTTCTCACGTAACTTGCCAGTTTTCGTAAGACGTGGCCGTACCAGCGTAGGCAACACTCTTGCAGTTACTTCCATGTCACGAACATGAAGGCTACCACGAATGCAGGAGTTACGTCACTCCGCACATCAAGCGCAGCATATTCATCTTCGTGACACGCAGCTCCTGCTTGTGCCACTCAAGTACAGGCCACGTTTCGCTGCCATATAAAGGACAGGTATAATGATGGATTTATAAACATGTCCTTTTAGCTTAACCGGCGTTCTAGGGTCACAAACGACACCAGCCATCTCACGTCACTTGGCCCAAGCCGCTGATATGCGTGCCTTGACGTCGTCATCGATGTCTCCGGACGTGTGGAGGACAGATCCCAAATACCTACTGCGGTCCGTGTGCTCGACCGTGTCTTCACTAATGCGAACGGGTGTAGGATCTGAGGTGATTAATACTTAAAATAACGCAACGTTCGCTCAAGATTTCGTAGGGTGTCTTCCTTTAATTCTAGGGTTTTCTTTTGTGGATAACATAGTCCCTGGTCAACCTCCTTATGTTACTATTCTTGGATCAGGCTTTATAACCAAATGTTGCGTTTCTAGCTCTCCACTACTCTAATCCGTCTTCATCGTCAACTTCTCGGGAGTGCAAAAAATAAATAACGGTCCTTACTAATCATATACACTAGTAGAATCGCTTCTATGGAAAAACAAGTTTCTCCGAATTAGCTGTTTATCTAGGTCACGCGTTGGTGTCAGTTATTAGAATCAAGACTTTATCTCTCTTAGAGAATATGAGAAGTACAAGTTACGTAATAGGGCTTTGTTATCTAGGCTCAAAGAGTATGCAAGTCTGTTCGCTCACGTAATAACTGGTACACGTAATTGGCTCCAAGCGGTTGTCTAAAGATATTTCCAAGATTTGTGTTACAATTTCCCCGAACGTTTTTATCAATTTGACAATATAATCGGCAGATTTCGGTTGCACGTGTTTTTGCCCTGTTAAACACGAGTACCACAGCACTAGGTGCAATTTCGTCGTTCTCGAATAAGTATCACATTTTTTCTGAGTGATTCTTCCTACGCAATACCTAAAGTGCCGGTATCTATCAAACAAACGCCTCGTTATAATATGAAATTGCTCCAAGGGTTTAAGATATCAAGATTATATCGGCGTGTCGCGTTGGTTAAAAAAGGAATAGATATGTAAGTACGGATTAAAGTTTAAATGATAACACTGGATAAGAATTATATTGTTTTATTTTTTTGGAAAGAAATACGGATATAGATTAACAGATATTATATGTGTGAAAGAAAGCATTACGAGATACTTATTGCTAAGTAAAACTATAAAGGAATTTAAGAAATATTAATAGATTTAACGGAATATTTGACTTCGTAATGTTATGAACAATAGACACCGCGTTGGTTGCAAATGAATAATTTGTATTTGTAACTTCGAATGTGAGTGACAATAGCGTGGCTATATGAATAATAAAATCCATAGAGGACGTCACGTCACAGTAGATAGAGTCTAGTAGTCGGCATGGATACTACAATGATGGGAGAAAAAATAGGTAAGTAACTACCTACATAATGTATAACAGAGTTCTTATTAAAGTCAAACATAGCAGTATGTATTTGTGTGTACCTTGACAGGAATCAAGATGGAGATTCCGACAACTCCTCTAATTGAGCTATAGATGGCGACTGATGGTGTCATCGAACGGCATCACTTCACGGAGTTAGTGATATGGGACTTCAATATTCACCACTTTGATCGAGTTCTTAATTTAGTTATTACGTGATTAGATCAGTTCATCAATTTGCTGAGCTATGGTTTTTGTCAGTCGGATAATTTTCGAACGTAATATCGAGTTCCATAATCACTGCACTCTACTAGGCCACAGTGTTTTACAGAATAGCACTTGCGTGACATGGTTTTCGAGTCATCGCACGTTTCATGTGAAATTTAGTAGATGCACCTCTTGGCTCACTGTCCGCTATCTCATCTCAATCCAAGTACTCTGCGCTAGATACCACTCACTGGGAGCATTTGGCACTATACAGACTGAATGAATAGCATGGTTTCCAATTTGGAGTAATTCTTCAAATTCAGGAATGAGTATTATGCAACCGCCAATGTTGGAACAATTCAGGTTGGCAAGATATACTTTATCATCAAATGGCTGATTGAGTTCAGTGAGGATTGTTAACGAAGTATATATACATGATTGGCTAGTTTTATGACAGGTTTATGAGAAAATATCTTTTACTTCTTTTTAGGGTTCCGTACCTCAAAAGATAAAACGGAACCCTTATAGGATCACTATGTTGTCCATCTGCCTGTCTGTCCGTCTGTCAAGACCCTTTTTCTCAGGGACAGGTGGAGCTATCAAGCTGAAATTAATATCAAATACTCTACGATCCCTTCGAGCAGTGAAAAAATCAAACTTCTAAGTCAACGTAATCAAAAGATACGTGTGTTTACCTTTGCCTTTGCTTCGTTTGTGCGCATATGACACTCGTAAGAGAATCAAAACCTGCAGGGTACTTCTCCTTGACCTAGAATCATGAAATTTGGTAAGAAGCAATGTCATGTAGCACAAACAAAGGAAAAAATCCGAAAATAGTAAATTTGTAGTTACATCACAAAAAAAGATTTGCGAAAATATTCCGATTTTCAGATTGCGAATAAAACCGTTTCCTAAACCATTGGGATTGGCCGGGTCCGCTACCTAAGCCCAAGGGAAAATCAAATCTTTCTTAGGTAAGGTAACACGTCTTTCGAAATATAATTTCTTGAACGTGCGAGTTTCCTCACGATATTTTCCTTTCTCCGCCAAACAAGTGATAATTACAAATATGTATACAAATCAGAAAACACGAATTTACTGGTACATATCCATGATCCATGCCAGGATTCGAACCGAAGACCAGTTGGTCAATAGGCCGGTTCCTTATCCACTGGGCTATCACTGCTCTACTAAAATAACCTACTAAACTAAAGTACTATGTTAAGCAACCTTTTTCCCAATCGCTTTTTGCCTTGTCAATAAATACGAGTATATTGTCTGTTTGACGAGCTCGGTGGCGCAGTGGTGAAACGCGTTGTTAAACTACTTTAACACCAACGCTCGTGGGTTCGATTCCCACACAGTACAAACATTTGTGTGCATGAACATGTCTGTTTGTCTTGGTCTGGGTATTTTCTATGTATGATAAGTATGTATTTACAAAAAAAAATGTATTTACGTATGTTTATCAGTTGTCTAGTACCCATAACACATTTTTTGTAATACAAGGTTATTTATATAGATTTGCGTTTTTATTGTATAATAAAAGCGCAAATCTATATAAATAACACTCTCACTTAGGTGATAAACAAGCAATTAACAGCGGGGAAAAAGACTGCTATGTCTTTGCCTATCTTTATATACATACTTCTTGTGCACGCGTGTGTCATTGAACTCCTCCTAAGCAACACAGAAACAGAGAGAAAGCGATTTTGATGGATTTTTATGTGCGTTTGAGTGAATCCCTTGATGGTTTAGATTCACAATTGGGCGTGTAGGTGGCGCTGCAATCAGGTAAAAGGATTTTTTGTTTTTATGCAAAACACCGTTAGTCGTGTCCGCTAGTTTATTCATAGATTTTATGCTTTAATTCGAATTCAGATGAAGATATTCACCATCTGCCGTCTCGTAAATTATCCACGCTGATCCCTGGAACAATGCCGAGATGTCTGCGTCACTTCCTTGTCTCGTACCTATAGAATTTCACACAGAAGGTAACAGCTGTAACTCGAGTTGAGTGTACATTTAAATAGAAGGTGTATTTGGAATGATATGACCTTCGTTATAGTAGTAGGTATACATACCTAGTCCGGCCATTAGTTCCGTTACAAATGAATATGCATTTATTTTTTTATGAAGTAATGTAAACTTTATAAAACTGTAAATAAAAAACTGTAAAATGTACATATTTATGGAAGCCTGAGCAAAAATAAAAAAAACCGGTTGAGAATGCGCAAGCTTGCATTGCCAGAGGAACACCTGGCTCGTCAATTATACAATTATTCAATTTTATTTTTTAATTTGTCGGCCATTTTGACCTTGTTCCTTAAGAGATAGGAACGGTGTTCCTGAACATTCCTATTCTACTTTTTTATGCTGAATCCGAATCTGAAGTCAAAATTCAAATATTCGAAAAAAAGCGACAGATAAACGAACAGATAAACATATAGAATTCATATAGGAATGGTGTACCTGAAAATATCTATTCGAAAAGACCACCTTTGGCTTTGATACAGGATTTTATCTGTCTGGCCACGAATCTATGGATTTACGCACCGTTTCCATGGGAAATTTAGCCACTGCTTGCTCCAGAGATTTCCTAAGAGACACAGTGTCGGTGTGTCGTTTCTAACAGACCATTAAAACTGACCATACTTTGTAGACTAAGGGGTTCAGATCTGGGCTAGACGAGGGCCAGAAAGTCCGGAACGTTGATTTCGAGCCAGGCTTGGGTAGTCCGTGCCTTGTGACCAGGTAAAGAGTCCTGCTGGAAAGTCCAGGGTACATTTTTAAAAAGTGTATTGCTGAGTAGTTTCACAACACGATCCAAGACAGTCTCTTGATACACTTTCGCTGAAGTCTTCACTCCTTTTTCACAAAAATGAAGCTTTGTGACCCCTTGATAAAACACCCCCTACCAAATCATTACCGATGCAGGATGATGACCACGTTGTACCTTTCCGACCACTTGGGCGGCTTCTTTAGAACTGTGTGCGTACACTTTGTCATTTTGCTTGTTGTAGTGCTCTTCAATCGTGAAATTTTTTCATCAATGAAGAGGATATTTCTGTGGCTTTCACCTGCGTATAGGCGCAGAAGACGTTTTGATCCTGGATGGATGGATCCTCTCTCTAACTGTAGGTGTTGATTTAGGGCATGCCCTGTATATCGACGATACGCGCCAAGCTTCAGGGTTTGTTTCATTATACGCGACAGAGTCCTAGCTGGAATCTTCATTTCTCGCGATTAGATTTTTTGTTTCCTAATGGGGTTTTCCGAATTCTGGCTTTAACAGCATTAACAGCCTTTGTAGTTCTAACAACACGCGGTCGCCCCGATCTTTTATGGTCTTCAATAGACGAAGTGTTGGGTATTTCTGTGGATAGTATAATATACGAACATACGGCTGATACCAATCTTTTTGAAGTGTCTATAATAACATGAACGACGGCTCCATACTCACTTTGTGTAAGGCAATCACTGCAATCAAATTTTCTTTAATACCCCATTCCATATTGTAATTTCATAATAAACACGAAAAAAGTATGTAAAACGGCGGGAAATCGAAAGAAGTTTTTAACATAATATACGCGTTCTATTATTCAAAATAATTAAACCATTGAAAAAAGAAAAGTTTCTATGTACCAGTATTTATGGTCAGAGTAGTTATAGTTATGTATGTACATGTATATTTATGCCAAGTCTCTAGAAAAGTTATCCAGGGGCAGGTAGAGAGAATCTTCTGCTATATAAGACGCGGTCCTTACACACCTCGCTCGCTTCTTTAACATTTATATTTCTTTTCATGCTCTTTTCTTTTGATTTATTTATCACTGGCTACCCCCTGAACCCGGCTTCGCACAAGTTGGCTTAAACCCGATCTAAACCTGGCAAAAAATATCCAATAACCTTAACTTAGCCCAGTTCCATTATAAATATTATCCTGTAATGTTTAAAATATCTAATGTAATAACCTTTTTGAATAATATATTTTGTAAAACCTTTTTAGAGATATACACTACATTGTCTCTGTGAACCGATTGATGTTTGTCAAAAAACATTTTATTAGTAAATTTTAAATTTTCAAATTATAGATGTTTAGGACGTAATCCGAAAAACAAGTCAGTCTGCAACGAGTTTTGACGAAGTAAAGATTGAGGGCACCACGTCGGAGACCTCCAACCTCCTGCTGTTGGCTACGTGGTGAACCGTCGGGAATTTACTCACGTTTCCAAACCCGTTAAACACCGGACGTCTAACTAATCCCATTTATAAAACCTACAGCCTCTGTTGTGGACCACGGCGGCTGACGGAGTTACTGCTGCGGTGTTGGTCCGTAAGGCGGTCCACCATCAACTTCTACATCTGGATCTGCGTGCTGGCTAGCACGCTAACCAGCTGTCTACAGTCGTCGGCCACTATAGCCGGCGGCCACTCAGTGCACACTCCAGTGAACCTAACAGTGATATTCCGGTTAGACAAAGATAACGCGAGTTCTTAAAGACCCTTATTAGCCGAACTTTAAGTCACTTTTATTTTTTTATGTAGTTTACTGTATAAATAGCCCCAATAAATTTGTAACCCTTTTTGTACACTCTTTTCCTTAACAAGTAATATAAAAATCCATTATCTACTATGCATTTTTTTGGATAATTATCTAGGAATATAAAATAATGTCTATATCGTTAGTCCTCTCAGATTCGACTACAATGGTCGCGTAAACTGTGGAATTAAGCCCCTGAGAAAATTTTCCCAACAGACTATACATAGCATGGGACAATTAACTGGCCAAGTGGGAGTCAGACTCGCGCACAAAGGATTCTCGTGTCACTAAGTTGAATAAACACCAAATAAATGTACCCTTTGTGCCTTTCTAATATAGATCCTCCGTTTAATTTTTAATTTAATTAAATTTCTATTATTTGTTATTATAGAGGGCATAATAATACACTTTACTACTACACTTTACACGAAAATTTTAAGTCTGCCTATTACGCTTTAAAAGATACTATCCTGTGACTGATGGACAGACACATAGATGAACAGATAGTCAGCGGAGCCTTAGTAATAATAGTCTTGGTGGCACCTTTGGGTACGGAATCCCGAAACGGTTTAAAATGATTTATTTATTTTTCGTTTCGTAACCCTCATGGGTATATGCATGAGGGTTATGATATGAGGTTATGAAACGTCAATAGGCTTCAAGAACCTTATTCACTAACTTAGTACCCTAAAAGGAATCAAACCACTCTAATACTCCGAAAGAAATTGACTGCTACTCCTAGATAATTATTCATATTTTATTTTACTAAAAAAGGGGATGGAAGAAGGAAAGTGAAGGGAATAATAGCTTTGGTAAATCGTATCCAATGGCGAAGTTTGCAATTAATGTGTTGATAATATCCATAATTTGTCCCTGGATATGATATGACTCATACATAATCATGTAAATTTTCATTTAATGTTGTATAGTAGTTTTCAAGATAAGTGCACAAACAGAACGAACGATAGAAAAGATTTTTAAAAACCGTGTAATTATACTGGATTAATAAAGTCGTCTAAAATAACTATTTATACATTATAACTTTTTAATTTGTTGTGTAAAGGATAAAGAGATCCATTCCATTTTCGATTTGACATTCAACTATACACAAATCGCCAATTGTAGTTATTGCGTAACGTAAGCGTAATCGTTACAAAATTCGTAACACCAATACTTTCTTCACTTTAAGAATCATCAACATTTTGACTTTGGATCTTAACTGTTCTGTTCTGTTGTGAGTTCTGCATCTATATTAGACACAAGGTGTGTATTGTGCAGTGATAGCCCAGTGCATAAGGTACTCGTACCAACCTAATAACCAACTGATCCCTGCTTGGAACCCTGATGTGTGCCATTAAATTTCTGTTTTTGGATTTATGTACTAATTTTTAGGGTTCCGTACCCAAAGTGTAAAACGGAACCCTATTACTGAGGCTCCGCTATCCGTCCGTCCGTCCGTCCGTCCGTCTGTCACCAGGCTGTATCTCATGAACCGTGATAGTCAGAAAGTTGAAATTTTCACAGATGATGTATTTCTGTTGCCGCTATAACAACAAATACTAAAAAATAGAATAAAATAAATATTTAAGGAGGCGCCCATACAACAAACGTGATTTTTTTGCTCATTTTTGCTCGATATTGATAACGGCAACAGGTAGACGCATGAAATATTCACAGAATATTTAGTTATATATTCACTTTAAGAATAAATAATTAAATTAAAATAAAACAAATATTTAAGGGGGGCTCCCATACAACAAACGTGATTTTTTTTTTTGCCGTTTTTATAGATAATGGTACGGAACCCTTCGTGTGCGAGTCCGACTCGCACTTGGCCGATTTTTAATTATCACTTGCTCGCCGTTAAAGGAGAACATCGTAAAAAATCCGCAAGTTCCAGAAATTATATTTCAAAAGACTTGTGAATTTAACTAATACCTAAAGTTCTGGTTTTTCCTGTAGATTGTAGAGGTCTGACGGCAGTCGACCTATGTCAAATCAGTATCTCCGCCAAATCCTTAGCCTTCGCTAGCGGACCCCGCCAATCCTAATGGATTAGGGAACGGTATAAGATTTACAAACTTTTTTTTAACATAAGGCCCACCTGATGTAAAGAGGGTACCATAGCCTATTAACGCTTGAGATATATTAAGTATCACTCGCGCGATGCCTCGTCTGCTGCTTACACAGCAACTCCTTGAGAGCTTACTGGTGACCTCACTCACACGCAGGAACACGCCAACCCTCTAGGGAGTTGTTATTTGGCTGCGGTTTTCCGTGAGGTGAAACTTCCCCAGACGGGCTGTTTTGATGCGCCCTACCTCTCTTAAAAACCTCACTTGCTACGATTGTACAATATTGATGGCATAGATATCAGAAACAGATAGATAACCGAGCCTTACCCCTCTTTTGCCGTAGCCTCGTTTGCCAATAACTTGGGTTGGCGTTTGCAATAAACATGTTGGTGAGACACTTACGTCCACTTGCGCATATTGTGAAAGAAAATATGTTGGACATACACTGATTTGCAAATAAAACGAGCACTAGTCATTTCCTTTACACATTTACCTACTAATGCTGAATTAGAGGTCTTTATTTTTCTTATACAATGTCGGGAGTCATTCAAGCATACGGCCCACCTGAAGTAAAGCGGTTACCGAAGCCTTTGAACGCTTGTAATACAATAAAACAATCAGTCGCGTGATGCCACCTCTCCAGCTAACACAGCAACTCCTTAGGAGCATAATGGTGACCTCACTCACACGCAGGAACGCAACAACTTTCCAGAGAATTGTTATTTGGCTGCGGTTTTCTGTGAGGCGAAGGTACTTCCTACTGGGCTACTTTGATGCGTCCTACCTCTCTTAAAACACCCAGTCCAAGACAAACAGACATGCTCATGCACGCAAATGTTTGCCGTGCGTGGGAATCGAACCGACGAGCATTGGTGTTAAAGCCGCGACATCATGACTGCGCCACCGAGCTCGTCAAAATACAAAATAACTCTTATTAAAAAAATTGCATACATACCTACGAATCAAATGTTCGTGTTCGCGATGTTCATGTTCGTTCGTGCGTACCCGCCTTTATGTTGGTCCAATATTTGTTCCATATTAGCCCGATTGATTTAATAAGTCCAAGGCTATACTGACTTACTTTCATAATAGGGTTATGTGCTACGCTTCCCTAGACACAGTTCGTGCGTAGGTTTAAATTATCTCACTAAATAATGCGAAATCTATTTTTTTCTTTTATTGTTTTGGAACATAGCCACATTCTTACACATTTTGCATCATCTATTATTGTGAGACCATTAGATTGAGATAAATATGTATTGTTATATCTGGCAATGACGTCAAATAACGTTTATTAATGGTGGCAATATATATGTGCTTATCCATGTATCTATATGTCGCAGGGAAATGAGGATATTAGGCATTTCACGAAGTCCCTAGAGATATCACGAAATCGTTGTCGTGTATCTGTTTCGTCATTCTTTCTTTTTGTATTATTTTTACATGTCCGAACCAACGGAGCATTCGTCTTCTTATCTTAACACGGATACTCCTTTTGAGACCAATTCTTTCTTATATTTTCATTACGAATTCGATCTTCAAGCGTTACGCTGCAGATTTTGCGCAACGCTCGCATCTCGAAGGCGTTTAGTCTACTTTCGTGGTCTCTCTGTCAAACCCAGCTCATACGAGTACATTAGCGTTGGGATCAGCATCGCGTTGTGTATAGCGAGCTGTGCTTTGTGGCGCAAGTTTTTGCTGCCAAGAAGTTTTTCCAACGCCCCATTCACGCTTATCCCTGCCCTCACTCGCCTCTCCACATCAGCGGTGTACCTTCCATCCCTGTTAAAAGTGCACCCAAGATATACAATCAAACTATTCTAACGACTAACATTTACAGCGCCTGAGTATGCCTCGTGGAGAGGACAAACACGTGCCGCACAAAATTTGACTAGCTCGGTGGCGCAGTGCTGAAACGCGCTGTTACGCTACTTTGACACCAACGCTCGTGGCTTCGATTCCCACACAGTACAAACATTTTGTGTGCATGAACATGTCTGTTTGTATTGGTCTGGGTGTTTTCTATGTATAATAAGTATGTATTTACAAAAAAAATATGTATTTACGTATGTTATCAGTTGTCTAGTACCCATAACACAAGCTTCGCTTACTTTGGGGCTAGGTGGCGCTGTGTAATTTGTCAAAAAAAAAAAAGGGTTTCTGGTCACTTAGATAAATTTGACCATCGCTGTTTGCCTGTAAAAATAACTACTAAACCAATCCTAGCTCATCCCACTGCAGGGATACGGGTCTCCCTTTAATATGACCGACGGCTCCATACCCACTTTGTGCAAGGCAATCCCTGCAATCCTATTTTCTCTAAGACTCCATTCCATATTGTAATTTGATAAAAACACGACAAAATATTTACAACGGCGGGTTAAGAGAGATGTTTTTGACATAATAAACGCGTTCCAAATTCAAAATAATTAAAGAGTTGAAGAAAAGTTCATACGTAACAGTATTTATAGTCAGACTAGTTCACTTCTATAGTCATGGTGCGATTGACGTTGCTTAACCTGCGTGTCCGGTTAGAATAACACACGCAGCGTTGCCAACGAGGTACCATTTTTGCAAAATAATGCCTGAATCTAATATCGATTGTCTATTTAAAACCCAGAAAATACCCGACAATATCGATTATAAAAAAAATCTACATTATTAAGGTTAGGTTTTCGCGATTGTTACACATTGAATTAAACAATTTTTAACGGAAGTATCGCGTGTTTTATTTATTTTGTTGAACTTGACGTTTCGAACGCGACCACGGACGCTGCAAAGCGTCCAGCCATGCAATTCTGTAAGAGCAAACATCCTTACATCCTCGGAAACATCGGCTGTTATAGCCTTGAACACAAAATTGAAATTCCTTAGTGTCGCTTTTCATGGTTGTGCGACACTAGCGCCGCAAGGCTGCGTTTGGAATTGGAATTCTACAAGGCAAACAGCCTCGCGTACACTTACAGCCTTATAGAATACCAAATAAAAAGCCGTGATCGCAGTAGACGATGTCAAAGCTGTGACATCTGTGATCACAGCGACGCACACAGCCATTGCGAGTCGCTTAGAGAATTGCATGGCAGTCCAGGCGCAAAACATTGTTTAATTCAATTACGGTGGATGTTTTTTTTATAAAACTTCGGAAGGTAATATAGTTACCGTAGCCTATACATTAAGTATTATTAATTAACTATAATTATAGTATCTGCCTACCCCGTACGGGGTTTGGCGTGAAGTTATAGATAGATAATTATAGTATACTTTAAGTATTATTCGCGCGATGCACCTCTGCTGCTAACACAGCTACTCCTGAGCTCACTGGTAACCTCACTCACTCGCAGGAACATAAGAACCCACCAGGGAGTTTGTTTGCGGTTTTCTGTTAGGTGCAGGTACTTGTCCAGACGGGCTGATTTGTTGCATTATGCCTCCTTTAGAAACACCCAGGCTAAAACAAACAGACATGTTCATGCACACAAATGTTGGTCCTGTGTGGGATTTTTTTGTCTCAGATGTCTTTGCTGAGATGTCTATAATCTATATATAGACAATATATTGATATTTCCATCACTAGTGTTTCCAATACTGGACTTAAGTGCAACAAACCAAGTATGTCACATAACCTAGTTCTGGCATTATGGAATGGTTGCCATCTGTTCACGTTTTATAGTGGTTGCTTAGGTAAGTTCTTATAGACCTTCGGCATTTATTTATTAAAAAAATAAGTAAGAACATTTATATGTTACTAGTTACTAACTGTGGACTTGAATCTTTAGTAACGTTTCTGTATATCTTTTTCTTTCTCTCCCTACCTGTTCCTTTTTTTTATACTACGTACGATGTAAAGCGGGTACTGTAGCCTATTAACGCTTGCGATATATTAAGTATCACTCGCGCGATGCCTCCTATGCTGCTTACACAGCAACTCCTTGGGAGCTTACTGGTGATCTCACTCACACGCAGAAACACAACAACCCTCTAGGGAGATGTTATTTGGCACGGTTTTCTGTGAGGTGGAGGTACTTCCCCAGGCGGGCTGCTTTGGTGCGCCCTACCTCTCTTAAAACATCCTGACCAAGACAAACACATGTTCATGCACACAAATGTTCGCCTTGTGTGGGAATCGAAACCGCGAGCGTTGGTGTTAAAGTCGCGTCATTCACGACTGAGCCACCGAGCTTTTTTTTCGTCGTTCCTTTTTTAAGTAATTATTTTTATGTGATTTGAAGTGGTTCGTAGACTATGTGAAGTGGTTATTGTAGTTCAAGTATTGATCGCGCGTTGCTACCTCGCTACTGATATAACGACCCTTCAGGAGTTTACTGATATCATCACTCATTCGCAGGACCACAACAACCCTTTAGGGATTTATTGCCTGTGAACACCGAAACGTCGAGAAATAAAAAGGTAATATTTTCACCAAAATTACGTGTTAAGTCCCGCATTATATAAATACGCTAGTGGGTTCGATTCCCACACAATGCAAACATTTGTGTGCATGAACATGTACGTTTGTCTTGGTCTGGATGTTTTAAGAAACGTAGGGCGCATCAAAGCAGCCGGTCTGGGGAAGTACCTCCACCTCACAGAAAACCGCAGCCAAATAACAACTCCCTAGAGGATTGTTGTGTTGCTGCGTGTGAGTGAGGTCACCAGTAAGCTCCCAAGGAGTTGCTGTGTTAGCAGCAGAGGTGCATCGCGCGAATAATACTTAATGTATACTATAATTATCTATCTAGGATAGACCTCACCACGCAGTAGCAAAATCAGTTTTCTTTTATACTACGTCTGGAGGCATGCAAGCAAACGGCCCACCTGATGTAAAGCGGGTCCCGTAGCCTATTAACGCTTGCGATATATTAATTACCTGTTGCGCGATGCCTCCCCTGCTGCTTACAAAGCAACTCCTTGGAAGCTTACTGGTGACCTCACTCACACGCAGGAACACAACAACCCTCTAGGGAGTTGTTAGTTGGCTGCGGTTTTCTGTGAGGTGGAGGCATTTCCCCAGACGGGCTGCTTTGATGCGCCCTACTTCTCTTAAAACATCCAGACCAAGACAAACAGACATGTATCTATCTATCTACATGTTCATGCACACAAATGTTTGCCTTGTGTGGGAATGGAACCCACGAGCGTTGGTGTGAAAGTCGCGTCATTCACGGCTGAGCCACCGGGCTCGACATAGTCAGATCACTTTTAGGTTAGGCTACACATTTTTCCAAATATAATTTGTTGGACATTTTCTCGTGATGTAATCCTTCACAGCTGACCAAGATAATCTTATATATAAAATTCTCGTGTCACAATGTTACTTACCATACTCCTCCGAAACGGCTTGACAAATTTTGATGAAATTCAATGCAGTAGGTCTGAGAATCGGCTACTATCTATTTTTCATACCCCTAAGTGATTTGACGAGCTCGGTGGCGCAATGGTGAAACGCGTTGTTACGCTACTTTGACACCAACGCTCGTGAGTTCGATTTCCACACAGTACAAAAATTTGTGTGCATGAACATGTCTGTTTGTCTTGGTCTCGGTATTTTCTATGTATAATAAGTATGTATTTACAAAAAAAAATGTATTTACGTTTATCAGTTGTCTAGTACCCATAACACAAGCTTCGCTTACTTTGGGGCTAGATGGCGCTGTGTAATTTGTCCGACAATATTTGTCGGACAAATTACACAGCGCATATTTATTATTTATTAAGTGATAAGGGTGGTCCACCATAATTTTTTTTATGATGTGGCATTAAAAAATACCCTAAATTTTCACCCTTGTACCATCAACCCCTATTTTTATAATACTAAAATAATCGTAGGAATAATTTATATGGCAAAACAACGTTTGCCGGGTCAGCTAGTTATATATATTACGGTACATGCCGTTACCAGGATTCGAACTGGTCACCAGCCGCTTAGTAAACTGATTATTTATCGACTACGCTATCACTGTTCTTGTTTAATGAAAGTTTATTTCGTGATAAGAGTACGCCAGTTAAAATAATCTGTTTTATGATTTGTTTATGCTTTGTCTCAAACACAACTAATTACAGTGTAATATTCCTCACCAGAGACATACAATTTAAGTGTCATAAAACATAATAATTACATTATACTTACATGATTAGATACGCACGTAGATACATTACGATTGCTCAAGTACAGACTCTTTGCGTTGGTTCAAGTATTTTTGATCTGACATTAATTGTCACATGGTATTAGTTTAAATCCTTTAATAAGACTGTATTTGCCACATGTATACAGTTGGACATGTATATATTTAGATGAGCTCGGTGGCGCAGTCATGACTTTGACGCCAACGCTCGTGGGTTCGATTCCTACACAGGGCAAACCTTTGTGTGCTTGAACAAGTCTGTTTGTCTGGATATTTTAAGAGAGATAGGGTGCATCAAATCAGCCTGTCTGTTGATTTTTCGCCAGCCGTTCGATTCCCAAACAGCTCAAACAATTGCGTGCATCAATATTTCAGTTTGTCTTGATCGGGGAGTTTTTAAGAAAGGTAGGGTGCATCAAAGTACCTCCACCTCACAGAAAACCGCAGCCAATTAACAACTTCCTAGAGGGTTGTTGTGTTCCTGCATGTGAATGAGGTCACCAGTAAGCTCCTAAGGAGTTGCTGTGTTAGCAGCAGAGAAGGCATCGCGCGTGTGATAATTTAATGTAGTACAAGCGTCCATAGGCTTCAGTAACCGCTTTACATCAGGTAGTCCGTATGCTTGTATGTCTTCCGACATTGTATAAATAAATATATATTAACGGGCTACATAAAAAAGAATAATTAATGTGTATTAATCAGTCAGTATCTTTGCCAAATTCTTAGGGCTAACGGATCCCGCCAATTCTTATGAATTTTAAAACGGAATAACGCTAGGGATATTGAATAGGTTAAGAAAAAATGAGCAGTAGTCTAGTGGATAAAAACTGATCTATTGGCTAACTGGTCCCCGGTTTGAATCCTGGCATCTACCACTAAATTCGTGTTTTTGGTATTATTTACATATTAATTGTAATTTGTAATTATCACTTGCACGGCGGAGAAGGAAAACCCATGTGTTCATTAAATTGTATTTCGAAAGACATGTGCTAACCTAAGAAAAGTCTGGTTTCCCTCTGTGTTGTGGAGGTATGACGGTAGTCGCTCCATGTAAAAATCAGTATCTTAGCCAAATCTTTAGGCTTAGGTAGCGGACCCCGCCAATCCTAATGGATTAGGAAACATGATATAGATAAGAAGAAAAAGGTTAAGACAAAACAGTTCAGTACCGTTCGTTTAAGAGAGGTAGGGAGAACTCAATTCACCGCTGCGGGTCGGGAGGTAAAGTAGAACCTACGCTTATTGGCTGGTTTGCGGATCAAATTAGCACTTATCTTCTAATTGGTTAAAGTATTCTCCTTTGGTTAATACGCTTGATTCCCTGAGACATTTAGGCGCTAAACACAACGTTCCCTTCCGGTGACGTAGTCACCACAGGGCCAACTACATAGTCAGGTCAAAAAAAAAAACGTTTTTGTGAACGCGGGGCGCCTTCATGCGCAGTCAAGCGGTTTATTGACTTGTGGGGGCATTAAAGCAGTTCGTTCGGTGGAAGTACCTTCACCTCAGAAAAGCACCGCCAAACATAAGCTCCCCGGATGGTTGTTGTATTCGTGCGAGGTCACCAGTAAGCTCCTAAGGAGTTGCTATGTTAGCAGCATACGTCCCGATGTTATTATAAAAAAGAACCAAACCTGTTTTTCCTCTCTTCGTTGATTGATTAACTTATTTTTTGTTTCATAGATAATGGTGAGCAAGTTGTAAAAATACACATTCATGTAACATATCATATAACTTTGCATTTTTACAACTTAATATTTGCATGTTTAGTTAATAGATTCAGGCATTATTTTGCGAAAGTCAAACTTACATGCAATTTGATCCAACCTGCTTCGGAAGCCTGTGGCGGAAGCACACAAAGCAGGTTGGATCAAATTGCATTTGCATGTTTACTTTTATTTTTAGATTTATTTACAGAATTTGAGAAAAACTTATTATGTTTTCCTTTATGTTTCAAAAGGTAATGATGGCCTGGTTGACTGTAACTAGTAATCTGTCTATACATATAATGAAAATGTAACTGATCGCTGTCTGTACATGGAAGATATGTGAGACAAGTGAGATAAGTGAGAAATTAATATTGCGGGACTTTATCAATGTAATAGAACCCAAAACAATGATTAATATAATAATGAGCTATCTACAAACTTGGTCCCCGGGAGAGCCTTAGAGAAAAATTCAAAGAAATAAATATTCTAACAGTCGCATCGCAATATATCTATGAAAATCTTTTGTATGTCCATAAAAACATAGACTCATTTTCATAAAAAGCGTGATACTTATAACATAAATGCTAGATATAAGCATAATCTGACTATATTAATGATAAAAAATCCTGGGATTGAGTCGATCCAATTATAATGTAATTAATAAATTATGTAAATTTGTTTGGATACCAAAAGAGGGATGCCTGAGTTTTTTGGCAGTATTTTATCAGTGATCAGTGTGATCACCTAGTCATGAACTGCACGGTAGGGTAAAAAATTGTGACGATTTCAAACAAATGTAGCCATTTTTACGGAATAAAAAGATTTTGACTTTGACTTTGAAATAGAATTTGTGTCTATTTGTCGATTGGATTGGGGATTGGTGCGTTTGTGCGCGCTAATCTCAGAAAGGGCTTAATCGACTTGGGTGTGGTTGCTACTAATGTATTGTGGTAAACATCACTTAAAATTTAGTGTTTGTTTTATTTCAATCAGTTTATAAATAAAAAAGTTATATCAATTTAGGGAGTCACGTCTAGCTATCGTTCGATAATAATGTTACACAATAACTTCAATTGGCTGAAACTATAACATAGTTTCAGCCAATTGAACTATAAAAAATATGTATTATATGCAACTTGATCTAACCTGCTTTGTGTGCTTCCGCCACCAATTAGTTCATGCAGCCTAGCGCCGGCCGGCACCCACCCACTACTGTTAGTACGTGCAACATGCCGACGCTGCCATGGCTGCTCCGGTAGTCTCTCGGATGCTGCGGTCGTCCGCCACACACACACGCAAGTGGCACTTGTAGCATGTTATTCTTACGATTAACGTCTACAACGGCTGATGATGCCTCGTGGAGAGGCGAAACATGTGTCGCAGCGACGACCAGGCCAGTCGTGGCAGCGATGGTGGTGGTGGGGGCATGCGGATTGCGTTCCAGATGGCGGACGACCGCAGCAACCGGGGCAGAGACTACCGTAGCAGCCATGGCAGCGTCGGCATGTTGCACGTACTAACAGTAGTGGGTGGGTGCCTGCCGGCGCTAGGCCGCATGAACTAATTGGTAGCGGAAGCACACAAAGCAGGTTAGATCAAATTGCATGGAAATTTGACTTTCGCAAAATACGCCTGAATCTGTTAAATATATATTATTTACTTATTTATTTGTAGGAAAACAAATGGCTTAAAGCCTACAGTTTTCACAATTTCGCAATAACTAAATAAAATGTAAATTAGTTATTAATTCTAAATTTGTACTAGGTGACTGATAGACATACGCAAATAACTACTTTTGTAATAAAAACTTCTTTAGGCGCGTTGCAATTTTTGGTTTGCACCTCTTATGGGTTTCTGTTACCGACATGCATAGTATCACACATCTGAGTGAGAAAGAATTACGAGTAAGAATTTTAGTTTTTTTCCACTTTTAGTTAATAATCAGATATTACTGCGCAAAGGTCAAACTTTTATAAAATTTGAACTTAATTGCTTTTTTTCTGAAATTTTATGACATAATCTTAGCCTTAACCACAAATTAATTATGTAGTGAAGTAATTACAAAAGAATTAGATATTGTGTGAATATGTATTTGTGTGTAAAGCAAGGTCGAATCGTGTGTATGTGTGCATAAGCATAGAAACGTGTGTGTTATGATTTGGTGAAGTTGTTGTAACTTTGTGTGGTTTCGCGTACAGTAATAGTTGTTGTTGGTACATTCCAACTAGCGTCGGCTGAGACCATTAGTATATGCTTGTCCCCGCTGTGTTAGATGGTCCGTTCGTCTTTGTGATATCTCTTTCGCCTCTCCACGAGACATCCACAGGCGCTATAAATATTAGCCCTGCTATGGAAGTAGCATTTTACTCCCGTCACTGCCTTACATTATTGTAAATATATTCTTAAAACATTTAGAAAACAACGTTAAATAAACATGTTCATGCACGCAAATGTTTGTCGAGAATCTAACCCACGACCCTTTGTGGTAAAATAACAATTTTTAATCACTCGACCACCGGGCTAACTGTCTGAATTGTGAATTACAGCTTCTCTTTTTTTAACTTCCCTTTTAGGAAGAGTTATTATTTCAAGTTTAAATAAGTGAGACAAAGCCCACCGCTGTTGTGTTATGCCATTTTTAAGGATTTAGGATTTACGTGGGTTAATGAGCTTGTATGAGCAGTGAGAATGTGTTGTGTGTGGATGTGTGACGTGCATACACAAACATAACGCAAGCGAACTCGCATGCGTTACGTGCGCAATTTTTTTTAAATTATGATTATTTATGATATTATATTCCGTGTATGTATGTTATTCATAATTATGAATAAGAATTTTACGATAATGAGATAGAAATAGAGTTGGAAAAGATTGACGAGCTCGGTTGTGCACCAACATCATGGCTCGTGGGTTCGATTCCCACACAAGACTATCATTTGTGTGCATGAACATGTCTATTTGGCTTGGTGTGAGTGTTTCCTATGTATCATAGGTAAGTATTTACAAGAAATGATTTTTTAGTATGCTTATCCCTTGTCTAGTACCCTTACAAAAGCTATGGTTACTTTGGGGTCAGATGGAGATGTTTTTCTTCTACTTTTCCGCAGTATTTATATATAGTAGGTAATACCGAACGATTTTTATTGAAATTTCATTTGATGTTAGCCTATAAACCCAGACAACATTTTTAGCTACTTTCTGTCACGGAAATATAAATTGTTTCAGTGAAAAAAAAAATAGTAACGAAACCCAAAAAGCCGTGGGTAACAGCCAGTATTGCTTATAGGTCTTATCTTATAGGTAACTTATAGGTCTTAGCAACAATACAAAGTAAGTAATAAGTATATAAATAGATACACGGTTGGACGTGATGGTGGAATTATATAGTCGCCGGTCCAATGGTCAACTAGTCTATCTGCCGCTTTGAAATTTACAACTTAATAATAGGGATATAAAACCTTGTTGATTCATACTGTTTAAAAATATCATATCTGTAGCATATTAATACTGATTAATTAAATAATTCAATTATTATAGAACTGAATGAGTAATTAACGTCAGATTTTTTTATATAGCGTCGGGTACAAGCGTACGGCCCAACTGACGTAAAGCGTTTACACATTATGTATCACTCACGCGATGCTACCTTTGCTACTAACATAGCGACTCCTTAGAAGCTTACTGGAGACCTCACTAGCAGAAACACAAAACTGTCTTAGGAGTTGCTATTTGGCTTTAGTTTTCTGTATGGTGGACGTTTCTTCCCCCAGACGGATTGCTGTGATACGCCCTATCTGTCTTAATAACACTCAAAGCAAGACAAACAGACATGTTCATGCACACAAAGTTTGTCCTGTGTGGGAATCGTATCTACGAGCGTCGGTGTCAAAGAACCGTAACAGCACGTTTCACCACTACGCCACTGAGCACGTCAAAACGAATATTACAATAACAATTTTATGAATGAAACGGCTAATGTACAGGAACTGAAAAAATGTTTAGCGACGTCAAGTAATCCCACGCCGTTTCAGCCAGAAACGTTTGTTTGTTTGTCCATGCCGAGGATGTCTCGCTGAACACCTGCATATGACCGACAGAAATATTCAGAGACAAAGACATTACTGTTAAACTAACGACGTCCAAATTCTAATTCCTAATGTTGTTTTTCAGTTTTCAGCAGTTCACTAATGCACCGGAAACCGTCTGTCTTCTGATTTCTAATACATATTATTACTAGTAAATAACAGCAAGCTGTGTAGGCAGAGCTGATATTTTTTAAATTTAAAAAATATTTAAATATTTTATTTTTAATTTTTTTTAAATATATGGAACCCTGTACGACATCTAGCGACGAGTGCTGTTACTTTTTCTGTTGATGGGAGTGCACTGCAGAGTGGCCGCCCATACGTTTTCCCATATGTTTTTTTTTCTAATTGGAACGATTTTGGACCGTTCTTCCTCACCAACGAACATTTAAATTTCAAATTAAAGGATACAAAACTACAATATGTTAGCTATTAGTGTGTCGATTTTGGAGTTTCTCACTATTACCGTCTAAACGCTAGCTGGATGACATCAGTCTACTCCAAACGACAATTTTGAGGGTAATGTGGCTCCGCTGGCTATCGCAGCTCTGCCAACTACATGTTTATCAGTATATAATATTGGCAGGTAAACAAGTATACGGCCTACCTGATGATAAATGGTTAGTAACCGTAGCCTATAAACCCTTGCAATATAAAGAGTATCGCTTTGAATATGCCTCAAGCCTTTCCACTATAACACAAGAACTCCTCAGGAATTTACTAATAACCGCACTCACTCGAGAGCATACCACAACCTTTCAGAGTTATTGTTTGGGTGCGGTGTTTGGTGCGGTAGAGGTCCTGTTCAGCTGCTTGGATGCGTCCTCCCTTTTTTGCGGGAACTTCGTTGGTTAGTTAGCTGGATGTACCATGTGCAGGTGAGGTTAGTTTTAATTCCAAATATAATAGAATATTCTTACTTACAATAATACACTAATAGTTCAAGTCGATGAAATGAATGCATGCATTTAGGCGACCTTTTTTTCCGGAATGACAGCTATACTTTTAAGAGAGGCAGGGCACATCAAAGCAACCCGCCTCCTCCTGGTCTGAGATACCTCCACCTCACAGAAAACCACAGGTAAATAATAACTCTCTGGAAGGTTGTTGTCTTCCTGCATGTGAGCGAGGTCACCAGTAATCTCCTAAGGAGTTGAGTTGTGGCATCGCGCGAGTGATACTTAATGTATTACATATTCATAGGCTACGGTAACCGCTTTACATCAGGTGGGCCGTATGCTTATATGCCTCCCGACGTTGTATACGACTTTTATGAGACCGTTCAGACGCTAGGATCTTCCTAATAAAAAAAGATTTTCAAATCCTGTTCTCAATTAATAAAGATTGTAACACACACAGAAAAGAAACATAGAGGTCGAATTAAGAACATCTCTCTTTTCGAAGTCGGTTAATAAAGTTTCTGAGCATCACAGAAAAACAATGCAATTGACGTCATACCTTGTTATGTATACCGCATACGTGCGGTGGGTATCGATGAACTGACGCCATACGTTCACTGTTAGGATATGTGTACATGACACTGCGTAAACTACCGCACCTAAACCTTTCTAGGGTTCCATACCCACAGGATCTAAGTACTGAAGCTCCGCTGCTTTACCGACTTGAGGGTACCTTTTCATCGGAAAGATTGGTTCAAGTCAGTTCGTGAGCAAGTGATTGCCCAGTGGATAAAGAACTAGGCTATTAACCAACTGGTCCCCGGTATGATTTCTGGTTGGTTTTTTATATACCACTAAGGTGGCAATCAAGCATACGGCCTGCCTGATGGTAAACAGTCACCGCCTATGGATATCTGCATCACCAAGGTTGTCAGTCATGCGTTGCCGACGCTTAAACCCTGGTGTATATGATTTATGTACATATGGGTGGATCAACTATTCCTTGCAAAAAACATGTCCCTCCATCAATTAAAAATATTTAACTATGTAAAAACAATAGTTCCACTAAAACACACACAACAAGGCGGAATGTCATTGCATCATCCTCAGCCATTAATTGCCACAATTGAGACTGTTAGAGCCATCTATCTTTTTATCTATAACTTTTAAGAACAGTAACTTAGCGGACATCTGTTTGGGCATTAGTTTAGGGACACAATTTGTTTATTTTTTTCTAAATAGCAAAATCATACTTAAAAATCTGGCAAACATTTAAGGGCGTTTAGAAACCGTTGTAGAAAATAACATAAGTAGAAATGAATACACTTTTATATAAAACTTTAAAATTATTGCGTCAGGGAACTACTGAAGTAGACGTGGGTACAGGAATAATTTGTATGGGGAGTGAATCTTGTCACCTAAGTTACCATAAAAGCAATAAAAAATAATTAAAATTATACAGTTGAACACTCTTTAATATCAATTCTAAGTATTCTAAATTAATGTTTGGATATAAAATTACAGCGAACTATTGTTTTTACATAGTTAAATGTTTTTAATTGATGGAGGGACCTGTTTTTTGCAAAAAATAGTTGATCTACCTATATACGTAATTATCACTAGCTTGGCGGGTAAGGAAAGCATGGTGAGGAAACCAGCAAGTCTAAGAAATTATATTTTGAAAGTCATGCGACCTAACCTAGGAAGTTGTGGAGGTCTGAGGGCAGTCGTTCCATGTTAAAAAACATTATCTTCGCCAAATCCATAAGCTTCGGTAGCAGACCTCGTCAATCCTGAGGAATAAGGGAACAGGATAACGCCAGAAGAAGATAAGAGATGGTAGGGCGCATTAATGCAGCCCGTCTGGGGAAGTACCTCCACCTCACCTCAAATAACAACTCCCTAGAGAGTTGTGTTCCTGCGAGTGAGTGAGGTCACCAGTAAGGAGTTGTTGTGTAAGCAGCAGAGGAGGCATTGCGCCAGTGATACTTAAGGTATCGCAAGCGTTAATATGCTACGGTACCCGCTTTACATCAGGTGGGCCGTATGCTTGTATACCTCCCGACGTAGTATAAAAAAAAGATTTACTAAAGTCAGTATCTTAAGCCTCCATAATTATGAGAATTTGGTTTTTTTACACTACGTCGGGAGGGATACAAGCATACGGCCCACCTGATGTAAAGCTGGCACCGTAGCCTATTAACACTTGAGATAAGTATCACTCGTGCGAAGCCTCCTCTGCTGCTTACACAGCAACTCCTTGGGAGCTTACTGGTGACCTCACTAACACGCAGGAACACAACAACCCTCTAGGGAGTTGTTATTTGGCTGCGGTTTTCTGTGAGGTGGAGGTACTTCCCCAGACGGGCTGCTTTGATGCGCCCTACCTCTCTTAAAAACTTTTTGTTGTTTTTACTGCGAAGCTATGTTTCATTCCAATTACGAAGTCCCCATAACGACTCTCAGCACGAACGTCCTCTGTTTCAGATTTGAATAAACAATTTTTGTTTACGTTTACTAATCACCTTAATTGAAACTGAAATTATTGAAAAAATGAAATTGAGAAATTAATTAGAGTTCACTTTACCAAATTAACATATTTAGAATGGGACTTGGTAATTGGAATAAAGAATATAACTAGTTTGGCCACAAATACTATTACATAGTAACTATTCTTTTTTCGACTCTTTAACTATTTTGAATTTGGAACGGGTTTATTATGTTAAAAACTTTTTTCCATTTCCCGTTTTACATATATTTTTCGTGTTCATTGTCAAATTACAATATGGTTTTTTATACAACTAGATTTTTTTACACAACAAGCATGCGGTCCATTGACGCTCAGCCCAGCCTATTGACGCTCGCAACCACGGGGATGTTACTCGCGCGCCAATCTTATGACCTATGGATGTTTTGTCACAGTAACCAGTAATTTCTTTGCCATATTTCACCTTTCAAACCGGAATACAGCTATATAAATATAGCTGCTTGGTGGTAGAAATAGGTGAGACAGAGGTACCCATGCAGACGACAAGTCTCCCTCTGGTAAAAATGAATGGAACGGGGTGTTAAAAAAAATAGGATTGCAGTGATTGCCTTGCACAAAGTGGGTATGGAGCCGTCGGTCATATTCAAGACATCTCAAAAGCTTGGTATCAACCGTATATTCGTATATCGTACCATAAAAGATCGGGGCGACAGCGTGCTGTTAGAACTACAAAGGCTGTTAATGCTGTTAAAGTCGGAATTTGCCGAAACCCCATTAGGAAACCGGACGCTTATCGTCAATATACAGGACATACCCTAAATCAATCCATACAGAAGAAGAAAGTGGATAAATGTGCCTTCTGTCCCGATACGCAGGTGAAAGCCACAGAAATATCCTCTTTACTGATGAAAAACATTTTACGATTGCTACAACAAGCAAAATGGTACAGTGTACGCACAGAGTTCTAAAGAAGCTGCCCAAGTGGTCGGAAAGGTACAACGGGGTCTTCATCCTGCGTCCGTAATGGTTCGGTGGGGGTGACTTATCAAGGAGTCATTTTTGTGAAAAAGGAGTGAAGACTTCAGCCAAAATGTATCAAGAGACTGTCTTAGGTCGTGTTGTGAAACCTCTCAGCAATACACTTTTTAAAATGTACCGTCGACCAGCAGGACTCTATACCTGGTCAAAAGGCACGTACTACCCAAGGCTGGCTGGAAACCAACGTTTCGGACTTTGCTTCTTCTGCTGAATACTGGCCCTTGTCTAGCCCAGATCTGAACCCCTTACACTACAAATTATGGCCAGTTTTAGAGGACATGCCCTGCTCGAAACGACACGCTGACATTGTGTCTCTTAAGAAATCTCTGGATCAAGCAGTTGCTCAAATTCCCATGAAAACAGTGCGTAAATACATATATTGGTAGCCAGACAGATTAAAGGCCTGTATCAAAGCCAAAGGTGGCAATTTCGAGTAGAATCATTATTTTATTTTTGCTGAGATTTCCATAAACATGTACATATAAAGTTTTTTAACATTACATCTATCTATAACTTCACGCCAAATCCCTTGCGGGGTAGGCAGAGTCAACCGAGCGCCACGTGACTCGATCCTTACATACCTCACTCGCTTCTTTAACATTCAGTGCTCTTCTCATGCACGCTTGTCGGTTTCTAGGGCTCCTGACATCACCTTCTGATAGAACACGACCAATTTGATCATGGTAGGTAAGTCTTGGCCTTCCTCGGCTCCTACATCCTTCCACTTTTGCATTGTATATCTGCTTCGTCATTCTTTCATCCTGCATTCGTTCTATATGTCCGAACCAACGGAGCATGCCTCTTCTTATTTTAACATCGACGCTCTCTTTTAGACCAACTCTGTTTCTAACATCATCATTGCGAATACGATCTACAAGCGTTACGCACAAATTTTGCGCAACGCTCGCATTTCAACCGCGTTTATCCTACTGTCATGCTCTCTCTGCCATACCCAGCTCTCGCTTCCATAACTTACTTATGTTGTTGGAACCAGCACTGCATTGTGTGCAGCACGAGCTGTGCCTTCTGGCTCAAGTATTTACTGTCAAGAACCAACGCTCCATTCACACTATTTATTCCCAGCACTCACTCGTCTTTCCACATTTGCGGTGTACCTTCCATCCCTGCTAAAAGCGCACCCAAGGTATCTCATCCACTTGTTCCAACACTTCATCATCAACCGTGATCCTTACATTTGTTCTTGTTTCTTCTCTTTCAAATACCATTATCTTCGTTTTCTTCGCATTCAAAAGTAAGTCTTTCTCCATATATTCGTTTTTCATCATTGTGACCAGCGTTTGCAGTTTCGATGGTGTTTCTGCTAATATCACGGCATCGTCTGGATACAGCAGACAGTTCACCACTAGATCACCCATGCGCAATCCCACATTCGTTGACCTTATTTTCTGCAGACAACTATCGAGATACAGGACAAACAGCCTAGCAGATAGCATGCAACCTTGTTTGACACCAATTTTGACATCAAACCAGGGTGACTTCAACGGGATGCACCATATGCAGGGGAGTATGGTACGTAAATTGACGGTGTAGAAGTAACACGTACAAAAACACTTGACTGATAATTGAACGTACGTAATTAGTTATCTTAAACTAATTTAAACATAATTAGACAAGTATACGGCTATATTGATAAGATGTCCAACAATTAACATTTAATGATACCAAATACGGAACTATTAATAAGTATGTATGTTCAAAGTCACTCGTGGAATCCAAGCGAATATTACTACATATTAAAGTATTAAGCAAGGTCAAACTCGAAAGGAATTTATTCAAAATCATATTGTTTTATTTTACGTTTTCAATATTAGAAGTTTTTAAAAATATATTGCTAAAGGTTAATTTTTTAACATATTAGTACAACAATAGGTAATATTCTTATTATTTTCAACTAGTAATTCTTGTGCATATATTAGTTTAGAAGAGTTTAAATAGTTTCAAATAATTACTTAGAACGAGAAACATAATGGGAAGATTCATTGAGTAAAATATAAATATATCGGTATTTTAAGTGATTTTTAACCGATTTTTAAAATTGAGGAGTTTCTCGATATTCGGTTGTTTTTTTATGTTTGTTACCTCTGAACTCCGTCATTTATGAACAGAATTGTTTTTTTTTTTAATTGAAAGGGTACATATACTATTTAATATTTTTTTGATAACACGAGTGTTAGCATTTATGTATTTAAATATATATATATATACGAGTATATATATATATATATATATATATATATATATATATATATATATATATATATATATATATATATATATATACCACCCAAGCAAAAATGTGTTTGCAGTAGCGTGAGCCACTTTGAGAAGTTAATGCATTATTCTTTTTTTAATGAATACTAGATTATTGTGAATATGTTTATTGTTTTAATCTGTTTTTATATTATACCTACAGTAAGACAGTTCTCATTAACTCAAATTTGCTTCGTATCTGAATGTATCTGAAAATGTGTCCCTATCTGAAAGATAACATAATTACGCTCGCAGACTCGTGAATTTTAAAGTTTTGTCAACAAATTTCGTGTTTGAAGGTAAAAATTAGCATTTTTTTGGCAACGTGAGATTAGGAAACTAGGATTGAAAATAATCATTCAAAAAATATATTTCTGCGCGACTTTATTTGATAAAAAGCGTAATTTATCGAAAAGAAAAAAGTTTTTAAACTTTGTGACTGCTTTTTATGCCTTGGGTTTTATTGGGCTAAGCATTATGTGATCTTAGCCATCACTGGTTTTATTTCAACAAAATACTCGCAATGGTTCAAAAGCTATGAATTTTGTAAATAAAGGGATTTGTCGTAGGCAATTCAAAATTAAACCATTAATACTAATTAAGCAAATTTTTAGATTTTTTCCAATAGTTTTGTCGATATATTACGGTCTAGTTCAGTCATTTTCGTTTGTGCACATTATCCAGGGTCGCACTGGATATACTACCACGACCAAATAGATAGGGTGTTATGAGAAGGTGGTGTCATGAGCCCTAGGAACCAGCGAGCGTGTATGAAAAGAGCTACTAACGTTAAAGAATCTATTTTTTACTTACTAACTTACTTCCGGTCACTCGTTGCGAAGACGTATTCACGTGAAACTCACGGTCGTCTCCGCCATACGTCAAAAACCCGGTTTTTTGATGTATT
Organism: Pyralis farinalis; assembly: GCA_947507595.1. Lineage (NCBI taxonomy): Eukaryota > Metazoa > Arthropoda > Insecta > Lepidoptera > Pyralidae > Pyralis > Pyralis farinalis. Next base: position 28,484,628 of record OX382273.1, on the reverse strand, counting down.
TTTCGTTTACAAGATAGCGTCTATCATTTTTAACCAGTGCCATATTAATTAATTAATTTCTTATCAATGCAGTTGCCGATTTATGATAGCGGCTATAATGAAGATATATTTCATAACTTGGAATTATAAATCAAGTCATAAACACCGGAAATAGTGGTGGTGTACCGTAGTGGAAGCCGATATGTCTTAAAACGTAAATGATAAAACAGTGACATGGATGGAGGAGATGGAGAATTAGTAGCTTTATGTTATCATGAAAAATAAACTTGTTGTGTAAAAAATAAAGTCTGCGGAAGTAACTCCATCTCAAAAAAAACCGCAGCTCCCTCCCTGCTGCTCCTCCCACTCCCTGGAGGGTTGTTGTATTCCTGCGAGTGCAAGTAAGTTCACCAGTAAGCTCCTAAGTAAACTGTGTTAGCAGCAGAGGTGGCATCGCGCGAGTGATACTTGATGTGTAACAAGCGATCACAGGCTACAGTATCCGTTTAACGTCAGATGGGTCGTATATTGGTATGCCGTATGCCACCCGATGTTGTATAAAAAATCGGCCAAGTGCGAGTCGGACTCGCGCACTAAGGGTTCCGTACCATTATCTATAAAAACGTCAAAAAAATCACGTTTGTTGTATGGGAGCCCCCTTAAATATTTAATTTATTCTATTTTTTAGTATTTGTTGTTGTAGCGGCAACAGAAATACATCATCTGTGAAAATTTCAACTGTCTAACTATCACGGTTCATGAGATACAGCCTGGTGACAGACGGACGGAAGGACGGACAGCGGAGCCTCAGTAATAGGGTTCAGTTTTACCCTTTGGGACAGGAACCCTAAAAAAGATACAAAGTGGTAATTTTATAATAGTAATATTCCTTATAATACTTATACTACTAATATATTAGTAATATATATAACTAGTTATGGGCAGGATTCCAAAACTTATTTGGACATTCAAACAGCTGAGGCATGTCGTATCACTAGCTCAATCCGTATTAATATATTGCATCCCCATTTGGGGCGGAGGTAACAAAACTAAAGTTTACAGTTGGAGAGGGCTCAACGATCACTTCTGAAAGTTATGCACTTTATACATTACACATTTTCTACTGTAAGGCTTCATAAATTGTGTAATCTTCTTTCCGTGAGAAAACTACTCGTATATATTCTACAATCTATCATAAAGCTTCATTAAAACCTGAAATATGATCCTCAAAAATTGAGCGGAAGAAGAAAATATGTAATAGACTAATATCACAGGTTAGCAGCTTCAAAAATACATTTTTAGAAGGCAATTCTCCTACTAGTCTGCATATTTGTACAACAAGGCCAATAAACACACTAACATTCATCCTATGACAACACACAAAGCCAAATTAACAATAAACACATGGTTGCAGATAAAGTGCTATGATGAGACGGAATCTATTTTGCAGGGAGCATATATTCCCCGTAATAATGTTGATCATAAAATTTAACATAAACTCTCTGGATTCCTAAACACAGTCTCATACTACATTTTCATATCCACTCTCAATCCTACTACTCGTAATATTATAAATGCGAAAGTTTGTATGTATGGATGTTTGTTGCTCTTTCACGCTTAAACTGCTGAACGGATTTGAATGAGATTTGGCACGATTATGATCTGGATTAGCACATAGGCTACGTTATTTGACTCCACGCGGGCGGATCCGCGGGCAGCAGCTAGTATTACATAAACACAATCCCTCACCAACACGCATGTACCACCACTCGTATACGCGTACACACACTCAAACACATACACAACTACACATAAGCTCGTACGAGCACGCTCTCACGCACAGACATACCCGAGTAAACTATTGAACTTGCATATATTGTATCCCTTTTGTTTTTTCCTTCTATTCAAACTAAGTATAGATGAAATTTGTTATTTGTACATTTAACATGGGTGTTATCCGTTATTGAACGTAGCACATGCCTTCTGTAACGGATAACACCCATGTTTTTTAGGGTTCCGTACCCAAAGGGTAAAACGGAAGCCTATTACTGAGGCTCCGCTGTCCGTCCGTGCGTCCGTCCGTCTGTCACCAGGCTGTATCTCATGAACGGTGATAGTTAGACAGTTGAAATTTTCACAGATGATGTATTTCTGATGCCGCTATAATAACAAATACTAAAAAATAGAATAAAATAAATATTTAAGGGGGCTCCCATACAACAAACGTGATTTTTTTGCTCATTTTTGCTCGATATTGATAACGGCAACAGGTAGACGCTTGAAATATTGACAGAATATTTAGTTATATATTCACTTTAAGAATAAATAATTAAATTAAAATAAAACAAATATCTAAGGGGGGCTCCCATACAACAAACGTGATTTTTTTTTGCCGTTTTTATAGATAATGGTACGGAACCCTTCGTGCGCGAGTCCGACTCGCACTTGGCCGATTTTTTTATTTTTCTTTAATTCTTTATACCTGCTCATATGTTAAGTAGTGAAGGGCGGCGCCTCCTCCTACAGGTATTGTTATACTTAACATCAGGCACCTGCACATTACATTGTAAGACGAATTTGTACAATAAAAAAATATTATTATTATCATCTTTCACTCACGGGTATTAATCCCGGTCATTTGATAGGCGTGCGCGGGGATAAGGATCCAACGCGTAGAGGCCCCTTCGAAAAGACTATGTAATGTTGTACACCCGCCGTGACCCACTCCAGGGGATATCAGTGGGACAATATACCAACCAATGAACAGGTCACGGCAGGTATTGGGACTATTGGAAATATAATATTATTATTTTATTTTGATTCACGGTTATTATCCCAGTCATTTGATAGACGTGCGCGGGGATAAGGATCCAACGCGTAGAACCTCCTTAGGAAAGACTGTATGTAATGTTGTACACCCGCCATGACCCGCTCCAGGGTATATGGATAATATACCAATGAACACGTCACGGCAGGTATTGGGACTATTGGCAATATGTCGGAAAAAAGTGGGCTATTAAAATGAGATCTGGAGGGATTATTAGTACGCCTAGTACATGTATTGCAGTATTGCAGAAGAGGGATGGACGCCTGCCATAACTATCATATTTGATGTTACGCCGGGCAGGCGGTGGCTCGCCGCTCACTGGATGGTCCCCCGAAATGCCAGAGAAAGTCGGCCGGGTGTAACACCAGTGTGAGTGACTCAGGGGTGTCGAGATGTGTGCTGCGCTTTCTCCGAAGTTACTCGCGGTTATGCCCTTTAACACTTCCACCCCTGGAGCATATCACCTGATAAAGCAATATGCTCTATCGACTCCTCTCTAGCCAATGAAGGCAAGCCAGAGCTGAGAGTCCTGCGGGCCTTCTTGACTTTTCACTCCGACCGATGAACACACGCCAACAGCTCCCAAAAGCCAAAAGCTGCCCTGCTTTGCCCTTATTATTATATTAGGGGTTAAAGTTTGAAATTGACGATTTGTGCTCAAAAATTAAAACTCGTTTATTTCTAAGATATAACATATTTATTTAATCAAAATCTATACAGATAAATAAAATTGGAGTGTCTGTTTGTAATATTAAAATAACCACTTTTTACTAAATGTATATGGATATATACACGGTATTATATGGATATGAAACGGCTGGACCGATTTTGACGGGACTTTCACTGGTATGTAGACGACTGTTCAAGTCACATCTTCAGACACTTCAGAGCACAATATAAGGTACTTTTTATCCCGTAAATATTTAGGGTTCCTGCGTAAAATATTAAAAACTGTTAAAATTAGGGAGAAATATCTTCCCTTCGGGGGACTTTGCACTTTTATTTTTATTATTTTCAGAATACGTATTTTTTGTGACATAAAATAACTACACATTTTTTTATATATATATAATAACATAATATGTAATAATATAATAATAATCTTCTATACAGATAAATAAAATTGGAGTGTCTGTTTGTAATATTAAAATAACCGCTTTTTACTAAATGCATATGGATATATACACGGTACATATACCAAAATGAATATTTTTACAATTTTTGTCTGTCTGTCCGTCTGTTTGTTTGTTCCGGCTAATCACTGAATCGGCTGGACCGATTTTGACGGGACTTTCACTGGCAGATAGCTGATGTAATAAGGAGTAACTTAGGCTACCTTTATTTTAGAAATGTTATTTATTTTTATTAATATAAATAATAAAAAAAAAAACTATTCCGCGCGGACGAAGTCGCGGGCACAGCTAGTATTATATATAGCTAATAATTTCAGTGACGCGTGGCGTGTGTCATAATGATTGGTGGCATGACGAGTAGCTGTTTGTTTAACATAAATATCTCCAAACCCATTAGTAATATTATTGTATTTTTAGTATTATTATTTATCAATTTTGTCCGATTGTGACAGTCGAGTGAAGTTTACGATATACATCGGTATGATTCACAAATCGGAATTCAGTAATTCGTTTTGTTATCGGTTTGTAAACAAGTAGCTGGGTGACCAAGCCAAGCTTGGCTATTTTTATACGGGTTTTTTTTGTGTAAAAACGCGCTATTTCAGTAAATACTGTCTGACAAATTACACAGCGCCATCTAGCCCCAAAATAAGCGAAGCTTGTGTTATGGGTACTAGACAACTGATAAACGTACGTAAATACATTTTTTTTGTAAATACATACTTATTATACATAGAAAATACCCAGACCAAGACAAACAGACATGTTCATGCACACAAATGTTTGTATTGTGTAGGAATCGAACCCACGAGCGTTGGTGTCAAAGTAGCGTAATAGCGCGTTTCACCACTGCGCCACCGAGCTCGTCATATATGTATAGATGAACTTAAAAACCAAATCTTATAGCAAAAATTTGTTTCATTAGACCCACTTACGAGATACCCTAAATATACCTATATATACACAAGAGTTACTCGTTTAGAGTAATAGGACGTAAGTGATGAATACTAGTAAATAACAGCAAGCTGTGTAGGCAGAGCTGATATTTTTTAAATTTAAAAAATATTTAAATATTTTATTTTTAATTTTTTTTAAATATATGGAACCCTGTACGACATCTAGCGACGAGTGCTGTTACTTTTTCTGTTGATGGGAGTGCAGTGCAGACTCTGCACTGCAGAGTGGCCGGCCATACGTTTTCCCATATGTTTTTTTTTCTAATTGGAACGATTTTGGACCGTTCTTCCTCACCAACGAACATTTAAATTTCAAATTAAAGGATACAAAACTACAATATGTTAGCTATTAGTGTGTCGATTTTGAAGTTTCTCACTATTACCATCTAAACGCTAGCTGGATGACATCAGTCTACCCCAAACGGCAATTTTGAGGGTAATGTGGCTCCGCTGGCTATCGCAGCTCTGCCAATAATGCAAACACGAGAGGTGATCGTCCATCTGCGAGCCGAGACGAAAAATAAATTCGCGCCAATATGTTTGGCACGAATTTATTTTTCATGATAACATACAACTTCTTCTTCTTAGGATTATCGCATTTCTTAATCCAGTTAGTTTTCTGCGAGGTGGAGGTACCTAATTACCCAGACGAGCTGTGGTGATGCATCCTACCTCTCTTAAAAGCACCCAGGCCAAGACAAACAGACGTATTCATGCACACAAATGTTTGTCCTGTGGGGAATCGTACCGACGAGCGTTGGTGTCAAAGTAGCGTTACGAATCGCTGCACCACCGAGTCGTCAAAATCCGATATTTGCAGCAACACCGCACAGCGATATATGAAATTATTCAAATATAGTTATTCATTTATACTATATAAATGAAAACTGATTAAGATTATTACGATAATAAAGAATTCGAACTATTAGCTAACATAGGGAATACCAAATAATTATTTTTATGTTATCGTAGCATCAATCAAAAACTAGTGAAGTCGGATTATTATACTGACAAATACTTTGATACGACTTTAATAATATCCTATCGTTCTATTCATATCGCACATATAAACAAAGCATCAAATTCCATAAAGTTTGTTACAATTATAAGTAAATTCATTATGATTACTACAGAAATTTTGCATGCATAATCTGTATAATATTAATATACAAAGCTAGCTAGAGGTTTGTTAGAAGCGGTAATCTCTAAAACTCGAGAGCCTCATCTTTACAGCTTCAAAGAAACTCGGAGTTCTGAACAGGGTGCGCCGGTTCTTCACGCCGGACCAACTTTGTCCTACCTAGAACCTCTGCAACTTCATTGGGACATAGGCTCCCTAAGTACATTTTACCGCTTGTACCATGGCGAGTGCTCTGAAAAACTATTTTTCCTTATTCCACCCTCTCCCTTCCGCCATAGAACCACACGTGCAGGCTTGCGATGTCATCTTTCCACTGTTGAAAAAATTTTTTCTCGTACTAAAAAGTTCGGCAACTATTATTCCTATCTCTGTCGAACTATTAAAAAGTGGAACGCCTTGCCTGCACATGTGTTTCCTCCTTCCTACAACATGGGATCCTTCAAACGAAGCGTGAAGAAGCACCTTGTGGGCCAGCATGGTAGCGTCAACTGACAGGACATTGTAGTCCTTTGTCAGTTGCCGTGCAATTTGGCTCCTCTTTTCGTTTACCAACAGGCGAAGCGGAGCCCCCATGCTGAGCCAATACATATATGGCCTTTTCTTTTATATATATATATATATATATATATATATATATATATATATATATATATATATATATATATATATATATATATATATATATATATATATATATATATATATATATATATATAAAAGAAAAGGCCATATATATATTTATATATATATATATAATATATATATATATATTATATATTCGTTTTTTTTTTAATCCGGCCCTTTCTTTATATATATATATATATATATATATATAAAGAAAGGGCCGGATTAAAAAAAAAACGATATACATACGACCATTATTAGCTGGAGAAAAAGAAAGAAAGTAGAAAAGCAGTTTTCTCGGGATACCGGGATACACGCGGATGAAGCGGGCTGCAGCTAGATATTGTAAAATAGGGAATATAATTTGCACTTATATCAAAATATGACCTTTTTATCCAGCAACCATAGGCTTTCATAGCCAATTATCTCTAAGAGAGCCGTTCATGTCATTTTCATTTAAAAAAAACCTTTGCGTCTCGGGACGCCCGGCAGAAGTGATAACTTAAACTAATCCGCTGCCGTATGCGTGAGAGAAAGGGAAGCCAGACAGACTGGCGCCGTAACGCGTTACGTAACGAAGCAGTTTACCCATAAGAAGTTATCACTTCAAAAAATCGAGCGAGCCTTACAGCAGTCGCATATGATTTGTAATATCTGACATCTCACCTTGGTAATAAAGATCTAGAATTAAATTAGAATTGTAAATATTTGAGAAATTATTAATATGAAAGAAGTTATCCGTGTTTAGAAATTCAGTGTAAAGAAATTCATTGTTTTTGAAGTTAAAATTCTACACATGCGATATGTCCAGTAATTTAGATCATTTTCGGACGAAAATAACGTTTTAATACGGAAATGACGTTGAGTAAATAATATATAGTTTGTTTACGGCAATGGTGTGACCAATATATTATATTTAGCTTTAAATTGAGAATTCAAGTAATTACAATGAGATACGTATTTATTTGATTAATACTTTTACAAATGCAACAAAGTATTATGTAGTTCCTGACATAGCATTGTCTGTCTTGTTTTGAGTGATTGTTGAGAGATATCTTTTGTCAATCAATCAGTCAATAAATTTTGACATCTTTTGTTAATCAATCAGTCATATTATGATAATAATTATATCGACTGTCATGTAAATGTAGGTTTTTATTATTCATACAGTAAATTATTAGGGGTTAAAGTATGAAATTGCAGATTTGCACTGAAAAATTAAAACTCGTTTTTTTCTAAGATGTAACATGTTTATTTAATCAAAATATTTACCCTCATTATCTATACATTGCTGCCATCTAAACGGAAGTTTATGTATGCCTTTGCGATAGAACTCTGGGGATCTAGATTCGACAAACTGTGTGAAAGCATTTTGTACAATTTTCTGCCCAGGAGGGGCAGAAATTTTTTTACAACGTAGAAAATTGCCCAATCACGAATAATGGTAGTCACTTGGAGCAAGGTATGGCGAGTACGGAGGATGACGTATGGTTTCTAACTGCAGCTCCTGTAGAGTTACAACAGTTTCACGTGCAGTGTGAGTTCTTGCGTTATCATGGAGCAATAATGGTGAAGATCGATTCACGAGTCGGGGCTGTTTCACTGCTAGTTTCGCCATCATTGTTTGAAGTTCGACACAGTAAACATCTGCTGTTATTGCTTGACTAGACCTGAGAAAGCTATAGTGAATAACGCCATGAAGAGACCACCAAACAGTTACCATTACCTTTTTATTCGTAAGCTTGCTTTAGGGCACTGTTGCGGTGTTTGACCTGGGGTCAGCCATTTAATTTTTCGCTTACGGTTATCGTAAAGAATCCACTTTGCGTCACATGTCACAATTCGATTCAATTTCGTCGCATGTACTACTAAATTCGTGTTTTTGCATTTATGTACATATCTATCATTTGCTTGGCGGTGAAGGAAAACATCTTGAGGAAACCCGCATTTCTATGATTTATTTGAATATTTTGAAAGACGTGTGACATAACCTAAGAAAGATCTGGTTTTCCCTTTGGGTTCTGTACGTCTAACAGCAGTTGCTCCATGTAAAAATCAGTATCTTCGCTAAATCCTTGGGCTTAGGTAGCGGACACAGCCAATCCTAATGGATTAGGAAACGAGATAACGTGAAGAAGAAAAAGACTGTAAATTATGTTATCAATAGTACTAATCGTCTCGGAAAATGGGTTGGTACCTTCTAACGGATAACTACCACCGCACGCGCTTATTGGTCGCATCAAATAAGGCGCGCTTCCGTCACAGTAGACTTATAAGCTATATAGCTTATAAGTCTGTGCTTCCGTGGCTTCCTGTGACATACTTCCGTCCCTTTCACGCGATCACTCCCACAGGTTGTAGGAAAGCAAGAGGAAAAATGTTATATACCAATAATATTCATGGTGCGACCTTTCCAATACACGCACTATTGTCATACAACGTTGGGAGGCATATAAGGGTACGGCCCAACAGATGTAAAGTGGTAACCGTAAGCATATGAACGTGTCCAATACATTTAATATCACCCGTGCGATGCCTCTTTTGCTGCCACTACAGCGACTACTTAGGAGCTTACTGGTGACCTCACGCCCTCGCCGGAACACAACAACCCTCTAGGGAGTGGCTGAGTATTTTTGTGAGGCAAAGGTACTTCCCAGACTGGCTGCTTTTATGTGCTCTACCTCTCAGTAACATACGTATGATATAAAATGTATGATACATATATATTCACGCTAGGTTCCTTGTGGGGTAGGCAGATAGAACCGACTGCCATAAGACGCGCATCTTTACATATCTCGCTCGCTCTTAGAATATTAGCAGCTCTTTTCATGCACGCTCGCCGGTTCCTGGGGCTCCTGACAACATCTTCTGATAAAATACGACTAAATAATTAAAAAGTCCCGGTAGGTGAGTCTAAGCAAATAATATTGCTGTGAAATGCAAATTAAAGTAGATTGTTCGTCTTCAATTCATTGATTTGAAATGATTCGAAAAACAATATGCAATGGATGTGAATAATCAAAAACCAGTATCATTCTCAACTGTGTAAAAATACAACAACAATAAAAAACAACTATATCATATAATAGTATATAATTTTGAATCAAGTTTGTTAACAGTTATATTATTATTCTGTGATGTCGGCGGATATTCTAGTAAGTGATAAATATATTTAGTAAAAATAAAACAGTTTATGTTGCGTAGACTGCGTAGTTCCATAATTAAATCGATCATAGTCAAGCAAAGTCAATGTCATCTGTTAAACGTAATAATTTTATGACTGATGATAAGTGATAATATTAACAAAACAATACTTTTACGCCATCTAGCGAAAGATATTAGCACTTAACGGAATTCAATTGAATCTATGACATTGGATACTAAACCTAATGACGATCTAATTTCTATGTAGAGTTATTAAACGAGAGAAAGAAGCGAGTGAGATATGTAAGGATCGAGTCACGTGGCGCTCGGTTCTCTCTGCCTACCCCGCAAGGGATTTGGCGTAAAGTTAAAGTATAGTAGTATAGTATAGTAGTTATTAAACAAATTTTCGTATTATCGACTATAACACTGCCAAAATTTATGTCAATCTCGTCATTTAGTTCGGGATTCGGCCACCAATATTAGCCAAATATGGCGCTACTATCGAGGTTCAAGAGTTCCTGATAGCTAAATCGCGTGATTTCTTTATACTAAAGACGTGCACTTGAGATGTTCTGTATCTGAATATTATGGAAAGTCAATTGATACATAATAGTAGAAATATTTTTGACTCCGTTACACAGGTACAAGATAAGACCGTCATATCTCTTTCTTGTGATAAGCCGTGACCTTGTACGGAACGTTGTTGCCGTATATGTTGTGTGCATTTAGGTAATCGAACTTCTTAAGGTCATCCTCATTATGCTGATATCTGACGTGTGTCTTTTGTTACATTTGAGCTATTTGAACGTTCAAGCATATATATTTTTTACATTCCGACATAATATATGTATGTCCATACTAATATATAAAGCTAAAAATTTTGTTTGAACACGCTAATCATTGGCACTACCAGTCGAATTTGAAAAAATAATTGTAAAATAGTTTTTTTTTCATACAAGATACGGCCCACATGATGTAAAGCGAGTACCGTAGCCTATAAACGCTTGTATAACTCCCGCGATGCCTCCTCTGCTGCTTACACATCAACTCCTTGGGAGCTTACTGGTGACCTCACTCACACGCAGGAACGCAACAACCCTCTAGGGAGTTGTTATTTGGCTGCGGTTTTCTGTGAGGTGGAGGTACTTCTCCAGACGGGCTGCTTTGATGCGCCCTATCTCTCTTAAAACATCCAGACCAAGACAAACAGACATGTTCATGCACACAAATGTTTGCCTTGTGTGGGAATCGAACCCACGAGCGTCGGTGTCAAAGTCGCGTCATTCACGACTGAGCCACCGGCTCGTCATTACTTAACATTGCAATTCAACTCTCAGAAGCCGAGGATAATCGGTTCCCATGGAATACAGGGCAAACGCGCGGACGATTTCGTCACAGCTATGTCTATCTGTAACTTCACCCCAAATCCCTTGCGGGGGAGGCAGAGACAAATGACAAAATATAAAGACGTATATTTCTTATACATGTCGTTGTAGTCGATCACAGATTGAACACGATTTTAATTGTTTCGTTATTTCAGAATATTATTACTGATACTTCATTATCCAACTTCGGGAGGCATTTTAAGAGGCAGGGCGCATCAAAGCTGCACGCCTGGGGAAGTACCTCCACCTCACAGAAAACGGCAGCCAAATAACAACTACCTAGAGGGTTGTTGTGTTCCTGCGTGTGAGTGAGGTCACCAGTCGATAAGCTCCTAAGGAGTTGCTGTGTAAGCAGCAGCAGAGGGGGCATCGCGCGAGTGATACATGTTACAAGCGTTTTAATTGGCTATAACTGCTCTACATCAGGTGGACCGTATGCTTGTATGCCTCGCGACATTGTATATAAAATAAAAAGCATACGGCCCGCCTTATGTGGCATGCTTTTATTTTACACACTGCTATCTAGTCCCAACTAAGCAAAGCTAAGATATATATGATGAATGAATGTCTCAAAGCTTCATGTCATAGTCATAAAATTTGTTGTTTCATGTGGATACATAGTTCTTAATATTAAAATTTGTCCGCTACACATGAGCCCATGTTGTATAGACTCTGGTCAAATACGATACTTTTTTGTAAATACATGCTGGTTATAGGTACGAGTACGTAGAAGAAATATTTCTGTATTGAGTTCTGGTAAATGACACAATGGATGACGATTCGACGAAATTTAGCATATAAATGGAAAAATGAAAAACGATCTATATTTTATTTATACAACGTCAGACGCAAACAAGCCACTTGATGTAATGTGGTTACTGCACCTTATTGATAATTATAGAAGTATCACACGTGCGATGCCACCTCTGATGCTAACACAGTAACTCCTTAGGAGTACGTCCATTAGTACCTCCGCTTCACAGAAAAACCACAGCAAAATAACAACTCCCTAGAGGTTTGTCGTGTTCCTGCGTGTGAGTGAGGTCACCAGTAAGCTCCTAAGTTGCTGTGGAAGCAGCAGAGTAGGCATCGCGCAAGTGATACTTAATATAATTACAAGCGTTAATAGGCTACGATAACTGCTTTACATCAGGTGGGCATACAAGCATACGCTTGTATGCCTCCAGACGTTGTATAACAAAGCCTACTTGATAGGTTTGGAGAAATGTTTTTTCTTCATTTCGCACAATATTAAAATATAATCCGCTATATTGTTTTTATTTGATATCAGATAGTCTATACCTAGTCTTGCCATAAATACTGAAACAAAGAAAAAAGAAATTCTATTGCCAATAACATTTATTACTTTTACAGTGTGTTAGTTTAATACATAAATATAAAACAATTTAAAATATAAAAAGCTTATTCGAAGTGGTTTCCATTGGCTGCCAACAGTCCTTAAACGTTGAGGCCAGTTATCAACAGAAGCACGCACTCTTTCCATGGGAAAATTCTTCACTGCCAATCGTACGGATGGTTGTTTGGGACTCCAAATTATCATGGCGTTTAGAGCAAGCCGTACTCTCTAAAACTGACCATAAATCATACCCCAGCGGATTAAGATCGGGACTAGACGACGGCCAGTCTTCAGCTCTGAAGAAGTCCGAAACGTTCGTTTCCAACCAAGACTGCGTAGACCGAGCTTTATGACCCGGCGCCGAGTCTTGCTGGAAGGACCATTCTTGGTTATTGATTATGGTGTTGTTAAGGGGCTTCACTACCTTCTCAAGAATGGTATCTTGATACACTTGTGCCGATGTTTTGATACCTTTTTCACAAAAGTATGGCTCAGTCACTCCTTCATAGCTAATACCTCACCAAACCATCACTGAAGTCGGATAGTGCCCACGTTGCACTCTGTCGACTAATTGGGAAGCTTCCTTAGAGCTTTGAGCATAAATACGGTCATTTTGTTTGTTAAAATGTTGTTCAATTGTAAAAAATTTTTCATCCGTAAACAAAATTTTTCTCTGACCTCCCTGTGCGTACTGCTTCAGTAGTTGTTTCGATAGAGAAACTTAATTTTACGAGTAGATTTATAGAATTTTACCCTTCTTTTTGGCGTAATTGTGTAAAAACATGAACAAAATTGTCTTCGTAAATTAGTTATGCGAAATCTATTCATTCATTATTAAGTTCCAATAAGTTATTAACTCTTCTAATTATAGTCGGATCAATTACTTGACTCAATCTAAGTAATTGGCTTACAACAAAGATTATAGCCACTGAGTGGCCTACAAACTTGAGGTATTTTCTAATTAGACATTAAAAACGCTAAATAGTCATGGTTCAGTAAATAATATAGGATTTTTTTATGTCTTTCTATCAATGATTTTAGGGTTCGGTAGTTAACATGAAGGAAAATAACCTATGGAGAGGCGATGAGACCGAGATTACGTACTAAGTAAATTCACGGCTACGGGTCTAACTTCACCCCAAATCCCTTGCGGGGTAGGCAGAGACAAATGACAAAATATAAAGACATGTATATTTCTTATACATGTCGTTGCAGTAGTCGATCGCAGATTGAACACGATTTTAATCGTTTCGTTATAGAATATTATTAATTACTGATACTTCATTTCATTATACAACTTCGGGAGGCATTTTAAGAGAGGTAGGGCGCATCAAAGCAGCCCGCCAGGGGAAGTATCTCCTCGCAGAAAACCAACAGCCAAATAACAACTCCCTAGAGGGCTGTCAAGTTCCTGCGTGTGCGTGAGGTCACCGGTAAGCTTCTAACGAATTTCTGTGTTAGCAGCAGAGGTGGTATCGCGCGAGTGATATTTAATTTACAAACAAGCGTTCATTGGGTATGGTAACTGCTTTACATCAGGTGGGCCGTATGCTTGTATGCCTATTTGAGGGTACAGATGAATATACATACAAACATACGTACCGGTCAAACACTTATAGCTACCCTTCGTAGTCGGGTAAAAACCCGTTTACAAGCTTAGTATATATTTTTTTTATTTTATTCACAACCACAGTACATAATTATAGTATTCATACAATGGTATCCGAAATAACATAAATTCAGTTAACTGCTCAACTCACAAGAAGATGGGGTTACATTGCAATTCGAGTATACGTGACATCTGAACTGGTATGAATGAACATACTTGTATCTCAGATGCCACTAACATTCACAAGACGCATGACGATATGTGGATTATGCTACAACTTAAAATTTTAAAATAATATCCGTATAATTACCAATATTAATACACTGCTAATATACGAACACTGTACCAAAATCAAGAAAATCGAGTAGTAATAAAATAAAAATCAAACACATTGATTACATTTTAGATTAGATTATTACATGACTATTACATTGTGACGATTCCAAACAAATGTAGCCATTTTTACGGAATAAAAAGATTTTGACTTTGACTTTGACTACAACAATAAAAATAAGGTACAGTCGGTCGCAGACCAGGCGCAACAGAACTGCTTTTGAACCTTGCGAGATGTTCAGTGCAGTGCAGCTGCTGCGCCATATATGCCGTCCACCGCACAGTTAACAGTGGATTTTGTAGGAAAAATTAAGACACAGTAACATGAATATTCTCAGTCTCGTCATAACTTTGCGTCAGAAGCCATTCAATCAATACATTCTTACATATGCTTTTTGTCAGCGGGTGTAGTACTAACAGTTTATTAAGTTTGTTGTGTAGAAATGAGCCTGTAAAGAAGAGGATTTTTTTTATAAAGGTAGTATTTATTTTTGGAATGTTACATACACTATAGTAACGTCGCTTGGTTTGGTAGATGTTGGGGTTATTAGGCGTTTGAGAGTGTTGTTTAAGAACTGTGTTGAAAATATATGTTGTCTGACTGCGAGGAGGTGAAGAGATTGTTATAGTTCATAGGTGGGAAAGCGTATAGGGCGAAAAGTGGACACTTTTAGTACGGCTCTGACAGCCCGTTCTAAAGTGAGCATGGTGGTTCTATTTGAGCCTCCCCAGACTGTAATACCGTATTGTATGATTGACTGGCAAAGTGCGTAATATACCATTTTGATCAAGTGTAGATTTCCAATATGTCGCAAATTTTTGAACACGTATATTAACTTGCGCACTCTTCCAGTCATACTCTTGATATGTTCTGCAAAATTGAGATTTTTATCTACGATAATCCCGAGATATCTAATTGATCTCGTCCTATCCAAAGCCGAACATTGACATTGAGAGACAGGGACGAGGATGGTTGAGTGTTGTTACGTATAGAAAATGTTATTTATTTTGTTTTTATGGCGTTAAGCGTTCGAATGTTTTGGCTCAGCCAGTATGACACAACGTCAAGGCCCTCCTGGGCATATTGGAATACTTTGGGCTACGAGTCTCCAGTAAACCAAACGGCAGTATCATCTGGGTAAGAAACAATTTTACTATTTTTGAGCTGCAGCAGACTTAGGTCATTTATGTAGCAGAGAAAGAGAGTCGGACCGATTATACTACCTTGTGGGACTCTATAGGACGTTATCTCTTCGTCACTGATGAAGTTATCGACGGTAACACACCATCGGCGATCAGTCAGGTAATCTCTGAGTAGTTCTAGTTGAGAACCCCTGATTCCCATTGACTCTAGTTTGTTCAGGAGGATGGAGAAAGAGACCGTGTCAAATATACTACTTATATGAATACCAAATTTTATCAAAATCGGTTCAGTGGTTTATGCGGGAAAGGCGAATAAACAATCACACTTTCACATTTATAATACTAGCCTATATCGGCGGCTCCGCCCGCGTGGAGCTCGGGTAAAGTAGCTTATGTCCTTCTTCAGCCTTCCAATTATCTTCATACCAAATTTCATCAAATCGGTTCAGCGCTTTAGCCTTGAAAGGGGAACAAACAATCAAAAATACTTTCACATTTGTATAATATTAGTTAGTTTTAGTTAGGTTAGGATAGAATTGGATGCGGGATGGATATAAACAACTTTTTCTATAGAGTTATAGACGTTTATGAAATCCTAAGACACCACACCGAATAATTTCCCAACAGTTTTATACACCGTGTTGACAACCACAACACCGCTAAGTAGGACTTCCAGACTCGAAGGTGACTCGTTACATTTGTATTCTATTTATGTCGAAGTTTACGATATTTTTTTTTTATTTTCCACAATGTCAAGATTGAAAAGTCGTTTGACTTGAATTGACTGGCGGAAGAGCCTTTATGGGCTTTCAATCACCATGTAGAAAACATACCGTCCGATCAGTGGTCTTCGTGCATTGATAAGTAGTTCGACCTAATGAAAGGGTTGAAAATGTGGATATTTAAATGCAATTTTATCTAACCTACTTTGTGTGCTTTCGCCATAAATTAGTTTATGCGAACCACTACCGTTAGTAGATGCATGTCGTGGCTACCATGACTGCTTCAATCCTCTGTGCCTCGGCTGCTGCGGTCGTCCCCGCGTTTGCCCGCCGTCAACAAAGCAGATGCAGATTTAACTTTCGCAAAATAATAAAAATTCGCTCTTAACTTTATTTATTTCTGAGTCACGCAAAAACTTCGGATTCGGCTATCAGATTTTGTTATCTGCGACTTCTGCTTGTATGTATTATTCATGACGGTACACAGAATGAATGAGTTAATATTGTATTTTTGTATCGTCTTATTTATAAGGATTTTCTTATGGAACGCTAGATATTTTCGTCCGATACATTCGTTTCTGAGATATTTTATGGACAACGTTTTCTTCTTTTTGCTAGCGGTACCCGTTTACTAATCCATTGATTGATGGTTTTTTCTTTCTAAGCCAAATAATTTGGAAAAGACACTGATTTTTACATCACTGCTATCAGAACTACACAGTCCAGAGGGAAAATTAGAACTTTCTTGGCTCTTTTGAAAGATCTTTTGAAGTCTAATTTCTTGGATGTGCCGTTTTCCTCGCGATGTTTTCCTTCACAAAGATTTCAAATATATTTAGTGGTATATGCCCACGCTTGGATTCGAACCAGAGATCGTAGATTAATAGATTAACTGAAGGATAGTATTTATTGCTGCCAAATGGACTTGTTCGACAAATGTGACATAACA
The DNA here is from genome assembly GCA_947507595.1 of Pyralis farinalis. Classification (NCBI taxonomy): domain Eukaryota; kingdom Metazoa; phylum Arthropoda; class Insecta; order Lepidoptera; family Pyralidae; genus Pyralis; species Pyralis farinalis. The sequence continues at coordinate 28,467,323 of OX382273.1, read as the reverse complement.
CGTGCGAATGTTTCATATATTATTGGTGAAATACACGACCTCTCTATTGCCGGTCGAGTGCCCTCCCGACTGAGTTACCAGGAAGGGAAAGATTGGACGAGCTCGGTGGCGGAGTGGTCAGTAATGCCATTTGGCCAGGGCTCAAGTAGGTTCAATTCCAACACAGGACATTTGTGTGCAGGAACATGTCTGTTTATCTTGATCAGGGTGTTTTAAGAGAGGTAGGAGATATGGGCTTACAAAAACCTCACAAAATAAACGCAATAAAGACTATTTGGAGGGGTGTGATATTCCTGGGAGCGAGTGGGGTTACCAGTACGTTCCTAAGGAGTTGATGTGTCAGCAGCGGGAGTGTATAGGTATATATTACATACTTTTCATCATTTTAACAGAGGTAGGGCGCATCAAGGCAGCCCGTCTGGGGAAGTACCTCCACCTCACAGAAAACCGCAGTCAAGCCTACTGGTGACCTCCCTCACACGCAGGTACACAATAACCCTAATAACTATGGAGTTGTTATTTGACTGCGGTTTCCTGTGAGGTGGGGATATTTCCCTAGACTGGGTGCTCTTAAATACACCAAGACCAATACAAACATACGTGTTCATGTACAGAAATGTTTGGCTTGTGTGGGAATCGAACCCACGAGCGTTGGTGTCAAAATCGCATTATGAACCGCGGTGAAAAGTAGACGAAGATAATACTGTATGATAATCGAGGACATCCGTCGCACTTTTTGGACATAGGCAGTCAAATTATGTCTTAAACGCGATCGAGTCAAAAGAAGTTGCTTGTTTGGTAGTGTAAGGTAGGGCTGCAAGTGAGAGCTTCTTGATATTGAGTACTGCAAAGAGTATAGTCAAGAATGGTAAATGATTTGATGAGTTCTGAGGAGTGGCTTAATAACGCGACTTTGACACCAACGTGACGTGCATTGGTGTCAAGGTCGCGTTCGATTCCCAAACAGCTCAAACAATTGTGTGCACCAATATCTGTTTATCTCGATCTGGGTGTTATTAAGAAAGGTAAGGTTTTAGGGAAGTACTTTCACCTCATAGAAAACCGCGGCCAAATGACAACTCCCTGGTGGGTTGTTTGTTGTGCTGCGTGTGAGTGAAGTTGCGAGTAAGCTCCTAAGGAGCTGCTGTGTTAGCAGCAGAGGTGGCATGGTCCGAATCATATTTAATGTATTAGGTACCAGCGTTCATTGGCTAAGGAGATCACTTTACCGTGTGTGGATATGAGGTGGACCGCATGCTTTAATGCCTCCCGACGTGGTATAAAAAAAAATTATAGTGGACAAGTTAGCTGGTACATAATAAAGAGTTGCCAATTCCTCTAGTCCATGGCGACGTCAGGAGGCTAACGCACAGTCTCAAAACCAAATGAGTTAAGTCTGGAAAGTCAATGCCACCAACCGTACCTACTCATTATTTTCCTGGAGCACATTCACATACTGAAAAATAATTGGAAATCTGATCCCACTGATTTGTATTATTACGAGTATTTTCTTATGTGAATTGTTTCTTGTGGCTAACTCTTTAGAGCAATTCTATTTGGTTGAGTTTGTGAAATACGCATTCAAAGAGTTTAATTATCTCCGTACTAAGAATTTTCAGGGACACCGTTCCTATATGAAATTTATGTTTGTCTGTGTGTGCGTTTTTTCGAATATTCGAATTTTGACTTCAGATTCGGATTCAGCATAAAAAAGTAGAATAGGAATGTTCCGGAACACCGTTCCCATATCTTAAGGAATATGGTCAAAATGACAAATTAAAAAAAAATATATATTGTTATATAATTGACGAGCCAGGTATTCCTCTGGCAATGCAAGCTTGTGCATTCTCAACTGGTTTTTCGTCAATTCTTCAAATATTTAAAAGTATTCATTGTTAAGAAAAATACCTTTTGAATATGACGTGAATACGTGTTTAAATCTGACGTGATTTACATCTAAAATTAGGGAGCCAATTCAAAAAACTGATGGTAACAAAATCAGATAATACAGTTTGTGTTGTAGCTACATGTCTATCGTTTACATAGGGGGTTTATTGAGCAGTCGTTAGATAGGTTTTTCAATAACATTGAGGGTGTGGGAAGATATTTTTTCGATATAGTGATCTGTTTACGTTTAAGTGTTCTGCCCCCCCCCCCCCCCCCCATTGCCAGCGAAACTGTTGTATTTGGAAATGTAAAAAAATATGGTAGTAGCCTAGTGGTAGAGTAGGTTTAAGAGAGGTAGGGTGCATCAAAGCAGCCCGTCTGTGGAAGTACCTCCACCTCACAGAAAACCGCAGCCAAATAATAACTCCCTCTAAAGAATACAACAACTCTCCAACGAGAAATGCACACTTATTGATGCACTCTTCCTCTCTTAATGTATAATTAGTATGTATTTATAAAAAAAGTACTCGAAATTGTGTTTTCGAAATTTTGTTCGAAAATTATTTTCGCAAAAAACATATTTTTTTTTGTATTACAACTACATATTTCTAGTTTCCGGATTTTTCCTTAACTTGTGCTACATGCCCTTGCTTCTTACCAAGTTTCATGATTCTAGGTCAACGGGAATACCCTATAGATTTTGATTCTCTTGCGAGAGTCAAAATATGGCATAAACAGCCCTATCTTTTGATTGCGTTGACTTAGACGTTTGATTTTTTCACTGTTAAAAGGGACTACAGACCTGAGTATGTGATACTATTTTCAGCTTGACAGATTAGTGATCCGTTTCGAAAAATTATCTTTCCACACCCTCAATCTTTTTAAAAAACCTATCGAACGACTCCCGACGCCATAGGGTGGGCAGGAATAAAAAAAATCATCCCCACTTTACGTGTAGGGGAGGTACACCAAAAAAACTTTTATCATGATTTTATTATATCACTTTGTCAGCATAGTTACTATGTATATAACTTTCTATTTATTATTTATTTATTATAAATATAATAAAAACGTACATTATAACGTTGGTTTGTAATAAATTTTGCTATATCGCCTGGAATTACCTCTATATTTAATAAGTACAGTTCCTTAATAATCAAAACGGTACAGGTATAGGTTTTTATTAAGCAACAGACTGAGGAAATACATTGTCTCAGTCAAATAAAAATTGCCTGGAGGGCTGTTCAGCTACTGTTTATTACAAGTATCTGAGCTGTTGCGTCATAGCGGGGATACGTGCGAGTATGCTCGACGAGCTCGGTGGCGCAGTGGTGAAACGCGCTGTTACGCTACTTTGACACCAACGCACGTGGGTTGGATTCCCACACAGTACAAACATTTGTGTGCATGAACATGTCTGTTTGTACTGGTCTGGGTATTTTCTATGTATAATAAGTATGTTTTTACAAAAAAAAAAAAAGTATTTACGTATGGTTATTAGTTGTCTAGTACCCATAACACAAGCTTCGCTTACTTTGGGGCTAGATGGCGCTGTGTAATTTGTCCGACAATATTTATTATATTTATTATTTATGCTTCTTATTTTATTTTTTATTGCTTTATTGGCTACGGTAAGCTGGTGGATGGCGCCACTGGTAAGAGAAACGGCAATTTTCGAAAAAAAAAAATAACCGACTTTAAAAAAGACTTCCAAGAATGTCTGTGTGTTTCTTCTTAAAAAGGAACTTATAGTACTTACTTCGGTGTCCGTCTGTCTGTCTGTCAAGGGCCATTTTCTCAGGCACGCATGGAGGTAACAAGTTGAGAAAAAAAGAAATATTAATGTCTGACAGTACTTTGTAGTTGTAAAAAAATCTAATGTTCTATGTCATCGCAAAAAAAGTACAACCATACAACACATCGCAAGTAAATCGAAACTAAGTACTACTCTCTATCCCTACTAAAAGATACTACACTCCATTGATCTACTTAGAATCATGAAATTTGGCAAGAAACAATGTCTTGTAGCATAAATGAAGGATAAAGACCGAAAATTATTAATTAGTGATTAATGAAAAAATATTAATTATATTGGAGTTGATATATAAGGCATGTCCATGGTTCATAAACTTTGTTTTATTTAGCCATCATGTATTAATTTTGATAATGATTTGTTGGATATCTTCTTCTTGTGGTTAAAGAATTTATTAACTCATAAGACAATATACATGTCACTTAAATGAGAATAAATAGTTCAAAGTACAACTATTACATTTGTTTCGTGCTTAAACAACAACAATTTAAATCGCTAAGTAAAGTATTGTATAATAAATATAAATGTGTTAGGTGGGTAAGTTTTAAAAATTATGTTCTTACTATTAACCCGCTTTCAATCCATTATGACTGGCGGGGTCAGCTACCTAAGCCTAAGGATTTGTCGATGATACTGAGTTTTACATGGAGTGACTGCCATCAGACCTTCACAACTCAGAGGGAAAACCAGACTTTTCTTAGGTAAGGTCACACGACTTTCGAAATATAATTTCTTGGAGTATTATTTAGGATTCTTATGTAGATCCAAATTGCATGTAATTAACATTTAGATTAGTCTACACGAAAGAGTAACATTACTCCTACAATAATGAACAGTTTACAATGTTGGCAAAATAAATGCTATGAATATTAATAAGGTTTTAAAACAGTGAACGTGAAAATTTCTCTATCGAATCGAATTGGAAACAGTGATTAAGTCCGGCCTTTATGGGTCCAATCAATTTGATCAGTACCACGGAGCAAACAATTGATGGAGTGACCTAGTTGATTGGATATAATCAAATTATTTTCATCATCGAGAGCTTGCTTCCCATCGATTTCTTCCGTGTCTTTTTGCTTGTCGATTTTTTCCAGTCCTGTACTAGGGTGTCACCAATAAAGCATCTTTTTTTGGTACAACCACGGTACAACTACGGAAGGGTATGTTCAAAAAAGGCGAACGTAAGAGAGGTAGGGCGCATCAAAGCAGCCCGTCTGGGGAAGTACCTCCACCTAACAGAAAACCGCAGCCTAATAACAACTCCCTAGAGGGTTGTTGTGTTCCCGCATGTGAGTGAGGTCACCAGTAAGCTCTCAAGGAGTTGCTATGTAAGCAGCAGAGGAGGCATCGCGCGAGTGATACTTAATATATTACAAGCGTTAATAGGCTACGGTACCCGCTTTAGATCAGGTGCGCCGTATGCTTGTATGTCTCCCGACGTAGTATAAAAAAAAGGCGTGATTGGTTCCCTTATCACCAGGCATCCTTGGCAACACAAGCTCGCAGCGTATAAAACTATAATACACCGTTTGATGAGCGTAAGGATAATTACAACAAAGAACTTGATGTCATATCAAATCGCGAAGTCAAACGGTTATTACAAATCTACCATCGATGAACTATTGCGTAAAAAGACGAGTTATATCGTTAATTAAATAGGCTACTGTACGCGGTTCCCAATATTTCGACAAATAAATACACTGCGAATTTGTCATACCTGGGAAAATCACTGATAAAATAGTTCACATTACTCTTAAATCCCATAATTCACTCAAATCACTTTGTAACACTAAAGATAAAATCCCGCCCAATAAAAAATCCGGCGTCTATAAGCTGTTCTGCGATGAATGTGAACATGTTTACATCGGTCAAACTGGTCGTAATTTTCAAAATCTTTTTTACCAACACGTATCGGTGTATAAAAACAATCGTCCTGAAAGGTCGCACTTCGCTGAACATCTCATAGACAAAGGACATAATTTATCTCCCACTAGTACGTATAACATTTTACACAGAATAGATAAAGGTTTAAAACTAAATATTAGGGAACAATTAGAAATTAATAAACATAAAAATTATATAATTACAAAATTATAAACAGACCTAAGCAACTCCCCTCTGTTAAATATTTTTTCACTCACCTGTTTCATCCGTCACCACCCTCAATTCAGTATCAGGGACGGCACTACGATGGATTTGACACTTGTAGCATGTTATTCTAACGCCTAACATCTGCAGCGCCTGGGGATGCCTCGTGGAGACGCGAAACACGTATCGATGCGACGACCGGGACAGTCGTGGCAGCGACGGTGGTGGGTGCATGCGGTTTCTGTTCCTGATGGCCGACGCAGCAGCCGAGGCAGAGACTACCAGAGCAGCCATGGCAGCGACAGCATGTTGCATCTACTAGGTAGTGGGCGGGTGCCGGCGCTAGTCCGCATGAACTAATTGGTGGCGGAAGCACACAAAGCAGGTTAGATTAAATGGCATGTATTTTTTTTTTCTCTTTTCGTACATGTGTACGTAAAAGGAATAGGAGAGGAAAGATGTAGGGATGTAGAGAAGATGAATGAATATTAGATTCTATTGATTATCTATTTTTTAGTTAATAGATTCAGGCGTTATTTTGCGAAAGTCAAATCTACATGCAATTTGATCCAACCTGCTTTGTGTGCTTCCGCCACCAATTAGTTCATGCGGCCTAGCGCCGGCCGGCACCCACCCACTACTGTTAGTACATGGTACATGCCGACGCTGCCATGGCTGCTCCGGTAGTCTCTGCCTCGGCTGCTGCGGTCGTGCGCCATCTGGAACAGAATCCGCATGCCCCCACCACCACCGTCGCTGTCACGACTGGCCAGGTCGTCGCTGCGACAAGTGTTTCGCCTCTCCACGAGGCATCATCAGGCTTTGTAGACGTTAATCGTAAGAATAACATGCTACAAGTGACAAATCCATCGCAGTGCCGTCCCTTATATTGAATTGACGGTGGGGGTGGATGGTGTGAGCGAAAAGATATTTAATAGTGGGGAATGGTTTACGTCAGTCTGTTTGTTCATGAGAGTAATTTTAGAATTTTTATGTTTATTAATTTCTAATTGTTCCCTAATATTTAGTTTTAAACCTTTGTCTATGGTGTGTAAATTTTTTTTTTTTTTTTTTTTTTTTTTTTTTACGTTTACGTAAACCATTCCCCACTATTAAATATCTTTTCGCTCACACCATCCACCCCCACCCTCAATTCAATATAAGGGACGGCACTGCGATGGATTTGTCACTTGTAGCATGTTATTCTTACGATTAACGTCTACAACGCCTGATGATGCCTCGTGGAGAGGCGAAACACGTGTCGCAGCGACGACCAGGCCAGTCGTGGCAGCGACGGTGGTGGTGGGGGCATGCGGATTCTGTTCCAGATGGCGGACGACCGCAGCAGCCGAGGCAGAGACTACCGGAGCAGCCATGGCAGCGTCGGCATGTACCATGTACTAACAGTAGTGGGTGGGTGCCGGCCGGCGCTAGGCCGCATGAACTAATTGGTGGCGGAAGCACACAAAGCAGGTTGGATCAAATTGCATATCTATTTTTTATTTTTATATATAGATAGCGATCACTCAGCTGATAATAATGTAAATTAACTCATGTAACCTCTATATAATATCTTACAAGCAAGGTTTATTCTTATGCGAAACCCTTATTAAGGCGGGGCCGATCGGAATCAGTATGTTTCCGATCTTATCTACCATGTGGATTTTATGTGAATGAGCACGGTAGATCAAGTATCACATTTATGTTAAAATACGAAAATGACTACGTCTGTCTGTATCTCTCCCTTGTTGTTACGTTTTAACAACTAAAACTTAAACAGGTCGTAAGTAAGGTTGGTAAAGAGATAGTCTGGCAATTGAAGAAGCATATGTATAGTGTTTGTGATTATGGTTAGATATTATGTCTTTATATATATATATATATTTATATATATGTATATATTTTTCAATATGAGTGGACGGCACTACACTCCTAAACAGACCGATATTAATTAAATCTTGCTTATTTGGGTGGGTTGCTGGATAGTTTAGTTTCATAATTGGACTCGGTAGGTGGCGCTGTAATTAGGTTATTTTCTGTCAAAACAAAGTCTATCAAGTCCGCTAGAGTGGTGAGGGAGACCCATGTGAGCGAAATGCTAGTTTTTGTATAAATTTGCATGCATATTTATGATGATTTAAATTTAAATTCGATCGCGTCTTTGCAAGTGTCATTTATACTGAACACGCAGGCTAAGTAACGTCAACCGCAGCCTGTCTACAAATGTGTTTATCTATCTCGAGCTTCCCCACGGCTCTGAAGGCACGTTCAGTCGTCGTTCCCGCTGATGTCGATAGATAACAGTTGTTAAGCTAACTCAGTGGCATTTGGGCGGCTTGAAAACGCTGGTCTCGGCCAATCCGCTGTTGATCAGCGTGGTAAAGTATGCTCCAAACCCCTTCGGTAAAAGGGAGACCCGTATCGCTGCAGTAGGATGAGTTAGTATTGGTGTAGTATGTAGTAAATTTATATTCATTATATTATTTTTATAAATAACGGGAGAGCGTATTGGTTTAGCATTCCATCATGTTTCTGTTTTATGCACAGGGATCTATAAAATCTCTGCGAATGGAACAAATCTGTTAACATTTCGTCGCCATTTTCAGAAGAACGACCTCAGACCTACAACTGCACCGGCGCACTTGTATCTAATATTATACAGTTTCTACCAAGTATCCCTATTTATAGTTCAGCCTACGCCTATTTCACATTTTGTACAATATTAATCTAGATTTGTTTATCCTTATTTAATTCAGGATATTAAGCGAAAGTGGAAGTATCACAAATTTAAAGTTTTTATCTCCTTTTACTCCATAATTAGCAGTTCCTTAGCAGTCTTCCACAAGGATGGGACTTGCTCGTTAGAGCAAGAGAAAGTGAAAAGGCGCGTTACACAACACAACTTAGGAGCACACATCTACAGTACCGCTGCTGGTATGCCGTTTGTCCAACTCAACTTATGAATATCATTTCACCAGAGGGAGACTTTGTACAAAAGTCGTCTGTATGGGTACCACTGTCTCACCTATTTCTACCGCCAAGCACTATATTTATATAGCTGTGTTCCGGTTTGAAGGGTGAGATATGGCAGAGAAATTACTGGGTACTGTGACGAAACATCCTTAGGTCACAAGGTTGGCAGCGCGCGAGGAACATCCCCGTGGTGTTGCGAACGTCAATAGGCTGCGGTGACCGTTTACCATCTGTTGCGGGCCGCATGCTTGTTTGCCAATCTAGTTGTATAAAAAAAAGAATTTATATTTAGAGAGAGCAACTCTTACTGGACATCTCGCTGGGTGATTGAGATTTCCGGCATTGTGCTAACTCGCCATCGCAGATGACATGCTATTCGTCATTTGAGTGAGAATCAAAGAAATTATTCAGTACAACCGGTTTTCTCTTTGGACAACGTTCTTTGTCTTAACAATTTGTAAACTTTAACCAAATAAAATGTTAATTTCTGCCTACTTTGCATATTGACATGATATTAAATGTCTCACAGTATTGCCGGTAGATGGCGATATATTTAAAAATGTATAATATTTGATGAACAAGTCCTTTTATCACAAGGATATTCACACTTACACATGGAGACGGAATGACCAAAAAAGTGTGATTGATTCGATTTTGATAGACGTCTCCAAAAGTCGTTAATGGATATAAGCCTTCAGAGGTCCCACTCTTGAAACGGAACACTATCTAGTGATTAGTAGGTTTGTAGACCTTTTCAAGAAGTGGAAGCACTGGCAAGTGCGTATTTCTTTCAGGGACCATGAAAGAATAAGAAGTGAAGAATTGGAAGATGAAAGTGTAAGGAGTACGTATGTACGTCTAGTCAGTGAAAGACTTGCGAACGTGAGTTTTTCCGACTCAGATGTAGACGAATATTGGAAAGTTCTGAAAGAAAGTATGGTGGACAGTGCGAAGCAAGCACGTGGATGCGCAAAGAGACGTAGAACACTGAGAGGAGATGCCTGATGGGATGCGGAGGTTAAATCATTTTAAATTAAATCCGTGGAAGAAAAGAGTAAAGCGTGGCTGGATTACGTATTAACTTTGCACCAGAGTGATGGTATAATGGCGAGCTCGGTGGCTCAGTCGTGAATGACGACTTTGACACCAAAGCTCGTGGGTTCGATTGCCACACAAGGCAAAATTTGTATGCATGGACATGTCTGTTTATCTTGGTCTGGATGTTTTAAGAGAGGTAGGGCGTATCAAAGCAGCCCGTCTGGCTAAGTACCTCCACCTCATAGAAAACCGCAGGCAAATAACAACTCTCTAGAGGGTTGTTGTGTTTCTGCGTGTGAGTGAGGGCACTAGTAAGCTCCCAAGGAGTTGCTGTATAAGCAGCAGAGGAGGCATCGCGCGAGTGATACTTAATATAATATCGCAAGCGATAATAGGCTACGGTACCCGTTTACATCAGGTGGGCCGTATGCTTGTATACCCCCCGATGTAGTATAAAAATTAAAAAAACAGAAGAAGAAAAAAATATACCGTCGATGCAAGAATGTAACCTAAGCTTTAGTGAAAGAGAAGCGTGAAAGAGAAGCGTGAAAGACTACTTATGAATGACGAAGAATTTCAAGCCAAATATCAGACTCTTCTGGAGGGAGGTAAAGAAGTCTCGAAGTGGTTCGTCAGCATCCAGAATAGACAAGATACAATGTAAAGCTGGTGGCATTCTTGCTAACACTTAGGAAGTGTTAGAACAGTGGAGTGAATATTTTAGAGAAATGTATGATTATGTCTAGGACGCTGGCACTATGAATAAGTCTGTGACTGACTCGGCAGTGCCAGCGTACCATAAAGACATTACCGTGGATGAAATTGAATGGTCGATACGAAGTTTGAAAAATGGAAAGTCAGCGGGAATCGATATGGTTACAGCTGAGATGATCAAACTAATTAATGCCTTCCGGTTTTTGAGCTAATTATGCTGGAGAGCCGGAAGGGTTCCGACCGATTAGAGACAGTCATCGTGCCCATGTATAAAGGCAAGGGTTCACTTATGGAGTGCGCAAACTATAGGGCCATCAGTTTGATCAGCTTAGCAGCTAAAGTGTATAGTGAAAAATCATTGAAAGGAGAAAGAGGGTGAAATTCGATAGAATGCTTTGGGAAGCACAGGGTGGATTTCGAAGCGGCAAAAGATGTAGTTACGCATCAAGTTTTTTCCCTCCGCAACATTATCCGCAACTGGCTATGGACCAGAAGGTATTTTGCGGTTTTGTGCACCTTGAGAAAGCATTTGATAGGGTCGTGCGAAAAAATCTTTGGAACATGTCCAGATATGTGGTTGACGGTAACCTGCTTCGTGCTGTGCAATCCACTTACGAGATCTTTTTGTAACTATGGTAAAAGAAAAGTATTGTATATTTATTTCATCAATACTTATAATTATATTAACTTATCATTAATTAGACGCTACTCTAACTTCGTAGCGTCTAATTAATGTTTAGTTTGAAAGGAAAATATTTTCGGTGTATATTTTATGCACATTGTACTAATATTTTTGTAATAAGTACAATAATGTGTGCTACATTACGATAATCTTTTCAAAGGGACCTCTAGGAAATGGATGCATATTTTCACGAAAGTCTATTAAATGACCGGAATTAATACCCGTGTTTTGAGAGATAACAATAATATAATATTCTCGGGCAAATTATACATATAGGTATATATAATAATATATAGTGCCAACTAGATCCAAATCACGCAAAGCTTGTTCTATGAGTGATTGAGAACTGATAAACATAAGCGAATACCTTTATTTGTAAACATATAATTATAACACAGAGAAAATATCCAGACCAATACAAACAGACATGTTCGAGCACAAAAATATTTGCCTTGTACGGGCACTGAACTTCTGTTGGTGCTAAATTATATGTCTAAATTCTAACTTCAGTAGTACTTTGATTTGGTGGTCGAGCTGAGATCAATTACCATTTTTTATGTGAGGAAATATTTTCAACCATGTGGAAATTGACCACCAAACATCTCTATACTTGCGAGTACGTTTAGGTCGACTTAGCGCAAGTTACACTTAATATATCTGAAAACATAGCTATGCTTTAATAATCTCACACAGATTTTTACCACATGCAAGATTAAATAGGATAAGTTTGTCATGATGTGCGCACAAATTAATATAATTATATACCAGTAGTAGTTAAACTAAACTAGTCTATCTGAATCTTAAACCCCTCGAAAGAAAAATAAGTTTAGCATAGACTAAATCAGCTTATCTGTAAAGTATCTGCATACAAGTTATTTATTTGCAAACTAAATCTTATTTATGTGCAATCTAGCCTATGACAAAAGCGTTACCATGTAGAGGAAAATGTTAGAATGAGCATTTCAATCATTTCAATTTATTATTCTTGAAACTACTTTGTGTACTTCCGCTACCAATTAGTTCATGCGAACTAGCGTCGGCAGACACTCGCCCGTTATATACCCACATACATATCTTTCATACGGTCGTTTCTCCCACGCGTGCGATTGCCCGGCATTTGGAACATGAACCTCATGCACCCGCCACCGTTGCCGCCCTGGCTGTTTCGCCTCTCCAAGAGGCATTTTCAGGCGCTGTAGTTACTAAGAAATGATTCGTAGCATGGTATGACTAACTACACTAGCCCATTCGCTTTTTACTCCCGTGACAAATACGAGGTGATTAGGAATGTGCATATTACATGTCTTCTAATATCGCCCCAGTCACTGCATAGTAGTCAATGTTCTCTGAATTGAACCAGAGCTGCCTCCACGGGTAGAGTTCATGCAATCCATAGTTTGTTGATTTATAGTAGGTACCATAAGCGACGTTATCCGGCGGGATGACTCGGGTCGCGTCTGGTCCACTTGGGTCCGGATAAAACAGTGGTCTCATGAATCAAGCCATCATTGAATAAGAGTTATTCAGCCGGACGTGTAGTCGGTAGAATAGAGAAAACTAGAGAGGTTGTATGATCCTATATCAGGTATCTCATTGAAGAATGCAACATCTGAGCGAAATCATAGGCAGCAAATTCAAAAAAATAATTAATAGCAACATGCAATTTGATCTAACCTACTTTGTGTGCTTCCGCCACCAATTAGTTCATGCGGCCTAGCGCCGGCCGGCGCCAACCCACTACCGTTAGTAGTTGCAACATGCCGACGCTGCCATGGCTGCTCCGGTAGTCTCTGCCTCGGCTGCTGCGGTCATCCGCCATCTGGAACAGAAGCCGCATGCCCCCACCACCGTCGCTGCCACGACTGGCTTGGTCGTCGCTGCGACACGTGTTTCGCCTCTCCACGAGGCATCATCAGGAGTTGTAGACGTTAATCGTAAGAATAACATGCTACAAGCCTAACGCCTGAATCTATTAACTATTTAATAGCAACATTCATTAACAACTCAGCTAGTGTTTCTAAATGAGCGTAGGATGGCATATGATTAATTAGAGATGCGAATGGGAGATGGATCTACACCAGATATCGATAAGACCTTCCGACTAGGTTTTGGAAAGTAGCTAGCCTGTATCATTCCCCATATAGTGGGATACTTCATACAAAATTCATCAAAATGATTTATTCAACTAATACTTTTACATTTTTATATTACAAGCAACTTGATCTGAACTACTGTATGCGCTTTTACCAATCACTTAAAGCAGTTTAGATCAAACTTTGACTTCCGCAACGTCTGAATCTTAAAACTATTTATTTAAACTGCTATTGTATAATTATTTTAATTTAGAAACAAAATAGCAAGGGGAAAAAATATATACTCCTATTTCATTACATAATTTCATTTATTTATTATTAATTAATTACAATGTGTTACCAATGTCATTATTGTCGTGTTCTATCAGAAGGTGATGTCAAGAGCCTTAGAAACCGAGAATGAGAAGAGCAGTGAATGTTAAAGAAGCGAGTGAGGTGTGTAAGGATCGAGTCACGTGGCGCTCCGTCCTCTGCCTACCCCGCAAGGAATTTGGCGTGAAGTTATAGATAGGTAGACATGAAAACGGTAATTAGTGCATGTACTACATGGATTCCCTTAGGTTCAGTTGCAGGGCAACAGTAACGACAACAAAATAAGGCAAACCCTTTATAAGGCATAAGCATCCAGGGGTGGAAAAATAAAAGTAATTATGGTTTTATAATAGTTTTATTATGCTATTTCAAAAAAAAAAAATGTAATAGGAATAAAAAAGAAATAGTGAAAATCAGTTCTATTTTACGTTTTATGGCCAAGTGCAATGAGCACCAAGTCTGATTGAAGCGGATTGTGATATTTTTTAAATTATCTCTTAAACAATGCAGCCAAAAAACATGTTGTAAAAAACGAATTTTATATAAATAAAATTTCCTTAGTGATAAAGCAATTTATGAAAAAACCGTCTAATAGAAACATCACTCAATAGATTACGACACGGTCGCGGTTCCATACCTTTGTCGTATTATCTCTTTAACCATTCGTCCAAATTATATGCTTTAAAAGGGAAAAGTCTTTTGATTTAAACACTTGAGACGATAAATTTACTTATTTTGATAGGAATTGATAATTGTTGATAATACGAGTATGACCAAGAAACATGACCTAACGAAGTATCGCGTATTTTATTTATTTTGTTGAAACCTGACGTTTCGAACGCTTTGCAGCGTCCGTGGTCGCAGGAAAGACTACTACTAGTAAAATAAATAAAACACGCGATACTTCCGTTAAAAATAGTTTAATTTCAATGTGTAACAATCGCGAAAACCTAAGACAATACTATGACCTAACGATTTAAATTATTTTTACTAACTACTTTTTGTGAATTAAATATTAAAGTTAGACATATGTTGCCGCAGAATTTTTTGTAGGCATTATCAAGCTCTACAACTTTTCTCTAGAACTCAATCATATATCGTTCATCGTAAAGGCAGTATCCGTAAGAAACGTTTTCGTTCGACCGTTTTTTCTCCGGCTTACTTTGCAAATCCGACTACCACGCAAAGTCTTTTCCTTTTTCGGGTTAATATATAGCCTATGACACTCACAAATAACGTGGCTTTCTGTTGGTAAAATAATTTTCAAAATCGGTTCAGTAGATCCAGAGATTACTCCCTACAACCTCTTTATGATATAAGTATAGATTAGTGTACTAGGTATAGTATAATTTTGCTTAATAAAATTTAAATAAATTATTACTATTGCTACTATTACTGAACTATCGGTAACTTAGGTTGCTGAACATAGGCCTCCCGAGGCGCATGGCCCTCTATAAGAGCCTTTCGCCTCGATCCTGTGCCACCTGCTTCCATCGACTCCCTACAAACCTCTTGAGGTCGTCGCTCCATCTAGTCGGGTGGCTTCCCACACTGCATGTACCAGTATCAGGACGCCATTCGATAACCTTTCTTGCCCCAACGGTTCTACGAACTAAATGGATGGCCCACTGTCACTTCAGCTTGGGCTATGTCGGATATCTTAGTTCCGCTGCGGATATCGTCATTTCTGATTCCATCACGCAGAGAAACCTCAGCATGACTTTTTCCATAGCACGCTGAGCGTTCTTGAGCTTCCCCATACGGCCTACAATAAAAGATTATATATTTATGATTGTCTTTGTGTTGTCATTCTTAGTTGAGTAGTAATTCGATTCTGAAAGACGTTATAACAATTGCGGTAATACTTTTAGAGAGTTACTTGATCTGGAGGCGAATATTAATTTTAATACTGTAATAGGGAATTTTACCCTCATCCTTTTTGGTAAATGATATCTTTATTCATTTATCATTGATCAGTGATCGGAAAGTTAAGGGGGAAAAATGTACTAACACATGTCGTATCTATAATATAAAAAAGTATTTATATGTATAATAAAATAAAGGAAAAAACTATTTTCTAAAAAAAAGTTCGCTGTATTTTTATGAAACTATCGTTATTTACTGCTGTTTAATTATCTTGTATAAATTTATAAATGAAAGAAACTTCCAGAATGTAATTTTATACGGCAGAACCTAAAATTGGACCCAAGTATTGTACGAAATGACCGATTTTCTGCGGGCATATTTCTTTCCGGGATGAAAGACGAGGAGGAAGCAATGTTGGCTGCATTCTGCCTATGAATGGACAGGAATAAATTCATCTATAGGAAGAATGCGGCCTACATTGCTTAACTTGCGTATTTGTTTCGGCTGACACGTGCAATTTAGGTAACCTTCCAATACCTTTTGCGTACTAAACAATGAACTTGCCACACAAGGAAACAAAAGCAGATTGTATGCAAATAATGTATAAATTATGTAACGGGCGGATGCACAAGCATTTCGTTCACGTGCTCACGGAACAACTAATGTAAATGGTGTATATAACAATTACACAATCATAACCCCTCTGATCTTTATAAAAGAACACACAATGAAAATGTAGACAATGTCTGTTTTAGTCAATCAAATTTCCACTCTAAATTCGACTCCGCCTTGGGGTGAATTCATTAATTTTCTTATTTTTATTTTATCCAACGTATTCACTTTCATTACGGCACGTGGATTTGGATTTTCAGGCATGCCTACATATAATCGTTATATAAAAATAGAATTTATTCGAATTGGACAGGTGTTCCAGAGATTACCCCTACAATGAAACAAATATTACCTATTTGTAATATTGCTGTACTTTACGTGACTTAGATAATTAGCAAAATGGCATTTTGATCAGGTAAATAAGCGGGTACAGATTGATATTCCTGTATTACGGGATCACATATGAAGCGATGATAATCTCAAATAATGATATCTAATCATTGCGAATGAAGCATGCAAAACGTAAATGCGACATTTTAGTTACTTTAGGCCCGCATCATTTTACTTTATCATAATGGACATCATGCTTTTTACTTATGCTGTCGTATGAACAGATCGACAAATAAGTACATAATAGTCTATACTAATATTTAATGCGAAAAAGTTTGTTTGAACGCAGTAATCTCTGGAACTACGAGGCTGATTTGAGAAATTATTTATGCGTTTGATAGCACCATTCTTGAGGAAGATTATAGCCTATTCAATATCACAATAAGAATCTTACAAATCAAGGAAAGGGAAGTAAAGTAAGAAGAAGTCTCCTACGATATTCTGGTATACGCGCGAATGAAGTCGAGGGTCGCAGCTAGTAAATCTACAAGATGCCTGCACTAAAATATAATTCCCAGTGACCTGCATATGTACTTCGTTTTTTAACATAATCAGAAGGTCTCCAATTTGTAATTCAATCTCGATACTGCGAATGTACGAGATCGATATCTTAGTAAAGTATGTTCAGCAGTAAGGATATGGACGTTAAATATATGTTTTGGATAACGATTAATGGTGTAAAATGTCCGATACGCAAAATAACAAGTCAGCTTTTAATGCCAGTCAGGTGCTAATGATCGAAATGTCTTATTTAGTAATCGGTTAATTGGTGGCTAATTCTGTTAACGAAATCTCAATTCAAGCGTTTCGATTCAAGCGCTTGTTTTCATGGAATTGTAGGCATGTTAGTGTTAAATAGACCTCAAAAAGGATATTCGTCGCGTATGTACAGGAACACCGTTCCTATATGAAATCTATATGTTTGTCTGTGTGTGCGTGTCTTTCGCTTTTTTTCGAAATTTTGAATTTTGACTTCAGATTCGGATTCAGCATAAAAAAGTAGAATAGGAATGTCTGAAAAACCAGCCTCCTATCTCAAGGAACATGGTTAAAACGGCCGACAAATAAAATAAAAAAATTGAATTTTTATTACAGATTTGAAAAGTAAATTAAAAAGTAGAGTAGGAATGTCTTAAAAACCAATATCATATTTCTTAATGAACATGGTCAAAATGACCGACAGTTTAAAAAAAAAATTAATTGTTATATAATTGATGAGCCATGTGTTCCTCTGGCAATGCAAGCTTGCGCATTCTCAACTGGTTTTTTTGGGTATGTTCCCGATATATCGGAAACAGTTTAACTGATTTAGATGATACGACTTGTATTATGTTAAAGTAGATCCGGATTTGATTCCATATAAATTGTTTTATATTTCATGAGTAGTTAAAACCTTTATAAGAAAAAAACTATAATGAACCGACTTATGGTTTTTATTTTGTTCATGATTTGTTTTTCTTTTAATGATCTTGTGCAATTATCTTGGTGATAATTTAATCAAAATCAAAATTTGATTTGATATTTGAGATCAAAATATTTTACATACTTAAACCTGCAATTTGATCCAACTTGCTTTGTGTGCTTCCGCCACCAATTAGTTTATGCGGCCTAGCGCCGGCCGGCACCAACCCACTACTGTTAGTAGGTGCAACATCCCGACGCTGCCATGGCTGCTCCGGTAGTCTCTGCCTCGGCTGCTGCGGTCGTCCGCCATCTGGAACAGAATCCGCATGCCCCCACTACCACCGTCGCTGCCGCTAGGCCGCATGAACTAATTGGGGGCGGAAGCACACAAAGCAGGTTAGATCAAATTGCATGTAAATTTGACTTTCGCAAAATAACGCCTGAATCTATTAACTATACTTAAACCTGTCGGTTTTTTCATACACATGAAAGATAAATTTTTGGAGATCGAATCTCACTTAACAGTGGGACCGACGTGCGTGGAAGATGAGTTAGGCTGTGTGACACTGTCCCACTATCATCCCATGTCTCTATTGAACTCACGGTCTTAATCTCTCATTAAGAAAAATAGCCAAGAATTGTATGGGAAAACGTATATAACGGGGTCTGACAGGATATGAGCGTATCATTCGCGGGAGGCGCAAAGCACTTGCTCTTTTCGTGCCGTCGGCAAAGGTAGGCACCCCGCAAATTATTTAATTCTCTTTCCATAATGTCTCAGTGCAGCCTTTCTTCCCCTTCAGGGGCGGCAACGCATACGAATATGCCTTCGCTGCTATCCGGCGTTCGTGGGTACTCTTATTACAATATTAACACGTTGAACTCTCCCTACTACCTACTACTCTATTGCGTACGCTGCTCTGCCTCCTCGATACTTCTTCGGACAACTATGCACGGGAAAACTAGTAGATAACCGCAAAATTTCGACGAGACCTGATGCGTGAAGTACATGAGTATCATTTGCTACTCATTTGCGACCGTTGCGCAAAATTTGTAGCCTAACACTTGTAGATTGTATTCGCAATGATGATCGTAAAAACAGAGTTGGTTTGAAAGTGAGCGTCGGTCGTAGAAAGAATGCAGGATGAAAGAATGACGAAGCAGATGTACAACGCTAAAGTTGAAGGATGTAGGAGCCGAGGTAGGCCGAGACTTACCTACCATGACCAAATTGGTCGTCTTCTATCACAAGGTGATGTCAGGAGCCTTAGAAATAGGGGAGCGTGCATGAGAAGAACAATGAATGTTAAATAAAAAAGCGAGTGAGGTATGTAAGGATCGAGTTACGTGGCGCTCGGTCCTCTCTGCCTACCCCGCAAGGGATTTGGCTAGAAGTTATAAGTGGACCGTATGCTTATATGTCTATATAAGCGCTTGATGTACATGTTTAAGCACACAAATGTTTGTCTTGTGGGGAAATTGAACTCGTGAGTTTCAATGTTAACGTAGCATTAGCCACTCCGTCACTGGGTCTTTCATTTTCACGTGATGTTAGATAGAACAGTGATGATGATATTTAATGCAATGAGCAAAGTAACAAGAGCGCGCGCGCATATATTACTAGTACGTATCAAAGGGATACTTTGTACAAAAGTCGTCTGCGTGTGTACCTCTGTCTCACCTATTTCTACCGCCAAGCAGCTATATTTATATAGCTGTGTTCCGGTTTGAAGGTTGAGAGATGGCAGAGAAATTACTGGGTACTGTGACGAAACATCCTTAGGTCACAAGATTGGTAGCGCGCTAGTAACATCCCCGTGCTGATGCGAGCGTCAATAGGCTGCGGTGATCCATCTGATGCATTATTGTTTGCCAATCTAGTTGTATAAAAAAAACGTATACTACGAGTGTTGATCGTAGTATTATATTAAATTAAGATTCTGTTTAACATTACGACGCCACGGTCTATTACTACGTTACATGGTTACGTAGTTTAAGAGGGTAGCCAGTGACGCGAGACAAGCCGGATTGTTCTTGTATTTCACATACGAGTGGCAATATATGTAGTAAAGTAGATAAGTCAAGATGAAACCAGTTGTATTTCTATGGCCAAAATAGTTATGAATAATAGAAAAGACCTATAAATATAAAAGAAGCGAGGGAGCTGTGTAAGACAACATCTTGTGGCGTTCGGTTCTCTCGCCTACTCCGAGACCTATAAGTATAGGGAGACATAAATAGAGGCCGCTGTGGGGTGATTTCTAAAGGAATGGGATGTGTGAATCAAGTTTAAGTTTTTCATAAGGTGTATAGCGGAGAAAACCTTGGCAAAGCATAAAAAGGTTTTCTGCGCCTGCCAGAGAGAATGGACCAACATTGATCTATACTTTGTAGGTAAGGGGCGGACAGTATTTTGATACGCTCTAGTGCCTGTGCAGGATTTAAGTGGTTATGTCAGGGTAAATGGGATCAATGAGATAGGATTGTGTAGCATCTCTTTGACTGTTCAACTTATTCTTGGACAGTTGCTCGACAGAAAGAGTATAACTGTCGAATACTCTTTCAATGCTGGCCGTATGTAGAAGCTCAAGGTCGCTCAGCGTGATATGAAAAGAGCTATGCTTGTCATTTCTCTGTGAGATAGAATCAGATATGAGGATATCTGCTTTAGAACTAAGCTATTCGTCATTGCCAAAAGGATAAGCGAGCTGAAGTGGCATCATCTCAGCCTGTATTCGTCCATTACTGAACATAGATCTCCCCTCTACAGTGCCACTCATCTCGATCCTGTGCATGCTGCATCCATCGACTCACTACAAAAATCTTGAGGTCGTCGCTCTATCTAGTGGGGGTCGTCCCACACTGCGTGTACCTGTACGCGGACGCCATTTGAGAACCCTTATTCCCCAGCGGTTCTCGTCTATGTGGCTGGTTCACTGCCACTTCAGCTTCCTTATCCTCTGGGCTATATCGGTTACCTTAGTTCTGCTGCGGAGGAGGAGAAGGAGGATGCATAGAAATGCCGAGCATAGCTTTTTTCATAGCACGCTGAGCGACCTTAAGCTTCCCCATATGACCCGCAGTGAAGGGTCACGTCTCAGTTTCGTATGGCATCACTGGCAACACACACTGTTCGAAGTTGACCTTGCTCTTCAGCCCTTGAGGTATCTTGGAGGAGAAGATGTGTCGAAGTTTCCCGAACGCTGCCAAAGCCGAGTGGGATCCGTCTGTTGACCTCTCGTTCGAAGTTGGACTTACCTAACTGAATAACCTGCCGTAGGTAAATATATTCGTCAACCACTTCGAGCTTAGTCCATCTAACCGTAACCGGCATAGGTGTAACATGGACATTCGACATGATCGTTGTCTTGTCCATGTTCATCTTGAGACCTACCTGGTTGGAAACACTATTGGGGTCAGTGAGCATAGAGGTCCTGTACTCGGATATACATCGTAGCGTTGCTGTATAAGCACTTTAACGCTTCGATGTATCGATAGTCAATTCGACATCGCTGGAGAGACTGTAGCACCGCAAATGTCTCAACGGAATCAAAGGCCTTTTCGTAGTCCACATACGCCAAACGTAAGGGCAGATTATACCCCTTAGACTTCTTTATAATCTGGCGAGTATGTATGTGATCCACGGTACTAAAGCTTTTTCAGAATCCGGCTTGTTCGGCAGGTTGGAATTCATCAAGTTTGCGTGCGAGAAGGTTTGTGATGACGCTCGAAAACAGTATATAAACGCGGCTCAGAAGGGATTTCGGTCTATAGTTCTTTAAAAGGCTTTTATCACCCCACCCACCCTAAAAAAACACATGTCCAGGCTTCTGCTCCGCGCTTCCGGTGTTTCACCTGAGTGTATGACGGAATTGAATAGCCTCTGAAATACTGTAAGTATCGGCTTTCCGCCCGCTTCCAGAAGCTCCGCCGTATTTCCGTTTTCACCCGGTGCATTTCCATTACTAAGTTGTTTGAGAGCCATTCGAATCTCGTACAGACTGATATCCGGGATATCTTCGGTATAGTGTCGGGCCAGTTAATCACTTGGGTCGTTACTAGCACTGTTGCCCGGTTGTAACGACGACGTACAGCTGTCCAAATAATTTCTCCATCACACTCAGAATCTCAGCCTTCGTAGAAATAATGGCGTCAGTGTTGGTCTTAAGCTTCGTAAGTTAACTTTACCCAACAGTACAATCTTTGGCATAGACTTGGAGCATTGGTTACGCTCTATCGCCTATTTAACATAAATTGTATTAAATTGGCGTATGTCTCGCCGTATGCATTTAGAGATCTGTCTGTTCAGCTGTCTGTACTTTAGCATGTGGGCTACAACTGCAACTACAATTTACGTCTGACCTGCATGAGATTTTGCGTGTGAGTCGAGAGCTTTTGGGTTATTTTTGGGCGAGGCCTCAGGAACTGAGCTCCCGCTGCATAGGCCACGTTTCCATGAGCTTGCTGTTGATATTGTCCGGTGCTATGCAATCATCAATAGGCACTGAAAACGATTACGAAGTTCGAGTTGAAAGCTATCGGGGTTTTGGATCATGGCACGAGATGGACGGAGCGTAAACTTTACCAGGCGAGACCTTTCCTGCTTATGTTAAGGTTCAAGATGCCTTTTACCATCCGGTGATCCGGTTTTCACTGTGTTGATCACAGAAATATCATTGAACAAACTAACTATTTTGTTTTTCGTCGAACTATCCGGGCTATTCCGAGTCCATTTGCGCTGCGGCTGCTTCCTGAAGAAGGAGTTCATCATAAAGAGTTCTTCCTTCTCCATGAAGTCCTCATCGTCGGGGTATGACGAAGTTGGTGCGTCGACCTGTATGATTTTCAGCGGATATCATTGGATAATTCTGAGTATAAGGTACGCAACCCTCGCCGACACAGCCTCGATCTTTAGCACATTGCTGACAAGAAGCTTACGGACGATAAAACAAACACCACCTTAGAACGTCGCCCTCCCGGTAATAAAGCAAGTTGCCAGATTTAAGGATCATCGTGGCAGTGGCAGTGATCCAGCCATATAGTTAGTAGGGAAGAAAGGTTCTTGACTAGTGTTCCCGTGTTGATACGCACCCACTAGATGGAGCGACGTCCTCAAAAGGTGTGTAGGGAGTCGATGTATGTAGTTGGTACAGAATCAAGGCGAATGGCTCTCGAGAGGGTCATGCACTTCGGGAGGCGTATCTTTAGCAACCCACCACCAACCCATGACTCCACCGACCTTGCGGTCGTTTGCGGCTGATATGATGATGATCAATAGCGCTTAAGTAATACGTATTGGTGAGTGCGGAGGGCCTTTATGCGCAGTTGGTTTGTGGTAATATACTTATGACAATTGTAAATTACCCATGAGAACGGAGTTTTGCGAATTTCCCACTGATTAATATGTCAATAGCTTTACGATACAAATTTTCTAATAAAATGAGTATTTAATGAAGTGAATACAGGCCTGTATACACGGAAGCCGTTGACAGTTTAATGATAGGCTGGCTCATTGCCAGTTACGAACTGGCGAACCTACCTGCTATTAGCTTGTTATTGAGGAACCCGCCGCCCTACAGCGATTCTTCATTTTTACAGCGATTTTTCACTCCATACAAATGATTAAAAATGCACTTCGTAGTCAACTCATTCTAGGTCGGCTACTTCTTCTTCTTCATTCTAGCTGCGCTCACACAGACTGGAACAGACTAAGGTCAATGTAGACAATGAGATGGATTGATGAACTCCATCTTTTAGAAAACCGCATCCATATGACATATTGACTAGCCAGGGGGAGGAGTGATTAGTAATGCTATTTAACCCCAAGGCTCTTAGGTTCGATTCCCATACAGGACAAACATTTGTAGGCCATATGCTCGCATGCCTCCCGACGTTCTATAAAAAATATGACAATTTCCTTTTTTTTTTTTTTATTATAGTTTCAATCATACATCACTTATACTTAAGTAATATTTAAATAACTTAGTATAAGTGGCCGTGTGGCCTCGGCGTAAGAATATACTATTCTTAATAAGAATATAGTATCCAAAATAACATAATTTCAGGTGCAATTCGAGTATACGTGACATCTGAACTGGTATGAATGAACATACTTGTATCTCAGATGCCACTTACATTCACAAAACGCAGGACGATGTGTGGATTATGCTACACTTAAAATTTTAAAACAATATCCGTATAATTACCAATATCAATACACGAACACTGTACCAAAACCAAGAAATCGGCAGTAATAAAATAAAAATCAAACACGTAGATTACATTTTAGATTACATTATTACAACAATAAAAACAAAAATAAGGTACAGTCGGTCGCAGACCATGCGCAACAGGACCGCTTTTGAATCTTGCGAGCGACAATATTGTAATAATAAACATAGCAGTCACAATTCACTGAAATTACTCACGCTTGCGTCAATTGGCCGAAGCGTGCCGAAGCATGCCGCAGCATACCGAAGCAACTCGATGTACGCTCGAGTATTGTAACGAAAATCATAATAGTTTAACTAAGAAATTAGTGCTTAGGCTATTTAAAATAACATTAATGATATGATTTAATCTCACAAAATTTTTACCGTGTCGCGTCTATGGTCGACGCTGGCCATTATTTTGGGTTCAGTCAGACTTGAAGCTTAAGGCAGCCAGTGAAATTACACAGTATATCTACAATAAGAGATCCGTACATCAGAGGTAAACGACACGTAAACTGCTATCCGTTTTCCACCTGTTGTTTGCTTGGTTAAATCCAATAATAACCAATTGATCAATTCGAAGAACAAGACCAAGAAACTGTTTACTCCTACTGATTTAATATTCGAATTCCCCTAATACTAAATTAACATACTTTTAAAAATAATATTTAATCAATTTAGTACTGAAAAATATGTTTTCAAAGAAACATTTCCGAGAAAAGGAAACACCATATTAGTAACTGTTTCTCTTGAGAATCCAAATTATAAACAAAATGCTTGCGAAAATATGTTAGTTGTTAGAGATAAAATTTCCATTACAATATACAACCATACAGTAAACCACCTGATGTAAAGTGGTTACCGTAGCCTATTAACGCTGGTAATACATTAAGTATCACTCGCGCGATGTCACCTCTGCTGTTAACACAGCAACTCTTTGGGAGCTCACTGATAACCTCACTCACACACAGGAATACACCAACCCTCCATGGAGTTTGTTATTTGGCTGCGGTTTTCTGTGAGGTGGAGGTACTTCCTCAGACGGGCTGCTTAGGTGCGCTCTATCTCTCTTAAAAACACCCAGACCAAGACATGTTCATGCACACAAACACATGTTTGTCCTGGATGGGGCAACTCCCTAAGGAGTTGCTGTGTTAGCAACAAAGGCAGAGGCGGCGGGTTTACTGGCAACTTCTGGCATACATTTCGGCGCGACTGTAGGGTCCAGGTAGAATAGGTGATGATCTACCTGGTTCATCTTGTCCAGAACTATTTTCCATGGAAGGAAAGGCGTTGATAGTTTAGTAATAATTTAATTACCAAACACAATTACAATAATTAATACTTAATAAATCAATTAGATATGAAAATGATTCAGGAGTGATCTGTGTCACTTTTATCCGTGCGAACGACAGGGCGGTCGCGACGAGACTGCCACGCCGCCCGCCATCTTGTAACGCCCGCTCGACCATCCCTTTCACTCGCACTTCGCCTGATTCATAGAGCGATCGACGTTGTAAACAGCCCATCGCGCCACTGCGCACGTGCAAAGGTTGATGGGGTGATTTTGTGTTACTTATGAACACCTGGCGTTGACAGGCGCCGACACGGCCATTCTGCTCATTGGTCGCCCCCGACCTGATAAAGAAAAATTAACACAGCAACAGCTCTATCAACACTACTATATATTATTAAGTTAACTTGTATTGGTTCGAGAAGCCCTTGTTCTCTTCAACTGCTGATATTCAACATTGAACTCAATTGTGATTATAGACTATGGAGGCGCCTGTCCTCAAACAATTTACTTCAACACAGGTCAACAGATAGGGAGGCCCCTGTCCTCAACCAATCTACTTCAACACAGCTCAACAGATAGGGAGGCCCCTGTCCTCAACCAATCTACTTCAACACAGCTCAACAGACAGGGAGGCCCCTGTCCTCAACCAATCTACTTCAACACAGCTCAACAGATAGGGAGGCCCCTGTCCTCAACCAATCTACTTCAACACAGCTCAACAGACAGGGAGGCCCCTGTCCTCAACCAATCTACTTTATCACAGCTCGACAGATAGGGAGGCCCCTGCCTCAACCAATCTAATTTAACCCTGCTTAGCACATAGGGAGGCACCTGTCCTCTACCTTAAACTCATTTTTCAAAACACAGAAAAGTGTTCAAGCTATTGTAATAAGAAAGTAATCATACCTGCAGCACAGTATTGTCTGCATTAACGCGTTCGCTAGTGCATGCTGCATCAGCACGTTTCTCTGGTTCTATTTCTATCGCCGACACGTTTTCTTCAGTGCAATTTTCACCTGGTTTTGGTGCTAACCTAAGTTGATCGTGCGCTACCTTCTTTGGTCTTCCACTGCCGGTAACTTTCTTAACTTGATACCGGTCACCTGGTAGTATTTTCCAAATTTCGTAAGCATCGGGGTATTTTAGATCAAGCCCTATCTGACTTCTCGGGTTTGTTTTGAACAGAACTATTTCGCCTTTGATGAACTTCTTTACCTTGGCTTTCGTTTTATCAAACCTTATCTTATCATCAGTACTTCTGGTGTCAATTTTCTTTTTCATGTAGTTATCAAGTTGCGTCCGATCTACGCTGCAATGCTGTTCATCGATAAGTGATATGAGTTCTGCGGGTACAGCACACTCTCTTCCAGTGAGTGCTTTTATTGGACTTACATTTGTCGACTTACTCTTGGTGCAGTTAATGGCAAGTTGAAGCGCATCAAGCCCCTTTTTCCAGTCCTTAGTTTCATAGTTGCGGATTATTGTCAGCCCATTCTTTACAACACTCATCATTCGCTCCACCTGACCATTAGCACGGCTTGCACCCGGCGCAATAAAATGTTGATGTATTCCATGTTCTTTACAGTAGTTCTCGAACTCCGCCTTAAATGCGGTGTCTTGATCGCTTATTATTTGTCGAGGTGCTCCGAACAGGGATACAACTCCTTTCAAAGCTTGAAGCATGGAGTTTGAAGTTTTGTCCGTAGCGTAAGTTAGTGTAACAAACTTAGTATAAGCATCGATAACCACAACAACATATTCATGTTTGTTGTTTCTCTTCGTAAGATGACCTGTCATATCAATGTGAATGGTGTCGAATGGAATAGGTTTCTTCTCCAAAGGGTGCATTTCCATTTGTTTTGCTCCCGAAGGTCCCTTGCTGGTTTTGCATATCACGCAATTACTAATAAACCTCCTGACTGTGTTTGACATCTCTGAGAACCAGTAGTTCTCTCTAATCTTGGCTAAGGTCTTTTCCCATCCGAAGTGTTTCAAGGCTGTGTGATAAGCGTTTATAATGCTCCATTGGAAAGATCGAGGAATTACCTTCTTCCACTTGTTTGTGTTTGGTTCCTCATCACAATATTGACGTTCTAAAACGAAATCTTTCAATCGGTACTCATCTATGTTTTCACCTCGTTCGATACCTTTTATTATTTTAGCTAATCCCTCATCACGACGTTGCTCGATTTTTAACCACGCGTCGACGTTTTGTGCCAGGTTGATACACACCACGGGATTTCGACTGAAAAAGTCCGCATGCTTCATGCGACAGCCTTTGCGATATTCGATGTTGAAATCGTAACTTTGCAGGAATGACCACCATCTGTGGATCCTTGGTAGAAGTTCGTGTTTGTGGGCTGAAGTCTTGATAGCATTACAGTCCGTCACAACTGTAAATGATCTTCCATACAAATACTGTCTGAAATGTTTTATGGCTCGAACTATGGCAAGTGTTTCGAGTTCGTAGGAATGATAGTGACTTTCCGGTGAAGTAGTTCGTTGGCTCATGTAGGCCACCACATGTTGTTTGCCATCTTTATTTTGTATCAAAACAGCGCCAAGACCTGTACTACTGGCATCGGTATGTAGTTCCGTTTGTAACCCTTCTTGAAAAATAACAAGGATCGGTTCTGACGTCAAACGTCTAACGATATCTAGTCGAGCGTTTTCACAAGCAGGTGTCCATTCAAATGACACGTTTTTCTTTGTCAAATTGTATAATGGAATCATTCGCTCTGAAAAGTTTGGTATGAAACGCCGGAAGTAACCCGCTAATCCACAGAATTGCCTGACGTGTTTTGTGTTACATGGTACGGGTGACTTTTCTAAGGCTTCAACCTTTCGTTTGCTTGGCATGATGGTACCATTGGAAACTATATTTCCGAGATATTCGATGGACTCCTTGAAGAATGAACATTTCTTCGAGTTTACTGAAAATCCGGCTTTGGTAAGGGCGTCTAGAACACGGTCGAGCATTTGCAGTCCCTCAGGGATTGAATTACACTTTATTAAGACGTCGTCCATATATACCATGATGTTATCCAGAAGTGGTCGTAGTGCAGTTACAATTGCCCGTTGGAATACTGCGGGAGCATTCATCAATCCAAACGGCATACGAACGTATTCATACAGGCCATCTGGTGTAATAAAAGCTGTCTTCGGGATAGATTCTTCATTAATTGGTATTTGATAAAATCCTTGAGCCATATCGAGACTTATGAAAAAGCTTGCATCTGCCAATCTATCGATCTGGTCCGAAATAATTGGTAACGGAAACTTGATGGGAATGGTGTTGGAGTTCAATTCTCTGTAGTCGGTGCACATCCTATCATCGCCGTTTTTCTTCTTTACCAGTAATACTGGACTTGCGAACTCGGAAGTACTTTCACGTACAATGCCGTTATCCACAAGCTCTGCAACAATTGACTTTACCTTCTGGCGCTCTACTGGTGCCATTCGATAAGGCCTACGCGACACAACTTTCGTCGGATCTTTCAGGTTGATATTCATTGTCCCAGTTAATACCTTAGTTTTTGGCGTACCAGTTATAAAGGTGGCTTTGTATTTCATTAATAAAGTTTTTAACTCACCAAGTTCAGGTTCCTTCAAATCAGTGTCCAAATTGCTCAAAATGCTTTCATCATCCGTTGTTACTGTCAATATAGTCTGCTGTCTCATGAGAGTCGCGCCACTTTCTGTAATTACTACAGACAGACCAGGTGTTTTCACTAGATCTGAACCAATAAGGACATCACACGATATTTCATGATCTTCTATAACGTATAGAGTAATCTCTACATGAATGCTATTAATTTCACCTATTGCGCAGATTCTTTGACAAGACATAACTGGAACATTATTCCCTAATCCCTTGAGCAAAAGGGTGCAGTCTTCGCGTTTTCCGGGTAATGAACAGCTAATTGACCGTTTTACTAGCGAGCGGTCTGCACCGCTGTCGAATAAGGCGGTGTACCTGTTATTACCAATCTTGATAGCCATAGGTGTGGATATGGCTTGCTTTTCACCAGCTAAGTTTATTTTGTCAGCCTCATCACCCATCTTTTTAAAACAAACCGATTCAGTGTGACCAAGTTTTTCACAATAATTACATTTGATTCTTGGTCGCTCAATAGGCTTTGGTGTTAAGTGGTTGGAAGTAAGTAATGGTTTAGGATCATTCATATATTCTTTGTTTTTAGGACAGTTCATTTGAATATGACCACTTTGTCCACACCTATAACAAACTGTGGTGTCTCTATTTGCCCTGAACCTTGGGCGTTTCGTAGGAGGTTCACCTAGGCCGGGTTCTCGAGGTTTGATCATTGACGCCACTGAAATTAGTTCAGGTACTGTGGAACACTTACTTGACAATAGCCGTAGGCGTAGGTGCTCATTGTCTATGCAACCTATGACAGCTTCAACTGCGTCCCCTTCTTTATCTCCACTGATGACTCTTTTCCAAATATTCCAAGCTTTAGTTATAGATTCTGAAGGGTTAGAAACGTCAAACCTGTAATTTCGTAACTTAATAATGTCATTCGAATACCTGGCTTCCGGTTCAAAAGTCTGTATCAGGGCATTACGCATATCAGTCCAAACTGGAGACTTAACAAGCCAAGTGTCTCCGAGAGTTTTAGCTCTTCCTTGCAGCAAACTCGCGATCTTAATGCACACTTCATAATCTGTCAGGCTCCAATGTTCCTTTGCTTTGTCCACGTGTTCACACCAGTCTCTAACAGGAACGTCACCATCAGGATTGAACGGAGCTATATAAACGTCACTTAGCCTTGGCCTTTGAGCCGGAACCGTGGTTTTATTCAACAGTGCTGATAGAAACTCGTTGTTCATCTGCATGTTCGCTTGCTGTTGTCGTGTCAACGTTTCAAGAAGAGTGGTGAATACAGATAATGTCGAATCAGAGACGGCTTGGCTTGAACTTCCGTCAGGATTTCCATGTGCGGGTGTTTTGTGGATATCCCCGCTTCTGATTTCGGCGCGACTGTAGGGTCCAGGTAGAATAGGTGATGATCTACCTGGTTCATCTTGTCCAGAACTATTTTCCATGGAAGGAAAGGCGTTGATAGTTTAGTAATAATTTAATTACCAAACACAATTACAATAATTAATACTTAATAAATCAATTAGATATGAAAATGATTCAGGAGTGATCTGTGTCACTTTTATCCGTGCGAACGACAGGGCGGTCGCGACGAGACTGCCTCGGGCACGCCGCCCGCCATCTTGTAACGCCCGCTCGACCATCCCTTTCACTCGCACTTCGCCTGATTCATAGAGCGATCGACGTTGTAAACAGCCCATCGCGCCACTGCGCACGTGCAAAGGTTGATGGGGTGATTTTGTGTTACTTATGAACACCTGGCGTTGACAGGCGCCGACATACATGATACCATGGAAGTACCTCCACCTCACAGAAAAACGCATCGAAATAACAACCCTGTGGATTGTTGTGTTCCTGCGTGTGAGTGAGGTCACCAGTAAGCTCCTAAAAGGAGTTGCTGTGCTAGCAGCAGAGGTGGCATCGCCTCAGTGATACTCAATGTATTGCGAGCATTCATAGGCTACGATAACCGCTTTCCATCGGGTAGACCGTATAGAGGTATGCCTCCCGAAGTAGTATATAAAAAAAGTATGTACTTATTTCAAAACAAATAGTACGGAAACGAAATTAAGTATTTGACAATTAATGATTGTTTTCTTTGTCTAGAGATAAAGACGGTAGATAGAACGGAAACAGGTGTTTGATAACCGCTTTCCATGGGTGGACCGTATACTGGTATGCCTCCCAAAGTAGTATATAAAAAAAGTATGTATTTGAAAACAAATAATTATAAATTTTGCTTAGGGACAAGGGAGGAACGAAATTAAGTATTTGACAATTAATGATTGTTTTCTTTGTCTAGAGATAAAGACCGTAGATAGAACGGAAACAGGTGTTTGATAACTAATCGTTGAACTAATTGGTCGGAGATAATCAGAACGAGTTGTCAACTGTGCAAACGCAGTGGTCATGCAAAGCTTGCACCATTGTAAACCATGCATATTTTGACGAGTACGGTTGCGGAATGGTCATCAATGCTACACAACCGTGGGGTTCGATTTCCAAATAGAAGAAACATTTGTGCACATGAACATGTGTACTTGTCTTCGTCTGAAAGATTCTTCGTCTGAAGTGAGGGTTTCAAAGCGGCACCTTCACCAAAGAAAATACCCAGATCAAGACAAACAGACATGTTCATGCACACAAATGTTTGTACTGTGTGGAAATCGAACCCATGAGCGTTGGTGTCAAAGTAGCGTAACAGCGCATTTCACCACTGTGCCACCGATCACGTCATAATATATCTTAAACTGTGCGACTTGATACCTTATACACCATTAAACACTGTCATAAATCTATTGTAATTGAAATTGACGATTTGAAAAGAGACCTACATTGGTAGGTTTCTTTTGACATTCCTTCTCCGCCAATGGTCATTTTTAGGGTTCCGTACCCAAAGGGTAAAACGGAACCCTATTACTGAGGCTCCGCTGTCCGTCCGTCCGTCCGTCCGTCTGTCACCAGGCTGTATCTCATGAACCGTGATAGTTAGACAGTTGAAATTTTCACAGATGATGTATTTCTGTTGCCGCTATAACAACAAATACAAAAAAATAGAATAAAATAAATATTTAAGGGGGCTCCCATACAACAAACGTGATTTTTTTGCCGTTTTTATAGATAATGGTACGGAACCCTTCGTGCGCGAGTCCGACTCGCACTTGGCCGATTTTTAGGGTTCCGTACCCAAAGGGTAAAACGGAACCCTATTACTGAGACTCCGCTGTCCGTCCGTCCGTCTGTCACCAGGCTGTATTTCATGAACCGTGATAGTTAAACAGTTGAAATTTTCACAGATGATGTATTTCTGTTGCCGCTATATTAACAAATACTAAAAAATAGATTAAAGTAAATATTTAAGGGGGCTTCCATACAACAAACGTGATTTTTTTTTCCTCGTTTTTGCTTGATATTGATAACGGCAACAGGTAGATGCTTGAAATATTCACAGAATATTTAGTTATATATTCACTTAGGAATAAATTATTAAAATAAAATAAAACAAATATTTAAGGGGGGCTCCCATACAACAAACGTGATTATTTTTTGGCCGTTTTATAGATAGTGGTACGGAACCCTTCGTGCGCGAGTCCGACTCGCACTTGGCCGATTTTTTATTAAATATTATTAGATTAGAAAAGAGTAATCAAAACTATGAAAAATTGATAAGAAACAATAATGAGAACGTGAGACTCGTCTAAGTGCCCGAGAGGGCGTAATGCAAATAAATAATTTTTATCTTTATCTTTATTGTTGTATAAAAAATATATTTGACTTTTTACCTTACGGGATGGTAATGTAGCACAAGGTTCGCTACACTTACGAGAAAAGTCACTCACAGTTTTAAAATCCATTAGAAACTAGGGCACCGCTCCATATGCAACGTATTCCACGAGCGGTATGAACACATTATTACGTTTTAGTTTTAAAGCTAAAAGTAATAAGGTAACATTTTGAATTATATTAGGTCCGGCAACAAGTTTTTTCGTACACAAATTCAAGATTTCTTAATCATAGTTTATTTATATTTCATTGTAAATATGTATGTGCCATTTTGTTCGATAACTTGTTGCCGTTTTAGGTAGTGACATAATCCCATTACTGTAAAAGTTTTGTCAGTCCTCTATAGCTGTTAACCTGACACATCCTAACTGTAGAGACCGAAATGCGGTGAAAATCTGATGGTACAAGATCAGAGCTGTATTGTGGTTGCATTAATACTTCCCAAACAAGCTCTCTCAATATTTGCTGAGTGGCTAAAGATCTGTTCTGGCGTTGTCATGATACAAAACCACACTCTTTGTTCTTCGTCTGTTGATTAATTCCCGCCGTTTCTTCTCTATTTCTTGCTTGAGTGTCATCAGCTGTTGGTAGTAGAGATCCGATCCGTTTTACCCGGCGGTAAAAGCTCGTAATAAACGGTGCCCTACTAAAATCACACCATACACGCAGCATCACCTTATTGCGAGTTATTCCGGATTTGGCTTAGTCTGTGAAGCTTGACTGCTGCTTGACCATGATTGTTAGTAACTATTTTTGTAATTGTCTTTGATATGTCTTTTTATAATGTTTTTAAAGTATTGTCAGATTGAGAGTTCGGTTTCTGTAAAATATTCATTGTCAGCTTGCTTCTTATTTTTCTCTTAATAATACATACAGCCCCAGTCCCGCACAATGACCTTTTTCACACGCTCTTCTCGTAGGTAATCCACTTTTAATCACTAGTGATCAATTTTTCTCAAAAAATGGATCTGATTCTTTACGATTCAATAGAGAATCATTGTTCGTTCATTAGGTTTCTTTTAGTGAGCACGTGTGGTGACCAAATATTGAGCCATAAGAGTAACTTTGTACGACAAGAAAAATGTAGAATGAGTCGTGTATACATTCTTCTACTAAAATGTGGCCGATTTATTTTAATATATAGTTTGCAATTATAGAAAATAAATTTTAATTTAATGTTTGGTCTTCTTAATATTCAAGCAACACCTGCACCATATTCTTTGGAATAAATAATTATTTATCTATCAATCTATCAATTATTTGTGAATTTTCGTTCACAAGTAATTAATAGATAGATAATTATTTATCTCAAAGAATATGGTGTACAAGGTAGGTATTACAAAGAAATGTTTTGAGCATGCATATTCTGCCTTTACAGGCGTAGTAAAATTTACAATTATTTTTTGTTGACTAAATAACTTACTAGTCACATTTTTACGGTATGCATGATTGAGAGCCACATCGAAAAGAGCTAATGTAACGCCTTATATACGTGTCTATTACGTTATGTCAAAGCATTTATTCTATTGTACCTTATATTCTACGTACTCCTTGACAGAATGAATACTTTTGCTTATGAGCCAACCAAATAATTTAAGTTTGAAGTTACTTACAGTCAGTGTCTCTCTAATGTCACTAGGTAATTTATTGAAAAGTTTAATTGCCATACAAAATATGTTGTCCTAGTATAATTTTGTTGGATTTCTGCTGTTTGTTTTTTTTAAAACCTTGTCATATAGAGAAAAGTGACATGGGTACTTTTTTTTGATAAACGAGCAAGTCTCAAATATGTAGAGGCAAGGTAGAGGGAGAAATTTTGCTTTTTGGAACAGCGGCTTGCAATGATCCAGGTAGTCGGCTCCGTGTATTGCTCTTATGCATTTTTTTTGCAAATTGAATGCTTTTGTGACTTCTGAATTTCCCCAAATCACTATGCCGTAATGTAACACAGATGCAACGTACCCGTGGTATGTTATTGACGCTGTCTCATCCGAAGCTATCGCTTTCAGTCTGCGTAGTGCGGAAACAAATTTGTCTAACTTACAGCATGTATTATTGATGTGTTCTTTCCAATTTAAGCTTTTGTCTATTGTGACACCTAAAAACAAACTTGAGTCAACTTGTTTCAACGTGTTGTTATTAAAATTTGCTAGAATTTGTGGGTGTGAGTAATTATTGTGTGTCTAGAAATGAACAATTTTTGTTTTTTCTGTATTCATTTTTAATTTATTTTGTGTTAACCATTCGTTAATATTATTTAGTTCCAAATTTACAGCAGAGTCTACGTCCTTTTTATCGTATTTGATACACAATGCAATATCGTCAGCAAATATAATGCAGTCGTGTTTTATCGCTTTAGGAAGGTCATTTATGTATAACAGAAAAAGTAAAGGCGAGAGAACCCGCCTTGGGGAACTCCTCCTTTTCTGGTCTTTAGCGAGGATTTAAATATCTGTTTTTCATGATTTACTATTTTATTTATTTCTATGTATTACTCCATATCTATTTACGAAGTAGTGTTATGTACAAAATGTAATGAAATTCAATCATTCATCTAGCGGGAAATGTTGACAACGGATTCGCAGGAACACAGACAGATATTTTAATTAATTTTTGGAACTTAAATCATTTCTGAATAACTCATCGAAATTTGGAAGTTAAAAACATATTTTTCAGATTTTCACCTTCATCGTAATCTCCAATCATTCAAAGCTTACATAATATGAAAAGTAGTCCTAAATAAGCATCCCATGCATAATCTTACGGGCAGGATCAATGCTTTGGAGATCTACCTATATATATATATATAACTTTACGCCAAGTCCTTTGCAGGGTAGGCACAGAGAACTATGCTGTGGAGATGTACCGCGAATGCAATACAGTGAAGAATTTGTTAGTTTTTTTTTGCTTTAAAAATAATCATTCATTTTCTGAGACGAAACTTATGATTCAAAAAGTTTAATTGGTAAGATGTAAAAAACAAATAGTCAACTGTCTCCGAGTTTGTGAGGCACTTTACTGTGAGCTTGTTTCTTATAAATATCGAACTCTCCTGAAAAAAGGACCAGTTGTTAAACTTTATAGAACATGAAAATAAATGATCGCAAGCAACTATGGAGACTACCTAATCGTGTACGCATTATGAAAAAGTAATCCTAATTCACAAACTGCAGCTCACCTTTCTGCTAATAGTCCTAAAAGAAAGCTTCACAACCGATATTCTTAAGTGCAGGAAAAGACTAATAAACAATGGCTGCACCAAAAAGTGATATCGAAGTGTTTCCTAAATTGTTTGACAATTTTCCTACAGAAAAATGATCTAAAGTTGTCAAATAACAAGCATAATCAAAATTTTATTTATTACAGACGAATATAAGAGAATCAGTCCATCTGCAGAAGTAGGTACATAGCATAAGAACAGTTTCTATGTAACAGTATTTATGGCCAGACTAGTTATATATAGATAGCTATTCTCATCTGCGCTCGCCAGTTTCTAGACTCTTGACATCACCTTCTTATAAATAACAAAACACAATCAAATTGGTCATGGTAGGTAACAACAACATATAACTGAATAAATCTTTAAAATGATGATGTATCATAGACTGTTTTACACGCATATGCTTAATTGAAGAATTACGCAGACTGAAATTTTGGTTTATAACGTTTATATTTATTTTTGTTTAATTTTTCTATTGCTACTAAGAAAATACGAGTATATCAGTAGTTAGTTGACAGGCAGTTTTATGGACGGACAGAGGACTAACCACCCTTTAGGCACATACCTTAAAATATATATAGATTCAACATTACACATA
This sequence comes from Pyralis farinalis, assembly GCA_947507595.1. Classification (NCBI taxonomy): domain Eukaryota; kingdom Metazoa; phylum Arthropoda; class Insecta; order Lepidoptera; family Pyralidae; genus Pyralis; species Pyralis farinalis. Next base: position 28,430,719 of record OX382273.1, on the reverse strand, counting down.
TTTCTACTCTGTTCTAAACAAAATTCCAGGAAATCCTATATGATTAGTTGCGGAAAGTCGGGGAATCCGGTTAACTTTAAAGTGCTATTCTCATCGTATCTATTTATAGAGTGTATTGCGCTTTTTATGTAGACGACTAGGGAAGAGATAACGTCTTTATTGTTATAGTTTTATCTCACGAAGCAAGGTGCTCTTCGCTTGTTTGTGTGGAGACTTTACCTATAAAATACGAACAAACACTGTTATTAGTTACTTACCTGAAAGTGTTGAGGCAAAAATAATACATAATATGACGTCATACGAGTATTGAGATGGTTTTTGAGTGTATTATTAACAAGCAATCGTCTCCGACTTTGTATTATGTCCTAAAGTCTTTATTGTATAGAAAAACTAACAAAATGTACATTTAACATAATTAGAATTTAAAAACATATACAATGGGGAATTTATCAGTCTTTATGTCTCTTCCAGCAAACCACAGAATATTTGAAAGGATTTCACTTGCATACATTTTGGCTAAAGTTTTAATGACAATAATAGAATACAAGTGATCACATAAATGAAATTAAACAATAACATAGGGTAAATACCTAATGACACTAGACAGAAATAGAAATAAGATATATGTAAGTACATATAAATATATATATACACTAGTAGCTCCTACGTAGAGATTTGGGTGAAGCTTCGGAGGAATTTCGCGACCGTAAGGCACTTAGAGATCGTTAGGCTTTGCGACATTTTCACATTCATCGGAAGAGAGTTCCAGTGACGTGCTGTTCGTCTACATAGGACGAAAGAAAGGAACAGGAAAGGGTTAAAGAGGTTCTTTGTTTCGCCGAAGTGGGTCGCCGATCCAATGTGAGAAACGTAATTTCATTCTCGAGGTCTACATATAAATGTCGCAGCTAACTGGTTAAATTAGACTGTTGATTGCTTAACTAGCTTGTTCGTTAATGCCGGCATTCGATTAAATTTATCAAACAGATTATAATTAAACAGGTGGTGTCCTACCTTACCATCCTCAGGTGCTATAGACGTTAGTCATTCGTACCAAGTTATTCTAACAAGTAACATCTGAAGCGTCTTACAGGCATCCTCCTCGTGGAGAGGCGAAAGACATGTCATAGAGAGACCGGAGCAGCCAGGGCAGCAACGGGTGGCGGGTGCATGCGGTTCACACAAAGTAGTTTAGATCAAATAGCCTGTATATTTGACATTCGCAAAATTACGCCTGAATCTATTAACTATTTGATCCCAATTCAGTTTAGATTCTCTAGGTATTCAATGGAATGCCGGCAATGAACGGGCTAGCCGCTTAATCAAATAGCAGATTTAATGATTGGTCTGTGACAAAAACATTTTATTGTTAAATATTTAGGTCAACATTTAATCAAATAGCGGTATCCTGTAATTAGGTACGTGGTTAACCAGGTATCCTGTGATAATTGTAACATTTGTTTACAATTAGTACAAACTCTACCTATTACGTCATGTAATAGGTAGCGTGTGTACTATAATATCACTTGTGTACGGCATGGTTTGGAGATGTGTATAGGATTCCTTTGTATTCTATTGATTGAACAATGGGTTGTGTTCGGAGTTGTTTGATATGATGCTAACATTTTCCTTCTAAATAATAACGCGCCTGTTGTCGACAGCGCGGGGAATTCATCTTCACACACTGGAATCGGAATGTTCGTGTACTATGCGGTTTCGGAGAAATATTTTGCCGAGATTTCTTAAGTTGTGGAAGGAGATGGTGAGATCTTACCAAGGTATAACAGTATGAGATTATTCAGAAAAGGTGTGAAGTCGTTTTTACTGAGTCGGTAACGCATAAATGACACCTCTGGTGTTGAAAGTGTCCAAGGGCTTCGGGTTATCAGCAGACAGGCCGATCGCTTGTTTGACGCATTAGTAGTGGTTTTGAGAACATGTCGTTGATATGCTTATTAGTCTAATCGAACACTCAAGTAGTGTCGACGCAGTCTATCTATTGATAGGTATACACCGAAGCGTGCTTCGGAGGGCACGTTAAGCCATCGGTTATGGCTGTTTTCGATAGGTGATGGTTGTTAAGCAAAGAGTAGGCCGCAGCTCGACTGGGGAAGTACCTCCACCTCATAGAAAACTCCTTTCAAATAACAACTTTCTGAAGGATTGTTGTGTTCATACGGGTGAGTGAAGTCGTGAAGTGAAGTAGCCGCTGTGCAGTGCAACGGTGGTGACAACACGTGAGCGATACATTCTGTATTGCAAACCGCTTTACATCAGGTGGACCGTATTTTCTTTTGCTTTCCTACGTCGTGTATAAAAAAGGCACTTTTCGTACGTAAATGATACATTTTTGTACATAAAACGGCATTTAACCCAATTCTAATACGATTTTCCACCTGATGTAAAGCAGTTACCGTAGCCTGTTAATGCTTGTAATATATTAAGTATCACTCGCACGATGCCTCCTGTGCTGCTTACACAACAACTCCTTAGAAACTTACTGGTGACCTCACTCGCAGGCACAAAACAATCCTCTAGGGAGTTGTTATTTGACTGCGTTTTTCTGTGAGGTGGAGGTACTTCCCCAGACGCTGCTTTGATGCGCCCTACCTCTCTTAAAACATTCAGATTAAGACAAACAAACATGTTCATGCACACAAATGTTGCAAGTCTTTCACTGACTAGAATTTAACCTTAAATTTTTCACTACACTTCTTATTCTTTCATGATTTCCGAAAGAAATATGCGCTCGCAAGTGTCTTCACTTCTTGAAAAGGTCCACAAACTGTTTTACAACCAGATAGTGGTCCGTTTCAATAGTGGGACCTCTAAAAGGTTTTGTATCCATGACGTCCATCTGTCACAATCAAATCAATCACACTTTTCTGTTCATTCCATCTCCGTGTATATCTGTCAATATCTTTGTGATGGAATAGCGTGTTACATACAAGGAAGTTTCGTTTCATACATACATCTAAATTAGCATACCTGCATCGTTCACTCTCTTATCTCCGTATGGACCAAGCACAGTTTCGTAACTGTTTCGCTTGATCCGTCGTCCATCCGATCAGATCTCTACACATAATTCATTCATTGCTTGCACATAATTGTTTGTTGATTCAAAAAGTTGTAAAAAAAAGCGACTGAGAAATGTGTATTAGATTGTCTTATAGTATTTGTATTACAAGGATCTTAAATACAATTTTATTAGAATTCAATTCTTGCCCAAAACCCAAAGCAATACTAAATCTGAAATCTGATATTTAGATATACAAAATCATCATTATGGGAATGCCACATCTAGAAAACTCGACATTATTATCTGGAATAAAAATAGAAATATTTACATACACACATCATCATCATCATCTCAGCCTGTATTCGTCCACTGCTGAACATAGGCCTCCCCTTAGAATGCCACTCGTCTCGATCCTGTGCCGCCTGCATCCATCGACTCCCCATAAACCTCTTGAGGTCGTTGTTCCATCTAGTGGGGGGTCGACCCACACTGTATGTACTATCAACGCCCTTCATCTCAATGATCATATTCGCCTGCATGGTTCTAAGTTCCACAACAACGAATGAATAACATCTATAATTTCGCGCATTTATTTACCGAGGGCGAGGGCTTCATAGAAAGCCAGCTAAAAAACCTTATTTCACCAGATTCATACGCAAAGTGCGTTTATTAAATATAAATTTTAGAGTGCAAAAATGTTAGTACTCGTAATTAATATCTTATTCAGGTATTTAAAATTAATTTAGTGTAAAATTATATGCGATTGTGGAACATAAACTATATATTTAATTACATTTTAATATAGGGCAGTCGATGCCACTTAGAAGGGTAAAAGATAGGTAACGTATTATTTTTTGATATATATATATATATATATATATTTTATACGACGTCGGGAGGCACACAAGCATACGGCCCACCTGATGTAAAATTGGTACCGTAGCCTATTAACGCTTAGGATATATTAAGTATCACTCGCGTGATGCCTCATCTGCTGCTCACACAGCAACTCCTTGGGAGCGTACTGATGACCTCACTCACACGCATGAACACAATAATCCTCTAGGGAGTTGTTATTTGTCTGCGGTTTTCTGTGAGGTGGAGGTACTTCCCCAGACGGGCTGCTTTGATGCGCCCTACCTCTCTTAAATCGTCCAGACCAAGACAAACAGCCATGTTCATGCACACAAATGTTTGCCTTGTGTGGGAATCGAACCCACGAGCGCTGGTGTCAAAGTCGCGTTATTCACGAGCTCGTCAGTCAATTATACCTACTGTAACCCCGCCGCCCGTGCCGAATTATAAATACCATAAATTTTATTTTGTAAGGTCTAGCTTCAATTTATCCTTTCGTCACGAAAACGATTATTATTTAAGCTATAAGCTTAAGAACTTTGCAGTAAAGTTGGTATGCAGAAAAACCTTCTAAGATTGTTTTGTATTGTGCTTAAAATGATATAAAAAAAATGATCACTTTATATCTAGTTTGTTTTTATAAGTAAGTATGTTATATATTTATATACGTATTTTGATATAAAACACTATATTCCAATTTACATTAAGTAAATATATAAAATCTAAACATATTTATATACTTATATATTATCTTTATTAAATATTTATTATTATAAGATGAAATATATTAATATCTACTTGACATTGTAGTTAAAAAAGAAAACTTTTAAAAACAGCTGCCATCAGTCAGGTTCGAACCGAAATATTTAACAATAATTAATAAAGCGACCAATTATACGAGTATGTCACGCTCTTTCTGACTAGTTTGTGATGAGTGAGAACGATGTAGTACGTATGTGTGCGAAATCTCTTTATAGAAAAAGTCATATGTTTACAACTAGTATAAGCAACAGCGTTTTGAGATTGCTACTGCACTTCTGACCTTTACTATACCAGTACGGGGACGACATTCGAGAATCTTTATTCCCCAGCGGTTGTAGGTTCTACGAACAATGCGCCCGGACTACTATTACTTCAGCTTTGGTTTATGTCGATTACCTTAGTTCTACTACGGATATCCTCATTTCATTCATTCTATCACACAGAGAAACCCCGAGCGTAGCGATCTTTCCATATCACGCAGAGCGACCTTGAGCTTCCCCATACGGTCCGCATACACACATCGCCAGTAAATTTGCAACATCTCTACTTGTTTCTAAGTGAATAAGTGTCTTTGAATCAACCTCTCAAATCAAGCAGACTCAAGGTGTTCCTGTCACACACGTACGGTATTAAATTTTATCCATTTTTATAACAATCGCTATATAAAATGTATGTGATGTATGTTTTACACTCGTTATACCTGTTTTGATACTTGACCGATGATGGACGGATAGAGATATTCGTAATGTTAATATTTAGAATCGATGATGTTATCATGTTTGCAATATTCACCGGTAAAAAGAACTGTTTACGTTAGTGTTACCAATTAGTTTTTTGATCATTTTGTTGTGTAAATTGTTAGCTTACCTTCCCCGAATGTATTCTATAGTCTCACGCTGCTTTGACACCAATGTTCGTAGGTTCGATTCCCATACTGAACAAGTATTTGTGTACATACGTGAACGTGTCTGTTTGGTTTGGTCCGGGTGTTTTTAAGAGAGGTAGGGCGCATCAAAGTAGCCCGTCTAGGGAGGTTCCTCCACCTCACAGAAAACCGCAGCCAAATAATAACTCCCTGGAGGATTGTTGTGTCCCTGCGTGAGAGTGAGGTCACCAGTAAGCTCCTAAGGATTTGCTGTGTTAGCAGCAGAGGAGGCATCGCGCGAGTGATAGTTAATGTATTAGAAGCGTTCATAGGGAACGGTAACCGCTTTATATCAAGTGAGCCGTATGCTTGTATGCCTCTCGACGTAGTACAAAAAAAACATCTGATCCACATTCTATTTACCTTATCCTAGTTCCTCAATTCTTCTGGCCAAAATATCTGTTCTAAAGGAGCCTGAGAATCGCCTTGAAATCTGCCTATACTCTCTTATATGCAATGTTTACCTTAAAATATCATCTCCAATTCACTTTTAATTTGTATCAATTGACATTTGAGAAAGGAGAAATAGGGGTATTCTGAACCACCGAGTCCTCGCGGCCACTTCAACACGATTTACATTTTAAAACTATATTATTTTTGTATTTTATTAATTTCTCGAAGTTTTTATTGTATCAGTTATTTTACGACTACAATATACTTCAGATATGATATGCGTTAACATTATAAACTCTGTAAATATAATTGAATATAATCCCTGGAACTACTGCTAGCCTTATAGGTATTTATTTTTTAGAATTCCTATCTAAAATTAGAAAAGCTGCATTCCATGCAGCCAAGGCTGCAAGCGGCATCTAGCTTCAATACAGTTATTTCATCTACATTCCAATGAACTCTTAGCCTGTTGCAAAATTAACTATTAATACAAGTACACTGTAATTAAAGTAAAAATAACTGTTTGAGCCATCTGACGCCGTTACGGTAATAAGCCGATATTCTTAGGATGTGCCAGTACTCCGCCGCCTGTAGTAGTCTGTGCGGCGGCTGTAGGGTACTCTACCTCAATAAATATTATGAGAGTCCAATGTCATTTTTATTCATAAACTAACTGATGTCTGTGACTCCGCTCGAAATAAAATTGTCTTGGGAGTAAAGTATAATTTTATTTATTAAAATCCAATTTTCGGTCTAAATCGCGCTGGAGAAGGAAGGTTTTTGAATGGCGTCCCCGTACTGGTGCATGCAGTGTGGGACGACCCCCCATTACATTGAGTGATGACTTTCAGAGTTTTGTAGTGAGTCGATGGATGCAGGTGGCACAGGATCGGGTTAAAATGATAATGATGACTATGTTAATGCAATTTGATTTAACCTGGTTTGTGTGCTTTCGCTACCAAATAGTTCATGTGAACTAGCGCGGGTCAACACCCACCCACTACCATTAGTAAATGCAACTTGCCGTCGCTGTCATGGCTGCTCCGATCCTCTCTGCCTTGACTAATGTGGTCGTCCTTGCGATTGCCCGCTATCTGGAACAGGAACGGCATGCATCCGCCACCGATGCTGCCACGACTGCCCTGGTTGTCTCGGCGATACATGTTTCGCCTCTCCATGATGCATTCTCAGTCGCTGTAAATGTTAGTCGTTAGAATAATATGCTACGATGCTACGCTACGATGATAATAATGTTGCTCAGTGAAGTAGTGTCGAACTTTTGAGAACCAATAGGCAAAATACCACTACCACTACTATAATCTGCGTTTCATTTTTCAGGTTTAAACTGGCATTTTCAGATAATTAAATTAAAAAATGACTTTTGTTTCATAAATATGATGGCGTATGGTAAATTACACCGGCCACTTGGATTAAAGTCGTTAATAGATTTTAGTGCGAAGTTAATTAGTTTTTGCGTAACATTATACGTATTCAGTAGACGCTAATGTGAGTTCCTTTGAAACTATTTATACGACTATGAAAGTATATGACTTCTTCTTGTAATTGCTTGAAACTTCAAAGGTGTGTTGAGTCTTAACCTTATAGAACCCATTTCCTTCCTTGTAGAATTGATGATATTGCCTGCTATCAACTAAAAAAAGTTTGGCACATAGTTTATTCCAGAAATTGATAAATGCGAAAGGTAATTCTGGAACTATAAAGTACGAGTATGCGACTGTTTGGTTCCAATATATGTTACATTCTCTATCGATGCAGAGCAGTACCATTATTATATCTATTTCATTTGTTGTATATTTAATGCAATATTCCAACAAAAGGACGCTAAATACATTAATAATGAAAACACGTACGATCTTCTTTTCCTTCACACCGTGATGGGACCTTTTTTTTTTTCCATAACGTCTGACTGATTTATGTCAGACTTTCTAATTGTTTCAGTGTTTGTTTTTCTTAACTGTTTTTTCTGCAACTGAGTCGCAGAATTCTAAGAATTTATTCTTGGTTGATTTACAATTTATGAGCTCCTGTAAGGTTGATTTTTCTATGCTTTCTCCCATCTCGATTTGCAGCTGGGTACGCCTGGCGTCATATTTGGGGTATTCAGTGATTAGGTGAATGGGGGTCTCGTCCTTTCCTGGGTCGCATTCGCATGACGGACTGTCTTTGCGTTTGTACTTATAGAGGTAAGCGGCGAATCCCCCATGTCCCGTCATGATTTGCGTAATTGTAGGAGTTAGTTCTGTTGGTTTTACGAAATTGAAGGCCAGCATGACGTTCGGGAAGAACAACTTAGTTGTGCCTGCTGTTCCTTCAAGGACGTATCTGTCATTCCAGGTGGCTACGGTATCACGTCTCAACAATGTTTTTATATGTGATATTGGGCATTTGTCGTACTGTGGGGCGGTCTTCTTTTCAGCCGCCTCTTTGGCCAGACAGTCGGCTCTTTCATTGCCTGCGGCTCCCATATGAGCCCGAATCCAAAAGAGACGAACCGTTTTACCCTGTCTTCTGGCTGTGTTCAGATTCTCTCTTGTTTGGGTTGCTAAAGGATGGTACGACTTACGATTTCCGAGTGTCTCCAAGGAAGATTTCGAGTCACTCAAGATGTTATACTCCTGTTCTTTGCCTACCAGTATTTCTTGCGAGGCCTTGTATATAGCGAACATTTCCGCCTGATATACGGTGCAGTATCGCTCTAGCTTAAATTTTCGGTTTTTGCATTCCGTCCCATTGTTCCATATAGAGAGTGCTGCGCCTACTGCACCGTCGATCTTGCTTCCATCGGTATATATATAAGAACCCGCAATGTTGCGTCTATTTCGAATTTCCTCTCCATCCTCCAAAATATCTGTTCTAAAGGAGCCTGAGAATCGCCTTGAAATCTGCCTATACTCTCTTATATGCAATGTTTACCTTAAAATATCATCTCCAATTCACTTTTAATTTGTATCAATTGACATTTGAGAAAGGAGAAATAGGGGTATTCTGAACCACCGAGTCCTCAAGACACTCGTACTCAAGCTTCCGCTCGAGCGCCGGATGTTCGGCCCCAAGGAAACTGGTTTTGGTCTCTAGCTCACGTCCTGCTATTTCGCAGTGTTCCATCCTTCCTCTTTTTATCTGGTACAGTGTCGCCACTTCCTGAGCACGAAGATCCAGCGGCAGCAGCCCTGACAGAACGAGGGATGCATTTAGGGATACTGTACGGTAGGCCTTACAGATTTTGAGTGCGAACCGTCTCGCATGGCGTTAAGCAGTTTTTAAACCCCGATTTTATGAGCAGCCAGCCCCCAAACTCCAACCGCGTACAGTATAATTTCTTGGGATGGGATGGGATATTTTTCCCACGAACGGGATTCGCCAAATCGCGGGCAGGGACTCTCATACTAAGATGATAGAATGGGATAAGGTTTTAGCGGTCCAGTCCGGTAAATTCTTGGCAGGTGAAATCGTGTGTCGCCCTCTCCGCTGCTATTGCAATATTTACAAACACCAGGTTTTCAACATATAATCAGAATAATATTTTCCCGAACAATGGAACCGCAGTTCGCCTCAGAACTTAAAACACGAACGGTGGATGCCCTCGCCCCAACAGTGGCACGTCGGAACGGCGGCGACACCGCGCGAACTACTTTAAAATTCCCATTGACCATAAAAACCATGTTCAAATTGGTCGCGTTTCATCAGAAGGTGATGACAGAAACCGGCGAGCGTGACTAAAAGGACTTCTAATGTTACAGAAGCGAGTTTGACGTATACAGACAGAGTTATACAGCGCTTGGTTCTCTCTACTATCCCGCAAGGGTGTTAGCGATGTCTAAGATATAGATCGATATAAGTTAAATAAAAATGTTTATAAATGGCTGGACTCGAAACTGGCACACATGATTTTGTAATACGTTCGCTAACATAGTATACTCGCACCATAAAGGTTTTCTTAGGAAACCTACGCATTGACGATTATGCAGCACATATACGTTACATGGTAGCACATGTTGACATAATGTCTCATAAAAAAGTGAATTTAGAAATAATCTATTTATATCATGGGGTCGGCAAGGCAGGAGTGATACCCCTGGTGTAGCAATTTCCATAGGCTACGGTAACTGCTTACCATAGGGCAGGCCGTATGCTTGATTGCCACCTTAGTGTATCGTCACATAATTAAATAAAATATATGTACTTGCATAAATATAAATGAAGGTCAATGAAAATATTTTAAGTAAGAATCTATAAAAATATATGTTGTATGTGTATTGAAGCGGACATGCGAGTGACTTTTATATATAGATAAAACAATGAAAGAAAGAAGAAAGAAAAATTTGTTTATTTGGTTACATTTCACATGCTTCTTAAATTACAACCAATTATACATAAATGCACCAAAACGGCCTCCGCTAAGCATGTGTCGTGGACCGTGGTGTGGACCACAACGCTGGTCTTCCGCGGATACCAGTAAATTATTTAGAAAATTTCAAAAATATATAAGTAATACAAAAGAGTAAAATTATAACAAATTAATTAAATAAATAATTAAATTATATATTATATATATTTTATTTATTTATTTATTTATTTATTTATTTTGATAACTTATCTTTAACAAGCATTACAGTACTAACCAATTCGCCTGTCAGAGACCAATTATTACAATATGTTATTAATATTTAATTACAATTGAAAACATAATCATGATAATAAAAACAATTCAATTAAATTTTCATACATTCTATAAATTCGGTTGCCACCCTACGGAACTCGGCAGGCGAACAACCAAACAAATCCAGCGCGTCATACTGCGAGGTTAATTCGTTGAGCAAGCGCAGTGCCCGAGACATCGGCGCATGGCTACCCATTTGCGTTCTACAAAAGGGCAGCGCAAACAATCTATGTGAACGAGATCTGTAGAAGTTATCCGGGACGTTCAAAGTAATTAGCTCTAAGAGAATTGCATTTTCCCTTATTCCCCTGAGCAAGCCGAACACAACCTCAAGAAGTCGGACATCACGTCTTACTTCAAGACTGTTGTATCCAACCATGCCAAGTAAAAAAGCGCTAGGATATATATTAGGATAACCTACACTATATCCATATTGTTTACGATAGAGCCAGCGCACAAATTTTTGCTGTAATTTCTCAACCATAAGTATATATTTGGCCTCATATGGATTCCAAACTATTGCGTTACTTTCTAATTGACTACGAACAAGCGCATTATAAAGGATTTTAATGGCTGTCACACTTTCAAAATGTTGCGCTTGCCGCAATAAAAACCCCAAAGTCCTGAATGCGCTTGTACAAATGTTAATAATATGCTTACCGAAGGACAGATCGTCACACATCTGGACGCCCAAATCTCGAATGACACAAACTCTCGGAACGACGGTATCGCCTAGATGGTAAGTGGTCGTAATTGGATTTTTTGCAAGAGTAAATGTCATCATAAAGCACTTGTCAACATTGAACAATAATTTATTATTCTCACTCCATCGCAACACACCATCAATATCCCGCTGAAGTAGCTCGCAATCAGATTCTGCACCTATTCTTAAAAACAATTTCAAGTCATCAGCGAACAACAGACACCGTGCCGCGCTGACCGCGTCAGGCAAGTCATTAATGAATATTAAAAATTCTAAAGGGCCAAGATTGGAGCCCTGACCGACGCCAGAGTGGGTGCAGAATAGGTCCGAATCTCGCCCCTGATAGTGCACGTACTGCTTTCTGTCGCGAAAATAAGAACAGAAAAACTGAAGGACAACAATGAAGGAGTGAATCCAATTGCAGCAAACTTTTTAAGAAGTATGTCATTATCGACAACATCGAACGCCCTCCGGAAGTCGAAGTACACAGTGTCTACTTGACCACCCGCGTCGACCACACTATTCGCGTATGTCAAAAATGACAAAAGATTGCTGCTGGTAGAGTGACCCACTCTGAACCCATGCTGGGCGCTAGACAACCTACACTCTATTTGACTACTAATCAGGCGATATAAAATCGACTCAAATAACTTGCCAAACACGGACAACACAGCTATTGGTCTGAAATCGTTAATATTAGACCCACGCTTTGTCTTAGGTACAGGCACCACTTTGGTAGTCTTCCAAACGTCAGGGTAAAAGTTATGCTTCAGACATAGGTTAAATAAATGCCACAGTGGTAACTTAAACACCGATCTGCAGTCTTTAACAACATACGGCGGAATGCCGTCCGGTCCGGCTGATGTTTTTGGTTTCAGACGCCTAAGTGCGAGCTCGACATCTTCAGGCGATATCGATGATACATGCACATAATTACTATCCATACTGGCTGCCGCCGCCGCCTCTGCTGCATTGAGCTTCGGCGGTTGTTGTGCATACACAGAGCTAAAATAATTCGCAAACCTTTGAGCACACTCATCTCTCTGTATAAGTTGACCGTTCTCAATGACCTTCCCGACAAAATTTTTTGTGTTACGCTTCGAGGTAGTGTACTTCCAAAAAGACGATGGATCTTTTTTTAAATTATGTTCTACACGCAATTTGTAATTATGAAAATCATTTTTGATTCCGAGTTTAACAAGCGCCCTAAAACGAGAAAACATGTGACGATCTGTTGTACAATTCGTTTTATATATATATAATATATATTGGAATATATATATATATAATATATATTGGAACCAAACAGTCGCATACTCGTACTTTATGGTTCCAGAATTTTCTCTCGCAAATAATCATAATTTCGGATAAATTATATGACTTACATTTTATTTTTATATTATTATTATTATATTTAGCTGCGGGCACTAACACGTAGGTACATAACATAAAATTTAATGGAATATTATTGAAATTAACATTAGATTATGTAATATAAAAACAAAAAGGAAAAGTAAGCACACTTATTCATACAATAAATGCTTATAATTGCAATCACTATGATTGAGTTTATACTTAAAGGATTTAATGGAGCTCGAATTTCTAATGGGCGGAGGAATGTTGTTCCAACATCTAGATGCAGCATATCTGAAGCTGCCACGGAAAGCAGCAGACTTATGTCTAGGGCACATAAGACGATCCGGTACTCTTGCACGAGTGGTAATGTTTAATTTATAATAAGATATGCTTAAAACGTTTTAATTATTTCTGTTGGCATGTGATAAATTATTTTAGGGTCGATTACTATACAAAATATAATTTCATATTAGTTGATTCTTATGAATATCAGCAATATTGTATCGAGCCATATGGAAATCGAACCGTCTTAACCAATAGAAGTAAAATTTATGTTATTATTTTTTTGAAGTGAAAACTTTTTTTTATCCGTGCGGTGACGGAGAAAGAATATTAAAAATCACCGCCCCCTCTCTTCCCCTGGGTGTCGTAAGAGGCGACTATGGGATTTCCTAACGTTCCAGCATTTCAGCCGGTGGTAGGGTAAATACCCGCCTGGTTGGCTACCACCGTACACACGGCGAAACACCCGTGAAGTGGCGTACCTATGAGTACGTCGCGTTTCGGGATCAGCTGGTGTATAACCAGTGCTCGGGGGATTGTTGACGCGATATTGCGGGAACAGTGGTGGATTCTGTCTATCCATTGTCAGAAGGACTGAGCTGACCCGTCGGCCAGGGAGACCCGTTGAAACGGTTGTTCCGCTGGCCGCCCGCGGTATAGTACAGGGGCCCAATCAAGACTAACCACCTTGAGAGGCTGCCCTTTCATACCGCGCATAATCTCGGGGTAGATCGTCGTGCCGATTGGTGACCGGATGGTGGGGACCCGGCGACTACTTCCGGGGGGGTTCGGGGGCCCTTCCGTCCGACGGATCAGCACAGCTCCTTTGTCGACAAACTAATGGAGAAACAGTCCACCGCGTTTCTTCCCCAATGTCGTGGCAATTCTCTCCCGCTTCACGCTTCCGTTCTTTACATTACTCATGACAGCGCAAATAGGAAAAGATGGTCTAACAGCGGTGCACTCCCCCACCACCCTGTTCAAGGTTGAGTTCGCTAACATCCGCGGACTCCACTCTAACCTTAATGCCGTCCACCAACACCTAGAGACGGCACGGCCCGCCATGCTCTACCTGACGGAGACACAGATTCAGCGTCCAGCGGACACGTCCTACCTCCAGTATCCCGGTTTTGTGCTTGAGGAGAATTTCCTCGCGAAAGCCGGGGTCTGTTTGTTTGTCCGCTCGGATGTATGTTGTCGCCGTCTGCGCTGCCTAGAGGATTCCTCCTTTCCTGTCCTCTGGGTGCATGTAAACCTGGGCCTTCAGAGCCGTATTTACATGTGCCTATACCGACCCCATACTAGGGACACGGAGACAACTCGGCTCTTTGAGTACATGAGTCGGGCGGCAGATGTAGCGCAGGAGCGGTATCCTACTGCAGAGATGGTATGTTTAGGGGACTTTAACTCTCACCACGACTCCTGGTTGGGATCCTCCACAACTAACCATGCAGGAAGGACCGCCCACGCGTTCGCTCTTTCGCACAACCTGACGCAACTGGTGCACCAACCCACCAGAATACCTGATGTTGCTGGTCAGGAGCCCTCTCTGCTAGATCTACTGCTGACCACCCACCCTGCTGGCTACCGGGTTGAGGTCGGGGCGCCCCTGGGCACATCTGACCACTGCCTAGTATCCAGCACAGTGCCAAGCGCGATTCCGCCACAACCCACAGAGGTTGGGCGGCGTGTCTGGCACTACTCGTCAGCAGATTGGGACGGTATGCGCGACTACTTTGCTTCCGTCCCATGGGGGCAGCGCTGTTTCAGTGAGAAGAATCTAACGGCGAGTGCTGCGGCCATTGTTGATGAGATCGGCGTTGGCATGGAATACTACATTCCCCACTCCGATGTCGTCATCAAACGCCGGAGACGCCCTTGGTTTAATCGCGAATGCGCTGAAGCTGTTAGTAACAAACAGGCGGCGTATCGCGCTTGGATCAGGGGTCGCGCCCTTAAAGATCCGAATACTAACTCACTGAAATCAGCCTACAACACTGCCACCAAGATCTGCAAGAGAGCATACATAAGAGCGGACGCCCAGCGCGTTACACGAGTCGGCACGGAACTAGTGGCGCACCCTACTGGATCGCGTAGCTACTGGCGACTGGCCAAAGCCGTGCAGGCCAACTTCTGCCAGCCCTCGCTGCCACCGCTGCGATGCCCTGATGGCTCACTCGCTCATCAGCCGCAGGAGAAAGCCGATCTTATGGCCAGCCTCTTTGCGGCTAACTCCCGGATCGATGACTGTAGCACGCAACCACCAACAATACCCTCCAGTGGATCCGCTATGCCTGATATCCACATCAGGCAGCGCGATGTGCGTTTTGAACTACAGTCACTCGATGTCCGAAAAGCCAGTGGTCCTGACGGTATCCCAGCGATTGTTCTTAAAAAATGTGCAGCGGAGTTGTCTCCGGTGCTGACGCGCCTCTTCCGCCTCTCGTACTCGACCAGTTCCGTTCCGGATGCTTGGAGAGAGCCTAATGTGCAGCCGGTCCCCAAAAAGGGAGACCGTTCTGACCCATCGAGTTACCGCCCCATTGCCGTAACTTCAGTGTTGTGCAAAGTCATGGAACGGATCCTTAACAAACAATTGATCCGTTACCTAGAAGATCACTCCATAATCAATGATCGTCAGTATGGTTTTAGATCGAAACGATCAACGGGTGATCTTCTAGCGTATGTGACGCACCTCTGGGGGGAGGCAATCGATAAATATGGCGAATCCATGGCAGTCAGCCTAGATATCGCCAAGGCGTTTGATCGGGTCTGGCACAAAGCACTTCTCTCCAAACTTCCGGCATACGGTCTGCCCCTCCAGCTTTGTAATTGGATTGCTGGCTTCCTGCATGAGCGTAGAATCCGCGTCCTTGCAGATGGATGCGCTTCGCGGTTCATGTCAGTGAATGCCGGTGTCCCACAGGGCTCCGTTCTATCGCCCACCCTCTTTCTTCTGCATATCAATGACATGCTGCCACTTGGTAATATTCATTGCTATGCAGATGACAGTACGGTCCATGGGCGATATTTCGGTCGGCCTGGTGCTGGTCGGACAGAAATCGGTGAGAGGCGTGAGAGTCTTGTCGTTGAACTGAATCGGGTTTTGGATCTCATTAGTAAATGGGGTTCCAATAACCTGGTTGAGTTTAATGCCGAGAAAACTCAGGTTTGCGCGTTTACAACAAAAATGTCCCCCTTCCTTCCCACTCCCAGTCTTCAGGGTGCTTCCCTCAGTATGCGTGATAGCCTGAACATGCTGGGTATGGGTATTCATTGCGACCTTAACCAGCGTTATTACATCGAGAGCCTCATCTCAACAGCCTCAAGAAAGCTCGGAGTCCTGAACAGGGTGCGCCGGTTCTTCACGCCGGACCAACTTTGTCTGCTTTATAAGACACAAGTTCGGGCCTGCGTGGAGTATTGCTCGCATCTCTGGGACGGCTCCGCACAGTATCTTCTTGAGGCTCTTGATAGGTTACAGCGACGGGCTATCCGCATAATTGACGACGAAGAGGTCACCAAAAGCCTAGAACCTCTTCAACTCCGTAGGGACATAGGCTCTCTAAGCGTATTTTACCGCCTTTACCATGGCGAGTGCTCTGAAGAACTGTTTTCCCTTATCCCACCCTCACCCTTCCGTCATAGAACCACACGTGCGGGCTTGCGATGTCATAGTTCCACGGTTGAGAATATCTCTTCGCGTACCAAAAAGTTCGGCAACTCCTATCTTTGTCGTACCATCAAAAAGTGGAACGCCTTGCCTGCACATGTGTTCCCTCCTTCCTACAATATGGGATCCTTCAAACGAAGCGTGAAGAAGCATTTTGCGGGTCAGCATGGCAGCGTCAACTGACAGGATGCGGGATGTAGTATGCTGTCAGTTGCAGTTGCGATTTGGGCTTCTCTTTCGCTTACCATCAGGCAAAGAGGGGCCACTATGCTGAACTAATATAAAAAAAAAAAAAACTTCTTTAGCGGCGTTGTGCTCTTTTTGGGATGAGTAAAAAATGTTAAACTGGCGTCAGGACACGTGACCCTGACCGTAAGGTTTTGGTGAGAATTAGAACTTAAGTTCGCTGCAGCGCTAAAACATTAGTTACCTCTAATTAAACAATTAAAACATGAAGCGCTAGATCGTTCATAGGGTTCATAGATATTTTCTCGCGACCAAAACGTTGTAAGCGCCATGAAATACTTGGTTCTTACGCGTTTCGTTCAACGTAGTTTATCAACATCGCTGTTTGGTTTAAGCGGCGCAGGGCGCTTGCGCGAGTGTGCGTGTGTATTTGAGTTTTAGAGATTGGCGATGATGATGCTGGTAATGGTGATGGTGAAAGAGTCGTTGAAATTATGGATGAAAGTTGATTTTTCTGAGAGATAAACTTTTTAATGTAAAATAATTGTAATAGTTCTGAAGTGCTAAATTTTTAATGTAATATAAATTGTCATGTTTGTGTACGATAGCGTAATAAATGAATATTGTATTTTACTACATACAAGATAGTACTTTTATACTGATAAATAAAGCAATTCGTGCGAAATTATTCCCTAACCATTCCAAAATATTCAAAAATGAACAACGTTAATGTTCAAGTTTTCACTTCTGCCGGCACTCCCGGAGTGCAACCCGTTTTTTTTCCTTATTATTGTATACGTCATATATGGCACAGGAAGCCGTAATATCAATGAGTTTAAAGAATGTTTCTAACGGTTGAATTATTACATAGTTCCCAGGCCGACTGTAACTGTATATACGAAAGGATAAAGTCTATTGATTAGTACGTAAATTTAGTAAATGCGATGAGATTCCCTGTCTTTAAGGACCTTTGTATTTGAAACCTAATACGGGAAAATCAAAATCGTAACACAATGCATTCTTTGTACGGTAAGTATGTGACTCGTATAGCACTGGAAGTAAGTTTCGTCAGGTACTGTCACAGTGAAGGTCCCCTTTTATAATTCTCCACGTCACCTTATCGTGACCGTCGACGTTCACGATGAACTCACATTCACATATTAATAATAATCCTTGAAGCTACGCACTATATCGCAAAAATACCACGCCTACGATATTAATAATCCTATGATATCGACACGTCATAAGATGTGGTGCTGTTCACCTGCACGGCATAAAATGTAATATTTATTCATATATTTCTATACATTCGTGTTGCAGTGTCTGTGTTGCAGTTGTGCCGTGAACGTCCACGGTAATACCGTAACGATAATGAATATAAGAGCGCACATTATATTAAACGGTGATTTTTGGATGACTTGAAAACGCTTGTCTCCACGAACATGCATAAGAGCATCGCGGCGAAGTTTGTTCTAAATCTCTTTAATTGAATCTACCAGTAGGATGAAATGAATGATAAGCTTAACGACTACCATTTATTTACAGCAGAGATTTATATCGACCCTATGAGGTCGATATAGATCATTTGGACAAGCCGGCTCTACAGTCATTAATTTTAAGTGATGTAGGGCGCATCAAAGCAGCCCGTCTGGAGACTGGGGAAGTACCTCCACCTCACAGAAAACCGCAGCCAAATAACAACTCCCTAGAGGGTTGTTGTGTTCCTGCATGTGAGTGAGGTCACCAGTAAGGTCCCAAGGAGTTGCTGTGTAAGCAGCAGAGGAGGCATCGCGCGAGTGATACTTAATATATCGCAAGCGTTAATAGGCTACGGTACCCGCTTTACATCAGGTGGGCCGTATGCTTGTATGCCTCCCGACGTAGTATAAAAAAAAATGGGGAACAACACATGTTTAAACGTGTCCTCCAAAGCACATGTTTCAAGAAAATGATTTTATTAAAGGGATCATATACAACAATGCTATATGATTATTTATTGTAGCATCGCTACATTAAGTATCTTGGTAGCGCAGTGTTATGCTATTTTGACACTAATGCTTGTCTGTTCGATTCCCACATAGGGCAAAACTTTGTGTTTGTTTGTCTCTGCCTGGATGTTTTTAATAGAAGTAGGGAGCATCAACCAGTCCCTCTGTGGAAGTATTTCCACCGAACCGTAGAAACAACCGCAGTCAAATAACAACTACCTAAGGTGTTATTGTGTTCTTGAGTATGAGTGAGATCACCAGAGGTTAGCAGCAGAGGTGAGGGTCGCGCGAATGATACTTAATGTATTGCAAGCGTTGATAGGCTACGGAAACCGCTTTACATCAGGTGAGTCATATGTTTGTATGCTTCCCGATGTTGTACAAAAAGAAAGGTTAATATTTATGCCTTGATGAGATAATTAAACCCGTGATCCTAGTGTAGAGCTTTATGAGAGAACATTCATTACTCAGGTGAAGAGCGTAAATACTTGTAGAACACTGTCACGCTGTCACTAACACTTACCAGTTAAGGCAGAGTTCCACGCCACTGCGGTTCTGCACGTATCTACCGGGCGCCGCGTCATCCGTATGTACACGGACCTTTACAATTCATAATGGACCTAGCAACTAGATCAACTTCACCAATTATGTATCTAAGCCACGTGCTCGGCGGCGCGCGGTGTCGTGAATACGCGATGGCTCGAACGGAGAATTATACCCGTCGAGATAATGTCACTTCTTCCATTATCTTGAATCCAATAATTCTTATTGCCCCATAAGGCGAATGTACCATTTTTAAGCCCTTACACTGAGTATCTAATACATAAGATCACTCGCATGTTTGCCCATCATTCAATTGTATTTTTTATATACAATCTTGGGAAATGGCACACTTTATGTAAAGCGGTTACTCTGCTGTTAACACAGCTACTTCTTAGGGGTTTACTGGTGAACTCACTCATATGCAGGAACACAACAAGCCTCAAGGGAGTTGTTATTAAAATTTGTCTGTCGTATTTTGTGAGATGGAGATACTTCCCCAGTCGGACTAACGTCGTGTCCTACTTCTCTTAAAAGGCCTTTTCCTTCTTTGGTGTTACTTACTACTTTCACATCAAGCTGATGGTTACTTTAATATTTTAAAAATATTTTCAACACACGAGCCGCTTTGATATGCCCTACCTCTCTTAAAAATACTTAAATCAAAATAAACACACATCATCATGCACACAAATGTTTGTCCTGTGTGGGAATCGAACGAGCTCTGGTGTCAAAGTAGCTCTTGCACAAGCACGGGCTTAGTAGGAGTTGCATCAGCGGAGGTGGTAGAACAGCGTTTATAAATTACGATATGGCATCAGATCACAAGGTTATTTGTGACCTAACATACTCGTATCATACATTAGTTGCATTATTAAACATTGCAATCAGGACGGCATTGGTAATGACTGTACCAAGCATTGAACATTTTATCAATTTTTTTATACGGCGTCGAATGGCAGACAATCATATGACCCGTTTGAAGTTAAAGGGTTACAAAAAACAAATATTTATAGTGTCACAAGTATGAACCCTTAAACAGACACGGATGACACAGATGTGTTACAAGTTAATATGGCAATCCACATGTTGTTAACCTATACCTATACCTATTTGTTTGGATACCAAAAGAGGGATGCCTGAGTTTTTTGGCAGTATTTTTATCAGTGCTCACCTAGTCATGAACTGCACGGTAGGGAAAAAAATTGTGACGATTCCAAACAAATGTAGCCATTTTTACGGAATAAAAAGATTTTGACTTTGACTTTGACTATATAGAAAGATAAATTTTATTATTTGTTTTACTTTATCATTAGTAAGTTTACAGAGATGTGAGAATTAAATTCTTATTAATTGTTGAACATAATAGTACGTTATTAAGGGTTAATAGATGGGACGTGAATAATCCTCATAAGTTTGGGGCCTAAATCTGCCATTGTAAACTATATGTAGAGTGATGCTACATATTTTGAGCTGGCGGTTAGTTAGCAGTGATCATTATGATGGTATTTCTCGTACGTTACTAATTTCTAATTTTAATTCTAATATTCGTATTAAATTGATATAATTAATATTGCACACATATTCTTGGGCTACCGTCATGTGAGTTGGCAGGCATCAATTCAGCGGCCACTCTATTTTGAGATTTTCATGTTACGGTAACTTTGTTGTTTATTGACAATTTTCGAATTAAACTCACACCTATAATGCTAATATAATGATAAAAACTTTTTTTTATATAACGTCGAGAGGCATAGCGGCATTCGGCCCAACTGATGCAAAGTGTTTACTGTAGTGTAGCCTATGAGCGCTATCAATATATTAAGTATCGCTTTATACATTAAGCACAGCAACTCCTTGGGAGTTTACTCGTAACCTCACGCACACGCAGGAATAGAACCCTCCAGGGAGATCTTATTTGGCGGCGATTTTATGTGAGGTCGCGGTACATCCCCAGACGGACTATTTTGATGTCCATTAACTCTCTTAAAACACTTAGACCAAGACGTGTTCATGCACACAAATGTTTATCCTATGTGGGAATATTATTAATCACTGCGCCATCGAGCTCGTCAGTAGTTGATATCTCCCTTCAATAAAAAAACAAAGTTCTAATAGACTTCAGATTGACCTGATTTTCATCCCTTCTTTTAGTTTCATTATACATGTTATGTAGTATTACATATTAATTATATTATATACTATTTAGGAATTTGAATTTATGTTTTAATAGTAATTGCTAGAGAACATTTGTATAACGTTGTTATATTTCGTTTTTATATTTAATTCATTTTTAATTAAACTTAACATCATTTTATTTTTCCGTGAGTTAGTTAGTCACCAGAGGGAGACTTTGTACAAAAGTCGTCTGCGTGGGTACCTCTGTCTCACCTATTTCTACCGCCAAGTTATATCAGAGACATTACTGTGTACTGTAACGAAACAACATTAGGTTACAAGATTGGCAGCGCGCGAGTAACATGCGCCCGTGGTGTTGCGAGCGTCTATAGACTGCGGTGAGCGCTTACCATCTAATGCAGACCGCTTGCTAGTTTGCCAATCTAGTTTCATAAAAAAAAAATGCCATGTTTGTCAAATAATTAATAAAAAAACAAAAATAATAATAAAAAATCGGTCAAGTGCGTTCCGTACCATTATCTATAAAAACGGCAAAAAATCACGTTTGTTGTATGGGAGCCCCCTTAAATATTTATTTTATTCTACTTTTTAGTATTTGTTGTTATAGCGGCAACAGAAATACATCATCTGTGAAAATTTCGACTGTCTAACTATCACGGTTCATAACAGATGACAGCCTGGTGACAGACGGACGGACGGACGGACGGACAGTGGAGTCTCAGTAATAGGGTTCCGTTTTACCCTTTGGGTATGGAACCCTAAAAATTGGTGAATATCAATATTGTGATTTATAAGTAAAATAATATAAATTATAACGTACGATACGTGATTATGAAGTTGGCTGGGATCGAAATTGGAACTATTGTTTCGAGTCGACGGTTATTGCTGTAACAACGAGTATCACGCGGAGAAACCCCGAGCATAGACTTTGAGCTTCCCCATACGACCCGCAGTGTCTACCCTCCAAATCTAATTCATACATTTAGCCATGTAAAAGTATGAATTTGATTCACAATAACAACTTGAAATTTTCCTCAACCCCGACGCAAGCAACAATGCGGGATCACGTGGTCACGTTGGAAATTAATCGCGTAAACGTAGATATGGGAATGCTTTAGTATATTTTAAGTTCATTGGCTTGTTCCTGTATATGTAATGGCATTGTACAGTCGACGGCAGATCATATTTCAATAACTTTGACTTTGAGAAGTCCCTATGTCGAGGCATTAACGTTCCTTTTTGCAGTGCTGTTACACCCGCTGTGTGATTGACCGTACCAAAAGTGTTATTGAGATAGCGACAATGTATTCAAATTCGCTTGAGATGCTTATGCAAATGCGGCATGTCCATTATATCGAAGTTAAGAGATTTCACGCGACGGCGCGACGACGTGGTTAACAAGTTTTGTTGCACAATTGTCTATATTTTTAGGCAGAAACGACCACAGCAGCCATTGCTAGGATAGCCTTGGCATGCATTTACTACCGGTTTCACGTAGGTGCTAGCTGGCACTAGTTTTCATTTATATAACTTGTGACGGAAACAATTAAAATGCCCAGTAACGATCAATTTGCCTGTAAATTTACCTCACATAATAACACCTGAATAATTTAGCTATTTAAAAATAAATATAAAATAATCTTTTAAAGATATATATATATATATATATAAACCTTCTGACACTGCATCTAATACGACACCGCATGACCGAATCGTCTCAGCTACACAAATAAATACGTTTCCAGACTACATTGGTCTTCAAAGGTCGAGGAGGTTGTGGAGTATGTGAGTACCAACTTCGCCTTGAGGGTCGAGCGATTTCGAATCTCGTCATAAGGTATAGTTTAGTTCCATTGTGGTGAGGGTCTCGACTCTGCGATCTGCCGACCTTTATGAAGGAAGAATTCTAGCCGGAAGGAATCGTGTTTTGGAAGTTCCGAGGACGGTTGTCTAACGAATTAGTTTATAATATCATATATATTTTAGGTTAAGGTCTATGTTGTTACGTATATTATATTAATCTATGGATCTGTGTTGTATAACCTGTTATCTAAAATAAATTAATTTGGATTGGATTACATACATACTCGTTCAAATTTATTTGATTGCGTGCCCGAAGGCGAACGTTGGAAAATTGGAAGACATAATTATCGTTTGTACTTTTCTAATTAAATACCATTTATCGACAACCTTCGACCACGCGATTGTATGAACCTTTATAAAGGTCCAATCACACCAAGTAATGCGGCCACAGGTCAGCGACGTCCAAGGTTCCTATTTATTACACATATAAGTATTACGAAAATTGGGAACTGTAGCCACCAAATTAAAATTAGCCCTCGCAAGTCAGTCCATTTTGCAGGAACGAGAAAATTTATATTAAAATATCAAATTACACGAAGGAAAAAGCCTGCATAAACGGCTTTGTAAGTTGCTATTATAGTACATTGTGTGTGAGAGGTTATTTGGAAGCCCGGCCGAAGTTTTTAACAACTCGAGTTTGTAATTTCTATACCGTCCGTGTTTGCAATAAATTAGCGAGGAAATAGATGAGCATATAAGCTAAAAAAAACTTTATAACGGTAGATAGCTAAGACTTAGCGGATCATAAGTGTACATTTAACTCTTCAGTCCATTGATTACTAAAACTGATCTTCTTATAAATGTTGTTAACATACTCAACAAAACTCCTGCAATTCGTTCACGCATAAAAAAGATCAAGTCATGTGATCTGTCCACTGCCTGCTGAGAGTCACATCGGTAATTCTATTTTCACTACGAATGTATTCATTCTCGAATATGTCACGCCGAGAAGATAATCTTAATATTACTAATTCAGGATCGAACCTAAACCTTCAGTCGAGGGGTACTGTACACTGTGCATAGGTATTTCATTTTCTATTTGGAGCTGCTCAACTGAAATTGCAACTTCTTTGTACCCCAGGACTATACTACAAGACTAGGAAATAACAACTCCCTGGTATTGTTGTGTCTCTGCTCGGACTGTGGCATCCAGATCAATACAAACAGAATGTTCATGCACACAAATGTTCATCTTCTTTTAAGAGAGGTAGGGCGCATCAAAGCAACCCATCTGGGGAAGTACCTCCATCTCACAGCCAAATAACAACTCCCTAGAGGGTTGTTGTATTTCTGCGCATGAGTGAGGTCACCAGTAAGCTCCCAAGTAGTTGTTGTGTAAGCAGCAGAGAAGGCATCGCGCGAGTGATACTTAATATATCGCAAGCGTTAATAGGCTACGATATCCGCGTTACATCAGGTGGGCCGTATGCTTGTATGCCTCCCGACGTAGTATAAAAAAAAAACTCATTCGCGAATAAAATTCACAGCTCTAGGTGTTGTCTCAAGAACCGTTATGTTTCATCAAACACAGCCAAGAACCATTTCAATTAAATAACTTTTAAACATCAAACAAATGAATTTGAATATGGTCTATTCGTTTTGAAGCACCAGTGACAGACAAGCACAGAAGTCTTTCCGAGCTTGTCTGTCATTAAGTCTTTAAACTTAAACACGTTTTCAAATTGACCGACCACACAAGTTTTGATAATCCCATAATTGACACACAGCAGGTGTTCGCAAGGCCAAAGCGTCTTTACACATGATATGTGTAAATAAACCTTTGAGATACGGGTAATTAAACGAATATAAATCCTTTAAACCAATATCAAAGTATTCACAACAGTGGCTTCGAAGATTCTGCCTCGTTGGCTAATACATGAAACAAAATACCTATGTTGATTGTTAGGAAAACATTTACTGTTCGTTCCATATATGTTATTGAAGACTAGCAGAAGCCCGCGGCTTCGCACGCATGAGATTTGGGCTTTTAATAGTATTTATTTCTCTGTAGACATGAAATTGTTTCTGTTTAAAAAAAAAACAAAGTTTAGGGTCGTAGATGCATCCATAGAGCGATTGAATTTTCGTACAGCGCCATCTATTGACCTTTACAGGAGTCAACGTATATGTATTTTATTTATATTACATAAAAAATGCGTTACATTATTTTATGTTACAAAAAATACGTATTCTATGAAAATAATAAAAATAAAATTGCAAAGTCCCCCGAAGGGGAAGATATTTCCCCCTAATTTTAACAGTTTTTCATTTTTTACGCAGGAACCCTAAATATTTACGGGATAAAAAGTACCCTATATTCTGCTCTGAACAGTCCTCTACCTACCAGTGAAAGACCCCTTAATATCGGTTCAGCCATTTCGAAGATTAGCCCGGACAAACAAACAGACAGACAGACAGAAAAAAAAGTTAAAAATGGCGTATTTAGGCTTTGGTAACGTGAAAATAATAATATGAGCTTAAGATAAAGGCTTTATTTTGAAATCACAGACGGACACTTAAATTTTATTTATATGTATCGATGTATATGTTCGGGGAAGTAAAGAATCGTTACATATGCTTATTTTCTTAGTTATGTTTTAAATGTGCTACAAAAGAGATTTCTCAGAGTAACTTTTCAAAGGGAATGCCAACTAATAAGTAATAATAATAAATAATCCAGTTGGATATTCTAAACAATAATTTTTAGAACTTTTAGCAGATCGCTAAGCGTATACTCCGGCCATAAGTTCTGTTACTAATGAATATGCATTATTTTTTTAATGTAGTAATGTAATCTTAATAAAACTTATATATATACATGTTTATGTTAGTCTCAGCAAAAAATAAAAACAATTATTCTATTCGAAATGACCACCTTTAGCTTTGATACAGGGTTAATCTGTCTGGCCACGAATTTATGGATTTAGGCACTGTTTCCATGGAAAATTTAGCCATTGCTTACTCCAGAGATTTCTTAAGAGACACAAAGTCGGAGTGCCGTTTCGAGCAGGCTATGTCCTCTAAAACTAACCATAATTTGTAGTCTAAGGGGTTCAGATCTTCAGCTCTAAAGTCCGGAACGATGGTTTAGAGCCGAGCTTGGGTAGTTTTTGCCTTGTGACCATGTACAGAGTCCTGCTGGAAAGTCCATGGTACATTTTTAAAAATTGTATTGCCGTGAGGTTTCACAACACGATCCAAGATATCTCTCATCTCAGTCTTTTGATACACTTCTTTACTCCTTTTTCACAAAAATGAATCTTTGTGACTCCTTGGTAGGACCCCCCATACCAAACCAATACAGACGTAGGATGATGGCCACGTGTGTGTACACTTGTCATTTTGCTCTTCAGTCAAATTGCAACGAAATGTTTTTCATCAGTAAAGAGGATATTGTGCCTTTCACCCGCATATTGGGAGAGAAAGCGTTTTGATCGATCCACTCACTTCTACTGTAGGGATTGATTTAGAACGCGAACCCCTAGGCGTTCGCCATTCAACGATAGGCGGTTCGCGACATGTTTAGGTACGTAATGGAGGAACGTATGCTCCATACCCGCTTTGTGCAAGACAGACACTTCAATACTATTTTCTTTGACACTCCATTCCATATTGTAATTTGATAATAAAAAAAAAATATATAAAACGGCGGGAAATCACAAGAAGATTTTAACATAATTAACGCGTTTGTGGGCACCGGGTGCACATTGGTGGTCCTCCATGAAGTCGAGACTTGTAGTGGAGTAGGAAAGCACGAAAAGGCGCGGTAGTAGAGTACACAACTCAGGAGCACACAGCTTCACCACCATTGCCGGTATACCATACGGCCCACTAGATTTATGAATGTCGAGAGAGAGTAAAGCCCGCCGGATATCTCGTTGGGTAATAAAGATTTCCGGCATTGAGCTACCGCACGGGATGGTTAATGGCACAGCCCCTGTTATGTTACTTATTGAGGAAAAGAGTGTACAAAAAGGGTTACAAATTTATTAGGGCTATTTATACAAAATATAAAAAAAAAGGTTCACTTTAAGTTCGGCTAAATAAGGTCTTTAAGAACTCGCGTTATCTTTGTCTAACCGGAATATCACTGTTATGTTCACTGGAATGTGGCACTGAGTGGCCGCCGGCTATAGTGGCCGACGACTGTAGACAGCTGGTTAGCGTGCTAGCCAGCACGCAGATCCAGATGTAGAAGTTGTTGGTGGACCGCCTTACGGACCAACACCACAGCGGTAACTCCGTCAGCCGCCGTGGTCCACAACAGAGGCTGCAGGTATTATAATTTATAGATTAGTTAGATGTCCGGAGATTATCGAGTTTGGAAAAGGTAGTAATATCCCGAGGGTTCACCACGTAGCCCTCAGCAGGAGGCTGGTGGTCTCAGACGTGGTGCACTGAATCTCTACTACTCGAAAGCTTCCTCCAGACTGCCTTGTTTTCTGTTTTCCGACACTAATAATGTAATATTTTAAAATTTTGAATTACAAATAAATATTTTTGACAAACATCATTCGGTTCACAGAGACAATGTAGTGTATATCTCTACAAAGGTTTTATAAAATATATTATTCAAAAAGGTTATTACATTAGATATTTTAAACATTACATATTATTCCCCCCCACAAGAAATTTTTTTTTACAAAAATTTTGAAAGGTTTTATAGTAATTAGTAATTACCATTCCTATCATAATTCTATCATGCTTCTCTATCATACCTCTCGCATACAAAAGTATGGGTAGGGTTCACATTCAATGACCTCTACTCCAATGGTAATACTAGTAATGTAACAATTCGGCTTGTTTAAGTGGAGTTGTCATCCGCTCCATTTTAATATGACAGGTAGGCTTATTTTTTTTAACTGGAGTTGTCAGCCGCTCCATCTCAAGACCCATGAGAATGAAATGAGAGAGTGTACAAGTGTAGTGATAATATATATATATATGAGTAATGAGGGGATCTAAGATCCAGTAAAGAATATTAAGAGTTTATTAAACCCAATGACCAAAGAAAGGTCAAAGTAAGGGCTTATATTACCCTGGTGACCAGAGGAAGGTCAACCAAGAGGGTTCATAATACCAATTGACCAAAGAAAGGTCAAAGTAAAAGCTTATATTACCCTGGTGACCAGAGAAAGGTCAACCAAGAGGGCACATAAGACCACACAAAGATAGTGAGGATGATATATTACTCATCTTCTTAGTGTAAGAAGAGTAATAATGAAGGAGATTATCTCCTTAAAAAAAAATGAAAGCTTCGATTTAATACAGCCAAAAATAAATCGAAGTGAAAGATGAATATATACAAATGAGATTATTGAAATATATACTTAAGAGAAAGAATCAGCAATTTGTTTGAAGGGAAAATATTCAAAATAATATTTTTTAGTTAAAGTACAGAGTTAGTAGGTTCTTTTAAATGAACTAGTACTTCAGATTGAAGTTCAGCTTTTCTAGGTTCATAAGAAATAGGTCAGCCATTATTAAAGAATATCAGAATAAGATAAATAAAAAAAAAAATAAGAATTATCAAGTTACTAAATGATTTAGCTGTATATTTAGTATTCTATGAAATTAATAATGGGTTCAAAAAAGAAAATGATTATTTAAAAGATTAAAAAAAATATATGAAGTCGCAGAGTTCTTAAAAATGTAGCCGGACAAAAGAATATATGAATTTATTAAGAGAAAAATTAAAATAGCCCTTGATATGTGGTTGATGAACAATAGTGGAGAAATTTAAAGAAAGTAGGTCTCTTGAGTCCGCCCGCCCAGGCTAGTCGAGTAGGATACTCTGCTGGTTAGGAAGACTACAAGAGTGTCGAAGAGGAGTACTGTATATTGTACAGCAACATTCCAGAATGTCCAGTCAAAGACTTATACTAGTTGGATGCTATTGACTGGTTTGAGTAGTTGTATGTAGGTATGTATGTGTGTAACTAACTACTGATTGAGTACCTACACTGTGAATGAAAGATGAAACCGAAAAGAAACCGAAAGAGAGAAACAAGGACACTTGAGGAAGTGGGTTTTAGAATTTAGAGAAAACTAATGTCAGGGTCGAGGTCAGGTCTGTTAGGCGCCAAATTGTTATGTTACTTATTGAGGAAAAGAGTGTACAAAAAGGGTTACAAATTTATTAGGGCTATTTATACAAAATATAAAAAAAAAGGTTCACTTTAAGTTCGGCTAAATAAGGTCTTTAAGAACTCGCGTTATCTTTGTCTAACCGGAATATAACTGTTATGTTCACTGGAATGTGGCACTGAGTGGCCGCCGGCTATAGTGGCCGACGACTGTAGACAGCTGGTTAGCGTGCTAGCCAGCACGCAGATCCAGATGTAGAAGTTGTTGGTGGACCGCCTTACGGACCAACACCACAGCGGTAACTCCGTCAGCCGCCGTGGTCCACAACAGAGGCTGCAGGTATTATAATTTTTAGATTAGTTAGATGTCCGGAGATTATCGAGTTTGGAAAAGGTAGTAATATCCCGAGGGTTCACCACGTAGCCCTCAGCAGGAGGCTGGTGGTCTCAGACGTGGTGCACTAAATCTCTACTACTCGAAAGCTTCCTCCAGACTGCCTTGTTTTCTGTTTTCCGACACTAAAAATGTAATATTTTAAAATTTTGAATTACAAATAAATATTTTTGACAAACATCATTCGGTTCACAGAGACAATGTAGTGTATATCTCTACAAAGGTTTTATAAAATATATTATTCAAAAAGGTTATTACATTAGATATTTTAAACATTACACCCCCCCGTCATTCATATCCGAGTTAGATGCATAGAGATTACCGCGTAAATTCGTTTTCTCCTTGGCGCTATGGGCGAAACTGCTATCCGGTTTTTGTAGTGGTAGCATAGACGGTTGACAGAATTTTTCCCCGGCAGCTTCAGCAGGAAGTACGGCTCCCAGACGGAGAGCGGAATATGCTACATTCCCCATCACCTTGTGGCTACTGCGGGAGCTAAACTTCCATGCCATCCTATATCGCCGCAGTGAATGCGGTTGCGCAGGAATCAAAGTACGACATCCGGCGGGCCGAGGTGGGTCGCGTCTGGTGCAAAGCACTTGGGTCCGAATAAGACAGGGATCCGACGAGCCAAGCGGCGGATCCATGTTGTACTCATTCGGAATTGTGGTCAGCAGAAGGTCAAATAGTGAGCTTGCATGGTCCTCTACATCTGGTATTCTTACGGGAGAATGAATCAGTTTCGAGAAACCATAGGCCAGAGCAAATTCAAGAGCAGATCTCCCCGCGTTGACAGTACACCAAGAGCCAAGCCACTCGGCATGGTGGGCATTGAAGTCTCCCAAAATCACTAACTTCGCGGATACTGTTCAATGACTCTGTCAGTCGCCCTTCGTCGCCGTCGAATAACCGAGCTGTGCCTGTACTAGTACTGTAGGCACGCGTAGATCCGGGTGTGGCGGCCATGATCCAGAAGTACCCATAATTTTGACGGGTCCCTGTCTTCAAAATTATGCAATCGGCGACAACAAATATTCTCCCGTACGAACAAGTATACCCCGGCATGATGCACAAATAAGTGCTCTAGTTTGTATCTGGGTTAATGCAAGTAAGAAGTGTCGGTCGGTGGCGATATTTGTGTCTCCGTGAGGAATAGAATGTTCGTCCGTGCGGTTTCCAGGTGATGGTGGGATGCGTTGACGTTCGAGTGCAAACCCCGTATGTTGCAAAAGTCAACTTACGTTGTGGAAGGGGTGGCCGCTATGGAACTATTTTTCTGTTTCCTTTTTGCTATGATGCGTGAGGTAAAAAAAATGAGAATGTAAGCCTTTCCGACTAAGATGTGAATGAATGCTGGAAAGTTCTGAAAGAAATTATGGTGGATTGTGCAAAAGAAGCAGGTGGATGCGCAAAGAGGCATATAACATTGAAAGGAGCCTGGTGCGATGCTGAGGTTGATTCCTCCGTAGCAAAAAACCTATGTATATAAATCTGAAAACATGAAATTAGTGGTACATGGCCAACTAGGTTTTGCGCCGGTGATCAATCGGTTTAATACGCTGGTTCTTTATCCGCTGGACTATAACTACTCACTAAAACGCAGAGGACATTACACAAAATTATCGAACTCGTCACTGTAATCGAACATGAAGTAAGATCTACCGCGGCCTGTCTATGGATGTGTTTATCTGTCTTGAGGTTCTGTATGCTTTGGAGGGCACGTATATAGCCCTCGGTCCCGGCTGTAGTGGATAGATGACAGTCGTTAAGCTAACTCAGTGGTCTTTAGGCGACTTGAAAATACTAGTCTCCGCCAATCCGCAACAAAGCATCGTGGCCGAGTATCCTGTAAATCTCTTCGGTTGGGAGGGAAATCCGTACGTGTGCAGTAAGATGAGTATCGGTTGGTATGTATTTTTTATACAAAGTCGGGCATACAAGCATCCGTAGTACGTAGCCTATCTAATGTATAGGTTATCGGCTACTGTACCCTATAAACGCTTCCAACAGATTAAGCATCACTCGCGCGATCCCGTTTACTGCTAACCTCACTAAATTACAGGAACACTAACCTTGCTGGGAGTTGTTATTTAGCTGCAGTTTTCTGTGTGGTGGAGGTACTTTGTGTGGAGGTATGCGCCCTACCACTCTTAAAAACACCCAGAACAAGACAAACAGAAATATTCATGCAAATGTTTGTCCTGTGTGGGAATCGAACGGACGAGCTTTGACGTCAAGTAGCGTAACTAACCACTGCGCCAACGAGCTCATCGGGTCGGTATGTGTGTGTCTAAAGGGAACCGTATCATAAGAACTAATTTAAAAACTAGAATGTATGTTCGATAATCTACGATTACGTTATAAGTCTGTGAATGATATAATAATACACGTAGATATTATCAAAATAACGCAGCGACAGTTTATCTAATCGATCATTATTATCTAATAGTTAGATCACGCTCCGATTTGCCGTAAACGATCTACCGTCGCTTGGTAGGTTCCGCCAGTGAAATATTAAGGTATTTTCCGGTGAACACCTGGATTACGTGGCAGAATGGATAAATTTTGGATAATCCGTAAAGTGCTTAAGTAAGCATTAATTCAAGTCTCTGATTAATGGTTCGTTTATACAACTGTTAAGGTAACGAAAACCAACAAAATGCCTGTGCTTGGTTACCTTTGAGATGCTAACTTTGCAGTATAGAGTTTTCCATAGACAATAGAATGACCCTTAATTGTAGGGGAAGGTGGCGGAAGCATACAAAGCAGGTCAGATCAAATTGCATGTGAATTTGAACGCCTGAATCTATTAATTCATTAAAACTTTTTTAACATTGGTCTGAAATAGAGTATCGGTGTTAAGACAAGAAGAGCGCATCTGATGTAAAGCAGTTACTATATTTGGTATATTAAGTAATTAATAAAGTATCACATTAAGCAAGTATCCCTTGAGAAAACATTAAGTGTTATTTGCGCGATGCCACCGTAGCAGCACAGGTAGCTGCTACGGTGACATCACTCACTTGCAGGAAACGCAAGAACCCTCCATGGAGATTTGAACACCAATGAGAGAGTGATCAAGCGCCAAATTTTAGAACTGCAACAGTAACGTAGTGATTATAAATAATATATAGCTTAATAGACATAATTACACAATAAGAATTTTAAAATGTTTCCTCTACTTAGCTTGTCGAAAAATTTCGTGATCGTATATGTACTATGATCCTATGGATTTTGATTTGTGATTTCTAAACATACAGTCAGACAGCCTTTTTAGTATTTTTTCTTGGTATTATAACATACTATGCTTTTGGCCAAATCTCATGATTCTATATCAACTGTAAGTACCCGATAGGATTTAATTTGTAATTTCTTGATAATTTGTGATATTAAAAATAAAAAAAATGCGTTATAATCCTAACGGGCTCTAAAAGACACGTCAAATAAAGCCAAATTATATCAAATTACTACTAACCATTGCCACCTCCGATATCCATCTCAAATTGCAAATTTTCGTGAACAACAAAGGAGGAGTAGCTCAAAGTCGGTTGCCTAGGTTCAATTACATAGGTAGTCTTCTTCCAGTGCATACTACGTCCCTAATCCATTAGGATTATAGGACATCAGGATTGGTAGGATCTAGTACTTTAGCCTAAGGATTTGGTGAAGATTCAGCGGCTCCACAATCCGGGCGGAAAACCAGAACTATCTTATTTTAGGTCACATGTCTTTCGAAAAATAATTTCTTAGATGTGCGGACCTCATGGTATTTTCCTTCATCGCCGAGCAAGTGATGAATACAAATATGTAAAATCGTATGGTATCTCTGTAACCAAATCAAATTTACCGCGCTAATGGCTGCCGCGTATTGCGACCAATAAGATCAGTTTGTCAACGGAAAGTTGTCGGCGCATGCACGGTGATTATCAAAATTTATTTATTTTATTGTTTGTTTTTTAGGTGTCTGATGTTATTTAAGATTATATAAAAGTGTGCGTGGTCAAGTTTCCGTAATCTGAAGGTAAGTGTTACGTTTTATATATTGAACTATACATGTGCTGATTATTTACGAAATTTATAGGTACCGGTGAATTTAATTTGTATGGAACGAAACCTCCTTGTGTCGAATACTTTATTTCATCACACGGATATTCACACGTATGGAGATGGAACGACCAAAAAAGTGTGATTGATTTGATTATAATTGATAGACATCTCCGAAATACTATAATGCCTCACCTAATGCTATCACTGCTCAACTATATAATAGTACGTATCCTATCTATCAATCTATATCTTCACGCCAAGTCCAAGAGAGAACAAAGCGAAAGAGAAGCTTGACTCAGTCCTTGCACACCTTACTAGCTTCTCTTACATTCATATCTCTTTTTAAGCTCGTTAGCATCTGAGGGCTTACTCCTGACAACATCTTCTAATAAAACACGACCAAATTGGTAGGTGCGTCTTGGCCTTCCTTCTTTCCTGCTTCCATTTTTGCGTTGCACTGCTTTTGCTAATCAACGAAGCATGCTGAAATAGCACAGTTGCGTGCAGGATTATCTAATAGATAGATGTTAAATATCTTGGGCGATACTATCGTCGGAGATATGAAATTCAACAATCGGGCACCGCCCACAAGCGCGATTTACATGTGC
The DNA here is from genome assembly GCA_947507595.1 of Pyralis farinalis. Classification (NCBI taxonomy): domain Eukaryota; kingdom Metazoa; phylum Arthropoda; class Insecta; order Lepidoptera; family Pyralidae; genus Pyralis; species Pyralis farinalis. The sequence goes on along the minus strand of OX382273.1, from coordinate 28,396,219 downwards.
GAACAAACACGTCAGCCGGCGTCGCAGATGAACGTCGGCGTCGCCTGACAGACGATAGCCTTGGGACCCAGACTAGATATTTTAAAGAATGTGTGGGAGATGTTATGTTCCGCGCATTATGCACATGTAAACATTATGGGTGTTTGTATTTGATAAATAAAACGCCCACACATATGTATTAGGTATCAAACATCATAGGCATTTAGTGGCACACCGTTGTTCGTTGCATTGGACGTTCTTTAATAATGCACACTTCGTGAGAGGGAAACATCTCTGTAGTCAGTTCAAATGACTGTCTATGAATGAATTTAAAGGAACAATTTAATAATATTGTAGGAATCTTAAAAAAAAAACGTAAGAAGTTATACTTATTTCGCGTAGCGCATGCTAGTACCATAGTAAAATCTAGTACTCTACGTATGTAATACAAAAGGATAATATAATAAATTATTAATAAATATCATTCATCGCCGTATATGAATTAAGGACATACTCATATATATTTATAAATAAAATATATTTCATTGGTACTGATATAAAACACGGGGATTCAAAATAAGCGTTTGAATTCTTTGAACGAACGAAGAAAACTCGGAGAGATATTTACGAAGCAAATTCGCGGTGTAGATGTGAGCGCGTATCGTAAAAGTTTACTCTCATTATTTTTCTCTAACCAGTCAAAAGAAGTATAACTACAAAAATCTCTGCAAATTTTGATGTGATGCAAAATATTTCTTATAAATTAATTTCAGTTAATTTAGAATAACCAAAGTACATCGTTACAAATCAATGACCACTGAACGGCGCATGAAAGCTTCCTCCCTCACAAAAACGCAGTGTTTTAGCGCTAGTTATCTCAGCGATTCGAGCCTACTGACCATTGAGAGGATATTTCAACCAATAACGCGATGTTCGTCCGTGAACTAGCCAATAAGAATTGCGCGTTCTACTTTACTCACCGACTCGTAGCGGTGAGATATTTACTATGTAAAGTCGTGTCATCGGGTCTGCATAGATTATTTACTTCATGATTGATGTCAACTGATCCATGTATGAATACACATAGAGCGATTAGATAATTACCCAATAGCATGTTGTCACTTGATTCCTCGCTACTTGAAAAGCTTGGTTCGGTGGAATTTTATCTTCTTCGAAATCACCTTCACTTTCAGATTGAACTTCAAGTGAAGAAGCCAAAAATATTTGACAACTGCTAAGTCTTGTTGATTGCACCACGAAAACTGTATTACCCAGATATGAAGCTACAATATAACATTTCAAGTACTAACCGCAGCGGTATGAGAATTATATAAATACTATATTTACCCGCAATTTGGTATTGTTCAAATCAATAAATCCAGTATGGTCAAATGACTTGTAGGCATGTTTGTTATGTTTCATTTAAAGTTATGGCAAAAAAAGTAATTTATATTTTATATTAAAATATATATACATTAAATAAAACATAAAATAACTATTTAATAACAGTCCCAAGAGCATTTAGAATAACAACAAATAGCTTAGAAATTACACTTCACAATGAGTATAAATATTTTATATTAATTTGGTAAAGATTCAAAAATTTTATGAATAAAGCTTTCATTGCGTATTCTGTTTAATGTCCGATTTTGATCACTATTTCATGAAAACAAATGTTTTTTTTTCACCTTATACCAAAATTAATTACCTTATGCCAAAATTACAAAATAGAACAAAAACACACTCTCCAAGTTTCGTGTGTATATGAACGGCATGCATCACTTGTACCTCAAGTTCAATTATACTACGAGTATGTATAGAATCTCTTGTATAATATCCTCATATAGTAGGTATACATTTTTGCCTTAGGTGATAATGGTACCTACTTTACATGTTAAATTTAACTGGTAACATAGAATTGGTACTTACTTCAGCCACTTTCTAGAAACGTGAGTTTGGGTTATTGAAGGGAGGTTCCCGTTGGGAATCTTAGGCTGATTTTGTCAAAAAGTCTTCTTCTTATTGTTAGCGTTATCCCGTTTCCTTTTCCATTAGGATTGGCGGGATCCGCTACCTAACTCTATGATTTGGCGAAGATACTGATTTTTATATGGCTGACGGCAGACCTCCACAACCTAGAGGAAAATGACCTTTCTTAGGTTAGGTCACAAGTCTTTCGAAATATAATTTTATGGACTTGGTCTTTTCATGATGTTTTTCTTCACCGCCGAGCAAGTGATAGTTACAAATAAGTACGGTTGCGGAGAAAAAGTATTTTTCAATTGAATTTCTGTATAAAAATTTGCATATATCAAACCCTGCACAAGATACACATTGGTATAAAACATTTGAATAAATATATTACACAACGCCATGAAAACGTGTGTAAGTGTTGGTATTAAAGCGGGAAGTCCCGTCTTAAAATATTCTATGGCATGCAAGATCGATGAAATATTGATTAAAATATGTAGATTTTAGTTGAAGCAATTTGAGTAGTACGAGTATTTTGAGACTTTTCCTTTTGAGAGGGTTGTCAAATATTTTTGCTTTAAGAGTATGTTTGATAAAAATTCGTATTACTGCCGGAAGCGTGTCGTCGTTTGATTGTCTTTACGACGTCTTTCAACGTCCGTATTGGTTTCATAAATTAGATAAGGATTATTCGACCAATTTCCTTGTTTTTTTTTCTTATTTGATGTACATATATGCGAGGAAATCTCGATCCTTTTTCGAGGTCATTTTTCAATCTACTTGCGTAGCAAATCAGGTTACGCTGACATACGTACCTAATAATACAGATCCAAACTACGCAGTACCGTTTGACGAGCCCTCAATGGAATCAATGTTGATTTGAATCCACTACTACTATAGTAGAGAGTTAAACGGTATTCAGAAATTTCACAATAAATTCGCAATCAAGTCGCCGTTGTAAAAATAAGTGGTTAACTTTCACGTGACGCGCCGCTTACTGATTGAAACTTGAAAAGTGACGATTGTAATAACTAGAATAATTCGTAAACACTTAAATAAAAAGTAAAATCGGCTTCATTTAAGACGATATTTATTTATATACTGGCGTTGAGCTGAATGGTAATCACCAGGGCTTTAGTAATTTAGTAGTTTGAATATTTAGTAGGTATTTTTTTAGGTATTTAGTAACTTTAAAGCTGAATCAACGCATCATTAAACGTATACGAAAATTATATGAGAACATCAAATTCCTAGGTTCATAAAATAAAAATCGGATCATAAACAAAACAAAAAAAACCAATGAAGAAAAAATAATTATATCGGTTATTGAATTTTTTATAACGTTTTTTTCAAGCCTTCAACAAATTCATATAACAAATGCTAATTAGGATCTTAACGTCGGATAATGAAATCAGTAGAATCGTTCATGGGATGGTACAAAGGTCAAAGTGTAAAGCTTGAGCAGCACTTAACTGTACATACATTTACCGAAAATGTATGTACAGCTACGTAAGTGCTGCTCAAGCTTAATACTTTGACCTTTGTACCGTTCTTATGTACTCGTAGTTCGTAATAAGGGTTACAATCGCAATTGGACTGTTAAGCATGATCTGCTCTTAGCTGTAATTGCATTAAGATATAAAACAATACGCAACGAAGCTGCTCCTATTTTGAAGACGACTAATAATTACTTAGGTGCATTAACCTGTGAAACCCCGTTATATACGTTTTCCCATACATTTCTTGGCGGAAAAGCGGTCCGCGGGTAATGAGAGATTAATTGACATACTGATTATATTTATCAACTATGACTACATAAGATGACATTTGTTAACGGCACTATATGGTAGCAGCGAGCTCGGTTCGAAGGTGTAGTGTGGTGTATATCATAATAATAAATCATAGCTCCGAAAGTACATTTATTATACGTCTGAAGGCATATTAAGTTTATAATATACTTATTCCCAAATACTAATTAAATTGTTAACAAGCAATCCACTTCAGCGTGTAGGCCGAGTCTACTAAAAAAACTGCAACTGCACTGCAGCGCGGCGTGTGTCTGTATTTTGTGTCTGTGTATTTTGACATTTCGTCATTCCGTTAAGCGATTTGACAGCAGCGACGACGGCAGCAACGCTGCAGTAAATGACCGGCTATTGTGTTAAAAACTTACACTGCATCTGCCCGTTTCCTGCAACTCATCTTCTGCTAAATTGTTTCGACATTTGTATAGCGGTGACAGAAGTTTTGAAGAAGTTATTTGCAGTTTTGTTAACGTTTGTCTTAAGCAACTTTTGTAAAGTGAAATTAATATTCTGAAGCGGTGATTTATATTACAAAACATTTTTTTTATTTTGGGAGATGTTTGTTAGAATATATGATTAAGTAAAGCTTCTTTTCAATTAGAAATACCTCCACGTCGGCAACCAAGGTTAATGGGGTTTGAAATTACAGAAGTCAACATTTAATAAAAATCCAATTTATAGAGATAGATTGAAGTTTGATAACATAGCAGTGTTAAGTAGTTCATTTGCAGGATAGGCGCAGTTGCAGCGTAGTTGCAATGCAGGAAATTTTAATAGAATACACATATTAGCACTGCACTGTTCCTGCACGGCTCAAGTGACAAGCGTAAACGTGCAGTTGCAGTTATTTAGCAGAATTGACTTACTGGTCCTGGTTCGAATCCTAGTCTGAGCGTATATTTGTAATTATCACTTGCTCGGTGTTGAAGGAAAACACTGTGCGATTACTCGGAAGTCCATGAAATTGTATTTCAAAAACGTGTCACCTTGCGAATTTCACTTTGGTATGTAGAGGTCTGACGACAGTCGCTTCATTTCGAAATAGTGTCTTCGCTTAATCCTTAGGCTTAGTTAGCGGACTCCGCCAATCGTAATGGATTAGGAAACGGGATATGCTAGGACGAAGGACTACTAAATAGTTAATGGCCACTCCGCATTGAGCTTTTAGCGTATAACGTACGTGTTTCAAGTTTTAAACGGGAACCCTTAGTATTTTTGGCACAAAAAGTAGCCTATACTTTAATCCAGAACATCCTCTATTTATGGGCAGACGTTTTTTGCAACCAAGTGTTGACGATGATTAACACAATGTACAGCGAGTACATTTGATACTTTTGGTACCTTTTCTGTCAAATAAGCGATATCATTCTTAGATGCAATCAAGTTTCCGCGCAGTTCATCGTCTCCGTCAAGGAAGTCGCGTACTGAGCCAAATAGATTGAAAAACACCTTTCAAGAGCCATCGTACTTCTAAGTGTAGCAGCAAGTATAATCGGTTCATCATTTTCACTACAAAGATATAATAAGCCCAAATAATCTGTCATTTAGTGAATTGCTTCTTATTTTGTTGGCTGCTTTAAAACGTAATGGAGCTACGTACGCAGGTGTTCATTATGATTTTTTACAACCAGGTGCTGATGATGAATAACACAATGTACAGCGAGTACATTTGGTACTGATTGTTTTAAATGCGTCAGGAAATCCTTAAGATGCCCCGTTATTGTTGGAGCAGCATCCGTAGCGACTGATAAAATAATTCGAATAGGAATTTATATCTCTTGAAAAAAAAAACATGGATTCTCACTTTTTATCGGTTTCCAAATTTTTTGTCAATAATGACTCTTGATAAATTTCTTCTTTTATGAATCGGACGTAAGCCAAGAGTAGTGCTTTGTTATTTGGTAAAGTTGATTCATCGAGTTGAATGAAAAATTTTGATGTTCTTAGATAATCACATAACGATCGTTTTAGCCATTTCATATATTCTTCTTTGCACTGTATTATTACTCAAAGATTTTTTTTTATGATATCTGATGGCGTCTTATGATGAAGAACAGTTTCGATTATCTCTTTGACTGCCGGTATATTTAATTTCTCACCAATGGTCTGTGGTTTTTCCGCTTTTGCGATTAATATTGAAATATTATATAAAGCTCGTAGTCCATCATCTTCTTGTTTAAAACACGATGCAAAAAGGTTTGATATAGTTGGCTGTTTTAAATATTTCTTCTCAAGTCCTTGAAAATAGGATAAATCTTTGTTTACCCAGTATTTTAGTCAAATGCTCTTGGAGCCTAAAAGAGCTTTATGGTTTCATTTAAAAACTTTTTGGCACATTAAACATGTTAGTTTAGGAATTCACAATTTGTTACAATTTCAATTCTTTAACTTTTCAATCGATTTATAGAAAATTATAAAACTAATGGCTATAGTGACTTACTTTATCAGTCACGCACGAGTATGAATCACAGACGAAGCACACAAAAATAATGAGATATTAGAAGAGCTATCCCTGCCATTTATAATGCCCCCCATTAGCCTTTTGATCCACCACCACCCCACGTAAATTTCCAATGCAAAAATGCCCGTTGGGAACCTGTGTGACTCCCCAGTGTATTAAGAACTCACGAATCGAAACATATAGGGTATAGTCTATCTACGAGTACGATCATCAAAGTTAGCAAATACAAGAAAAATACATTCCCATTATTGCCATTTTATTGTTATATCTGTACATCAGACGTTAATAAGACATATATATCAAAGCCATTCAATAGGCTTTGATATATGTCTTTTTAACTTTACAGTTGACCTGGAGTCACAGAATTAGTCACAAAGAAAGGTCTTGTACACAAGTACAGAGTAAAATATTCAATCAATATTTTTGTAAATGCTTTAGTTTTTAATGTTGCCGCCCGATGACAAATAAACTACAATCATCTTGTTGAGATCACTAATGTATAACTATTGTTATTGATGCAACGTATGTATAAGAGCATTTTGTTATGTTGATTACTTTTAGGTTTAAAGAAATTTATTCTCAAAAAGGCAAAAAAATCACTTACATGAGAACATCATTAATGGTAACAATGAATAAATAAATAAATTCGTTGTTCGTAAACCATTCAATGCACCCATGTATTCCAATAGTTAATAATTTTTAACGACGAGTTAAGCTAGATTTAATTAAGTCATTCAATGTTTCTACTATTTTTATAACATTTTTTTTGTATGCTATATTCAAAAATTCAAAGGAAGACGGGCACTATTAGGCTCATTAGGGTGAAATAGTCGAAAGAGATATGAAATACGGTGATCAAGTACGATTTGGACCCACCCAGCTCGGTTTCCATATGTTACTTGGATATAAGTAAGTATTTTTATGAAATTGCGCTGAAATGAATGAATGAAAAGGTGAAAATAAAGAAAAATAAATATAAATCTAACCTACCTAGTCTTTAATGTCACGTGCGAGTGTATATGCTGTACTTTTCTTCAATAGTGTAAACATACCATCGCCCGTTTGCTATCGGCTGATATATTTCTATCTCGTCACGGGTTTGAAATACGGCCGGTGGTGGCTGCAGTGCAGCTCTTTGGACTAATACGTATAATGCAGGATATGATACGATAATTAGCTTAAGTACTATTTCATAGTTGTACTAACAATTTCTTATAAAGCTCTAGGAAATTAGTAGTGTACGGTCTTTCTTTAATTATTAATTCGGCGCCAGGAAGATAATGGCGCTATCTGAGCTCTGTTATGAAATTAATTACGCTACATTTTATTTAAATGCCTTGAAATAGGTTTCTTAAGGTTCGTATTGTACCGTTCGAGCAATGGATGGGACATGAGGTTCAACGATGAACTGAACTCAAACAATTCTATAATTAAAACCCCAAATATGATTCTATCATATTTTTAATACTTCGATTTGTATGTTATACATACTGAGAAACTGGATTGCGTAATCTCTATCTAATAAAGTCTAAGGAATCGGGACCACCCTGTTTGGTTATTATCTATGGTATTGCTGTTATGATATTGGTAGTGTGTAGTAATAGTGACAGTACAAGAACATGGTACCACGGATCTAGTACAATGACGGAAGTGGATACTCTATAGTTTACAGGTTTGTACAGGTTATCTAGTTTGGCTGTTTTTGGTATTTTCAAATTACAATTATCGTGTCATTCCTTTGTAAATATTAAGCAATCGCCAGAACCATCACTTTAAATTTGTATAGTAAATCTTTGCCCATGCGGTTGCGTCATCTGTCCGCTAATTTTGCGACGGATTGCTGCTAAACAAACGAACAAGTGAAAGGTAAAAATGTCTTTTTTTGGGAAATATGTATCAAATAAATATTGAAATTTCAATCTTTACACTGCTGATGATCTCACTGTTTTGTTTGTGTTGTTCACTCACTGTTAAAGTGCAACTGGCTCATGATCATCTTTAGAGCTAAAACCAACTTCATCTGCACTTAGCGCACATTGCCTATTAATAAACAAGCGTCTAGGTACAGACTGGTAGGACATTATACACTGATATACCTATTTGATAATAAACAACTCGATGGTGAACTATTTCCACCTTGCAACATCATAATCGAATAATAATCCTCTGAATGTAAAGCTACAGAATTAGCAAAATGAGGACGAAACTTGGAGGCGAATATCAAACTTGTGGGAGTTAAATAAGTCTTAAGGTTGTACGTCAGCTTCCAGAATGGATAAGGTAAAGTATTTTTTTTTATAAACTATAAATACACAGGACCCGCAGAGTCAATATTCCTAGAAATTGTATGATTATGCACTTGTCAGTAGCACCGTGAATGAAGACGCCACTATGGATGATCATTTGCTCAATACGAAGCTTGAAAAATGGAAAGTCAGGTGGAATCGATAATGACTCTTCTGATATAACAACCTACTTTTCTTTTCTATACCACTAAGCTGGCAAGCAAGCATATGGCCTGCTTGATGGTAAACAGTCACCGTAGCCTACGGACTTTTGCATCAGCGGGGGTGTCACTCATGCGTTGCCGATCCTCAAAAAAAACCTCTTCACGCTTTTCTTGAATACTTCTGGTACGCCTTTTTGTTCTTTGTCTATTTGTGATGGAAATCTAGAAGGGTCAGAAGTCAGATGCAGATGAGGTATGTATGTATATGTATGTATTTCTTCACGCCATGTCCTTTACGGAGTAGGCAGAGAGAACCGAGCGCCATAAGACGCGATCCTTACACACCTCACTCGCTTCTTTAACATTCATAGTTATTTTCATGCACACTCGCCCGTTTCTATGTCTCTTGACATCATCTTCTGATAAAACATGACTAATTTGGCGAAGTGTGACATTTCTGGGCGATTGTTTTTATACGCCGATACGTGTTCGTTGAAATCGTGTTATAAAGTCACCCAGAAAGGTCACACTTGGCCGAGCATCTCATAGACAAAGGACATAACTTATCCCCCACTAATACATATCAAATTTTACACACCATAGACAAAGGTTTAAAACTAATTATTAGGGAACAATTAGAAATTAATAAACATAAAAATTCTAAAATTACTCTCATGAACAAACAGACTGACGTAAACCATTCCCCACAATTAAATATCTTTTCGCTCACACCATCCACCCCCACCCTCAATTCAATATAAGGGACGGCACTGCGATGGATTTGTCACTTGTAGCATGTTATTCTTACGATTAACGTCTACAACGCCTGATGATGCCTCGTGGAGAGGCGAAACACGTGTCGCAGCGACGACCAGGCCAGTCGTGGCAGCGACGGTGGTGGTGGGGGCATGCGGATTCTGTTCCAGATGGCGGACGACCGCAGCAGCCGAGGCAGAGACTACCGGAGCAGCCATGGCAGCGTCGGCATGTTGCAGTAGTGGGTGGGTGCCGGCCGGCGCTAGGCCGCATGAACTAATTGGTGGCGGAAGCACGCAAAGCAGGTTGGATCAAATTGCATCATTTATTTCACTTGTAGCACTTAACATACAAATTATTATGCCACAAGGGAATCTTACGTATTTTTTATGCTGTCAAATCGATTGTCCCATACACTTCTACTGTTAACGCATGACTATTTCCGATAGTTTCTGATTTAATCGTTAAATAAACTAGTGCTTCGGTTATAACTAGTGCTTTTAAACTCCTCTTTTACACAAAGTCGCAGCACTAGTGTTTGGGCTTGTCTATATTTTAAAAACCTCTCATTTGTTGAGTCTGTAATACATAGTAGTACTACTAAACCTCCCAGTAATTAAGATGTACATCTTAGGGCAAACAAGTAGAGCCAAGTCCGGAGCATCCTCTGTTTCATCTAAATTCGCAAATAGAAATACGCAATAAATATATAACATTTTATGTGATATGTGCATATCACATAAAATATTTAAACAAATCCTAGAAGTATTTGTAAATATAGTAAATATCTAGCAAATGCATCATTTTAAATGAGATTCTCTTTATTTGTAACGATTATATGAGGTTTACAAATTAAAAGTGTAATTTAGGATAATATTTAAAGTACAATATACCTTTTAATGGTTCTTTTAATAAATTTAAAAAAATCTGCTATTGATATCTATCGATATCCCTTGCAATTGACGCCGGTGGCGAAGTGATTAGCAGTGTTACTTTATCTCCAAGGCTCGTTTCGATTCCCTCACAGGACAAACATTTGTGTACATACACATGTTTATTAGTCTTAGTCTGAGTCTTTTTAAGAGAGGTAGGCCTCGTTAAAGCTGTCCGACTGATGAAGTACCTCTAACTCACAGAAAACCGAAATCAAATAACAACTACGAGTCGTTTTCGTGTTCTTGCGAGTAAGTGAATTTACCAGTATATTCCTACGCAAAAGCAATTGTTTTGATGGTGAATTTTGCAATTGTTTACTTACCTCCTTGTTAATAGGGATTTTGCAGATCACATTGCCATTTGACCTTTGATCTCCGCAAATATAAAATCGTTTCTAGACCTTTCGTCCGCGCGTTACGTAAAAATAAAGTTGTCAAGATGCACGTGTTAGGTCACGCGTGTTGATGTTCCGTATCATACTTAAGAAACTTGAGAAAAAATCATTCATCTGTGAATGATATTTCTAACCTTGTTGGTTGAAAAAAGTATTCTTCTTAAATTGAAAACTTGATTATCGACCAATATAAGTAGAACTCTTATTTATTTGAAATTGTATGAAAGTATATTTCAAATTTAGCTAATTGATATTTACTCCAAACTCAGAGCTAACAGAGAGAGTAACGGTGTCTATAATTTTCTTCCATATTCAAATTGTATCTTCAAATTCAAATGCCTTCTTTTTTTTAGATTATATACTTAATTGTACTTTACGAAATAGAGAAGCGTTTTTCTAAGAGGTCAAGTTGATTTGTCATCTGTTTTGCTTTTTCTTCGCATATTAATATAATAATATAGTTATGTTTATCTACTTAACAAACGGTGTTCTAGCGAAAGGGAAGTCAGGTCCATCAAAGCAGGACGACTGCGAAATGGCACCTCCACTTTACAGGCTACTTTAAAACATTAAGTTCCTTGGGGTTTGTTCTATTCCGCGAGTGAGTGAGGTTGCCAGTTCATACCTGAGGAGTTCTTGTGTTAGCAGCGGGTGTGGCAACGCGCGACTATGCTTCTTGTATTGTAGACCCTCATAAGTTATAGAAACCACTTCACATCAGGTAAGCAGTACGTTTGTCTCCCGACGTTACATAAAGAGAAAAATAAATACTGATTTAACTACATTATAATCTATATATATATATAATATATATATATATAAATGAATGTTTGTCTGTATGTCCTCTATGGACTCAAAAACGGCTGGGCAGATTTTGATGAAATTTTCGGGGAATTTTCGGTTTAATCCAGCGGGTGATCCTGTGAAGTTTGGTAGCGATCAGATCACCCGTGCGAAGCCGGGGTGGGTAGCTAGTATTAAATAAATTAATTGTTAAGTGAATACATTCATTGACGAAATTCACTTATTGAGAGTGAGTTTATCAGGTACGATTTGGAACAAGTACTCAAATAGTCTAACTTGTGTACCTTGACAACTTTATTTTTGCGTAACGCGCCAACGAAAGGTCAAGTAACAATTTTATATTTGGATAGGTCAAAGGTCAAATGGCAATGTGACCTGCAAAATCACTGTCAGCGAGGAGGGAAGTAAACAATTGCAAAATTGACCATCAAATACATAGAGAATATGGTAGGAACGACCGGCTAATTTGATGATACCCCAACACATTTGGGTCAGGAAACTCTTCATTCAGTTTTATTGCATTTTGTATCCGGGATTTTTATTCTAATAAATGCTCACTTATTGATCAGAGGCCAAGGCTATATCGACCGAGAGAGTCTTCTTCTTCTTCGTGTTATCCCGTTTTCTAATCCATTAGGATTGGCGGGGTCCGACTAAGGATTAGGCAAAAACACAGATTGTTACATAGAGCGACTGTCATCAGACCGTCACATCGCAGAGGGAAAACCAGAGCCTTCTTAGGGCAGGTCACATGTATTTCGAAATATTATTTCTTGGACGTGTGGTGGGTTTCCTCACGATATTTCCTTCTCCACCGTACAAGTGATAAATATGTACGTTAATCCGAAAACACGAATTTTGTGGTACATGCCCCCACCAGGACTGGAACCGGGGACCAGGTGATCCAAATTTTTATCTATTTTCGTTAATAACTTTGTTATTTTTGATTCTACAAATAAAAGTCATAGAATCAAAAATGCAGAGAATTAATTTTGCATTAAATGACATTTCACAAATTTTCAGTTCAACGAATAGTTTGCTCGATATAGCGTAATAACCATTCGCCGCAATTTTTTCAAGATGGCGGCCGCGGGAAAAAGTTGCCCACAAACATGGATTTAACTTTACACTAACCCCCTCTTTACATCCTTAAAATAAAATTGCGTGCTCCGACTTTTGCAAGCGAAGACTAAAAAATTATAACATTTCAATGGGCTTATGTAAGAAACGGACTCGAAAAGTTTTTAAACATCTTGACTCCGATTCCAAACATTTTGACAGATAACTTTTGGAATCCGATACGTATATAGTGTTTCGAAATAATGTAAATAAGCCAATAGATCTTTTTAGTCAACTGAGCCCACTTGAACTTGACCCGGTGTTCAGTACACCAAACGCATATTTTAAATTGGGCTACTGAACCCTTGGACTTTATCCCACTTATCTTCGAGTGGGTTCAGTTGACTAAAGAGCTTAACAGAATGTGAAGAACACAAAAATATATCTGAAAGTGAGGAAACCAAAACGAACGCAAGAATTACGGTTTATGACGCAATGTTGAACCAAGCGAATGAGATTGAATATCTTAGATGCACTTTTAGCAGGAATGGAAGGCACACCGCTGAAGTGGAGAGGTGAGTGAAATAGTGTGTTCGTGTGGAGCGTTGGAAAACATGTTGGAAGTGAAAACTTGAACCAGAGGACATAGTTCATACACAACGTGGTGCTGATCGCAACGATAACATATGGAAGCAAGAGCTGGGGTTGGCACAGAGTGCCTGAAAATAGAATAAACGACGAAATCGAGATGAGAAAATCTGCGGTGTAACGATTGTAGAAGGAATTCGCAATGAAGATGCAAGAAAGAGAGCAAATTGGCCGTATGTTATCATAAATTGATGTCAGGAGCTTCAGGTATCGGCGAGTGTACATGAAAACATGTATGAATGTTAAAGAAGCGAGTTAGGTATGTAAGAACCGAGTCATATGGCATTCGGTTCCCTCTACTTACCCCGCAAGGGACTTGGCCTGAACATAAACGCGTTTAAATAAAATTAGACTAGGGACTGGTTTGGAATGGTCCCCGGACTCACTTCTTACAAAACCAAAATAGATGGTTTCCTTGCTCTTGTTACATTATATTTTGTTACATTGTATTTACAGGCAATTTGATCTAAACTACGTTGTGTGCTTCCGCTCCCGATTAGTTCGTGCGAAGTACTGCCGGCCGGCACCCACCCACTACCGTTAGTAGATGCATGCCGCCGCTGCCATGGTTGCTCCGGTCGTCACTGCGAGTGTTTGCCATCTGAAACGTGAACCGCATGCACCCGCCACCGTTGCCACCCTGGCTGCTTCGATCGTCTCCGCGACACGTGTTTCGCCTCTCCACGAGGCATCCTTAAGCGCTGTAGATGTTAGTCGTTAGAATAACATGCTATACATTGTATTTAACCTTATTCTTTATTGTTACTTTACAAACAAGCATAATAGATATCCGTATGCGAAAGCATATTAATTGTGTTATATTATTAATTATTTTAGTATAAAACACTGTCATGCTCTCCTAACAAAATAAAAATAAGCAGTCAAAACTCCACGTTTTGTCAAAGCACGGCAAGTCAGCTAAAATCATGCCCAAGTCAAATTGAGAAAGAAATGCATATTCATTGCAAAAACCTGAAGTAGATTACATTTTTTAGGTTTTGTTTACTTTATTATAGTAAAAAGATATAATGAACATTTGATAAACTCGGATTTGACGAGCTCGGTGGGGCAGTTGTTGATAATCTTTCTTTGACACCAGGGCTCGTGGGTTCGATTTCAACAGAAATATATATATATATAAATATAATAATAATAAAAATGAAAATTGTGATTAGATATATTGTAAACAGTAATGTCTTTTAGCGGTCAATGCTCCCATTTTTATTCACTTTTCATTAATTCTCATTACTGTCCGTTCAGTTTTAATGTTAAACTATAAGAAACATACCGACAGATATAGTTACTATCACATTTATAATATTAGTGAAGTCCCATTACCCATTTTGCATCGCGTTCCATTTGATTTGATTCGATTACAATCTGCGTTGAAATTACCACGTTCAATGTTTAATACGCCTGCGATCAAGTCAAGGCACGTCTATGTCACGTCAAAGTACGGTCAAGTCAAATTAAGAAAAAATAAATACAAATTGCTAAAAACACAAAGCCGATTATATTTTTTTTCAAATTTTGTACAGTAAATAAAAAAATGTAAATTTCAAAAACTCAATAATAAAGCTAAGATACCTAGATACTCGTGTATCATAAGGCACAGAATAAGACAAAGTCATAATAATGTCACTTGGCCAAAGCATTCCCCGCGTACGCTATCAGAACCGAATTTATTCGCATATTTTTCATCTCTTTATTTCGAAAAGTATGCATTTCATTGTATATAATATAGCGGGCGGATAACTTCTTATACATGTCTAGTGAAAAAAAATGATTTTCGTTAATTATTACATTCAGCATCAGAACAACTCATGGATATAGTTTGTGATTACAACCTTCCCAATAGATAACATGTCAAATGCATGCATTCATAACATGCTGAATAAATACAGCCAACCCACTTTGGTTGTCGTTATATTTATTAATCTATGCACCTGACGCCAGAATATAACTAATAACCAATTAATTAATAACATTTAAGGTAAGTTATTATGATGGTTCAGTATATTATATTGCATTAAACAATATATATAATTTTGCATTTTTGTTTGTAATAAACACAACAAACTTAATATAGTTACTTTGTTCATGTCATAATACGGTGGCATTTACGTCAGATTTGCTAAGGTATGAACATTCTTCTGTCTATCTATCTATAACTTCACGCCAAATCCCTTGCGGTGTAGGCAGATAGTACCGAGCACCACGTGACTCGATCCTTACACACCTCACTCGCTTCTTTAACATTCATTGCACTTCTCATGCATGCTCGCCGGTTTCTAAGGCTCACCTCTCACTCCTGACATTACCTTCTGATAGAACACAACCAATTTGGTCACGGTAGGTAAGTCTAGGCCTTCCTCGGCTCCTACATCCTTCCACTTTTGCGTTGTGTATCTGCTTCGTCATTATTTCATCTTGCATTATTTCTACATGGCCGAAACAATGGAGCATGCCTCTTCATATTTTAACACCGACGCTCTCTTTCAGACCAACTCTGTTTGTAACATCATCATTGCGAATACGGTCTGGTCTACAAGTGCGGTCGAAATGCGAGCGTTGCACAAAATTTGTGGCGTAACGCTTGTAGACCTTATGAACATTCTTATCAAGTATTAATAAATAATTTATTGTCTTTTGATATTGCTTTATTATAGTGATAGTGTATTTCAACGTGTGATTATATGATTGATCTTCTTCTTTATCGCGTTAACCCGTTTCATAATTCATTAGGATTGGCGGGGTTCGCTACCTAAATCTAAGGATGTCGCGAAATCAGACCTTTCTTAGGTTAGACCACACGCCTTTCGAAACATAATTTACTTGAGCGTGTGGGTTTACTCATGATGTTTTTCTTCACCATTGAGTAAGTGATAATTACTGTACGTACATAAATCCAAAAGCACGAATTTAGTAGTAGGTAGGTTCGGTACATTCGAAGCAGGGGTCGTTACTTATTAGGCAGGGTTTTTATTACATTTTATTACATTGCATGTTATACATGTAGTCAATAATGAATGACGCACATAAATCACATTCGCGCGTCATTAGATTCATTAATGTAAAATTCCTTTATTTGTTGACGTAACTTGGGGGTCACAGTTCGAAGTTCACCGTTATATATTATCAATTAGATTAGAAACTCTAAATATATAACTTAGAGAGCGTACATTTTAAAGAGCGGTACGGAAAATTGTTATATTTATAGTATATTAACTGTGTTACATAGTTTTAATGATCCGTACAAGTGATTCGTCTTAAACCTATAAAACCAGCATAGTTCTTTAATTACTAATATAATCCCCGTTTATATAGGTATCATTATAGACGGGGTTCGAGAGATGCGCTCAGACCAGTGCACGAGTTGATGAACGTGATAATGATAAGGGGGGCGATTTTCACCATATTAGACCATTTTGACGGGAACATGGCATTATCAATTATATTAGAAACTCTAAATACATCACTTAGAGAACATACACTGTACGGGTAGGGCAAAGCGATATAATAAGTAGCCGCCGTACTGACGCACCTCCACTATACTACTAGTGCCAGAGAGGTGATGTTGCATTAGTGAAATATGCTTTGTTAGCAAGCGTCTAAGTCTGGCGGATTGTAAGCTGTTACTATAACTTTTGGATGTTTGCTACACTAGGGCTAACTAGGCTAGGCTAGGGTGTCAACACTGTCTACCTAATTCTATTCGACATCAGGGGGTCCAAGAGCTGTTTGAATTCAATACTTGCTATTGTTCCATTTTCGTTATATTTCGCATTTCACATACTTAAATATAGTAATATATTTATATTGTGTTCAATTGCTAATCCTACTAATATTATAAATGCGAAAGTTTGTATGTATGGATGGATGTCTGTTGCTCTTTCACGCTTAAACGGCTGAACGGATTTTAATGAAATTTGGCACGTAGATGATCTGGTTTAACACATAGGCTACGTTATTTGACTCCACATGGGCGGAGCCGCGGACAGCAGCTAGTTATGAATAAAATTTCAATTTTTTTTCAAAATTGTAGGGGTCTTAGGACAAAATTAAATACATTTTATTCTTATGTTCTATCAGATTGTTATGATATTATTAATTTGTCAGAGACGTGGTTAATTCCCCAAATTAAAGGCGATGTTTGGCTTTTATTTTAAATAAAAATTTAAAAACTTTTAAAATTCAAGAGGATGTTTTTAAATTCTCCTGTATTTTTTTTTACACTACGTTGAGGGGCATACAAGCATACTGCCCACCTGATGCAAAGCGGGTGCAGTAGCCTATTAACGCTTGCGATATATTAAGTATCACTCGCGCGACTCTCCTCTGCTGCTTGCACAGCAACTCCTTGGGAGCTTACTGGTGACCTCATTCACACACAGGAACGCAACAACCCTCTAGGGAGTTGTTATTTGGCTGTGGTTTTCTGTGAGGTGGAGGTACTTCCCCTGACGGGCAAACATTTTACAAATATTTCTTCTGTGTACACTTATTAAAGTTATATCTTCGTGAACTGAGAACTTTTTATATAATATAGAGAGAATAAATAAGTCTTATTTATTTCGATATGCTGCATATACTCTTTTGAAGAGTTAATTCCTTGTTGTTTTTAAGTTATAAACTTTATATTCCTAAACTGATTGGTTCATGTACCCTCAACGGAAGAAAGTGTTTTTTATACAACATCGGGAGGCATACAAGCATACAGCCCACCTAATGTAAGCTACCGTAGCCTATCAACGTTTACATCACATTAAGCATGTTCTTAGCTTAAGCTCGCGCGATGTCACCTCTGCTACTAACACAGCAACTCCTTCGGAGCTTTCTAGTGATCTATAACACTCGCAGGAACACAACAACCCTCCAGCGAGTTGTTATTTGGCTGCGGTTTACTGTGAGGTGGAGGTACATCCCCAGCTGCTTTGATGCGACCTGCTTGTCTCAAAAGTGTACGTACCTTCAATGAAGGCAATTGATGATGCAAATTATGGTTTATGGTCCCGGTGCAACTGGGGAGACATTCCATAGGTAACTTAGGTACATAACTTTTGGATGTTTGCTACACTAGGGCTAACTAGGCTAGGCTAGGGTGTCGACACTGTGGACCTTAATTCTATTCGACATCAGGGGGTCCAAGAGCTGTTTGAATTCAATACTTGCTATTGTTCGATTTTCGCTATATTTCGCATTTCACATACTTATAGTAATAATACTCGTATTTATATTGTGTTCAATTGCTAATTATGAATAAAATTACAATTTACTATCAAAACTGTAGGGGTCTTAGGACAAAATTAAAGTGAAATTATCACTTATCACTTATCGGCCACTGTTCGTGCGAGATCCAAAAGTGCTGTACCAGTTGGTTATTCCGAGATAACAATCATCTTGGTAGAAGAATGGAACCTTTTTAAGATAGGTGTGAACAATGTTCTAAAGTATTGTGGAGTAGAATACTACTAAGTATTGAAAACGTGCACTTAATAGAAAGATATTTTCATTAAAATTGATTTTAAGCAAATTTATTGTAAGTAATAATGACTTTATTTTACATTTCTTCGATTATGTAACGATTAAACACACATTCTCTCACGGAAAACCGCAGCCAAATAACAACTCCCAATAGGGTTGTTGTGTTCCTGCGAGTGAGTGAGGTCAACAGTAAGCTATTAAAGAGTTGCTGTGTAAGCAACAGAGGAGACATCGCGCTATTGACACAACACCACGGGGATGCTACTCGCGCGCTGCCAATCTTGTGACCTAAGGATGTTTT
Source organism: Pyralis farinalis (assembly GCA_947507595.1). Classification (NCBI taxonomy): domain Eukaryota; kingdom Metazoa; phylum Arthropoda; class Insecta; order Lepidoptera; family Pyralidae; genus Pyralis; species Pyralis farinalis. The sequence continues at coordinate 28,377,172 of OX382273.1, read as the reverse complement.
GTGCCGGCCGGCGCTAGGCCGCATGAACTAATTGGTGGCGGAAGCACACAAAGCAGGTTGGATCAAATTGCATGTAAGTTTGACTTTCGCAAAATAACGCCTGAATCTATTAACTATTTAAGGATGTTTTGTCACAGTACCCAGTAATTTCCCTGCCATAGCTCACCCTTCAAACCAGAACACAGCTATATAAATATAGCTACTGGACGGTAGAAATAGGTGAGACAGAGGTGTAGACCTCCCGATGCAGTATACAAAAAAAAACTTACGCGCCGACTATGAAACGGAACGTTTTGTTTATAAGCAATATTATTTGCATATTGGTTCTCTGAATAGCTTGCATTAAAACAAGTGCTGAAGAAGGACTAGACAACATGTATCAAAATTCATCACATTCACATATTCAGTCCATGAATCAGTCGACACGTACAATTCTATGTACTGAACATTAATCACTCTTCAGCCGTACAAGTCACTCAAGTTTTCGTACATACATGAAATTGATACACTGAAAGTCGACATCGAAACGGATGCATGATATTTTTACCCTAGGTACAGATAGGATAGAAGATAGAAAGAGAGGTAGGGCGCATCAAAGCAGCCCGTCTGGGGAAGTACCTCCACGTCACACAAAACCGTAGCCAAATAACAATTTCCTACAGAGTTTTTGTGTTCCTGCATGAGTGAGGTCACCAGTAAGCTCCTATGGAGCAGAGGTAGTATCGCGCGAGTAATACTTAATGTATTGAAAGCGTTTATAGGCTACGATAACGGCTTTACATCAGGTGGGTCGTAAGCTTATATGCATCCTGACGTTGTACAAAAAAAAGATACAAGCACGTCTATCATTCCATCCTTTTTAAGGCGTACGTAATAAGAGTCACATTCGCACGGTTTTATCGCCTTCAGTAAGACCGTAAACTTAAAGTAACTGATCATACATACTTACTATTATGAAGTGCCTTTATCGTTGAAAGCACTTAACATAAGAAGCGATGCTTCTGTTTAATTCCATACAAATTATTACAAGAACCATTACTTAAAAGATGTAAATGAGGGTAACTAATGAGATTGCACATGACTTTGGAATATTTGCGCCGAAATCAAATAATCGCTGACGAGCTCAGTGGCGCCGTGGTTAACAACTACTCTAACACCAAGGCACGTGGCTTCGAATCCTACACAAGACAAATATTTGGGTGTATTGTGAATATGTTTGTTTGTCTTAGGCAGGTAGGGCTCGTCAAAGCTGCCAGACTTCTTTTAACTCAGAGAGATACGCAGCCAAACTCCCCAGAGGATTGTTGTGTTCCTACGAGTGAGTGAGGGTTACCAGTAACCTTCTAAGGTTACTGTGCTGTGCAGTTGTGTGCCTCTTGATGTTATATACTCGTAGATAAAAAAATACGAAAATTATTAAATTTTATTTGATTTCGTTTTTGGTATATAGAGATTTAGGCATAAATGCCAAAGGTAAAAAAAAATAACGCTAGTCTAACGTCTTCCGTCTATTGTTTGTCACTATAGTGCAGTCAATACGGTATAAAAATAGGTGATTTTTAAAAAAAATTGAATAACAACCGATCAGGCTGAAACAGGATGCATTTGATGGGACCCCAAATTATGTTTGTCCACAACTTATCCTATAATATAATTAATATTATATTAGTATGTTTGCCTCTTATTTCGAACCCCTAAAAATATATCAAATAAAAATTAATAAGATTAATTCGTACTTTTTTAAATATTTTTTTTTTCAAACAATCAATATAAAATTGTTTAAATTTGCAAAAACAAAGAGATAGCTAATGAAATATTCTACGTGCATCACATGGACTAATCAAATTAAATTTATGTGGAGGCATTCGCAATATAAACGCACTGACGACCTTAGATTGAATACCAGTATTCGTGAATCACTCACGACACGACCCACCAGTGGGTTGCGACCTATAGTTTGAGAACCAGCGTTTCTCAAGCATGGCATTCTTTCATATGTTTATGGAATCCATTACATAAATAAAAACATCATTGACATTTCTGTGAAAATTCATAGCTTACTCTCTGCTATACCTGAGAAGGAAGTACACTACGCGTTACAATCGAAGGGTGTTACAACATGGCATCACGTCATGTCATCAACTGCGTCAATTAAACTTTTGACACCAGTGAATTGGACGCACTGCCCAAACAGATTAGTCAGTACAGCGTAGTTATTAAATTAATTGTTGAGTGTTTGTTCCAATTGGAGTAATTTGTTAGGTATTTTGTTTAGCGTCTACGCTTTACCATAGAGATAATTTGTTTAATGGCTAAGTAAACGGCAGACAAAGGTTTTGAGATCATGCAGCCTCGTATTCAAATATTACGTTTTCTCATTTCTGTCTCAGTGTAAGGGATTCTGGGATGAATAAAATATTTCAGTAAGTAATCCTTCAAGTTATTATCCTGTCCTTCAAGAGATTACTAGTAAGCTCCTACGGAGTTGCTGTGTAAGCAGCAGAGGAGGCATCGTGCGAGTAATACTTAATATATTACAAGCATTAATAGGCTACGGTAACTGCTTTACATCAGGTGGACCGTATGCCTGTATGCCTCGCGACGTTGTATAAAAAAACTTGCATATCATTGACGAATAGAATACATATGATATAACCAGAAAATAAATAAGTAGGTACCTATTTATTATCTACGATCAGGTGTGAGCATTGTATCTATGCCATATCTGGTGCGAGCATAATTTATACGTACAGGGATAATAGTGAATATATTAAATTATTTTAAATTTATTTAATAAATTACAAAACGTGACCATGACATTTTATTTAAACTTAAGGGTCGCGTGGGAACTTAGGATCTTCGACAATGATCACAGCTTGTCTCTGAACCGAGTCATAAGTTTCCAGCTGCCAGGTGGTCCTAAGGAACAACAATATTTCATATGCTTATTAACCATAAAGTACAAGGGACGAAACAAAGTCAAAATATCATTCCCTTCCGTTTGAAGTAGTGTACGCATAAATCGACGAGATGAGCGAAAAACGAGCAATCATAGCGCCTCGAAAAAAAGCTTTATTTACAACGCAAGCGCTTTCCTCGGTTTGTGCATCAATGAAAATATTATTGTTGCGCCTAAACTAAGCGTTTTCCGCGGCTTTATCAGACCCTAATATTTTTTCCGATAACAGTAGTCTAAATTTTAAGTAGAAGTATTTAATATTTCCTCAGAAGAGAGATAAACAAAAATTAAAAAACACTTTTTCATTTATCGAGTATTGAATCCCTAAATGCAGCGGGACTGTTTTTAGAAATAGTGGCTGTTTATATATACTACTCTGTGTAAAAAGTATCGGGAATATGTCAATAAAAAGACCCGCGTAAAAGAGGTCGTTCTAATTTTTTTACTGCATGTTGGTAGCACTGTACTGATTTAGCGCGCAAAATTTGAGCGGGATCTGTCATTTAATTTGTTTTAAACTACACTTTTTGTTGGTCATAGTTTTGAGTCCTCGGCGATTTTTACAATGGAAAATATTGTTGAACAAAGAGTGTGCCTTAAATTTTGTGTTTCAAATGATATTTCATGTGGTGAATCACTAAAAATGTTGCGAAATACCTACGGCGAATCGTGTATATCGAAAACAAGGGCTTATGAATGGTATAAGGCTTTTAAAGAAGGCCGAGAAGTAGTAGTAGACTTGCCTCGTTCTGGTAGACCTTCAACCGCTACGACCAGAGAAAACATCGACAGAATCAAGAAGCTAGTGCTCGAAAATCGACGTATGAGTCTGAGAGAGTTGGCTAGTGAGGTGAACATATCTTTTAAGTCCGTCCACAACATTCTCATTGACATTTTAGGCATGAAACGCGTCGCCGCTCGACTAGTTCCAAAAGAGCTCAATTTTGTTCAAAAAGCGCAGCGAAAGCATGTCGCTGAAGACATGGTTTCCCGAGCTTCTACGGATCCGACCTTTATGAAACGTATAATAACTGGCGACGAGACATGGGTTTATGAGTACGACATGCAAACAAGCCAACAGTCTTCAGAATGGCGTCTCGAAAACGAGCCGAAACCCAAAAAACCGCGGCAAAGTCGCTCCAAAATCAAGGTGATGCTGACAGTTTTTTTTTACTACCGTGGTGTGGTTCACTCCGAATTCCTTCCAGAGGGAGAAACAGTGAATAAAGAATATTATTTAGGCGTCATGAAGCGTTTGCGTGAGAGTATCCGCCGAAAACGTCCAGATTTGTGGCAACACAACTCATGGATGCTGCACCATGATAATGCACCATCACACACAGCCATTATAGTGAAAGAGTTTTTAGCGAAAAATTCAACAAAAGTTCTCGACCAAGCACCGTATTCACCTGATATGGCTCCGTCTGACTTTTTTTTATTTCCCAAGTTAAAATTACCACTTCGAGGAAAACGTTTTGAGTCGATAGAAGCCATAAAAGAAAATTCGCTGAATGAGCTAAAGGCCATACCGCAAATAGCCTATGAAAAATGTATGGAAGACTGGGTGAAGCGGTGGAGATGTTGTATTGCAAGCGATGGGGCCTACTTTGAAGGCGATAAAATAAATTTAGATGAATAATTTGTATTTTTTGTTTTATTGACAAATTCCCGATACTTAGTACACAGAATGTATATATATATTTATATATATATTATGATAAAGATTCATGTAGGACCTCTATTTCATTATACATACCTACATAATTATACATATTTATATATTTTTTAGAAATTGTATTATTACATGCCTCTGTAACAGACTATTAGGTACATGTACAACAGATCTTTGGAACAAAGGAGATTACATAATAATATTTTGTTAGAATGCAAGAGGAAATTATGACGAAACAGATATATCTACAACGCAACAATATAAGGATGAAGATGACGTGAAAAGCCTAGACTCGCCTACCACAACCAATAGATCGAGTGTATCTAACACTCGATCTATTGGTATTATTGTCAGGAGCCCTAGGAATCAGCGAGGGTACATGAAAAGTGCTATGAATGTTAATTCAGGCGAATAAAGACCGATTCATATGGCGTACGGACCTCTGCTTACTTGGCGTGAAGTTATAGATAGATAGAAACAAGACCGTGATATATGGATAGACAGTCAGAGGGGCAAACAATTGGACAAGGCAAAGTTTTATTCGACTTTTACACTTGCTGGGAACAGGCCTGCACTTACGAAGGATCCATATACTAACAGAACTGATATTTTAACAGAATAGAATATATTGAATAAAAAAAATAAAAGCTGGATTCTATTACTGCGCAATAGAATCCAGCAATTGAAAATTACATTCTATTGCTTTTATTTAGATATTTCTCTAAATTATGGTATGCCTTTGTGTATCAGAAATGATTTCAGACTAGTTTCTTTATATTTGAGACTGAGAGATTATTTTATACCTAAGGCTTGATCCCTCGGCGACGGCAATCTTGCGAAGCTGTTTTTAGAAGTGTTCATTGAAATTGCATATGATTTTTTGGAAATATTGTTTCTTTTATATTATACTTCAAAATTGGGCCAAAATATTTTACAATAAAAATTAAATTGTGATAGGCTTCTTATTGGGTATAAAAGTTAAGTGTTTTAGGTGAATATAACGTGGTATTTATTTACTTCCTATGGAATTAATTCCTTAGGCTAAAAGGTTTCAGGGAGTTGTTATTTGGTTACGGTCTTCAGCTAGAAAATAGTGCCCTACTCGGGTTGCTTCACTCGCACTCCGACGATTAGCATAGGTATCGATTTTTACATTGTTATGTTGCGAGTAAGTGACGTTACAAATAAGCTGCTAAGGCTTTGCTGTGTATTCAATACACTTACAGTTCTTTATTTGCTAATGGACTCTCGCCGCCACTTATAATCGTCTTACATTTTTTAAATAATATTAGCGTATCGTATTCATTTCTCATAGCTTCAATTTTTACCTTACTTACCATTGTATCAAAAGACATTTTTTTTCGAAGCGTTAATATTTAGGCAACATAGCGGTACTAATAATAATTATAAGTGATAAAATTAAAGATATTATATGGTTGCCGGTGCCGATGGCAGGAGCTTATATATGAGAGGTATTGCTTGTTTGTCTCCGCACATTATATGAAAACATACTGTAAGTAATAGATTCAGGCGTTATTTTGCGAAAGTCTAATTTATATGCAATTTGATCTAACCTGCTTTGTGTGCTTCCGCCACCAATTAGTTCATGCGGCCTAGCGCTGGCCGGCACCCACCCACTACTGTTAGTACGTGCAACATGTCGACGCTGCCATGACTGCTCCGGTAGTCTCTGCCTCGGCTGCTGCTGCAGAGACTGCCGGAGCAGCCATGGCAGCGTTGGAATGTTTTGTTTGTAGGTATTATACTCTGTTTTACAAAATTCATTTCTTTATGAAATGTGTAAGTATGTGATGTACGTAATATAAGTATGTAAATGCATGTGAAGATTTATGCTTTTTGATACAGAAATTTTATTTTGGAAAGCGGCCATTTGTGTGGTACATGAAATATTTGGATTGTACAAATAAATAACAGCAATAATTCCGGCGATGACCTACTTGTAATGAAGTTAGAAGGAATCTCCGGTTCGTTGTACTACCAGAAGGTCTTTGGTTGACCGCATCCGCATTAGCTGTACAGTAATTACAATGGCCAGCTGCAATTAGTTAGCCCCATGTGATCGCCCGGCGGTGTGATTTTTCTTTTTTATACTACGTCGGAAGGTATATAAGCATACGGCATACGCATGTAAAGCAGTTATCGTAGCCTATTAACGCTTGTAATATATTAAATATCACTCGCGCGATGCCTCCTCTGCTGCTTACACAGCAACTACTTAGGAGCTTATTGGTGACCTCACTCACACGCAGGAACACAACAACCCTCTAGGGAGTTGTTATTTGGCTGCGGTTTTCTGTGAGATGGAGGTACTTCATCAGACGGGCACGGGCTGCTTTGATGCGCCCTACCTCGTTTAAAACATCCATACCAAGACAAACTGACATGTTCATGCACATAAATATTTGCCGGGGGGGGGGGGGGGGGGGGGGGGGGGGTATGGCGCCTATTAGCGTGTCAAAATCGCGTCATTCACGACCGAGCCACCTAGCTCGTCAAAATGGGCCCTTACGATTGAAAATAAATGCCCATACCACACATTGTGAGCATTTGAATTCTTTATAAGATGAATGTTTTGTAAAGCCTCTTAAGTTTAAGTATCAGGGAAATTAGTATAATAACATAGCTTCTTTATCTCGTTATTATATCTCTAGGTTACAAAAATGGAAATAATTTGATCTACGAAAGTGGAAAAATAATTCTTCTCTCACAACTAGTTACCAAACAGCGAAAGAACAATCTTCTCTTGTAACTGGTTACGTAAGTTACCAAAGTGGACGAAGCCTGACATAGCATAAAATATATATATCTACCAGGTCGGCTGTATATAAAAATATATGTATAATATATTATATCTTTAATATTTCGTATTTTTCACCATTTATTTTTTGTAATAAATAAGGAATTGTTGTTGTATAAAGCTTTATTGTACAATAATAAACATTACAATGATTAAGTACATGATTTGGTAGAAATTAATATTGTACTATGGCGGACTTATCCCATTAGGGATCTCTTCCAGTCAACCATAGAGAAACTGAAATGAGATATAAGCTTAGCGAGAATTTGAGGAACATTGTGAGTAGACACTGATAAAATGCGTACGAGGATTCGTACACAATTGTATTTGTCATAAGAAGAAAAATACCATTAGAAATAGAGAACAGCTCAGGAGCATTTGCGTTATGAACTACAGTTTGATCTTTAAACAATGGAATTCCTTAATCAGGTCACTATATACCTATGGTATAATGGTATAAGGATTAATGTACATATTTGCAATTATCCCTTACTCGGCGATGAAGGAATACTTACATGAGGAAACACGCATGTCCAGGGGGTGTGTGGCCTAATTAATTTTCCCTCTGGCGATTTGAGGTCAGCGTGATACTGCTTTAACACCAACGTTCGTTGGTTCGATTCCCACACAGGACAAACATTTTATGTGCACGAACATTTTGTTCTAGTTGTTTTTAAGAGATGTAAGACTCATTAAAACAGCCCGCTTGGGGAAGTACCTCAACCTCACAGAAAACCGCGGCCAAATAACAACTCCTAAGAAGGTTGTTGTGTTCCTGCGTGTGAGTGAGATCACCGTTAAGCTTCTAAGGAGTTGTTGTGTTAGCAGAAGTAACATCGCGCGAGTGATAACGTTTTACACCCGGACATCATTAGCGTAAGGAGTATAGTCATCTTTACTAAATTTCATCTGGAAGATACTAATGAAAATACAAATACCAACCAATACCAATTCATATGTAAGGACGAGCTCGGTGGCGCAGTGGTGAAACGCGCTGTTACGTTACTTTGACACCAACGCTCGTGGGTTCGATTCCCACACAGTACAAACATTTGTGTGCATGAACATGTCTGTTTGTATTGGTCTGGGTATTTTCTATGTATAATAAGTATATATTTACAAAAAAAATGTATTTACGTATGTTTATCAGTTGTCTAGTACCCATAACACAAGCTTCGCTTACTGTGGGGCTAGGTGGCGCTGTGTAATTTGTCCGACAATATTTATTTATTTATTTATTTATGGCGCTCGGTTCTCTCTGCCTACCCCGCAAGGGACTTGCCGTGAAGATATACAAATACAATACAAATACAAAATACTTTATTTCTTCTCTCACATAGAAAAGTAACATCGAGAACCATTTTACCAAGATGTATATTAATTACTATTTGTTTAATTACTATTTGTTTAATTACTATTTGTTTAATTACTATTTGTTTAATCTATGCGAGAGACTGGTGTCTGTACTAGGAAGACCTGTATGACAGATCACCAGCCTCTCCAGCTCCGGACCAGGTGGACAAATGTTGAGTACAATTTACTTCTTAAATATATTATTTACGTGCGCGTGTTTGTATATATATGTGTGAATGTGTGCGAGCGGGTGCTTATGCGTGTGTGTCTGTGTGTGAGTGTTGTGTTATTGTTAAGTTAGAAGTTAAGAGGAGATGATCAAAAGATTTTCTGTTTCCTCATAATCGAGGGACTTTAACCATGTAGAGGTTGCCCTCTTGCAGTTGGATCTTGTGAGGGGATATATTGCAGTCTTCTCATTAATTTTATTATATAATTATTTTCCTAAGAAACTGAAGAATCTACTAATATACAAGATACCAAATGTTCCAGTTTCAATATACGTATATAAAATATAAGTTTGGGTTAAAGCCAACGGCATACGTACCCTAATGGAATGTAATAGAAAATCTACGATCGAGGACACGCTTCGGGTCCGCAATGCAGCAGTTACAGATCTGATAGCATCGCGTAATGACACACTTATATATTAAATGGTATTGATTGTAATGGTGATATTACGGTAGACCATTTAGATACTATCGAAGTGAGTTGGAAGTTGTTTGTCGATCAGTTGATCAGTTGGAAAACACAAGTTTTGACATGTCACTGGACTCGTCAATTGTCGTCTTGTGTGGGTATACCTTTTGACGTGAATACGTCTTTAAATTTGCTTATAAAGTGGGAATGAGGACTCGGGGCATGCACTATGGTGTTGGTGCTACATATCTATCGTAATTATTTAATAACACCACTTGATAGCAGCATTTGACGAGCTCGGCGCCGCCGTGGTTAATAACGCGACTTTGACATCAACTCTCGTGGGTTCGATTCCCACCCAAGACAAATATTTGTGTGCATGAATATGTCTGTTTGTCTTGGTCTGGATGAATTTTTAAGAGAGGTAGGGCGCATCAAAGCACCCCGACTGGGGAAGCACCTCCACCTCACAGAAAACCGCAACCATATAACAACTCCCTGGAGGGTTGTTGTGTTCCTGCGTGGGAGTGAGGTCGCCAGTAAGTAAGCCTCACGTGACTGATACTTAATGTATTACTAGTGTTTATAGGCTACAATAATCACTTTACATCAAGTGGATCGTATGCTTGTATGCCTCCCGATGTTGTATAAAAAAAGTTGATAGCTAAAGAAGTAAAGAATAGGTTACGTTGAGTGAGGACTGTGATGCATCGCGCGCGGCGGCAAGGGGGAGTGGGCGTACTATTTTGAGATCATTTCGTTGCATCATATAACTTCCTTTTAGTATAACTTACTTCCGTTTACCTGTTACGAAGACCTAGTCACGTAAAACTCACGGCCGTGTGCGCGACCCAGCCTCTTCCACTAAGTGTTTTTCTGTGTTTCTCTTTGTCTGTGTGCGTAAAGATTATGGCGATAATTGTATGTTAAACTATACAGCGTGTATTTATAAACTAATAGAGCAAATAAGTAACTTTTCGACGAGTGCGGTGGCTCAGTCGTTACTGATGCTGCTTTGACACCAACGCTCGTCGATTCGATTCCCAAACAGGACAATCATTTATGTCCATGAACATTTTGTTCTAGTTGTTTCTAAGAGATGTAGGACCCATTAAAACAGCCCGCCTGGGGTAGTACCTCAACCTGACAGAAAACCGCCAAATAACAACGCCTAAGAAGGTTGTCGTGTTCCTGCGTGTGAGCGAGATCTAAGGAGCTTCTAAGGAGTTGTTGTGTTAGCAGCAGAACTAACATCGCGCGAGTGATAACGCTTTACATCAGGCGGACCGTATACTTGTTTACCTCTAGACGTTGTATAAAAATAAAAGTTATTATCACGTATCGCGTGTATGAGCGTGTATAAAAGTGTATATATAAGTATGCCATGCTGAGTGCATGCTTTTAGAGGTGTACCATTCGCGTGGCCGAAGGCTATATTATGCCGTGTGCATGCCAAATTTAATAACGATTGGTCGAACCACAGCTGGAAAAATGGAAAACACTTGTTTCCCCAACATCGTAGTGGGTGTTATAGTGAAAGAAATAGCGGTGAGAGAGGGTATTTTTTTATTCCACTATGGCGGCAAACAAGCATGCGCCCTGCCTGATGGTAAAGAGTCACCGAGCCTATGGACATTTGCAATGCGATGGGTGTAAATTTCGTATTTGTTTCATTGGAGTTTCTTAGCGTTTAAGGTGGGAGGTATTTCTCGAGGGTGTTGCGCCGATTTGAGCGAATACCATGGCGAAATGATGTTACTTTCTATAATGTCAAGCTGGTAAGTTAAAGAATCCGTTGCTAGGTGCAGTAGATCCCTAAGAAGACCAGAGCAAAATGACATTCAGTTTGTGGTTTGTTGGTTTCGCGTGAGTGAGTAAGGTCACCACTAAAGCTGAAGAGCTGAAGAGATGCTAATAGGCTTAATCGCAAAAAAGTAACAACTTTATAGCAAAAGTCATGTAGATGTCTTCATTGGCAAAAGAAACGTGAGGAGCGGTGATAACCCAGTGGACAAGGAATCGGCCTATTGACCAATTGGTCTCCGGTTTGAATCCAGACGGGGGCATGTACCCCTAAATTAGTATTTTCGGATTTATGTACATATTTATCACTAGCTTGGCGATGAAGGAAAACATCGTGAGGAAACTCACACGTCAAAGATTTTTTTTTAATTTTTTTTATTTTGAGGGAAATTTACAGCTATTGTTATAATACGAACGTCTAAATTGATGAATATAAGCCAATAACAGGCTACCACAAATAGTTTATCAATTATTTACATACTTAACAATAGTAATTCATTATCACTACACATGCTTTACAAAGGTGAAAAATGAACAGGAAATATGTGCTTAATGTCTAATAATAATATAAATAAATAATAATAAATATTGTCGGACAAATTACACAGCGCCATCTAGCCCCAAAGTAAGCGAAGCTTGTGTTATGGGTACTAGACAACTGATAAACATACGTAAATACATTTTTTTTTTGTAAATATATACTTATCATACATAGAAAATACCCAGATCAAGACAAACAGACATGTTCATGCACACAAATGTTTGTACTGTGTGGGAATCGAACCCACGATCGAGCGTTGGTGTCAAAGTAGCGTAACAACGCGTTTCACCACCACCGAGCTCGTCAAATAATATATATACAATACAATAATGCATTATTATGGAACACAATCATCACTAAATGTTTCAGACAGTATCTGTTTTCTTATATATGTTTTGCTACTGCAAAATATATCAATATGCTTATTTGTAGTACATATAGTCCAGTAGTTTTAGACATATTTTGACCATATACTAGATATTTTGTAATAACATCATCAATGTTATTGGTATACAAGTGTGGTATGAGGTGTCAGAATACATGTGCAATAGGTCCGGAAGTTCAATATTTGTAGGAACCGGAAATATAGATATATATTATATATATTGCTGCTTTTTGGCCAGAAACTGTTATTAGCTCAAAAGGAATGCGTTTTATGGATAAAATTTCAAACAAAAGTTGTTCAGAATCAGATTTTCTGTAAGAATACACTATTTTCATTTCCGATTTTCCAACCATTGCCCGTGGGAAAGCTGGAAAATCATGTATATATATATATTTGTTTAAACTGCCTCTATCTCAAAGGCAATGCGTTTAATCGGAAAAAGTTTCAAAGAAAAGTTGTTCAGAATCTTATTTTGTATAAGAATACACTATTTTCGTTTACAATTTTCCAACCATTTTCCGAGGTAGAGCTGGAAAATGGTATATATATATATTTAACGGCTTCTAGCTCTAAGGAAATGCGTTTAATCAGAAAAAGTTTCAAACAAAAGTGGTTTAGAATCAAATTTTGAAAAATTTGAAAGAATGAACTAGTTTCATTTTCTATTTTCCGAACATTTTCCGCTTGAGACACTCCTTATATTTTTTTATTATAACCCCTAATTTAAAAAAAATGTATATATATATTTATATATATAAATGTTTATATAAATTTATATTATATAAAAATGTATATATAGATTTATATATACATGATTTTCCAGCTTTCCCACGGGAAACGGTTGGAAAATCGGAACTGAAAGTGCGGAATAAAGACTTATATTATACAAGTCTTAAGTCAGTTTAAAGTGAAAGTTTTGCCTCCCTTTGTGAGTTTTACCGATTGTACAACGGGCTGTGTTCTGAAGAATTGTTCAATTTGCTGCCGACAGCTTCTTTTACAACCACACCGCTCGCCGACGGCGGGGAGTTCGCCTCACAGAATGGAACCGCAAAAGTCGGAGTTATAAATAATAATATATATTTTATCCACATAAATACCGTAAACTATAGACAAATAAATACAATAAATTAGATTCGGATAACATAGAACCCAAAGAAATTGTGATAGAAATGAAATAATATGAATAGTCTAGTAGTGCTATTTGACTTGTATGTATGTATGTATATCTTCACGCCAGGTCCCTTGCGGGGTAGGCAGAGACTACCGAGCACCATAAGACGCGGTCCTTATACACTTCACTCGCTTCTTTCACATCCATAGCTCTTTTCATGCACGCTCGCCGGTTCCTAAGCTTTTTGACTTGATTTATGAAACAGTCATAATATCAATATTCTAGCAGTAGCTTAGTAGCTTATTTACCTCACAATAGAGTAATAAATATATAAAATGAAATATAATGCAATTTTAGCGGTATCTTTTTAATTCGAATAACATATAAAATGACATAATCACACACATCTTTCGAAATATAATAAAATAACATAATAACATAATCCATAAATTGTGATAGAAATAATATTAATAGTCTAATATAAATAGTCTAGTAGTGCTATTTGACTTGATTTATGAAACAGTCGTAACATTAATATTCTCAGTCATATATTATATCAGATATTAGAAACTAGATTATTAGTAAGTACATATTGTATATAACATTGATTGGGTACTTTAACTTAGTATATCAGACAATTGATACTGAAATATAAGATATTGGGCCGAGTTTCATTACTTTAGGATATTACATGACAGTGACTGAAGCTGTTACGACTCCGAAATCTATTAAGCACAGCTCACAATATTGTATAAATAATCATGCGTTATTAACGCGGCATTCAATATCAAGCCATCTTAAAAAGATGAGTAGATATTATGAAAATAAGATGGGACTGGATTTATATCTCAAAATTTTATCCTAAGTAATCATGCAAATATTAAAAATGAAAAAAGGATTTTCAAGCTAATCACAAATTCAGGACATGAGGATCTAATGTTGAAAAAGTCGACGAGTCTCTTACTCCTACTCTTTTAAATAAAGCATTAATACTGTTTCTTTCGACATTTCTTCTTCGCCATTTTTTTACATCATTTCGGAATGACCATTGTCATTTCCGAAGTACAGTAGCTCAGTAACAGGCATACGACCTGCCTGATAGGTACTGAGCTACTGTAGTTAGGCTTTTGCGACACCAGGGGTATAACTCGTTGCCGATCCTGTACAAACATCTTCAAGCCTTTTCTGAAGAATCTCAGTGTTGTTGGTAGAAAACATCTCTGGAACTGCACAATTCGCGGCCATTATAATTCTAGTGTAACAGTATAGCGTTTCATTCCTCGGTTATAGCAGTTGAAAGCCATTCTTCACGAATGTCGTCATTCAGACCAACACGTTCACGCTTAAATTCTGTGCACCGGAGTCTCTCGTTACTCCTCCTCGATGATGTGCTTCCCTCCCACAATCGTATTGAGGACTAAGTACCAATCTTTCGAAGAAATAGCATCTTAAAAATCATCGCTCTAAAATATTTTCTTGTTACCATTTTAATTAAGGAAGAGAAACATCAATATAAGTTAACAAATAATATTTTTTTTTTGTATTTCAAGTGAGGAATAAAGATCTTTAACTGAAAAAGATTTTCCACCATTTTTTTTTCAAAATAAGAATAACGTAAACGGCTTGTTTAAAAAAATATAATATTAGAAATTCAAATAGTTATGAGCAACCGGGAACGCAAAGTGTGAACAATATACAAATAAATCTGCTTTGGTACCTAATGCTGTTATGTTACTAGATGAAGAAAAGGGAGTATTAAAAGCGATACTAATTTAATAGGTCTATTTTACAAAATATAATAAATATAAAAAAGGGTTCACTTTAAGTTCGGCTAAATAAGGTCTTTAAGAACTCGCGCTTTAATTTGTCTAACCGGTATATCACTGATAGAATCACTGGTGGGTGTACTTAGTGGCCGCCGGCTATAGTGGTCGACGACTGTAGACGGCAGGTTAGCGTGCTAGCCAGCACGCAGATCCAGACGTAGAAGTTGTTGGTAATGGTGGGGACCGCCTTACGGACCAACACCGCAGCGGTATCTTTGTCAGCCGCCGTATTCCACAACAGGGGCTGCAGGTATTATAATTTTTAGATTAGTTAGATGTCCGGAAATTAACGAGTTTGGAAAAGGGTAGTAATATCCCGAGGTTTCACCACGTAGCCCTCAGCAGGAGGCTGGTGGTCTCAGACGTGGTGCACTGAATCTCTACTTCTCGAAAGCTTCCTCCAGACTGACTTGTTTTCTGTTTTCCGACACTAAAATGTAATATTTTAAAATTTTGAATTACAAATAATATTTTTGACAAATTGTCATAAACTAAACAGAGCATGCAAAGAAAAGAGTATATAAATCATTAAATAAGGTTGTAACATTACATATTATTCCCCCCCACAAGAAAAAAATTTTTTACAAAAAATTTTTAAAGATTTTAAAATAATTAGTAATTACCATTCCTATCATAATTCTATCATGCTTCTCTATCATACCTCTCGCATACAAAAGTAGGGGTAGGGTTCACATTCAATGACCTCTACTCCAATGGTAATACTAGTAATGTAACAATTCGGTTTTTTTATTTACTGGAGTTGTCATCCGCTCCATTTAATATGACAGGTAGGCTTATTTTTTTTTAACTGGACTTGTCAGCCGCTCCATCTTAATATGACAGGTAGGCTTATTTTTTTTAACTGGAGTTATCAGCCGCTCCATCTCAAGACCCATGAGAATGAAATGAGAGAGTGTACAAGTGTAGTGATAATATATATATATGAGTAATGAGGGGATCTAAGATCCAGTAAAGAAAATTAAGAGTTTATTAAACCCAATGACCAAAGAAAGGTCAAAGTAAAGGCCTTTATTACCCTGGTGACCAGAGGAAGGTCAACCAAGAGGGTTCATAATGCCTATTGACCAAAGAAAGGTCAAAGTAAAAGCTTATATTACCCTGGTGACCAGAGAAAGGTCAACCAAGAGGGCACATAAGACCACACAAAGATAGTGTAGATGATATATTACTCATCTTCTTAGTGTAAAAAGAGTAATAATGAAGGAGATTATCTCCTTAAAAAAAATGAAAGCTTCGATTTAAACAGCCAAAATTAAATCGAAGTGAAAGATGAATATATACAAATGAGATTATTGAAATATATACTTAAGAGAAGAATCAGTAATTTGTTTGAAGGGAAATTTTTTTAGTTAAAGTACAGAGTAAGTAGGTTCTTTCAAATGAACTAGTACTTCAGATTGAAGTTCAGCTTTTCTAGGTTCATAAGAAATAGGTCAGCTATTATTAAAGAATATTAAAATAAGATAAATAAAAAAAATATAAGAATTATTAAGTTACTAATATGATTTAGCAATATATTTACTTTTCTATAAATTAATAATGGGTCCAAAAAAAATGGTTATTTAAAAGATAAAAAAAAAAATGAAATCGCAGAGTTCTTAAAAATGTAGCCAGAGAAAAGAATATATATATGAATTTTATTTATTAAGAGAAAAATTAAAATAGCCCTTGATATGTGGTTGATGAACAATAGTGGAGAAATTTAAAGAAAGTAGGTCTCTTGAGTCCGCCCGCCCAGGCTAGTCGAGTAGGATACTCTGCTGGTTAGGAAGACTACAAGAGTGTCGAAGAGGAGTACTGTATATTGTACAGCAACATCCCAGAATGTCCAGTCAAAGACTTATACTAGTTGGATGCTATTGACTGGTTTGAGTAGTTGTATGTAGGTATGTATGTGTGTAACTAACTACTGATTGAGTACCTACACTGTGAAAGAAAGATTAATGAAAGATGAAACCGAAAAGAAACCGAGATAGAGAAACTGATACACTTGAGGAAGTGGGTTTTAGAATTTAGAGAAGACTAATGTCAGGGTCGAGGTCATGTCTGTTAGGCGCCAAATTGTTATGTTACTAGATGAAGAAAAGGGAGTATTGAAAAGCGATACTAATTTAATAGGTCTATTTTACAAAATATAATAAATATAAAAAAGGGTTCACTTTAAGTTCGGCTAAATAAGGTCTTTAAGAACTCGCGCTTTAATTTGTCTAACCGGTATATCACTGATAGAATCACTGGTGGGTGTACTTAGTGGCCGCCGGCTATAGTGGTCGACGACTGTAGACGGCAGGTTAGCGTGCTAGCCAGCACGCAGATCCAGACGTAGAAGTTGTTGGTAATGGTGGGGACCGCCTTACGGACCAACACCGCAGCGGTATCTTTGTCAGCCGCCGTATTCCACAACAGGGGCTGCAGGTATTATAATTTTTAGATTAGTTAGATGTCCGGAAATTAACGAGTTTGGAAAAGGGTAGTAATATCCCGAGGTTTCACCACGTAGCCCTCAGCAGGAGGCTGGTGGTCTCAGACGTGGTGCACTGAATCTCTACTTCTCGAAAGCTTCCTCCAGACTGACTTGTTTTCTGTTTTCCGACACTAAAATGTAATATTTTAAAATTTTGAATTACAAATAATATTTTTGACAAATTGTCATAAACTAAACAGAGCATGCAAAGAAAAGAGTATATAAATCATTAAATGAGGTTGTAACATTACAATGCCTACCTCGCAAGGGATTTGGCGTGAAGTTATAGATGGATAGATTAATTAGTAAAATGTATAAAAGGAGATACGAGAATTATACGGGCTCAAATATTTCTATAAATGTTCATAATTACTTGACTATCCTTGATTAATATTCGAAATAGTACTAAATTCGTCTGCATGAAACACCTCTGACGGACTTTTAGACGTTACTTATGTCATACAAAGGTCCTAGAATTGATCAGAAATTCCTCAAGCTATATGAGGTAAATTGTATTAAGTTACGGCATTGTCTCAAGAATCGTAGGGTCGTATTCAAGTACCCTCCTCGGGAACACGCAAAAATAGCACACGCGGCAATGCCTGTTGGAATATGGGACACATCTCGCCTGGGGTGTAGGCGTTTGGCGAGGGAGTCCATATGTAAAGAAAAAATGGGATATTTTGAATTAATAATGTTTTCATTAATTTTTGCCCATAATAATAAATGCCGCAGGCAATATCCGAATTTTGTAGGTAGTCAAAATAAATATTGTCGGATAAAGTACACAGCGCCATCGAAATCACAAAGTAAGCGAAACTTACGATATGGGTATGGTATACTGATGAACATACGTAAATACATTTTTTTTATAAATGCATACAAAGAATTATTATGATACATAGAAAACACCCAGACCTAGACAAACAGACATATTCAGGCAGACAAATATTTGTGTCAAAGTAGCGTTACTAACCACTGCAGCATCGAGCTCGTCAAAATTAATTGTCGCAACGAGAATCTCTGGTATCTTAGTATCCCCAACTTTTTTTCAATAACAAATTAATGAACAGTGTATTTAAAAGAATAAACTTCTCAATCAATTAGTATCTCAACAATCGATTACTAGTTTAGCTTGTCAGCCTAAACTAATATAATTAAGGTCAGGTAAGATTTTTTAGCCCTTCTTTTAGATCGGAAATAAACTCACAGCAAAACAACGGACGACGACGCGGTAAAACAGATAATTATCGAACCTAAGTGGAATACAGCGTACATAAAATATAAAGTAGTCCTTGAAAAAGCATCTATAGGCCTGAACATGTACTGTTACTGAATTCCAGTGAAATGTCTCCCATTAGGCAGGGCTATCGCTAACCTTCACATGTCATGTCTCAGTTTCTAATCAAACCCAGTGACTATCGAAAATCTTTTAAATTGTAAAATACGAAACGATACATACTTTGAGTAAGGAAAATAGTAAGAGCTCTATAGCGTCGTTGTGCGTGTCTGTTCTAACCGAAGACGTAGGTAAAGGAACATCGACCACAACCTGTCCATGGATGGGTTTATCAATTTTGAGCTTTTCCGTGCGAAGGGCACGTTAAGCCGTCGGTTCCGGGTGTCGATAGATGACAGTCATTAAGCTTAGTCAGGTATATTCGGATTCCGTCTATCCGCAATTGAGCAGCATGGTGGAGTATGCTCTAAACCCATCTCGAAATGAGACCCGTGTTCTTTTAACTTCGCGTAATACAAATATTTTATGAAATAAACTCCATAAGAGAATATCATCGAATGAATGTAATTTTAGTATCGACTGTATACATATTTGATGACAGTTATGACCTTTCCGTGGTAGTTATTAGCCAGTCGATAGATATAATGTATTTGTAATCACAATTATCAACAAAGTCACGTATTTGATAGATCAGCCTACGATATACCACGCATGAGGTACCAACTGTAATAGCCAATATCATATATTTTAATGATTGTTCTATGTATTTGTTATTATTTAGCCAGATTATATTGTTTATTGTTAAAAATAGAGATTCAATGAATTTATTCATTTATTCGTATAAAAATTTTAAGGATCTCTACAGGTTAAATTCGGATTCTGAAGGCATACAAGCAACCGGCCACAGATGTAAAGTTACTATAACCTGCGAATGATTGCAATACATTAAGTGTCAATCGCGCGATGCCACCTCTGCTGCTGACACAGCTACTCCCTAAAAGCTTACTGGTGACTTCACTCTCTCGCAGGAATACAACAATCCTCCATGGAGTTGTTATTTGACTGCGGTTTTCTGTGAGGTGTAGGTACTTCTCCAAAAGTATGAGAGTAAGAGAGGGAGGGAGGATTCCCTCTCTTAAAACAAAAATTAACTTATATACCACAACCAATATACTCGTAAAATATTTTTAAACTATAGTACAGTTCAGGTTTATCTATATCAGTTTTCGAATCTTTGTACCATATCATTATAAACTGTGCTAATAGACCAAAATTGAGTAAGATAGAACATATATGTTTATATCTCACTGAAAAGCGGAAAACTCAGAAGTAAATATTACCAGAATAACTAGCGTTTTGTTAATCAGCATAAAACAAGTAGCACAGTTATAGCCATTTTGTGTTATTACGGCACACATGTGATATTTTATTTCCTGCAGTATACATGTTTCTCTGTATAGCTTATATTTATAAGTATACTTGCTACTGGTAACAAATTGTTACGTACGCGCTGGAGATACAAATAAAGAATTTATCTATCTATGTAGATAGAGCTTTCATTTGAATCCCTAAGTATTCGAATTACACTTTCAAGAACGTTACGAAATACTCGTCTAAGACACTTCACCTCCGGATGTATTCCGGATACCTTGGATGTACATATTTGCAATTTCCCCCTTTATTAGTATCACATCGGAAGAACATTGTTCGTATAGTCATGAGCTCGGCAGTAAGTACTGCTGTTATTGGTTCAGGTACAGAAATAAATATTTAAAAAAATGTAACATTTCGATTTCACTTTCGAGAGAGAGGGTTACGAAACATTCGTCTAAGACACTCCACTCTCTGATGTATTCTGGGTACCTTGTATGTATTTACAATTTTTCCCTTTGTTAGTATAACGTCGGGAGAACATGACTCGTACTGTAATAAGCCCGGTAGTAAGTTCTGCTGCTATTGTTTCTGCTGCAGAGACTAATATCCCTAAGTATACCTTGATCGCTTTCGAGAGAGAGGGCTACGAAACACTCGTCAAAGACACTTCACCTTCGGGTGTATTCGGAATACCTAGGATGTGTTTTCCCTGTGCTAGTATTACATCGGGAGACCATTGTTCATACTATCATGAACTCGGCAATATATTGATGTTATTGCCTCTGCTATAGAGACAGGCAGTCACGCGTTAGTTTCGCGGTCAAAGCGGTTTATGCTTCCATTCTCTAGTGTGAAGCCGTATTCGTATGTGTAATCGAATTTCGAAATAACCTTCGCCGATTTTTTGCGTTTCAACTTTCGTCATGTTATAAGTATGTTCTAACATTACCTAATTGAACTTAATTAAAATTATACTTAATCTAATTTTAAATTTAAATTTCGATGGTTAGTATAGTATTTATATTTGGGGCATTTTTATTTTGCTTGATGGATGGACTCTTTCAGCCTGACAAGATTAGTGATAATCAGAGCCGAAAAATTCGCTTGAGAATTATTATTGCTTTATGACAGAGTGGATAATTTATTATTGTTTATTCGGTTTGGTAAATTAAAGTTTAATAAACACGTCTGTTAGCCATGCGCCTAATCTATTTCAGTTTCTTTCACAGTATTATATTATATGGTATATTGTTGTGTGGAAAAGAGGCTGACATAGAAGATCCGCTCTGTTTACAACAAGGGCTCCAGTCAACAACTCAGGTCATTGTTCAAAGAAATAAATATTCTCACTGTTACCTCTCAGTATATTTGTGAAAACATAATGTATGCTTGTAAAAATATAAAGTCATTTTCAACATTCAGTGAACATGATAGAAACAGGAATAAGATGCGTGTGCTAGTACAAGTACTAGCGCCGGTCGGCCACCCACATCGTTAGTAGATGCAACATGACGACGCTGCCATGGCTGCTCTGGTAGTCTCTGCCTCGGCTGCTGCGTCCGTCCGCCATTTGGAACTTTCTGATATTTTGAAAAATCCTCATGACTCACAATCTCTTGTGGCATTGGAAAGAGTAAGAAGTCTTTCAAATTTCGAAACTTAAACTTACGTATAAATTTTGTATACTACTCTGTGTAAAAAGTATCGGGAATATGTCAATAAAAAGACCCGTGTAAAAGAGGTCGTTCTAATTTTTTTACTGCATGTTGGTAGCACTGTACTGATTTAGCGCGCAAAATTTGAGCGGGATCTGTCATTTAATTTGTTTTAAACTACACTTTTTGTTGGTCATAGTTTTGAGTCCTCGGCGATTTTTACAATGGAAAATATTGTTGAACAAAGAGTGTGCCTTAAATTTTGTGTTTCAAATGATATTTCATGTGGTGAATCACTAAAAATGTTGCGAAATACCTACGGCGAATCGTGTATATCGAAAACAAGGGCTTATGAATGGTATAAGGCTTTTAAAGAAGGCCGAGAAGTAGTAGTAGACTTGCCTCGTTCTGGTAGACCTTCAACCGCTACGACCAGAGAAAACATCGACAGAATCAAGAAGCTAGTGCTCGAAAATCGACGTATGAGTCTGAGAGAGTTGGCTAGTGAGGTGAACATATCTTTTAAGTCCGTCCACAACATTCTCATTGACATTTTAGGCATGAAACGCGTCGCCGCTCGACTAGTTCCAAAAGAGCTCAATTTTGTTCAAAAAGCGCAGCGAAAGCATGTCGTTGAAGACATGGTTTCCCGAGCTTCTACGGATCCGACCTTTATGAAACGTATAATAACTGGCGACGAGACATGGGTTTATGAGTACGACATGCAAACAAGCCAACAGTCTTCAGAATGGCGTCTCGAAAACGAGCCGAAACCCAAAAAACCGCGGCAAAGTCGCTCCAAAATCAAGGTGATGCTGACAGTTTTTTTTGACTACCGTGGTGTGGTTCACTCCGAATTCCTTCCAGAGGGAGAAACAGTGAATAAAGAATATTATTTAGGCGTCATGAAGCGTTTGCGTGAGAGTATCCGCCGAAAACGTCCAGATTTGTGGCAACACAACTCATGGATGCTGCACCATGATAATGCACCATCACACACAGCCATTATAGTGAAAGAGTTTTTAGCGAAAAATTCAACAAAAGTTCTCGACCAAGCACCGTATTCACCTGATATGGCTCCGTCTGACTTTTTTTTATTTCCCAAGTTAAAATTACCACTTCGAGGAAAACGTTTTGAGTCGATAGAAGCCATAAAAGAAAATTCGCTGAATGAGCTAAAGGCCATACCGCAAATAGCCTATGAAAAATGTATGGAAGACTGGGTGAAGCGGTGGAGATGTTGTATTGCAAGCGATGGGGCCTACTTTGAAGGCGATAAAATAAATTTAGATGAATAATTTGTATTTTTTGTTTTATTGACAAATTCCCGATACTTAGTACACAGAATGTATATTGATATAAATATGTAGATATAAAATTATGTAGATATAAAACAAAAAAATCTAAAAATAGTAAAGCAGATCTGGAAATACTTTATCATGAAATTATAACACCAAAATAATTTAAATACAAATTAACTTCAAAAACTAAAACCCGACCACGGAAAAATAACACTCTAAAGAGTATGAAACAAGAAAATACTCTCATCTGAAATTGTTATGTACAAGCAACAATATTTATTTCTATGAAATAAACAACTTACATGTAATATATTTTAATGTATTTAATACATATTTATAGTGATTTGCAGAGGATGGCTGTGGTCGTATGGCTAACCTAACAAAATACTAAATTCTAACAGTTGTAAGCGATCATAAACTTTAAAACAAAGTGCATCACGCTATAAATCTTGAGAGTATATATCACCATATATGAATTGGCATACGAAAGCGGATAGCCGCCTCATCATCACTATAAATATATAGTAAATATTTTTGCTTGTACATAACAAACAGATGAGAGTATTTTCTTGTTTCATACTTTTTAGAGCGTTATTTTTCCGTACTCGGGTTTTAGTTTTTGGACTTACTTTTTATTGTTACGTTTATTATATTTTTGTGTCGGTGTTAAAATAAGAAGAGGCATGCTCAGTTGGTTCGGACATGTAGTAAGAATGCAGAGAAAAAAATACGAAAGTAGAAGGATGTAGGTGTCGAGGAAGGCCAAGACTTACCTACCATGACCAAATTGATCGTGTTTTATCAGAAGATGATGTCAGGAGCCTTAGAAATCGGCGAGCGTGCACAAGAAGAGCAATGAATGCTTAAGAAGCGAGTGAGGTTTGTAAGGATCGAGTTCTGTGGCGCTCGGTTCTCCCTGCCTACATCGCAAAGGATTTGGCGTGAAGTTATAGATAGAATTTATTATATTCCATTTTATTTAAATAATGTAACAAAGAACAGAATACTGCCCATAAAGGAAACATATCTTTTTTAAATTATACTCTATGCAAAAGTATTTAGATCCAGGTGGTTTGGACTACATTGAAATATTAGTTAGTTAATTAGTCAGTCAACATCTTCTATTTAAATCTTAACTAATATATAAAGCGAAAGAGTTTGTTTGAAAGCGTTAATGTCGAGAACTACCAGTCGGATTTAAGGGAAGCAGGGGGCATCTAAAGAGCCCGTCTGGCGAAGTACCTCCAACTCACAGAAAACCGCAGCCAAATAACAACTCTTTAGAGGGCTGTTGTGTTCATGCTTGTGAGCGAGGTCTCCAGTAATCTCCTAAGGAGTTGCAGTGTTAGCAGCAGAGGCGGAATCGCGTGTTAATGATACTTAATGTATTACAAGCATTTATAGGCTACGGTAATCGCTTTTAATCAGGTGGGGCGTATGCTTTCCGATATTGTATAAAAGAAATAATGAAATATTCTTATTGCATTTGTTAGTCCAATATTTCAGGAAGGTATAGGCTATTCAACTTGGAAGCTTCAGTTCAGAAATCGAGAAACAGAAATAAAGTAAGAAGTGGTGGTTTCTACGGCATACCGAAATACGAATGAAGTCGCGGTGTGCAACTAGTACAAGATATGTCCAATGATACGTAAATATTTTGAATTAAACAATTTTCAACGGAAATATCGCGTATTTTAGTTATTTTGTTGAACCTGACGTTTCGAACGCTTTGCAGCGTCCGTGGTCGCAGGAAGACTAAGGTGACATTTGTCTTACATTGGTTATTCAATTATTACATCTACCTACATGGATGAATTAATTATACATGTTCCGATTCACCCAATCATCGCTCTTCCTGCGACCATGGACGCTGCAATGAGTTCGAAACGTCAGGTTCAACAAAATAAATAAAATATGCGATATTTCCGTTAAAAATTGTTTAATTCAATGTATAACAATCGCGAAAACCTAAGACAATACTACGTAAATATTTGTCAAATGTGTCCACAGAGGGTAATTTCTTAAAGAAAAGTCTCGTTTTATCTAATATCGTGGATACAGTATAGTCGCTAGCGAGGCGGTGCTAACCCTTTGTGCGCCAGTTACGTACACCACCCTATTGTTCTATTAGACTTTACTTTCTTTTATATTCACTTGCCTTTTAATAATATACCTACTAGTTATAATAATAAAATACTCTCTTTTGTTATACCCTAATTTACTAGTGCATACCTTTTGTGGGTACATATCATAAAATAATAAACGGAATATTTATAGTATTTTCAGGAACACCGTTCCTATGTGAAATCTATATGTTTGTCTGTGTGTTTGTCTGTCGCTTTTTTTCGAATATTCGAATTATGACTTCAGATTCGAATTCAGCATAAAAAAGTAGAATAAGAATGTTCAGGAACACCGTTCCTATCTCTTAAGGAACGTGGTCAAAATGGCCGACAAACAGAAAAAAAAATTGAATTGTTATATAATTGAAGAGCCAGGTGTTCCTCTGGCAATGAAAGCTTGCGCATTCTCAACTAGTTTTCTTTTTAAATCTTTGTTGTGTGATATAGATTCACCAGGCTTGCATCAAAACGTGAAACTGTGTATTCCAACTAAGTCACGGAGATACCCGACCTGCTTGTACACTCCTGCAGTGGTAGTCGGCGCAAATTATTGCTTGAATTCATTTTTGTATACGCCTGCTCAAAATTTAACGAGCTTACTATTAGTTTGATTTTCATGCATTCATCTCTACCACTCGACAATTAAACCATTGAATCGCTGATGAATTCTTCTCTTCTAAATCCACTTAGTAAAAATAACATTTTATGCATGTTGGATATTTATATCTGTGCTCAAAACGTGAACAGATTTTTTTCTTTACAATACATTCTACCAATGTAACAGATGGTGATACTCTTATTCAATTGATGTTTATTTGTATTCCTTGTTTGATGTATTTATGACTACATGTGAAAACTGACAGCTGAGAAAGCTTATTGTTTTCCAAATAAATAAAGATGATAGTAAGCCATTTGCGTTCAATATCTGTTACTTATATAGAAGTAAGATGGGAGAACGGGAAACTTATTTTGAAGGTTCGGCATACTCGTATGCGTGAATGCGATGATTTTAAATACTTTTTTGAAGGTATTCTACTGCTTATATTTCTCTACTCAGGTAGCGGAAAAAACAGTTACAGTACTAGGAATATCATTATATAATAGCATTATCATGTTAACAATAAAAGCAATAGGATATTAAAGTCGCGGTGACCTTAGATATTTATATCGAAATTAGAACATAAACCGAACGACCTCTGAAACCACCTGAATTATTTATTAACGATGGCCTGCGCTGAGTATTTTCGTTTTAATTTAATTTATTTGCGTATATAAATACTTCTTTCAAAATACATTTGGACGTTAAAACGTATTGTTGTAATGACAATTCTTTTATACAACGTCGGGAGGCATATAAGAATACATTACCTGATGTAAAGTAGTTACCGTAGCCTATGAACGCTGGTATCACTCGCGCGATGCTACCTCTGCTGCTAACACAGCATAACCTCAGGAGCTTACTGGGAACGTCACTCACACGCAGGAACAATCCTTCAGAAAGTTTGTTATTTGGCTGCGGTACTATGATTGGTGTTTAAGTTCCGCGAGGTGGAGGTACTGCCCCAGACAGGCTGCTTAGATACGCCCTACCTCTCTTAGTAACAATGTCATGAAACCGCAATATTTGAGATAATTACTGTTTTTAATGGACAATTTACGGAAGCCATGAACCATGCCCTCGGCACCGTGGTTACATTATCGAGTGTAAGTCTCTCTTGTGTCCTTGATTCTGACCTTGGTTAGAGACGATTTAGGGATATGTTTAGAATAGTTTTGGGACGTATTAGGAATTATTAAGGGATATGTTATGAATGGTTTTGGGATGTATTAGGAACTATTAAAGGATATATTATGAATGGTTTTGGAATATGTTAAAAACGGATCATAATTTGTGTCAGGAAGGTTTTTGGGATATATTTGGGACAGGATATATTTGGGACAGTTTTAGTAGGTACGCGAAGACGGCAAAATATAAAAAAAAAAATTGTAACTGAAAAACTAACCAACATGTTACATTAAAATAAAAATATCTAATAATTTACACGATTAAAGAATCACGTACAATTAAACAAGATACAAAAAAGTAAAATGTGAAAAATTATATGATTCCTTATGAATAGCAAATCAGTGCAGATTTTTAGTAATAACATTCAGATAAAAATTTGAGATCTGTTCCAGAAGTGGGCCCGTGGCCACCCTACTAGCTAATCGGCTATCGGCTAGCTCTTACGCTTTCATCTTCCGGGTTGCATCGACGGCGGTGGATCGGTGCGCGTCACCTATGGAGGATACCCTAATTCGCTCATCGGCGCGGTTTTGATCCAGAATTTCAATTTGCCGATTAGCTAGTAGGGTACTAGCTAGCAAATTGAAATTCTGGATGCAACCCGGAAGATGAAAGCGTAAGAGATATATATACTTCAAGTCAGTTAAATATGGGACTATTCAATTTATTGTCTGAGACTGTCTTGGATCGTGTTGGGAAACCTCTTAGCTTACACTTTTTAAAAATGTACCGTGAACTTTCCAGCAGGACTCTGCACCTGGTCACAAGGCACAAACTACCCAAGCCTGGCTCGAAATTATCGTTCTGGACTTTATAAGAGCTGAAGACTGGCCCTCGTCTAGTCCAGATCTGAACATCTTGTACTGCAGACCATGTCCTCTAAAATTGATCATAATTTGTTATGATCAATTTTAGAGGACATGGCCTGCTCGAAAAGATACAATGTGTCTCTTAAAAAATCTCTGGAGCTAGCAGTAGCTAAATTTCCCATGGATACAGTGTGTAAATCCATAAATACGTGGCCAGACAGATTTAAGGCCTGTATCAAAGTCAAAGGTAGCCATTTCGCATAGAATGATTTTTATTTTTTTGCGGAGACTTTCATAAATGTGCACAATAAGTGTTATTAAGATTACATAACATCATAAGAAAATAAATGCATTTGAATCAGAACTTATGGCTCGACTAGGTATACTACACATTTTACGTCAAATCTCTTGCGTGGTAGGAAGAGACCACCTAACGCCACGTGACACGATCATTACACATCTCGCCCGCTTCTTTAACATTAATGGCTTTTTCATGCACGCTCCCCGGTTCCTGAGCTGCTGACATTAGCTTCTGCTAAAACACGACCAATCATAATTCATAATCGCCAATTCATAAGGTTCAGGGACAGTTCGCTAATACACCCCTCATTTGGTCGTGGTAGTAGACCTTCTTTGGCCTCTACATCCTTCAACTTTCGCATTGTTTTTATAAAGATAAAAGATAATGATAAAATTCTTATCTGTTATTGGGCCCTCGCGGGCATTTAGGCACGTTTTACGATTTTTGAAATATAATCTTATTATATCTTATTCGATTATCTTATGTGACTAGTTTTCTTTTTAATCTACCAGCATTTCGTAAATGAGCATAGGCGAAAAACAAATGCCGAAAGAAACTTGCCAACATAGGTCTCTTTTAAAATTGACAATTAGATATCACAATAAATTCATGTCAGCATACACAGTATTATTAACAAATTCTAATTTATTGTTCCCAAACTTCTGTATATATGTTTCGTTATTCTTTCTTCTTGCATTCTTCCTACATGATTTTTTCTTCAACTGAACCAACGGATAATTAAACAGTATAGCTTGTGGTGTCACTATGTGCACGTTCAATTATTACCCAACAGGAGAATGCAAAGTCTAAAAATACATAGGCTAACGAACTTTGTAACAATCGACATACGCAAATGATACTCAGTAAGCTTAAATAATTATTATCGGCCATTTTTACAGCACTTACAGAATTTTCCAAGTCATAATATCGACAAAATGAGAACAGTATGCAAATACATCATTCACTTTCATATTTGTCGTTTACAATTTCATTGTCATTATAATAAACTGGTTTGTTAAATCATCAGAATCGAATTGACCGACTCGAGCGAAGTTACAGTCGATTCGAATTTCATTATTTCGAAATGCGTTGTTCGGAAATTTCTAATTTCATTATTTCGAAATGCGTTGTTCGAAAATTGCGAGGTTCATTCGATTCTTTTAATAATCCGCATTTAATTAATAACAGTGGCTTTATCGAAATAAAATGTTCCCGAATTGCCTGCGGGCTTTGGCGATGTTCCCGACTCGATGGAAATTTAATTTGTTCGATACCATCCATACCCTCGTTTCCTTGAAGACAGTCGATTTCCTTAATTCCATTTCAGTCCACGTGATTTCGTTCGTGTGGATTACATTCGACATTCGACTGGAGAAATACATCCACCTCACAGAATTCAGGATACACCATTACATAAATTCTAAATATGTAACTTAGCTTCATTTGCTTTAATTTTCATTAACACTTTTAGCTAGCACGTTGCGAAGTTCATTTTCACCTTTAGTTGAGCCCTGTGGCGGAGTGGTTAGCAATATTACTTGCTAAGACTAAGGCTGGTGGGTTCGATTGCAACACAGGACAAAAAATTGCGTGCGTGAACATGTCTATCTGCGTTGATCTGGTTGTTTTTAAGAGAGATAGGGTGCACTGGTGAAGTACCTTCGCCTCATAGAGAACCAGAGTCAAATCTTTGGAAGCTTGTTGTGTTCCTGCGTGTGAGTGAGGTTGTTAGTAAACTTCTAAGGAGTTGTTGTGTGAGTGTTGTAGATTTGTAAGGACCGTTATAAAGAATACAAACTATAATAAATTACAATTATTGATTTAAGATACTAAAACTCTATCTATACCTTCGAGCCAGTCCCTTACTGATTAGTCAGACAGAACTGACTCACATTTTTAACATTCATGTCTCTTTTCATGTACGTTCGCGTGCTCCTAGAGCTTCCTTTTGATAAAATACGACCAATCTGATCGTGATAGATGATTCTTGGCTTTCCTCGGCTCCTGTACATACTTCCGCGATGTATATCAGATTTGTCATTCTTTCCTATCGCATGCTTTCTACACGTCCAAACCAACTCATAGAATAGTCGCTAATAAGCTTAAGAAAGACTCCAGATGAATGATCTAGTTCCTACCCTTAGTCCACCTCGATCATTCATGGGCTAAATGTAACTCGCGGGTTTACGTTGCCTACTGCTAGCTTTTAAGACTGCAGTCTTCGGAGTCTAAACTAATGATATGTGCGACTCAAACAGACACACTTCAAATTTGTCTCAATGATCAGTCGGTTACGACTACACATATTAAGTAGGTGTTACGCAGTGGGTAAGCCTAACGCCTTGGCGAAAATCGAATTGCCTCGCACGAGTACACAAACTTTCTTAATTAATCCCATCCAAGTTGGAGGCCGGCGGTGCTCGCACCCTGCTCACATACTATAGTATGCGTGACCTTTATGAAATGCGTGACATTTTCTTATAATCGATTTAGTTAATGTAAGTGTTTATTATAAATGCGTAGGCGTATTTGCGCGCGTCAGCGTAATTGGTCAAGCAACCCTGAAATTGACCAGCTATTGGAGGTATTTAATTAGCTTGTGTTTTTGTTATACTCGTAGTTATACGAGTAGTTTATAGTTCAGAGAGGAAGTTAGATCATTGGTTCTGATATTTTTCGGCTGGTCTGAGCCGAAATATATTTTTTACTATTGCTGAATGGGGTTAGACCCGGACATAAATAAGATTAATCTTGCGTTTGTTTATGCTGAGTTCGAAAAAAAAAACAATTACTATGTCAGTTCTACACCTCTCGGGGAATCCTTTCTTAACGGGCTCTTATCTATGTAAGGTACACTGATGCAAATTTTCAGACGTTTAGCTATAGTAGTTTCGGCTTGTCGCTCCGTCCGCGTACAGTTTGGCATTTCAAGTTTAATAAAGGAACTCTTCATCAAGTACGTACTCAATAATCACTTAGGGGTAATGCAAGCTGCATTTGAAGTTATTTTCAGAAATGGATCAGTGGTATTATCGATTGCTCGCTACATCCTTGCAAATAAACAAGCATAGAAACAAACTTTATCTGCCTGTAAATAGCAGATCTACGTATGAAAAAGAAATAACTACACTGGTATATAATAAACAGACAAATATTTTTAATACTAAGTACCTTATTTTCCTTGTTTTCTGCGAAATTAATTTGTTACTGTAATGCGTCAGCCAAATTAAGGAAAAAACATATTATATAGGTAGGTATAGTCAGAGTTACC
The DNA here is from genome assembly GCA_947507595.1 of Pyralis farinalis. Taxonomy (NCBI): domain Eukaryota; kingdom Metazoa; phylum Arthropoda; class Insecta; order Lepidoptera; family Pyralidae; genus Pyralis; species Pyralis farinalis. Next base: position 28,345,717 of record OX382273.1, on the reverse strand, counting down.
TGGTTACAATTATCGAATTGATAATTAAATATTGTAAGTACATTATGCAAACTGTTGCCAACTCTAATTTACCAGACAAAATAAACTATGCATATAATATAAATAAAATATACACATAACAAGACAGATCAAAATGGCCGATTATTGAAAATATTAAAAAAAACCATCAATACGAAAACTGCGACACTTTTACTAAGATTCTTTTAATTCATATCTATACGTATTGATAGCAATTTAATGCAACGTACATACAAGCATACGGCTCACTTGATGTAATACGGTTACCGTAGCCTATGAACGCCTATAATACATTAAGTATCACTCGCCAACTCTGCTGCTAACACAGCAACTCCTTAGGAGGTTACTGGTGACCTCACTCAAACGCAGGAATACAACAACCACGTAAGGAGTTGTTATTTGGCTGCGCTTTTCTGTGAGGTGAAGGTACTTCCCCAGATGAGCTGCTTTGATGCCCGCGACCTCTCTTAAAAACACCCAGACCAAAATAAACAGACATGTTCATGCACACAAATGTTTGCCTTGTGTGGGAATCCAACCCACGAGCGTTGGTGTCAAAGTCGCGTCATCTACCACTGCGCCACCGAGCTCGTCATAAAATATCATTAACCACAATGTAAACAGGCACATGCACTTCTGTTTTTTAAAGGAAGCTTTATATTTCTTTTCATTCAAGAAGAACAACTGCCAAATAAAAAAAAACAATCTAGATATAACATGAATAGAATAAGGGGTTGGCTCATAGCTTAATTAATTAAACATGCAGCCTCTGGTGCCAGCGGACTGATCTTGGTAGAGGGGAGGTGTGAAGGCGTGTATGAAGGACATCGATATCTTAGAAACACTTAAGTTAAGTAAAATTAAGGGGCTGAGTAATGCTGATAAATGTTAACTAAGCAGTTCAGTAGCAAAAGATTTTAAATGTCACGGAGAAATTGAAACTTTTGAAATATGGCACTTAAGGTTAGTTTTAATTAATACTTAAGGTTAGTTTGTTTTTTATTATTACTATGATGCACACTTACATACGTAAAAACGCATAATTTCTTCAGGCTTTTTTATAATTTACTAGCTTTTACCCGCGGCTTCGCTCGCATTGATAAAAAATGTTTTATTTTTTTAATAAAAAGTATCCTATGTTACTTCTGATACCTCCAAGAATATGTGTACAAAGTTTCATGATGATCAGTTCAGTAGCTTTCGCGTGAAAGCGTAACAAACAAACGGACATTCACATTTATAATATTAGTAGGATTTTCATATAATAAAGCATTTTGAACCATATAATTGTTAATTGTAATCATAACAAATTATGTATTATTATTATAAGCTTCGAAGTAAAAATAGGGAAATCAATATTGACACAAAACTTGACAGAAACGAATTGCTTTCCGTGTTTTTCTGATTCTCCTGACGACTTTGGTTGTGCTTGGTTGGTGCTCCGTCAACTTGCCTTTAATCGGGTTGGCTATAGAATAGACGGGTAGTAAATTACCACATTATAAGATACAATACCAGAAAAAAAGTTATTCACTTAAGCTTCACTGCTGACAGTAGATTCGTTAGGTTCCCTTTAGACCACACACCCAGAAATAGGAGCCCGGGAAGTGATAATAATATCTTTTCATTTATAACTAGCTGTGCCCGCGACTTCGTCCGCGCGGAATAGTTATTTTTTATTATTTAATTATATTAATAAAAATAAATAAAATTTCTATAATAAAAGTAGCCTCAATTACTCTTAATTATATCAGCTATCTGCCAGTGAAAGTCCCGTCAAAATTTATCCAGCCGTTTTAGAGATTAGCCGGAACAAACAGACAGACAGACAAAAATTGTAAAAAAAATATATTTTACCGTGTATACGTCCACATGCATTTAGTAAAAAGCGGTTATTTTAATATTACAAACAGATACTGCAATTTTATTTATTTGTATAGATAATCTATTATAATTTGTCTGTTATGCAAAGTAAATGTATGCTTTTAAAATAAATAAGTGTTACCCTGAAGACTTTAAGGATTTTGTCTGTTATGTTTATTAAAAGTATGCTCTTTGAATATAATGTCTTTTATGCATATACGTGGCAAAAAAAATCATGCCTTTAGTTACTTATTCTTCTCGCAATTATTATTCTATGATTATGCCTTACTGCTATTTCATGTTATGCGTTATGAAGTTATGCATAAAGACTTATGGCAAATGACTGTTGTGGCCATTAACATTATGCATTTATGGCGAAAAACGCTATGCTTTTCAGTAGGTAACTAACCAACCGTCCCAGATACCATTTTTGTTGCTTGCACTTTCAATTTCAAGGGAATTACTTTTTATTCGTGAGTGAATCTCAGACAGTGCACGGACAACATGAATAATGGCGTGACTTTACATAAGAGAACAGATTAAAGACTAGAAATTCAAGTACAAACATAAAGGTTGCGTCAACCATAAAAAAACTGTGTCGCGTGAGCATTATGTCTACATAGTGACGCTCTAATTGAAAAGGCAGGCATGAATGCCCATGTTACAAATGTAAAAAAATGTTCATAAATCTTACGCATCGGGTATAGAGTTGAGAATTAAATGGTTATACTTTTCGCGAGCTGCAAGGTATGTTTGGAAATGCGTATATCGTGTAAATTGAGAGGTTTCTGGTAGACAGCAGCCTTCGCAAAAGGTGTTTTAATGTCACCCCCGACTAATGGAAGTCGTTAAGTGATATCAGGCGCTTATGTATTTGTGTTCCGTTTGGATACAACCCGCCACTTCATATGAACTGACGAGCTCGGTGGCGCAGCGGTTAATGATGCGACTTTGATACCAACCCTCGTGGATTCGATTCCCACATAGGACAAACATTTTGTATGCATGAACATGTCTATTTGTCTTAGTCAGTGTGTTTTAAGAAATCTGGGGTACATAAAAGCAGTCATACCTCCACCACCCAGAAAATCGCAGCCAAATAACAACAGCATAGAGGGGTGTTGTGTTTCTGAGTGTGAGTGAGGTCACCAGTAAGCTCCTACCTACAGGAAAGAAAGATAAATATGAAAATAACAGTACGAGAAAGAAAATAACTATGGTAACAGGAAAGCTCGCTGTAAATAGAAAGGTATAACATGACACTAATGAAGACAGTATAGAGGATGGTTATTTTTGTTTTATATGTTGCGATCCTTCTGATTCGAAAAAATCTGATGTGGAATGGGTAGAGTAGAGGTGTAGCTTGTAAGAATTGGTCACATGTGAAATATGTTAGGGGAAATATAGCACATTACGTATGTATGTTTGAATTGCAAAAGTGATTGTGCAGACTATAGTGACTGAACTGGTTGGTTTTCCTTTAAGGTTGAATTAATTAAAATTATCTATTTAATAATTATATATCTATTCCTTTGATATTTTTAAAAGAGAGCTGTAGTTTATTCTTGTTGATGAGTCATAACATACGTTTTGTGCATTCGTACTAAGGTTTTGTTTAATAGATAGGTTTATCTTGTAAGTTGAAAATTATCTATACTTTGTTTTCAGGATAATTATATAAGATGAAAAATAAGTTAGAAATTCTGTTTCAGTTTAGTATTTTAATTTTTTTATTTTAGTATATTTGGAAAACTTATTAGAACGCCAGTTTAACAATACATTGAGCCAGTTACAGGTTTCCGCAAATAGCATTATCCTGTTATTGCTTTAATGAAGCAAGAAACTGCTTTGTAGACGTAATATAAGTTATTTAAATTAAGAAAAACATCTGATTGTGATGATTGTTCCTAATGAAAACTTTTATAATACGTTTGTTTCTTATTGTAACATTTTGCCCCATGTAGTGTAACAACCGGCGATGACAAATGCCCTCCCGGCATTGCATCCATACCCCGGTACGACACCAAAAAGTATATCGAGCTTGTAGTGGAAATCGCACTAAGACTAGAGAAAACCCGATGTTTCAAAGATTTACGTTGGTCATGGATGAACAAGCCAATATTAAACCCTTTTTCTTGTTATTACTAGCTGATAAGGATGGAACTAGATTAAGATATAAGAGAATTCGTTCCATCGACGGCACAAGTGATAAAATAATAATAATAAATATTGTGAGTCAAATTACACTCCGCTATCTAGCAACAAAGAAAACAAAGCTTGGGTTATGTGTACTAGAAAACTGATAAACATACATAGAAAACACTCAGACCAAGGCAAATGCGTCACCGAGCCTTGTCATACAAGAAAGTCAACAATATGCTGGTGTTGTACCGCCAAAGCGCGGTTTAGATTATGCGCCTCCCCTGGTGCAGTAGGTAGAAACCCGTACTGCAGCAGCCGGTCATGCAGGTCACCATGAATTATATATCTATTTAACATATTTATTTATTATAGTCTTCCCAGGATTAAGCAGTCATAGGTTAGTGGATACACATATTTGTAACCATCACTTGCTCGGCAGTCAAAGAAAACATCGTAAGGAAACCTGTATGTCCAAGAAATTATATTTCAAAAAGACGTGTGACTGAACTAAGAAAGGTCAGATTTTTCCTCTGGGTTATGGAGATCTGACGGCAGTTGCACCATATAAAAAACAGTATCTTCGTCCAAACCTTAGGCGTAGCGAATCCCGATTGATAGTCTTCCCGAGATGAATATTCCCTAGATTTAAAACCTTACTTACTTGAGGATTATAATACTTAATTAAATATATTCCAAGAATGTACGGTACGCCACTTGACTGGTTTCTAACTTTTTATTATCTTTTTATCAGTAACAGACAAGTTAGTTAATGAGATCAACTCCGAATGAAAACCATCGTGCCAACACAAGAAAAATTACAAGATAATAACACTCATCTCATATTTTCCTCATTTTCCTTGCAGGCACTTACTAAGAAATGCTTTTCGGAAATTTCATCCATTTAGGAAACAGACCGTGATAAATTATATTCCGCTAGGTTATTTGGACAACTTGGTAATTCATGGCGCGTTTTCCAAGTAGACAAGCCTCTATTATTTATATGATCGAACTCAGCAGTGTTCAGTTTCAGACAGGGATTTTTGCTTAAAGTAGTTATCTCTGGGCGGGGGCACCTGGTTACTAGTTAGGACCTTGTGACTCGGTGCAAAGACGAGCTGTGAGAATCGACGATCCTAAACTCACACACGGTATTGAGCCCTTGAGTCTAAGGAGAGATTTCGCCTCCTTCCGCCTTCGCCCTTTGCGTCTTCTACCGATTGTACAATGGGTTGTGTTCTGAGGAATTGTTTGATATCATGCCAACAGCTTCGTTTTACTATCGCACTGCTCGCCGAAGGCTGGGAGTTCACCCTCATACACTGGAACCCCAATGGTCTTTTTTTGTTTTTTTTTTTTTTTAATAGAAATCACATCCACAGGCTCTTTGGCCCGTGCCTTTTTTTGTTTGTCACGTTTTGTTAGTTTAATTTATTGTTCGCTCCGCAAGTGCTTACAATAAGTGCTTATGTTAATTAATGTTAGTTTTGCGTGTTTTTTTTTCCTTTACAGGCTTAAAGCTAGTCTTACAATTGTTAACTGAAGTGAGGGATGCGGGCAGACCAGTCCCTCCGCGCGGCACCCGTTCACGAGTTGACGCGGAAGGCAGCCATCGCCGTGCTCAACCATATTTTAGGGAACTCGGCGACCCGCCCCCGACGCCGCCACGCGTCTGGACAGTTTAGTGAGCATGACTGCTCGCTTCCCTCAGTTCAGCTTTCGTTCATTTTTTTTTTCCAGAATTGAAAGGAAATGGCGCCCCGAAGTTGTGCCAGTTTGCCCTTCTTTTCTTTCGTCTTTTCCGTTGTGAGGGAGGAGGAGGAGGGACCGCTCCCTGGGTCCACAGAGCTTTGAGTCAACGTTTTGATGACCTTCTCGTCCCTCGCCCTCATCGCCATCTTAAGGTTATAGTCCCTGATGTGTTCCGTTGTCGCGGTCTCGGCTCGCTGGATAAACCGAGCTGTCGCGTCGTTGTCGGTACAGTCTGTGTGGTATACACAGCTGTCCGTGTGTCTAGAGACCGCGACAACGGCATCGGATACACTTTGGAGGAGGTGGGATTTTTTGGAGATTGTACGCACAATAATCACTGACTCGCACGTTAGTCCCTGTGCTTCATGTATGGTTAGGGTGCGGGAACCCGAATTTGCTCCGTAGCCCTGGCTGATAAGGAGTGCCTTCTCAGCCTGGGTGTGGACAAGGTAAAGCGTGTTGTCCTGTTTCGGGATCCGCACGCCTGTGAACCGCTTCAGCGATAGGGATTTGGGGCGAGTCTTGGCCGACTATATGCCACTGTAGATTTCTCTAAGAGCATACGCTACGTCCTGTGGATTTCTGTACGTACAAAGGAGATTTTGGGAGATTGACGTCACAAGGTTGGGTCTGTTATATAAGGTGTTGAACAGATTGTTCCTGTCGATGTAGGGAAGCTGGTTGTCGTCTCCGATCAGCAGGGCTTCACTGGCTCTGGCTAGTTGTATCGCCATGACTATGGATCCGAAATGGTTCATAAGGGCTTCGTCCACCATTAGGCGTGTACACGATTCGCCCATATGTAGTCTATTTACTAGTAGGGATGCTAAAGTCCGCACTCTCTTTTTGGCTAGGTCACCAAAGCGCGTTTCCAGTTTTTCCCTGAGATCGGTGGCGGCCTCAGTTGTCGTTGTCACTATGATGTCTCTAGCCAGGTCGGCTTGTGACACCACCCACGTGGATTTCCCGCAGCCGGGAACTCCGTTAACCCATGTGATAGTGGGTCTCACCCAGTGCTTCGGGCTTCCGCCTTCCCCTTTCTTTCCAGGATTAAGCAGTCATAGGTTAGTGGATAACATATTTGTAACCATCACTAGCTCGGCAGTGAAAGAAAACATCGTAAGGAAACCTGTATGTCCAAGAAATTATATTTCAAAAAGATGTGTGACTGAACCTTTTCTTTTTTTCTGTTTTTTTCCTCTGGGTTTTGGAGATCTGACGGCAGTTGCTCCATATAAAAACAGTATCTTCGTCCAAACCTTAGGTGTAGGTAGCCAATCCCGATTGATTTGGAAAAGGAAGAGAGTCTTCCCAAGATGAATATTCCCTAGATTTAAAACCTTACTTCAGGATCATAATACTTAATTAAATATATTCCAAGGATATACGGTACGCCACTTGACTGGTTTCTAACTTTTTATTATCTTTTTATCAGTAACAGACAAGTTAGTCAATGAGATCAACTCCGAATGAAAACCATTGTGCCAACACAAGAAAAATTACAAGATAATAACACTCATCTCATATTTTCCTCATTTTCCTTGCAGGCACTTACTAAGAAATGCTTTTCGGAAATTTCATCCATTTAGGAAACAGACCGTGATAAATTACGTTCCGCTAGGTTATTTGGACAACTTGATAATTCATGGCGCGTTCTCCAAGTAGACAAGTCACTATTATTTATATGATCGAACTCAGCAGTGTTCAGTTTCAGACAGTGATTTTTGCCTAAAGTAGTCATCTCTGGGCGGGGCCACCTGGTTACCAGCTAGGACCTTGTGACTCGGTGCAAAGACGAACTGTGAGAATCGTCGATGATCCTAAACTCACACACGCCGGTATTGAGCCCTTGAGTCTAAGGAGACATTTCGCCTCCCTTTGCGTGTTCTTCGCGTGGTTGTGTTCTGAGGAATTGTTTGATATCATGCCAACGGCCTCGTTTTACCATCGCACTGCTAGCCGAAGACTGGGAGTTCACCCTCATAAACCCCAATGGTCGCGTACTGTGCGGTTCCTGAGAAGCTTTCTACCGAGAACTATTGAGTTGTGGAATGAGCTCCCTGCCGAGGTTTTCCCAAGGGACTACAGTATGTGGTTCTTCAAGAAAGGCGTGAAGAGGTTCTTACATGGTCGGCAACGCAAGAGTGACACCCCTGGTGTTGCAAATGTCCATAGACTACGATAACTGCTTACTATCAGACAGGCCGTAAGCTTGTTTGCCACCTTTTTTTAAAATCCAATAGACACATTTTTTTAACGAGTGTACCAATAAGGAGGCAAACAAGCATACGGCCTGCCTATGGTAAGTCGTTACCTCAGCCTATGGACATTTGGAGCACCAGGGGTGTCACTCTTGCGTTGTCGACCCTGTAAGAAACTCTGCACGCCTTTCTAGAAGAAACCTGTGATGTAGTTTCTTGGGAAAACCTCGGCAGGGAGCTCGTTCCACAGCTAAATTTAGGCTAGCTAAAGTTAGGGCTTTGGGTTACGTGGCAGTCAGACAGTTTCAAAGATAACATGTGCTTAACTAAAAGCATAAATCATTAGAGATACTAATACCTAACTAAAACCCTACCTACAACTATCTCAATGAAGAGACAATTCTGTGAAACTACTGTACTTTGTTAAGTTTATGACAACAACTTGTCCACGCGTGAGTTTGTTCAATTGACGCAGAGAATTTGTCTTGTTTATGTATATAGGCTTTAAAATATTTGTATATTAGTATGGTAGTACTAAAGCGCACGACCTAACTGGTGGCAAGCAGTTCCCTTAGCCAATAAATACTTCTAAACATGAAAATCACTCGTACTTTGTCAATCCTTCTCGCGCCGTTTTTGTAGAGTTACATAATTAATTACTTAATATTTTTAAAGTGAGGTAAGGTGAATAAAATCACCTATACTGCTGGGAAAGTACGTCAACCTCACCGGAAACTGCAACCAAATAACAATTGCCTGGGGGTTTGTTGTGTTCCTGTGAGTGAGGGCGGTTACCAGTAACCTCCTAAGGAGTTGCTGTGTAAGCAGCAGAGGAAGCATTGCGCGAGTGACACTTAATGTATTGCAAAAGTTTATATGCTTTTTGACGAGCTCGGTGGTTCAGTCGTGAATGACGCGAGTTTGACACCAACGCTCATGGGTTCGATTCCTACACAAGGCAAACATTTGTGTGCATGAACATGTCTGTTTGTCTTGGTCTGGATGTTTTAAAAGAGGTAGGGCGCATCAAAGCAGGCCGTATGGGAAAGTACCTCCACCTCACAGAAAACCGCAGCCAAATAACAGCTCCCTAGAGGATTGTTGTGTTCCTGCGTGTGAGTGAGGTCACCAATAAGCTCCCAAGGAGTTGCTGTGTAAGCAGCAGAGGAGGCATCGCGCGAGTGATACTTAATATATCTCAAGCGTTAATAGGCTACGGTACCCGCTTTACATCAGGTGGGCCGTATGCTTGTATGCCTCCCTACGTAGTATATATATAAAAAAATATACGGTAACTGCTTTACACCAGCGGTATGCCTCCCGATAATGCATTAAAAAAATATTTTCTCTCCTGTAACGGTTCTACGTATGAAAACGTACGCTACGCCTATTTTTATATATTGTTGCCAGTTATATAAATACTAATTCTACTACTCCATTAAATATTGTCGAAGCTTATCTCGTTTCGTACATAATTCAATTACTATTAGTATGCGAGTTGCCAAATTGCCAGCATGTATATCAGATACTCGTGGCCTTTCGAGGTCAACAGCTAGTCCAGATGAGATGAGTCTGAGGGATAATACCATTCATAATATTGTGGTCGCTATAAGATGAAGGGAGAAAAAAGTTTAGAAACGAAAACATTAAGAAAGCAAGGGCTTCTTCCCGCGCTTTTGACGAGTGACATTGTTGTTTTACTTGAAATTTTTACAATTCAGTATAATATTAGTTTCGTGTGACAATTTCGATAGTATTTTGTAACATAAGTACTAGTGCAGTTATACAGTAATGAAAAAACTCAAATATAACACGTTTATGCACTTTTTCGAAGACGTGAATAAGTTCATCAAGAAAACCTTGTAAAAAAATTCCTATCGTTTTACGGGTGGTATTTACACTGGGTTGATTGCGTCTATGTACCCTTCCCAAGTATTTTTTCAGCACAGTTCCTGAGGCTGGAACATAAAATTAAGATTTTCAAATGGTTCTAAACTGATGGCTGTATGGGCTAGATCACTTTGCCTTTCCCCTCGGGGATAAAAAGAACCAAAAAAAAAAATTAAGAATGCAAGTAAGTGTGTAAGAACTATGCGTTTGTCCTCAGAACTTTAACAAAACTTTAAAGACTTGACACTGTTCCCGCCGCGATACTCTTAGTTCAAATTGTCATACTGATTTGACGGTTCCGATCGAAACCATAGACATTTTTGTATTTTTTATCGAATGTTCAAATAGAATAAGCGTTTGCTAACTACTTGACTATCAATTTCGACGCTTCGAAGCGTTTGTCGCTTGTCTAGGCCTACAGTTCTCTCAGCTTTTCATTCAAAGGTCTTGGAGATAGATAGACAAATATTTACCTTGTCAAAGCAAAATCATTTGACAGCATGTTCGTCTAAAATGTTAATGATTTTTTGTATACAACATCGGGATCATACAAGCTTACGACCTACGATTAAAGTCTACCGTAGCCTAGGAACGCTTCAAATACATTAAGTATCATGCAACGTAGTCTCTACTGCTAACACAGCAACTCCTTAGCAGTTTCCTGGTAACCTCACATATTCAATGGAATAAAACAACCATCCAGAGACTTGATATTTGGATGCAGTTTTCTGTAACTTTCCCATTAAATTTTCGTAAACTTACTGTTGTTGATTACATTAAACATATAATAAACAAACAAATTTTACTCCAAGGATAAAATCACAAGTTTCAGAAAAGCTACTCTCGTATTACCAAATCACTTTACCAAGTTATACCTTTCCAATAACGTATTTATACAGTTTTCATGGCAACAGACTTATGTCATTTTTCAGTTCTAATTTTCTTTGTGGTCATACTGATATTTTCGCCGATGATAAGGACATACGAGCTACCTTAGAGTAAATATTGCGTGTAATTTTAACCCGATTATAGTAATTTTATTTAATAATTGAAACTAATAAGTGTATTTTTTTTATACAACGTCGGGAGGCATGCAAGCATACGGCCTATCTGTTGTAAGGCAGTTACCGTAGCCAATTAATGCTCGTAACATATTAAGTATCACTTGTACGATGCCTCTGTTCTGCTTACACAGCAACTCCTTAGGGGTTTACTGGTGACCTTACTCACACACAGGAACAGAACCACCCTCTAGGGAGTTGCTATTTGGTTACGGTTTTCTGTGAGGTGGAGGTAGTTATCCAGACGGGCTGCTTTGATGCGCCCTACCGCACTTAAAAATGTATAAAGGCGTGGTGAAAATCTACCAACGCTCTCCGTACACTCGGCTCGAAGGACCAAATGGACGGCGTTGCAGTGCTCGGAGGATGTATTTTGGAGTTAAATTATAAGCGTCATTCAATTAGGAGCTGCCATGTTTACTCAATGTAATTACAGACAAGACATATGTCAAGTACAAACACTATACATTTTCAACCATAGTGAAATATTTAACGTCAATGTCACTGCGAAAAGAAAGTTACAAATTATAAAGACAGAGAATTGATTTTCTTCAAGGCGGACTTGCAGAACAGAATTGTCTACCAGACAATTTTGTATCAGACTGCCGTTTAGAATAGTAAATATATTGGATTTCGGTACACATATTAAGAAAGCAAAGCAATCTATACAGATAAATAAAATTGGAGTATCTGTTTGTAATACTAAAATAACCGTTTTTTACTAAATGCATATGGATTAAGTAACATGCGACGACTTCATACGGGTGTATGCGGTTCATATTTCAGATGGCGAACACTCGCAGAGACGTTCGCAACAGCCGAAGCAGAGACGACCGGAGCAGCCATGGCAGCGTGCGGTATGCATCTACTAACGGTAATGGTTGGGCGCCGGCCGGCAGTAGTCGCATGCACTAATCGGGAGCGGAAGCACACAAAGTAGTTTAGATCAAATTACCTGTAAATTTGACTTTCGCAAAGTAACGTCAACATCTATTAACTACTCCATAGAATTGTTATTTATATGACATAGTCTGTGAGATGGAGGTGCTTCCATGACCATGACAAACAGACGTGTTCATTAATACAAATGTTAGTCCTGTGTAAGAATCGAACAGAGGAGCGTTAGTGTCAAAGTAGCGCTACTAACCACGCCGCCACCGAGCTCGTCAAAAACAACAAAGACCTGGCGTGAAGATACACATGCTTACAATTTCAGATTAAGTATAAACTCAATTATGACTATAAGTACTATGTATTGATGGAAGCATCTATTCGAGAGTCGTTAGAACCCTTTGTCATTGTGACATGTAAATTTATCAATGTGCCCTAGAACACACTCCCTACAATCCGTTCATAACCCAGCTAACGGACGGGTCTTGACAAACCAATAATTAATATTGGGACATTTATTATGAATCAGCTGCTTTGGTTCACTTAATGGGTGCTATAAATAAAGCGTTGTTAGGTAAACTATATTTGAAGGTGTGGGAAATCTTCCTGTTATTTTAAAGTGACAACAAACTAGTGGGCCGTCTAATAGGACTATCACTTGTCTGGTCATAAACTTCTGTTATATGGAAACTTTTCTTTTTTCAACTTTTTAATTATTGTGAATTTAAAACGCGTTTATTATGTTAAAAACTTCTTTCGATTTCCTGCCGTTACGCATATTTTTTTCGTGTTTATTATCAAATTACAATATAGAAAGTAGGATTGCAGTGATTGCCTTGCCACAAAGTGGGTATGGAGCCGTCGGTCATATTCAAGTCACAAGCTTGATATCAGCCGTATGTTCGTATATCGTATCATCGATAGATATACAAACACTTCCTCTGTTGAAGACCATAAAAGATCGGGGCGATTGCGTGCTGTTAGAACTGCAAAGGCTGTTAATACTGTTAAAGCCAGAATTCGCCGAAACCCCATTAGGAAACAAAGAATCGTATTACGAGAAATGAAGATTCCCCCTAGGACTCTGGCACGCATAATAAAACAAGACCTGAAGCTCGGCGCTTATCGTTGATATACAGGACAAGCCCTTAATCAATCCCTACAGCTGAAGACGATCTTGTTTTGAGTTGTGGATCGATCATAATGCCTTCTGTCCCGATACGCAGTGAAAGGCACAGATATATTCTCTTTGAATAGAACTTCTCTTAGATTGAATGAACACTACAATAAGCAAAATGACAAAGTGTACGCACACAGTTCTAAAGAGGCCGCCCAAGTGGTCAGAAAGGTGACAAAATATGGTCATCATCCTGCGTCTGTAATGATTTGGTGCGGGGTGTCTTATCAAGGAGTCACAAAGCTTATTTTTTTTGAAAAAGGAGTGAAGACTTCAGCCAAAGTGTATCAAGAGGCTGTCTTGGATCGTGCTGTGACTTCTCAGCAATACACTTCTTAAACATGTACCATGGACTTTCCAGCAGGACTCTGCACCTGGTTACAAGGCACGAACTACCCAAGCCTGACTCGACAAAAATGAAGCATTTTGTGAAAAAGGAGTGAAGACTTCAGCCAAAGTGTATCAAGAGACTGTATTGGATCGTGTTGTGAAACCTCTCAGCAATGCTCTTTTTAAACATGTACCATGGACTTTCCTGCAGGACTTTGCACCTGGTTACAAGACACGAACTATCCAAGCCTGGCTCGAAACCAACAGAAGTTTCGGACTTTATAAGAGCTAAAGACTGGCCCTCGTCTAAACCAAATCTGAACTTTTCTACTATACCCTTCTTCTTTAGCTTGTATATCTGTACTATATATCGATGAAAACATCTATTCGAGGGTTGTTTTGACATGTTAACCCTTTGTCATTGTGACATGTAAATTTGTCAATGTGTTCTAGAATACACACTCCCTACAATCCGTCGATAAATCTGATAATGGATGGTTCCTAAAAAACCAATAATTAACATTGGTACGTTTATTACGAATCTATATATACTTAACGGGTACCATAATAAATGCGTTGTTAGGTAAATGATGGAGTCCGTAGTAGGCGTTGAATGGGGGGTTTCAGGGTCGGTCAAGGTCGGATAATAACCCCTAGTTTTACCTCCACCTACGATGATTGGTTACTGTGTGGGTTGAATTATAACCTTGTTTGATCATTTAATGGTATAAAATTATATTTGTTGATATGGTGATAGATAAGGCATTAAAAAGTTGTAGTAAAATTATGAGTTGTTTTTGAAGCATGTCTTTTGGCGCGTGATAGCCCAGTGGATAAAGAACCGGCATATTAACCAACTGATCCCCGATTCGAATACTGGCGTGTGCCACTAAATTCGTGTTTTCGGATTATGTACATTTGTAAACATTTGTAACTGTCACTGGCTCGGCGGCGAAGGGAAACATTGTAAGGAAACCCGCAAGTCCAGAAACTATACTCGTATTTCTAAAGTCTGCCTTAATCTAGAAGAAAGGTTTGGTTTTCCCTCTGGATTATGGAGGTCTGACGGCATTCCCTCTATGTAAAAACCAATATCTTCGTCAAATCCATTCCATTGGATTAGGAAGCGGAATATCGCTAAGAAGACAACTTTTGACGCGTTTGAGAAAAAATATGAAGTGAATTTATAATCGACACTACGAAGTTGGTCACACACCGACATTGAAAATCGTCACCACGTAGTTGTTTGGTAAATGTCTGTCAGTTTTATTCGTGATTATATTCAAGGCAGTTATAAAAATACCTATTTATGAATCTACAACACGTGTTTTATTTCAGAAAATATCAGTACTGAAATAAAAATATATTCGTAAGTATAGAAGTATAACTTCTTACGTGCGTACATAAGTACACCACACATTTATTTTTTGTCTCAGTTAATATCCTTTTCTACCATTTCTTCTCTTTCTATCATCTCCTCAATATATGTACCTATACATATTTATGTTACTAAATATTATTTTCTATTTTAACTAGTTACTTTCGATTGTTTTATTTCTTTTGACAAATTGCTACTTATATTTGTTTAATATTATAATCAATTACGTTTATGTTGTACAACCTCGCCACTCGCCTACCAAGTTCCAATTTGATACTCAAAGGTTGACAGAAAGAGATTCCTTATAGGAATAAGTCCGCCTTTGTACGTTTATTAATGTGTTGCATTTTAATGTTTTCCATTGTATTTTTATATACCATAAAGATTTAACAAACAAACAAAACACACATTTATTTTTGTTTTATCTGTATAAAATGAGTCTAGATCGTCGGGATGCATACGGCTCACTGATTTACGTGGTTACCGTATATTCTACGAGATAGTCTACAATGTTTCGTCCACTCACTGTCAACTCTTAATTTTGACTTACAAATTTGTTTTATCCTTAAAGCCTTACAGTTTTCATGTGCAATTTAAAATATACAAAAAATAGAAGAATACATGTCCATACATACTACATACAAAAATGATTAGCTGCTCAAACATGAACTAAATAGAGAATGATACTAATTCATATTAATGAGGAACATCATCTTTATTTCGACATTCTCTTCGTGGTGCCCCTGTGTGTGTGTTTTTTGCTCTTAAAGTGTAACGCTTCCATGCTGATAGACAATAATTTCATATTTTTTTCAATTCTGTTGTCTGACTTTAGAACCATAAGGAGGGTATCTTATGGTTCTAAAGTCAGACAACACAATTATATATATTTGCCCAATACGGGATCTAGGTATTTCTTTCGGTATTAAGTTCCGTATTGCGTTTGGCTTCCAATTCAGTTATTGATCATTTGTCATGGTGAGTCTCTGTTCTGGCGACGTAGCTTCCGTAAGCTACATTTTTTGGCGTTTTTGCCAATAATAACAACATAAACTATACTCATGCGGGCCGCATGAATATAATTTATATTGTATTTTTATTATATTTAATATTTTTATTATTATTAGTAAAATATAACCATAACAATACAAAACTGTAGTAAAACTGACACTATAACCTTTATGTAGCAGTTTTACTTTTCGCTGTTTTTGATTCACAAATTATTGTAATAGTGTTTGATGCATTCTGAAATTATTCTACTTACTTGGTTTTTAATATAATCCGAAATTAACATTTCAATTGTCACAAAATTGAATCGAAAAATCCTAAGATCAGCCTTGCCAACAACTTCAAAATAGTAGCTTTTGCTTTGACATTAAAAATCGAGGCTATATATAGGTCGAGGCTGTAAGGCGAACGTGAGGCTGTTTGCTTTATAGAATTCCAATTTCATACAAGAAACGTAAAATCCGTTATACCATGTCTTACGCAGTCTTGCGGCGCTAGTGTCGCTGTCTGTCATACCACAGTCGTTAGAACTACATGCGATTTTAGTATATAGTCGTCAGATCTACACACGATTGCCAAGTTTTGTAATGTTACACCACTTACGAGTACTGTTGATATGAATGGGGTCAAATCTAAGGGCAGCTAAGTTTTGGGGTCAAATATTGGGGTGCACTAGGGCTCTATAAGGGCCCTTTTTATTTTTAGTATATGTGATTGATCTGCCCTATATGGTGCAGAAAATGACGGATATACTACTGTTTGCTGTTGATACTTTTATAATTTGGAATTGTTTGTTACTCGCCGGTGCGAAAATATTGACAAATAGTGGTAAATAGTGTTCTACTCGTATCTGCCATTCTAAATTGGTTGACATGTAACTTTTTTTTTATTAAACTCAACTAAAACCAAATGTATAAAATTTAGTCTATCAAATGTGGCTTCTGCCAATACAGAAGTTCTCGTTGAAAATAATTTACTAGAATTTATTATTGATAGTGTTTTTCTTGGAATTACAATAGACTGCAGATTGCAGTGGGGGACATAAAAAAAACTGGCCAGTAAGCTCAGCTCCGCCGCAAATGCAGTCAGGAGAATTAGACAATTGACGGATGTGGCTACTGCGCGCTTAGTCTATTTCAGCTACTTTCATAGCATTATGTCGTATGGTATGCTGTTGTGGGGAAAAGCGGCTGACATTGAAACTATTTTTATATTACAAAAGAGCTAATACAAAATTACAAAAGGGCATCTGCTATATTTATAACATGGGATCCAGGAAATCACTTAGAGAACTATTTAAAGAAATAAATATCCTCACCTGAGAGGGGTTGTCTCACAGTATATTTATGAGAACATAATGTATACTCGTAAAAATATAGAATAGTTTTTAAAATTTAGTGACAATCTTAGAAGCAAGAATAAATGCGTATACCGGTACATCGGCTTACTGAGACTAATAGATCTTTTGTTGTAAATTGTATTCGATTCTATAATATAATGCAAAAGTGGAAGGATGTAGGAGCCGAGGAAGGCCAAGTCTTACCTACCATGATCAAATTGGTCGTGTTCTATCAGAACGTGATGTCAGGAGCCCTAGAAACCGGCAAGTGTGCGTGAGAAGAGCAATGAATGTTAAAGATGCGAGTGAGGTATGTAAGAATCGAGTCTCTTGGCGCTCAGTTCTCTCTGCCTACCCCGCAAGGGATTTGCGTTAAGTTATAGACAGATAGAGTCTAATCACCTGAAACAGTTATGCGCTTGCTTAATATAATGTTCAAAAGGTATATCAAAAATACTCTATGTAAAAGGGTTATTACAGAATCGATGAATATCTGACTGACAAAGATGCTGTAAAATGAAAAGATTACACTCACATATATTTATTGTAACATAAATTGATGTTTTGACCCATATTGGCAAGTTTCTTTTGGCGTTTCTTCTTCGCCAATGGTCATTTTCGAAATGCTGGTAAATTAAAAAAGAGAGATTAAAGATATGAAAAATTAATAAGATACAATATGATTTGATTTAAAGAATGTAAGACGTGTCTAAGTGTGGGCCTAATGGCAAATAAATGATTTTTATCTTCATTTGCCATTAGGCCCACACATTTTTATCTTCTTTAGTAGAAGTGACTGACATTATACAGAGGTTTATTATCTACCCACATATTATATATAATTATAGTCTTGTATAATTGTAGTCTTAACCTTTATCAGCACCTACATCTTTCTTCTTTCGCGTTGTATATCTGTTTCGTCATTCTTTCAACCAGCATTCTTTTTTATGCCCGAGTCAGTGGATCAAGCCTTGCCTAGCTTACTTTATTTGCCATACCTATATGCATAAGTCGACTTATAAAAGTACGTTAAAGCAAAACTAATTTAGTACATAATAGAAAATAGACTCATTCTAATTCGTCTCTCATTTTCCTAGTTCGGAGAAGTAGCATCTCCAAAACAAAATTAAAGTGTGCATGTTAAATAAATTTTACGTTGCAATTACTAATTAGGTCGTTATCTACGTTAATTAGCGCGCTGCAGCTGACTGCGAAGTACTACTTCTGTTTACATCGTAATTGGCAAATAAATAGAATAAGGTATTTAACTTTTATACATATGATTGAATATAAAGGTAATTGACTAATTGATTTATGATTTTCATAATATGCTATCATAGAGATTTAGTATTACGTGAAATTTATAATTATTTCTAGTCTGTTCTTGTCTGTTATATTCTTGTATGTTTATGAAGATGCAACCCTATGATTTAAGAGATCGATGCGACGGTTGGTAACACAGCACTACGTAACGATAGGTTGCGTATTCATTATGATTCAATTCTATATCGATCTATCTATAACTTCACGCCAAATCCCTTGCAAATGATTCAATTTATCTTCGCATAACCGCCTACAGAAATAATTAGGGTACCATTGGAGTACACACAGACAGCTCGATGGCGTCGTTGCGCGTGTCATTATAATCGAACACACACGTTACGCAACGTCCACCGCAGCCTGTCTATGGATGGGTTTATCTATCTCAAGTTTCTCCGTGGTTCGGAGGGTACGTTAAGCCTTCGGTCCCGGCTGTTGTCGATAGAAGACAGTCGTTAAGCTAAGTCAGTGGCCCTTGGGCGGCTTGAAAACACTGACCTCCGCCAATCCGCATTTGAGCAGCGTGGTGGAGTATGCTCAAAATCCTTCGATTGAAGGGAGGCCCGTGTCCCTGCTGTGGGATGAGTAAGGGTTGATGGTGGAGTACACAGGTTACACAGGAAAGGAAACCAGACAATTTGGGGATGTGACCGTGTAGTAATGCGAGTAACAAGCCGAAATACAACGCTTTTAATAAATATAAATCCAAATATATTTTTAGTGACAAAACTATCGAAACTGCTGACGAACTGATAATTATCTCAAAGGTACAAAAAACTTAGCTACTGCTTTATATTTTTTGATGTATAGAGTAACTGTAACGAGTTCATATCTATCAACCTACTGAAATACAAACCTCTTTTTATATAACGTCGGGAGACATATAGGTACCGTAGCCTATGAACGCTTAAAATACGTTATATATCACTCGCGCGATGCCACCTACTGCTAACACAGCAACTCCTTAGAAGCTTACTGGTGATCTCACTCACACGCAGGAACACAACAACCCCCTAGGGAGTTGTTATTTGGCTGCGGTTTTCTGTGAGGTGGAGGTACTACCCCAGACTAACTGCTTTGATGTTATGGGTACTAGACAACTGATAAACATACGTATTATACATTGAAAATACCAAGACAAACAGACATGTTCACACACACAAATATTTGTCCTGTGTGGGAATCGAAACGTGTGGGGAGCATTGCTGTCAAAGTAACATAAACGCGCGTTTCACCACTACGCCATCAAGCTCATCAAAATCTCAATATTTGTATATAGTTCACTGTATATAGTATATATCTCATATTGATCATATTTAGAACAATCTTGTTAAAAAAATCGAGAAAACAAAATGCCAGTCAAATGCGACCCCGGCCCACGGTTTGTGGGTGCTACTACGATTTTGACATTCCCAAGTTTTTTTCTGTATGTACATTTAATTTTTTGTATAAAAATTAAGATATGTCGGTGTATCTTTTGCTTGCTAAATTAATCGTGTTTTATCAAAAGATAATGTCAGGACAGCGGCGTCTTAAAATCATCGCCGCGCGTGCATGAAAAGAGCTGTAAATAAATAAATGAATGTAAAAGAAAGTGGAAGGAAAGTTACACGGATGCCTGTGCTTAGTAAAATATTTGAAAAAAAAGTCGTCAAGTGGGAGTTCGACTCGCTTTCCGGTTCCTTAAATAATTATTTTCGCAAAAATATATATTTTTGTGATATAACTACATATTTACGGTTTTCGATTTTTTTCTACGACTTGTGCTACGTGACCTTGGTTCTTACCAAATTTCACGATTCTAGGTTATCGTGAAGTATAGGTTTGGTTTTGATTTCCTTGCGAGTGTCAAAATATGCGCAAAAACGTGGCTTAAACAGCCGTATCTTTTGATTGCGTTGACTTAGAAATTTGATTTTTCACAGCTCGAAGGGATTGCAGACCTGAGTATGTGATATTAATTTCAACTTAATAGCACCACCTATCCGTGAGAAGAATGGTCTTGACAGACAGACGGACAACAAAGTGATGCTGTAAGGGTTCCGCTTTGGCTTTTGAGGTACGGAAACCTAAAAACAATGTACGAAATAACGAGTTGCATAAAAAATCATTTACATATGTTTAGTAAAACTAGTCATAGTAATCAATATTGACTGCTTGCTGCCCTTAAAATATCATGATATAAATTATATCGTGTTTATGAACTTGGGTTATATTACATACCTATTTTCCCTAGCCTTTTCTTTGTCACATTTTTTTTCCTCCGCCACTCCACCAGTAGTGTCGTAAGTGAAATTGCATTTTCCGTGTGCACGTTTCTAATTTTAGGGTTCGTAGCTCAAGAGAAAAAACGGAACTCTTATAGAACCACTTCGTTGTTCGACTCTCAAGATCCTTTTTCTAAGGCGTGGAGTATCAGGTTGAAATCAATATCAAATACCGTAATATCAAATAGGCAAAGATGCCAAGTTTTACACGGAACAACCACTATCAGGCTCCATAATCCAGATTGGAAACCAGATTTTTCTTGGGTAAGTAAGTAAATATTTATTAAACATAGGTTAAACATAAGAAACACAGTATTATTGATGACCCCACACTAGGCTCGGCCTATCGTGGGCGTCAATACATGAGAATTACATGGAATTTGTGACAGTATAGAGGCGAACAGCGAACAAGTGTTTACAGTGTGACAATTCATCATCCATCGCTACTTTATACTGCGGGTACCCTTCTGCGACAAGGTATGCAACAAGCGACAGAAGCTATGTACCAATACAAATTATTTATCTGCTTAGTTACTTCTATGTATTTTTTTTTATTTATTATTATTTTTGTAAGGTAAGGTCTACGTCTTTCGAAATGTAATTTCTTGGCGGTATGGGTTTCCTCACGATGTGTTCCTTTATCGCCGACAAAGTGATAGTAACAAGTATGTACATGAATCCGAATTTAGTGATAATTGACAGGATTCGAACCGGGATGGTTGGTTTACTAGGCCGGTTTATCCACTGGAGTATCACTGCTCTGTCATCATTCTACATGTATCTCTGTAATCAAATCAAAATTTGAATGCTTACAACATGCTCTGCCACAAATACTTAGTATATCTAGCTCATCATGTATGTATGTATTGTAGCTCAAACTATTGATAAAGTAATTATATACACGTAAATTATTACTGCGTATTAATTTCATCAAACAGTAAACTAAATAATAGGAATAATTACCTCAATGTTGAAATATTTACAAGTAGTTGCGATTATAATTAGAATGGAAAGCGATTATTCGACCTCCAGGCTTTAAAACACGCATAATCAACACGCCTTTGGCATAATAATGTTTTAACTGATTCAAAACTAACAAGATTTGTCAGTGGAACACAAACGATACAAGTTACTTGACGAGAGTAAATGGTTTGCAATTATCTTGGGTGCTACCGCCTTGCACGTGCTTCCTCAGATTAGCAAACGATGTTTAAGCAAAGTCGCATAGAGGAATATTTAAGAAAGTGTCGTTCGTTGGAGAATAATACCTTCCATCTCACATAAGACAGGTGATTCCACAAGCAAGATCATGGTGAATCTCCTACGGAACTGCGTTAGCAATGGAGGTCCTATTGCTTGAGTGATGATATGTCGCCACCTAACTTAGTAAGAGAGGTAGGGCGCATCAAAGCAGCCCGTCTTGGAAAGTACTTCGACCTCACAGAATACCGCAGGCAAGTAACAACTCCGTAGAGGGTTGTTGTGTTCCTGCGTGTGAGTGAGGTCACCAGTAAGCTCCTAAGGAGTTGCTGTGTTAGCAGCAGAAGTGTCATCGCGCGGGTGATACTTAATGTATTACGAGCGTTCATAGCCTAGTAACCGTACTTTATATCAGGTGGGCTGTATGGTTTTATGCCTCCCGACGTTGTATGAAAGAAACTTCGGCTGTCATTCTGTGCACAGCCGGGATTGACCCTCCGAAGCACGGAGAAACTCGACATAGATATACTATTAATTTCTCTGCGTTTAGAAGGGTATAATCATTAGTATTTTAATGAGTGCTTTCTCCTCGCTTGAATCCTGATTTGGACTGGTCCACAAATTATAAGTTGCACAGTAAGTAATAAAGAGTAGATAAAGAGCATTGCTCAAGTTTCTATGTCCAAGGAATAGAATTCCGTGGAGAATCAAATTTCTCTATATAGCCCTAAAAGTTTACAAGCTAAAGCGACAGCAGGCCAGACATGTCGACGGAGTGAAATTAGGTAGGAGAGTGTTTGAAAAAGAAGATGCGTTAGGACCCCCCGCTATATTAGCTGATCATCTTAAATAATGGAACATAACTCTAGTTTCATGAATTAGAATTACTTAGGTAGTCTTTCAGTGTGCCCATATTGTCTCCATTTGCGTGTTATAATGGGTTGTGTTTTGAGGGGTTGTTCGACATTATGCCAATACCCTACCCAATACCCAATATCGTTTTACAATTGTACAGCTGCCCAATGGCTAGAAGTTCATCCTCATACACTGGAAGCGCAATAATCGCGTACTGTGCGGTTCCAGAGAAATTTTCTACCAAGAACAATTAAAATGTGTAAGGAATTCCTTGCCGAGGTTTTTTCAAGGGACCATATATAGCATGGGGTTCTTCAAGAAAGGCGTGAAGAAGTCGGCAACGCAAGAGTCAGACCCCTGGTTGCAAATGTCCATAGGCTGCAGTAACTGCTTACCACGCTTGTTTGACTCCTTAGTGGTATAAAAAATATGTTGATAAACTTAATGAGAATGTGGTAAATGCATGCGTAAATATATTTTTTGTATTTATGCGATAACTTGAAATTGTTTAAATAATTTCATATTTTGCGAACAGAATCTAATAACAGTTGTGAGATAATTATGACAGCAAGGAATATGAATTATTCATTTGATATTAATACATACAAATGAACAAACTACATTTTATCAATTCGTGTCTATTTAATGGAGATTCAAATCGTCTCTCGTATGGAATTAGTCTCAGGATCTAGTACGTTAGGTTCACTTTTATTTAGCTAATGACGTTGTAGATTATTATTTCGATGTATGTGGAAAGATCATCCTATACAAGTAAGGTATCCGTATAGTACATTAAAGAAATTATGTAATAATGTTGCATTCGCTAATCTATACATTGCTGTGAGGTCGTTGATAGATTACGCCGTATCTATAATTAGAGATACGCAATATGTCAACGGAAATGGCACCTGACATAACATTTCGATGGGGATTTCATCACTGCGTATTATGATAATTTAAGTGCCATTGAAGTCTTCTTAAGAATAACTTTATGTAATACTAGCTGTACCCGGGACTTCGTCCGCGCGGAATAGTTATTTTTTTATCATTTATTTATATTAAAAAAATCTTAAAAAAATGTAGCCTAAGTTACTCCTTATTACATCATCTATCTGCCAGTGAAAGTCCCGTCCAAATCGGTCCAGCCGTTTCAGAGATTAGCCGAAACAAACGACGGACAGACAGACAAAAATTATAAAAAAAAATATTTTGGTGTATGTACCGTGTGTACATCCATAGGTATTTAGTAAAAAGCGGTTATTTTCATATTACAAACAGACACTCCAGTTTTGTTTATCTGTATAGATGTATACAGACATACTAAAGGAGTAGGTAGTTCAGTTTCGTTTGTTTGAACGCAATAATCTCTGGAAGTCGGGATATAAAATATTTTTGCATTTGTTAGCCCAATTCTTGAGGAAGATTATAGGCTATTCAAGATGACTATACGGCCCTTAGAAGCAGAGATAAAAGAAAGAAAGAGCCGTACGGGGATGCGCGCGAACGAAGCCGCGGAGTGCAACTAGTGTTCTTATAAAGCTAACTTATAACAGATAATATTGGTACATGTGACCGTGCATTACTTACTGTACGGTACAGTATTCTTACTCTTAATATCGTCTTTATTACAACGTAACATAAGAACTACTCACAAATATCTTACGTTTGATGTTGCGGTCAATAGTACTCGTACATACACGAATACAATAATTTAAGACCGTATTTACATCATCGACTCAATTACTAAATATATCTTTTTTTATTTTCGTGTACAGACAACGACAGATAAAGCTATACACCCATGTATCTTATATCGTAGTATTAAAAGTCAGATTTGCAAGGTTTTGCACAGCTTGAGCTGTCGTTGTGTGTACATGAATATTTAATTAAACGGACTATTATTTCATATGTAATTGCAAAAAAACCCAGTTGAGAATGCGCAAGCTTGCATTGCCAGAGGAACACCTGGCTCGTCAATTATACAACAATTCAATTTTTTTTTTTAATTTGTCGGGCATTTTGTCCATGTTTCTTGAGATAGGAACGGTGTTCCTGAACATTCCTATTCTACTTTTTTATGCTGAATCCGAATCTGAAGTTAAAATTCGAATATTCGGAAAAAAGCGACAGACAAACGCACAGACAAACGCACGGACAAACGCACAGACAAACATATAGAATTCATATAGGAACGGTGTTCCTGAAAATGATTACATAGTTTATACATGGATATGAGATGACGTCATTGTACATACGCCATCATCATTAACTACTAAATGTACAATCACTGAATTTCAGATTCGTTGTATTTCGCTACTAACATACATCATGTTGGAATTTACACGGTGCGATATTCGTGTCGCAGGAAGATAGTCAAATCTGTTATATAGTAACATTCCTAGAGATTTAACTAACTATTCTTTCTCATATTTGTACGAAATTCATTCACTAACTTCTAGGAATTGTAGCTATGATACGCCTGCAAAGTGATAAGATACATAATGAATAGTGATAATATCTTACGAGAAGTTCGATGGCGTTAATGCGCATGCCACTCTAATCGAACATGCAGGTTAAGAAACATAGACCGCAGCATATCTATGGATGGCTTTATGTATTCCACGTTAAGCTGTCAGTGCCGGCTGTTATTCAATAGATGACAGATTTTTGACGAGCTCGGTGGCTCAGTACCTAGTCAATGACGCGACTTTGACCCCAACGCTCACGGGCTCGATTCCGACACAAGACAAACATTTGTGTGCGTGAACATGTCTGTTTGTTTTGGTCTGTATGATTTAAGAGAGGTAGGGCGCATCAAAGCAGCCCTTCTGGGGAAGTACCTCCACCTCACAGAAAACCGCAGCCAAATAACAACTCCCCAGAGGGTTGTAGCGTTCCTGCGTATGAGTGAGCCAGTAAGCTCCTAAGGAGTTGCTGTAAGCAGCAGAGGAGGCATCGTGCGAGTGATACTTAATATATTACAGGCATTAATAGTCTACGGTAACTGCTTTACATCAGGTGGGCCGTATGCTTGTATTCTCCCGACCGGCACCCACCAACTACCGTTAGTAGATACATGCCCCTGCCATGGCTTCTTTGGTCGTTGCATCGCGCGAGTGATACTTAAATGCGTTTATAAAGCGTAAGCGTTCATAGACTACGGTAATTACTTTACATCAGGTTGATCGTATGGGTACAAGCCAACCTACGTTGTATATAAAAAAAAAGAAAAATTGAGTAAAAATTTTTTTTTTAATCTTTCAGCAGTTTTCAGCTTGTCAGAGTCGTTTATAATTCAATGTACCTACTAGAAATACATCAATCGATAGTTCCGCTTCTTACAATACCTTTCAAATAACATTTGAAGGTTACAGTGTGACGTTCAGAACAGTAATGAATTTAGTACACGCGTGTTGGAAACTCTATACGTACATAGCAACAGTAGCCCAGTATAGCTGGCTGATAGCTCTACAGATTTACATATACCTATACATTATACAGATAAATAAAATTAGTGTCTGTTTGGAATATTAAAATAACTGCTTTTTACCACACCAGCGGCACGCTATGATGGCCGTTTTGACGTTTGTCCACTTATGAAGTTTCGTATTAATTAATAATTACATTCACATACAGCTTTTTACTAAATGCATATGGATACACGGTATATATACCAAAATATATTTTTTACAATTTTTGACCTCTGAAACGGCTGGACCGATTTGGCCGGACTGATTCAGCCGGAACAAACAGACAGACTTTTTTGGACTTTTTTATAATTTTTGTCTGTCTGTCCGTCTGTTTGTTTCGGCTAATCTCTGAAACGGCTGGACCAATTTTGACGGGACTTCACTGGGAGATAGATGATGTAATAAGGAGTAACTTAGGCTACTTTTATTTTAGATATTATATTTTGTTTTTATTAATATAAATAAATAATAAAAAAATACTATTAAACTAAATAACTATTCCGCGCGGACGAAGTCGCTGGCACAGCTAGTCATAAATAAAGATGTAAAAAAACGAAACTTTTATACATGAAGGTTAAAGAAGCCAAAATTGTAATATATGAGAAAATTATATCTCCGACAAACGTCTAGGGTAAAGCTTGGGTTTAACTCGGAGATATTGTACAATCGATTTCATAAGTAAATGTAATATGAAAATATTATTCCATGATTAAATTCGGTAATATATTCGAATAGACTTCTTACCATATTGTCGGACAAATTACACTACGCCATCTAAGTAAGCGAAGCGCCAGTCCCAAAGTAATCGAAGCTTGTGTTATGGGTACTAGACATCTGATACGTGAATGCATTTTTAATACATACTTATGATACATAGAAAATACCCAGACCAAGACAAACACATAATATTCATGCACACAAATGTTTGTACTGTGTGGGAATCGAACCCACGACCGTTGGTGTTCAAGTAGCGTAACAGCGCGTTTCACAACTGTGCCACCGAGCTCGTCAAATCCATGTCTATCGTATCTACATTGTCTAACTAATTTTCATTATAATTTTCTTATGTAGCGTTCATCTTATTTATTATCTTCACACTCCATAAGAAAGATAGAGTGTTTAACTCGGTAAATGTTTAAGGTATAGGTGTCCTAAGCTCATTAGTAATGTATCGAGTGCAATTTACACCCCTTGGTTATAATAATAACACAAAATACACGTACTTTAGGATAATAATATACTATTTCTTTTTTCTTTAGGGGTCGGTACCAGAAGCGTGCACGCCGCGACCCTGCCAATCCAACACTGTGGACTGCAATTCTGGACCCAAACCGCATAGACGCGCGGATTAGGGCGTCCCCCGGAGGAGACGCGCACCGATCCGCCCCCGTCGGTGCGAAATCTAGGGCATGCGGCGGTGGGGGCCGCCACCCACCACGCAACGCCCATCCCGGCGGGTCGAGGAGAGCTGAGTGTCGTATAGGCACATGGAATGTGAGAGGTGGTCTAAAAGATAAGATGAATGAGTTGATAGATATAATGAACGTGAGATGCCTAGATGCTTTGTGTGTGTCAGAGACCAAGCGAAAGGGAAGCGACACCGAAGATCTGCCCAGTGGCATGATGGCCCTGTGGTCCGGGGTGGACCAGGACGTTCATGCCAGCGCTGGCGTAGATGTCGTGCTTTCATCTCGCTTGGCCGCTGGTGTGAAAGATTACGATCTAGTAGGTCCAAGACTTCTCTGGGTTAAGATGGGATTACGCGAGTGTTTTTAGTTGCAGCATATGCTCCTGTGAGCTCTGCTGATCCCCAGGAGCTCGAGAAGTTTTGGGAGACTGTAACGGGTATTCTGGATTTGGCCGAAGCGAATGAACGGATAATTATGTGTGGTGATCTGGTTGGGACCAAGCGAAGCAGTTATGAGGCTGTGCTTGGTCCATACGGAGATAAGAGAGTGAACGATGCTGGTAAGTTACTTTTAGACGTATGTATGGAAGGAAACCTCCTTGTGTCGAACACGCTCTTCCATCACAAGGATATTCACACTTACACATGGAGACGGAATGAACAGAAAAGTGTGATTGATTTGATTTTAATAGATGGACGTCTCCGAAAGTCGTTAATGGATACAAGAGCCTTCAGAGTTCCCACTCTTGAAACGGATCACTATCTGGTGATAAGCCGATTTGTGGGCCTTTTCAAGAAGTGGGGGCACTGGCGAGTGCGTATTCCTTTCGGAGACCATGAAAGAATAAGAAGTGAAAAATTGAAAGATGAAAGTGTGAGGAGTACGTATGTACGTCTAGTCAGTGAAAGACTTGCGAACGCGAGTCTTTCCGACTCAGATGTAGACGAATGTTGGAAAGTTCTGAAAGAAAGTATGGTAGACAGTACGAAAGAAGCATGTGGATGCGCAAAGAGACGTAGAACACTAAGAGGAGATGCCTGGTGGGATGCGGAGGTTCAATCCTCCGTGGAAAAAAAGAGGAAAGCGTGGCTGGATTACGTATCATCTTTGCAACAGAGTGATGGTATGAAAGAAATGAAGAAAGAAATATACCGTCGATGCAAGAATGACTCCAAAGCTTTAGAGAAAGAGAAGCGTGAAAGACTACATATGATTGAGGAAAAGAAGCTGACGAAGAACTTCGAGGCAAATACCAAACTCTTTTGGAGAGAGGTAAAGAAGTCTCGAAGTGGTTCGTCAGCATCCAGAATGGACAAGATAAGATGTAAAGCTGGTGGCATTCTTGCTAACACTCAGGAAGTGTTAGCACGGTGGAGTGAATATTTTAGAGAAATGTATGATTATGTCCATGACGCTGGCATTGTGAAGGAGTCTGTGATTGACTCGGCAGTGCCAGCGTACCATGAAGACATTACTATGGATGAGATTGAATGGTCGATACGAAGTTTGAAAGATGGAAAGTCAGCGGGAATCGATATGGTAACAGCTGAGATGATCATGCTAGGTGGTACCTGCGTTAGGGCGCCTTCTGGTTTTTGAGCAAATTATGCTGGAGAACCGGAAGGGTCCCGAGCGATTGGAGACGCGCAGTCATCGTGCCCTTGTATAAAGGCAAGGGCTCACGTATGGACTGCGCCAACTATAGGGCCATCAGTTTGATCAGCTTAGCAGCAAAGTGTATGGAAAAATCATTGAAAGGAGAATGAGGGTGAAATCCGATGGAATGCTTTGGGAAGCACAGGGTGGATTTCGAAGCGGCAGAGGATGTACGGATCAAGTTTTTTCATTACGCAACATCGTAGAGAAGCATCTGGCTTTGGACCAGAAGGTTTTCTGCGGTTTTGTGGACTTTGAGAAAGCATTTGATAGAGTCGTGCGAAAGGATCTCTGGAACATTTTGCCCGGATATGGGGTTGACGGTGACCTACTCCGTGCTATGCAATCCACTTATGAGGATTGTACAGCATGTGTGCGGGTGGACAGCAGCTTGTCGCCCTGGTTTGATGTCAACATTGGCGTCAGACAGGGATGCGTGCTGTCGGCTCGGCTGTTCATCCTGTATCTGGACAGTTGTCTTCAGAGAATAAGAAATATGAATGTGGGAATGCGAATGGGTAACTCAGTGGTCAACTGCCTGCTTTATGCAGACGATGCGGCATTAATAGCAGAATCACCATCCGAACTGCAAACACTAGTTACAACAATGAAAGATGATTGTATGAAGAAAGGCTTACAATTGAATGCGAAGAAAACCAAGATAATGGTATTTGAAAGAGAGACAACCAGAACGAACACTAGGATTATGGTTGATGATGTAGTGTTGGAGCAAGTGAATGAGATTGTATATCTTGGAAGTGCTTTTAGCAGCAATGGAAGGTACACCGCTGATGTGGAGAGACGAGTGAGTGCCGGGAATAGGGTGAATGGAGCGTTGGGTAAACTTCTAGGCAGCCGAAATCTAAGCCAGAAGGCACAGCTCGCTGTACACAACCACCACCACCTAATGTAAGACAGGTGGCTACCAATGTACATGTTAATGGAACTAATTTAGCCCCTGTGGAGACAACTGTGTTCTTGGGTGTAACAATTGACTCCAGACTACAATGGGGTCCACAAATTGAAAAATTATCAGGAAAACTAAGTTCTGCAGCCTATGCAGTGAAAACTATTAGACGGCTCACTGATATTGACACGGCTAGAATAGTTTATTTCAGCTACTTTCATAGTATTATGTCATATGGAATTCTTCTCTGGGGTAACTCCGCGGACATTAACACCATCTTTTTATTGCAAAAGAGAGCCGTAAGAGCTATCTACAAACTTGGTCCCCGGGAGAGCCTTAGAGAAAAATTCAAAGAAATAAATATTTTAACAGTCGCATCGCAATATATCTATGAAAATCTTTTGTATGTCCATAAAAACATAGACTCATTTTGTAAAAAGAGTGATACTCATAGCATAAATACTAGATATAAGCATAATCTTGTCTTACATGCAAGCCGTCTCCACAAAATAAGTAATTCTTTTATGGGGCAATGTATACGGTTCTATAACAAACTTCCCAGCAATATAAGAGAATTGTCAATTAACAAATTTAAAACTACTATTAAAGCCAAATTATGTAGCAGGGCATATTATAAAGTATCTGACTATATTAATGATAAAAATGCCTGGGAGTGAGTCGATCCAATTATAATGTAATTAATAAAATATGTAAATTTGTTTGGATACCAAAAGAGGGATGCCTGAGTTTTTTGGCAGTATTTTTATCAGTGCTCACCTAGTCATAAACTGCACGGTAGGGAAAAAAATTGTGACGATTCCAAACAAATGTAGCCATTTTTACGGAATAAAAAGATTTTGACTTTGACTTTGACTTTGACAACGCGGTGCTAATTCCAACGCTAACTTATGGAAGTGAGAGCTGGGTATGGCAGAGAGAGCATGAAAGTAGAATAAATGCGGTCGAGATGCGAGCATTGCGCAAAATTTGTGGCATAACGCTTGCAGACCGCGTTCGTAATGAAGACGTGAGAGAAAGAGTTGATCTAAAAGAGAGAGTCGGTGTTAAGATAAGAAAGGGCATGCTCCGTTGGTTCGGACATGTAGAAAGAATGCGGGACGAAAGAATGACGAAACAGATATACAATGCAAAAGTGGAAGGATGCAGGAGCCGAGGAAGGCCGAGACTAACCTACCATGACCAAATTGGTCGTGTTTTATCAGAAGCCCCAGGAACCGGCGAGCGTGCATGAAAAGAGCTATGAATGTTACAGAAGCGAGTGAAGTATGCAAGGACCGCGTCTTATGGCGCTCGGTTCTCTCTGCCTACCCCGCAAGGGACTTGGCGTGAAGATATACATACATACATTTCTTTAAGTATAATTAAGTGTTCTATTGTTTTGTTCTGTTCATGTTATTTTTATCCCGTAATACTTTATAAAAGTACATAAACACAGAAAAATATCCAACCACAAGGACTCACAAGTTGTACAAGAATTTAGTAAAAAAACTTTCCGAGAGTTTAGCCATAATAAGTTCCCGCAAGGGCTCGTAACAAAGCTATTTATTTACGTTGTTTTCCCTTTGATACTACAATTTTCGAGCTGGGAAATTTTGGGAAAGACTAAATGGGTCGGTATATAGAAACTGAGGCAGCAAAATGGAGAGGGTCTTAATAAAATATGTTTCTCATCTTGCGTAACGATGAAATTTAGACTTTTATTGTTCCTTATCCAAAGAGTGCGAAATGGACTCCAACACGATTCCTACACTAATAATACATACGGGTATGAGGTGAAGGGATTAAAATGATTTCGGTGGCGTCGATCTCGATTATCTAATCGAATACGCAAGGCAAGCATAGTTGATCGCAGCCTGTCTGTGGATGGGACTAGTCGTCTCGAGTTCTTTTGTACGTACGTTATGCCGTAGGTCTCAGCTGTGTTCGTTAGAAAAGTAAAAAGAGATAATGGAGTAATGACTGCCGCCAGCGCGGAAAATAAGACATTTTTCACGCGTTTTTCAAAATATTGGACTATTGGGTTTCCTCACGATATGACCCTTTATTGTGTAGCAAAAGATAATTACAAATATTAAACTGAAAACACAAATTTAGAGTTTTATACCATCATACCATACCATAATCGGATAACCAACAGAAT
Organism: Pyralis farinalis; assembly: GCA_947507595.1. Taxonomy (NCBI): domain Eukaryota; kingdom Metazoa; phylum Arthropoda; class Insecta; order Lepidoptera; family Pyralidae; genus Pyralis; species Pyralis farinalis. The sequence continues at coordinate 28,313,425 of OX382273.1, read as the reverse complement.
AATCTTTATACACTATGCTATCACAATCACTATAGAGATTCTATGTAGTAAATATTTATGGATGTTTATGACTATATACTAAGAAGGATTGTTGATTGGAAAAAATGCTTCAAAAAGTAGATAAGTGATAAAGATATTTTTTTTTATAATTACAGGTTAAATGCTAAACTGAAAATTTTGACGAAGAGGAAGACTTTCAACTATGAACATACTTTTCTTAAATACAAAATTAATATTTATATTATTATTTGTTAGTTTCATAAAATTTTAAGATTAATGTGTACATTATGGAAATTAGATTTTCACTATTATAACATTCATAGCGAATGTTGTAACATTATTATTACTTTATGTTACTACATAAAATAAGGAAGATTTTTCGTGTCACAATTAAAACAGATAGTAAATATAGAGATAGATATATAATATATAGATAATAGATAGATAGTAATAGTAAATATAGAGATTAGATACGCCACGGCATATATTGGTGATACCACTTGGATTGAAAATAAGCTTACGATCTGCCTAATAATAGACAGTTATCGTAGCCGACGTACGTTTGTAACATCAGGTGTATCTGCCTCCGTGTTGTTGACCCTGTAAAGTCATCTTTATACTTATCTTGAAGAACCTCATGGGTCACCCTTAGGTAAACTTCTCTCGGAGAGCACAGTAAGCGATCACTGTTTATAATAGTGTAATGAAGAATTATATGTTCAAGATTTAAGATACTATATAACAATAGGATAGAGCATTATTTTCTTATTATTTAATACATTAATATTTCTTAATATTCTCTACATTGAATTTAACGGAGGCCATCTGACAAGTGAACACAAAAATACATTTTTTGTACACGACGCTAAAAGAAATTACTGTAAATTAGAAATTAATTACAACGTTGAATGAAAGGGAAAAATTATTACAACGTTGAAACTTTTCTTTTCCTTAAATTTTAAATAAAGCGTTGGATAGAGAGATATTATCTGTACACATAATCCTATTGCCCGCCACGTTATACCTTGTACATAATTGTATTTCTCTATTGTGGGAAAAAATAAATGTTTAGTTGTTTAGATTCGATATAGATCGGTGTATAGATTTAATTTTCTAATTATTTATTATGCCTAAGCAATTTGCAAGAGATCATAGTTATAATACCTATACTATTATGGAACCCTACTACACGAGTTCGCCGAAAAACCAATAAAATAGTAAACTGTGCATAAAAACACTCTTAATTCAACGAATATAGCATTTTAGCGCCCCCACATCTCACCAATTTAAGCCTACGTTGCAACGGTGAGGACGTTTTATCCAATAAGCCAAAAAACACGTTTATTTATAAACTAGCCATCCAATTAGAACTGTGAGTTGTGTTTCAAAGCAAAATCTGTGTATTGGTTCTCCATTCGTTGTTTCTCTTATAGCTTCGCCAAGATGGTGAGCCACTTACTCACAACGAATGTTTCGTTTGATAGCCTGAATTATATTAAGAATAGGTAAATACTGTGATCTGCACATTGTTACCTTTGTTCTTTTTGCCAGCATGTTGTTTATCCCCAACATCTAGTATCCCAAGATCTTCCGAAATAAATGGTCTATCTCAGGCAATAACATAAATCCTACGTAATACAAAAGAGGCCAAAAGAAAACACGATAAAAGGAGGATAGAACGAATAAAATAAAAAAGCAAAATGGCGCGTATTCCAAACTTGCTCTATAATATTTTTCTTTCAAGAAGCCCACGGTGACAACAACGCAATAATATAAATTATAGTAATAGAATTCCTCCTTTACGACTCACGCAATAAGATCGAAATTGTATAAACGTTTTCATCTTTCGAGAACAAAAAAGGTACGCGTAGTCCTCAAAACTTTTACGGACGTACAGACCAAGGGACTTTAAAAACCGTCAGGATGAAATCCCCGGGGTTTAAAACTTTGTTGCTAATTGATACAAGGATTTACATGACATGGCAATTATGTTGGTGGACTAATAATAGAATTAAATGACAACTGATAACGTAATTTAAAATAATAATTCGTTCTCAAATTTATTTGCACACCCCACTAGCGATCCGTGTATGTCCTATACTGTAGGCACCTTCGATTTTAACGACGAAAGTTATTACTTTTTATACAACATTGGGAGGCATACATGCATACGGTTCACCTGATATAAAGAGGTTACCGTAGCTTATGAATGCTTGCAATATATATTCAATACATTAAGTATCGCGCGATACCACCTATGCTGCTAACACAGCTACCCTTTAGATGCTTACTTACCTCACTTATACTCAAGAATACAAGAAGCCTCCAGGGAGATGTTATTTGGCTACCATATTTTGTGAGATGGGGGTACTTCCCCAGAAGAGCGGCTTTGATGAGCCCTTCCTCTTTTATTGTAGTTAATTTCACCATAATCAAGCTGTAATGTATTTCTATATAAAGATGAAAGTAGGTACATGAGTACAATTTTAAAATTGTTACGGCGTCTATTGTATTATTATTGTATAATATAATTATCTGAATTAATTTGCTTACTTTTGTCCTGATCTTAAATTTATATTCATATATAAACTCAAATATAAATTACTTCTTACAATGACATGGAACAATTTATGTAAGGTATATATGACTTATACAATTGAGCCTTATCTGAAAGTGTTGCGATGCTGCGAGTATCATTTGTGTTTATAATTACGTTTTGGGCTTGATTATGTTTGCTTGCTAAGGAAAGCTTTCTAATATGTCTCTCAAATCTCTAATTGTATTCGGTAAAAGTTAAGACCAAAAGCAAGAATATGTCATAGAAAATCTCTAGGGACAGTCATCAAAGTTTAAAAAAAGGTTTAATTTTGTGGCACTCTACTACTAGCTACTCTTGATTGACGCCAAAATCAAGCATCAATCTTTTTGGACTTTTGCATTTGTGGACAAATGCAAAAAAAATATGTGCTGATAAAGTCACAGTGGAAGAATGTAGGAGCCGAGGAAGACCAAGACTAACCTACCATGATCAAACTAGTTGTGTTTGGTCAGAAGGTGATGTCAGGAGCCCCTAGAACCGGCGAGCGTGCATGAAAAGAGCTATTAATGTTAGAGAAGCGAGTGAAGTGTGTAAGGACCACGACTTATGGCGCTCGGTTCTATCTGTCTACTCCGCTAGGGACCTGGCGTGAAGATATACATACATATAAGTCGCATTTAATAAATTTGGGATAAGTTTCGGGTAGTTCGGACTTTAACTTGAATTTACCTATCAACGATATGGTTGAGGTTTAGACTAATTTAAGGTAGGACTTAGACTTAGGGTTAAGCTCGGTTTAACTCCCGTTTGAGGTGCGTATGACCGGTTTAGGTATGGTTAAAGTTTAGGCTTACTTTCGACCGGGTATGAATGAGCCACTGGACATAAGGTGGTTCATTTTGACTACGGTTTCGGTTCGGTGTGGGTCGGATTTATATTCTTTTTGTTGGGTTAAGTTGGGTGTAAGCCCATACCCTTTATTCGAAAGAAATATGTTAGGTTGTATGATGACACTTAATAGCACGTATTGGAAGTTAAAATAAAAAGAGGCTTTCGACTATTTGTTACCTATTGTCATTGGGAAGCACTGAATCAAAGTTGTTCAAATAAAAGTATGAAATACCTCAATTAAATTAGTTTTCAAATAAAAAAACATCTGGAGTTAGTTAGCTTTCAAATGAAATGTTACTGGTTTTGTAGTTCGTTCTCACAGTCGTTTTTGGATTGGGACATATAAAACAAAATAATTCAATTCGGTCAAGAGCGAGTGAGCTACGTCAACTCTAATCGTGTTTTGTACTATCGAAATTATCCACTTATTTTGGAGAAAACAATTTGCTATTAACGGACAAGCTGACACTGAAGCGAGTTTATAAACCTCGTAATGAGGCAAGGAATCCTAAAAATAAACTTACCTTCAAATTCCATAAGTTATACGAACAAATACTACAAATATTTTCCTTTGTAGCATTCTTTGTATCAATGAATTAAGTGAACGAATTTTCTTCTATATATTTTATAGCAACTTTGATGTCCATTATTTCATTACCATTGAAAGCTAAATCAAAATGCGTAAAGCGTATCAAAATCCATCGGTAGTACAACAGTTTCCTCCGAAATCCTTTCATTCATTATTCATGAATCGCTATCGATCCTTGGTACCGCTACGCTTCTTCAGCCCGGCCTATTGTATTTACCCGCATTGTTTCGATACTAAACATGGTGATTTAACGCGCAATTGACGGTTTAATAATAAAGTTACATCGATTATTATCTTTCAATGATATGTATCAAATCGTAGATGGAAGGAACTGGAGGTCGGTGGCTCAGTCGTGAATGACGCGAATTTGACACCAACGCTCGTGGGTTCGATTCCCACACAAGGCAAACATTTGTGTGCTTGAACATGTCTGTTTGTCTTGGTCTGGATGTTTTAAGAGAGGTAGGACGCATCAAAGCAATGTCTGGGAAAGTACCTCCACCTCACAGAAAACCGCAGCAAATAACAACTCCCTAGAGGGTTGTTGTGTTCCTGCGTGTGAGTGAGGTCACCAGTAAGCTCCCAAGGAGTTGCTGTGTAAGCAGCAGAGGAGGCATCGCGCGAGTGATACTTAATATATCGCAAGCGTTAATAGGCCACGGTACCCGCTTTACATCAGGTGAGCCGTATGCTTGTATGCCTCCCGACGTAGTATAAAAAAAATAATAAGATTCGTTTTTAGAAAAAATATCGTATAGAAGTAAGACCAATATTTCTCAGAATTCATGTTCGCTTATCTTTCTGTCTGTCTTTATAAACGCGCACTACGCAAAAACGGTCGGACTCAAACTTTTTTCTAGTGTGACTAGCTATCTGACTTAGATACTTAAGGAAGTTTCATTTTATAGGTCAATTGGTAACAGCTTGTGCCGTTCATACCACAGCGTCTAACTCTCATGACCGGATGGTGTTATTAAGTGGTTACGAACTAAGTTCGATAGTAGGCGGCTACGAAACACTGAGATCAAAAGTGTTGTTAATGATAATAGTAAGCCACTTTCACCCTTAAGTGGTTCACAGTAATCTTTGGAGCTAAAGTCATAGTTGGTGCATCCTATTCTCTAGGAATCGAAGAAAGAGAGGTAAGACAAGTAGGGCGATTCTACTAAAAAACTGCAACTGCACTGCAGCGCGGCGTGTGTCAAAATGCGTACATTTTGACGTTTGTTAAACGTCGCTGCTGTCAGATCGCTTGACGAAACGTCAAAATGTACGCATTTTGACACACGCCGCGCTGCAGTGCAGTTGCAGTTTTTTAGTAGAATCGACCTACAGGTGATATTTAATTAACTCTCCGACAGGCGAAGTACAAAAATTCGTAGCCAAGTAACAACTATCTGGTAGGGAAGGTTGTTGTGTTCCTGCGAGTAAGTGAGATTACTAGTAAGCTTCTAAAGAGTTCTTACGATAACAACGGGGTGACCACGTGCTAGTTGTGCAAGTGTTTTTATGCGATGCTTCATTAAAGTACAATATATGATGATTCATGACGCGCAGTTCAGCTTCAGAGCTGCGGAGTTATACAAGGAGGACGCCTAAGCTCTCAATTTGTGTGTGTGAAAGATCTCAGCGTGTAAAAGATCTGATTGCCAGACTCAGTATTAAAAGCTTGTAGAATGCGAAATTGTCTGGATCACCATTAACAACCGAGGTTACGCGGATGATAAGGGGCTTCAACAGCGAGTTCAGATAGGGACCTCTTGCACACCTACTAACTATGTAACTCACCTAACAGATAGTTCTTTAGCGCATTAAAAAAATAATTATACAAGAACCTCAAATGTGGTCTGTAGAATTCAACTATATGAACCATACGAATGCGCGTACAAACTAAGTGATTTTTATTTATTGATCATGATGATCAACAAAAATAAACTAGAAGCAAAGTTCTAATTAAAAACCTTTAATCGATATAGTAAAATTATAATTATATTAAAATTATAGTAAAATTATAAATATAGGTATTTGAAAGAGAAGAAACCAGAACCAATGTAAGAATTACGGTAGATGGTGAAGTGTTGGAACAAGTGGATGAGTTTGTATATCTTGGATGCGCTTTCAGCAGGGATGGAATGAACACCGCAGATGTGGAAAGGCGAGTGAGTGCTGGGAATAGTGTGAATGGAGCGTTGGGAAAACTTCATGGTAGTAAAAACCTGAGCCAGAAGGCGCAGCTGGCTATACACAATGCAGTGCTGGTCCCAACGCTTACTTATGGAAGCGAGAGCTGGGTATGGCAGAGAGAGCATGAAAGTAGGATAAACGCGGTTGAAATGCGAGCGTTTGTAACATCTGTGGTGTAACGCTTGCAGATCGTATCCGCAATGATGAGGTTAGAAGCAGAGTTGGTCTGAAAGAGAGCGTCGGTGTTAAAATAAGAAGAGGCATGCTCCGTTGGTTCGGACATGTAGAAAGAATGCAGAATGAAAGAATGACGAAGCAGATATACAATGCAAAAGTGGAAGGATGTAGGAGCCGAGGAAGGCCAAGACTTACCTATCATGATCAAATTGGTCGTGTTCTATCAGGAGGTGATGTCAGGAGCCCTAGAAACCGGCGAGCGTGCATGAAAAGAGCAATGAATGTGAAAGAAGCGAGTGAGGCATGTAAGGATCGAGTCGCGTGGCGCTCGGTTCTCTCTGCCTACCCCGTAAGGGATTTGGCGTGGAGTTATAGATAGAAAATTATAATTAAAGTTTTAAGATGGGTACGGCACATATAAACAGCTCATCTGGAGATGTACCCTCATCTCACACAAAATTTTACGTATATTGCAAAGCGTTTATAGGTCACGGTTACGACTTTATATCAGATGGGCCGTATGCTGGTATACTTTCCGACGGTGTATAAAAAAAGTATAAGGTTTTCCCATGAAGCCATAGCAGACATCCACCGTATCCGCACGATGGACTATAAAGATTTGATTTAAATAAACTACAGAAATCTTTATTATCCTTTATTGCAGTTATAAATCACACATAAAAAGGAAGGTTATAAAGTTTACTAAGTATAGCCTGTAAAGACTATCTTAACTCTAAAAGCTTTTTGGCGAGTAGTTATAGAAAGTCGAATGAAAACTTTTCCAATAAATCCTGCGAAACATCTCTTTATCACGGGAATTTCTTTGGTAATTTACTGTCGAGTTCAGGATATGCCTCTCCTGGTTGAACCAGATTAATAATATGAATAGTGACTATTTCGGTTGATTTTCCGTATTTTGGACACCGCACAGCTGTTGACTATGATTTCCCGGATGCGTCGCCTTGAAGCTATTCTATTCGTGACACTAATGAAATGAACAGAAATAACAAATAGATTCATTTCAAGTCAGGCTATATTTATAGCTAGTTTGTTTACTATTACAGTATTTGTTTACAATTTTACGCATAGACTATGACTACCGGGTCCAAATATAAAGTTGTGCTCGTGCACCAAGGGTTTCGTGTAGTTCTTGGGTATTGGACATAAATTAGTAGGTATTAAGTTCTGCAACTACCACTACGAAAACAAAAGTTTAATTTAATAAGTATTATGATAATAAAATTAGTGGATATCACATGCAACTGACTAATTATAAAAGTAAACAAACAGACCGCACGTCCAAGTTTGATTGTGAAATATCATTGAAGACTTTTGAAAAACTGTCTTAGAAATTTCGCAAGAGCAGTGATTATGAAACAGCCCACGAGTATTAAGTGACTGGACCCTGCTTCGAATCCTGTGTAGGCATGTATTAAGTTTGTATTTTCGGATTTATGTACATATTTGTAGTTATCACTTAAGCCCTAAAAATTATATTTGGAAATACGTGTGACTCGACCTAAGAAAGGTTTAGATTTACCTCTGGATTGTGAAGATCAGTCGGTTCATGTCTGTATCTATGCTAAATCTTTAGGCTTAGGCAACGGACACCACCAATTCCCAATGGATTAGGAAACGTAATGACGCTAGAGGTAAGAACGATAAATTAGAAACTTCGTTGAATTTTATCAGCAATTTCACTTCAAATAGGAACGAGTTCTTAAATCGACCCACATGTTTTTGGTATGTATGTTATGTTACATGACGACAGATTTTATTATATATAGGTATATTTACACATTGGTCCCATATCAATTTCTTGCAGATTTGTAGAGGTTGAATTTTAATAATAACGAAAACTCTGTTTTTGTTGTGAAGCTCTGAGCGTTAGATTATTGGCATAAAAGTGTGATTAAATCACATCTTCATTGAAGTCAGTTTAGACTAATTTTACTAATGTCAATACGCGAGTGATATCCCTGGTGTTACAAGTGTCCATAAGCTACGCTAATTGCAGTAAGCACGCTTATCAAGTCCAAGTCAACGTGCTTTACCTTATATATTTAAGCGAGCATATATTGTATATACACGTACATATATTTTGTCTATCTCGGTAAGGGTCCTAACGATTTGTCTCAAATTTTGTCTTAAGATAAGGTTTTGCTTGATTTATAAGTATATCTGTATCGGTGTATTTCCTAAAGAAATGCGATTTGGCACAAAAAAGAAAACATAAATAATAAAAAAAAAAAAAAAAATGTCGGACAAATTACACAGCGCCATGTAGCCCCAAAGTAAGCGAAGCTTGTGTTATGGGTACTAAAAATTATATTTCGAAATACGTGTGACTTGACCTAAGAAAGGTTTAGATTTACCTCTGGATTGTGAAGGTCTGATGGCAGTCGGTTCATGTCTGTATCTGTGCTAAATGTTTAGGCTTAGGCAACGGACACCACCAATTCCCAATGGATTAGGAAACGTAATGACGCTAGAGGTAAGAACGATAAATTAGAAACTTCGTTGAATTTTATCAGCAATTTCACTTCAAATAGGAACGAGTTCTTAAATCGACCCACATGTTTTTGGTATGTATGTTATGTTACATGACGACAGATTTTATTATATATATATATATATATTTACACATTGGTCCCATATCAATTTCTTGCAGATTTGTAGAGGTTGAATTTTAATAATAACGAAAACTTTGTTTTTGTTGTGAAGCTCTGAGCGTTAGATTATTGGCATAAAAGTGTGATTAAATCACATCTTCATTGAAGTCAGTTTAGACTAATTTTACTAATGTCAATACGCGAGTGACATCCCTGGTGTTACAAGTGTCCATAAGCTACGCTAATTGCAGTAAGCACGCTTATCAAGTCCAAGTCAACGTGCTTTACCTTATATATTTAAGCGAGCATAGGTACATTGTATATACACGTACATATATTTCGTCTATCTCGGTAAGGGTCCTAACGATTTGTCTCAAATTTTGTCTTAAGATAAGGTTTTGCTTGATTTATAAGTATATCTGTATCGGTGTATTTCCTAAAGAAATGCGATTTAACACAAAAAAGAAAACATAAATAACAAATAAATAAATAAATATTGTCGGACAAATTACACAGCGCCATGTTGCCCCAAAGTAAGCGAAGCTTGTGTTATGGGTACTAGATGACTGATAAACATACATAAATACATTTTTTTTTGTAAATACATACTTATAATACATAGAAAATACCCAGACCAAGACAAACAGACATGTCCATGCACACAAATGTTTGTACTGTGTGGGAATCGAACCCACGAGCGTTGGTGTCAAAGTAGCGTAATAGCGCGTTTCACCACTGCGCCACCGAGCTCGTCAATTTACAAATTTGCTAATATGTACATGCTCGTCAAAACATAAAAATCTGCGGATCGTGTTAAATGCTAAAACCGGGGTTTCGACAGTATGGTTTTTGCGTATTTGGTCCCGCCCTCCCGCCGTACGTACGGTCTGTCTTATACAGTCACATAGGACTCCAGTTCAAATTCACTAAGATCACTCTCTTTTTGTATATTTATATATATAAAGGACATAAAAACGCCGAGCAAAGCTCGGTCGCCCAGGCAACATATTGTTACCAGTGGATATACCCTGTAGTACTCGTATTAAATACAAAGCGTCCTACTGGTGAATTACCTAAGTACAAAAGATTACAGCTAAGTCTGGGTTGTTGTTGTGTTCCTGCTAGTGAATAAAGTTACCAGTAAATCTTGTGGAGCTGCTACCTTAGCAGCGGCAGAAGAATTGCTCATGCATCCGCGATTTTGAGCTACAGTAACTGCTCCTCATCAGGCAACCTGTATTTATTTATCTTCAGCATATTTAATATAGTCTATATCAATAAAACACAGTAGATCCCAATCCGATAAACCATTCCCGAAATATCAGGAGTATAAAAATATTTAAAATTTATATATATAGAAGTCTTACGTGACATTAATACTTAACGTCCATCCCCCTTCTTTTATACTTTATTGACATGTAGTCACCCCACCCGCCCCCAACACCGTTACATGGTTTATGGATGACCTCTAAGTAACGAATCGAATCGATATCACGTTGTAACTGGAGGTTAGGTAACGAAGGAAACAGTTCAGTTTGGAAACTTATATTCTTAGATCTGTAAACTTAACAGAAAACAGAGTAGTGTATCTTTTATATTCATAATTCTTTTATTACTACGCTCGTCGGTTCCTAGGGCTCCTGAAATCGTCTTCTGATAAAACACGACCAATTTGGTCATGGTAGGTTAGTTTTGGTTTTTTTTCGGCTTTTATGTCCTTCCAATTTAGCATTGTATATCTGCTTCGTAATTCTTTCATCATTTGTTAAACAAGCGAGCGAGGTGTGTAAGGACCGCGTCTTATGGCGCTCGGTTGTCTCTGCCTACCACGACCTGGCGTGAAGATATACATGCATACATCTTTAATACATATTTTCGAAAAAAAAACATTAGCTAACCGAGTCTGTTCCTGTGTGCTGATGATTTTTTCTTCTTCAGTCTTACATGCTTCTTCTCATTATGATTTCGTAATTACAATTTTTTGGATAATACTCTAAGAAGGTAATCGAATTTAATTTTTCTAAATATTGCAACGTATAAAAACGTTTACTTAAATGAAAAAAATAAACTATATTCATTGTACTTCCTAGCGTTATCCCGTTACCTAATGCATTAGGAGTGGCAGGCCCGCTTTTGGTAAAGATACTGATTTTGACATGGAGTTACTGCCATTGGACCTCCACAATCCAGAGGGGAAATCAGATCTTTCTTAGGTAATCACACATCTTTCGAAATATTTTATAATAATATTTTTTTGTGTCACGATTAAATTAAAAACATGTACATAAATCCGAAAATATGAATTTAGTGGTACATCCCTTCATCAAGATTCGAAGTCGGGATCGTCGGATAAATAGGTCAGTTCCATATCCACTAAGCTATAAGTGCTGAAAGTATCCTTATTATCGACGCCTATTCTCGTCATTGATTTATCTTTACTGGCTTGGATTTCAATGAAGTATAATAATAAATATTTATAATAATAAATATTTATTTGCACAAAACACGGTGTAAAAGTTGATAAATAATCAGTAGAGCATACATGTTTTGCCAAGTCAGTGGCATGCAAATACATTGTTTAAGTGATTGTAATTAGAGGCAAAATATAGTGTACTAAATTATTGAAATATTTATCCATTAGGTCTATTCGATAGAAATAAAATGTCAATAAATATTAGAATAATAGGTTGTAATGTCAAGTAAACAGTATTCATTAACAGCAAATGTCCAATAGCTACAAATAATCATTTCATGTCAAAAAAATCTTGTATATTGTAATATTCTTGATCTAACAACCATTTATATAATTTTTTTTTGAATAAATTATTATTACTACATTTTATGTCAACCGGAATTTTATTATAGATTTTAATAGACATACCTAAACAGCTTTTGGTATATTGACTCATAGTTTGAGTTATATCAAATACTAGTCTGTTAGGGTTTCTATGGTTTGTAGCATATAAAGCACTAGCTTTCTTAAAAAGTTTACCATTTTCTTTTATAAATACGCCCATGACATATATATAAAGAGACGGAAGGGTTAATAATCCAAGTTCCTTAAATCGTGATCGACACGACACATCTGGTGGAATACCGTACATCGATCTAATGCACTTTTTTTGCGCAATAAAAGCTCTACCGATGTTGGTACCATTGCCCCAAATTAATAAGCCATAGTGCAAGGTAGACTCAACATACGCGTGATAAGCTGTAAGTGCTGTCTTTTTGTCAGTAACATTAATCACTTGTTTAAGAGCATAAACGAATTTATTTATTTTAGTACATACTTTTTCAATTTGAGATTTCCAGTTCATTTGCTGGTCTATCGTTAGTCCTAGAAATTTTGTCTCTTTTACCATGTCAATTGGTACATTGTTGTAATGAATATTCAGATTAAACATTTCATTTTTATAATTATTAAAGTGAATCCAGTTAGTTTTAATTACATTTATTTTTAAATTATTTATGTCAAGACATTGAATTATGTCACTAATAGTTTTATTTACGTCATCTTCATGGTCTTTAATGGTCATATTTATTTTATTTGTCGCAACAACAACAGATATGTCATCAGCGAAAAGTGTGCATTTATGAGTTGTAATTAAAGGCAAATCATTTATATATAAAAGGAATAGAATAGGGCCTAATACGCTCCCTTGTGGAACTCCATATTTATTATGTCTAAAAGTAGATGAGTATGTCGTTATTTCGCTATTTTTATCTAATTTTGTAATCACGACACGTTGACATCTGTTATTTAGGTAAGATGCTATCCAATCAAGAGTAGCTCCTCTAATTCCAATTAATTCTAATTTGTTTAAAAGTATTTTATGTGAAACAACATCGAAAGCTTTCGATAAGTCAAAAAATACTGCAGTAGTGAAATTTTTATTATTTATATTTGTTAAAATAGCTGTCATGAGTGCGTATGTAGCAAGTGTTGTAGATTTATGCTTTTGAAATCCGTACTGGTCTTCTGCAATTATTCCAAATTTATTGCAAAATTCCATTAACCTCTTAAGCATACACTTTTCAAAAATTTTTGAAAAGATTGGTATCAGCGTTATGGGTCGATAGTTTTTTATTTCATCTTTGCTACCTTTCTTGAACAGCGGTTTCGCAACTGATAATTTTAGCAGTTCCGGAAAAGAACCTGTAGAAAAAGATAAGTTAATTAAGTGGGTTAAAATGGGTAATAATTCATCGATGCTTGACTTTATTACTTTAGTACAAATTTCATCATACCCTTCTGAATTTGTGTTTTTTAATGACATGACTTTTTTTTTTACTTCAGATTCTGACATGGGTCTTAAAAACATTGAATGTCCTGTATTATTATTATACCTTATTTTAGGATTACTATTATTATTATTAATGTCATGTTTGGTATTTGTTGAATCGATAAAATAATTATTAAATGTCGTCGCTATGTCAATAGGATCTGTCAGTATTGTATTGTCAATTTTTATGTTGTCTAAATTATTATCGCATGTCATATTACAAATTTCATTTTTGATGATAGACCAAGATGCTTTGCACTTGTTTCTACTTCGATTGATAAATTTAATATTAGCATTTTTTTTTAAATTATATATACATTTCTTTAATACTTTCGAATATTTATTATACATGTTTTTATCTTAATAATCTTTTAGTTTTAGAGCTTACTTTTATGCCTTCACTAATCCAATTCTGCTTGATTCTTTGTGCTGTGTTAATTTTGATTTTTAATTTAGGAAAACACAGTTTATAGAATAAACTTACTAATTCATGAAACATACCAAAAGCCTTATTAAGATTTGTTTCGTAGTATATCTCAGACCATGATAAGCTTCTTATACAATTCCTAAATTTTGTTATGTTTCTTCGCTATAGTCTCTCTTGAAAATGTAATAAAATGAGGGTTTTAACATTTTGTTTTTGATAGGGATACTAAGCATTTGAGCAGTTTCATGGTCGGACAAGTGTAGAGGCAATACTGTTGCAATTGCGTCTTTAATATTGCTCAATATATGATCTATGCAAGATCGTTTTCTGGTAGGCTCTATATAGTGGTATCTTCACGAAAATGTATATGAGGTTATTAAAGGACATTCATTTTACCAAAGGGAGACTTTGTACAAATGTCGTATGCATGTGTAGGTATCTCTGTCTCACCTATTTCTACCGCCAAGCAGCTATATGTATATAGCTGTGTTCCGATATGATGGGTGAGATATGGCAGATAAATTACTGGGTACTATGACGAAACATCCTTTAGGTCACAAGATTGGCAGCGCGCGAGTAACATCCCCGTGGTGTTGCGAGCGTCCATAACTCGGGCGGCTTGAAAACACTGGCCTTCGCCAATCCGCATTTGAGCAGCGTGGTCGAGTATGCTCTAAACCCCTTCGTTTAAAGGGAGACCCGTATCCCTGCAGTGGGATGAGTAAGGGTTGATGTGGTATGGTAGAAGCTCAAAGTGATCCCAACCCTATGTTTTATTTATTTCGCATCACAATAACGTCACTTATATAAACTTAACATATAACATACAATAGCTCCTTCAAGCTATTGTACCCGATAGACGATATAGTCATCGGACAATATACTCATTGCCCTGTTCACAATAAACTAGTCATATTAATGTCACGCCAATCTGTACACATTCTGAGTATAATGGACGTCCTAGTTTTATTTATAGCCACAATAATAATCTATTAGGCACCATATTAATTAACTCCTGTGGGTGACAACAATGACGAAGCGTAGATATTCGCACGAGAGAATTATCTAACATAGTTACAAAGCCGGCAATTAGTTTGAAATTAGTCCTTGCAGCCTCCGTTATAGAGATGAATGATGAGACAGTTGGATGTAAAATATTGTGTTACGTTACAGGTGATACAAATAAAGGTGGAAATCCGTTGTCCTTAACGCATTTTAGGTATTTTTGTCGATAACTTTGTAACCATGGGTAATTTAATGGAATGAAACTTGCAATAGTTCATCTTCATCAAAATGACAGTTGAATGCGAAGGAACTGAGATAATGTATTGGAAATGGAAAAATCAAGAAAGAATATGAGAACGGTTGATCTATATATATATTCCATGAAATAAAAACATTTTAATAAAAGCCAATTAAACAATTTACATAATTTGAAATTGTTAGTAAGAGCAGTTTCTTTGACGTCCTTTGGCAATTAATTATAACTAATTTTAGAACTAGTGGTTTTGTATTGTATATCTTGGAAATGATATTGGCAGAGATGGAAGGTACACTGCTAATATGAAGCGACGAGTATGTTCAGGGAACAATGTGAATGGAGCGTTCGGTAATCTTCTAGGCAGCTAATACCAACGCTAACTTACCGAAGTGAAAGCTGAGTATGGCAGCGAGAGCATTAAAGCAGAATAAATGCAGTCGAAATGCGAGCATAAGGCAAAATTTGTGATGTAACGCTTGCTGCCCGCGTTGGCAACGATGTTGTAAGAAACAGACTTGGTTTGAAAGAGCGTCGGGTTAAGATAAGAAAAGGCATGCTCCGTCGGTTCGGGCATGTAGAAAGAATGCAGGATGATAGAATGGCGAAACAGATATAATATGAGAAAGTGGAAGCATGTAGGAGCCGAGGAAGGCCAATACTCACCTACCTAATTATTAGTGTTTTATCAGAAGGTGATGTACCTAGGGGAACTAAGAACCGGCACGTGTGTACGAAAAGAGCTGTGAATATTACAGAAGCGAGCGAGGTATGTAAGGACTGCGTCTTATTGGCGCTCGGTGCTCTCTCTGCTTTATTATGATACACTCGACTATTTGATTGTTTGAAACATTTGAGCTGTTTTGGAGATTTTGGTGCAAATAGATAGAACATATAATACTTATAATCTTTGCGTAGTGAACATAGAAATTAATTCGTTTTCAAATCGGTTTTACTTGCGAAGGTTTGATTATTTCTACTAACGTTGTTGTGGGCTGTATCCTTCAAATTCTTAAATTGAATGAATTAATGAATGAACGAATATTTATTTCTCAAGACATGGTAAACAAGATTTCACAAAGTATTTAAGTAGTATACATGTCCCGACGATCTCATTGGCGTAGAAATTTTAAAAATTTTCTTTTAATAGATTCTACAATCGTTAAATTGAATTAATATGTTAATTATACATTAATAGCTTTGTAAATACAGTAACTTAGATACAATAACATATGGGCAATGTCAATTTAACACTAGTATTTATATGTCTATAATAGTAACTTAAAATAGAATGAAATAAAATGAAAAAGAAAACATTATAATTGCGCTTGAAGATAGCATTCTTCAATCGCAATTATAATATTACATATCTTCGATATATTCCATGACAAAGTAAAACATTTTAATAAAAGCCAATCAAACAATTTACATTTGAATTTGTTAGTAAGAAGAGCAGTTACTTTGATGTCCTTTGGTATTTTTTTATGTAATCTAATAGCCGTGCAGTATATATTGGTATATAATTTAAATCTTTGTTTCTATATTCATATTTAGAATGGATTTCTGCTATTATCTTTCTTTCCTCCTTCATGCAATGAAAAAGTTTTGCTTCCTTTTTTTACAAACATGCAAATTTCAAAAATATAAGGGCTAGGAAGTGGCAACATTTTATATTTTCGGAACAGGGGTTTACAGTGTTCGATGTAATCAAACATTCTATTTTTGTAAATTGAAGACCTTTTTTTTTGTACATCCACCGAATTTCCACAAATAATGAGGACAACTGAAAAATCGAATTAATCGTTATGTGACACCAAAGTCCAGGCGAAACAATTGCTAAGGTTCTATATTGATTACACTATACACTACGTCTACGTAAGCATCTTTCAGCATTTCGGAGATTGATTTGGCTGCAAAGTCAAACTAAATGGGTCTAAAGTAAAAAAGTGCCGACGTACTTTCAAAGTTTACTAAGTTCGGGTGTAGGCATTAACCTGTGACCTATATTTATCAAAACATAGTCATATATGAATCATCAGTGTTTATCCAATTATACAAGAGTAAATAAAGAACAGACCTGTTTTCGCTCGGTTGGTAAATTGGAATGCATGAGTCTGGAACAGGTGGTGAGTGGGTTGCCATTGTCGTCATTGTATAACGTCAAACCGTGTGATCCAAAATTGTGAATGATAAACATGGGTTATACTGAAATTGCGCTTCTGGCATTAATTGTTTGAAACTTGAACATTATTTTAATGACAAAGAGACAGGCGGACAAATATTTTAGAAATACTTACTTATTTAATAATTCAACCTATATATTTTTAACCCCTGACACAATAAGAGGGGGTTTAAATTTAAAGTGTGTATCTGTCTGTGGCATCACAGCTCCCAAACGGTTGGATCTCTTTCGTTTTTCATTTCGTTTCGTGGATTTTCTTTCGTTTGAAAGGTGACGTGATCGTGATGGGTTTTAGCTATAACTTATGAAGGTTCCACGTTTAAATACTATCAACTAAGTTTTTAGTTGAAGAAGGAATTCCATCAACTCTCCAAGACAGATTTAAAATTAGGTGTATTATTAGTTGGATGGTATATTCACGACATGGTAATTTTGACTTGATGTTACAATATCAAGAAGCATGAATGGTCTCAATGAGTAGGTGTTAGACAGATCGTTGATCGGGGCTTTATAGTAGAGTAGGACAAATCTTGTAAGTCAAATTAAAATCCCTTCCTCTCAATTTACAGTTTTGAAATTTTACAATTCTGATCAGTTCTGATGACAATACAATAGTATGACAGGAATACCCTGATGCTGTAGTCAGGACTGCCTCCTCAAGAGGGCTTTTCACAACGGTTAGTAACAAGGATGTGAGATTTGATACATATATTTAATTTTGATAGATAAACATGATCTCTTTTACAAAATAATTTTACTGTCAGGTTTGTATTCGCACGTTTGTATTCGTAAGACATTCGTTTGTATTCGTAAGACATTCCTCAACTATTAGTAGCACTGTTAGGTATGAGATTTAATCTATACGTTTAATTTTGATACATAAATATTATCCGCACTGTGAAATTATGCTACAGTCAGAATTGTCTTCGAACGAGGGAATTCCTTTACGATTAGCCAGCCAAATATGGTCTTTACTGTGAAATGATGCTACTGCCAGGATTGACTTCACACGAGAGTATTCCTGAACGATTAGTAGCACTGTTATGAGACTTAAACCATTCATTTATTTTTCATAGCTAAATATCATCTGCACTGTGAAATGTTGCTGCAGCCAGCATTGTCTTGGCACGAGGGCATTCCTTAACGTTACTGATATAAGGTTTTGTACATATGTATGTTTCATACAGTTCTGAATCTTCAGTTCACCTAAAGCCGATTTGTCATGAGAATTATTAAACATCTTTATTTGATTAAGTTCACAAATTGCAACACCTTGCAAACTTTTTACGCGACTTACCCTGCCCAAATAAACGACAGCTTTTTCTATAGTGGTTCCTTGAAAATTATGGATAGTCCAGCTCAAATTATAAAAAATAGTTTACTCTAAGATAATCAACTATTAAACTTTGTGGCTGTATAGTATCCATCCGTTTTCATCTTGAATAAATTCAGGTTGAAATGAAAGCGCGACGTGCGCCTTTGCACTGCCAAAATCTTTACTGATTATAAAAATGTATTTCACGTATCTATTGTTAGAGTAAGCGGATTTTCGCAAGGCTAGATCTTCTATTGCAACTTTGTGTTTCGTCACGGAAAACAAGTATGTATATGTGCGGATAGTCTAGTAATTAAAAAAGTATGAAGTAAAGGTTAAATTAAAAAATAAAAAAAAAATCTCAAATATATAGATACTTAATTAGTAATATTTGTGATTGAAGAGCTTAATAAATAAAATAACAGAATACAAATAAAAAGAAGCTTGATAACTAGTTCCTCGACACGACGACGCTTGAATCACAAAGTATAACTAAGTATTTAAATATTAAAGTTTTTGCACCTAGGTGGTTTTGCAAAGGAGGTTTTTAAAGTTTTAATTTAACTTTTATTGATAAATATAATGATTGAGCAGTTTACTTTTTATTAGCCGTCATCTTTCCTCCTTCGAGTGTTACGGGTATAACGTCGACATAACATTGGTGTATCACTATGCCTCCCCTATGTCCCGTAAGTGCAATAGAAAGTACAACAGGAGGCGTTTTCTTGCCCTATCTTTTTTGTGATTCTACTAAAAAACTGCAGCTGCATATTTACGCTTAATATTTGAGCACTGCAGTGCCAATACACGTATTCCATTTAAATTTGCTGTAGCTTTCCTGTACAGCGGTCTCGCAGCTCCGAAACTGCACTGCAACTGCGCATATTTTGTAAATGATTTATCATCTGTCATATTATCATATTCCGGCCTAGTCCTTTGGATAAACTATAGCTTTTAATAAATGTTAACTTCGAAAGTCAAATGAAAGTTTCAGGGCCTATCGCCTTTGGTTGACGGCGTAAAGGTTTCATATTGAAAAGTGGAAGCTCCTTTCTCATATATTTTCATAAACATCGCGCAAAACAAAAGAAAGCTTTCGTAATATAATTCACTTCTTTTGAATATTCATTTTACTTTGCAAAGGTTACCAAGTTTCGGCGTTAACAAAACTGTATATAAACTTCTTTAGCACATCGCAGCCTACGGAGTCGATATCAAAACTAGTTACCGTGGAATCCATGCATCCATAAGGATACATTCAATCAAATAAAGAAGAAGAAAGAAAGAAGTAGAATTAAGTTTAGTGAGGATTTCGTCTTTTGTATGGTGGACTGGGATCGTGTTACAACTTCTCAGAATACCCAATAAGCCAAGCCTTTAAGCCAAGCTTTATCTTAAATTGATTCGCTGTACAGGAATAATTAATAGACTTATATACTCTAGGAATATGCTTTAGTGGTTGGAAACAAAACAAATATTTTATCTCCTGTTATTATATAGTATGTTTTAAAAATACTGCCAAATACTTCTCCTAACGCACTACCTTGACAGCGTATCATGGTTATGTGCTTTCCGGTCTCAGATATGAGTTTTTGGAGAAAAGCTATTTAGGGCACAGAAAAATGTATATATGAATGCATGTTGGTTCGGACATGTAGAAAGAATGCATGTATTTCACATATTAAAATTTTGAATGTAATAAGCGTTCCAGATGCTCGTATATATAAGCCACACAAGGCAAAAAAGGGAAACAGTTCTTTGAAGTATATCGTCTGTGAACAACAGTTCCCTGAATTATCTGGTCCGTGAAAAACAGTTCTATAAAGTATCTCTTCACTTAGTATCTTGTGAGCGGTGTGTCAGTTCACTATATTCATTCTTTATCACAAACAGGTCACAGTAGTGGTTACCAAATTATTAAAAACCTCTCTCTTGCTGTCGATTGGTGCACATGCAACGTCGTTGTGGTCGGTCCCGCGGTGAACTCCACCGTCCAACTCGGCCAGGATCACCTACTTTGCCCAGGACCAGTGAGATCACCGCTGTGTCCTTCCACTGTGCACGAAACTATCAACCCTCTGGCTGAACCAGGGACGACTAATGATCCAATTGGTGAGCCAATTTGCTTCGAAGCTCGACCAACTTCACCATAATTCTACGTGCACCTATCCATACTCAAATGTCTGTTCATCCGTTTTTTTTATTACATAAATAATTGCAATTTTTAGTTTAATTATACTATTTTTATTGTAAGATTGAATGGAGATTTCGGGAGGGGCCGCGATAGACGCACACGTAATTGGTGAAGTGTTGAAAACGGGCCAAATCAAAAGCACCCAAAACCGAAGAGCATGGATGAAGAGGTTGATGAGTGTGGAAGAAGCGAGAGGGGTATGTTTTGATCGGTACACCTGGCGTTCCACAGTCTCTGCCTACCCCAAATGAGAGACAGGCGTGACGATATGTATGTTATTTCAGTAAGAAGCTTTCCTTTTTTTATCTCAAGTAAACTAATAGTGCTTGTTCTATGGGGATAGTACGCGCAGCGCGCTTGACAAACATTACCTGCATCCGCCGAATATTGTAGCGGTCAAAGTCAAACGTCACGTCACAAGTGCTCATTACGCCAAATAATTTGGATTGTCTACTTTCTTCTTGCTCAAAAGATAGAAATCATGCAAGAATCATGCGAAATATCCCCTCAACCTCTTTTTCAACAGGTGTTTGATGGTAGATATATCGTATTTACAATTTAGATCAAAGAGAGTGTAAATCGATCGATATGATGATTCGAACCTCGTTAGTGGACACCATGAAGAAAATAACCCAGGGAGAGACAATGAGCCCGATATTAGGTAGTCAATTCAAACTCAACTCAACTCAATTCATCCCTATGAGTCGGGGGGAAAAATCGAACGCGCAGTTCTTTTTGGCTAGTATGCGGATCAACGTCGCAAAACTTTTAGGGTTATTGGTTAATATATTCCCCCATAGGACAGTAGGCTCGACTCGTCGAGATATTTAGACGCTAAAGTACAACGTTTTTGTGAGTGCGGGCCTTTATATGCAGTCAGGTGGTTTATTGTTTCGTAGTCGACACGTTCTGTAAATGCGCGTAGATCAGTAGATTGTAGTTAACACAGTGGGGACGTACCATTTTGAGGAATTCAGAACATATGGAAATATTATACGATATTTGTTTGTAAAGCTTTGTTAAATATAAATTAAACTTAAAAACATGGTTCCAGTAAAATGTAGACAAAGCATATTATATATGCTTAATACGTCTATGTGGAGTTAAATTTTCGTTCGTGATACTCCACAGAGAGGCTCCATAAATTGTTCACCACACAATAGCGATTTAAAAGCTTTTTGTATTTTTTCCATCTCGATACAAAAGTGTACGTCAATACTTTATTTCTGTGGTGCAGACAGGCGCGGAAAGAAGCGAGCGCCACAGAACTTACATATTTCGCTCGCTGCTCTAACATTAATAGCTCTTTTCATACACGTCCGGTGATACTTAGGACTGCTGACACCACGATCTGTAGGCGGATTCTACTGAAACTAAAACGTCGCTTCTGTCAGATCGTAACATAACGAAACGTCAAAATGTACACATTTTGGCACACGCTGCGCTGTAGCGCAGTTGCAGTTTTTTTAGTAGAATCAGCCTACTGATAAAACTTGGCTTAAAATATGGCCGTGATATTTTAGGTTTTGGCTTTCCTCGACTTCTACATGCTTCTACTTTCGCGTTAAATATCTGTTTCGTCATTTTTTTATTCCCGCTTGAACCAACCTACCTTTTCTTCTTAACTACGTCACTATTTTTCAGACCAACTCTCTTTCTTGCAATATTGTAGCGACGGCGGTCAGTAAACAAATTTTGCGCAATGTCGCAGCTTAACCGTGATATCGCTCTATCTGCTATACTCTGTGTTAACAGTGGAATAGTACTCAAAGAAATCGAAAGCAATGTTCTTCGAATCGAACAGGAAAGCAAAAAGTCAAACATTTCGCTTCTTCGAATCGAAGCGAAAAGGTTTGACCACCTCCATTCACAGTCGAAGTTTTTTGAACTCGAACAAATCGGAATCGAAAAGCTATCTGTCAAAATGTATGGAATTATTTTTTTTGGTTCTTTTTATCCTCGAGGGGACAGGCAAAGGGATCTAGCCCATACAGCCAAGTCTTCAGTTTAGAACCATTTGAAAATCTTAATTCTATGTCCCAGCTTCAGGAACTGTGCTGAAAAAATACTTAGGAAGGGTACCTGGACCCAATCAACCCAGTTTAAATACCACCCGTAAAACGATAATGATTTTTACAAGGTTTTCTTGATGAACTTATTCACGTCTTCCAAAAAATGCATAAACGTGTTATATTTGAGTTTTTTCATTATTGTATAATTTCATTAGCACTTATGTTACAAAATACTATCGAAATTGTCATATAAAACTAATTTCATACTGCATTGTAAAAATTTCATGTATAACATCAATGTCACTCATCAAAAGCGAGGGAAGAAGTCCGTATGGAATCTAAGTGAAAACTTTTCGAATCCGTTCCGAAAATTGCTTTCCCAGGCAATGTAAATACCCTCGCTGGTCCCGTTGTATCATAGCATTCCTGGTACATGATCTGGGCTCGTCAGAGAATTGTACTCAGTGGCGTAGCGTGCCTTGTCGGGGCCCCGTATAAAAATTTTTGGAGGCCCTTATATGGAGGTAAAGATTTTTCACAAAAGAAAAAAAATATTGTGAGAAGAAATATTTATTTATCACATAATTTACCCATTTTACAAATAAAAATCGAATTTTAAATATTCACTCTCCTTGCCTTTTTTTCGGCAAACTGATTTATTAAATCATTTATGGCTGATGATGATTTTGGTTTTTCTAAAGTTTCTGCCTCTATGGACAATAGTGAGATGTCTGACAGCCGTTCTTGTCCCATCGAAGTTCTTAAGTAATTTTTTATTAGTTTTAATTTTGAAAAACTTCTTTCTGCCGTTGCGGTTGTAACTGGAAGGGTCAAGAATAAAAAGCATGCTGTGATTACCTCGGGAAAACTGGATGCAAGACTATTGAATTTTACTAGCAATAATTCAATGAGTTCTTTAATGGAATAAATTTTTTTAATTTCAGAATTTAAGCATGTTTTTAGAGCCTTTAATTGGTCACAAAGATTAAGTGAGATGTCTTTACTGTATTTAGCAGACAGTTTTCCGGAAGCGTTTAATATCTCTTCGCTTGAAGAAGATAGGAGTTTCTCCGGTTGTAATATTTCGAATATACTACTCAGGTTGCAAAGGCTCTGAAATCTTTCTTTAGTTTGAGAAATTAATATATCTAAACAGCAATAGTATACATTGACTTTGAAATAGGATTCCGGGTCGGAAATTCTCTCATCTTGTGATAACTCATCAAGAAAACGCTTCGTTATCTTTCGCCTACTGTTTTTAAAAACAGTTGTTACCCCCCACTCTTTTGCTAAATCTTTGGATTCATTTAGCAAACTATTAAATGAATTCTGATTTCTTAATTGGCACAGTCTATTTAAAAGATTACTTAATAAAATACAAGATTTCTGTAAGTCATTATTTTCATGCTGTAGAGCTTTAGAAACAGGATTAATAATTTCAAATAGTGAAGAAAAAAATGTAACGAGCACTAAGAAATCAAAACTCTCTAAAATGTTAATTATACTTTTACATTCTTCACGTTCATCTTTTTTATTTGAAATTAAATTTAGTTGGTACAAAGTTTTCATGATTAGTAAAAAAATTTTCTTTACTGCTAATAAATCGTCGTTCCTAGAAGACCATCTGGTAGGACATACCTTTTTAAGGGTAATCAAATATTTTTCAGATGAATCGTCACTCAGCATAGCCCAGCGTTTTATACTATTGCCAAAAAAAGTATATATTTTTTCTAAATTATCGAAAAAAGTCGATACTTCACGAACATGTCTCGCAGCATCGTTCAAAACCAAGTTTAAAGCGTGCGCAGCACAATGAACATAATCGGCATTTGGAGCATGCTCTTTTATTAGGGTTTGTAATCCTCCATACACACCCGACATAACATTTGCTCCATCGTATCCCTGTCCTCTACATTTAGTCAAATCAATTCCATATTCTTTAGTCAAATTTAAAATGACAGTTTTCAGACCTGCAGCACTGCAATCGGTTACTGCTATGAATCCTAAAAAGGACTCACAGATTTTTATTTCTTTAGGCACATTATCATCATTTTCTGTAACCGAGATATATCGAAAAACTACAGATAGTTGGTCAATTTTTGATAAGTCTTGTGTTGTATCCAGAATTATTGTCAGAAATGGAGCTTTTTTAATTTCTGAGATAATACTGTTCCTAACGTTAGTACCAAGCAAACTAATAATTTCGTTTTGAATCGTAGGGCTTAAATAATTTATTTCACCTTTCGGTTTTAGAAGTTCTTTTAAAGTTGCATCATAGTTAGATAGCAGACGTGAAATTGCCATAAAATTGCCAGAATCAGAATCATGCCCCCTCAAAGGTAGATTACAAGATACTAAAGTAATTATAACATTAATTATACGATGCAGTACATCTCTCCAGAATGTAATTTTACTATCGATTTCACTTTTCAATAGAGTATCGATGGTATTTCCTTGCAACCAATTATTATAAGAGAGTGAGGCACTAATATGCTGCTGTGACTTTTCATGGTCAAGAATAGTTTGTGTGAAATTGCTTCTAACCGAAACACCGTTAACCCAAGCAGAGGAGTACGATTTGTTTTGACGATCTGCTAATAACCAACAGAAGTGACAGTACGGTTTGTTTAAAACGTTAGAATAACATAACCATGGTCTTATAATTTTTATGCCTGCCTGATTGAAATATGAATAATAATAAGCCGAAAAAGGTCGGTTATTTTCTGAAACTTTTGGAAATGGTCCTTGTGGTTTAAATGGACCCAATTTAAAAATTATTTTTCGTTCGCATTCAGTTAAATTGTCACCAAAATTTCCTCTATCTGATGAAATTATATTACAATCTGCATTATCTGCAGATATATCAGAATCGTTGACTTGGGGTTCCTCGATTTCTGGATGGACATCCGATAAAGTATGTGCTTGGCTTTCTTCTATTTCCGGATGGATATGTGACGAAGAACATGCTTCAGAAGAATCTAAAAATAAACGAGTAATTGTTAAAAAATAAATACGAATGCTTTGATACTAAACTAAAAAGAGTTATATATAAATAAATAACGTTACTAAGGGTCACAGTTAGAGAGTGTTCAGTTCAGACGCACACAGACTCTACGCGGATTGTGCTCGTACCTATTAGTAGATACAAAATCACCTGCAGCCCGTTCGTGCATTACTACACACCTGCGTGCTATTTAAACGCAGCGCGTAGTGTAGTGGCCATACAAAACGAGAACCCGAAAGCGAGTCCGCACATCTGAAGTTCTCAACACGCAATTAACGATACGATACGGACTGATAGACAAACAACAAAACAAATCGATCCTATAGATAAGTTAGAATTTTGTTTTTTTTTTAATCAAGGCACGGAACCCTAAAAACAGTATAATTGTGAAAATCGAGGGGGGAGACAACTTTTTGTGACGGACAGATGGACAGACCGAAATTAAAAGATTTCCTTGTTTATCACTACGGGCCCCTAATAAATGGGTTGGGTAGTAGTGTAGTACTTACCTTTCCAATCTAAATCACTCACAGTATCTTGTCTCTGAAAAAATGAAGAAATTTTGGGCACTTTTTTTATAACCTCGTCCCTTTTCTGTTTAATTTTTCTTTTCTCAGCGCCGCTGGGATAATCTCTTTTCCTTTCACTCATTTCTTTTACAAATCGCTACTAATACTGCTAAACCAGAAGAACAATATTGTTTGTACTGAATTACAATGTAATGCACATTTATATAAAGCGCGTAAATAAACAGTGCACTGCACTCCGTGGTTTAACATCCAATGCAAAGTACAACAACGTACACGTACATCGCGATATCGATGAAGGATTCCCGGGGATTCCCCTCTGAGTTGAAGATGAAGTAAGTAAAACGGGGAAGTCCCGCAGCCCGCCATAACGATGTAGTGTTGCCAACTTTTGAACGCACGCTTAAGGCGGGAAAAAAAGGAATTGCTTTATAGAATTTTGTCATTTGTAAAATAAAATAAAATAGAAAGTTTTTATTCTTTTTCCTTACACACTTTGGGGGCCCCCGTGGCCCGGGGGCCCCGTATAATTGATACGGCAAATACGGCGGTAGCTACGCCCCTGATTGTACTTCACATGTGACATGCAATAAAATAAATGAAATGAAAGAATTTAAACGCTTTGCGATAATACCACCGTGTTGATATACTTGGCAAGCGTAAATTACGGCCATCTAATAATTATATTACAGCCATCCCACGTAAAAATGTATAAATTATGAAATAACGTGTAATGAACTGTGCCGGGCGAGGCACTCGGGAGGTGCCGAGTAGAGGTTACACGTGTCGCGGAACCTTTGAATTTGCCGAAAAGCGGCCGCTACTGTCGCCTGCGATCGTTTGCATGCGACACGCGCCTTTTTGCTAGTTGACAACCCGAATTCCCCGCGCGCACTCTTTGCCTACGCCACAATTTTTGGATAAAACAAGCCGTGCGCCTTGTCCCGAAATGGAATAAGACTGTTATTTGATAATTTAACTGTCACTCACTTTTAATGGTTTGTTTAAAAATAAAGGAAGTTTATTCAATATTATTTTTAAGCTATGCGGATGCAAATACCAAGGTCCTATTGCCATTACTGATAACCGAAATAGTATCTGCTTAATACCTAGAAAATATGCAGCGTCAGGTCTTAAGTGACAGAATATTAAAGGAGAACACCATAGCTTCATACTACATCCGGATCAGCAGATTTTTGTATGTCATCTCATCTAAATCAGGCAAAATATGAATGCTAATCTAATCTTTCTAAAAATCGATTGTAAGATTTGAAGCAAAGGAATTGTAAGATTTGAGAAAAGCAAATGAAAAATTAATGATGGTTAAATTTGAAATAAGTGGAACGTAATGGAAGAAGAGTTAAAAAATGGTATATTAACCCTTCGAAACCCGGGTGGTCGAATACGACCGCGAAATGTATGGGAAAACGTATATAACGGGTTCTGACTTCTGACTGCTCAAAACAGTTAATCATGCACGCCATCAAGGCAACCGAGATACAGATTCCCAAGTAAATCTATCTTGGATTTTGTTTAATTAATATTTATTACAGGTAGGTATGTTCATATGTACTATATATTAGACGCATTATCTATTTTTTGCCTGCATGTCTACCTGTACACTACGATATTCGTATTTGTTTATTATTCGACGTCGGGAGGGTAGCATACAGGCCACTTGATGTAAAACTGTTACCATAGCCTATGACGTTTGCGATACATTAAGTATCATTCGCGCGATGCCACCTCTGCTCTTAACACAGGAACTCCGAGGTCTCGATTTAGCTCCTAAGAACTAAATAGAGACCTCACTAACTCGCAGGCACACAACAACCCTACAAGGAGTTTATCTGGCTGCGGCATACTGTGAGGTGGATGTACTTCCCCAGACGACTGCTTTGATGCGCCCTACCTCTCTTAACAACACCCTCAGTTCAGAATCGACCCCACGAGCTGTATTACAGTGTAGCTCGTAAATATTCGTACAGTTTTGCCGAGAATGTGGAACATAATATATATGTCTAAATAATGTACAAGAACACAACCCGCCGTGAAATCCTATAGTATGCTAAAACCAACAGGACCCTCCGATGTGACGCTTCATTTCCCCATGCTCATAACAAATTCTGCTCATCAATGACGCGTAGTAAAGGGCAGTCGTCCGATAATAGGCCTTCTGACATTGGCATAAAACACAAAATCATTCAATTGAATAGATTACAAAATTAGTGAATGGAAACTGCGTA
Source organism: Pyralis farinalis (assembly GCA_947507595.1). Taxonomy (NCBI): domain Eukaryota; kingdom Metazoa; phylum Arthropoda; class Insecta; order Lepidoptera; family Pyralidae; genus Pyralis; species Pyralis farinalis. The sequence continues at coordinate 28,284,985 of OX382273.1, read as the reverse complement.
TGAAATTGGTTAAAACATACTATTTTGGGTATGGCGTTATATGTAAATGAGAGGTTTGCTTTTATAAATAAATATATCTCAGTACTAGGTTTACAGAACCTACGAGTGTACCGATATACTTTCGTTGCACAAATTTCTTTATGTCTCTTCTCACTACTACACTAACCCAAAATCATTCTACTGCAGGAATACGGGTGTTCCTTCAACCGACGGGGTTTAGAGCATACTCCACCACGCATCTCAAATGCAGATTAGAGAAGGCCAGGCTAATTACCTTGATCTTGAAACCTGTGGCAGAATGACTCGCTCTTCAATAACAGTACCTAGATTATAATTACAGGTTTATTTAAATACAAACCATACACAATGTAAATATGAACGTGCCAGTGCTTGCTTGTATAAATTGATACAAGATGTAAAAAACCGATGCTGCTTTGTGATTTATGGTGGGATATTGAATATAGGAATATAGGACTCTATGTATCATATTTAAATATCTTTAAGCGAATGAAATTGAGACATTTACCACTAAGTGGGCATCAGGGAACATTTCCATTATCCTTCCTCCACCTCCAACTCTCAGAAAACCGCAGCCAAAAAACAAAAAAATGTTTTAAAAGAGGTAAAACGCATCGAAGAAGCCCGTCTGGGGAAATACCTTCTCCTCACAGAAATATGCAGCCAAATAACAACTCACTAGAGGGTTGTTGTCTTCCTGCGTGTGAGTGAGGTCACCAGTAAGCTCCCAAGGAGTTTCTGTGTGTGCAGCAGAGGAGGTATCGCGCGAGTGACACTTAATATATCGCAAGCGTTAATAGGCTACGATACCCGCTTTATATTAGGGGGGCCGTATGCTTGTATACCTTCTGACGTAGTAAAAAAAAACATTTGCGTATTGCGTACTGTCCACTTCCTGCCCACAGAGGATTGCCGGCTTTATTTTGAGTAATAATGGTGCACGAGTACGAAAATAAACGATCCGCACATTACTTAGAGATATCATAAAAAACGTGCCTTTAACCCTTTAAAACCCGACGAAACCAAGTCATACACTTGGTATGATTTTAGAAATGCTTTTTATACCACTAAATCGTACCTGCACAGTGGTAAACTAGTTAATAGATTCAGGCGTTATTTGGCGAAAGTAGAATTTACATGCAATTTGATCTAACCTGCTTTGTGTGCTTCCGCCACCAATTAGTTCCGGCCTAGCGCCGGCCGACACCCACCCACTACTGTTAGTTGATGCAACATGCCATGGCTGCTCCGGTAGTCTCTGCCTCGGCAGCTGCGGTCGTCCGCCATCTGGAACAGAATCCGCATGCCCCCACCACCGTCGCTGCCACGACTGGCTTGGTCGTCGCTGCGACACGTGTTTCGCCTCTCCACGAGGCATCATCAGGCGCTGTAGATGTTAATCTTAAGAATAACATGCTACATGTTAGCATGTTGTTGTAGCATGTTATTCTTACAACTGTAGTGGGTGTGTGTCGGCCGGCGCTAGGCCGTATGAACTAATTAGTGGCGGAAGCACTCAGTGTTACAGTAGCGTATATATTTACAACACCAGTCGTGTCACTCTTGACACTAATAACCTCTTCACGCCTTTCTTGAAGAACCCTATGTTGTAGTCATATAGGGATAAGCTCAGCTGTTCATTACACAACTTGAGAGTTCTCGGAACAAAACTTTTCTGGAACCGCACAGTACGCAACCATTGCGGCTCCGGAATGAGAGCGTGAATTCTAATTAATGCGTGTAATGTTTGAGCCGAGGTTTTTATAATGTCAAAATGAGAATATATTTATCATATATCTTTCGATTTATGTATCAGTACAAATGAATAGTACATAAGAACATATTCCTCCGAGGATAGACAGTTGCTCGATTAGAACATACGCGCCTTATGATTTCGACAGTGTTCAGTTAGGCAACGCAATATTTGTAGACTACGTATAGCAAACCTACTAACGCCATCGCGGTTTTCTGTGAGATGGAGGTACTATCCGAGACGGACTGCTTTGATGCGCCCTACCTCTCTTAAAACATCCAGACCAAGACAAACAGACGTACACAAATGTTTGTCTTGTGTGGGAATCGAACCCACGAGCGTTGGTGTCAAAGTCGTGTCTTTCACGACTGAGCCACCGAGCTCGTTAGTAGTCAGGGTATTGCTGGAAACCTTTTACATACAGTTTCGGATGCTCTTTGGTAAAAATACATACCTCATATATAGCCGATCAAAGCAGAATAGAGTGGAGGACAGAACCATGAAGAAGAATGACAATGACAGAGTTATGGAGACCCGATGAGACAATTTTGCTTAGTAACTGAATTCACCGCTGCGGGTAATGTAAAATGCGCAGTTCTTATTGGCTAGTTCACCGATCTACATCGCGTCACTTATCGGCATGTTGGTTAAAATATTCTTCCATGGCTCAAGAGACTCGAATTGCAGATATATTTAGGCGCTCAATCACTATGTTTTTGTGAGTGAGGGGTGCTCTTATGCGCCGTCAAGTGGTTTAATGGTGTATGGCTAGAACAGACAAGAGGTCTTTGCTACAATGTTCTGTCTCTCCCTACGGTTAATGTCAAGATTATTATAAGCCTTATACCCGCCTAGGTAATTACATTTTTTTACAATGTCAGAAGTATACCTGATGCAAAGCGGTTACCGTAGCGTATGAACGCTTGCAATACATTAAGTACTAGCTGCTGCCCGCGGCTCCGTCCGCGTGGAGTCAAATAACGTAGCCTATGTGTTAATCCAGATCATAATCTATCTACGTGCCAAATTTCATTCAAATCCGTTCAGCCGTTTAAGCGTGAAAGAGCAACAAACATCTATCCATACATACAAACTTTCGCATTTATAATATTAGTAGGATTGCGTGATGTCTTACTCCGTAGGAGCTTACTAATAACCTTATTCACATGCAGAAGCACAACAATCATCTAGGAAGTTGTTATTTGGCTGCGGTTTCTGTGAGGTAGAAACTTCTCCAAACATGCTCGCTTGACGCGCTCTACATCTTAAAAACACCCAGACAAAGACAAGCAGACATATTCATGCATACACGTTTCTCCTGTGTGGGAATCGAACCCATGAGCGTTGGCGTTAAAGTAGCGGTACTATCCACTACGCCACCGAGCTCGTCCGAGCATACTTATACCTTAGAGTACATAAGTACCATAGAATACACAGGTATCACATTGTCATAGCGGCAGTGTTTAAAATAAGCTTGGCACAAGCAAAAAATATTATTTTTGGGTTGTAATTGGCACACCATTACCTTAGAGCTAAAACCAACCTCACCTGCACGTGGTCACCCACTAACAAACGAGGCTCTGGGGCTCTGGCGAATAACAGTTAGAGTTCAGTGCCCGGCTGGGGTAAGTACCTTCACCTCACAGAAGACCATAGCCATGGAACATAAACATAAGCATCGACCACTAACAGAAATTAATGATCGATGCCTGAAGTGGTTGTGTTCTTGCGAGTGAGTGAGGTAACCAGACAGTTGAGGAGCGGGGGTGGTGGCATGAAAAAAAAGAGGTAGACCACCAGAAAGATGGTCAGATGAAATTAAAAAGACTGCTGGAGACAACTGCTGGAGGCTCGATAAAAAACTAAATGGAGAAAATTGGAGGAGGCCTATACTCGTCGAGAGGTCCTTAATAATATATAAAAATATGCATGTTGAAACTGAAATATTAATATGATTTTAAGAGATTTAATTTAATTTTAATAAGAATAAAATTAATTTATCAAAAATGAAATGTACTTTGAATTGTTAATGAAATAAATGGCTATATTATTATTATTATTTATAATATTACCTATATCCTCCACACAAATATGTAAGCGCGTAATACACTGGTTAATCACGGAGAATTTAGACTTTCTTTTTATTTTATATCACTACTGTTGCAACAAACATAATAATGCCCGCAACGCCAGTGTTATCACACGCGCGTTTCTATGCTTTAGATATAGGTATCCACACACGTTGAGTGTTAAGAACTCCTCTCATCATAGATGAATTGAAGGCAAAGAATCAGCCGCTCATTGTTCACCTAATGAGGACACAGCTTTACCGTCCTTTACCGTATACATTAGTGCAATAGCTGCAGCCTGCAACTTCGTATTCCGTGGAAACTGATTTTTCTTACTTTCTTTCTTTTTTCTTGACTTCTAAGGGTCGTATCGTGATGTAGAATATTACTTATGTAGTATCTTTTTAGTGTTTTGTATAAGCGTGCATGTTTTTTTATTTGTGTAATTTGACTATGTATTTCGTCTGATAACTCATTCTTAAGTTAGGTAGTATGTACTCGAATGTGCGTGCACCGTATACATTGTTAGTAGGTGGCAATACATATTTTGTTTTTCTTGGCAGTAACGGTGGGTTTGTTTATTACTTAATCTAGTTGAATTATGAAAACAGTTACGTGTTACAATCATTATCTAAAACAGCGGCCACTTATACTAATGAGTTTATTGATGCGTTTAACTCGTTATTTTAGAGGAACACTTATCTACCATCGTTATTGAAATAAATTGTAATTCCTGAAAGATTCCAATTGTGAAGTACCGTCTTTTAAGCCAAATGCAACTTAACCTGCTCGTGGTGCACTCTGCTGCTTAGCTCATGAAACCTTTTTTTATACAACGTCGAAAGACATTCAAGCATACGGCCCACCTGATGTAAAGCAGTTACCGTAGCCTAAAATATCATTCAAATAATCTTTTACTGTATAATGTATTTTTGAGTCAAAAACAATTTTAATTTCTCTTTAATCAAATCTAATGATTTAAAATTATCCGGTAATTTCTTGAATATAATGGAAGCCATACCGATTACATTTTTATCGATCATGGCAGTTTTATATTCGCCAGTTACTAACTTACATTTATATTGTGATCTTACATGATTTGGCCCCGTTCTTGTTTCAGTTAATTTGGTAAACAAATGCGGATTGGATTTTACAAAATTACATTGTTCCATTATATAAATGCACGGCAATGTTAATAGTTTGAGTGATTTGAAAATTGGTACGCAGCTATCTCTAGATTTTAATCCACACATTGATCTTATACATCTTTTTTGGGCGTAACACCGTAATGTAATTAAAACAACGTTTGTAATAGTTACGAGTCCTCAGTTTATTATAAATGTTTATATTACTGGTTCATTACCATTTCATGTTATATAGTAAATTGTATAATATAATCAAAAAATAACTATGAGATCTTAAAGTCACAATAAATATCATTTTTATTTTCTCAATATCAATGAGCCCGAACAAGTTGAACAAAATGTCAAATTTCTAGCTTATAAGTTTTGATCCGACAGATCGATAAGTCGGACAAACCAAATTGAAGCGTTAATTTTTTCCAAGTTTCGCGCGGAATACTACAGAAATTGAAAGTGCAGTAATTATTTTAGTTCATAAGTATCAAATCGCCTAAAACACATTGTATTACAAAGAATAAGTATTGATAAAAACGCATCACATATTAATAAAATGGTTTTAGTCGCCCTTGATTAAATAATTCGACGCATTGAGCAAGTGGTGCGAATGTTTCTCGGGTAGGCATTGTAGGTGTCGTTGGTACTGCTCTAATAGCAGCCTCCACTCTGCGTCCAAGGTCTTCACTTATGAGACGCAAAAAGCCGATAACTCTTTCTGTAAGAGAAGGAATAACTCCCCTCAGACTAGCAGCAATATTGTTAGCTAGTCGCTGTCTCTGTGCATCGTTTACTAATACATGATTGTAGAAATCAGCAGAAGGTTCTAGATCCACTGCATTGCTCTCCAAGATTAGAAGCTTTTCTTTAGGCGCACTTGGATCAACATATGGTATAGGACCATTAAAAGAATTGGGGTAGTATTTTGGAGCATCTTTCATGTTGTCCAATACAGGAGCAACTCCGTCACGATGGTAGTTCTTTGCGTATTTTGGACGATTTATTTGAATTTTGTTATGATTTCCTCCCAAACGGTGATCTTGAGTATCCCGGTAAGATACAATCCGAGCTGTAAACAAAGAATCAACTCCTCCAGTAATACCAGGCACTAAATTAGAAGGATTGAATGCGCTTTGCTCCGCTTCAGCGAACTGATTGTCTAGATTTCGGTTAAATGTCAGTCGTCCAATTGGCACAGTGCGATAGGTACCTTTTGTCCACAACCTTGAAAGATCAAAGGGATTGTAGTCAAGTTTGAGTATTTCATGCAAAGTTAAAATATCCATTTCCAATCTCCACGATGGATAGTTTTTGTTAGCGATCGCATTGTATAATTCTCGAGTGAAGTAATCTGGATCTTGGCTAGCTATCGCTGATGCTTCAGCCGCTGTCAAGTTCGCTAAGCCCTGTTCAGTTCTAAAATTAAATCTTGCATAGTATTTATCTCCATGCTTGTTATATATTTCGTAGGTGTGAACAGGGAAAACATCCATCGTTCTGTAACCGTACGGTACACCGTAGTCTGAAAATAGCCACAAAAATGAATGTATTGCGTCAGGTCTCAATGTAATGAAGTCCCAAGTCATACTGAAGTCAAATAAATTAGTTTTAGGATTTCTTCTTTGTGCGCGAACTATTCCGGGAAAACTTTGTGGATCCCTTAGTTCAAAAACTGGAATATGTAAACTTAAGAAATCTAAATTTCCTTCGGTAGTGTAAAATTTAGCAGCTATGGCCTTAAATTCCATTCCCAACTCATGACCACCCAATTGTTGTTTACTTGTCGAGAATCTCCCAAACACGCGAGTTTTCTTTCCAATGCCGTTGAAGACATCTGATTTAATATATTTTGAGACATCATTGGTAACTTCAAAATATCCATGTGCACCAGTGCCTTTTGTGTGGACTAATCGCTCTGGTATTCTTTCACCGTCGAGATGTAAAATTTCTTCTGTGAAATAGGGGTTAGCGAATATGTTCGAGTTGAGTGATTTAGTTCGTCTTATGTCAACTGGATATCCTGTACTCGAAGCTAACAACATCTGTTTCTGTAATGAGAATACAATGTAATATACTAACGACTAGAAATTTAATAAATATATACCTCTAAGTTACGAGTATATAAGGACACAAAATTTGATATGACATAGGTTCAAAAATGTGGTTGTGGTAAAGAAAGTGGTTTATGTAAGCTTTATTGCTTGAAAAGTACACAAAGGCGACGTTTGGTAATTAAAAGCTTTGACAAAATGTACCTACCGAAATATAGTTTTTATTAGTCTTTAAAAAAGAAAATTGCAGATGATATTATGTAACATACACATAGATAATACACGGCGAATTAAGAATTTCCTTATTATTAAAGACGATAAAAAGCAAATTTCCGAACATACGTTTTGTTAAAGCAGCTTCTTTTTCAGCAACAACTGATATTGTAACTGAAAAAGTACGTTATAGCTTATCATTTTCTTGTCTTTTGGAGGATTTTTAAATATATGTAATGACGAAAATTGTGATTTATAATGAATCTCTTAGCGTTTCATTAGCAGGATATAATTTTGGTGAAGTCAAACTTCACTATAGCCAGATTGCTTAACAAAGACGGTTATCACGGTTTGTAAAACTTTGCTATTGTGTTTTTTTTTTTAAGTAGCATGTTAAATATTATTTATATGCATTTGAATATTTACTATTCTCACATTTGTATATCCACTGAAAACTTACCGGATTTTTTAGCTTGAACTCGAGTGTTTGAAAATTAGCAGAATTTATTGTTACATTATTATAGTATCCATCGCCATTGCCCCCCACAAAATAACACACCAGAACGAGTAAGGTCCACATCTGTATCTCTGTTCAAATGTCTTGATTACTAGTAGATTTTCTTTTATGAAGGCCTGTGGTATCAATTATTTAACACGCATTAAGTTACTTCCACGATAATGTTGTTAACATAATGAGCTGATAATACCACTCTTGTGAGTTGTTCCCGATATTTCGGTGAGTTCTTACAAATTGTAAAATTAAGTTTCATGGGTATTTATATCACTATTATAACAATTATATAATATTATACAACTGTGATATAAATAACCATGAAACTTTAAAATTATACATAAGTTGATAATACAACAAGATAGGGCGATGTTATCTCCCTGAAATCTTTTTGTTTGGAAGATGTTTTCAAGCTCGTGGACTGGAAAGGATACGGTATAAACATCAATGGCGAATGCATGACTCACCTTCGATTTGCCAACGATATAGTTCGCTTGGCGAAATCGCTAGAGGAACTTAGCGCTATACTCAATGACCTCAATAGTGTTTCCAACCAGGTAGGTCCCAAGACGAATATGGACAAGACTAAGATCATGTCGAATGTATGGTTTTTTTTTTACATGATAGTCAGACATCCAAGTTATTCTCTGACAATGGTCAGAGGCTTTTTGTATCTATTTGTATTTAAGCTTATTTACTGACTGTCTGATCTTATATATGTAGTTTTATTTAGCTATTTACGTTTATTGTCTAATTATTTATGTTGTTTTATTTCTTTGTATAACATCTTCTGCTATATACATGCAATACGATATGAATTTATCTCTATGTTTTTTGGTTGCAAGAATCTCGCTAAGCTTAGTTTTCTGAATATTAATATTTAATTCTGTTTCTAAGTTTCTTCTCTTAATATTATATTTTGGGCATTCTATGAGCAGATGTTCGATGTCCTCTCTCTTTTCCATCTCACATATGCAGCTTGGGCTATCTTTAATTTTAAACCTGTTCAAATACTTGGAAAATCCTCCATGTCCAGTCAGTACTTGCAACAGTATCGGACTTAGCTCCACTTCCCGTACCAATTTATATGCCTTCTCAGCATCTGGGAAAAACATTTTTGTACCTGCTGCCGTATCTCCCTCCGCATATCTGCTATTCCATTTTTTGATGGTATTTTTGCGGATATGTCGTTTTATATAGGACATAGGGCAGCTGCTGTAGTTTGGGGCAGTCTTTTTGTGGAGTGCAGCCTCCTTTGCGAGAGCATCCGCCCTTTCGTTCCCTTTCACTCCTGCGTGCGCTCTTATCCAAAAGAGGCGGAGGCTCTTGTTGTTTCTTACGGCCTGCGTTAGGTTTCTCCTGATTGATACTACCAGGGGATGAAGGTTTCCGGCATTCCTCACATACTCCAGTGCAGATCTGGAATCAGTGAAGATGCAATAATCGTTTTGCTTGCCTGTAGTTGCCATTTCGGTAGCCTTACTCAGCGCGTACAGTTCTGCCTGGAAAACACTGCAGAAGGGTTCCAGCTTATACTTCCAGTACAACAGTTCCCTGCTACTCTCCCAGCAAGTCAGCGCCGCTCCCACTTTCTCTTCTATTCTGCTTCAAACTGTAAATATCAGCTTTCCCTTGATATTATACTATTCAACGTCTCCTCTGCAGTGTCTTCCAGGCATTCAAACTCTATTTCAGGTGCCTCGGCCGGGTGATCAATATCCACGATACTGATGTTCGCCTCCACCGGTCTTCCGCCCAGTTGAGTTTGTGGACTCCCTCTTTTCGCCTCGTACATTTCAGCTGCCTCCTGGATTCTCAGGTCGAGTGGCAGTAGGCCTGACAATATTAATGACGAGTGCAGGGAGACCGTTCTGTATGACCTACGTATCTTTTGGGCAAAGCCCCGCTGTAAAGCATTTAATTGCTTTTGTACGCCTATTTTGCCAGATGCTTTTGCCCACACTCCCGCCGCATAGAGAACTATGGGCTCTATAACAGCTAGATATATGGTCCTCCTAATCTCGGGATTTAATCCCCATTCTATCTTTGTGGCTGCTGCAACTGCTTTGTAGATGTTTATTGCCTTTTTAACTGTATGTTTAACATGGTGATTAAATGTGAGTTTATTATCTATAGTGACGCCTAGTATTTTAATTTCTTTCACAACTTTTACGCACCACCCATACGTAGCATGGGGATGTCGAATTTCAGCTTCTTGGTTAAAACCATTGCATAGGTCTTGTTCGCCGCGAACTTGAGCTTATTTTCAACACCCCAGCTATGGACATGTTTTTTTTTTTTTCCTGACATTATAGTCAGATATCCAAGTTATTCTCTGACAATGGTCAGAGGCTTTTTGTATCTATTTGTCTTTACACTTATTTACTGACTGTTTGATTCTTATATATGTAGTTTTATTATCTATTTACTTCTTGCGGTTATTGTCTAATTATTTATAGTTTTATTTCTGTTTATAACATCTTTTGCTATATACATGCAATACGATATGAATTTATCTCTATGTTTTTTGGTTCCAAGAATCTCGCTAAGTTTATCTTTCTGTATATTAATATTTAACTCTGTTTCTAAATTTCTCCTTCTATTATTGTATTTTGGGCATTCTATGAGCAGATGTTCAATGTCTTCACTCTTTTCTATTTCACATATGCAGCTTGGGCTGTCCTTGATTTTAAACCTGTGCAAGTAGCTGGAAAATCCTCCATGACCAGTCAGTACTTGCACGATTATGGTACTTAGCTCCACTTCCCGAAGCAATTTATATGCCTTTTCGACGTCTGGCAGAAACATTTTTGTACCTGCTGCCGTATCTCCGTCCGCGTATCTGCTATTCCATTTTTTAATGGTATTTTTGCGGATATAGCGTTTTATATAGGAAATAGGGCAGCTGCTGTAGTCTGGGGCAGTCTTTTTATGGAGCGTAGCTTCTTTTGCAAGAGCATCCGCCCTTTCGTTCCCTTTCACTCCTACGTGGGCCCTTATCCAAAAGAGGCGGACGCTCTTGTTGTTTCTTTTGGCCTACGTCAGGTTTCTCCTGATTGTTACTGCCAGCGGATGAAGGTTTTCAGCATTCCTCACCGACTCCAGTGCAGATCTGGAGTCACTGAAGATGCAATAATTGTCTTGTTTGCATGTAGCTGCCATCTCGGTAGCCTTACTCAGCGCGTACAGCTCTGCCTGAAAAACACTGCAGAAGGGTTCCAGCTTATACTTCCGGTACAACACTTCCCTGTTACTCTCCCAGCAAGTCAGCGCCGCTCCCACTTTCTCATCTATTCTGCTTCCATCTGTAAATATCAGCTTTCCCTTTATATTATACTTATTCATCGTCTCTTCCGCAGTGTCTTCCAGGCATTCAAACTCTATTTCAGGTGCCTCGGCCGGGTGATTAACATCCATGATGCTGACGTTCGCTTCCACCGGTCTTCCACCCAATTGAGCTTGTGGGCTCCCTCTTTTGGCCTCGTACATTTCAGCTGCCTCCTGGATTCTCAGGTCGAGTGGCAGTAGGCCTGACAATATTAAAGACGAGTGCAGGGAGACCGTTCTGTACGACCTGCATATCTTTTGGGCAAAGCCCCGTTGTAAAGCATTGAATTGCTTCTGTACACCTATTTTACTAGATGCTTTTGCCCACACTCCCGCCGCATAGAGAACTATGGGCTCTATAACAGCTAGAATATGGTCCTCGTAATCTCGGGATTTAATCCCCATTCTATCTTTGTGGCTGCTGCAACTGCTTTGTAGATGTTTATTGCCTTTTTGACTGTGTGTTTAACATGCTGATTAAATGTGAGTTTATTATCTATAGTGACACCTAGTATTTTAATTTGTTCCACAACTTTAATGGGCGCGCCATCCATACGCAGCATGGGGATCTCGAATTTCAGCTTCTTGGTTAAAACCATTGCATAGGTCTTGTTCGCCGCGAACTTGAGCTTATTTTCGACACCCCAGCTATGCACATCAGCTAGCGCACCGTTCACATGCCCCTCAATGTCGGCAGCATTTTTTCCCGAGAATACGAGGACCACATCATCCGCAAAAGCTTGACAGAAGTGTCCCTTGGCCTCCATGTCGTCCAGCAGTGGGTTCAGGAGTAAGTTCCAAAACGCGGGGCCCCCCACCGAGCCCTGGACGCATCCCCTACTGGTCGTCTTCGTGATGGTTGCTCCCATATATTGCATGGTTATTTGCCTATTCTTGAAGTAGTCTGAGGTGATACGTCTCAGATTCGGAGGGCACCCGTTTTCTGCAATTCGGCACTCAATCGCTGGCCACCATGCACTGTCAAAAGCGCCTTCGATGTCTAATGATACAACTACTGCTATTTGTTTTCCATCCATTATTTTTCTTACTCTCTGTACAAGACCGCACAGCGCATCTTCCGTGCTCTTTTGTGGGGTAAATCCGTACTGTTTGGGGTTTTGCTTGGACAGCATATGGTATTTTATTCGCCCCATTAACAACTTTTCTAAAATTTTCCCCAGCACAGAGAGCAGGCCTATCGGTCTATACGATCTTGGACACGAGTAATCTTCTCTACCAGGTTTCCTGGCAATTATTATAGCTGCTCGTTTATGGACATGTTACACCTATGCCGGTCACAGTTGGAAGCACTAAGCTCGAAGTTGTTGACGAATATGGCTACCTAGGGCAGGTTATTCAGTTAGGTAAGTCGAACCTCGACCGAGAGATCAACAGACGGATCCAACTGGGCCGGGCAGCGTTCGGATACAAAACATTTCTCTATAGAAACATACAAATTAAAAATTAAACAATACATGCGCGTGTATTGTATTAACAATTAAAATATTTATAGCGTCTTTGTTAGTTATATCCTCTCGAATTTATATTTATTACTGTTAAGTTAGTTTCTAATAGTAGTCTGATCTCTATATGTAATAGTACAGTTTCTTTAATTTGCTGGCTTTTTATTACCCGTTTAAAGGGAATTGCTTTAAGTGCGTGTTTTGTATGTACCGTCATCCGACCGAACGTTGGTACCCATCAAATTACTGGTGTCCTTACATTTATAGACAAATAATAAAATACTTTGGATAAAATGTGCCTATAGGTAAGTTTTAGCATGTGGATGTCTTAAACCTGTTTAGAATGAAATCTTCTTAAGACACGTTGGCCACTTTAGGGATGGGGGAAAACTCTGAACTCACGTGACTGACGCTCAGACACATGCACATATATATGTGTGAAAAATTGTCTTGTTGCTATTAAACTATTTCTAGTCCCAATTGGAAATATTCAATTTTTAAAACTGCAATCAGTATCACAAGGGAGGTCATTCCAGAAAGCAGGAGTTGTACTGTTTGTATGGAAGTTTTCAAAATTTGTACTAAAATGTATTTGCTTTATGCTGGCCAATTTGGCTTGCTGGCTAATATTTGGAGCCAATTGGTCATTGATGGTTTACCTGTGGTTGCCGAATATATTGTGTCGACAGATACTAGACTGAATATTGAACAGGCTAAGAAATTGAAAAATGAAGGCACTTGGTACGCAAATCATGTGCGTGAATCGCAATATTTATTACAAATAGTGAAATGCGAGGTTGTTACATGTTGTATTAACGTACGGCGATCTAGCCTTTGGCGACTATTACGAGAGGGGTTTTTACCACCACCTGTTTTAATTAGTCAGACGTCAAGCTAGATACCCAACCTATCTATCTAAAAAAGATGACGCCGAAGGTAAGTTCGCTCCACTGTTACTTCAGCTAGCTTTAGATCCCCAAGCGTCCTTACATTTGAAGCAAGTTCCATATTTATTTATTTATTTATTTATTAAAGGACCACAAACAAGTTCACAATATTTTATAATTATGAAATTATGTTAGTACTTATCTAATTATGAACCCAACACTGTTGGCCACAAATTTATTATATACATTAGTATACGTGTAGATCTTATAAAAAAGTAGTCTAAGTTACAATTCATTTGAGTGTGATGGTGGTATTACATGTACACGGAATTGAGTTATGTTAAGATTTACAGAGTTTGTGATTAGTAAAGTACGAGTAGTTTAGGTGTTTTACTATATTTTATAGGTAGTGAAAGATCACTGTAAAGGAACTTCTCCTTTCAAACAAAGAAGTGATTGAAATTTCATAACTACACCTCGACTAATCGAATCCACCCGAATGCCCTACGGCGTCCTTGGGTTCGATTTATTATAATGATCACAATCGGGTGAATTCGACCCGCCGAACTGTATACAAGTTACACATATTCTTCAACAATTTTTTTTCTTAAGTTTACCAATAACCAACCTCCTAAAGGCGCCACTAGTCAGTGCAAAGATATCAGCATCGCAGAAATTGCTGTTGTAAGTATTCATCAAACGAGTCATAGGATTCCGTATGCCAGCATTTGTCCTAACTATAGTAGTTGAGAAGGTTTGAAGGGGACGTGTTGATCTAAAATGGGAACGCAACGGTATTCGATAATATAATTTTGATGTAAGTTCCGAACAATCGTATCTATTATTACAAATATCATACAATAACATACATTCTAATTGTTTCCGCCTAGATTTCAAATCAAGCAGATTGCTAACTTTAAGAAGTTGGCCATATGGTAGACGATTACGGTTACATTTGTACTGTATACATCTCAAATATTTCTTTTGTACCATTTCAAGTTTATTGGAATATTTCTCATATATCGGATTCCATATTGCTGCTGCATATTCAAGCTGTGAGCGAATTAATGATTGATAAATATAAATGTAAGTTAAGTAATTCTGGAACTTAGCACTCGATCTTATGACAAATCCATAGATTTTATATGCCTTATTGATAATGTTTTCTATGTGTATATTAAAGTGTAATTTACTATCTAAAGTAACTCCTAGGTCTTTAATAACGTCTACATTAACAAGAATGGAATTACACAGAGAGTAAGAATATTTGCTTATGTTCTTTTTCTTTGTAAATGTTATTGATTTACACTTATTAAGGTTAAGTTCAAGTTTGTTTTTACAACAGTAATCTGTAAGGCGATTTAGATCCTGTTGGAACTCAATATGATCATTAATGGTGTTTATTATTCGGTAGATTTTTAAGTCATCAGCATATAATAGGAACCTACAATGTTGAAAACATTTGCCAATGTCATTGATAAAGAGTATAAATAGTAGGGGCCCAAGAATGGAACCCTGGGGAACTCCCGAGCTCACAGGAACACATAAGGATTCGTATCCTTTTATTACAACTTTTTGTGTTCTATTTGAGATATATGATTTAAACCATCTCCATAGATTTCCTCGTATGCCACAAAAAGCAATCTTCTCCAGTAATATTTTATGGTCTATCCTGTCGAAGGCTTTGCGAAAGTCTGTGTACACACTATCTGTCTGTTTGTTGGTATCAAGTGCATTGAATAAATCGGTAGTATAGACGAGCAAATTAGTAATAGTGGATCTTTGCTCAACAAAGCCGTGTTGTTGAAGTAAAATATTGCTATGTAGGCGAAGATAAATGGCCTTGTGGACCAGCCTTTCGCAAAGCCTCGCCAAGATTGGCAGGATCGAGATTGGCCGGTAATTCTCTACGTCCTCTCTCGAACCCCCTTTGTGAACAGGTACTATTCGAGCTGTTTTCCAAATAGTAGGGAAAACTCCATCTTGTAAACATTTATTAAACAAATAAGTTATCGGTTCACAAATAACATCAGCAGTTTCCCTCAAAAAGTATGCATGAATATTATCAACCCCAGCACCCTTGCTAACATCCAGAGCTTTCAAAGCATTAAGCACCTCAGACTTAGTTAATACTACATCATGTATTATGGTATCAGGTGTTAGAAGCTCGTCCAACTGTATATTTTCAAATTCAAAATCACTAGAAATATCAGACGGCTCAAATATTGAATGAAAAAATGTAGAAAAAGCTGCACATACTTCTTCTGGAGTACTGGCTTTGGCACCTTTATAAAACACTTTGCCGGGTATGTCCGAACTACCCTTTCTGCTATTTACATACGTCCAAAAGAATTTAGTGTTAGTTTTTATGTTATCCTCTACGTGTTCCATATATTTTTTATAACATAGCTCCGACTTACATTTAAATTGTTTCCTATACATTGCAAAAATATTATAGTTAGATTCTGAGTTATATTTCTTCATTTTTTTCCAAGCCCGATTTTTTTTGTTATATAAATTTATTAATTCAGGAGTGAACCATTTAGGATACCTTGTAGATTTAATAACCTTTGTAGGTACATATGTTTTAATTATGCTATATATTTTTTCATAGAATATGTCAACTGCCGCTTCAACATCTTGATTATAAAACAAATTATTCCACTGAATGTTTGCAATTGCTTTTTTTATATCATCGTAATTAGCATGTTTATAGCAATATTTTATATAGGTTTTGTTTTCAAGAGGTTTAAGTTTTATCTCAATAGGGAGTGTCACCTGAAAAGGCGGGTGATAGTCATCAGGTGTAATCAAGGAGAACGGTGCAGCGGAAACGTTACAGCTTATATCATTAGTGATAAAGAGATCTAAGGTTTTATTAAATCTATTTTTAAAAGAATTAAGTTGAAAGCAGTTCAACAGTGACATAAAATTGATCAAACAAGCATGAGTTTGATTAAGGTCTACGTTAATTATTGGCTCCTGAATTAACCCTTTACTAACCCACTGTAGTTTAGATAAGTTAAAATCACCTACCATATAAAATTTTGATTTTAGGTTGTATAACTTATTTTCCAATAAATTAAAGTACGCGGAGTATGTGTCGTTATTTTGCCCAGGGGGGATATAAACTGCACAAATAAAATACTTACAATGTGGTGAACATATGTCAATCATCAGGTGATCAATAAGCGGGGGGAGCGGCGGCGGGGCAGCGGCGGAGGCGTGCGGCGCCAACGGCTGCGCTGCGCAGGCGACAGCTGTGGCACATAACGAGCGCAACACCGCTATCAGCACTCCGCCGCCATCCCGCCGACCGCTGGCCGCACGATCGCGATCACTTCTAAACACCTGATACCTACTATCTATAAATTCATTGTCCGAGATTTCGCCGATTAACCAAGTTTCTGTTAAAATGATAATATCATATGTGTGGGATAAAACATTCATATATAACGTATGCAGCTTTGTTCTTAGTCCCCGGCAGTTCTGATAGTAAAGTGTCAGATTATTATAATTAGTCATGAGAGAAATCAATTTCTAAATGAATTATATAAAAGTAGATATAACCGATTCCCACCGGTATAACTATAAAACAAACCGCAGATGGCAGCTCATATATATTTAAAATTGTATTGAATAAAAATATAGCACAGTAACTTACGAGATATTTCCTCAAGTACTCACTCCTTATTACATATTCTGTCAGCTCACTACAGCATATAATGTTATAAAGCGAATAATAAACAGGTAAACCCATTACATAACACTCACTGTATAGGAAACACATAGCTAGTAGGGCGGTATTATATGTCACATGATATTTTTTTATATACTTATTAATAAAGTTCACAGCGATACTAAGGTTTGATTTTATTAATATCGCTTTCGGTACGGATAGCAAGAACTGGCGATAGATCAGTCTGACGAGCCAATACAGTCCCATGCCTGACCCAAACATACTTGAAGCCGTGTTTTTTTGCAGCCTCCCGACTCGCCCGAAATAATTGTTTGTTTTTAGGGGTTAAATGTTCATTTACATACACAACTCGCGCGACGCCACCGATTGCTAACTTATCAGACTTGATTCCCCTCGCCGCCCGCGCCGCTGTGACAACATTATCACGTAGCACCTTTGAAGTGAATTTAACTATCACATTTTTGGGATTCGCATTATTTCTGTCCATATGAGGCACACGATGAATGGAGACAATATCGGAGGAGCTGATAGGATGTTTGATGAGTGTGCCAAATTTATCTAATATATGCAACAAGTTTTCATCCCGACGCTCGGGTAGATTTGCAATTTCAATATTAAATTGCCGGGCTTGTTGCTCCATCGACTCAATCTTGAGCTCCAGAGCCTCAATTCTGTCAGATCCAGCACTCCCACAGGACGCCAGACGATCCTCCACTGATTTTAAGCGTACGTCAAAATCATCCTGCCTATCACCTGAGTGGGTTAGTGATTTTTCAATATCCACCAATCGAGAGGATAAATCTTTTAACGAGTTGTTGATAGAGGACGATAACTTATGCAACTCATTCTCCAGGACTGCATTGACGGCATTTTTTATGATGGACGGTATGGTTTCATCCAACTGAGTCTTCCAGGAAGACAATTCCTGGTTTATTTTACGCTCAACCACTTCCACAACCGTGTCCATTATTTCGGATTCGGGCTGTTTGCGTTTACGTAAATTAATATAACATTCCTTGTCCAAACCTGGTGAAGATGCTCCCATTGATATATCAGGGTTGGATGGATGTTTTGTATTTAGCACAGGAGGCGGTGTACGCGTCGTCATAGTGCACCGTACTCCTCAGGTAACAGGGCGTATAAGGCACGGAAAAGAGATGCACACAATCGACTATAACCACGGACACTACACACAATTTAGATCTTTATTACAGATTGCTTTAAATCGCAAATTGAATGCTCAGACTATTAAAAATATTGTAGAAACGAGGTACACGTCTGATACATTGAAGATCCACACGACGAGTCGAGAGACGAGACGAGAGAGAGAGAGATATGATAGCTATTGGCCCAGTGTCGAGGTATACAATCGAGACCGGGTCTGTCCACAAGAGGGCCAAGCTTTACGTTTTAGGAGTTGACATCCACGCGGGTAGGCAATCCATGCACCTGTACGCAGCCTACAGACCCCCGATTGGGAATCTGGACCCGGCAGAGATAACCCGCCTAGTCGATACGGAGACTAATACACCTGTCCTTCTGGCTGGCGATTTCAATTGTAAACACACAGCATGGTGCGCCACGCACATTTGCCCAAGCGGACGTCGGTTGTTTGACGATGCGGAGCGCTGGGGCTATACTGTGCAGGGCCCCGAGGTCCCGTCGCATTATCCGTATAGTGATGCGGCGGTACCCGATGTCCTGGATTATAGTTCACAAGAACTTACACTGCCAACCTACGCAAGAGGTTCTACTGGAGAGCATGTTCTCGGACCATCTACCGGTACTCGTAACGATTCCAGAGACTCCACTTTCGGTCTCCCCACCGATCCCCAAGCGTCTTATCAACTGGGCCCAGTACACCGAAAAAGTAGACTCCAAGCTCGCGGCGTCGTTTCCCATCTCAACTCCGGATGATGTGGAGGAGCGGCTAGCGGTGCATATTACGGAGACTATCCAAACGGCCTTCAATGAGTCCTCCACCGAGACTAAGAAGCGACAACAATACTCGCCACTCCCCGATGCCATCAAGCGTAAGATAACAGATAAGTGACAAATCCATCGCCGTGCCGTCCCTTATATTGAATTGAGGGTGGGGGTGGATGGTGTGAGCGAAAAGATATTTAATAGTGGGGAATGGTTTACGTCAGTCTGTTTGTTCATGAGAGTAATTTTAGAATTTTTATGTTTATTAATTTCTAATTGTTCCCTAATATTTAGTTTTAAACCTTTGTCTATGGTGTGTAAAATTTGATATGTATTAGTGGGGGATAAATTATGTCCTTTGTCTATGAGATGCTCGGCGAAGTGTGACCTTTTTGGGCGATTGTTTTTATACATTTTTATACAGGCGGGATTTTATCTTTAGTGTTACAAAGTGATTTGAGTGAATTATGGGATAATTCACTCAAATCACTTTGTAACCCTAAAGATAAAATCCCGCCCAATAAAAAATCCGGCGTCTATAAGCTGTTCTGCGATGAATGTGAGCACGTTTATATCGGTCAAACGGGTCGTAACTTTATAACACGATTTCACGAATACGTATCGGCGTATAAAAACAATCGCCCAGAAAGGTCACACTTCGCCGAGCATCTCATAGACAAAGGACATAACTTATCCCCCACTAATACATATAGATAGATAGATAGATAGATAGATAAAACGTTTATTCGATCACTGATTAACACACACAAACAAATGTAAAAACAATAACACAACAAGTCTAAAAACAATAATATAATAATTATGATATACAAAGGTATGTGTGTGCTGCAGCAATACGAATGGGCCACAGCTCAGTGGTGAGATTGCTCAAGAGCAAAACACTGATTTTCAGCCGCAGCCTGTAGTGGGTACGAGTGCGTATCTGCTTGAGTTGTTACAAATGAATATAAGTTAATTGAAAATAATAAAATAGGCGATTTGATAATTATGCGATGAATAATTGAAAATTAGCAAATATAATTCATTGTGAAATTATATATAAAATTAAATTATAAGTTAAGTATAATTGACAGTGCCGCTAGTATCGAGCTTCAACAACATCAATCGCTACAGGTACCGTGTTGGAATACCAATTTTTTGACTTTCTAGTAAAAAGGATTTGATATTTTTTTTGAATGAGAACATGGATGTTATATGTCTGATAGGAGGTGGTATATTGTTCCAACATTTGGTAGCCTGATAGCGAAAGCTGCCCCTGAAGGCGACGGTTTTATGAGCTTGCACTGTCAAATAGGCTCGACAGAATCTTCTACCATATTTATTTGACGTCTGAGGAAATTTTAATTTGTCGAAGAGATACTGTGGACGATGGCAATTGATCACTCCGAACATCATACACGATAGGTGCAATTTTCGACGCGATTCCATATTGAGCATATTAGCTTTATTGAGGTAAGGCGAGATATGCGTACGAGGAGGAATATTGAAACAATAACGACAGCATGCATTTTGAACACGTTGTATTAAACGCTGTGTTTTGCATAGTAAACGAGGTCCATAAACTAAATCACCGTAATTAAGTCTGGACAAAACCAGCGATTCACACATTTTGATACGAACTTCTTCTGAAAGCAGATTGCGAATTTTATATAATACTTTCAGACGGTAAAAGCAGTTCCTAACAACACCTGCCACATGGGCCTCGAAGCGCAATTGACTATCGAAGATTATACCGAGATTTTTCGCTTCCTCTACCCTATCTACAGGCTTGCCGTGTATGGTGATAACAGGGTTCTTACATGTGATATTATTTATCACCGTCTTCGATCCAAAAAACATGCTTTTCGATTTAGAAGGATTAAGCACGAGGGAATTCCTAACAGACCAATCAGCAATGCTATTAAGATCCTCGTTCATCCTTTGAACGGTTAGTGAAGTCATAGAAGGAGACACAGATATATACACCTGCACATCGTCGGCATAAATATGGTACTTACAGTGTCTGATCACACGCGATAGATCGGCGCTGTATATTATAAAAAGTAGCGGTCCCAATATGGAACCCTGTGGTACACCACGATTCACGGGTTTTGATTGAGAATAGCAACAAGATCCATCACTTTTCATCAGCTTTACTCGTTGTGTTCGGCCATTCAAGTAACTATAAAACCAACTGATGGCGTGATGATCCAACCCATAATAGGTTAATTTTGACAATAAAAGAGATATATCGATGCAGTCAAATGCACGGGAAAAATCTAGTAAAGTCAAGATAGTACCACGTCCGTTGTCCTGTTCTTTAAGAATATTGTCAGTTACATCTAACAACGCTGTGAGTGTGCCACGGTTTCTACGGAATCCCGATTGGAATTCGGGTAATATATTATTTTTTTCTACATATCTCATTAATTGTGTGTGTACAGCCTTCTCCAAAACTTTGGAGAGGAAAGGCAATATGCTTATAGGTCTAAGATCTTTGCATTCTGTTGGATTATTTGTTTTAGGAACAGGAGTCACTAGGGAGTCAATCCACTGTGAGGGAACGATACCAGTGAGAAGTGATCGATTTACTATCTTTGTTATAATACCAAGGGTACAAGGGAGAGTCAATACAATCATATCCCTGCTAATACCATCCCATCCGATAGCGTTCGACTTTATAGAGGTGATATAATAAAAAACTTCTTTCTCTGAAACAGGCTGCAACTGGAATTTTGAATCACTGTATCGGTGATGCTCATAAAATGCATACTCAGAATTTGGTATAGTGTTTTTGATTGGTAAATCTAAAAAGTGATCATTAATATGATCAGGGTTCTCAAAACAACCAGGCAATACATCGTTTTTACTAGGGTCCACTAGAATCTTTTGTTTTAAATTTTTCCAAAATGTTTTACTATTGTTGATCTGAGAGTTGATGTGGTGATTAAAATATGCACGCTTCTCAGAAGCTATGCTCTTTTGAACCAACTTCTTAAGGTCAAAATAATATTTTTTATGTGCTTCTGTTCTTGTCTTCCGGTACCTTTCATGTGCATCATTACGCATTTTAATCATTAGCTTACAGTTATCAGTTATCCAGGGTAACGAATGGTTAGACCCGATTTTAATTTTTTTAATAGGGGCATGGTCATCATATATTTCAAGTAACATTTTGTTGAACTTATGAACCATCAAATCGACACCTGACAAGTCAGATAACGATTCCCAGTCCGCTGAATATAGGTCCCCATTAAAGGCATCCATATTCATGTCTTTGATTGGACGATATGAAACGCATTTCTGTACTGACTTTGGTTTCTTTAGCATAAGTTCAACATTAATCATGGCGTGTCCAATAGAGCCCGTGATATTGTCAACCGACACATCCCGTACCGGAGCATTGGTGCAGACAAGGTCTATCAGGGTATTCGTATTATAAGTTGAATGAGTAGGCACAGTGACCACCTGTTTAAGATCAGTACAGCGTAGAAACTCGGTGATTTTCCCAACGTTGACGTTCAACACATTTAACATATTTACATTAAAATCACCAAGTAGTATTAAATTATCATGGTTAGAAAAAAACATGACAGATTCCGTTAGAGCATCAATAAAAGTGTCAATGCTCAACCATTGTGGTCTATAGGCCGTCCCTATTGCTAGATTTAGACCACTGACACGTGTCGATAGCCACATCTGCTCGATACCAGCGACAGGGTGCTTAACAACACGCACACGAACACCGTGCTTCACATAAAATGCTACCCCTCCTCCGCGGCCGCCCCGCATATTTGAAGGCCGGGGAGAGCTGTGCAGTCTGTAACCGGGCGCAGTGGGCGCACACGCCTCCTCACCAGGTCTTAACCATGTTTCATTTATTGCTACAATATCAGCTTCAAATCGAGTCATTGCAGTCAGAAAATCATCATGTTTGGTATTGAGTGAACCGGCATTATATAAACCCAGTTTAAAAAACTTGTTTTTTCGAGTCATCATGATTCTAGTAAACGAATGCAGAGACGACGTAGATATAGCGCATAATTTAATGCAACAAATATTACCGAAGATAATTCATTTACCCGATGCATCAATGAAACCATCATGCATAAGTTAATTCTGACTTCGATGTATTTATAAATCATTGAAATATATATAATCAAATGTAATAGAAAGCGGAATAAGCATGAAAATAGATAAAATAATGTAATGTTATGATAACATATCGCATCTCGAGCCCAGTATTTTTGAATTGCCACAGCACACATCATACCTATGACACTCAAAATAAGCAGAGTGTAAATTAACCAACTATTATTAAAATTTGTTAAGCAAGCTAGAGACATAACAATACATACACAAACAAAATTAAGAAAATTCTTAGTAGACAAAACAGACAAAACAAAGCAGGTAACATGAATACAAGTTAAGCGGACCCTCAGGCGCTGCAAAGCAGTATTAGCAAGTACAGTGAACAACATAAAAATGCACAATGAGACACAGCACTTCAGTGTTAAGTATAAGATCAGGTAACATGAATACAAGCAATTAGTGTCAGTTATAAGCAGTATCAGCAACAGCCCAACAGAAACAGCATAGATAAAGGTGCAGAATGGCAACCTATGTGTCTGCATTTGAGCCAACGGTAGCAGTTCCAAAAACACGCATGAGGTCTCGTTCGCTGTAGATGCGATGGCGTAGCGCACCTATGTCCCGGTCCTGTCTCACAAAGATTCGGCCGTCCTTCGTCCACGCAAATCGCCACTTGTGCCTCTCAGTTAACTCACGTGTCCTACGGAACAATTGGCGATTAACTTTTGTGAGTCTCTCATTAACAAAAAACCGGCGTGGCGGTCCCGGCAGCCCCGAATCCTCTGTGGTGGTTCCCCGCCGAACGCGCGCTGCTCGCAGGAGCTGGTCGCGAAGGGCTCGACGCGCCAAGCGAACGACTATTACACGAGGACGTGACCCAATTGAAGAAGTCGCCCCTTGTCCAGGCGGCGGGCCCACTCGTGTGACGCACACTATATCCTCCTCCACCAATTTGACCCCAAGTTTGTGAGCCAGGGTCATTGTTATGTGCGGTAGGCCTTCTCCACCTTGTTCGGCTACACCTGATATTTCTACATCATTTAACAGCAACTCCTGGTCACGGTCATTCAATTCGCTCTTTAGTTGTTGCAAAGAGTCTAGCAACGATTGTTCGACACTACCACCGACCGTACCTCGCTCCTCCACCATACGCTCAAGGCTATCCATGCGTCCAACCAATCGCTCAACCCGCTTATCGCACTCGTCCATTCTAGAGTTAAGCTTAGAAAATGTTTCCTCTAATCGTTGCATCTGAAGTCGCGTAGCGCTCATCTCCTCTCGGAATTGGCGTAGCTCAAAAGTAAGTGATTGCAGGTTCGAAATATCAAGAGTTTCGTTATGGGCAGAAGCATTGAGATTTGTTATTGGTAGGGTCAAAGATAAGTCCACCTGCGCGTCCGGACTTTTTATCGCTGCTCCGCGACGCTGCATAACACAATAATTTTCAGGACGCACGGGAGTATTGGTGTTGTCCATTTTAGGCTGTTTGCTGACACACTGCACGCACTTCCAACTAGCCCTATGTTCAGGCGTCATAATTTTTAGGCGCTCAGTTGATACATTTGCGCAGATATGGTCGTATGATTGGCCGCAGGTGCCACAGCCTATGTACTGATGGTCTTTTATTGTATTTAGGCATCCAGCACAGCATACATTATGTGACTGCATTTTAGGCACGTCAATTTAGTTTAGAGTGCAAAAACAAAAAAATCAAAATAAAAAAAAATAAAAAAAAAAAAAAATCAAAAACAAAAAGTAATTATATCAGAATCGAACACAGCAGTGTAAGGAACATAGGCACGTATTCTACCGCAGCGCTGTCACGGTAATAATATTAAATGCGAAAGTAACAGTCACATACGCCGTTGCGTAGTAGGCGAAATTTATGCCGGGCGGGCAGGCGAGTGACTAACAATGATTCACAAGCTCACCGCACTGAATCCCACAGAACTACCGTGCAATACACTGATAATTACACTGTTAATTCTTTGATTTGCACTATAATTATCGCACTTTAGAACTCAGTTCAATCACTATTAGTAAGTTTTTAGAGTAAATATTATGCTATTACGAATTTCAAAGCGAACTATCACCAATTATCAAATAAAACGAATTAATAAGTAAGAGCATAAACAAACACGTCAGGTACGTTCCGAGTCGCACCCGCAACCCCTTATCAAATTTTACACACCATAGACAAAGGTTTAGAACTAAATATTAGGGAACAATTAGAAATTAATAAACATAAAAATTCTAGAATTACTCTCATGAACAAACAGACTGACGTAAACCATTCCCCACTATTAAATATCTTTTCGCTCACACTATCCACCCCCACCCTCAATTCAATATAAGGGACGGCACTGCGATGGATTTGTCACTTGTAGCATGTTATTCTTACGATTAACGTCTACAACGCCTGATGATGCCTCGTGGAGAGGCGAAACACGTGTCGCAGCGACGACCAGGCCAGTCGTGGCAGCGACGGTGGTGGTGGGGGCATGCGGATTCTGTTCCAGATGGCGGACGACAGCAGCAGCCGAGGCAGAGACTACCGGAGCAGCCATGGCAGCGTCGGCATGTTGCACGTACTAACAGTAGTGGGTGGGTGCCGGCCGGCGCAAGGCCGCATGAACTAATTGGTGGCGGAAGCACACAAAGCAGGTTAGATCAAATTGCATGTAAATTTGACTTTCGCAAAATAACGCCTGAATCTATTAACTGTTTTTCCTTTGGTTACACTTTTGTTTTACCTATAATTATGTTAGTAGAAAAAGTAATGTATTCCACTGCATTAGAAATAGTAGTGGCTATCATTTTAGTGCAGTGGCATAAACTACTATTATAAGATTATCAGCATTTATAAATTTGTTTGAATTATTCACATAATTATTCTTTTTCATGTAAAACAGGGCAATAAATGAAAATTTGATTAATTTATTAACACTTTGAAGAATAGTTACGAATATAAAATACTACTTTGAATAAATATTTCTTACAGCCTAAAATAATGTTCACAACGACAGACAGTATTTTTTATTAACTAAGTATTAAGATTGAAAGTAATGTATTGATAAATAATTTGAGAGACTTATCCACATTAATTACAATAATTTTAGTGGTGTTAGATTCAATTTAACATTAAATATTTCCTACAATGATTGGGTGGATTATCCTATGTAATATCCTTTTATTATATAAAGTAAGGAGGCCTGTATATGTACATACCTGATGTAAAGTGGTTACCGTAGCATATGCACGATTGCAAAATAGGAAACATAATCGACAACAACTCTGCTGTTAACACAGTAACTCCTAAGAGCTTCCTGGTAGCCATACTCACTCACAGAAATTACCCTTTAAGGAGTTGTTATTTGGTTGCGGTTTTCTGTAAGGTGGTACTTCCCCAGTCAGGGATGCGCCCTATCTCTCTTAAAAACACGTAGACTATGACAAACAGACATATTTTTGCATACAAATTTCTATCCTGTGAGGGAATCAAATGCACCTTCTTGGTGTTTTTTTTTATACCACTAAGGTGGCAATGAAGCATACGATCTGCCTGTTGGTAAACAGTCACCGTAGCCTATGGACATTTGCAACACCAGGGGTGCCACTCATGCGTTGCCGACCCTAAAAAATGCTAAAAACTTTGTGTTAAAACATTCCTAAGTGGTTAGGTTAGGTTAGGCACGTTATATTGTGTTTAACAACTTCAAATAATTGAAAATATTAATTCACCTTCTCTCATTGACACTGTTTCTTCTTCCTAGGGGTTATCCCGTTTCTTAATCCATTAGGATTGCTGGTATCCGCTGCCTAAGCCTAAAGAATTGGTAAAGACACAGACTTTGACGGTGAGCGACTGCCGTCAGACCTCCACAATCCAGAGGGAAAACCAGATCTTTCTTAGGTTAGGTCAATCGAAATAGAATTTCTAGGACGTGCGGATTTCCTCACGATGTTTTCCTTCACCGCCGAGCAAGTGATAATTACAAATATGTGCATAAATCCGAAAACACGAATTTAGTGGTACGCCAGGATTCGAACCGGGATCAGTTGCTCAATAGGCAGGTTTGTTATCCATTGGGCTATTGAGCGTTGATATATATGTAGATAAATCCGAAAACACGAATTTAACGGTATATGCCATTTGTTTAGCGATGTATATGTTATGTTATTTGCTTAGTAATTCTAATATTTTTTTATATTATAATACCTCGTAGGGTAGTTTACAAGCATACGGCTCACCTGATATAAAGTGGTTACAACCATTCGGGAAGTTGTTTTATTTGGCTGCGGTTTTCTGTGAGGTGGAGGTACTTCCACAGACGGGCTGCGTTGATGCGCCCTACCACTATATAAATGAAATTGAATATGGTCAATGATTTTTGGTGGAAATAGTACAGATTGAGCAGCGCTTAATTCCTCGAAATGCACTGAAACAGACAGTATATTTTTTAAACTTTCCTAGAGATTTTGAAGTATGGACATGTCCGTAATTGTTCTAAAATCGATAAAGATTAAAGCCCTTCAATTTATATTAAGCCGAATAGTGAATTTTATATTATACATAATTAAACACAATATCGATTTACCCGGAAAATGATCTTGAGCTGGCAACACTAGCTGACAGGGTGATGCACAGACAGTGATACGCTACTATGTCATGCGACTGAACAGAAAGAAGAAAAAGGTAAGGAAAATAAACAACAACAGCATTAGTCAAGCCATTGCTCCTTTCATTTCTGTGTTTTTTAATATTTAGCTGCATTTTGTGTGATTCCTCCACGACGTCTCTTTCAACTAGGAATATAAAACGGTATATTTGATGTTATAGAAATCACACAAATAATATTAAATCATACCTAAATACTGCTTTAGTAGAATACAAATTCACTTGTAAGTAGGTACCTAAATACTACCATAATTATTGCTAGATTGTCAAATATCATCAACTTTTCAATTAGCAGTTGTAATTGACGTCGACAAAATACACGCATAAATTAAATTAAATTAACAGGATACATATACGTGTCAGGTCACAGTGTCACAGGGTGACCTGACACTCATCATAAGTGTCCGCCCGAAGCTTCGCCTTCCTTCGGCCACCTTCGGCAAAAAAAACGCCCCGGACGTGTGTGTCGAGAAGCCACATTGCGTCAAGAAGACAAGTTCGTACGTGCATATAAACAGCTACTTTGTTTAGTGTTTCGTATTTGTTTT
Source organism: Pyralis farinalis (assembly GCA_947507595.1). Lineage (NCBI taxonomy): Eukaryota > Metazoa > Arthropoda > Insecta > Lepidoptera > Pyralidae > Pyralis > Pyralis farinalis. Next base: position 28,256,613 of record OX382273.1, on the reverse strand, counting down.
ATTTCAATTTGTGATAGTTATTATGATTGAGAGGTAGAGAAGACTGAGCTAGTGAAAAGTACATAAAAACGTAAGTATTCGTTTAGTAAAAACCAATAGTTTGTTTACAGTATTTATAATTAATTGATTAAGATAAGTTATATATTTCACAATAATATTTTAAATGTTATTTATTAGTTAATATCTGTTCTTGATGTTATGATTTAAAAGTCATACTAAAAGTCACTATTATTTGATGGAATATATAAATAATATAAATATACAATAATAAATATTGTAGCACAAATTACACAGCGCCATCTAGCTCCAAAGTAAGCGAAGCTTGTGTTTTGGGTACTAGACAACTGATAAATGTACGTAAACACATTTTTTTTTGTAAATACATACTTATTATACAGAGAAAATACCGAGACCAAGACAATGGTCTAATAGTTGAAGAAAAAAAATATTTCTACATTCTATTTTTTTTGCAGGTACATAAAGTCATCTTAGGATCTCATATGGGAATACATTTGGAAAAAAATGATTAAGCAACTTGTAAAATATGTAGTAAATCTTTGTCTCTTGGGAGTGCCTTATCGAAGAAACAGACTACAACCAAGAATATTATTGTAAGATAATGTAGCCAATCTTAAACAAAATTTCATAGAGCTTTTAAGCATCCAGCTTCGGCTTCGGCTTTGGCCGAAGGTTGTGGCGATAACCGATTAATCGGCTTTCTTTTCGGCTTCGGACAGAAATTGACCATCGGTTGGACATTACTCATCATTTTAGCCGAAGGATATCCACTGTTGAACATAAGCCTATCCCTTAGAGTTTCACAGCGATCGGTCCTGTGCCGCATGCATTTATCAGCTTCTTGCGATCTTCTCAAGATCGTCGGTCCATCGTGTGAGAGGCCGTCCTAGACCTTTCTATTTACGTAGCCTATTCACTGCCACTTCTGTTTGCTGATCCTTAGAACCACGTCCATAACTCATTTCTGAATCTATCTCTCAGAGAAATTTCACACAATCACTGCTATATAATATACTCATGATATGCAAAGCTATGAATCATACATACCTTTTCAATACTAAGTGTTCTCTAGTTGGTCATTAATACTTTTCCTTCTGTTACTTTATGGAGAAATGATGCTCCGCATATTGAGCAGTATCCTTTCCATACCCACATCAGATAGTAATTTGTAATATACTAATTATATTTAATGGTATATCCAGACTGGGATCTATACTGTACACAAAATTGTTTACGCCGTATTCTTTTTATTTGAATAGTATCTGCGAATGAAAGACGGTGACGAATGGTGCCATAAGTATTCTTTTTAACATTTTTTCATACGGATCTCTAAACACAAAATCACAATGGCCAAAGTGTAATTTATTCCTGAAATCCTAAATAGCTTTAACTACGTTTTATTTTACAATAAAGCAATTGAACAAAGGAAAACATTGAAACTGGAACATATCTCAAAGAGCGTACATAACGAGGACTTCAAAACACTTTTGAAATTTCTCCAACTGTTAAACAATAGCCAATTTAATGAGAACTGCCGAGATCCCCTCTCCGAGAAAAATAAGTGACTAGTCGGCGACATTCAATGAAGTTTCATGGTTCAAGAATTATTAGCCGTTTTCGAGTTTGTTTTGTCCTCAGAATACGGCTGCTGTTTACACTAATACGCACGTTGTATATTTTGTAAACACATTTATTACAGTCATCTAGTACGATTGATATGGTTATCTCCTTATGGCTGATATGCTTACCCTTAATATGGAAAGGAAGTAGTTCGCTATTGCTAAAGTTTGGAGTGCAGTGCGATGAGCGATCGAATAAGATCGCGTTCCGCCACTCAGCACAATCACTAATATTAATTTGCGAATTCAGCAATGCCGTCGCTATGGATCCGAACTATTCATAGTCAACGACGTGTTTATACAACTCATCATTGACCATATGGCGAAATTAGCATTATATGAATTTGCAAGTCTACCTTCAGTGTGGATGAGATTTGTGGCGGTAAGACGCTGCTGTTTCAGACACTGACACACAAGTGAGAGTATTAAGACGACACACCTTCTCTCATAGTGAAAGATTTGCACAAGCTGCCATCTATCACACTGGAACGCCTCGACATTAATCCACTGTTGATGGAAATCTGAAGCCTGAAAGCCAGTCTCGCTGATGTTCAGTTAAAAACAGGAACATCGAAACATCGTTTAGTGGGGTACGTACGGAAACGACTAAACGGACTATTACTATGAAAAATGAAAGCTGGGTATGACAGAAAGAGGATGACAGTAGATTTTTTTTGTAGGACACTGCTATAGTTAAGAATCAAAATTACAATTCTTTGGAGTTGTCAGCGGATAGAGCTTTGGGAAATATAATGGGATGGTTGATGGCTAATGATGTGCATATTAATCTAAGTAAAACTAAAATCCAGAAAATACTAAACATCCAATACGATAGCGAAAAAATAGAGGGGGTCAATTCTTTTAAATTCTTGACGATACACATTGATAATATCTTAACTGGAAAATTCAAATCAAAAGGCTTGATCGTATGCTCTCACATGCTCTAAAAAGAGTACGCGAAACGGTCTTAACGGAAGCTCCTCTGACGGTTTACCATGGCTTTGTATCGTCTGTGCTCAATTATGGAATATTGCTTTGGGGTAACTCTGTTGATGTACACAGAGCCTTCATATGATGTATCCGCGCTTGCTTCCACTGCCCTGCATTTACATTAGAGAAGATTGTCTTTTTGTCAAATACTTTCCTAGGTATTTGAAAATACGGTGGAGTGTGATATCCAAAAATTTAAGGCAAAAATATCATGATAAAGTTGTAAAGGTGAAACCAGTTGGTTGTAAAATTGAGAAGTGGAATCTGTACAAGTGTTAACTTTAACAAAAAAAAGCTATCAAGGCTTAGTGTATCAAGCTCCCTGTCACAAGGATATATATAAGCGGAATGTATATAATATGACTATTACCATTTATAATTAACTTCCAGAAGATGTAAAGTTACTGAAAGGGACAGTGTTTGTGTTTAAGAAAGATCTGACAAAATGGCTTTTAAATAAATGTTTTTATAATATAATGAATACTTGAACTGGCAACAATTAATACAATATTGAAATTAAACTATTTTTAACGGAAGTATCGCGTATTTTATTTATTTTGTTGAAACCTGACGTTTCGAACGCTTTGCAGCGTCCGTGGTCGCAGGAAAGACTAAGGTGGTATTTGTCTTACATTAGTTATTCAATTATTACATCTACCGACATGGATGGATTAATTATATATGTTCCGATTTACACAAAAATCGCTTACAGTGTCCGAACATTTTTTAGTAGATCTTTGGATTTGTGACTTGATTATTTTCAGTCCTAAAAATAATCAAGTCACAAATCCAAATATAAAAATAAAGTCATTAATCCATCCATGTCGGTAGATGTAATAATTGAATAACTAATGTAAGACAAATACCACCTTAGTCTTTCCTGCGACCACGGACGCTGCAAAGCGTTCGAAACGTCAGGTTTCAACAAAATAAATAAAACACGCGATACTTCCGTTAAAAATAGTTTAATTTCAATGTGTAACAATCGCGAAAACCTAAGACAATAATTAATACAATATTTTTGAAAATTTGATTTACATAGGTATATTTCGTTTATTAAATTTGTAAATTTTGACATTTGTATAAAAAATTGCAGGCTAAACACACGCACCATCGTTACTGTAAGACCTTTAAAACTGTGTTACTAGCAAAAATGTTTAATAATAAGCAGTCTGATTATAAAAGTATATTTATAATGTTAGCAGCAATTAAACAATTTCGTTGAGGGTCAAGTATCCCTGTGAGTAAGATCACCAGAAAATGTCCACCAGGTATTGGATGCGTTGGGCAGCGGACTGTAACGAGCAAGCGGCACCTTTTATTGCAATGTTCCTATCAACTTTCAATAAGGTTTATCAACTTGCATACCTATACTTCGCAAGGCATGCAAAGGCAAGACAAGAAAAAACGCACTTTATTGGTCCAGCGCTCATAATTGTTGATTTTTAGTACTTAGTGCAGTCTTCATTTATAATATGAACGATATATTATTAATAAAATAAATGTTTTTAGAGACTAATAATATGAGACCTCATCCATTTATGATGTAGGTACTCTACCTGTCGATAAAGAGGCACTGGTGAAAACTAGAAATACACCTGAAGTAATGATCAACATAAAAACAATAATAACACCGAGCGTAGGAAAAAACTTTTAAAATAAAAAAGTAGAACCTACTCCATTGAAGTTGAAGATTTTTCATACAGAGCTAAGTATACTTCATCTCGTGGAAAAGTCTTATGCTCGTCGCTGCGATCACGGATACCACAGCGTTGACATCGTCGGCTGCGTTCACGGCTTTTTATTTAGTATTCTATAAGCTCATTTATATCCGGGCGATCTCTCCGCCGCGTGATCATCGCCGCTGTACCGTGGCTGTGCTAGGGGAGGTGACTATTGATAATAACGCAATCGACTAATTCTTGATTAGTATTTAGATTGATTATTAATAGAAATTTCGCCTTCCTTTTGTACATAAAATGATAATAATTAGACATTTCTATTAAGATATATATATATACTAACTCGTTGCTCATTGAATATTTAATACCAAATAAAAATAGTTATTTAGACCAAATTAAAAAATCGAAAGAGGTGACATCTATGCAACCCACGAGCTAATAATTTCATCACTACGTCACTCTGAAATCCATGAACATAACCTCAAAATCAGTCAAAATTAAAATCTATATTTTAAAATTATTTTAGATAATATTTATCTGTAAGAATTTAATTCTTTCGATGAGCTCGATGGCGCAGTGGCGAAAGGCGCTGTTACGCTGTTACGTTACTTTGACACCAACACTCGTGGGTTCTATTTTCACACAGGGGAAACATTTGCGTGTATGAACATGTGTGTTTGTTTTGGTCTGGATGAGAAAATTCTTAGAAGATAATAATTTAGGTCGGTGTGAGTGGCAGCACAGCACAGAATTTATGGCCTCAAACGCGGCAGCCCGCTTTCAAATCTCCGATTTAAATGCCAATCAAAGTGCACTTTTATCTTTTACGGCTGTTTTGAATTTTGCATATGAACTGTTCCATTATAAATTATATTCTCGCTTTTAGTATGCTAATAGTATTTATTATTCGTAGCATGTATTTATATTAGTAATTTGTGGCACATATAAGTACAATCAAAAATCGAGAAGAACGTTTGTGTATCCTACAATTTCATGAGAAATTAAGAGAAAAAACACAAAGGCAAATTCAAACAAACGACGTGATATAAAATGAAACAAATACGTCAAAGAGGAGAATGGAAACTTAATAACATCAAATGATGCTAGAAACCACAGGTAAAACGTGTATCAATACCAACTGTTAAATGCCTCATTTAATAGTTGTTGTTTTTCCTCAAGCGAGGAATTTTGTATTCAATCATAAAACAATTTAGTTCATATTTTATTTCAATAGGACCTAATATTTAAATAAAATATAACATACAAGTTATAACTGCATATAGGTATATAAAATGTCGCTTACAAAGATGACTTTAACAAAGTTCTTGACCCCGATAATGTTCCGGCTGACGTATGGAAATTGATGTAAAATGTTACGCTGCCCTTGGTAACTCAAGTATATAAAAATCCTACTTGAAGCTCAAATACCTACATATTGCTGCTTTAGCATTGTACGTTCCGTTTACAAAATAAAGAAATTAAATATAGAACAACTGCAATGAGACAAACGTGATATCATACTCTAGGTGTTAGTAATAGGTACCCTTTAACCCTTCGAAACCCGGGTGGTCATATATGACCACCCGGGTTTCGAACCCGGTTTTTCACCCGGTTTTTCACCCGGTTTTCGTCATTTTCTAATATACCAGAAAATCTATATGGTAGGAGTTTTGTTTTAGAAATTATCCAGACATTCCGTATTCTTGTCAAAATGCTGAAAGAATAACGCAAATCTGTACTTTAGCTACATGCTCTTAACAAGGTTTTACTGGGTCTTCAGAATAATTGGTATGTGTATTGTTCTTACCAATGCTTTTAATATATCAACAATAGAGACATTTATTTATTTCAAACATCACTCTCCAAATTTCCGAAGCATATATTTGTATCCATTTCATATCTAAAAATTAGAGACGTAAAAATGTATGGAATTTCATTCCCGGTATGTTTTTACTTTTTAACTTTAATAAACGCGATGCAGTTAAAAGTGAAAACTATTCCTCGCCATCCATTCGACATAAAAGAAACTAATTAATTCGAATAGTGGCGTAGATTCCAAGCTTTTGCAAAAAACTGACCTCTGAAAATTTAATTACAGTCGCTTGTCTAAAAAGTAAAATATAGTTAGTTACAAGTCCATAACATATAGCGCATGGATGGATTTAGAGCAGTGATAGTCCAGTGGATAGAGAACCGTCCTATTGACCAACTGGCCCACTGTGCGAATCCTGTCACATACCATTAAATTTATGTTTAAGGCCGGTTACAGTGCTCGACCGACCGTCAGTGCGAATCGTCCGTCCTGATGATACGCATTAACCGACCATCAGTTTGTATCATTCAGTGCTCTCCTGACCAACAAACTGACCGTGCTTTTACGAGTTGTTTAATTGCTGCTTATTATCTTTGTAGACGTTTTAGGAACAGAAGACGTAGATATCACGTACACCCGATCGTCGCCCAAACAGCATTTCAAGGGGTCCACCGTTCGGTGCAGCACTGAACGCGTTCATTTGTTTCCATAGCGCGTCGGTCGACCGACGATACGCATGCGCACGCGCTCGACCGACGACGGTCCTCGTACGCAGTGCGTAGCAATATGCGCGTGCGTACGCTCGGTCGAGCACTGTACGATTTATGATTTTTCATACAAATGACAAGCGCGACTGACGTACGCACCGACGGTCGGTCGAGCACTGTAGCCGGCCTTAGGATTTATGTTCATATTTACAATTATCACTTGCTCGGCGGTGAAGGAAAACATCACATGAGGAAACCCGCACGTCCAAGAAATTATATTTCGAAAGACGTGTGACCTAAGTAAGGTCTAGTTTTCCCATTGGGTTGTAGATGTTTGACGGCAGTTGCTCTAGATAAAATTTAGTATCTTCGCCAACTCCTTAGGTAACGAACCCTACCAATCCTAATGGATTAAAAAATGGGGTAACGCTAAGAAGAAGATCATATAGCGTATGGCAATGAAAAGTGATATCAATGGATGGAATAAATATTCCTGCTCGTTCAGAAATATTAATAGATGTCCAAGCAATTACTGTAAATTAATTATGTGAGAGTACAAAAACAGATTAGCCCAACAGGATATACATTTATTTAAAGGAAATATAATTCAAAAACAGTTAAGAATGCGCAAGCTTGCATTGCCAGAGGAACACCTGGCTCGTCAATTATTTAACAATTAAATTTTTTTTTTAATTTGTCGGCCATTTTGACCATGTTCCTTAAGAGATAGGAAGGTGAACGGTGTTCTTGATCATTCCTGTTCTACTTTTTTATGCTGAATCCGAATCTGAAGTCAAAATTCGAATATTCGAAAGAAACGCACACACCGACAAACGCACAGTGAAACATATAGATTTCATATAGGAACGGTGTTCCTGAATATGACCAGGTCATTCATTAAATTGCAATATTTTATAAAAACGCTTTTTGATTATTTTAACCCGATATCAGAATTATGCAGACTGTTTGAAAACAATCAGGTATTCATACCGGAAATTTGTTATACGTGAACGTTTACCAACATGTAAAAACAACAAGTTTGAACACATACCACTAATCTAAATACTACAAAGTGTAACTAAGCGGAGGATAGAGAAACTGGATGGCCTCGTTAAGTGTGTCAGTCTGGTCGATTATGTAAGTCAACAATGGCGGCGGGTGCCATTTGGGCGATTTGAAAACAGTAATATTCCAGGAGAAATCAATATTTAATACAAATCACTATCTGTAGCAGATCTTATTTATAATCTCAATGCAATCCGCGTGAGAACAAATACGTAATTACTTTTTAGTTCATAGAATTCAAACACGTTTTTCGTACTCAGTCTGCTACCAATATATGGAAAGCGATCGACTGTTACGCGTTAATTAGTTCCTCCTGCTACATATACTGAACATTGCAGTTTCTAAATTCCGCTGCAGCAAGTTTGCTAAAAGTACCCGCAAGTAAAATTAAAAACATCATGTGTCCTTATAAGAAAGCATACTTTATATGAAGCTTCAATCATGATACCTGACATACATTAATTTGACTTTTAACTATTAAAGGATAATTTTGCCCATTCATGGTTTCAAGTTGTGCATAGTTAGATTAACATTGAAGATCAAATCATTATTTTTTACTACGTCTACCAAAAAATTGAGCCATAATATCTCCGTAGAATAAATTACAAAATATTAAAAAAAACTTTGTTATCATAGCATAACTCACAAATTCCGGTTTGCCGGCGAAAGACGTGTGACCTTACCTAAGAATGATCTGGCTTTCTCTCGTGTTGGTAGGTCTGACGACAGTCGCTCCGTGGGAAAATTAGTATCTTCGCCAAATAATTAGGCATAGCTAGCGAACCCCGCTAATCCTAATGGATTAGATTGGATAACGCTCAAAAGCAGACTATACTCGATAACGTAACAATGCATATAAACTGTGGAAAATTTATTTCCTGTAAGTATTTATAGATCATCCCGATATTAATCTTGACATTTAATATATGTTCAGCAACGGCCTGCATTCTGTAATTTAAATAAGATGCAATTAAGTTCTGATCTTTACCTCTAACTCCATAATGGCTCAGCTTGAGGAATAACGACCATTCGTCGCCCAATTGGCTTAACTAACGCGACCCAGTAGTTGATCTACCTACAGTAAAACCGTAATGCGCATCATGCAAATAATGCTTGACAATAGCAACTCTAAGATAAATATTAATAGTATATAATAATAGGGGTTAAACTATGAACTTGCCGTTTTATAGTAATAGATACTTTGAATTGACATTAAACCTTCAAAAAAATGTGCAACAATTGATTTTCAAAATTCAATTGTTTTTTTATTCAGCCTCGACGGGAAAGATGGATACTTCGAAAATCCGAGTGATTTTTGAATACGAGTTCCGACGCAGAACGGCATCAGAAACAGCTTGTAATATCAATGTTGGGTTTGGAGAGGAGACTGCTAATGAACGCACCGTTTTTGGTTTAAACGCTTTCGTAATGAAAACTTCGACTTGAAGTACGAACCACGTGAAAGATCTCGCTCACAGGTGAATAATGCTGAATTGAAGGAGATGATGGAAGTCGATCCGAGTCAAACTACCCCGGAATCAGCGGCATGGTTTAATATTACCTTACCTAAAATATTGACTCATTGCATCAAATCAAAACATGAAAAATGTGTGCCTCGTGATTTGACTGATCTGCAGAAAGAAAAGGGTGTTGAAACTTGTGTTACCTTGTTGAATCGGTACAGAAATGAAGGAATATTAGATTGAATAGTGACATGTGAATTCTGTGAATTCTTTATGATAGCCGTTAGCGAAAAATGCAATGGCTGACCCCAGGTCAAACGCCGCAACAGTGACCTAAAGCAAGCTTACCTATAAAAAGGTAATTGTAATTTCATGGCGTTATTCACTATAGCTTTCTACTACTACATTTTGTTTGATGAATAATGAATGATACGTTATTTCGTGTGTTGAATGTATGAAGATGAATGACGCGTTTGACAGTTTGAACGAATGTGTGAATGAATGAAAGGGAGTCGTTTAAATAGTTGGAAATCGGCTAATTTTGATAGTAAGCCTTCAGAACCCGTTATATACCTTTTCCCATACATTTCGCGGTCATATATGACCACACGGATTTCGAAGGTTGCCATAATCTTATTTATTCTACAACCAATTTTATACTGTTATTCGTATTGTGGTAACTTTGTTTGTAATATTATTGTCCTGCATATATCATTATCTAAATTTATATATTTGTCCAGTCTGTGTCTGTGGTTCTTCCGTGAAGTCACTAGACAGGTCCCCTCTGAAAACCAGCGCCAGCTCTCATAAAGCTGGCAATATGCTGAGATGGTACCTTTTTGTTACATCACACGACACCACTTTGTTTGTTTTTTAGTGTTTTATTGTACTGTTTTCTCTTTCTATTTTTGTATTTGTATGTTCGTCGCTGTTTAATTAGTACTCTGTATGGTGTTGTGTTATGTCCAAATAAACGTTTTACTTTCTTTCTTCTTTCTTTCTTTCTCAGGTCTGGTCAAGCAATAACAGCAGATATTTACTGTGCCGAACTTCGAACAATGACGGCGAAACAGGCAGTGAATCAGCCCCGACTCGTGAATCGATCTTCACCATTATTGCTCCATGATAACGCAAGACCTCGCACTGCACGAGAAACCGTTGTAACTCTTCAAGAGCTGCAGTTAGAAATCCTCCGTACTCGAAAGACTCCACTTACTACCATTATTTTCGTAATTTAGACAATTTTCTATGTGGTACAAAATGTTCTCCTCAGGAGGCAGTACAAACAGCTTTCACACATCGCAAACGCATAAATAAATTTCCGATTAGATGTCAATTTCATACTTTAACCCCTAATACTATATGAGGAGTAACAGTACAAAGTGTATTAACTCCTCCAATATAACTTTTGAGATAAAGGCGTAATCCATAATATTTGAATATTGTTTGAAATATTATGTACTTTTAGTTCTTTGTTGTAATAAAAAATTTGGTTCGTCATAATTTGACATGAGTTAGAAGGTTTATAAGTTACTACTACTTTGTTTTTTTTTATTTGTTTAGATGACGTGTTTCATATTTTTTTTATACAATGTCGGGTGGCATACAAGCTTACGATCCGTAAAGCGATTACCGTAGCCTATGATCGCTTGCAATCATTATGTATCACTCGCGTGATGCCTCATCTGCTGCTAAAATAGCAACTCCTTTGGTGCTTACTGGTGACCTTACTCATACGCAGAAACACAGCAACCCTCTAGGAAGTTGTTATTTGGCTGGGGGTTTTCTGTGAGCTAGAGGTACTTCCCCAGGGAGGCTGTTTTCATGCGCTCTTTCTCTTTTAAATACCCCCAGATCAAGACAAATAGACTTTTGTCATGATAGATATTTGTCAGATAGTTAATGCACGCAAATATTTGACATGTGTGTGAATCGAATCCACGAGCGTTGGTATCAATAGAAGGCGACAGTGCATTTTTCCACTGCGCCACCGTCCTCGCCAAAAATTGTATAGTTATTTTGTATTATTTATATTGTGATCACATTGTGACATTATAATCGACAATGTGTATTGAAATTGTACAGATGTAGAGTGCGTGGAGCACCACCACTTGGTTCGAGACATGTCTGCCTGCACCTTTGTACAACTCTCTTCTATATTGTGAATATGTGTCTCCACTGGTACAAATAAAACTTCTGGTACAAATAAATCTATCTCATCTTTAAGATCAATATCGGTCTTAGAGTTGCCATTGATTAAATATTATCTTTTCGAACATTTTACTTAAATCTGGCAATATTTGGAATTTCCTAGTTTACTATTTTCCCTTAATTTGAATAATGGAATCAGTTTACTAAAGTAGGACTTTTCTGCATATAAGTCAAACATTTTATCGCTTCTTACCAAAATATATGTAGTTGTGCAATCATTACAATAAAATTTATTTATGTTTTTATATGTTTGAATATTTTTTGGTAAATCATCTAATACATTATGACACTTCTTATTTTTGTATATGTAATGATCCAAATACGAATGTGCGCCCCAAAAATGTTTAAGGGCAATATTTATCGACTTTTCCTCATATAGCTAGGGAAGTGACTAAAGGTTACAAAGCTAATGTACGAGTATTATAATAGCCGAAATAAAGGGAAAAACAAATAACTGGGTAATACAGAAACAAAGAACATTGGAAGAGCAATGGCCCAGTGGATAAAGGGTCAGCATATTAACCGACAGTCTTTGGTCGAATCCAGGCATGGGGATGTATGACTAAATTTGTGTTTTTGGATTTATGTACGTATTTATTATTTATTTTATATTTAATTATCACGTTCAACAAATTACCTATATATTTCGAGAGGCGTGGGGCCTAACCAAAGAAAGGTCTGATTTTCCCTGTAGGTTACGGAGATCTGGCCGAAGTCGCTTCACGTCTATGTCAAAATCTTCGTAATTAAATATGACTGTGCTCTGTCTTCTCTTGGCCAGAGGTGCAGTGTGAAGGGTGCACTACGTACCAACGAGGTAGATGGTATCACTTTAATATCATGATAATTGATCGAGACTATGTTAGGGTATGCACACTTATATTCATTTTGTGAAAGGTCAATGATTATTTATAAAAGAACGTATTAGTGAAACCATTCTATTTTTTTCTTATAAAACCCGATTAAGATTATTCGTTTGATAAACTTCTGAGTAAAGAGATTGAGACTAGTATCTGTGGCGGGAAAATGGATGCCCACAAGATTTATTTTTGAACAAATTGAGGCCGAGGCTGCGTTGGGCTACTCTGAGTTTGTCTAGTACCTCTTTAATGAAATCCAAATCTCACCTTCATAAGGGAGAACTGGCAGACCGTGTATAGCGAGTCCTCTTTTTGCTTTCGCTTGATCTATATTTTAAAAGTAAATTTGTAGTAGGCAGTCCACGCTTATCTTATGCTCCGATTGATTTCATTTACCTGGTTTTCCTTTTCTATTACCGCTTCTTGACAAGTGTATGCAAGTAAAAACGTAAAAATATGCTCTTTCGTTAAGACAACTAATAAATTTTCAAGTCTGCTTTATATACGTCAGATAAAAATATAAATAAAATATAAATATTGTCGGACAAATTACACCGCGCCATCTAGCCCCAAAGTAAGCGAAGCTTGTGTTATGGGTACTAGACAACTGATAAACATACGTAATTTTTTTTTTTGTAAATACATACTTATTATACATAGAAAATACCCAGATATATCAGTCAGATGATGTGTTAAATAGATTAATACAATCGTAAAGCTATTAGTCTTATATGAACCGCGGCAAGCAACTAACCAGCGGAAGATTTTTATTAGCGGAATAAAGTAGCACACGAAAACAAACGCAGTCTAAACATTAATGCATGACATTGGCTTGTAGCGTAGAATTTGATTGGAATAAATGAATATCATTTTAACTGTCGTCACCGCATAAACTAGTCTGGGTACACACATCAGGATGTCAGTTACTGTGAAATAGAGCGAAACATTATATTTGTATGTGATACATCATGCTGGTTAGTGAACATCATCAATATCATATATGCAGCATCGATATTGCACAGCTGGGTAATAGGACTACCCTAACGTCTTTCACAATGTACTATTTTCGGTTTTCTACATTCATTATAGTCCTCAACTACCATCACTGTTGGCTGCTCGTTTGAGGTCATCACTCCATCTAGTGGGACCCTCCACTAGACGGCCTAATTGCCCGTGATCCGACGGGCTGTTACCAAGATTGTAAAGGTGTGAGGGTGGCAGAGCAGAGGACGTGGGAGACTCTAGGCAAGGTGATTAGCGGCTAGGCTGTTTGCAAGACGGGGGTTCGAGTAGTTTTGCAGGCCAAAACCAGGAAAGTCAATAATTTATCTGCTTCAAAGAGAATACCTACATAAAATAAAATTTATGTAAAAAAAAAATTATTTAAACGGTTTTATTGAAAATTATGTACTAAAAGCTAAAAAATAATTAGGTAGGTCCCAGGTTCCAGTCATCACACCCCTCTCCCTCATCAGACAAAAAAATAAAATCGTTAGGCGTAGCGTAAACTGAGTTGACTAAATGGAAACACAGGCCCAACGATTACCTCGTAATGCCGCAATTCGCGACCTCGCGCCGCGTTGTAGGCGACGGCCCTCCGCGCCATAAGCAGCTATATTCGCACCGACGGGGGCGGATCGATGCGTGCCGCTACGGGCAACACCCTTATCCACACATCAGTTCACTTTCAGGCCAGAATAGCAATCTGATTGATTGGCAAGGATCGCGAACGAGCACGCTTCAAGAACATGAAGCCTAAAAGTTAAATATAGTTCTCATTAATAAAGTCAATAAAAAATTGCAGTCAATAAATAATTAGACAAACATATAGTTATTGTACAAAATATTAATAATAAATATTAAAAATAATCGTACGTGACCTATGTTGTAGATTGTATTTATTACGATTGCATGAAATGTGTCTCAGCATCATTGTGATTGATGATTGATTGATCATCAGCCTTTACACCGTTGTGTTTGACACAAAATAAGAGAAGAATATCTTGTTACGGTGCAAATCTACACTTGCATGTTATTGGAAATGTCGGTACTAGAAGCGTCATCTGTTAACCCGTAAATACATTATATTAATAGCGAATGGTGTATGGGCTGACGTAATCCAAAAATGCATTGATTTTGTACCATTTAAAGGTCAATATAATAATATTATAACAATATAGTAAACAACTAAGAATTAATTTACACAATATTAACAGTTTTTGTCATTTCATATATTGTCTTTGTAATTTTGAATTTTTGACACTAATATTTTTATCAGTGATTTTAATTTGCAAATCGATATATCATGTCATTCTAATAAAACTAGTTATAAGAAATCCACTTTAATGATCACAATTAAGAATCATTTAAAAAATAATAAAAAAATGAAGTCAATTAATCAAAATTCTGTGAATATATTAGGAGCAGGAATAATTTGCGCATGTCCATTCATAAGCTTTCAAAATTATGAGTATATATTTGTTGCAAATTGTATTAGATTTTGTAACAATTTGCTTGAACGAGGTCTGTCCTTTTCTGGCAATATCTAAATATAATTATTAAGTACTGAAAAAATGGCCGGAATGCGTATTAATATTCAGAGCTGCATATTTTTGTAAAAAATGTTTGACAAACACTTCTGAAAAATTATCATTGTAATATTTTATGACAATAGATTATTGTTAGATTTCTAGGGGTATTAGCATATATACAAATACTGATTTCGGTAAACAATAAAATTATAATCGAATAGAATGAAATAGAAGAACATGTAATGAAGTTGCAGATTGAAGTTGAGGATGAAAAATAGTATAGAATATGAAGGGATGGAAAAGAAGAATTTTAATACAATGAGATTGTTTCCAGAATCAGCAACAGATTTTAAATTCTCATATACTTACAATTATTATTGGCCTGCGGTAATTGATTATCATAAGTCAGACCGTACGCTTGTTTACCATCTTAGTAATATAAACAAAGATATGAAGAGTTATGAAATGAAATACCTTAGAACACACAGCGAAGCTTTTAAATTCTACGGAAATAAATACATATGAAGAGAGTATTTCGAAGTAACTCAGTGGAAAATGTAAAGCTCTCTAAAGACAGAATTACGATGAAAATTAAGAAATATATCCACAAGTATACAATAAAGACTTTGCTGTGTACTACTTGTATCATGTGATGCTATATTGAAAACAATTGGTGTTGAAACTGCATTGCTGAATAAAAACGTTAAGTACAGGGGGTTTCCCTCTGATAGTCCTAAAGTCAATCATACATAACGCTTTTTAGAAATCGAAGAAATCACGACTAGTATACACGAATTATTATTAATGAATTTTGAAAAGTATAAACTTTATTCAAACTATAATTATTGTATATGTGCAGGTGATTAATTTTGTACATGAAATTCAGTACTTCGTCAAGTTGACAGCATATTATACTACAAGTCAATCATTGACTTATGTGCAGGGTATCAATCAAATTTTTCGCAATGTAAGTGGATTAATATAATAGCTGATCCTTTTGCTATAAAAAAAACTATCGATCAATAAATAAAAATACACAGTTCATAGTGATTTGAAAAACTCTAATTTTTAGTACATTATTAATGGTCTAGCTCTGTCATCAATAAAACTACTTTTTAAACTAAATCTTGACAACCCCACTTTCAAATTTTATTAGTAATGCTAGGCAATCTCATCTATAATTTTACCACCATGATATTGAATTTCATTGAAAATATTTAGTTCTGCAATCGACAATACTGAACAAATCTGATGTTACAATCGCTGTTTAAAATTTTGATTTCAGTTCCAATAGATGAGAATTAATTTCAATAGTAACAAATCTGTGTATGTTAAAACTGATTTCTAGTTGCAATTAGCATTTACACAAGAACTAATTAGTTTAGGTTTAATACTACGAGCAGTTTTAACTGGTGTTTCCAATTAGTTTTATGTACATAGGAAACACTCGTTCATACAACGTGCTTATTGCTAGTAATTTCTTCAATGTAAACGAGGACGATCAAATACAAGTCGACAGAGTCCCAACACGCGGTCTGTAATTTTCTCTAAAACCAGTAAAACGTGTCTATCCTGAAAACTGTTTTGTTACATATAACCGTTCCTTTATTTGTAACTAAGATATGATATAAACGACAGTGAGTACGCTCACAAGTTCAATTAAATATAAGTGTTATAATAATTAAGCCTTTGATAAATATTTCTCCGAAATATCATATTTTAAAATTCATGAAATTATTACAGCATCGAGATCATTTCCGTAGTTTTTCTCGAAGATTGATCAGAGTAACGATTATTTGGCTTATTTCCGTGAAAATAACACTCAAGTCGCGTATTTAAGAACACCATGCAATCTCAACGATTATTATTACGAAAGTTATTGAAATATTTTAATGAAAATTATTTTGAAAACTTGCTACCCGCCCGCGGAATGTACATCTTTGTTAATTCAGTTTGCATTTTATTTATATCTCAAAGACGACTTAAGTTCAAAATGTGGTAATAATATTTTGTAAATGATCGTGTTAGGGAGCTACGAATGCTTTCAATAGCTACGAGTAAAAGGAATAATTGGCAGCGGATTGTCGACGAGTTTCACTCAACCGAAGATTAAAATCCTCGAAAGTTTTAAAACACACTTTGATCCCCCTTTTCGTTATGATTTAAGAAAATTCGATAGTGGAAAAATAGAAGACAAGCATAAGGCAGGACATAACTTAGAAGTTACATGTGTTTTTTTTTTTTTTTTGCACATGTTTCTAGACAGTTACAGACAATTATCTATTTCTTATCAGCTAAACATGGACCCTGGTAGGGTATGGCAATTTCGGTACAGTACATTGCGTTTTTTATTTGTCAATTTTACTAATTGGTATCGAAAATCCAAACAATCACATATGTTTGTACACACATTATAATAGCATTTTTGTTTCAGTAGTTTATTTACTTTATTTCTATATTTATTAAAGTTCTGTTCTTTTTTTATCTCGTCAGGCATTTTATTATAAATTTGAATAGCTTGATAGTATGGTCCTGATTTATATATCTCTAGTTTGGGTTCTGGTAAAATTAGGTCATTATTACGGCGGGGATTCTTTTGAAATTCGAAATAGTGCAAATGTTTACGGACGAATAGAGCAATTTCAAATATGTAAAGGCAAGGCATAATGGTTGTTTTTTTTCTTTTTTTATACTACGTCGGGAGGCATACAAGCATGCAGTCCACCTGATGTAAAGTGGTTACCGTAGCCTATGAACGCTGGTAATACATTAAGTATCATTCGCGTGATGCCACCTCTGCTGCTAACACATCAACACCTTGGGAGCTTACTGGTCGCACGTCCAATAAATTATATTTCAAAATACGTATGACCTAACCTAAGAAAGGGCTGGTTTTTTTTGTGGGTTGTCGCTCCATTTACAAATCAGTATCTTCGCCAAATGCTTAGGCTTAGGTAGCGAACCCGGTCAATCATAACGGATTAGGAAATGGGATGACACCAGGAAGTAAAATAGTCTACATTAGCCTATGTTATATATATAGCTAGGACATAAAGATTGTAATGACACCTCATAAATCGTTTTATGGTTGAATAAAATCTCTCATGTAAACGAGTAACCTGAATATATTACACTTGTTTTTAGGTAGTTGTGTAAAAATATGAAACAGTTACGTGCCATGAAAGATAATCGAAATATTACATCAAAATAGAATGCCGAAGTTATTAAGGTACAAAACAAGACTTTTTGCAAAAAGACTTAAGTCAGTCTTTCAAACGTACGAAATGCCCGTCTATGCTCGTTTATGGTCGAAGGAATTGAGCGTGACGTTGAATTCAACGGCTTTTGACGTGAATACGTCTGTGAATTTAATTTAATTTTAGGATGCAATTCAGAAAATGGATGATAACAATATCGAAAGATGATGACAGGATTATGACGAGCTCGGTGGCTCAGTCGTGAATGACGCGACCTTGACACAAACGCTCGTGGATACGATTCACACACATCGATTCCAGCACAAGGTAAACATTTGTGTGCATGAAAGCAGCCCGTCTGGGGAAGTACCTCAATCTCACAGAAAACCGCAGGCAAATAACAACTCCCTAGAGGGTTGTTGTGTTCCTGCGTGTGAGTGAGGTCACCACCAGTAAGCTCCCAAGGAGTTGCTGTGTAAGCAGCATAGGAGGCATCGCACGAGTGATACTTAATATATTACAAGTGATAATAGACTACGGTACCCGCTTTACACCAGGTGGGCCGTATGCTTGTATGCGTCCCAATGTATAAAAAAATACAGTTTGATGTTGGAGGTACATATCTATCGTTTACATTCAAAGTTTAATTACACCACTTGATAGCTAAAGAATTCATTATTGAATTAAACAATTTTTAAGGGAAGTATCGCGTATTTTATTTATTTTGTTTCGAACGCTTTGCAGCGTCCTGTCTTCAGCGTCAGTCTTCCTGCGACCACGGACGCTGCAAAGCGTTCGAAACGTCAGGTTCAACAAAATAAATAAAATACGCGATACTTCCGTTAAAAATTGTTTAATTCAATGTGTAACAATCGTGAAAACCTAAGAATTCATTATGTTGAGTGTGGACTGTGAGGCATCATACGCGTCGTGGGGCAATACACCATTATTTGGAGATCATTTTTTTAGCATAACATAGTTCCATTTACCCTAACGTAGACGTATACACGTAAACATCACGGCCGTGTCCACGAAATAGTCACACCCTGTTGAAGTGATAACTTCTTATGGGAGGGTAAACCGCTTCGTTACGTAACGCGTTACGGCGCCGGTCTGTCTGGCTTCATTTTCTCTCACGCATACGGCAGCGGAAAAGTTCAAGTTATTACTTCTGTCGGGCGTCCCGAGACGCACACGTTTTTTTTTCTTTATGTAGTTTTGGACTTTTTTTTTATATATACTATTAACTCATTTATGGCAACCGTAGCCAGCATATTACTCTGAAGAATTTCAATCCCTTTGAATTTCGGTACTCCGTTTTGACGAGAATTCCTTAAAAAATCTCCCATTATTTTTAGTACAGACAGGATCCCAATTTATATTTCAAAAGGAAGTTCTTTATTTAGCTCGACGAAACATCCCACATGCGAAACGTACGTAACTTTGTCTGTGTGTTAACTTTTATGCCTAAACCGCTTATGTGATTACGAAATAAAACCGTTTAAGTGCGAGTGGGTGGTTGGTCGTTCAGGGTTCCGTGATCTTTCACATTTTTTATACAACATCGTGAGACAAACAAGCATATGCCCCTACTGATGAAGTGGTAACCATAGCCTACGAACGCTCGCTATACAAGAAATGTGGCTCGTACATTGCCATCCCCGCTGCTAATACTACTGCAGAGGGTACAGAACTCCAGGTGTACCAGTCTAAATATACCTCTTTGGCTTCCAATGTGAACTTCTTCATGAATGTTTGTCGGGCGGGCTGAAAATTACTAAATCAAAAGAAGTCAGTATTTGATAGGTATGCATGTGCCCAGGGCGTGTATTGGCGACATCTGCACTTAGTCTTGCTCGACATATATCTTTTGTAACCCTTGTCATTTCGTCTTTTCAAATATCCAAACCATCTCACTATATCTTTTTTCAATTTGTCACCACATCTCTCAGTCCCCATCATTCTCGTACCGCGCTATTTCTCACAACTCTACCAGACTCCATACTCCTTTCAGATATTTCATTTCCACAGTATTCACCCTACTTTCATGCATCTTCTGCTAAACCCATGTTTTACTACTGGCAACGCAAACTTTGCTCGGAATATTGATGTTACCCAAGATCGATATCGGAAACGAAAAAGCTCTTTAAAATTATATGTTACAAAACATTGTTGCAACCAATTTCTTTTTTATTTCTTCTTGTTTATTCTTTAAAATATTGCCTATATCACTTAGACTATAATAAACAAACAAATCAATTGACATACTAAAAGCGGATGAGTAGACATTACAGTGGAACACACGTAAATACAAACATAATATACATATACCTAGTCCGGTGATAAGTTCTGTTACAAATGATGAAGAAATGTAAACTTAATGAAACTTTACGTAAGTACATATTTATGGAAGTCTCAGCAAAAAATAAAAACCGGCCAAGTGCATGTCGGGCCCCGCACATTGTAGGGTTCCGTATTTGCTTCGCTTTGCTTGCTTGCGAAAAAATTAGATAGTTGCCTAAAATAATAGGAAATAGAGCCTATTGGTTTTTTAACATTCTAAACCAAATTACTGAGCAATGTCAAATATTGTAAGGGTCATACATTCAAAAATCGAGTCGTGTTTCCCGCAGGTTTCAATAGAGTCCCGGGTAGCCTAATGAGGTTCCCCGAGACTGCCTGAGGTACTTGAGTCTAACAAATATTTATATATTTAAACACTTCTAATATAAATAAATATAAAAAAGATAAAGATAACAATTCTTTATTTGCCATTGGGCCCTCGTGGGCACTTAGACACGTCTCACATTTTTTGAAATATAATCTTATTCTATAATCTATCTATAACTTCACGCCAAATCCCTTACGGGGTAGGCAGAGAGAACCGAGCGCCACGCGACTCGATCCTTACATACCTCACTCGCTTCTTTCACATTCATTGCTCTTTTCATGCACGCTCGCCGGTTTCTAGTCGGTTTAATCTTATTCTATCTTATTTAATTCTCTTTTTCCTTTTTTTTATCTAACTAGCATTTTGGAAATGACCATTGGCTAAAAACTGACGCAATTATACTTTTTGTCATATATAGTTAAGTAACTTCTTGTTACTAGTATGACAAACTAGTAACAAGAACTATACTTTTTGTCAAAATATAGTTAAGTATGACAAAACTCGCGGAAAGGTGTTTTCGCGAGTTTTGTCATACTTAACTATATTTTGACAAAAAGTATAGTTGCGTGTTTGTTGCACCAAATGAGCGACATGTTATAATAATCCCTTTCATTAAAACAGAATAATTTGCTATAAATCAAGAGTACGTACTTTTATTTTTCGACTCCAAATACATATTTTGTCGTCGTTGTGAGTTGATATGTCAATTCACGCCATGGCCGCAATAAAATTGTAGACTTAGATTTTAGATATGCTACTTTTATTCATTTATTTATGTTTATAAAATATAAACAGCCTAAGAGAAGGTCAATACTTGATAATGATAACAACAAAGTGGCGTTATGGAATGTGAAGAGTATTCAAATTAAAAATGAAAACAATGTGTAAATTTTTGCATCAGGCTATTAATTAAAATCATCACCATATCAGCCAAAGGGCGTCCACTGCTGAACACAGGCATCCCTAATAAAGAAGTATAAGGGCCTGAAGAAGAAGATGCCTGAGACATCTATCTATAACTTCACGCCAAATCTCTTGCGGGGTAGGCAGAGAGAACCGAGTGCCATATGACTCATTCCTTACAAACCTCACGCTTCTTTAACATTCATTTCTGTTCTTATGCACGCTCGCCGGTTTCCAAGACCTTGTGATAAAACACGATCAATTTGGTCATGGTAGATAAGTCTTGGCCTTCCTCGGCTCCTACATCCTACTACTTTCGCGTTGTATATCTGTTCCATAATTCTTTCCTTCTGCATTATTTCTTCATGTCCGAACCAACGGAGCATGCCTCTTCTTATTTTAACACCGACACTCTCTTTCAGACCAGCTCAGTTTCTAACATCATTATTGCGAATACGGTCTACAAGCGTTGCGCCACAAATTTCGAGTAACGCTCGCATTTCGACCGCGTTTATTCTACTTTTATGCTCTCTCTGCCATACCCTGATCTCACTTCCATAAATAAGCGTTGGGAGCAGTTTTGTGTATAGCGAGCTGCGCCCTCTGGCTCCGCAAAAGATTTGGAGTGGATTTATAGATAGATATTTGTAGACTGTACTTACTACTTATCAACAACTTATTTTATATTAAAAAATATTGGATCGAACAGAAAACTTTCTGAAGTTCGTAGCTTCCAAACACGGTTCGCGTGTACAACCTAAGTGGGTTATAAATCACGCAGGGCGTGGCCGAACACATAATGATAATAAAATGAAGGGAGATTTTAGACAAGTTGCTTTCTATTTGAGAAATCCTGCTACTGATATATAATAATGTAAAAACTGACATAGCCGAGAGTGATAGATGCATCGCTAGCTTACATAAATCTATTATTTGACATTGTACTCTAATAGAGTCTCGAAAATATAAACGTTCAAAAGAGCCTATGATTTATCGCAGGTACCCACATATCTTGATGGTTATTACGAGTATATTGATATACTTTCATTTATTTATTATAATATCTAAGTGGTGATTTGAAAAAATACTGGCAAGCATATTTATGTATTTCTTTTGCCAAAGGATGCTTCTGAAATGTTGATTAAAAGAAAAACAAAGTGATCGAATGCTTATTAGCACAAGAAAAGGGTTGAGTAGTCGTATATGTGAGATTTAAACATCAAGATAGTTTTCTATTTCACTTGCATATTTTTTAGACTTTCTTAACTTGTAGGGCGGCGAAAAATGGCGAGTGAAATATATTTTCACTTTTGCAACGTATGTTTTCTACAGCACAGCAACAACATATATGGATCGGAAACAGATTAAATTTGGTGTCAACTTATAAATTCTCTCGATTAATTAATTGAACCTGAAGCATTAATTGTCAGTTTCTCTCCAACTTTGCCCTGCGAATGTTTACGGACGGCAGCAAAATTGGGGGCCGAGTTGTCGCCGCTGTGTCTATATGGAACGGCGACGCCGAAACCAAGGCCGTCAAGCTTGCTTTGTCGTCCTACTGTACCGTCTACCAGGCGGAACTCCTGGCTATCTGCACGGCGGCCAAGTGCGCTTTGAGCTGCGATGGACCCGGTATTGACATCTTCAGCGACTCCATGGCGGCGCTCCAGGCGGTGGCGAACGTCGAAAGAAAGATGAAGAATGAATTGTGGAATGGAAGAGAGTTGATGAATGAATGTGTTTATTGATATTGTGAAACATTTAAAATATTGAATAATAAAATGGCAGGGGTGCAAGTATTAAAGAAATAAATAAAGATAAATTCAAGTATTAAGGTTCAAAAGGTCCAGCCTTGTGACAGATGAACACATAATTATACAACAATAAAATACAATACCCAATGCCTCAACAATAGGTTCCCGATGAAACCTTAAAGTATTATGCAAACCACACTGATATCCACCATGACTTAGTTTACAAAGTATAAAAAAAATTGAAGCAAAGGGTACAAGGATGTTCATATAATTAAAGGGGCTCGTCTCAAGCAAGGCGCTCAATCATAAAGAGCTATGTTTTAGGGAAAGGGGAGAAAGTAAGTCATAATGGAAGGTGGAGGGTTGTTCAAATCGCCTCCCTTTGTCAGGTGCGGCGCGTGTTATATCGTGTGACCTTATGCATGTTTAAAAAAGACATCAGAGTTACATTGAGCGGTGAATATATATAGGATAACAATTTATTTCTGCACGCTTGTCTTTGTAGCCACTCACTACAGCTAATGGACTTATGCCGATTCCCCATGACACCACCAGATGTGTCACGGGAAATTAGCCGTGACATAACTCTAATCATATATTGTTTCCTTTTTTGTCATTGGAGTGCTCAGTAATAACGCAGTATCAATTACTCCTTCCTATCCTAGACTACGCTGATTCCTGCTATCTAGATATCACCGAAGAGCAATTAAATAAGCTTGAGCGCCTTCAAAACTTTTGCAAACGATTTATATTTGGACTTCGCAAATATGATCATGTTTCTAACTTCGTCTTCAGCTCAAGTGGCTCCCTATAAGACTTCGTCGTAACTGGCACAGCCTTTCCCTTCTTTATTCTATCCTCTTTGACCCTGCTACTCCAACCTATTTAAAGGAACGTTTTGTGTTTCACAGCGATTCACAGGATCGTACCTTGCGTAGTGCACTTTTACTCCGTCTTAAAACACCATACCACTCCACTGATTACTATACTAACTCATTCTCGGTCGAGGCAGTGCGCCTATGGAATTCTTTGCCATTTGATGTAAGGAGTGCTCAATCACTTCGATCCTTCAAACATCTTGTAAAACTTCACTATCTTTCCCTTAACATTAGGTAATCACCTAAATTCTTCCTGGCTTTACTGTGTGTAACTGTGTGTATATTTATACAATGTATATATCATTTAGATTAATTATGTATTTATTTTAGTATATATAACATATGTATATATATATATATATATATGTTTATGTATTCATTTATGTATATGTCTATATATATATATATATATATATATATAACTACTTTTATTTTCCTAAGTTTTGCTCTGCGCCGCCCTACCTTGTTTCCTTATTTCTCCTCTACCCAAAGGTTGTCTGGAAGAGATCGCATCGCGATAAGACCGCCCTTGTACTGCTACTTTATTGTTTTTGTTTTCATGTATTTTTCTTTTGGTGCAATATTGTATTGTATTGTACTGTATCATTGTATTGTATTGAATCAATAGAGTATTCCGTGAGTCGGCAATAGGGAGGTGCGTTGAATATTAACATAATTTGCTATTATTATAATGTAGCATGCTACAGAGAGATTGATGGCGTGCTTCTCTCTTCTAGTATTCCCCATGATTTACGTTAATCCGTCGGTTCCGGCTATTATCGATAGATGACAGTCGATAAGCTCGTCACTGGTCTTCGGGCGGCTAGAAAACACTGGGCTCCGTCAATTCGCAGCTGAGCAGCGTGGTAGAATATGCTCAATACCCCTTCGGTTGAAGGAATACCCGTATCCCTGCAGTGTGATGAGTTAGGTTGGTGTAGTAACCTGCTATATTACCAGGAGATGTTGGCGACATCGTCGAGAGAACAGTAATAGCCCAATATATAAAGCACTAGTAACCGACTGGTTCGAAATCTGGTGGAGGCATGTACCACCAAATTCGTGTTTTCAGATCTATGTAACAGCTGGTAAATTCATAAGGTTTTTATACTTTCTGGTCACCTCACTCACTAACTGGAACATAACAATCCAGAGAATTGTTATAGCTGCAGTTTTCTGTGGTCTTCTTCGGTGGGGTGACGGTAATTTCCCAGTAGGAGTGTTTCGATATGTCCTACCTCTCTTTAAATTTCGAATTTTGATGTGTGTTTGCAGCATAGGGGAGACCGGGTACAAAAGTAACAATTTGTACTTTTACCTTGATTTCTGGCTGGATGTTATTATTGTCATTAAATTAATGTAACCATATATAAATTCAGTTTAAGTTCTTTACACTAATAACTCGATTTATTTTATTGTGGTGTGTTTTATATGAATATAAGAGAGTTAAAAAAAATTGTCAGTTGTTACTTTCGACCACGTAGGCAGGCCGAAAGTAACACGTTATGGGTCGAAAGTAACAAGACAAAGGTGTTGGTAATGAATACAATATTACACGTTACATCAACAAATTATTTATTTTTTGACGACTTTATATTAATAACTGCATTTTAAATGCTCAATAATTATATATTTTAAGAAAACAAAAAAATAAAAATTATATTAGTTTAAATAATTAGATCAATGTTAATCATTCTTTTATAATCAGACTATTCATTATAATTTTCCTATTCAGACTCGCAATTAGTGCACACATCATTCGTATTATCATCCACGCATTCCACATGAAAGTACGAGTATAATGTTACATGGCAAACATTATATTTTATTGCCAGGGCTCTAATTTTTGCACCATATTTGAAATGCTCTTCAGCCGCTTTGCGATACACTTCTGTGTCGACAGTTCCTCGTGTAGTAGTTCTTATCCGTTGTCGCGGCATTCTGTTAAAGTAAAGACGAGACATAATAAAAATAAGATGTAGGTAAATCATTACGGGGACAAAAGTAACATGTTACTTGTGTACCCATACGACTATGTTACTTTTGTACCCTTCCTTATTTTTGTCAAAACGTGTAATATAACCTTAAAACCAACGGAGCTAGACAAAAACGAATTTCAACAATTTACAATCAATTAATCAAGAATGGATATGCAAACATTCAGATTACTATCATCCTTTTACGACTACGTAAACGTTAAATAAGAAAACGTCGAAAAACTTACTTTTGATTTGTGAAAACACGTAGCGTCCTGTCACACAAACTAACAGCGCGTAGTGCATGCGCCGACTGATTACAAGTGAGCAGCCATGCAATTCTGTAAGAGCAAACGTCCTTACATCCTCGGAAACATCGGCTGTTACAGCCTTGAACACAAAATTGCAATTCTTTGGTGTCGCTTTTCATGGTTGTGCGACACTAGCGCCGCAAGGCTGCGTTTGGAATTGGAATTCTACAAGGCAAACAGCCTCGCGTACGCTTAGAGCCTTATAGAATATCAATAATTTAGCCGTGATCGCAGTAGACAATGTCAAAGCTGTGACATCTGTGATCACAGCGACGCACACAGCCATTACGAGTCGCTTAGAGAATTGCATGGCAGGTCACTCCCGGCTATCACCTGACGGCGGTGTAGCGATATTCGCCCATTGGATAAATCTAGAGAGCATTCGTTACTTTCGACCCGCCGTTACTTTTGTACCCGGTCTCCCCTACACTTAGTACGGATATTATGAGTATTGTTCGCTCAATATTTTTGACATAAACAAAGTACGATTACGATCATGAGAGACTTCATCTTGATGTCTAGTGAATGAAATAAAATTCTACATTCTGCGGGAGTTAGCGAACATCGTCCAAAGCGGCCTCGTGATATTAATCGCCCAGAGCTGGCTAATGGCAACTTTAAAATACAGTTGTAAAATACTTTAATATATTCTTCAGGGTATTCACTTGCCAAATTCATGATTGACACCGCAGTTTACATTCGATTTAAATGAGGATACGGGCGTCACTTCCGGTGGGCGGTGACGTGATGGCTTCAGGGCCATTTGGAGTATATGGCTCACGACTCTCTTTAGTATGAAACAAGATCTGTACCTAATGCATCCTGTTGATTAGCAAACGAGGATGTGGCTGGCTGGCAGAATGAGAGATAGGCCACAGTAATATTTAGTTAGAAGCAGCCGGGCTAATGAGTAGCTTACAGAGGACTGTAACTAAATAGTTAATTTATCTAGAAGAATACTGTGTTCTTACGAG
The DNA here is from genome assembly GCA_947507595.1 of Pyralis farinalis. Lineage (NCBI taxonomy): Eukaryota > Metazoa > Arthropoda > Insecta > Lepidoptera > Pyralidae > Pyralis > Pyralis farinalis. Next base: position 28,228,990 of record OX382273.1, on the reverse strand, counting down.
TAAGTCACCAGGAAGTTTTAGATATATTGCATTAGCAGCCACGGCGATAAAGATAAAAAATATCTTTATTTTTTTGCCCTCCATTGGGCCTCCAATTTCCATTGAGCCCTTGCGGACATTTAGACATGTCTTATATTAAAATTTATCTTATTGTATCTTAATGAAACTTTTACGTTATTATTTTTCTTTTTTAATCTGCTAGTATTTCGGAAATTTCCATTGACGAAGAAGAAATGGCGAAAGAATCTTGCTATTATAGGTCTGTTTAGGCAATTTTAGGCAATTAGATATTACAATAAATTCATTTCAGAATATTGGTACAATGATAACGATATCAAGTGGTAGAAACAGTAAAGATTATCTGTGCTAAATTATTTACAAATAATATCGAGGTTGTTGCGAGTATACTATGGACTGCCTGTTTACTTCTCAACATGGTATAAAAAATGTCTGCAATTTTTGCAAAGCAATACTAAATAAACTTTAACATGGTACTTGCAATGAATAGGTAGGTAGTACTGCATGTAACATTAAATTTATTACCAAAATTATCCCTTCTTTCTTTCTCACTATCATTCTGGTGTAAAAATGATACGTAATCCAGCCACGTTTTCCTTTTTTTTTGCCATGCTGGATTAAACCTCCTCGTCCTCAGACATCACCTTTTATCTTTCAATCTACCTCTCATTTTCTATGTTTGGGTACTGCGTAGTGGCCCTCATCACTGCATGCACCTACATTGGCGCCGACGGGAGCGGATCGGTGCGCGTCGTCTACGGGGCTCCATTAATCCGTTCAGGTGCGGTTTAGAATTGCAATCCACTGGTTTGCTGTATGCGTCGCGGTGAGCACGCTTCTGGAGCCGACCCCTAAAGTAACAATCGGTATCTCGCCAAATCCTTTGGAAATGGGACCACGCTAGAAAGCAGGTATTATAATATTCAATTAATTTAATACCCTGTAAAAATATCATTCATGAAAGGTAATATCAACAGATAATTGTCAATTTCGTGTTTATTTAATAACAATTGGTTTGGAATAACAGTAATATAGACGAGCTCGGTGGCTCCGTCGTGAATGACGCGACTTTAACACCAACGCTCGTGGGTTCGATTCCCACACAAGGCAAACATTTGTGTGCATGAACATGTCTGTTTGTCTTGGTCTGGGTATTTTATATGTATAATAAGTATGTATTTATTTAAAAAAATGTATTTACGTATGTTTATCAGTTGTCTAGTATCCATAACACAAGCTTCGCTTACTTTGGGCTAGATGGCGCTGTGTAATTTGTCCGGAAATATTTATTATTTATTTATTATTTGTTTAATATGTTATTCCAAACCAGCTCTTGATAATATATATCTGTTTCTATTAATATACATGTACAAATAATTTATTGTGTAAAATCATTGTAAAATAAATTATTTAAATTGTGAATTGATAGTACGTACATACACATACGTAAGTCAAATTTACAGGCAAATTCATCTAAATTTAATGCTTCCGCCACTAATTAGTTTATGAGAACTGACACCGGTCGGCATCCACCCGCTGCTGTTAGTAGACACATGCCATCGCAACCAAGGCTACTTTGCAATTAACCATGTCTGCCTCACCTGCCGCGGTCGTCTTTGCAATTGTCCGCCATATGGAACAGGAATCGCAATGCACACGCTGCCATTGCTATCCTGGCTGCTTTGGTCGTCTCTGTGACCGTCTCTGCTATTGCCTGCTATCTAGAACAGGAACCGTATACACCCGTTACCATTGCCGCCCGGGATGTTCTGGCCGTCGCTGCGATATGGATCTGTGACCGTCTCTGCTATTGCCTGCTATCTAGAACAGGAACCGTATACACCCGTTACCATTGCCGCCCGGGATGTTCTGGCCGTCGCTGCGATATGGATTTGTGACCGTCTCTGCTGTTGCCTGCTATCTAGAACAGGAACCGTATACACCCGTTACCATTGCCGCCCGGGATGGTCTGGCCCTCGCTGCGATATGGATCTATGACCGTCTCTGCCATTGCCTGCTATCTAGAACAGGAACCGTATACACCCGTTACCATTGCCGCCTGGGATGTCGCTGCGATACGTGTTCCGCCTCTTCACGAGGCATCCTCAGACGATGTAAATGTTACACAAGCAATTTGATCTAAACTAGTTTGCGTGTTTCCGCTACTAATTAGGTCGGTAGATGTATGCCTTCGATGCCATGGCAGCTCCGGTGTTCCATGCATCGTCTACTGGCTCTTCTTGTTTCTTGAATGTCGTCTCCGCGATACTTATTTTGCCTCTCAACGAGGCATCCTCAGTAAGAGGCATCATGCAAATGTTAGTCATAATAACATGCTGTGATCTGCATTTGCAGCGCATACAGTTTTATTATACCACGAAGGTGGCAAACAAGGACACGGGTTAATGATAAGCATTTACCATCCCGTAGTAGTTTAACATGGTACCGAAGTCATTCTGAAGATAACTTCGGATTTATAATTTATTATAAAATATAAATGACTACTAAATATTAACGGAAATTACTGCATAAAATTTTATTAACCTTCACATATATGTATCATAATTTATCCTCTATGTGACCAGTCTTATCTGGTTGTTGCCCAACAACAAAATAAGTTTTATATACCCATTTTGTATAAGTAATATTCATAGGAATAACCCGTGTTATAAACAGCTATGACTCAAGTACAAATACTGGCAATATTAATGTTCCAAATAGACATGTTCATGTATACAAATGTTTGTCTTGTGTGGAAATCGAACCCACGAGCGTTGGTGTCAAAGTAACGCAACAGCACGATTCGCCACTGCGCCACCGACCTCGCCAAAGACTATTCATTTGATCTCCTTTCTTAAATCTATGGTAGTAAATTGCAGGTAAGGTAATTAAAAATTGCCGTACTACAGCCACATATGTATTGGTTAACCAGTGGTATAAACAGCTGTGACTCAAGTACACAATACTGGCATTAGTAATGTGGGCTTTATGAAAAAAAAAAACGAGGTGGCTGTGAGTTTTACGTGAATACATTTTAGGAAGGTAAACGGTAGTAAGTTATCCTAAAAGGAAATTATACGATGCAGCAAAGTGATCTCAAAATGGCGGCGCACTCCCCCACACCGCATCGAGATGAATCACAATCCATACTCAACGTAATGATTTTTTTGCTTCTTTAGCTATCAAGCGGTGTTATTAAATTTTGAATGTAGGCGATAGATACGTAGCTACAACACCAAATTGTATCCCCTGATACAGTTTGGTATATCATCAGTTGTCAGAATTGCCTCCCACTATTTAAGCAAAAAAGACCTATTCACGAAGTCGTCTTTATGAGATACGGTCATACTGATAGTGTTGCTTTTTTTGCTAAAGTGAACCTTATAAACAGTGGCCATAATGATATTGTGTATATTTCGATACTTTTTGCCCCTCCTACCAATGTCATTTCCAGTAGAGATAATGCTTTTAGTTTTTAGGGTTCCATACCCAGAGGGTAAAACGGAACCCTATTACTGAGACTCCGCTGTCCGTCCGTCTGTCCGTCCGTCTGTCACCAGGCTGTGTCTCACGAACCGTGATAGTTAGACAGTTGAAATTTTCACAGATGATGTATTTCTGTTGCCACTATAACAACAAATACTAAAAAATGGAATAACATAAATATTTAAGGGGGCTCTCATACAAAAAAAGGTGATTTTTTGCTCGATATTGATAATGGCAACAGGTAGAGGCTTGAAATATTCAAAGAATATTTAGTTAGGTATCCACTTTAAAAATAAATAATTAAATTAAAATAAATCAAATATTTAAGGGAGGCTCCCATACAACAAACGTGTTTTTTTTTGCCGTTTTTATAGATAAGATTCGTGTGCGAGTCCGACTCCGACAAGCATACGACCCACCTGATGTAAAGCGGTTACCGTAGTGTTGTGTTCCTGCGTGTAAGTGAGGTCACCAGTAAGCTCCTAATACTCGTAGCAGGCATTACTGTGTTTATAGCAGAGGTACCATCGGGCGAGTAATAGTTAATGGATTGCACGCGTTCACAGACTACGGTAACTGCTTTACGTCAGGTGTGCTGTATGCTTGTATTCCGACTTCGTATAAATATATACTAAGTGAACTGCGACGATTTTGTAAAGAAGAAGCAACCCGACCGGAGAAATACAAGTTATATAAAAACCACAGCTAAATTACATACCTATCCCTGGATAGTCATAGTGTATGTACTCTATAGTTTATAGTGTATGCACTCTGTAGATAATAGGGAGCCACTTTTATTCTTTCGTATTATTATCCTTTATTGCACATATACATAAAAGTCACAATATTTAGTAAACACAGTTTGCAGAGGCGAGCTTATCTCTAAAAGATATTTCTTTCAGCCAACCCTCAGCAGTAGAACATATCGTCAGTTGCCGACAGCGGTATGTGGCTGAATAAATTTTATCTAAATAAATAAATACCTAATATACACATATATACTGTAAATATTACACGAATACATACATAACATAAAAATACTTCAATGAATATTTTCTGCCTTTTGTAATATGTAAGCTTCGCTAGCACAAAGAGAAACTTCTACCTATCTAAGAAAATAAATTCAAGGTCGGTGAACTGCTAATAGTCAAAAGTTGGAATTCATTCATTAGTCATCCCCACCATAGTTTACTCAACAGCTACTCTACATAAGTTAGAGACTGTTAAACAATTTTGTAAGATGGATAGGTACCCAATATTTTAACTCGAGACGGGCGTGTGTACGAGGTTCAATAATGTATACAAAGTAGCTTCTTTGTACTGAAAAGTTTGGATCAGTTTGTAAAGTTCATCAAAGTTAAAGCATATAAACAAAAGCAACCTCTTCACGCGGTATATTCAGAGGCACAGAAGCTTGTTTTCTTTTGATGCATAACGGAAAAGCCTTAGAATTCCGAAAACGGATTTTAACAGTTAGTCATAAGTTAAGCAGAATACAATATAAATACACTTTATTGCACTAAAATATGAGAGACACGACATTAGAAGAGTACAAAGGGAGTCTAATAGCTAAAGGGATCTCTTCCAGATTACCATACCAGAGATAGAGAAACAATCGTTAAAAACAAGTAGGTAAGTGGCGCATTAATGACAATATGAGTATACATACATACACACATAGATAACAAGTTGATTTCTTAAGAAATCAACTTTTGGAAGAAGTACATACTTGAAGGAACCATTAAAATGAGACTATAAGTCTTATTTTAATGGTTCCTTCAACCATTAAAATGAGACTATAAGTCTTATTTTAATGGTTCCTTCAAGTAATACTGACAGAACATCAAATAACATCTATCTGGAGGGTTGTTATGTTTCCGTCAGTGCGTGCCTGTAAGCTACTAAGGAGTTGCTGGGATAGCAGCCCAATTCTCCCGACCACTAAGTTAAACATACTTTTAAGTTTAACTTTGTACTTTATATTAAAAAGTATATTATTAAAACTTAATAAGGTTGGTTCAAAATGTGAGATTAACGAACTTCGGTTTGTTAAAATGCAGCGTAGAAACTTTGTTCCGAGATTTGCCAAATTACCATTTCAAGACCGCTAATTTATTAAATTATACCATTGTTCACACTCAGTAATCTACATAGAATTCGTGCACAAAATTGTTTCGCTGCTTTTTAATCTATAATTTCGCTATTGTCTGCGCCACGCCGAAATCTGACGAAGGGAATCTACAAAAGCTTACAAATACGAAATGATGTGTAATATTCGGATGATTCGCTCTACATTGTTCCTTCTCTTAATAATGATATTTTGTCACCGTACCATAAAGGTTAATGTACGCTCACCGAAACTGAAGTTACGTTGCAATAGGTGGTTATGTATAAAAGTGGGCATTGGACCTCACCCTACAGGACAGGCCCATTTGTCTCCCTCTGACGTCATACCCAAGATCAAGGTTAGCAAACACCGTCCCAGGTCAACCATTCTATTGTAGGGTTCCGTATTTACGTATTGCTAACGGAATCCTAAACTAAGCCTACACAGTCTGTCTATTAGTATTTCCTAGTCAACTGCGAGCGCATTTTATCTACTTTGCTGTATCATTTGTCATGAATCCAATAACAGGAACAACAAAAAATCTAATTCCGTGTAAATTCACGTCACATCCCTTGCGAGGTACGCAAGGGTAGTTGAGCGCCACATGACTTGCATATGTCACTTGCTTTCCTAACATTCCTGCCTCTTTTCATACGCGTTAGCTGGTTTTTAGAGCTTACCGATGCTAGTAGTCTGATTTTAGACAGAATCCGATAAAACACCAGCAATTTGCGGAATAAGAAACCGTTCCGTATAAAAAAAGCACCCTTAAAAATAATTTTCTGAATTCACACCAAAGCGTCTTTATATTAAGGAGTATTACGGAACTCTCAGTGTACGATCCGATTCACACTTGGCCGTTTTTTTCTACTTAACGCTTCGCAAACTTTCTTCCCCTTAAAATGATAAATGGTCATATTTTTAAAGAAGTTTGGCTACTTAGTAATAATATCTGTTCGAAGCCAATTAGGCTGCTTGAGGTTGTCATTTTAAGGGACCGTAATAGGGTTCCAGTGGTACAAAAGAGTAAAACCCTATTATTAAGACTCCTCTCGACTATCCATCCAACTATCAGAGGCCTGTATCCTGTCTATATATTTATTAATATTCCAAAAAATTAAATACAGCAAAGAAACAGTTACTTACCTACTATTACCAAATTGATCGTGTTATATCAGAAGGCGATGTCAGGAGCCCTAGAAACCGGCGAGCGTGCATGAATGTCTCTTTTTCACTTAAAATAGAAAAACAATGTTTGTTTCATTAAGTTTACAAATTACACTAGCAGCTAGTAGTGAATAACGTATACGAGCTTATGTAAAAAAACCCAATCGCGAATGCTGAAGGTATTATTTTCAAATTTATTAGACACAACTTCCTATTTTCCGGGTCCGCGAAACGCCTATCTTGGGGAACATTTATTGAGATGACAATACAGTGTCTAATTTTTAAGACTTTTCCTTATTTCCTACGCGCCATTCACACTCTGCCAAAGAGTTAAGGAATAATTGTCGGGAGGATTAAATGACTTTTCAAAAAGAATAGCTGCAGTCAGTACATAAATGTATATTCAACTGTGAATAAAACTTACGTTAAAATTTCTTTGGAAATTTTGACTAAAATGGATTATTCGTAAGTCATTCTCACTTGGATATTATGAAACATTTTCCTTAAAAAATATATTTTCTCAAAATCCGCATCAATACATAGTAAATTCCACTACATATTACACTACATATACAATTTACTGTATATCAAAAACGAAAATTATAATTTGCCAGCACCTTCCTACATTTCAAAAAAGTCAAACGGTAGAGAGATCAGATGATCTTAACGATGTACACTATAACACGAACTTAAATTCTTCAGACTACATACCTACAGTATAAATACTTATTTAGTAAATAGGTAAAATTTTAAAATTATGTTTTCTAAACGTATCCAATACATTACAAATAAGCGTGCGGCCCGTCTGGTCTCTTAAAGGGTTAGACTAGAGATTTCCAATACTTTTTGTCCCGTCCACCCCTTGCCTGTATATTTTCTGTTCTCGTAGATCCCCTGCATAACTGAGTTTAAATCTAATGGATCCCTTACTTGTTGTAATCGACTCCAAGGGGTCGATATAGATCATTTTGTGAAGCACAGACTTAGATCGATTTTTATGAATTTTTGTGTGTATGTGTGGTCGTCAGATGGTTTAGATTCACAATTGGATCCGGTGGATGATGCTGTAATCGAGTTCTGTACATTATTTTTATTTTTAGGCAATACGACGTTTATCAGATCAATAGAACATTAAATTTAATGTAATCGGTTAATTGCTTTATTTGGTAAACAAGGAATTAAAGACAGAGAGTGCCTTAAATTAAATTTATAGAGCGATTTTAACAAATGAGTAACACCGGTGGTATTCCACGAAACATTTGCAATTAGCTAATAACATCCCGAGGACATTGGACACGACAAACAGACTTAAAATAGCTTTGTGAGTCACAAAGGTTAATGTAATTTCATTAATAGTTTTTCTCGTAAGTGACTTTTTATACAACGTCGGGAGTCCTACAAGTACACCCTGATGTGAAGTGGTTACCGTAGAACATGGAATGCTCGCGTAAGGTTGACAGTGAGTCGTCATGAATATATTGGTAACTTCAATCATGCCTGAACATAACTGTTCAGTAAAATTATTTTGACGAACTACTTTGACACCAACGCTCGTGGGTTCGATTCCCACAAAGGCCAAATAGTTTTGTGCGAGAACATATCTGTTTAAGAGTGGTAGGGCGCATTTAAAGCAGGCCGTCTGGGGAAGTACTTCCAACTGCAGCCAAATAACAACTCCATGGAGGGTTTTTGTGTTACTACGAATAAGAGAGATCACCAGTAAACTTCTAAAGACTTGCTGTGTTAGCAGCAGAATAATAGTTAATGTATTGCAAACTTTCATAGGCTACTGTAAACGAACGGTAAAATGGCTACTTTTCATGATATACCATCTTTCAAACAAGCATACATTCTGCCTGTTATAACTAGTTACCGTAGCCTATGCTTGACATACCCGACGCTATACATATAAGACGCTGTATAGACATCTTAAAATTAATCTTAAAATCTTCATTTTTACAATAGACATTAATTTATTTGCCTCAACAATAGACACATACAGCAAGTTATAGTGCTATAGTAAAGCTAGGTTCTAATCCTACTATATATAATTTTATAAATGCGAAAGTTTGTATGTATGGATGTTTGTTGCTCTTTCACGCTTAAACGGCTGAACGGATTTGAATGAAATTTGGCACCTAGATAGATTATGATCTGGATTAACACATAGGCTACGTTGTTTGACCCCACGCGGGCGGAGCCGCGGGCAGCTGCTAGTTACTTATATTTATAAACATTATTTTTTACATGCACATGTGTGCTGCAGTAATGCAAAAAGGGCCCAGTTAATTTTTGCATAAGAACATATGTATAAGAGTTGAGTAGAGTATTTGTATTTATATGTCGTTAAACAAAAGTGTGGATAGAGACAGAGATTATAAGGAATGTTAAAATAGAATACAAACGAATGATACAGCTGTGCAATAATTCCCCGGATTTTTCTAGAGAACTTATCTCTTTTCCTAATCCATTAGACGGGGTGCGTTACCTAAGCATTTTGAGATCTTTCGCTGCCTCATATAATTTCCTTTTAGTATTACTTACTTCGTTTACTCGTAACGAAGATGTTTTCACACAAAGCTCATGGCCGTGTCCACAACTCAGCGACACCCCGTTTTTCTCTTTAATTTATAAGTAATTCAAGCTTTGGCTTCTAAATAACTTTAATCCTGTCTCTCTCTCTCTCTCTCTGCTAGTTGTAAATACATTAAAAGCTTTTGAATGTAACAAAATTAGGTACTTATTAGACCTGGAGTTAATAAATTAACTGTCGTCATCCTATTTGTAAATTTTATATAACTTAGATAATACCTAAATACATTATATGTGTATTGTATTTATATATTCCTCAATTAGTTGCACTTAACCAATTGATAGTATGCATACGCATTCCTGTTATTGTATCGGTTAACAAGTCATGATCATCCGAGCGTTGGTGGTGGTACCAAAATGTAACTCCAAATATTATGCTCTATCACAACAAGTTCATTTGTAATGCGTTTACTTTTAGATATATAATACTAAAATTATTGAAAAGATAATCTTGCTGTCAGTATATTTATTTTCCTTTTTTTTATACAAAGTCGGAAGACATACAGGCATACAACATAACATCTGATGTAAAGCAGTTACCGTAGCATATGAACGCTTGGTATACATTGAGTATCACTCGTGCGATTCCACCTCTGCTGCTAACACAGCAACTCCTTAGGAGCTTACTGGTGACCTCACTCACACGCAAGAACACAATAACCTTCCAAGGAGTTATTTGGCCGCGGTTTTCTGTGAGGTAGTGGTACTTATTTGATTACTCTCAGACGGACTGATTTGATGCACCCTACCTCTCTTAAAATTAATATACCTACTTTAAAATTCAATTACTTACTCCACTACGATTATATAATTAAGAGCACGTTATGATTTGATAGAATAGAGAATAGAATAGAATACACTTTATTGCACCAAAATAAATACATTTGAGTAACATGTTATAGCAATAGTACAATAGGCGGTCTTATCGCTAAAGCGATCTCTTCCAGACAACCATATCAAAGGAAGAGAAATAAACATTAAGATACAAGTAGGTATTGGCGCATTTATAACTATACCTATTTCTACACATAGATACATATACATAGACTCAACATACTATACAATCGAGAAAAAAAGAATTAAAATGAGTGTAATGAGCAGAAAAGTAACAAGGACAACAACAGACAACAAAGTACGTACGTTTGACAATGTCAAATACACACATATACATGTATATTTTATTATAGTTAGATAGACAGATAGTGAGATTTTACTAGGTTTTTAAAGGTCATTAGAGATTGTGTACAGCGAATATATAGTGGTAAAGCATTCCATAGTTGCACAGCCCGTACCGACAACGACTTAGAGTAATATTGTGAAGAGTGAAATGGCGTTATCAGACGAAGGGAAAGTGTACTACGCTCACAACGATCCCGTACCTCACTGAGATAGATGAAACGTTCTTTCAAGTAACTAGGAGAAGTAGGATTGAAAAGAATAGAATAAAGAAGTGAGAATACGTGTCAGTTGCGACGTAACCTGATAGGGAGCCACTTGAGCTGAGAGCGAAATTCGGAAACATGATCATATTTGTGAAGCCCAAATATAAATCGTATACAGAGATTTTGAAGGCGCTCAAGCTTGTTTAATTGGTCTTCAGTGAGGTTAAGGTAGCAAGAGTCGGCATAGTCAAGAATGGGAAGGAGCAGGGATTGTGCGAGTGAAATTTTGGTGCCAATAGGGAGAAAATTCCGCAAACGACGGAGGGAGCCAGATGCTGTAAACAACTTCCTGCTAACGTTGGCTATCTGCACTGACCAAGAAAAGGTTCTATCAAAGTAGATGCCAAGGTTCTTCACACTCTCACAATAATGGACCTGAACATTATTGAATATTATTGGAGGAAGAGTCTCCCAATCGATATTAGAGATAAAGCGCGGACTGCCGATAATAATGGCTTGTGTTTTTATAGGATTGACTGTAAGGCCGTTTGATTTACTCCATTCAGATATGCGTACGAGGTCTTCATTTACTTTAGCGATCGCATTAGGCAGATTAGTTACTGAGTCGTGTGAATAAATCTGCAAATCATCAGCGTAAAGATACTGTCTTTTTTATTTTTCATACTAAATGTTCAAGTAATATTGAATTAAATCGGCACGTGTTAAGCTTGTCGAACTTTTGACTGCACTAGAAGTTGTTTACATCACCTGCCTGACACTAATGATTAATAACTGTGAATGTTCAGGGTAAACTGTTACAAAGCACCAACCTTATCTGAATAATTCCAATTATGTTTCAACATCTAACTGTCCAGGTGAGTTAAAATTAATTTGTTGTTACATATAAGGAAGTGGATAACAAGTCACAAGATAAAAAATAACAAAATATTACAACAAATATTGAAGACCACAAATTTGCTAACGAACCAGCCTGTTAACCGGGTGTCCCTAATTTGATCCTGGTGTGGGTATGTACAATTAAATTCTTCGGATTTAACTAAATATTTGTATTTAGAGGTCACCGGTGAGCTCCTAACGAGTAGCTGTGTTAGCAGCATAAGTGGTTCCGCGTGACTACTTAATGTTTTGCAAGCGTTCACAGGCTATGGTAACTGCTTTAGATCAGGTAGACCGTATGCTTGCATGTCGTCCGACGTTGTATAAAAGGAAATATTACTTCCTCGGAGGTGAAGGAAAACTTCTGGAGGAAACTGCACGGTCAAGATATTATATTTCGAAATACGTCTGAAAAAACTTAATTTTGGTCTAGTTCTCCCACTGAGTTCTGAAGGTCTGAGGGAAGCCACCCCATATCAAACTCTATAACTCTAAAACTCCTTAGGCTTAGGTTTTTTTCTATATTGGCTCAGCATAGTGGCTCCGCTTCGCCTGATGGTAAGCGTAATGATGGTGCTTCTTCACGCTTCGTTTGAAGGACCCCATATTATTGGAAGGAGAAAACACGTGTGCAGGGAAGGCGTTCCACTATTTAATAGTACGACAGAGGTAGGAGTTGCCGAACTTTTTAGTACGAGAAGAAATGTCTTCAACAGTGGAATAATGACATCGCAAGCCTGCACGCGTGGTTCTATGACGGAAGGTAGAGGGTGGGAGAAGGGAAAACAGTTATTCAGAGCACTCACTACGATACAGGCGGTAAAGGTTGCGGAACCCACCACTTCTAACGTATTAAGAAGATCACGAATTTGTACAAGAGCATCACCGACTTACAATATTAAAGCGAAAATAATAATAAAATTCTAAAATAACTTTCTCGCGACCACAATAACAAATCGTATATTGTATCAGAGCATATTATGAAATTGTGCTTCAAATTCTGAAATTGTATGAGCTCAGAATTCAGTTACCCGACATTATATTAATTACGCTTACACGTAAAATACACGTATATTATATATTATTTAACATTTCCGGATAAACGTGTAGCTTCATCCAGCCCCATGTTGAGCAAATCTTGTGGTACGAGTACTACGCGAGTACATATAATTATATCTATACATATATATATAATGCCTTTTCTTTTCATTGTTTGTTTGAATGCGCTCACCTTAAACTACAAGGGGAATTCAAAAAATTTGGTTTGTCATTTAGAAAGAATGAGAGTTACGTAAGAAGTGTATCAAGCAAGAGTGAATGGTGATGTCGAGAGGGGCCGCCCTAGACGCACACATATAGATCAAATTGGTGATGTGTTGAAAAAGGGCCAAATCAAAAGTAACCAAAAGCGAAGAGCATGCATGTAGAGGTTGATGAGTATGGAAGATGCGAGAGCGGTATGTTTGGATCGGTGCACCTGGCGTTCTATAGTCTCTGCCTACCCCAATGGGAGACAGGCGTGATAATATGTATTTATGGGATTTGAAAAGTTCTTGCATATGTCAATTCTTGACAAAGGTTACTAACTATTCAACAACACGATACGATCTATAGAAGCCGAGCAAAAAGAAAGAATGTAAGAAAAAGCGGTTCCCTGGGATACTGGGATACAGACATGTTTCTTTACACAAATATTTGTGTAGCAGCTTCTTTTTACAACCTCACCGCTCGCCGTCGGCGGGGAGTTCGCCCTCACACAGTGGAGCCGCAATAATTGCGTAGGTACTGTGCGGTTCCAGCGAACTTTTCTTCCGAGAACTCTCAAATTGTGGAATGGAACTCCCAGCCGAGGTTTTCCCAAGGGACTACAGCATGGGATTCTTTAAGACGTGAAGAGGTTTTTGCATGGTCGGCAACGCATGTATGACACCCCTGGTGTTGCAAATGTCCATAGGCTATGGTAACTCCTTGCCATCAGGCAGGGCGTACTCTTGTTTGCTTTAGTAGTATAATATATATATATATATATATATCTTGTGTGGGAGTAGAACCCGCTTTCCTTGGTGTTAAAGCAACCATTGCTTATCAATCCGGCCACCGGGCGAGAATAACATTTTATAATACATGTCTATATTTAAACGAAGCGGTGGTGGCCCCGCGGTATAAACGCACGCCTGACAAGCGTTAGATCCCGCGTTCAAACCCCGGCGGGTGCCTACTCGTTTTTTACGAGTAGGTACATTTCATTTGCGTTCGGCTACCACTTGCCCCCGGTGAGGGAAAACTCCGTGAGGAAACCTGCACTTAATGCAGATCTGTTGAATTTGAATCATGATTCACTGTCTGGCCCACCACTCGTTCCCAGTACTGTGTCTCTTTTGTAGCCAGAATTAACAGCGACGACCACCAAAAAGGAAATGAACAGTGATGTCCATTGCTGTCCCGTGAGTTAAACTACAGCTGCCTTGGAACTCACAACGAATTTAATCTGAAGAAATTTAGTTACGGAGGTCAGTTGGTAGTGGCTCCAATGTAATAACTGTGCTCGCCACATCTTGGATTATGATCATAGCGAACCCCGGGCTCCGTAGTGGATGCAACCGGGACTTATCGCTTGATGAGTGAGTGTCTATAGTTAAACAAAGTGTGTATGGAAGTAACTCTTAGAATACTTCTATTTTATACATTTTCTTTTCAGTTTACGGATACTATGTTATATTTATATGTTCCAGAATTCTATTATTTTAATGTCGTTCCATTTTATTTAGTCGTATAACACAGTAATAGCATATTACGTAGCATTTACGTGGCAGTAACTGTGATGCCTTTGGCTTTTAGGTGATATGAGATACGAGTACAATACCGTTATAAAGGTGTAGGTACCGGAGGATTTTGTATTTCATATACTATTCTGTCTCCATATTAGCATGATTATTCCCATAGAAACTGAAATTCAATTTTATTAATATTATTTCCTTTAATATCTGAGCCCTTCGGTACAATTTTTAAGGAGATGGATGTCTGTATGAAAAATAATAAAATATAAACTTTTGAACCTCATGAAGTGCTCTGTTTAACAACTTTTTAATAGATATAGGGCGCATGAAAGCAGCCCGTCGAGGAAGTACCTCCCACCTCACAGAAAAACCGTAGCCAAATAATAACTCCCTAGAGGGTTGTTGTGTTCCTGCGTGTGATCACCAGTAAGCTCCTAAGGTGTAGGTAGCTGTGTTAGCAGCACAGGTGGCATTGTGCGAGTAATACTTAACGTATTGCTAGCGTTCATAGGCCGTAGTCTAGTAACCGCTTAACATTAGGTGGGCCGTATGATTGTATACCTCCCGACGTGGTATAAAAAAACTGTGCAATGCAAAATGGTCAAAATTTTGCTTTTAACTACTACTGTTGAAGTACAAACATGAGAAAGAGCCACAAAGATAGATAGATAGATAAGCCATTTATTTGTATCTCCATGACACACAACAGTAAATATCAGCAGGTAAACAATGAGGAAACACCAAATACAATAGTAATTGTACAATAAATTGTGTGTCGCAGTGATACAAAAAGGCAGCGGCTCAGTGCATTATTTGCTCAAAGAGCAAACCACTGATTTTCAGCAGCTGCCTGAAAATTAAGGAGACGCATGCAGGAATAACGCCACGGATGTTATACATATATATATATATAGACAATAGGTATCTATGCACAAATACTCACAACTTATGAACAGTGTATATATGAGTGTGAAAATTGATTAATATAATTAAAACCAGCAGCGAAACTTAGCGAGGTTACGGGCACACAAAGCCACCCATACCCATTCAAGCAAACCAGAGGACAATCACCTCCAGAGCGACCAAAGTACGACGAAAAGCTATATCTAGCCCAGCCTTTGTTCCTCCAATAGCACTGTTTTGACTCTATTTTTGAAGACATATCTTGAGGACACATTTCTTATTGGTGGAGGTATATTGTTCCAGCATTTGGTCGCCTGGTAGCGGAAACTGCCCCTGAAAGCAACAGTTTTATGCTTGTATGTCGCTAAAGGTGCCCGTGCGGCTCGGGGTACACCTGATCCATACAGCTTGTGAAATTTTGAGAAATTTATTTTAGCATGGAGATATGGTGGATTTTCGAATTTCACAAGGTCATAGATCAGGGTTGCCATATGCATTTTTCTGCGTGACTCCATATTAAGCATTAAAGCACCATTTATAAAAGGAGATATATGAGCACGCGGGGGAATATTAAAACAGAAACGGCAACAGGCGTTCTGTATACGCTGAATCAACCGCCGAGTTCTTGACAGTAGGCGCGGCCCATAAACCAAGTCACCGTAGTTAAGTATGGATAGTATTAACGCCTCGCAGAGGGTTATGCGTGTTTGTTCAGTGAGGTAATTACGAATTTTATACAGCAATTTTAGCCTATAAAAGCAACTCCTCACTAGACCCAAAACGTGGTTATCAAAACGCAGTTCAGTATCGAAAATAATACCCAAATTTCTAGCCTCACTGACTCGTTCTACGATCGTGCCAAGCACCGTTACAACTGGATGGCTATCTAAGATTAGCTTTGTTTGGTTTTTAGAGCCAAGGACCATGAATTTGGACTTAGATGGGTTAAGCACGAGAGCGTTAGCAGTAGCCCAGCACGCGATTCTATCCAGGTCTTCGTTCAAAGTCTGCACGGCTTCAGCTACATTACCGGGGTCCACGGGAATATATAGCTGAACATCGTCAGCGTAACAATGATACCTGCATCCTCTCACTACACTTAGAAGATCAGCGCTATATATAATAAAGAGAAGAGGCCCAAGTATGGAACCCTGGGGTACCCCTCGTGTTACAGGTTTAGGAGTCGAGAGAACATAGGTACCATCCTCTTTCCGGAGTTTAACAGCTTGGTATCGACAACTCAGATAACTATCAAACCATCTAATGGCAGTATCACCGAAACCATAGTACGCCAGCTTGGAGAGAAGCAGTGGAACGTTGAGACAGTCAAACGCACGGGAAAAGTCGAGTAATGCTAGTATTGTGCCCTTTCCATCATCCTGATCGACAAGTACATTATCCGTGACATCAAGCAAAGCTGTAACAGTGCCCCTACCCTTCCTAAATCCAGACTGGTGAGATGGTAGTATGTCATTTTCCTCAATATACCTAATTACCTGTTCATAAATGGCTTTCTCTAAAATTTTTGAGAGGAACGGTAAGATACTTATCGGCCTAATGTCTTTAAGTTCACAGGGTTGGTTCAATTTTGGTCTAGGAGTTACTAGAGAATATATCCACTGATGAGGCACGATACCGGTTATAATTGATTGGTTAATAATATCAGTAATAGATCACCTCAAGGATATTACGCGTGATTACAAACTCCGAAATTCGGCTTCAATGAAGTCATTACTGCATAAAATTTAAAGTACCTATTCAATACTAAACAGTGTGGGCCCTGTCATATTCAAATTAGTTCCTAAAATCCCCATTATATTAGTAGATTGTTTATAATATTTGGCACATAGCGTGTTCTCTGGTTTGGGCTAGATCTAGATCTGATATGGATAATTCAAAACTTTTCTGTCGAATATAATTAGTTACGATACTGAAAGACGGTTTACACGCTCTAACCGCTTCTTCTGTAAGTTTCAAGCATTTCTCCAATCAGGCTGCTCTGATTTAAATGTTGCTAAGTCCTACCGCCCTTTCACCCGAGCTCGTTTTTCAGTTGGCAGGGTCAGCACTTACACGTGTTTTTGGTTTTAAAACGTTTGTGATTGTGACCCATTTACACGCCACATAATTACCTATCATACGCACGGTGTTCGTGCACGGAGCAAAACCACGGATTTGAAAAACGCCCACGTTCACGAGTTGATTACTAAGTGCATAATATCGGCCGAAGCCAAAGCCTGAGGGCGTCCATACTATACAAAAGTATCACTTATCCATTCTAAGAAACAAATATTTCGATATCGCGGCACAACACTAGTCTCATCTCAGCGTCCCCTGCAAATAAACATTACCTATTACATCAATAAACATTCCAGTAACAAATCGATAACCTCAAATCGGCGGAGTACTCCAAATAAAGGTAGTTACGTAATAAAAACAAGTTGCGTACAACAGTAAGCTGTAGGATATCGATCCTGCCCTTCACCTTGACGTCCCTTTTCAGAGAGAACGAGATCGCAAAGGTCCATTTACACGATGCGACAAACGTGACGATCACATAGGGCGCACTGAAAGTTTTGTTTCAATCACAAATAAAACAAGATAAGAGCAATATAACAGATTTATTATTTTTCAAAATACATCACGTTTAAAAGTTATTTCATTCCCTTGAACGGCCGGCATGTTTTTCACGTGTTAGTTGAATACGGTCTTTTCTGAATTTGTGAAAGTCAACTCTGTCATCAAACCTTTCATTTTCGGTAAAATAAAGAAGTCACAGGATGCGAGTTTGGGACTATGGGCAGGATGGATCACTAGATCTGTTTTTCGGGGGCAAAAAGTAACTTTCGTTAATTCCCCGTATTTTACCCGCGGTTTCCATAGCAATAAATCATCGTTTCTCCGAGTCACAATGTATTAAACAGTATTATAACGTGTATGGACATACTTTATCAATATTTTTGTGTACACAACAAGAACCTTTTATACAGTTTATGAGGAATCCAACGACAACTGTATTTTAACTTTTAAATTATTACTTATATAAGTAAGGCCAATTGGTTGTATGTTACGGGATCATGTAATGTAAAGTGATGTCATGCGATCCGACCAAATAAAAAACTGATCTTCACTGTCGGTGTTAATTGACGGTGTTCAATTGACGGTTGTGCGTGTTCCATTTATTTTGAATGAAAATTGCGATTAAATAACTAAATCGCATCTCATAATCGCCCAATCGAAGGTCAATTAGTACTATGCTTTAATCTGTGTGTTGTATCTCTGACTGTGTCTTTTTATATGAACATTTTTACAGTTGTTTAAAAAAATATATAATTAAAATATTTGCATTGTAACTATTTTACAATGGAAATCATCATCACGGGCGTACAGCAAAAGCTGTGTGCGTGCCTCGAGCTAAAGCTCATCGCTCGGGTAAGGCTGCGGGGGCGTAGCCACCCCCGCGTAATTACTTCTGCTTTGTGGATAATAGTAGCGTGATGTAGACTGATCACACTTGTGAGCAGGAATGGTGACTGCACTTCGCATGAGGCACACTCGGTGCGGAAAGGTGATAAAAGGTGTATGTTATAAGAATAACAAAACACAATATCAAAAAATAGAGTGTAATTAATAATTTAATTAATTACAGAATGACCAACAATTCACCTTCCCTTGATTCTAGGACAACAACGCCAGACGTCCTGCGCCGCACGGGTCCTACGCTTCCTCTCCACCGGCGCGTTCCCTCCCTCGCGGTCCAGACACTAGATTACCATAGCAAGACTGGATCCCGGGGAGAGGGACACGATGGAAATATTCGACCACGCTCAGATGGGACCCGAACTCACGACCTTGACGACGTCGACGACTCTTGATTGTCGGTCGAGTGCTCTTCTAACATAAAATAATACACTATTAAGTACCCACCTAGGCAGGGGAGGTGTGAAGCTCATAGTCATCGTAGCTTCAAATTGTTTCAATTCAATCTACGACATAAATATACGGTCGGAATGTTTAAACAAACTTTGTTTTATGCTTTCGAGATATAAAGGGTGCCATTGGAGTCCTAGGTACGTCTCTTTTAGGGTTCCGTACCCAAAGGGTAAAACTGAACCCTATTACTGAGACTTCGCTGTCCGTCCGTCTGTCACCAGGCTGTATCTCACGAACCGTGATAGTTAGACAGTTGACATTTTCACAAATGATGTATTTCTGATACCACTATAACAACAAATACTAAAAAATAGACTAACATAAATATTTAGGGGGGCTCCCATACAACAAACGTGATTTTTTTGCTAGTTTTTGCTCGATATTGATAACGGCAACAGGTAGACGCTTGAATTATTCACAGAATATTTAGTTGTATATTCACTTTAAAAATAAATAATTAAATTAAAATAAAACAAATATTTCAGGGGGCCTTCCATACAACAAACGTGATTTTTTTGCCGTTTTTATAGATAGTGGTACAGAACCCTTCGTGCGCGAGTCCGACTAGCACTTGGCCGATTTTATTTATATCTGTTTACTATGATCCGATAGATACAGAGATGCGGCACTACGCAGCCAACTACACGCAGAGCATCTGTAAATTACGCGATCTTTATTCTTCCTTTTTTATGTAATTACGTGCCAACTAGGTACACAATCCGTATTTGATGAGTGCATTTAGACGTTTGTATGTTAAGAAGTATCACTTATGCATGATATCCTAGGTTTCAACTAAGCCTACAATACAGGATCGCCTTGGTGATACAATTTACTCTCAGGATTACAATAAAATATATCAAAAAAGGCATGAAGGGTCTCCCTTATTATACGTTCGGTAGTTGTTTTTTCTATCGTAGTTGGTAAATAGCAAGAACAGGTGAAGAAAGTTTGTTTGTATTAGTCGGGATTTACAAACTACATTACATATTAATGTACAATAAATAAATAAATATATATTGCCGGACAAATTACACAGCGCCACCTAGCCCCAAAGTAGGCGAAGCTTGTGTTATGGGTACTAGACAACTGATAAACATACTTAAATACATACTTATTATACATAGAAATAACCCAGACCAATACAAACAGACATGTTCATGCACACAAATGTTTGTACTGTGTGGGAATCGAACCCACGAGCGTTGGTGTCAAAGTAGCGTAACAGCGCGTTTCACCACTGCGCCACCGAGCCCGTCGACAATATTGCTATAGAGTATGGAGCTCTTGAAAAAGTATTAAATTAAGCTCATACTTATTATATACTTAACTAGATGATCCGCACTAGCTTTGTCTTGGCAGATTTCTCTAATGCCCGAGAAAGTGAAAACAAACCTTAAGATTTTCATTTTTCAGTTCTCTCTTACTCTCATACTATCACCCATTCCGATTCCATGGTATGTGTGTTCGATTCCCATGCAAGGCAAATATTTGTGTGCATGAACATGTCTGGTTGTCTTGGGAATTTTCTATGTATTCGAGGTATGTAATTTACAAAAATATACATTTGCGTATGTTTATCAATTGTCTAGTACCCATAGCACAAAGTTTGCGTAGTTGGGGCTACATGGGGCTGTGTAATTAGTACGACAATATTTAATAAATTATTCTAATACATAAATATAAATGAAAAAATAAACTTATGATATCGGCTTACTAATTGTCCACATGCTAGCAAATAACTCACTATCCTAATTTTAAATTGTTATTATTCTAAGCCCAAGAGTCAGGATTATAGTAAGACGTATATACGTCATTTCTTGTACTTCTTGTAAATTATCTCATCTCATAATAAGTACAGACCGATGGATTAATTCTGTTACTGATCTTCTCTTAACTTTATACTCGACACATTTCTCTACAAAATCAGAATTCTTTACTAATTTCTAATTTTAATAGTTACGATTTAAAGATTACTTTACACTTTTTATTCATTCGGCATTTTAAGTTTTACACAAAATTTCTATATATTTTCATTTTATAGTTATATTTGTCCGTATGCTAGTTATTCATAAATCGAACGGGGTCGCTTGATGCATGTATAGCGAAAAATCTTACAAATATTTGTTTGTAGTTTTGTATATCTGTGGATTTTAATGAAAATTAACTTAAATATATATAAATTAAATAAAAAAATCGTTGTTATAGGCTACAAGGGTTCATATTATAAATACCTTATGATACATATTTATATTAAATCTACGATATACACAATGGCGGTGGCGTGTAACATGTTTAACGACGCCTTGTAGCCAACATCCTCGGCAAAAAAATCTAACGAAATTCTCTATTGAAAACGCGTTAAGTCGATTTTTATTTTATGTATTAGATACTTTTAAAATGTTGTTGTAAAGAGCAGTGATGGCCCAGTGAATAAAGAACCGAACAAATATAATTCTAGGACATACGGGGTTTCCTCACGATTTCCTTCACCCCCGACCAAGTGATAATTACAAATTAGTATATAAATCCATAATACGAATTTAACCCATCTGCTCCTGAGTACTTAGGTGAAAGATTTCAATTGAACATATCGATAGGACGACTATCAACATCACGAAAAGCGTTCTTCAATGCATCCTTTATGGTACATTTCTGTGCACACAAGTTATACATACACCGAAATCTTTCTCGGCCCATGCCGCAAAATTGTGGAATGTCTCTCTTTGCACATTAAGTTGTCTCCCAGTGTTAAATTATTTAAACTGGCTCTGAGGAACACATGATGATCTTGGTGCTTTAGGCTTTTGTTTCTATTTTTTTTCTTATTTAATTTCCATTTCTTCTCTTTCTATCATCTTCCCAATATATATATATTTACATATATACTTTCGATTTTATTATTTCTTTAGACATTTATTACTATTTATATTTCTTTAATATCATAATAATCAATTCCGTTTATGTTGTACTACTTCGTCACTCGCCAACGGAGTTCCAATGAAACTTTCAAAGGTTGACAGGAAGAGATTTCGTATAGCAAATAAATCCGCCTTTGTACGTTTATTAATGTGTTGCATTTTAATGTTTTCCATTGTTTTTATGTACAATAAAGATATGACAAAACAAACACACACTTACTTTTGTTTTATTTGTATAAAATGAGTCTAGTTAGATGTATCGTCGGGATGCATACGGCTCACTGATGTACGTGGTTACCGTATATTCTATTTATAGTTTATAATGTATCGTCCTCTCATTGGCAACTCTTAATTTTGACTTACTTCTTAGCGTTATCTCGATTCCTTGTACAATAAAGATATAACAAACAAACGTATTTAATGATACAGCGAAAACAAACCGTCCGATATTAGGTCTGTTCTGTATCCACTGGGCTCTTACTGCTCCAAGATAGATCAACTCTCTCCTATATTAAGTCCAAATTTTATGTCTCTAGGTCTAGCAGCGTGAGACGTACATTTCACACTGTCAATTCAATTTCAATTTTTTGATTAACTTTTATTATACAATATTGTATTTTATAATAAAAGTTAATCAAAAAATTAACAGAAACTTCTAGATAATTCAACTACGATAAAGTTTCAAGGCTTCTGGTTGCGTTTCCAAGAACCATTTACTAATTACGTATGTAGAAGGGCAAACAATGTCCAATTTTACATCAATTTTAGTAATTTCATTTTGATGGGAAGGTTAATTTCCTTTAAGGTCCTACTTTTAATTAATGCGCTAAAATAAGGGATATTTATATAACTATTTATATAGAGATTAAGAGATGTAGGGCGCATCAGAGCAGCCCATCTGGGGAGGTACCTTCTCCTCACAGAAAACCGCAGTCAAATAACAACTGTTAATAGATTCAGGCGTTATTTTGCGAAAGTCAAATTTACATGCAATTTGATCTAACCTGCTTTGTGTGTTTGGTGGTGGCGGAAGCACACAAAGCAGGTTAGATCAAATTGCATGTAAATAACAACTGAGCTATTGTGTTCCTGCGTGAGAGTGAGGTCACCAGTAAACTTCTAAGGAGTTGCTGTGTTAGCAGTAAAGGTGGCGTCGCACGAGTGATTGTAATGTATTGCAAGCGTTTATAGGCTGTTATAACCGCTTTACATCAGGTGGGCCGTATGTTCGTATGCCTTCCGACGTTGTATAAAAAACACATGTGGAATCGACTCCCTGTCGAGGATTTCCCTAGGAACTGCTGCATGAGATTCTTCAAAAATTGTTAGAGAGGCGCTTCAAGTTCTTTATCATCCTGATCATGTTATGTCCATCCTGGCTTAGTAGAGATACTAGCTGTTAAAACATGTATCTCATTTTTTTTGAACTGTACATAAAACAACGGAAATTAAAAAGACAATGGGTAAACGAGATAAAGCGAAAAGCAGATTAAAAGAGTCGCCCTCAGAAGAAAACCTTTTCGAATATAAGAAATTGCGCAACATCTGCAATAGGATGTGTAGGGATACTAAACGCAAATATTCACTCTTCGATTGAAAACATGCCCCCTACACATATTTGAAAATTCCTTCGGTCACGGGGTGTAGAAAAACAGCCTGAGACTCTTGATAAAATTCCTGACTTAAACTCTCTTAACAAACACTTTTGTACTCCCCCTGCTTCTGTGGATGTTCCGACTAAAGTTTCTACTCTATTTTCTCTTTCTCAACAGGCTCCACCCACTGTGACTCTTTCGTATTTCGCAAAATCACAGAGGATGAAGTAAAAAAGAGCATTTTATCCATTTCGACCAAGGCTGTAGGTAAGGAAGGTAGTGATGGTGTGAGTCGTGATATGCTGATCCCGATCATTGATTGTGTTACGCCAGTGATCACACATATTCATAACTTTTCACTCACAACTAATGTATTCCTCTCAGGCTGGAAACTGGCTCATGTCATCCCCCTCCCTAAAATTCCGAGCCCAAAGTCTTTCTCCCAGTATCGACCCATTGCTATTCTTCCCCTGCTGTCTAAAGTTCTTGAAAGTGCCGTATATAGTCAACTCCATGCCTACGTGTCCCGTAACAACCTTTTTTGTCCTTTTCAATCTGGCTTTCGCCCCAATCATAGCACAGTGAGCGCACTACTGAATGTTACCGACGACATACGCCATGCTATGGACAATAAAAAATTGACCTTGCTCATTTTATTAGATTTTAGTAACGCTTTTAACTCGTCGATTTCGATATTCTTTAGGGATACTTCGCTCGATTAATATCTCTCCCTCTGTGATTGCATGGTTCAACTCCTATCTTTGTGGCTGCCAGCTATGTATTAAAGTCAAAGCAAAATCTTTTTATTCCGTAAAATGGCTACAGTTGTTTGGAATCGTCACAATTATTTTCCCTACCGTGCAGTTTATGACTAGGTGAGCACTGATAAAAATACTGCCAAAAAACTCAGGCATCCCTCTTTTGGTATCCAAACAAATTTACATAATTTATTAATTACATTATAATTGGATCGACTCACTCCCAGGCATTTTTATCATTAATATAGTCAGATACTTTATAATATGCCCTGCTACACAATTTGGCTTTAAGAGTAGTTTTAAATTTGTTTATTGACAATTCTCTTATATTGCTGGGAAGTTTGTTATAGAACCGTATACATTGCCCCATAAAAGAATTACTTATTTTGTGGAGACGGCTTGCATGTAACACAAGATTATGCTTATAACTAGTATTTATGCTATGAGTATCACTCTTTTTACAAAAAGAGTCAATGTTTTTTATGGACATACAAAACATTTTCATAGATATATTGGGATGCGACTGTTAAAATATTTATTTCTTTGAATTTTTCTCTAAGGCTCTCCCGGGGACCAAGTTTGTAGATAGCTCTTATGGCTCTCTTTTGCAATAAAAAGATAGTGTTAATTAAAATCGACGAGTCACTGTCAGACTGGACCGATCTATTGGCGGGTGTGCCACAGGGCGGCGTGTTATCCCCACTACTCTTCTCAGTTTTTATTAATGAACTATCTAAAATTATAAATTCTCCTTACCACCTATACGCAGATGACTTGCAGATCTACAGTCATTTCTCTCCTTCAACAATTACTGAAGCATTCAACGATATTAACAGGGATCTTACTGCTATCAAAGAATGGGCTGACAGATATGGACTACTGGTAAACCCAACGAAGTCTCAAGCTATAGTGGTTGGTAGCAGACAGTTAAGAAATAAGCTTAATTATGACGATTTTCAGATTGTTCGTTTTGATGATCACAAAATCTCTTTTACTACTAAAACCAAGAATCTCGGCCTAATTATTGACGAAACTTTGTCCTGGACCCCCCATGTTAACGATGTCAGCAAACGTATGTATTATACGTTTCACTCTCTCAGACGACTCCAAAACTTTTTACCTTTCAAAACTAAAGTTACGTTAGCACAAAGCCTCTTACTCCCAATACTCGACTACGCCGATATCTGTTATTTAGATGCGTCAGAGGAGCTGTTGTACAAATTGGAGCGCCTGCAAAACTTGGCGATCCGGTTCGTGTTTGGTCTCAAAAAGTTTGATCGTGTGTCCGAATTTCGTTCTCAATTGAAGTGGCTCCCTATTCGCCTTCGCAGAAATGTGCACCTGTTAACTTTTCTTTATAAACTCTTCAATAACCCCAGCTCTCCCCAATACCTCAGTTCTCGCTTCCCACTATTACCACCCCCCACGCGATCCCAACGTCCCTGTCATATCCAAACCTTAAATTATCCCATGTCACACACTAATTATTTCTTCAACTCTTTCACTGTTCGTGCCGCGCTACTCTGGAACAAACTGCCACCTTAAATAAGGGACTGTCCATCAGCCACGACTGTTAAAAAAAGGTTAAAAGATTACTAGATTTCTCAAACTCTGTAATAAAATATGTATATATGTATTGCATGTATTTATTTATTTGTATATATATGTATATATAGAAACATCTATCTATTGTATTTGTAGGCTAGGAATGAAATTTGTAAATATTACAAGTTTAGTTTGTTTTTTATTCATAGTGCTATTTTTACCTACCATTTTTTTTTTTGTTTTTTTTGTACCCAGCCAACAATGATTTCTTTTACCGCCTGTGGGGTTGGCTGGAAGAGATCTCTTTTAGAGATAAGCTCACCTTTGTACACCTTTAATATAACAATTGTATGTGTAATAATATGCAATAAAGAATATATATAAAATAATCTTTTCAATTTGGCTTCTGTAAAATGGCTGAAACAATTTATCTGTCTAAAATAGTACCGCAGTTTATAGGTATAATAAAAAGACAACAGAAACTTAAGAGGGCCTTTCCCTTTGCTCAAAACCGAAAAACTTGTGACCTAAGCTAAGAAAGGTCTAGTTTTCCCCTCTGGATTGTGGAGGTTTTGACGGCAGTCAGTCAATGGTCGCGTACTGTGCGGTTCCAGAGATTTTTTTCCGAGAACTCTCAGGTTCTGGAATGAGCTTCCCAGCCGAGGTTATTCCAAGGGACTACAGCGTGGGTTTCCTCAAGAAAGGCGTGAAGAGTTTTTTAGAGTGTCGGCAACGCATGAGTGACACCCCCGGTTTTGCAAATATCCATAGGCTACGGTGACTGTCTACGATCACGCAAACCGTATGCTTGTTTGCCGCCTTAGTGGTATAAAAAAATATAATAAACAGTATTTTTGCCAAATCCTTAGGCTTAGGTACCGGATCCTGTCAATCCTAATGTATTAGGAAACGAGATAACGCTAAGAAGAAGAAGAAAGATGCATGAATATTATTATTACTATTTCAGGGTCTGCAACGCACGAGTGACACCCCTAGTGTTACAAGTGTCCATACGCTATGGTAATTGTTTCCCATCAGGCAATCCATTTTTTTCACTTTATAAATAAACAGCGTAAAAAACATTGTACGGTTGGCTCGCCTTAAATGGAGTGTATGATTCATTACATGCCATAATAATTCAGTCATTCATTTTATGACATAATTAAAATCAATGCGTAATGGACACAGAGAGCAATATTATCGTTAAAGCAATAAAATATGTACTATTCAAATTAAATGGGTCGAGTTCAGTCAACGAAGATGTCAACAGTGTAATTTTACTTAACTAGGGATTCCCCCGGTTTGGCCTACGTGAATATTGGTTGTCGTGCTTCTCTTGTTCGTACATATTCATATCTAATATACCTATATATTATCATGCAAGTAGGAGATGAGGCCAATCTCACCTTTTTATTACAGCTTTTATTATAGCTTAGCTTATGCTAGCTTATGACAGCGCTCAAACTATATCACAAGAACACACTCTACAAGAAGTATATAAAAAAATCGGCAGTCAATATTTAGTGTCTATAAGTAAATTGTCAACTTATATAGAAAGAAAGAAAAACGTTTATTTGGCAACACATAAAAATTTTACATAAATTTGAAGAAACTTAAGGCCAAATTAAAATGTGTGTACCAAATAGAGCCCCACTCAGCGTAATGTCTTGGCACAAAGTGCCTCAACGCTGGTATTCTGTGGACACCATTAGTAAAAGAGGTGCCTGACATCGAGTAAACAATAATATTACAAGCCTATTCATAATATGTAATGGTATTAATATATTAATAAATAAATATAATATAGTGTTTAATAGTGACTGTTTGTGGCAAAATAAAGAGAAAAAGAGTGTGTCAGCTCCGGCACACGACTGGAGTTTACTCTATCTATACGAACGACAATTATGATATATATCGAATAGAAAAGTAGTAAATAATTTTCTAAAATAATAAGAATAAAAATTATTTTATTCATAAATGTGAACCATTTGTTTACCATTTTTTTTTTGCTGACGATCTTCTGCTTCATCGCTCTTTCCATCCAACTCAACTGGTCCAATGATAACTATCTTGCACTAAATCCGTCTAAATCACAAATACTATTGCTAGGTTCACGGAAACAAGTGAAGCTTTAAACTCAATCCTTGTATAATTGTTGACGGAAAACCAATTGAGTATGTGCCAGAAGCGAGGATCTTAGCATTAAATAGTTAATAGATTCAGGCGTTATTTTGCGAAAGTCAAATTTACATTCAATTTGATGTGACTTGCTTTGTTTGCTTCTGCCATTAGTTCATGCGGCCTAGCTCCGGCCGGCATCCATCCACCCACTACCGTTAGTAGATGCAACATGCCGACGCTGTCATGGTTACTCCGATAGTCTCTGCCTCGGCTGCTGCGGTCGTCCGCCATCTGGAACAGAAACCACATGCCCCCACTACAATCGCTGGCACGACTGGCCTGGTCGTCGCTGCGACACGTGTTTCGCCTCTCCACGAGGCATCAGTCAGGCAGGTAGTTTTGTTTTTATTTGTTTTATTTATATGCTCTTGACCTTTACCAAAAACCAGGGTTGGGAATGTTTGAGTTCCTAGCATAAATCAGGTGAAAGTAACTCTATATAAAGCGTACTGTCAGACCTTTTATACGAGCAGCTTGTGGATTAACTATACACAAAGATCTGCCAATGCCCTACGCGTCCAGTACAACAATGGTTTCAGGATGCTGATGGGGCTGCCCCGCTTCTGTAGTGCTACAGGTATGTTCGCATTAGCGCGTACTGACGACTAGTATGCTGTCAGGCGAAAGCGAGCAGCATCATTGCTCAGCAGGTTGCGTGGCAGCTCCAACAGTATCCTTAAGGTAATATCGGTAAATATTACCAGCCTGATTATGAGGTGCCTTGTACGCGAAACTATGTAGTTTCGTATACAAGGCACCACTAAATAATTAAAATAATTTTTGAATTTTTATTATTATAAAACTCCGAGTGAGGGTCAAGCCTGACTTCGCTTGTACGTAGATTTGTATGTGAAGTGAAGTTGGAATAAATATATTTATATTTCAATTAACCGCACCCACGTGTTTATCGGATTCTTCTTCATTACCACTCGAACTAATTTCTTCCATATTTTTTTTTAACTTTAATCACTCAGTGATTTGCTTACATAAAATATACCAAGGTTCGTAATACGCAAGCGCGCAAACACATGCTGTCATAAACACTAATCACTAAAACAAAATTGTATAAGGCCTTCTATCTCATTCTCTCACACTTTAAACTTTACTTTTGTCTCTTTTTAAGCGAACACTTGATTTTACTACTAATAAAATTTCCATAACTCAAAATCGTTTCTTAAAGAGTAAACTCAAAAAAAGTATAGATTGCACGTAACCATTCCGCTGCTGACTTAGCAACTTTTTTAATACAACGTTGGTTATCAATAAAACATAGGACCCACCATGTAAAGCGCATACCGTAGTCTATGAACGTTCTCAATATTATTAATTAAATTAAGTATCACTCGCGCGATGCCACAGTCACCGCTAAGACTGCTGCTCCTTAGGTATAACCTTAGTAAGGTATATCCTTAGTTATAACCTCAATCACGCCCAGGAACATAATAACTCCATGGAGTTGTTATTAGGCTACGGTTTTCTGTGAGGTGGAGGTACTTAAAAGACCAAGACAAACAGACAACTTCATGCACACGAATGTTTTAGCTATGTGGGAATCGAACCCACGAGCTTCGGTGTCAAGGTAGCATAGCTAATCACCACGCAGCCGAGCTCGTCAAAATTTATTTAATCTTCTATTTATCTACGTACAGACAAACCAAACAGAAAAGCTGATAATCACAGTTTGAATATTCTCTAAATAAATACGAGTATAATCGAATAAATTGAAACTTTGTTAGACTTGGCACAAAGTTATGACAAAGAGGATTGTAATCATTCTATCCTGTAGAATGAATTCTCTTGAAATGACTATGGCGCCCTTAATCTTTTCTCAACAAAAAAGCTTTTTGTTACTACTTTGCGCCGTTTAGGTTTCAATATATCACCAGAGCTATGCTCAAATATATGGCTAAAGAAAGACGTATCTGATAGACTAACCTTAGCATAAATTGCAGAGCATTTTTTTTATACAACTAGATTGGCAAACAAGCATGCGGCCAGCATTAGATGGCAAGCGGTCACCGCAGTCTATTGACGCTCGTAACACTACGAGTATGTTACTCGCGCGCTGCCAATCTTGTGATCTAAGGCAGGTTCGTCACCTAGTAATTTCTCTGCCATATCTCACCCTTCAAACCGGAACGCAGCTATGTATATAGCTGCTTGGCGGTAGAAATAGGTGAGACAGAGGTACCCACGCAGATGACTTTTGTATAAAGCCTCCTCTGGTAATATGCAGAGTGCATAATATGAGTAATATGCATAATATGCAGAGGTTAGATAAGTATGGACATTCCAAATTTATTGCTAGAAAAGTGAAAAAATTTGCGTGGGCTGATTGAAAAGTAACTTGGTATCAAAATTCTAGAAAACAAATAAATACACCCGTTATTGTCTTGTCCATGTTTTATTTTCTCCGTGTTTTAAAGTCATCATCGTCAAGTCGGAGCGCGCGCGTCATGTTGCCGTTTCGGTTTGTGTCTCTCGGACTGGCGTCGTGAGTCTGACGAAAATGTTTCGCTATGTATCTGCAACACTTTCAGAAATCATCATCATAACGATGATGTGATGATAAATTAGAAAGCATAATATGCAGAGGTGAAAAATAATGGACATTCCAAATTTAATAATGGTAAAAAAGTCGAAAGATGGAAATAAATATCTCGTTGGCAGATTAAAAAGTAAACAATGGGGTTATATACATTGTATCGGAATGGTATATACGAAACGGATTCGAAAATATTCCCTTAGATTCCATACAATTTGACGGATAAATTTTCGATTCCGATTCGAATATATTTTAAGGTAGACAGGTATTTGTGTGATATGTGCCTAACATTTGACACGTCCAGATTTGATTCTTCTCATTAGGCAGGAAACTTGCCAGACGTGATTCACAAATGTTATACAGTTGTTTCGTAACCACTCTTACGTAATCCTTTTAACAAAATACGCTGATATTGATAAACGTGTAGGGGTATTCTCAAGGTTTACTCGGAATATTTGTACGTTTCCCGGAATTCGCACTTACTTTTACTGTGGGTGTTACTGTATTTATCAATGAAAATTATAGATACAGCTGAGTTCAAACTCGTAGTATAAAATAAACAAAAAGAAGATAAGCCAATAGATGTTATCGTATCGCTTCAACGGGGTTATTTTTAAAGTTTATTTATGCCCCGCTGTCCTATTGAGCAGTGATAGCCCACTTTATAAAGATTAAGAACCAGCCTGATGACACACTGGTCCTCGGTTCAAATCCTGCCATGTACAACTAAAGCCGTTTTTTTGAATTTATGTACGCACAAGAAAATATATTTCGAAATTCGTGTGACTTTACTGAGAAAGGTATGGTTTTCCTTCTGAGTTGTGGAGGTCTGACCGTGTGCATACTCTAGGGGTCGTAGTGTTAAACTACAATAATAAAGTGACTAATAATAAATTGAGCACACTTCTCGACATCTCTGAATCAATAACACCATGTTCTCCTCCAGTCAGCGGCAAGAGACCGCCCGAAGGTTATTGTTAATTGGCCTTGGTCGATTAAAGTTAGCTAACAAGACTTATAGAGTTGACAACACCAGTTTGCTTCATTGGCTGTCCTGAGGAAAGCTGTTAGAACTATGCTCTAGAAATGGAAGAGTAACTTCGGAGAAAGCTTAGCACACCTTTTGACATCTCTGTGTCGAGAGGTGTGCTGATCTGAGTGTGAAAAAAACAACACTTGTTCGTAGTCACTGAAATTATTTCAGTATGTATGTACATATCATCACGCCTGTCACCCGTTGGGCTAGGTAGAAACTATAGAACGCCAGGTGCACCGATCCAAACATACCGCTCTCGCTTCATCCACACTCATCAACCTCTACATGCATGCTCTTCGCTTTTGGGTACTTTTTATTTGGCCCTTTTTTCACACATCACCAATTTGATCTATATGTGTGCGTCTAGGGCGGCCCCTCCCGATATCATCATTCACTCTTGCTTGATACACTTCTTACGTAACTCTTTTGTCATTCATTCTTTCTAAAGGACCAAACCATCTCAGCATACCCTTTTCAATTTTTGTCACTACATCAACTTTCATTCCCCACTGTTCTCGTATCGTGCTATTTTTTATTCTATCAACCATTCTCACTCCACATATACTCCTCAGCGCTCTCATTTCTCCGTCGTTCACCCTGCTTTCATGCTTCTTCTGCCATACCCATGTTTCACTATCGTACATCAATGTAGGCGTTAATATACCCTGAATAATAGCAAGGCGAGCTTTGCTTAAACATGTGCTGGAATATGCTGAAATAGATCATATACACTTTATTACAAAAGCAGTGACAGCTTAGTGAATAAAGAATTGACTTATTAACCGATTGGTTCTCGGTTTAAAACCTGGTGTGGGCATGTAACATTTAATTCATGTTTTTGGATTATGTACATATTTACGTACCATTGTCACTTGCTCGGCGGTGAAGGGTCAATGAAACCACCACTTCTAAGAAACTACATGTCAAGAGACTCGTAACTTGAAAAAGGTCTTATTTTCCCTGTAAGTTGTAGAGGTCCGATGACAGTCGCATGTCTAAATCAGTATTGTTGCTAAAACTTAAGCTAAGCCTAAGATTTGGCGACAATAGCGAACCCCGTCAATCCTATTGGATTAGGAAACATTCTTATCATATGTATAGATGATTTTATTCATTAGTGAATTTTTCGAAAATGTTTCAAGTTATCTTATAACTTCACGCCAAATCCCTTGCGGGGTGGGCAGAGAGAATCGAGCGCCAGGTGACTCGATCCCTACATATGTCACCCGCTTCTTAAACGTTCTCGCCGGTTTCTAGGGCTCCTGACATCACCTTCTGATAGAACACGACCAATTTGGTCATGGTAGGTAAGTCAAATTAAAATATTTCAAGTTACGGTACAAAAATACTGAAAATAGCATCTAGGTAGGTACTATAAAAGGTTAAGTATGCAAATGAAGGTTTTACGCAGCGTCTTGTCGGTTTTATAGGCCCAATAATACGCTGGCACAACGTGAACTTTTTATGACTTGACTCTTAAGTACGATAAAATTTAAAGATTAGTATTCTATGCAGATGGAATGATTATACGCTACAGGTCGAAGTTCTTATCCGATTTCGATAATTCTTCTTTCAATGGATTTTAAAACGAATCATGTAATTCTTAAAAAGGATTCGTCATTAATTGTAAGTGCCTTGGCGATGTTTCTTCTTATATATATCTAATGACATTTTTGAAGTGATAACTTCTTATGGGAGGGTAAACCGCTTCGTTACGTAACGCGTTACGGCGCCAGTCTATATCACTTCCCATTCTCTCACGCATACGGCAGATCACTTCTGTCGGACGTCCCGAGACGCACACGTTTTTTTTTTCAGGATAGAGACCTATACGAATCAACTTTAAAAGCAAAACCTATTCTAAATATAAAATTTGATCTAAATCGTTACATCGCTACCTTTCACACATTTCTTGCCTGTTTAACATTCATACCTAGTTTTCCCATTTCTTCGTTTGTAACTAATGGGTCATCTCGAATTTAAACGAGTGATATACGAGAGAAAGAAAACTCTTTAAGCAATATAAATGTCACTGTGCCAATTTGGCAAAAACTTCTATAATAATCCTTTGGAAACTGCAACAAAATTCGTTGGCTAGTTTCAACAAACAGTCTAATTCGTTATACGTAAAACTCACAAACTAATAACCCACTTGACGGCACATATAAATCCCCTCCCTCACCAAATTGTAGTGTTTTAACGCTTAAATAAAGCGGTTTGAGCCTACAAACCAATGGGCGGATATTTTAAGTGACGCCATGTTGATTCGTGAACCTCGTCCTAATCCCAACTCTAACTTATAGAAGTGAAAGCTGAGTATAGCAGAGAGAGCATGTAAGTAGAATAAATACGGTCGAGATGCCAGCATTGCGCAAAATTTGTGGCATAACGTTTGATAAAAAAAGATAAAAATTCTTTATTTGCCATTGGGCCCCCGCGGGCACTTAGACACGTCTTACAGTTTTTAAAATATCATCTTATTGTATCTACTTTAATTATCTTTTTACTTTTTTCCTTTTTTTTATCTACTAGCATTTCGGCTAACCGGCGTGTCTTCGTCGGTCGGAGTGGAAAGTCAAGTAGGCCAGCAGGACTCTCAGCTCTGGCTTGCCTTCATTGGCCATCCAGAGAGGAGTCGATAGAGCATATTGCTTTATCAGGTGATATGCTCCACGGGTGGAAGTGTTAAAGGGCATAACGCCGGGAGTAACTTCGGAAAAGCGCAGCACACCCCTCGACACCACTGAGTCACTCATACCCGTGCTGCCCCCGGCCGAATTTCTCTGGCATTTCGGGGGCCCATCCAGTGAGTGGCGAGCCACCGCCTGCGGGAAGTAACATCAGTTATGATAGTTGTGGCAGGCGTCCATCCCTCTTCTGTAATAGCCGAGTACTAATAACCCCTCCCGATCTCAATTCAATAGCCAACAATTTTCAATAACCCAATAATTTCCAACACATTCGCAATAGTCCAAATACCTGCCGTGACCTGGTTCATGGGTATATTGTCACATTGATATCCCCTGGAGAAGGTCACGGCGGCTATACAACATTACATCAAGCTTCTCAAATGGGGCCTCTACGCGTTGGATCCAAATCCCCGCGCACGCATATCAAATAACCGGGATAAACCCGTGATAAAGGAACAAGCTATTTAAATTATTAATACACAACTTTTTCTTCGCTCTGGCTTCTCACTACATAAAACAAGTTATAATTGCCACTTTATATCAGGCGGACTGCATACTTGTATGCCTCTCTACGTTATTAGGGCAAGACGAGGACAGTTATGGCAGCAATGGTGGCAGTTGCATGCGGTTCCTGTTTCAGATGGCGGGCAATCGCGGGGAGACCGCAGCAGCCGAGGCAGAAACGACCGGAGCAGCCACGGCAACGACGGTATGCTTCTTCTTCTAACGGTAGTGGGTGGGTGCCGGCAGGATCTAGTTCGCATGAACCAGTTGGCGGCGGAAACACACAAAGCAGGTTAGATCAAATTGCATGTAAATTTGACTTTCGTAAAATCTTACTTAATATAAAAGATCGGTTTAAATATTCGCGTCCCAGGCACCTACGAGCGACGTGTCGGACATAAGTAACTAGTGCCGCGCCCCGACGCCGTGCGAGGTAGTCTGATATATATTCCACCCCCGGCCCCACGCCTACCCGTGATTACGTCACGCACTTCAACGGATACAGGCGTTTTGGAAAAGCCTCATGGTTATTCCGGTAGAGAGTTGATACGCGAGTTTTCTTCACTGCCGCTGGTTACTTATTAGTTCTTCTATTGCATATTAGATCAGTTGTTGAGTGAATATCTTGCAAAGCTATTTCAATAGAAAGTTGACACGAGATTAGTTATTGAGTGGATCTCTTGCAATGTCATTTCAGTAGAAAGTTGACATGCGAGTTTTCTACACTGTCGCTGATTACTTACTACGTTGTTCTATTGCATATTACATCAGTTGTTGAGTGAATATCTTGCAAAGCTATTTCAATAGAAAATTGACACGAGATTAGTTACTGAGTGGATCTCTTGCAATGTCATTTCAGTAGAAAGTTAACATGCGAGTTTTCTACACTGTCGCTGATTACTTACTACGAGTACGTTGTTCTATTGCATATTAGATCAGTTGTTGAGTGAATATCTTCCAAAGCTATTCCGATAAAAAGTTGACACGTAATTTTCAGGAACACCGTTCCTATATGAAATCTATATGTTTTACTGCGTGTCTGTCGCTTTTTTCGAATATTCGAATTTTGTCTTCAAATTCGGATTCCGCATAAAAAAGTAGAATAGGGATGTCTGAAAAACCAACCTCCTATCTCTTAAGGAACATAGTCAAAATGGCCGACAAAGTTTTAAATAATAATAATTAAGTTGTTATATAATTGACGAGCCAGGTGTTCCTCTGGCAATGCAAGCTTGCGCATTCTCAACTGGTTTAATAGTTACGCTGATTACTTACAACGTTGCTCTACTCTATATTAGTGCAGTTGGTGAGTGAATCCCTTCCAAAGCTTATGAACTTGTGAGTATCAATTTACACCCAAGCGCACATTCACCCATATACGTTCACTTGTGACTGAAGACAAACAACATTTACTTCTCAAGATGTCACCAGAAGACGATTTAGCCGTGTTTGATTTTGAAAAATAACCTGTTGAGAATGCGCAAGCTTGCATGCCTGCCCAGCCTGGCTCGTCAATTATATAACAATTCAATTTTTTTTTTAATTTGTCGGCCATTTTGACTATGTTCCTTAAGAGATCGGAACAGTGTTCCTGAACATTCCTATTCTACTTTTTTATGTTGAATCCGAATCTGAAGTCAAAATTCGCTATTTAGCTTATTGGCTAGTTTACGGTTCAACGTCGCGGCACTAACCGGCTTATTGGTTAAAATACTCTCCCATTGGTCAGGCTCGAATCGCTGATATATTTAAACGCTACGAGTCTTATGGTGCTCGGTCCTCTCTGCCTACTCCGCATGGGGCTTGCGTGAAATTGTAAATATAATAATAATAAATAAATATTGTCGGACAAATTACACAGCGCCATCTAGCCCCAAAGTAAGCGAAGCTTGTGTTATGGGTACTAGACAACTGATAAACATACGTAAATACATTATTTTTTTTTGTAAATACATACTTATTATACATAGAAAATACCCAGACCAATACAAACAGACATGTTCATGCACACAAATGTTTGTACTGTGTGGGAATTGAACCCACGAGCGTTGGTGTCAAAGTAGCGTAACAGCGCGTTCCACCACTGCGCCACCGAGCTCGTCATATGGATAGATGGTATACATGTCGTATCTAGTAACTTTAAATCCATGAACAGGGCGTCCTTCCAAGGTTATATCCCAGTGCCGAGGTGCGTTTCGGAGACTCCAGTTATTCGTACACACTCTTTTAGAACAATATGTACCATTATACAAATGGAAATAACATGTTACATTGACTACTAAATAAATAAATAAATATTGTCGGACAAATTACACAGCGCCATCTAGTCCCAAAGTAAGCGAAGCTTGTGTTATGGCTACTAGACAACTGATAAACATACGTAAATACATTTTTTTTTTGTAAATACATACTTATTATAGATAGAAAATACCGAGACCAAGACAAACAGACATGTTCATGCACACAAATGTTTGTCCTGTGTGGGAATCGAACCCACGAGCGTTGGTGTCAAAGTAGCGTAACAACGCGTTTCACCACTGCGCCACCGAGCTCGTCGTAATGAAATCAATATGTTTTTTTTATACCACTAAGGTGACAATCAAGCGTACGGTTTGTCTGATGGTAAGCAGTTACCGTAGCCTATGGACATTTGCAACACCAGGGGTGTCACTCATGCGTTGCTGACCCTTCAAAACTCTCTTCACGCCTTTCTTGAAGAACCCCATGCTGTAAGTGCCTTGGGAAAACTTCGGCTGGGAGTTCATTCTACAACTTGAGAGGTCTCGGCAGAAAACTTCTCCGGAACCGCACAGTACGTAACCATTGCGGCTCCAGTGTGTGAGAATGAGCTCCCCGCCGTCGGCGAGCGGTGCGGTTGTAAAAAGTAGCTGTCGGCATCATGTCGAACAATTCTTCAGAACACAACCCGTTGTACAATCGCTAGAACCATAGCTAGAACACACAAAGCGAGGCAAAATCTCGCCTTAAACTTAAGGGCTCAATACCTGTAAGTTCTAGTTGTACCTATTATATTGTAATACTGGAGAGTAGGCATACGAATAAACGGATTTTGAGGGTCGGCAACGCATGGGTGCCACCTCTGGTGTTGCAAATGTCCATAGGCTACGGTGACTGTTTACCATCGGACAGGCCGTATGCTTGATTGCCACCTTAATGGTATAAAAAAAACCGGTCCGCCAGATGTAAAGTGTTGGTAGAGTCGCTCCTTAGGAGCTTACTGGTAACCTCACTCATTCACAGGAACACACCAAGGAGGGGAGGGAGGGACTCCAGGGAGTTAGTACGATGGTGGTGGAGGTACTTCCCTAGAGGGGCTAGTTTAAAGCGCCCTACGTCTCTTAGAAATACCCAGAACAAGACAACCGAATATTTGGCGCAAAATATACTATGTGTACATATAATAATAATACAAGGAATAGGCTTAACAACAATATTATTGTAATTGCATTGCGGGAAAACATACGGGAGATTGTTATGCCCATATTATGATTATTTATTTAAGTAAAATCTGAAAAATAATGACTACATCATATTGTGGTTGTTTCTTTTCGTTGAGTATAAATAAATATTGTCGGACAAATTACACAGCGCCATCTAGCCCAAAGTAAGCGAAGCTTGTGTTATGGATACTAGACAACTGATAAACATACGTAAATACTTTTTTTTTTGTAAATACATACTTATTATACATAGAAAATACCCAGACCAAGACAAACAGACATGTTCATGCACACAAATGTTTGTCTTGTGTGGGAATCGAACCCACGAGCGTTGGTGTCAAAGTCGCGTCTTTCACGACTGAGCCACCGAGCTCGTATGATCCTCTCTGAACTACCTAAAGCCAAAGGTTTCTAGCATATACTCCTCACATTGACCAGATGAATCAGAAAGACATTACTGATGTTTTTATCCCTTAGTCGCCTTGTGGAATGGTTCGATATATAATTTCTTGGATTTCAGCTAGACCTTCTCCAGATGACTGAATATTGAACATAACTGGAGGTCCCGATACCGAGATCCCAATGCTTTTTGCGATGGTAAGAGACGTATTCTGGAATTGAGAATCCACAGCAAATGGGGTTTTATTAGTAGTGAACGCGTAAACTTGTGTCTTCATTGGGTTGAATTGGACCAAGTTCAGCCAACCCCCAGTCAGATAGTTTAGTCACAGTGGCCTCAATTTCAGACAAACACAAGTTTATCGACACTTTG
The DNA here is from genome assembly GCA_947507595.1 of Pyralis farinalis. Lineage (NCBI taxonomy): Eukaryota > Metazoa > Arthropoda > Insecta > Lepidoptera > Pyralidae > Pyralis > Pyralis farinalis. The sequence continues at coordinate 28,189,723 of OX382273.1, read as the reverse complement.
TGTTTTTGATACTATCAAAACTTCTCTATGCGATTATTAAAAATAATAGGTAGATGTATATCATCTACATATTATTATATATGTGTGTATAATCCGTAGAAATACGAGCGCTGACCTAAGGAGTGCTGTGTTAGCTTCAGACTTGGCATCGCGCTGGTGATAAAGTATTGCACGCGTTCACGTCTATGGTACGAGTATGTCTCTCTACGTTGTAAAAAAAACATTTGCATGTCAATGTTGGCAAAGTACGGAAAATTTATTGTTGTAATTAACTATCAATCTATGTATGTGTATTATACAAATAAATTCATTCGTTCATTTCTAGACCATGCCAAAGAGATTTTTTTTTTTATACCACTAAGGTGGCAATCAAGCATACGGCTTGCCTGATGTTAAACAGTCACCGTAGCCTATGGACATTTGCAACACCAGGGGCGTCACTCATGCGTTGCCGACCCTCTAAAAACCTCTTCACGCATTTCTTGAAGAACTCCATGCTGTAGTTCCTTGGATAAACCTCGGCTGGGAGCTCATTCCACAGCTTGAGTGTTCTCGGAAGAAAGCTTCTCTGGAACCGCACCGTGCGTGACCATAGCGGTTCAAGCGTGTGAGGGTGAACTCCCCGCCGTCGGCGAGCGGTGCGGTTATAAAAAGTAGATATGTTCATTTACACAAATGTTTGTCCTGCGTGGGAATTGAGCCTCCATTTCAAAGGCAGCGTTACCAACCACTCCGCCACCGTCATTCTGCTCCAGTGGACAAAAAAATAACTGTTGAAAAATGCCAATAGCTCGTCAATATGCTATTGACATTTTTTAACAATTATTATTTGTCCACTTAGATATAAGTTTATTTATTCCCTGGTTGATCCTGCCAGTAGTTACATGTTTGTCTCAAAGATTAAGCCATGAATGTCTCAGTGCAAGCCGTATTAAGGCGATACCGCGAATGGCTCAATATATCAGTTTTGGTTCCATAGATCTTACTCAGTTTACTTGGATAACTGTGGTAATTCTAGGGCTAATACATGCAATCAGAACTCTGATCAGTGATGGGACGAGTGCTTTTATTAGATCAAAACCAATCGACGGAGTGCCTCTCTGAGGTGTGAAGTCGTTAATTTTGATGAATCTAGATAACTTTTGCCGATCGCACGGTCCAGTACCGTAACCCCATCACACATCATGTCAAAGCAAAAGAAACGGAAAAATCGGCCAAGTGCGAGTCGGACTCGCACACGAAGGGTTCCGTACCATTATCTATAAAAACGGCAAAAAAAATCACGTTTGTTGTATGGGAGCCCCCTTAAATATATATTTTATTCTATTTTTTAGTATTTGTTGTTGTAGCGGCAACAAAAATACATCATCTGTGAAAATTTCAACTGTCTAACTGTCACGGTTCATGAGATACAGCCTGGTGACAGACGTACGGACGGACGGACGGACAGCGGAGCCTCAGTAATAGGGTTCCGCTTTACCCTTTGGGTACGGAACCCTAAAAATGAAACAATTTGGAGAAATTTTCAAATCAAAGCTTACTGTACTCTTACTATAGAATATAAATATTCTATTTCGCACATAGAATCCACATTCTATAACATATACATAAACGGAAAATGCGGGGAAAATGTCTCCGGGGAAATTTTATTTCCTTAAACGACACGTGTACTTCAACTCCATCTTATTGTGCCCTTATCAGGTTTCTTTGGAGGTGTAAGTATGTGTCCTTTAAAGTTTCGTAATAGCCTTTTATGGCGTAAAAGCCTACGAGTCGGTTGTATCCACCTGTTTCGACTAACACAAGTTCCTGCTTCCTGTACGTGGAAAACGTTGGCTGGCGTGTAATTTATTCTAAGTATTATATCGTAATGTTTAAAGGCCTATAACCTTCCTGTATGAGTTTGTATATCTTGGAAGCGTTTTTAGCAGTGATGGAAGGTACATCGCTAATGTGGACAGACGAGTGAGTGCAGGGAATAGCGTGAATGGAGCGTTGGGTAAACTGCTAGGCAGCCGAAATCTATGTCAGAGGCACAGCTCGCTGTACACAACGCGGTGCTAATCGCAACGCTAACGTATGGAAGTGAGAGCTGGGTATAGCAGACAGAGCATGAAAGTAGAATAAATGCGGTCGAGATGCGAGCACTGCGCAAAATTTGTGGCGTATCGCTTGCTGACTGCGTTGGAAATGATGACGTATGAAAGAGAGTTGGTCTGAAAGAGAGGGTCGGTGTTAAGATAATAAAGGGCGTGCTCCGTTGGTTCGGACATGTAGAAAGAATGCAAGATGAAAGAATGATGAAACGGATATACAATGCGAAAGTGAAAGGATGTAGGAGACGAGGAAGACCAAGACTAACCTACCTTGACCAAATTCGTCGTGTTTTATCAGAAGGTGATGTCAGGAGCTTTAGGAACCGGCGAGCGTGCATGAAAAGAGCTATGAATGTAAAAGAAGCGAGTGAAGTGTGTAAGGACCGCGTCTTAAGGCGCTCGGTTCTCTCTGCCTACCCCGCAAGGGACCAGGCGTGAAGATATACATACATAACGTTCCTCAAAAATTGGCTATGAGGATAAATACAAGTAGAAATTTTCAAATTCGATTGATATTGCCAGAGGTTAGCGTATTCAAACAAGTAAATAATCAAACAACCTCCTCTTCTTTATATGTGTATATATATTTTGTGTGCGCCACAAATATTTTGTGTTTAATCTACCTACCAAATCAACAAATTTTAGGCGTTTTCCTACCGCCATAGGAAAATCAAATATTTATTTGTACTTTAAATAAATATAATATGAAAAGATATCTAATAAGAAATGCGTCTCTGCTTTACTGAGCAAAAGCGAACAAAATTTGGAACAATTGTTGACAAACTCGCATAACTCAAGTATCCTCTAAAGGAACATAATAACATATAACATATGATAGGAGGTTTTTTTTTAATTTTTTTTTTTATATATTGGTTCAGCATAGTGGCTCCTCTTCGCCTGTTGGTAAGCGAAAAGGGGAGCCCAAATTGCCGCGGCAACTGACAAAGGACTACGGTGTCCTGTCAGTTGACGCTACCATGCTGGCCCGCAAGGTGCTTCTTCACGCTTCGTTTGAAGGATCCCACGTTGTAGGAAGGAGGAAACACATGTGCAGGCAAGGCGTTCCACTTAGTTCGACAGAGATAGGATTTGCCGAACTTTTTAGTACGAGAACAAGAACAAGGTCTCGCTTATCTGTAGGAATATAGGTGACGGATATAAGCTTTTTGACAAATTTTGCCATTTTTCTGCGGCACACCAGCACCAGTGTTCCGTGTCACTTGGTTGTGGTGTACGGTGCTGTGTGACGTGTAAAGTGTAGGGTGTACTTTGTGGAACACTGTGTTAGTGCATTCTTGCAACTTCATTTGCGCGTCACCCGCAATCCCGTGGAAACATTAAAAAAATCACACCTTATCTCGGATTGCATGTAGCTTGCCTATATCGTGTTTTCTATGTCTATTTGCACTGAGTTCAACCCTCCGCCTCCCGCTTTAGTGGAAAAAAAAATGAAACATTATTTTTTAGAGGCAAATGCCTCATTATTTTTAATGAACAATATTTGTACTCAATTTGAAAGTAATTTTCTGTTCCATAAAAATATTTCTTATAAATTTAATTTACCCATTAAGGAAAACATTTCCAGAAATTCTTCCTTAGCTGGCCCCTTCATAAACTGTCATTTTAATTCAATTTCCTAGCCGTAAATTTTATACGAAGTTGAAAGTCCCTTTACCCTCCCTTTTAAATGTTTATTTTAAAAAATCCATTCTTATCGGACATATCCTATCAGTAATCTACGTACATAGAATATCAGTTTCATTAGTCAAGTAGTTTTTGACTTCTCGCGTTTAGTCTGGGAACCTTTAGATTTTATCTTAGAGCATACATCACTGGAGATTATAAGCGCCAATTCGTCTAACCAAATTTTTTGCCATTCAATCATTTCATTCCCTTACTACGCTGTTTATCTAATACTACGTGTTAACTGGTTTTAAGACATCATATTTTCTGTGCTTACCCCGCAAGGGATTTGGCGTGAAGTAAGGATGATTTTTTCTGTCGTTTACATGTTATATATAAATCAATGTTGTGGTCAAAGTCTGCAAAGTTACAATAAAATTTATATATATTAATACACAATGGTTCCGTAGATTTCTTATCTGAAATTGCCTTTTGTAACGCAAAAATCCATTTCCCTCGAGATTTTCTTGTCACAAAGCGATACTTACATAATGGCAGCGGCTGCGAGTGAAATAGTTTTGTGTAGCCAGCATTGACAAAATGACCACAAACTTTTGCAGAGGGGTTCGCCAGCCCTTGCCATATCCCGTGGTGTACACTCAAATTCTTTTTTATATACATACTCTGATTGTTATATAATCTGATCTAAATTCCTACATGTGAAGTCTACGTTACTATAGTAATAAGTATGCCAGCAAATGATTACAGCTGAGATAATCAAACTTGGTCGTACCTACGTTCGGGTCGCTTCTGGTTTTTGAATAATTCATGCTGGAAAACCGGAACTCTCCCGACCCGACAGATTCGTGATGCGAAGTCATCGTGTCCTTGTATAAAGGCAAGGGATCATGCATGGACTGCGCCCACTATAGGGTCATCGGTTCGATCAGCTTAGTAGCTAAGGTGAACGGAGAAATTATTAAAGAAAAATGAGGGTGAAATCCGTTGAAATGCTTTGGGGAGCTCAGGGTGGATTTTTAAACTACAGAAGATATACTGATCAAGTTTTCTCACTCCGCAATATCGGGGAGAGACAGTGGATCTTAAAAAAGCATTTGATGTGCTCATGCGAAAGGATCTCAAGGACTTTTTCCCGGATCGGGTGGACGACAGATTATCGCCCTGGTATTATACCTATATATATATATATATATATATATATATATATATATATATATATATATATATATATATATATATATATGTAAGATAACTGAAAAGCTGTAATATGCCTTTACAATGAGTATTGTGGGGTCGATAAAGAAACGTGCACGTCGCGACCCTGACAATCCTACAAACCAGTGGATTGCAATTCTGGACCAAAAGCACACCAACGCGCGGATTACGTAGGCGTTGCATGTACTTCCCACGCGCACTGATCCGTCCTCGTCGGTGGGAACTTAAGTGTATGCGGCGGTGGGGGCCGCCATTCACCACGCAGCATCCTACCCGACGTATCGAGTAGAACTGAATGTCGTGTAGGCACATGGAACGTGAGAGGTGGATTACAAGACAAGATAAATGAGCTGATTGATATAATGAACGACAGACGCCTAGATGCTTTGTGTGTGTTAGACACTAAACGGAAGAGAAGCGACGGCGAAGATTTTCTCGCTGGCATGATAGCCCTGCGGTCCGGGGTGAACCAAAATGATCATGCTAGCGTTGACGTAAGTATCGTACGTACGTATCGTAAGTTATCTTGTTTAGCCTCTGGTGGAAAATATTACAGTTTAGTAGGTCCAAGACTTCTATGGGTTAGAATAAAACGGGGGATTACAAAAGTTTTTTTTTTGTTGCAGCATATACTCCCGTGATCACAACCAGTTCCCATAAATTTTAGGAGACCGTAGGGGATGTTCTAGATTTGGCTGAAGGGAATAACCGGATAATTATGTGCGAAGATTTGAATGGACGGGTTGGGACCAAGCGAAACAGTTATGAGTCTGTGCTTGATCCTTAAGAGAGGGAACGAAGCAAGCATGTTACTTTAGACGTATGTATGGAACGAACCCTCCTTATATCGAACTCATATATGACTTCTGTTCATTTCGTCTCTATGTATATAATATATTCATATTATATACATAGAGACGGAATGAACAGAAAAGTGTAATTGATTTGATTCTGATAGATGCATATAACTAAAGTTCGTTAATGGATACAAGAACCTTCAGATATTCCACTCTTAAACGGACCATTATCTGGTGGTAACCTGGATTGCGGGTCACTTCATGAAGTACTGGTGAGAGGCACTGGTGAGTGCGCATTCCTTTCGGAGATCATGAAAGAATAAGAAGTGAACAATTGGAAGATGAAAATGTAAGGAGTACATATGTGCGTCTAGTCAGTGGAAGACGCGAACGCGAGTCTTTCCGGCCCAGTTGTAGACGAATGTTGGAAAGTTCTGATACAAAGTGTGGCGGATAGTGCGAACGACGCATGTGGATGCGCAAAGTGCCATAGATCACTGAGAGGTTGTATACTCTGTGGCAAAAAACGTCTTCTGGTTTTTGAGCAATTTATGCTAGAAAACCGGAAAGGAAACCACCGAAGACGCGCAGTCATCGTGCCCTTGCGTAAAGACAAGGGATCACTCATGGATTGCTTCAACTATAGGGCTATCAGTTTGATCAGCTCAACAGCTAAAGTGAACGGAAAAAATATTGGAAGGAGAATGGTGAAATTCGATTAAACGCTTTGGGTAGCCCATGGTACATTTCAAAACGGCAGAAAATGTACGGATCAAGTTTTTTCATCTCTCAATATCGTAGAGAAGCGGATGTTGAGAAATCCTTTGAAGTCAGTCAGTCAGACAGAGCTACGTGCTGTCGGTTCGACTATTCATTCTGTATCTTCACAGTCGTCTTTAGAGAATAAGAAATAGGAGCATGGTATTGCGAATGGGTGACTCAATGATGCACTGTCTGCTTTATTATTTATATGAGGAAGGGCTTACAATTGAATACAAAGTAAACCGAAATAATTGTATTTAAAACAAATAAAAACCGGAACGAACACTAGAATTGTGGTTGAAACAAGTTGTTGAAGAGATTGGTATGTCTCGGAAGCGCCTTTAGCAGGGCTGGAAGGTACACCGCTGATGTGAAGGAGATTTCTGAGTGCAGGAAACACTGTGAATAGAGCTTTAGGTAAATTTCTAGGCAATTGAAATCAAAGACCGAAGGCATTGCTTGCACAATGTGTTACTAAATCCAATGCAGTCAGCATTCGTTGTCTCAGAGTTGCTGTGTTAGCAATAACAGTGGCATCGCGCGAGCAATACTTAATACGTTGCAAGCGTTCATAGGCTACGGTAACTACTTTACATAAAGCGGGCCACATGCTTATATGTCATCTGACGTTGTACAAAAAAAGCTTTAAAAGCCGCCACAAAAGCTATAAGTTTGAACGATAGACTAGTACTTTTTATTTTTTATACAACGTCGATAGTCATACAAGCATACGGCCCACCTGATATAAAGCTGTGTGAATGCTTGCAACACATTAAGTATCACTGTACTGTTAACACATCTAGTCCTAAGATCATAAGGACTAGACTGGTGAACTCACTTACGCTTACACGCAGAAACACAACAAATCTTCAGGGAGTTTTTATTTGACTGCGGTTTTGTGAGGTAAATTTATAGTACCTAATTACGACGGTCTCTATTTCTTTAATTAAATTTCTGTGACAAACAGCCGACAGTTGACCGATAATCATAGTATGAACAGCTATAAACCGACTAAATAAAAAAGACGCCTTCGTCAATAAACACGATTGGTTATACGAAAATATTTTTATAGAATACATAGAACTGAAAGTAGGTATTCTCACGCGACACTTTCATAACAAGTTACTTCTGTTTTATATACAGCGTGATGTTTTCTGTCACCGAAATCAAATATTACTCTTTTGTTATTAGAGCTCGTTGTAGAGATTAGTTGAGAGTTCGATAGCTTCGTTGCGCATGTCATTCTAATCAAACACGCAGGTCAAGCAACACAACCGCAGCCTGTCTATGGCTGGGTTTATCTTTTTCGAGCTTGGAAGGCACGTTAAGCTGTCGGCCCCGACTGTTGTCGATAGATGACAGTGGCTCTCGGGTGGCGTGAAAACTTTGGCATCAGCCAATCCGCATTTAAGCAGCGTGGCGGAGTATGCTCTAAACCCCTTCGATTGAAGGGAGACCCGTATCCCTGCAGTGGGATGAGTTAGGGCTAGTGTATTAGTAGGTGTAGTCAAGGTTAGTCTTAATTTCATTTCTACATCGTAAAATTTGTGTGCATGAATATGTCTGTTTGTCATGTACTGGGTGAGAGGTAGGGCATTTTGATGAGCTCGGTGGCTCAGTCGTGAATGACGCGACTTTGACACTAACGCTCGTGGGTTCGATTCCCACACAAAGCAAACATTTGTGTGCATGAACATGTCTGTTTGTCTTGGTCTGGATATTTTAAGAGGGGTAGGGCGCATCAAAGCAGCCGGTCTGGGTTAGTGCGTCCACCTCACAGAAAATCGCAGCCAAATGACAACTCCCTAGAGGGTTGTTGTGTTCCTGTGTGTGAGTGAGGTCACCAGTAAGCTCCCAAGGAATTGCTGTGTAAGCAGCAGAGGAGGCATCGCGCGAGTGATACTTAATATATCGCAAGCGTTGATAGGTTACGGTACCCGCTTTATACCAGGTGGGCCGTATGCTTGTATGCCTCCGGACGTAGTATAAAAAAAAGGGCGCGTCGAAGTAGCCTGGCAAGGGAGGTATCTCCACCGCATAGAAAACTACACACAAATAACAATTTCTTGAAGTATTGTTGTATTCCTGCGAGTGTTGGGGGTTACCAGCTCTTAAGGTATTCTTGTGTTAGCAGCAGGGGAGGAAACGTTTCTGTTCATAGGCTACGGTAAATGATTCAGGTAGGGCGTATGGCCTATTAATAAAAATTATTTGCATTTGGTTATGGGCATTCATAACTAATTAAAATGAATTTAGTATTAATTTAGTTATATATTTTTCCATTCTATAAATATGAACCTAGTGAAGAGATAGTATCTCAAGAAATATATGCATCTGGGTAGTTTGAATATCGACTGAGTATTGAAAATAAACCTTCAAAGAAGCAGGTAAGATTAACTCCAATAAATATTAAATAGAAGAAAAATTTTAATACAGGGCATTCTTGAGATAGTTGATTCTATGCAAATGGAAATTTGCATGATACGATGGAAAATTATGTTAATGGCTTGGATTTAGTACTGACTGTTGTCTTCAGAATCAAGTCCTCGTGCATAGGCAGCACACATGTTTCGTTTATTATCAGAACTTAATCGAATCGTCATCATTATTACGTAAACGATCTCATGAGTATACTTTTAAAATCATCATAAATAAAACTAATCCCGAGTAAAGTCAGATAGTGGAACATTTTATTAAGAAACCTTAAAATCTGCATCAAATGTACGTGGAAGCAACTATTCACATAGAATTTGAACTATCTAAATCGATTCAGGTATTTCCGAGATATCGATAAAAATACAAAAAAAAAACTTTGTGTCTTAAAGTTGATTCAAAATCTTAGAATGAAGAAATAAGTATTATGTATATACGAGTATTATACACAAGTAGAAAGAACACAATTTAGAAACAAGCAGGAAGAGAGTATTACGAAACAGATATACCACGCGAATGTAGGAGCAAGTCATGTTGTACTCGGTACTCTCTGCCTACCCCTCAAGGGATTATTAGGCTGTAAGTTACAGATAGAGATATTTTTCTTGGTCTGAATTAGAGATAAGCAAAATTTTTTAGAACATACTGTATCTAAAAAGTAAATAATACCAAGGTGGAAATAATTATGTAGTTGAGTCGCTGAACTCTGTTGGCCTTGCACGAAATTTCCAGCTTTATTTTATAACATCGCAGTGAAGGCCCTTCAACTATTCATTAGCCCTTCAAATTTAATTGAATGAAACTCGAGCACTTAATCCCTGGCAGACAGATACTTAAATATTTGTTACTAAATATTACTTCTGTCATACAAATACGTATTACGAATATGTTTATTCATAAGATCCAAGTATTATATAATATACTAGCAGAAGCCCGCGGCTTCGCACGCATGAGATTTGGGCTTTTAGTAGCCTTTATTTCTCTGTAGACCGAAATTGTTTCTGTTAAAAAAAAAAACAAAGTTCAGGGTCGTAGATGCAACCATAGAGCGATAAAATTTTCGTACAGCGCCATCTATTGACCTTTACAGGAGGCAACGTATATGTATTTTATTTATATTACATAAAAAATGCGTAGTTATTTTATGTTACCAAAAATACGTATTCTATGAAAATAATCAAAATAAAATTGTCCTGAAGGGGAAGATATTTCCCCCTAATTTTAACAGTTTTCATTTTTTTACGCAGGAACCCTAAATATTTTCGGTAGTCCTCTACCTACCAATGAAAATTCCAGTTAAAATCGGTTCAGCCATTTCGAAGATTAGCCCAGACAAACAAACAGACAGACAGACAGACAAAAAAGTTAAAAATGCGTATTTAGGCTTTGGTACCGTGAAAATAATAATATGAGCTTAGGATAAAGGCTTTATTTTGAAATCACAGACAGACACTTCAATTTTATTTATATGTATAGATGTATAGATTACTGCCTGGGACTATTTTTAAGTATCCAATACGTGTGTTATGAGACTCATAATTACTGCCATTCTGTTTAAACGTTAAACGTTCATTTAGCTTTATGTAGTTTCATCTCGATCGATAGATTTTTAGCTCTGGTGCCTAGTAAACATGCACCATGGTGGAAAGCCACTGCCGTAATTTATAGACACTCCATCTGTGTACACACTTTGTACAGTTGACGTCGCCTTTATCTGTATACTTAGTCACGCCATAAATACTGTTACAATTAAAAATAACAAAATATAATAACTAATAACAAAACAAAATATTACATTTCAATTTGGAATCTGTCATTTTTATATGATTGTTCATTGAGTTTTCTCATTTTGGCGCCAATACATTGTACAATATTTTGCGATGTTAAAATGGAGTGGGGTGATAAAGAGAACCGAATCGCTGTGATTGCATTACACAAAGTAGATATGGAGCCAAATGCAATTTTTAAAACTCTACATACGCTCGGTATTAGTAAAATGCCGGGCTATTAATAGATACTATGAGACCTCCTCCTTTTGTGACAGAAAAAGATCTGTCCACGTAGTGTTCGTACGATAAAGTTGGTCAAAGCAGCACGGGAAAGAATTTGAAGAAATGTCCGAAAGCAAAAGATTTTATCTCGGGAGATGAAGATAGCACCTAGAACCATGTCGCGTATTTTAAAAGATGACTTAGGACTTGATGACTTTATAAAAGACGTACTGGTCATTTTTTAACTGATAATTTAAAAAAGAATAGGGTGGTAAAATCGAAACAACTACTGAAGCGGTACGCAAAGGGAGGACACAGAAAAATTTTGTTTACGGATGAGAATTTTTTTACAATGGAGCAAAATTTTAACAAACAAAATGACCGTATTTATGCTCAAAGCTCTAAGGAAGCTTCCCAATCAGTCGACAAAGTGCAACGTGGGCACTATCCGACTTCAGTGATAGTTTGGTGGTTGTCATATTAGCTATGAAGGAGTGACTAAGTCGTACTTTTGTGAAAAAGGTCAAACATCGGCACAAGTGTATCAAGATACCATTCTTGAGAAGGTAGTGAAGCCCCTTAACAACACCATGATCAATAACCAAGAATGGTCCTTCCAGCAAGACTCGGCGCCGGGTCATAAAGCTCGGTCTACGCAGTCTTGGTTGGAAACGAACGTTTCGGACTTCATTAGAGCTGAAGACTGGCCGTCGTCTAGTTCCGATCTTATAATTCGCTGGATTATGATTTATGGTCAGTTTTAGAGTACAGCTTGCTCTAAACGCCATGATAATTTGGAGTTCCTAAAACAATCCGTACGATTGGCAGTGAAGAATTTTCCGATGGAAAGAGTGCGTGCTTCTATTGATAACTGGCCTCAACGTTTAAAGTACTGTATGGCAGCCAATGGAGACCACTTCGAATAAGCTTTTTATATTATAAATTATTTTATATATATGTATTAAACTAACACACTGTAAAATAACACACTGTAATAAATGTTATTTGCAATAGAAAATTCGTTTTTTCTTTGTTTCAGTATTTATGGCAAGACTAGGTATATACTTCTTTTTATATCTACTACAAGAATGATATATAACGTACTATAATACACGTGCATGAGAAGAACTACTTCAAAGAGCTACTTAAGAGAACGTTAGGGAATCAAGTGAGGTGTATAAGGACCGAGGCATGTGGCGGTCGGTCCTATGCCTACCCCGCAAGGGATTTGGCGTGAAGTTATAGATGGATTATAGATATCCACTACAGATGAAACTCAAGTAATATAGGACATAATATAGGATAGTACTGAGACGTAACCCTATGACGTGCACTTGATATTATATGAGAGTTGCAAATAGCAATCTGGACGGGGAAAAAAATGATCGTCTAGTTTACCTCGTCAATTACGGGTTTGAAATATTAATATGCAAGACTGAAACACTAAGAGCTGGCCGTCCAATTCTATAGTTAGTATGACTGTAGACTCTGCATTATGACATCCGTGGGTATCAAAAGAGAGTTCCTTAGTATATGAGCTCAGAACCCTTTAAAGACCAAAATGATGTATTTAGGATATCATCCTGTGAGCCTTGATTCTGTGCAATAACTTCACTATGTGTTGTGGCCAATTATTGGCAGAGCTGCGATAGCCAGCGGAGCCACATTACCCTCAAAATTGCCGTTTGGGGCAGACTGATGTCATCCAGCTAGCGTTTAGACGGTAATAGTGAGAAACTCCAAAATCGACACACTAATAGCTAACATATTGTAGTTTTGTATCCTTTAATTTGAAATTTAAATGTTCGTTGGTGAGGAAGAACGGTTCAAAATCGTTCCAATTAGAAAAAAAACATATGGGAAAACGTATGGCCGGCCACTCTGCAGTGCAGAGTCTGCACTGCACTCCCATCAACAGAAAAAGTAACAGCACTCGTCGCTAGATGTCGTACAGGGTTCCATATATTTTAAAAAAATTAAAAAAATAAAAATAAAATATTTAAATATTTTTTCAATTTAAAAAATATTAGCTCTGCCTACACAGCTTGCTGTTATTTACTAGTATAAATACCCCTATCGAACGTTCGTTAAAGTAATCGCAATCAATATAATAACTTTTGTTATTATATTGATCACGAGGTGAAGCAGGAGTCTGAATGCACTTGCACATATATTTCTTTGGTTTCACGTGAACACGTGTGGATTATCTTTGTAACATGTCATGGGAAAACGTTTACGAGGGAGGCAGCTTCCACTTATTTGGTTACTCAATTGTTTTGGTCAAATAAACGATTCTGAACTTGTAGACGATTTATCGTTTGGTTTACGGTAACCGGGCTGTGTGACGTCTATTTCCTCATACAGGGCAGTCAGGAGTGCGGGCTCCGACTGAGACTGTTAGGCATGCACTTGCTAAAATCGTATGATACTGTGGTTTTCAGCCATCGTACCAACAATTTATATTTTAAATGGTACTTCACCCACCGCTAAGCGCATATAATTGGGTTCCCCGCTAAACAGCCATGCAATTCTGTAAGAGCAAACGTCCTTACATCCTCGGAAACATCGGCTGTTACAGCCTTGAACTCAAAATTGCAATTCTTTGGTGACGCTTTTCATGGTTGTGCGACACTAGCGCCGCAAGGCTGCGTTTGGAATTGGAATTCTACAAGGCAAACAGCCTCGCGTACGTTTACAGCTTTATAGAATATCAAATAATTTAGCCGTGATCGCAGTAGACAATGTCAAAGCTGTGACAAATGTGATCACAGCGACGCACACAGCCATTACGAGTCGCTTAGAGAATTGCATGGCAGGTCCTCCGGTTATATATCACATGGCCCACGCACCTCGGCAAAGCTGCATAAATGCGGTCATGCAGTCTTGCGTACACGTGAAGCACCAAGTTAGACAGGATTTTAACTTAGCAACTATGCCTCAAATTTACAGGCACCCGTGTTTACTTTTATATGTACTCGTAAAACAGGAGATCACGCGAGTTTCTGTGGTCGCAGCGTACGCTCCCGTTAGCTCAGCGTGTCAGTAAGGGATATTCTGTATTTAGCTGAAGAAATGGTAATTATGTTTAGAGATTGGAATGGTTGAGTTGAGATCAAACGCGACAATTACGATACTGATCTCGGTCCTTATAAAGATGACCTTATGATGATGAAATATCAACTCCCTAAAGGGTTGTTGTGTTCCTGCGTGTGAGTGAGGTCACTAGTACGCTCCCAAGGAGTTGTTGTTTCACATTCAAACCTCTTTTCATGCACGCTCGCCGGTTCCTAAGGCTCCTGACATCACCTTCTGATAAAACACGACCAATTTGGTCATGGTAGGTTAGTAAATTAAAGTATTTGTAATTAAAATTACCCGTCGTTTTCCTAGATGAACTAAGGTGAACTAAATCCTTATTGGATGTTGTACTTCAGTTTACCTAGGGGAAAAAACTCAAGGTGGACTGAGTGGGTGAATCACGACCTCGGAGAGACTATTCCTCTATAATACTCCTCCTCGAAGCTGATAAGGTGAAGTTTTATACAGTGATACCTTGTTTTACAGGGTTCGACGAGAACTCGATGGCGTTGTTGCGTGTACCATTCTAACCGGACACGCAGGTCCATCAACTTCAACCGATGACTGTCTATGGATGATTTTATCTACTTAAGAAGACTGCTTTGATGTGTTCTAACTCTCTTAGAAAGCTTAGACTATTTAATCCTAGAAATATTCAAGTTGATTATGTAAAATTTGTGAACCATAATTCCACGCGGGTGGAGCCACGTGTAATAAGCTAGTCAGTAAGAAATAATTTAATATCTTTCCGTAACTTGGCTTTTAAAAAGGTTTTCCATGTTTTCTTCCCCAGAATATACGCGAAATGTAATCATAAGTAGGTGTCTACTGTATTTTTTTCTACGCATTTCACTTGTTGTTGTGTAATTGATTATCGTTGGGCTGTAAGGGGCTTATTACTGTCTAGAGATTTTTTTGTACAACCTCGGGAGGCAAACAAGCATACGGCCCACGTGATGAAAAGTGATTACCTTAGCCTTTTATTTTTTTATATACAACGTCTGGAGCATACAAGCGTACATGAAAAGAGCAATGAATGTTAAAGAAGCGAGTGAGGTATGTAAGAATCGAGTCGCGTGGCGCTCGGTTATCTCTGCCTACCCCGTAAGGGATTTGGTGTAAAGTTATAGTAGAAATAGTAGATATAAACATTTAGCCAAAATTCCCCTTACCTTACACGAAGCTGAAATTCCAGTTTCCAGTAGTACCACTTCAAGTAATTAAAAAAAAGTGTTTAGACATGTTAATACGTGGATGAAAACAAAAGCGTAATAAGATTTAGAACAGAAGATAATTTGCGGTTATTAAGAGAATCCGATTTTTAGCTGATAGACGAAACATCCAAATGGTGTCCAGAACCATCTTTCAAATTACATAATTGGATATTATGTAATTTGACAGAATAGAGATAGATTAATATGGAATTGGAAGCCAGCGGGATGATCGTTGTGGAGAACTCAATATCGTTTAGATGGGTATATCTATATTGAGCTTCTCCGTTCGGAGGGCACCTTAAGCCGTGGGTCCTGGCTGTTGTCGATAGATGACAGTCGTTAAGGTAAGTCAGTGGCCCTCCGGCGGCTTGAAAACACCGGCCTCCGCCAATCCGCAGATGAGCATCGCGATGGAGTATGCTCTAAACCCCTTCGATTGAAGCGAGACCCGTATCGCTGTAATGGGACGAGTTATGGTTGGTGTAATGTAATGTAGGGATGGCAGCAACGAAACCATTGTAATAATTTACGGTTGACTTAGGTATAAAAATATGAAGTGTCATGATATTCTCCTTGAATTGATCAAGACACATGCTGCAAATGAATATGCATTGGAATATAATAAATTGAGCAACAAAAATCATGATTTGATGTGCATTTCAGTATTTTTAGAAGTTAACATAGTATTTTCGTAGGTTAGGTTAGGGTTAGTATGATATATACGGACCAATTAAATACTTTCCATATGCATTAGATGTGTCATTTTAATTCCTGTTGACAGATTTTGAAACAGCGATAGTTAACGCGATAAGAAAGGCATTTCCACAATGTCAAAGATAGTATATCAATGGATATATTATATTAAATGGATAAATATATTAGAACAGTGATAGCTTAGTGGAACCGACCGATCCGACGGTCCCGGCTTCGAATCCCGGCGCGGGCATGCACCACTAAATTTGTCTTTTCGGATTTATGTACATATTTGTAATTATCAATTGCTCGGAGTTGAAAGAAAGCATCGTGAGAAAACCCGCACGTACAAGAAATTATATTTCGAAAGTGTGACCTAACCTAAGAAAGGTCTGCCTTTCCCTCTGGGTTGTGAAGGTCTGATGGCAGTCGCTCCATGTAAAAATCTGTATCTTCGCTAAATCCTTAAGTATAGGTAGCGGACCCCGTCAATCCTAATGGATTAGGAAACGAAATAACGCTAAGAATAAGAAGAGTATACAACGCATAATCGGATAGCTTCAAGATTGACTAAGTATGTAGTTCAAAAACTTCTTACTATAGACAAAAATAGAAAATCACCTAAGTACATTTGATTTGCTACGAATGAGCTTAGGAGCGAAATAAACTAATGAAGATGAATAAAAATGATACCATTTTAACGGCTATACAGTACACTTTAAACAAATACCATATTCATTTAAATTACATCTGTTGCCAGGAGCTGTCCTAGTTCAAGTGAAGGAGTGAGAAGAAAGTCGTTTTTCAATTGAATTGAACATTGATCCCTCTTTAGGATTCCGTACCCAAAGGATACAGGTAATAGGGCCCGTAAAACGGGCTATTACTGAGACTCCGCTGTTCGTCCGTCCGTCCGTTTGTCACCAGGCTGTATCTCATGAACCGTGATAGTAAGACAATTGAAACTTTCACAGATGATGTATTTCTGTTGCCGCTATAACAACAAATACTAAAAACCAGAATAAAATAAATATTTAAGGGGGCTCCCATACAACAAACGTGATTTTTTGCTCGTTTTTGCTCGATATTGATAACGGAAACAGGTAGACGCTTGAAATATTCACAAAATATTTAGTTATATATTTACTTTAAAAATAAATAATCAAATTAAAATGAAACAAATATTTAAGGGGGCTCCCATACAACAAACGTGATTTTTTTTGCCGTTTTTATAGATAATGGTACGGAACCCTTGTGCGCGAGTCCGACTCGCACTTGGCCGGTTTATTTTTATTTATTTTTTTCACCTGACTATGTAGTTGGCCCCTGTAGGCCGTGACTACATCACCGGAAGGGTACATGGATCCCTACATATAGTAAAATACAGAAATAAAATAAAAAGTGTCATTTAACACAATATTTGCCATTTCTCAATCTAATGCACCCACACAATCCACAGGTGAACTCACTGCTCTATTAATGTATGTACATACCAATTAAAAAGAATTGGAGTGAGACACCGACCCAGCCTACCTGACCCATTTCCGTTCCCGATTCACTGAGGTCAATATAAAGGGAACAGCGCGAATGAATTCGTAACGTATTGGTTTAGAAATAAAGTAGCTTTTACAAGGCTATATGCAAATCCTAAAATAGATTCGCGAGACATTTAGTGTGGATCATATTGATTGTTTTATGCAGGTCGCTTAGCGAAATCTACAGTTTGGAGGTTTTAGAATTTATGAGAACGCTACCCACTGACAGCGGCTCTATGTGCAGGTTTGTTTGCAATTCCTAACATATTTCCAGTACAAAACCTATGCATAAATTCGGAAATTATATGTACGTTCATCTATTTATGTATAGGACAGGAAGTATCGTAAGTGAGCTAAGCATCGAAGCAGCCCGTGGAAGTATCTCCACCTCACAGAAGACTGTGGCCTGGAGGGCTGTTGTGTTCTAATGAGTGATTGAGTTTTGCAGTAAGTTTCCGAGGAGTTGCTGTGTTCGCAGCTGATGACAACGCGCGGAAACTATACACAAGCGTTCATTGACTATGGTAATTACTTTAGCCATACGCTACCCGATGTTGTATAAAATAATACGTCTGTGCCCTACGTATCCTTTGCAAGACCCTCGTTTGCTTAGCAGGTTGTATCACGTGTATGACAAGTAATATATTTATTATCTAATATACTCCTAACTTGCTGCCCCTAGCTTCAATCACACGGTGTTTGGTTTAAAGTTTTATGCGTCAACCTAATAAACATTTCGCAGAAATGTTGGTAGAGGATATAAGCTAAAAAACTCCTATCCTTTGCGAGACGAGCTCGGTGGCGCAGTGGTGAAACGCGCTGTTACGCTACTTTGACACCGACGCTCGTGGGTTCGATTCCCACACAGTACAAACATTTGTGTGCATGAACATGTCTGTTTGTCTTGGTCTGGGTATTTTCTATGTATAATAAGTATGTATTTACAAAAAAAAAAAAAAAAATTACGTATGTTTATCAGTTTTCTAGTACCCATAACACAAGCTTCGCTTACTTTGGGGCTAGATGGCGCTGTGTAATTTGTCCGACAATATTTATTTATTTGCATAATGTAAACCTGCACACCTGATGTAAATTGGTTACCGTAGCCTTATGAACGCTTGCAATACACAAAGTAAAAACGGTGACTCTTCAGGAGCTAACTGCAAATTTACTTACTCGCAGGAACACAAGAAGTCAAGAAATAGTTGTCTTAAATTACAACAATATTTTACTAGATGCAGCCCGCGACTTCGTCCGCGCATATCTTCCACCTCGCAGAAAACCGCAGCCAAATAACAACTCCCTAGAGGATTGTTGTGTTCCTACGTGTGAGTGAGGTCCTATGGAGTTGCTATGTTAGCAGCAGAGGTGGCATCGCGCGAGTGATACTTAATGCAATTGTAAGTGTTTATAGGCTAAGGTTTTTTCTTTTTTCTTGACTTCTAAGGGTTATACTGTGATGTTGAATAGCCTATATGACCTTCCTCAAGAATTGGGGTACCAAATGCAAAAATAATTTTTCTAATTCGCCAGATAGTTGCAGAAATTTGCACGTTCAAACAAACAAACTCCTCCATTTCATATATGTATTAGTATAGATTTACTTGAACAGCACTTGTGTTCTATAGAATCTACTGAACGTTTTCCTCCATTCATATTTATTTTCTTTGATTTACATAGTCCCGATGTTGCTCTCAAATTGTGCCTCCAAATTTCCTGCCTTCCAACGCTTCTTTCGCAGATCATTTGAGGCTTCGAGACAGCACACCTTTGGTTATTTACATGTCATATTACGCGGGTATTTCAAGGAAATGTTGAAAAGATTACGTGGCAAACTGAATCTTATGTGCATATTTTTAGCTAACGTTCTGGAATACGCGCAACATTATCAATAAATATATAATATATATACAATGCAAAAGTGAAAGGATGTAGGAGCCGAGGAAAATCAAGATTAATCTACCATGACCAAATTGGTCGTGTTTTATCAGAAGGTGATGTCAAGAGTCCTAGTAATCGGCGAGCGTGCATGAGGTATGAATGAAAGAAGCCAATGAAGTGTGTAAGGACCGCGTCATATGCTCGGTTCTCTCTGCCTACCCCGCAAGGGATTTAGCGTGAATTTAGATTATCAATATGCAGAAAGTTATGTAAAAGGATACCTCCTAAAAGCAACAACACGGAAATACTGTAATATTGGAGTTTTCTTGTCCAACGATCGATCAAACGGACCATTTATGATGCTATAAAGCTGAAAGAAATTCTATAACAAAGATAAGTAACAATGCAGGTCGCGTGATCAGTGTCATGTTATTACATCGAAATCGTGTCACTTATCAGCTTATTGGTTAAAACATCCTCGCATTTGACCGTAGGTGATTTACGGTTCGTGGTGCACCGTGTTATAGTCCTAATCTTTAAAACTATCAATGAAATTTAGGATATGGTTACAATCTTTCTTAAGCGAAACTGGTTCTAAAGTAAATAATCTTTTGAAAAGTCATGAAAACCCGAATGTATCAAAGGAAAATAATAGACAGTAACGTAATTTTATGTTAGTTATGTCACTGTGTGACATTTATAATTTTTGTACCTAGTCCGGCCATAAATTCTATTACAAATGAATATGGATTTTTTTTATATGTATGTATATCTTCACGCCAGGTCCCTTGCGGGGTAGGCAGAGAGAACCAAGCGCCATAAGACGCGGTCCTTACATACTTCACTCGCTTCTGTGACATTCATAGCTCTTATCATGCACGCTCGCCGGTTCCTGGGGCTCCTGACATCACCTTGTGATAAAACAGGACCAATTTGGTCATGGTAGGTTAGTTTCGGTCTTCCTCGGCTCCTACATCCTTCCACTTTTGCATTGTATATACTACTCTGTGTAAAAAGTATCGGGAATATGTCAATAAAAAGACCCGCGTAAAAGAGGTCGTTCTAATTTTTTTACTGCATGTTGGTAGCACTGTACTGATTTAGCGCGCAAAATTTGAGCGGGATCTGTCATTTAATTTGTTTTAAACTACACTTTTTGTTGGTCATAGTTTTGAGTCCTCGGCGATTTTTACAATGGAAAATATTGTTGAACAAAGAGTGTGCCTTAAATTTTGTGTTTCAAATGATATTTCATGTGGTGAATCACTAAAAATGTTGCGAAATACCTACGGCGAATCGTGTATATCGAAAACAAGGGCTTATGAATGGTATAAGGCTTTTAAAGAAGGCCGAGAAGTAGTAGTAGACTTGCCTCGTTCTGGTAGACCTTCAACCGCTACGACCAGAGAAAACATCGACAGAATCAAGAAGCTAGTGCTCGAAAATCGACGTATGAGTCTGAGAGAGTTGGCTAGTGAGGTGAACATATCTTTTAAGTCCGTCCACAACATTCTCATTGACATTTTAGGCATGAAACGCGTCGCCGCTCGACTAGTTCCAAAAGAGCTCAATTTTGTTCAAAAAGCGCAGCGAAAGCATGTCGCTGAAGACATGGTTTCCCGAGCTTCTACGGATCCGACCTTTATGAAACGTATAATAACTGGCGACGAGACATGGGTTTATGAGTACGACATGCAAACAAGCCAACAGTCTTCAGAATGGCGTCTCGAAAACGAGCCGAAACCCAAAAAACCGCGGCAAAGTCGCTCCAAAATCAAGGTGATGCTGACAGTTTTTTTTGACTACCGTGGTGTGGTTCACTCCGAATTCCTTCCAGAGGGAGAAACAGTGAATAAAGAATATTATTTAGGCGTCATGAAGCGTTTGCGTGAGAGTATCCGCCGAAAACGTCCAGATTTGTGGCAACACAACTCATGGATGCTGCACCATGATAATGCACCATCACACACAGCCATTATAGTGAAAGAGTTTTTAGCGAAAAATTCAACAAAAGTTCTCGACCAAGCACCGTATTCACCTGATATGGCTCCGTCTGACTTTTTTTTATTTCCCAAGTTAAAATTACCACTTCGAGGAAAACGTTTTGAGTCGATAGAAGCCATAAAAGAAAATTCGCTGAATGAGCTAAAGGCCATACCGCAAATAGCCTATGAAAAATGTATGGAAGACTGGGTGAAGCGGTGGAGATGTTGTATTGCAAGCGATGGGGCCTACTTTGAAGGCGATAAAATAAATTTAGATGAATAATTTGTATTTTTTGTTTTATTGACAAATTCCCGATACTTAGTACACAGAATGTATGTTTCGTCATTCTTTCGTCCCGCATTCTTTCTACATGTCCGAACCAATGGAGCAAGCCTTTTCTTATCTTAACACCGACACTCTCTTTCAGACCAACTTTTCTCTCACGTCTTAATTACGAACGTGGTCAGTAAGAGTTATGCCACAAATTTTGCGCAATGCTCTCATCTCGACCGCATTTATTCTACTTTCATGCTCTCTCTGCTATACCCAGCTCTCACTTCCATAAGTTAGCGATGGGATTAGCACCGCGTTGTGTACAGCGAGCTGTGCTTTCTGGCTTAGATTTCGGCTGCCTAGAAGTTTACCCAACGCTCCATTCACCCTATTCCTTGCACTCACTCGTCTCTCCACATCAGCGGTGTACCTTCCATTGCTGCTAAAAGCACTTTCAAGATATATAATCTTATTCACTTGCTCCAACACTACATCATCAACCGTAAACCTAGTGTTCGTTCTGGTTGACTCTCTTTCAAATACCTAAATACCTATATATAATACCTCTCTTTAAAATAATAATAAATATCTTGGTTTTCTTCGCATTCAATTGTCAGCCTTTCTTTATACAATCATCTTTCATTGTTGTAACTAGTGTTTGCAGTTTGGATGGTGATTCTGTTATTAATACCGCGTCGTCTGCATAAAGCAGGCAGTTGATCACTAAGTCACCCATTCACATTCCCACATTCATATTTCTTATTATCTTCTCTATTCAACATTAAGATATGGAGTGATGTTCTGGGGAAATGCCACAGATAAAGAACGAATTTTGAAAGCACAAAAACGCTGTATCAGATCGATGTTTCAACTAAAACAGACTGATTCCTGTGTGCAATACTTTAAAAAGTTTGATTTGCTTACTTTACCCTGCATCTATATTTACGAGTGTGCTGTTTTTGCTCATTCTAACAAAAATATGTTTACACACCGTGCATTGGCTCGAAATCACATGAAACTGTCGATATTGCCTTGTAAAACTGCATTAATGCATAACAGTGTATTTGGAAGAGCACCGGTCATATATAATAAATTGCCTAAATTGCTGCTATTAATATCCGATATAACTATTTTCAAAAAGAGTCTGCATGCTCTACTGGCTCAGAAGTGCTACTACAAACTGGATGACTTTTTGAGTGACAAATTTTAAGTCATGATTTGCTGACACGTGCTTTTATCTTTAGTAGCCATGACACAGCTTGCATATCACTTATAACTTTATATATATTATAATCAACTTGACATATTATTTGTACGCCAGTCGGCAGAATACAGAGTGCGATATAATTAATTGTAACATCAACTTATAACCTGTTTTCACAAATAAAGATATTTTGATTGATTGATTGATCTGAAGACAACTGTCCAGATACAGGATGAATAGCCGAGCCGACAGCACGCATCCCTGTCTGACATCAATGTTGACATCATAATTACGGCTACAAGCTGCCGTCCACCCGCACACATGCTGTACAATCCTCATAAGTGGATTGCACAGCACGGAGCAGGTCACCGTCAACCCCATATCCCTATCAAATGCTTTCTCAAAGTTTTTTTATATGAAGTAATGTAATCTTAATAAAACTTGTATGTACCTATTTATGGAAGGCTCAGCAAAAAATAAAATAATGATTCTATTCAAAATGCCCACCTTTGGCTTTGATACGGACCTTTAATCTGTCTGAACACGAATCCATGAATTTACGCACTGTTTCCATTGAAAATTTTGCCTTGCTCCATATATTTCTTAAGAGACACAATGTCAGCACGTCGTTTCGAGCAGGCCATGTCCTTTAAAACTGATCATAATTTGTAGTCTAAGCGGTTCATATCTGGGCTAGATGAGGGCCAGTCTTCAGCTCTTGTAAAGTCCGGAACGTTACTTTCGAGCTAGGCTTGGGTAGTTCGTGCATTGTGACCAGGTGCAGAGTCCTGCTGGAAGGTCCAGGGTACATTTTCAAAAAGTGTATTGCTGAGAGGTTTCACAATGCGATCCAAGACAGTCTCTTGATACACTTTGGCAGAATTCTTCACTCCTTTTTCAGAAAAATGAAGCTCTGTGACTCCTTGATAAGACACCCCCACCAAACCATTACAGACGCAGGATGATGACCATGTTGTACTTTTCCAACCACTTGGGCAGTTCCTTTAGAACTATGTGCCTACATTTTGTCATTTTGCTTATTTTTTTCATCAGTAAAGAGGATATTTCTGTGCCTTTCACCTGCTTATCGGGACAGAAGATGTTTTTATCGATCCACTCTTCAACTCTACGGATTGATTTAGGGCATCATCTGTATATCGACGATAAGCACCAAGCTCTTGTAGTGTCTTGAATATGACCGACGGCTCCATACCCACTTTGTGCAAGGCAATCACTGCAATTCTATCATCTTTAACACCTCATTCCAGTTTGTAATTTGGTAATAAACAAGAAAAAAATACGTAAAACGGCGGGAAATCGAAGGAAGTTTTTAACATAATAAACGCGTTCCAAATTCAAAATAATTAAGTCGAAAAAGGAGAAGTTTCTATGTAAGTGTATTATATAAGACTAGTTATATATTGCAATAGCAAATTTTAATTTCTTCGAAATACGAATTACGGCATACAATCATACGGCCCACCTGATGTAAAGCGGTTACTATCGCCTATGAACGCTTGTAATACTCGCGCGATGCCTTCTCTGCTGCTAACATAGCAACTCCTTAGGAGCTTATTGGTGACCTCACTCACACGCAGGAACACAACAACCCTCTAGGGAGTTGTTATTTGGCTGCGGTTTTCTGTGAGGTGGAGGTACTTCCCCAGACGGGCTGCTTTGATGCGCCCTACCTCTCTTAAAGTTTTTTACGATAATCGTGTTTCCGATTACATGCTGTATTACTATAACAGATTAAAAATCATAGTTACTACATACTCGTACTAATCAAATCCAGTAATATGAATCGATACTTTACAATACACATTATTGATAAGAGAATAATTCAATTCTTGTTCTTTCCCTTATGAGACTGTGGAGCGATGCCACGGGAAAAGCTAGTCTTAGTTTAAATATCGTTCGCGAAATCTCAGATTCGAAATGAGCACTTTTAATTGGGAATCGAGATATTGGACAAAAGTATTTATTTTCCAATTTGATGTCTTTATGGCCTTAATACGGAAGGTCTCATTGAAAATAATAAATTGGAATTAGTTATGTAAGGATACTGTATTTTATTAAATTAGAGAGAACAGTGACAGCTCCGTGGATATAGAACTTACCTTTTATCCGATGATGCCTGGTTCGAATCACTGAACTTTCGGTTTTTTGTACATATTTGTATTTATTACTTGGCGCTGAAGGAAATAAGTACATAGTGAGGAAACCCACATATCTCAGAAATTATATCTAGAAGGGTTAAGGAGGACTGATGGCAGTCGCTCTATGTAAAAATCTGTATCTTCGCCAGGAAGCAGAAAACAGTTTGTGCAAATTGCAGTTAGACCCTCATCTGAATAAACTTGCCAGTAAATTCAACTCTGCCGATTATGCAGTTAGGAGGATCAGCCTATTGACAGATGTTACGGCGGCGACGACTACTACGGGCTTAATCTATTACAGCTACATTCACAACATGTATCGTATGGCATATTTTTGAAGGGAAAAGCGGCTGACTTTGAAACAATTTTTGTCTTACAAAAGAAAGCCATCCACTATATTTATATAATGGGTTTAATAATATAATCAGTCAGGGAACTGTTCAAAGAAATACATATCCTCATTGTTAACTCTATGTATTATGTAAACATAATCTATGCTTGCGAAAATAGTTTTCATACCGGTACACAGGCATTCTAGAGCTGTTAGTTCTTGTTATTAATTGTATTTGATTTTACAATATTTGCTTTGTCCTTTTCTAATAATATCTTCACAGGGGAATCAATAATATAATATCTAAAAAGGATAACTGTAGAATTGATGAAACACAAAAATCATATATTTTTTTATGATATTCTGTCATAATTATTGTACCGCTATGCTGACGTAACTTTATTAAACTAATATATATAGTAATATATATGTACCTACATTCAACTATAATATTTTCTACGTAGCATTTTTTGAAAAAAAAAAACCTTTTAGTAGTCGCATGTTTATTTCGGTGTTTCTTTGTCGTCAGTGGTTATTTTCGAAACACTGGCAGATTAAAAAAGAAAACTAACATTATGAGAAATGATAATATGAAACAAGATTTCATGTACCTAATTGTTATTAACCATACCACTACGTTGAGAATAAGTGTACGAACTACCCGATGGTAAGCAGTTACGAACGCTTGCAACATCTCGAGTATCACTCGTGCGTTACCGACCCTAGATAAATCTCGCGGAGCCTTTTATCCAAAAATCTACAGGATGTCATTCTTCAAGAAACACATTCTGTACATTTCAGATAGATCGTAATAATATATATTCAATAATTTAGATTGTATGTCTTGAAAAAGAATTGTTTCATTTAAAAACAAGGCCAAGTCACTTGAGGTCTTTATATCAGATGAAAACATACAATTTACCCAATTATGTTAAAGTATATGGAACTAGAAAAACGGATTACGCCATACCGTACTATTTAAATGAATTACCAACTGAATTAATTGATGTATACATAAATGGCAAAAAACATATATTTATACATAAATTAAAAAAACTGTATGTGAACGACCAACCGTCACTCAGATAAGCCCTACGCGGCTTTTGTGATCATTGATGTAATGTTATAGTAAGTTTTATGAAGAAATAAAAAAAAAAATCGTTTACAATAATATGAAAATAATTACCTATCTCTAACTTCACGCCAAGTCCCTTACGGAGCAAACACAGGAAACCTAGCCCACATACCTCTATCCTTACACATCTCACTCACTTCTTAGGCTTTCTGATATCAAATTCTGATAATACACTACTAATTTAGTTATAATAAATAGGTAAGTCTATTAACGTTGAAGTCAGCAGTCAGCACCGCGTTACATTCTACTAGTATGACCAGTAAAAAATGATGGGCACTATTGTATGAAGCCTGGTCTGCCAACTAATACAAATGGAATATGTGTTATATTATTAATTTTAACGATCAGTTACCTGAATAATAGTTTTTATTTTCCAAGTCAATTGTTTATTTAAAAAGGTTATTTGAAAAAAAAAACTAAAATATCAAGGTTCAGAGATTTATTAAAGTTCTTATCGCTTTTTTCCAAACTGGATAAAAAAATAATAATGCAAAGTCTCTTCAATTACTGTCAATAAACATATCTAGACCTTACCTAGCGGTAATGGGCTATATTAACATTGTGGGGGACAAAAATTTTAGGGTCAAAACAATTAGTAATTGTAAAATTGAGGCTTATATTAGATAAGAATCGGGCAGGCGTTTGCGACATTTAAGGAAAAAACAATTTTACATTATTATACCCGCATAACCAATCTAATATATATTTCACTCATCAACAATTATATTTTCGAGATATTGTGCAGGCGCAACAAATAGTTCAAATCGGCCTAATCCTAAATACCACAGTATTGAAATAATAGGTGCATATTGTACCCATTGTGCATCGCCCCGTTAAGGGTTGAACAAGTGTTATGGATTGACCATAACATACGAAAAACATTTTCCAGTTCTCACTTGTCTAGACTGTATAACTGTGTCCACGAAGTAGCCAAACATTATTTTCCATTATATTATATCACTGAAGATCATTCAACCGGTCTTGTCGAAACACATCTATGTTGTACACACCACCACGTAGGTAAATGTTCATGTACGTATGATATTGCCAGTCCCAAGTGATAAGTGCCCAAGGCATAAAGTATAATATCACTCTCAACAAAATGAGGAAAATCAACTAA
Source organism: Pyralis farinalis (assembly GCA_947507595.1). NCBI lineage: Eukaryota > Metazoa > Arthropoda > Insecta > Lepidoptera > Pyralidae > Pyralis > Pyralis farinalis. The sequence continues at coordinate 28,162,176 of OX382273.1, read as the reverse complement.
TTCATTATTGGCTTCTATTTCTTTATTTGCGAGGGGAGAGGGCGATAATACGCCGTCAAGAGAGTGGAGACCGGCCGTTATTCGTCTACCCGTTTACTAATTTCAAAACAAAGGAAGTTAAAATAAAAATGTCCACCTTTTTTAAATCAGTAAATGGAGTAAGTAATACTCGTAGTACTAATGCTTAGACAAAAGCTTTAACGCAATGCGGGCCTGACACATTAGTAAGTACGTATGTAGTATTATTATTGTATTTTACAAAAGTACTGTTGTTTTTTTTTAATTTATGTATAGTCCGATATCTCAGATCTCCGGTACTTTATAGGTATGTACGTCTAATCAAAATTGAAGCCAAAAATATAAATTTTCATATGGTATTCACGTGGTCAGTATTGATTTTGCTTCAAAAACGGACCAAAAGCGCCCATTATTCTTTCTAACACATTCGCAATAGTCCCAATACCTGCCGTTGTCTGTTTACACCTATCAAACCCCACGCATACCCATCAAAAAACCCGTGATATAAGAAACAGTAACAGTACTAACCAAGAACCAAGATACAATACGAGATAAAAAATTCGTTGTATATTTCATAGCCTGCTATGGCATCATTCATATTCGCGAGCTGACACCATATAAAATTCTATAAGACTAAGCTGTCCGAGTACGGAATCTTTCTACTACATAGTTATTATGTTCCTCATAGTTTCCTTCTCGCTTAGACGGCAATAAAAAAAAAGAAGCTACTGGTTCCGGAGCATGCACTGCTGCTAAGATTGAAGATACGATGTAATAAGTTTTCGATCCTGCTACTGTTAATGCACTTCTCTTAACAAAAGCTGTCATCGGAAACTGCCTACACATTTCGCATATGATGATCTGAATATAATTAGCTAAACACGTTTAAAACAAAAATAAATAAATTAAAAAAGAAGATACCGAGTTAATTTAAATCAATGTTAGAAATTAAATAAGTGTATAGCTTAAAATTAACTGAACTTAAAATTGAAGTTGACTTTAATAAATAGTTTTTATGCAATTTGATCTAACCTGCTTTGCGTGCTTCCGCCACCAATTAGTTCATGCGGCCTAGCGCCGGCCGGCACCCACCCACTACTGTTAGTACTTGGTACATGCCGACGCTGCCATGGCTGCTCCGGTAGTCTCTGCTTCGGCTGCTGCGGTCGTCCGTCATCTGGAACAGAATCCGCATGCCCCCACCACCACCGTCGCTGCCACGACTGGCCTGGTCGTCGCTGCGACACGTGTTTCGCCTCTCCACGAGGCATCATCAGGCGTTGTAGACGTTAATCGTAAGAATAACATGCTACAAGTGACAAATCCATCGCAGTGCCGTCCCTTATATTGAATTGAGGGTGGGGGTGGATGGTGTGAGCGAAAAGATATTTAATAGTGGAGAATGGTTTACGTCAGTCCTATATAGTCTATATAGTATAGTCAATAACCACCACCACATAATTCTCCACGGAGTTATTTGCCTGCGATTCTCTATGAGGTGGTGGTCCTTCCTACTACTACCGGTACTACTTGGACTATTTGTATGCTCTCTACCTCTCTTAAAAGCACCCAGACTAATATAAACATACATGGTTGTGCAACGAATGTTAGTTTTGTGTGGGAATCGAACAAAACTATTGGTGTTCAAGTAGCCATTGTAACTATTCGACCACCGGGCTCGTCAATATTCTATTATCTTTTCTAATATTTAAAATAAATGGTCCGGAAATCCCTGCAATATCCGAGTTAGCAGGGCCCAAGTGATGCCCCAGGACCGCAAGCCTCCAAAAGAAGTGAAAGAAAGCTTCACACACTTGTAAATATTATTTTTGGTTTGTTAAACATATTTTTATCGACGTATTAATTAGTATTTTTTTTTATTTATTGCGCTGTTTTAGATGAAAAAGAATGATTATTGTATTTAAAATACAAACAATTTATAAATGCATGTCAGTTTTATGAAATCTAATAATAACAAGGCAATTTTTCATACACAACTATATTCATATATGTACCTGTGCATGCCGGTCACGCGAAATCAGTGCTTTTTCCCCACAACCTCACAAGTGCCCAACGTGCCTAAAGAAGTTTCCACTGCAAAAAACTCAAAACACCACTCAAAAACTGCAAAAAAATTACTCGTACTTACCGGGTGTCGCATTTTGAAGTCAATCAATTGGCCAGGCACTGCATCTATGGTCACATTTTCTGTGCTATGAACATAATCGCTTATATAAAGCACCGTTAAAATACCTAGAGTCCACATGCTTGTATTGAATAATGGAAGATGCAACAGTGTGTTGAGTTTCACTATATATTACAAGGTAGAGTCTAACGTTCGTGCATAATCTGACAAATTGGTTAAGACCCTTGTTCATTAACATTATACATTGTCGTATTAGTAGCGTTAGCTGCTAGTAACTCGGACCGGTTTCACCGTTCCCGTTTAAACTCGATTGCTGCATCAATACTGCTTCGATTTTATATTTTACTACGTTAGCTAACAAACAAACAGTCCGCCTCAGGTGAAACGATTGATGATGAATTATTTTTTTTATACCACTAAGGTGGTAATCAAGCATACGGCCTGCCTGATGGTAAACAGTCACCGTAGCCTATGGACATTTGCAACACCAGGGGTGTCACTCATGCGTTGCCGACCCTGAAGGCTCGAGGTTTCGAGGCACATTATTGAATTATCGTATTAGTAATTAAACATATTATAAATATAGGAGAGGTTTTAAGTGCATTATTTATAAGTTTTTTTACCCAACTACGGCAAAGTCAAAAGGAAGAGTAATGATTTTAGTAATCTATGTGCTACTGTGTGTTTGTGTGTTGCGGCGATAAAAGTACATAGCCGATTTTGATTATTGAGGTTTCAATCGATTTATTATTATGATCTAGTTAACATAGGCTACATTTTTTGAAAATATGGCTAATACGGTGACCTTAAGAAAGGGAACAAAGAAATATTTCCAATAAAATCAGGTTTTCAAAATCAATACGATGGTTCTTTGAATATTTGTGAAATAAAATACGAGTAATAGCTTGGCAATAATGAATGAAAATAATATTTTTTTGCAAAAAATGTCGAGTCAAAAATATGGTTTTAATGGCTTTCATAATCAGTCCAAAGATTATTTGATAATTTTTCAAATAAACCAAAATCATGAAATTAATCTAAATTTCGTGCAAACAAACGAATTTAGCGCTATACATTGCCAGTGCTGAGTAATAATTTATTTATGAACTACCCCAAATAACCCCAATAACCGAAGTCTACGATAAGTGTCTGTTAACAGTGATGACTTACCGGAAGGAAACGTGGTTTCTTACTGTGGCCCTCATACAAACGCTCAAGGTTGCACAGCTTGCGATGGAGAGACCTATGCTCGAATTGTTTGCGAGATAGATTCAGAAACGAGCACATCCGTAGAATTCTAAGGATCAGCAAGGCAGTGGGTGGGCAACATAACTCAGAAAATCGATGGCCGTTGGGGTCGAAAGGTTCCGGAATGGCGACCACGAACCGGAATACGCAGTGTAGGACGGACCGACGATATTACCAACGATCTGAGGAAGCCAGTGGATGCAAGCGGCGAGGAACGGGAGGTTTTGTCATAATTACCACGTTTTGCACGTTAGTGACCTCAGTATAAGACAGCGTGCGAGATGACGTTGCTACTTATTATCCAGTAATGTGTTTCCCTTCGCTGACTCTTACGGTACCCGCGGGAAAGAGGAGATGGTGCAATTCTATGCTGACGATGACACGGTAATTGTGATTTCTATACATCAATTATTATTTCTTGCTCCAATCTCATCTTCAGACATATTTTTTCTAACAATAACGATATCGTCATTCAGTGCTAGTGTAAACGGAGCCTTTCAATATGAAGGCAACAAAGCAATCAGTTTTTTCAAGTGAAATTTAATTACATGATCGTATTAATACTTTGTAGTTCATAAAACGGAGTTCGTTTAGAAGGTTTTTCTTTTAGTACGTCCTGTGGTAATCAAGAATACCGCACGGTTGTTATGAAGCCGTTACATGTGTATCCTTTGAAGAAGAGGACTGAGCCCACTATTGTAGTAATGTAACAACTCTTTACTAAAATATTTACAAGCTTTCATGATACAGGCACTCTAAAAGTATTTCTTAGTTCCCTTTATGTCTTCAGTAAACAACTTCATTTTCGAAAATTTCATTTTGTGACTCGTATGTACGTACAAATGCAAAGATAAAAAAATGTTTATTTGTCATTGGATCTTTGCGGGAACATTGACACATTATACATTTTTTAAATGAAATCTCATTGTATTTTATTAATTTGTCATGGTTTAATTTACCAACGTTATGAAAATTACTATTGGCAAAGAGGATATGTTGAAATGATCTTGCAAATGTCTGCAATCTTAATTCAATTGATATTACAATTAATCTATCTTAGTATAAAGTACAATAATAACGAAGTGATAAAATAAAAAAAATGAGCTAAATAAATTCCAGACACAGAATATGAAATAATATGTCAGTTAGATATTCACCAATTCTAATAATGAGTACTTTTACAAAGAGTATTATTGAGGTGCTTTTTGAATAAATTATCAGGATAGAACAGGACTGTTTCAGGCAATTTATTTGTATTATAGAATCAAAAACAAACACAGCAAAAGTCTATGAGTTTTAGTAAGAAATGTACCAGCATGCACAACTTATTTCAGCTTCTAACATTTTCACTGAAGATTGAAAACAACTTTATATTTTTACAAACATACTGAGAGATAACAGTGACGATATTTATTTCTTTGAACAGTGCCCTGAGTGTCACCTAGAACCTATGTTATAAATACAGCGGTTGCCTTTCTTTTATAAGAAAAAAAATGTTTCAATATCAGCCGCTTTTCCCCATAACAGTATACCACATAGGTAATATAATGCTGTGAAAGTAGCTGAAATAGACTAAGCGTAGTAAGCCCCACTGGAAAACAGTCTAATTCGTCTAACTGCATATGCGGCGAAGCTGAGCGTATTTGCAAGTTTAATTATGGGAGGAGGGGTCTATAATTATTACGAGGACCCTTAAGTCGTGGAATGCGTGAAGAGGTTACTACAGGGTCAGAGATGCACGAGTGATACCCCTGGTGCAAAAATACAATAACGTTTCAGGATGATTCTGTTATTTTATTGCGATGGAAAGTAATTTGAAGGTGTTTTCCCGGTTAAGCTATTTATTGCTATATGCTATACGTATGTATAGCTAAGTGTAAATCAAACTTAACACTTTGATGTTTGTACTGTACCGTTCTTATTCATTACGCGTAATAGGATCTTACCTGTTCTAGCAGCGGCATATCAGTGGTAAAAACTACACAGCAATAGTTTTTTAGTTTAGTTCAACAACATTTAAAATTTATCATTTCATTCTGCAGTCCCTCGCAAATGCTTTAAAATTGATAAAAAAATCACATAATAATACACAAATGTGCTATTGACTAAAAATATAAAACGTATATACTTAGGGTTACCATATTAAAATAATAAGCTTATAAAAGAGTTAATTTTTCATATTATTTTATAATATAAAAAAACATATATCTAAAACATATAATTACATATATAGCTACAGAGCGATTAGGCAATATTGAAAATTACAATTTCTTTTGCTTGACTGGCGTTTATGCTATTAGATAGTATAGTAATCACAGGTTTTCACCACACAGATTTTATTTCACTCTATTGATATGAATCTCGACGATGCTCACAAATGGTTTCTTCGAATTTCCTGTCTTCAAACGTTCCTTTCGCACGTCTTTTCAGCGCTCGAGATACCACACCTTTGATTATTTATGTGTCATATCAGGCGGGCATTTCAAAGAAACTGAAATATGAATCGATTAAGAGGTAACTGAACCTTACACGAAGTCAACATAAATACGGTTTTTAGACTACAGTAATCACTATACCTGATGTATAGTGATTACTGTAGTGTAAAAACGCTTCCAATATGCACTAAAAGAAGAAGAAGAAAAGTGAATTTTTACATAATCATAAATCATCATAAATATCGTTTTGGTCGGGCTGAAATAAATGTATTCTTTTTAAATAATAATATAATAGGGAAATAACATGTTTGAGAAGAACAGTATTACAATGATGTTAGTCATCGTAAGAATTCTATGTTGGGAGTTGATTCCATAAGTTTAGTGTTCTAAAAAGAAAACATCTTTAGAGTGGCATCATTAGAGTCGATAATTCTCACTGAACTGAATCACAAGGACCTAGCTGGTACCCAGGTGCTCCCGTCCAAAGGTGATTACAGTACTCCATTGGTGGCCGGTCTGATTTGAGATTGAGGATACGATGTCATGAATGGTATGATCGGGACGTTGTTAATGTTTTTTTTTCTTACAGAAGATAAGACTGTAGTTATAAAGCATGTTTTGTATATGACTATTTGATTTACAACAAGGCACACATCTAAGAAATAAACATTTTTAATGAAAAAGAAAATACCGATTTCATTAAAATTTAAAATAGCATTTCGATGAACAATTTACTAAAATCGATTTCTATTGAAGTCAAGTTTCAATTTAAATCGATTTTAGTAAATTGTTTCTCGTTTTTATTTAAATTTTTCTTCAATAAGCAAATCTGATTCCATTTCATACTGATTATGATGAATGAATAAGTTATATAATAATTATTTTAGTGCTTTAAACGTCCTGCCATAGTGATTAAAATTACAATTTTTATTTAAATTTTTCTTCAATAAGCAAATCTGATTCCTTTTCATACTGATTATGATGAATGAATAAGTTATATAATAATTATTTTAGTGCTTTAAACGTCCTGCCACAAACAATTGAACACATCTCGCAAGCGGTGCATATGACTCTTTTGTCGCCATTACTGGTTTATTAAAGATAAAACAAGTGGACTCCACATGATGATGGAGGATGCAACAATGCATTGAGTTTCACCAATATTATAAAGGAACGTTCGTGTTAATTGTTTAAGACCCTTGTTCACTACACCAAGTCGTATTAGTGGCGTTAGCCGGTAGTAACCCGGACGGTTTCGTCGTCCCCGTTTTAGCTCGTCTATTATCGATTGTGTTTCGATTTCGTGTTCTTAAAGTACGTTGTGTAACATACAGACATACGACTGGCGTAATGTGAAGCGTTTTTTCTGCGGAGTTTTTTTTGCACAGAGTTTTGCAGAGAGTTTGCACAGAAATATACTCTTACCTGATGGTCGGTGCTTGGATTTAATTAATGTAGTATAAGTCTTAAAATATCAATATCTACGAAAACCTTCCTACTTTTTTCAGTATGAAAAATAGATATGGAGTCTAGTTTAAGATATGAAACTTTGCGAGCGCATAAATATTGATATTTTAATTGATATTTTAAGACTTGTAGTGCATTAAAATAAAAATCGACAAAATGCAGTTCCGACAATGTTAATTGCTGCAGTCGTCCTATGTCCTTACACACCGCACTCGTTTCTTTAACATTCATTGCACTTCTCATGCACTCTCTCCAGTTCTTCGGCTCCTGACATCACCTTCTGATAAAACATGATAAATTTGGTCACGGTAGGTAAGTCTTGACCTTCCACGGCTCCCACATCCCTATCCCTTCTACTTTCGCGTTGTCTGTATATTTCGTATTTTTTTTTTCTAAAATCCAAAATCGTACATAACAAATCAATATATAAAAAACTCTGTATATTTCGTATTTTTTTTTTCTAAAAACTAAAACCGTACATTTGCCGTACATCAATCAATATATAAAAAACTTTTTTAGTAAGTAGTCAGTCAAACTACCATCGAATATAAATATAATAAGCACTTAAAGGATGTTCATCCTGTAATTTATAATTGACTAGCGGATCTGCCAGACGTTGCCTTGGCTGTCCGAAAATAAAAACAATAAATCCTGTAACTCGATTACAGCGCCACCTACCGGGTCCAATTGTGAATCTAAACCATTCTCGAATCCCCTTGAACACACACAAAAAATTTCATCAAAATCGGTCCAGTCGTTTAGGAGGAGTTTAGTCACATACACACGTACAGCCGCATTATATATATATATATAAAGATATAGGTATGTAGTTTATCATTGCTCTTTTTTCGTAACAATCTATGTACAGGAACATTATAACCTTATATGTAATATATGATTATGGTTAACGTAACGGAAACGTAGGCGGACCGACATTTGATGAAGATATTGATTTTGACATGGAGCGACTGCTGTCAAACCTTCACACCCCAGAGAGAAAACTAAACCTCTTTTAGTTTAGGTCGAGTGCTTTCGGAAAATATTTTTTTAATGTCAAAAAATTTATATGTATCGATTTCCACGTGATGTTTTCCTTCATCTCCGTGTATTTTTTTTATTCCAACGTCGCGAGGCGTACAGGTATAGAGTCCATTTAATGTAAAGCGTTTACCGTAGCCTTTGAACGTTTATAATAGCAATGCCACCTTTGCTGTTGACCTAGGAACTTCTTAGGAGCTTACTGGTGACCTCACCCGCAGGCACACAACATCCCTCCAGGAGTTGTTATTTAGCTGCGGTTTTCTGTGAGGTGGAGGTATGATGGGCAGCTTTGATTTGCGCCCTAACTCTCTTCAGAACACCCACACTAAGACATGCTTATGCTTATATAAGACAACATATGTTTATGCACAGCTGTTTGTCCTGTGTAGGAATCGAACCGAGCTTTGGCGTCAAAGTAGCGTTAATAACCTTAAAAATAACGGTTACAGATATGTAACTAAATGCAAAATTGTGAATTTAGTGGTACATGCCTACGCCAGGTCAATGAACAAAGACCAGTCTGTTATTAGACTGATTTGTTTTCATTCGATTCCACAGGATATCACTGATATGATATGACTTTCAAGCTTCAGCCAATCTCGCAATTAAGAATCATCATCATCTTCAATAACAACATATGGGTTATGAAAGCCAACTTGAAATTAATCAATTACAGTTAAATTATTAAGTTAACACGAAACTTATGGTTGTGTTATGTTATTTGTTTTAAGTATTTTTATAAAATCCATTATAAGAAGAACTAGCCGCTCACCGACGGCGGGGAGTTCAACCTCACACGCTGGAACCGCAATGGTCGCACACGGTATGATTCCAGAAAAGTTTTCTTCCGAGAACTCTCAAATTGTGGAATGAGCTCCCAGCCGAGGTTTTCCCAAGGGACTACAGCATGGGGTTCTTCAAGAAAGGTGTGAAGATGTTTTTAGAGGGTCGGCAACGCAGGAGTGACACCCCTGGCATTGCAAATGTCAATAGTGACTGTTTACCATCAGTCAAGTCACCTTAGTGGTATAAAAAAAAGAACTCCCATTCTACTGAAGTAAAAAGATAAAGTCTAGAGATAAGAAAAGCGACACTCTTTTGACTCGAACACGTAGAAAGGATTCAGTAGGAAATAATGACGAAGCAATATACTTGCTTCGTCATTCTTTCCTACTGAATCCTTTACACAGCTGGAAAGTTGAATGACGAAGAATCTAGGATGGCGAGTCTAACACGGCCAAATAGGTCGTATTTTATCGGAAGGTGATGTCAGCAGCGTTGGGAACCGGAGAAAAGAGAAGAGTCATGAGTGTTCAAGAAGCAAGATAGGTGTGTAAGGACCAAGTCATGTGTCGTTTGATCATCGGAATACCCCGCAAGAACATCGCATGTTAATGGAACCCACAACGAACATAGCATTTTTCTCTTGTAATACGCTATAGACTTTGATGTTTAGGCTAGATTTCCACCCAGGACAAACAGATGTCTGTTTGTCCTGACCATGGTGTTTTTAAGAAAGGTAGGGCGCAGCAAAGCCCGTCTGGTGAATAACCTTTACCTGACAGAAAACCGCAGCCAAATAACAACTCCCTGGAGTGTTGCAGTGTTCCTGAGAATGAGGTTACCAGTAAACTCCTAAGGAGTTGCTGTGCTAGCAGATGAGGTGGCATCGCTTGAGAGATATTTAAGGTACTGCAAATATTTATGGGCTACGGTTTCATTTTACATAAGGTCGACCGTATGCTTATATGCCTCCCAATGTTGCAAAAAAATGATGTAGGAGTCACGATGGGGAGCCAATCACAACTAAAAATATAGTTTAACAGAAGTTGATGTCAAGAGCTTTAGAAATCGGAGAGCGTGCATGAAAAGAGATAGGAATGTTAAAGAAGCGAGGGAGATTTCTCAGGACCTAGCCATGTACCGTTCAATTAATTGCATAGCCCGCAAGGGAGATAAATAGATAAATTACATGAAGATGCAACCGTAAAGTTTACAACACTCATAAGAGTTTTCTACTGTGCTATGACTGCTATGCCATTGGCTAGGAACGAGGTCAGAATCTACATAAAAGAATATCATTCTTTTATCTACATACACTAGATTTTTTCAATTAAAAATAACTGAAGAAACGTTCTGGTGGAAGTTGTTCTTAAACTAGGCCAATCTCAGCAGAAATATGAGGACAATTTGATGACAGATCTAAAGTACATTTACCTTGATGCGATAATATTGGCTAGCAGCAAAATAGCATATACATACGTTGTCAATGTAAATGCATGACGTCAAAATAAAACACGTCGAACTGGCGTTGTTGTTGGCAGCAATGGACAGGGGCTATTGTTAAAGCAATCGTTTTTTTCGAATTTCGCTCAGTCGAATTTTTTCTCATAATAAATCGCGAAAGGTATTAAATTGAGCCTTATTCTGTCTATATCATCACGCAATGTAGGTAAAGAGAACCAAGGCTCATAAAACGTGATCCTTACACATCTCGCTCGCGTGTTTTATATTTATGGTTCGTTTCATGCACGATTGGCATTTCCTAGGACTTCTAATTAAATTAACTAATTATATTGATTGTCTAAAATCTGTTATTACATATGCGACGAATTTTGACATCGTCTGTTGCCTTGTACTTAAGGTGAACATACTGTACCTGCCTACTTGTAACATATCTTTGTAAACTGTTGTATGTTCTGGCAAATAAAATATATTCTATTCTAACATTGCGTCTTATACGGCCCAAAAATTATATATAAAATCAGTTTAATCAATTAATAATAATTATCAATTACCTACTTTCTGTTTTTTTTACTACTTTTTTGTTTGATGACAAATTATCTTCAGTCATCATAGTTTGTCTCGAAGAAAGTAGGTATTTTTTTATATCACATATCTTGATACTAACAAATAAGAAGCTAACCCCAACTGTATGTGGTGTACCTTGCAAATAAACGACGAGGCTCTCGCAAAAGGGAGATAGCGCGCATTAAAGTAATGCGGTTAGGGAAGAACCTTCATCTCACCGAAGACCGTTGTTAGAACAATGGTAACTATTTGAATATCAGAAATATATGACCTAATTGATAAAAAAAATTATGTTTACTTTTCTTTTATTGCAGAAAAATATTTTTTTAATCTATTCAGTACATTGCATTATAATTGCGTGCGTATTGTGCAAATTTGGTGGTATCATGATCACCGTTTCAGTCGAAGAAAGTCCACTGAACATTGTTCTCTCCCTTAGCCGTCCACAGTGATAGGTCCAGGGCCGCTTGCATCTATCCCTGCGATCTTCACAAAATCGCCGGTCCATCGGGGAACTTGGTAGTGATTTCATAGGATTGATTCAACAATTTGAAAATGTATGTTTGTGAGTATATAAATTAAAAGTAAAATTTAATTCACCAGCAACTTCTCAGTATGTATTGGTTATTATCCATTGTTTATTTCGCAATATAGTTTAATAACTCACTATAATGGTTTATATCCTTAATACATACGGCGCTAGGTCACTTCAAAACCTGATTTATTTGAATTGATTACATATATTTATCGAAATTATTTACTCATCGTGTTTACTTAGATCATATTAGAACGTACGTAACCAAAGTCTCAGGATTTGTCGAAGATACTGATTAAATATTATTAAATTATTGATTAAATAGAACGACTACTGTCAGACTCCACAACTCTGAGGGAAAGCCAGTCCCTAGGTCAGGTTACATATCGTTCAAAATATAATTTCTAAGACGTGTGATTTTCCTCGCGATATTTTACTTCACCTAATAATCACAAGTAATAATCACAAATATGTACGGATACGGTATACGGAAACACAAACTTAGTGAACCGGGCGAAGTCAGTCAATAGGACGGTTCTTTATCCACTGGGCTATCACTGCTCTTGATAATTTAATAGTAGAACCGATTTAATAAGATTGTAGACCAGAATAGAAAAGCTACGTACATAATATATTATCATATCACATCACGTTAGTTCTTACCGTACCCTAAGCCGTTTTTATATACCAGGGTTAAAAGAAAACTTGACTGGCTCCTTTGAAAGCCAATTTATATCGAGTGAGTTGGAAATAGTCCACTTCAACGAGAATACAGGAAATCTCATCGGGCAAACGTAAATTTAATACTGACACAGCTATTTTTAGTATAGTTACGTGAACAAGTCTATAAATAACATGCTACCGTTGTACATGACGGGATGTTTATGAAAGTCTGGAATTAACTTGACTTTAATATCGTGTCTAATTTGAGAAAGTATTTCTGGATCGTGAGCTAGTCTATCTCTGTGTGACTCACCCACATGTTTGTGGTTCTAAATGCCACAATAATGACTAAATTACATGGTGTAAAAACCGATATTAAGTCAAATTGACTTCAATGCTGTCTTAAGTTTCAAAGTTATTTGATAGTCATCGAAAGCTAAGAGTTTCACAAACAATACCAGAAATATTGTTTAAAAGTACCTATCAACTTCAATGAACTTCACCAAACCATTATACCAACCAACCATCTTTATATCTTTAATTCTACCGTTTGTCATTATTATTGTGCCAATATGCTAGTGTAAATTTATTTAAATATCTAATGTATTTTTCTTCTTAGACAAAGAAAGTCTGAAGTAAAATTTGATTAAAAAAAGAAAAAAGATAAGATAAATATGAGAAATTTATAAGATTAGAATAAGAATTTATTTCAAAAAATGCCTCGAGGGCCTTGTTGCAAATTAAGAATTTTTAGCATTTATCTTTTTTCTCTTCATCCAACTTTGCCGAATTAATATGAAACTAATTGGATGCTAAGGCCATTACAATAAAAAAGTAAACCTAGTAGGTGCACAATTTGCGAAGATGTCATGAAACATGTATGTACACGAAAAAATATTTGGATGGAATTATGATAAAAATATTATAATTAACAGACAACCCAGAATCGATACTTCCTGTATTGCAGGCGTTCATAAGCTACGATAACTATTTTATATCAGGTGCACAGTATGCTTACTTTACTTTAATCTTCAGCGTATGGACCGCCTGATTGCAGTTAAGCAGTTGCCATAGAATATACCACACCCGGGCATTCATGCGATCCTTATGTTGCAAGCTACGGTAAGGACGTCATATCGTGTGTGAAGCATATCTAATTATCAGAGAGGTAGGGCGCATCAAAGCAGCCCGCCTGGGGCAGTACCTCCGCCTCACAAAAAACCTCGCAGCCAAAATTATTACTCCATAGAGGGTTGTGTTCTGCATGTGAGTGAGGTCACCAGTAGCTCCTAAGGAGTCGCTGTGTAAGCAGCAGAGGAAGCATCGTGCGAGTGATACTTAATATATCGCAAGCGTTAATAGGCTGCGGTACGCGCTTTACATCAGGTGGGCTGTATGCTTGTATGCCTCCCGAAGTAGTACAAAAAAAAAACATCTCTCTCATAAAAGTCTATCTTTTTCGTAATATTAATTCAACCACAAATGTATTTTATTGCTCTTGCTGCGGTCCCAATGCGATTAGAAATATAACATTCCAAGCCTTCTGTAATAGTACAAGATTTCTTTTTTTGTTTTGAAGCGAAACTGTCTCCTAGGGTACAATGCGTAGACTCCATGCAAGTTATCCCAGTCTCCAGACCTTAGTGTACCTAGCGATGCCCTTTGGCATTAGACAGAATCCACCTTGGGTTGTGTCTAATGAGAGCATTTAGAAAAAGGCCGATAAGCTAAGCGGTGCATCCAATAAGATTTTATTATTTATATCTGGACGTGATGCCTGTAAAAGGTCAACCAAAGGGCTTATATATCTGGCTATAGATGTGGTATTCTCATTGAAAAATGGACGCCAAAGATCACAGAACATTTTGGTGGAATATCAATTGACCGTGAATTAAAATATTCGGCGTGGCGGGTAGTGAAGTTCCCTAAAATTACAAAACAATAGTGCCCGGATACTCTCTCCCTATCACTATTTAAAAAAAAAGATTGATCCGGGCACGTAATCTTAATAAATCTTCTTCTTCGTAGCATTAAGCCGTTTCCTAATCCATTAGGATGCTTAGTTACACTGATTGGCAGACTGAATTTTTTATACACTTTTTCTCACTAATATAGTACTAGCTGTGCCCGCGTCATCGTCCGCGCGGAATTTAACAAAAAAGTTATTGTTCAGTTATAATTTTATTTATTTGACTTGATTATAAATACCTAAATAAGCAGAATAAAATAGCGAACAGCAAAATAATAATAGATATGAATTATGTACTTCGTCCGCGCGGAATAGTTATTTTTTATTATTTATTTATATTAATAAATTTAATTAAAATTTCTAAAATCAGCCTAAGTTACTCCTTATTACATCAGCTATCTGCCAGTTAAAGTCCCGTAAAAATCGGTCCCGCCGTTTCAGAGATTAGCCGGAACAAACAGACAGACAGACAAAAATTGTAAAAATATTCATTTTGGTATATGTAGCGTGTATACATCCATATACATATATATACATTTTTCCATATTTTACTTACTAATACAAACAGACACTCCAATTTTATTTATCTGTATAGATATACATATACATGCTGTAGGGTCAATTCCCACACAGAACAAACATTGGTGTGTTTTGGTCTTGGTGTTTTAAGAGGGGTAGAGCGCATCAAAGTATTGGGGTTTTTATGTTGCTGCGAATGAGTAAGGTCACCAGTAAGCTCCTAAAGAGTAGCGGTAGTAGTAGCAGAGATGGCATCTCGCGAGTGATACTTAATTTGTTGCAAGCTCCTCCTCTTCCTCTTCGTATTGTCCCGTTTCCTAATCCATTAGGATTGTTGAGGTGCGCTACCTAAGCCTAAGGATTAAGCGAATATACTGTACTGTGTGCTCAACAGGGCTAAGCAGTACTTCAGTGCGGGGCAAAGACTTATATTATATAAGTCTCAAGTCAGACCGCACTTGGAGTACTGCAGTCACCTTTGGGCGGCAGCACCTGGATACCAGCTTGGACCGTGTGATTCGATTCAGAGACGAGCTGTGAGAATTGTCGACAATCCTAAGCTTACACACGGTATTGAACCCTTAAGTTTAAGGAGAGACGTTCCCTCCCTTTGTGTGTTCTACCGATTGTACAACGGGTTGTGTTCTGAAGAGTTGTTCGAAATGATGCCGACAGCTACTTTTTATAACCGCACCGCTCGCCGACGGCGGGGAATTCACCCTCACACGCTTGAACCGCAATGGTCGCGTATTGTGCGGTTCCAGAGAAGTTTTCTTCCGAGAACACTCAAGCTGTGGAGTGTGAATCTCCCAGCCGAGATTTTTCCAAGGGACTACAGCATGGAGTTCTTCAAGAAATGCGTGAAGAGGTTTTTAGAGGGTCGGCAACGCATGAGTGACGCCCCTGGTGTTGCAAATGTCCATAGGCTACGGTGACTGTTTAACATCAGGCAGGCCGTATGCTTGATTGCCACCTTAGTGGTATATAAAAAAAAAATTTTTACTTGGAGCGACTGCCGTCAGACCTCCATAACCTAGAGTGAAAGCCAGATCTTTGATAGGTTAGGTCACTCGTCTCTTGGAATATAATTTCTTGGAGGTGTGAGTTTCCTCCTGAAGACTTCCTTCACCGCCGAGCAAGTAATGCAAATGATGTTAAAATGAGTCAAAATATGACACAATAAGGATGCGACACTTTTTTTTTATACTACGTCGGGAGGCATACAAGCATACGGCCCACCGATGTAAAGCGGGTACCGTAGCCTATTAACGCTTGAGGTATATTAAGTATCACTCGCGCGATGCCTCCTCTGCTGCTTACACAGCAACTCCTTGGGAGCTTACTGGTGACCTCACTCACACACAGGAACACAACAATCCTCTAGGGAGTTGTTATTTGCTGTGGTTTTCTGTGAGGTGGAGGTACTTCCCCAGACGCTTTGTTGCGCCCTACCTCTCTTAAACAGAAGCTAAGATTATCTTTTGAAGCAGATTTGTGCAAGAACGTCATGATTGGTCAGTCGCGCTAAACTACTCTTTGGAATTGTACGCAGGACAACAACATCATATAGGTAGTTATGACAAACAATTCATAGAACTTCCTGACATTAATCACACAATTGCACAGTTCGGCCATTGTTGTTCTAAAGTTATGATACGTAAGTAATTATTCATTATTTAGTTAGAATTTTATAACTTTAAAATGTTTATTTTATGTTTAGTTCAGCATTACATGAATAAACTTTTAAGTGCAAGAACTCCATGATTAATCAAATAACTGTAGGTTTTGGGATTAAAAAATAATATAGTACTCCTATTTATATTTTTAAACTGCCTATATTAAAACATATTACATAATTATAAATACATTTTAATTTACAAAAGCATGAATTTTAAAAATCGATTTTCTGAAAAAAAAAACTAAGACATTATTGCACCTGATATGTGTGTCTTTAAATTGTATTATTCTGTATGCATTACCTATAAACATTACTATTCTGATGATGAATATTTATGGACTAAATCGTGATTAGCTTAATAAAAATTAATGTAATTTAATTGGTAATTAATTTAATTTTCTACACATATGAAACTGTGTGCAATAAGTTAAACATGAGGAATTGTATCATGTTATTTTATTTTTACAAATAATTAGTATTACCTTATGTGATGATAATTTAGTAATGTAAAGAACATCTCATTATAAATTTATTCATATTACAATATCTGGTCCGGCCATAATTTCTGTTACAAACTGGTTACAAATGTATATGCATTTATTTTTTATAAAGTACTGTAATATTAATAAAACCTATATGTACATATCTATGGAAGTATCAGCATAAAATAAAAAAATATTCTATTCGAAATGGCCACCTTTGGTTTTGATACAGTGGGCCAATTCTGCTAAATAACTGCACGTTTACGCCTGTCACTTGAGTCGTGCAGGAATAGTGCAGTGCCGATAGGTGTATTCTACTAAAATATCCTGCACTGCAACTACGCTGCAACTGTGCGTAATTGCGTATCCTGCAAGTAAACTACTTAAAACCTGAAATGTTGCCATATTTCAATCTAATAAAACCGATTTTTTTTTAATGACTCCTATGGTTTCACTATTGACCTTGGTTGCCGGAGTGGAGGTATTTTTAACCGAAAAGAAGCTTTACTTAATTATTTTTATCCACAAATATCTCCCAAAACAAAGCAAATATAATTCACCACCTCAGAATATTAATTTCACTTCGCAAAAGTTGCTCAAGAGTTACGTTAACAAAACTGCAAGTAAACTCCTTCAAAACGTCTGTCACCGGTATACAAATGTCAAAACAATTTATCAGAATACGATTACATTGCAGGAAACGTGCAGTTGCAGTGCAGGGTTTTTAACAGAATAGCGATTCATTTACTGCATCATTCCTGCAACGTCGCTGCTGTCAGATCGTTTAACAGAATACCGAAACGTCAAAAAGTACGCATTTTGACACACGCCGCGCTGCAGTGCAGTTGCAGTTTTTAGTAGAATCGGCCCACAGGCCTTTAATCTGTCTGCCCACTATTCTATCGATTTACGCACTTCTTTCTAATTGAGTTTTCTTTCTTTCTGGAAATGTAACCATTGTTTGCTCCAGAGATTTCTTAAGAGACACAAGGTCGGCGTGTCGTTTCGAGCAGATCATGCCCTCTAAAACTGACCATAATTTGTAGTCTTAAGGTTCAGATCTGGGCAAGACGAGGGCAAGTCTTCAGCTTATAAAGCCCGGAATGTTGGTTTCGAGCCAGCCTTGTTCTAACAGCACGCGGTTTCCCCGATCTTTTATGGTCTTCAACAGAGGAAGTGCTGGTATACCTGTCGATAGTACGATATACGAACATACGGCTGACGCTAAGACTACTACTTTCGAAGTGTCTTAAATATAACCGACGACTCCATACGATTTGACTCCATTTGATTTTGAGAGATTTTGCTTCCCTCTGAGTGTTCTACCGATTGTACAACGGGTTGTGTTCTGAAGAGTTGTTCGAAATGATGCCGACAGCTACTTTTTATAACCCCACCGTTCGCCGATGGCGGGGAATTCACCCTCACATGCTGGAACCGCAATGGTCGCGTACTGTGAGGTTCCAGATAAGTTTTCTTCCGAGAACTCTCAAGCTGTGGAATGAGCTCCCAGCCGAGGTTTTTCCAAGGGATTACGGCATGGAGTTCTTCAAGAAATGCGTGAAGAGGTTTTTAGAGGGTCGGCAATGCATGAGTGACACCCCTGGTGTTGCAAATGTCCATAGGCTTCGGTGACTGTTTACCATCAGGCAGGCCGTATGCTTGATTTCCACCTTAGTGGTATCAAAAAAAATACTCATTATGTGCAAGCCAATCACTGCAATCCCATTTTCTTTCACATTCCATTCCATATTGTAGTTTGATAATAAACACGAAAAAAATATGTAAAACCGTGGGAAATCGAAAGAAGTTTTTAACATAATAAACGCATCCCAATTACAAAATAATTACAGAGTTGAAAAAAAGAAAAGTTTCTAAGTAACAGTATTTATGGCCAGACTAGTTGTGGTTGTGTGCCAGCCATAGCCTAGTGGATAAAGGACCGAACTACCGATCCGATCCATCCCATATTGGAATGCTGCTGTGGGCACGTACCACTAAATCCGTGTTTTCGGATTTATGTATATATTTTTAATTATCACTTGCTCAGTGGTGGAGGAAACATCGTGAGAATCGAGGACCCGCATGTCCAGGAAAAAATATTTCAAAAGACATATGACCTGACCTACAGAAGGTCTGATTTTCCCGGTGAGTCATCTTCGCCAAATTTTGAGGTTAGGTAGCAGACTCGACCAATCGTAATAGATTAGGAAACTTTTACTCATGTTTATAGTCAGCATTATTCGTATACTAGTATTAAATCGATTGTTTAATATTTGTAATGAGATACATTACAGATAATGAAACATTTTTGTATTTTTCCTTTCAATTATCAATCAACAATATCATCTGTTAGTAGATTTTTGGTAATACTTTTACAGTTTCTCAGTATCTGGACACATTAACTATTAATCGATATTAATGTAAACACTAGAACTAAATTTGTCTGCTAGTTTCCATAGAATCTCTGCATTCGTTTTTTCAATTATAAAAAAAGTAATTCGCCATTTCAATGTGACCACCGCCATCTTGTATTTGGATTGTTTTCTGTAATCTACTAGTGAAGTACTTTCATTTGATATCCATATTTAGGAAGTTGTAAAAAATTATATGTAATAGCCATTTCGTGGCGACGGCCATTTTGGATTTTTAATGGTACTGAATACACATACCTAATTATATTGTTATCAAAACAGAATTTGAACCAAATTTCATATCTGTCGTTCAATAGGCAGGGGATAAAAATTCAGTTACTAGATTTGATTTACACGAGTCACAAACAAGGCACGCTGAATAAAACCTTTCAATAACTTTGTTTTTCTACACATGAAAGAACGCTTTTTTTAAGTTTTATCAATTCACTGTGCAGTATATACACATACCATTGAAAACATTAACAAAATCGAACGGAAATACTTTATACGGCAAATAACTATATCTGTATCTTCATGACCGGTGATTTCTGGTCGAAATCTAGCGAAGGGCTAGGGAACGCGTCAGAAATAAATAGTCACCACCGCTTTTTCCATCGCTATTCCATTTCTGGTATACAAAGAAGCAGTTACGTATATAGCTGCTCCGAAAATGAAAATTTCAGATTATGTGACCGATTCAACGTTCATCGACTAATCCTCCTATTTCACTAGACACGTTAAATTGAAACTCTTTTGATATTAACGAAGATAAAAAAATAACACTACGCTTTGATATTTTACTTACTTTTAAACATGAGTTTACCGATATGCATTCGTTTTAAGTAAATTATGCTTAGAAATAAAGCTCGTATCACAATTCATTAAAGAAGTAGTTATTCAGATTAGTAAGAATATATAAAATGGATAGAAAAAACTCAATGCTGTTATTATATATTTCTCTGCGAATTTTGAACAAGTTTTACAAAATGAGTGATTAAATCTTTTATTATTAGACCCAATATTTTTTATAAAAATAAGTGAAATAATTCTCTGACAATTAAAATTCTACATAAACACTTCATCGTCAAATAGCCGGCCGCCTAAATTGGAGATTTCTCTATCCATTTCAATCAGATCGGTTTCCATTATTTTCAGTTACAATCTTTTACAGAAACAGGTGGTTCAGACTATTATAGTTAAACACTTTTTCTTTAAAAACAAGTGTATAAGAGTCTCTATCACACGTTTTCATAAAAAAATCTATTATTTAACTCAACATTTGCTATAATAATGGCTGTAATAGTGACTACGAGTATATGTACTTTCACATTTGCAAATAAACCGCCAAAGGCGTTCATTCAAATTCTTATTAATCCATACATTTATGACATGTATGTTAATTTATGCGGACAACAGACTGCCGTCTCGTGCCGTGTCAGCTCGGATTATGTAAACATCGTTCTATAAGAGGAGGGTTATTCCGTGCTCGTTGTTTCGGAAAACTCCCCCTCTCCCAGGCACCACCCGGTTATCCAGCCCGTCCACTCTACTGGAAGCTGGACATGTGCCTGTAGGTACCGATATTCTGCCTTTTATGTTGGCCTGGTACATACTTCGGCTTTATCTAATGTTAAAATGATTTGCCTTTGATGTTTTTGGTATATTTTTCATGCATGTTTAGATAAATTGTCGAGCAGTATTGTAAGAGTAAAGCCAATTTATTTTGTAAACAATTAGTGAAATAACGATAGGAGTATTTATATATTTTTACCGCTAAGATGGCACACAAACATACGGCCCGTCTGATAATAGTAAGTTACCGTAGCCTATTGTCACTCTGTTTTTATGCTATTATATTGCTACACCAACGGCATTTTGTATTGTCGACCCTTTGAAAACCTCTACACGGTCTTTTTAATGAACCTCATGAACTCAGTAGAGTAGACTCTCTTGGGAAAACCTCAATAGGAATTGTTTAAATGGCATCCCGTGCTCTAACTACCTTGGTTAAAAAATTCTATTGAATAATCCGATGTTGTACACAGTTTTCGATGTAAAGTTTATTATATATATATACCTAGTCCGGTCATAAGTTCTGCTACAAATGAATATGCATTTTTTTAGGAAGTAATGTAATCTTATTAAAAAAAATGATTCTTCGAAATGGCTGCCTTTAGCATTAATACAGGCCTTTAATCGGTCTGGCCACGAATCCATGGATTTATGCTTTGTTTCCATGAGAAATTTAGCCACTGCTTGCTTGCAGAGATTTCTTAAGAGACACAATGTCAGTGTGTCGTTTCGAGCAGGACATGTCCTTTAAAACTCACCATAATTTGTAGTCTAAGGGATCTGGGCTAGACGAGGGCCAGTCGTCAGCTTTTATAAAGTCCGGAACGTTGGTTTTGAGCCAGGCTTGGGTAGTTCGTGCCTTGTGATCAGGTGCAGAGTCCTCCTGGAAAGTCCACAGTACATTTTTAAAATTTGTATTGCTGAGAGGTTTCATAACACGATCCAAGACAGACGCTTGATACACTTTGGCTGAAGTCTTCACTTCTTTTTCACAAAAATGAAGCTTTGTGACACCTTGTTAAGACACCGCCCACCAAACTATTGCAGATGCAGGATGATAACCATGTTGTACGTTTCCGACCACTTGGGTGGCTTCTTCAGAACTGTTTGTCATTTTGCTTGGTGTAGTGCTCTTCAATCATGAAATATTTTTCATCACTAAAGAGGATATATCGGTGACTTGCACCTGCGTACCAGGACAGAAGGCGTTTTGATCGATCCAACCCTCTGATCACACATACTCCTCAGCGCTCTCATTTCTACGGCGTTGACCCTGCTTTCATGCTTCTTCTGCCATACCCATGTTTCACTACCGTACATCAATGTTGCCGTTAATACACCCTGAATAATAGCAAGGCGAGCTTTGCTCGATATGTTATCGATTGATACCACGGAGTACAACGCACCATTGATACGGCTCACGGTCACTCTTCTCTCAATATCGCTCTCAAATTTTCCATCTCTCGTAAACATAGAACCTAAGTACACAAATTCATTCACTTGTTCCACTTTTTCATCTTCAATCATTAACTGACAATCTATAACACTTTTTAATTAACAACGCTAACAAAATATGCGCCATTTTACTAGAGTAAAATACACAGTGCAAATGAATATATTTAATTTATTACCTTTCAAAATATTCCTTTATAACATTTACAACATTTCTCATTCGGAATTATTTTTGAAAACACGGACGATTGGACGACATGTTTTCCACGTTTTCTTTAAAAGTCGTCGCGGCTTCATAAGTTTCGTAAAAGTTAAACTTGTAAATTGTTACGAAGTCAATTGTTTTTGGGAAAATAAAGAGGTCACAGGATGGAAGATTCCGACGAAAACTTAGTGCATTGTGCCAGGGGATACTGCTTCTCGGCCATCTTTCTCGTATTATTGGCAACTAGAAAACCAAATGAACCAATCTTTGGTTTCCCTGTAACAAAAAATACGTGAAAGACGACCAAGAAGCAGTGTCAGAACCGCCCGCTTAACAGTAACCACGTTTTTTTGATCGATCCAACCCTCTCTACAACTGTGGAGCTTGATTTAGGGCATGTCCTGTATATGAACGATAAGCACCGAGCTTCAGGTCTTGTTTTATTATACGCGACAGAATCCTAGCAGGAATATTCATTTCTCGCGATATTTTTTTTGTATCCTAACGGGGTTTCGGCGAATTCTGGCTTTAACAACATTAACATTTGTAGTTCTAACAGCACTCGGTCGCCCCGATTTTAGATGGTCTTCAACAGAGGAAGTGTTGGTATATCTGTAGATAGTACGATATCGAACATACGGCTGATACCAAGCTTTTCAAGTGTCTTAAATATGACCGACGTGCTCCATACGTACTTTTTGCAAGGCAATCACTGCAATTCAATTTTCATTAACACCCCATTCCATATTGTAATTTGATAATAAACACGAAAAAAAATATGTGAAACGGCGGAAAATCTAACAAATTTTTTAACGCAATAGTCACGTTCCAAATTCTAAATAATTAAAGAGTTGATAAAAGAAAAGTTTCTATATAACAGTATTTATGGCCAGACTAGTTATATATATCGGTGGTTTTAGTTAAAGGCCGACATTCACGAACGTCGTTATTCAGAACAAAAACACTCTTAAATCTTTCTCCGTATAAACGTCTCTCCCAGATAAAGTGCCTCCCTCTCAAAAACATTTTGAAGACGAACAGAGAAAACAGAGTGGGTAAAAAGCACTTTTAAAATCATTCTTCCCTCGCCATCAAATGTTCTCTTTAATTTTTTGATAAAATTTAACTTAGTTCATAAAAAAATTAATAGGACAAACTTCAACGTACACTAATTAATATTCTTATGTATTTATTAACTATAACATTTAGGACACGAGAGTGGTTGCGAAAGTACAATCTAATTAAATTAAATTCATTTATTATATTATTATACATATTATTTTTCACACGTCAAATTATTTTAAATTTACGAAATATAACAAGTATTATGTGCTAATGTAAATAATTCAAAGCAGTGTCAATGCAATTCTAATTGATACCAACGTCAAGATATTATCTAAAATTAGTCTGTCACGAAGCAGATATACAACACAAAAGTGGAAGGATGTAGGAGCCGAGGAAGGCCAAGACTTACCTACCATGACCAAATTGGTCGTGCATCTATCAGAAGGTGATGGCAGGTGCCCTAGAAACCGGCGAGCGTGCATGAGAAGAGCAATGAATGTTAAAGAAGCGAGTGAGGTGTGTAAGGATCGGGTCATGAGGCACTCGGTTATCTCTGCCTACCCCGCACATAATTTGTTAGCACATAACATCATACGATAAATAAGGCCATCGCTGAACGCAGCGCAAAGATGACATTCTATTAGAATAAAGATAAACTTTAATATCTTCACGTAAATATATTGTAATATCAATTTATGCTCGGAATACTTCTAAAGTAATATAAAACTTCGGAAGTTTCCTTATCTTGCAATTTCTCCATGGTTGTACAATTTTTATACTTGACTGATAGAGAAGATCAGAGCGGCGATAGCCTAGTAAATAAAGAACCAACCTTTACTGGTCTCTGGTTCGGATCCTTTTTCGATTTCGTATTTGTGTACCTATTTGTAATCATCACTTGATCAATGGTGAAGGAAAACATCGTGAGGATACCCGATATAGAAATTATATTTCGAAAGATGTGTGACGTAACCTACGAAAGATCTGGTTTTCCTTTGAGTATCGAAGGCCTGACGGCAGTTGCCCCGGTTCAGAATTAGTGTTTTCGCAAAATCCTTAGGTCAGGTAGCGGACACCGCCCATCCTAATGCATTAGACAAGACAACGCTAAGAATAAGAAGACAATCAAATCATACATGTATTTGCAAGAATAGGTACCAGAATACAAAATGCTTATGTTATATGTATTCTTATGAATTGTCACTCATTACCGGTTTTCAGGAAGTGCCGATGACGGGTATAGTTTCGTAGATCTTCTTTGGATTGGTTTTTTTTATACAATGTCGGGAGGCATACAAGCATACGGCTCACCTGATGTAAAGCAGTTGCCGTAGCCTATTAACGCTTGTAATATACTAAATATCACTTGCGCGATGCCTCCTCTGCTGGTTACACAGCAACTCCTTAGGAGCTTACTGGTGACCTCATTCACATGTAGGAACACAACAACCCTCTAGGGAATTGTTATTTGGCTGCGGTTTTATGCGAGGTGTCCTACCTCTCTTAAAATATCTAGACCAAGACAAACAGACATTTTCACGCACACAAATGTTTGTCTTGTGTGGGAATCGAGCACACAAGCGTTGGTGTCAAAGTCGCGTCATTCACGACTGAGCCACCGAGCTCGTACCCTGTTATACCCGCATCTTCTTCTGGTTTTTATATAAAAAAACTATAATTACCGTCATTAGTCAAAATTCGCGGCAATAACAGAATATACACTTATTCTGGAACAAGGTCGGAATACAAACTGATGTACGAATAGGGGGTCGTTAAGAATTTTTCGACGGCGACGGCGGCGGGTTCCCTCATTCATCATTGTCGCAATTTGTGGCGCAATATGGCGCATCGATTCCCTTGTCCCACAAATGGTAATAACTTTTTGATGCTCGATTTTCAATCCTGTGTATCGTTCATTTAAAAACAAGGTTGGTTCAGTGATTGTCAGATTCATGTCGTACACTACATAACTATGTGAAGGAAACTCCTTCATAAAAAAAAAATATTTATGAAGTTAGGTTTTCTGCTGTATGTACACATGTAACAAAAACCAAGGCAGAACCGAGCGTCCTTACACAGCTCACTCGCTTCTTTAACATTCATAGTTTGTTCTTTGCACACTCGCCGGTTCCTAGACAGGAGCTCTAGGTACATTACTTTCTGATAAAATACGGAGCATGCCTTTTCTTAACACCTACGCTCCCTTTCAGACCAAACTCTTTTTTACATCATCATTGCGAACGCGGTCAGCAAACTTTACGCCAGAAAATTTGCGCTGTGCTCGCGTCTCGACCGCATTTATTCTACTTTCATGCTCTCTCTGCTAACTTTCCCTTTCTTAAGATAGCATTACGATTAGCACCGCATTGTGTACTGCAGGCAGTCCCTTCTGACTTAGATTTTGGCCGCCTAGAAGTTTACCCAACGCCTCCATTCATGCTGCTCCCTGCACTCACTCGTCTCTCCGCATCAGCGGTGTACCTTCCATCGTTGCTAAAAGCGCTTTCAAGATATACAATCTCATCCACTTGCTCCAACACTACATAAAAGATCCGCTTATTATTATTGTTACAATGTTCTATTTTTTCTGTAATATATAATTCTGTAGTATATGTAATGATTCATCTACTTTGAACACAAACATTTTGTGTTTGTCTTGGCATGAACATGTCTGTTTGTGTCGGTTTGAATGTTTTTTAAGATAGATAAGGCACATCATGTTAGCCCGTCTGGTGAAGTACCTCCACCTCACAGAAAACCGCAGCTAAACAACTCCCTGGAGGGTTGTATTCCTACTAGTGAGTTAAGTCATCAGTAAGCTCCTAAGTAGTAGCTGTGTTAGTAGCACAAGTGGCATCGCAGCGAGTGCGATACTTAATGCGTTGCAAATATTCATATGGTGACCGCTTTACATTCAGTGGGCTGTATGCTTGTAAAAAAAAACTGATTTTGAACTTTAAGAATGTCGGAAGTAGGAAATGTGTACAGTTTTAATATTTTTTACTGACTTCAAAATAATATCTTCTAGAATTTCTAGTTAGGAAGTTAATAATTCGATATTAATTGGACCCATTTCATTAGGTGAAGTTACGTTTTACTAAAGTTAGTTTTAAGAGTTATTTATGGGTTTTCATTGTTATTTTAGGGCCAGTAACATTTCATATTACTACAATAGAACATTATTATATTTTTCCTGCGATATTTCCATAAACTTTTACCAACCGATTTGCTTCAGAAACTTCGGAGGTATTCAATATTCATCTAGGCTTTTTTCATACTGTAACTATTGAAAAAAGCGGCCCCCTTAAAGATTCCCTATTACATTTTTAGTAATGTACCTACCTTAAAAAAGGTGAGTTTCTTATATATGCTATTTGACCGCCTTCACAGCCATCTGTTCGGAATTTCCTTTCTGCCTTCGATCAGCAACTTATTGATTTTGATTATTGATTCATAGCATGTTATTCTAACGACTAACATCTACAGCGCCTGAAGATGCCTCGTGGAGAGGCGAAACACGTGTCGCGGATACGACCGGAGCAGCCAGGGCAGCATTGGTGGCGGGTGCATGCGGTTCACATTTCAGATGGCGAACACTCGCAGAGACGACCGCCGAGCATGCCAAGCAGCCATGGCAGCGGCGGCATGTATCTACTAACGGTAGTGGGTGCCGGCCGGCAGTAGTTCGCACGAATTTAATTGGGAGCGGAAGCACACAAAGTAGTTTAGATAAAATTACCTGTAAATTTGACTTTCGCAAAGTAACGCCTGAATCTATCAACGATTTTGATTGTGTTATGTATACCATTATTCATTGTTTCGTAAATTTCAATAAATGCACGTTCATTTATTTGTAGCAACGCCAATCGTGCATGTTATTTTCATCCTCGACTTATTAGAATTAGGTTTTGATCTATCTTCTCATCAATCCACTTCTCAACTATCTTTAGAGCAACAGCTTCCTTTTTTTTGTACAACGTCGGCAAGCATACAAACATACGACCAACTATGTAAACTGGTCAAAGTGGTAGTTAATATTAGATAACGTAGCCTATGAACGCTTACAATAAAGGAAGTATCGCTCGGGCGATTCCGCTCCTGCTGCTAACACGGCAACTCCTTAAAAGTTTATTGTAATCACACTTAGGTACTAAAAAGGTCTTCTAAATAAAAATAATATAAATTGAATTTATATTATTTCTTATATTATATTATTCTCGGTGGTAGAATGGGTAGCGATGACTACTTTAGCCGTAAGGCTCAAGGTTCGATTCCCCCACAAGGCAAAAATATTTTTGTGCATGGCGCATCTATCTGTTTATCTCAGTCTGGGCGATTTATATGTATTTTAAGTACGTATTTACAAAACAAGGTATGATTATTTATTAGGTGTGTAGTCTCCATACCATGGCAAGTTTTGCTTAGTTTGGGTCAAGATGGTGCATTGTAATTAAAAATAAATACAAACACTGAAAAAAAGCGGTTGGGACAATTACAAATTGTTGACGTTTGACAGGCTTTAAGGACTCCGAGGATGGATCTAACAAATGTTTAGGAAGATGGAAATGGGTGTGGTACCATCACCACTACCAAACATTTGTTAGACCCGGAGGGCCCGGCGGAGACGACGGGTAGTTTCCGGAGACGACAATGTTCATGCACGTAAATGTTTGTCCAGTATCGTAGTATTAGCGATTTTACTCGCAGTAGGTTCTGTAGCAGACGTTTAAAAATAGGTAAGACAAAAAACATTTCTGTATTAGTACCTATCCTTACAGGATCACAATGAAGCAATCAATATTCCTTTGAGTTGAAAATGCCTCGAAACACTACATTCAGCATCGAAAAGTTATCAGTCAAAATGTATGGAATCTGAGTGAATACTTTTCGCATCCGTTTCTAATATTGCTTTCCGAGGCAATGTGATCACCTCACTGATCTGCTATGTTGTTAGAAGTTGTGTGCTATGTTGTAGCACGCAAATAATACTCGTACTTACTCTTGGTGTTGTAAGGTTCAAGTATATAATGGCTGCTCCCCGTCACGCAGGTCGTAGGTTTGCTTATCAACCAAATATTATAAAAATAGCTTTATGTACCAATAAACTCCACAGGGAAATCCAATATAAAAAGGACCATAAAAAGTAGCTGAACGCAGAACGTTGAAAATTACTCAATAATTACGATCATAAATTTCCTCGGGCGCTATTAAAGATTCCATTTTTATCTTGCCACCTTTCAAATATTAGGGAGCAATGACAATGTCAGCAGAAATTTTATCTCTCGATAGAAAAATGGGGAAATAAAAATATGTTCATGAACACCGAAAATTTGTTGCATCGTTATATTCATCGTGGTGAAGCTAGCAATGGTCACGTTGCTATTTTGACTTAGTAAATTAATAATAATAGTTATTAAGCTATATTAATGCAGTAGGAACACCATAAGTTACGTTATAGTACAATCAAAATTTTGTATATACATATCATCACGCCTGTCTCCCATTGGGGTAAGCATAGACTATGGATCGCCAAGTGCACCTATTCAAGCATACCTACCTCACTTCTTCCACACTCCTCAATCCTTTTGTGCATGTTCTTCGGTTTTGGGTGCTTTTGATTTGGCCCTGTTGCAGCACATCACCATTGTGTGCGTCCAGGGCTCCATTCCCTTTTGCTCAATACACTTATTTCGTAAGTCTCTTGTCATTCATTCTTTTTGAATGTGCAAACCATCTCAGTATATCCTTTGAAATTTTTGCCACTACATCATGTTTTATTCCTTTTAAGAGAGGTAGGCGCATCAAAGCAGCCCGCCCGTCTGGGGAAGTACCGCCACCTAACAGAAAACCGCAGCCAAATAACAACTCACACGCAGGAACACAACAACACCTAGAGGGTTGTTGTGTTCCTCCGTGTGAGTGAGTACCAGTAAGCTCCCAAGGAGTTGCTGTGTAAGCAGCAGAGGAGGCATCGCGCGAGTGATACTTATATCGCAAGCGTTAATAGGATACGGTACCCGTTTTACATCAGGTGGGCCGTATCCTTGTATGCCTCCAAACGTAGTATTAAAAAAAAACCGGCCAAGTGCGAGTCGGACTCGCGCACGAAGGGTTCCGTACCATTATCTATAAAAACGGCAAAAAAAATCACGTTTGTTGTATGGGAGCTCCCCTTAAATATTTGTTTTATTTTAATTTAATTATTTATTCTTAAAGTGAATATATAAATAAATATTCTGTGAATATTTCAAGCGTCTACCTGTTGCCGTTATCAATATCGAGCAAAAACTAGCAAAAAAAAATCACGTTTGTTGTATGGGAGCCCCCTTAAATATTTACTATATTCTATTTTTTAGTATTTGTTGTTATAGCGGCAACAGAAATACATCATCTGTGAAAATTTCAACTATCTAACTATCACGGTACATGAGATACAGCCTGGTGACAGACGGACGGGCGGTCGGACGGACAGCGGAGCCTCAGTAATAGGGTTCCGTTTTACCCATTGGGTACGGAACCCTAAAAACCACATACTAGTAGTTCTCATTCGTTTAATCTAACTCCATACCTCCCCTCCATTCACCCTATTTATTTGCTTTCAATAATACACAAGTTTTATTTAATATTTATTTATAATTAAAATTAATACAATATCCCGGATCCCGGCTGTTGTCGATAGATGACTTGAACACTCACTTAACGACTGTCATATAATCTAGCTAATTTGCAGTTAAACAGCGTGATGGAGTATGCTCTAAACCCCTTCAGTTGTAGACACCCATATCCTGACACGGGATGAGAATCAAAATTTGGAGCGTTGATAAGCTCAAGTTGTGGTATTAACTGCATTGCTATGATATTTTTCCAAGAGATTACAGTGATTGACACCCAAAATGTTGCAAATGCCTATAACTGCTTACCATCGAGTAAAAAAATGTCACAACCTGATTTACAGTACATTATGTGACATGGTACATCTTAGTTATATTGAATCATACCTACCATGACCAAATTGATCGTATTCTATCGGAAGGTGATGTCAGGAGCTTAGAAACCGGCGAGCGTGCTTGAAAAGAGCAATGAATGTTAAAGAAGCGAGTGAGGTGTGTAAGGATCGGGTCACGTGGCGCTAGGTTCTCTCACCTACCTCGCAAGGGCTTTGGCGTGAAGTTATAGATAAGTATTGATTCATTATTCGCTTAACTAGAAATTAAATAAAACCATGACTCAGGTTCAGATTGTTATAAAACGGCTGTTGAACAAGTGACCAATCATCCCTTCACCAACAACCCTTACATTATCACTGACTTCCGCATTCCCATGTGTCATTGCTTGAGTTACAGAAAGAGAATGTACTACAATAATGTACATAAATTCAAATATTATATTGTATTAGGCAATACGTGTTACCTAGACCTAATGACATTTAGTAATTTAATTCCATTATTCAAGTCAGGGGAAAGAGTGAATTGGGGAATTTCAGAATCATATCTAGTTTGACAGTTTAAATAATAATAATAAATATTGTCGGACTAATTACACAGAGCCATCTAGCCTCAATGTAAGCGAAGCTTGTGTTATGGGTACTTGACAACTGATAAACATACGTAAATACATTTTTTTTTTGTAAATACATATGTACATAAATACGAATACACAAAATTAGTGGTGCATGACCCTGCCAGGATTCAAACCGGGGACCAGTTGGTCAATAGGCCGGTACCTACCTTATCCACTGGGCTAGTTACAGGTATAGTAACTGTACGTATGCATACTTTTTATTTTTTATTAGTAATATAACTTTATGGTATTTTCTTCGCAGAGAGCTCGATGACGTCGATGCGCGTGTCATTCTAACCGAATACACAGGTTAAGCAACGACAACCGCAGCCGGTCTATGGATGGGTTTATCTATCTCGAGTCCCTCCGTGTTCGCACGTTCAGCCGTCCGTTTCGGCTGTTTTCGATAGATTACAGTCGTTGAGCTAAGTCATAAGCTCTCGGGCGGCTTGAAAACACTGGCATCCGTCAATCCGCATTTGAGCAGCGTGGTGGAGTATGCTCTAAACCCCTTCGATGACTGGAGCCTTAGGGGAGCTGGGCCTCCAGATACTTAATTCGGGGGACGTCCCGACATTCGATACCGTTCGAGGCGGGAAGAGGTACAGCAGCCATGTCGACGTGACGGCCTGCTCTGAGGATATGCTGAGCCTGGTGGATGGCTGGCGCATCTCCGAGGCCCTAACGTCCTCTGACCACAACGGCATTCTATTTGAAATCAACTTGGCACGGGCGAAAGGGGTATCCGTGGCGAGGACCACCAGGATCTTCAACACCAGGAAAGCGGATTGGTGTCAGTTTCGTGAGAAACTGGCAGCAATCATGCGGAGGGACCGCCTGAACGTGGAGAGCGTTGAGGTGGTCCAGGTGTGGGAGGACCTGGAGGTAATCGTGGACGGGTATACCCGAGCCATAGCCGAGGCCTGCCAGGCAGCGATGCCCAAAATCAAAGGCGGGGTTTCATTTAGATTGCCGTGGTGGTCGGAGGAACTCGAGGAGCTGAAGAGGCAAACCAACACCAAGCGACGCAGAATCCGAAACGCAGCGCCGGACCGGAGACAAATGGTGG
Organism: Pyralis farinalis; assembly: GCA_947507595.1. NCBI lineage: Eukaryota > Metazoa > Arthropoda > Insecta > Lepidoptera > Pyralidae > Pyralis > Pyralis farinalis. Next base: position 28,129,827 of record OX382273.1, on the reverse strand, counting down.
TCAGTTCGTACCTCGAACAGAAGGGCAAATACGAGGCCGCAGTGCGGGATGCCCAGACTGACAGCTGGAGGAAATTTTGCGGGAGGCAAGACAGAGAAGGCGTCTGGGAAGGTATCTATCGGGTCATTGGGAGGGCAACCGAGCGCAAGGAGGATGTACTCCTCCAGGAGGGCGGGAGGCCGTTGGATCACAGGGAGTCCCTCGAGCTGTTGGCGGATACGTTCTATCCTGCCGACAGCGAGTTGGACGACGATACAGATCACCGCGAAATGAGGAAGAAGGTCCGCGAGGTAAACGAGCGGGTCGATGATGATCATGACCCGCCGTTTACCATGAGGGAGCTCACAGCGGCTGTATCGTCGTTCAACCCGAAGAAGGCTCCCGGTGCCGACGGCCTCACGCCTGACATTTGCGCTCGGGCCATCAACGGTGACCCTGAGTTCTTCCTGGCCCTTCTTAATAAATGTCGAGCCCTCCGCTACTTTCCTCGGCTGTGGAAGGGGGCCCTCGTAATTGTCCTTCGGAAACCAGGCAAAGACTCGTATACCGTGCCCAAATCGTACAGGCCGATTGGGCTTTTGCCTGTTTTGGGCAAGGTATACGAGAAAATGCTGATCGCTCGCCTCAAGCACCACATTCTGCCGAGGATTAGTACTCGCCAGTACGGGTTTATGCCACAAAGGGGCACCGAGGACTCCCTCTATAACCTGGTGCAGCACATCCGCGCCAAGCTTGACGAGAGGAGAATGCTCACTCTCGTCTCGCTGGATATAGAGGGAGCCTTCGACAACGCCTGGTGGCCGGCAATAAAACTACGACTGGCTGAGGAAAATTGTCCTCTGGGCTTGAGGAGAGTGATCGACAGCTATCTCAGCGATAGGACGGTCAGAGTTAGGTACGCCGGGGGGGAAACCTTGCGGTCCACCACCAAAGGGTGCGTCCAAGGGTCCATAGGAGGACCGATTTTGTGGAACCTCCTATTGGATCCTCTTCTGCAGCAACTCGACCTTGCGGGGGTGCACTGTCAGGCCTTCGCCGATGACGTCGTGCTGATGTTCGACGGCAACACTGCGCTGGATATAGAGAGACAGGCCAATGCCGCTCTCGAGCATGTGAGGGCGTGGGGTGTCAAAAACCGGTTGAAGTTTGCGCCGCATAAGACCAGCGCTATGCTGGTCACGCGCAAACTTAGGTATGACACTCCGCGGCTTACCATGGGCGGGATAGACATTGGCATGTCTCGGCAGATCAAACTGCTGGGGTTGACGATTGACGCGGGTCTGACGTTCAACGCGCACGTGGCTACTGTCTGTAAAAGGGCAGTGGCCATATACGGGCGCCTTGCGCGTACGGCCCGCGTCAGTTGGGGTCTCAACCCTGAAGTAGTGAAGATCATATATTCAGCCGTAGTGGAACCTACGATATTGTACGCTGCCGCCGCATGGGCTCCAGCGGTCAATAAGCTGGGCATCCAGAAACAGCTCAACAGCGTACAGCGGGGCTTCGCGCAGAAGATCTGCAGAGCCTACCGCACGGTCTCCCTGAACTCCGCACTGCTGCTGGCCGGGGTGCTGCCTCTTGACCTCAGAGTGCGCGAGGTCGCCTCTTTGTACGAGGCCAAGAGGGGGCTACCCCATCCGCTGCTCGGGGACAGGGAGATCGAGCGGATGGCCTCGAAGATCGAGGCCCCGCATCCCGCGGAGCTAGATAGCTTGGAGTTCGGCAGCCTGGTGGACGAGGAACAATGCAGGGCACACTCCAACTTTGCCCTGCGAATTTACACGGACGGCAGCAAGATTGAGGGCCGGGTTGGCGCCGCTGTATCCATATGGAACGGCGGCGCGGAAACCAAGGCCGTCAAGCTTGCTTTGTCGTCCTACTGTACCGTCTACCAGGCGGAACTCCTGGCTATCTGCACGGCGGCCGAGTACGCTTTGAGCTGCGATGGACCCAGTATCGGCATCTTCAGCGACTCCATGGCGGCGCTCCAGGCGGTGGCGAACGTCGAGTCCCCCCATCCCCTGGCGGTGCAGACACGGGACGCTCTTAAACTGTGCAAAAGCCAGGGTAAGAGCGTCTCGTTGTTCTGGATCAAGGCACACGCGGGGTTGGAGGGGAACGAACGTGCCGATGAACTCGCCAGGAGCGCCGCACTGGGGTTGCGGAGGCGGCCAGATTACGACCGCTGCCCTGTCTCATTCGTCAAAGGTATGATCCGTAAGGGGACCATTGACGAATGGGACAGGAGATACAAATCGGGAACGACAGCTTCGACGACGAAGCTGTTCTTCCCGAGTGCGGCGGAGGCGTACGGCATCGTGGGCAAAATGGTGCCGTCGAGCATCACCATGCAGGTCCTCTCGGGGCATGGTGGGTTCTCCGCGTACTTGCACAGGTTCAAGTGCGCGGATGACCCGTCCTGCTTCTGCGAGCCCGGCGTGGACCAGACAGTGCAGCACATATTGTTTCGGTGTCCCGCATTCTCCAAACAGAGGTACGATTTGGAGCAGGAGTTGGGAATGCGGGCCACCGAAGAAACGGTCTCCGAAATAGTGGTAGGTAAAACTCGGGCAAAATTTTTAAAATACTGCGTCGGTCTAGCCACGGCTGTCATAGATCGTAATAAGCTGAGCAGCTCCACCTAGGACTAATGCTGTATACCTCGGCTATATTTTGTATAGCCGATGGGATCGCGGTGGCTAGGTGGAGCTGTGAAGCTCGCTGTCGCCCGTGTCTGGACTGACGCAGTATGGGGAGGGAAGTTTGGAAACAGACATTATCGTTTCACCGACGTTCTCAAATGGGCAAAATAAAAAATTATAGGACATAAAAATGAAAGATGAAGAATGAATTGAGGAATGTAAGAAAGGATGATGTATGAATGTGTTATTATTTATATTTTTAATTTCAATAAATAAAGGGTATTATTCATATATATATTGCTGCAAACAGCGCCTTGCCCATGGCAGGGGTGTATGATTTTTTAAAAAAAAGAGAAGAAAAAAAAAAAAAAAAAAAAAAACCCCTTCGGTTTAAGGGCGACCCGTATCCCAGCAGTGAGATGAGCAAGGGTCGATGTGCTGGATGCCCATACCCTTTGTTACATTTATAGTACTTAACAGTGTTAATTTTGTTGATCCATACACGATTTGTCTTATAGAACCAGCATAGTTATTGTATTATATTATGTAGATTGGATTCAAAAGGTGCGCGCAGACCAGTTCCCCCGAGCAGCACTGCACGTGTGCAATATACCTGTGCTGATATTTCGCTAATGTGGACGCACCCTTAGACACAAGAATACACTATTGATCGGTGTCGTCGACCTCGCCAGGCGTGACGGTCTGACACGTAACTTAGGTAACTAAAGTGTCTTCGCTCTAAGCATTCAACTAAGTACATTTTGTAGGCTTACTCAAAATGTCAATTAATATTTTTTATGCTATAAATACTCTATAAATGGTTTTGTAATCGTTAGCTTAAGTCAAACAGTCAACCAGTGTCATACAACCCATGCTGTCATACGTGTAAATCTGCTTCCTTGATGATGATAGAATTGATGATAATAAACTCGGGAGATACAGCTTGGTATTGTCGCTACATATTTATCGTTTACATCCAAAAATTCATTGCGCCACTTGATAGCTAAAGAATTGCAGCCACACTCCTTTTCTTCTAGATATTCCAGCTTTAGGACCTGTACTGAAAAAAAAATTTCAGTAAGGGTTCTTAGGCCCAATTATGAAGTGTAAATACCATCAGTAAAACGATAGCATGATTTTTTGGATGGTTATCTTCACGAAATTCATCATGTCTTCCAGAAAGTGTATAATCGTGTTATGTTTGTATGTTATATTATTTCACTATACTATTAAGATACAAAATACTACCAAATTGTCAAATGAAACTACTTACATAAAAAAATATATAAATATATTATATAAAGATAATAACCAAAGAATATACGAGTATAATACTACAACAATATCGAAAACGTCAAAAGCGCGGGAAAAAATCCGGATTGAGTGATCTAATGTTGTACTAATTTCGAATAGTCTTGATTCTCACGGGGTTTTACTTATCAAACAGCCAATTTTTCATTCTGATTAACTCCTGACTCCACAGTAGGTATATAATGATATAAATTTAAAAAATATTCTTTATTTTCATCCACGCGCGTTTTACCATAATAGCGCTCTAACTTTGATAAAAAGAAGAAAAATAGATTATATAGGTATCCGAATGCTTGTAGTGTCCCGCCATTATTTTACGATATTGATATTCCGCAAAAAAATATTATTTCTTTCTAAAAATGATTGATTCAAGCATTGATATCACACACCGATGGTGCCGTTCCGCTTGTCAGCTAAATCGATTGTGGAACTTGGGAAGAAGTGGCAAAGTAAAGCGGCCCCACAGTGGAAAGTACACTCACAGAAAACTGCGGCCAACTCCCAGTATTGTTATGTTCCAGCGAGTGAGTGAGGTTACCGGTAACCTCATAAGGTGTTGCTGTGTTAGGTAACAGCGGACATTTTTTGTGTTTCAAGCGTAAATAAGTTACGATAAACATAATTGACAAAACATCAGGTAGGTATGTAAGCTTCACGAATGTATGTCTATCGACGATGCATAAAAAAAAATTAAAGTAACAGAAAGACAGATCGGTTAGTCATCCGTTCTATGTAAGACAGCTATTGTTTTTAATTTTCAGGAACACCGTTCCTATATGAAATCGGTATGTTTGTCTATGTGCGTTTGTCTGCGCGTTTTTTTTCGAATATTCGAATTTTGACTTCAGATTCGGATTCAGCATAAAAAAGTAGAATAGGAATGTTCAGGAACACCGTTCCTATCTCTTAAGGAACATGGTCAAAATGACCGACAAATTAAAAAAATAATAATTCAATTGTTATATATAATTGACGAGACAGGTGTTCCTCTGGCAATGCCAGCTTGCGCATTCTCAACTGGTTTTTCTTGGTATGTGGTTCATTATGTTTAAAACACTTTTATACCCATAGGTAAACATTTATTTCCCCACTTAATCTGTACAAAAAAAATATAAGTAGGTAGAAAAACTTTCCTTATTATTCTATAGGCATTTGGAGAGTGGTGTACGTAAATTAAAAATAACTACACTATTCCTATTAATAGAACATAATTATGTTCGGCCATCTCGAAAAAATTTAAACCTATCCATGCGAATACACAGTCCACCCGTCGTTCACATCACCATTTTAACACGATCTACCCCACCCCGCTTCTTACATATAGAATAGAAGATAAATAGGAATCATATTCGGTATCGGAGGTCTAGCTATATTGGAAATAGGTACATTCATTTGTTCGTGTCACCTTCACGGAAAACTGTACCACATCTATTATGAGCTTGCGTAATGTATGCTCTAACCTCAGTACTCGGGAATCTCCGACTTCAATAACTAAACTATGTAACGCTGATGAAATTATTCTGGGTCTTACTAATAAAATTGCGAAATTAAAGCACATATTTCCGTATTTTTCTTTACTTTAGCTCTTAATATAACACCATAAACTTTGTTATGAAATAAAAATGACTTACCTAATTTACAACTGCATATATAATGCAGTTACTGCTTGATTATTTAATTGAAAAATGAGAATGCAAAAAGAAGTTTCCCGTACCGGGAATCGAACCCGAGCCTCCTGGGTGAAAGCCAGGTATCCTAGCCACTAGACCATACGGGAGTATAAAATTATAAGCCAAATTTATTATTATAATCTTTACTACACAATTTTATTGTAATATGTTGAAATACTAATTTTTAAATATATACTTTATCGCAGATAACCCCTCCATCATGCAATAGCATTATTTACAATCTACATTATTATATAATGAATGACATAATATATCATATTGTCAACATGTGTCGCCATCTAGTAGCACCACAGAAAGGCGCTATGTTGCTTCCCAAATAATTTTGAACTTTAACGCGAAAAATTAGAAACTGTTCACGAAATTAATTTGCAAGCATGAAACAACAATCACAGTACTTTTATGCAGAAGTGTGCAACGTTTGCTAGTGTAGACTTTTCTTTTAGCATGCTACTTTTTGTGACTACAAAGTAATACTACTTATACAAAGCATGTGAGATGGCGGCGCCGCGATGGTACAATGGCTTCAAGTCTGCCATTAAACATTACATAATTTTATTCTCAACGTTAGCAACCGCATTGAGGTAAAGTATCACAAACCTTATTGGCTACAGAGTGATGAATCACGATTTTAAAATGGTGGTGGAAATTATTATTTTCCTAACTCAAATTGTAAATGTCTAAAATAGAAAGTCTGCACCACGCCATCTAACGACAACACTTTTAACTAATGCAATATTTTCTTCGATGCCAAGCATAGTGTGGTGTTATTTAATATTATAATAGTTTCAATGTGCATAAATAGATGGTGCTTAATTTTTTTTAATTTCCATATTACCTTGTATAGATAAATGACATTTAGTAATTCACCTTAAAAACCTGTTATTGCATGTCGCTTTTATTAAAATGATTGTCTCTACCGAGGTTTACCCGGACGACTATTATTATTTCTTCTTTGTGGCGTTCTCACCAATGACAACGCTTTTATTATTTTAACTCGGTTTGTTCTCATGTACCGGACGACTACAGCATCTAGGAACTTCAAAAAGACGTTTTAGTGTCGACGTTTTGCATTTTGCAAATGTCATTTAGGTATTGGATGGATATATATTGGGTTAAGTAATTATTTACCAACCCACGAACACATACAATTACTTGCCACGTTAGTGGTAGGTACAAAAGAAACACACAGTCTTACGAATTGAAGGAAGCCTTTTTGGAAAAATTCTTCGTCTGGGAAAATCGCGCATATCAGTAGACCATTTTTAAATTTATTCTTTAAATAAAAATATTTTGACAGAGAACATGCGTGTCTCAGGGATTTAGATCTCAATTACTCAATTATTGGTGCTGCGCGGAAACATATAAAATAACGCGACATCAGAAGGAAAACATCAGGAATCAAGTCAAGTGCAGGGAACCTCTTTACAATGCAATGCTTTGACAAGCAAGAGCTTTTCAAGATACCGGGTGAAGTTCTTTACAGTTTGCTATTTTGTTAGCTGTCTGATAGCTTGTGGCATTGTACCTTGTAAGCCAAGTCCAAGTACCTATGTAAATAGTTTCTCTTTCTCGGCTTTCACGAGGTTCTCCGAGTGGGAAATGAAGACATTAAGAAAGAATTATCACGTCAAACGGCCAACAGCCTCGTCACATTTGTCAAAAATGATTATGATTATTTATATAACATACCTACACAAAGGCTTAGAAATTGACAGGCCGTGTTTACTTGTCACCTCAGTGTTATCAAATTATATAATTATATAGGGTTCTATTTATATAAGTCAGAACTTCAATGGGAGAAAGTGTTTTGTATATCTATAACTGCACGCCAAATCCATTGCGGGATAAGTAGGGAGTACCGAGCGCCACTACACTCGTTCATAGCTTTTTTCATGCACGCTCGTCGGTTTCTAGGGCTACCTACCATGATTAAATTGATCGTGTTTTATCAGATGATGTCAAGTCATCTGATAAAACACGATAAATTTGATCATGGTAGGTAACCTTCCTCGGCTCCTACATCCTTTTATTTTTGCGTTGTACATCAGTTTCGTAATTCTTTGTACATGTTCGAACCAGCATAGTTCGTTCGTAATCTTTTTATGTTAGAGAAGAAGTTCCGTAATTCGTTATCGTTACAAAAGTTTGACAAAATGAAGAAATAAAGTACTTAATTGGTTCATTAAGCATATCTACTAATGCGCCGTGGTATCATTTCTGTCAACAATCAATACCAGCTGATGTTGAGAACAGTTGTAATTTTCAAACAACATCGGGACGGGAGGCTTGTATGCCTCCCGACGTTGACCGTATGCATACGACTCACCTGATAGAACGCGGTTACCGTAGTCTATGAACGCTTGCATAACGTTAAGGCCGGCTACAGTACTCAACCGACCGTCGACGTACTTTCCGTCCTGAGTCCTGACGATAGGCATTAACCGACCGTCAGTTTGTAAACTTCAGTGCTCTCCTGACCAACAAATAGACCGGATTAGTACAGTTGTACACGAAATGGATGCGTTTACGAATAGTTTAATTGCCGCTTATTATCTTCATACAAGTTTTAGGAATGGACGACGTAGATATCACGTATACACCAATCGTCGCCCAAAGAGCATTTCAAAGGGAATTAGCGCGTCGGTCGACCGACGGCACGCATGCGCACGCGCTCGGCAGACGGTCCTGGTACGCAGTGCGCAGCAATATACGTCCAGCACTGTAACGATTTATGAATTTTCATATATATGACGACCACGACACGACTGACTAGACCGCCTAAGTATCACTCGCGCGGTGCCACCTCTGTTGCCAAAACAGCAACTCCTTACGACCTTACTGGTAACTTCACTCTAACATGCACATACCACTGCTTTAATGCACCCTACGTCTCTTAAAAACACACAGACCAGGACAAACAGACATGTTCATGCACACAAATGTTTGTCCTGATTGGGTATCGAACCCACGAACTTTGGTGTATGTAAAGCGTTGCCGACACTGTAAAATCAGTGTTGCTTTGTTTTCATTCATTTTCACGTAAAATACTTACCTGATACCTATCTACTCGTAGTTCACGGAAAATTGAACTTCGAACACTTTCAACATAAAATTCGCTGTCCTAAAAACTTCTCAATAACTTCCCATCACACTTTCACATAAGCTTTGGACTGTCACGTCAATGTCAATGTAATTACGCATGAAGGAGTAAGTATGTGTGTTTAGTTTTTGTTTATAAAATAATTAAAAACTAAGTATGCAGGTAATGTTAGATAATTACAAATTTAGATACTGAACTGAAACGAGTGAAATGCTTACGTATAAAGTTTGTTACAATGTCTTACGTGTTTAAAAGTCTTTTTACAAGTTATTTACACATCACATGATTTCAAAATTGTTGCCGAAGCGCACTCGCATTGCACTATAAAGATGTATGCATGTCTGGTTTGCGCACTCTTGTATTGTCTTGTGTGAGCAGGGTTGCCAACTCTACAGCACGAGAGGGTGCTAAATTACATCTGAAAGTGCTAGAATCCTGTACATTTCCTAAATTAGTGCTAGTTTTTAAACGGTTTTATTTAGATTGCCCTATTTGTTGTTGTTGTTTTTCGGGGCAAAATTAGACAGGTTTATCTGATATTTGGTACACACTTTTAGTTTTGATAACAATATTTTTGAATATATTCAGTATCATTGTAAATCCAAGATAGCAACCGCCTCAAAATAGCAGATTACATGGTATTTCACACTCTAAATATGCGTATCAAATGAAATGGCTTGACTAGTAGAGTATAGTAGTACACCATGAAAAATTCTACTCTACGCCCCACGATTTAATATTTTTGTCTGACAAATGCCCTAGATTCATGAGGTGAGTGGCGTGATGGTTTGTACCTAGGATCTACCTAATAATTTTTTCGCTTTTATTACACTAACTACATTATTATTTCGGCGGCGCACTGGTTAGTTAGTAACGCTACTTTGACACCAACGCTCGTGGCTTCAATTCTCACACAGGATAAACATTTGTGGGCATGAACATGTCTGTTTATATTGGTTTGGATGTTTTCTGTGTATTATAAGTATATATTTATAAAAAAGATGTATTTACGTATGTTCATAAGTTGCCTAGGACTCGCAACACAAGCTTCGCTTACTTTGGGGCTATGTGGCGCTATATAATTCGGCCGACAATGTTCGTTATTTATTATTATATTTTTTACTAATAAAACCGTTTAACTTATATTTTTATTCACTTTATTTTAGACATTAAATTAAATAATACACATGCTCATATGGCAAAAATCATACTTGTTTCTTAATTAATTTTCATGGAAATATTTATATGTTATCATAATTTAAAAAATCCAGTCATCATCTTTATTGGCAACATTCCAGCTATTGGGTTATCTATTTGTATTGCCGTCTTTGAAGTTGAAGTTTCACCCAATTCTTTTTCAATATAGCGAATATTAATCTTCATTGCATATTTTTTGAGAATTACTTTGGAGGATACTATAGGTGTAACAATATTTAGCATAATTTTTTGAGTACTATTTGGATAGAAATCATTAAATTTAAGGAGCACAAATTCATCAATAAGATACATTGATAGCAAAGCCTCCGCTAGGCTTTCCAGTCCTAACAATTTATTCTATCGAAAGAATTATCGGATTCCAAAACAAAAAAACTGTGCACATTACATTCCTTTTAAGCTATTGAAGGGCACAAGTTTAAGACAAGGATTGAATTTTGAATCGGTCACACTCTCTTCTGTAACTTTGAATATAACTTTTTGGAGGAAAAGACAATTTTTTAAAGGATTATGTATTAATTTTCGCAATTGTTCGTAGGTACTTACTGAACTCTGAACTTACCTTTCCGATTATAAAAAAAAATATTCATATGCAATGAGAAAGAATACAATACACACATAAACTCTTATTAGAATACATATTCTCGGATCATCCTTCAACTACCAGAAATATAAACAGTTATTATTATATTATTTATTAGAATAGGACAAACAAAAAAGTGATATCTCATCTTTGTGCTTATTGATAAATCCCACATTAAAGTGTACTAATCTATGAAACTGAAGTGTTTTGTTACGCCCGAACAGTTGCATTTTGTACTACGTAACAAATGAATAATCAGCGTTAATTTCAGTGCTAGATTTAGCGCTAGGTACTGTAAGTTAAATTTCATTACTATCTAAATAGGGCTAAACTTAGCATTCAAAGTGTTATGTTGGCAACACTGGTCTTGTGTACAGGGGAAGTGTTGCGCTGCGCCCCATCTGATGTCGTTTCTGGGTTGTGAGTGAGACTGTATGGTATATTTGTAAAATCTGTTAATTCTGAAATTGTAAAAGCAAATTTACTTTACTGTAGTGTGCTTTTATAATTTTTTGCCGTGGTGATAACAATGGACGTACACGGCACAAAAACAACACAAGTCGTTATCAGTGCGAAGCCGGGGCAGGTCACTTGTATTTGAGCCGACGGGGAGTCCCACACTACCACCACCGGAGGCCACCCAGACCCACACAAAAAAAAAAAAAAAAAAAGGTCACTTGTATTTAATGAAACTGGTAGGTTGTGTCACTAGGCCGACGGTGAAGGAAAACATTGCGGAGAAACCCGCACGTCTGTGGAATTATATTTCGGAGGCCGTGAGACGTTTGTAAGGTCTGGCTTTCGTGTGTCTTGGCCATTCGTTCATCCATAGGATTAGGTAGCGGACTACCGCCAATCCTAATGAACTTGGAAATAACGCTAGGAAGAAAATCTTTATTGTCAAACAGTGCGAACATAGTGCAAACCCTATAGAAAAATAACGAATAGTAAGAATTAGCAGTGCGAGATGCGTTAAGGGGTTTGAAAGCGTTTTACAATACATTGCAATATTTTATTTATTATTTAATATATATTACCGGTATCAATAAAAACATTATGGCTCCCTATTACACTCCGAAGCAACTTTACTGGCACTTACTATCTCTGCTCTATTCTATTTTCTTGAATCCAGTTACTCCTCGTTACCTAGAAAATCGTATCAATTTTTACCATCAAAGTTATGGTTTCGTCAATCCCTTCTTCGTCATCTTAAAACATGATTACACTCGTCTCAATTCCACACTAAATCCTTTCTAGTTCAAGTAGTACGCTTCGGAATGCTCCGCTGAATCTGTATACCTGATGTGCCCAAATTCTTTCCTCCTTCAAATCCTTTCCTAATTCAAGACGTTTCTCTAAACACTACACCCTTTCTTTAACCTCTATTTTCCGGATTACTTGCATGCGACTGCAGTATTCATCTTAGCGTTGTCCAGTTTCCTAATCCACGGGGTCCGCTACCTAAGCCTACGGATTTTAGCTTGGAGCGACTGCCGTCAGGCCTCCACAACCCAAGGGGAATAATACCAAAACTTTCTTAGGTAAGGTCCACCTGTCTTTTGAAATATTATTTCTTGGACTTGCTGGTTTCCTCACGATGTTTCTAACCGCCGACCTAGATTCGAAAACACGAATTTAGATTACAAACCGGGGACCAGTTGGTCAATAGGCTGTTTGTGCACGGCAGTTGAGCTTCACTTGACTAGCCATCTTTATGAGGTTCTTAAATTCCTTATTTGTCATATTGCTGTCTCTCACTTTGCCAAGAGGGGAAGTCAATTCCAAAACTTCCTACTCCTACAAATTTCTTCTGATTAAATTCATTGTGATTGTGAGTTCCAAGGCAGCTGTAGTTTAACCACCGGGTCAGCAATGAACTTCACTGTTCTTTGCCTTCTTGGTGGTCGCCGCTGTTAATTCTGGCTACACAGGAGACACAGTGGTGGGTATGAGTGGTGGGCCTGTCGCGTAAAAAAAAGTCATTTGATAGGGTTGTGCGAAAGTACGGTGACCTGCTCCGTGCTGCTGTACAGCATACTTATGCGGATCGTACAACATGTGTGCAGGTGGACGGCAGATTATTGCCCAGATTTGACATCAATAATGGTCGCAGACAGAGCTGCGTGCTGTTGGTTCGACTTTTATTTCTTTTGATCCTGTAGGTGGGTAGTTGTCTTCATAGAATAAGAAATAGGAGCATGGTATTGCGAATGGGTGACTCAATGGTGAACCGTCTGCTTTATTATTTATATGAGGAAGGGCTTACAATTGAATACAAAGTAAACCGAAATAATTGTATTTAAAACAAATAAAAACCGGAACGAACACTAGGATTGTGGTTGATGATGTAGTGTTGAAACAAGTTGTTTAGATTGTATGTCTCGAAAGCGCCTTTAGCAGGGCTGGAAGGTACACCGCTAATGTGAAGAGACGTCTGAGTGCAAGGAACATTGTGAATAGAGCATTAGGTAAATTTCTAGGCAACTGAAATCAAAGACCGAAACCACAGCTTGCTGTACACAATGTGTTGCTAAATCCAATGCGGTCAGCATTCGAATCATATGGAAGTCAGCTTTAGTTGTCTCAGAGTTGCTGTGTTAGCAATAGCAGTGGCATATATATATATATATATATATATATATATATATATATATATATATATATATATATATATATAAGAACGTGGATGTAATCGTCGTCAGGTGGCTCGTTGTTCATGGCGAATAAAGCGAAATACCAGCGTAGTTAATCTTCTCAATATTTAATCAGCCAATTACAAAAGTAACTTTAACAAAAGTTATGCTCAGATCGTAGATTACAACGGATTCAAAATGCGGTGGACGCGACACGTGCGTTTGGCTCCATTGCTCGATTCGTAATGCCGCTTCTTCCAATGACGGTCTCTCATCTTGACGTTTTTGACAACTGACAACAATCGGGATTTCGAGCAAACCATAACAAACACAACCGGTGTTGCCAATTCAACGATGTCGATTCCACCCAAGCGCCGACTTGACATTTTGATCCGTTATTATTAAAACTAGCATCACGGGGATTGATTTCTTCCGGGCTTCTCAATATGGTGTTGCTACCTCTGCGACATATATATTTATATTTAACAGCAACAGTAACCTCCTAAGGAGTTACTGTCGTTGTCACTCACTCGCAGGAACACAGCAGCCCTCTAGGTGAACGTGGAGGTAATAACCCCAGACGTGCAGCTTTGTTGCGCCCTATCTCCCTCAAAAATAATGTTATATCGAAAAGAGCTTAAATGACGTAGATACTTTATACTATATTCTATTACCGTACAGCAAAGAGCACATCAAGCTTACACTTTTACCTCGATACCGTTCTTATGCCATACGTAATAAAAGCTACAATCTAACTTCGAGTATTAAGCGTGATCTGCTTTTAACAGTAGTTATCTCAACATTCGGTAAAGATTCGATGATACCTAGTTAATTAAATAAACATTGCCCAAGTGTGATTTATGTACATATTTGTAATTATCACTTGCTCGGCGATGAAGGAAAACACATGAAGGAAAACATATGATAGAAAACATCGTGAGGAAACCCCGCACGTCCAAGAAATTATTTTTTGAATGACGGGTGACCTTACCTAAGAATGATCAGGTCGCGGGGTTAGACGGCAGTCGCTCCATCTAAAAATCAGTATCTTTGCCAAATCCTTAGGCGTAGGTAGCGGACCCTGAGCTCTGAAGCGAAAGTGTAGGACACGACCGGGATTAACGCTCGGATGATGATGATCACCCAAGTGTGAACTCACGCAAGAAATTCTCCCGTAGCAGTACATGATTTCTGTAAATTGGATATTTCTGTTACATACAATTTGTCACTGCCACTTAAGGGTAAGGCCTAAACAAGCGACGTAAATCAAATTCTGATATTGCGGAGGCGGTGTGACCCGCGTCCCATTGTTATTAGCGATGTGCGTAATTTTGAACTTGTCCTAAATATTGGGTGTTTATTCATCCACTTCTGTGATTACATACACCACTAGTTGGCAGAAAAATGAATGACGAGCTCGACTACAATTAAGAAGATCTTGAAACGGTTCTAAATTTAGGATTTGTGCTTTATGGACATAGATCCTTAGCCTGTCTAAAAAGAACGAAAAAAAGGGGGACGACTTTCCGATTCGAAAGAGAAGTTTGCCAATGTGAATAGCTCTGCAAGAAGGGTTATTGGTACTGGGCTATTGCAGAAGAGGGACGAACGTCTGCCATAATTTTTGCTGCTTTTACTATCCGCTATTCTTTACAAAATATCCCACAGCACAGGTTGGCTGGAAGAGATCTCTTTATTATAGAGATAAGCTCGCCTTTGCATAACTACTATTTTCTTACTATGTTTAACACTGTTATATACAATAAAGAATATATATATAATTATCACATCTGATTGCCACTTCCAGTAGACGGTGACTCGCCACTCACTGGATGGATCCCCAAAATACTAGAGAAATTCGGCCGGGGGCAACACCGGCGTGAGTGTCTCAGGGGTGTCGAAAGGTGTGCTACTTTTTCTCTGAGTTTACGTGTGGAGTTATGCCGTTATTATTCCTATAGGTACTCTATAACCTTTTATTTATGAAGTGATAGATGCTTAACGTGGCTATTTATACGTCTCTGTACAGAACCTTCGGTATGCGAGTACGACTCGCACTTGACTACTTTAATTTTTAACCTATCGTCAGTTATTCAGACAGTTTCAATGCCATGAAATGTTCAGTGGACTGTTACTGTAGCGACGCTCCATTGTCGCCCACCTTTACAAAGATTGCCATCATCATGCCTGTTACCCATTAGAGTAGGCAGAGACTATGGAACACTAGGTGCACCGAAACATGCCTCTTTCGCTTCTTCTACATTCATCATGCATGCTCGTCGGTTTAGAGTGATTTTGATAGGCCCTTTTCTGCAAATCACCTACTTGACCACTATATTGCGGCCTCTGTCAACATCTTCACCCACTCTTGCTCAATACACTTCTTACGTCACTCTCTTGTCATTCATTTGTTCTGAATGTTCAGACTATCTCAGTATAACCCTTTCCAATTTTTGTCGCTATACCATCATACATTCTACATTGTTCTCGAATTTCTTGTTCTTGTTTACTCTACCAAACTATTCTAACTCCACATATGCCCCTCAGTGCTCTCATTTCTACAGTAGTCACCCTAATTTCATGCTTCTTCTGTCCCGTGTTATTATAATTATTTAGAAGTAGAATTACATCGCCCTATTATAAGCGTCCAGAGGGTACGGCAACCGCTTCATATTAGACTGCCCTTATAGTTGTTGGCCTCCCAATATAGCGTAAAAAACTCATATTGAATTGTAACGTCGTATATACCGAGAATCAGGCACGTCTCGGAACTGAAGTCTGAACACCACCTTCGAGATTAGAACGCTGTGGCAGAAATCTTTGAATAAATAATTAGCATTTCATCTACTCTTCTGTAGTCGGAGTTCTACTCTTCTGTGTCTCTGTAAGGCGTGAAGAGATTTTTGCAGGGTGTCACCGCATGAGTGACACACTGGCGTTGCAAATGTCCATAGGCTACGGTAACTGCTTACCATCAGGAATGACATACGCTTGTTTGCCACCTTAGTAGTGTAAAAAAGTCGGAATACATTTGACATCTTTTATTTTTTTAATAAGTTCCAGGGGGGGATGAAAAATGTATTAAATAATCTAGCCATTATTAGCATTATATTTTATATTTCGCGAACAGTGCAGAATACATCTAATGGTATACAGTTACCACCTACGGCCGCAGCATACGTATGTATATCTATATAATAAAAGGGAAAATAAGTGAACACCGTGTATAAATATGAATATCTCTTTATTTTTAACAATAAACTCTAGACAGGTGGTATTTATCACTTATTTAGCTATTGACTAGATAAATTAGCATATATTTTATAGAAATAACTCTGAAATATTTAGTAGTTTATGTATAAAAGAAAAGCCGCATGCACTTAACAGATTTACAGTTATAAATTTTATCTAATTACATTAGGAAATAAGCGTTTTCACGCTTGGATTAGGTATTTTTCATAATAAGTTTAATACTGTTCCGAAAAATACTGATAGAATAGTTAAGATTATTAATATTTTCTACATTTCGTTAAAGGATCATATTAAAAGGAAATTGGTGTTTATCAGACTTAGCAGTTTCAGATCACTCAATGATAAAAAAAATATAACTATGATATATTTTGGCTTAGAATATGCCTACATGTTATCAGCAACAAATCATCTTGGGACTCGAAACGAAGTTTTAAAAAATAGTTTAAAACATTAATCTTGGAGAATTAGCATAGTATGGAGAGGTATAGGAAGGGTTATATATATGTTATGCTACGTAAACATGTCCCGTGTTTTAGTCAGCTACTTCAGACTTAGACCCAGGATTATCGTAAAACAACATTCTTTAGTAGGACGGCAATTGTATAGAATAACAACGAGCGAAAATAGTCTCATAAAGAGGCTTCGACCTAACTGTAT
Organism: Pyralis farinalis; assembly: GCA_947507595.1. Classification (NCBI taxonomy): domain Eukaryota; kingdom Metazoa; phylum Arthropoda; class Insecta; order Lepidoptera; family Pyralidae; genus Pyralis; species Pyralis farinalis. The sequence continues at coordinate 28,112,743 of OX382273.1, read as the reverse complement.
CGGTAGATTTTTTATAAAAGGTGCATTATATAAACCAAAAGGAATCAAAGGAAGACAAAGCGTTTCTTTAGCTTATTAAAATAAAGATGACGTTATTGCAGTGGAACTATGAAGATTAATATGTCCTACTTTCTAAGCGTTAGTATTTTAAGATAGGTACCTACTTTTATTTGTGTTATTACTAAAAATAAATAATCAAAGTAAAAATGTACATTACGCTTAATTTCTCGTGATTAAATACCTAGGACATAGTGATATATATATATATATATATTATAATCGATGACAATGAGAAGGCGACAAAATTTACTCACTATGATGAAACAGTGTGACTAGAAGGCTGCCTTTCTTTACGTATGTAATCGAATATATATTGCTTGCACGGATGTATGGGAAAATGGTTAGCCAGCCAGATTTGCAAGGCTTGAAGTAGGAGGCAATCTATTCTTAAGCCTGTATTCTATAGATATTGAAGATCTGCAGCTCTAGTGAGCATCTCGTCGCCTTCTGCCAGGACCTCCAGCGTAATTGGCGGCCGCCAGCCCCATGAGGTGTTTAGCTTGGAGGGCACCAGAATATCCGCGGCTGAGACCAAGATCCAACGCACGTTTCTCACTGAAAAAAAATGTACGAATGTAAAATAAGAACTCAGAATTATATCCTACACGTTCCTATAGTTTCTACCAAATAATTTTAATGTTAGAGTAAAAAATACTAAGTATTTCTCTTTTTATATATTTAAATATGCTACTAAGGTGGATGGGGCATCCATCCTATCGATCAAGAGGAACGGTGTGATGTAAACAAATATCACCGAAGATTAACTTTAGAGTTTATAATTCATGAACAACAAAAATCTACAACATGTGACATATATGTCTAAGACCTGTTGCTGTCTAAAGATCTACCGGCTGTGCTCAAGAAAATTACTACGAACTTATACGAAACTCCGATGTTAGGAATTATAAAACAATGAATTGATTTTGGCTTTGCTGGTAGTATTTCAGCTATGTAGATTGACAAGGATACTTTGTTTACCGCATATTTAAATATTGGCCTTGCTATCATTCAGGGTGTATTAACGCCAACACGTACATCAGTGTTAATAAGTAAAATATGGATATGGAATAAAATATATAGACAGTGAAATATGGGTATGAAGGAAGAAACATGAAAGTAGGGTGAACGCCGTAGAAAGTAGAGTACGACACGAGATCTATGTGAAATGAAAGATCATGCAGTGACAAAAATTGAATAGGGTATACTGAGATGGTTTAGTCATTCAGAAAGAATGAAAGATAAAAGAGTTACAGAAGTGTAATCTAGCAAGAGTGAATAGAGTAATCAGCAGGGGCACGCACACATGTGGGATCAAATTGGTGATGTGTTGTAAAAGGGCCAAATCAAAAGCATCCAAAACATGAGAGCATGCATTAATAGGTTGAGTGTGGAAGAAGCGAGAGAGATATGTTTGGATCGGCGCACTAGGCGTTCCATAGTGTCTGTCTACCCTAATAGGAGACAGGCGTGATGATATGTATGTATGTTAAATATTATCGGCTTAAGTCAACAATTTTTTTCAGGTGTATAGTGACAGCTATTAACACTTCATTGTGCTAACGTAATCTAATTGGATAATTCGATCTCTTTCCTATATGCAATTATGGACAATAAATAGCAATTCTTGGGTCCAATGGCGCCTGTCGAAATAATTTGCAGATTTGACCTAATTACTAGGACAATCCAAATTAGGGTCTGGGTTTACGCGGCTACTTAGGAAAGTTTAGTTATATATATATATACATATCATCATAGGCAGTGACTATGGAACGCCAGGTGCACCGATCCAAACATACCTTCCACACTCATCAACCTCTTCGGGCATGCTCTTCGGTTTCGGGTGCATTTATTTGGTCGGGTGGGTTTAATCTTGGCCTTTTTTCTGCATATCAGGTCAAATATCTAAATGTGTGTATCTAGGGCGACCCCTGCCGATATCTCCACTCACTCTTGTTCGATATACATCTTTTGTAACTCTTTTATCATCCATTCTTTTCAAATGTCCGAACCATCTTAGCATGCACTATTCAATTTTTGTCACTACATCATCTTTCATTCCACATTGTTCTGGTATCGTGCTATTTCTTAGTATATCAATCATTCTAACTCCACACATATTCCTTAGCGCTCTCAATTCAACACCGTTGACCCTTCTTTCATGCTTCTTCTGCCATACCCATGATTCACTACCGTATCTCAATGTTGGTAAGGCGAGCTTAGTTCGATATTATTTCGCTCGTCAAAACGGAGTATAACGCCCCATTAATACAGTTTCCTGCTTTCAATCTCATTTCAATATCTCCCTCACATTTCTCTTTTTCATCTAATTTTGTACTTGTTCTACTTTTTCATCTCCGATCATTATCTGACACTCTGTAACAGTTTCATCAATACTTTCGTCTTCAAAGCCGAGAGCCGCGAGCCGTGTCATCACAAGCAAGCGGTACACATTTACGGATTAATCTAGCTTTGCGAATAATTTTTTTTTTATTCCAGCTCAAACCACGGGATGGATTGGGCTGAAATTAAGCACACCAATAGCTATTATGGCGTAGGCATCTGTCAAGAAAGGATTTTTGATAATTCAACTCGAGGGTTGAAGTTAGACCACTGAAAGTTTTGCAGAGAGGTTTATTTTATTTACTCAAACCACTAACTACTTAACAATATTTTTATTTTTATTTTTAAATTCTATTTTGGGTACCCAAGATTGGGCGAAGGCCTCTAAATTATTTATTCTAGTTTTCACTCGCGGCTCCGCCTGCTCATACAAACTCTTTACCCGAAAGTGTCGGGTCGAATTGTCAGAAACGCTGAAGCACGTACCTTTTTATAAGACCCAGCCGTCATACAAACTTTCATTCCTTATTTTAATTTCCAGAAATAATCCCTAGGTGATAAGCAATGTATTCTGTTGTACTCAACATGACGGGACAACAACGAAATGGGCCGACATATATTTTAATCTAAAATATGGTAAGTTGGTATACGTTGTTAGTGGATTATTTTCGACGAATTTGACTCGACTGTCCTTGGTTTGCATTTGGTTTACGATTTGCTGTGTGTTTCGGATTAGTTGATTGGTTGGTTTTATTTTTATTAGGTTTAGGTTTTGTTGTTATGTTAGGAATATTTTTATAGCGTTTTGTTTTATTTTTAATACCTAATTCAAATTGTTCGGTTTTAATTTTTTCTTTCGTAGACTCGACTTTGTGCTTACTTTGTTTCGTGTTTAGGTTTAATTGTTAGGAGTATTTCTTTACTGTTTCTAAATTTAAATACCTAAAACATGGTTAAAGAAAGTATTAACGTTAATGGAGAACTTGAAGGACATACTGTCTTTCCCATTGTAAGTGATGCAGCCTGTTTATTTCGTGCTCTTTCTTTTTTAATGTACGGAACACAATACAATACGTTCACAAATTTGTAAATAATATTTTTAATAAGTATGCAATTTTATTAAACGCCTGTAGCTAGTAGTTTGTAACTTACTAATTCAGATTAAATATAGCGCTAGCGAAGCCGCGGGCAACAGCTAGTTTGTAATATGATTATAGTGGGTACCATTTTTCATAACTGGTCCTATATTGTGTAAGAAAACATGGCAGTTTTGTATGTTTTATAGCTGAATTTCTTTCGAGATAACAGAGTTGGTCACATAGTTATAGTAAATCTAAGTTTATCTTAAAAAGTACCTAAAGTAAAAAAGTTAAGTAAGTACCTAACCTTACTATTTGAAAAGAACTCTTTTCTTTTTATATACCCTTCATGGGAACTGGTGTGAAGATGGTGAAAATGGATGACCGATGAAAATACTAACTCACCGCTCGTATTTTAAAATTATTGTCTGAATACCCAAATTGTTGTTTATAAATTTATGTTACTCGGTTTAATCGCGCTTACTACATCATTACGTCAAGAATTTGAGTCGCATTTGAGAGCAGCATTTGAGCCGTTTGTACCTCAAAGTAACTTATGTTTGCCCAAGCATGGACTCCTGGGATACATGAAGTAAATATTCAAATTATTTAGAATGCTCTTTCAGGTATTTCATTTTATTTCGTCATACATAGAAACATGTACATATTAAACATGCGAAAAGCTAAATTATAATATATATTGTTTGAGAAACCACGTGTGGAAGGAGCGTGGGGAATTTTTATGAAAAACATTAGAACAGTATAAAGTGTTGTGTTGTTGTATATGTAGAGGGAAACTAGTGACATAGAAGGTCCTTGTGAAAATGTTTAGTACATAGTAATGGAAAGTTAAAACGGTAGTATTATTGCTGTCTATCTATTTGTCTGCAAAACAAATATTACTGGTTTCTAGCTGGTAAAGTAAAATATTAAATTTAGATAGGTATATCGTGCATACGTATTGTAAACATAAGCAGTGATAGCTAAATAATAGGTCCCTGGTATAAATCCTGTCATGTATTTATATCATATACAAGGAAAACATCGTGCGGAAACTCGCAAGACAATATATTTCGCAAGACGTGTGACTTTACCTAACAAAGCTATAGTTTTCCGTCTGGGTTGTGGAGGTATGACGGCAGTCGCTCCATGTCAAAATCAGTATCTTCGCCAAATCCTTAGGATTAGATAGCGGACCCCCACAATCCTAATTGATTAGGAAACGGAATAACGCTAAGAAGAAGATTGTGCATACTGTTCCTTATCACTCCTGCTGCTAACATAGCAAATCCTTACGTACGGAAATTATCAGAGTCAGAATCGCATTTGACCGGTTTTAGGAGAGACTTAGTGTCATTAATTTTATAAGTTTTATCATGGACGAACCGCACGATCCCAGATTTTATAAACTTAGCACTACTAAAAATAGTAAATTATGTAAATTACCAATTTTTATAATGTATGCCAAGCTCGGTGGCTCAGTCGTGAATGACGCGACATTGACACCAATGCTCGTGGGTTCGATTCCCACACAAGGCAAACACTTGTGTGCATGAACATGTACGTTTGTCTTGGTCTGGATGTTTCAAGAGAGGTAGGGCGCATCAAAGCAGCCCGTCTGAGGAAATACCTCCACCTCACAGAAAACCGCAGCCAAATAACAAGTCCCAAGAGGGTTGTTGTGTTCCTGCGTGTGAGTGAGGTCACCAGTAAGCTCCCAAGGAGTTGCTGTGTAAGCAGCAGAGGAGGCATCGCTCGAGTGATACTTAATATACCCACTTTACATCAGGTGGGCCGTATGCTTGTATGCCTCCCGACGTAGTATAAAAAAAATCGGCCAAGTGCGAGTCGGACTCGCGCACGAAGGGTTCAGTACCATTATCTATAAAAACAGCAAAAAAAATCACGTTTGTTGTATGGGAGCCGCCTTTAATATTTATTTTATTCTATTTTTTAGTATTTGTTGTTATAGCGGCAACAGAAATATATCATCTGTGAAAATTTCAACTGTCTAACTATCACGGTTCAAGAGATACAGCCTGGTGACAGGCGGACGGACGGACGGACGGACGGACGGACAGCGGAGCCTCAGTAATAGGGTTCCGTTTTACCCTTTGGGTACGGAACCCTAAAAAATACCGTTATAGTAATAATACTATAAGTACGATTTTTTTTTTAACAACATTCAAAATGTATTTCACTTATTGTGAGAAGTGATTACTCAAAAAGCGCGTTTTGTAGTTTTATTTTAGTAGCCAAGCAAAGCACAGTTTGTAAGCAAAGCCAGTAATAAATGCTAAACAGTTGCACGTAATTTTACCTCTACAAGAACTTGCTCAAAGCTAATGTTAAAAGCTCTTTTGCATTTATATCGTGGCCTTTTTTGTGAATATGCATTAAAAAGTGTACGAAAACCCTCTCATTTACATTCAAAAAATGAATCATGTATGGTGGCGTATTAAGATCTATTTCAGGTGTTGACGCACATGAGTTGTTGTCAAGTATGTTATCATAGACATCAAAGTCTAGACTGATATTAAAAGTTTAAAATAATTCAGACAAAAAGTTAAGACATAATCATTTAGGCACATTCATATTAACAAAAAAAAAAACGATTGGATGTGCCTTTAAATAGTAGTCCGTTACGTTACCTTATTAAGAGGTTTTGTATTTGATATCGATATGAATTTATTTCCTTAAATTAATTTGCATTTTTTTTGTTTGAGGTAGAGAAATTAAGTGCGGCTGCTGTATTAGATGTTAATGCACCAAATACTATCTACTAATTATTTTACATATTTTCACCATGCAAACTATTACTGAAATACAGTCCAATAATTTATATCTATGATTAGTACGGCGCTCTTGACATACCTAGTAATATCGTCTTTAACGCTGAAAACAGACAAAACATACACATAAATAAAACAATCACAAAACATTAATATTATTCATCTACTCAAAATATCAGAATGATACAAGTCGAGGGCCCTGAGCCTAGCACACGAGTTATGAAATGCTTTACCTAATTCTAAGTGATAAATACTGTTTTATACTACACTTGCAAGAAAACTAAGTTAAAGGCAAACAGACAATGTTTTAATTAATAGCGAAAAAATCAGAGCCTTTTCATTTACGCCTCAGAAATTTCATGAAGGAATGAGTACGTAGGCGTTTCTTTTATTTATAAAAATGATACAAAATGTATTATAGACAAAATACGAATAAAACATTTCAATAGTTTAAATAGATAATCGAGACATAACATTCAATCTAATCAAAATACCTGAATTACTAAAACGAATCACGGAAAACTTAGGTTACCGTTGCAATAATGTTATAAGGCTATTAAGATTTACAAATGTTTTGCTAAATATCTTTAAATAATCTATGGATTCGTACAGCTTTATATAGTAAAATTATTTGGCGAACTTCATCTATGCAGTGCGCTCTATAGCTATGTAAACTGTAAGACTATTCTCATTGTATTACCAATGTGGAGGAACATATTGTTTTTTCATTATAAACTCTCATTGCATGCAAACAGTTCCAGGCAACCAAAGTTTTCTTAACAATATTGTGAAAGAAATATAATCATTTGTAATTATTATGATATATACGCAAATGTTTAGGAAACTTGTTGAAAAAACAAATCATGCTTCCATTGAGAACAGTAAAAATTTTCACAGATGAAACAATCAAGAGAGAGCTGTTGTTTGTATAATTGTGAAATACTGGATACGATTACTATTAAAAAAAATATCGATATAATGCGAGAACCGGTTTCTTTAGTTAGCGATTAATTTCACATTTCTATCATTTAAGGTTCATACAGTATCACTGGGAATGTTTATCATTTGGATTCCAATAGTCTTAATAATAATAGGATCTTTGCTTGCTATTAGTCATGGTAGTTGCTTGGATTTTGTACAGAAAACAATTAAGAAAGAAGGTAATGATAGAACGTCAATTAAAAATCTTTAAAGAACTTGGTTGTTTCAAAAGTTTCGCTCGAAAGGGGTTTAAAATTCGTCATAACAAGGTAAGGTAGCTGGTAGCTTACTTCTCCATTTTGCGTTCAATCTGGATTAGATTTCCGAGGCGGTTCAGCATGTCCATAATTTCTTCAGGTTCATACGAGCCTTCGTCACGAAAGTAGTTGCTTGGACTGTAAAATAAAAATAAATAATGTTTAAAATTATCTACAAATTTAATCTTTCTCGTTCCTAATCTTTTACAGCTGGGATATTAGGTATGGCCGGCTGTGAATGGCAGTGTGGCAGAGAAATTTAATAGTACTATATATCATAGACAAGGACCCAGAGATCTTAAACGTGAACTTTTATTAGTGGTACGGATTACATCACCTATTTCTACATTAAAATATATAAAAAATATAATGTTGATAATAAATAGAAAATTCGAATTTACATGGTGTATAAAAAAAAATATTGCAAGTTTCTTTTTTCTTTAAAATAATCCTTTTAAACAAAATGTTTTGAGGAACAGTATCCAAGATACTGTCGCTCTCTCATGTTGCAGATCGTGGCGCATTTTGGATCATCGATTCATGATAGTGTAAGTAAATAAACTCAATTGTCAACCAATATAACTAGTCTGGCCATAAATATTGTTACAATAGAAACTTTACTTTCCAGTATTTAATTATACAATCTTTAATTATAAACTCATTAGTTATAACATATAAATTTTATTAAGATTACATTACTTCATGAAAAAATATATAGTCATATTCAATTGTAACAGAACATATGGCCTGCTTAGATAGTATGAAAAGATACGGAGGGGCACTTATAGGTCGGTTCAGTAGGGTGCCCGTCGCGACCCTGCCAATTCAGCAACCAATGTGCATGTGCACAGTGCACAGCATTGCAATGCAAGAGGATTATGGCATCCTCCGTAGGCGACGATCAGCCCCCGTCGGCGCGAATCTAGGTACATGCGGCCGTGGAGGTCGCGACCCACCATGCAGCGCGCAACCCAGCAGGTCGAGGAGAGCTATTGCCGTATAGGTAAATATATATAAAATGTGAGACGTGGATTTAAAGAAAGAAGCGAGCGAGGTGTGTATTGATCGCATGATACGAGGCTTGGTTTTTTACATACACAGAAAAGCTATAAGTCAATGAGTTGTGATTTAACCATGTACACACGATGACAGATCAAGCTATATAAAACTACAGAAATCTTACCTTTACTGCTACGACATAAGATGCATGGTTTTGCAACTTGATCTGCCGTACAGTTGTTGAAAAATAAATTAGATTCATAAGATAAGGTACCACTACCTGGGGTAAGATGCAGCCGGTACCACGAGAAGAGCAACAAGCGTGCAGCACGCCAGGAGACAACTTGCTCGCACCATCCTGAAACAATAAGTTAATAGTATGTCAGATCGGAAGATCGGATCTCAGAGGAAGGTTGATCCTTTAGACGCAGTATGTCAGATTCGTAGGAGGCGAATTTCTGGATAGGTTAATTTCAGGAGAACTTCAATCTATCTATCTATCTATAACTTCACGCCAAATCCCTTGCGGGGTAGGCAGAGAGAACCGAGCGCCACGTGACTCGATCCTTACATATCTCACTCGCTTCTTTAACATTCATTGCTCTTCTCATGCACGCTCGCCGGTTTCTAGGGCTCCTGACATCACCTTCAGATAGAACACGACCAATTTGGTCATGGTAGGTAAGTCTTGGCCTTCCCCGGCTCCTACATCCTTCCACTTTTGCATTGTATATCTGCTTCGTCATTCTTTCATCTTGCATTCTTTCTACATGTCCGAACCAACGGAGCATGCCCCTTCTTATTTTAACACCGACGCTCTCTTTTTAGAGAACTTCAATACTTTGGTATTTTCGGTTTACCGATAGGTAATATAATTCTTGTATCCAATTTCTGTTTATATACAGCGTCGGGATGCATACAAGTACATCTCCCTGATGCAAAGAGGTCAACGTTTGCAATACAGTTGTTGTATTGCCTCCTTAGTAAATTACTGGTAAACCCCTCGTTTGCAGAAATACAACAACTATCTATAGAGTTGTTATTTGTCAGCGGTTTTCTGTGAGGAGGAGCTACTTCCCCAGATGGGCTGCTTTAATGCGCCCTACCACTCTTAAAAACAGCCAGACCAAGGCAAACAGACATGTTCATGCACACAAATGTTTGTCCTGTGTGTGAATCGATCGTTGTTGTCAAAGCGCGTTTACGTAACCACTGCACCACCGAGCGTGCAATTTTGTAAAAGTCAAGCAGACTATACATGAACTGTAATTTATAATTTACGATCTTAGAGCTAACATTCCTTAGAGGGTTATGCCCACCTATGAACTACTTTTTAGTGAAAACTTGTTATTTTGTACAATAAAGATATTGCATATATACATACATACTTACTATAATATTTATTAAATAAAAGAACTCTGGGAAATATCCTCAACTCTTTCCCAGTCGGCCTGCTCTGATGAGATGTTTCTGTTAATCTGTTTCTGTTAATCCGCTCAAAAAAAATTACAAATACTTGTAAGAAATATTGTAAACAAAAATATATTTTTATTTTTTAAATCTTATCTTAAATATTCAACGAGGAGTTATTGTAGAAATAAAAGTATACTAGCTGCCACCCGCGAATTCGTCTGCGCGTATTCAGATATCCAGTAGGAACCGTTTATTCTTTCTTTCTTTTTCTTCGGCTTTTAGGGGTCGTACCGTGAGGTTGTACTATAGCTTTCTTCAATAATTGGGCTATACGTGCACTAATGTCAACTATTCGGAATTATAATTATTGCGTAATTGGTTCGAACCCCACTAATATCCCTTTCTTTTGCTTATTAGTTTAAATGAGCAATTCATGTATATAGAGAAAAGCTCGGTCGTCCATATACTATTAGAAATATGTCATGAAAGGTATAATCCGAAACCTACAGGAGCTGGAAAATCGGGAAAGTTCTTCAGATCAGTCCAGCGGGTGATCCTGTGAAGTTTGGTAGCAATCAGATCACTCGTGCGAAGCCGGGGCGAGTAGTTAGTATAATATAAAATAAAAACTAACATACACGGCAATAAACATAATTGTAAACTAGTTTCTTATAAATACACTATAAAATAAAGACTCATCTCTACAAAAGCACAGCCTCATTCTGGAGCGTGTACCAATTTGCAGTTTCCTTGGCGATCCCAAATTAGGTATAGCAAACTTATATAAAAATATATTTTAACATAAACAGCCTTTTCCATTTACATAGGCTCAACAAACAGATAAATATGAACGTAGTAAAATTGTACAACGCTGTGTTACCAGGATTTTATGATTCACGCCAAAATGGGGTCTAGAAGTATCCAATTTCATAAGACAACTGAGTGGAAACCCAAATCAACGTCAAAAATATGAACCCTGACAATGTTCCTATTGGAATGGGAATTGATGATCTCTTGTATAGTCTATTCTTATATAGATAAAGTATACTATCAATATAATCCTAGTGTACTCTCATCACCATCATCACATCAACCCTTACGCATCCTCCCTTCAACCGAAGGAGTTTAGAGCATACTCCACCACGCTGTTCAAATGCGACTTAGCTTAACGACTGCCATCTATCGACAACAGGCGGGACCGACGGCTTAACGTGTCCTCCGAAGCACGGAAAAATTCGAGATGATAAACCCATCTATAGACAGTCTGCGATCGACGTTGCTTAACCTGCGTGTTAGTCTCATATAGTATATTAATGGGTGCAGTAGATTCGAAAAAGAAAGTACTGTTTATCTACGATTGTTTTTTTTTAAAGATACCAATAGAAAGCGACTGAGCAGTGATAGCTGGGTAAAGAATCGACCACTAAATACGTGTTTTCGGATTTATGTACATATTTGTAACTGCTCCCGGTGAAGAAACACATCATGAGGAAACCCACTTGTCCAAGAAATTATATTTCGAAAGCCGTGTGATTTAACCTACGAAAGGTCTGGCTTTCCCACTGGGTTGAGGAGATCTGACGGCAGTCGCTCCATGTAAAAATCTTCGCCAAATCCTTAGGCTTAGGTAGCGGATCCTTGTCACATATCTTTTGATTGCCTGATTGTAGTGGTTATAAAGAAAATCTAATTGGCCATTCTGTAATGGCTACCATATAGAATCTACAACGATATTGTCATACAGACAAGAAAGCAAGATAAATAAAAGTTTGTTATGTTAGAAAAAAAATATTTTTTATACAACGTCGGGAGGTATACAAACATACTGCTCACCTGATGTAAGCGGTTACCGTAGCATATTAACCCCTACTGCTAACATAACAACTCCTTAGGAGCTTACTGGTGACCTCGCACACAGGAACACAACAACCCTCCAGAGACTTGTTATTCGGCTGTGATTTTTGTGGTACTTCCCCAGACCTCTCTCAAAAACACCCACGACAATACAAACAGGCATGTCCATGCACACAAATTTTTGTCCTGTGTGGAAATCGAACCCACGAGCTTTGGTGTCGAAGTCGCGTTGTTAGCCGCTGCGCCACCGAGCTCGTCAAATTATCATTATAATAAAAATATAGACTATTATTTATCGACATGGATATACATTTTATAATGGACCCTTTGCTTCAAGTTCAACGTCGAAGCCGCAAAGGCATTTGAAGCTTTGATATGTACATAAGTAATTGTATAATTTCAGGAAACATTTCAGAAGTTTCATATGGTAATTTCGCTTGTAAATTTTGGTCTTACACATCCCGGACTTCAATAATTATTATTAAACGAATGTAATATTACATTGTAAGCTATCGTGAGATTCTAACAAGGCAAAAAAATATGTTGATTTGGGATATGGGACCAGTGAAATTTGTTTTGATGTGAATATTTCTAAAGGTTACTTGTAGGAATTTTATATATTTTTTTTATATAATATTCTTAATAACCCTTTAAGCTTATGGGGGTCGTGTGTCAGAAGCGTGCTCGTTCGCGACCCCCCAGCTGCCAATCAATTAGATTGCTATTCTGACCCGAAAGTGCACCGATGTGCGGATTATGGCGTCCCACGGAGGGTACACGCACCGATCCGCCCTCGTCGGTCTGTTGAGCTGAATATAGCTGCATGCGGCGGTGGGGGCTGCCACCCATCACACAACATCAATTCCCGCGGGTCGAGGAGAGCCGAATGCTGCACAGGCACGTGGAATGTTAGGGGTGCGTTGAATGATAAGATGAACGAGCTGGAGGACGTAATAAATGAGAGACGTTTAGATGCTTTGTATGTGACAGAGACTAAACGCAGGGGGAGCGACACTGATGATCTGCCCGGTGGAATGATGGCCCTATGGTCTGGGGTAGACCGGGACGATTATGCCAGTGCTGGTGTAGGTGTCGTACTCTCCTCTCGCTTAGCCACTGGTGTAAGAAATTTCTGTTTCGTAGAGCCTAGATTTCCTTGAGGTCGTATAAACTGGGCATCACGCGAGTATTTCTTGTTGGTGTGCTCAAAAACTAGAGAAGTTTTGGGAATCTGTGAAGGATGTTCTGGATTTAGCTGAAGGGAATGGAAGAGTGATTATGTGTGGAGATTTGAATGGATGGCTTGGGACCAAACGAGATAGCTATGAAGCTGTTCTTGGTTCCTATGGGAATAAGAGAGTGAACGAAGCAAATTAATCAATTCTATATTTTTGTATGGAACGAAACCTTCTCTTGTCGAATACTTTATTTCATCATAAGGATATTCACACATATACATGGAAACGGAATGACCAAAAAAATGTGATTGATTTGATTTTAATACGAGTAGCTAGTCTTCGAAATACTGTAATGGATACAAGAGCCTTTAGAGGTTCCACTTTTGAAACGGCCACTATATGGTGGTGAGCCGGTTTGTGGGACTTTTCAAGAAGTGGAGGTATTGGCGAATGCGTATCCCTTTCGGAGATCATGAAAGATAAGGAGTGAAAAATTGCAAGATGAAAGTGCAAAGAGAACGTATGTACATCTAGTAATCGAAAGACTTATGAATGCAAGTCTTATTCGCAATGATGATCTTAGAAACAGAGTAAGTCCAAAAGAGAGCGTCGGTATTAAAATAAGAAGGGGCATGCTCCGTAGAAAAAATGCATGATGGAAGACTGACGAAGCAGATATACAACGCAAAATAGAAGGATGTAGGAGCCCAGGAAGGCCAAGACTTACCTACCATGACCACGAAGATGTCAGGAGCCTTCGAAATCGGCGAGCGTGCATGAGAAGAGCAATGAATGTAAAGAAGCGAGTGAGGTGCGTAAGGATCGGGTCACGTGGCGCTCGGTTTTGTCTGCCTACCCCGCAAGGGATTTGGCTTTAGGTTATAGATATATATAGATAGAATATAATACATATAGATAGAAGAAAATAAGCGATTCAGGTACGATATTTTATCACGTGGTCCTTGAAGTGTTTTTCAGGTAAAGCAAGGAGTTTGTCAGGTTTATTACAGAATCGAATACAATTTGCGTTTCTGGCAAGCGTCACCAGGATACCTGTAGGAATCATGGAACTCTGAATAAACCAACCGTTCGATTTTCGGAGACCAGACCTTCCATCTGACTCGTCTTTAACATCAACGGTAGGGGGCGTTGAATTGTCTTTGCTAGGCTAAAGGTGGTAAGGTATATATATGACACAAAAGTCAAATATGTATACAAAAATATATATCTATGTCACATCTATTTTACTTCAAAGATAACTCGTATATATGTTTCTCTAAGCAAGACACACAAAGACATTTTAACCCTTGTTCATGGACGCGGAATTTCCGAAGATATTCTGAGCTTGTGATTATGTAGCATTGGTTCCTTTGTTGACTTCGTGTGTGATTAAATTCGACAGATTAAACTTTATAAGAGGTGATTTGCTAACAGCCGAGACTATGCAGTTTAAAAGAATAATCGGTAATTGTCTAGCCAGTTTCTTGGCTGATAATTAACTTGCTTGCCAAAAAAACTGACTTTAAAATTGCTTGTTTTACTCCCGACGATGTATAAAAAAGCTTCTTTTCACGAATAGATTATTTTATTAGTTGCTAACATTACAAGCTGTTATTTAACATGCTTTCTTGTTTGTATATCGAGGACAAACTCGCGATAGATTTTTCCTTTCTTTTCTCGAAATCCGATCATGCTGAAATTTTGCACGCAGCTTTGAAGATAATAAAATAAAGAATACGCAATATATATATATAATAATAAATAAAAAAATAAAGAATATGAATATGCCTGTATATAATAGAATAGAATAAGTTGTATAAAAAAACTGCGTTTCAAAAAATTGAAGATCGTGATATTTCCGTGCATGTACATAATGTAATTATGTAAATTTGTGAGAAAACACCCGGCTTTTCACTTCAGAGCATGGGACGGTCCTAGACGTCATTATGCAATAGAACTAAACTGAAGTTGTTTATGTAGGTTCCATATCAAATTGACCTTACATAGCACTGAACCCTACTTAATGTTCATTATAAAATATGATAAACTACCGGTGATCATAAGAACGAAACAAATGCCTTGAAATTTGACGACTTTTTATTGATAAAGCATATTATGTTGTAGGCGAATACATAGACGATTCAAAAGTTTGTGTTTTAGCAATTTTTGGGATTTAAGTGGCTCAATGTCACCTTTAGGGCCAAAGCCAACCTCACCTGCACTCTGCACCGTGGTGCACCCTGCTTATCAACAGACGAGGCTCTGGCGAGAGAGAGGTAGGGCATGACGTTAGCCCGACTGGGGAAGTACCTCCACCTCACAGAAGACGGCAGCCAAATAACAACTCCTTGGAGGGTTGTGTGTTCCTGCGAGCGAGTTCACCAGAAGATGAGGAGTTGCTTTGTTGACAGGGTTCAACACGCTAGCGACATTCTATTTGTTGCTAGCGTTCATAGGCTACGGTAAACGCTTTACATCAGGCGGACCGTATGCTTATTTATTATCCGTAGTATAAAAAAAACATATATACATATATACCCCAGTTTCTTATTACGATATAGAAAGAATGGAATGCAATGTATGTGTGAATCTATCCAATTAAAAGTTGAAATTATCGAAGAATAAGAATTAGTGAACAAAAGCATGGTGTATAAAAATCCTAAAGTATTAATTTATTTATTATAGCAACATTATTGTACAACTCAAATTGCTGTATTCTAGATGCTCGCAATTTGAATTTATCCAATTAAAAGTTGAAATTATCGAAGAATAAGAATTAGTGAACAAAAGCATGGTGTATAAATCCTAAAGTATTAATTGACTTATTATATCAATGTACAACTCAAATTGCTGTAATCTAGATGCTCGCAATTTGAATCTATCCAATTAAAAGTTGAAATTATCGAAGAATAAGAATTAGTGAACAAAAGCATCGTGTATAAAAATCCTAAAGTATTAATTGACTTATTATAGCAACATTATTGTACAATATTGTACAACTCAAATTGCTGTAATCTAGATGCTCGCAATTTGAATTTATCCAATTAAAAGTTGAAATTATCGAAGAATAAGAATTAGTGAACAAAAGCAAGGTGTATAAATCCTAAAGTATTAATTGACTTATTATAGCAATGTACAACTCAAATTACTGTAATCTAGATGCTCGCAATTTGCATAAACATTCCTTGGGGAAAGACACCCATAACGGAGCGAAGGCATTTTTGCTAAGAAAGTATTTACTAAAATTCACGCAGGATATCTAAGTAATTGGGATACGCACGTAAGATGTCGCATCTCTAGCATTCTCATTTTGATGAGGGAGGGATGCCCTAATCTAAACAGAGTGTCACTCATGTGATTCGACCAGATATAGGTAAGTGATTGTAGTATAGGTCCATAGAGTGGCTTCGCAATCGACGACGAATACAAAAGAGTCGAGTAGAGACATACTAGTAGGTGTGAAGATGTCTTTTATTAAAACATTAGTTGTACGAAAAGGTAATTTGTAAGATACGGGCCACCCTAATCGTAAGGTATAGTGTCCCACACAACGCCTTCCAAGGAGGATGGGAGTGGCAGCTGCAGTGAATAAATACCCAGATCGGCCGAGGTTATATGCAAGTACAAAGTTACGGGGAGAAATCTGTTTTTGATATGCAACCCTCTAGGGAGTTGTTATTTGGCTGTGAGGTGAAGGTACTTCCCCAGACAGGCTGCTTTGACGTGCGAGACTACACTTAAAAACATCAAGACTAGACATGTTTATACAGACAAATGTTTGTTATGTGTGGCAATCGAACCGACGAGGCTTGTTGTTTATTAGTATCAATACTAACCACTTCACCACCGGTCTCGTCAAAACAACTTAATAATACAAATCCATACAAGTTATTTGATCAAATAATAATCATCCTACTAATATTATAAATGCGAAAGTTTGTATGTATGGATGGATGTTTGTTGCTCTTTCACGCTTAAACGGCTGAACGGATTTGAATGAAATTTGGCACGTAGATAGATTATGATCTGGATTAACACATAGGCTACGTTATTTGACTCCACGCGGGCGGAGCCGCGGGCAGCAGCTAGTAAGTAATAAAGCAATTTAATACATAAAATTTGTACTATGTGAATTGTTATTCCCGAAATTTATCCTATGACTTACAAGATATTTTTTTTTACATATTTAAATATCGAGTATCTCTGAAATTCTAACGATTTAGATAAGATTTTGCTTTTTAAGTTTACCTATATAAGTGTCTTTCTATAAAAACGCCATACTCAAAAAAAACACCGTCCTGCTACTACGTAGTAATGTAGAGATACATTCATATTACATGAATAACTTGGTGGTTCGATTCTCACACAGGATAAACATTCGTGGTCATGTACATGTCTGCTTGACTTGGTTTGTGCTTTTAAGAAAATTAGGATACATCTAAGCAGCCCTGCAGTTACTCCACGCCGTAAACTAACTCCACGGATTGTAGCTGTGTTCCTGCGAGTGGGTGGAATTACATGACAGACAGTAACATCCCGCTACTAACACAGCAACTCCTTAGAAATCTAAGGAATAGCTATGTTAGCAACTGGGGTAGTAACGCATGAGCAATACTTCCCATATTGTAAGTACTCATAGGCTACGGTACTTTATATTAAGTGAGCCGGATGCTTGTATGCCTCTCGGCATTCTGTATAAAAGTTTAGAACTTTAAGAAAGGTAGGGCGCATCAAAGCAGCCCGTCAGGGGAAGTACCTTCACCTCGCAGAAAACCGCAGCCAAATAACAACTCCCTAGAGGGTTGTTGTGTTCCTGCGTGTGAGTGAGGTCACCAGTAAGCTCCCAAGGACTTTTTGTGTAAGCAGCAAAGGAGGCATCGCGCGAGCTTAATTCTAAATTAAAAAACTTAATATATCGCAAGCGTCAATAGGCTACGGTACCCGCTTAACATCAGGTGGGTGGTATGCTTGTATGCTTTCCGACGTATTAAAAAAAATTTCCTTTTACAAATTTAAGATCAGTTGATTGCTTTGGTATGATTTTATTGCGATTGTGAAGGGAGACCCTTAAATTGTTAATAGTAGATACATAGTTTTTAGCTTAATGATGTGTTTTTTGGTAATATTGAAAGAAGTTTATTGCCAAAAACGAATGCTACAGACTGGAAATTTACTCAGTCCATTCAAGAGCGGATCAGCGAGGCATTCAATCTCGAGGAGCGTTCAGACTTGCCAGCCGTGTCGAGTTACAACGTAAACAGGAAAGTTACTCCGCGAAGTGATACGTTCCAATTGTCACTTCTGAAACTATAACATATTTTACCTTCTGTGGCCTATGGTTATTTACTACACCAGGGGTGTCACTCTTGCGTTGAATCTCTTCACGCCTTTCTTGAAGAACCCTATACTGCTTGGGAAAACATTCCACAACTTACTAGTTCTTGGTAGAAAACACAGCACAGTACGTGGCCATTGCGATTCCAGTGTATGAGGATTGACTCTCAAGCGTCGGCGAGCTGTGCGATTATAAACGCGGCTGTTGGCATAATGTCGATGTCGAACAACTCTTTAGAACAGAATAAAGAATGAGTCTCATTTCTACATTAATAGCATTGAGGACAAATTCCACCTGCATTACCCATTACGTGTCCTTGTTTTAAAAAAGAATATTTAGCGTAACGAATTCTCATCTAAGATATCACAGCCAGGATCGATTGGTTTAGATATCCACATTCACCTTAACACGGTAGCTTACTCTTAATTTCTCTCAATAAACCCATCCTTAATTAGGTTACGATTGACACTGCTCAACTTTGGCATTTTATTACACCGAGGTGCTCAACGGCACCATCGCGATATTCATAGATACCTTTGAAATTTTAATATTATTAATAAATACATTAGTAATATTAATTTATTCTGTGGTATTGGCAACATTCAAACAAGCTTACGCTTCTCCCACAGTTGTGTTCTCGCCACTCAAGCGGACTGATCCGATTGTGCACAGAGACGCATAGATGCGGGCTAGACGGTTATTTAAGCTGTTTGAATATGTAATAGAATTTTATGACGAGAAGTAAGGATTTTATTTATGCAACATCGGGCAGTATAGGATATTCATTTGAATATCGACTCCGCGTGAAAAAGGCATACATTGAGCTCGACTATTGTTTTATTCAATGCCAATACAGACATGCAACACATCTGATGTAAAATATTGTCTAGTTATCTTTTCTGACACTAATCGTATATTCCATAGTTGCAATATATGTATATTACCGGTGTAAAATGTATGTATATCTTCCTTCACACCTCTTACCGTTACCAAAAGTATTAGGGTGCTTGTCGTTGAGATATCCAATGAAGTGCAATATCGAAGTCAACAGGAGGGGAAGGTCAAACTGGCGTCCAAAAAACTTGTTATTCGGTTCAGAGACGAGCTGTGAGAATTGTCGACGATCCTAAGCTTACACACGGTATTGAACCCTTAAGTTCAAGGAGAGATTTTGCCTCCTTTTGTGTTCTACCGATTGCACAACGGGTTGTGTTGTGAAGAATTGTTCGATATGATGCCGACAGCTACTTTTTATAACCGCACCGCTCGCCGACGGCGGGGAGTTCACCCTCACACGCTGAAATCGTAATGGTCACGTACTATGCGGTTCCAGAGAAGTTTTTCCGAAAACTCTGCTGCGAGCTGTGTTGTGCGCCGTGCATTGAGCTGCGAGCTGAGGTTTCCAAGGGACTACAGCATGAGGTTCTTCAAGACATGTATGAAGAGGTTTTTAGAGGGTCAGCAACGCATGAGTGACTGTTTACCATCAGACAGGCCGCATGCTGGATTGTCACTTTAGTTGTATAAAAAAAACTTCGTGCCAGCACCCTTGCGGGGTAGGCAAAGAGTACCGAGTACCATAGTACGCGATTCTTACACACTTCACTCGCTTCTTTAATATTCATAGCTCTTTTCATGCATGCTCGTCGGTTCCTAGGGCTCCTAACATCACCTTCTGATAAAACACGATCAATTTGTTCATGGTAGGTTAGTTTTGTTCTTCTTCGGCTCCTACATCTTTCTACTTTCACATTGTATAATATCTAAATTCGTCATTTTTTGTTTTTTTTTTCATGTCCGAACCAACGGAGCATGCCTTTTACTGGTGTAAAACTCCACCTATAAACCGATTCAAAATTCGTACGACAAATGGATCGAATAGGCGTAAAGATAGAACTCATTATCTGTACAGATAAATAAAATTGGAGTGTCTGTTTGTAATATTAAAATAACCGCTTTTTACTAAATGCACATGGATGTATACACGGTACATATACCAAAATGAATATTTTTACAATTTTTGTCTGCCTGTTTGTTCCGGCTAATCTCTGGATCGGCTGGACTGATTTTGACTGGACTTTCACTGGCAGATAGCTGATGTAATAAGGAGTAACTTAGGCTACTTTTGTTTTAGAAATTTATTTATTTTTATTTAGATAAATAATAAAAAAACTAACTATTCCGCGCGGACGAAGTCGCGGACACAACTAGTCAACAAATAAACAAGCATAAAGAAATATTCACATATGAGACATAACTGGGCAATACATTATCCGATGTTCTACATTTAAGATCCTTATTGCTATTGGCAAAAAGTAGCTAATTTGCATATACGTCCTTGTGCCATGACATCTCCACAGCATTTTGAAATCATATTGATATATCCTGTGATGTTTTCGCTAGCTTACATATGATATTAAAATATATATGAATAAGTTTTTTTTTATACTACGACATGGATAGCAGACAAGTATACGGCCCGCCTGATGCAAAGCGGCTACCGTAGCCTATGAACGTTAGCAACACAAAGAACGTCGCTAGGGCGTTGCCACCCCCTCTGTCTACAGCTACTCCTCATCTCCTGATAATCTCACTCACTCGCAAGTGTTCAACAACTCTCAGCGAGTTGTTATTAGGCTGCCGTCTTCTGTGAGGTGGAGGCACTTCCCCAGTCAGGCTAACATGCCTCTCTTTCGCCAGAGTCTCGTCTGTTGATAAGCATACACCGCGTGCAGGTGAGGTTGGCTTTGGCTCTAAAGGTGACATTGAGCCACTTACATACACCTCATGCATACAGTCTGCATCTGTACGAACAAACGACTTTTCTTTATCTAGCGTTATCTCGTTCCGTAATCTATAAGAATTGAATAAGCGGGGTTCATTACCTAAGAGTAAGAATTTGCCAAAGATACTGAGACCACTTCTAAGGGCAGACGCTCCATGTTGAAATAAGTATCTTCAATAAATGCTTAGGGACAACCTAGAGGAAAAAATCATCCTTAGGTAAGATCACAAGTATTACAAAATATTATTTCTTGGATGTACGGGTTTCTTCTAGATAAGTGGTAGATAGTCTAGTCGTACGTACGTAATGCCTGTAGACCATATTCGCAATGATGTTGTTAGAAACGGAGTCGGAAAAGAATAGTTAATAGATTCAGGCGTTATTTTGCGAAAGTCAAATTTAAATGCAATTTGATCTAGCGTGCATTGTGTGCTTCCGTCATAAATTAGTTCATAATAAGAAGAGGCATGCTCGATTGGTTCGGGCATGTAGAAAGAATGCAGGAAGAAAGAATTACGAAACAGATGTACAACGCGAAAGTAGAAATATGTAAGAGCCGTGGAAGGTCAAGACATACCATGACCAAATTTATCATGTTTTATCAGAAGGTGATGTCAGGAGCTTTAGAAACCGGCGTGAGTGCATGAGAAGAGCAATGAATGTTATAGAAGCGAGTGAGGTTTTTTAATGGTCGAGTCATGTGGCGCTCGGTTCTATCTGCCTGACCCGCAAGGGATTTTGGTTACAAATAGATAATCAAAACTTTCAAAGCTTGACCGCCCGATGTCCAACAGAGCCCACGACATTGACATGAAGTTATCTTATCAAAGTAAACGGGTAATCATGCGACATATTGACAGAACCCTTCGATTTGACTAATTACTGATATTACTACAAGAGGCGATAACGGTCGGCTATTAACAGAAGAGTTCGCGGATATTTTTGAGTGCAAATTTGTGTTACAGTAAACAAATTTACGATGAAAATAGCTTTTGGTTTTTTTTTACAACGTAAAAAGACAACAACTCCCTTGAGAGTTGTTGTGTTCCAACGAGTTACCAATAAGCTCATAAGGAGATGCAATGTATTGAAATCGTACACAGGCTACGGTAACCATTTTACATCTAATGGGTAATGATCGTATACCTGCCGACGATGTATAAAAATAGCCTACCTAATATAAAGTGGTTGGGAACTATAATGTTCTTCCGCGCAGAAACACAACGCCAAGCAGTTCTTATTTGGAGGCCGTCTCTTGTGAGGTGGAGGTGCCAGAAGGCCAACCTTAGTCGGGCTGCTTCGATGATCTCTATCACTACTTAAACATTTTGTTGTTAAATATTTCTTTAAACAAATTCTTAAATTACATTACAAATCATAACGATATAAATGTGAAACTATGAATACTGAATGTGTGTGAGACATTGTGTGTGAGATTTAAATTATAATGCATACGGATATTCCTTTGCTCGAGCGTTTCTTCTTTTTATAGCATATTAAAAACAAACGTTGATTTGGCAACTAACCCAATCAGGTTGTCAATAAAATTATGGTACATTTTTAGAAAATGTACAAGTATATTTTTTTGGGATCATGGGATTTCATGATAAATAATTTAAAAATGTAATTTTTCTATGATGTTGTACCTACGATTTCGTAGGGGTGTGTCAAACACTAAAAGTTTGCGGAGCACTGTTGTACGGTAAATATTCTACTGTACACTATTAGGGAGGTAATACGCTTGCCAGTGGTACAAGAAAAAAAGTCGTACTGGAAGTAATAACGCGTGGACAATGCTGCTTGTATTGAAAAAAAAAATGGGATTTAAGTTCTCCTAAGACTAAAACTATCTTATTCAACGCAATTGTTCGTAGTGGTTTGGATTCTGCAGCGTGATCTGGTGATCATTGTATGAAATACATAAAAAGACACTTGAGAGTATACAAAAATGGTATCCCTTGGATATTCCCGTAATCTGGGCAAGATGTATGAAGACAGATTAGGTTACTTTAAAGTAAAGTCTCTCACTGATCGAAGACGCATGCAATTTATTGTTTCTGTACAAGCGATTGAATGGTGTCCTCGATTCTCCGGAATTATTACATATGCTTTCATTTTCAGCACCGTGAAGATTTCCTCGGCCATTACAATTTAATATTCTCTTTGCCGAGCTTAGCAGATGTAATCTTGGTCAAAACGCGCCTTTATACAGTTTCTTTAGAGAGCTTAACAGCATACCCAAGACCAAAAACTAGATCTATTCGCACACGACACTCGCAGTTTTAGGGCGTCACTACTTCTTTAGATGTTTGGTTATTTTATGAAATTGAATATTCAACTACAGCAAGAAGTTAAATAATACTTGATTTTGCTTTCATTTTTTCAATGTTTTTTTCAATAACGCATGTAGTCACCTGTAATTATAACAGTACTAAGCTAACAAAGTAAAATATCATTTAGTCTTATCTATATGCATGATGCTTATTATGTTGGTGATCAATAAATAAAACAAATGTCTATTGTAGGCTACATGAACTGTATCCTATGAGGTGTGCCATATGAAATGATACAATAATATTAACAAGAACAATTTAACGACCATACAATGTCCAGTTTGTGTCGTGTATGACGCTAGTATACGTTGTTTGGAGTCGTTAAGCCGCACAAAAGCCTCCGCCCGTTGCAGGCAGAGCTTCACGCATCGTTCGAGGCTTACTGTGCACCCAGTGAGAAAATTCTACTTGGATACTTTTAAACAAAGTTAGTAGACTAAATACCTACTAGTATAACAGGAATAAGGAAAGCGATACTTCTTAACGTGATTTTTTTAAAGAAATAGAAAGACATTACAGTGTATAACAGGAAAATATAACATGTAGGTACATATGTTCATACGTGAAGTTGGAATGAGCCTACACATCAGACGATAGTGCTGAGATCACTGTGTGACCCAAGCCCTGGTTTTCAGTGTTTGAAAGGTAGCCTGTTGAAAGCACAGATCTGTTATTTTTACAAATATAGGTTCTGTAGTTGATAATGTCATGGTGATAAAGCGTTTTATTATTTCATAGTTTTTGAAATCTAGATTTTTATAGCTCGAACTATGATTTCGGGTTATATTGGGACTAATGGACAATGACACTCGCCTTAGGTTAAGAACAGTGATTGCCTAGTGAATAAGGAATTATCACGTACTCATCGGTGAAGAAAGCACGGTGAGGACACCGGCACATCCAAGAAATCATATTTTGACGTGTGACCTAACCAAAAAAAGGTTTGCGTCTTAAGTGGTTTTCTCTCCCGGTCTGACGGCAGTCGCTCTATATCAAAAGTAAAACGAAATTAGTTTTTTCTTTTGTTATTTTGAGCCCAGAGGAGAAAGGCAACGGGTCTTAGCCCATACAGCACAAGTTGTAACTTTAGAATCGTTTCAAAATTTTCGAAGCCCCAACATCTGGAACTCAACGGAAAAGTATCGGGATTGGGTTCTCAGACCCTGAAGTTTCAATACCACCCTTAAAATCATAATGAAATTTAGAAAGTTATATTCGTGGATGTGAAAAACGTCATCCAAGAAGTGCATAAACGTTACATATTTATTTTTTTCATTATTGTATAATTTAATAATAATAAAATACTATCAAAAGTAAGTATATACATGACATCAGGGTCTTCATAAGGATTGGAGATGTCACTAATATAGGCGTCATGCATTAGAAAAATTGCCTGTGTATTTCGTTCTCTGCAAGGCGCCTCCTAAATAATAATACAAGGACATTCATTTCGAAGTATTTTTCTTGTTTTTCCATAATATATAAATCAAAGTGAGAGAGATTTAGATATTTCATGAAATATTTTTTACACAAAATCCACGCGCTCGTAATTCACAAAATCAGTATTACCTATCTTATTCATTAAATTTACTTAAATTTCGCAATTTATGAATAAAAAATGTGCAACTCCGTATTATTTCATAGGCTTACAGAATATTTCGAGTCAAAATGGCGTAATTGATGGTGATGAAGAAGAAATCGTTTCAATTGATTAAACCATTTTCGATTTCGTTTCGAATATGTCGTTCCGTGTCAATGTGAATGAAAATGACATATTTCACTAACAATCAATTGTGATATCATGCAACAACTGTTCAATTTGAATGTGAATTTTCCGTGTCAACCTGAATTCATCTGCTGTAAACGGGACAACGCTAGAAAGTATACGATTTGGTAGTGTTTGGGTCAAATATTAGTAAATTTCTGCTTTTGGAAACTTAAGCCATTGGAAAATTACATATTTTCAAAATACTACACACTTGAATGATATTAAAACTTTAAAAACTGCGTCAATTTATTTACGTGTTTATTTATTTACACAGTTTATTTGGATGTAGTACCTGTTTAAAATATTTCTGCACTAAAA
Organism: Pyralis farinalis; assembly: GCA_947507595.1. Classification (NCBI taxonomy): domain Eukaryota; kingdom Metazoa; phylum Arthropoda; class Insecta; order Lepidoptera; family Pyralidae; genus Pyralis; species Pyralis farinalis. The sequence goes on along the minus strand of OX382273.1, from coordinate 28,087,251 downwards.
TTCAAAGATGGGTACTTTAGATCAACAAGCGACAAAAATGTACAGCACTATTTTAAAATTGTATTAGTATTATATTACTTTGCTTGACAACCCTGATGCTTAAGCAGTATGAAGAAGTGAATTGTGAACATAAAGGAATTGCGATCCAGCGCCTGCGGCAGTAAGGTGCAATTTAGAATGTACATAGTGCCCTATAATTTTTGTAGGCTATTTAAATGACGGAATTCCGTCAAGATCAATGAAGTGCAACTTCTGTACACCGATACTGCATTATGAGACTATTAGAACTCCATTCTGAATGGTCATACCATAATTTTTAATAACTCTACTAGTGTGAAACTGCCCTACATGGCTGCATTATTTGTCTTATTGTGCTTAGTGTTGAGCTGGCCGAGAAGTTTACGGTTGCGAGCTTGCCACTAAATTGGGATCGTGCCAAACGAACAGTTTGTCCTGTCGGTGTGCTCATCAACTAGTTTGCGCGCACATTGTAAAGCGAGACGCAAGTTTGTAATGCAGGTGTACAGTTCGTCAACGGGTTTGTGTGCAAAATATGGAAATAAGCAATTGGCTTAGTTTACATTTAAAGTTTAGCTTGACTTACACAAACAATATTATATGTTATATTGTCTTATCCATTGTAAAATAATATGTAAACTAACGATTTGTCCTATATATGTATGTATATCTTCACGCCAGGTCCCCTGCGGGGTAGGCAGAGAGCTCCATTAGACGCGATCCTAACATACTTCACTCGCTTCTGTGACATTCATAGCTTCATGCACGCTCGCCGGTTCCTGGGGCTCCGTCTATAGTAATACTTAAAGCGGAATAGTTTATTTGTTTGTTTTAACGTGCTAATCTCTGAAACTACAGGACGCATATGGAAAAAACGTATTACATTAGATAGCTAAATTCTTGAGGAAGCTTATCGGGTATTAAACATCACGAGACGACCATTGGAAGCTGAGTAAAAAGAAAGTGGGATACCGGGATACACGCCAATGAAGTCGCGGAGTGCAGCTAGTTTCTTACATTGCAAGCTTTCATTGGCGGGAACCACATTACAACACTTGACCGTATTTGCGTTTGCATCTCGACTATAAAAACAAGGTAAAGACACCAGGGGGAAATTTATTTTATGTTTTCCCGAACAAATGCCTACATTTTCTATCGCGCCCACATACCAATACGCTTATGCAAGTCACCCAGACAATACAATAGAGTATTGTAGAGTGGGTTAACGGGAAAGTGAGCCTTTCAAAGCAGCTACGTTGGCCTTTATCCTAGACCACTTTGTGCTTATGTCGAGAAAACGGAACCGGTACAAAGCGGATATACTGAGATAGTGTTTTCATTGTATTGGACGTGTTAGCTTTGAAGATAGTAAAACTTACTGAGGCGGAAATGGTGCGTGTTGAATCCGGATTTGTTTGAAAAGACGGAAGTAGAAGACCATGTGGGTCACCCAACGGAAAGACGTCGCAGTCACTCTGAGATGTCAGCAACAACGTAACATCATCGATGTGCTTTGAGGAAAACTTAATTATTTTTCTTGTAAGTTGCATGTACTTATCGATACGTCTGGCATGTAATTCTTATTAATGAAGTCATTAAAAATAGACATAATTACTCTACCATAATTAACACGTTGTCTGCCAGATACGAGTGTACTCGTAGTAAGAAACTCCGCTCTCAGCGCCAAGTAGTGTATAACGTAGTATAGACTGTGCTAAGTTATCAGCCCGATATACACATTAGAATCCTTTTGTATGATGGCAATAGATAATAATATTGGGCCTCGTATGAGGTGGCTGGCAACGTGTTAATAATTACATAAAATATTATTAATAGCCGTCGTGCGTAACCTATATTACAGACTGTACGTATTAAATATGTACGTAATGTACGTATTAAACCAAAGTCAAGATAATGGTATTGGAAAGAGAGACAACGAGAACGAATACGAAGATTACGGTTTATGATGTAGTGTTGGAGCGAGTGCATGAGATTGTATATCTTATAAGCGCTTTTAGCAGGGATGGAAGGTACGCCGCTAATGTGGAAAGACGAGTGAGAACAGCGTGAATGGAGCGTTGGTTGGGAACTTCTAGACAGCCGAAATCTAAGTCAGAAGACACAGCTCGCGTACACAACGCTGTGCTAATCCCCACGCTAACTTATGGACTTGAAAGCTGAGTGTAGCACAGTGAGCATGAAAGTAGAATAAATGCGGTCGAGGTGCAAGCATTGTGCAAAATTTGTGGCATACCGGTTGCTGACCGCGTTCATAATAATGATGTAAGAAAGAGAGTTGGTCTGAAAGAGAGTGTCGGTATTAAGATACTCGTAATAAAAGGTACGTTCTGTCGGTTCGGACATGTAAAAATATTGCAGGATGAACGAACGACTTAACAGATATATAATACGCCAGTGAAAGGATGTAGGAGCCGAGGAATACCAAGACCAACCTACCATGACCAAATTGGTCGTATGTCAGGCAATATCAGGATATCAGGAGCCCTAGGAACCGGCGAACGTACATGGAAAGAACTGTGAATGTTAAGGAAGCGAGTGAGGTGTGTAACGACCGCGTCTTATGCGCTCGGCCCTCTTTGCGTACCCTGCAAGGGACTTGGCGTGAAGATATACATACATACACGTAATATAGTGTAATGCCAGTAGCTTTGTGGTTAATTATTCTTCTTCGCGTTATCCCGTTTCCTAATCTATTAGGATTGGCGGGGTCCACTACATAAGAAAACTAGATCTTTTATAGGTTAGGTCCCACACGTCTTTCGGAATATAATTTGACGTGTGTGTTTCCTCACGATGTTTTCCTTCACTGCCGAGCAAGTGATAAATATGTACATAAATCCGAAAATACGAATTTAGTGGCCAGGATTCGAACCGGGGACCAGTTGGTCAATAGGCTCAATATTATCCATTGGGCTATCACTGCTTTAGCTTTGTTGTTAATTAATATACATTTAATATCTTAACTTTACAAAAACCTAGCTATGTAAACAACTAAGTCTTCACATTAACGTAAACGAAATCAAGCTCATTTCTCATTATGTTAGGGCTTAAAGTATGAAATTGCCGATTTGTACTGAAAGATTAAAACTCGTTTTTTTCTAAGATGTAACATGTTTATTTAATCAAAATATTTACCCTCATTATCTATACATTGCTGCCATCTAAACGGAAGTTTATTTATGCCTTTGCGATAGAACTCTGTGGATCTAGATTCGACAAACTGTGTGAAAGCATATTGTACTGCCTCCTGTGAAGAAAATCTTTTACCACGTAAAGAATCCACTTTTCGTCATATGTCATAATTCGATACAATATTTCTTCATTTCTGTACCGATTCAAGAAGGTGACACAAGTTTCAACCCGCGTTTCTTTCTGCAGATCAGTCAAATTATGAGGCACCGTTTTCATATTTTTTATCTTATTGATTTGATACAAATGAGTCAATATTGTATGTAAGGTAACGTTAAATCATGCCGCTAATTCCTGGGTAGTTTGACTCGCATCGGCTTCCACCATCTCCTTCAATTCAGCGTTATTCCACGTGGTTCGTTCTTCAATTAGAAGTTTCCACTACGCAAGCGTTTCAACCAAAAACGCACGGTGCGTTCATTAACAGTCTCCTCTCCAAACGCAGCGTTGATTGTAAGCTGTTCCGCGTCGGAACTCGTATTTAAAAATGACTCGGATTTTCGAAGTATCCATCTTTTACGTCTAAACTGAATAAAAAAAAAACAATTGAAATTCGAAAATCAAATGTTGCACAATTTTCAAAAGTAAACCTTAGGTATCGTATGAAAAAAATATAAAAAAAAAATAATCTGTTGAGAATGCGCATGCTTGCATTGCCAGAGGAACACCTGGCTCGTCAATTGTATAACAATTCTCAATTTTTTTTTTATTTGTCGGCTATTTTGACCATGTTCCTTACTAAAGTTAAATAGATAACGTAACAGTCAGAATAATCTGGGCGTGCATTCTGCGAACACTGGGATTTGAATCTTAATTACTTATTTGTGGTAAAGACAATTGTACTGATTGTCTTGTTAAGCTCTTGTAAGAGATAGGAACGGTGTTCCTGAACATTCCTATTCTACTTTTTTATGCTGAATCCGAATCTGAAGTGAAAATTCGAATATTCGAAAATAGCGACAGACAAACACACAGACAAACGCACATACAAACATATAGATTTCATAGGAACAGTGTTCCTGAACAATGCTGGAACATAGCAGGGTAAATATTTTTGGTATAATCTATTTATTAATGATCTAAGTAGGAATTTATAGCTATACATTTTGGGAAATTGGCCATCTGGTATCCAGTTCCAATCTTTGTATTTACCACTAAGTTCGTGTTTTTGGAATTATATAGTTATTTGTAATGATCACTTGCTCGACGGGGAAAAAATCATCTCGCGAAATCCTGCACGTACAAAAAATTTACTTTGAAGGACTTGTGGCCTTACTTAAGAAGGATCTAGTTTTACTTCTGAGTATTGGAGGTCTGACGGCAGTCGTTCCATTTCAAAATTAGTGTCTTCGCCAAATCCATATGCTTAGGTAACGGACTACGTCTATTCTAATGGATTAGATAACAGGATAACATATATATACGTATCCATACAAACACGCATAGCCAAGCTACAAAAAAAAATCAAAAGAAAATATTATAAAACCATTCAGGGAGCCGCCCTTAATATGTGAATATATGTAAAATTTGGAGCAAGTTCCATAACTGTCCATAAAAAGAAAAGTTACAAAGTGGCAGTAGCAATTCTCTACAAAAAGAAGTATCAATGGTCTAAGATATTAACATAAATTCTGAGAATTGTCGGCAGCCCAACCTCACACATGATAATCTCCCGAATATATTAAGTACCGAATAAGATTTTCTTCCTTTACATAACCTACAGATTGTTTAATGGGTTGTTTTTGGAATTAGTTTTTTTTATATACCACTAAGATGGAAATCAGTATACTACGGTAACTGCTTACCATCAGGCAAGTGTACGGCTTGCCTGATGGTAAGCAGTTACCGTAGCATCTGGACATTTGCAACATTAGGGGTGTCACTCATGCTTTGCCGACCTGTTAAAAGCCTCTTCACTCCATGCTGTAGTCCCTTGGGAAAACCTCGGCTGGAAGTTCATTCCACAACTTGAGATTTCTCGGAAGAAAACTTCTCTGGAACCGTACAGCTTTTGCTATGTTGTTTTCCATGAACAATGAACTTTTTGCCGAGGCTTTCCCAAAAGATATTTATTTTTGAAAGAAAAAAAAAAATTTTTTTAAAAGATGTGTAGTTGCTTTAAGGTTTCACCAATACATGACAGTGCCTGTGATTTCCACCTTCAATATGTTAAAGAAACACGACGTTATTTATATGGTTGTTTTTGATGAAATTCAGTACAAATACAGCTTAATTTATTGTTATAATTTGGTGAACTCCGTACGAGTTTAAACATGTGTTGGGGCTAGTAACTAAATAAACACTATAACGATAAGTTTTTGTAACATGCATAGACTTATACGATTTTCTTCAATGTAATATTTATGAAATATATGGTTCAAATAATGATTACGAAGGTTTATAAACAGACTTCAATGAAGTAGTGAAGGGGTAACTTCGTCATACTTACATTGGACTAATCGAACGGTAGGAGCTTCATAAAAATACTGAAATTTCATCATTATACAAATTTCAAAATGACTTTATCGTATATATGTATATCTTCACGCTAGGTCCCTTGTGAAGTGGGCAGAGAGAATGGAGCACCATTAGCCATCCTTACACATCTTTGTCCCTTTCCGTGACTTTATCTATATATATATATATATATATATATACATATATATATATTTAAATGTATATTTATATATGACGAGCTCGGTGGCGCAGTGGTGAAACGCGCTGTTATGCTACTTTGACACCAACGCTCGTGGGTTCGATTCTCACACAGTATAAATATTTATGTGCATGAACATGTCTGTTTGTCTTGGTCTGGGTATTTTCTGTGTATAATAAGTATGTATTTACGAAAAAATAATGTCTTTACGTATGTTTATCAGTTGTCTAGTACTTACCCATAACACAAGCTTCGCTTACTTTGGGGCTAGGTGGCGCTGTAATTTGTCCGACAATATTTATTTATTTATCCATATTTCACCAAATATACCTGGGACCAAACAGATGCTAAAACAATTTCTAAATCCGGTTCAAAATAGGACAAGATATCGTGGAACGTTCATTGAAAATAATTGATAAATCGATTCGATTAAAAAAATAGGTACGAATAAATAAGGACCAAACAGAAAATTGTACAATTAGATAAAATTTTGTATTCCACGTTCGAGGATGTATTTTCATTTCCTTACATTTTAAATCGTCCCTAAATAATAATAAAAACTTGGACCTTCCGCAGATTTGCAGACATAAAGTGTGAATATTTGTTTTATTCACCCCCGGAACATTTGAGGTTGTAATGAATGTTTTAATATTGTTGTTTATGAATTGCAGGCTTTATGTGTTTCTGAAATTATGCCGACTTGATACCAACAGTTGTGCGGATGTGTATCTTTTACCCGCAAACTTATTTTGAAACGAATAAGAATCTTGAAAATGAAAGGATTTAGGAACCAACAAATGGTTTATAGCTTTTGATCCTTGATTTACCTACCGCGATCAAATTTATCGTGTTTAATAAGTACAATACAATGAGCAATTAATGTTAAAGATTCGAGTGATGTGTGTAAGAATGGAATAGTATAGCTTTCGATTAACTAATTCCTACCTCACGGCAGCGCTCCTACTCCTATCACAGGCCTCTCACTCAACGGAATGAAGTTTTTGATTCTTTAGCTATCAAGCGGTGTAATTAATTTTTGAATGTAAAACTGCAACATCAAACTGTATCCCTCGATTTTTATCACCAGTTTTTTGAATTATCTCAATATGTTTATTTTGTTTTTTTTTTTGCTGAAAACATCATGATTTTATTTTTTGTGTTATATTGTCAAAATGTCATTCTCTTGTCAAAATGAACTATCATAAATTTTTTGCTGTATACATTTTGGAAAATAAGGTCGAAAGTTGAAAGGTAAGAACATACAGATATACTTGCGCCGCAAGGGTTCCTTTCTTTTAGTACGGAAGTACCCATTTATCAAACATTTCGAACATTATGATACAATTCTTTTTCTATTTCTTCTTTCTCGTTTACAAATATCTATCTATCCTTCTTCTTAGTCCCATTCGTATCCCGTTTCGTAATCTATTTGGATTGGCGGGGTCCGCTACATAAGGCTAAGGATTTGGCGAAAATAAATTTTTTTACATAGAGCGACTGCCGTCAGAACTCCACAATCCAGGGGGGACACCAGACCTTTCTTAGATTAGATCACACGTCTTCCGAAATATTATTTCTTGGATGTGCGGGTTTCCTTATGATGTTTTCCATCACCACCGAGCAAGTGATCATTACAAATATGTACATAAATCCGAAAACACGAATTTAGTAGTCATTTTAGGATTCGAACCGGGAACCAGTTGGTCACTGGGCCGTTTCTTTAACCACTGGTCTATCACTGCTCTTTTAAGGTCAGTGCTAAGCAGGATTAAAATTAATGTTGTTTGTTATTTAGCGGGTATTACTGCCGTGACCCCAAGTCTGACCTCCTAATCAATATTTACTACGTGCTTGAACCTTAAGTACCATTGAAGGCTTTAAGAATTTATGTAACAGCACTTCGTTGCACCATTTACCTACAGTTTCTTGATATTATAGCAACTAACCTATTCCCTGAAGAACAACAAATTTTTTGTGTTGTTGAAGAAACTACATTTTTTTTTTATATTTCTAATTAAATTAAATAATGTAGCTTAAGTTTATAATAGAATTTGATCAATGAACTAGAAACTACTGTCTTGTATTTTTACGGTTAAGGTAACGGTAACCCACCCAATACTGTTAGAAGATGCATCTCCTAAGGGTAGTGGGTGGGTAACGGCCGGCGCTTTCGCATGAACTGATTGGTGGGGGAAGTACGCAAATGAATTTGAGTTTCGCAAAACAACGCCTGAATCTAATAACTGTTCCTCTCTAGTCAGTGTTTTCTCTAATCGATAGGCTGCTCTGGGTATGGGGTTATTAATGTTCCCTTTTTCTTTCTACTCCTTTGGAGCTTACTTATGATCTCACTCACTCGCAAGAATATAAAAACCCACCAGGTAGTATTTATTTGGCGGCAGTTTAGAGAGATTCTTTCCCATCCCCGGACTGATTCCATGTACCCTACCTCTGTTAAAACACCCAGACCAAGACATCCAAACATATTCAAGTACAGCTAAGTGCAGCTCAAGCTTTACACTTTGACATTTGTACCGTTCTTATGTCTTCGTAATAAGGGTTACAATCGTAATTCGACTGTTAAGCGTGATATGCTCTTAGCTGTACATAAATGTTTGTTCTGTGCGGAAATCAAAGTAGTGTCAAAATAGCGTTATTAACCATTGCGCTCCCCAACTCATCAAAATGGAACGTTGTGGAATAACGGCACCATTTAAGTAAATAGTTATTAATGTGAATATTCAAGAAAAAAAAATCATGAAATATTATTTTAAACGAAAATTAATATCTTGCGATACCTGGGAATTCTTTATAAACACGATGTACATTAAAACATTATCGATTTTCCACTGACATACTATATACTCCGAGCGATCTTCTTTCCATTAGAAAAATGTACATATTATATTCAACACTGAAGCAACATAAAAATTTTCGCTTTGACCCACAGATACCCATAGCACGCAATTATAGCTGCAAAAACAACTTACGGGAAATGACAATATATTGAAGGCGGTCGGCATTAATTTACAATAAAATTAACAAAGAACTACAAATTTACTCCACGTGTTACATCAACTGTAAAAAAGCCCTAACAAATTGGCTAAATCTTATGAAGAGGCTTAAAAGATCCTCCATAACCCTACATAAAAGTATTTAAGTTTCTAACATAATTATTGTAAATACATCTTTTATATATATGTGAACACCCTCACTCTTATTTACATACACGAACTCCCAAGCACATACTCATTCAAAACCTACGTAATCGTTTATCTTCATTGTAATTTAAATTAATTATGCTATACCTAGACAGAAATGTAATATGATGTTTGTTCGATATGTATCTAATTTTTAAACTGCACTATAATACACAGTTTAAAAAAAAAAACAATTTATGGACGAGCAGATACTCCTAACACAAGTATTGTTATGTACTTAAAAGAAGTTTTTATCAACATTATGTTAATGTCAAAATGATACTGAATAAATACTTCTTAATTATTTTTTTAATTATTTCACCATATAGGTACTGCAATACAGCTATCACGCAGGATAGTACCTACATCGTTTTTCTAATTTGCCAATTCCTATGTGGGAATGGAATCCACGAGCGTTAATATCAAAGTAGCGTTATTAGTCACAGCGCCACCGAGTTGTTCATACTAACTGTCGTAATAATAAATTGCTATTTCTCTTGGTGTACCGTTCACATGACACGTCGACTTTGGCTGTAAAGAAGTAGTCACCCACTTACACCCCTAACTTAATTGTACATTAAGTAAGCAACTAAAATTTCATCGTTAGGAGGCAAGGGACTACAAATTTTCATCAGCCATATTGCGTATACCGAAAATTGCGCCCTAATACGGTTATCCAAAATTTGAAACGGTAATTTAATACAAAACAGCAGTATATATTTCATGAATATTAACGGGGACTGTGAAATTTTATTTTTAACTATTTCGAGGAGTTTCTTAATATACCTCTAAAAATCTATATGTTTGACAATGTTTGACCTTAGTCCACAAGAGTCTCTTATTCCTAGGGTTATCCAGTTTAATCTGTTAGGATTAACGGAGTCCGCTACCTAAGCCCTTTTGGGAAGTACTTACTGTTCTTGACAGCAACTGCAGCTATGCCCTCAAAACCCATGACCTAGAGAGAAACCCCGAATCGAAAATACAAATATCTGATGGAATTTTCTACCAGCAACAAAATTGTCTCCTTTACGATGAGATAGATTAATATAACTATATTATAACACGTCATATTAACTATGTTATATCCATTAAGTCGATGAATCGGTAGTTCATGATTCTTTCCAATAATACTAAAGTTTAGCACAGACATTGCTTCTCCTAGCGTTACCACCACTAGGCTATTTCTACTCTTGTATTTAGTGTAACATATTATGTATTTAACTTTAACAATATAAAAGTGTATAAAGTTAAAAATCGCCCACCTACTGAAAAGTATATGTTCTCAGCAGACAAGACTTTAAAATAGGCACATTTTTTTATGATTTGATAAACAATTAACAATATGATATTGAACTACTTGTATGAGCACATTGTAATTAAAATAAAGGTCTATTTTGCCCAACCGTAGTCACATGTCATTACTAAATATGTAATATCAATATCATTTACTTTGTTACTCAGTTTCTATTGAAGTTTAATTAATTGACGACTCAACCACTTACTTTAATTATTGCTTCTAATAATCTAAATATTATTCAATACTCAAAATATTATTTGACCTGCCAAATGTGACGAACTCATGCACAGACATGATTCCTGAACCAAAATTTAAAGGCAGAAACACTTAGCGATAGTTACGCGGCTATTCCTACCAGTGAAAGAAAAGGACGGGTAATATCGCTTGATTTGTAACGAAAGTCGGTACAGGCCGGAGCATTTACTATTTTTACAAGCTTTTATTATTATTTAACTTGGTCTCCCGTCTGCCCGGGATAAATCTTGCGCTCGACTTTTCGACCACTTGCCGACATCCGATCAGGCAAAAATTTTGCACACAACTTTGATTCGGAAGACAATACAATATAGTGTATTAAATATTATAGTAAATTCAACATGGCCGCCACCACAAAATGGCGGATTGCCTTAACCTTTACAACCCCATCGATATGGGTGTCAAATGAAAGGGTATGACGAGTAGAATACAACAAACTATAAGACGCCATTAAAAATCAAATATGGCGGCCAATATAAGATGGCGGATCAGGGTTTTCGTTACGACTCCATCGACATACCTATCAAACGAAAGGACATAAAGAGTAGAATACTATCAGTTTGTTACGTTTCCCAAAATCAAATATGGCAGCCAATACAAAATGACGGATTACCTGTTCTTTTACAACCCCTTCGACATCGGTATCAAATGAAAGGGTATGACGAGTGGAATATATATCGTTATGTCACTTTATTCCAAATCTAAAATTATGTGCGACACGAAATGGTGGATAACATATCTTTATAGTCTCCATTGCTAAAAAAAAATAAGCCTTTTTCATCACATCTAACACTAGGGCATTAATTTTACAGGTTTATGACATAATAAAGAAAAAAGTATGTATGTATTATTATAATTAGTTCTCACGCCATCTACAAAAGATAGATCGAAATAAGTTATTGTCACATGATATGGAGAATTGCAGGTTTTGATGTATTAACATTAAAAAGGGCTTTGGGTACCGAACGCCCTTGTTGCACTCAATGCTTCAATTACTTAATCTGAGCCAAGCTTTTACTTGTAGTTACATACAAGTTGCTTAATTTTTTTTTATTCTTATCCGTTCATTTTTAAACTGCTTATTAGGAATGTTTATTTCTCACATTTATTCAATAAAAGGTTGTATTTTTCTTTTTGTTATTTTTATTATCTCGTCTCGTTGAATGTAGATTACGTAGATTGGAGATTACGTAGGTACAGATCAACTGGCAACATTACAACTATAGGCATAGTATGATACCAAACAATAAACTGAATTTCTTTATTTCCAATTACACTTAGGGTTGCCATATTAAATGATTGGTTATGTCATATTTTTCTTCTAAATATACTATCAAGTTTAGTGTTAGTCTTGAAAACTATTCCAATCAATCGAAATTGTAGATAGTTTCTGAAATGCTTTAATCTTGGTAGCTCATTGACGAGCTAAATACCGTTGACGAAATTTCAACTGACGTTTTCAATATTGTAGTAGAAATTTCGAAACTTTACTGATTATTTGACGAGCTCGGTGGCGCAGTGGTGAAACGCGTTGTTACGCTACTTTGGCACCAATGCTCGTGGGTTCGATTCCCACACGGTACAAACATTTATGTGCATGAACATGTCTGTTTGTCTTGGTCCGGGTATTTTCTATGTATAATAAGTATGTATTTACAAAAAAAAAAAAATGTATTTACGTATGTTTATCAGTTGTATAGTACCCATAACACAAGCTTCGCTTACTTTGGGGCTAGATGGCGCTGTGTCATTTGTCCGACAATATTTATTTATTTATTTTGAAACTAGAATTAAACCGTTATTGAACTTTGTTTTCCAATCCCAGCCAATGACTAATTTAATATATTCCTGAATATGTCTTGCAATCAAAAATCGATAATTGTGTTATGTGTTATTTGAACCTAAAATGTACAACGAGGTGCGTGAATGTAAATAGGTACATAAATTAGTGTAGAACGCAACGAGACATTTATGTACAAATGAGATTAGTGTGTCGTAACTAAGACTACGAAGATATGTAATTGTAATTCTACCAGGGGAAGACTTGGCGTTATGTTATAAATGTATCTCTTCTACACACATTGCTATGAAACTTGTGAAAATAATTATTCAGAAGATACATATATATATACATATATACTACTTCTAGCGGGGTCCGCTACCTAAGCGTAAGGATGTGGCGAAGGTACAGATTTTTACATGGAGCGACTGCCGTCAGACTTCCAGAGGAAAGACCAGATAAGTACAATGTAAAATCGCGTTTGACAATGTAAATTTCCGGATTACCGCAACATAAAAGTAATCTTAAAAAGCAAAACCTTATCTAAAAACAGAATTTGATCCAAATCGTTAGAGGCGATAGAGAGAATCATCAGAGAAATATATTTATTATCTCGTTTCTCGAAATACATTTATTTGTCACGTAAAGCGGTAGAGTTTTTTCTTTGAACACTCTAATCTCTGAAGCTAACCGTTGGATTTGAAAATATCTATTTAGATTCGATAGTCTAATTCTTGAGGTAGGCTATAGACTATGCAACATCACGATACGACCCTTAAGAAGAGGAAAAAAAGAGGACCCATAAGAAGAGGAAATAAGGAAAGTAGAAAACGCGGTACTTACGGAATACCGGGATAGAATAATATATTTATATATATGTACAAGTATTGCTTGTTTAATGTAATAAGGGTTGTCGCCCCTGCCATTTCAGCCTTTTTGCGACTTCTGTCTTATTAATATGCTATTTGTCTGGTAACTATAAATAAATAAATATTGTCGGACAAATTACACAGCGCCATCCAGCCCCAATGTAAGCGAAGCTGTGTTATGGGTACTAGACAACTGATAAACATACGTAAATACATTTTTTTTTGTAAATACATACTTATTATACATAGAAAATACCCAGACCAAGACAAACAGACATGTTCATGCACACAAATGTTTGTACTGTGTGGGAATCGAACCCACGAGCATTGGTGTCAAAGTAGCGTCACAGCGTGTTCCACCACTGCGCCACCGAGCTCGTCAAACTATACTGATATTTGGTTATTATTTATTTATTAACAAGCAATAGATAAGCCATCTAATCAGTCAGAAGTCTGATCCCATAATTTTGTTACAAACTTGTTCGAATATGTACAAGTTACAAGCTAAATTATTAAATTTGTTGTATACACGGGATAGACTTTGATCTGTTATTTCTCTGTTCATAGCTAATATTGTATTTACACGCTTACGCTTTGACGATAAAGGAAATTCAGTAGGTACAGACAGGAGACGCATTATAGAATTATCGTGGGAGGAAAACTAAATATTATACATACACGTCATTTATACCTAATAAGTACAATGATTAAACATATAAATACCGTACCGTTAGGTTGTTTGAACGCGCTAAAATCTGGAACTACCAGTTGGATTTGAAAAATTCTATTGTCATATGATAGCCCAATTCTGGAGTAAGGTAAATTGGCTATTTATTGTATAGCTATTTTAAACGATACGAACCTTAAGCTGAGGAAAAAGAAAGAAAGTAGATAGTGTGGTTTTCACGGGATACCGGGATACTCGCGAACGAAGTTGCGGGATACAGCTAATGTATACATAAAACACACGTTTATGTGCATATTTGTGATTGTCAATTGCTCGGCGGCGAAGGAATACATCATGAGGTATCCCGCACGCGTAAGAAAATATATTTCGAAGGACGTGTAACCTTGCCTAAGATAGGTATGGTTTTCCCTCTGCGTTGTGGAGGTCTAACTGCAAAAGCTCCATATAAAAATCAGTATTTTCGCCAAATCTTTACGCTTAGGTAGAGGATTCCGCCAATCCGAATGGATTAGGAAACGAATAACGCTAAGAAGAAAAAATCTATATTACTTCTTCGAATAGGGCTCTTTCTACTGTTAGCCTTGAGTGTGATAAACAGGTGTATGTTTGTATTTTTCTAGTACATCGGTAAGCATACCCAGTATGAAGCAGTTACGGCTGCCTCTGGCCTTTACCGATATAACAACCATTCAGAGATCCTACTAACATAACTCAGTTGTATACGCGTCATGTAAAAACTACATTGCAAACATTTGGGCCAGTTCTCTCGAAATTATATAAAGTTAACTAGCTACATCCCGCGATTTCGTACGGACGTAATCCCGTGGGAACCGGTTTTTCTCAGTTGCTTTTTTCACAGCTTCTAAGAGTCGCAAAGTGATGTTGAATAGGCCATAACCTTCCTTAATAATTGGGCTATATGTATATCTTAACGCCAGGTCCCTTACGGGGTAGGCAGAGAGAACCGAGCGCCATAAGACGTGGTCCTTACATACTTCACTCGCTTCTGTGACATTCATAGCTCTTTTCATGCACACTCACGCAGAACTGTGGTATCGAAATTCCTAAATATAACTGTATCATTTTCTGTATTTACAGAATACCAAATTGTCGACCACAACTATTTCTTGCAAAATTGGAACATTTAATGATGAAGTTACGTACTAGAACAAACAAGAAAATTGTTCTTGCGGGTGATTTTAATATCGATATTTTAAAGGAATCCGCAGCTTTGGAACACTTTCACAGAATTCTGCAAAATTATAACTTCAATATACATATCACCGTGCCAACTAGATTAAATACCTGCATTGATCAAATCATTAGCAACGTTTCAAAAGCTGTAGGAACCGTTTTACCATTGTGTCTATCCGACCACAATACTGGCCAACTACTTTCAATTCCAGTGGTAAACAAAACACGACCACCCAGATACATATCGGTACGGCGAAGAGACTATAGTGTTGATAATATTGATAAGTTTATTGATTACCTCAGGTGTCTGACTTGGGATGATGTGTATAACGAATCTGACTGCAATACCGCATATAATAAGTTCCACGACATGTTTACATTGCTATTTGAACTATGTTTTCCTGTGATCTATATTAAAATCAAAGCTAAACTAAATCGACCTTGTTGGTATACAAAGAGTATTCGACTCGCAACTAAAGTAAAACGACGTTTACAATACATATATTATACATGTAAAAGTAGTGAGAAAATAAAGGAATACCACGTATATAATAAATTACTTAAAAAGTGCATTGCGACTTCACGTAAAATAAGCAATACAACATATGTAAACAGAGCAAAAAATATTGCCAAAGCATCCTAGAAAGTAATAAAAAATGATCACGCTCCCTCAGCTAGACAGAATAATATTAGTAACATAAAGTTAAAAGATACCGTTATAAATAATCCTAACGAGATAGCGAACGCTTTCAATGACTTTTTCATTAATATTAGTAAAACCAACAGCTCTATTAATAACGACAATAGTAATGTAAATAATTCTTACTGGAGTAACACAAATGATAATTGCTACAAAAATAAGTGTCAAAACACATATAACTACAACTTGGATAACAACGAGGCTACTATGTTTTTGTTTCCTACAAATAACGAAGAAGTGAAATAAATAAATTATTATATTTATTTACCCGTATTTTATGCAAATAAAATACGGTTATAAAATAAATTCATTCATTCATTCACTTGCTCCAACACTACATCATCAACCGTAATCCTAGTGTTCGTTCTGGTTGTCTCTCTTTCAAATACCATCTTGATTTTCTTCGCATTCAATTGTAAGCCCTTCTTCATACAATTGGAATTGATTGGAATTGAGCTATCAAGTGTAAAAAGAATTACTGGAATCCGACTCCACAGTTTGGCGTGTTCAAACAAGTAAACAATCTCTTCCCATTTATATATCAGAGATGTATAAAACTTGGTAACCAAATTTCACACGAGCTTTCCTCGTGCAGTAAACTACAGTATTACAGTAACTCTCGCTATTTGTTTTTTTTTGTCACACGACTGACGAAGTGAGGCAAATGCAGATTGCGTATATAACATAGTTATAAAATGTTTATCTTTTTTTTTAACATATACAGTTGTTCACACTGCCGAGTCTGTAATTACGGAATGTTACAAAGCGAATAATTAATGACGGTAGCAAATGATATACCAGTTGATTAAATGTCGTCTAATAACTGTATAATCAGCCTATATTTTTATTGGGGAAATTTATATTTCTTGCCTTTATATTTCTTAAAGTCATGTTACTTATAAATTTTCTTGCGTGACGTGGGAAAAACACCGCATACACGTGGGAAGACAATGCCCCATAGATTGCATTGTGTTTGACAGCATACGCGACATTATCGGACTTCTATCGGGCACATGTTGCATTGGACTGTTATTTGTATGAAGTTTACGTGGAGATTTTCTATCTACACCCATACTATAATTGTGTTTGTAAGACTTTGCGAACACACATAAATCATTGGCAAAACCTATGATGGAAATACTCTATGTAGAGCCGATGAGACCGATTCAACTGAACTCAATTCACCGCTACGGGTCGGCGGTAAAGTAGTAGCTCGTATTGGCTAGTTCGCCGATCGGCTTATCGGTTAATTTTTTTTATACCACTAAGGTGGCAATCAAGCATACGGCCTATCTGATGGTAAACAGTCACCGTAGCCTATGGACAGTTGCTATACCAGGGTTGTCACTCATGCGTTGCCGACCCTGTAAAAACCTCTTCACGCATTTCTTGAAGCACTCCATGCTGTAGTCCCTTGGAAAAACCTCGGCTGGGAGCTCATTCCACAGCTTGAGTGTTCTCGGAAGAAAACTTCTCTGGAACCGCACAGTACGCGACCATTGCGGTCCCAGTGTGTCAGGGTGAATTCCCCGCCGTCGGCGAGTCGTGCGGTTATAAAAAGTAGCTGTCGGCATCATTTCGAAAAACTCTTCAGAATACACCCCGTTGTACAATCGGTATTATCCCGTTCGGTATCGGTAAAAATATTCGGTAAATTGATGCAATCTTCAACCTCTATTATAAAACTAGCTTAAGGACCGTTCCCTTATATACCGAATTATTGTACCGTCATCCGGACTACACTCAATGGCCAAGTTCGGGATAAAATTTCTATTACAAATAATCATTAAAATTCATCATCATCAAATGTGGAGATTCTGCGACTAAGTTTATCTCACAATCGACGATAGACTTCTATTTTGTTACTTTTGGTTTGGTTGGCTTACCAGATTTTTTTTATACTACGTCGGAAGGCATACAAGCATACGACCCACCTGATGTAAAGCGGGTACCGTAGCCTATTAACGCTTGCGATATATTAAGTATCACTCGCGCGGCACCTCCTCTGCTGCTTACACAGCAACTCCTTAGTAGCTTACTAATGTAAAGTGGTCAACGTATTGTTTATTATATATTTATGAATGTTTGCAATACATTAAAATATCACCCGCGCGACGCAACCTCTGCTAAGTAAAAGCTAACAGTAACTCTTTAGAAGCGTATTGGTGACCTCACTCACAAGCAGGTACATAATAACTCCCTCCAGGGAGGTTATTTGGCTTAATTTTTCTGTGAGATAGCGGTACTGCCCCAGATGGACTGCTTTTATGCACCCTACCTATTTTAAAAACACTCAAACCGAGACAAATAGACATGTTCGTGCACATAAATGTTTGTACTATGTGGAGAACCATTATGTAGCGCTACTAACCACCGCGGCGCCGAGCTCGTCAATTCAAGAGTTCTTTCTACGTGGATAGTTTTCCAGTCGATTAAGGATAGGATGTGATAGAGGATTAAGAACTGTGACCAGTATATTCAGCGTGCACCTACGCGTATGTACGTTACATACAATCAACCGTCGAAGATATTTTAGTGTACAGAAAATAAATGTTACTATAGTCATGATGAGACGCCGCATATAGAGCGGTAATAGTCTAGTGGATAAAGAACTCGCTTAGTGGCCAACAGGTACCCGGTTTGAATCCTGGCATGGACCACTAAATTGCGTGTTTTCGGTTTTATGTACATTTTTGTAATTTGTAATTATCACTAGCTCGGCGGTGAAGTAAAACATAGTGAGAAAATCTGCATGTCCAAGAAATTATATTTCAAAAAGACGTGCGATCTCTCCTAAGAATGATCTGGTTTGCTCTCTGGGTTGTGGAGGTTGACGGCAGTCGCTCCATGTAAAAAACAGAAGTTTGGGCAAATCCTTAGGCTTAGGTAAAGATTATAAGGGTAAGGAATAAAGAAAGAAAGTAAGAGAATGCGGTTCCCACGACACACGAGTGGACGAAGCCACGGCCTGCAGCTAGGTACGAATATGCACATAAAACCGAAAACCCGAATTTAGTGGTACATGCCCATCGAAGAATTCGAACATGGAACCATAAGACAATAGGAGAATTGTTCTTTATCCACTGGACTAACACTGCTCGATAATATACTATGCTACTTTGTAAGGTTTAAATATTACTATAGCGGAATGCTTTATAAAGGGGTTAATAGCAAACAAAACTGAAGTGTGAAAATAAATTCTGTACTCTATGGAAATCAGAAGTATTGAAGTTGTCATTATTAATATTCCATAGCGCGTAGAACGGCAACAAGGTCTAAATATTCAAGAGCATTTTAACAATTGTTACTTCGCGCGCACTAAAAGCTTTGCGTTACTTGTAAATAAAACAACAGCAAAGTAATGTATAATTATTTTTCAAAATAGTCGCATTTATGATTTGATCCTTCGTTCATTCTGTCTGTTTTCAAAATTATTAGGGCCACGATTTGGGTGAAATGTTTGTGTTGATTTAAAGCTATCATAACCTCTTCTGACTTCATAAAATTCATAACCTTAAGTCTTTGATTTTCGGAAAAATAAAGAAACGCAGGGTGTGAAGGCCAGACTGCGCGTGGAATGGGTTAAGGCTCTACATTCCCGAAGGCTAATAATAATTTTGTTTCCCGTGTGGAAAGCCCTATTATTAATTTCTTTTCTAGATTAATTTCTTGATCGACTTTTCGTACTTTTTAAGAACAATATAAAAACCGGCCAAGTATGAATCGGCGAGTGCGATTCATATGTCCGTGCAGATTCATGCACGAAGGGTTCCGTACCATTATCTATAAAAACGGCAATAAATCATATCTGTTGTATGGGAGCCCCACTTAAATATTTACTTACCCTGTTTTTAGTATTTGTTGTTATAGCGGCAATAGAAATACATCATCTGTGAAAATTCCAACTGTCTATCTACACGGTTCATGAGATACAGTCTGGTGACAGACGGACGGACGGACAGCGGAGTCTCAGTAATAGAGTCCGTTTTACCATTTGTGTACGGAACCCTAAAAACCAATGGCTGTGTACCAGTCAGCATTAATCTTTTACCATATGCACTATATATTACACTTCTTTGATCTTCAAGTGAGATTGTGGAAATGGAACCCGTGCCTTAGAAAAAATGAATTGTTTCCTTTATTTGTATGTTCTCGTTTTCGAAAACTTGAATATGTGTTGTAATTTTACGTCTTCTAATACACAAGGGGCACTGAAAGTTATGCGTAACTCATTAACATAACATAGTAGCTGTACCCCTGCAATTTCGCTCGCGCGTTTGTCCAGTATCCTGTAGGAACCGCTTTTTCTACTTTATTTTTTTTCCGCGGCTTCTAAAGTCCCAACGTAATGTCGAATAGCCCATAAGCTTCCTTGAGTATTGGCCAATCAATTTTTCAAATTCTACTATCGGAAATTCTTCCGCTTTGTGTTTTTTTTTATACTACGTCGGGAGGTATACAAGCATACGGCCCACCTGATGTAAAGCGGGTACCGTAGGATATTAACGCTTGCGATGTATTAAGTATCGCTCGCGCGATACCGCCTCTGCTTTTTACCCACCAACTCCTTGAGCGGTTACTGGTGACCTCACTCACACGCAGTAACACAACAAGGGAGCTGTTAATTGGCTGCGGTTTTCTGTGAAGTGGAGGTACTTCCCCAGACGGGCTGCTTTGATGCGCCCTACCTCTCTTAAATTATATTTGTTATATTAGAACCAACATTTTGTATTGTTTATCAAAATATTTTGTTAAAGAAGCAAATCTTTCAGTACCCCTACGAATCTTCTTCTTATTAGCTAGCATTATCCCGTTCCCTAATCCAGTAGGATTAGCGCGGTCCGCTATCTGTGCCTAAGGATTTGACGAAATTACATTTTTTTACATAGAGCAACTACTGTTAGACTCTAGAGGAAAAACGGGACCTTTCTTAGGTTAGGATTACATCTCTCTTGAAATGTAATTTTTCGGACGTGCTGGTCTATTGAGAGAGAGCATGAGAGCGAGAGAGAGAAGAGGCATGCTCAGTTGGAAAGGTGGAAAGGATGCGGGAAGAAAGAATTACGAAACAGTATGCAACGCGATAATAGAAGGATGTAGGAGCCGAGGAAGGCCAAGACTTACCTACCATGACCAAATTGATCGTGTGTAAATAAATTTACCCTTATATTTATGAATTTTCTTTTAACCACAAATTACGGATATGACACAAAAATGAGAGTTTACAAAGAAATATCTTTGAATTACGATTTGATTATACACATTCTTCTTATCGTTACCATGTTTCCTAATCCATTAGGACAGATGGGATCCGCTACCTGTGCTTAAAGATTTAGCGAAAATACTGATTTTAACATGGAATGACTGCCGCCAGATTTCCACAAACCCAAAGTGAAAATCATACCTTTCTTAGGTTAGGTCACGTTCTTCGAAATCTAACTTCTTGAACGTGCCGAGCAAGTGATAATTACAAATATGTAGGTACATAATCCGATATTGGTCTGAAAGAGAGCGTCGGTGTTAAAATAAGAAGAGGCATGCTCCGTTGGTTCGGATATGTAGCAAGAATGCAGGATTTGAAGAATGACGAAGCAGATATACAATGCAAAAGTGGAAGAATGTAGGAGCCGAGGAAGGCCAAGACTGACCTACCATGACCAAATTGGTCGTGTTCTATCAGAAGGTGATGTCAGGAACCCTAGAAATCGGCGAGCGTGCATGAGAAGAGCAATTAATGTTAAAGAAGCGTGTGAGATATGTAAGGATCGAGTCACGTGGCGCTCGGTTCTCTCTGCCTACCCCGTAAGGGTTTTGGCATGAAGTTATAGGTAAATATATCCGAAAACACGAATTTAGTGGTACATGATTTGAACTGGTGGCCAGTTGGTCAATACATCGGTTCCTTATCCACCGGGCTATCATTTTATTGTACACTTTATTATCACATATATAAATGTTATTACTGTATGTAATGTTATGAAGTTCCCGTAATAAGTACGCGTTGACGCGTGCGCGTGATAGATGAGCTTTAACTGACGTATCAAACAAAATTTATTCATTGCTGTATTAGTAGAGCGACGAATGAAATTTCTTCTGAAAACCATGACGTGTATAAGAGAATAAATGGAATTTCAAATTATATTTACCATTTCCAGAAAAAAATAAAAATTTGGTACATAGAGTGCAAATGTCTCAATGTTTAATTACAATTGTCTTTGATTTAAATAATACGTCCTTTTTTTTATACTACGTCTGAAGCATACAAGCATACGGCCCACCTGATGTAAAGCGGGTACCGTAGCCTATTTGCGATTGCGATATATTAACTATCTCCTCTGCTGCTTACACAGCAACTCCTTGGGAGCTTACTGGTGGCCTCACTCACACGCAGGAACACAACAACCCTCTAGGGAGTTGTTATTTGGCTGCGGTTTTCTGTGATGTGGAGGTACTTTCCCAGACGGGCTGCTTTGATGCGCCCTACCTCTCTTACAACATCCAGATCAAGACAAACAGACATGTTCATGCACACAAATGTTTGCCTTGTGTGGTAATCGAACCCATGAGCGTTGGTGTCAAAGTCGCGTCATTCACGACTGAGCAACCAAGCTCGTCAAAAGATGACCCAACGAGTTATCAGGACATACCGCTTGTAGCTCAAACCAATAAACCACTTGACTGCGCATGATGGCGCCTTCCGCGCGCACATATAGGTACCTAGTGTTTTAGCGCCTCAATAACTCAAAGATTCAAATCTATTGACCCATGGGAGAATATTTCAACCAATAAGCCTAGCCAATAAGAGCTACGCGTTCTACTTTACTCCTCAACCCGCAGCGATGACATTCGTTATCTAAGTAAAGTCGTTGTTGTCGGTTCTCCATAGCTTATTTCCTTCACGGGTTAAAGCCGACAGGTGCAGAGAATCCTTCCAAATTAATTTATCTCACTTGCAGAATTTCATATGGTGTCAATTAGAATTCAAATATTTCAAATTTGGAATCAATTCAAACGGAATTTCAAATTTGTTCGTGTAAAAAAATATATTAAAGCATTACGTAGCATACATAACATTTAAAATATGTTCATTTCCATTGGTATAAATAACGAAATGTTTGTTATAAAAACGAAGTTATCCTAAAAGACGTTTTAGCGAAATTAAAAGTAACCGTTACTCTCTTTCTCCTTTCGCAAATTAATATGCACGGAAAGCTGACATTATCAAATCGATGTACCTATATTTTTCTGTCTATAACTTTTCACGACCATAAAGCTTACAATATCTTTCTTTTGCAACTTCAAACCCTTCATTATACTTTATTAAAACTGCCTCAATTTTTCCGGGTTGTTCTCTAATCGCCAATTATAAAATATCTCTAATTATTTCGCTTTGATACTCGTAAAACGAAAAGTTGTTTCTTTTATGTTATAACGAGTGACTACGGGTCACTTTTAATTTTAAAAGCGCCTTCTCTTCTATCTCTTCTGAATGCAGAACACGCGTTCTGTTGTTGACAGATAATTTAAACAAAGCACTAATTGCTTGGTAGTTAGAAAAATGTTCTGTGATGTCGGTCCGTGTGACGGAGATAAACTGCTTTTAAAAGCATTAGAGAGAAAAGAAATTTGAGACTTAGAGGAAAAAAGAATAACTTGATCACCTCAAATTCAAGTGTATTTATAAAGATAAAAATCCTTTATTTGCCATTAGGCCCTAACAGGTACTTAGACACGTCATAAATTTCTTAGATCAGATTCTACTGTAAGTTTTAAACATTTCAAGGTTTTAATTTATTTTTTTATCTGCCAGCATTTCCAATTTTTTTTTTTATATAATTCATTGCTCTTGTCATGCACGCTCGCCGGTTTCTAGGGCTCCTGACACTACCTTCTGATAGAACACGACCAATTTGATCATGGTGGGTAAGTCTTGGCCTTCCCCGGTTCCTACATCCTTCCACTTTTGCATTGTAACTATATCTGCTTCGTCATTCTTTCATCCTTCATTTTTTATACATGTCCGAACCAAAAAATATGAGCATGGTAAATATATATACTTATTTCGAAATCGCTTAACAATAACTCACATTATGAAACCATTACCAACATTAAGCTATAATGTGAACAAGTTACCAAGTACTTAATAGATTGTAGTTATTATCTAACAAGTTACGTACTCGCTACGTCTTTGTTGATCGAGTTATAAGTTGTATGACTAAGAATTTTGTTCCGCAGAAACTTTATGAAAATGTGACATTTATGCATCTATATTTTGGGGTGAAGGTGACTTGCCACTCTTAGTGCCAAAATTGACATCACTCGCAGGTGATCGTGCATGTAAAATATTTTTTTTAAATCGAACGAAATGAAAATAAACTGATCTTACAACAAGGAGAATTTTTATATACCACTAAGGTAACAAACAAGCTTGCCTGATGGTATGTATGTACCCTAGCCTATGCCCAATGGCAACACCAAGGGTGTTACTCGTGCGTTGGCGATCCTGTAAAAGCTTCTTGGCGCCTATGAATTCTTGCATATACACAAATATATTTGAATTTAGAGAACCGTTTGCTTTTTAAGTTTATCTATGTAGGTGAAATTCCTAAAAATAATTCGTATTTACACAAAATTCATAAGAAGGAACGGTGCTCTGTCGCCCAGATACCTGCTCTACAAGCTAAAATCCACAGCTGGAAAGCGGAAAAGAGCGATCTGGGATGGATTTTTTTTATATTCATCTTTGTATGCCATATGACACACAAAAAGCGAGAGTTTATTGTGAGACATGTTGCATATAAACACTAATGTATCAAAAAGTCCATCCCGGATAGCTGACGCTTTTTCCGCCCTTGTGGGGTTCGTTTTTACATATAAATATAATATGACAAAACAGTGCAGTACCGTTTCTCCTCTGTATGCCAAGCGATTTTATTTTATTTTAGTTTAGTAGCAATTGGCGACATAAGTTTACTTTTATCAATTTTAGGTCAATAAAAAATGGAGACATTAGAAGATAATGGCAAGTTTCTTTTGGCACTTCTTCTTCTCCAATGGTCATGTCATGTCATGAAAAATTAATAAGATACAATATTGAGAATGTAAGACGTGTCTAAGCGCCCGTGAGGGTCTGAAGGCAAATAAATAATTTTTATCTTATCTTATCTGACGTTAGGAACATGCAAATTCGGAGGCATGTATTTATGTCGAATTTTCAATCATATTTGTAATATCACTTTAATATTTTTTCTAATTATGCTTAATAGCTGAGCCCTTCATTTTGTAATAGAATAAGTTTTATGTGATAAACTGACGAAGCCATATAACTTAAAAGTAACTTTAACAACTTTTTTCATAAGTTTCTAAAACAATAAATGGGATCCAACTTTTGCAACTAGCTCACTTACAAACAATATTTGCCAGCGTCGCGGAATGCCTTGAAGCTTGACATTAATTGCTTATTATGTATGTATGTATACCTTCATGCAAGATCTCTTGCAGGGTAGGCAGAGTGAACGGAGCGCCATAAGACGCAGTCCTTACGTATGATTCTTTAACACGTACACTCGCCTGTTCCTTAAGTTCCTGACATCGCCTTCTGATAAATTACGATAAATTTGAGTATTATATGTAGGTGAGTATTCATCTTCCTCGGCTCCGATATCCTTCCACTTTCGCATTGCATTTCTATTTTGTTATTCTTTCATCGTGCATTCTTTGTACATGTCCGAATTAATGAAGCATGCTTATTGAATTCTTATGTACTACTCTATTAATAACTCAATGAGCATGCCTTTTCTTATCTTAACACCGACACTCTTTTTCCGATTAACTCTCCTTCTTAGATCATCATTACTTGCCTATTATAACTATTGTTAATCCCGGTGACTTCCACTCATAAAGTAAAACCAGATCTAATTGTAAATAAGAGGCTCACTTAAAGTCAAAGCTGACATCGTCTGCATTTAGTGCACCCCACTGATTAGAGAAGAGGTACAACTTAAGAGAATTAAAGATATGTATGGCACATCAAAACACCTCCTCTGGGTAAGGCCTCCGTCTCACAGAAAACCGCGGCCAAATAACAACTTACTGGAGGGTTGTTGTATTCCTTCGTGTGAGTAAGGTCACCAGTAAACTCCTAACGCCTTGCTGTGTTAGCAACAAAGGTAGCATCACGGGAGTGATACTTAATAACAAATAACACTTTCCTGAAAAGTAATTGTCATGCAAGTTAATACACACACAATATACAGGCATATAGAGTAGATACCGTTTTTTAAAGACCTAAGTATGTGGTCGGTATAAGCACATATAAATACGGCTCTGAAGGCCCAGGAACCCAGAGGACGGGAAAGGAGGAATCCTCTAGGCAGCGCAGACGGCAACAAATACATCCGAGCGGACAAAGAAACAGATCCCGGCTTTCGCGAGAAAATTCTCTCCAAGCACATAACCGGGGTGGAGGTAGGGCATGTCCGCTGGACGCTGGATCTATCTCCGTCAAGAAGAGCATTTATTTGAAAGGTTTAGCACAAGGAATTTAATCAGAAGAAATTTGTAGGAGTAGGAAGTTTCTGGGATTGACTTCCCCTCTTGGCAAAGTGAGAGACAGCAATATGACAAATAAGGCATTTAAAACCTCAAAGAGATGGCTAGTCAAGTGAAGCTCAACTGCCGTGCACCACGGATTATCAAATATCTAACACTATTGGGACCTAAACTGTGAGTTGTTACCTAACACTTCGATTCCAATAATATAGATTGTAGAACCGCCTAAACGCCTGGTAATTCTCCCTTGTTGCCACCAAATTAGAATAGTATACTACCCCGGATGTGACAAGGAATTTAACAAACGTTTTTAATATTGTCTTAGGTTTTCGCGATTGTTACACATTGAAATTAAACTATTTTTAACGGAAGTATCGCGTGTTCGACCTGCCGAGTCTATCCTGCGACCACGGATGCTGCAAAGCGTTCTAAACGTCAGGTTTCAACAAAATAAATAAAACACGCGATACTTCCGTTAAAAATAGTTTAATTTCAAAACGTTTTTAATTTAAAACTTGTTTCAACTCCCGCTAGATTTCCGCGTCTTTGTGGAGTTAACTGAACAAAAAACGATAGAAATTATTGTTTAATATGAAAACCGGCGAAACATACACAATTTAGAAGTATTTCTATTAAAACAGTTCTTTATAATGCTTTGAAATTTAATATACGATGCAAGAAATTAACTTTTCAAGTTGTGATGCATTGAATTAATTTTATTTGTTCATGTCGCCAGGGAAACTTCAAATAAATTCGTAGATAATACATTCAAATTAGAATAACGATTTTATTTCTAGCTGTATACAGTGCGGTTTTAATTATCGTTGTTGTTGTAGTACAAAGTACAAAGACGGACTTACACCTAAAAGATATCTCGTTCAGCCAAAATAACAATTGATGTTGTATATTGTTGGTTAAAATTAAAATAGAACATAATTCGTCATTTAGACGAGATCGGTGGCTCAGTCGTGAATGACGCGACTTTGACACCAACGCTCATGGGTTCGATTCCCACCCAAGATAAATATTTGTGTGCATGAACATGTCTGTTTGTCTTGGTCTGGATGTTTTAAGAAAGGTAGGGCATCAAAGCAGCCCGTCTGGGGAAGTACCTCCACCTCACAGAAAACCGCAGTCAAATAACAACTCCTTAGAGGGTTGTGCGTCCTGCGTGTGAGTGAGGTCACTAGTAAGCTTCTAAGATGTTGCTCCTAAGCAGAGGAGGCAGCGCGCGAGTGATACTTAATTTATTACAAGCGTTAATAGGCCACGGTAACTACTTTACATAAGGTAGCCCGTATGCTTGAATGCTTCCCGACGTTGTATAAAACAAAATAAAGTGCCTATGCAATCCGAGCATTAAAAAAAAAATTAATAAGCGTACGTACATGCACTGAGATGGAAAGAAAACAGTTTCATAACAAATACGACAATATTTACTTAAATATGGGAGTTACCTTTATAAAATAACACTATAATATACTCTATAGAATATAATAGAATAAAAGAAATCATACTAATATTAAAATTTTAAAGTATGGATGTATGGATGTTTGTTCGTTTTCACGCCTCAACGGCTGAGCGCATTTTAAAGAAATTTGGTAGTTAGATAGATGAGATACAGGATTAATACGTAGGCTAATTTTGATCCCGGTGATATGTTTTCGTTGAATATTGTTTGGATGTTTAGATGTTTAATCTTACTAAATGTGGATGATTCATTTTGCTTTCAGGTATCAGCGGCTTTTTCTCTACTACTATGCCACAGGAACTTATCTGGCGGTGTGTTCCTGTGGAGTCACCCCTTCGCGAAGACTCTGCTTTACCAAGAGATTCCCCGCTTTTAGATAACTTTAGGTGGGTTGCTCCCGTGTTTCGAGTGCCCAAAATCTGCATGTGCTCGTCAAAAGTAAGCGGTCTTATAATATCGTCTACAGAAGTATATTGTAATTGAAATGTGAAGTTGCTTAGGATTATAATATCAACTATGATTATCGTATTAACGACTGAACGGTTTTGATTTTTTATTACCGAAAGATTTACAACTCCTGTAGGATAGTTTTTTTTGTATAGATTGCTTATATGACGCATAAATTGATAATTTAACAGATGTGTCACTTTTATTCCTAGCAAATGCACGGCTCCTGGAATATATCTAGAACGTAGAGAATCGTAGAATTCATAGAATCATAAATTTCAAATGTCGTAGAGGGCCTATTATTAATGTAAAAGTCTAAAAATTATTAAAAAAGATGTATTTGTCGGTAACTTCTATTTTCAAATCAAAACGGAGCGACGGATTGACGTGTTTTTTTTATTTGGAGATTTATTTTGTACGGAGGGTCTGACAGTGACATAGGCTACTCTTTACCACGGTAAAATATTTTACACCAACAGGAAGGCGTTGTTTCCCTATGACCACGCGGGCGAAGCTGCGGGTAACAGCTAGTTAAGAATAAATAAGCATTTATCAAGCAGATGTCGATTTTGTTCTGCTAATGTTTAGGCTTATACCGGATGATGCAATTTTCACACGTTTTACTTTTTTGTAGTGTCTCCACGAGATGTTAAGATAGCTATCATACTCGTACGATATGGCATACTTTCACCATACTTTCGAGCCGATTCTGAGGAAGATTCTCCTATTACTCTAATAATCTTTCAGAGTAACGGTTGAGGTTCTTCGCTGTAAGCCCGCTTCACGATTATTGCAACAGTAATCGTTAAGTTCACATACCTCAAGGCCGTAATCTTGGCAGTTCAATCCAAGTATTTAAGAAGTTTCTCTTTCTCGAGGACATCGTAATATTAGGAAAGGTGACGTCGACGAGAATTACATAATTGGCGACATTGTCCTGTCTGTGATGTACATTATCATTTTCGGAAACTGGTACTAGTACATACTTATAGTATCTATAGTACATAAAATATTGGTATATTTGAAAGCAAGTTGCTGATGTATAATTCTAGTTACATGTCTGTGTCAGTACTTACTGTTAGTAAGATGAGAGTACAATCAGAAAATAATGCCTGACGGTACATCAAAATATGCCTCTGGTTTTTTGTTCTAACATTGCCAATATCTAATTCTTTTTTTTTTTTTTTAATAGTAGTCATATCCACAGGCTCTTTGGCCCGTGCCTTTGTTTGTTTGTCATTTTCTTTTTGTCAAATTGTTAGTTTTTTTATTTATCGCTCCGCAAGTGCGATTACAATAAGTGCCTTATTATTATTTTTATTACGAGTTTTTATTTTAGTTTTTGTTTTAAGCAGAAAGAGGGACGAGAGACGCGGGCAGACCAGTCCCTCCGAGCGGCACCCGTTCACGAGTTGACGCAGAGGGCAGCCATCACCGTGTTCAACCATATTTTAGGGAACTCGATGACCCGCCCCCCAACGCCGCCGCCCGTCTAGACATTTTAGTGAGCACGACTGCTGGCATCTCTCATCTCTATCTCTGCTTTAGTTACTTTTGTTTCTTCCGGAAAGGAAGGGAGATGGCAATATCTAATTCTGCAATATTTAGTTTTGCATTTAGTGTAGGAATTTCGAACCAAAATTCAGCACAATCAAATAACAATTATGAGTAGGAAGCTTCTGAATAATAATATATCATCTATTTGGGTAAGGAGAGGATGTACCCAAACAGTTTTGGGTCGCCAATGTACCTTTGCTAGTTTTTTACTTATTATTGACTTTACTGTAATTTGACTGCTAAAATTCGAAATTTTCTATGTAATCAAAATACTTACAACTGATGAATAAACTAGTGCACTTAGGTCTTTATGACGTAAGCAAAAAAGTACCAAAGCTCATGCTAGATCGCCTCTTATCAATATCGCGAACAGTGTGTGCGTGTTACTCGTAGTTTACTTATGAAAATGCGTAAATCTAGCACACTTTTCAAAATATGATGAACCTATTATGCTATAAATATAAATGTTCAGAGTCCTGAACATTGTTGTACAAGTTATGAGATCTGACATTTCTGATGGATGACATTTCGAACTTGCAAACTATCAGTCCATTTACAATAACTTGTGTACAAGTGTATACCAGCGAAACAATGGGTAACAAATATATCAAACTTAAACGAGGCTCCAAAATTGATAGTTATATATACCTATGTCGTTTAATTTGAAACTTCTTTTCTTCTTGAACTTAGGTACAGGTTGACAGAAATTTTACTATAAAATCGCTATTTTTAGATTTCTGTATCCGAAATACCATAGTTTCGTATAATTCCGTACCGTGATGACTTCCAATACAGCATTGAGAAATTAGTATGTATATATGTATATGTATGTATATCTTCACGCCAAGTCCCTTGCGGGGTAGGCAGAGAGAACCGAGCGCCATAAGACGCGGACCTTGCATACTTCACTCGCTTCTGTGACATTCATAGCTCTTTTCATGCACGCTCGCCGATTCCTAGAAAAGAAATTAAAAAATAAAAGAAATTCCTAGAGAAATTAGTAATCTTTTAAAAAGATTTACGTAAGTTTTTAAGTAACATTCAAAAATATTTAAAATTTCCCTATTAGCGTTGTAAGTTTGTAATACTAGAAATCTGAACGTATTCAAAATGACGCACTTTGATCCAAAATTAAAAGAAAAGTTTATTGCAATCAAATGTAATATTATAATAGATATTGAAATCGATGTCTAAATCTTTAAATAAATTACATTTTCTTCGTGATTGACAAAAATTGAATCTCAGTAAATACGAAATCCACACAGTGTGTTTTGTTTCGTACTACCCATTAGAATTGATGATTAAATTTTTGACAAATCTTATGAGGTTATTGTTATTTATTTTAAATAAAAAGAAATATATTCTTAAAAAGTATATAGAAATTTCGATGTCAGGAAGATCTGGACAACAAAGAAAGTCGACTTTAATGAAAAAGCAAAGTTTTTTTTAGAAATCTTCCAAAAGATACACCACTCTATTAGACAAGGCATCGGTCTCATGGAGCCGGAGTATAGAAATTAGTATGGAATGTATTGCGTTCAAGTAGTTTATATTCAAAGGCTTTTATTTAATTATTAATTGGAAAATCTAAGAACCAATGTATGGTTTACGGTTGATGATGAAGTGTTGGAACAAGTGGATGAGATTGAATATCTCGAATGTGATTTCAGCAGGGATGAAAGGTACACCGCTGATGTGGAAAGACGAGTGAGTGCTGGGAATAATGTGAATAGAGCGTTGGGAAAACTTCTTGATAGTAAAAGCTTGTGCCAGAAGGCACAGGTCGCTGTACACAATGCAGTGCTGGTCCCAACACTTACTTATGGCAGCGAGACCTGAGTATGGCAGAGAGATCGTGAAAGAATAAACGCGGTCGAAATGCGAGCGTTGCACAAAATTTGTGGCATAACGCTTGTAGACCGTATTCTCTATAATGATGTTAGAAACAGAGTTGGTCTGAAAGAGAGCGTCGGTGTTAAAATTATAAGGGGCATGCTTCGTTGGTTCGGACATGTAGAAAGAATGAAGGAGGAAATAATTACGAAACAGATATACAATGCGAAACTAGAAGTATGTAGGAGCCGAAGAAGGCCAAGACTTACCTAACATGACCAAATTGATCGTGTTTTGTCAGAAAGTTATCTTAGAAACCGGCGAGCGTGCATGAGAAGAGCAATGAATGCTAAAGAAGCGAGTGAGGTGTGTATGGATCGAGTCATGTGGCTGTCGGTTCTCTTTTCCTATCCCGCAAGGGATTTGTCGTGAAGTTATAGATAGATAGATTTTAATTGGAAAATCTAAGTGATTTTCATTGAAAAGGATTTTTTATCCTGTTCAATTAGCAACTCTTTTTTTTAACAATAACTTTTACATCATTAAGGCGGAAACATCTGCCCGGGGTTTGCTGGTATATTTTAAATTACTAACTCCGAATATCGCTAAATATTTAAATGATTTATTATGGTTATTTTCAATAAATTATTCAACCGGAGTGACACAAATTACTACTTTGACAGTTTGTACTTATATTGGTTTGCATAATCCCAATCGCTAGTACCGTAAACATTGAAATTATTATGATTTCATGGAATCCATCTGTTCTTGTACATAATTAATTACGGTTTATAGGACAGTAAAGGGCTAACCATTAGAGACAAAGTCTTCATGGTAAATCCTTTATGGTATCCTGGCAACCGGCCACACCTTTTAAGTTACACAAATGAGTAAAATTTTTACATTAATGATTTTTACGAGTACTGTTTATTATGTCGATTTTACGAGCTCGGTGGCGCAGTAGTTAATAACGCGACTTTATCGTCGACGCTCGTGGGTTCGATTCCCATACAGAACACACTTTTGTGGGCATGAAAATGTCTGATTGTCTTGGTCTGGGTGTTTTAAGACAGGTAAGCACGTGAAAGCAACCCTTCTGAGCAAGTACCTCTACCTCATAGAATAGATGACATCGCGAGCGGCACTTAATATGTTGTTTTGCGTTCATAGGCTGCAGTAACCACTTTACGTCTGGTGATCTGTATGCTTGTAAGCCATACCTATCGACGTTGTCTAAAAAATACTTTAGCTAGGTGTCAGTCAATGCATACAATAACTAAACTAAGGGTCTGGTCGAAAACAGTATCTTTGCCAAATGCTCAGGATAAGTAGCGAATCCCGCTACCCCCACTGGATTAGGAAACGAGATATCGCTAGGAAGAAGAAGAAGTCTTGGTGATAGTTGCAAGGTCGACGCAAGTCGGCTTTTAGCAATTTATAAGTCGCTTACTACACTAGTGGTGCCGG
The DNA here is from genome assembly GCA_947507595.1 of Pyralis farinalis. Lineage (NCBI taxonomy): Eukaryota > Metazoa > Arthropoda > Insecta > Lepidoptera > Pyralidae > Pyralis > Pyralis farinalis. The sequence goes on along the minus strand of OX382273.1, from coordinate 28,054,055 downwards.
TCGATGGTAGACTAGATGGTAGATGGATCATGTACGGTTTGCGATTGTGTTGGTGGGACCCGAAACGAACTACCCATCATCTTTTTTAGGGTTCCGTACCCAAAGGGTAAAACGGAACCCTATTGCTGAGGCTCCGCTGTCCGTCCGTCCGTCCGTCCGTCCGTCTGTCACCAGGCTGTATCTCATGAACCGTGATAGTTAGACAGTTGAAATTTTCACAGATGATGTATTTCTGTTGCCGCTATAACAACAAATACTAAAAAATAGAATAAAATAAATATTTAAGGGGGCTCCCATACAACAAACGTGTTTTTTTTGCCGTTTTTATGGTACGGAACCCTTCGTGCGCGAGTCCGACTCGCACTTGGCCGATTTTTATTTTTCTATAATCGAAGGTAAAGGTATGAGGAAAGTAAACTTAAGATACTGTCAACGTAATTACAGCGTATTAATTCTGTTGTAGCGCCATGTTTTCATATCAACAGGATTTGATTTATACAATTTTCTAAACCGATATTGGCTGACAATGTCGCAATATATGCGACGATTATACGCACTCTGTAAAATAGTAAAAATACAGCCACCAAGTTGCGGGATAACAAAAACAGCAATCTAAATTTCCAATTGGTCTAAAACGGTGGTTTGGAATGGTGATGGTGGTGGTAGGTATCATTGATAGAGTCGTCAAATCGGTTTTGCAATTTCGGGGAGTAGTTCAAACAAACAAACAAATAAATGTATGGAAAAAACTTTATGTGCAGGTTACTCCCAGTAGATGTAAACTTACTGAAAGGGACTGTATTTAAGGAAAATCTGACAAAATTGATTTTAGATAAATGTTTTTATAATATGACGAATATTTGAACTGGCGACAATTAATATAATATTTTCGAAAATTGAATTATGTAGGTATTCCATTTATTTAATTTGCAATTGTTTTGACGTTTATTTACCATTTGTGATATGATTTTTCGCAATATTTTAAACTTTTGCACGTCTACGAGTAGGCTAAACACACAGCAAATAAACTGATTGATTGATTGACTTTGGTAGCATGAAATAATAATATAAGCTAATGATCTATATTTCGAAATCGCAGATAATAATAAATATTCCGAACAAATTATACAGCGCGTAATCCCAAACTAAGCAAAGCTTATGCTATGGGTGGGTAATACTACGTAAATACTTTTTCTTTTTACAAATACATATTTAAAATACATAGAAAACATCCAGAGCACGACAAACAGACATGTTCATGTACATAAATATTTGTTTTGCGTGGGAATTGTATTCACGAGCCTTTGTACTAAAGTAGCCATAGCTAGCCACTCCACTACCGGGCTCATCCACTTAGCTCTACATGCATTTAATATATTTTTGTTTGACAAATAAATAAAACTTTCTACTACTATATGGAAATTACAGGAAATCATAGACAAATAATAATTACATTTCAGAACAAACAGGCTGAATTTTTGTTTGCTATTATATAAGAAGAAAAAATTCTATGTTATTTTTTTATTTGTCACAGATTCGTAACCTAGTCTTTATTTCTAAAGATTTCCATTCCAAATCACGGTTCTAAAACATGAGCATTATTATGTGTCAAAATTTAACAAACAATGATATCTAAATTAAAACTCACTCAACAATACTGTCATGCAGGCGCGAAAACCACCGATACTGGCGTTTTCAATCACAAATTGGTCCAATCGAACAAATGAATCACAATAGACCGGTTTCGGGATTCGGGTACTTTATTTCACACATGATAGAGTTCAATTTTACTGAAGGCTAATAGTTTTTCACGGGGTTGCGCTAAGCTGATTCTTTTCACGGTTTTGGCAGTTTCCACGGCATTCTCGGCTGGAATAGCTTATGTTTCGATTATTTCTTGACTGGCTTAAAGTTATGAATTGATGAAAGTTTATAGATTGAATGATTTTTAACCAAGTATGATGTGTCTGTTTGTGTGTCTATCCGTGGCAAGGTAGTTTCAAAATTGCAGGATTGTTTTGAATGTAGTTTTTTTAATATAGTTAAACTTACATAAACGGTGCAGATCTGAATTTTTGTAACGGAAATTAGATCGGCCAATCCGTATATTATCTGCACTTTGCTTATTTGGTGAAGGGATTTCCACTGTGAAATGGAAATTTCTTTTTCTTTTTTTCTTTTCTTTCGCTTATCAAGTCTGTTATCACATTTCCTCTGACTCATTGTTACAGTCGTAGTGCATGTTATATATCCAGCTTCTCAGCAATATAGGCATTGTGCTTGAAGGGGTTTTATGAGTTTCTTTTTTAATTTCAACTTTACTTATTATATATTTAATGTATTATATATGTTATATATATATGTTGCCTTTATGATTTCACTCATGCATTTGAAATTGACTATAAAAGGTATTTTCGTGTAGAAATATAACTAATATGAGGTTTACCACATTGTCAAACGTCACAGTCTATGGGCGGGTAGCCATCGAGTGAGTGTCTACGAAGAGACACACAATATAATTATTACGTGTAATATACTTGTATCTTCTATGAGACTAGATGGAATAAATCAGACTGGGATGTCACTGCGCATTAGCTAAATTATTTACGTCTATTTTACGTCCATAAAAAACAAAAAAATATTGTTCTTTAAGTTGACATATACATATACGAGTATATACCTCATATATGAGCTATATTTGTAAAAGTGAAAACTTGTAATTGATCTTAAGTTGCTATCTTCTACCTACATAAATGAATTAACCATAAGTATTTCGACATAAATTAATACATTATCAGATCTAAACAAACCTGTCTCAGTTTTTATATTGGCTGGAGTACCTGCAAAAGAAAAATAAAATTATTAATTTTGTTTACGGTTTATAAACTCATATGTATAAATGTATAAATCAACATTTGTTGTTTCAGTGGAAGAAACTAGATATACAGTGATCCAAAATACCACTGTATATACAGGTTCACTACTATATTTAGATGCAAAGAAAATCTCATATTTTTTGTACAGCGTCAGGAGGCAAACAAGCATACGGTCCACCTGATGAAAAGTAATTACCCAGCCTATGAACGCTTGTAGTCCATTAAGTATAACTCGCGCTAAACCACCTCTGAAGCTCACATGCTGATGTTCTCTTATTTCTAAAAAGAATCAGGGTGCATGAAAGCAGCCCAACTGGGGAAGTACCTCCACCTCACAGAAAACCGCTGACAAATGACAACTCCCTCTAGTGTTGCTGTATTCGTCTGCGTGAGTGAGGTCACCACTAAGCTTCTATTGAGTCGCTGTGTTGAGCAGAGGTGGTATCGCGCCTGTGGTACTTAATGTATTGCAAGCGTTCATAGACTACGGTAATCGCTTTACATCAGTTCGGCCGCGTGGTTGTATGCCTCCCGATATTGTATAACAAAAAACATACGACAAACTGACGGAGCACCCATGAAAAGACTTCCGAATTGTTCTTTGGTACAAAACCTTCTTGCATAATTTGGCTCAAAAAATATTGTGGCCATAACTTCTTCTTTTTAAAGTTCGAAAAAGTTTTACAATTCATACACCTTACACTTACAATCTCATTAAAGAACGTCACATTTACATTGCATCTAGCGCTCATTCATCATTCCACATTTCACGTGCAAAGTAATATTAAAGGCAATCCGCAGAGACTTAAACAAGGAAAGTTAGGGTGAAGTTTAACTTTTAATAATACTTGAGTCGTTATTGCAAAATTGTTTACGTACACCCGAGAACGGTTACAGAACAAGAGACGGTATTGTGCGACGTCCTCAAACTTTGCGGCTTCGTTAGTGGTTCCCAAAGTTGTGTTAATGTTTCCTTCGTGTAAATATGACTGTGATTAAAGTATTACAGGTTCCTAAATAAACTAAAAATATATTCAAATTAGGTCTGGAACTAAAGAAGCAGATTCTAATTTGCATACTTCTTAAATTATATGTTGTAGATTAACAAATGAGAATGATAAATTAGAAGCGTCTTGCATTTCCGCCGGTTCTAGTTTATGTGATCTCATAGAAAATCCAACACGGCGTCCATAAAGTAATACAAAAACAAAGATTAGAACGATATACACTGATTGGTTTTTAATAGAACGTTTTAATGAATATATTTTGATAATATAATCAGTATATTTTCAGAGTGATGATGTATACATGATACATGATTCCTAAAAAATAAAAAATAATTTTATATTCCTAAATTATGTGTAATAACGCATTTTAAAAAGTTTTCATAGGGTGAGATAAAGTCAAGTGCAAATACATCATTTTTAATAAAATGGATCACTCATCTCAAAATAATAAAATAAAAAAAAAATGTGCAAAACGAAAACCGTTCTACGGCATCAAATTTCAACTGCCAAAGGAAAACAAGACTTCAATGTTGGTCACTTGCCTTTTTCTATTGTAAATGATAAACATTATAAAATATAACATAAAATTTAAATTATAATTAAAATAAATGTCGGTCGTTTAAGCGTAGTAACCCATCCTACTACATATGTCATTTGTCTTATTTAGACTTAAACTGGTACAAATAACGTTTATTTTAAATTTTAATTTACTCTTACAAGTAGCCTTACATTATATTTTTGATTATTTATAATAAAAATTTACCTACCTACATGAAACCTTGTTTATACTTTTTCAATGAACATTTTATGTACTACTCGGATTTTAGTTTACAACTTAAATTTTTTGCTTAATTGATATAAAACATAAAATTAATATTTATATAATGTTATATTGCTTCATCCATTTCATCCGTAATTATTTTTTCCACACTACAACAAGGTTGGATAGATAATATTTAAAACTATTCCAAATTAAATAGACATCACTAATAACCACTGTGATAGACAGAAAGTCCAAAGACGGATCAGGAGGGTTTAATTTTATTATTTTCATATGAAAGCCTATAAGATCTAAAGCATTCAATGCACAATGCTAGTTCAATAGTGGCTCTGCCTTTTATAAACACTATTTACCAAGTTTAATAATTTTTAATATTTTTATAAAATAAAATCGTGTCTTTATTAAATATGATATAACCAAATAAATGGAAGTATTTAATAAGCGATTGTTTTCCTGCGAGTAAACACCACTACTTTTGATATGGATTGTGACCATTAACGCGAATAAAAATCATGCAGTTGTACAAGCAGACTTAATTGAAAAATTTATACATACAAAATAATCTTTATGCAAATTTCAATTAAAATTTCAATCTACACCACAACAAATAGTGTCGAAAGTGACGAAAAATGTCGAAAAGTCGAAGCTGACTTTTTGCGCTGGTCATGTCATCAGATAATTATAAAAGGTTTCAGTCAGAGATTTCATGAATATTAATTAATTATAAATACATATAGAGCACTGAATATTTTGTGAAATTAAAAATATTATTTTTTTCATAGTATTTATTTAGGCATGAACTTTTCGACGATTATAAATGGAACATAATATTGTTAAAGTGTGTATTTGCTAGATTAATTGTCCTTCAATAAAATGTACTGGTACAGGTTTCTTTATGAAGGGTGCAATGTCGGTACTCGAATAAACTTCGGTTGGTACCTATGTCGTAACTTTTTACAGGATTCGAGACGCCGATATACGACTTTAATGACAGTTGTGCAAAGTCGAGTGAAAGTACTTGAAAGGTCTCATGAATTCGTTTTCTTTTTCGAATTCCTTAGGCTTTGGTGCGTAGCCTTCTGCTTCGACTGCTCGTAGGTATCTCGTAGCTAGCTACGAAAGAATGAGTAGATACTCACTGTAAGTTTGTGTCCACTTATTCTTGTATAGCCGCGAGGAGGGCTAAATATCTATAAGATTATATGTTATAATCGTCCATGTATTCTTTTAATCAATCAATGTGTTCTATTATTATAGGCTTCACCAATATTTGTTATTATATAATATTTTATGTTTATCTTGTGAGGTTTTCTTATTACATCCATTCTCATGATTATTTTTATATAACGATATAACTATTATTTATGTTTACGTGTTTAATCAAGGAATTGTTTTAATAATTAAAATTTGTTATCTCATAACCGTAGTATAGTTTGCATTAAAAAAGTCTCTCGACGTCTAGAAGACGACAAACATGCGGCCCGCCTGATGTAAAAAAGCTTGCAATACATGATGTATTTATCACTCACGCATTTCCACCTCTGTTGCTCACATAACTCTTTAGAACAACTCCACAAAAAGTTGCTCAAATACTGATAATCTCACTCACTCAAATGCAAATCAATCTTTCATCAGAGGTAGGCACTGAACTGTTCTGATGCCTACCTCTCTCCTAATATGTAACAGTTTGAAGCTATTCATACCTTTAAATTTTGTTTCTGGTCTATTTCACATATTATAAATTGTCTCTAGTCCCGAATTAAGAGTGAGTAAAGCATAAGGTAGTGCGTGAAAGATGTAAGAGAGTCGGTGTTCTATTCCAGCATTGGACCCTTTGGAAGCGAATATTCTCAAAATCATTAGATAACAAGCAGACTCTGTGCGTCATTTTAGCTTAGCTTAGCATCATCCCGTTTCCTATCCCGATAATATTGGTGGGGTGCGCAACCTAAGCCTAAACATTCCGTCGTCCGCCGTCAGACCTTTACAACCTAGAAGGGAAATCAGTCTTTTTTTACGTTAGGTCACACGCCTTTCCAAATATAATTTCCTCACTTTTCACCGCTGAGAAAGTATAATTACAAATATGTATATAAATCTGGAAACACGAATTTACTGTACAGACCAGCATTCGAACTTGAGACCAGTTTCTCAATAGGCCGATTTTTACCCACTGGGCTATAACTTGTATGTAGTTATTTATACATTTCACGTTTATTTCGTGTCTATTTACACACTATTTATCTACGGTGGCAACCGAAGATGCAAAAAAAACCAAATTTGAAATAAATTTAATTATAATGAATAAAATTACATTTAAAATATAAGCTAAGTATAACGACTACGGTCGATGTTGGATCCGAAGTGTCGCAAGGTACCGGGGCCGCGGCGGTGGCGCGATGCTCGTCACGTTGTGCACCGTCAGCTCCTCGTGTCCGTGGCTGATGCAATCGGCGTGTATTGGGGTTATTGCAAGTCGGCGATATTCACATGGTACGATGGTGTAACACCTCCCCCCGTAGACAAGCAACTAATTGAGAACCTTCTTCGAAAACTTAGTTGCGATAGGATCTGATCTTACTGGATGATGGGTGGAGATCTCGGTGTAGATTTCATCTCGAAGCGTCGTTTTGCCAGTTTCAGCTACCGGAGTCATCTCGATGGAGGCGTTTTCCTCGTTACGTTTCTTACTATATCTTCTAATGATAAGGGTGATGATGATTGCAGCTGCGCATAGTAATATCACGTACATAGGGATAGTGGTGTGATATAAGCTTTCGTTCGTGGACGTCAGGTGGATAGGCGACGTCATCGATATCTTTGCGTTGCTGGCATGCAGGTTTTCCAAGTTGATGGTGTTTAATTTTATGGGGTGTTCTCTTGCTAGGGATGCTGTCATCTCCTGAGAAGGCAGGTTCATTATCTTGATAGCTCGTCCTTTAACACGGTCGTTGCTGTTAACTATGGTGAACTCTGGTGTCTGTAGATAGCAGTTATGTGGTATGGTCGCTAGATAACTTCCTTTCAGGGTGGAGTATTGATTTTTCTCGCAGACCATCTGAATCTTCGTCGGTTTCGGGAGGCTGATTACGTAATGTTTGTCATCTAAGCGTTCCAGGGCTTCCCTAGTGAGGTTGACTGCGCTAGCCCTACATGAGTCGATCTTTTGGGAGATAATAAGCTGCTGGATGCAATCGACTTGATCTCGGGGCTCGTAGTTAATCTTCTTCTCACAGAGATACGTTATACTGGTCTTCGGACATTCTGTCTCTATGTACATGAATTGTTGCTCGTGTATTGCTATGTAAGGAGAGGACGGAATGATAATCTCATGATTTTTATTCGGGACTACGGATAGTTTATAAAGGGAGTAAGTATCAGGAGAGGCAATCGGTAATTTAAATATAATAACTATTTTACTATTACTGTAATATGATCCCAATTTGATTACATCATAATATTCTCTAGGACTTATCTCTAATATATTATCTCTACTATATAGATTCTGTAATCTATCTAACATAGACCTTAGTGAATTTAAGCTTAACATAGTATGATGGGTGCTTTTTGCACGTATAAATGCTAAAAGATTCTCTAACCTGATTAACTCCTCAGATAAATCTTCTATATTATCACCTAGGATAAGCAATAGTTGCGCCAGATGGGCATATTTAATTAAGTCGGTTTCTCTATTAGCATCACTAGTCATAATTAAGGATAAAATTTTCTCAATCTTATGCTGGTTCAACGTAATGTTATTTAATATATTAGTGTGTTCGATCATCCACTCTTTGCTTAAGCTTAATTGATTATTATATTCTGAGGCTAACTTTCCTACGTTATTCTGTAATGACTCGATGGCATTATCATATCGTAACGCGTCTGTGTAGTCAAGATTACCTGAGATGTCTTTTATAATAGAACCAAGACCGTTAATAAGACCTCTTTTTACGCGCGGGGTTGGTTCGAAGGTTTCCAACTGCTCAGATACCTTGCTTAATTTAGTTGTAAGATATTCTATGTGGGGCTCGTATAACGAAAGAGTTTTATTATTTAATTGGGGACGTACAGAGCTCAACTGGGACTTAACTAACTCAACCTTAGACTTAATGGCATCTATATCGATATGTTGTAGGAATGAATGATAATGGGAAATGATCTTAGTGGGACCTAACATAAAAGGGAGTATACCGGGACCATCTTCTAGGCTGTCAAGTGTTATTTCTTGCGCTTGAGCTGCCAGGGGCAGGAACATCAGTATTATCCTGTAACAACCGTGCTGTATTAGCGACGCGTTTTAGGCGTGACTTAGCGACGGGACCTCGTTTTTTCTTAGTGTAAATGTGTATAGGGAGGTCAGCTAAGACGGTGTCGTGCGTGTAACGCGGGGCTAGCTTTTGACGGCTTGCTAACGGATTTTTAATAAATACAGGCTGTTCCGGATTATACTCTTGTTCTGGCTCACGGTTTTTATTAAGGTTGTTAATTATATCTGTACGGGTATTAAGAGACGTTTCGTTTATTAACCTATAGACTTCACTCATCCTAGAGCGGTGATCTTGAATATACTGCTGTAATAGATGCTGCGATAGGTCAATACCTATAGGGTCGCGGGGATCAAAATGTCCTGTTATAACTTCAAGTGGTCGACACTTAGTAAAAGAATGGAAAGAACTATTATAAGCTAACAAAGCATAGGGTACTAGGTTTACTACGGGTTCACTACGTTGTTGTAATTTAAGTATGCGTAAGTGTTCTAACAGGGTGGAGTGAAAGCGCTCTACCATACCGTTATCATTAGGGGTGTGTGCTAATATTTTATGGTGGTGGATTTTATGTACTCGAATGAACTCTGCAAATAACTGGTTAGTAAACTCAGTGCCTCTGTCAGTAACTATTATTGAGGGCACTCCGTGGTGAGTACAGTACTTCAATAAAGCTTGAATTACACTGATAGCGGTACCGTCTCGCAAATGATATGCTTGCGCATATTTTGAGAACGCATCTACTAAGGTAAGGTATTTTTCTGTATCTACTGTAAATAAATCTAGGTGTACCAGTTCAAATGGTTTAGCTGGGGGTGGAACTATATGTAACTGCTGCTTTATGGGATTGCGGTCGTACTTAGCCTGACCACATATATTGCACTCACTTATGTATTTAGAAATATGTTCTTTCATTTTGGGCCAGAAATACTTGCATGAAAGGGCAAGGTAACATTCATCAATACCACGGTGGTTGGTCTTTCCTTCATGGTATTTTTTGATGATTTCCTGCTGACGTAAGTACTGCTTGACATTTTCTAATTCACCTTTAGTTAGTACTAAATTCATGCATGAGCTCTTAAAGTTTTCCTGAATTATAGGAATGATAGAATACATCTCTAGTGGGGGATTAATAAGTATACCTGTCTTTACTTTGGGATTTACAAATTCTTTTATAGCATTAACTACATCGTCACAGAGGTTGGATTTAGATAATTGAATAACTGTACGAGTGTGAGTTTCAAAGGGCTTAGATACGACAGTTTTTCCTTTTATATCGCCTACAACAGTGAAAACTATCTGCCTGTGGAATTTGTTTAGCGGATCGTCTGTAATTGGTACTTCCAGTATCGGTTTTTCAGCATCCGTGTGAACTGTAGCAGTAGCTGAGTTATCTATTGATGGTTGGTTTTCGCTAGGGTTGGCAACGATAGAACTTACTTCCTCGTTGTGCAATTCTATGCGTGACAAGGCGTCTGCATTGGTGTTGCATTTGCCTTGCTTGTAAACCACAGTGTAGTCGTATTCGCTTAACTTTAGTCTCCAGCGTGTCAAGCGAGAGTTGGGCTCTTTGAGATTCATGACCCACTGAAGGGGCTTATGATCAGTCACGATCTTAAATTTACGACCAAATAAGTATGGACGGAAGTACTTGGTCGCCCATACGATTGCTAGCAACTCCTTTTCGATTGTACTGTAGTTTAGCTCACTGGTGTTTAAAGTTCTCGAGGCATAAGCTATGGGTTTGTCACTACCAATGGTACCTTGGGAGAGCACTGCGCCTATTGCTACGTTTGAGCCGTCTGTTGTTAAGATGAAATCCCTACTGAAATCTGGATATTGCAGAATAGGATCATTAGTAAGTAGAGTTTTGCATTTTTCAAAACAGGTGACATAATTTTGATCGAGAGTTATCTTAGAACCTTTTTTAAGACTTTGTGTTAAAGGTTTAGTTATCCGAGCAAAGTCCGGGATAAATTTGCGGTAATATCCTAACAATCCTAAGAACCTCTTAATTTCGGTCGGGGTCTTAGGCAACGGATAATTTTCTACTGCCCTGATTTTATCCGGGTTTGGTTTAATGCCATCTCTACTGATCACATGCCCTAAATATGCTGTCTCGAGTTTTAGAAACTCGGACTTATCCATTTGAATTTTTAGGTTCGAATCTCTAAATCTCTGGAAAACTTTTTCTAGGTTAACCATGTGTTCCTGTAATGACGTGCTGAATACAATGACGTCATCAAGGTACACGAGGCATATGACATTCTGGAGGCCTCTTAAGACATTATCCATCACGCGTTGAAACGTAGATGGAGCGTTCTTTAGACCCATGGGCATTCTGAGAAACTCATAGTGCCCGTTTTCTACATTGAATGCTGTTTTATGAATGTCTGAGGGTTCCATTTCCACCTGATAAAATCCAGAAGTTAAATCAAGTGTACTGAAATACTGACAGTTCCCAAGTTTATCCAGGATGTCCGAAATGTTGGGTATCGGATACTTATCATCGATGGTCTTTTCATTTAACTTCCGGAAATCTACGACAATGCGCCACTTAGTTCTTCCGGAAGCGTCCGCTTTCTTGGGCACTACCCATATGGGAGAACTCCATGCTGAGTGTGAAGGTCTTATTATACCCTGCTCTAACATTTTACCTATCTGTTCTCTAACCTCTTGCTTGTGAACAAAGGGGTATCTGTAGCTCTTTGTATAGACGGGTAACTCATCAGATGTTCTAATGGCATGCTTTATTTTATTTGTAAAGGTTAGGTTCTCACCATCGATATAGAATACATCGGAATAACGCGTACATAAGTTTTCTAAGTTCGCGCGCTCCTCAGCGTTTAGGTGGTCCGTGCGTAGTCGCGAGAGTACGTCACTAGCGCGTGGAGTAAGGCGGTCCGTGCGTGTGCACTCGACGTTGTATACCTCTGCATTTATATGACGATCGACAGAAAATATGACGTCATGGTGGCTAGGGTTTGATACCTCTAAGTAACCACGACTATTCTTTACACTAGTTAAACATTCGCCTATGATGCAGTTGGCGACAACTTGTTCAGGTACAAGTGCATCACCATCTCGTATATTAATTGGTAGCTTGACTAACTTTGACGAATGGGCAGGTATAATTTCCTCGTATAAATTCACGTTGCATGAGTCATATATGTGTATGGGGTTACATGCGTTGCGAGTATTAAGGGTCTTATTTTTAAAATCTATATTCGCTTCCCATTTATCTAATAGATCCGATCCTATTAAGCCATCGAAATAGTTATGGAATTTATATACATGTAATGTTATATAATCGCTATCGCTGAACTCTGTAAAGCACGGCAAAGTAATAGAATAGTTGCACCGACTCGATGCGTGTACATTAACTACCTCGAACGGATCATAATTTAATTTATAGTGTGGGAAATATTTTTTTACAGAATCCGGACTAATGAAGGATTGATTTGCTCCTGTATCTATAAGTAGTTTTAAGGGAGGATCCGATATAGATATATACGGTAACTGTCTCTGTGTCTGTAGGTTAAGTTCTATTTTGGTTTGTCTGATTGTGGAGGTTTCTGAAAATCCTCACCGGAGTCAGCTAATGGAAGTTCCATGGGGTGTTCAACATTATATTCATCACCAGAATTCATTGGCTGGCCTTCATAGTAAAAATTATCAGAATAAGGAAATTGTTCATACTGTTCGTGGTCATACCAACTGTAATCTGAGTCACTATTGTTCGACTGATCGTAGTATGGGCCGTATTCATAGTCGAAGCAATCGTTGTAATTTATTTCGCGAGTTTTAAAATAATTACTCGGCGGAGGGTTGCCAAATTTACGCCAATCATGTCCGCTTGGTGGCAAGGGTTTACTTACGAAGTGACTTATGCCGCTCATAGGCTTGGGGCCTTGAGTAACGGGTGTAAAGGATGTATTACGTTGGGGCATTCTAAAAACGTTACTTTGCGGTCTATAATTTGGTGGTAAAGCTCGGAACATTTGCTGTGTCCTCGATGGACCTTGCATTTGCTGTGGGGGTTGATTATGGTTCGCTTTCCAGTGCGGGGGTTGCTGGTTAGGATATGGGGGTTGCATCCGCGAGGGGCCTGGCATGTTAAATGTGAATGGTCTAGCTTGTTGCATACTGGGGTTAAGCTTAGGTTGTGCATTAGGGTTTAACATACTCTGAACTTGGAATTTCCTATCCGGTAATCTCTCATTACGCTGTTGTAGATATAATGTATTAGTTTCTTCCTGCACGAATTCTAAAGCCTGCTCTATAGATGTGGGACGCATGCACCTAATACGCGCACCTAGTGGATCGCGCAATCCGCGTAAAAATGATTGTAATGTTAATTTCTTATAGAGTTGTCTCTTAGCTTCTACGGTGGTGGCTAAGCTATCATGCAGTGTTACGTATGTCATGATAGTACTAAAGAGATTCTGGCAGCGTTCGTAAAATTCTTGGGCTGTATTCTGATCTTGGGTTAACAAGGAAAGGTCATTATATAGCGCGGTTTCATCGCGATGGTCAGCAAAATTATTTATTAAGGAATTACGTATGCCATTCCAGTCACTCGGAATTCCATTGGAATTTATAAGACGCGCGGCTGGACCAGTGATTTTATTTAATATACCGTTAAGCAAAGATTGGTTTTCTAACTCAAATCCTGGGTTGGGGTTTATATGCCTTATTACTAACTGATCACAAAGACTGATAAATCTTGTGAGCACGTTTGGGTTCCCATCAAATTCTGGGACTAACCGTAACGATCTAAAAATAGCATCTAGGGGGTCTCTGTGCGAGCTATGAACAACAATTTGTTCTTGTTGCGCCATGGGTTCTTGTTGCGCCATGGTATCTATATCTTCTACGCTTATATGCCTATTTAAATCTAATCTAGACTGTCTGTCCGACCTCGGGTTGCGATAACCCGATTGCCTGGGATGGAAAATCTTGGAAAGTTAAGAAAGGACTTATTACAAGGGATAAGCAAACACTAGAATAATTCAAGTGTACTTACAAAATCATTTGGTATCTCTTGCTGTATCGATGTCTGGATACGCCTCGGCTGCTGAGCACGGTAGTTGAAGAATGTAGATTCGTGTCCTTGATGAAGGCTTAGGAGCACAAACAGTGGCTATGCGGAGCCTGCAGGGCTATTTATGTTCCTGATACGCGTCGCGCACTGCTTCAAGGATCCTACCGACTGCGCCATTTATCTACGGTGGCAACCGAAGATGCAAAAAAAACCAAATTTGAAATAAATTTAATTATAATGAATAAAATTACATTTAAAATATAAGCTAAGTATAACGACTACGGTCGATGTTGGATCCGAAGTGTCGCAAGGTACCGGGGCCGCGGCGGTGGCGCGATGCTCGTCACGTTGTGCACCGTCAGCTCCTCGTGTCCGTGGCTGATGCAATCGGCGTGTATTGGGGTTATTGCAAGTCGGCGATATTCACATGGTACGATGGTGTAACACACTATTAATAATCTAGTGGGGAAGTAAGAGTGAGTAAAGCGTAAGAGAGTGCGCCAAAGATCTAGGAAAGTTGGTGTGCTATTGCAGTATTGGACCCCTTGGAAGCGAATATTCTTAAAATCACTAGATAACAAGCAGATACTGTGCGTCTCAGCTGAAATTTTAAGGCCGGTTATTATACTTTATAATGAAGTTTCGTCGGTATCTTTGGGCCAGGTTACCATTTATCTCTTGAAACACCAATTAAAACGCCACTAAATTCCAACGCGAGATCTTTAATATTTACAACCCCTTAACGTCTCGTCGGAAACTGTTTGTTCGTTTTAATTGTTAATAAAATATTTTACAGTCAAATATCAGTCACGAGGGTGCATATTAGCAGTTCGACTTTAGATATACCTCATGGAAAACTACATACAAATAACAATTTTCTGGAGAGTTGTTGCGTTCCTGCGAGGAGTGACTTTCGACGAGCTCGGTGGCGCAGTTGTGAGTAATGCTACTTTGATACCAACGCTTGTGGATTCGATTCCGACACAGTACAAATATTTAGATAACCTCCTTCTTAACGTTATCCCGTTCATTTTGTGGTGGCGGCCAGCTCTCATTGGCTAATTTGCGGATCAACAATACGGCAGTTATCAGTTTATTGGCTAAAATATTTTACCGTTGGTCAGTCGGCTCCTATCACTGAAATATTTAGATGCTAAAACAACGTTTCAGTCAACGTCCCTGCGCAGTAATGGGCTTATTGGTTTTTACTTTTATTATTTGGGGTAGTTATTTAGTTCACTCAGATTTATAGTCTGCATGGCTCTTTGAACCTTACCAGTATTCTTTACGTACGTCTCATAACAATTGAATTGTATGAATATTTTATTCATTTGTATAACGACAACTTTGTTTGAAACATTCTTTTATGTACGGTTATTGACAAAATACGGTAAAATACAAGCAAAATACACAAAGCTCTGGTAACTGCTTCTTATCAGACCTGTTTTCCTTTTAAATTGTATAAAAAATACTGTGGTACCTAATGACAATAAATCTATATTATTAATATACATATCTACAATTACACATATAATATAATATTAACGGGCATGTAAACCGCACAAACAAACACTTGAAAACCGCAGTCAAATAGCAAACTCCCTAGAGGGTTCTTGTGTTCATGCGCGTGAGTGAGGTCGTCAGTAAGTTCCTAAGGAGTCGCTGTGTTAGCAGCAGAGGTGGTATCCCACGAGTCATACTTAAAACTAGTAGCATACGGTAACTACTTTCCATCAGGTGGAAGCATGCTTGTACGCTTCCCGATGTTGTATAAAAAAACCTTCGAGAGGTAAACATGCATACTGCTTACCTGTTGTGAAACGTTTACCGTAGCCTTTGACCTCTTGTTACACAAGTCGTATAACAAGACGCTGTTGGACTGCTATCCTTGCTACTAACATTCCTCAGGAGCTTACTAGTAACCTCACTCACTCACAGAAACACAACTAGAGGGTTACTAGTAGAGTTATTAATTTTTATTATTTATTTCTTGCTTTGTTATTTATTACATTGCACAATCTGCCGCCTAGTGTTACCTTTTCCTAAGTCATTAAGATTGGTAAAGTCGAAAATACTAGATTTTTTTCTAAAGAAGCGAGTGACGTTTGTAAGGATCGAGTCATGTGGCGCTCGGGATTTGGCGTGAATTTATAGATAGATAGATAGATAGATAGACGAATTTTTACATGGAGCGACTCCACAACTCAGAGGGAAAACTAGACCTGTCATAGGTTAGGTTACATATTTTTCTCTATAACATCATGCCAAATCTCTTGCGGTGTAGGTAGAGAGAACCGAACGGCATATGACTCAATCCTTACACACCTCACAGGCTTCTTTAAAATTCAGTGCTCTTTTCATGCACGCTCGCCTGTTTCTAACATCTTCTGACACGCGGTGGCTAGGTGGAGCTGTGAAGCCCGCTGTCGTCCGTAGATGGACTGACGCAGTATGGGGAGGGAAGTTCGAAAACAGATAATATAATTTCACCGGCGTTCAAAAACGGGCAAATATTAGAATTTTAGAGAATAACACTGAAAGATGATGAATGAAAGAAGGAATTGTGGAAAGGAAGAGAGTATGATGTATGAATGTGATAATTTATATTTAATTGAATAATTTAAAACAAAAATGTTATAAATAGATATTGTTGTCAAAATAGCCTTGCCCATGGCAGGGGTGCACGATCATAAGAAAAAAAAAACATCTTCTGACATCACCTTCTGATAAAACCCGATTAGGTCATGGTAGGTAAGTCTTAGCCTTCGTCGGTTCCTACGTCCTTCTACTTCTACATTTCCTTCTTTCTAATTCTTATACTACTTTTTTGAAATATAATTCCTTGGACATTCGGGTTTCTTCACGATGTCTCCTTTCACCGTCGAGCAAGTGATAATTGCAAATGTGTACCAAAATACGTAAACACGCATTTAGTGCGCATGCCAGGATTGGAACCGGGGACTAGTTGGTCGGTTGTTTATTGTCAGTTAGTCAGTTGTCAATCAGGCTATCACTGTTGTACACATTATGTAATTGTATATTTTTTACTAGAGCAAAAATAACATTCATGCAATTTGATCCAACCTGCTTTGTGTGCTTCCGCCACCATTGTGGATTTGTCACTTGTAGCATGTTATTCTTACGATTAACGTCTACAACGCCTGATGATGCCTCGTGGAGAGGCGAAACACGTGTCGCAGCGACGACCAGGCCAGTCGTGGCAGCGACGGTGGTGGTGGGGGCATGCGGATTCTGTTCCAGATGGCGGACGACCGCAGCAGCCGAGGCAGAGACTACCGGAGCAGCCATGGCAGCGTCGGCATGTAGCACGCGCTAACAGTAGTGGGTGGGTGCCGGCCGGCGCTAGGCCGCATGATAAAATTGGTGGCGGAAGCACACAAAGCAGGTTGGATCAAATTGCATGTAAGTTTGACTTTCGCAAAATAACGCCTGAATGTATTAACTAAAAATAACATTCGGTATACATTACAAAAATATACATTTTTAATGTTTATGATGAGAGTATTACAACTTTTAGTTTAAAATATCATAAGTTTTAAACTAATAAGTATAAAAGTTTATTGATACCATTAGGAAATGCTTCCTTCCTTCGCCTATATTCAATTGACCCACTGCTTATGGAACACATGCACTTATGGTCACCTTATTTCTCATTGAGATAGATCAATGATCACATAAACCATCTGAACAAAATAGCTTGCTCATTGTAATAACATCTATTCTTATGTCATGTGTTGTCATTTGATGTGACACGAAACAAGTAATATTGTATTTCGTTAATAGAACAGGAAAATCGAGCAAATACCCTAGCGTCAGTTCGTGGTTACATGTATCCTTTCCCAATTTGGAAAGAGTGTCCATGTGTTATTGCATATTCGCAGAAACCAAAACGTATTTCTTTTGGGTGTATCAGGATGTTTACTCGAATAAACCCAACAATCCACTAGGGACACTTATTGACTAGTTAGCTACGGTCGTTACGTCGATGGATTTCCTCCAATCGGATATAAGTAAGTATTATATATGTCGACGAAATACACAGTTAATTAAGGACTTGTCATAATTGCAGCTAGGTGTTAACGTATTTGTCGACATCGTAATCAAATTAACTCATACGCCGTCATAAACCAGCTTATTTGAGGGGCTGGAGTTGTTGTACCTAGAAAAGTGGATAAAAAGTGTTTGAGCCAAATCACGCTTCCAAAAACCTTCAAAGCGATTCTTCCAATCCTCTATAAATCACCCAAACCCACTTTTCCAGCGGGTGATGGCGTATGACCATGCCCAGCCTCTCCGCTCTCATCACCAAAACCGTTGGCGGTATGTTGCCCTTTTAGCTCTCTTATATCGCTTATTTCCTGTCTTACAAGCGTTCACAGGCTACAGTAAACTCTTTACACCAGTCTGCATTCTTATATGCACCACGTAGTAAAAAAACGGGACGCCTGACAGGAATGATAACTTAAACTAATCCGCTGCCGTATGCGTGAGAGAAAGGGAAGCCAGACAGACTGGCGCCGTAACGCGTTACGTAACGAAGCGGTTTGCCCTCCCATAAGAAGTTATCAGTTCAAAAACTTAACAAGTACGACTTACAATGACATACACGCGCATTAAGGCTTCTGTACCAAGTTCTACTTTGCCGTTAGAGAGCTGTTGTCGAGAATGTAGTTACAAGTTTACAATTTTCGGATTTTTCCCTTTACTTGTGCTATATAACATTGAACCTTGCAAAATTTTATAACTTTAAGTTTTGTTTCCTTTGGTTCCATTCCATTTAAATTTGCAGCATAAATCACCATATCTTTTGATTGCGTTGACTTAGAGGTTTAATTTTTTTCGCAGCTGCAACAGATTGCAGATTTGAAGTATTTGATATTAATTTCAACTAGTTAAATCCACGCGTCCCTGGGAAAAATAATCTTGGCAGACGTACAAATAAGTGATCCTACAAGAATTCACTTTTTCTTCTGACGTACGGAACCCTAAAAAGAAAAAGTGCATGAATTACAACAGTATTCATTCTAAGGGGCACTTAAAAGTTCTTTGTAAAAAAACGCGATAATTAATTTACCCTCCGTTCCACTGCGATAATTTGATTCAAGTGTTACTTAACGCTTTATGTCTGCCTTTCCCGTAAATGTTGTGCTTAACTCCTACGACCTACCTGAGGCGCAATATTCTGGGTAGGTTGTACCCACAAATTGACTTTAGTGCTATAAATTTAGGGGTGTAATTGCCTCAACCACATTTAGAGCCAAAGGTCATTTAACTTGCGCTTGGTGCACCCCGTCGAAACGAAGCGAAAGGGAGGTAGGGTACCGACAACTGTGTTAGGACCGGCCTAACCGTGGATGTATTTCCTTACGTACCGGAGTAAAGTTTACAAGTTAATAGTAATATGTTAATAATTCAGGCGTCATTTTGCGGAAGTCAAATTTACAGGCAATTCGAGCTCGGGTGGCGCAGTCGTGAATGACGCGACTTTGACACCAACGCTCGTGCGTTCGATTCCCACACAAGACAATCAAGTTTGTCTTGATCTGGATGTTTTAAGAGAGGTTGAGCGTATCAAAGCGGCCCGTCTGAGGAAGTACCTCCACCTCAGAGAAAACCGCAGCCAAATAAAAACTCCCTAGAGGGTTGTTGTGTTCCTGCGTGTGTGAGGTCACCAGTAAAACTCCTAAGGAGTTGCTGTGTTAGCAGCAGAGGAGGCATCGCGCGAGTGATACTTAATGTATTATAATCGTTCATAGGCTACGGTAACCGCTTTCAAGTCAAATTTACAGGCAATTAGATCTAAACAATTAATAGATTCAGGCGTTATTTTACGAAAGTCAAATTTAGACAAACTTTAATAAATTTTATGAATATTTGTAGTGTTCCTGCGAGTGACGACGGATGTTTGTGCTATGAGTTGCATTTAGTAGTGACGTTGGCAATGCGCGAGCGATATGACGTTAGTTTGTCGGGCTCTGTGGTGCAGTGGTTACTAACACTACTTTGACACCAACGCT
Source organism: Pyralis farinalis (assembly GCA_947507595.1). Taxonomy (NCBI): domain Eukaryota; kingdom Metazoa; phylum Arthropoda; class Insecta; order Lepidoptera; family Pyralidae; genus Pyralis; species Pyralis farinalis. The sequence goes on along the minus strand of OX382273.1, from coordinate 28,034,044 downwards.
CGTGTGTTCGATTTCCACACAGGACACACATTTGTGTGCATGAACATGTCTGTTTGTCTTGGTCTGGGTGTTATTAAGACAGGTAGGGCGCATCAAAACAGCCCTCTGGGGAAATATCTCCGCTTCACAGAAAACAACATTCAAGTAACAACTCCCTGGAGGGGCTTCGTGTTCATGCGTTAGAGTGGTTTACCAGTAAACTCCTAGGGAGTTAATATTTTAGCAGCAGAGGTGGAATCGCGCAAGTGATTCTTAAATTATTGCAAGTCTACATACATAGGCTACGGTAACCGCTTTACATTCTGATGGGCCGTATGATTCAATGCCTCCAGACGATGTACAAAAACTCTGTGTGTCGTAAAGTTATATAACTAGGCTACGGTAACTGATTCCCATCAAATGGACCTTGCGTTGCCTCGCGGTGTAGTAAAAAATATGATAATGAGGTATATATATATATATATAGTACGAAATATAAATGCCATATAGTGCTTGTACACACACACACATTATAATAAAAATAATTTTAATGTAAGCATTTTATGCATGTGAATGAAGATGCAAATAAAAAATGAAAATGAAAAATGTTTGTAGAATACACATGAACGGTAGAAACATCTTTGACTTATTAACCAAATTTTAAAAATAAATTTATTTGCCGTATTCATTTGCGCTCGCAAATTGTAATTTGGGGCGGCGAAAGTAAATAATTCCCTTGAAATCATTAATGTTAGTGGATTAACAACATTGGTTTATTTCCTGCCCTTAAACGAAATGTATGTGCTTATTACCAAGAGCATGACCACTAATGACAACAGGAAAAGTTAAATAAAATAGTGAAATTCTTTGTTCAGTGTTTTTGAGGTCTTCCGTAAATCTGTACCAACATCTGCCAATTGGTTAAGAACGTTATGGTAATTAGTAATTTTAAACTGATTCACATGTAATAATCTGTTGCTAAACTCAGCTAAAACCAAATGCATCAAATTTAGTCTTCCAAATGTGAGTGCTGAATTTGTTAATAACACTGTGTTTCTTGGAATTACAGTAGACTCCAACTTACAATGGGGCCCCCACATAAATAAACTAGCCGGTAAGCTCAGCTCTGCTGCATATGCAGTTAGGAGAATCAGGCAATTGACGGATGTGGCTACTGCGCGGTTAGTCTATTTCAGCTACTTTCACAGCATTATGTCGTATGGTATACTGTTGTGGGGAACGGCGGCTGACATTGAGATAATTTTTATCTTACAAAAAAGAGCCATTCGCTCTATTTATAACATGGGCTCCAGAGAATCCCTCAGGGAACTGTTCAAAGAAATAAATATCCTTACTGTTACTTCTCAATATATTTATGAAAACATAATGTATGCCCGTAAAAATTTAAAGTCGTTTTCAAACTTCAGTGAAAAACTTAGAAGTAGAAATAAGTTGTGTATGCCGGTACATTGGCTTGCTAGGACTGGTAGATCTTTTCTTGTAAATTGTATTCGATTTTATAATAAGTTGCCTGAAACAGTTCTGTCCTTTCCTGACAATGTATTCAAAAAGCACATTAAAAATACTCTCTGTAGAAGGGCTTATTATAGAATTGATGAATATATAACTGACAAAGATGTCTGGAAATAATTCAGCACAGGCTACCTGTTCTTAATAATCTTTAATTTTACTATTTGATATCATTATTGTACCAATATGCTTATGTATTTTTTGTTTTTGTAATATCTAATTGTCAATTTTAAAAGAGACCTATATTGGCAAGTTTCTTTCGGCATTTCTTCTTAGCCAATGGTCATTTCCGAAATGCTAGTAGATAAAAAAAGGAAAAAAGTAAAAAGAGAATTAAATGAGATACAATAAGATTATATTTCAAAAACTGTAAGACGTGTCTAAGTGCCCGCGAGGGCCCAATGGCAAATAAAGAATTTTTATCTTTTTATCTTTTTTTATCTTTTAATAGTTACCTATATGGTGTTCCCAATTCCCAACCAATTGTTAGATATCGCTTTTTTTTAAATATTTTTTTATGAGCAAAATTTTCGTGAAATACATTAATAATTATTAAATTAAAAAAACATGGCATCATTCCATAAAGTTACATTTTGATGAACTCGATAGCATAGTGTTTAGAAGCGCTACTTTGACACCATCGCTCGCGGGTTCAATTCCCAAACTGAACAAATATTTGTGTGCATGAACATGTTTGTCTGTATTGGTCTGCGTGTTTTTAGGAAAGGTAGGGTGCATCAAAGTAGCCCGTCTGGGGAAGTACTCCCACCTCACAAAAAACTGCAGCCAAATGACCTCCCTGGAGGGGATGTGTTCCTGTGTCTGAGTGCAGTCGCCAGGAAGCTATAAAAGCAGCTGAGGGGTTGCTGTGTTAGCTGTAGAGGTGGTATTGCGCGAGTGATATTAATGCATAACAAGCGTTCATAGGCTGCGGTAACCGCATCAAAATTTACATCAGATGGGCTGTATACATGTATGCCTCCCGATGTTTAAAAAAACAGTATGTATGTATATCTTCACGCCAGATCCCTTGCGGGGTAGGCAGAGAAAACGAGCGCCATAAGACGCGGTCCTTACACATTTCACTCGCTTCTCTCACATTCATAGCTCTTTTCATGCACGCTCGCCGGTTCCTAAAGCACCTGACATCACCTTCTGATAAAACACGACCAATTTGGACATGGTAGATTAGTTTTGGTCTTACTCGGCTCTTACATCCTTCCACTTCCGCATTGTACATATGTTTCGTCATTCTTTCATCTTGCATTCTTTCTACATGTCCGAACCAACGGAGCTTGCCTTTTCTTATCTTAACACCGACACTCACTTTCAGACCAACTCTCTTTCGTACGTCATCATTTCGAATGCGGTCAGCAAGCATTATGCCACAAATTTCGAGCAGCGTTCGCATCTCGACAGCATTTATTCTACTTACATGCTCCATCTGCCATACCCAGCTCTCACTTCCATAAGTTAGCATTGGGATTAACACCGCGTTGTGTAAAAAAATAGTAATAAAAAAATATATAAGAAGAATAAAAAATCTTTATACACTGTTCGCGCTGGGGAACGCTACAGATACTTGTGAGCGTTCAGGGTAGTCAAAATTATATAAATTGTAGAAATTGAATTTTAATGAGTAATTGAATTATTGTACGTATCAGAAGCGTTCGATGTATCTCAGTTACGACCAATTATTAGTATGTACATACCAATGTACACTGTCAAGGCTCTCGAGCGCTCTTATAAATATTCACAATCGAACTGATCTGCATCTAGGCGTTTTCGGCATGTTAATAGTTGTCTATAGCGATCACCTTTATATACTAATATAGATACACATATAATGTATAAATTATTTAGTTTCTATTCGGTCTTACACTCCTGAAATATAATCTAATTGTACATAAATTATTATTTTTAGTTTTAAGTCTACTAGCATTTCGTTAATTTTATATTAAAATACAATGTTACAATAAATTTATGTCAGCGTGTTAGTACAATAATAATGATATCACGCTGTAGAATCCTATAATAAGACTTTTTACAGATCGTATTGTGCCTTTTGAAGACATTGTCAGGAAAGGACGGAACTGTTTCTGGAAATTTATTGTAGAATCGAACATAATTCACAAGTCGATGTATCCGCATACCCAACTTATTTCTGCTTCTAAGATTTTCACTGAAGTTTAAAAAAAAAAATATTTTTTTGCGAGCATACATTATATTTTGACAAATATACTGAGAAGTAACAGTGAGGATATTTATTTCTTTAAACAGTTCGCGGAGGCCCTGTTTTAAGTAAAGCGAATGGCTCTTTTTTGCAACATAAAAATTGATTCAGCCGCCATTTTCCACAACAGTATACAATACGACATAATGCTGTGAAAGTAATTGAAATAGACTAAGGGCGCAGCAGCTTAATAAGCGCGCAGTGACAATTAATGAAATTTCCTATTACATAGGTGTTTATACTCCTTTTCTTCCTTTTTCTATCATGTAATAAATATCTATGTAATTTTATTATTCAATTCATATTAAAAACTAGGTTAATTGCAATTACATTGCAATTCATACTAACGGAAAGTGGTTTTCAAATGATTTTCTGAGTAATGGATAAAAGATAGGCTATGTTTTACCATGAAAATAAATTCAGCTTTACCTTCATACCATTATAAATGTACTTAGCTGTCATAATAATAGTCTACATATGAACTTTATCTATCTTATCAGTTTCAAAAACCTATTTTAATGACTTGTAATGGGATCGGATTGTTATAAAGCATGGCTATCGACGTCGTTATCAATAGTTTACGTTTTGGAGTATGTATTCAGTTTTCGTTTCGTATAAATGTCGGCAATGCTACATTCCATTTAATTTTATCAAATAACAATATAAAAGTATGTGTATACGTAGGTCACACTATAAGTTTTGCGTAACTTAAAAAAACAACATGTTATAACCAAAATATTATGTTTATTGCTTTTTAAAATACTCTCCTTTACATTTTAAACATTATTTCATGCGATCGAACCATTTTTTAAAACAGGAGGACCACAGATCTGAAGGCATGTTTTCTACGTGCTGATTGAACGCTATCACTGCCTCTTCGGAGTTGGTAAAAGTGAAACCTCTCATCAAATCTTTGATTTTGGGGAAAATACAGAAATCACAGGGTGCTAGGCTGGGCCTATGCGCAGGATGGGTAACGAGTTGTACTTTTTCGGAAGTTAAAAATGACTTTGTTTTGTTGGCCGTGTGTGAAGAAGCGTTGTCATGATGTAGGAGAACGCGGCTTTTTGGTCGTCTTTCGCGAACTTTTTCTAACACCCTGGGTAAACAAATGGTAGAATACCACTCGGCATTAACACTCTTTTGATCTTCAAGTGGAATTGTGCAGATGGGACCCGTAGCTGAGAAAAAAAACGCGATCATTTTTTTACCAACGTTTCTCGCCTCACTTTTGTTGGCCTGTTCTCATTTTCAAACACCCATTCACAAGATTGCTGTTTTTTTTCGGGTTCAAAACAATAAATCCACGTTTCGTCTCCTGTGACAATGTCATAAACAGCATTAGAATGTCCGTGGTCGTACTTCAGTAGCATCTGTGAGCACCATTCCACGCGAGCCCGCTTCTGCTCCGCTGTCAGTTCATGAGGGATCCATCGACAACAAAGTTTCCGAACTTTCAATTCTTTGTGTAAAATTTTCTGAATTTGGCTCATACGAACCCCAATAGTTCTCGAATTGTCTCATAGGTAATCCGCGGGTTTTCTTCAATTAGCCGATTAACAGTAGCCACATTACTTACGTTGACGGCAGTTGAAGGTCGCCCTTCAAATAATTCCGATTAGCTAGAAGTGCAAAACTTTTAGTGTGCCCCATGTATACTTACGCTATATTAGTATAAGCAAAACCGCAGAAACTGAATCCAGGTGACCCGCTACCTAAACCTAAGGATTTGACGTAGACAATGATTCTTACAAGGAGCACCTGCGGTCAGTTCTTTACAACCCACAGGGAAAACCAGACTTTTCTTAGGTTTAGGTCACATGTCTTTTTAAATATAGTTTTTTTTGGACGTGATGCTTCCTTCGCACTGTTTTCCTTTACCGCCGAACAAGTGATAATTATCGTTATCGTAGTAAGGATGACATTCGCGTCTCTTTCGCGAACTTTTTCTAAATCTCTGAGCAAGCCAGTGTCGGCGTATCAATCTTCAGTCACTATCCTTTTGATCCAGCGACACTGTTGTATTATGTCCTGGTTTGCCAAAAAAGGAAGCAACTATTTTATTGCTAGCGCTTTGACTTTTCTCAACTTTTTATTTCTTTCGAGTTCAAATCGTTTCGTCAAACTTTATTATCAGCCGCTTTTGGTCTTCCGTCATAACATGTATCAATCGAGTGCAAAACTTCCGTACCTTCAGAAGCAAACATATTTTTTTTTGCACTTTACTCATTGTAATATCTAATACAGCACCATTTACTGCAAAGTAATTTATCTGTAATATACGTAACAATATTAGATTCAGTAACGGGTATCGTGAGTCGACCTTCACGTGCATCGTCATGGAGATGATTGCATCCATGTCTAAACTCACTGAACTATTCATACATAGGGCTACGAGATAGAGGGGGCCCCATCAACATATGCTTAGTGAAGTCTCTGGCAAGTCTCTGCCTGACTTAAGCTGTTGCATACGAATAAAAGAATCGCGGCGCGCAAATTTTCCGGAGCTAAATTCATTTTAATTCCGACATAAAATTTCCAAAATTCCACAAAGAATAACAAATTATGTAAATGAAAAAGTAACGAAAGTGTTTACTTTATGAAGTTACTAATTATTTTTCTATTTGTTATATTATAAGTAGTCCTTCCTAGGCTAACCTATTGAGCAACTAGGCCCAGATTCGAATGCTGACATGTACTGATCACATGTTGGGTAGCGAGTAAGCATACAGTCCGGCTATGTTAACTAAAACTGTTCAAGATACTTCAATCTATATTGGTCAAGATAAGGTGAAACGTTGAATGAAGTTCTTTCGTAATTAAAAGCTTTTTTAAGTAAGTTTTTAGGTATCCGCGTTTGTCAGTTTGTCATGTCAGGAAGTATTAAACATACAAACATTAAACTTTCTATAGTTGCGAAACTTGCTGACTTCTACATAGATCTATTACTGCACACCGGTATTAATTTCCGAAAAATTTTGTGTAACAAATTAGAAAATATTAAAAATTTAAGTTAAAAAGAATACTTTTATGGAAACATCATACGAAAAAATCTTTATACGCACAGTCATTGATATTATTATATATATTTTTATTTTAATATATAAGCTAGTTTTGAGCTCCCCTAACGAACACCATCTATCTGGGAATTTTATACCAGGAAAAATATAATCGCTGCACAGTACAGATGTGTTCAAATTGCATTGCTTATAATGTTAAATCTTATAAGTGAATATTATTTCATTTTATAGCAGGAAAGAATCAAAGGCGACAGAAAGAAATATTAATATGTCATTGCATTATTTTCAATTACACTGCAGTAGTGAAAACTATAGTGAAGGTGACATTCTGAACAAATCAAATTGCACCTCTAATAACGTCTGATAAGGCGACATCGAAACAAAGTTTCATTTATCAGCGCCCTTTGTTCTATAAATGACACGCCGCCCCACTTGTCGTCCCCCACAACTGACTGCCTACTCTGACATCTTGTGAAGTTTACTCACACGAGGAATGCAAGCTTTTATATAATATAATACCTACTATATTTTTAAATGTCTTTCATTTCGGCTAGGAGTTATTTTGAAGGACTGAGTTCATTAAAGACAACTCCAATTCACTGCAACTTTTTAATGTTTAGTTAAAGTTTAATAGTTTTATTTAATTGAAGAAGAGGAGAAATGAAGAAGTTGATGAGCGTGGAAGAAGCAAGAAAAGTATGTTTGCATCGGTGCACCTGGCAATCCGTAGTTTCTGCTTACCCCAATGAGAGACAGGCATGACGATATATACGTATGTGTTAGTAGATTTAGGCATTATTTTGTGCGAACGAAATACATCATCCGCCATATTGTATTTTCTTATGACGTCACATCGCCTGTGTTACCCTGTACACTGTAACGATACCCTGAATCGGATCAGGAGTTTAAAGTGACGAAAATTTAATTCAGTAATTTTCTTTTTTAATTAAAATTAAAATTCTTTTATTTTTAGTAATGTTTCTTAAATTAATTAATTTATAAAAAATCCTTTTTTATTACAAAAAAGAAAGTATTTTTGGGTCTGGGATAAAAAAGATTATCTTATCGAAGTACGGCAGTCCTGATGTATGCACTCCCTTTACTCAGGGCGTACCTCAAGGTTGCGACAATGGCCACGTGATTTCACAGAGGTGTGGATTGATGTATGTAGCGTATCAATCACAGTCTATTTTCAGGATGGATCTTTGTCAAAGGGCGATGCGAAATATCCTTTTCTTGCATAAAGTTACCAATGAAAAGTTAATAACGATGATTAAACAGAAGCGATTTATTTTAAGACTTATCCTTTTGTAGGTACAGTTGGCTTCACCTTTATCTGGCTCAAAACTTATTTGTTATTTATATGTATAAATTTGGGAGGCAATCTATTGTTATGTGGGTGTTTTTAGGATAGGGAGGGCGCATCAATGCAGCCTGACAGGGGAATACCTTCACCTCACAGAAGACCACAGCCAAATGACAACCCCTAAAAGGGTTGTTGTGTTCGTGCGAGTGATGTTACCAAAAATTTGCTGAGTACTCGTTTTGCAAACGTCCTCCTCACCTCACCTCATTATTTTTTGTAAACCACTGTCATTTTATACAACGTCGGAAGACATACAAGCTTACGGCCCTCCTAATGCAAAACGGTTTCCGTAGCCTATGGATACCTGCAATACCTCTCTTAAAAACACCCAGACCAAGACAAATAGACGTGTTCATACAAATGTTTGTCCTGTATGGGAATCGATTCCACAAGCGTGGGTGTTAAAGTAGTGTTACTAACCACTCCGCCACCAAGTTCGTCAAAACAACAATAGGTTTTTACAGGGTCGGCAACACAAATGTGACCCTGGTGTTGCAACTAGCCAAACGCTATGGTAACTGGTTACCATCAGGCAGTTACCGTATGCCTACTTCTTTCCACCTGCGATTATTTTACATGTGTGAATTAAGGGTTCACGCCTCCTACTGGTGACCTCACTCACACGCAGGAAAACAACAACCCTCTAGGGAGTTGTTACTTGGCTGAGGATTTCTGTGAGGCTCAGGTACTTCCCAAGATAGGCTGCTTTGATGCGCCCTACCTTTCTTAAAACATCCAGACCAAGGCAAACAAACATCCTCTCCAAACGTGTCACTACACGTGTCGTCCATGGAGAGATGAGTTAAACTCGCTATACACGACGTGTTGCTAATCCCAACATTAACGCTATGCTGGGTATTGCAGAGAGAACATGTAAGTAGTATGAAAACAGTAGAGATACGAGCATTGCGCAAAATTTGACGACGTGACACTTGCTGACCCCGTTCGCAATATGACTGTAAGAAAAATTGTTGGTTGGAAAAAGATATCGGTGTTAAGATAACAAACGCATACTCTATTGGTACAGGTATGCAGAAAGAACGCAAAAGAATGACGAAACAGATACGCCAATATGTAAGGACATAGGAGTCGAGGAAGGACAGGAGTCTAGACCTAGTATGACTGATTAGTCGTACGCTTCTGATCTTCTGATTTTATAAATCAGATATTCTGACGTAATTAGAATATCTGGAGCGTTAAAAATCGTTGTGCGTTTTTGAAAACATCTATGAATCTTAAACTTCTCTGTGCTTATCCCGTAAAGGACTTGGCGTGAAGCTATAAATTAACATACACAATGAAATAAGTATTTCCGTTAGTACTTGCTAAACATTCTCTGCGTTTAATTAATAGCTGAGTCTTTATTTTATGTATAATTTACTTCTAGTATTTACCTACGTACCAGTGGAACGCATTCCTACCCTCTTTAACAAAGGCGAGCGGCCGGCTTAATGAGAGAACCTCTTCACAGTTAAAACTGGTGAATAAAGAAAACTGGGCAGGTTTTCGTTTTGCACGAGTTCGACGTTTTAAAAATCTAATCTAAGGAAATGATAACATAAGTTCGGACTTTTAACGCACATTATTTAGTACAATACCTAATTTAATTTGAGATTTAGTGTAAAATAAAGTAAGTTACGATTTATTGTTGTTAGTGTAAGTTACATATAGATAAGTTACCTTTTTAGTATACAAAATAATACACAGTTAATAATTAATCAATTTAAGTGGACAATTATCTCGTGTGCCTTGAGAAGGTAATTTATAATACATTGACCATCCCGCGTACCATTTGTAGTACCTAATTAATGTTATAAATTAATATGATTATGAATGAATAAATAAATAAATTAAATAAACTAATAAAATATACTTCAAAGCTATCGTCAGGAAATTTATTATTATATATTGGATAGTCGGCGTATAGTTTCTTATCAGTCAGATTTATGGAACAAATTCTATGCCCACGTTTCGCCAAGATTTACAGCTTGGGATTCTTCAAATAAGTCATGAAATTGTTTTCATAGGACAAGCAAAGCGAGATTGAATGCTCTTGGTAATACCTTGGCAAGGTTGACAGATTTCCATCACAGAGATTGTAAGATTGTTTGTAATTTTAGTAACATGAAGGAAAATAACCTGAATAATATCAAATGATAATAAAGACTGAATATGGGACCAAAGTATGATGAAAATTTTAAATTCGCGTTGAACCGAAGTTTGTGATTTTATGCCCTAAAAAAGGAGTGTATTGTTTTCATGTTCACATATATGTGATGAGAGTCTATGTTCACCGTAATGTCTGCGCGCCTTAACTAATCAGATAAATATGTATTATTAGAATCAGAATAAAAGACTCTGAAAGGTGATCTCAAAAGTATAATTATACATTAATATGTACAAAGCCATTTTTTTTTTAATTTAAAAATAATACAATCAATTTCATACTTATTTTTTATTTGTTAATTCCGTACACTTTTTGATTATAAATGACAGGTGTATTTTTAATTTCTTAATAGATTGAGCTCTATGTAGTTTTTTTTATAAATGACAGGTGTATTTTTAATTTCTTAATAGATTGACTTCTGTTATGTAGAAAGAAAAAAAACTAAAGAGATATGCAATGCAAAGTCCAAGGACACAGGACCCGAGAAAGGCCACAACTCATTTGCCATGACTAAATTGGCTGTATTCTATTAGAAGATGGCGTCAGGAGTCATATAAAACGGCGAGCGTGTATAGCGGCGAGTATGTGTGAATGTTAAAGAAGTAAGTGAGGTATGTAAGGACTAAATCATTTGGCGCTCCGTTCTTTCTGCCTACCCCGCAATGTACTTAGGGTGAAGATATAGTAATTTCACTAGTGTATTCTGTATGCATTGGTGTAATATTCGCAGACATATATTGAATGTTACTTCATTAGTTTCATTTTGGCTTCCATATATGGAATTTAATAAGTCCAGATATTAGTATCCACTCCGTGTTATTGATATCAAAGCATCATTAATTAGTATTCAGGACGCGGTTTGATCAGCGGACAATAATAATTCCCATTAGTTTTGGCAATATCAGCGCTCTGGACAATATATTATTTATCTGAGGGCGTTCAATCAGACCAACTAGTTACATTTACAGGTCTCATGGATGCTTAATAAATATTTAAGTACTGTGAAAGGTCACAAGTGCTTTAGTATTGTAGATATGGCCACATACAGATTTTTTAATACTAATAATATATTCTTCACGAGTACTTCCAAGTTGTCATTGTCTTTATCTGGAAAAAAACTAGCGGCAATTTTACAATACTTTATAAAGATATCATTATAATTGAAAGGTGCATAAGAGAGCTCCGATCAAAAGATTTCTATCAGACAATGTAGTAGACAATGTGTAACTGCACTCATTGTATCGAAATTCCATATTCCCTGGCCCTGGTGGCCCTTTTTGTACCAGGGAGGCATACAAGCCGTAAATTTGTATGGCTCCCGACGTCTGAAAGAATTTTAGATTACTTAATATGGTTTGATTAACAACAATAAAGAGCCAAAACATAGCTTCTGATTTAAGCCACGAAATGTTCACAAACATGCAAGTGTCATTAAAAACAATGTCTCCCGCGTCGTAACTCTTTGAAATATCCGTCAGCCACTCTAAGATAGTGCTGGTGCATTTCCTCTCAGCTTGAATTTGGAAGATAAAACACTAGAGACTAGAGTAACACCATGAGACACATAGACAACTTAAACGATGAGAACCTCAACACGCATATCTTGAATCTGGTATATAATTAGTCATTCTGACTTATATCGCTTGTATTTCTATTGCGAAACTTTGTAATAATGTTTGAACGTTTGTTATCCCACCTGTATATAAGAATAAACCGATTAAATCGCTGACTACTTAGACTGCTGCGAAATATATTTTTAATACTTAAATGCATAGTGGAAGATCTTTCGCGACATGTGCAGCCAAAGTTACAGACTGATAGGATTTACCATGGATTTGATACAGAAAAACATGATGTATAATAATAACAATTTTGGCTATTTTTTTATTTCCATACGGATACCCTGAATGCAGCATCTAGTTATGTACCTTCTTAAGGCCCATCGGTTTAGTATACGGCACGTATTAGTTACCGCAGTCTTTACATTACAAGGAGTATCTACCACTCGCACATTGCTTGTCTAGTAATATTTCTAGATAAATATAGAAATGTATCTCGATATAATATAGACAGATATCGACGAGCTCGGTGCCGCAGTGGTGAAACGCGCTGTTACGCTACTTTGACACCAACGCTTGTGGGTTCGATTCCCACACAATACAAAGATTTGTGTGCATGAACATGTCTGTTTGTCTTGGTCTGGGTATTTTCTATGTATAATAAATATGTATTTACAAAAAAAAATGTATTTACGTATGTTTATCAGTTGTCTAGTACCCATAACACAAGCTTCGCTTACTTTGGGGCTAGATGGCGCTGTGTAATTTGTCCGATAATATTTATTTATTTATTTTATTTATAAGTATATATATATCTATTTTCACGCCGCGCCGGGTCCCTTGCGGAATAAGAAGATAGAACCGCCATATGACTCAATCCACACTCTCTACTTTAACCATCACAGATCTTTTCACGTACACTTGTCGGTTCTTAGGGTTCCTGAAACCTTTCGAGAAAATAGCTTTCATTTCAAAAAATTTCACTTAAGACAATTGTCGAGTATGCAATATCATAAATAAGATCTGTCTGTATTTATAATGATGTGATAATGACATTCCAATGAATAAAATATTGTATCGTAGCATAGTTCAGGATCTTATGACTGGCAGGCGGATAGACGGCCAGACATCACGCTCCGTTGTTTCAAGTCTGTACGCAACAATAGAATTGAATCTTTTACACCGGGAAATTTGCCGAGAGATATAACCAGGTTGTTAAAATAATAAGGAAACAGAAGATCAGTCAAGGATATTTGGTAAAAAGAAAACTCAATATACGTCATTAACCGATTAAACAATTTGCAAAATAAGTTGATGTAACATAAGAATAAAGAATGATCAATTGAATAAAGAATACGGAGAGTTACAAAGAAAATAATGTAGCAATAAGGCAATCCATCAACGTAATGCATTGATGGATTAACGTGTGTTTTTGGTTAGTTTCAAGTAAATTGTAAGGTCCGTGAGTCATGACATTTTGAACGATAAAGATACGTCGAAATCTACAGCGGAATTTGGGGTTTGAAGCAACTTTATTTTTGATTTATACAGAGCTTCATTAAGCGTAGATTTGCATAGTATGCAGTCGCGAATTTGCAAATATCACAGCTTGAGTACGATTTCAATAATTTCTTCACTCGTTTGTTTTGATACTACCTTACTACTTGGTTTGTAGCCGCGAAATTATTTGCATATTTAAATGTTTTTTTTTTCTATCGGAAAAAAATATGAAGAAATACTTTATTTCCTCAGATTAATGACAGTACCTATCTGATGACATCTTAATGACCACACTTCTATGAAATTTGTTGCAAATTGCATTCAGAAAATAAACAAATCTCGGGCGGCAACATGGGCCTAATATGAGAGGTGTGGTGCATTAGTGTGCATGAACAAGTCTGTTTGTCTTGGACTGGGTGTTTTTAAAAGAGGCAGGGCGCATCAAAGCAGCGCGAGTGGGAAAGTACCACCACCTCACAGAAAACTGCTGACAAGTAGCAACTCCCTAGGGGGTTGTTGCGTTCCTATATGTAAGTGAGGTCACCAGTAAGCTCCTAAGGGATTGCTGTGATAGCAGCGCAGGTGGCATCATGCGAGTTTTTTTTATTTACTACGTCGGGAGGCGTACTAGCATACGGCCTATTAACGCTTGTGATATACGAGTATTAAGTATCACTCGCGCGATGCCTCCTCTGCTGCATACACAGCAACTCCATGGGAGCTTACTGGTGACCTCACTCACACGCAGGAACAGAATAACCCTCTAGGGAGTTGTTATTTGGCTGCGGTTTTCTGTGAGGTGAAGGTACTTCCTCAGACGGGCTGCTTTGATGCGCCCTACCTCTCTAAAAACATCCAGACCAACACAAATAGACATGTTCATGCACACAAATGTTTGCCTTGTGTGGGAATCGAACCCACGAGCGTTGGTGTCAAAGTCGCGTCATTCCCGACTGAGCCACCGAGCTGCCACCTGCGCTGTTCATAGGCTACGGTAACCGCTTTACGTTGCATGAAAAAAAGATATTTTATTATTTACTAACTGTCAAATGCTACAAATAATTTCGTAGATATAATGAATTACACTATATATGTCTTCTTCTTCCTAGTGTTATTCCGTTTCCAAACACATTAGGATTAGCAGAGTCCATAACCTAAGCCTAAGGATTTGGCGAAGATATTGACTTTTACACGTAGCGCCGTCAGACCCCCACTACTCAGAATTTTAAACCAGATTTTTCTTAGGTTAAGTCACATGTCTTTCGAAATATATATTTTTTTGAATAATTTTTGGATGCGGGTTTCCTCCTGTCACCTCTGAGTAAGTGATAATTACAAATACGTACATAAATTCCAAAACACAAAATCAGTGGTACATGTGCACATCAGGATTCGAACTAGGCACTGTCAAATAATAATTTCGTAATCACTACTCTTAAAACACTACATAATAGTTTGCACTATTAATGTAGCAATCACTATTCCATTGACAATCTTATTTAAATTCAAAAGAGCCAACATCCTATTAAATCCACCCATGTAGGTGTCTATCTTGACAAAAAAAAACGCCCGACAAAGTTAGGTCGCCTAATTACATTTATGTTAAACCACACCAATTAAAAAGCAAATGTTTTCCATTGTAGTTATTAGGTACATACTATCGCGGCTGTCTCCCATCTCCCATCCCAGATATATAAAACATAGGCACGCCCAACCCTTAACACTACTCTTGCCGTTTTCTTTATATATGCTAAAAGGAACTACAGACTGTGCAAGCGATGAGACGAGAAAATATACTTCGCATATCAAATTCGCTGCCACTTATGGCCACTCAACATGACAAATGTTTTGAAAGACATCCTGTAGACGAAGGGATACACATAAAAACATTAATTTATTTACTTAATAGTTGAGGTAAACTTAGAGCTGTATAATCTAATTAATACAATTTTTACTATAAGCCAGCAACAAGTTTTCATATGTAGGTTTATGTCTCATCCAGTGAGATATATTCAAAAAATTAAGGTACATTTAAGATTTAAGATAATTGAAAATACGAATTAGTTATCAAGGGCCCGATGGTTACAAGTTTTACGTCTACGGTGGGAAATGTGTATAACACTGCATTGAACTACTCTTACTCTACTCTTACGCTGGCTCTGCAGATAAATGAGCTTCGCCTATAATTACTATTACACCTAGGAACTTGCAAAGGCTGAAATCTTCGAAGTTGTATATTGGAGACGCCAAGATTAATTTCGTTGAGTAAGTGGGAAGAATCTACACTATTATTCCATATCTTACTGAAGAAGACTACATCAGTAGTATTGCTGCGGAATTCTAGAGGAAGGAAATGGTATTTTTTATGTCTAGTCTAATAACTAGGTAGAAAATCTCGGCATTTATATTGAAGATATCTCTGAAATCTTCTTTGAATTGATTAAATGCTGTTCACATATACGTCATATGTAGGGTTCCATAGTTCTGAAGCATACTCGAGGATTCTAGAGCAAAATTGTATTTTTATAGATTTCATGTTTTTAAATCTGGAACATGATCGTATGACAAACCCACCTGCTTTTGAGGCCGTATTAACAATTTATTCCACATGATCATAATGCAGTTTTGTGTCCAGGACCACCCCTAAATCTTTAATTGTTGTAGTTGAAAACCAGATTCCGTAATAAACAAACGAACCTGAAAACGTCTTACGGGTTTGCGGGTAAAATTCATCAAGTAACACTTCGAGATGTTCAGATCTAGTTTATTAGACAAGGAGTATGAATTAAACTGGTTGAGATCTTCTTACAAAAGCAAACAATCTAAAAGAACTTAATAAAGTACTGTAATATTACTGTTCCAGCATTATCAAATTACAAGGCATATTTTCTAAATCATGACGTCATAGCTATAGGATTTATAGCCTAATCTAGGGAACATGAAAAAATTCGCCCAATATCTGGAGTACGTGATGTCAACACATTATGTCCGCTGACGGCATAGGTACTTTCGTGACCGGAGAGACTATTTTACGAGCCTATATTAGTTACTTGGTGATCAGAAGATGTGCACAAAACGAAATGCCCTTGACAACCTTTAGGTGACTGAATGTCTCCTTCATAAATGTGCGCAACAAATTCACACTCAAATATATGAAAAGAGTGGCTACTTCTCATATATTTGAATGCCTGACGAGTTATACCTGTTCTAACTTTCTGATATGATTTTAGTAGAATTGCCAAAACAAATATAATTATAGCGATGCTAGGGATTGTTGGCACTTGCTAGAACTTTGCACATTTTATAAATAAAGTAATTTAAACTGTTACAATTATTTATATTATTTTTTCGAACGAAAATAAAGAAAGCCTGACGAAGAATGGCGAAACAACATATAATGCGAAAGGGGAAGAAGTGGAAAGACCAGATTGATCGTGTACTAGGGGAGCTGGGCCTGCGGCGCATTGGCAGAGCTACTTTTGCACAATAAGTAAATAACAGCAAGCTGCGTAAGCAGAGCTGCCCTACCCTAACCCTAACCCTAACCCTAACCCTTGTGTCAATAAATATTTTGACAATTAATTTGACCTGGAATATAAATTTGCAAAACTTGAAATGAGCTTGCCTGCCATACGCGCTCCAATAGACTTTGTATTGGAACGGTTTTTCGGGGGATAACATCACTTATCGATATCCTGTTATTGAGCTAATCGAAATTTAATCTATTTTAGAGGAATCTACAATACTTAAGGTACATTCACGTCGTACAATCAGCTCTCTAGCTTCTAAACTGAAGGAGTGTAACAGTCGAAAACCGCAAAACTGCAAAAAAGACAATTTTCTCGGTTATAAAGCTCGCTGGCTAACGCAGCTCTGCAATTATCAAAAGTTGATGTTAGGAGCCGCGAGATCCGGAGAGCAAGTATTAAAATAGTTATGAATGTTAAACAAGCGAGTGAGGCGTGTGAATACCGCGCCTTGTAGCACTCGGTTATCCCCGCCCGTACCCTGCATTTCATTTTATTAATACGTGAAGATCTATTTACTACATGTATTATCTATCTATCTATAATTTCACGCCAAGTCCCTTGTGAGCTAGATAGAAATGACCGAGCGCCATATAACTCGGCCCTTACATACCTCACTCGCTTCTTTATCAATTATAGCTCTTTTCATTCGTTTTCTCGCCAGTTCCTAGGGTACCTAATAACATCTAACTACACCCTATGATCTTAAGTAAAATATATTTATACTTTGAAAATGCCAAAACTGGTTGTAAAACAAAAGATGGAACTGTACAATAGATTTAATTTATAAAAACTTGTTACTATTGCAAATATTTGTTACATATATTTATTATTACATAAATCATAAAATTTAAAAACAAAGAAAAGATTCTGTATCACTATTATTTTAATTAAACTTACTGCGACTTTTGTTTTACCGATCTTACGTGACTTAAAAACAGATTTTATGTAGTAAAATTGGAATATTTTAAACCCTAAAGAACAAACAGTAGCAACATTTTAATTCTCGCTGTATGATTGTTTACACTATTACCCGACAGAGCGACAGCAAAATTAAGGTTATGTTGTTTAGATTAAATCTGTGGGATGTTTATTTCCTAATATCATCGCTTCTTATAAATGAGTTGTCATTTGATTGTTGTGAATCATGAGAGTGACATATGATACAATATATGAGTAACATACCCACATACACATATTCACTCTGTAATGTACTTGCCTTTTATTAGCAGGCAGTAAAATAATAACATTGCGGTTGTCAGATTAAATTATACTATAAATTATAACACTTTTTTGATATAATAAATACAATTTCGAAAAAATATATTTCTTCTACCTATCTATAACTTCACGCCAATTCCCTTGCAAGGTAGGCAGAGAGAATTCAGTACAATATCACTCGGTCCTATTACTCCTATATACGATTGTACTCCATACAATCGTATTTAATTATTATTGACCAGTGTTTGCAGTTCATCTGGTATTTCTGCTAATAATTACGGCATCGTCTACATAAAACAGACGGTTCATCACTAGGTCACCCACGCATAATCCCACATTAATTGACCTCATTTTCTGCAGACGACTATCGAGATACAGGATGAACAACCGAGTAGACAGCATGCAACCCTGTTTAACATCAATTTCATATCACACCAGGCTGACATGCTTCCATCTATCCGCACACATGCTGTACAATTCTTGTACGCGAACAGAGCAGAGCACCCATATCTCGGTGGTATGTCCCATCGTTCCTTTCGCACAATCTGTCAAAGTTCTCAAGATCCACAAAACAGAAGAAAACCTTCTGGTCAATGGCCAGGTGCTTCTCCACTATATTGTGGAGTGAGAAAACTCCGACCGATCCGTTCATCCCCTTCCATTTCGGAATCCTCCCTGTACTTCCCACAGCATTTCATTGGATTTGACCGTTATTCTCCGCCGCTAAGCTGATCAAACTGATGGCCCTATAACTGGTGCAGTCCATGCATGACCCGTTGCTTTTATACAAGGGTACGATGACTGCGCGCCTCCAATCCATTGAGATCCTTTTAAGTACTATATTTTAGTCACATTTATCTCAAAATATAAAAAATCGGCCAAGTGCGAGTCGGACTCGCGCACGAAGGGTTCCGTACCATTACCTATAAAAACGGCGAAAAAATCACGTTTGTTGTATGGGAGCCCCCTTAAATATTTATTTTATTCTATTTTTTAGTATTTGTTGTTATAGCGGCAATAGAAATACATCATCTGTGAAAATTTCAACTGTCTAACTATCACGGTTCATGAGATACAGCCTGGTGACAGACGGACGGACGGACAGCGGAGCCTCAGTAATAGGGTTCCGTTTTACCCTTTGGGTACGGAACCCTAAAAACTACTGTTAAAGACCAGGTTATATTAAACGTGGGTTCTTATGAAAAGACTTCCAGTAGGAGGAGTTACTATCATAGCCGCGTTCTCATACTTTACAGCAATTCTAGTCTAAATTTAATCATACACCTTTATTTTAATACCTGTCGTATCGTTAACATGCCGCAAGCGCCCAAAGACTAGAGTAAAGTTGATTTGGCGTCTATCTCATAATTTGTACAAGAAGTTATCCTGCTAAAATATTCATTTAGACATGATGTTGGAGATCGAAGCGTCGCATTCTAGAGAATGTTAATTATCGATGAAATTGTCCACTGCAAGGTCTATAATTATATATGCTGTCTAGATTTTAAGTAAATAAACATTTTTTTATCATACGTTATAACGAAATGTATACACAGCAGTCATAGCTCAGTGGATAAAGAACCAGCGTATGTTAATACGGTCCCTGATTCAAATCCTGGCGAGGAAGGTACCACTAAATTCAAACTTTCGGATTTATGTAAATATTTGCAATTATCACTTGCGCAATGGTTGAAGGAAAACATCACGAGGAAACCCGCACGTTCATGTGACCTAACCTAAGAAGGGTCTGATTTTCCCTGTGGAGTGTTGTAATGTTTAAAATATCTAATGTAATAACCTTTTTGAATAATATATTTTGTAAAACCTTTTTAGAGATATACACTACATTGTCTCTGTGAACCGAATGATGTTTGTCGACTTCTTCCCGCGCTTTTGACGAGTGACATTGTTCTTATACTTGTAATTTTTACAATTCAGTATAAAATTAGTTTTATGTGACAATTTCGATAGTGTTTTGTAACATAAGTGCTAGTGCAATTATACAATAATGAAAAAACTCAAATATAACACGTTTATGCACTTTTTGGAAGACGTGAATAAGTTCATCAAGAAAACCTTGTAAAATTCCTATCGTTTTACGGGTGGTATTTAAACTGGGTTGATTGGGTCGAAGTACCCTTCCCAAGTATTTTTTGAGCACAGTTCCTGAAGCTGGAACATAGAATTAAGATTTTCAAATGGTTCTACACTGATGACTTGGCTGTATGGGCTAGATCCCTTTGCCTTTCCCCCCGGGGATAAAAAGAACCAAAAAAAAAAAAAAATGATGTTTGTCAAAAAATATTTTATTAGTAAATTTTAAATTTTCAAATTATAGATGTTTAGGACGTAATCCGAAAAACAAGTGAGTCTGCAACGAGTTTTGAAGAAGTAAGGATTGAGGGCACCACGTCGGAGACCTCCAGCCTCCTGCTGTGGGCTACGTGGTGAACCGTCGGGAATTTACCCACGTTTCCAGACCCGTTAAACACCGGACGTCTAACTAATCCCATTTATAAAACCTACAGCCTCTGTTGTGGACCAAGGCGGCTGACGGAGTTACCACTGCAGTGTTGGTCCGTAAGGCGGTCCACCAACAACTTCTACATCTGGATCTGCGTGCTGGCTAGCACGCTAACCAGCTGTCTACAGTCGTCGGGCACTATAGCCGGCGGCCACTCAGTGCACACTCCAGTGAACCTAACAGTAATATTCCGGTTAGACAAAGATAACGCGAGTTCTTAAAGACCCTTATTAGCCAAACTTTAAGTCACTTTTATTTTTTATGTAGTTTACTGTATAAATAGCCCTAATAAATTTGCAACCCTTTTTTGTACCCTCTTTTCCTTAACAAGTAATATAACAGTGTGTAGATCTGATGGTGGCCGCTTCATGTTAAAATCAGTATCTTCGTCAAATTTTTTGGCTTAAGCAGTGGATCCCGCCAATCTCAATGAATTAGAAATCGGGAAATGCTGGGAAGAAGATAACATTGAAATGTATATGCTTTTATTTTGTAAATTAATCTTATTTATGAGGAAAAAATATTCCTATGTACAATTGTCATTTCTATACTAAATCTTTTGCTCTGCAGTCGGGCAGTGTCGCATCTGGAATTAACTTCCAGCTGATGTGAAAATGTCCCAGTCTACACAATCTTTTAAGTTAAAATTGTTTAAGCACTGGTTTGATGTACCTGAAAATTTCAGCTCTACAAGTTTCTGATATGTATATGTACTGGTATTTATGTGTGTATTGTACGAGTATATGCAGATGGGTATAATGATACGTACTTCATTAAATTCACATTTCCTATCAGGTATTATATGGTTGACTGAAAGAGATCCCGGATGGGATAAGTCCGCCATTGTACAAACAATTTTTGTCTCATTTGTATTATTTCTTATACCTAGTACAATAAAGATTATACTAACAAACGAACAAGAATATTTTTGGATAATTTACACAACGTCCACCCCAAACTAAGCAAATACTATGACTGTATAATTAATTATTATATTGTATTAAAGAAATTGTAAAAGTAACTATTATTTATAACTAACATCCCATTGTAATTATATATTTTCCATTTCATTTTCTTTTAGAGGAAAAATATGGGACGCCATATTTTTGTATTGCTGTGTGTTTTTAATCTCAAAGTTTTTGAGGCATATATGCAATTGGAGACTGATCATTTTCCATTAACTAATGGAAACAAATTGGGTAATATATCCTAAGCAAGCCTCGCGTATGTTTAGTAGGAGTTTAACTTTCAGCGGGATTTTTTTTATAATCATTAGACCTGAGTTTTTATGGAGTATTTAGTAATCGGCGTGAATTCCAATAATAGGGACAATATGATGTCATCATATACACCATACCTATTCTAAAAGTCGCAAGACGGTAATGCTAAGAGAAGGAACTAGTTCTTGTTACACCGTATGTACTCGTATTAATTAAGTCTCTGAATTATTTTTATGAGAGTGTAAATAAAATAGCATACAATACTGCACATTACTAGGTATTATAACACCTGTATCTCATATTAAAAGCACACTTGCTCATAACCAATTTAATACAGCTATACAATAAGCTAAACGTGCTTGTTACACACAAAGTTATAACATTCATAACGCCCACGGTTGTAATGGCTGTTTTTTAAATTTCACTACATTACACTTTGAAGAGTTTTTATATGAAAGGAAACTAAATATCTTACTTCCGATTAAAATTTTGTTCATCGTAAAATACTACTTAAATATTTTTCTATCTTTTTTTTCTAAAGTGGTAATATTCCTTCCTCATGGTAAGCAATTATCTTAGCCAATGGACACTTGTACCGTCAGTGCTACTAGTTCATTGCTGGCTCTGTTAAAAACTCTGCACGCCTATTCCTCTCTTATCCCTATACTATAATTCTGGGCTTATGAAACAAATTTTAATATATTACCAGTTAAATCAAAATACAGAAACTTACCAATACCACTCTCACCTATCTACGACAATTTATTTCCTACACATATTACATATAAGGACTTTCTGCCTTATATTTATATTTATTTACTAACAAATGTGATAAAAAAACGAGTATGCTTTAGACCACACGACTGAAGTAAAACTTTTATAGCTCTATAGTGTGATATATAGTGTGATACAGACAATAGGCTTGCACTGTGTCTAGATATACGAAACTTAACTCGCAATGAGAGAAAGAAAATATGTGCTCGCACCTCTTTCTCTTGCCCCTACAGTAATATACGAAACGTAACTCTCTCTCTTTCTATCTTCACTAACTTATATCGCCCTCTCAACTTCCGTTCGCCTCGCCCGATCACACTTTTCGTAACGCTCTCGTCATGCGTTCACCAGCTTGCTCCGCAAGTCAAGCGTCCGTAAGGAAGTTTTACTTAAAAACTAGCGACACTTACAATAGTCGCATACATTATAGTCTGACAAAAAATATTCAGGTATTATTTAAAATTATTTTTCGTAACGAAGAATTCTTTTGAATGAAAATTGTATTATTTTAATTAGTATTCCCCATTCTCAGACCCGTTCCACGTATACACACACTGAGTGCCAACCTCTCGGAAAATCGGTTAGTACCGTCTGACGGCCAACTCTACCACCGCGCGCGCTCATTGGTCAAATCAAAGAGTTCACGCTTTCCCGGCATCCTGTTCACTTCCATAATTTTCCCAAAATTACTCCCACTGATTGCAGGAAAGCGAGAGGAAAGATGTAAGATCGTACATAAAAAAAAACATTGCATGTAATGGCTGTACATTATATACTCCAGTCATTAAAGTTCTAAATCGCACCTCGTTTGTAATTCTCTCCTTAACACCCTTAATACACAATGTAATATTAACTTCACGGTCTAATGTATTCGGCTATGACAATATACAAATTATGCAATTAGTCTTATAAATAACAACGAAAACTTCCTCCACAATGTTACGTGCTTCATCAGAATCTATTTAAAACACCCATCTTCAAACCAGAGATAGGACGCATCAAAGCAACGCATCTGGGAAAGTATCCCCACCTCGCGACAACCCGCAGACAAAGAACAGCTCCCTGGTCATGAGTGTTCCGGTTAGTAAACGAGGCTACCTTTAAGCTTCTAAGGAGATGCTGTGTTAAGAGCAGAGGTGGCACAGCGCGAGTGATACTTAATGTATTGCAAGGCTACGGTAACCACTTCATATTAGGTGGGCCGTATGCTTTTATATCTATCTCGGCCCCTATACCCGACGTTGTATAAAAATAAAAACATAATTGTCTCCTTCACAATAGGTGGAGGAGTCAATAAATTATGTTGTTTGTTAAATAAATTCTTAATTGGGTCCAAACATTTAACAAAATCTAATTAACTGACCCTAAGCTAACGTGTAGTTAGTCGGTAAAAGTTAGTAATATTATCATATAGAAACAAATACGAGTTTAATATTTTCTTCTACTTTATTCGTCAACCGATTTTTTTTACGTTATCAATGTAAAAAAAAATCAAACAGTTAAAAAAATAACTCGTGTGTGTACCTATGTTTATGTACCCACGTAAGGAGATTTTCTATCTCGTAACAAAACAAAAATAACTTCAAAAATTTCATGATTCATTTCATCTCTCGTGCCAGTATTCTACAATTATAAGAAAAAAACGATAATATAATAAATTGATTGATTGATAATCAATATCATTCACCATCGTATATATTATCGCTTATTCAATCACTTCACTGGTCCATGTTGCTAGCTGTGTCAGAGCTTATTATTTGTTATTTTTTTGGATTATTGACTTTTCATTTTCCCACAATAATTTAAAGCAACTCAGTCAATCACGATTATTCGTATCATGCTATATATAGCTTTAAATGATTGACATACACAAAGTGTGTTGCAATGTACATTTAAATGAATTAATAAAGTAAATATATAATTCAACACATATACTATTTTACACATATAATATCTGTACACGTGTTGTAGATTCATAATTAAGTATTTGAATAACTACCTTGAACATTATCACGAACAACAAACACTTCAGAGAATTTTCCAACCAAATTATATATATTGGATATAAACATAACTTATGTATGTATGTATATCTACACGCCAGGTCCCTTGCGGGGCAGGCAGTGAGAACCGAGCGCCATAAGACGCGATTCTTAGACACTTCACTCGCTTTTTTTAACGTTCATAGCTCTTTTCATGCACGCTCGCCGGTTCCTGGGGCTCCTGACATTACCTTCTGATAAAACACGATCAATTTGGTCAGGGTCGATTAGTCTTGGTCTTCCTCGGCTTCTACATCCTTCCACTTTCTCATTGTATATCTGTTTCGTCATTCTTTCATTGTTTCTACATGTCCGAACCAACGGAGCATGCCTTTTCTTATAACTTATGTCATAAATATTTATTTATTATCGATTTTGATTTCAGTATTTCCTCTCTAAACTGTGCGGGAAGCAAAAACATATGTTTTTTATCTAATTAGCCCTTTAGGAAAAGTTAACAGTAATACGCACGTGAAGTAGAAATATGTATATAAATGTGCCTATATATCTAAGTACTGTGATAACAGTCTACAGACACAATACACGTAAGCAATAAGTACTAATATACTACTAGGTACTATATATATAGATACTAGCTGCAGCGCACGACTTCGACCAGTATCCGCTTTTTTGTGTGGGTGAGAACCGTTTTGTATAACATTATTTGTATTTACTCGGCTTCCAGGGATCATATCGTAAAGTTAAACAGGCTACCTTCCTCAAGAACTGGGCTATCAAGTGTAAAAATATGTTTTCAGATCTGCTGTGTGATTTCAGATATTAGCGCGTTCAAACAAACAAACTCTTTTGTTTTATATATTAGTGTATATAACACAGTTGGTGGTACACACACTTTGTTAGAGCTGTCTCAGCGACGTCAGCACTAGCAGAAACGGAACATAATTATTAATGAGTTAAGTACATAATTTTGACTACGTCACTCATGTCGACATTACACAATTTAAATTTAATCAGAGCTAACCGACAGGTGAATTACAGGCTTACAAACTTTGTTATCGACGTTCTAACAAAATTTAACAGTAGGTAGGCGTATGTATGTTGTTAATATCTAACATTTCCTTCAATTTATTGCTCGTGTGGTTTTCACGCCATGGGAAATCATTTTTTGCCATACCCTTTCAATCGTTCTGTTATATATTGTTCTTTTAATAAATATTTAACGTAAATATAACAATACATTCAACTGATTTAGGTTCAGTCTTTATTTGGGGTGGAATTTCTGATCAACTTATGTGCTAAACTTTACTAAATTGTAACGTTATGTTATGACATCAATATCCGTAAACTTCATTCCGACCTCAGTTCAATCAGTCTCGAGGCAACCAATGGGTATTTTTGTATAACGTTTTCCGTGAGGAGGTAATTCAAAGCCGAGCTGTGCCTCTTTTAAAATTAAATTATATTTTTCCAAAAATAATTTTAACATTGCATTGGCATGGCATTGTTTTAACCATAAAGGAACAGTGATAGTTCTGTGGATACAGAACCGACCTATTGACCAAATGGTCCTCGTTACGAATACTGTCATGTACCATTAAAATCGTGTTCAGATTTATGTGCATATTTGTAATGGTCACTTACTCAGTGATGAAGAAAAACACTGAGATACCCGCACGTCCACAAAATTGTATTTCGAAAGACGTGTGACATTACCTAAGAAAGGCCTGATTTCCCCTCTGGGTAGTGGTAGTTGTTCCATGTAAAAATCAATATCTTCGCCTAATCCTTAGGATTAGGTAGTGAACCTCCCAAGAAGGCGCAGAATAGAATGATAATAATAAATAAATAATAATAATAAATTTATTTATTTTCAAAATAAGTACAAAAGGCAACAATATTACTGTTGGTCCCCAACATGGGTCGAACCGGTCTCTGGGGCACTAGAGCCGATTTACAAAACTATGTGCTTACTAGCATAGAGAAATAATTAGGGGAATAAATTTATTTATTTCCAAAATAAGTACAAAAGGCAATAATATTACTGTTGGTCCCCAACATGGATCGAACCGGTCTCTGGGGCACCAGAGCCGATATACAAAACTATGTGCGCACTAGCATAGAGAAATAAGGAAAGTATTTTTATAGACTTTAAAATTATTTGATGTGAATATAGAAATTAATTAGGTAAACATATTAGGCAAAGAATTTTCGGTAATATAATTTTAGGTTAGACGTGTTTTGTGTTTGTGTGTGTATATGTGTCGTACTGTGAGTGAGTCCAACACATGAACAGCTTTAGCAACGGACCCTACCGATCCTAATGGATTAGGAAACGTGACAATACTAAGAGAATAATATTATTTTAATCAATTCTTATCTTTATAACTCGTAAGCGAATTTCTATTTTTACTTACACAATCTTTTTGTGTCAAGTTTTTCATTATAAAGGCACAGACTAGTTAAAACCATCGATCGAATGGATTGACTACTTGAAGGTTTCATTATTGACTGGTCATTAGACGACGAGATAAAGCCGGCAGCTATATTTATAACCGACTCCAAAAAATGAGGAGGTTCTATGTTCGACTGTGTGTATGTTTTTATTCTTTTATGTTTGTTTGCAGATTTACGTCAGGATCTGATGAATGAATCTAATGGAAATCGATGAAATGCCTCAAAGTTTATAGGCTTTTTCGTTTCTTCTTCGTACTAGCGTTATTTTTATTCTTAATCTATTAGAATTATCAGGCTCCGCCTAAGGATAAGGATTTGTCGAAAATACTGTTCATATAATAATACTTTTCATACAATACAATTCGTAATACTTTTCATATGGGCGACTGCCATTGGGCCTCCATAATCCACTGGGAATATAGGTTAGTCTCCTATGAAAGGTGACGGCAATGATAGTTAAAAATATGCACATAAATCATAAAATACGAATTTAGTGGTATATGCCCACAACCGGGATTCGAACTAGGACTCGCTCAGTTCATACGCTGCTTCTTTATCCACTAGGCTGTCAATGTTTTTGAAAAAATATGGTTGTTTACTCAGATTATTTCAATAACGACTACTTTAATGAAAAATATCAGTTTTATAACACCTTCCACAAAATAACAACTGAATCTATTTTGTCACCTGATTCCGACAGACAAAATCACGATGAACTGTAGGCCATCATTCATTATTTCGACGCGCAGTAGATCGATAGAAGACTAAAACGGCACAGTTTATCTCGACTGAACGTTACCGCGTCTTTCAGTGAGGCCAGAATGACACTGGGTCTTTCCGCTCGCACGAGTGATACTTAATATATTACAAGCGTTCACAGGCTACGGTAACCGCTTTGCATTAGGTGAGCCGTATGCACTCCGGGAGTGCCGGCAGAAGTGAAAACTTGAATATGCGTTTTGGTCGCGAGAAAATAATGCCCTATGAACGATCTAGCGCTTCATGTTTTAATTGTTTAATTAGAGGTAACTAATGTTTTAGCGCTGCAGCGAACTTAAGTTCCAATTCTCACCAAAATCTTACGGGGTCACGTGTCCTGACGCGAGTTTAACATTTTTTACTCACCCCTAAAAGTGCACAACGCCGCTAAAGAAGTTTTCACTACAAAAAGGTCGACACAATGCTCATTGATTAATTACATCCCGAAATGTCGAGATTTTATGTAATACATTTACTAAAAAAATCACATTTTGTTAAAAATATATCAATATTTTTTTTATTATTGCTATTTATTACATTATGCAGCGTTCTATGTATGTAACATTCTTTTGTGCTTAGTCCTCGATGTCTTGATATAACTTAATATGTACGAGTAGTTCCACTATTTTTCACAGTATACGCGAATATTTAGAGAATAAAATCCTGCAAAACAAAAAACTACAAAGTGTATCGATCTAGTGTTTTGTTAGCCTCACTGACAGTCGTAACATCGTTCAATTGAGTTTTGTGTCAGTTTAGCGTTCTGTCAATCTACTGCACGTAGAAATTATGAACTGTCAGTCAAGCGTTTATCGAGATTTTGTCCGGCGAAATTAGACAGTATAATCAATTGAAGCTTAAATTGAGTCTACTGTCTAGTTTCGCCGGATTAACTGTAATTTTTTTTATATCACTAAGGTGGTAATCAGGCATACGGCCTGGCTGATGGTAAATAGTCACCGTAGCCTATGGACATTTGCAACACCACGGGTGTCACTCATGCGTTGCCGACCCTCTAAAAACCACTTCATTTCTTGAAGAACGCCATGCTGTAGTCCCTTGGAAAAACCTCAGCTGAGAGTTTATTCCATAGCTTGAGAGTTCTCGGAAGAAAACTTCTCTGGAACTGCACAGTACGCGATCATTGTGGTGCAAGCGTGTGAGCCACCGTCGGCGAGCGGTGCGGTTATAAAAAGTAGCTGTCGGCATCATTTCGAACAACTCTTCAGAACACAACCCGTGTAAAATTTACATATTACATTAAGTCCTTTATATTTACTAGGTTATCGGTCGATATTTCGTAAAAGATATGTTAAATATAAAGTTATTTCACTGTCATACATGACCTAAAGTTGTCCACCGATAGTGTGACCTTTTTCTATACCTATACGTCTATATTAGGACGGTAACACTGTTAATGGAGGGCTTACATGACACCCCACTCCGGCGCGCAAACATGGCTTTTACTGAACGCAAAGACACTAAATTAAATGAATGTACTTATATACAGGATTCTTTTGAAATAGTACACTTTTATTGATATTAGTGTGGGGATAGGTCTTTTGAAATTATCTACAGCTTACCTGGATAGCTTGGGGCTTGTGATTCGGTTCAGAGATGACGGAAATAAGGAGCTAAAGCAGGCTTTTGTGAGTACGAGATGCCTTCATACACAGTCAAGTTTATTGGTTTGTGAGTTCAGAGACGCCTTTAAAAATTGTCGATGATTCTAAATTTATACGTGTGATACCCCTGGTATTACAAGTACCTCTAGGCTATGGCCATTGCTTATTATTAGTTAAACTATAGGTACATTTGTTTACACGCGGGCGGAGCCGCGGGCAGCAGCTAGTCGGTTTATAAATGACGGAATTCTGAGGTAACAAACAAATCAAAATACAACCGAATTGATAACCTCATCCTTTTTTGAAGTCGGTTAAAAACTGACAGAGAATGAAAGTATTCCGTCCGCGGCCGCAATACAAAAAACAAAATTGTTGTGTTCGTCATCACAACTTTTCAACAAGATAAAGGTAACCCCAGGGACAACCAACGATTTGTCTTCCGACGTGCTGAAACTGTTGATTTAATAAAAGCTATATAGAAAACTTAAAAACTATGTTCATGCATTCTCACTTTGTTGTAGATCGTAAATATATTTCGAAGTGAAAACTTCTTTAGGCGCGTTGGGTACTTTTGGGATGAGGAAAAAGCACTGAAATCGCGTCAATATCTCGCTCAGATACCTACTACCTGATGTAAAACGGTCACCTTAGCGTAGGTTTTGGCATTTTAATCTAACTTAGGTCTTCTTTCTCTTAGCGTTATTCCGTTTCCTAATCCATTAGGATAGATGAGATCTACTATTTAATCTTAAGTATTTGCTGACGATACTGATTCTGACCTAGAGCTACTACCCTCAAATTTCCACAACTAATAGAGTTTATACCTGACTGTTTTTTATACGTTGCGTGTCATACAAACATACGAACCACGTGATGTAAGGCGGTTACCGTAACCTATAAACGCTCGCATCACATCAAGTATCACTGGTACCATGCCATCTCTACTGTTAACACAGCAACTCCTAAGCTTATTGTAAGAGACATGTTCATTCACACAAATGTTTGTCCTGCGTGGGAATCAAAGGCACTAACACTCGTGGTTAGTGCCAAAGTCGCGCACTATCTACTGAGCCACCGAGCTCGTCAAATGAATAAAACGTGGGAATAGATTCTCAGTTGAAACTAATTTTAGTGAAAGCGTATTTAAAATGTTAACTATATTCATTCATAAGATAAACCATGAAGACTCTTTATAGCTTAAGTTTTATAACACAGAAGTTTTACTAGTAAAACTATATAGCTTTAACAAACGGGAGTATTAAACAGGGCGTCTAGAATATAAACGATAAATTGAATTAATTAAATTATAGTTTTATGTCACTTATTTAACACTGATTGAAAGTTTTATAGAAGGGTTTCGGCATTTTAGTCTAACTTAGGTCTTTTTTGTCGCGTTATCCCGTTTCCAAAATCATTATGATGGTAGGGGTCCGCTACCTAATCTTAAGGATTTGGCGATGATTCTGATTTTGACATCAACTACCATCAGACTTCCACAACCTACAGTTAAAAACCAGACTTTTCTTACGTGACGTCACACGTCTGAGGATGATTTTCTTCACTGCACAGCTACCGACAATATGTCGATCAGCCGACATTTCAAAAAAAGTGCTTCTATTTTTTTTTATACAACGTCTTGTGTCATACAATCATACGGCCCACCCGATGTAGAGCGTTACCGTGCTTATGAACGCTTCTTATGCATTAAGTATCACTTTTTATATTATAATATAGGCTACGGTATCCGCTTTACATCAGGTGGGCCGTATGCTTGTAAAAAAACTCGCGCGATGCCAACTCTGCTGTTAACACAGCAACTCCTTGGGAGCTTACTGGTGACCTTACTCACACGCAGGAGCACAACAACCCACCAGGGAGTTTGTTATTTGGCTGCGGGTTCCTGTGATGTGGAGGTACTTCCCCAGTCGGGCTGCTTCATGCGCCCTACCTCATTTAAAAACACCCAGACCAAGACAAACAGACATGTTCATGCACAGAAATGTTTGTGCTGTGTGGGAATCGAAACCACGAACGAGCGTCTATCACAAAGTCGTGTTATTAACCGCTACGCTCATTAATGGATATTTATGACTGTCAATCATATTATTTTAAATAAATAAACCTTTATATAATATTATTTTATTCCGAATATTGAAGCTATTTGAAAGTTAATAGCACTTAACTAACTTGTTTGGAACTTATTTGGATCGTTTGTAGTCAATCATTTGCAATAATAGCTTTTATGACTCGTAAAATATTTACCCACAAATAACCTCGCGCGTTCCAAGATCAAGTCACAATTTTTAAATAAGTAATCTTAAAACATAGTTTTGGATTATTGTAAGTTTAATTAGTAAAAAAGTATTTATCACCATTTTATGCCAATAAAGATCCCAAATATGTACATAAATTCGAGAACACGTAGCACTTGCGCGATGCCTTCTCTGCTGCTTACACAGCAACTCCTTGGGAGCTTAAGGGTGACCTCACTCATACGCAGGAATACAACAACCCTCTAGGGAGTTTTTATTTGGCTGCGGTGTTCTGTGAAGTGGAGATACTTCCCCAGGTGGGCTGCTTTGATACGCCCTACGTCTCTTAAAACATCCAGACCAAGACAAACAGACATGTTCATGCACACAAATGTTTGCCTTGTGTGGGAATCGACCCCACGAGCGACACGACTTTGGAGACAAAGTCGTGTCATTCACGACTGAGCCACCGAGCTCGTCAGCGATGGAAACCTCTTTTTCTCGACTTCCAAAAGTGGTATCGTAATGTTGAAAGGCCTAACCTTCCTCAAGAATTAGGTCTTAATGCAAAAAGATTTTCAAATTCGTTCATACATTAGTTAGAGAGTTTTAGGTGTTTATTATAAGTATGTGTGTATGAAAAAAGTATAAATCTTTGCTTACCGTTAACTAGTACTAGCTTTGCTTAATTTTGAGCTAGAAGGCATTTTGCGTTCAAGCAAATTCTTCCGCTTTATTATATTAATCTAGGTTACGTTAATTCTCGTAGAGTACTTCTCATGTTGTCCTTGTGTCTTATGTAGGTCTATTTCTCTGACGCAGTCGTTTACCAACCCACGAGGACAAGCGGTAAGGACGTCATTAATTCTGATTAAAACCGATAAAGTTTATATAAGTGAGGCAACATAATTGGTGTTTATTTTGGAAATCTGTATATTCACGAGTCCAGTGTGGCGCAGTGGTTTGAAACGCTACTTGCATACCAACGCTCGTGGTATCTACTTTCACACAGGACAAACTTTTGTGTGCATGAACATGTGCGTTTGTCCTGGTTTTTAACAGAGGTAGGGCGTATTAAAGCAGCCTGTCTGGGAAAGTAGTTCCACCTCACAGAAAACCGCAGCCAAATATCAACTCCCTGCCACCAGTAAGATCCTAAGTAAGTAAGAGGTTGCGCGACACTTAATGAATTGCAAGCGTTCATAGGCTATAGTAGCCACTTTACATGATGTGTACACAACATGTGAGTATACTCTTCTGATGAACTTGTGACATTTTATGAAGATTTGATGACATATTAAAAAGTTTTAACATATACATATTTATTTAAAAATGTGAAATCATATTGAGTGCAGTACCGTTCAGTGAATATTATAATAACGATGAGAAGAGATGTTTTAATTCATACACCAGTACTAGCTGCATACCGCGACTTGGTTCGCGTGTATATCCTGTGGGAACCGCTGGTGTCCTGTGGGAACCGCTTCTACTCACATTCTTTCTCTCAGCCTCTAAGGGTCGTAATGTTATGATGAGTAAATAGCCGATAACCTTCCTCAAAAACTGGCCTATCAAATGCAAAAAATAATTACTAGGTAGTTCTAGAGATTAGCGCCTTCCAGACAAACAATCAGACAAACTGTTCCACTTTATATATTAGTATAGATATGACGCTATGATACTCATTATAAGTTCTTCTTTTTACCGTTATCCTGAGGATTGGTGGGGTACCTAAGCCTAAGGATTTGGTGAAAATATTGGTTTTTAGACGATTGCCCTCACACCTCCACAGCCCACAGAGAAAACCAGACATTTCTTTGGTAAGGCTTTCGAAATCTATACAGATTAATAAAATTGGAGTGTCTGTTTGTAATATTAAAATAACCGCGTTTTATTAAATGCATATGGATGTATACACGGTACATATACCAAAATATTTTTTTTTACAATTTTTGTCTGTCTGTCTGTTTGTTCTGGCTAATCTCTGAAACGGCTGGACCGATTTTGACGGTACTTTCACTGGCAGATAGCTGATGTAATAAGGAGTAACGTAGTAGCTACTTTTATTTTAGAAATTTTATTTATTTTGATTAATATAAATAAAAAATAACTATTCCGCGCGGACGAAGTTGCGGCCACAGTTAGTACTATATATTGGATGTTCGGATTTCTTCACGATGTTTTCCTTTACCGCCGAGCAAGTGATAATTACAAGTATATAGGATAAATTCGAAAAAACCTAATTTAGGTTCATGCTAGGATTAAAACCGGGGCACAGTTGTTCAATAGGACGGTTCGTTATCCACTGGTCTATCAGTATCCATTACTAAGTATATTCCTGACAAATTTATTTTTCAACTGTGGTAATATTGTTTTAAAATAACGCCTGGTAGCGAGTTTATCCTAGAATATGAATCTCCTGCTATGAATGCTCTCCCGTTAATAACACAGCAACTCCTCAGTAACTTACTCGCACAAGCACAACAACCTTCTGCGGAGTTATTACTTGGCTGCCAATTTTAGTGAGGTAGAGGCAGCTCCCACGAGCTGCTGTGATGCGTACTAACTCTCCTTTGACAAAGTCAATGTAGTTTATTAATTAGAATGACGCGTAAGTAGAGGTTTCATTTGACTCTAAATATTAAAAATCTATTTCTACTCCCAAAAATTTTAGTGCATCCGGCTTTTTAGATACATTTAAGTACTTGATAAGTCTAGGATTCAATTATTCCGACCCTATTATATCTCAAACCTCTTCAATTAGAGACCTAATTATCTTGAGTAGGAATATCTAAGTACCATTGAGTTTAGTACTATATTTGGATGATAGTGCCTTCAGTTTAGTAGTTGTAAACCAATAATGAGTAGGTATCCATATTTGAGTGGTAAGAATAACAGAGCGAAACAAAATCTACGCTTGGCTGTCATCTCATTGCACGCTGTTATGTAACTATTGTTATACTATTGTTTTTTTTGTTCACGGTTATTATCCCGATCATTTGATAGGCGTGCCGGGGATGTAAATCTAACGTGTAGAGGCCCCTTTAAGTAGATTAATGTAATGTATTACACCTGCCGTGACCCGCCTCTGAGTATATCGGAGAAACCATATATCCATGAGCAGGTCTCGGCAGGTATTGGAACTACTGCCAATGTGTAGGAAATTATTGGGCTATTGTAATGAGATCTGGAAGGATTATTGGTACTGGGCTACTACAGGGGCGGACGCCTGCCATAACTTTCATATCAGGTTGTTACTTTCTGCAGGCGGTGGCTCGCCAATCACTGGATGGACCCCCGAAATGTCAGAGAAAGTCAGCCGGGGACAACACCGGCGTGAGTGACTCAGGGGTGTCTAGAAGTGTGCTGCGCTTTCTCCATAGTTACACGCGGCGTTATGCCCTTTAACTCTTTCATCCCTGAAGATATTGCTTTATCGACTTCTCTCTGGACGGCTAATGAAGGCAAGCCGGAGCTGAGTCCTGCGGACCTCCGACTGATGAAGACATGCCGGAGACGAAGGCCCTGATCGACTCCCTGAGGCACTCGGATACTCGTTGTATCGTTACGCATCAACAGCTCGCCACAAGCTGCCCTGCAGTGGCGAAACGCGCTGGTACGTTACTTTGACATCAACGTTCGTGGGCTCGATTCCCACACAGGACAAACATTTGTGTGTATGAACTTGGTCTGGATTTTTTAAGAGAGGTAGGGTGCATCGAAGCCGTCTGGGGAAGTACCGGATAATAATTAATTAAGTACCTCACAGAAAAACGCAGCCTAATAACAATTCCGTAGAGGGTTGTTGTGTTCCTGCATGTGTTTGAGGTCACCAGTAAGCTCCTATGGAATTGCTGTGTCAGCAGCAGAGGTGGCATCGCGCGAGTGATACTTAATGCATTGAAAGCATTTATACTGCTTTACATCAGGTGGGCCGTACGCATGCATGCCTCCCGACGTTGCATAAAAAAATATATATTTGAGGTGAAACTGACTATTTTCTGATTTAGGTTTTAGTAGAAATTTGATTTCTTGGTACAGGATGTAAACATGAAATGTGTCTTTACTTTTAAAATTCAGTTTAGTTTTTTATGTTATTTTATATCGAATGAGCCCGGTGGATAAAGAATCACTCTATTGACCAACTGGTCCCCGATTCGAACCCTGGCATTTAGCAATAAATTTCTGTTTTCGGATTTATGTATATGTTTGTAATCTTCACTTGCTCGGCGGTGAAGGAAAACATCGTAAGGAATCATCATGTTCAAGAAATTATATTTCGAAAGACTTGTGACCTAATCTAAGAAAGATAAAATCAGTATCTTCGCCAAATCCTTAGGCTTAAGTAGCGGTCCCCGCCAATCCGAATTAATTAGGATCCGGGAAAATGCTAAGAAGAAGAAGATGTTATTTCGTATCGCAAATACTTTGTCCTTGCGATGTTACAATTTCAGTCAAAACCATGAGATTACTCGTTCTGGAATGCATTGTTAATAAAAGTTACGTAATAATGAATGAAATTATTTTAAATATCTGGGGTTCATTCAAGGAAATGTGGTACTTATCGTAAGTAACTTTATTCACATTTCATTAACGAATGGAACTTTGTGGTACCATTTACTTCAAAATGATTAAATTGAGGAAATCATGATTTTCGGCTGTATGCCGGAATGCCAATTAAGTTTCTTTTCGACTGAGCGACCTGTTATAGGTATAAGAATAATCTGTCGAACTGGTTTTTTGTTTGGGTAACTTAATTTGTTTCAATATTTTCTTTTTCAGGGTTCCTTACCTCAAAAAGGAATCCCTATAAGATTATTTCGTTTTTTTCGTCATGATCTTTGTCCTGTTCTTCTTTTATACAACGTCGGGATTCATTCAAGCATAGGCTGCAGCAACCACTTTACATCAGGTACCCACCTGATGTAAAGTGGTTGCTGAATGAATGGCTGAAATGAATGCTTGCAATACATTAAGTATCGTTCGGGATGTACCTCCGCTGCTAACACAGCAACGGGAGAGGAGGAACCCATGGGCTCCTAAACTCATTCACTAGCGGGAACCTAATGAGTCTCTAGGAAGATGTTATGTGACTGCGGTTATCAGAGACAGGTACTTCCCCAGACGGGCAGCTTTGATGCGTCCAATTTTTCTTAAAGACATGCAGACCAAGACTCGCAGGTATTTACTTGTAGGCAATTGTTTGTCCGACTGTCAATAATATTTTTTTTAAAAACGCATGGAGGTCTCAAGATGAAAATAAAAATAATACTATCTACGTTCTGTTGGAGCTGTAAAATCAACCTACTGCAATAAAAAGAAAAATATTGAATATTATTTTTACACAAGTAAATTAAAACCTATAGGGAAACCTTTGACTTAGAATCATGAAATTTGACAAGTAGCAATCTTACAGTATAGATAAAAGTAAAAGTACAAAAATAATAATTTGTTAAACAATTGTATTTAGTACACAAAATATTATAAACTCACAATTACCGTTGGAGCCTTCATTTCAACCTATGCATGTATTGGAGACAATTTTTTCTACTGCAAAGTTATTGTAAAACATACAATATTGGTGGTACAGAATCCTCAGCGCGTGAGCGCCGACTCACATTTAACTGGTTTCCGATATAAGGCTTGCTTGATGCAAAGCTGTCGTGGTCTACCGTACCTTGATATATATTTTTGTGCAACTCAAATACTTATAACACCTGTCTAACACTACGATTCCCGACTGTCACATATGGAGCATACTTGCGATTGTCACAAGGTAATCATTGTAATTATAAAGTCCTTATAATATTTTAGTAAAATAGAAGAATTATTAATCAAAATTGATAATTTCGTTCCGAAATTATGATTACTTATTGCCTAACCTCAGTGTCCATTTCTCAATTTGTCATTAAGTCATAAGCCTACGAAGTACATAAAAAGTATTTACATGTGGAATATGTAACGACTTTCTTTAGCGTTAACTTATACCTACAGGAAAAGTAAATATTAACTTATTTGAAAGAAAATTGAATATCAATAACCAGACTATTAGCGCTAATGTGCCAGATAAGGACATTCTAGTATGAAATCTACGTAACTGCATGATCACAGACGTTCAACTACCTTAAATTGTTTATTTTGTAAATATTTATAATATAATATGTTATTAATAATGTTAAAAACCCGTCAAAGCCCAAGATACGATTCGATCAGTTTCACTTTTCAATGTTTAGGCAATTAACCCAAATCAGGTGTTACAATTGCCTAAAGATTTACATGTGAGTACAGTTTAGGAGATATAAATAACTGACTGTATTAATATAACAGGGAATAGTTAGTCGTATGTGGTCTTCCGCAAGGTCTTTGATAAATGACAAGATGGATTTCGGTAGCGTAAGTTCCACAGATGTGTCAGCTCACTTACTCACTCGCAGACTTTACCACGCTTAAATAATATTTATGAAGATTTATTTATTTTCAAGTTATTTGCATGTTACATTATTCATACATCTGGTATTATTTTTAATAGATTTAATAGGCACAGCCGATATTCACTTAGTTGGGCCATCAGGTAGGAAGCAGCTGGCGGGTAAAGCGCCCCGTTGTGATCTAATAAGCAGAATTGGAACGCTTACCAGGCAACAAGCTCGCACACCGCTGAGCGCATAAGTTGAAGAATAATTACAAATTATCGAAGTTAAGTAGCGATATTATAACATGAAATTAATTCTGCTAAATTGTTATAAGTCTCAGTACCAGCGATCTGGTTTCATCGCCTACGCATACAAAAAGTAAACGCCGCTATATTGTCATATCACTTACGGTATGGTACAAATACTTGTATCTCAAATTTATCCCATGGGATCTATTAAGGCATAACCTTTGCCCTGCTTTAAAAAGAAATACAGGACAAAGGGTGGATGCATATGGCTCATTTGATGTAAAATGTTAACTATAACCTGTTGACAATTACAGTACAGGAAATATCGCTCTCGCGCCATACCACCCCTGATAGAGTAACTTCTTAGGAGTTTACTGGTACCCCACTCACTCGAAAGAACAAAATTAACCTGCAACAACTTGTTATTTGGCTGCCGTTTTCTGTGATATGGAGTTACTATAGAAAATCGCAGCCAAATAAATAAAAAAAGCGGGTTGCCGTGCCGTGCCGGCAGAAGTGAAAACTTGAACATTAACGTTGTGCATTTTTGAATATTTTGGAATGGTTAGGGAATCATTCCGCACGAATTGCTCTATTTATCGGCATAAAAGTACTATCATGTATGGGGTAAAATACAATATTCATTTATTGCGCTATCGTACAAAAACATGACAATTTATATTATGTTAAAAATTTAACACTTCAGAACTATTACAATTATTTTACATTAAAAAGTTTATCTCTCAGAAAAATCAAATTTCATCCATAATTTCAACGAATCTTTCACCATTATCATTACCAGCATCATCATCGCCAATCTCTAAAACTCAAACGCACACGCACACTCGCGCATGCGCCCTGCGCCGCTTAAACTAAACGGCGATATTGATAAACCACGTTGAACGAAACGCGTAAACGCCAACAATTTCATGGCGCTTACAACGTTTTGGTCGCGAGAAAATAATGCCCTATGAACGATCTAGCGCTTCATGTTTTAATTGTTTTATTATACGTAACTAATGTTTTAGCGCTGCAGCGAACTTAAGTTCTAATTCTCACCAAAATCTTACGGTCAGGGTCACGTGTCCTGACGCGAGTTTAGCATTTTTTACTCATCCCAAATAGTGCACAACGCCGCTAAAGAAGTTTTCACTTCTACGTTGCTACGTTGATTTGAATAAGTAGAAAGAATGCAAGTAGAAACCAATCGGTTAAATTTACTATGCGAAAGTGCTACGACCAAATTGGTTGTGTGCTATCAGAAGTTGACGTCTGGAGACTTAGGAACCAGCGAGAGAGCTATGAATGATAAATAATTGAGTTGTGGAAGTCAGTGCCGCTCGGTAAGCCGATTCCACTAAAAAACTGCAACTGCACTGCAGCGCGGCGTGTCTCAAAAGGCATATATTTTGACGTTTCGTTAAACGTCGCTGCTGTCAGATCGCTTAACGAAACATCAAAATGTACGCATTTTGTCAACAAACGGGTTGCACTCTGGGTGTAACCCGTTTGTTGTCAAAATGCGTACGCTGCAGTTGCAGTTTTTTATTAGAATCAGCCCACGGTTGTCTCTGCCTACCCTACAATAGACTTGGCGTAAAAATATAGATAGACATATATAATTAACGAACTCGCTGGTTCATCTCTCTTTCGTTAGTCTCGTTTGCTAATTGTTAGGACGTACCGTAGAGGAAGTTGGCTTTAGCTCTTAAGGTGATAATGCTCGCTCCAAAATGTACTTATAAATACTACCGAGGTAGGCATGTGCGTAACGCCAAAAGCCGTGGGCTTATAATCTCTTTACACTGTACGACACCCCTGCACTTATGTGAAAATTCTATTTGAGCGAAATTTTATTTTATTTGAGTATGTTATGGTTAAACACGTTAATGTAATGGTTACAAAGAATCGATTTCGGCTAAATATCTATCTTTATCGTCAAGTTCCTAGCAGAAAGAGAGAGAGAGAACAAAAGTATTTACTATACTTAAAATGTTATAGTCAGCCACTTAAACTCTAAAATGTAATGAACAATATAATAGAATACAGTCTAATAGAAATATTATAACAAAAAAGAACCTATTAAACATAAAAACTTATCGTGCGTTAATTGCACTCCAAAATTTACTGAAGAATTTTAAAGAACAAAACTAGCAAAAGTCTTTATTATACCTAAAAGATTATAGTCAACCACTTACACCCCAATATGTACTGAACAATATAATAGAAAACAGTCCATTAGAAATATTAAAAAAAACAGAAGCATAGGTTTATTTAACGTTCTTTACAGATACGATCGCTGTTTTTTTTTGGCTTTTGATGTCACCTTTCGAAAACACGGCCAAAGTGGTCGTGAAAAATATGCCATACCCTCAGCTGCTACAAACTTTCTTTCTTCTTTCACGTTGCATATCAATGATGATATAATTTTGATGTTGAAAGATTTTTAAGGATTTTTTTAAGGGATGTAGGGCGTATCAAAGCAGTCTGGGAAAGTACCTCCACCTCACAGAAAACTATAGCTAATTATCAACTCTCTGGATTAATGTTGTGTTTCTGCCGATTAATGAGGTCACCAGCAAGCTCCTAAGGAGTAGCTGTGTTAGCAGCACAGGTGGCATCGCCCGAGTGACACTTAAAGTACTTCAAGAGTTCATAGACTACGGTAACCACTTTACATCAGGTGGGCCGTATATAATCCTCCAGCATTTTAAAAAGAAAATAACAAACAAACACAGTGATATTTCTTAACATACAAAAAAATATGTTCGACTATGTAAAAATTGTATGTGTGTATGTCTTCACGCTAGGTCCCTGGCGGGGTAGGCAGATGTTATAACAAACAAAAACAAATATGTAAAAATTATACTCGAAATATAGCAATATTCCTGAAAATTTGATCGATCTCTTTGTAGTATAGACATAAATATATATAATTCTATCTATCTACCTGTAACTTCACACTTAATACCTTGCGGATTATACAGAGAGAACCCAGCGCCACAATGACTCAGTCCTTGCACACTTCACATGCACGCTCGTCGATTTTTATGTATTCTTAACTTTAATTAAAAAATAGTTAAAAAAATCTATTTTATGTAAAGTTTCCTAACTATATTCGTAGTCTGATAAAGTTTCTAAGAAAATATAAGTACCTCTCCAAATAGAATGGTGTATGTTATAGAATATGTACGTTATGTTGTATGTATGCCACAAGTTCCTCAGCCAAGTCGTATGATTCAACAACCTTTGATGTTTCCTTTGTAACCAGTTCATTCAAACAGAAAATTTTCATCCATGTCACAGACCAATTATACCCCAAGGATTATACTATATGTATTATTATAACATACGTATACATATAGCATGGATATAGGTATACCTCTATATGTATCGTAGTAGGATCGTGTTTATAAATGTTTTTTTTTAAACATGTGATGTAATTAAGAGAGCGCATCGAAGCAGCTCGGCTGGGGAAGTACCTCCACCACACAGAAAACCGCAGCCAAATAACAAACTGGAGGGTTATTGTGCTTCACCGTGTGAGTGAGGTCACTAGAACTCCCAATGAGTTGGCAGCAGAGGTGGCATCGCGCGAGTGATATTTAATATGTTACCAGCGTTCACAGGCTACGGTAACCACTTTACATCCGGTGGACCGTATTGTATGCGTTCCAACGTTATATATAAAAAAAACTTCAACGTGGATACCGAAACGAAAGTTTATTTTTTATACAACTAGATTGGCAAACAAGCATGCGGCCCGCATTAAATGGTAAGCGGTCATCGCAGCCTATTGACGCTCGCAACACTACGGGGATGTTACTCGCGCGCTGCCAATCTTGTGACCTAAGGATGTTTCGTCACAGTACCCAGTAATTTCTCTGCCATAAACTCCCACCCTTAAAACCGGAATATAGCTGCTTGGCGGTAGAAATAGGTGAGACAGAGGTACCCATGCAGACGACTTTTGTATGAAGTCTCTCTCTGGCAAAAAGCAAAAATGTAAATGATCCTGTTAACAAAATATTATTGTATCTATGTCTAATTAATTAGATTTGAATAAAAATGTAAAACATACCAAATACCCGCGAGGGCTCTCTGGCAAATGAAAAAAAATATATTTCTATATTATCTTTCTGTAAAACATTAAAAAAATGCGTAACTGCCTTTCCATACATTTTATAATGTTCATTTCAGTCAGTGCAGTCTTGAACGCACGTCACGATTGCACCCGTGTGCAGTTCAGTTTTCAAGTTTTATTCATATTATATCCGAGATTGAAAGGTTAATTTCAATAATGGTAGTAGTGATGGTAGCTTACATCTCTCTCAACATCCATGTGTTGACTGTAAGCTACCACCGTGTAAAATTTTATCAAAATCCGTGCACTTGCTTTATATGATGCGGACAATACACAGAAAAAAAGTTTATTATTCAGATTCTGTATTGTTATTAGAGTCCAGCGCATATCTGTCAAAAATAATCTATGTTGTAACTTAACATTTTTTTTTTAACGGGACAGGCCCACCACTCATACCCACCACTGTGTCTTTTATGTAGCCAGAATTAACAGCGGCGACCACCAAAAAGGCAATGAACAGTGAAGTCCATTGCTGTCCCGGGGGTTAAACTACAGCTGCCTTGGAACTCACAACGAATTTAATCAGAAGAAATTTGTAGGAGTAGGAAGTTTTGAAATTGACTTCTGTAACTGAACATTTATGTAATTATTGTAGATCTGTCATCTAGATCTACCAGCAGAATTTGTGGACACCTTTCTATAACCACAAACATTAGGTAGAGTGTCCCATAGCGAAGTAGAAATTACAATTACATTTATGATTGATAGTGACAGGTAAGAATTGTTGTGTTTATTTGCCTGAGGTGATACAGTACTATGACCTGTCCATTACATCTGATAGTCTACATTACTGATACGCCAGAGATCGTAGAGCATAGACATATTCATTCAGGAGCATTTTAGTGGCAAGGTATCATTTTACAGACAAACACGCCCATAGAGTTGCCTGGAAAGTTTTTCTATTCCTGTGAGTTGGTTTACCAGAAAGGTTATTAAGAGTTGTTGCACTAAGAACTCCGGTGATTATCCTCGAACAATCCTACTTGTGTTGCAAGTATCTAGGCTACGGTAACACATACCGGTTGATACGCTTGTCAGCCGGTGAAAGTACGGGTAGTATACTGAATACGACGAATAGCTCACAGGTATAGTAAAAAATTATAATTATTAATTCATTAACTAATGCCCGAACTTTTCATATTACACACGGAACTCGGGAATAATTTTGCGTGAAGAAATTTCAGATAGAATAGAAAAGAGATGGGACTAGTTATCCTATACTGAAAGTTCTAGAGTAAATCCAAACAAACAAACTTTACATCTGTATAATAAAAGTTGAAATCTTACGGCAGGTACCAATTTATGAGTTACTGTTAACTATTTTTGTTGTTATTGGGTTTACTATTTCTTTTGTACTTACTAATCGTAGCCAAAAAGTACAATCCTGTACCCTACAACTTTTTCTATACACCTATTTTTTACCTTAAGGTTGTCTTGAAAAGAATGCTTTCAGCAATAAGGCTGCGTTGTTGCATGATATACATGCTTTCTATTTGTCTACAATGTATTTTAAATTTGTAATGTATTTTCTACTATCTGTATTATGCAAATATAGTGTATTTGTGTAGTATATCTATCTATCTAAAATACTCCGGCCGATTAGTTCTAAGGTAAACTTCAAGAGCAGTCCACTAATTGAACAGGTTCTCTTATCGTACACAAAGGGAGGTTTCGGCACCCTGCTATTAATAAACCTATATGTGAAAACATATTTATCAAATGATTTATCCCACACGTTGTATACGTTGTATGGATGCGGTAAACGTCATCATTTTCTGGGATTCATCCATCACCCAACTCTTCTATTCAAAGTTCACTCACCCTCAAATATACATAAGGGTGCAAACATACGCAAAGTGCCGATATAGCAAATCTGTACACGGAATGATGAAGTATCTGTAATCT
The DNA here is from genome assembly GCA_947507595.1 of Pyralis farinalis. NCBI lineage: Eukaryota > Metazoa > Arthropoda > Insecta > Lepidoptera > Pyralidae > Pyralis > Pyralis farinalis. The sequence continues at coordinate 27,989,621 of OX382273.1, read as the reverse complement.
TTTAAGCCTAAAAATAGACACACTTAAGTTATTTTCACATGCATAAAATGGGAAAATCTTACGTATATGCAGCTTTCTCTGGCAACTTTACAAGTTTCGTATCGAAAATTTCTTATAACCGTTGGGTAAAAGAATAATGGTGATTGGCGAAATTGTAGCTCAAAAATTGTTGACCGTCCCTAACTCTCAAAATAACCAATGCAAATCAAATAATTTAATACGATTTTACAAATAGAATTTGGTGTTTTTGAGGCCAAGTAAGAAATCATAATTAAATTAAACATTAATCTGAGTACTACTACTATTACAAACACTTCAGTCAAGCGCTGTGTATTTTTTATGTATTTTACATACAAAATAAATTCAAAAATCAATGCAGACGCCCGATTTTTTACGTCAATGATTTTCGCAAGCCATATAGACAAATTAATTCATCCTAGATAGTATTAATATGCTATTTCAGAAAAATAATGCGAACAATATACTTACAAGTCCTACTTGGTATTGTTTTTTTTAAATGCAGTTTTACATTGTCATAGATAAGATTAAGTATAAAACAAAATGAATTCTGGCAACACTTTTACACATCTTGTTTGTGATTTATTACCAAAGAAGTAGGTACAATAGAACTCGTAAATGAAATAGTAGTCTTAGACGTAAATTGCGATGGAGACAAATCATTGTGATATATTAGGTACACGTCTCTGCCTCAAAGTTATAGACAAAAAAATACATCTAACAGAACATCGTGTGTCGCAAACCTACAAATAACTCTAACCTTAATCCCAAATAAATATGACAAGAAAAGGAGACACAGCTTGTCAGATATTTTCCAGAGGGCTCCATATAATTTACGCATTAGAGACTTGTGGTGTTATATCGACAAAATATTATATTTGAAAGTATCAAGGTACTTAGATTTTCTTTTTTTTCCCAATTTTTAATTTGTAGCTAATTTAGTAGGATATGTAAATTATAAACCAGTCCCTCGCATCATTTTTTGCAATGTCACGATGTGAAAATTTGATTTGAATTTTTAATTCGTGCGCCTTTAGTCACGATGTACTCCGTAATCAAGATATACTGCAGATTCGCTTGCAAAAACTGTTTTTGAGACGACTACGAAGAGATCTTGTTCATATTTTCAGATTATTATATCTTTTTCAACTGAGTTTCAGCGCCCGTTTTGTAATCAAATTTAGTAAATAATAAAGTTTTTTGAAGAAAAATAATAAATACGTTTGTTCGTCATTGCTCTTAAAGTACTAATCCGAACTCAATATAATTCATTTCACAACTCAAACAACGGTAAGTTATATTTGCAGCTATTAATGTTTTGATTATCAGAGCAGACATTTTTTTCAAAATTATTTTACTTTTTATATACCAATGGCATATATTTTTATATGCCTTCCATACAACCATCTGGCGTAATGGACCATAGCGTAAGGACGTTTGCAAACAAGGAGTGTCAATCGCGCAATATCACCCCCGCTGCTAACATACTGACTCCTCACCTCATTCCCTCGCTCATTCATTTGGCTGCAAATTTTTGTAAAGTCCATAATTGATATTGAAATATCTTTCACTGAAGTATATGAAAATAACATATTCTTCGAAATTACAGACAATGTACCAATTTAACATTCATATTTTATTATAAACGCAATTGTATGACTAAACTTTTGTAAGATACTTTATCTTACAAAAGTTTAACACATAAGAAATACCTAACTTTTAAAATGCCATTGTTTTTCAACGTGATTTCAATACCATTTCAGAGCTATTCACTTCTACAATAGGTAGAATCGAAGGAACACCACCGTGCCACATCGTGGGCTATTGTGAAACGTGCTCGGTCAACAATCAACAAGTACAGTTCAGAGCTGAAAAAAAAAAATACTACTGTGCCGCTTCAGACTGAATGCGAACTGCGGTTCATTTATTGAAAGTGTATACTTTTTTCAATCCCACAGTATTAAGCTTATAGGCGGGGTTTACTACTTGAGCCTAAAGTATTGGGAAGTTACTGATTTTGACATAAAGCGATTGCCATCACACCTACTCCCAGACAGACAGAAGGGAAGCCAGACTTTTCTTAAGTTACGTGATACAAAGTCAAAGTCAAAGTCAAAATCTTTTTATTCCGTAAAAATGGCTACATTTGTTTGGAATCGTCACAATTTTTTTCCCTACCGTGCAGTTCATGACTAGGTGAGCACTGATAAAAATACTGCCAAAAAACTCAGGCATCCCTCTTTTGGTATCCAAACAAATTTACATAATTTATTAATTACATTACAATTGGATCGACTCAATCCCAGGCATTTTTATCATTAATATAGTCAGATACTTTATAATATGCCCTGCTACACATTTTGGCTTTAATAGTAGTTTTAAATTTGTTTATTGACAATTCTCTTATATTGCTGGGAAGTTTGTTATAGAACCGTATACATTGCCCCATAAAAGAATTACTTATTTTGTGGAGACGGCTTGCATGTAACACAAGATTATGCTTATATCTAGTATTTATATTATGAGTATCACTCTTTTTACAAAATGAGTCTATGTTTTTATGGACATACAAAAGATTTTCATATATATATTGCGATGCGACTGTTAAAATATTTATTTCTTTGAATTTTTCTTTAAGGCTCTCCCGGGGACCAAGTTTGTAGATAGCTCTTATGGCTCTCTTTTGCAATAAAAAGATGGTGTTAATGTCCGCGGAGTTACCCCAAAGAAGAATTCCATATGACATAATACTATGAAAGTAGCTGAAATAAACTATTCTAGCCGTATCAACATCAGTGAGCCGTCTAATAGTTTTCACTGCATAGGCTGCAGAACTTAGTTTTCCTGATAATTTTTCAATTTGTGGGCCCCATTGTAGTTTGGAGTCAATTGTTATACCCAAGAACACAGTTGTCTCCACAGGGGCTAAATTAGTTCCATTAACATTGACATTGGTAGTCACCTGTCTTACATTAGGTGTTGAGAACTTAATTACTTTTGTCTTTTTATCATTTAAAAGCAGATTATTAACATTAAACCAATGCATAACTTTAGAGAGAGCATCGTTAACTTCGTCATAATTATCTAACTGTCTATTAATTTTGAATGTCAAAGAGGTATCATCCGCAAACAATACAATCTCATGTTTATCCTTTACATAATAAGGTAAGTCATTTATATATACTAAAAATAAGAATGGACCTAGAATTGACCCCTGTGGGACTCCCATAACTACAGGGGACCCCGAAGATCTCTTACCATTAACATCGACCTTCTGTATCCTATTGCCCAGATAAGAAGACAGAAGTTCGAGAGCCTTGTTCCTGATACCGTAGTGGTGTAATTTTCTGACAAGAGTGTCATGGTGCACGCAGTCAAACGCTTTAGACAGATCACAGAAAATTCCCAAGGCATCTTGCGAACCTTCCCATGCCGCGAATATACTTTTAAGCAAATGAATCCCTGCGTCTATAGTTGAACAACCTCTCGTAAATCCGAACTGTCTCCTATGAAGCAAATTATGTGTATTGAAATGTCTGAGCAACTGGCTAAGCATTAGTTTTTCAAAAATTTTACTGAGAATGGGCAGTATGAAAACAGGTCGAAAATTCGAAGGGTCCGAACTATCACCAGATTTAAATAATGGAATGATTTTACTATGTTTCATCAAGTCAGGAAATACACCAGATGCCACACAACAATTGAAAATTGTAGCTAAATGTGGAGCGATTGAAATAATAATAGAAGATATGGTTTTGACAGATAGACCCCACAGATCTTTAGTGTTTTTCATATTTATTGATTTAAAAGCGTTCAAAACATCTTTTGGGCTTACAGCTGAAAATTCAAATATTGTGTCGCATTCTACCACGCTCTGTTTGAGAACCAGTTCAGCAGCTATAGAAGAAGACCTAAGATTTCTCGTAGTAATAAGAGGAATGTTAGAAAAATATTTTTCAAATTCAGTTGCAATTTCTACATCATTTTTGATATCTATATCATTTATCGTTAACTGAAAGTCGCGACTACGTACTTTCGCTCTACCCGTCTCATTATTTATCATATTCCAAACAGATTTAATAATATTTGTTGAACCAGTGATTTTATTTCTTAAATATATAGATTTAGCATTGGAACAGGCTCGTTTAAATATTTTAGCATAATTTTTTACAAGTTCTTGAAAAGTCGGATTGTGATTACAGGTCCTTTCTTCATAAAGTTCATACAATTTATTCCGACTTTTATAAATACCAGGAGTTGCCCAATCACTGAATGTCATACGGTCACTTACAGACAGTTGTTTTGGAGTAAAGATTGCATTAAATTCACTAGTGATTAAGCTAAATAATGAACAGTACAAGTGGTCCGGAGTACCGTGATAGGGCAACAATACAATTTTTTCTGCTATATTAGACTTAAATCTTTCTAAGCGGCTTTTACTAAATGGTATATAATTTATTTGCTTTCTTTGTATTTTTGAAGAATTTGGAAATGAAACCAACTGACCTGAATGGTCTGACTGAACTTTATTAATTATAGATTGATACGAAGGTTTTACATTACTAAATATATTATCAATACATGTAGCACTTGTAGCAGTTACTCTTGTTGGCTCTGTAAAAATATGATGCAAATTGTTTGATTTAAATAAATTTAAAAAGTTGTAGGTAACAGTATTTTTCTCCAAGATATTTATATTAAAGTCTCCACAAATTATAACAGTTTTATGGCTATTAGATAATTTATTTAAGGCATCCTCCATGATATTTGAAAATGTTTCAAAGGGCGTGCTAGGAGGTTTATACAGGTTCATAACAATGAATCGTTCCAATTCAATGCATGAAATCTCTACAACTCGCTCAACAGAGAGGCTCACAATGTCACACCTTTCTTTAAATTTAAGCAACTTATTTAATAATATTAAAGAGCCACCATGTATATATTTCTCTCTGATGAATGAGCTTGCAACCTGGTGGTTATTGAAGCTGAAAATGAATTGATGGTGTTTTAGCCAGTGCTCAGTTAGACATAAAATGTCGTATACGTCTTTGGAATACAATTTCTCGAACGTGCGGGTTTCCTCTCGATATTTTCCTTCACCGCCGATTAAGCGATAATTACATATACACAAATCCGAAACACGAATTTATTGGTACGTGCCCACGCCCGGATTTGAACCAATTAATAGGCTGCTTCTTCAACCACAAAACTATTAGTGCCCTTTAACTAAAGAGAGAAAGTTAATAACAGCTTTACCTTTTTAATTTATCGTATCTTTGTGTGAGGTCACACAATGTATTATTTTACTATTAAGGGCGTGAGTGAGGTAACCGCTGTACATAAGGTGAACCAAATGCTAGTTTGCTTCCCAAGATGTATAAAAATTAAATCTCCAAACTATTTTATCTATGTTTGAGACCTCAAAGACAAGTTTTTATGTACCATGTTTATTTTTAATGAAAAAATGGATTACCGGCTAGATACACGTGGGTACATGTGACATAGCTTATTAGGAGATATGTTATCGTATAACATTAAATCGGCTTTGTTATCTGAGCCTTGATTGAGGATACGCTAATATGATTACTGCTGATGATAGCTGCTGAGTGCCTTGCGGAAAATGTATGATCATGGCCGTAATAATGCCAGCTATTATTACTTTCATGTATGTATACCTTCATTCATCACAGATGAAACACACAAAGGCATTCTTAATCTTTTATAGCAGTGCCTAATGAGCAACCTTTTTAGCTTTACTCATATATTATTCAAAAAGATGGAACAAAAATTCTGTTTTATGGCTTTCATACGAATTTCACACCACAGAGACACCTATTTTTATCAACGTAAAATTCTATTTTAAACGTAGGTCTAATTGAATTCAAGACAATGTGGGTACAAAGGTGGCAATTAGAAAGAACATCCCGGACACTGTAGCACAAAGCAAGTGTATATTACTCGTACCTAAAGTATAATCTCTTACGTTTAAAAAGTCTCGACGTGTAATTTTTTTTTCTCTCTGTATACCTAGTCCGGCCATAAGTTCTGTGATAGATACAAATGATTTGATTTATTTTTTTATGAAGTAATGTAATCTTAATAACACTTATATGTACATATTTATGGAAGTATCAACAAAAACTAAAGAAACTGTTTATATTTGAAATGGCCACCTTTGGCTTTGATACAGGCATTTTATCTATCAGGCCACGAATCTATGGATTATGCCCTGTTCCCGTGGAAAATTTAGATACTGCTTGCTCCAAAGATTTCTTAAGAGACAGAATGTCGGCGTGTCGGCGTTCGAGCAAGCCATGTCCTCTAAAACAGGTCATAATAGGTAGCCTAAGGAGTTCAGATTTGGTCTAGACGAGGGCCAGTCTTCAGGTCTTATAAAATCCCGAACGTTGGTCGAGCCAGGCCTAGGTAGTTCGTGACTTGTGATCAGGTGCAGAGTACTGCTGGAAAGTACATGGTATATTTTTAAAAAGTGTATTGCTGAGAGGTTTCACAATACGACCCAAGACAGCCTCGTGATACACTTTGGCTGAAGTCTTCACTCCTTTTTGACAAAAATGAAGCTTTGTGACTCTTTCACAAGACACCCTCCACCAAATCATTACAGACGTAGGATGATGACCACGTTGTACCTTTCCGACCACTTGGACGGCTTCTTTAGAACTGTGTACATTTTGCTTGTTTTAGTGCTCTTCAATCGTAAATTTTTTTTCATCAGCAAAGAGGCTATTTCTGTGCCTTTCACCTGCGTATCGGGACAGAAGGCATTTGATCAATTCACTCTCTTAAACTGTATGGATTGATTTAGGGTATGTCCCGTATATAGACGATACGCGCCGAGGTTCAGGTCTTGTTTTATTATACGCGACCAAGTCCTAGCGGTAGTTTTCATTTCTCGGGATAATATTTTTTTGACTTCTAATGGGGTTTCAGCGAATTCTGGCTTTAACAGCCTTTGTAGTTCTAACAGCACGCGGTCGCCCCGATCTTTTATGGTCTTCAACAGAGGAAGTGTAGGTATATCTGTGTAGCTGATACCATGCTTTTGAAGTGACCGACGCGGCGACGGCTCCATACCCACTTTGTGCAAGGCAATTACTGCAATCCTATTTTCTTTATTTGTTGTGTAGTGTTTCTTCTTGTAAATTGATAATAATTACGTAAAAATATGCAAAACGGCGGAAAATCTAAAGAAGTTTTTATGATACACGTTCCAAATTCAAAATAATAAGAGTTGAAAAAAGTTTCTATGTAACAGTATTTATGTTCATACTATTTATATCATTGGCTCCAGAGAATCACTTAGAGAACTGTTCAAAGAAGAAAGAGTTATTTCTGAGTGCATATATGAAAATATAACATACGCTTACAAAAATTTAAGGTAGTTTTCATGTAAAAATGAGCTGTGTTTGCCTCTTTTATTTGGTAGGACCGGTAGGTATTTTCTTGTAAATTGTATTCGATTTTGTAATAAATTGTCTGAAACAGTTCTGTCCCTTCATGACAATATATTGAAAAGGCACATCAAAAATATTCTTTGTATAAAGGCGTAGAATTGATGAATATGTGTAATATGAATTGACAAAGGTGTTTGAAAATACTTTGGTACAGAAAACTTGACATCATTATTATAGTGTCAAAAAGGTGACTTTTATTTATTGTAATATCTAATGAACGATTTGATAGTGACCTTGAAAAGGGACGTTGGCAACTTTTCTTGGTAGGTATGAAGGTTTTTACAAGATCGGGATGCACAAGTGATACCTTGGTTTTGTAAATGTTCGTGAGCTATCTATTATGCTGGTCGCCTGATGTAAAATTTACCTTGACACAAAAAGGACTTTTTGTTTAAATATCACATTATTATGCACACAGTAGCAGGAGCAGTGATAGCTCGGTGTATAAACAACTGGTGGATTTGCATATACATTTATAATTATCATTTGCATACCGGTGAAGGAAAACGTGAGAAAACTTGAACGGTCAAGAACTTATATTTCGAAAGACGCGTGACTTAACCAAAATAAGCCTTTTCCTTATCCACTGGGCTATTATTGCTCTTGAGTTATTACCAAATATATATATGCCTTTTTTTAAAATATTCTCCAAAAATAGTAGTATTAGGTTTTTGCGATTGTTACACATTGAATTAAACAATTTTTAACGGAAGTATCGCGTGTTACTGCGACCACGTAAGCTGCAAAGGGTTCGAAACGTCAGGTTCAACAAAATAAATAAAACACGCGATACTTCCGTTAAAAATTGTTTAATTCAATTCTCAAAAAATGATTTTTTTTTGCAAAGTTTGCATGAATCTCGATATCATTGTGATCACGCAAGTTATTTGAAAACTGAATTCACGACACATTTTCCGAGGCAAAGGTCAAAAACGAGACGTTTCCAATACTATTCCTATTATGGGGCACCCCACCACCCAATAACTGTCATATGATTGAAATGTACAAATATCGTAACCGGCGTTCGATGGATTTTGGAGTATCTTTATGATGGTGTATACGTGCCCTAGAATAAATTGTATGCATTACATTTTTCTTATATATAAATACTTTGTAGATACGATTCATAAAAATTGGTCAATCCTGTGTTTGTTAATATTTTTGCAAAATATCTGTGACAAATAAACTAATGAAACTTTTTATTGTCGACTATTTATTCTTCTTGTTAATTAGACTTAATTAAATACTGATATAATATAATACATAGTCAATATTAAGTTTATTAGCGATTGGCGAAGAATGAAACATATCTTATTCGTTAATATAATTGCTCTTTTTAAAGTAAAACTTCTTTACGCGCGCTTAACTTGGGGAGTAAGCTGGTGAATGCGTGACGACAGCGTTACAAAAAGTGTGATCGGGCGAGGCGAATGGAAGTTGAGAGGGAGATATAAGTTAGTGAAGATAGAAAGAGAGAGATTTACGTTTCGTATATTACTGTAGGGCAAGAGAGAGAGGTGCGAGCACACATTTTCTTTCTCTCATCGCGAGTTAAGTTTCGTATATTCTATTCTATAGGTGAAAACTTGTAATTGGCTTTTAGTTACTCATTCACTCATTTTTTACATTATAAAGCTGTAAGTTTTCCAAATAAAATAAAAATAAAATATCTAAGACACAGTGCATGCCTATTGTCTGTATCACACTATGGAGCTAAAGAAGTTTTACTTTAGTTGTGTGGTGTAAAGCACACCCGTTTTTTTAAATATTAACGATAACATTTGACTTAATTCATTAGGATTGGCAGAGACCGCTTCCTAAGGTTAATGATTTGGCGAAAATACTTATTTTTAAATGGAGCGACTGCCGTCTTTCTGACTGACTGACTGCTGTCTTCGTCGTCTTTCGAAATATAATTACCTGGGGAAACCCGCACGGGTTTTCTCATGATGTTTTTTTTCACCGCTGAGCTTATGATAATCAAAAATATGTATATAAATCCGAAAACAAGAATTTAGTGGTTCATACCGGAATTCGAAAGGGGATCTAGCTGTTCTGGACCATCACTACTGATTTTAGCGTCACGTTACATTATTTGTCTATCGCCGTCATTAATATTCAAAAAGCGCAATTTGCAAACATAAGCAATTACTAAAAGTAAAAATGACAGTGCTAAACTCAGTAAACTAACTACTAAAGGCGTAGTAACAACAAAGCGAATTGTCCCAGTCTGAAACTCGAAAACTCTTGAAGTGGTGTTTTGGTAGCGGATATATAAACGAATGTATATAGCAACTGCCTAGAAAAAGTCTTCAGCTTCACATCCGTCGTATGCCTGTTTACTTTTTAGGTAATTAAAAAAACAATGCGATGTTATATACAAACAAGTAAGCATATATTATATTTTCATTACATTATAATATTACGTTTCTATGAATAAATCGAATTTGATCATCACTCAGATTAATAATAATTGAATCAGATTACACTTAATTGACATTGCTAATTCAGTGAGACATCACTTCCGTTGCAATAAATAGGCAATTGCATATCTCTCCTGTCAGACGCACTCATTTGGAGATAAAGTAGTTGCCAATTTGAATTTAATTATAGAGAAGAGAATCCTCTATATAAAAATTGTAATTGCCACCACAACTTCTATGAATTCGGGAAAGTAGAGTCTGAAGGGAATCGATGAACTCTATCATTCTTAAAATAGTTATTTACAATCAAACAACTGGCCGCTTCCTTCCATAGATCACCCAGTTTGCTCAATTATTTCAGGTGTATTTGGGATCAGAAGTCTATAATAAGCCTTTTTGCAATTTTATGTTTTAGATTTATCTATTAGAGTCTTTATTTATAAAGGACTTAATTGCTTTAGATATTTCTTTATACAATTTACAAAAATAAACGTCGCAGGTCTAGCAAGCTCGTGAACTATATGTTCTCGACCGATATCTGTTATTAGTTGAGGCAAATATTACAGTAGCAATGAATTTCTACATTTACTGCAATAAATAGGTCATCGTCGTAATAGGTAATCCAAGGGACTAATCGAACGCCAGAGTTATAAAGATTATTTGCCTATTTAACTGATTTCACCGAAGTCGTAATTCACAATATATATATGATCTGAGATCAATAAGGTACTAGAAACTTCAAGCGCGGTGATCAACGATTACGCCACAGATTTTACGGAATGCTCACATCTTGATTAATCTTTCTTTCTTTAATTATTATTCTTTCATGCCCTCTTTTGGTATACAAAGTTTTCACGTCCATATCTTAGCATTAGCATTAGCATCGCGAGCTATCTAGAAGTTTTCCCAACGCTCTATATACGTCGTTCCCTACTCTCACTTGTCTATTAACGTCAAGGGTTTACTTTCAATTTCTGGTAAAAGCACTTTCAAGACATAAAATTTCATTCATGTGTTCCAACATTGCATCATAAACTGTATAGCAATATATTTATAATATAAAATATGCAACAAATATATTGTTCCAACACTAAATCTTGGTTTTCTTCGTTGTGACTTTGTGTTTGCAGGCTATGTACAATTCTGTTAAAACACTAATTAATACGGCATCGTCTGCATAAAGTAGACAATTCACCACTAAGTCACTCATTTATGTTATGGGAGTTATGGGAGTCCCACAGGGGTCAATTCTAGGTCCATTCTTATTTTTAGTATATATAAATGACTTACCTTATTATGTAAAGGATAAACATGAGATTGTATTGTTTGCGGATGATACCTCTTTGACATTCAAAATTAATAGACAGTTAGGTAATTACGACGAAGTTAACGATGCTCTCTCTAAAGTTATGCATTGGTCTAATATAAGATAGGTGACTACCAATGTACATGTTAATGGAACTAATTTAGCCCATGTGGAGACAACTGTGTTCTTGGGTATAACAATTGACTCCAAACTACAATGGGGCCCACAAATTGAAAAATTATCAGGAAAACTAAGTTCTGCAGCCTATGCATTGAAAACTATTAGACGGCTCACTGATGTTGATACGGCTAGAATAGTTTATTCCAGCTACTTTCATAGTATTATGTCATACGGAATTCTTCTTTGGGGTAACTCCGCGGACATTAACACCATCTTTTTATTGCAAAAGAGAGCCATAAGAGCTATCTACAAACTTGGTCCCCGGGAGAGCCTTAGAGAAAAATTCAAAGAAATAAATATTCTAACAGTCGCATCGCAATATATCTATGAAAATCTTTTGTATGTCCATAAAAACATAGACTCATTTTGTAAAAAGAGTGATACTCATAACATAAATACTAGATATAAGCATAATCTTGTGTTACATCCAAACCGTCTCCACAAAATAAGTAATTCTTTTATGGGGCAATGTATACGGTTCTATAACAAACTTTCCAGCAATATAAGAGAATTGTCAATAAACAAATTTAAAACTACTATTGAAGCCAAATTGTGTAGCAGGGCATATTATAAAGTATCTGACTATTTATTAATGATAAAAATGCCTGGGATTGAGTCGATCCAATTATAATGTAATTAATAAATTATGTAAATTTGTTTGGATACCAAAAGAGGGATGCCTGAGTTTTTTGGCAGTATTTTTATCAGTGCTCATCTAGTCATGAACTGCACGGTAGGGATAAAAATTGTGACGATTCCACACAAATGTAGCCATTTTTACGGAATAAAAAGATTTTGATTGTGACTTTGACATTTGCAATCCAGATATGCGTACATCTTATTCTCGATAATCCTATATCAAGGCCAAATGCTCCATAATCTAACGATAACGAGTGCTTTTTCCACAACCTTATGAAACCGTTCAAATCTTTGTAGTTTAAAACCATATGCTATCTCTACGATATTGCAGAAAACGTGGTCCATCCTCCTTTCATTTCGTTCAATAAATCTTGTGGTTCTAAAAGCATTCCAACGGACTTTTCTGTCAAACTTTCAATTAAGAAATTTTCCATAGTTTATCCAAAATCCTAAGGGTACGTTAGCTTTACATCAGGCGGGTCGCCAACTCATACGATTTTCCTTTCGAAAACGTTTCACAAATTCGCCCAAGCACCAAAAGTTTTTACTTCAAAAACATCGTCTTCATTTCTTCTTCGATGTATGCAGATGTTAATTACATTTCGTAGCCATTACATTTCATTGTCAAGAATAATTTCAGCAGATTCCATACATTTTGCCTGGTAAACAGGACCGGTATGTGAATAAATCTTTCATATTTTGCCACCGCGGCTGAAATGAAAATTGGAGAAATACTTGATGTAATAACAGACGCGTGTTATGGGAATTGATAATGAAGATTGATATTCACAATGGTTAATGTTCTAAGACGCAATAATATAATATTCAATTTTGTATTCGATATTCGATTTACTGTCTCTATGTTGCCGTTGGTGAATATAATACAAAGTTGTTTTTTAAGAACTTATGCCACAATTTGTACTGAAAACTGTATTCTATCTTTATATAATTGTAACTAAAGTTGGCCTATTATTCAAAAATAAAATGTTTTAAAAATGCTACGAGTATTAGCATACTTTTAGTATTACAGTTTTGAATGTGATCCGATTTTATAATATTATTAATATTATATCTCGTATATTTTTATAAAGATTATAAATATAATGTATGTATAGATAGAGAGTACCGAGCGCCATAAGACACGGTCCTTACACGCTTCACTAGCTTCTTTCACATTCATAGCTCTTTTCTTTTTAGCTATGGTTCCTGACATCACCTTCTGATAAAACACGACCAATTTGGTCATGGTAGGTTAGTCTTGGTCTTCCTCGGCTCCTACATCCTTCCACTTTCGCATTGTATATCTGTTTCGTCATTCTTTGTAAATATAATTATGATAATAAACTACAAGAATGACGTAACAGATGCACAATGCGAAAGTGGAGGAATGTAGGAGCCGAGGAAGACGAAGACTCACATACCATGACCAAATTGATTGCGTTTTATCAAAGTACCTAAGAACTGAGAGTTTGCTTGAAAAGAGCTATGAATGTTAAAGAAGCGAGTGCTGAGTGTAAGGACCGCGTCTTATGGCGCTAGGTTCTCCCAGCCTATGAATTTTTGGCAGAATTTTATTATGCAATAAATTAGTACCTTCATGCAATATCAATTTCCCTTACGTAAACAAACTTTGTGAAACTACTCTTGGTTGTTTCAAGCAAAATGCAAATGTAGCAAAATTAATATGGATGTATTCAATAATCCATCATTGGTATAGACGAACAGTGAAGTTGCTAAGACTATAACATTCTTTCGTAGTTAGGTATATCATAAGTTCTAAACTCACCAAATGAAAGTCACATTACCTAGGTACCGAAAGTAGCGAAACTAATGAGGCTGTTTTGATCTCGGTAGGCAGAAAGAACCCAGCGAATGTATATGTATCTTCTTCTTAGCCTTATTCCGTTTCCTAATCTATTAGGATTGATGGAGTCCGCTACATAAGCTTAAGGATTTGGCGGAAGCACTGATTTTTACGTGGAACCCCGGGTTCGAATCCTGGTATTGCCATGTTTCGGATATACGTACACATTTGTAATTATCACTTGCTCGGCGGTGAAGAAAAACTTCGTAAGGAAACCCACATGACCAAAAATTTATATTTCGAAAGACGTACGATCTAATTTACACTACGTCGGGAGGCATACAAGCATACGGCCTATCTGATGTAAAGCGGGTACCGTAGCCTATTAATGCTTGCGATATACTCACTCGCGCGATGCCTCCTCTGCTGCTTACACAGCAACTCCTTGGGAGCTTACTGGTGACCTCACTCACACGAAAGAACACAACAATCCTCTAGGGAGTTGTTATTTAGCTGCGGTTTTCTGTGAGGTGGAGGTACTTCCCCAGACGGGCTGTTTTGATGTTCTCTACCTCTCTTAAAAACACCCAGCCCAACGCAAACAGGTATAAGTACTCACGTGATGCTACTTTTCCAGCACCCATATTAGCCAAAAATTTTGAAAACATAATGCACTTCCAAATAACAAAATTTCAAGAGAAATTTCATATACTAAAAGATGTACAAAATGGATTTCAGAAAATCTACCTCTTTATTTATCTGTCTATCTATAACGAGCTCGGTGGCGCAGAGGTGAAACGCGCTGTTACGGTACAGATCACGATTTGATTCTCACATAGGATAAAGATTTGTGTGCATGAACATATCTGTTTGTCTTGGTCTGGGTATTTGCTATGTAGGTATGTATTTTCAAAAAAAAAATTTACGTATGTTTATTAGTTGTCTAGTAACACAAGCTTAGCTTACTTTGGGACTACATAGCGCTATGTAATTTGTCCGACAATCCGACAATATCTATAACTTCAAGCCAAATCCCTTGCGGTGTAGGTAGAGACAACTCAGCGTTACGTGACCTGATCCTTACACACCTCACCTGCTTCTTTTACAAGCTCTTCTCATGCACGCTCGCCGGTTTCTAGGGCTCCTGACATCACCTTCTGATAAAACACGACCAATTTGGTCATGGTAGGTAAGCCTTGGCCTTCCTCGGCGCCTACATCCTTTCACTTTTTAGTTGTATATCTGCTTCGTCATTCTTTCATCCTGCATTATTTCTACATGTCCGAACCAACGGAGCATGCCTCTTGTTATTTTAACATCAACTCTCTCTTTCAAACCAACTCTGTTTCTAAGATCAACATTACAAACACGGTCAACAAGCGTTACACCACAAATGTTGCGCAACGCTCGCATTTCAACCGCGTTTATCCTACTTTCATGCTCTCTCTGACATATCCAGCTCTCGCTTCCATAAGTAAGCGTTGGGACCAGCACTGCATTATGTATAAGCTGTGCCTTCCGGCTTTTAAAGATTTTATTGCCAAGAAGTTTTCCCAACGCTCCATTCACACTATTCCCAGCACTCACTTGTCTTTCTACATCAGCGGTGCACCTTGCATCCCTGCTGCAAGTACATCCAAGATATACAATCTCATCTACTTGTTCCAATACTTCATCATCAAACGTATTCCTTACACTAGTCCTGGTTTTTTACTTTTTCAAATACCATTATCTTTATTTTCTTTCCATTCAATAGTAAGCCTTTCTCGATTCAATCGTCTTTCATCATTGTTTTTATTCTATTAAAGAGTTCTTTGACTGTAAGATTGACGTAATGTAATAGTAATATGATTGTAATTATTTAAGTCTTAGACTTTTTATATATTTTTTCATATTTAATTTGATATAATATAGTAAAAACTGTAGTGTAACATAGTGTAAAACTGACATAATGTAATTTTATGATAAGTTTGTAGTTGACTATAATTAAATTTATCGATTAAACTCAATTTTATGATTTCCATGCCATAATAATATTAATGTATTGCAAGCGATCATAACGATCCTTTACATCAGACGGCCCGTATATTTGCCTGCCTCTATACAAAATAAAAGGAAGAAACAGATAGAACAAAGGGTCTAGAGAAGATCACTTCCGCAACGTTTACGTTGTCGAATGTATTTCCTGCCAATATTTCCCCGAGTGAATATTGAATAGGGTCTTAAAAAAAAATCGGCCAAGTGCGAGTCGGACTCGTGCCCGAAGGATTCCGTACCATTATCTATAAAAACAGCAAAAAAATCACGTTTGTTGTATGGGAGCTCCCCTTAAATATTTGTTTTATTTTAATTTAATTATTTATTCTTAAAGTGAATATATAACTAAATATTCTGTGAATATTTCAAGCGTCTACGTGTTGCCGTTATCAATATCAAGCAAAAATGAGCAAAAAAATTCACGTTTCTTGTATGGGAGCCCCCTTAAATATTTATTTTATTCTATTTTTTAGTATTTGTTGTTATAGCAGCAACAGAAATACATCATCTGTGAAAAATTCTACTGTCTAACTATCACGGTTCAAGAGATACAGCCTGGTGACAGACGGACGGACATCATAACATCGCATTGTTTTTTTAATTACCTAAAAAGTTACACAGGCATACGACGGATGTGAAGCTGAAGACTTTTTCTAGGCAGTTGCTATACACATTCGTTTATATGTCCGCTACCAAAACAGCACCACTTCAAGAGTTTTCGAGTTTTAGACTGGTTCAATTCGCTTTGTTGTTACTACGCCTTTAGTAGTTAGTTTACTGAGTTTAGCACTGTCATTTTTACTTTTAGTAATTGCTTATGTTTGCAAATTGCGCTTTTTGAATATCAATGACGGCGATAGACAAATAATGTAACGTGACGCTAAAATGAGCAGTGATGGTCCAGAACAGCTAGATCCCCTTTCGAATCCCGGTATGTACCACTAAATTCTTGTTTTCGGATTTATATACATATTTTTGATTATCATAAGCTCGGCGGTGAAGAAAAACATCATGAGAAAACCCGTGCGGGTTTCCCCAGGTAATTACATTTCGAAAGACATGTGATCTTACCTAAGAAAGGTCTGGTTTTCCCTCTGGGCTGTGGTCTAACGGCAGTCGCTCCATTTAAAAATCAGTATATTCGCCAAATCATTAACCTTAGGAAGCGGACTCCGCAAATTCTAATGAATTAAGTCAAATGTTATCGTTAATATTAAAAAATCGGCTAAGTGCGAGTCGGACTCGCGAACGAAGGGTTCCGTACCATTATCATTAAAAACAGCAAAAAAATCACGTTTGTTGTATGGGAGCCCCCATACTATTTGTTTTATTTTAATTTAATTATTTATTCTTAAAGTGAATATATAACTAAATATTCTGTGAATATTTCAAGCGTCTACGTGTTGCCGTTATCAATATCAAGCAAAAATGAGCAAAAAAATTCACGTTTCTTGTATGGGAGCCCCCTTAAATAATTATTTTATTATATTTTTTAGTATTTGTTGTTATAGCAGCAACAGAAATACATCATCTGTGAAAAATTCTACTGTCTAACAATCACGGTTCAAGAGATACAGCCTGGTTACAGACGGACGGACGGACAGCGGAGCCTCAGTAATAGGGTTCCGTTTTACCCTTTGGGTACGGAACTCTAAAAAAGAGATAAAGAGCTTTTGCAAGGTCTGCAAATTAGTGAATGCTGCTTCTAATATTGCAAAGGCTCACAGGCTGCGGTAGGTGTATATCATATAAGAGTTGAGGTGAGAAAGATAGTTTGGTAATAGTTTTTGCTAATAACTTATCAATATAGTAAAATATATCCACTACCGTATCGAAAAATATGGATTGGTAGGGACGTAAAACTAGTTACGACCTTTCCCTATCTAAGTGTCAATAGGTACCTACAGGTATAATAACTCTTATCAAGCGTGCCACGGGGTTAAGTCAACTATCTGTTATTAATCAAAATGGCGACTGAATTTTGAATTTGACTTCGAAACTCTATAATTTGAATACTGCGATACCGTCTTGTTGTCAATTAGACATCATGGCATTTTTCGACTTGGTTTAAAATAAATATCTGAACGTGTTCACGTGTTTCGGATTTCAATTCATGCGTGTATGTCTCGCTTTATATCGCATCGTCTATGCGTAGAAAATACATGGCGTCCGTAGGGGTTTGTTCAACAAAATACCGAAACCAATATTTCAAAGAAATTGACGATGGTTATTGGGACATAATTGTCAATAATAATGACAAAATATCAGATTGTAGCCAGCGTTTATGGTATATAATTGCCCTATAAGTTCGGAATTTTAATAAAACGGAAATCTGAACTGGTATACAAACTGGATAGCAGTAGTGGCGACAAAGCGCTAGTGATATTTCTTGTGTTGCAACCGTTCATAGGATCCATCAACAGGGCTATTTGAAATTCTATGGACGCTTGCCGTACTACGAGTATCAATTATGCGTTGTCTTTATTCTCGCTCCTAACCCAGAAACTCGATAAAGAAACTCAGTAGTAATCTCACTCACTAGCAGGAACATGATGCCACTCAAGGGAATTGTTATTCAATTGTGGTATTTTACAAGGTGAAGATACTTCTTCAATCGGGCGACTTATTAAGTTAACTATATCCTTCAGACTTTGGTTTGGTAGTTGATACAACTTTTCTAATTGGGCATTAAAATTTTATTTTTAATGTATTTATTTAGTATATTCCACTATGAATTGTATGCAGTACTTTGAATTATTTGTGTGAAAAATAATCATAACAAAATCTTCCATAAAATTATACCTACTCACGGAAATTATTAAATGACTCGCGTACTTTTAAAATCCATCGAAAGTTTCCAAGTACGTGAGTCACTTTACTCACAATCGTACCATGTTTACACATCTGTGATGATAATTCTTAAAACAAGTGGGATCGACACAATGCGTTTAAAAGCAGTGCATTCATATTTCTCAACATTTCAATAAGCTATTCAAACCAATTCCAGTCCGTATCTCTTTGTTTTGACTCTGAATAGCTTGTGTTGTAACGGTTATCTAAAGAAACATTCAAAGACGTTATCGACATCGAAATAAACAAAAAGAGTTCCATTAATTTCCTCAATTTCAGTGCTAAAATAAGAAATTTGAACAAAAAGATCCGGAGGAGACAATAGTTAACAACACGCGAGGCAACAAAGTAAACTCTGCAAAACTTGCAGAGTGGTGTATATATGATGTAAGTACCCATTTTGAAAATCTACATTTTTTTGGACACAAATATGTCACGGTCAGTTTCTTTTCTAGTGCCTAAAGGTCAGCTGTGTGTCAACCTGGTCACCAATCTTTCGTGATACGTATATTTATTAAAGGATCAGCCATACAAAAAAAAAAAATGACTGAGATGAACAAAAATTAAATATTCGCCAAATTGTACTTTAATCGAAGGAAACCCAGTTTCACATAATTTGCCAAAAACTAGGGAGAAACTAGTTTGAAACAAATTTATTACAAGGTTATTTCAAATTCAAAACCGTTCAATGTACGGATACCTTCTTAAAGGATGATCAAGTCAAACTCTTTATTTAATTGCTATACTTTTGCCCTGGTTAAACAGACTTTGGTGTGATTAAAGTGTTGTTATTTAATTTTAAACAGAATTTAGTGTACCTTACAAAAATTGTAAAGTTAATTTTCTGACACCTAATATTTTCATATAATTTTGTAGGTGAGTGTTTTACATATATAATTCTTGTAATTTCCTTTGTCTTTGCTGTTATGTATTAGTTATTAAATTAATTCGTTTGCCTGGAAATGTGATACGGAATATTTAATGTACGAGTGTCGACTCGTACTTAACAGCCTCACTTCAATTTACCGTATTATTGTGAAATATTTGATTTATTTTGGTAAGTATTAGGGTATGCTGAGATGGTTAGTACATTTGGAAAGAATGGATGACAAATGAATGAATGATGATGAGAAGAGTTACGAAAAGTATATTGAGCAAGAGTGAGTGGAGATATCGGCAGGGGCCGCCGTAGACGCACACATTTGGAACAAATAGCTGATGTGCTGAAAATGGACCAAATCAAAAGCACCCGAAACCGAAGAGTAAACGAGAAGAGGTTGATGAACGTGAAAGAGGCGAGAGAGGTACTCGTGTGTTTGGATCGCTGCCCCTGGCGTTCCATAATCTCTGCCTACCCCAATAAGAGACAGGCGTGACGATATGTATTTATGTATGTTGATTTAGCATTGGGTGTTATCAATATAAATAGTTTATTTTGATATAGTTATTGTATTTTAACCGCAGGAGGTGGGAAAACAAATGGGATAATAAAAGAAATTGATGAAAGACATTTGCACCAAGGTAGTTAAGACTACGTTAGTATGGCAGGTCAGAGAGTTTATTTATATTATAATGTAATAAAGTCAGATTAGTATTAATGTTACAGAGACCTATGTATACAATGGTGAACAAAGGGAGCGGTGGTGGCCCCGAGGTTTAACCGCACGCCTAACAAGCGTGAGGTTCCGCGTTCGAACCCCGGCGGATGCCTACTCGGTTTTTACGAGTTACGAATTTACTTGCGTTCGGCTACCACTTGCTGCCGGCGACGGAAAACACCGTGAGGAAACCTGCACATGCAGATCTTCTGGACGTGTAATCATGATTCATTGTCTTGTCTGGTTCACCTTTAAGGGTTACGGAGGTCAGATTGCAGTCGCACCAATGAACTGGACTCCCCACATCTTGAATCATGATCATAGCGAACCTCGGGCTCCGCAGTGGATGCAACCGGGATTTACCGCTTGATGAGTGAGTCTAGTATTAATATCACAGAGATCTATGTATACAATAGTGATTAAAGGTAATATCTAATTAAATTTAGGAAGGTCAACTTGATTGGTAAAACCAGTAGCACTATCCTACTATTTAGCCATTTTACAACCTTCTGCTGAATCAGAAAAGGAATTTCCTGTTTTCCAACTTGAAGTATTAATAGGTATTTTCACATTGTAGACACTTCCCTTGGCTACCTTCATTTTAGCGATAGCAAATTCCACTGTTAAATGGCCGGTAGCATTTCTACAAGCGTGGCTCGCTCAACCTTTACGGAACAAATTAGGGTACGTATTTTCTTATATATCAATAATGGTGACATAACTCCTCGTCCCGCTGATGTGATGTATTTACATAATGTTATTTTTACTCATTGAAGGAAAATTGATAGGAATATAGAATCGTAACTAATTAAACTAGTTAGACACTGCATCGACACCACGTAACAGGGCATATTTTTATATATTACACGTGTTAAAGATTTTTTTAATGTAGTTCACAAAAGTTAGTTCTGCGTTATTTTTTTTTCAAAATGAAATTCTAGAAATAAGTAAGTCAATATTTTTTATCAAAAAAGCAAACACGTTTGGAATTTTGTCTGTTACTGTTATAATTTGTAATCTGAATGTAACCCGTTCTATGAACGTCTCGTCTGTCGTTTCGTTGGATATCGTTCGTGACATAAGTAAAAAGTTACTAAAATGATATCTTCATGTATATATGTATATCTTCCCGCTAGGTCCCTTGCGGGGTAGGCAGGGAGCACCGCACGCCAGAAGACGTTGTTCCTCACTCGCTTCTTAACATTCATAGCTCTTTTAATGCACGCCGCAGGTACCTAGAGCTCCTGAGATCTCATAAAACACGATCAATTTGGTCACGTTAGGTTAGTCTTGACCTACCGCGGCTCCTAAATCCTTCCACTTTCGCATTGTGTATCTGTTTTGTCATTCTTTTATCCTGCGTAAAGAAAGGCGAAGAAAGGGTGCAAAAAACATTGTTAGGAATGTCTTATATTCTTACGCTTTGCTTTGAAGTTTTATAATACCAATCTGAGTAGTATTATAAAATTTGTTCAATATATACTAGAAAACGGAAGACAGTTTTATTCGGATATAATCGGACCTTAAGCTGCATTACCTAATAAATGAGACCATAAATAAGGAGGAGCATTTATGGGATGACATAGAGTAGCGTTTTAACTATTATTATTATAATGAACATTACTATTGAATGAAATATTATTGAAGTTCTCAATTAAGCTAAGAGAAATCTTATCTATTATATCTCGTGTCTATTATTTGCATTGTCAGTTCAAAGTTTCCACTTTGTAATTCATACTAAATAAAGACCGTATTACATATTATAAATAATTGGTATATTATTTTCTGGAACATAATTACATCCTTTTCACAATAATTTCGTTTTAACTTAAAGATACAACTTTCGAGATCGAGTGGGCAGTGGTAAGTAACGCTACTTTGAGACCAACGCTCGTGAGTTCGAGTCTTATACATACAGGACATTTGTGTTCAATCAACACGTCTGTTTGCCTTGGTCTGGGTATTTTTAAGAGACTTATGGCGCATCCAAGCAGCCCGTCTGGGGAAGTACCTCTACCCATCTAGAGGGGTGTTGTGTTCCGACGAGTGAGCGAGGTCACCAGTAATCTCCTAAGGAGTTGCAGTGTTAGCAGTAGAGGCGGTAACGCGCGACTGACACATAACGTATTGAAAAACGTTCATATGGTACGGTAACTGCTTTGTGTCAGGTGGACTGTATGCTTTATACCTCCCGACGTTGTATAAAAGAAGGTAGTTGAAATTTTCACAGAAAATGTATTGCTAAGGCCATTATAACAACAAACATAACGAAGTAAAAACTGTATACAACAAAGTTAAAAGTGAAAAGGAATAGAATTAAAAATTAATGGATAAAGTAAAACACTAACAAAAAGTTTTCAAAGATATTTGCGTCTAAACTTTAAAGTTCCACGACGAGAACGAATTTAGTTCTTGTTGTAGAACTGATAAGAGCATGTAATTGGAATTCGCAATATAAACAACTACAGTTATACATTTTTAAGCGACTAGCTTCATATTAATTCATAACTCTGTGTTTCATTTGAATAAACTTCGTTAGTTATCAAGAAGAGTAGTAAATGCGAGTACGGTTTAACAAGATTAAAACTTATCTGGCAGTGTTTAAAATGACAACAGTACAGTTAAAATAAACCTAATCGGGAAACGGTTTTCTTCAAATTTCGGCAACATGTCTATTTTAGCGGCCGATATTTTTTTTTGTAAAATAAGATGCCAATTACTGCATCAAAATAATGCTTAACATGAATAAATTATTGCGATTGTGAATGTATGCGGGTGTAACTTTTTATCAGCGAATATCATAGCATATTATTCAATACAATAGTTGGAGAAAAGAGTAAATTAAATGATTAATGTCATACATTCATTGTACTGCGCCCGGCAGTACTGAATACGCGCATACGCAACTTTTAGGTACCATGCAAGTGTGTGTCTTTAACGTACAGGTAATGCCTATGCCCAATAACTATGACACTACACTTTAATTTTTAGTTATACCTATATATACAATAATTTTATATCGTCATAAACGTTAGGACAATATTGTACTAATTTATTTTTGGGACAACCCCGGCATGGTAAATATAATTCTGAACGTTCACGACTCCGACTTTGAATAAACGTTTCATATTTGTCGAGGGTAATTGAATTGTTCATATATGTTTCCATATTGACTCGTTTTCTTTTAATTAAGTCTTTTCGTTTCGGACTAGAAAAGGTTCTTATGATTTACACCCTACCAGATGGTCTCGCAATCTATTAACGTTTGAGAAGGGTCGATGGATGCAAATGGTCTGATGTTGATAATCGTGGAAGGTCAAAATAGAGGTTTATAAGTAGCAGAGGACGACAATTGGAGCGGTGATAGTCCAGTGGCTAAGGAACTAGCTTATTGACCAACTGGTCTCCAGTTCGCATCCGGGCGTGGGCATGTACCACTAAATTCGTGATTTCGGATTTATGAGTACATATTTATCACTCGGTGGTGAAGAAAAATATCGTGAGGAAACCCATACGTCCAAGAAATTATATTTCGAAAGATATGTGACCTAACCTAAGAAAGATCTGGTTTTCCCTCCGGTTTGGGGAGGTCTGACAGTCGCTCCATGTAAAAATCAGTGTCTTCGCCAAATACTTAAGCTAATGAATTAAGAAACGGGATGACACGAATAAGAAAAAGATTTAGCAGAGGACGTTCTTCAATTAAAAAGTCATGGGCGTGTAAATATCTTATCGTCATATTTAGAGTCAAAGCAAATGGCTGCTAATCGCTTTTGTTCCACAATCAGGTTGCAGCCAGTGGAGAAGCACTTCGCCTAACGTCGACAACATTCCTGCGAGTGAATGAGACTGACTAGAAACCTGGTGAAGATCGTAATATATGAAGCGCAATAGTTGCACTAAAGTTAGCCCCATCGACTGCCTTATTTAAAAAACATCTCGCACCAATATTGGAACTGAAGCACGGTGCAAAAACGTAAGCAGCCGCTTGACCTAACACTCCTGTACCATGATAAACATATGTAGTATACTCGTAATTTTTTTGTATCTATCTACCAAATCCATTGTCACCTTCTGATATAACACGATCATGCGGTCATAGTAGGTAAGTCTTATTACATCCTTCTATAACTTACGCATAGTATATTTGTTACGTAATTCTTTCGTCGTGCGTTAAACATTTTTGCCATTTATGCCGCTGATAGGGGTTCCCATGCCACCTATTTATATCAACTTATTATTAAATTCTTTGTTCTTATTAATAGTTATGAGGCTGCGAGGTAAGCGTGTGTGCGTGAGGTAGTAGCAGCGGCGGGACGTTTGCTATTTTTATTGTAAACTTA
Organism: Pyralis farinalis; assembly: GCA_947507595.1. Classification (NCBI taxonomy): domain Eukaryota; kingdom Metazoa; phylum Arthropoda; class Insecta; order Lepidoptera; family Pyralidae; genus Pyralis; species Pyralis farinalis. The sequence continues at coordinate 27,964,948 of OX382273.1, read as the reverse complement.
AGTGGAAGTTGGTATTCGTCTATAGGAACTAATGGTTCACTAAGGGAAACAGTCATCTGATAGAATTCGAAATATCTTTATACTAAACCCAAAATATTTATCACCTCTACTACGTATTACTACAACATTACCGGAATGAATATATTGTATATATTTATTGGCGCTTGAATTGCTATATTTAAAGTCAAGATATAAGCCATCTGGCTGGCGTACTCTATACAATTATATATTTTTAGGCAAGTATACTACATACAGGAATTTAAAATATATTTGCAAATATTACCTCCATATCAGATATATGACCATCTATAATCTGTAATCGCGCTAAATAATAATGATATAACCATTTTATTACAAATAAAATTGCTCACGTGATCTTTACGAGTAACATTAAATTGAACAGATAGAAATGATTCATCCGAAACAGAACTAGTCAAAAAGGTTTTGTACGAGTGTCATTATTCATAAGGCAATGTTATTTCAAAATACTCATTCAAAACACTCACATCACTAAAATTATTCGTAAGGTAATGTTACTTTTTTGTATCTCGTTCGATTTTCAATACTTCAGTCACACCTCAGTAGAGTTTGGCAGACTGGTGAAATGTCAAAATGATCCGACGGCAATCAGTTGATTGCGACACTATTGATCAATTATTTAAGATTATGGGTACAGGGTACAAGAATCATCTATATATTCTTTTAAATTGTTCAATATATTTGCTAAAATTACTTCACAATACTCTGATTATGTAGGGATCTGTCACATTTTTCCAAATGGCATAATATTCTATATCAATGAAAATTCTGTTTAAAATAAAATGGCTGTATGAGTTTGATAAGTCAAAACTAAACAGTAATTAGATTTTAATAGATCTAGATCTAGATAAGGAACGAGATGAAGTATACTGCAATGAAATTCTAGTTTTATTAAAATATGTTGTCTAGAGTTTACTTTTATTACACAAAAAGAAATATATACCTATTGCATATGTAAAAAAAAAGTTTAAATGTGCACAAATGAACCAGACCAGACAAATCTGCCAGCAACACCTTTACTACCGAAATTAAAAACATTATCATCAAAAATTTATTCGAAAGCATCATGTCGGTTGCGTGAATAAATCAGAACACATATAAATTATATCTTCACTGAGATTTCGAAATTTTAGCGCAAGTTTTTGTAAATTTATTACGTGCATGAGCAGACAATACAATATTGTTATCTCTCTGCCATTAGATAGATATTTTACAATTTAAGCTCTATTAATTTCCTGTTTAATGGCAATTTATTAAAATTGCTCTAAAAGTCAAAAATTATATATTGCGCACATTTCAAGACTGCCATTTTATTCTACCATTTTGAAAAATAGCGGTGTGTGTGCGAATGTATATTTATGTACGTAATGACCGGGATATGAAAGTCCAAAACGGAGTGTAAAGTAATGCATCCTGGGCTCACGTAAGGATGTACTTATAAACATAAAAACATATTATGAATTAATAAATATAGTGTAGCACATACTACGTTTCTTTATTGTTTGTGGCGGAATAACCACTATACGCCTTGACGAATTCCGATGTAAGTATAGTTAAAAACCCTTGGTACGTTATCCCGGGTAACATATGCTATGTGGCGTAATAATAATAAAAACAATATTACAGATTAGGCAATATTTATTATGCAATAATATCTATTACTGCGTAGACAGAAGTAAAAAAAAAATCTTCCGAGTTTCAAGAGGGATACCCAAATAAAAGATTTAAAAAAATGATTCAAAATATTTACTAAGCACAAGTTTTAGCTAAATTTGATCAACTGATCTTGTACTTAATTTTTTAATGCAATTTTTTCAATTTTTATATACTCGTATTACTAGCTGAAGCCCGCTTCACACGCATGAGATTTGGGCTTTTAGTAGATTTTATTTCTCTGAACCCTTCGAAACCCGGGTGGTCGTATACGACCGCGAAATGTATGGGAAAACGTATATAACGGGTTCTGACTGCTCAAAAAAAACAATGGTCAGGGACGTAGATGCAACCATAGATTCAATTTTCGTACAGCGCCATCTATTGACCTGTACGGAAGGCAACGTATATTTATTTTATTTTTATTACATAAAAAATGCGTAGTTATTTTATGTCCAAAAAAATACGTATTCTGTGAAAATAAAAAAACAATCACAAAGTTACCGATATTTCCCCCTAATTTTATCAGTTTTTCATGTTTTACGCAGGAACCCTAAATATTAACGGGATAAAAAGTAGCCTATATTCTGCTCTGAACAGTCCTCTACCTACCAGTGAAAGTCCCGTCAAAATCGGTTCAGCCATTTCGAAGATTAGCCCGGACAACAAACTGACAGACAGACAAAAAGTTAAAAATGCATGTTTAAGCTTTGGTAACGTGAAAATAACAATATGAGCTTAAGATAAAGGCTTTATTTTGCAATCACAGACAGACACTTCAATTTTATTTAGACTATGCTCTCATCTCGACCGCATTTATTCTACTTTCATGCTCTCTCTGACGTACCCAGCGCTCACTTCCATAAGTTAGCGTTGGGATTAGCGAGCTATGCCTTCTGGCTTAGATTTCGGCTGCTTAGAAGTTTACCCAACGCTCCATTCACCCCATTCCCTGCACTCACTCGTCTCTCCACATCAGCGGTGTACCTTCCATTGCTGCTAAAAGCACTTTCAAGATATACAGCGTAAACAACTTTATATTAAAAAATTATAATATGCACAGGCCTTATGCAATATGCACATCCTTTCGAAATATAATTTCTTGGACGTTTCTTACGATGTTTTTCTTTAACGCCGAGTGATTATTTCAAATATATACATATATCTATACATAAATCTGAAAACACGAATTCAGTGGTACACGCCTTCACCAGGATTCGAATCAGGGACCAATTAGTTAAATAGGTTGATTCTTTATTCACTAAATTATCACTGAGCGTATTTACCGCCTCACTAGTAGAATAGAAGAAAGATCCAACTTACGAAGTTGAAGCATTTATAGGACATGGTAAATAAATATACTTTCAGGCAAGCTATTGATTTATGATATAAAAAAATGTAGCTGTTACAATTTTACCACCTAAAAATAAATTAATTTTACTTGTTTTTCCAGTTAATTCCTATTATATAATATTATAAATGGGAAAGTTTGTATGTATGGATGTTTGTTGCCCTTTCACGCTTAAACGGCTGAACGGATTTGAAGGAAATTTGGCACGTAGATAGATTATGATCTGGATTAACACATAGGCTACGTTATTTGACTCCACGCGGGCGGAGCCGCGGGCAGCAACTAGTAATATAATATTTCTATGCACATTAGTACAATTTTTTTTTTCTGAATATAACAATACAGTTGTATATTATACAGAAACAAAGATTCGCTTAAGTAGTAGTAGTAATGTAGTTTGTAACGTCCATTCAACGCCATTATATTGCACGAAGTAGCTTCTGCTGTCTTGTAAAATTAAAATCCTCATAACGTTAAAAACTTCTCCACTCTTGAATCTATATCTACACAAGAAATCAGTTGTGAGGGTCTACCTCACAAGAGAAGAGAGAGAGAGAGAAAAATAAAAATGCGACACGATGCGGTTCCTTTAAACCTCACTTCCTTATTTACATATATTTCTTACAATTTGACGTTTTTTTAATAAATAGAAAAAAGTTTCAATAATTACAAACATAATTATAAAGTAAAATGTTTATGACTTACGTCTTTTTATTTCAGTTATTCTTATTAAGGTACAAGGTTTTCAATTTATTAATAACTAGCTGTGCCCGTAACTTCGTCCGCGTGGAATTTAACAAAAAAGTTATTGTTCAGTTCGCAGAGATTACTATAACTTATTAATTCTGTATTTCGCGTATAGAAATACCTATGCTAATTTTAATGAAATTCTTCTATTTTGTGAATCGCATCCCCGAAGATATTTCCCCCTAATTTTAACAGTTTCTCATATTTTACGCAGGAACCCTAAATATTTACGGGATAAAAAGTACCCTATATTGTGCTCTGAACAGTCGTCTACCTACCAGTGAAAGTCCCGTCAAAATCGGTCCAGCCGTTTCTGAGATTAGCCGGAACAAACAGACAGACAGACAGACAGACAGACAAAAATTGTAAAAATATTCATTTTGGTATATGTAGCGTGTATATATCCATATGCATTTAATAAAAAGCGGTTATTTTTATATTACAAACAGACACTCCAATTTTATTTATCTGTATAGATAATATACAGTTTAGTATCCTAGGTAAGACGCTAAAATATAGTAGGTAACTGCTACGTAATGATGCTTATTAAATCACGATTGCCAAATTACAGGAAGAAACGACCAATGCGAGGTTCATAATTTATTTATTTTATTATATTCTTACGATAAAATTAGTTAGAAGTTGGTACCAGGATCCCTGAAAACTGGTGTGCAAAGAACGAACAATTTATGTTGAAGAAGTGAGTAAAGGCTGAGTCGAGTGGTACTCGGGTCTCTCTTGCTACCCATCTCGGGAGAAAATATAGATGGAAGCAATTATTAATAGCTTTAATGTTGCAATTGATAAAATGCTTGATCTAAAACCTGGCTGGTGGTTCGTGAGGCATTAGATTTTTATATAATATTACTGACTTCTTTACAATTTCCGATGAAAGTCCGAAATGTCGCCGACACTCAAATTTTCTTTTTACTATCGGGTCATGTCATATCAGCTACCGCTAGATATAATTTATGCAAGTTTTATGTAACATCAATAGTTTTCACTGCGCACACGAAATAATGACTTTTATCGGCAAATTTTTGATACGTTTACAGTTACATTTTTGCAATTTTCGTGAGATCTCTAATTTCTAAACCATAGAATATAGCGTATGTTACTCGTTGGTAATGTAGTTTTCTGAGTATACATGAAAGAATTCATATAATCGGTTATACAGTTTTGAGTTTATCACAAATATACAAAAAATAATCTTTTGTCTCTATAGTATTAATTTAGATATGTAGAATATAGATAAGTAAAATATTGAGCTAGTGTCAATGTAGAATAACCTAAAAATGTAAAATCTACTTGTTTGTGTGAATTTAGCATAATTTACGCAACCATCATTTTGGCGGATGTTCATAAATTGTTAAGTGTTAAGGCAAATAACGTTATAAGAATAATAATTTTCATAAACTTTACCTAAGTAAAATAAGTTTTAAAACTGCTTAAAAAGCATTATACAATGTCCTTTGCCCTTTAATGTAAAAAGAAAAAGTTTAAAACTTTGGCGCCTATAATAGGAAAATGTAACTGAATTGAATTTGTTTACACTGTAATCAAAAACCGGCTAAACGATATACTCGTATATGCATGATACTTTACAATACTTATCTTCTCATATTATTCATATAATTTTATATTAACATATTGGCTGTTGGAAAATATTTAATAATTGATAAATTGAGTTAAAAATTTAGTTTGAACATTTTTCAGTATGAACAAGTTTGAAACAAAATTTTTACGATGCAGTTAACAATACTTTGATTTTTTCTTCTCTATGATAATCGCAAATAATCTCTTAAAATGAATAAATAAATATGCTGTAAACATCTTTTATTCTGAATAATATTAGAATGCTTTTAATAATTACAAATAAATTACTGTTAGTTGTAAATAAAGATGTATTTTAAATGATAATATTTACATCTGATCAAGATATCAAGACATGTACACTAAACTTTTCCGTCGACCATATTGTTTCGTATTTCTTTGGAAGGCGAAACTTTAGCGGACTCTACCAATTACTAAACCTTTATTATTATTACCTTATTTAAAGATTGTCGAAAATATTGTTTTCTCTGAATTAAATTTTGTTTTCTGTGTAAACTAAGTTATATATTTTGGTCAAATGATACCTTTTTTCCATCAATTTCATTGCACAAGGAGAGTTCATCTATAATTAAATATACCTACGTAAACGTAACCATGTAAAATATAGTGTATATAAAATATATATTATGCATACATTTTTATTTATCAATAAAAATCTGAAGCCGTATAAAAAGTATTTATCGTAATTTTTTGTAAAAAAATGCATAGCAAAAAAAAACACTTACCTGAGTCGTGTGGAGTTTTTCGTGGAACTACAACAGGCAAGCTCGCCGGCGGCAACAAGTGTTGTGCCGCGTTCGTCGAAGCTTTCACTTATATACGCGTTGGGCGGGCGCCGCCCCAAGCCGCCCACCGCCCTAATCATAGCGGGAATGCTACTAACATAGTTTGCATTTCAATTTTACGAATCAAAATTAGGATCCTTGACATTGAATTTCGGAATTTTCGTAATTTTATTCTGTTGCTGCATTTTGTGGATGTAACTAAAACGAAATCTGTGTGATATGACATTGTGTAGTTGTGTTGCAAGTAGCCATAGTTTGAGAAAACTGCTTACCATCGATCAGCTGTATGCCTGTTTGACACCTAGATGAAATAAAAAGCATATGAAAGAAAAAAGTAACTATTTCAGTACTCAGCCAATTATAGCATTTATATAGTTTCGAACAGTCAGTGCCCGGACTGTTCGAAAAAATAATAACAAATACTGAGCACTTTAAGATGTGAATTGTTTTTTAGGGTTCCGTACCCAAAGGGTAAAACGGAACCCTATTACTGAGGCTCCGCTATCCGTCCGTCCGTCCGTCTGTCACCAGGCTGTATCTCATGAACCGTGATAGTTAAACAGTTGAAATTTTCACAGATGATGTATTTCTATTGCCGCTATAACAACAAATACTAAAAAATAGAATAAAATAAATATTTAAGGGGGCTCCCATACAATAAACGTAATTTTTTTTTGCTCGTTTTTGCTCGATATTGATGACGGCAACAGGTAGAATATTCACAGAATATTTAGTTATATATTCACTTTAAAAATAAATAATTAAATTGAAATAAAACAAATAGTTAAGGGGGGCTCCCATACAACAAATGTGATATTTTTGCCGTTTTTATAGATAATGGTACGGAACCCTTCGTGCGCGAGTCCGACTCGCACTTGGCCGATTTTTATACAAATTGCGCTGTTCTTGTTAGCTACCGAAATTGCCATAAAAACATTTGGTCCAATAATCTAGTGTTGATTTCTGACAAATCTTAACTTATACGAGTGTTTGCTTATATAGGTATTCTTTTTCGATATATCAACGTAGATAAACAGATCTAGTTTTTCAAACGTGTACTCCCTTTATTTTGTATATTTCAGGTATTTTCATTGGCTCGTAGAGGGAGGCAGGTCTGTATCATGTTTCATTTTTTTTTCCCGATGTTTATACAACATCGGGAGGCATGCAAGCATATGGCCCACCGCTTGTAAAGTGATTACCGTAGCCTATGAACGTTTGTAATACATTAAGTATCACTCGCGCGATGATATGATGTGTTCCATGTTAGCGTCAGGGCAGGAACACAATAACCCTCCATGGAATTATTTTGCTGCGGTTTCTTTGAGGTGGAGGTCCCCAGATGCGCTGCTTTGATGCACCCTACCTTTCTTAAAACACACAGACAAAGACAAACAAACATGTTCATGCATACAAATGTTTATCCTGCATGAGATTCAAACCCAGGAGCGATAGTGTCACAGTAGCGTTATTAATCACTGCGCTACAAAGCTCGTCAAAATTTTATGTTGCAATATCTTGGAAAAAGTTTGGTAGAGAGTTAATTCCATGATGTAGGGCTTATGGTGCAACGCCTCTATAGAACCGCACAGTATGCGAGCATTTTAGTTTCATGTAAGGCTTCTCTGATGTATTTATTACTTTATCTAGTTTATAATATATATACCATTTAATTATTTGAACTAGGATTAGATTGTTTAGGTTTTTTTCCATGTGTTCTGATAACAATACAATTATAATCAGTATCAATGTAAATTCAAGATAGTAGTCACCACAAAATGGCGGATTAAATATGTTCTTTTACAACCTGAGAAGGTTAATAGGTAGGTATTACCTGGTACTGGTACCAGTCATCACATTATTTTACTCATAAAATTTAGGGCATCGATGAGACTAAAATATAATCGTGGGGCCAGTTGAATTTCTATTATCTACACTCAATCCCTCATATCATTACATGCTTTGGATGCATCTTCTTAATATATAACTCATGCAAAATGTGTCTAAAAGTAAATCCGTCACTATCACAGTGCGAATCATTCACATACGTAAATTTGAAATAAATTTACGTATATGTAAATAATCTTCGGTGCTGTCGGTTTACCCTATGCCTCACGATTTTATTTTAGTCTGATCACTGCCCTATATTGATGAGGAGAGTACGGTATGATGGTACCTGCTACCTACCTAATTATTTTTTCCTTCAAAAGTATATATGTATGTATTATATTAAAGTTACTATAAAGTGGCCTCATATTCACAAATTAAAATCAAATAAAAACTTGTTTAGTAGCATAAATCCGACGATAAGCAGTTACAATACTTACAATCTCCGCGTTAGTATCGTTTTTGAATGTAAAAAGTTGTAATCATCCGGGTACTCCTATCCCGGAAAATCCATGGCAAAGATTAAAAATAAAACTGAGCGTTTCCAAAAAACCTGTATAAAATTTAAAAAAAAAAGCTATTTGGTTCCATCCAATATATGTGATACGACATTCTAATGCTTTATTTGCAACTATTAAACACATATAAGACACAAGTGTAAGTAATCTTGCATGTAATGCAGTTGAACACTCAGTCTTTAATTTCGCTAAAAGCCTAAACTTCAAAGATATGTCTATATTTCGTTTAATTCCTCTCATAAGGATACATTCCTACATCTTTCCCTATTTACTCGTTAATTATTTTAGGAAATATGATAAAGCAAGCATTCTTTTGAGTTTTATTTATTTTTCTTAAACAAAGCTTGTATTACTTTATTTTCGAAGTCTGATTAATTAGATCGACTAGAGCGCTTTTTCAAGTTTTATACATAATCTTGAAACATTTTTTTGTCTTAAAACGTGCGCACGTGTTTTATAGTGTCGACAGTGGTACAGATAGATGATGTTTATATAGTTACAATATAGTGACGTCGATCAGAAAAAGACAGAGTAAAAAATGTGGACATTCGCAAGAAAACCAAAGTAGCTGATGCCCTAACTTTTTCACTACAAAGAAAATGGAAGTGGGCAGGGCACGTGGCCAGGTATAACGACGACCGTTGGACCATCAGGGTAGTACAATGGTCTGGTCCCCGAGGTACCAGAGCGAGAGGCCGACCATATGTTAGATGGGTAGATGAAGTAGTTGCGACGGCGGGTCCGAAATGGTTAACTACAGCTACTAATAAAGAAAAGTGGCATTCTTTGGAGGAGGCTTTTACCCGTAAGGGGTCCATACAATAAATCGAAAAGTCATAATCTCACGATACGAACAATTGATATTTCTTTTGTGTAATTCTAATCTTTTGTATATATTATTAACTTTTATATTGATGTTTGTAACGTTATTGTATGGAATCTAAATAAAGCTTTATTATTATTATTATTATTCATTTATTTAATTATTCTCTTATTAGTTACATTTTTAAATATAAAATATATAAAAAAATACATTTAAAAATATAAAAAACAGAATTCCCCCGATAGCGGGAACAAGGTCCAAACTATCGGTGGTCAAAATCACAGAGACAGAAACCTCCTCACAATACGTGCCGTCGCAAGGAGAACTGCCTTCTGTATCTGGCGCTTGATCCAGCTTCCCAACGCGAGCCTCTTAAGATGTTGGTCGAGGCTTTTCGCTATTAAACCATTGGCCGTCACAACGATCGGAACAATAATTGTTGAATCGACATCCCACATGTCGGTAATCTCGTGAGCTAAATCAAGATATTTTGTTTGTTTATCTTTTTCAGCTTTCACAAGATTACCGTCATGTGGAACAGCGATGTCAACAATCACTGCTTGCCGCGTTGATCGATCTATTAATACAATATCAGGTTTATTAGCTACAACAGTCCTGTCAGTAATAATAGATCGATCCCAGTATAATGTTGCATGGTCATTCTGGAGAACTGCTTCAGGCATATACCTGTAATATGGTACTTCATTAACCACAAGACTATATTTCAAAGCAAGTTGCTGATGGATAATCCTAGCTACTTGGTTGTGTCTGTGCAAATACTCGCCGTTAGCAAGATGAGAACAACCGGAAATAACATGCCTGATGGATTCTCCAGGGAGATGACACGCTCGACAAATGTCTAACGTGCCATCCTTCATGATGTATTTCCGGTAGTTGTTCGTCTTAATAACTTCGTCCATAATTCCACAGACAAAACCTTCGGTTTCCCCAAAGAGGTCTCCGAAACGTAACCAGGATACTGAAGCCAGCGTATCTACATCAGATCCATGCAGGACCTGGTAGAAACGTCCATGTAGCTCCTTGCCTTGCCATATAGCCCTGCGATCATCAATACTTAATATCACAGGTCTACGCGAGTTCTCCTTCGCCAAGGACAAAGGGGTAAACCCGCGATCCACCATAACTACATCCTTATGCATCTCCGCTTCAGCATGCAGGAAATATTCCCTGAGGTTATATATCTCACGATTATGTAAGGTCTTGGCATTCAAGAAACCTCGGCCCCCACATTTTCGTGGGATATACAACCTCATAACTGATGAACGCGGATGATGCATACGGTATGCAGTCAATAATGTGCGTACTTTCCGATCAATTCCATCAAGTTCAGTTTGAGTCCATTTGAGTATGCCAAAGGAATATATTAAGACTGGCATGACCCAACCATTATAAGCACGAACCTTATTGCCCCCTGACAAAAGAGTATTAAGAACTTTTGTCAGGCGGCCAAAGAAACGTTCTTTAATCGATTGTTTCATGTCAGACTCAACAATTCCCAAATTCTCTGACATACCCAAATACTTGTATGTTTCAGTTTCCGAGAGGGATTTCAAGTGAATAGTATCTGATAGTTCAAGCCTTTCAGATACCAATAGCTGTCCTTTCTTTACATGCATGATAGCACATTTGTCTATACCAAATTCCATTTTAATAGAATTACTAAAGTTTTCAGTTATCTTTAGTAAATCTATTAATTGAACTTTGTTACAAGCAAAAGTTTGAGATCATCCATGTATAGAAGATGAGATATAACTTGACCTCCCCTTCGCAAACTGTAGCCTAGTCTTGAATCCTCCAATAGCGTGCTTAGAGGGTTCAAGGCCAAACAAAACCACAAGGGACTCAAACTGTCGCCTTGGAATATACCCCTTTTAATCTCTATTGGTTCGTCGTCTCCACTGATCGATCGGCATCCTGGGTAGAGAAGGACTGTTCTCCATTGCTCCATACATGACTTTAAGAAGGTGCATAGAGTTGTGTCAATTTTGTACAATTCTAAGACCTTCAAAAGCCATGTATGAGGCACAGAATCGTAGGCCTTCCTATAATCTATCCAACATACCGATAGATCTTTACGGGTTCGACGAACCTGTTGGCTAATGGCCATGTCAATGAGGAGCAACTCCTTGGTACCACGAGACCCATTCCTACATCCATTCTGAGTAGCATATATAACATTAATGGCATCGATATGCTGTGCGATTTTGCTTCTCAGAATGGATGTAAGTAGCTTATATATGGTGGGCAAGCAGGTAATCGGTCTATAGTTTTTTGGATCTGTGGTACTTCCGGATTTGTACAGAAGGTGAGTGACACCAGTAGTCATAAAAGTTGGGAGCAACCCGACATTTAGCGCATGTTGGAATTGAGATGCTAAACAAGCATGTGAACTTGGTAGCCACTTTAGCCAGTAATTTTGTAGTTTATCTGGCCCCGGCGACTTCCAATTTGCCAAGGGCCGAACTGCGGTGGCTACATCAACGTGAGTTATATTGATGTTGGGCATTGATGTTATATGTTCGCATGCTTGTTCAACCTTCTCAACCCATCCATCGTTAGTGTGACTGATAGGCACCGACCAGATGTCACGCCAGAATGAATTCATGGTCTCCACATCAGGTAGACGCACATCAGCCACACTTTGTTCGGGTTGCTCCCAAAGTCTATATACCTTTCTCTGATTAGTTTGGAACATACGATTTTGTGTGTACCGATTTACGCGTTTACGATACCTACGAACACGATTCGCCCATGCATAAACTTTTTGTTTCAGTAGGTCTATGCGTTCTGTGACACGAAACAAATATTCTTCAGGTTCAATATTAGTACCGCTAAATGCTCGGTTCACAAAACGCATAACCCTCGGGCGAGTATTTCCCTCTTTGAAACAAGTAAGCTTGCCAATGAGAACCCTGGTATCGGCTATTCGCTTCTCAATTCTGCATTGCCAAGCGGGCGTACAACGAGCGTTTCGTGTAGCTGTGTCGAAATCGGGAAATTTGACATTAGCTACACGACACACCGCGACCGCTGCACAATACAAAATTGAGTGCGAATCCACCAAGCTTTCACTACTATCAAAATAATTTGGTAGTAGTGAATCCAAGGCTCCCATTAGTTGCTTGTTACGTGTATGCATGGGCAATCGCGGTACAGCAGGCCTAAGATGCGTAGGCATATATCGGTACTCACTCATCGTATGTTCCAAAGCGCTCCTCAATTCATTATGCCGGTTACAAACAATGTTAGCCGTGTCTTCTTCATCCCCAACTACCGGCGCGGATTCAGGGTGGTTAGCCACATTCGGTTGTAATCTAACCTGAATCTGTGTTAGTTCAGAAGTAACACGACTATCTTGCACTTGTAAACGCAGTCTCTCAAGTGTGGCGTCGTCCAACAGATGACAGCGTTGGATAGCCCGCACTTGGTCCGATAGTCGTTGGGCCGACACGTTGACAGCTGGTTCAAGAGCCTGAAACACAGAAAGCATTCTAGAACGGTACGCAGTGAGGTTAGTGCCCCCCTCTGTGACCCTGTAGTACGCTCGCATGACATTTTCGTTAACTTGTTGAGTCCATCTCATGCGAGGCACTGCACCACCGATAGCGGGGACCCTGTTCGCGGTACGTTGTCCACGTGGTCCCAAGCCAATCGGCGGTCGTCCTCTCCGGCGCACAGGTCTTGGCGTCGCCGGGGGAGTAAAGATTTCGTCACTCGAACTCGACGCTACTGCAGCCGACGCGGCTGTGTTCTGACCAGAGGGCGGCGGTGGCGGCGGCTGCGAGGCGGAGTTGAGCGACGATTCCTGCGATGTTGGGTGTGCTATTCGTGCTCTGGCTCGTGTCAGCATTCGTGTGGTTCATAATTATAATGTTCTTCCATTATTCTGTAATTTTATTTGTTTCATTGCCATTTTGACAACGTCAATTTGTCCATGTATGTTTAATATCGTGTTTCCGAAATTTATGTACATTTTCACTGTAAACTTATATATTTTATAGTTTAAAAATCTAAAAACTGTATTTATATGTTCGCTATTTAGATTATATATTTCCGTAATGTAAATATTATATATAAAATTTTATGGAGATTTTTAAACACGTCTACTGATGGTAGTGTTGCCATTATCATTATTTATTCTGTATTCGATAGCTGTCTTCAGACAATAAGATTAACGACTCTAGGAATGCGCATTGGTGACGTAGTGGTAAATTGTCTGCTGAATGCAGACGATGCGATTCGACGTCATAATAATAATAATATGTATTATTATTATTATTATGACGTCGATCAGACTTCTCGCTAGTTCTTGAAAAAGCGACTGCGCGCCTGGACCCCACGGACCAAGGGTCTCTACTCCGAAAGCAACAAAGTTATACTCGGAGCCAAGACCCCTGTATTTATTATTTTTTAAATGTTCGGCCGCCTCAGCCGCCCCGCCCGCCTTGATGGTAGTGCGATAAAGATGAGAAGAGGCCAGTGTGTCAACGCAAGTTACGTCCCACACTAAAACCCTCCCCATCTTCCATGGAATCAACGACATCCCGTCGGGTCGCTTACCATCGTCCCTGGCTAGTCCGGTGGGTTCCAGAATAGCTGGAATGTTGACAGAGGCGAGGGCCCGACGGATAATGTGAGTGCGGCGTGACGGGAGAAACGACCTGCACTTTTTTGACAAGAATGTCCGTGGTGTCCAAACTGATCGACATCACTGCCGCAGGGGCACTTGTGTGGAGTACATATTGGGACTCCAAGCCGCAGACAGACAGCCAGCCTGTGGGTGTCAGGGTCTAGGAACGTGCCCGTATTAGGCGACGGGTAGCCAGTGGCTAGCATCCTTACGCTCTACCGCCCTCAGTCTCGCTTGTTCAAACTCTGAAGCTCTGTGGAACAAATTATTATAATAAATTTGTTATTATAATCATGTTTTAAATGATAGCTATTAGGTAAATAGTCAAATATCACCATCAGATGTTTTTTACTTTGATAGGGTTTACTCGGCTTTCTATCCTTTAATTTCTGCGTTGTACCTGTGTGATTCTTTCGTCCCAACTTTATATATTTTGCTAATTTGCAGACAGATTTTATAATTCAATAAATAATTCATTTAGATCAGATAATTAGGAGTAATATACTCGTAGTTTAATTTTTTGCTGCTTTATACATTACTCTATCTATAACGCTCCGGAGAGAACTGAGCACCACATGACTGGATCCTTACACGCCTCACTCACTGTTTTAAAATGTATTGCTCCTCTCATGCACGCTTTCCGGTTTCTATGGCCCTTAATATCATCTTCTGATAAAACACGATCAATTTGGTCATGGTATTTAAGTCTTTGCTTTCTCGGCTCATACATGCTACCACTTTTGCGTTGTATATCTGTTTCGTAATTCTTTCCCCTACATGTTTTCTACATGTCCAAACCAACGGAGCATGTCTCTTCTTATTTTAACACCGACGCTCTCTTTCAGACCAATTTTTTCTAACATTATCATTGCGAATACAGTCTACAAGTGTTACGCCAGAAATTTTGAACAACGCTTGCATTTCGACCGCGTTTATCCAACTTTCATGCTCTCTTTGCTATAACCAACTCTCGTTTCAATAAGTAAGCGTTGGGAGTAGCACTGCATTATGTACAGCGAGCTGTGCCTTCTGGCTCAAGTTTTTACTACCAAGAAGTTTTCCCATCGCTCCATACACACTATTTCCAGCACTCACTCGCCTTTCCACATCTGCGGTGTACCTTCCATCCCTGCTGAAAGCGCATCCAAGATATACAAACTCATCCACTTGTTCCAACATTTCATCATCAACCGTAATCCTTACATTGGTTCTGGTTTCTTCTCTTTCAAATACCATTATTTTTATTTTCTTCGCATTCAATAGTAAACCTTTCTCCATACAATCATCTTACATTATTGTGACCAGTGTTTGCAGTTCAGATGGTGTTTCTGCTAATATTACCGCATCGTCTGCATTCAGCAGACAATTTACCACTACGTCACCAATGCGCATTCCTAGAGTCGTTAATCTTATTGTCTGAAGACAGCTATCGAATACAGAATAAACAGCCTAGCAGGTAGCATGCAGCCCTGTTTGACACGAAGTTTGACATCAAAACAGGGTGACATACTACCATATATCCGCATATATGCTGAGCAATCCTTGTAAGTGGACTGCACAGCACGAAGCGTGAACCTAATCTTATATCTCGGCAAAATGTCCCACAGTTCCTATCGCACAACCCTATCAAATGTTTTCACAACAGAGTAGGTATGGGCACGATGACTGCGCGTCTTCAGTCCATCGAGACCCTTCCAGTTCTCCAGCATATATTCCTTAAGAAGGCGTCCCGGACGTAAGTGCCACCACAATCACAACTGGATGATTATCCAGTTGTGATTGTATCAATTCCCGCTGACTTTTCATTTTGAAGACACCAGCTTTAGACTTAATATTAGCCATTCTGGATGCCGACGAATCACTCCGAGATCTTTTTACCTCTCTCCAAAAGAGTTTGGTATTTGCCTCAAAGTTTTTCGTCAGCCGTTCTTCCTCATTCATAATTTGTCTTTGACGCTTCCCTTTCACTAAAGCCTTGGTTTTATTCAACTTTTCAATGTTTTATAACTCCTTGCGTATCAACATGCTTCTTTTACACTATCCACCATACTTGCCTTCTAAACTTTCCAGCTATCATCTACATCTAAGTTCGAAAAGCTTGCATTTGCAAATCTTTCACTTACCAGTTACATACGTTCTCCTTACACTTTTATCTTGCAATTTTTCGCTCCTTATCCTTTCATGATCTCCGAAAGGGATACGGACTCGCCAGTACCTCCATTTCCTGAAAAGCAAACAAACCGGCTTATTATTCGACACGAGGAGGTTTCGCGTAAATCTAAAATTGACTTACCTGCTTCGTTCACTCTCTAATCTCCATAGGGACCAAGAACAGCTTCATAGCTGTCTCGTTTGGTCAACCCATTCGAATCTCCACACATATTCACTCTTTCATTCCCTTCAGCTAAATCCAGAACATCCCTCACAGACTCAAATCTTCTTTAGTTCTTGAGCACACGCTGAGCTTACGGGAGCGTATGCTGCAACCAGAAATATTCATCTGATGCCCAGTTTTATCCAACAGTAATCTCTTACACCAATATCTAAGCGAGAGCAGAGTACGACACCTACATATGTCAGCACTGCATGGCAGTACGGCGTATTCGTTCCGGTCTACCTCAGACCATAAAGCCATCATTCCACCGGGCAGATCATCGGTGTCCCTTGTGGTTAGTCTGTGTCACACACAAAACATCTAAACCTCTCTCATTCATTACATCCGTCCAACATTTTGTTCATTCTCATTCCACGTACCTATGCAACACTCGGCTCTCCTCGACTCGGCGGAATTGGTGCTGCGTGGTGGATGGCGGCCCTCACCGCCGCATGCAACTAAATTAACACTGACAGGGGCGGATCAGTGCGCGTCGTCTCCGGGGTACGCCCTAATCCACACATCGGTGGGCCTTTGGGTCAGAATTGCAATCTGATTAAGTTTTCGAACGAGCATGCTTCTGGCACATGACCCCTAAATTATACATTACTGACTGTTGTGTATACTGATATACTCGTATATCGCTACTTAGTCTCTCTTTAGATTGTCAGTCATATTTTAGTACATTGATCTAACAGTGCTTTTCCACCGCCGAGGTACGACTAAGTGAAGCGAGACAAGCATTGAAAGGTACATGGCAAAATTTCAATTATCGCCTCATGCATGTACATTTTACGTATATATGATAGGAGAATTTAAATATTTATTGGTGTACGATTAAACAGATTTTCTCCTTGCATGTATGAGTATGTATTGAAATAAATTAATGCGGATTTGTTGGAAGTGAGCAACTGCGATTTAAATTCTCTTCTCTCTGCTCGTCTAATTTCACCGGTGGAAAACCAACTTAAGTCTACCCAGTGATAGTTAATATTAGGAATTGAGAACTTAGTTTGATAGGTATTGTCTGATACTCAAGATTATTGTTACTCAATTGATAGGAATATTCATTAAGGCTAGCACACACTGGTGAAGAGCAGTAGAGAACTTCTATATATAACGTCACGCCAAATCCCTTGCGGCGTAGGCAGAGAGAATCGAGCGCTACATGACTCGTTTCTTACACAATTCACTTACTTCCTTAACATTCATGGCTCTACATTTGAATATTCTTTATATAGAACTACTTCAACAAAAAAGTATAGAGATGCTTCTAGATATTCCGAAGTCATTCTCTGACGTAGAAAATATAAGTTATTGTTGCCCATTGACCATGTGCCAACACTAAGCCGCCAATCTGTTTTACATTAACTTTACAAAACATACCTTTTCTCTAAGTATATTATTATTATGCGTATGCCTATAAAAACATGTTTTAATATGATTATGCATAAATAAATTTATGTTTCAAAATGTTATGCCTAGAGAAATTATGTCTAAAAAAATATGTGTAAGCGTAAATAACGATATGCGTAAATAGCACAAGGATAAACAAAAGTATGCCATGTTATATTATGTCTTAAGGTTTTATGCAAATGGATAGGGAACCTAGATGTATCAGTAGCCAAAAAGAGGGTAGTCAAGTAAAGGTCACATGTGACAGAAAAAATATTCACACAGATTGTTTGGCCTAATATAATTTCTGACGAGCTCGGTGGCGCAGAGGCGAAACGCGCTGTTACTTTACTTTGACACCAACGCTTGTGGTTTCGATTCCCATACAGGACAAACATTTATATGCGTGAACATGTCTGTTTGTTTTGATCTGGGTATTTTAAGAGAGGTAAGGCGCATCAAAGCAGCCCGCCTGGGGAAGTACCTTTACCTTACAGAAAACCGCAGCCAAAACACTACGTCTTGGAGCATTGTTGTGTGTTTGTTAAGTGAGAACACTAGTAATCCCGTAAGGAGTTGCTGTGTTAGCAGCAATGGAGGCATCGCACGAGTGATACTAAGTGTATTGCAGCCTTCATAGCCTATAAGTAACCGGTTTACATCAGGTAGGCCAGGGTTTTTTAACAAGATACCCTCGGACATCAAAAATATTGACTCGTTCAAATTATTCAAAAAGCGACTAGCCAATCACGTAATTTTGAATTGTTACACTTGTTTCTTCTGAATAATTAGTATGACAAAGAATGTATGTAATTATTTCTTTTTATATTTATGTTCTCATGTAAGTGATGTAAAATATATCTTTATGAGAATAAAAAGTCTTTAAACCTTAAACCTTAGGCCATGTGTTTGTATGCCTCCCAATGTTGTACATAAAAAAAAATGCTGACTTCGAAGCAATTTACGATACGCAGCACCTGTGGTATCTATACAATAGTCTCAGATATGTAGCATTTTAGATAATTTTCGATAATAATACTTGAAATTATAGTTTGCTCGATGGTGATGGAAAACATCGTGAGGAAACCCGCACTTTCAAGAAATTTAATAAAATTTATTATAAAACAAAAGTCGTATGACCTAACCTAAAAAAATCTGATTTTCGCTCTGGGTTGTAAAGGTCAGAGCAGTTGCTTCATATCAAAATTAGTATCTTCGCCAAATCCTTAGGCTTAGGTAATGGATCCCGCCAATCGTAATGGCTTATTCCCTAAGGATTACGGGATAACGTTAAGAAGAAGATCACATAATATTCGAATTTTTGAAAGTCAAGTTCAACCTCAATGCGGAGGTGGAAATTCGTGTTAATGAGTAATAATTATATTTGTGTTTTGCTCCAACCTTATGTGCTCAATATTCGAATATATATTTAGAAGTGGATTTAATTCCCTCGGCTTATGTCATCATAAACTCGCTCGGCTCGTCTGTCGCGTATCTCGAAAACACGTTTCTTAAGAGTTGAAGCATGAAAATTCGAAAAGCTTACTCTAGGAAATACATATATCTTAATTTGAAAAATGTCTGATAAGTCTTTTAAAAAGTTTTGGGTACTTAATTAATTTCCCTTATGATCAGTCTGCTTACAACGCAAAATGCCTAATGCCTAAAATAAGATGTATCGTCACTGTTACTTCTCAGTATAATTATGAAAATGTTGTTAGGTTCGTAAAAATATTAAGTTGTTTCCAAGATTCAGTGAACATCTAAGCAGCAGGAAAAAGTTGCGCATGTACATCGACTTGCTAGACTAAGACTGGTAAATCTTTTGTCCTACCCTGACTATGTCTTCAAAAGGCACATCAATAGTAGGTACTCTTTGTAAAAGGGCTTATTATAGAATCGAAGAATATCTAACTGACAAAGATGTCTGGAAATGATCCAGCACATGTACATACATTTTATGACTCAACATCATCATTATTATTGTAATGTTCTCTGATATAGATTTATTGTAATATCAATTGAACAAAAGACCTTTAGTGGCAAGTTTCTTTCGACATTTCTTCTTTGCCAATGGTAATTTTCGAAATACTGGTAATTCAAGAAACGAAAACTATGAGAAATTAGTAAAATGCAATATGATTTGATTATTTTAAACATGTGAGACGTATTTAAGTGCCCCCGAGGGCTCAATGGCAAATATAGATTTTTATCTTTTTATCCCAAAAGCGATGACTAACTTGCAAATTGTATATGGCGTAAGCATTATGCTTAAACCTAAACGTCAGAGAGAAAAATATAATGTCTTGAAATCAGAAAGTCTTAGGGGCATGTTACCTAAAATGTACGATAACTATAAAGATTTGCTATGACAATGACAGTACCCGCATGCCGTCTGAAGGGTTAGATACTATGTTATTCGCCCTGATTTTGGAGACACCGTCAAAAAAAAAAAAAACTGGATTATTCGCGTGCCACGCTGCCCTGGGTACGGAAACAACATACATATGTATTCGGGTAAACCATGTAGACGAAATTTATTATGCTTCTGTACAGATGTTATATTAGTTTAAAATATTTTGAGTATATTATAAATGGAGTAAGTTTGATTAAAATTTGAGGAATGTATGTATGTATGAATGTAATAAAAAATAACGTAGGTACCTAACTAAGGCTCGCGACCCACTGGGCCCCTGATATCGTACCCCAGAATAAAAGTTGTAGATTCGTCACTAATTCAGGTGCCCTGGTAGGAGACCAGTCAATATCAATTAATTTTTAAAGTGTTGAGATAAGTACAGTCATAAAGTAACTGGCTAATACGTATTTGATTATTGAGAACGCAATATTTTCAACAAATCGCATTTTTTTAAGAATTTTTTTGTTATTTTATCTTTTTTTTTGTTTCCACTACATTCCCATCGTAAACTATTATATGTAATCCAAGCGCATTTTAAGGCAATATTATGCTGAAGTATGGTGGTTTGATAGTTAAAAAGTAAAACATACATACGAGTACATTACCTAGCAACCGACTGTTCCCATTTTCAAATTCTAGTGTGCGCGTATACCACTAAATTTGTGTTACTAGATTTATGTAGATATTTTTAAAATATCGCTTTTTCGGCGGTGACGGAAGACATCGTGAGGAGACCACATACAAGAAGTTATACTTTTAAAGATATAAGAAAGGGGTGATTTTCCTGCTGGATTGTGGAGGTCTGAAGGAAGACGCTCCATGTCAAAATCAGTGTCTTCGCGAAATCGATTAGGATCAAGTAGCGAATCTCGGCAATCGTATCGTATCAGGTAATGGAACATGGCTAGGAATATTTTTTTGAATAAGCCCTGCATATGTAAAAAATCTTTACGATAAATATCAATAAAAAATTCAATGCATTTTTTAAAAAGCTACAAATAAAGGCAGCAAAAGTTCGGTGCGGCGGCGCCTCCCTCACGCCTACAAGGAACAAACTGAACATGGTATATTGCGCATGTACGTAAATTGTGTAGTGCGCAATTATTGCTTTGGTATGTCATGTCAACAGATGTCTGAACGTAAAATCAGTCGTAGAAACTCTGCTGCGTAATTTCGGCATAGTGTACACACATACACTAAATCTCTGCTACAATCTGATTGTTAGCAATTCCGGTATTGCAGTTCCTGTCATATGAAGTTGACAGTTGGTCCGACTCTATTCCGAATTGATTCGCATTGTAAAGTTACAAATAGTTTATCTGATTGTATGTTCAGTATTACTTTAATTAATAATGGAGGGATTCTTACTACAAAAGCCAAAATTTTCAGAAAAATATTATCTGCTGGTGTATGATAAAGTTTAAATACTAACAAAGTAAATGTTATTCTCTTCACATCGTCAGAAGGCATATGTCCATCTGCGACAGGATATATGCGAAGGAAAAAGGCCTCCTAGAACGCCTGCTGCATAGGCAGAGGCTATAACAACGCATATGTTTTATGGTGCTCCTTGTCTTGCAAGCTGTCTAATACAGTAAATTAAAATCTCAGTTATATTAAATAAAGTGGATGAAATGCCACACAAGCATAGCTTGATAACCGATTGGTTAAGCTCCTGAGGTGCAGTAACTTGAGTATTATGGTTTGCCACACGGCGTCAAAATATTTTAGGAAACTAACTTGTTTATATCAATAAGGTACACTTAAGTAATCAGGGTGCCTAATGACAAGCAAATATCGTTGCACACTTACGATACTAAATGCGTTATTCATTCATTGTCGACTCGGCGTAGCTACATCTAACACTCGCAGGTAGATTTAATAGACAGGTGCCACGATGACGTATACATAGTGATCCAATATAGGGCATTCTTATCGTAACTTGGAGTGCGAATGAGTCGTACTAATTATGACGTCGAAGACGTCTCGCCATTGCAACTACTATGTGTTCTCGAAACAAAATGAAAATGATGTGTAGGATGGGCTTAATATGACAGTTGTGAAGAAGTTTAGTTCAGTTGGAAAAACTATTTTTCAGTTCACAAACACGCGAGTATGTTATTTTTTATTTACAAGTATGCAGATCTTGATTTGTCTCGCAAAAGCCGTACGAATGATGCGAGGGAATCGTTTCGTGCATGAAACGTTTGCAATCCGTACAGATATAAGGATAACCGTATCCGTACAGGATAAGTTATTTGTTTTTATTTGCTATTAAAGGCGCATTAGGTAATTAAAGTCCCCTCCCCCCGTACATTAGAACTGAGCGGACGTGTTGTTTGCTAGCTCCTGATGTAAACAAAAGTGATTTTTGCCCATTATTATTTGCTACTTAAAGTGCTAAAGTGTTGTGGCAGCGAATTTATGGATATATCTAATTTACCACATACATATCTAATTAATATTTTATAAAGGCACCAATACACGAGAGATGTGAGTGACCTTCGTAATATATCTAATATTGCTGAAATTAAATTCAGAACAAATATTATTTATTCCTGATCATGCCAGTGAATCATTCACCCTCAGCCTCTGGACTAGTGCCACGGATGTGTGCCCCAACTAACCAATTGTCACAATGTAGCTCATCGGAACAAGATTTTCATGATACTAGGAAGGCTGCACGTCGTTGTAAACGGACAAGATCTTCTGAAATAATGGAAGAGCAATTGACCGAATTCATGGCAGATATTAGAGCTATGTTTAATGAATTTAGAAAACAGCAAGTGACTAAAATAGAAAGAATGTTCAACGTAATTGAAGAGGTTGAACTCCAAACTCAAGACATTAGCACATCTTTAGATTTTTTTATAAAAAAGTATGAACCACTACAACAACAAATTGAGGACAGCAACCTCGCTAACAAGGATAATGTAACATAAATCAAAAACTTGGAGGAAAAAATTGAAAAGCTGGAGAGAAGTTCCAGATCTACTTGTCTTGAAATAAGAAATATCCTTTTCACAAAACCTGAAACTAAAAAATCCTTACTTCAAAGTGTTATGAAAGTGGAAAGGTCCTGAATACTCCTATAATGCCGCAGTATGTGAAAGATGTATTTCGTATTGGTTCCAAGGATTTGGAAAATAAAACGATTATTCTCGAATTGAATAGCAAACTAATGAAGGAAAATATTTTACAGGCGTGCAAGAAGTTCAATAAATAAAATACTAATAGACCTACGCTTGGCCACTGAACACCTGCAAATCAGTGGTCCTCCTAACTCCATATTCATTTCAGAAAACTTAATTCCGAGAATGAAGAGACTCTTCTTCCTCACACAGGATTTTGCCAAGTCGAATCATTTAAGCTACTCTTGGACTGCAAACGGAAAGATATTCATTCGTGAAAGGTATGGAGCAGCTCTTTACTTCATCAAGCATGAAGAATTCTTGCGAAATCTCAATGGAAAACCGTGACTAGCATATGTTTATTATGTGTATTTCGATTAATTAGTTATCTGCCACTCGCTTAGTTACTGCTTTAGATCCAAGCCCCTATACCTTTGTATTAACAAATACTACAACTACTTATACTTATACATCATGCGGATTCTCTGAAATGTCTTAAACACAACAATCTACCTAATTCACCAAAACTAACTGCACTCTGGAATTTCTGTGACCACATTAGACACCCTAATATCTCCTTTGAATGTTCGATCCAAGCAATGAAATTCTCTTACTTACCTGTAAACGGAGGAATTTCTGCAATAAGCTACTAAAAAAAGTAAAACGAGAATACGAGCGTTCAGAATACCAACAACATCATAAAAATCCTAGAGAGACCTGGAAATAGATAAAAAGATTCTCAAATCTCAATATTAATACTACAAAATCTAGCGAATTGCTTTCTTTGCGTGGTGATCCGACTTCTTCCCTTGACGTTTTTCGTTAATGTCGAATTTTTTTGTTAATGTTGGTAAAAATCTCGCTTGTATATTACCCATGAATATCACTGCCCCATTAGTTAACCCACATGGCAGACTGGAATCTGAACCCAATTCTATGGCCTTATTTCCTACAGGCGATGAAATCAAGGCGATCATTTTAGGACTCAAACAAAACTGCGCCACGGGCTGGGACAGCCTCCCTTATAAAAGCTGGTGAACACATTATTATCCCAATTCTAAACCACATTTTTAATCTGTGTTTGGAAACCGGTATATTTTCAAAAGTTTTCAAAAAAGCTCTTATAATCTCGGTCTATAAGAGTGGGCATAGAGGCAGTGTAACTTTAGGTCCATAGTCGTACTAACAATTTTATCAAATATCTTCGAAAAAATTTTAAACAAAAGACTTAAATCTTACCTTAATTCAATAAACTTGCTTGCACCAAATCAGTTCGGGTTTAGACCTGGTAAATCAACGGAGGATGCAGTCTTGGAATTATCTAACTCAGTATCTAAACTTATGAATGCAAATCTCTGGGTATCATTTTGGACCTGTCTAAGGCATTTGACACTGTATCTGTCCCCATTCTTCTAGACAAATTGCAAAAAATTGGCATACGAGGTACTGTGTTGAGAAATTTTGAAAGCTACCTAAGCAACCGATCTCAGTGCGTTACAGTTGATAATTTTATGAGTCACGAAACTGGTGAGAGTTTCGGTATGGAGTCCCTCAGAGAATCGTCATTGGTCGAAACGCTGTTTTTAGTATACATTAATGATATTTGCAAACTTAAATATTTTAAAATTCAAGCGCATCAGTGCGTGACTTCACGTAATGTTAATCGCAGTTGTCCAGAACTAATAAGAACTCATAAAAGCAAGTATCTTGGGGTTATCATTGATAGCCTCTTGTCGTGGAAAGAACACATACAATCAGTAGTTACACGCACTAGAAAATTGATTTACGTTTTTAGAAAGTTGAGATCAAGCGCGGACTTTTGGATATTGAGAACTGTCTATTTTGCTCTTGCACAGTCTATAATTTCCTACTGCATTATTGCCTGGGGTGCCTCTGCTAAGACTCATATGCTAAGGTTGGAATTAGCACAGCGGGCCGTTTTAAAAGACATAACATATAAACCTATAAGATTTCCCACAATAGAATTATATGCACTCTACAAAGTGCACACAGTCAGAGGATTGTTCATTTTGAGCGCCACATTACGGAAACTTTCCCATCTTTCTTATGACCATAACTATACTAACGTCGTCGTCGTAACGGAGCTGTCGTAACGTCTGTACCGTAGAGAGACGCAAACTCTCCTTGGTGAACCGGCAGTATCATTATATCAGTCAATTGCTATACAATAAGGTTAACAAGTACCTATGTAACTACAACTAAAGACCTGCAAAAAGACGACATCGGAATGGTTACAGGGATTAACATATGACGACATGGAGAATCTGCTGAAGTAATATTAGTAGAGGAATTGTTAGTTTCATTAATTTATGGATTGTATAATAATAAATTAATATACGTATTTGTCTATATGCAAAATTCATATAGGGTAGGCACGGGTAGGAAGCATGTAACCAACACAATTGTATCTCTTAGTGTATTTAACAAAATATGGAACTTGTATAAAATTGTTTGGGGAATGGGCGTTAATGGCTGCGACACAGTCCTTAGAGACTAATGTAGCTGTTATTGTACAATATTGTTTCTGTACTCTTGTTATTGTTCCAAATAAATTATTTTCATTTGAAAAAAGTACTTTTCTAACTTAACTAATACAAGTTAAATGTAGTATTTTTTCGTCCTTGCGTTATCCGGTTTTCTAATCTTAAGCATGTTGCGTTGGCGATACTTAAGCATGTTGCTTTGGCGATACTGATTTTGAATATAATAAAGAGAAATTGTGGTTGTCGGACTCATTAGGGTACAGCAAAAACTACTTAATTTTCGCGTTCCCGAGAGACAGCTGCCTCCATATGTACGATGCGAGGAATTTCCGCAATTCATCCCAGTATGTTTACATATAGTGCCATACATGACGCTATCCGGCAGGCAGATGGATCGCGTCTGGTGCAGGGCATTATATTCACATCCACTGTTATATTCATCCGGACGTGTAATCAGCAAAAGATTCATCAGAGAGCTTGCATGCTTGCTCTATATCTGGTTTTCTCGTAAGAGAATGAACCAGCTGAGAGAAACCAAATTCATGAGCAGATCTCCCTGCGTAGTCTGTGCACTGAGAGCCCTCAGGTACTCAGACTAACTATTGTAAAATGGTTACCATTGCAATATAAAGAATATGCACACACAGTAATTCCTCAGGAGCTTACTGGTAACCTCGTTCACTCGTAGGACAAGAACCTCCCGGAGAATTGTTACTTTGATGAAAGTCAGATTTTTTTATGCATCTTACCTCCCTTTCTCTTAAGCCATGAAAATAGTTTCTGATTACTGAAGACCTAGTCAATAATAACGCCTAAGAAAAATGTTATTTGGCTAAGTATATGTATGTATGTATAACTTCACGCCAAGTCCCTTGCGGAGTAGGCAGAGAGAACCGTGCGCCATAAGACTAACGGCTAAGTATATAAAACTGAAATATACAATTCTATTTGGAATTCCTATTAGGAAAATGACAATCCTACAGTTTGAAAGGTTACCAATGTAACTGGAGGAGTAATGTAAAAAATCACGCTCAAGGAAAATGAAAACCGATAGTAGCATATTTTTTCATAGCCGGGACAATGGCGTCTGGCGTCCGAGAGACGGAGAACAAACAATAGGAAATATGATTGGTGCAGATGAATGAGAAGGCGGACATGTTCTCATGGTACTGGAATATAGTTGGATCGGATTACTCGCGTATGATGGAGTTAGATTCAATACTAATTTAGAAGTTTTTCAATGTGTCTATGTTTTTTACATATCTACATATCATAATCATAATAATTTATTTGCTAGTACAGTTACATAAAGGTCTTATTTTTATATACTGTGCCGTGTATTAAGCCTGATAGCAGGCATGCAGATCATAAATATCACGTCATTAAAAAAAAATAGTATTAATCAAAAAGGTTGCATTACATTATTATTATATGCATTAAGAGAATTTATTTATTTTCTGACTTACAATGGTCAAAGTATTCTTTTGTGGAGAAGAAACACTGTTCCAATAACCATTTAGTCAATATAGGCTTAAGGACCTTCGAGTAGCTTCATGTCATTGGGAAGCAGATTAAATAGGTATATGCACATATTGTATACATTTCTTTTATAAATGTCTTTCTGGCATGTGGGTTGATACAATTTGTTCATAATCATAATCATCATTTATTTGCAATGAGTACATCAATACATATAGTAATCTTAATAATGCCAAATAGCCTATGAACGCTTGCAACACAGCAACACTCGCGCCCTGCCACTCAACTCCACAGCATCTCCTTAGGAACTTACTGATAACCTCTCTCACTCACAGGAAAACAACAACCCTCCAGAGTGTTGTTACTTGACTGCAGTTTTCTGTGAGATGGTGATACTACCCCATTAAAAATATCTTTTATTTTTGGCGGTTTTTAATATTCCTGAAACTATCACACCTTTGGACCAATTTGGTCGTGGTAATAGAACTCTGGTTTTACTTGGCTCATACATGCTGCTACTTTCGTCATGTGAAACTGTTACGTTGTTTTTACCTCCTGAATATTTTCTATACGTCTGAAACAACGGAATATGATGATATTATTGTAACATAATTGTAACTGTGAAATTCTTAATTTGGATAATTGTAATTGTGTATTTCAACACAATATTTAATTATTATGAAATAAATGAATTGAATTGTACAGACGTATTTTTAGAGACAAGCATCTAACGTCTCTTCATGAATCATGATTGTTTCTGAATCCTCTCACGTTTTCCTCGGATCTGATATAAAGCGGTTACCAGAGCTTACGTCGGTCTGCAAAACGACGAGCTCGCAAGTTCCCTGCTGCTAACACAACAACCCTGTATATTTGTTACGTAATCACTTTATTCTCTAACCAGTAATACATATTTCACATATGGTGTACTTGTAATAAGTGGCCTAGGTACTATTACATACAGGCCGTGCTAACTTAACTCTTTTGGTTGTGAAAGAAAGCCGCGATCAGTTTGTGTCTAAAATTGAGAGTACTTTCACAGTGTAGTACAGGCGATTGAACTTGATACTAGTTCAGAACTATCAAGACCCA
The DNA here is from genome assembly GCA_947507595.1 of Pyralis farinalis. Taxonomy (NCBI): domain Eukaryota; kingdom Metazoa; phylum Arthropoda; class Insecta; order Lepidoptera; family Pyralidae; genus Pyralis; species Pyralis farinalis. Next base: position 27,936,486 of record OX382273.1, on the reverse strand, counting down.
AAACCAGCGTACCACACAATATTTCCGGAGCATGTCTAGTTAAGAATATTGACAGTTTTTGTGTCAAGATCGCCAGCAACGTTAAAATATTGTACATGGTAATTACAAAGGTATACATTTCTACGGTATACTGGGATGGGCGAACAAAACCGTGCACAAGAGCTATTGAAAACTTAATAAATACTTATGGATTTCTATCAGATTACACTTTATTTATAATTAATTGCTGCCCTGGGCTCTGCCTGCATAGGATTCGATGTTTTAATTTTTAGGACGATCACAATAAAAATCTATATCGATCATAATCTAATCTAAATATTTACTACCAAACAGACATATAACTTAAAATTGGTATACAAACATCTTTATAGATTTTAAGTAATAATTGAATAATCATTTTTTGTTCACTGTATAGGCAAGGAAATACATACTAATAATACATGGAAAACATACAGATGAAAACAAACGTGTGTTCGTGCACACAAATCTTTACAAGGAATCGAACAGACAAATCTTTATCTAAAAGTAGCCATCGCTGAACTATCGACCACCGCGCTTGTCGACCCGTCAACTAAAGCAAGCCTTAAACATGGAGAATTCATACTCCATACTAATATTATAAATGTGAATGTGTGTTTGTTTGTATGTTCTTGCTTCTATCACATCAAAACGGCGCAACGGAGTGATGTAACTCTCGGCATGAAGATAGTGGGAGGGTCCGAGAGTGACATAGCTCTACTTTCTATCGCATAAAATAGCTCACTTCCATGAAAAAAACTCATTATTTCCCCATTGACCACGCGGATACAAAAGGAGGGTAACAGCTAGTAATTAAATAAATAAATAAAATTTGTAGGAAGTAATAACCATTAAATATGAGAGGATCATTTGCAACATTGCATATTTCGCAATTAACAGATTTAAAATGCATGGCGCCACGCCAGACGTATCGGATCATTAAGTGCATAATTGCACTCAATAAATGGTCTAATGGCGGCTACGTTAGTTCCTATTCTGTTTTAGGGTTTCATAAATCCATTCGCTCATCATCATCATCATCATGTTCATAATATATGTGTTTATCATGAATACAATAAGATATAAAAGATTCAAAAAATGTAAGAGTATCTAATTGGCCGCGAGGGCCCAATGGCAAATAAATATTTTTTATCGATAGACACAATACATATTTCATGGCAAAATATTGTATCAATATGATGACATTCATTTATTGTAATATCCAATTGACACTTAAGAGACCTATATTGGCAAGTTTCTTTTGGCTTTTCTTTTCAAGATTAGGGAGATCCTCTACCTAAGCCTATGGTTTTGGGAAAGATACTGATTTTTACATAGAGCGACTGCCGTCAGACCTTTATAACCCAGAGGTACAATGAAACCTTTCTCAGGTTAGGTCACAGGTCTTTCAAAATATATTTTCTAGCACATGCGTGTTTCCACACGACGCTTTCCTCATCAACTTTATCACATACATTAACGTTATATAATAAAGCATAAAAGCTATGGAATAATTTCGTCGTAATTTCAATTAACTTATATATCCGTAGAGATCTCGTAGTCTCCTTTGTTTTTTTTGTATGTCAAGAAATCACAAATCATATTATATAGTATTTATAAGGTAAATTTAATCATGAAATACTCGTAAGACAATAATATAGCAATGACTACACTGCAACAATTGCATTAATTTTTTATGTATTTTCTCTCTTTCTTCTGTTATTGGATGCCGATATGTTTTTCTGGTGCCCGGATTATGTAAAATTTTGTGTTCAAAATACCGATGCCCACTTGGTAGTCTTATATTAAGTATGTATCTTCACGCTAAGTTCCTTGCAGGGTAGGCACAGAGAACCGAGCGGCATAGACGCGGTCCTTAGACACCTTACTCGTTTTAACATTCATAAAACACGACCAATTTGGTTACGGTAGGAGAGTTTTGGCCTTCCTTGATTTCTACATCCTTGCACATTGTCGGAAACAACGGCGCATGCTTTCTCTTAGTTTAACACTGACACTCTCTTTTGGACTAACTCTCTTTTTTAAATCAGCATTGCGAACGCTTACATAAGTTAGGTGAGTAAGCTTTATGCTACAAATACTCGCATCTCAACCGCATGTATTCTGCATTCATGCCCTCTCTGCCACACCTAGCTTTCGCTTCCATAAGTTACCGTCGGGATTAGCACCGCGTTGGATACATCGAGTGTGCCTTCTGGCTTAGATTTCAGCTGACTAATAGTTTACTCAACACTCCATTCACGCAGGTTTCGGCACTCACTCGTCTCTCAATGTGTTTTATTTATACAGAAATGCACGTATGGTAAACAACAACATTCAGCAGTGATATGCCATTGGATAATGAACTAGCCTATTAACCTACGGTCCTTGGTTTGAATCCTGATGGCGATGTACCACTAAATTCGTCTTTTCGGATTTATGTCCATATTTATAATTATAGAACATAGGCGGCGAAGAGAAACATCGTGAGAAATCCGCATCCTAAGAAATTTCGCGCATCCAAGAAATTATATTTCAAAAGACGCGTGTCCTTATCTAAGAAAGGTGTGATAACCCTTCTTTCTGGTTATAGAGATCTGATCGCAGTCACTCCATGTCAAAATGAGTATCTTCCCAAAGCGATTCTTGGTGTCGATATTTCCAGCAAAGTTCTCTTCCAAACTCACCTGGAGGAGAAGGTTAAGGTAGCATCTAAGAAACTCGGTGTGCTGAATAGAGCGAAACAGTACTTCGGCTCCAGAAAGACTATTGCTACACAAGTCTTAAGTCAGACCGGACATAGAGTACTGTAGTCACCAATGGTCACGAATATTTTTTTCTAAATATTTTATTAATGTTCAAAATATCTCACACCAACCCTTACTCATCCCACTGCAGGGATACAGGTCTCCCTTCAACCGAAGGGGTTTAGAGCATACTCCGCCACGCTGCTCAAATGCGGATTGGCGGAGGCCAGTGTTTTCAAGCCGTTATTGCTTGTATATGTTGTTATGTTACTAGTTTAAGAAAAGGGAGTATTAAAAGCGATACTAATTTAATAGGTCTATTTTACAAAATATAATAAATATAAAAAAGGGGTTCACTTTAAGTTCGGCTAAATAAGGTCTTTAAGAACTCGCGCTTTAATTTGTCTAACCGGTATATCACTGATAGAATCACTGGTGGGTGTACTAAGTGGCCGCCGGCTATAGTGGTCGACGACAGTAGACGGCAGGTTAGCGTGCTAGCCAGCACGCAGATCCAGACGTAGAAGTTGTTGGTAATGGTGGGGACCGCCTTACGGACCAACACCGCAGCGGTATCTTTGTCAGCCGCCGTAGTCCACAACAGGGGCTGCAGGTATTATAATTTTTAGATTAGTTAGATGTCCGGAAATTATCGAGTTTGGAAAAGGTAGTAATATCCCGAGGGTTCACCACGTAGCCCTCAGCAGGAGGCTGGTGATCTCAGACGTGGTGCACTGAATGTCTACTTCTCGAAAGCTTCCTCCAGACTGACTTGTTTTCTGTTTTCCGACACTAAAAATGTAATATTTTAAAATTTTGAATTACAAATTAATATTTATGACAAATTGTCATAGATTAAACAGAGCATGCAAAGAAAAGATTCTATAGAAACCATTAAATAAGGTTATAACATTACAATGTTTCAAAACATATAGCAAAAATTGACATGACATTGTCATGACTGCTGAATTGAAATCATCACACAATGGAACCGCAATGGTCGCATACTGTACAGTTCTCAATTTTTCTACCGAGAACTCTTAACTTGTAGAATGATCTTCCTGCCGAGGTTTTCCTTGGAGGCTATAGCAGATGGTTCATCAAAACACCCGTGAAGAAGTTTTTACAGGGTTGGCAATATTGCAACTGTACATAGGCTACTGTAAATGCAAACCATCAGAAAAGTCGTATATATTACCAAGGTACCAAACCTTAGTAATATATAAAATCAAGATATAATAATGTATTAGGTAGTTGTCCTGTATTTCACGTTAGTTTCGAATAACTCCATGTAAGGCGTGTAACGTAGTCCCATTTCCTAATGGATTAGGAAACGCAATAGCGCTAGTAAGAAGAAGACACAATATCGGGTATCATATGGAAGACACATATATTAAAAAATTAACTTCGAATTACCCCATATTACATACACTCCATATATCGCTATGAACTATTCCTACCCTAGCTTAGTGATTGGCACTCCATGCAGATAATGTTGGCTTTGGCCCTACGATATTCACGAGCCACTTGAGCTCCGTGTGTGCAGTAAAGGCACACTAGGAGAGTTCTGTTGTATATCTATCACCCAATAATTCTCTTAGTGCTAGCTTGCTTACTTTTTTAAGAAGCCAGTATAAAAATAAGAGGAACACATTTTTCACTTTGTTTGGTAATTTAGATAAACGGAACCCATAAAAAGATTTTTTCGCGCCCACACTTTCCTGCAGCGATTACAGTAGCTACGAAATTTTGTGAAACTATTTTTTGTACATAATCTCGATGATAGAGTTTTTTGCTCAGGCCTTCTATAAATATTTATTTTAATAAATATGTAGGACAACATAGTAGGATTTTTATCATCAATAATAATTCTAGACTTTATAGTGTCAACAACAACAGACGACATCAGTTAGTTCAAAAACATTAGAAAAGAATTAAATATTTTTTGTGACATGGCATAGATTTAAAATTATATATATTATGTTTCTGGATTTTATTTAGTATAATTAAATTATGAAATCTTCTTTTGAAAATTCTCATTGATTTATAGGGCCGTGTACGAATAAAATGCATTGATTGCCAATATTTTAGCAGACGTCTTAAAAAAACTTCAGTTCGACATCACAATCTACAAGCTTGTATAATTGTTGTTTTAAATTACAAAAAATTGTATCCAAAAATTTTATTTCAATCGCATATCCTAGGATTCTTGGGTTGCAAAGACAAATCTAATGGTATCTTTATTATTAAAATATATCCCTTCGTTTAGATGTTCAGAGGAAAAATAATGTCTATGTCAGCTCCGCCGCACGACTGGAGTTTACTCCTTACGAACGATATTTGTGACATATATCGAATAGAAAAAGAGGGTAAATGAACGCATCTTCTAAAATAATAAGAATGAAATTTATATTGTTCATAAATGTGTACTATAGGATTACGAATTAAACGCATCCACGTGTTTCAGGATTATTCTTCATTACCACTCGAATCATTTGCTTTCATATTTTCCAATGTTTTTTTAACTTCTCAATAGTACATAAAAATATACGTAAAATATACCAAGCTTTGTAACACGCAAGCCCGCACACAAATGTACTAACACACGTATAATGCTCGGACCCTGTAATAAACACTAAAGTAAAAATTAATGTTTAATCGTTCATAGCCTAACCGCTTTACATCAGGTGGGCCGTATGCTTGTATGTCTTCCGACGTTGTATAAAAAAAATCTCAGTTAAATCCTATACATACTTCTATCTCATTTTCTCGTACGTTAAATCCTAAATATCATGTTTGTCTCTTTTTAAGCGGACGAACGTAACTTTATCATTTCTTGTTAACGCCTTCACTTGATTTTACTTCTCATAAATAACCGTACCGGGCTTTATAACTCGAAATTGTCTCATGAAGTAAACCCCAACAAAAACCAGTTGAGAATGCGCTAGCTTGCATTGCCAAAGGAACACTTGGTTCGTCAATTATATAACAATTAAATTTTTTTAATTTTTATTTGCTCGCTATTTTGACCATGTTCCTTAAGAGATAGGAACGGTGTTCCTGAACATTCCTATTCTACTTTTTTATGCTGAATCCGAATCTGAAGTCAAAATTCGAATATTCGAAAAAAAGCGACAGAAAAACATATAGATTTCATATAGGAACTGTGTTCCTGAATATTACAAGAGACTAGTGGATCGTCGTTTGAAATAACTAATTGATAAAAAATCGGTATATTTTATTCCTTATCTATATCATAAAGGGGGCCTCCGTGCAAACAATCGGACTTCCGTACCATTTTGGTGCTCCGCTCCATACAATAATCTTTATTTTTTTTATATAACTAGATTGACAAACAAGCATGCGGCCCGCATGAAGATGGTAAGCGGTCACCACAGCCTATTGACGCTCGCAACACGACGGGGATGTTACTCGCGCGCTGCCAATCTTGTGACCTAAGGATGTTTCGTAACAGTACCCAGTAATTTCTCTGCCATATCTCACCCTACAAACCGGAACACAGCTATATAAATATAGCTGCTTGGCGGTAGAAATAGGTGAGATAGAGGTACCCATGCAGACGACTTTTGTACAAAGTCCACCTATGGCAAAAATCTATCTAACTCCGATTCTCAGTTAACCTCGTTCTTGCAAAAATTACAATTTCATTGGTTAAGTTGTTTTTGAGATTTCGTATTCGGTCAGTGAATGATTTTTTTATGTATATAAGTATACGATACGCGCGAAATAATAGGAAACAAATCTGTGCAAACCACATTTTCCCCTTGTCACCACCGACTACATTTTTGTATATGCTAGACTTAAATCCTTTTTTTTTTATCACGGCTGAGGAAGGATATTGAGCCAACGAAGGCCAGGGGCACCAAATTGGTCGTCTTTTATAAGAAGGTTAATGATGTTAACACAACAACAACGATATCCTTAAAGACGACCAATTTGGAAGCCCTAAAGCGGCGAGCGTGCATGAAAACAGCTTATAATTGATATTTAGAATTTTCAAGAAGCCAGTGAAGAGTTAAGGTACGTGTCACGTTCCTTACCACTGTACGGTTAAAACGCTAAAACTCCAAAGAATTTTCTCTGGACTGTCATACAACCTGAAATAAGAGTCCCATGGGCCTTCTTGAGAATCCACTTCGACCGACGAAGACACACTGAAGATGAAGGTCTTGATTGAATTATTGGAGCAACCGATACCCATGGTGTATTTACTCACCAGCAATTCATAGTATGAATTTGTAATCCATTCATTACTACTCATGAATTAGAAAACTATCAATATGCTGTAAAATATTTGCATAATAAAAAAAGTTGTAACACAATCTTGTTATAGAATCGCTACGATTTCAATGTAAGAAGAATTCAGATAAGTTGAGAGCTGTAAACGTTTGGGGCCGGGGGCGATAAATAGCAATAAAACGTAACGCAATGGTTACCATCGCGACAATGTGTAGTCTGAACATTTACGGCCTATAAACTGAATGGTACAGTTACGTACATACTCGGGTAGACTTAAGGTGATGAGGGACATTCCATCTTTACTACTATACCGTTTATTAATCAAAAATGACCGATCCGTAAGTAAAATATATAGTTTTAGAATGTGATAATAGTGTACAACTTTGTCGCTTTAAGGTCAGTTGTTGTTTTTAATGCATCAATTGAAGCAGTTAAGTGAGGTAGACGACAAGCTATACAGAATAGGATGCAGCTTTGACAGAAGACTTGCCTGAGGATGCCCCGTGGAGAGGCGAAACACGTGTCGCAGCGACGACCAGAGCAGTCAAGCAGGCGAGGCAGAGACGACCGGAGCAGCCATGGCAGCAACGGCATGTTGCATCTACTAACGGTAGTGGGTGGGTGCCGTCCGGCGCTAGTTCGCATGAAAAAATTGATAACAGAAGCACGCAAAGCAGGTTAGATCAAATTGCATGTAAATTTGACTTCCGCCAAATAACGCCTGAATATATTAACTTTTAGAGACAAGTGTTGAGCTAGGACATACGATTTTCTAACAGAAGTGTTGAGCTTGGACATACGAATTCCATTTGACTGGGCTGAACATCATTTGGAAAGTTACCGGACATTCTCAGCACGCAACTAGCTCAGAAGACGAAGGTATTCATCCCGTTAGAAGATACCGCATAGAGGAACCTGATAGTCTCACTCAACAAGAGTCACGCAACGGGTTATGGAGTGATATATTCGGAGTTTATTATCTTAGGAACAGTACCAGGAATGAGGATGTTTTTTCTTTATATTACATTTGGAGACTAATATGTCTGTGGCCCGCCTGAAAACAAAATATATATTTCTATATGACTTCATATAACTTATACAAATTACATCTAGTCCCAAATTAAGTATACATTGTTCTATTGGTACGTACTAGACTGATGCAACTGATAAACATACATAAATACCTTTTCTTTTGCAAACACTTATAATACATAGAAAACACCAAAGACAAACAGACATGTTTATGTACATATGTGTTTGCCTTGGCGTTATGGGTTACCGTAACCCACGGACGCCCGCAGTACAAGGCACATCAAGGCACGCAGGCCGCCCTCACAGTTCATGTAGCAAGTCGCCATAAGCTTACTGGTAATCTCCAGGAAGTTGTCTTGGGCTGCAGTACCTTAAATTCTCGGAAGTCTATGGGGAGCTCTTGGTAAGCTACTTTGACACCACCGTTCGGTTCTGACGGGATCGGGTAGTGCGTTCATTGGTGTCGCACGAAATGTAAATCAGTTGCATAAAGAAAATGAACCTTATAAATTTAAAAAAAGAATATTCTAGTATTAATAGTAACAGTATTTCATTGCAATGCTCGGAAAAATATTACGATAACAAATTGCTATCCGTACCTTGTTATTTTTAGATTAATGGAAATGAAATCTTATTATATGAAATATAGTACTCTCAGTTCATTCCTAACATCACGATTTCTATATTCCTAACAGGATGTTACGATACACTTTGTAAAGATCTCAAAAATCCTATCTCCTAAAGAGGTGAAATCGATTATAATATGACTGAACAAGTACTACCGTATCCAGAACTTACCCGAAACGAATTAAAGCTCATTATCATCTCTGTAGTCCTTACATAATAAGAAATAGAATTCAATTTGATCTAAACTTATTTGTGTGCTTCCGCCACCAATTAGTTTATGTGAAATAGCGCCGGCCGGCACCCATGCACTATCGCATATGTATATATATCCCGCCTTTCTACGAATCGCCCTCAGTCAGAGGTGAAATACATTTAATTAGTAATAATTAGCACTAGTTAAGAGCATTCTGTGTCCCAAATAACACCATGTAGAGCATAATACACAAATAAAGTCGCGGGGCTCTCTAGTTATAAATAGACCCGTGGGTAATGTACATAAGATATGCGTCACCACAGCGTCTCATAATTGGCGAGTCTCATTTGCTTTCTCGCTCCAAAGGTCGTGTTTACGGCACATAAAACCTATGTGGGTTCCAATAAGTGATCACTTGAATGTCTCAGCGTGCGTCTAGAACATAAAATCTGTGCAAATTGTCTATGGGTATGGCTTGTGTGGATGAGACGAGCGATATAATGCCGCAGATTATATTCCTAATAGTCCATATCATATAACCAGTAGTTAGTTAACCCATAGACTATATGTACCTACTAGCGGTCGCCCCAATAGTCAATATTCGACCATAGAGACTAGTAAAAATTTTAAGCAAGCATATGACTTTGTATGTTTCTTTCTTCATTTTCATTTGTTTTTTCACTTTCCAAAATTGTTTAAAACAATAAAGCCCGGTAATATAAAACGTATTAAATAAAAAAAAACAGAGGAGAAAAATATACTGAACTGTTTTGCTTTTGCCTATTTATATATATTTTTTATACTACGTCGGGAGGCATACAAGCATACAGCCCACCTGGTGTAAAGCGGGTACAGTAGCCTATTAACGCTAGCGATATATTAAGCATCACTCGCACAATGCCTCCTTTGCTGTGCTGCTTACACTGCAACTCCTCGGGACCTTACTGGTGACCTTACTCACACGCAGGAATACAACAACCCTCTAGGGAGTTGTTATTTGGCTGCGGTTTTCTGTGAGGTGGAGGTACTTCGACAGCCGGGCTGCTTTGATGCGCCCTACCTCTCTTAATTATAGATATACTATGCCAATAATACACAAAGACTATGGCGCCTCGTACATTTCTTACGGCTTTTAAATCTTCTTAAAGTCAAGTCAAAGTCAAAATCTTTTTATCCGTAAAAATGGCTACATTTGTTTGGAATCGTCACATTTTTTTCCCGTACCGTGCAGTTTATGACTAGGTGAGCACTGATAAAAATACTGCGTATAAAATATTCCGTATCTTCTTAGCTTTGTTCCGTTTTTTAATCCATAAGTCTAAGTATTTGGCGACGATAGGGATATTGACATGGAACGACTGCTGTCAGACCTCCGCAACCCAAAGGTAAAGCCTGACCTTTCTTAAGTTAAGTCACATGTCTTACTATAGGTATGTAATTTCTTGGACGTACAGGTTGCCTCACGATGTTTTCCCTCACTGTCGAGCAAGTGGTAATTACAAACATGTACATAATATGAAAACACGAGTGGTGCATGCCAGGATTTGAACTGGTGACCAGTTGGCAATAGGGCGGTTTCTTATCCAGTGGGCTATCACTGCTATCTCACTCCCTTTTAAATATATTTTTAATTTCTTATACTACACAGGCGGCAAACACATTCACCACAAAGATATGCATTGTCTGGTGGTAACAAACATTTTTTTTTTTCAACATATACGAGCGGCCACCCGATGTAAAGTGTTTCGGAGTCAATGAACGCTTTTAATATAAGGAGCATAGCACAGTACCTCCATGCTGCTTAAACGTTACTTTCTTCAGACTTCGACTCTAAAGATAATACTGAGCCACTTATACCCAATCTTTTACAATAAATGGTATCCAAACTGCGAAATTAAAACTTTATATGGTCTAAATTTGGTCTATTCAAAGTAATTCTAAAATAGAGAAAATTATATTTAATATAAGTGACGAGGTCACGAGTATTATAGCAGCAGCAGTGGCATCGCGCGACTAATCCTTAATGTATTACAAGCGTTCATAGGCTACGGTAATCGCTTTATATCAGGTGGGTCGTATGCTCGTATGCCTCCCGATGATGTGTATAACAAAATCTGACAGGTTTATGTTTTTGGCATTTATTTTCCTCTGCTGAAATAGTTACGAATAAATACAGTCATCAGTCAGTCTGGTCAGAAGCTGTGAACATGGCTATTGAGAATTGTGTAGACCAAGACCTGAGGCAATACATGGACCAGCCTTGTAAGGCTTATGATGTTTTCACTTGCACAAGCATTGCCATGCTTATGGTAAGAATAAAAAAAAAATCTATATCTTTAAATAATAATAATAATCCCCCTTGTTTATTTTTGGTTCATATTTATTTAAGTTTATGTAATACTGAAGAATCGATGACATTTACCAATAAAGATGGCAATGGCATTGATGGGAATGGCACTCCACCTCCACTCTTATAGGCTATGGTAACTCCTTGGGCCGTATTTTTATCAATTGTTTGTACACACCGTGGTAGGAGACATCCACTGCTGAATCTTCCAATGCAGCAGTGAACAGTTTCGGAGAAACAACGTCTCCCTGTCTCATTTCTCTCTGTAATTGGATAGATTTCGTACTCTGATCTTGTAGTCGGATCGACATCGCGTTTTCATATATACTCCTGAATACTGCATTGATCACCGCAATGCAGCATCGCTAAAGAGACTGGAGCACAGCTCAAATCGGAAGATAGAATCGGAAGCCTTCTCGTAGATTATAAACGCTAAGCATAGTGGCTGGTTATACTCTGCGGTCCTCTGTATAACTTGCCGCAACGTATCTCACGTACATACGTTGCGGCAAGTTATAGTCTAGTTGTAGTATAGTCTATTGTTGAGAAACCTTCCCGGAAACTGGCTTGTTCGGGAGGCTGAAATTCATCAAACCTGCGTGCAAGATGATTCCTGATGACCCTTGAAAACAGCTCATAAACAAAACTCAGAAGATAGTTGGGTCTATTGTCTTTCAATAAGGCTTTATCCGCCCTTCTTGAATAACAAAACTACCACGCTTCGGTTTGTGGCGCTTTGCCCTCGAGGATGACGGAATTAAAAAGCTGCTGAAGGACTCTAAGTACTGGTTTCCCACCCGCTTTCAGAAGTTCCAATGTGATTCCGTCATCGCCCGGGGCTTTATTGTTCTTAAGCTGTTTAAAAGGTATCCTAATCTTGTACAGGCTGATGTCCGGGATATCCTCGGTGTAGTATCGGGTCAATTTAGCTCTTGGGTTTGATGTCGAACGAGAAGTGGGTTCTGGTGACTAAGTGTATAACTGTCCATAGGTTATGATACACGCTTACAAATCGGGGAGCATCACTCGCATGTAACTGCCATTCATTTTTGTACGGAACTCTAACCAGTCAAAATCAATTAGGTACTATATAATTACCCCTTTTTTTGCAGAAATGCCGAAAGGGTTCTTGAAAATGCTGAAGAATTATTAAAAGTGTATTAAATGGCCACAAATTAGTTAAAATGTCTGGTTTTAATAAAATATTATTTTCTTATACTTAAAATAAACTTATCCAATCACTGACAACTTTATCGTCGTTACATCGTATAATTTACATTAATTTTTTAGCTTTGTATTTTAAGGAGCGCAATGGCGTTGTTGCCGTTGTCACTTTTATCGAAAACGCAGGTTCAGCAACGTCAAACGCTGCCTGCCTATGGATATGTTTATCCGTCTCTAGCTTCTCCGTGATTCAGAGGGCAGGTTAACTCGTCGATCTTGGCTGTCGTTAATAAATAACAGTCTTTAAGCTTGAACGTTAAGTGTGAACTTCAGGCGGCTTGAAAACACTGGCTTATGTCAATCCACAGTTGAGCAGCGCAGGCGAGTATGCTCGTAACCTCTTCGGTTGATGGGAGAACCGTATCACGACAGTGGCATAAGTAAGAGTTAGTGTGGTTAGGTGAAGGTGTGTAAGTGGTCTTTTATATACATGGCATGGCATCTTTATATCCAAGGCCAACCCATAAGTATATTGAAACGGTGGTAATCACTCTTGTTTAACATCTACAATTAGTACAACCAGGGAAGTGACTCCACTTTATATAAAATTACAACTTTTTTTATACAATGTCGGGAGGCATACAACCGTACGGTCCGCCTGATGTAAAGCGGTTACCGTAGCTTATGCTATTTGGCTACAATTCCCGGGAGAGTGATTTTATACTCGCGAATAGTGAAATAAGTCTCGCTTTTAAATGTGTCGTGTGTCCCTCTGCTGATGCAGCAATATTTCACTAGCTTTCTGACAACCTTCACACTCGCAGAAATATAAAAAGATTACCCAATAAGTTTTTGGATATTCTCATAAATCTATGTATATATCTCGTATGTAGTTTAATCAGATGTACATAAGGACGGCCATATAGTAAATTATATTGCGAACGTGCAACGTTTGGCGTTTGGCGGCATATTACGAGTAGATATACACTTTACCTGCTTCATTATCATTCATAGCTGCATTAGGACCGGGTCATGCGGCACTCTGTTTTCTTTGTCTACTCCGCAAGGGACCTGGCGTAAAGATAAAGACAAATTAGATCCCCCAGCATTTTTTTTAAAGATGTTGCGTGCCTATCTTTTTAGAGTGTAATTCAAGCTCGTAAGTGACTTGGCATAAAGTTTTGCATTGACTTTTACTATAAAGATGATGTCGAGGCAAAATATGGAGTAGGTACCACAGAGACAAGAGAGGAGCGAACAGAGTTCTCGGCAGTGGGATAAGTATGGACTTAAAATTATTAGCGAAAGAATTCCAAAGATATGACAGAAATCTGGAGGGCTTTCTTTGCTTGACGATATTGATGTGCATTCAATTTGATCTAACCTGCTTTGTGTGCTTCCGCCACCAATTAGTTCATGTGGCCTAGCCCCTGCCGACACCTACCCACTACCGTTAGTAGATGGCGACGCTGACATGGCTGCTTCGGTAGTGTTTGCCTCGGCTGCTGCGGTCGTTCGCCCTCGATGACCCAATGCTAAATAAATATTTTTTATAGATAGAAACAATACATATCGATAGTGGAAATATCAATTAATGTAAGGGACATTTTAGCCAAAATGAGTTTATTACACCATTAGATTCAGAATGTTCTGTTCTATCGACTGGTATACTTGAAATTTGATTATTGCAACAAAAATGTCCCTTACCTTACACATTTTTTGGTTATTTTTGTATGATTCTTGCAAAAAAATTGATGTATGGGATGTGAAGTTAAAATAAGTTGTTTCACTAAACCAATCTGTCCCTTACTTTAAATAGTAATCACCGACAGACACTGATGCTGATGATACCGATCATAGAGATTAAATGAAAATACAGTATTACTTTTATGACAAGGATGCTTTTCTTAAGTGAGATCATAGTGTTCTGTCTTAATTATTATCGATTTGGAAGTCTATATACGAGTATGTTTAATGCAAACATTTAATATTATTTTTAAAGACAATTATTGATTGTTTGTAGGAGTGTTTAAAATTATCAGTAGTTGAATTATTATAGTTAGTAAAAGACTGTTAATCTATAACGTACTTAGTATTGTACGTATTTCAGACGCAGTTAAAAAATAGTAGATAATGACTTCATCATTAACTGTTTTTTAACTGCGTCTGAAATATGTACTTTTTGAGTTAGTTCGTTAACAGACGTTGGTCGTTTGTGAGAATAATTATGAATATAATATAAAAAATAAGTTGATTTTTCTAGTTACCGTTTAAAGATTTAAATCTCTTTTGATATTAAAAATGTTATATTTGTATAAACGAGTACTTACCTATCTCTGTATTTTTTGCATTTTTGAAGTTAACAGACTGTTGATCGTTAGTGAGAATGTTTGTTGTTTTATTATATAATATTTTATAATTTGACCAAGTAAATGTTGATTTGTTCTAGTTACTGTGAAATACTGTTAATCTATCTAGCCAATAAGTATGCTATACTTTAATAATAAACAAGTAATGATTACTGTTCATTTTTTGTTCATCGTCAAATTTATAGATAACTTATTAAAAGGTTAATCAGATTCTAAAAGATCATTCATATAATAAACATAATACATACTTTTATGTCAATGATCTTTCAGAATATGATTATTGGTTATTTTGAAATGTTTTTATATTAAAAATATAGTATAAAAACAGGTAAAGACAATTAATAATATTACACAACAAGCTGGTGTATAAATTCTAGCTACTTGATTATGTCAAAGTAAGTGCTCGCCGTTAGCAAGATGAGAACTACCGAAAACTATATGCCTGAGTGACACCCTGGGACGGTGGCATGCTCGACAAATATCGACTGTACCGTCCTTCAGGATATATTTCCGGCAGTTGTTAGGCTTGATAACTTCGTCCATTATTGCACAGACAAAACCTTCGGTTTCCCCAAGTAGGTCACCGAAACGTAGCCAGACCATCGACGCAAGAGAATCTATATCGGCCCCGTTAAGGGCTCTGCAGAACCTCCCGTGTAGCTCCTTGCTCTTCCATACTTCCATGCAGCTCGTATCGACTGCTATGACACCGCAATGCATCCTATTTTCGCAGTCGAGGAAATAGTCCCTGAGTTTGCACACCTCGCGGTTGTGTATGGTCTTGACACTTAAAACGCCACGATCTTCAAACTTCCGAGGGATGGAGCACCGAATCATAGGCCTACTTGTAGTATTTAAGAGATGTAGGGCGCATCAAAGCAGCCCATCTGAGAGAGTACCTCCACCTTACAGAATACCGCAGCCAAATAAGAACTCCCTAGAGGGTTGTTGAGTTCCTGCGTGTGAGTGAGGTCACCAGTAAGCTCCCAAGGAGGTGCTGTGTAAAAAAAAAACTGTCCAGGTAGCGGAAAGGTTTTTTTCTGTTTCGACATACCTAGTGACACACGGTAGTGTTAATGAAGAGAAGCTCCTTAGTGCCATGGGACCCAAACTTACATTCGTTTTGAGCAACGTCCAAGACATTATAGGCATTAACGTGCTTTGCTATTTTAGATGTCAAAACGGTTGTAAGTTGTTTCTATAACGTTGGTAAACATGTAAACATGTGATGGGTCGGTAGTTCTTAGCTTCCGTGGTACTATCATTTTTATGGAGCAGGAAGATAATACTCTCCATACTTCTAAAATATATTTTGTTTCATGCGGCCTGCCTGATGGTAACCATAGGCTATGGGACATCATTGCTGTCACTCGTGAATTGACGACTCTATTAAACCTCTCCACGCCTTGTTTATAGAACGTTCTGCTGTAGTTCCTAACGAAAATCTCAAAGGGAGTAATATAATAATATAATAAGCCGGTTTGTTGTCCTTTTCAACAAATGGAAATAATAGCGGCTGCATGTACCTTTCCGAGATCATAAAAGGATAAGGGAGCTAAAAATTTAAGACGAAAGCATAAGCAGTACGCGTTTCCGTCTAGTTAGCGAAAGATTTACGAATGCAAGCCTTTCCGACTTAGGTTTATATGATTGCTGGAAAGTTCTGAAAAAGGTATGATTTTAAAATTTTCGCCGTGGTGTGCTATCGGATCTTATGATCATGATGCTAGATTAATTGTAAGCAAGAACCCTATATGTAATTGTTGATTTGCAATTTCAAAAAAAAAAACAGACAGATAGACATCAAAGTAATGTTATAACTTTATATTATCCTTTTGAAGTGTTAACCCTAAAATGCAGTCGAAATCTCTCCCTATTCGAGAACCTCCTCTTCTTGTTATCAAGTAACTGCAGTGATGCTGTTGGTTTCGTATTACAATATTAGTCAACTGCATGGAAATTATATATTTTTTATTTTTTGGGAAGCATACAAGCATAGGTACGGCCCACCTAGTGTAAATCGGTTAGCGTAGTCTATGAACGCTTGCAATTCATTGTCACTCGCGCGAAGCCACCTCTGCTGTAAACACAGCAACTCCTTAGGAGCGTACTGGTAACCTCACTAACAGGTAGGAGCACAACATCATTCTTGGGTATAGTTATTTGGCTGCGGGTATCTGTAACGTGGAGGTATTTCCTCAGACGGGCAGGTCTGATGTGGCATACTTAGGTAGGGTGCATCACTACCTTTTTCATGATACCTATAATACTACCTGATATTGCTAGATAATACTTATATTACTAGTAACAGGTAAATATTTGCTCTAGTAACGCCATCTCGTAGAATTGCTTCGTATTCGATGATGTTCAGTTGCATATGCTTGGAATGTACGCAGCACAGATTCCACGGAAAAATACGCCTCAGAGTGACGCCACGGCAACAGAGGTCGCGAAATATGTGAAATGGTTTAATATAGCTACTGCTTCTATTATTTATATTCCATTAGTTTTCGTGGCGGCAAAGACTGACTTTAATTAAAATTAGTCTTTCCCTAATATCATCATTGCGAATACTGTCTACTAGGGTTGCGCTATAAATTTTGCGCAAAGCTCTCATTTCGACCGCGTTTATTCTATATTCATTCTCTCTCTGCATACCCAGCTCTCGCTTCAATGAGTAAACGTCGGGACAAACACTGCATTGTGTATAATATATGAGTTGCTGTATTATTCTATTATAATTAACTAATTTGTCTGTTCATATATTTTGGACATAAAATATATGTGGTTGGTTTAACTTTATTTAGGAGCATAGTACAGTAGAGGGTACGAAAAAGAAGCATATAATTATCTAAATACGGAGTGGAAAATTGCTTCTTTGCTATAGGAGCACTGTAATTTTTTATTACGTTCTACTATTGAACAACTTATTATCGTCAAAAAAGTAAATATTGTAATATCTACTCTTTTATTAAATTATTAGGAGACATTTGGCGCCATTTTTATTGGTTAAATAAATGCAACTGGAAACGAGTTATTCGAGCACCGATAAGTTTCAATAGACTGGTTAACTTTCTTCGACTAGTTTTTTTTTTTATACAACGTCGGGAGGCATACAAGCACGCGGCCCTCCTGACATAAAGCAGTTACCGTAGCCTATGAACGAGCCTTTTTAGGGTTCCGTACCCAAAGGGTAAAACGGAACCCTATTACTGAGGCTCCGCTGTCCGTCCGTCCGTCCGTCCGTCCGTCCGTCCGTCTGTCACCAGGCTGTATCTCATGAACCGTGATAGTTAGACAGTTGAAATTTTCACAGATGATGTATTTCTGTTGCCGCTATAACAACAAATATTAAAAAATAGAATAAAATAAATATTTAAGGGGGCTCCCATACAACAAACGTGATTTTTTTTGTCGTTTTTATAGATAATGGTACGGAACCCTTCGTGTGCGAATCCGACTCGCACTTGGGCGATTTTTTTTTTTAGTTCTATGAGGGTACTTCCCCAGACGGGCGACTTTGATGTGCCCTACCTTACTTAAAAACAACCAGACCAAGACAAACAGACATGTTCGTGCACACAAATGTTTGCCCTGTGTGGAAATCGAACCCAAGAGCGACGGTGACAAAGTCGCGTTTTTTACCGCTGCACTACCGAGCTCGTCTTTCGCTCGTTTGTTATCATTTTGTATTTCAAGCATAGAGTACAAGCACGCGGATGAAATTTTTAGTTATTTCAGTTTCGTTACGCGAAAGAACTTCTTACGTACACAAACACTTTTTAATTAGTTCTAATTAATTTCCATAGCAGTAGTCCGCAGACATATATTAACTCCCTACAGAGTTGTTGAGTTCCTGCATGTGAGTGAGGTCATCAGTATAGGTACTCCTAAGCAGTTGCTGTATTAGCAGCAGAGGTGGCATCGCGCGACTGATACTTAATGTGTTACAAGCGTTCATAGGCTATGGTAATCGCTTTACATTAGGTGGGCTGATGCTTGAATGCCTCCCGAAGTTGTATAAAAAAAATATGTACTTGTGATAGAATATTTTTTTACATAAAAATTTGTCTAGCTGTATTTCCTCCGGCTCCAACGACTTGCCAATATATATTTTTTTTATATCACTAAGGTAGCGTACGGCCTGCCTGATGCCAAGCAGTTATCGCAGTCTATGGACATTTGCAACAACAGGGGTATCACTCTTGCGTTGCCGACCCTCATCAAACCTCTTCACGCCTTTATTAAAGAAGCCTAGTCCCTTGGGAAAACCTCGGCAAGGAGCTCATTCCACAATTCAATAGTTCTTGGTAGAAAACTTCCCTGGAAACACACTGTACACGACCATAGCAATTCCAGCGTATGAGATCCGTCAGCGAGCAGTGCGATTGTAAAATGAGGCTGTTGGCATAATGTCGAGAAACTCCTTAGTACACAACCCATTATGCAATCGGTTGAACACTCAATTCGTAGATTACAATTGCTCTATGTGATCTAGATAGCTCGGATGCAAGGAGTTGCCGTCCCGTAGCCCATTAACTGTAATTGAAGCGTTTTATTACCTCACAGTGTTCTCTTAATACTATCGCAATAATTAAGACCTATTATAGTGCGTTCAACGCCGCCATAGGATAACAACGTTGTCCCTGCACTAAGTTAATATTAAGTAAATAGATTTTAAAATAATTATTTAAATTCTGATTAAAATATACACATTTTTTTGTACAATGTCGGGAAACATACAAGCATACGGCCCACCTGATGTAAAGCGATTTTCGTTGCCTATAAATGCTTGCAATACATTTATTTTATAAGTAACACAGCAACTCCTCAGGAGCTTGCTGGAGACCACAACTGGAACACAACTGCCCTCTAGGGAGTTACGTGGCTGCGATTTTCTGTGCTCGCTTTCATAGCTTTTTCATTTACGCTCGTAGGAACCTATGAGGCTTCTGACTACAGTTTCTTATAAAACAAGACCAATTTAGTCATGTTAGATCTTATACAGTGATAGTCTTGGGTTTCCTCAGCCCGTACATCCTTCCACTTTCACATGGTATATCTGTTTCGTTATTCTTTCATCACGCATTCTATCTACATACACGAACCAACCGATCATGCGTCTTCTTATCTTAACACCAACACTTTTTACAGACCCTCTTTCTTATATCGGTACTCATTGGCTAGCGTTATAATTTTGCGTAAAGCTCAACAGCGTTTATTCTACTTTCATACTCGTTCGGCTATACCAGCATTCACTTCCATATGGCGGCGTTGAAATGTATGAATGTATGTATGTAATATATTTATTCATATAAAGTTACACTTTCATTTAAACCATGCCCCGCAAAACTGCTTACGCAGTTTGACTGCAGGTAACTCGCTTTATATAAACATAGCTTATAAATTAGGTTATATTAATACAATTAATTTACATAAATGGTTACAACGTATCTAACAAGTGTTTTTTTAATAAACTTTTAAATTTAGCAAGTGTAGGCTCACGTCTTATGTCCTCGGGTAAACTATTGAGTAAGTATGGAATTTGTTATTTTAAAGTTCTATCTCCATAGTAATTTTGTACCATGGGTATTTCAAATTTACCTTTGGACATTGACCTTGTGCCAGTTTTATGTTGCACCAATTTAATGAATCGATCCTGTCTACTATGATTGTTTACAAGTAGAAGATATTTATGTTACAGGCTAGCCGGTAAAATTTTACATATTTTATATAGTTTAGAGTATTCTCCATTACATTGATTCTTTGTCTTTTTATTTACGAGTAATTTTAAAAACCTTGTTTGCAATGATTCTATTTTATCTATGTATGTTTTAAATGTTAAACTATAGCAATCAAGAGCGTAACTTATTATGGAATCCACTAGTGCAAAATATAAACATTTTAGTATTGGCAATGGTACTTTAATACTTAAATGATAAAACTTTTCCAGTAATATTCTTAATTTTATGTAAAATGTATGTTCATGTTGCATAGTCAACATTTACAACGTTAAATTTAGACATAGTTAACTATATCTGCTGAATGGAACGGATTTAAGGAATGAGTCAGGTACGCTGACTTTTGCGGTACGCTCCTAAGGAGTTGCTATGTGCCGTACGCTTGTATGTTTCCCGATGTTACATAAACATATGCCCCGTATAACGAGACGGGGCGTTGGACATCTTCCGTCTGTGGCCCTATGAATCGTTAGTGGTGCTTGGATGTGGAAAATGGGCATTTGGTGGAAAATATTAAGACCAATATCCAGCAATAGTTATATATTAGGTATATATGCAGGCGGGCTGTGAAGACACCAGTTGTCTACGTGGGTACCTCTGTCGCACCTATTACTACCGTCAAGCAGCTATATTTATATAGCTGTGTTCAGGTTTGAAGGGATATGGCAGTGAAATTACTGGGTACTGTGACGAAACAGCCTTAGGTCAGAGGATTGGCAGCGTGCGAGTAATATCCCGTGGTGTTGCGAGTGTCAATAGGTTGCGGTGACTACTTACCATCTAATGCGGGCCGCATGCTTGATTGCCAATCTAGTTGTATAAAAAAACTAAAATGTTGCTGAAGATGCGCTGCCAATCGAAGCGCAGTTTAATGCGGCACGTTGCATATGCGATTTTTATTTTTTTTATATATTTGTATTAAGTAGCTTGCAGTCTGGGTCCGTCGCTACTGTGCATATCACAGAATAACATGCTACAAGTCTTGTAGCATGTTATTCTAACGATTAAGGTCTACAGCGCCTGGGGATGCCTCATACATACATATAATCACGCCTCTATCCCGTAGGGG
Source organism: Pyralis farinalis (assembly GCA_947507595.1). Classification (NCBI taxonomy): domain Eukaryota; kingdom Metazoa; phylum Arthropoda; class Insecta; order Lepidoptera; family Pyralidae; genus Pyralis; species Pyralis farinalis. Next base: position 27,914,919 of record OX382273.1, on the reverse strand, counting down.
TAGGCAGAGACCACTTCTTTCCACTTGCTACGATCCTTACATAATTGTTTCGCTCGCTCTTCGGTTTAGGGTAATCTTGACCTGGCCTCTTTTCAAGACGTCCCTGATTTGGTCTCGAAACGTCCGCCTAGGTCTACCCCTTCCAACACTTTCATTCACACTCGCCTTATACACTTTTTTCGTCAATCGTTCTTCATTCATTCTCTCGACATGGCCAAACCATCTCAGCATAGTTAATAGATTCAGGCGTTATTTTGCGAAAGTCAAATTTACATGCAATTTGATCTAACCTGCTTTGTGTGCTTCCGCCACCAATTAGTTCATGAGGCCTAGCGCCGGCCGGCACCCACCCACTACTGTTAGTACGTGCTACATGCCGACGCTGCCTTGGCTGCTGCGGTCGTCCGCCATCTGGAACAGAATCCGCATGCCCCCACCACCACCGTCGCTGCCACGACTGGCCTGGTCGTCGCGAGAAAGAGATCCAATTGACGATATTCTCATATGCTGGACAGGTACCAATCGACAATTGGATCTCTTTGTTTTGCAAATTAAATAAAATCCACTCGAAAATTAAATTCACTTTAGAAATAGAACAAAATAGTTCACTTCACTTTTTAGATTTAACCATAACTAAAAATCAATCCCTCCATCAATTTTCGATATATCGTAAACCCACTCATACCTATACCACGATTCCCGCGTCATCCAGCCATCCTTGGCAACACAAGCTCGCAGCGTATAAGACTATGATACACCGTTTGATGAGCGTTCCATTAAATAAGGATAATTACAACAAAGAACTTGATGTAATATATCAGATCGTGAAGTCAAACGGATATCCAAATCTACCATCGATAAATTATTGCGTAAAAAGACGAGTAGTATCGTTAATAGACTATTGTACGCGGTTCCATATATTTCGACAAATAAATACACTGCGAGTTTGTCATACCTGAGAAAAATCACTGACAAAATAGTTCACATATTTAGAAAAAATAACGTACACGTTGCTCTCAAATCCCATAATTCACTCAAGTCACTTTGTAACACTAAAGATAAAATCCCGCCAAATAAAAAATCCGCCGTCTATAAGCTGTTCTGCGATGAATGTGAACACGTTTATATCGGTCAAACGGGTCGTAACTTTATAACACGATTTCACGAACACGTATCGGCGTATAAAAACAATTGCCCAGAAAGGTCACACTTCGCCGAGCATCTCATAGACAAAGGACATAACTTATCCCCCACTAATACATATCAAATTTTACACACCATAGACAAAAGTTTAAAACTAAATATTAGGGAACAATTATAAATTAATAAACATAAAAATTCTAAAATTACTCTCATGAACAAACAGACTGACGTAAACCATTCCCCACTATTAAATATCTTTTCGCTCACACCATCCACCCCCACCCTCAATTCAATATAAGGGACGGCACTGCGATGGATTTGTCACTTGTAGCATGTTATTCTTACGATTAACGTCTACAACGCCTGATGATGCCTCGTGGAGAGGCGAAACACGTGTCGCAGCGACGACCAGGCCAGTCGCGGCAGCGACGACCAGGCCAGTCGCGGCAGCGACGACCAGGCCAGTCGTGGCAGCGACAGTGGTGGTGGGGGCATGCGGATTCTGTTCCAGATGGCGGACGACCGCAACAGCCGAGGCAGAGACTACCAGAGCAGCCATGGCAGCGTCGGCATGTAGCACGTACTAACAGTAGTGGGTGGGTGCCGGCCGGCGCTAGGCCGCATGAACTAATTGGTGGCGGAAGCACACAAAGCAGGTTAGATCAACAAGCTCAAGCGTTTATAGGCTACGGTAACCGCTTTACATCACGGAGAAGCTAGAGACAGATAAACTCAGGCAGGCAGCGTTTAATATTGCTGAACCTGCGTTTTCGATACAAGTGACAACGGCATAGATGCCATTGAGCTCCTTAAAATACAAAGCTAAAATATTAATGTACTCGTAAATTACACGATGTACTTACCACAGGAGAATCGAGAAAGTTGTCAGTGATTGTATAAGTTTATTTTAGGTATAAGAAAATAATATTTTATTAAAATCAGACATTTTAACTAATTTATCGCCATTTAATAAACTTTTAAAAATTCTTCAGCATTTCCAAGCATCCTTTGGGCATTTCTGCAAAAAAAGGGGTAATTATTTAGTACCTAATTGATTTTGACTGGTTAGAGTTCCGTACAAGAATGAATGGCAAATACGTTCGACTGATGCTACCCGATTTATAAGCGTGTATCGTAGCCTACGGACAGGTATACCCCAAGTCACCAGAACCCACTTCTGGTTCGACATCAGACCCAAGAGATTGTGCGAGATTAGGATGCCTCTCAAACAGCTTTAGAACAACAAAGCCCCGGGCGATGACGGAATCACATCGGAACTTCTGAAAGCGGGTGGGAAACCAGTACTTAGAGTCATTCAGAAGTTTTTCAATTCCGTCATCCTCGAGGGCAAAGCGCCACGGGCATGGGGCAGATGCATGGTAGTTATGTTTTTCAAGAATGGCGATAAAGCTCTTCTGAGCTTTGTTTATAAGCTGTTTTCAAGGGTTATCAGGAATCGTCTTGCACGCAGGTTTGATGACTTTCAGCCTCCCGAACAAGCCGGTTTCCGGAAAGGTTTCTCAACAATAAGAGCACATACATACGTTCCGGCAAGTTATACAGAAGACCGAAGAGTATAATCAGCCACTATGCTTAGCGTTTGTGGACTGCGTGAAGGCTTTCGATTCGATTGAGACTTGGGCTGTGCTCCAGTCTCTCCAGCGGTGCTGCATTGATCAGTGGTATATCGAAGTATTGAGTAGTATATATGATAACGCAATGTCGATCCGACTACAGGATCTGAGTACGAAGTCTATCCAATTACAGAGAGCAGTGAGACAGGGAGACGTTGTTTCTCCGAAACTATTCACTGCTGCATTGGAGGATATCACTCACCTTCGGTTTGCCGATGATATATTAATCATGGTAAAATCGCTGGAGTACTTGAACACAATGCTTGAAGATCTCGATAGACGTCCCAACCAATGGGTCTTAAAATGAACATGGACAAAACGAAGAGTACTTCGAGTCTACATATTGTACCCACTCTAGTTTCAGTTGGGAGCTCGGTTCTCGAAGTTGTTCATGAGTATATCTATCTAGGACAAACAGTCCAGCTAGGTACTCGTAGATCCAACTTCCAGAAAGAGGTCTCTCGTCGAAGCCAACCCGAATGGGCAGCGTTTGAAAATTGGGAAAGATTTTCTCGTCCAAAATACTTGAATGTCTCAAGACAATGTCAATGTCTTCGACCAGCGTGTGTTACCAGTGATACCAGTGAGACTTACGGCACAGAAACATGATACCTTACTATGAGCCTTTTATGAAAGCTCTCACAGGACCGATTGCTGTGGAGGTCTGGGGGGGGGGGGGGGATGTTCAGCAGTGGATGTCAGTCGGTTGATATAATGATGATCGTATATACTACTAACAACTTTAAGGTGGGCAGTGTCTTATTTGCCTACCCACGGTATGTACAATTGATAAAGAGACGGCCCACCTAGTAAAGCAGTTACCGTAGCCTATAAACGCTTGCAATACATCAAGTATCATTCTCACTCACTCGCAGCAACACAACAACCCTCTAGGGAGTTGTTATTCTTCGAAGTGGAGGTACTTCCCCAGGCAGGCTGATTTGATACGCCCTACCTCTCTTAGAAATCTAAAAATCCTATTGCCATTCCCATCAATGCCATTGCCATCTTTATTGGTAAATATCATCGGTTCTTCTGTATTATATAAACTTAAATAAATATGACCAAAAATAAACAAGACGGATTATTATTATTATTTAAAGACATAGTTTTTTTTAATTCTTACCTTAAGCATAGCAATGCCTGTGCAAGTGAAAACATCATAAGCCTTACAAGGCTGGTCCAAGTATTGCCTCAGGTCTTGGTCTACACAATCTTCAATAGCCCTGTTCACAGCTTCTGACCAGGCTTTATTTTTCTCAGCCCAGTCCAACAGATGTTGCCTATATGCTTCTTTGTTCAGCGTGTTCTTGTCTGTTAAGAATCCTGACTTTTCAAAGACACATTGTACATCGTTGCACTGAAATTTTATATAATTTTGAGTACATTCAATCAGTATAGATTGTTTTTAAATCTAAGTATAATGCTACACGCACATATAAATTTTTAATGACTTTTCTTAGTGCGAGCTTTCTCCGTCCAATATACTCGTTACATGGAAAGTGGGTTTTTATAAACTATGTAATGGTTTGACAATTTATTTATTGAATACTTTATTGACCACAATACAGTTGGTTCAAACGGCGGACTTAATGCTAATTGCTTTCTCTACGAGAACGCAACCATCGGGAGTGGAGAGAAAACGCAATTGCGGTTTTAATTAAAATAAAATAATAATCGACCTTATAAAGAATTTGTTCTTTATATGGTCACCTAACATAAATATAAGTATACATAAATAACTACGATAATACGTACAAGACCCTAGTAATACATACATATTTTCTCTATAAATAATATAATATACACTAATTATACAACATACATTGGATGATTACTGCTTGGACAGACTCTCTAAAAGATAGGCATGTTACTTCTTTTTAACAGTAAACTTGTTTGGGGAGTTTTCCAGAGTCGTGAAGCTTATAGAGTGAAGGAATTAGACATGAAGCCCGAGCGGAAAAGTGGTAATAAGATGGGAGTCATTTGATCGAAGTTGACGGTTATGTGCATCACAAAGGTACTGAAACTTATGTTTCAAGTATTAAGGACAATGGGGATTAAAAAGAATTGTAAAAAGTGTGCAAAGTAATCTTAAATGTCGACGCTGACGAATGGGAAGCCATGCAAACTTTGACCGGTAGAATGAAATATGGTCATGTTTCCGAAGACAGAAAATGAATCGAATAGCGCTGTTGATGAGCCGGTCCAGCTTATTAAGAAGATCTTCGTGAAGATCAGGATAACACACATTACAATAATCAATTAGTCGAAAAATAAGGGATTGAACTAATGTGACCTTAGTTTCAATAGTAATATAAGTTTCTGTATCGATTTAGAAAGCGCAATGTCGATATTACTTTGCGACTAACTTCAGTCATTTGTGTGCTCCAGGTCAAAGTAGAGTCAAGATACAAGCCGAGATTTTTAACACTCTTACTGAGAGGAATAACAGAATTATTAAACACTAGCAGCTGCCCGCGGCTCAAATTTCAAATTTCATTCAAATTCGTTCAGCCGTTTAAGCGTGAAAGAGCAACAAACTTCCATCCATACATACAAACTTTCGCATTTATAATATTAGTAAGATAATGGACGACATAGAACTGATGTCAATTTTATCTATTTGCGTTGAGCTACCTAAGAGAATAGCCTGGCACTTATTAGGATTCACCGGAATTGTAAAGTTGTTTGACCAAGAATTTATTTGGTACAAACTATCATTTAACCGAGAAATTCCCGTGTTCAGCGTATCAGATGTCGTTTGCTCATAAACTTGCAGATCCATCCACACATCCGCAGAGTCATCCACGTATAAATGATAAGCGCAACTCAAGGAAAACGTAAGAAAATTTGACAATATTATGTTATTAAATTTGCATGTAAATACTTACTGGACCGGCCGGCTTTGGATTTGAGCATTCAGTTAATGGTTTTGAAGATCCTAATTCCGGAATATCACAACATGCTGATAATGGTTTCTGAAAAACAAAAACACATAACATAACACATTCCATTACCGCTAAATATTTCGTAAGTTCCTTATCTCGGAAGTTAATAAATCAATACCTATCTGTTCACGACGAAAACACTCCTATACAAATTGACCACGTGTTATGAGCGAAACAAATTGACCACGTGCTACGAGTGAAACAAATTGACCACGTGTATATGTAAATGTATAGCCACCGTATCGAACAAATGTTTAGCATAAGTAAATATGAATATGTAGAGTTACGTAATGTACTTGTCCGCGACGGAAAACTTTTGTAGACTACACTGAAAATGCATATAAATAAAGTAAAACAAATAAAGTAAATTGAATACGTATACGTAGATATATAATATATACGTAGATGCTAGAATAAGGAAATATAAACGTATAGTTATTGTATCGAATAAGTGTTTAGGATAGTAAAATATGAAAGTAAATGTATCAACTAAATGTTAGAATTTAGAAAAATTGTATTATGTATCATGAATAAACGAGATATCGGAGGGGTGAGGTATGGACGTATGGTGTAAAGGACGAGGTGGGGCAGAATAACGCCGTGAATCTATATACGCGTTGTATGGCTAGCCGAGTACCTGCCAGCGCGCCAACGCGCGCATAGAAATACCGGTGTCCCACCTCAGAATTGTGAGTTCCGATTCGGTTGTCGCGCGCGCTAGTCGTGTGCGCTCCGTCTCAATTTTTTATTCGCGTCGCGAGTGTTTTTTTCTCTGGTTTGTATTGTACTACGACTGTTTTGTCGAGTACGTCGCTGCATTACACATTGTTTTGGAGTCCAACGGTCGTATAGCTTCGGCTGTATAGCTTTTGGGTTTCACAGCAATTGTAACAGCTCGGTTTTTACCAGTGGATACCTACAGGTGCGATACGAAGCCGGTAAGCGTCCCCCCGGTACGTTGCTGGGTTCCTTCTGAACCCAGTGAAACCGGAAGACCCGAAACCAGTGCACTTGGCTCTCGCCAAGGGAGACGGTCCTTCTGAACGGCTATCCAAATTAGCGATACTCGTCTAACGTCACTACCCCCGCCCCCCTGCCGCAAGGCAGGGAGGCTTTTTCGCCACTATGGCATTATGGTTCCATGTGAACGATACCAAGCAGCTTACCTGCGAAGTCCAAGACATCATTTCGATGTGCACCGAGTCCATCACCTTAGCTAGGGCCTGTCCCGCAGCTTCCTGCGAGTCCATGTATAAAGATATGGCTAAATTAGTCATTGACAAATACCTCGATGAACGCAAAAAAGGCGTTGACAGGGCTGACGTTGTGTCAGTTGCCTCCATTTTGTCAAAGAGGACCGCTTCCCAGCGGGACTCCGACTCCTCCGGCGACTCTCCAGAGTCGACGGACACACTTGTTGAGTCTAGTGGCTCAATCTACCCAAAAGTCCTGTCCAAATCCACTAGAAAGCGGATACGGCGCCTTCAGCGCCGTCAAAAGGACGCACATAGCGTAAACACAGACGTGTCCGGTGCCAACTCGTCTCACGATGAGGAGGTGCCTCTCCCGCCCTCTCCTGCTCCGGTAGAGATGGAGGTAATTCCCTCGTCGTTCAACAGGGACTCCCCTCTCTCCCCGCCACCCCCCACACCCCCTCCCGCTCCTAAAGCGGCCCCTGCCTCTCAGCAGGCCGCCAGCAAGCCCGCCCCGCGCGGCACCCCCGCTCCGACCCGAGCCAACGGCCCGCCGCCTGTTTTCCTTCGTGAAAAAGGCAAGTGGGTCGAAGTCTCGAAACTTTGCGCCGAGCAAAAGGTACAATACATCCGTGCTACGAACACGGGTGTTTCAATCAAAATAGACGTACCGTCTATTGATGATTTCAAAAGTCTTACTAGATTTTTATCCCACCAAAATATTCCGTTTCATACATACGCGCTCCCCAGTGAGCGCAAAGTACGAGCGGTCTTACGCGGAGTGCCGTCTGAGGTCTCCTGCGATTCCGTTAGGGACGACCTGCTGGCTCAGGGCTTCCCTGTTGAGGCTGTGCACAGGATGCACGGTCGCAACGGGAAGGTTTACCCGCTAGCACTGGTCGTACTAGCGAACGTTCTGACTGCCAGAGACATTTTTAAGAGAGAGCTCACGGTGTGCGGCCTCGCATGTCAAGGCCGAGCCTCCACGTTCACGTGGAATTCCAGGGCAGTGCCATCGTTGCCAGCTGTATGGTCATGCAGCTGCCAACTGTTCGGCCAAGCCCAGGTGTGTCAAGTGTCTACTTGACCACCATACTAGGGATTGCACTCGCGACCCTAGCACTCCTCCCGGCTGTGTGCTGTGCGGCCAAGTTGGCCACACAGCAAATTACAGAGGGTGCCCTCGTGCACCCCAGCCCTCTGGCAAGCCCTCTAAGGGACATACAGAGGGTCCCAAGCCGAGGCGCGCGGTCCCGCCGCCCATATCATCTTCAAAACATTTCCCCGATTTTTCAAAATCGGGCCCGGCTCCGACCGGGCGGGCCCCAGCATGGGGCCCGCGAAATGCAAACCCGCCTAAGGCGGCCCCACTTCCGCCCCAGCAGGGCGTTAAACCTCCATCCTTAGGAAACGACCTGAAGACGGTAATCACCGCCATTCAGGGAGTCAACTTGAAGGAGGTTTCAGTCCTTGCGGGCAAGCTTAGAGCTGCCCGCAGCCCACAGGAGCAACTTTTAGCGCTCTGTGAGCACGAACAACTTCTAAGCTCTTTGTAGCTTATCACTAGCCCCGGTAGCGAGTCGTTAGCGGCTCGCGCCGAGTAGAGCGCAACCCGCTCGTAGGTACCTACCTAGTCCTACCTACATTCAATCCACTTCCTAGTTCCTTCCTTCCGGTCTGTGTTTACGGAACCCTTTTAAAATTATAAGCACCCTTCTGGTCGCTTAAGTCGCGTAGCTAGGTACTAGTGTCGAACTCCTCAGGAGGAGAGTTGGCACTTTTCTAAGCGTATGCTCTTATTAGAGTGACGCTTGCGTCGTCCCGTTCCCTTGGGGCGATCGCATCAGATGGAGCCTTTGAGGTCTTCCCGGCCAGAGGCGGTCCCAGGGGGTGTTTTAGTCAGTAGGAATCTGACATAACTAGGTTCGTTCGCACGAAACAGTATCTTATGTAAGATTTCACCTCCTCCCTCCCGTTTTCCGGAGGGTGCCCCTCACGGAGGAATGACCAATGCACATCCGGATATGGGTCGGTCCTTCCTCTGTGGGTCTTCAAATTTCTTGGGCGAAAATAAAAAAAAAAAAAAACTCAGAATTGTCATTCTACCGATCGAGAGCAACACAAGCGGACGTCTCAGAAGAACAAGAAACACCTCTCTCCTAACCTCAGCCAGTACAGTCGCAACAAAGAAATCTCGCCGTAGTTATTTGGAATATTGAAGAACTCTACTATACAGACCACTCTGGCAGCACGACGCAACCGCCAACACTACCATTTGATAGAAATTTATAAACTTCATCAAATAATTGTAGATTTCGATAGTTTATAATAAATGTAGCGAGATTGTAAACCCAAGTATAGGGAACGTTTAATTTTTAATAATAACGAATACGTTTTTTATTATCTCTTCATTTGCACTAGTCAAATTGTAAATTGACTTCACAATTTGACGAGTTTCTGTGGCATTAACTCCCATTAAATTATTATATAATTACTCATAGAGCTCACAATATTTTAATACGTTATTGTATAATATATTATGATGCGTTATTTATTAGTATTGCATGTAATACAATTTATTAATAAAATTTAACTATAACAATGATATAACACTAGAAAATTTCGTTTCATGACATAATTTTATCGAAAATACAAAAATTAAGAACTGTGGTACGAACCAACCTCTAATCATTTTCTATTTAGGTAATTGAAAACCACCGATTAGAAGCACAGATACGTATACCGTCCTTAAATAAAAGTCTCCCTGCATTAGTGCCATTCAGATAGCAGTGTCCTTATCAATAGGTAAATAGTCTTTGTATGTCATAGCCATCGCCAGTTTTAGGAAATAAGGGTGATTCCTCCAGGGTGGAGAGGTCTTTCGCGTGATTTTTTGAAAGGTAACCTTATCAGATATTTTTGAAGTAAGCTATGTAATTAGTTTCTATGTTCGTCTAAAACCGGCAAGCGTGCATGAAAACTGCAATAAATCAAAAGAAGCGAGTGAGGTATGTAAGGATCGAGTCAAGTGGCGCTCGGTTCTCTCTGCCCGCAACCCGCAAGGGATTTGGCATGAAGTTATCTTTCGTGTTTCATATAATCTTTACAAAAATGTCAAGGGATGTATGTATATCTTCACGCCAGGTCTCTTGCAGGGTAAGCAGAGAGCACCGAGTGCGATAAGTTGCGGTCCTTATACACTTCACACGCATCTTTAACATTCATATCTCTTTTCATACATGTTTACCGGTTCCTAGGGATTCAGACATCACCTTTTGATAAAACACGACCAATTTGGTCGAGGTAGGTTCGTCTTGGAATAACACGGGATAATACAATCAAATTTGTTCATAAATAGATGACAGAAAAACAACATAAATTTTCCATGTTACTTACCAAAGTTGCTCCTTTCCCCCTTCCTTGAAAATCAATAAGATCAGCATTGACAACCTGAAATATTTAAACAAATATTTTAAAATACTTTTTGAAGTATGGAGACATACATACATATCATCACGCCTGTCTCCTATTAGGATACGCAGAGACTATGCCATATAACGCCAAGTGCATCGATCCAAATATATATCTCTCGCTTCGTTCACACTCATCAACCTCTTCATGCATGCTTTTCGGTTATGATTGCTTTTGATTTGGCCCCATTCAACACATCAACAATTTGATCCATATGTCGTGTATCTAGGATGGGACATCTCCATTTACTCTCTTGTTATTTTGTAACTCTTTTATCATCGTCGGAGGACATGGGGATAATTAAACTCATTCAATTAGGCTATATTCGACAACAATTTATCTGTACATTACATACACACATAATAAAACGAGCACTGCTGTACGCGAACTTGGTTACATAGGATTTTAAGTTTGAATAGCCTTTGCTCGTTGGTCCTCAAAGTCTCTCTATGGAAAATATTCCAAAAGAATTGAGTGTAATTGGATGACCATGATGCTGTGTGCGAAAGCCAGCAATATCTGCAATTAAATAGTTAATAGATTCAGGCGTTATTTTGCGAAAGTCAAATTTACATGCAATTTGATCTAACCTGTTTTGTGTGCTTCCGCCACCAATTAGTTCATGCGGCCTAGCGCCGGCCGGCACCCACCCACTACTGTTAGTACATGGTACATGCCGACGCTGCCATGGCTGCTCCGGTAGTCTCTGCCTCGGCTGCTGCGGTCGTCCGCCATCTGGAACAGAATCCGCATGCCCCCACCACCACCGTAGCTGCCACGACTGGCCTGGTCGTCGCTGCGACACGTGTTTCGCCTCTCCACGAGGCATCATCAGGCGTTGTAGACGTTAATCGTAAGAATAACATGCTAAGCGGTAACCGCGTTCCATCAGGTGGACTGTTCACTTCTATGTCTTCCGTCGTCGTGTAAAAAGAATCAATTTACTGGATAGTTGGCGTATGCCTACAAATAAGTAAGGTCACCGGGAAACTAAAGAGAAGTTGCAGTGTTAGCATAATAGAGTTGGCTGCAAGCGAACCATATTTCTCGAATAAAAGCGACTATAGGCTATGTCCATGTGTTTTTTTTGCTACACGTAGATAAAGTAAATAGATAATCACGACAATATTTCTATAAACATGCTCTGTGGTCCATTCCTACATGTAATATATGCTTTAAGAGGATAAAGAAGAAATTGGTAGAATATGAAAAAAAAAATTATGTAAAAGTCTTATTACGTAATTAAACTGAAAAAGAATAACCTAATTCGAATTAATGAGATCAAAACAGTATGTCTGAGGAATTACTTCCACTTCACTGAAAACTGCAGCCAAATAAATCTCCCTAGAGAGTTATAATGTTCCTGTGTGTGAGTGATGTCACCAGAAACAGTAAGGAGTTGCTGTGTTAACAGCAGAGGGGACATCGCGCGAGTGATACTTAATGTCTTGCAAATGTTCATAAGCTAGGATAAGAGCATTATGGTATGTTTGTAACCCTCCCGACGTTGTATAAAAAAAACCTGAATGATTGAAATTCAAAACATATCTATTTTACTTTTTTCCTTTCTATCGATGACGATGTATACATCGTCGAAAGAAAAAAATAAAAGAAGTTTCTGATATGTTTTGAATTTGCAATAAACAAGCATATGACCTACCTGATATAAATTAATTGCCAAAGCCTATGAATGCCTACAACACAAGGAGTTTCGCCAGTGCGTTGCTGTTTCAGGGATTTACTGGTAACCTCACTCACTCACAGGAACATAATGACTCTCCATAGAGTTGTCATTTTGCTGGGGTGTTCTGTGAGGTGAAGGTTTTTCCTCAGTGGGACTGCTTTCATGCTCCTTACCTCTCTTTATAACTAGAGTACACCACATGCTGGTGAGATTACCTTTCATGATTCTAAAGATGATGATGATAGTTCAGAATAATGGCATAATTACTTACTGTATAAAATAAAGCAAACAGAGCGAATAACTTAAACATTGTCACCAACACTGAATGTAAAAACAGCAACTAAACACGCATATGCGATTATGAGAGTTTACACTGGCATTTATAATTTTTGCAATAATAATATGTTTATCTGTCTGGGGTGTCTGGGGTCAGTCATACTTGGAAATAAAGGAGTGATTACACTTGTCGCAGGGGTTAGTGCCCCTGGACTCCTGGAAGGAGGATCGGTATTTACTTAAGAAGAAAAAGAAAAAATGTAAATACCGACAAGATTTATTACAGAAGAAATAAAGAGGTTAGAGGTCTTTACCTACGGTTGTGGTTTCCGCTACGTTTGCTCCCGGGACACTTATCATCTCTCAGAGGCTCCTCGGGCACCCTGTTGTTCGAGGTTGGCGTGGTGCGATGTGGCGGAGTCGCAGTTGCCACTCGACCGTTGAGCGCGCGATTCAGCAGCGTCTTCCACCCGTACGGAGGAACCTTGTAACGCACACGTCCAGAGGGGCAGTCAGTAGCTGGCCTCGCCTTGCCTTCGATGCTAGCCGCTGAGAGTAAGACACCAGCTAGCAATAGAGGCGGGCAATGGATAAAAAAAAAAAGCAGAAGGGTAGATAGACAGACAGATAGACAACATAAAATATATCAGAAGGACTAACATAAGGTTAGCTGTCGTTTGAAGAGCGTAGTAAGATTGTTATGCTATAAAATGAAGAAAAACAATTTAACATTATGTTCGCAGGGACAATTACGTCCTATACCAAAACAAATATAAACAATTATAAAATAGGATTGTAGATCCGTTATCGAAATTATTTTTTTCTATATGTAGGTAGGTGCTCGACATGCGTTATAATAGTTTGCTGGTTAATAATTATAAAGAATTTTCGTTACGATTGCACAAAGCTGTAAGAAATAGATGTTAGAGTTATGCTGGTAAGTTCAGAAGTAAAATACATACCCAATTCCAAATAATGGGGTTACTCTCTGCTCAGGCGTCGCTGTAGACTAGATGGCACTGGCGACAATTGTTTCGGCTTTAAGGTAGCCTATGTATTTTATGAACTTTGTTGGTATCTAATTGTTGGCACAGAGATAACAATCTGTCCGTCCTAGGCTATGTCCATCCAAGAAATGAACGATATCACGCCGTTTTGAGCGAACGGTGCCGGGCCAATCCAGTCAATTTTAGAACGATTATTAATTTTATAACAACTTTTTAAGGAGGACGCTAGTCGTTCAATTTCTAGAAGATTCTCAGATTTAAATCTATTTAAAGAATTATTTTAGAACTAAATGTTGAAATTGTATATTTATTATAGAGTTCCAATATTAAAGGTTTTTTTTTCTAAGCGACATTTAACGGTATGCAGCGGTAAAGCAGAAATCTATGGTACAACACTACGTGGTGTGCCTCGAAACCACTAGATTGCGCTAATTAGAGCATTTTTAGATACGTTAGATTCATCTATATTAATCGGTAATGATAACTATACTCGCTTACTATCGGTCATGAGATATATTGTTTGTACGGATAAAATAAACTCAAATACAGTGCGCTGCCTGATTGACGCTGTTTCAGTAAATTGACAAATCGATATCATCCACCAAATGCTCAAATTCTATCCATAACAATAGACAACAATACTCACTCATTACCGGGGTGAGTAGCCATTATTTGTTATAGCATAGAACACCTTGTGCGGACATATTCACTAATAATATAATAGCGACTTTGAAATCCGTTGTCCCTCTCCAAGGAAATGTAGGTAAGCATGTGCGATATATGTATAAAAGTGCTCACCTCCTAAATCTATTAGAAACTCGATGTAATATGCTCTACAACGCTTATCAACAATGTGCCTTCGAAGCTGTCTTAATGAACAATTGCACATAATAAAACGAGTACTTCTCCAGTAAAATTAGCAAATTCGTGATACATTTCTATTACGATTTTGCTTTTTTTAAATTGAAGTACCCTTACCTTTACAGGATTTTAAAGCAGCGTAACATATGCTAAGAACCCAGTTCATGTTTCATTCTTAAGTAACTTATATATACCCCATATTTTAACATGTTTAATCGACTACAAAGAAGGAATCCTTTTTACCAACTACCATATTCTGAATAGATCTAATCAATTCCGTCAATAGAATAGTAGGTACATCACTAACTCTCTTCAATATTTTTTGTCCTCCAGAATAAGGATACTTATTTTACAAAACAAGTGTACAATCTCCTTAAGCGATGTGTTTTTACTTATTATCAACGGTCGTATATGTCGCCAGGAATTAATTACTTATCTCTACTTCTTTGTGGAGAAATAAAACGAATCATTCTGAGAATAAAAAAATGACTGTATTTATTCGTAACTATTTCAGTAGAGGAAAATAAATGCCAAAAATCATAAACCTGTCAGACTTTGTTTTACACATCTTCGGGAGGCATACGAGCATACGACTCACCTGATGTAAAGCGATTACCGTAGCCTATGAACGCTTGTAATACATTAAGGATTAGTCGCGCGATGCCACTGCTGCTGCTAATACGGCAACTCCTTAGGAGCGTACTGGTGACCTCATGCAAATGCAGGTACACAACAACCCTCCAAAGAATTGTTATTTAGCTGCGATTTACTGAGAGGTGGAGGTACTTTCCGAGACCTGCTGCTGTGTTGCGCCCTACCTCTCTTAAAAATACCCAAACCAAGAAAAACAGACATATCCATGCACACAAATGTTTATACTGTGTTGGAATCGAATCCAAAACCGTTGGTGTCAAATTATCATTATTAACTACTGCACCATTGCGCTCGTCACATTGAATATTATTTTCTCTATTTTAGAATTACTTTGAATAGATCAAATTTAGACCATATGAAGTCTTAATTTCGCAGTTTGAATACCATTTGTTGTAAAAGATTGGGTATAAGTGGCTCAGTATTATCTTTAGAGTCTAAATCTGAAGAAAGTATTGTTTTAAGCAGCATAGAGGTACTGTGCAAGCCATACTTCTTATATTACAAGCGTTCATTGATTCCGTAGCCACTTTACATCGGGTGGCCGCACGTATATATAGTCGTATGTTGGGTTAATGAATTAGCACACACTAATTTAAAAATCTCCGTATATTGTCTATATCATTTGTACAAAGTCGAGAAGGTATACTAATGAAATAAACAGACACAGAACACAATAACCGTATATAAACCTAAACCTACCGTGCTAATATATATATATATATATATATATATATATATATATATATATATATATATATATATATTAGCACGGTAGGCATGAACTAACGCGGTGCCCTGCGATGCAAACATTGATCCGTGCGCTGCGACAAAATACTTTACCGACTGCGATGCGCAAGGTAGTGTTGTGTTGTTTACGATTATAGCGCAGCCACATTACTCCCCCGCCGAGACCGTTTTACGGGCGATAGTAATCCGGAAATCGAACTATTCTACCACTACGCGTTGTCTTTGTTTTAGGAAGCATCGTTACTGGTGGTGATGGAGACAGGTTTGAAGGTGCTAAAGCGTTAGAAATTTTTCTCTCGTTCTCTCGTGTCATGTACGCTGCTTTCAGCCTGTTGATAGTGACTGTTGACTCTTTTCCTTGAATATCCAGTGTAAATGTTTTTGCGTCTTTTTTTTAATACTCTGTATGGCCCTGTGTACTGAGACTATGGAGACTCCAGCGAGCGTTTGATCGGTCCTCGCCGTAGAAACACATAGTGTGCGACAAAGATATTTTTAGGCAAATAAAATGTCTTATGGTTGTGACATGATGCTGGGGTAAGTGATAAAGCCGTTATGTGTCTGCGAAGGCGGCTGGCGAAATCTATTGGGTCTACTGTAGTGGATGCGCATGATGGGTCGAAAAACTCGCCTGGTAATCTAAATGGCTCACCGTAAAGTAACTCAGCTGCAGATGATTTCAAGTCCTCTTTGAAGGCGCTTCTAATTCCCAACATAACAAAAGGTCTCGACCCATTGAGAGTTGTTATGGCACATGGCGGCTTTAAGTTGACGGTGTAACCTCTCCACCATTCCATAGCATTACGGAAGGTAGGCTGTAGTTGTCGTGTGTTTGGCTCCAATTAGCTTAGCCAGGCTCTGGAATAGGTGTAACTGGAACTGCTGTCCTCTGTCAGTTGTTATTAAATGCGGGCAGCCAAAGCGAGCTACCCAGTCGAAGGTGAACGCGCTAGCGCAGGACTCTGTAGTAATGCCCACCAGTGGGTATGCTTCAGGCCATCGCGTATAACGATCGACGGCGGTGAGGCAGTACCTGAAACCACATGAATATGGCAAAGGGCCGATTAAGTCAAGGTGGACGTGGGAAAAGCGTTCGGAAGGAAATAATTGTTTGTATAATTGTTTTCGAATTTTCGAACAACAAAAATATTACAACTACGACAATATTGTCTTTACTTGAACATCGTAGTTGAGCTAACATGGACTAAGAGATACTGACATGATAAATTGTTACTTGGAATTGAATTTGCTTCGGAAGATTTTGTTAATGTATAGGATGACATCGAAGCGTAAGAAATTAGAAGAGAAATAAGAAGAAAACCATTGCGTAATTAAAGAAAATATTGGTTATAAAAGAAAATTATAGATCTTTGTTACCCGTAGAAAGCCCTTAAAAAAGTAAGGTGGATAATGCGTAATACGTATATTAAAGCGCAAAGAGACGTACGAGTAGATCGCTGAAAGCTGATATTTTAGCATCATGGGATGAGATGAGGTGGTTGAATCTGACGTGGCAGAAAATAGAAAATGTGTCTGAATTATATACCATTCTTACACTTGAGTGAAGCGTTAAGAAATAAGTATGAACAAGGAAAAGAGATTGACGTAGAACTTCAAGGCGTTCAAACAGAATCGATAAAGTATAGCCTAAAATTAGTTATATTTGCTAACACTCAAGAATTCATCTCTGTGAAATTTATATTTTGGAGAAGTATGTGATACTGACACTGCGATTGAGCTTATGGATGAGCTTGAAAGGTCGATTTTAAAGGCAGAAAAATGGAAAGACAGCAGGAATAGATAAGGTTGCAAATGAGACGATCAAGCTAGGTGGCACTGGCGTGCAACTGATTTTGATAAAATTTTCAGGCAATTTTCAGATCAGGCCAGCTGGTGCTCTTGTGATTATTGTTGTTATTAATTTATATAGTTATTTGTATATGTAACAATGTATCTATTATTAGTTTTGTATATGTTATTATGGTTGTGCTTGTTTTACTATAATTATTTATGTTACACCATCATACCTAATGGGTATTGCTGACTTGCATAAACCCCAATTCATATCGATTGCGACAGCTACGGACACGAGGAGCTGACATCGCAGAACGTGACGGACATCGCATCACCTCCACGGGCCCTAGACCTTGCGATACTTCGTATCTGACATCGAACGACGTCGTAGCTCTCTTAGATTATACATAAATATCTATCTATCTATCTATAACTTCACGCCAAATCCCTTGCGGGGTAGGCAGAGAGAACCGAGCGCCACGTGACTCGATCCTTACATATCTCACTCGCTTCTTTAACATTCATTGCTCTTCTCATGCACGCACGCCGGTTTCTAGGGCTCCTGACATCACCTTCTGATAGAACATGACCAATTTGGTCATGGTAGGTAAGTCTTGGCCTTCCCCGGCTCCTACATCCTTCCACTTTTGCATTGTATATCTGCTTCGTCATTCTTTCATCTTGCATTCTTTCTACATGCCCGAACCATCGGAGCATGCCTCTTCTTATTTTAACACCGACGCTCTCTTTCAGACCAACTCTATTTCTAACATCATCATTGCGAATACGGTCTACGAGCCTTACGCCACAAATTTTGCGCAGCGCTCGCATTTCAACCGCGTTTATTCTACTTTCATGCTCTTTCTGCCATACCCAACTCTCGCTTCCATAAGTTAGCGTTGGGACCAACACTGCATTGTGTATAGCGAGTTGTGCCTTCTGGCTCAGGATTTTACTGCCAAGAAGTTTTCCCAACGCTCCATTCACACTATTCCCAGCACTCACTCGTCTTTCCACATCTGCGGTGTACCTTCCATCCCTGCTGAAAGCACATCCAAGATATACAAACTCATCCACTTGTTCCAACACTTCATCATCAATCGTAATCCTTACATTAGTTCTGGATTCTTCTCTTTCAAATACCATTATCTTTGTTTTCTTCGCATTCAGTAGTAAGCCTTTCTCCATACAGTCGTCTTTCATCGCTGTGACCAGTGTTTGCAGTTTGGATGGTGTATCTGCTAATAGCACGGCATCGTCTGCATACAGCAGACAGTTCACCACTTGGTCACCCATGCGCAATCCCACATTCGTTGACCTTATTCTCTGCAGACAACTATCGAGATACAGGATAAACAGCCTAGCAGATAGCATGCAACCCTGTTTGACACCAATTTTGACATCAAACCAGGGTGACATGCCACTGTCTATCCGCACACATGCTGAGCAATCCTTGTTAGTGGACTGCACAGCACGGAGCAGTGAACCGTCAATCCCATATCTCGGCAATATGTCCCACAGTTCTTTCGCACAACCCTATCAAAGGCTTTCTCAAGATCCACAAAACCGCAGAAAACCTTCCGGTCTATGGCCAGATGCTTCTCTACGATATTGCGGAGCGAGAAAACTTGATCCGTACATCCCCTTCCATTTCGGAAACCTCCTTGTGCGTCCCACAGCATTTCATCATACATAAATATAATACATAAATATATTTTTTTTTATAAGTTGTATAAATTTTTTTTTGCAACTTCGGCTTAACTGCGATAATTCACATGTAAACACAAGATTTTATTTATGTCTATTGTTTGGTATATGTTCCTTACAGGGTCAATTCATATTTAACTTCAATTTTAATAAAAACCGCAATTGTGTTTTTTCCACTCCCAATGGTACACTCCAAAATAAATAAAACACGCAATACTTCCTTCCTCCCTTCTTCCCCCATCCTTAAAAAATGTTTAATTCAATATATAACAACTCCCTGGAGGGTTGTACTGTTTCTGCACGTAAAGAAGATTACCAGAAAGCTTTGCAGGTGTATGTGCGTGACTATAATAAACAACTTCTTTGTTTTGCGATAACTATATAAGCGCAAATTGTACCAGTCGTGACGCGAAGTGTAACAAGCGAAGATCAAGAAACAGTGATACAAAGTACTTCGTATTTTACCAGGACTCCTGCGACTAGTAACCCTTGCATTTACTTTGATACACGCCGATCTCCACAGCTTCTTACGAGTTTCAAGCAACAGACGTGGCATCCCGCGAGGTACTTTCCTTATGGAAAACGTCAACAAGCCACCCTTTAAATCAATAAGTAAAGTGGTGTGTGTTTAACTGCCCGTATTTTGTATACATATAGCGGAGCCCCTAATCTGAATGGTTTGAGATCTATTTGAACTAGTTAGTATCTGTTTTTACTTATCTATATGTACGAGTATATATCTTTTTGTGTTAATTGAAGGTCTACAGAATAAAGAAATACATTTCCATTTTATTTTTCCTTTCCAAATAAATTACACGCGCATATGTCCTGGAAACCGGTAGTATAAGAGAAAGATGTACGATGTGATATGTCTTTGGACAGGACAGAATGATAGCGGTAAGGTTGCAATTATGGGTATCCTAGAGTGCCATCTATAGACCTTTACGGAAGGCAACGTATATTTATTTTATTTTTATTACATAACTTCAGCTAGTTTATTAAAAAATTTATCTGTTATACCAAGTAAGGTAATTCATTAGATTCAAAAAGTAAGTTGCATTAAATTACTACTCTGAAAATAGCGTTTATCAAATTGCCAAGTTTCTTTTGGCATTTCTTCTTCACCAATGTTTATTTGAAATTTTGAAATGTTTTAGTACATTAAAAAAGAGAAAAACTTAAAATAATAAGATATAATATTGAAAATGTAAGACGTGTCTAAGTGCCCGTGAGGGTCTAAAGGCAAATAAAGATTTTTACATTTGTCTTTTGTCTTATCTAAAATTGAAAACACTGTATATAATAAACGTACCCGAACAATATTACTTGCACTAATATTATAATTATGTTGTCAACGGAAAGGTTGAATCACGCAAGGTTTGATTTAAATGCAGGCATGACTATCGCACACGGATAGCGTATCATATATCTCATCCGGTGACGTTGTAACGACCCACAGAGGCCATGTATATAGTCAATGTCCTAATAATCTTATCTAAGTATCTAGCGTGTCGTGTACGTGGGAACTGCGCCAATCTAGGTAAGCCTTCCGGCACTGCACCAGGATGCACGGCAAACGTTGCATTCTGATTCTAGTACCTATATGCCTCTCTTTTTTTAACAGTTTTTTGAAGTAAAACTTCTTTACGCACGCTTTAATTGGGGAGTAAGCTGGTGAATGCGTGACGAGAGCGTTACAAAAATGAGATCGGGCGAGGCGAACGGAAGTTGAGAGGGAGATATAAGTTAGTAAAGATAGAAAGAGTGAGTTACGTTTCGTATATTACTGTAGGGGCGAGATAGAGAAATGAGAGCACACATTTTCTTTCTCTCATAGCCAGTTATGTTTCGTATATCTAACACAGTGCAGGCCTATAGATGGAGCTAAAGAAGTTTTACTTCAGAGTTGTGGTCTAAAGCACACTCGTTTTTTTTTTTTGTAACAACTGTTAAAGAAAGAGAGAAATGTTACTCGGTGGGGTTGACACGGAATAATTTCAATCGATCGATTTTGTTTCAGCTAAACTATATCTTAATTTTAGTATTTATTTTGATTTATGCCTCCCTGATTTATCTATAAGAATAAATAAAATTTTGTTCATAAAAGATAAAGACATGGACTTGTTAAAACGAAACCAATCGTAAACATTACAATTAGTTGCCCTTATGATTTGTTTCTTTCATTATTATTACAACCTTTTTTTTATTTAAGATGATTTTCTTTTAAGTCTGTCCGGGATAAATCTTGCGATCGACTTTTTGACCACTTGCCGATATCCGATTAGATTTCCTCACGATGTTTTCTTTAACCACCGAACAATTAATAAA
Source organism: Pyralis farinalis (assembly GCA_947507595.1). Taxonomy (NCBI): domain Eukaryota; kingdom Metazoa; phylum Arthropoda; class Insecta; order Lepidoptera; family Pyralidae; genus Pyralis; species Pyralis farinalis. The sequence goes on along the minus strand of OX382273.1, from coordinate 27,893,469 downwards.
TATACGTAATCCGAAAACACGAATTTAGTGGTACATGCCCCCGCCAGGTTTAGAACCGGGGACCTTTCGGTCAATAGGCCGGTTCCTTATCCACTGGGAGAAGGAGAAATTTACTACTTCCGATCACTGCTTTCAAGTGATTGAAAGTAAGTAGTAAATATTTCTACTTCTATTTTGCATCTAGTATACTTCAGAAGGTATTAAATTGTCCAATTTATTTCAGTTCAGAGCGGAATCTATCCAAGCCACCACAATTACTTGAGATCGTAATCGTGGTGGCTTGAATACATTCCACTCTGTATTCTAGGTAGTGTGTGATGAACTGCTTTCCGTGGGCGATCCGGATGGTTGGTTAAAGAAATTTCATACTTTGGACACTGGCTTCTATCAGTAAAATGAGTATCCGATATAGTACGGTATCTAGTTTGTGAGATCCAATAAATAATTCAAGGTCTTGTTTACTAGAGGATAGTCCATTTATGTTCCATGTAGCCATAAACTAGCACCTAGGTATTACAATATTTATTTTGTAGATAATCGTAAGTTACACACATTGGACCCATAGGGAAGAAGCGATTTTCCATTTTGTATTTAGATAATGAAATGCATATTATTTTTCATACCCCCTTCTGTACTATACTCCTGAATAAAGTTAAATAGCATCTATTCTATTTCCAAAATATATGGTCAGCCATATTAAAAGTAATACAAAAAAGACAGATATTAAATGTCAACTTTTAGATGTTTACTGGCATTTGTGCTTTGAGATTATACTTTCAGTTTCAAGATCCTGGGTAACTGTAAGTTCCCTGTATACTTTATTTTGTATTTTTTTTATTCAACATCGGAAGCGATACAAACATATGGCCCACCTGGTTTAAAGCGATTACAGTAGGATATGAACAAAACATTAAATATTACTATTTTCATTATTCTTGAATAACGATAACGAAGTACCCTATATGTATTTATTGATTTGTCATTTCTTGAAAAACATCAAAGGGACCAATAACTTAATTTAATCTTTTTCTCCCTATAAAAAACGTATAAAAGCGTAAAACTTTGAGCGTAATTGATATCCTCCCCCTTTTTTGACAAGTAATTACAGTGACGTTGTTGATTACATATCTCAATGTTGGTGAACTGGATGAAAACGAGTTATTTACAATAAACTACCTATTCTACTAACTGTTACTACTAATACTATAAAAAATAATGTAAATATATTTTGCAGTAACAGGTAAATATTTGGTTTAGTTACGCCATCTCGTAGAATTGCGTTGTATTAGATACTGTTCAGTTTCATATGCTTGGTACGTAGCGCGGATTCCACGGTAAAATATACTTTAAAGTGACACCACTGTCAATAGAGGCCGCGTCAAATGTGAAATGTTTAATATTAGGTACTTCGTTGATCAGATTTTAGTTGGTCTATTTAGTTGGTTGGAACGGAAAAAGGGCTTGTATTGTTTATTTTCCATTAGTCTTTGTGATGGTAAAAGCAAAGACTGACTTTTAAACATCGAATTGGATGAACTATGAATGGACCGCTGGCGTAGAGGAGTTGGTAACCATTTATATAAGATATGTATATGGCACATAGGTTAAAATTAATGCTTATCAGTAATAATGACAATATCAATCGGTTGCAACAGCGGAATTAGGTATCATTTTCGAGGTCGAGTAGTTGACCATGTATCTTTGACACCTTTCTCGAAATTCCTTTTGTAGTTGCTTAGAATAATGGACTTCAAATACAGTGCGTTTCGGGTTTTATCGCTTCTGTTCTAGTATTTTTGGTCTCAATAATTAGCACCGCGGTCCACCGGGAAGGTTGAATCGCGCAAGGTTTAATTTAAACGCAGGCACGACTATCGCACGTGGAGAGCGCATCGTATATCTCATCCGTTGACGTGGTTCACTTGTAGCAAGTACATAGTTAGTGCTCTAATAATCCTATTTAAATAATCTAACGTATCATGTACGTGGGAACTGAGCCAATCTAGGTAAGCCTACCTGCACTGCAGCGGGTGCATGAAGGTTGCACTGTTTCTAAAGTGTATTCAGGTAGCTGAGATAAAGAATGTAAACAAATATTCACGGGAGCACAACATATTTGAGTAGAAAGTTAATAGTAGCCTTCCTTGTAGCAATACGACCACTAAGCTTTCTTCTCATGTACATATTATATGACTCCGGTACCAAAATTTACAGCAGACCACAGTACACTACAGCTACTCGTAGCTACTAGCTACAGTACACCGCCAGCCTGCAAGAGAAAAGGACGGGGATACTTATCACTAGATTTCTAACGAAATTCAGTAAAGGCGTGTTTACAATTTTTATCTCGTCTCGTTGAACGTACTTTAGTATATTTATTTATAAAGGTACACCAACAACGCTTTCATATTCCACTCATAGAAGTGACAATAATACATAGGTACAATAATAACATCATAATACACATCTTTTACGCAAATATATTTGTGAAAATGTGAAATACAACAATCGAATATCTACACTTACACAATATCTAGACTAAACTTGTTCAATGAAACACCTTAATTGCATCAGTGATTTGAAATATATATCAATGTTAAGATTGCTTGCGTAAAAGTCGTTGTACAGGTGACCATTTTTTTAAGAGGTTAATATTTATTTAAATCAGTAATTGATATTTTTGGAGCAAATATTTTTTTTCTTTTACCAGGACGCTGGGGAACAGTGATATACAAGCCTTCCAACAGATCAGGAATCATCATAATACCATTGACAACTTTATGTAATGACAATTTAAATTTAAAAGAGAGGTAACGGGTAAATCCGCTCAATGCGGTCTATATGAGTTCGCTGATATGGGTTCCATACAGTTGATGCATACTCAAGGGAACTTCGGACATATGCATTGAATAATATTATCATGGGCTTTACAACTAAGATGTGATTTTCTTAAAAAAATGGTGGATCGATTGAAAAGGTTACATAATAATCCACTAATTGGAACTTTGGCATGTTTTCTTCTTGTTCCGCGTAAATTTGGTACTTTTTTTATACAACATGTACCTACATATAGTGGCTAATTTAACCTGTAAATGGTTGTAATACAGTATGTATTGGTCGCGCGTTACCATCCTCACTGCTAACACAGCAAATTCTCAGGCGCTTACCGGTAACCTCACTCACTCTCAAGAACACTACAACTCTTCAGAAGATGATATTTGTTTACACTTTTCTGTGAGATGGACCTACCGAGGAAAAACCTGCTTCCTCAGTCCAGTTGCTTTGATGCACCCTCTCCCTCTCTTAGTAAGTTAGCTTAACGACTGTTAACAATAGACAGCAACCAGAGTCAGCGGCTTAACGTGTCCTCCAAACTGGAGAACATGGAGGAACTCGAGACGACTAAATATTTCCATAGACAGACGCTACTTGACTTGCTTGATCCTCAAATTATAATAAGTACCTAATACGTACAGTTGCATGAAAAGAAAGCGAGTAAATGGTATTTGAAGGAGAGGAAATTAAAACGAACGCAATGCTTACGATTAACGATGTAGTACTGTAATAAGCGAATGATATTGTGTATATTGGTTGAGCATTTAAAAGAATTTTTAGAAGATCACATCGACATCAGCTGCATATCATTCAGCTATTTTAAAATCACTGAGTAAATACCGGAGTTTCTATACAACTTCCGGCATACGTGATGTGAAGTATTACCGTACACTAATAATGCTTGCAAAAGAATGAAACCCATCCATAGACAGACAGCGATCGATGCTGCTTAACGTGTGTTTTTATTAGACTAAGACGTACAGCCACAAGAAATAGTGTGATTCGATCATTGAGAAAACTTTTAGTCAGCATAAACTTAATCCAGAAAGCACCGCACGGTGCTGATCCGCTAATGAACGAGCATAAGAAGCGACAAAATGGCAGTAGAATAAACGCATTCGAAATGCGATAAAAAATAAGAGCTAATCTGAGAGACTGTGTCGTTATTAACATAAGAATAGTCATGCTCAGTTAATTTCGGATATCTAGAAAGAATCTATCTATAACTTCAAGCCAAATCCCTTGCGGGTAGGCAGAGAGAACCGAGCGCCACGTGACTCGATCCTTACGTACCTCACTCGCTTCTTTAATATACGTTGCTCTTTTCATGCATGCTTGCCGGTTTCTAGGGCTCTTGACATCACCTTCTGATAGAACACAACCAATTTGATCATGGTAGGTAAATCTTGGCCTTCCTCAGCTCCTATATTCTTTTACTTTTGCATTGTATATCTGCTTCGTCATTCTTTCATCCTGCATTCTTTCTATATGTCCGAACCAACGGAGCATGCCTCTTCTTATTTTAACACCGACGCTCTCTTTTAGACCAACTCTGTTCTAACATCATCATTGCGAATACGGTCTGTAAGCGTTACGCCACAAATTTTGCGCAACACTCGTATTTCAACCGCGTTTATCCTACTTTCATGCTCTCTCTGCCATATCCAGCTCTCGCTTCCATAAGTAAACGTTGGGACCAGCACTGAAAGAAATCAATATCTAGAAAGAATGCAGGATAAAAGATCGACGAAACAGACACACACCGCGAAGAAAGGATGTTGGAACCAAGGAAAACTAAGACACGTCTATCTCGCCAAAATTATCGTATTTTGTTGGCAACTGATGTCAAGATCCCAAAGACATTTCTTTGGGATTTTGACGAATGCCGCATGAGAAGACCAAAGAATGTTCAAAAGGTACACAATAGGTAAGGTAACATCCTTCCATTTACTGGCATTCTTACATTTATTGACAAATAATAAGATTCCAATATTTTGAATGAAATGTGCTAATACATGGGGCACACTAAAAGTTTTGCACTTCTAGCTAATCGGAACTATTTGAATTTCGAATGTTATATTTTTTGAAACGTTGCAACCTACTTAATAATAAATAATAACAATTGGCGGGAAATCATTTGTCAATTGTTTTTTATCACACATCAAAGTTCTACGTACGCAACGAAAATGGAATTGAGTCGAAAAGATTTTAGGGCGATGATTTTTTATGATTTTAAAAGTTCTCTCTCTACGCAAGACTGTGCTGCTCGTCTTCAAAATGCTTTTGGGAGAGAAGCACCTTCTTTGAGCACCGTGAGGCGATGGTTTGCTGAATTTGAGAGAGGTCGAGTTTCGTTACATGACGAATTTCGTGAAGGGCGGCCTTCGACTGCACACAACGTAAATAATGTGGCTACTGTTAAGCGGCTAATTGAAGAAAACCCACGGATTACCTATGAGACAATTCGAGAACTATTGAGGATTGGTATGAGCCAAATTCAGAAAATTTTACATGAAGAATTGAAAGTTCGGAAACTTTGTTGTCGTTGGATCCCTCATGAACTGACAACGGAGCAGAAGCGGGCTCGCGTGGAATGGTGCTCACAGATGCTACTGAAGTACGACCACGGACATTCTAATGCTGTTTATGACATTGTCACAGGAGACGAACATGGATTTATTGTTTTGAACCCGAAAAAAAACAGCAATCTCGTGAATGGGTGTTTGAAAATGAGAACAGGCCAACAAGTGAGGCAGGCGAGAAACGTTGGTAAAAAAATGATCGGGTTTTTTTACTCAGCTACGGGTCCCATCTGCACAATTCCACTTGAAGATCAAAAGAGTGTTAATGCCGAGTGGTATTCTACCATTTGTTTACCCAGGGTGTTAGAAAAAGTTCGCGAAAGACGACCAAAAAGCCGCGTTCTCCTACATCATGACAACGCTTCTTCACACACGGCCAACAAAACAAAGTCATTTTTAACTTCGGAAAAAGTACAACTCGTTACCCATCCTGCGCATAGCCCCAACCTAGCACCCTGTGATTTCTGTATTTTCCCCAAAATCAAAGATTTGATAAGAGGCCTCACTTTTACCAACTCCGAAGAGGCAGTGATAGCGTTCAATCAGCACGTAGAAAACATGCATTCAGATCTGTGGTCCTCCTGTTTTAAAAAATGGTTCGATCGCATGAAAAAATGTTTAAAATGTAAAGGAGAGTATTTTGAAAAGCAATAAACATAATATTTTGGTTACAACATGTTTTTTTAAGTTACGCAAAACTTATACTGTGACCTACGTATTTGGGATATAATATGTGTAAGACTGAAAATAACGTATTGATAAAAATTTTGAGAGATATTCACATTCGGTATAAGTAATTTTAATCGTATTAGATTCTGTTTGGTGTTAAATATTTCTAATTATTACAAGATTGCTTCTTAAAGTGACAATAATTGGATGGATTACCCTATATGTTTATGTAAGCAATCAATAACAGAGTATTTACAAAAGTTTCTATCCCATATTAAGTATTGTTCAAAAGATCAATCTACGTTCCAAAATAATAATATATAAAATCCCTGTAAAGGTAGGACTGATGTAGCATGACATAATTCCGTATAAATTTTTGGATACAGAAACCTAATAAAAGAAACACATTCTCCTCTCCTTCTTTTTGAAATTGATTTAGAACTATATCTTGGACGTGGACTTGGAGAATAATGAGCTCATTATGAGTGAAAGTTTACAGGAGCACACAGATAAATTATGAATGCAACATATGACGTGTCTCTTAGAGTACTTAATAAATATCTATGTAATGTATTTTCCTAAAATCATGTGTATTATTAATCCCGGTCATAATGACAGACGTGCGCTGGTATACAGCCCCAATGCATTGAATCTTCGAGAAGATTTATATAATGTAATATGCCCACTGTGATCCCCCTCCAGAGGATATCAATGAGACAGTTATGTGACTTATTATTGTTACTTCACTAATTAAATATGTAATTAATTATTAACGATCGAAATTTGACAACGCATAAGCAGTGATTCGTTAACTAATTGTTTATAACTAATACTCTGATGACGTGAAACCATAATGAATTCCGAAAGAGTTTATAAGCACTGACTTTGAAAATATTAATAGTTTCTTGTACAATTCGTGGTGGTGTTGTTCGGTACACAATGTTTAAGTGGTCTGCGTTGATTGTTTTGTTAGTTTCAGTAAGTGATTTATGGCATCTATTTATACTAATAATAATCAAAATAATGAGATTGTACATCCCACGGAAGTGTGGAGATCGCGACTTCCTTAATGCCAAGAACCTACACAACCGCGAGGTGTGCAATCTGAGGGAATATTTTCTAAACGTTGAGACGTTGTGGCAGTTGATAAAGGATTGTCACCGCTCTCCTTGGAGAAGATCGCTTGAATATATGGAAGACCAAGGAGCTACATGGATGTTTCCATTGGTCACTTTATGGGCCCGATGTTCACTTTTTGGCATCCGTTGCTTGGGTACGATTCGGTGACATTCTCGGGGAAACCGAAGGTTCTATGTGCGTAATTGCTATCTATTAACTATCGGAAATACATCATAAAGGACGGTACAGCAGACATTTGTCGGGCATGCCACCGTCCTGGAGAATCTATCAGACATGTTATTTCCGGTTGTTCTTACCTTGCACACTATGAGTATTTGTAAAAACATAACCAGGTAGCCAATCCATCCATCCATCTGCAGCTTGCTCTTCGATATGACCTCTGATGTGCCTTATTACAAGTACGTACCTGAGCCAGTACTCGAGAATAGCTGTGCCAAGCTCTACTGGGACCGGTCTATCATCACGGACAGGAGTATTATTGCTAATAAACCTGATATCGTGCTGGTAGACAGTTTAGAATGAAAGGTATTTCTTGTTGATATCACCGCCCCTGGTGATGAGAACCTCGTGGGCTGAGAATTACTTGGACTTAGCTCACGAGGTTTCTGCCATGTGGGACGTTTGACGTTGATTCAACAACAATTGTCCCGATAGTCGTGTCGATCAATGGTCTAATAGCAAAAAGTCTCGACCAACATTTCCGAAGACTTTTGCTAGGTCACTGGGTCAAGAGCCGGATATGAAAGGTTATAATTTTAGGAACTGCATTGTGCGGAGGTTCGTTAGCCTGTCGCCCTGACCACCGACGCCTTAAATATATGTCTTGCGCCGGCGGTTATTCTTTTTATATGGATTTATATTTAAAATATTGTATTTTTATATATGTATTGTATTGTAAATATAAAGATGTATATAAAAGACGAATAAATAAATAGGTGAATAATAAAAATAACAAGCATGCCGGCAACACCACATGACAGCAGATATATTTCGGAATTTTTAAAACATATTATTTTATAACATTTTATAAGCAAACGTTTAAGTATATAATAGTAACAATAGGGGTTAAGCCGTCAGAACCCGTTATATACCTTTTCCCATACATTTCGCGGTCATATATGACCACACGGGTTTCGAAGGGTAAAGCATGGTATAATAATATACTGCACCAGGTACGGGGCATACCTGGTGCAGTATATTACGAGTATTATACGGTGGCCGTATGCATCACCCGCGATCATCGGTAATGAGGTTATATATTCCACGGGAGATATGTAAACCTCAGGGAATATTTCCTGCATACTGAAGCGAAAATGCATGAGGATGTAGATCGTGGATTAACCCCTTTGTCTTTGGCTAAAGAGAACTGGCATAGGCCTCTTTGGGGAGACCGAAGGTTTTGTCTGTGGAATTATGGACGAAGTTATTAAGACGAATAACTACCGGAAATATATCATGAAGGATGGCATTTGTTGAGGGTGTCATCTTCCTGGGGAATCTCTCAGGCATGTTGTTTCCGGTTGTTCTCATCTTGCCACATTAAACTAGGATGGATCTATTATTACTGACAAGACTACTGTAGCCAATAAGCCTGACTTTGTATTAAAACCGATCGACGCCAAACAATTATTGTTGATATCGCTGTTTTACATGACGTTAATCTTGTCAAAGCTGAAAAACGAAAAAAATATCTTGATTTAGCTCTCGAGGTTATCGACATGTGGGATGTCGATTCAAAAATAATAGTTCCGATTGTTGTGTCAGTCAATGGCTTAATAGCCAAGAGCCTCGACCATCATCTGAAGAGGCTCGGGTTGGGAAGCTGGATTAAAGGCCAAATACTGAAAGCAGTCCTCCTTAGCACGGCACGTATTGTGAGGTTTCTGTCTTTGTGCCTTGACCATCGATAGTTTGTACCGTGTTCCCGCTATCAAAGGGATACTATTTTTTATATTTTCAGGAACACCGTTCCTATATGAAATCTATATGTAGTCAAAATTCGAATATTCGAAAAAAAACGCACACACAGACAGTGTGCGTTTTTTTCGAATATTCGAATTTTGACTTAAAATATTTAAAATGTAAGTAATAAGAAAATAAATGAATACAAAAATTAGATCTTTTTTCTCTCACCTTATTGCATATTAAGATGTTTTTGAAATTGTAGTACACGTTTCTTGTTTATTACGGTATGTTAAAAAAATTATGTGATACAAAACTTTGATGTTGAGCTTAACAGCTTAGCTTAGTTGTACCAATTCTCGTCAGTTTTGCTTTGATGTTTAATGTGTATTAAATAGCTATATATAGGGTATAGGTAGAGATGTGTTACGTGATTTGAAAATTGAAAGTCCAGTAGATATTTAGTATTTTTCTGATAAATCCAAGTTATGTATAAATTTAAAATCAATAAATTATAATTTTGCATATGAAAATAAATAATACAAACCACTATACGGCCCGCCTGGAGCTGTGATAGCCCATTGGAAAAGGAACCGGCCACCACCGGGTTTTATTTATGTTTTCGAATTTATGTACCCATTTATCACTTGCTTCGCGGTGAAGGAAAACATCGCGAGGAAATCCATACGTCCAAGAAATCGTATTTCGAAAGACCTGTGACGTAACCTAAGAAAGATCTTTTTCCCTCTAGGTTGTAGAGGTCTGACGGCAGTCGCTCCATGTAAAAACCAGTGTCTTCGCCAAATCCTAATGGATTAGGAAACGGGATAACGCACAGAAGAAGAAAATATACGGCCCGCCTGATGTGAACCGCAATACAAAACGTACTCCTTGGAAGCTAAATACGTAATTACTGGTCATCACTCACAGAAACGCAACGATACTTCAAGGAGATGATCTTTGTCTTCGGTCCGATGAAAGTACTTATTCGGTCGAGTTTAGAAGTTATCTCTCTTCTAGAATTATTCTCCTGTATTTTTTATATTGTTCTTTTTATAGATTTGTATCTGATATTTTAAGTAGATTTTTATCTTACATGCATGTTGTTTATCATTATCATGTTTTGGCTTTTATAAGCTTGCTGGATTAGTCTTGAACTACAAGAATTTCCAATATAACTATATTTGAAATTCTTGTAGTTCAAGACATTGTTCCAGATTTTATTATATTTTCTTCGCAAATACCTACGTTCTATCTCTATCTATAACTTCACGCCAAATCCCTTGCGGGGTACGCAGAGAGATCCGAGCGCCACGTGACTCGATCCTTACATATCTCACTCGCTTCTTTAACATTCATTGCTCCTCTCATGCACGCTCGCCGGTTTCTAGGGCTCCTGACATCACCTTCTGATAGAACACGACCAATTTGGTCATGGTAGGTAAGTCTTAGCCTTCCCCGGCTCCTACATTCTTCCACTTTTGCATTGAATATCTGCTTCGTCATTCTTTCATCTTGCATTCTTTCTACATGTCCGAGCCATCGGAGCATGCCTCTTCTTATTTTAACACCGAAGCTCTCTTTCAGACCAACTCTGTTTCTAACATCATCATTGCGTATACGGTCTACAAGCCTTACGCCACAAATTTTGCGCAGCGCTCGCATTTGGACCGCGTTTATTCTACTTTCATGCTCTTTTTTTCTTTTTTTTTTTTCTTTCTTTTCTCAGGAAGTTACTCCACTTCCCAGGAGAGTATATTGTACATGAAAGTAGGTTACATGGTTTACAAATGTTTATATATCAGATTCACAACAACAGATAATGTTTAACTTTACAAGGTGATTATTATTTTTTTTTTTTTACCTGCTATTTGATACAGGTATTTTTATAAAGATACATGGAATTAAGTATTAATTAATGTTTAGATATTTACAAAAGGTACATATTATGTAATTATTTATTTAAAACAATGTAATTGTTTTAAAAGTTGATAGTGATGAGTCTCACATGAAGTTAAATCTAATTTACATTATATACTACTCTGTGTAAAAAGTATCGGGAATATGTCAATAAAAAGACCCGCGTAAAAGAGGTCGTTCTAATTTTTTTACTGCATGTTGGTAGCACTGTACTGATTTAGCGCGCAAAATTTGAGCGGGATCTGTCATTTAATTTGTTTTAAACTACACTTTTTGTTGGTCATAGTTTTGAGTCCTCGGCGATTTTTACAATGGAAAATATTGTTGAACAAAGAGTGTGCCTTAAATTTTGTGTTTCAAATGATATTTCATGTGGTGAATCACTAAAAATGTTGCGAAATACCTACGGCGAATCGTGTATATCGAAAACAAGGGCTTATGAATGGTATAAGGCTTTTAAAGAAGGCCGAGAAGTAGTAGTAGACTTGCCTCGTTCTGGTAGACCTTCAACCGCTACGACCAGAGAAAACATCGACAGAATCAAGAAGCTAGTGCTCGAAAATCGACGTATGAGTCTGAGAGAGTTGGCTAGTGAGGTGAACATATCTTTTAAGTCCGTCCACAACATTCTCATTGACATTTTAGGCATGAAACGCGTCGCCGCTCGACTAGTTCCAAAAGAGCTCAATTTTGTTCAAAAAGCGCAGCGAAAGCATGTCGCTGAAGACATGGTTTCCCGAGCTTCTACGGATCCGACCTTTATGAAACGTATAATAACTGGCGACGAGACATGGGTTTATGAGTACGACATGCAAACAAGCCAACAGTCTTCAGAATGGCGTCTCGAAAACGAGCCGAAACCCAAAAAACCGCGGCAAAGTCGCTCCAAAATCAAGGTGATGCTGACAGTTTTTTTTGACTACCGTGGTGTGGTTCACTCCGAATTCCTTCCAGAGGGAGAAACAGTGAATAAAGAATATTATTTAGGCGTCATGAAGCGTTTGCGTGAGAGTATCCGCCGAAAACGTCCAGATTTGTGGCAACACAACTCATGGATGCTGCACCATGATAATGCACCATCACACACAGCCATTATAGTGAAAGAGTTTTTAGCGAAAAATTCAACAAAAGTTCTCGACCAAGCACCGTATTCACCTGATATGGCTCCGTCTGACTTTTTTTTATTTCCCAAGTTAAAATTACCACTTCGAGGAAAACGTTTTGAGTCGATAGAAGCCATAAAAGAAAATTCGCTGAATGAGCTAAAGGCCATACCGCAAATAGCCTATGAAAAATGTATGGAAGACTGGGTGAAGCGGTGGAGATGTTGTATTGCAAGCGATGGGGCCTACTTTGAAGGCGATAAAATAAATTTAGATGAATAATTTGTATTTTTTGTTTTATTGACAAATTCCCGATACTTAGTACACAGAATGTATATACAAGTTAACTTACAGCTATATTGCATATTATCCTATTAAGTTACATTTACTTTTTTAAGATTATTAACTATATAATTTATATGTTGTACATAAGTATTTACAGACTGTTCTTTGCATATTATTTCCAAGAGATTATATGGGTCAATTCCAAGATTGTTGCATGTCATTTCATGGGTGTGTCTGTAATTCATGAATATGGGGCACTTTTGAATTAAGTGATCTAGGTCCTGAATTGATGCATTATCGCAAGGGCATGTATTGTTGTCAATAATATGAAATCGGTTTAAATATAGTTTATGGTATCCATGATTGGTGAGTGTCTGTGTTATTTCAAAGGTGGGCGGGATAATCGATGTGAATTTACCAATTGATGCTAAATTTGGAAGGAGTTTGTGTATGTGGTGATTGGGTGCGTCTGTCTCATATAATTCTTCCCACGCTACTTGAGTTTCATGCTTAATAATTCTCTTGGCGTATGAGATGGGAAAGTCAGAGTTTGCAAATGGGGTTCTTAGTGAGGCAGCTTGTTTAGCTACCTCATCCGCCAGCTCGTTGCCAAGTATACCTATGTGAGCTTTGACCCAAACAAATATAAATGTTATATGTATACTAGTTTTGTGTTTTAGTAGCAGTCTGTGAATAGTGTGCACAGTAGGGTCCGAGTTGTTTCGGTCTTGTATAGCCTTCAGAGCCGATTGGCTGTCTGAGGCAATACTGACAGTTGTGTTTGCCATCTTGGCTTTTGGCTGCTTGTCAATCCATTGGAGGGCTACGTTGATTGCAGTAAGTTCTGCAGCAAAAACAGTGGTGCATCTATTTAATTTGGTTTTCTTTGTAATGACTTCTCCGTCTTGTAGGTAGATAACTGTTCCTGCTCCAGTGTCATCATTGTCGAGTTTACTGCCGTCTGTATAGATTTTTGTGTTCGCATTGATGGTAAGTTGGTCTATTTCTCCTTGTGTTGTAGCCTCATGAAAGTCTATTGTTTGTCGGTGTGCAGGGTGTAACTTGTCCCTATTGCTAATTTTATTCCTTAATGTGATGTCTTCAGGGAGATTGGGTAGTGTCCTGAGGGTCTTTACAAGGTGTATTTTCCGGGCTTCTTCAATAATTAAGTGCAGAGGTGTAAAATTTGCAAGTGCAATGGTTGTATTACCGGGTGCTGTTCTGAATGCTCTGGTGACTTTAATTGCAAATTGTCTTTGTAGAGTCCATAATTTCTTCCTGATGTACTTAAATTTGGTTGCAGTTCCCCATATACCAGCAGAATATGTGAACATGGGTTGTATCACATGGTTGTATATGATGGCGACATTCTGAGGATGGATACTCCAAGTAGGTTTAATAAGGGTTGCTAGTTTGCGGTATAGAAGGTAAGCTTTTGTGATAAGTTTGCAGTGCTCAGTGAAATTTAGTCGCTTGTCGATGGTAACTCCTAAAAGTTTGATGGATGGGGAGAGGGGAATAGCAGTGTTCTGCATTGAAATTTGTATGTTCTTAGATTTCGGCGTGAATGAGATTGCTTGGGTTTTGCTAGGGCCGAAAGTTAGCTTAACCTTATTTCCCCATTTGGATATTGATGCGAGTATATCATTAATGGTGTTTTCCACTTCAGCGGGGTCTTTGCCTTCGACTAGTAATAACACATCGTCGGCGAAGGCTTGGATGTGTGCATTCATGGGTATGTTCATCTTCAGTAGATCATCGAGTATCAAATTCCAAAATAATGGACCGCACACCGAACCTTGTATGCATCCCTTGGTTAGTCGTTTTGAGGTTTTTACGTTGCCATATTTGAGTATGGCTGTTCTATTGTATATGTAGCTTTTTATTAATTGATATATATTGTTGGGGCATTTAACTGTTTGTAACCTATATAGCAAAAATGGCCACCAGGCGTTATCAAAGGCCGCTTGTATGTCCAAAGATACACCAACCACTTGCTTCTTTCTGGACTCAGCATTCTTGATGAAGTCTAGGGCCTTCTGAAGAGCGTCGGTGGTGGAGGTTTGCTCTTTGAAACCGTATTGTGAGTCGCTGCACAAATTGGATGATTCTAAATGGTGGGTTAGTCGCTTGGATAGAAGTTTTTCCAGCAACTTCCCAAACACTTTCAATGCTCTTTCTGCCATACCCGGCTCTCGCTTCCATAAGTTAGCGTTGGGACCAACACTGCATTGTGTATAGCGAGTTGTGCCTTCTGGCTCAGGTTTTTTCTGCCAAGAAGTTTTCCCAACGCTCCATTCACACTATTCCCAGCACTCACTCGTCTTTCCACATCTGCGGTGTAACTTCCATCCCTGCTGAAAGCGCATCCAAGATATACAAACTCATCCACTTGTTCCAACGCTTCATCATCGTAATCCTTACATTCGTTCTGGATTCTTCTCTTTCAAATACCTACGTTAATGGTTTATATCGCTATTGGAGTTTAGTTTATATACGAGCATAAAAAAGAAATCGACTGATAATCGGTCATGCAAAGGCCAAACATGAAGAGACTACGAATTTGAATCTGTACTTGTATGTATTTGTGATTCCTACTGGGGAGTTATAAATTAAATATACTATGAAAGCATTATAACAAATTTCCGAGGGATAAACATAGATCACGCTTAGATATTACATGTTACCTCTACCGATATGTGTGGTTAGTGGTTGTCTTGGACGCATCTATAAAAATGAGTTATAATGTTATTTATATCGTATCGTATAAAGCATTATCTAAAATGTCAAGGTTACTATCGGACACAGTCTCACAGTGAATATCATTGAAGTCTTTTTTATTTATTTAGTTTATTTCATTTAGTGTTATACTTTAGGTAGCGTCATATAGTTTTTAGATGTAAAGCTGACTGCTTGTGTTTATTCTATTCTTGTATAGCCTTTTACAGTCTATTTTTCGCTACAATGTTTAAATTGTGCACTTTGTTTGCTATAATAGTTACGGTAAGTGTTTCATTTTGGTGAAAGTGTTTTTTCGTGCTAGTTAATCCATATACGCCCAAAAATTTTTCGACTCTGAGTTTCATCGTTGACACATATTGTTAATGATCGCAAACAACGGTTGGCTTTTGGGAAGGTAGGTTTCTTCAATGGGTCCATAATAAGGAGAGAAAAGGACAGAGAGAGCATGAAAGTAGTACAAACGTGCTCGACGGTAAACGTTGTAAAGATCAAACTGGTCGCGTCTTATCAGGAGGTGACGTTAGGAGTCTTGGAAACGGTAAGTATGCATAAAAAGAGCAACGAATATTAAAGAAGCGAGTGAGGTATACACGGACAACGTGTTGTAGCGCTCATTGCTCTTTGCATATCGCGCAAGGGATCTGGCGTGAAGATGTAGTATAGCATAGTGTAGTATATGGAGTACAGTAGAAAACAAAATAAATACTTCACAATAATGGGTAAATGAGATCATAAACTAGCATGGAGAAGGAATCACCAAATTGAAAATATTATCTGGTTTTCAGTCATTACTAATAGGTTTGATGAATAGTTAGAACTACTTATTAGGTGATAAAATTATGTCAGTTACACATAATTTAATGACAAATTCGACATATGACTAAGAAGCCACAAAGCATTTTATTAATTAGTTTATCAATAGTGCTGCTAATACTCGTATATTAACCGCCGAAAGGATTGATTTTGAGTGCTAAACTTTAGCTGATGACAGATTTAGAAAGAGATATTTTTAAATCATACTCGTATGTATAATATTCAAATCTCATGAACATAGTCCTGACGGGCTTAATGTTCATAGTTTAACTTAATTTTGTTTTATATCACTCAGTCAAACGTACGGCCCATCTGATGATAAAATTACCGTAGGCTTTGGACATTTGCAATATCAAGGGTGTCGCTCGTGCGTTGCAGATATTCCAAAAACCTGCTATAGTCTTCTAGGAAACATTATTTGTATAACTTAAAAGTTCTAACTTCGCTGACACTGCACAGCACGTCATCATTGGGGTTTCAACGTTTGTGGATAAAATCTCTACAGTCAGCGAGTAGTATCGTTGTAAAAGAAAGTTGACATCAAATCGAACAAGTCTTAGGTACAAAATTCATTGAACGATGGGTATGACTCACAAAAGAAGACGATGTCTCACCTTAAACTTAAGGTTCAATACCGCGATTAGATTTATTTTAAATAACTTAGATATTGGTTTTGTTTTATTTCAGGTAGTGAATGCTGATGTCCCAAAAACAACGAAGCCTCTTAAATTCGTAAGTCCTTTTTTGAAATTAATATAAAGTTAGAAGCAACATATCAAATTGTATTAACTCTAGTCTTTTCGATTCAGGGATAGAGTTCAGTATTAGTACTCATGTCAACTATTTTTTAATACATATGACTTTTTATTCCTAGCTCTGCGGTGCCCATAGGTGGCAAGTCTCGCCCACGTTTCGATCGATCTTGCAAGGATGCGTCTCGACGTAAACAGGATTTGTATCGAGCCTGGTCACTTAAAAAAGTTACAATTCTGCCACCAGGTTTTTAAAGGGTGGCATCGAGAGGGCAAAGTCAGTATTTCTTAGCAAAATTAGCGAGAGACTCGTACTTTTGCCCTGCGGGACTCATGCGTTCTGGTCTCTCGCCGAAGCTGTTCAGGTTAACTTCTCACATCTCGCAAAAAGCTATCCGTAGAGCCCTTATCTCCCTGGACATTCATAAGTCGCCACATTCATAAGCGGGCCGGATGGAATTCCACCCATTGTGTTGAAGATGTGTGCCTCGGAGTTAGCACCGATTCTAACGCGTCTGTTTTTGTACTCGTACTTGCTGGGCGTGGTTCCCAGCTCATGGAAGGAGGCTTTGGTACACCCGATCCATAAAAAAGGTGCTTGCTCGGATCCGTCCAGCTATATGCCTATAGTAATAACTCCCATATTTTCTAAAATCGTGGAAAATATTATCAACCAGCAACTGTTATACTACATAGAGGATCGCTAGCTTATAAGTGATCGCCAATACGGCTTCCGCCGTAGCTACTCGGCTGGCTTTATCTTCTGGTATACTTGCCCCACAGCAGGGCGGAGTCAGTAAAAAGCAAAGGCGAGGCTTTATCTGTTAGTTTTGACATAGCAAAGGCCTTCAATCGGGTGTGGCACAAAGCACTTCTCTCGAAGCTTCCTTCTTTTGGGCTACCCGAAAAAAATTGTGCATGGGTTGCCAGTTTTCTCATTGGCAGAGCAACATGGTTATAATTGACGATGTGTGCGTCACTAGAACAGGTTTCGGATTGGGGTAGACGGAATTTAGTTCAGCTTATCCCCTAAAGACACAAGTGTATTCATTTACCGTGAAAAAGTCCCCATTTATCGTAGCTCCTCGACTAAAAGATATACCCCTCAGCGTCATGCCTAGCATAGGTATCCTGGGCATCCATATCAAGAGGATTGGTGTGATCAATAGAGCTAAACAATATTTACACTTCAACATGGCATTCAACTTTATAAGGCCCAGGTCCAGCCTCCATGGAATACTGTTCACATCTTTGGGCCATCGCACCACAATATTTGCTTACTCCATTTGATCGCATACAACCTAGAGCAGTTCGAATCGTCGACGACTCAGTGGTCTCCGCTCGCCTGGACTCGCTTTGTACACGAAGAGATGTTGCTTCTCTTTGTGTACTGTACAAATTGTATCATGGGGAGTGTTCGGAGGAACTATTCAACTTAATACCAGCCGCTGAGTTTCACTATCGTACCACTCGCCACCATCTTAAATTTCACCCTCACCATCTTGATGAGAGGCAATCCATTACAATACGCTTTTTATACATATAATATGTATTTTCTACCCCGTACAGTAAAATTGTGGGATAAATTACCCTCAGCGGTGTTCCCGAACAAATACAATATGTGTGCCTTCAATAAAAGAACCAATGTTTCCTTAAAAAGGCTGGCAAGGGATCAGTGACTCTTTGGTGTTGCTGTCTTTAATTTAAAAAATCATAACAAAACATTAATGAATATCTCAATTTGAATTCCAATTTATACAATTTACAAAATATATTTCATGCAACTACCTAATGTAAATTGTATGTCTATATTTAACTAATACACATGTCAAGCCATGGCAATGTAACGGAAGTTCATTAATTATATACAAATTCTTAGAACAAGAATTTAACTTTTTAAATGCGGTTTAGTTCTGGTGTATAGGTACAGTGAGTTTGATTTGCTACTTTTGTCGTCGCTATTCAGTGGGTTAATATGATAATCAATTAGTAATTTGTAATTTCCGTATGACATGCTCCATGCAATAAATATATCCCAAAACGGTAATTCATAATTTAGTTATTTTTTTACTAAACTATTTAAAAAAATAAGTGGTTTTACGGTGGAACCCATAGCGTGTGAATCCGACTCGTACTTGCCCAATTTTGATTTTGCAGGAATGGCCATATTATAAAATCAATTTGGACAAAAATAAAAGACACTCATAATTACCGGTAACACTGCTAATGTAAGATTATGACTACACTAGCAGTATCAAAAACCGGTTATTTTGTATAAAATTACATTATATTTATAGTGCATATATAATAATATTTGTGTAATTTTATGCTTTGATTTACGCGCAATTTAAATGAATATTAAGTTTTTAATATACAATAATATTATGAAGAAGTAAAAAATGATTGTTTGAATGTTCGGGTAATAATTCAAGTCTAAATAATATTTCCCTACGTTATCACCGAGTGCAACAGTGTAGCCATACTGAAACTGGAAGTAGGTATGAGCTGGCTAGCTGATGCAAAACGTTGGTGGAATGTAAACACAAAAATATCCACAAGTAAGACCTCAGATGCGTTGGTATGATAATATCCGTACACAGCTGGACCAATACCGAAGTAGATGGCGTAAAATGATGGACGGACACGCACGGAGGAAAAGCTAAAGCATATTATAGTTTTTTTCAAACTTGAAAAGCAGAATTTTACGAATTTGCCTGGGACAGTATCTATCTATATATATAAAACAAAGTCGGTTAGTTACACTGTTTATAACTCGAGAATAGCTGGACCGATTTTTATGATCTTTGTTTTGTTTGATTTGTCTCCGCCTCGAATAGCAGAATCATTATTACAACATAATAAAAATAACGACAAAAATATAAAGAAAATTCATTTTCTCATACATTTTATATAAAACCCTTTTTATGATATCTCAAGAAAGAATTGAATAATTTCAATGAATATTTTTTCGTTTGTCTTGGAGAGTGCTGAACCACCTCCAGCGATATTGGCTAGTTTTTATTCGATTTGCCAAGGCAATTCATTAACGAACGTTCCTCAAATATGCCACGTTATTACACTTAAAACGCTCATCCCAGATACATTAACGGCGGGAGCAAGGCAATATGGTTCCTGATCATCTAGATGTGCGTTCTTCTGATGATTTTGATCGTATTTACATAGTTTATTTAAAGAGTGACGAATGCTACTTGCGGTTGTTGGTGGTGAATGGTGCAGTGTGCCCAACACTTTATGGTTTATGTCAACAGCTCAATTTCTTCAAAACGATAATCATTGGGACATGACAATCGCTGAAGCAGTTGCAATATTTCCAAGTGCTTCCCACGAAAACCACATGAATTGTGGAACAAACACTTGTATGTATGTCTAAAGACATATTACATCGATCAGTTCGAATCAGTTCAGGGAATCCCGAACTCGAGGTGAATGAAGAGATACATGACCAGGTTTTGCTTTTTGTTTTACATCATGTTCGGTAGTTTGTTAGTGAAGTTCAGAATGCTAATGCTGCCAAATTGTGGAATGCCAGGTGCTTTTAGTAGAGAATTGAAATGTGAACGTGAATATGTTTGAAATGCATTGAACTAATCAGTTGGAGCGAACGTACCACTCATGAACCCCCAGCAGAAGGAAGTGGGCGATATGTTAGCGAAAGGAATTGATGATGGAAATGGCTTATTTTTCCTCGATGCGCTCGGTGGAATTAGACAGAAATTCCTCATATCATTGAATTTGCCCCCTTTTCGCATGATATCCGAAATGGCAGTTGCTTCTTTTGGGTCTTTTGGGATAGTGCTCATGTTACTAAAAGAACGCAAACAACTCATACAGCATTGAAATTATCGGTAAACCTTCAAACGATTAAAAACCGACATCCAATATTGCAAAACACTCAGCAAGGGCCAAAGTTATGGTAAAATCATCATCAGAGATGAAGCTACAATGGCGCATAAACGCCTATTGAAAGCATATTCAATGATCTGGGCAATGAATGACTCCAAATGTTTTAGAGGTACAGTGATTCTACTGCCTGGCGATTTCTGCCAAATACTACTAGCCATTTCAAGATCGACCGCTGCCGTTGAAATAAATGCTTGCCTCAAATCATCGAATCTGTGGCGCTATGAGATGAAACTTCAGCTAACGGCAAATACGCGAGTTGCATTGCTAAACAATCCATCTGCCGCAGGTTCCTCCAAGCAATTACCGACTATCGCTAATGGTCGTATTCCTGTCGATGAATCTAACGGATTGATTTAATTTCCGCCGAATTTTACAATTTCTTCTCAATAAAGGACGAGCTTATCAACAAAGTGTTCCCCGAGCGTCTTTGATGACCACGAAATTGATTGAGTGAACGAGTAATTTTTGCGCCTAAAAACAAAAATGTAGAACACTTAAACTTCATAATTCAAAATTAAACCAAAACGAAGCAACCGCACCTATACAACTGAATATATAGACTTAAAATTGGATCAGCCTGACTTGCCCCCACAATTTATAACTGAAGGTTAGCTCGGCAGTCAATTCAACTAAGGGAATCGACTCGAATGTAACCCATAGCAAATAGCGTAATATAAAGTAGTACAACAATGGTACGCGAATCATTTCGTTCGCTCCTATAAAGCTTTAATATAATTAAAATACTTCTCATTCATATTTTCGAACATTTATTATTAAAACAACATTTATTGATTCCATGGCGGTACGAAATTCGCCGGGTTAGCTAGTCTCTTATAACATAACAAAATAAGGGGGTAAATACACTTAACAACTGTAAGGAATGCCTTCTTTCAAAGGTCGTTATATAATACGTTTATGCACGAGGAGTTGCATAAATTTCCTACAAAAATTCTATTTATAACACCAGAAGAAGGCTGTGCCATATTATTTATTCGTAGTGTGCCATATTTATTTGATTATGTACCTACGTTGCCATTACAGATTGAAACATTGATTTGCGATGGCGTTGTTCGAATATCGACACCTTACATGATATTTCTGAAAAGTACACTGATCAAATACAAAACTGTTTTTTTTTCAGGGGGCATATGCAGTGTGTTGTAATATTCCTCCATTAGGCGATGTAAAGTCTGAATGCTTTGATAACGAACAACATGATATGGAAACCGTAGTAAGTATATATTCATATAATATAAAACGTAATTTAAAACGTAATTAAACATAATGAAAATAATAGGCTCCTACGATAGGCGATTTTCTTATTTAAAAAGAATCTCAAAATTGATTAAAAATTGTTACCTACATTTATATTCTGCATTTACTTACGTACATACTCGTACATAAGTGTTTTACGTTTACGTATATATATTTTAAAGATGCACTCAATCATATTTTTTGATTGGGGCCTAATACTTAGGGGATTTCCGGTTAAGGCCAACATAGATTTAGCTTAAGTATTACGTGGTTTATTCAAAATTGTTTCTTAAAATACCACTAGTTATTGAAACAAACATTACTTTTCCTTAATTAGTAGGTTTTAATAATACGAAAAGCTTATATTATTAAAGCACATGAGCTGTGAACATTTGGATATTCATATGAAAACTATGCCAATTTTTAAAAATTCGCGTTACCCAATTACATAAATCTATATAATGCGGGACTTAACGCGTAATTTAGGTAAAAATATTACCTTTGTATTTCCCGACGTTTCGGCTAAGTTGCATCAGCCGTGGTCACGGGCGGACTGCTAAGCCCGCATCATATAAATTTAAATCTATGACAATTAGCCCAACCCATAAATAGCCATCCCTGGTTGTTCAAATCCTGGCATGGGCATATACCACTAAATTAGTTTATCGAATTTATGTACATATTTGTAATTATCACTTGCTAGGCTGGCTAATAACATCATGAGGAAACCCACATGTCCAAGAAATTATATAGACCAAGAAATAGCCCAAGAACAATCTGAGCATTTACGGAAGAACTCTCTAAAATCTTTACACGTAGATTGAAATATTATTTTTTAATTTTACTTTTACTATATTCTTCACATAGTAATGGTTTGTAATATTCATATGTAACACGCTCGACAACGATTTGACGAGCTCGGCGGCTCAGTCGTGAATGACGCGACTTTGACACCAACGCTCGGGGTTCGATTCCCACACAAGGCAAACATTTGTGTGCATGAACATGTCTGTTTGTCTTGGTCTGGATGTTTTAAGAGAGGTAGGGCGCACCAAATCAGCCCGTCTGGGGAAGTTCCTCCACCTCACAGAAAACCGCAGCCAAATAACAACTCCCTAGAGTATTGTTGTGTTCCTGCGTGTGAGTGAGGTCACCAGTAAGCTCCCAAGGAGTTGCTGTGTAAGCAGCAGAGGAGGCATCGCGCGAGTGATACTTAATATATCTCAAATGTTAATAGGCTACGGTACCCGCTTTACATCAGGTGAGCCGTATGCTTGTATGCCTTCCGACGTAGTATATAAAAAAAAATAACACGCGACCGAAGTTGCGAGCACAGGTAGTCCAAAATATATCCACTTTGTATATATTTTGGACAACCTGTGCTCGCAACTTCGGTGGCGTGAGATAAAATATACAAGGTGGATATATTTTAGACTACCAATACTTAGCTGGGTAACATTTCCGTTCATGTATTGATTTTCAGAGCAGCCGCATCCAATGTGCCTTTGAAGACTTAGGACTCCTAACAGACAAGAATAATGAAGTGAACAAGGAAAAGTTCAAGCTGCACGTTCTCAAATGGGGTGAAAATAATAAGGACTGGTCGGCAGGGGTTAATATGACTATAGCTGATTGCATAGACAAAGAACCTCAAAAGAGTTTGGAGCCAAATCGCAACGCATACGACATGTACGCCTGTATGGGAATTTCTATGATAGCGGTAACTATTTTTCATATTTAATTTGTAATTGATAATGTTAATGTTAAATTTACTTCTGATGCATTTCCGTCTGATCAGCCGTCGTTTGTGCGTACGTCGTCGCGTATTTAAGTAACGTGTAGGAAGACCGGTGACGACCGGTGACGAACAGCCCACTCGGGGCTTACTACATAGTCAGGCCAAAAAAAAAAAAAAAAAAAAAAAACGGCATAGATGATGCTACGATGCATTACCGACCGCTGTTTGGTGCAATCGTGTGTATTTCTTTTGATGAACCCATTTATTAATTCTTTAATTGCTGTGAAGGCGTCTACTCTCCCCAATATTTTGCACAAATGAAACATTGAACATCCAGGGCATGCAAATTATAAAAGCTGTTGTAACGTGAATGTCGACAGCCACGATAACGTGACGTGCAGAATTATACAATCATAATGTCATAATCAATAACCATGGCACTCATGAACATGGCTTTTTCTTTTCTATAAAAAAAAACAACATCGACAACGACTCCTATATTTACAGCAACAAAAAAGACCGCGAAAATTTTAACAGCATCCGTAACTGACAGTGAAATATTTAAAAGAAACATTCTATACATAAAAATGGAAAGATGATCTAAGAGAAGTTTTTAAATTATTTTACTGTTACGGGATAAAAAAAAAAGTTGAGGCTACAATCGTTATGAAGGCGGGAGAGCAAGGACACATGGATTAACACTTATACATCAATATGAATTCTTGCAGCTACGCACTACTTCGCAAAAATACTGCGACGATTATACAGGGAACTTAAAACCTTTTACCAATCATCACGGCATCTGTCCTCTCAGAAATACAAAAACATCTTCATATATTTTCATACATTTGTCTTTCCTACATCGCCGTTTTGATGTAGACGTCTACGTTAATATTGTCACGGTAAAAATTACGAGTATGAAAGCGGACGTCGAAATACGCGCGCCGAGGTTCCGACGACCTATGAAGTCATTATTTAAGAACAAACCCATGGAAAAAAGATTATGGGCCAGTCTGGATGGCACAAAATTGTTAAAACCATTTTTCCTCAGTAAATCTTTAGTTGATATGGACTTATTATCAGGCCAGAGCTCTGTCGCAGATGTGACACAAGTAATACTGGTTTTGTTCCCTAGAAACAGGAAATTCGAAAAGACAGTTTTCAAAAGTGTGTTTCTGAAGCGTGTGTTGTTTGTGTCGGTATAATACATAACGTTAAATTATTTAAGGCCAAAACTTTTCGTTTAAATTCAATCTATTTTGCCTATCATGTTGTAAAATTTTACAATGTTTCGCTTAAAGGAACTACTTTATTAGAGTCTTATAAAAGCGAATTTGGCTGATACAATTATATTATAAGGGTATATAGTTATATAGAAGCTCGTAGGAACAATTTCAAATGATTTGTTTTCTATATAACTAACAGACGGCAACAAAAGGGCTGTCTAAATAGAAATGCTTGATGATATTCGCTATAAACAATTAAAGTCATTCCGAGAAATTCAGAAGATGAGGGCAGAACACAAATATATTGTCTTCGTGAATAATTCAAACGTGTACTATATTGGAGACATATGGAAATCTAAAAAAAATTAAATACTTCAATTTTTAAATGAGAATGTATTCATTAATGCTGAAAATAAAATAATAACGTTTTGTTCTAGGTAAAAATAAAAATCATATTACTATTTTCATTTAAAAATATCATATTCTAACTATTTGGTTCATGATCAAGTCTTTACCAAACTTCTGGAATACCTCATGAAGAAATAATTCAAATAGAATCGTAAAAGTTTGCAACTAACGTCTTTATAGCTATGAATTTCTTAATTAATCATCCTCAACAAGTTTGTACGAGAATCATATTCCTATATTCGTACAGTTTAAATCATTCAAATTCATATAAATGGTCTCTGAGACATCGGTGAATATAGATAATGATAAACCATTTGGGGCGAATATAGAATTTCCACCTTTATTGTAAAAACCGACGTCACCAGCATAAGTTCCCACAAATTCCTAGAATTCAATATGAGAGACCATTCATTATTTCTGAATTTCCCATTCTTAGCATTAAAATGGTTTTTAACATTTTTTTACATATTTTTTTTATTTTGGTTGGCTTCGGATACGGTAGTCGTAACGCGTAGGGGGAGGATATCCTCCGGACGTGTGCGGCAGCCGATCAGACCATCGTGAATACGTACTTCAAAAAGAAATCCGAACAATTAATCACCTACAGGAGCGTAAGGCATACTACCCAAATTGATTTCTTACTCACTAGGAGACACCACATCAGCGAAGTAGCCAAGTGTAAGGTCATACCCAGAGTCCCACTGCACAACATCGTCTCCTTATCACGAACCTCTGCTCGAAGCCCAAGGAGAGTCGCTTTGAGCACTGCAGACGCCAAATTAAGTGGTTACTGCTTGATAAAGTCAAGTACCAGGAGTTCCCCTCGGCTACCTGCGATATGTGCGTTGATATCGACGGCAAACCAGTCCTGTACCACTGGGATAGGATTCAAGCGGCCGTCACCGGAGCGGCCCAAGCAGCGTTTGGAAAAACCATGGGTGGGCGCAGGTGTTACAAGGAGACTTGGTGGTGGAACGTCACAGTTCGAGGGAGATTAGGGTGAAAAAGCCCTCTTTAGAAAGTGGCAAGCGTCCAGATCTTCTGAAGACCATGACCGCATAAACCTCACCGGAAAAATCCCGAACCAATCCATCATTTTAGCATTAAAAGGAACGGGATCATTGCAGCAGTGTAGTAGTTACCGCGGTATAAAGGTCATGTCTCACACTATGAAACTCTTAGAGCAGATAATTGACTCCGATAATTGTCTCGGAATGTCAGTATGGCTTCCGGGCTGCTCATGAGACCATGGACCCCGTTTCTATTAAGGATCGTCATGGAGGAATACAGGACGAAGAATACGCCTCTGTATCTTCTGTTTTTAGATATAGAGAAGGCCTTCGACTGCATTCCTCGTGTGATTGTCTGGTGGGTACTGTACTGAGATCCAAACGGGTGCCTGAAGCGTATATTGGTATATTGATATTTTCCGGGACATGTATCTCGATTCCTATTCCATGGTTAGGACTACCGTTGGCGTTACACAGCCCTTTCTAATCACCGTCGAGGTCCACCAGGGATCAGTCCTTAGTCCGTTTTTGTTCAGCGTAATAATACACGTAGTGTCGGACAGTATCAGAGATACACATGAGCAGCCTCCGTGGTTGCTCATGTATGCTGGCGATATTACGCTGGCAGATGCGGACATGGGGCGCCTGGTGCGACGAAGGAATGCTTGGAGAGAGTAGCTTGAGAACGGTGGTCTTAAACTAAATGTAGCGAATACAGAGTACTTGGCCTGCAATGTCTCAGATCCTACACTCGTTCTCATTGGTGAAGACACGGTCGAGGACACGGACCGGTGTAGATATTTGGGATCTATCTTTCACGCGTCCGGAGATATCGACTGTGACGTCAAGGCACGCATGTGTCACGGAGATGAAAATGCTGCACCGGATGTGCGGAGTGACGCGAAAGGATCGCGTAAGAAACTCACGCATTCGAGCTAGCCTTCGTGTCCGTAACATAGCACGCAACCTGCAAGAGTGTCACCTACGCTGGTACAGCTACGCCTTACGAAAATCGGCAAGTTACGTGGGTAACAAATATCTAGCCATGCCACCTCCGCCGGGTCCCGGCAGACGGGGCAGACCCAAGAAGTGCTGGCTTCTGTGGGATGACATGCATGCCAATGGTCTCACTATGAGGGATGCTGAAGACCGCACGAAATAGAGAAGTAAAAGTCGAAAAGCGGACCCTGGACTCCGAAACGAAAGCGTATCTTGTCTAAGTGAATTACGATAATACGCTTGATGCCATAAAACACTCAATATGTTACCAAACAACCCAATCTTAGCAACTTTATTTCTAGATCAACTCCGTTGTCAGGGGGATATGGTACCACCAAAATTATTTAATGGCTTTAATGATATCTTCAAAACCATACATAGGTTGTGATGGAAAAAGTCTAAAAGTAAATGGTTGATAAAATGTATCACCTCAGTTAAGCAGATTAGCCCGTCATCGTCGCAGAGTTAGTGCAAATCTGGTATTTTTAAGAATAGATAAAAAAAACTACCTACTTAAAGACTTATTGAATGTAGCATACTCCAAATTTCTCTACACAACAAGATATGCAACGATATCATCGAGGAGACAACAAAAGTAGGACATAATAAACAAATGACGCACAAAAGGCTGGAAACTCAAGTCTGATTCGAATTATTTATATGCCCTTACTTACTAAAATACCAAGGGTCTATAGAAAGAAAGTAGCATTGGTGTTTTTGAAAAAAAAAAGAAACACCAATGTTACATTCTCTCTATAGACTCTTGGTACTTCGGAACAAGACGAAATAATTCCTTTTGGTTCTTTATGCCCCTCCCATTTAAAATTATGTCTAGGATTGGTAGTTCTAAAAAATCGGTACTCGCTTCACGTTGCAAAGTCGGCAAAATTATCAAGTATACAGCTAATTAGCTACAATTTATGATTCTGAGAAGTGATTTCAAGGCAGTGTTTGTTATTTTAATATATTGATAACAAATTTAGCTTAATTACAATGAACAGTAGTAATTTCGAATTTTACGCTATCGCGTAAAATCCCGTTTTTTGCGCTATAGTAGAAATAATAATAAATAAGGTACATACATGTCAGACTTTGACACACTACTTATTTATAACTAAAAGATACAATATGAGCTGTTTAAAAAAATATTACCGATGTACTCCTTGGGCATTGTTACGCGTCTATAGATTACTGGGACGTAGTTGCCATAGCTAGATATTTTAGATACCAGTTATACGAAGTCATTGCATACATTATCTCATTTATATAAGAACAAAATAAAATAAAAGAAACGCGTTGTTTGAGTTCTTTCAAGTAACAGCAAAGTTACACTGAGATGCTGGTAGGCAGTGGTGATAATGCAAGGCAACTCATTCATTTGATATAGAGCAGAAACTATCAAATGATTGAAAGTATGGTGTTTTACATATGCCCATTTCTACATAGATAAGACTTGTTCAGTCCACAAATCTAAAATATACAAACTGATCGTTGCAACTGTATTTGCAGAATACGTCTTCTAATAGTTAAATACACTCTTAGTGCGATTTTTAGATTAATTGAATATTAAAATATATTATTGACCACCATCTAAGATCTGTCTTAAAATTACCAAATTATTAATACTTTAAAATTGTATTTCTTTATTTTCAGAAATGCCCAAAGGAATCTTGGACATGTGAACCATTCAATAAATGAAGATAAAATATTTAATAATATCCATTCGCCTTCAATTTATTCTTTAACTTGATATTCTATTCAGATTATAATAAATGTATACACATACACATACTTTTTGAAAAGCAAATACACTACTTAGTCTTGCCATAAATACTGAAACAAAGAAAAAAAAATTCTATTGCAAATAACATTTATTACTTTTACAGTGTGTTCGTTTAATACATAAATATAAAACAATTTAAAATATAAAAAGCTTATTGGAAGTTGTCTCCATTGGCTGCCATACAGTCCTTTAAACGTTGATACCAGTTATGAATAGAAGCACGCACTCTTTCCATTGGAAAATTCTTCACTGCCAATCGTACGGATCGTTTTAGGGACTCCAAATTATCATGGCGTTTAGAGCAAGCCGTACTCTCTAAAATTGACCTTAAATGATAATCCAGCGGACTAAGATCGGGACTAGACGACGGCCAGTCTTCAGCTGTGATGAAGTCCGAAACGTTCGTTTCCAACCAAGACTGTGTAGACTGAGCTTTATGACCCGGCGCCGAGTCTTGCTGGAAGGACCATTCTTGGTTAATGAACATGGTGTTGTTAAGGCGCTTCACTACCTTCTCAAGAATGGTATCTTGATATACTTGTGACGATGTTTCGATACCTTTTTCACAAAAGTATGGCTCAGTCACTCCTTCATAGCCAATACCCCACCAAACCATCACTGAAATCGGATAGTGCCCACGTTGTACTCTATCGACTAATTGAGAAGCTTCCTTAGAGCTTTGAGCATAAATACGGTCATTTTGTTTGTTAAAATGTTGCTCAATTGTAAAAAAATTCTCATCCGTAAACAAAATTTTTCTGTGACCTTCCTTTGCGTACCGCTTCAGTAGTTGTTTCGATTTTACCACCCTATTCATTTTTAAATTATCAGTTAAGAAATGACCAGTACGTCTTTTATAGGCTGCAAGTCCTAAGTCATCTTTTAAAATACGCGACATGGTTCTAAGTGCTATCTTCATGTCCCGAGATAAAATCTTTTGCTTTTGGACAGGATTTCTTCGAATTCTTTCCCTTACTGCTTTGACCACCTTTTTCGTACGAACATTACGTAGACGGCCAGATCTTTTTCTGTCACAAACAGAGGAGGTCTTATTGTACCTATTAATAGCCCGGTGCACAAACATTTTACTAATACCAAGCGTATGGAGAGTTTTAAAAATTGCATTTGGCTCCATACCTACTTTGTGTAATGCAATCACAGCGATTCGGTTCTCTTTATTACCACACTCCATTTTAATATCGCAAAATATTGTACAATGTATTGGCGCCAAAATGAGAAAACCAATGAACAATCATATAAAAATGACAGATTCCCAATTCAAATGTAATATTTTGTTTATTTTTATTGTAACAGTATTTATGGCCAGACTAAGTATACTATCTTTAATTATATTTTGTGTGTTATTTCCTTGCTTTATGTATTAAATAAATAGTAATAATTTATGTAGTATACCAATTGGAGTTGAAATACGTGGGGGAAATATTGAAAGAAGAGTTCAAGTAATAACATGTGGAGCAAAGTTCACCTTGTTATCATCAAAAGAGTATAACGCTAACTTAACAACATTTATAGTAATAAAACATGTGTATTACAGAAGTCGGTAGGAGCCGTTCTAAACGGCTATTTGGTCAATGGGTGTACAGCCATTGACCAAATAGTCGATGTGCTGAAAAAAGGTAAAATTCAAACCACTCGAAATATGAACATGAATGTAGAAGTTAACTATGTGTATTTAAGAACTCCGATTTGGTATGTAATTGGCTGTAATTTTCTGTCAAGGAAATTTCTTGTTCTTCTGATTCGTATTGTAATGCATCAAAATAGCATTGATTTTAAATTGTTACTTAAGGAACAAAAAACTTTTTAATGTAATATATATTTCTTTAACAGATTTACACTTTTTAATTGTTCATTATGTCCAAACCACTAATTATAGCTAATTTAAACCTCAAGGTTTTATAAAATTTTACGATTGATTTAAATGAAAACTCAGACTTGGCTTGAAGCTCATCGTTGCTGAAACGTATATAAAAAATGTATTTACGTATGTTTATCAGTTGTCTAGTACCCATAACACAAGCTTCGCTTACTTTGGGGCTAGATGGCGCTGTGTATACATGACAATATTTATTATTATTATTATACCAAGTGTAAATGCCATTTGTCAACCAAAATATCATACATATTGAACCATAATCATGCATAATCTGTAAAAATTTATAAAGTATTCAAGTGTGGTATTCAAAAGGTTTATTGTTTTAAAACGCTTAATGCAAGATCTATAATTTCATCCATGAAGTAGTGAACCACATGTTGAGCACTTTGAATCACGTTCTTATCATCTTCAATGATATTCGAGTATTATTCTCCGAATCATTCATCAAATCTAACAACCATATCAAAATCAACGTAAGATTGATATATTTTTTACTATACATGCTTTATATTGAACAAAATGTTATTAGTTTAGTAATTAAATCGGTTGTATGCTCATTATTGCTCCTCAAAAACCAAGCAATGATTCATAACCAAAAACAATTTTTTGTATATATATTCTTTATTGCACACACAAATGGTACATAATAATCATTGACAAATACAGTGTACAAAGGTGAGCTTACCTCTTCAAGAGATTTCTTTCAGCCAACCGTAATGAATGTGGAAGGAAATTGTACAAGGGCTATAACAAATATATGTGCCAATAAGCAAAATAAAAACAGATACTCATAATAAAAAAAATATATACATACATACGACATATAACCACACATATATATACATATATATATATATATATATATATATAGCTACATATTATTTGTCGTCGTGTGTGTCTTTAGTTTTCTCTTGAAACTAAATATTATATTCACTTTTGGTAATTACCACAATATAGGGTACTTTTTATCCCGTATATATTTAGGGTTCCGGCGTAAAAAATGAAAAACTGTTAAAATTAGGGGGAAATATCTTCCCTTCGGGGGACTTTGCACTTTTATTTTTATTATTTTCACAGAATACGTATTTTTTGTGACATAAAATAACTACGCATTTATATATATATATATGTAATAATATATAATAATCTTCTACACAGATAAATAAAATTGGAGTGTCTGTTTGTAATATTAAAATAGCCGCTTTTTAGTAAATGCATATGGATGTACACGGTACATATACCAAAATGAATATTTTTACAATTTTTGTCTGTCTGTCTGTCAGTCAGTTTGTTCCGGCTAATCTCTGAAACGGCTGGACCGATTTTGACGGGACTTTCGCTGGCAGATAGCTGATGTAATAAGGAGTAACTTAGGGTACCTTTATTTTAGAAATTTTATTTATTTTTATTATTTTATTAATATAAATAAATAATAAAAATAACTATTCCGCGCGGACGAAGTCGCGATCACAGCTAGTATTAACTATAACTGATTTCAAAAGACATTATAAGCATGTGTGTCGATGTATTTTATGTTTATTGTTCAACCAACGGATCTAGTGACGAATATCATGCTTAAATCCCGCATATTGATCATTCAACTGAGTTCTGATTCAAATTGAAAGTATCAACTTTCAGTAAGAAATTTACATCTATATATTTATTCCGCGCGTTGATACTCGTAGATAAGTTGATTTTCTTTTTGAAATTGAACATCCTATACAAATAATGAAAAGAAATGCTAGTATTTTAGTAAAAGTATCTATGCATTTGACTATTCCATCGCCTCCCAGAATACTGCAGCTATAAAAAGAACCTGGTGAGAAATTGCCTGATATACACATACAAGAATATGGACGACATCTTTCGGTTTTGTAACTTAAGTGGTGATCCAGCACCAATGCACTTCTCTCAAAGAAAAAGATGCGTTTAAATTTTGCGTGTTTCCCTTAGGACATAGTTCCATAGGAATCAATATCGAACCCCGGATATCGAAACTGATGTACATGAAATCATAAACTTCATACATTAGTAATGCAAGGAGTGTACGAAAAGAGATAATATATAGATAAGGCTTCTACATAACATATATCATTGAAATCTCTGCTTTAATCATATAAAATGAGAAGAAATAGACAAGAGTGTGAGTTTAAACCTTGACGCTTTCATCTGAAAGGTACTCTTTTATGACAGAGTGAATATACGTGCATACATTGAGTGTACTCATGTGTATGGATGTGAGATTGTAATGGAGGTTTTATATGTACGTATGTAATCTATTACATGTACACTGCCAATGTTTATTTGTAATTGACATATGTTCGAATATTGATTAAAAATGATATTCTATTGTCTTCCGCAATGGTTGTCGTGTTGAAACTATCGATTATATATTGAAGTATTATATTCCTACGTACTCTGCTTACAACAGTGTATTATTTTCCATTAGATTGTTAGAGTGTGTGTGTTGGACTTGTAGCTAATTAGTAATAAAAAAATAAAGTATACTAACATATACAATAAAATGCTATGGCTCTTGATAATTTCATAAGAAGATTGAAGTTGCAACAATAAGCTACTACAATTTGAACTGCTCTTCTGATTTTATTACAATAATAATTTTCACTTCTCTGGGAAGCGTAGCGTATAGCAGAAAATAAAAAATTGTGAGTCAGACCAATTATGCCGTACCACCGTACCGTGCCACGTGATATTCAACAATGGATGTTACATATTTTTAAATAGGTGAAAAACGCGGAAAATACACGTACTATGTATTAAATTCCACACTCTGTGATACATTATTTTCATTTTTAATTATGTATTTACATAATTATGTTTCAAAAGATAAAAAAGCCTTGTAACAAACAGATGGTCCGTTGGTACCCTAACACTCAGTTAACTAATGGTGACTGCCGTTACTACAAAACTACAATTAATTTCACCAAGAATGTATTAATATCGCTATTACAAAAAAAAATCAATAAAATTAAAATAAAGTAACAAAAAACGTATCGAAAGTGAGCCTGAACAGAGCTATGAATGTAAAAGAAGCGAGCGAGGTGTGTAAGGACCGCGTCTTATGTCGCTCGGTTCCCTCTGCCCAACCCGCTAGGGACCTGGCGTGTAAATATGTATATATGTGTACGTACATACATCGATAAGATCAAGGTAAAATCGTCGAAAATATATATTTTTTTATATTTTCTCAACCTTATCACACATTGCTACAACACCCCTCCAATTTGGTTAGTAAATTATTTTAAAAATGCATCGTTAAATATTGTACGGAACGCTTCGCGTGCAAAGTCGCAATCCCACATTCATAGATTTTTTTATCTGAAGACAACTGTCCAAATTCAAGATGAACCGACAAAAGCCGACATCACGCAGCCCTGTCTGACACCAACTTTAATTGATATCAAACCAGGGCGATAAGGTATCGTCCACTCGCTCGAATTTGGCGAAGAAACTGATTATTACATGCCGCGACTGCAGTCAGACCTCCACAACCCATAGAGAAAACCAGACCGTTCTTGGGTTAGCTCACACGTCTTCCTGAATATAATTTCTTGGCCGTGCGGGTTTCTCCGCGACATTTTATTTCACTGAAGAGCAAGTGATAATATGTACATAAATCCAAAGAGATGAGTTTAGTAGCACCATGCCAGGATCCGAACCAGAGACCGTAGGTCAATAAAACGTTCTTTATCCTCTGAGCTATGACTGCACTTGCAATAGTGTAAACCCTATCATGTAATATAGTGTTTAAGCATCTGTTTAACGTTTATTGACAGTAGTCAATGAAATAATAGATTTCATACAAAAAAGTCAATTGCATTTTAAGCCTAATGAGAATTCACGACTGAGTAGCGTTTTCTCGTTTTTGTGTATTTTTCTATTGTTATTAGCATTGAATGAAAGGCTTAGCTGACATATTTCCTACATTATTACCTATATTAAAATACTATCAACTATGTATATTTTCTTGCCAAGCCTCTTGCGGGATAGGCAGCGGTACCGAACGCCTCATGACTTAATCGATTTTTACACACTCACGCCCGCAAGTCCATAGGACTCCTAACATGTGGTGTCATACTACTATATACGATAATACACGACTTATGTAGTCATATTAGGTGAGTCTTCACCTTCCTCGAAAAAAGAAATTGATAGATTTTATACAACGTTTTCCAATGTGTCTTAAATGAAAGACAATTGACGAAGTTACATACTATATACAGTTGTAAACTTCAAATACAGAAATGGCGTAACAAATCGATAATTTTATATTCATCCAAACTATTTAATAAAGTTTTAGGTCATACTGTATGCATAAATCTTTATGGGTATTTAATTGCCTCTACATCAATGTCTGGAAACGAAGAAAACTTCACCTGTCTGCACTAAGAAATGGTTTTTGTGTTCCTGCGAGCAGTGAAGTTATAACTAAATACCCGAGGAGTTGCTGTGTTAACACCAGGGTGAAAATAAGCTAGGGATACTCCTTAGGCTGTAGGCATTCGTAGGCAAAGGTAACTAATTTATATCAGGCGGAAACAGCGATAAAAATGTCAGGAGCAGCCCGATTGACACAATGCTACCACGTTTCTAAAGACCGCAGCCAAATAACAATGCCATCTATAGTTATTGTGTTTGTGCCAATGACAAAGGTCACGAAGAAGCTTCTAAGAAGTTACTGCTGGTGGTCAACGAGCGAGTGATGTTCTTGTGTTGTAAACCTCTATAAGCTACGGTTATATGAAATCACTGACATGTAGAAAACTCCTACAGACATTATTTTCATGTGTAAACTTATAATATAAAAAATTGAACCAAGTGCAAATCCCTGTGGTACTCTTCATAAGTTATCTTTATAGCTCTAAGAATATGCATATGAATAAGCACACTGTCTGTCAGTTCATTGTACTTATGTAATTGTCTACTATTCCAAGGTTCTGACGGCATTTGACACTGATTCATGAAGCGTGATGATAGACCCCCTTGAGGATATCCGACACAGTAATGTCTTTGACGATTATAATTAGTTATACTAAATGACAAATCGATTTAAAATTCATTACTGGAGTATAAGCAATATAAAAATGCAATTTCAGGGACATATGATGATATGCCCTGAAATTACATTGCAGGATGCAAAGTGGCCATCACGAGAGGCCCGGCAGATGTGAAACATCTTAGTGAATATTCAATTTTTTAATAAATAAAATTAAAAACCATTGGATATATATAGTAAACAGCTCATGCAGAGCAATGGAGTGCCTAGTATGCACCCGCATGACGACATGAGAGAGCATCATGCCATTTGCCGTCACGGTATACGGTTCGACTTTACTGCCTAGGCGCGTCAATAGATGTTCCACATCAAAAAACTTAAAAGTTTGTTTAAAAAACTGTGAAAATAATAATGATATAGTATATATAGTCGGATGCGAAAATATTATGTGAAGCAATATTCTACGTATCGTATGGAGAAGCTCAAGGTCGCTCGTCGTGATATGAAGAGAGGTTTCTCTGCATGATATAATCAAACCTTAAGATATCTGCAGTAGAAATAAGATAAAGCCCAAAGGATGAAATGGCAGCTGGCTGGCTACATAATATCTAGAACCGACAGAGGTTATGAAAGGTTCTCAAATGGTATGCCGTAACACAGTGTGGGACGATCTCCCAAGATGGAGCGATGTCCTCAAGAGGTTTGTAGCGAGTCGGTGGACGCAGGTGGCACAGGATCGAGGCGAGTGTTTCGAAGCGTATGTTCAACAATGGACGTATACGGGCTGTAATGATGATGATGAATAAGCACGGGAAATGCCTATAGTCTTTAAGTTTAATATCAAGTATAAAATTAATGATTCGCGAATAGTACAATTATATTAAAAGAGAAATCACATGATTGTATAATAAACCCTGTACATTTTAGAACTAATAAATATAATGAAACGTAGTACCGTCAGGTTTTGAAACGAAAAGTGCCAAAAACGTTTCGACGAAACGAGCATTTCCGTTTGACACACATTTACAATTTTTTAAGATTCCATAAACTTGATGTTTATTTATTATAAATAAATTACATGGGTTATCAAACAAGTGTGTAATTCATTTTTTTTTTTAATTGTACGATTAGAGTTTTTTTTATTTATTTGAGTGATACTAGTGGACTTTACAGGGATTCCCCATGGCTCCACTACCGCCACTTCACTTCAGCAGTAAATGAAAGCGATGGAGGGTGGTAATTATAATTTAGATTCATTCAAAATCTGCCTACATGACATTCGCAATAACAAGTGAAGAAACATTATGACTCTACTTTTGATACTTGAACTAGCATTTACTTTTTAGCGCATATATGTGCTGTGTGTTTAGGTATTTTATATTGAATGTGGAGTATTGTACGTAAATTGCACCAAACTGATCAAATTAGATGAATTCCTTTTTAAGCATTTTATGATTATTGGGCCCGCTATTGTATATATATTTTTTTGTATTACTGTTATTATGTATTTATAATGTTAAATTATACAATATTTTTTTATAAACAAACAAACTTAATACAACAATGAAAACGAGAATTTTAACATCTATTTGCTGAGATCTTGATAACATGTTAATAATCTAATTTGCAACAACCTCTAGGTAAAGAATGACGTGTAATTTGATGCTGTAATTATTTCTGTCATGTGTATACAGGACAACACAATGTGAAGATACAACGGATTGTGGACTCCAAAGATAAAGAAGCCAAGATTGCTCAGATATGTAGGCACTTATAGACAAGCTAAGTGCATTCAGCTAATTGTCCAATGGAATAGACGAGAATTAAATAAATCTTGATTTGTTTCTTCAGAAGATAATGTAGTTAGTAATTTAAGAGGCTTATCCATTTTTTATAATCTATCTACATGATAATAATTGTAAGTATTAAATAATAATATTTTTTTTATTTCTCGCGTAACTATGAACTTGTATACTATTTGCATGTTGCGACAGCGCATGCGTCTTTCACACCCATTCGCTCTCACGCGCAAATAGTGACTGTACAGTATGAATAACTGAGGGTGCGTACTTATATACATATTGTTCCTGTCGTATCTGATACGCTAATACATGACTGGTATATATATAATACATAACATATATTGACTAGTGGATAAGGATTGCAGGATTCGCTTCAATATTTCGCCGTCAATACCGAATCCGTCAAAAACAATACCGTCAGCAGTTAGTTATAGGAACGGTGTCCCTGAAAATGTGAAGATAATAGTATTCTCTTCACATTTCTATGTATTGTTTTATTTAATAGTTATTAAGTAATAAATAATAGGTACGTATTTTAATATTAATTTTTGTGTGTTTTCTCGTAAATAAATATTCTTCTCTCAATTGCTGAGTTTGACTGGAAGAAATCTCTTTTAGAGATAAATTCTTATGTATCGCTAGTTTTAGTTACATTGCATTTTAGTTTTAATTTACTTGTTAATTAAAGCGTCCAAATTGACGAGCGCAGTAGTGTAATACTAATAGTTTATTGTAAATACAATTTTGGTTACAAAGTGTGTCGGTCTCGTTCCTTTAAGTTTATGTAAACTTGTGCAAGATGGGACCGCTCCGCCCACAGGATTATAAACCAACTTGTGAGCCAATAAAACATATGTAAGAAGTTAACATTATATATTGTTACAGAATAGAAAACGGGAAAATTCAAACTACGCTAGTGGATCACACGGATATGATGTCATTTCGTGAAAGTGAGCAATATTTCAATTTCGTCATGTAGCGCAGCGATGACTACTTTAGCACTGAGACACGTGGGTTTGACTCCCGCGCAAGGTAAACATTTGTTTGCGTGAATTTGTCAGTTTTAGTCTGGATGTTTTCAGTATATTAGAAACATGTATGTAACATTTGTTTATCTAACTCGTTAACGTATAATATGCATATGCTTTTTTTGCACTGTGCACCATACTTTTTTCAGAACTTTCCAGCAATCATCAATATCTGAGTCGGAAAGGCTTGCATTCGCAAATCCTTCGCTTACATGATGTACATACGTACATGTTCATCTGAAAGTTGTTTGCTCCTAGTCCTTTCATGATATCCAAAAGGGATACGCACTTGCCACCTTGCCAGTGCCACCATTTTTGACGTGATAACATCTTATAAATCGATGAACGCCGGGTATACGCACGAAAAAGCATGACTCATTGGCACGTTCCGCGTGAGCCAAGCGTGCAAGCGAGAGCGTGGAACAAGCGATAGAGAGGCACGGTCGGCCTAAGCGTTCGGCTTGTGACGCATCTATCTCTCTTCTACTCCATCGGCCGATGCGTCCGAGTAGCAGAGAGACAGCAACATCACACAACCTACACGTGAACGGTTTTGTCAACTGTTGAATGTTTTCTTATGACGTTATCACGTACACTTATCGTCTCTAAACCGATATTACAGACAACAATTTTTTTTTTTTGATAAGGCATATAAACCGCCATACCACACACGGTAGTGATCTGTTCCAAGGGTAGGGTAAGGGTAGTATTATCTATATTTTGAGAATACGTTTTTACCTAAATGTTACTAGAAAAAACGATTACTCCTCACTTAATTTCGGAGTTGTTTTTTTATATAAAACGTCCAGAGACGTACAAGCAAACGACCTATCTAATAGTAAGTGGTTACCATAGCATAATACTTTGACACTAAATATCGCTCTCGCGATACCACGTCTGCTACTAACACAGCAACCCCTTAGGAGCTCACTGGTGACCTCACTCACTTGCAGGTACATAACAAACATTCAGGGAGATATTATTATGCTGGGGTTTTATGTGAGGTGGAGATACTTCCCCACGGGCTTCTTTGATGCACTCTATCTCTCCTAAAAAACACCGAGACCAAGACACCCAGCCATGTTTATGCACACAAATGTTTGTGCCGTGTGGGAATTGAATCTACGGGCATCAGTGTCTAAGTTGAGTTACTAAACATCTCGAGCTCGTCAAAGACTTGAGCAAAAAATACTGATGACCAAATCGTAAATGCTCATTGCAAATTTGAACCTGAGAATTCAACAACCCATTGTCTTTGTGTCATTTGTTTTGTGTTGATTTGCCGGATCTAAATCATTGTCAAACAAACAAATTTGCCGTGAACAGATTACACTACATTACTAAGCATAAATATTAACGAGCGTTTCTGTACTTAAAACCTATATTATGTTCGAAGATAGTGAACAACATTGGTAAAGCGCGAGTCGCACCTAGCTTGGGTTCTATTTTTAACCAACTTTATATAAGAAAGATATATTGAAAATGGAGCCAAAAGATTTTTTTAATACGTGTTTTGACGATTTCGATGGCGGAGTAGTTAGTAACGTTTCTTTAACACTAGGACTTGTGGGTTCAATTCTTACACAAGACAGACATTTGTGTGATGATGAACATGACTATTTGTCTCGGTCTGGCAAATTTTATGAAAGGCGTGAAATTTTAGGCGAACCTCCACCACACAAAAAAAACTTCAGCATAATAATAACTTCTTGGTGGATCATTGTATCCCTGCGAGTGAGGGGGTCTGCAAATGGTGAGTTGCTGTGTGTACTGAAAAAAAAGTTGAGAATGCGCAAGCTTGCATTGCCTGAGGAACACCTGGCTCGTCAATTATATAACAATTCAATTTTTTTTTTTATTTGTCGGCCATTTTGACCATGTTCCTTAAGAGATAGGAACGGTTTTCCTGAACATCCCTATTCTACGTTTTTATGCTGAATTCGAATCTGAAGTCAAAATTCGAATATTCGAAAAAAAGCGACAGACAAACACACAGATAAACGCACAGACAAACATATAGATTTCATATAGGAACGGTGTTCCTGAAAATGTGATGTAACTACAAATTAACTGTTTTCGGATTGTTTTCCACTACTTATGCTACATGCGTTAGCATTATCCCGTTTCCTAATCCATTAGGATTGGCGGGGTCCGAATCAAAGCAGCCCGTCTGGGGAAGTACCCCCATCTCACAGAAAACCGCAGCCAAATAACAACTCCCTAGAGGGTTGTTGTGTTCCTGCGTGTGAGTGAGGTCACCAGTAAGCTCCTAAGGAGTTGCTGTGTAAGCAGCAGAGGATTCATCGCGCGAGTGATACTTAATATTACAAGTGTTAATCGGCTACGGTAACTGCTTTACATCAGTTGGGCCGTATGCTTAAAAGCCTCCCGAGGTTGTATAAAAAAAAACAGCAAATGTTATCATTTAGAGCATGCTCGTTTTGTTTTTACTGGCGGGGAACTCCATAAGATTCTAATCATTATGTCGGTTTAATATATAAATGGGAGCTTCGTTGTTACGCACGAAAAATATCTAAAAGACATTAGCGTTGTAAATCTAACATGGCTATACTTGAATTAGAGAGAAAAGGCATGCTCCGTTTGTTTAGACTTATAACAAAATGCAGGAAGGAAGGAATGACGAAACAGATGTACATTTCAAAATCTTCTACATGAAATAACGCTTAAATGTGTCTTTCAAAAGTCCCATAAACCACTCGACGTCGAATGAAGACCTTACAAAGAATCACTCACTGAAACAATGTGTTTTAGCGCCTACATATCTCAGCGAATCGAGCCTAGTGATTAATGAGACGATATTTAACTAACACGCCGATAACTGACGTCAACTAGCCAATAAGAGCTCTACTTTATCCCCGATTTAGGTCGATTCCACTAAAAAACTGCAACTGCACTGCAGCGTCGCGTGTCAAAATGCGTACATTTTGACGTTTCCTTTGCGTACGATCTGACAGCAGCGACGTATAACGAAACGTCAAAATGTACGCATTTTGACACACGTCCCGCTGCAGTGCAGTTGCAGTTTTTTAGTATAATCGGCCTACTTTAGTAGTGAGATATTTTACTACGCAATGTCATGTCATTGGTCATTCATAGCTCTATCTATCGTGATGATCAGTGAATACTTTCACAAAATAATTTGTCTGAATTATATATTTTGGAATATTATCTTACTAAATAAAACAACAAGTAACAAGTTTTCTCAGAACACGATTCTGAGATTTAGACTTTCTCTCAGCATTATATCGTTTCTTAATCCATTAGGATTGGCCGGGTCCGCTACCTAAGCCCTTAATAGCTAGTTTCATAGTAGCTACCTAAGTCTAAGGATTTGGCGAAGATACCTACTAATTTTGACGTGGAGAGATTGCTGTCAGACCTCTACAAACGAGAGGGAGAACCAGGCCTTTTTCGGGTACTAGTTACGTTTAGTCAAGATTCTGAGGTCTTGGCTAAATAATAATAATAATAAATAAATAATAAATATTGCCGGACAAATTACACAGCGCCACCTAGCCCCAAAGTAAGCGAAGCTTGTGTTATGGGTACTAGACAACTGATAAACATACGTAAATACACATTTTTAAAATGTATAAATATTCTTTATTGCACACACAAATAGTACCTACATAATAATCGAGTGATGAGCTCGGTGGCGCAGTGGTGAAACGCGTTGTTACGCTACTTTGACACCAACGCTCGTGGGTTCGATTCCCACACAGTACAAACATTTGTGTGCATGAACATGTCTGTTTGTCTTGGTCTGGGTATTTTCTATGTATAATAAGTATGTATTTACAAAAAAATGTATTTACGTATGTTTATCAGTTGTCTAGTACCCATAACACAAGCTTCGCTTACTTTGGGGCTAGATGGCGCTGTGTAATTTGTCCGACAATATTTATTTATTATACACAGTGAGAAATACAGTGTACAAAGGTGTGCTTATCTCTTCAAGAGATTTCTTCCAGCCAACCGTAATGAATGTGAAACAAGATTGTACAAGGGCTATAACAAAGATATGTGCCAACTAGCAAAATAAAAACAGATACAATAAAAAAATATACATACATACATACGACATACAACCACATACATATATATATACCTACATATTATTTTTCGTTAGTATGTACCTAATACTCATAATATAATATAGACTTCCTGTCATTAATATAATAACTCCTTATCAACAATTATTATAATTCTTTTGAGAGCAAACTATTATAAGATTATAGAAGGGGTAATTCTTGTAAAGTTGTTATGGCGTAAAATGTTGCCCAGGCTTGTCATAAATGTGTGATTATTAAACGATAACTAACATAATTATAGTTTTAAAAACTAAAATACACACCATATGATTATTAGAGGGCTCCATAACACAAGTCAAACGAGTACAAACTATATGAACATATTGCTTACCATTAGTTAATTACTGGCTCAACTGACATACTCTTAAAACGTCAAGTTTAATAATAATTCGAAGATTAATGGTCGAAACTTGGTTTAATTTCACAACTACCACATCAACCCGTACTCATCCCACTGCGGGGATACGGGTTTCTTTTCAACCGAAGGGATTTAGAGCATACTTCACCACGCTGCTCAAATGCGGATTGGCGGAGGCCAGTGTTTTCAAACCGCCC
This sequence comes from Pyralis farinalis, assembly GCA_947507595.1. Lineage (NCBI taxonomy): Eukaryota > Metazoa > Arthropoda > Insecta > Lepidoptera > Pyralidae > Pyralis > Pyralis farinalis. The sequence continues at coordinate 27,849,973 of OX382273.1, read as the reverse complement.
GAGGGCCACTGACTTAGCTTAACGACTGTCATCTATCGACAACAGCCGGGACCGACGGCTTAACGTGCCCTCCGTATCACGGAGAAACTCAAGATAGATAAAACCATTCGTAGACAGGCTGTGGTGTAGGTTGCTTAACCGGCGTGTTCGGTTAGAATGACACGCGAAATTCTGGTTTCCCTTTATAACACATAAATGTTTCGCCTTTTTTCTTCCGTTGAACCTCAAATTGTGGAATTAGCTCCCAGCTGAGGTTTTTCCAAGGGACTACAGCATGGGGTTCTTCAAGAAAGGCGTGAAGTGGGACGGCAACACAGAGTAACACCCCTGGTGTTACAAATGTCCATAGGCTACGGCGGCTGTTTACCATCAGGCAGGCCTTATGCTTGTTTTCCACCTTAGTTATATAAAAACCTACTGATGACCTCACTCAGACGCAGTTGTTATCTGGTTGCGATTTCCTATGAGGTGGACGCCATCTACTGGATAAGTCAGCTAGATATACTACATAGCAATACATTCTGAACAACTGCATATTCGTTCAGAATAAACTGAACTATACGAATCAGTGACGTATCAAAAGGTAGACACGTTATACACCAACATTATTGTAATTATAAAATGGCGCAAGTAGTACTATAATCTACGTTCGGTTATTTATTATGACACTACTCTAACAAAGAGACAAATGATACCTGTCGTTAGAAAGAGATGAATATATATCTTAAGACATTTATGCTTTGTGCCAAAATAAGTATAGACGCGACGCGAGAGCGTGGCCAACTGAATGCGAGTTGGGCAATTACCTTACTTTTGTATTGCCATTCTAAAGCGTATCTATCTATAACTATAAAAACATCTAAGATACGAATACATAAAATCGTTTTTTTTATAACAAAATATATGTTTCATAGCTCTCGGTACTCAGGGTTAATTCCCGTTATCACCATAATTTGTTTTTATGACATGCGATAACAGGCCTATACCATCATGGAAATTACTGCATTTACCGAATGACATGCTCATATATTTAAGAGAGGTAGGGCGCATCAAAGCAGCCCGTCTGGGGAAGTACCTCCACCTCACAGAAAACCGCAGTCAAATAACAACTCCCTGGCAGGTTTTTGTGTTCCTGCGTGTGAGTGAGATCACCAGAAAGCTCTCAAGGAGTTGCTGTGTTAACAGCAAAGATGGCATCGCGGAAGTGATACTTAATATGTTGCAAGCGTTCATAGACTACGGTAACCACTTTACATCAGACGGATCGTATGCTTGTATGGCTCCCGACGTCGAATAAGATATATATATATTGTTTATTCATTCGAATGTCTAATTACGTCACCGATAGTTTGGTTTGAATCTAATGCGAAGGCTTATTCCCAATTATAAGGACCTTCATATGATCCTTAATCACTAATCAGTGTTGGAAGAAAGAAGTTGTAGCGATAAGAATGTCTGCTAACAACGCTGTCTTTCAAGATCTTACATATTCACCGGAATATTTAAACAGAGAAATAAAATTAGTTTGTCTGTTTGTAATATTAAAATAACCGCTTTTTATTAAATGCATTTGGATGTATACACGGTACATATACCAAAATATTTCTTTTACAATTTTGTCTGTCTGTCCGTTTGTTCCGGCTAATCTCTGAAACGGCTGGACCGATATTGATTGGACTTTCACTGGCAGACAGTTGATGTAATAAGGAGTAACTTAGGCTACTTTTATTTTAGAAATTGTATTTTATTTTTATTAACATAAATAAATAAAAAAAAAAATACTATTCCGCGCGGACGAAGTCGCGGGCACAGCTAGTTTATTTTATATTCGACCGTAGCCTTCTACAAATTGAAGACTTGTACTCAAATTTTGTTTTACCTATAAATTGCAGATCAGACTAGCATGTAACTGAATATGTGCTCGTATTTTTGATTTACTTTATAGCAACCAGATGAGTCACTGATATTGATCTTATTAATGAAACACGTTTTTGATGCACCCAAATTCAAATAAAATCTATTTTATTAGCGTGAGACAATTTTGACTTCATCTTGTACGACTATTCAAAAGCCATGATACTGTTTATAATCCTCTTCTGATATATTGAACAAGACCTTGAGCTTACAGTGATATGTGATATATTATGGTGTTGAATGAACACATATGTTGCTACGGTTCTATAGACTCGGTCTGAAAACATGATCGTAAATCGCGATAAGAGTATGAAATTAACATTAGTTACCTAGAAAAGGTATAGTTTAGCTCAGTGTGACACGAATAAACAAATCATATTCACACGCTATTTTATTTCTCCCGCTTTTAGACTCCATTTCTAATTAAATAATTGTAGTAAATTGTATTTATTATAATCTGCCTATTTTGTTTCAATAATTACACTGTCGGTAATGATAATTGAGTATTTTCAATCTACAATTCTGTATTGAATCGCCATTTGTGTGTTAGATCGGGAACTTATCAGCCGATATAACATACCGTCGCTGAAGACCTTTACGCCAAAGTAGTGTCTGTATTTTCAAATTTTACAAAGGAACTCTTGTTACAAAAATTAGCCTATAACACTTAGAAATAATGTACCTTACTTTGCGTAAAAAAAATTCAGAATCGGATCAGTAGTTTCGGGGATTACCTACAACATTCAAGCTAACAATAAAATATGCCTTTTTATAACATAACTGTAGATTAGCGACTTGAACAAAGTAAATATTTGTACCCCAAGTCCTAAAATTATCTCCGGTTCTACACAATTTAGCTTTTAATCAATGATTAATGATTGCTAGTCTTTATCAAAACCCTTAGTTTATTGCCTATAAGCAGTAGACTTCCAAGAGGATGTTGGTATGCAAATATGATTATTATACGTATCTTAAGTTTTTTTTAAATTGCTGCTATATATCCCGATTACTTGCTCGACGAATTAGTGATATTTATCTTACACGTAGATGCTCTTTCAAGAAAACTAACATAGTATACCCGCTACTATCGCTCGGCACATATCAAAATCAGTAGAATGATATGCAGACAAACTCAAGCTTACTGAGACACTCAAAAACTCACTGGTATTATTATGTATATTGTTCAAATATAATGTTTAGTATCAGCGCGAGTATTGGTGTGATACATTTTCTCTAAAGTTAATGAAGGCCTTATGCTCTTTACATTTCTGCCTGATGCCTAAAGTTCTAACGATGTTCTTTGGATAATAAGTGATGACAAGTCATAGCTGAGAGTGAAAACATAAAAGTTCCGTAGTCCGGAGCACTTCTTTTTATTATGTTATTTAAATTATTATTTGTATCACTGTATACGTGATCAATATTTAAAAAGACACATTGACAGATTGCCTGTACCCTCTAAATGAAATATAACACATGGGCTGATAAGTTCTAGGTCTAATGAACAAATCACAACTGTTTCGGCTAACAACAAAGTCTCCTCTAAGAGTAATACAATCATTTTAATTCGTTCTAAGGAGTTGCTGTGCTAACAGTAGCGGTGGCATCTCGCGAATGATACTTAATATATTATAAGCATTCATAGGCTATGGTAACCATTTTCCATCAGGTGGACCGTAAGCTTGTATGCCTCCCGACATTCTATAAAAAAAACCTGTGACAATGTGAAGTAGTCATGGTGAAAAATCACTCTTTCTTGGTACATGGGGCAGTTGGGCCACCCAGCGATCGTAATTGACAGTCTTACCTATTCAAGGTAGTCGATAAATAAAATACCATACGCATGTAAAAATACGGCCGCCATCCCCTTGACAGCACTCTGTTATGCTTTTGGTCGCTTAAGGAGGTTCACCGGCTGCTGGTGCGACGTACACAGATGATGGCTGATTTAACTCTAGAGCATAATGGTGTATCCAAGTTTTGTCCATCGATACATATCGACGGAAAAAATCTATTTAACAACTCAAATCAGCGCTCAGAATCTTCGACTCAATGTTGTTTTTAGTCTACTGTGAGCACACGCGGCACCCACTTCTAAAGCAGCCTCATATTTTTTTTTCAGTTACTCGTACCTTTCAAAGGTTAGTAGTTACTAAAAAGAACATTAATTCTGTTGTTGAGTCACCATTTGTGTGTTAGATCGGGAACTTATCAGCCGATATATCATACCGTCGCTGAAGACTTGTTCTGAAGACTGAAGACTTTATCCTATCCTAAAAGTTGAAATAGTCGATATTGATCATTAAGGATTTTTTAAGTTAAAATAAATATCTCCTACCTCAACTTTTGAGGTATTGATTCTTCACAGCTCGGTGGCTCAGTCGTGAATGACGCTACTTTGACACCAACGCTCGTGGGTTCGATTCCCACACAAGGCAAACATTTGTGTGCATGAACATGTCTGTTTGTATTGGTCTGGGTATTTTCTATGTATAATAAGTGTATGTATTTACAAAAAAATAATGTATTTACGTAGTTTTTTTTTATACTACGTCGGGAGGCATACAAGCATACGGCCCACCTGATGTAAAGCGGGTACCGTAGCCTATTAACGCTTGCGATATATTAAGTATCACTCGCGCGATGCCTTCTCTGCTGCTTACACAGCAACTCCTTGGAGCTTACTGGTGACCTCACTCACACGCAGGAACACAACAACCCTCTAAGGAGTTGTTATTTGGCTGCGGTTTTCTGTGAGGTGGAGATACTTCCCCAGACGGGCTGCTTTGATGCGCCCTACCTCTCTTAAAAAACGTATGTTTATCAGTTATCTAGTACCCATAACACAAGCTTCGCTTACTTTGGGCTAGATGGCGCTGTGTAATTGGTCCGACAATATTTAAATATCTATTTAAAAATTTAAATTGATTCTTCACAGGCGATGAACTACAAACATTCGAATTAATTAACATCCATAAAGTCGTGACATGGCAAATATTTTTTTTGTTCACTATAATGTTCGATATTGGAGTAAATTAATGTTATCACCGAATAGTAAGCAGTGACACATCTACCTAATACTTGACTATTCTTTGTTAATACCTTGGTTGTTTCCCGTGGCGCACAATAGCCACGGACGGTGACACCAGGTATATAACTAACAGTGTTCTACGTCACGCCATCACTTCACCCCGAGTCTTCAGTTCCAATCACGTTCATCGCCATGATTATTCTTGCTAGCATTACCGTATTAGCTACAGTCTTCCAGGTAATATAGCAATTAGTCATATCTTAAATTTTATGTTACATTGATCCTGTGTTGTTTTCTACGTTTCTGAAATATTCGTCAATACGCTAAGAGGACGTTTTTCTTTGTTTATTAACATTATTACCGACATTATGAGGTCCTTACCCCAAAAAAAAATAATTTATTAATACGAAACGCAAGAAGATCTACAATCAATCATAAATTGCAAGCTTACAAAATACTATCATTAATGATAGGTTTTTTTAAATGAAAATTGTGTTTAATATTTTTCGCAATTTCGTGAAATTCAGTGAAAGTTAATTGAAAGGAGTATCTTTGTTTAAAATCTGATCCAGCAGTGAAACTCAATACTCCTTCTTATGATATTATCTTTCATTTATCACACGTAATTTTTTCTTATCTTGATATTTAATAACTGTAGTGAGACATTTTGATTCAGTACTATTAATTACACTAACCTGTAAATTGCGTGTAAAGACAATTGGTAACAAAATGTAATCTACTTTAATTCACTTTTATTCATTTCAGTTGTAAATTATTGGGGCAAATATTCAAATACTTAATAGTTCTATTGCTTTACAGACTATTTCATCCCAAGATATACCGCCACCACCACCATTTCCTTCAGATCTACCAGAAGCATGCAGAGGACCGCCAGTAAATGCTGTAAGTGTAAGAAACATATTAATTCTAAAATAAATAAGATTCTCGACGAGCTCGGTGGCGTAGTGGTTATTAAAGCTACTTTAAACTCAACTCACAGCTCGTGGGTTCAATTCCCAGACAGGACAAACATTTGTGTGCGTGAACATGTATGGTTGTACTGAACTGGGTGTTTTATATAATACATATATAAGTATGTATTTACAAAAAAAAAATGTATTTACGTATGTTTATCTAGGTCAAGTACTCATAACACAAGCTTCGCTTACTCCGGGGCTGCCTCGCACTGTGTAATTTGTCCGACAATATTTTTTTATTTATTTCTATGAGTATCGCCTAATAATTATTATGTAGAATGATGCTAGTTGGCACGAACTAATTTGTAGCGGAAGCACACAAAGAAGTTTAGATCAAATTGCCTGTAAATATGACTTTCGTAAAATAACACCACAATCTAATAACTATTTATTTGAAATATAATACCGTACTAAGTTAAATAAGGGATAGACTACAATATGTAATCGTAAGTTTCAAATTGTATCTCATAGAGTCGCCCACATGAATGCTGCAAGATCCCGCCCTTTTTCTCCGATGACGACTTCATTGAATGCGGTTTCAAGAAACACGGCGATGGGGGTGGGCCTGGACCAGGCGGTAGACGTGGCCCTGGACATAGACGTGGACCGCCAGATGTAAGTATAACTATTCACAAAGTTCTATAAAAAATAACACTGCTTGAAAGGGTGTTCTTCGCGCAATCAGCACACCCACCGGAAATAATGCCATAACAACTTACGCGCAATAAAATTGCCAGTTGTTACTTAAACCGGAGCAGTGATAACCTAATAAACTAGTAAATAACAGCAAGCTGTGTAGGCAGAGCTGATATTTTTTAAATTTAAAAAATATTTAAATATTTTATTTTTAATTTTTTAAAAATATATGGAACTCTGTACGACATCTAGCGACGAGTGCTGTTACTTTTTCTGTTGATGGGAGTGCAGTGCAGACTCTGCACTGCAGAGTGGCCGGCCATACGTTTTCCCATATGTTTTTTTTCTAATTGGAACGATTTTGGACCGTTCTTCCTCACCAACGAACATTTAAATTTCAAATTAAAGGATACAAAACTACAATATGTTAGCTATTAGTGTGTCGATTTTGGAGTTTCTCACTATTACCGTCTAAACGCTAGCTGGATGACATCAGTCTACCCCAAACGACAATTTTGAGGGTAATGTGGCTCCGCTGGCTATCGCAGCTCTGCCAATAAAGAAATGACCTATTGAGCCCTGGTTCTGAATCCTTGTATGAACCACTAAATTTGTATTTCCGGATTTACTTACATATTTGTAATTATCACTTGCTCGGCGGTAAAGAAAAACATCGTAAGGAAGATGAAATGATATTACGAAAGACGTATGACCTAACCAAAGAAAGGTCTGTTTTCCCTCTTTACTTAAACCTTATTTTGTTGTTACTTAAACCAGTTTACACCTGTTCCATGCCGATTAACAACAAATTACAACTCCCTGGAGGGTTGTTGTATTGCTGTGAATAAGTGAGATAAGTTTCACCAGTAATCTCCCTCAATGACTGACCTCACTGAATGACGAGCTCGGTGGCGCAGTGGTGGAACGCGCTGTTACGCTACTTTGACACCAACGCTCGTGGGTTCGATTCCCACACAGTACAAACATTTGTGTGCATGAACATGTCTGTTTGTCTTGGTCTGGGTATTTTCTATGTATAATAAGTATGTATTTACAAAAAAAAAAAATGTATTTACGTATGTTTATCAGTTGTCTAGTACCCATAACACAAGCTTCGCTTACTTTGGGGCTAAATGGCGCTGTGTAATTTGTCCGACAATATTTATTTATTTATTATTTATAATGCGCTAGTAATACTTCCCATATTGCAAGCATTTATAGGGCAACCACTATAATTCAAGTGGGCCGTATAGTTGATAGTTGAATAGGGGATGCAGTGCACAATTGATACTCATTGCTGGCGAAACATATGCAAGTTTGCCGCCGGCAGGGATTAAAAAAAAATAGAATTAGAAAATAAATAAAAAAAGCTAAAAAACAAATGTAAAAATAAGTTACTAGTATATTTTAGACGTGTTTAATATCTAATTGTTTTATTTTAGTGCTCCAAACAACTGTGTATGTTGAAGAAGTATGACCTACTCGACGATGAAACAACTGTGAGCTCTGAAAAAGTGACAGGTTTCTTAGAGAAATGGACAGAAACCAACCCAGAGTTCCAAGCGGCTATAGATACAGCAAAAACTAGATGTTTAGGCAAAGCCTTGCCTGGACCACCTCACATTTGCGAAGCCAATAAGCTAGTTTTCTGCATTAGCTCTACGTTATTTGAAGTGAGTATTCATATATCGATAGTACTACTATATTTTTAAGTACACATGTATGGAACACCTTAATATAACTGTATCAAGGATTATCTCGTCGAAATTGGCCTGAAGGTATCGCAGAATATTTTACAACTTTAACGAATAGTCAAGGTTTAATATGATCGATTTTCTAAATCAATATTACTAAAATTGACGAGCTCGGTGGCTCAGTCGTGAATGACGCGACTTTGACACCAACACTCGTGGGTTCGATTCCCACACAAGGCAAACATTTGTGTGCATGAACATGTCTGTTTGTCTTGGTCTGGATGTTTTAAGACAGGTAGGGCGCATCATAGCAGCCCGTCTGGGGAAGTACCTCCACCTCACAGAAAACCGCAGCCAAATAACAACTCCCTAGAGGGTTGTTGTGTTTCTGCGTGTGAGTAAATGGGTTGGGACCAAGCGAAGCAGTAATGATGCTGTGCTTGGTCCATACGGAGATAAGAGAGTGAACGATGCTGGTAAGTTACTTTTAGGCGTATGTATGGAACGAAACCTACTTGTGAGGAACACGCTCTTCCATCACAAGGATATTCACAATTACACATGGAAACGGAATGAACAGAAAAGTGTGATTGATTTGATTTGATAGATGGTCTTCGAAAGTCGTTAATGGATACAAGACTTCCTGACCGCGTTCGTAATGATGACATAACAGAGAGAGTTGCTCTGAAAAAGAGTGTCGGTGTTAAGATAAGAAAAGGTAGGTAGAAAGAATGCAGGATGAAAGAATTACGAAACAGATATACAATGCGAAAGTAGAAGGATGTAGGAGCCGAGGAAGACCAAGACTAACCTACCATGACCAAATTGGTAGTGTTTTGTCAGAAGGTGATGTCAGAAGCCCCAGCAACCGGCGGACATGCATGAAAAGAGCTATGAATGTTAGAGAAGCGAGTGAAGTGTGCAAGGACCAAGTCTTATTTTGCTCGGTTCTCTCTGCCTACCCCACAAGGGACCTGGCGTGAAGATATACAGACATACAAATAATTTTATTCAACGTATAACATTAGTCACAGAAGTATTATGAGACATAATGTTAACTTTAACGAATAGTCAAGGTTTAATATGATCGATTTTCTAAATCAATATTACTAAAATTGACGAGCTCGGTGGCTCAGTCGTGAATGACGCGACTTTGACACCAACGCTCGTGGGTTCGATTCCCACACAAGGCAAACATTTGTGTGCATGAACATGTCTGTTTGTCTTGGTCTGGATGTTTTAAGACAGGTAGGGCGCATCATAGCAGCCCGTCTGGGGAAGTACCTCCACCTCACAGAAAACCGCAGCCAAATAACAACTCCCTAGAGGGTTGTTGTGTTTCTGCGTGTGAGTGAGATTACCAGTAAGCTCCCAAGGAGTTGCTGTGTAAACAGCAGAGGAGGCATCGCGCGAGTGATACTTAATATATCGCAAGCGTTACCCGCTTTATAGGCTAGGGTATCCGCTTTACATCAGGTGGGCCGTATGCTTGGATGTCTCCCGACGTAGTATAAAAAAAAAATACTCCTGTCTACCAGACTATTTTTCTCATCCCAGTAGTAGGATAGATCTGGGGGTTTCACATTGCCAATCATATTCCAGTTGAAATCTTTTTTTTATTTATTTTCTCCTGTTAAAATACATAGTCACACTTCATGAAATTCGCCAATCTGCTAAGCAATTTGTTGTCGAAAAAAATCACCGCTCATTATGGTTAGTCTGCAAATACATCCTATTATATACGAGTAACTAATATAGTTTTCATTCGGATGCCATACATTTTGAAAGTTATTTGTCAAAATTTATAGACTCTGACAGATACCTTTACGAATCCGTTTCAAACGTGGCTTTCCGAGGCAATGTCAATCCTCCGTGGTCTAATTTCATGTGAATTCAACCGACACGGTGACTAGACCAGATTTTATTGTATGCTCGACGAAACTTTAACAGTTTTATGGTAATTCAATAATTAGATATGGTGTTAGTTTGGATCATTAAATTTCACTGCACAGTTACTACAATGGCAGCTTTGAGCCCAAGGGTTGTGGATTCAAACATTTGGTGGCCAAACATTTGTATACCTAAACATGGGTAGGTCTTGTTCTATCTATCTACCTATAACTTCTCGCCAAGTTCCTCGTCTTTTAAGTATATATTTATATACCAGAAGAAAATTTACATATGTAGATCAGTTAACTTGTATCTGTAGTACATGCTTTGCTTTTTTGAGACTAAATGACGCTGTGTAATTCATCGGGTAAAAATATTACAATATAAATATTTTTTTGGGGTCGATACCAGAAGCGTGCATACCGCGACCTTGCCAGTCCAACACTGTTGACTACAATTCTGTACTCAAAGCCCACATTGCGCGGATTAGTGCGTCCCCGACGCACACCGATCCGCCCTTGTCGGTGCGAAATTAGTTGCATGCGGCGGTGGGGGGCGGCACCCACCACGCAACGCCCAACCCGGCGGGTCGAGGAGAGCTGAGTGTCGTATAGACACATGAAATGTGAGAGGTGGATTAAAAGATAAGATGATATATATGATATATAATATGATATGATGAGTTGATAGATATAATGAACGAGAGAGCTTTGCATGTGTCAGAGACTAATCGAAAGGGAAGCGACACCGAAGATCTGCCCGGTGGCATGATGGCCCTGTGGTCCGAGGTGAACCAGGACGATCATGCCAGCGCTGGCGTAGGTATCATGCTTTCATCTCACTTGGCCGCCGGTGTGAAAGATTACGACTTAGTAGGTCCAAGACTTATTTGGGTCAATATAAAACTGGGGATTACGCGAGTCTTTTTGGCTACACTATATGCTCATGTGAGCTCTGCTGATACCCAGGAGCACCAGAAGTTTTGGGAGACTATAAGACGTGTTTTGGATTTGGCTGAAGCGAATGAATGGATAATTGTGTGGTGATCTAAATGGGTTGGGACCAAGCGAAGCAGTAATGATGCTGTGCTTGGTCCATACGGAGATAAGAGAGTGAACGATGCTGGTAAGTTACTTTTAGGCGTATGTATGGAACGAAACCTACTTGTGAGGAACACGCTCTTCCATCACAAGGATATTCACAATTACACATGGAAACGGAATGAACAGAAGAAGTGTGATTGATTTGATTTGATAGATGGTCTTCGAAAGTCGTTAATGGATACAAGACTTCCTGACCGCGTTCGTAATGATGACATAATAGCGAGAGTTGCTCTGAAAAAGAGTGTCGGTATTAAGATAAGAATAAGAAGCATTCTTTCTACCTGCCTTAGAAAGAATGCAGGATGAAAGAAGTACGAAACACAAATACAATGCGAAAGTAGAAGGATGTAGGAGCCGAGGAGGGCCAAGACATACCTACCATGACCAAATTGGTCGTGTTCTATCAGAAGGTGATGTCAGGAGCCCCAGCAACCGGCGGACATGCATGAAAAGAGCTATGAATGTTAGAGAAGCGAGTGAAGTGTGCAAGGACCAAGTCTTATGGCGCTCGGTTCTCTCTGCCTACCCCGCAAGGGACCTGGCGTGAAGATATACAGACATACAAATAATTTTATTCAACGTATAACATTAGTCACAGAAGTATTATGAGACATATCGTAACATATTTGTACTTAAAACATATGCAGGTATAGCAATTGTAAACGTTGAATGAGTCTCCAATCAGCATAGTGCCGTAATTCGGTTCGATCTAATAAAAACGTGTTAAAGTATGTTATACGAGGACCTGAATGGCACCTTGGTGCATCAAATCTATTTGCTAATGGGATAAGTTTATTTGACTCGAGGTCTCTCCAGCTTAGAAGCGTATATTAAGCTTTATCTATTGACAACAGACGACAGTCCTTAAGCTAAGTGAATGGCCTTAAGGCAACTTGAACACTATGGCCTCCATTAATTTGCAATTAAGCAGGATTCTGAAGTATGCTCTTGACGCCCTTCGGTTGAAGTAAGACTCGTGCCCCTGCAGAATCAATACGAGTTAATGTGGATAAAAATATGTTTTCCATATAGAAACAGTATTACTGCGACATAGTTTAACATTTAAATTGTTTTCAGGAATGCCCGACATGGGAAACGACTGACGGCTGTAAGAATTTGAAAGACCATATGACCGAATGCGCACCGTTCTTCAAACCGAGGTCGGAGAACAAAATCTAACATTTTAACAAATTGCTGCACTTTCAGAAAATGTATAGAGCTCTACGAGACGACTATGTATAGTCTTAGAGACGATCTTTGGTTCGTTGATCACAATTTATTCTACTAACATCTTGAATCAAAAGGCACTAAAAGAGAATAAGAGATGTTGCGCTTAACATTGTGAATACTCGTAAATCAGGCACGTAGACAGAGAATATGTATGAAGTATCACGATTACTAGCTTCTATACATTTATTGAAAGTTTCACAGCTATCATTTTTATACAGTATTATACTTTATTTTTTACGAGGTTACTGTGATTGGTATGTCTATGTAAATAAAAAATAATTCATTATAGCAGTGTTTCAATCGATTACTATGTTTTTCCGGCCTTTTGTCAAGTCCTTGTATTGGTAATTATACAGTCGTGAAGCGAGTGATCAATTAACTATTATGTAACTAATTACGGAAGCTGAAAATGATATCTTACGACGAGCGATGTCGACATATTCATTTTATGCCGTTTTGTGTGGCAAACAAGCATATGGCCTGCCTAATTTTTAACTCGCCGACGAAACATCAATAATCTCAACAAAATAACAGCAGTTTAGTTGCTACCAAGTGAAATCCTGCTCCTGATATCACCTTCTGATAGAACACGACCAATTGGTCATGGTAGGTAGGTCTTGGCCTTCCTCGGCACCTACATCTTTCCACTTTTGCGTTTTACATCTGCTTCTCCATTCTTTCATCCTGCATTCTTTCTACATGGCCGAACCAACGGAGCATGCCTCTTCTTATTTTAACACCGACACTCTCTTTCAGATCAATTCTGTTTCTAACGTCATCATAACGAATACGGTCTACAAGTGTTACGCCATAAATTTTGCGCAATGCTCGCATTTTGACCGCGTTTGTACTTTCATGCTCTCTTTGTCTTACCCAGCTCCATAAGTAAACGTTGGGACCAGCACTGCATTGTGTATAGGGAGCTGCACCTTCTGGCTCAGGTTTTTAGCCAAGAAGTTTTCCCAACGCTCCATTCACACTATTCCCAGCATACACTCGTCTCTCTACATCAGCGGTGTACCTTCCAGCCCTGCTGAAAGCGCATCCAAGATATACAATCTTATCTACTTGTTTGAACACTTCATCATCAACCGTAATTCTTACATTGGTTCTGGTTACTTCTTTTTCTCTTTGTCTTCTTCGCATTCAATAGTAAGCCTTTCCCCATACAATCGTCTTTTATCATTGTAATCAGTGTTTGCAGTTCAGATGGTGTTTCTGCGAATATCACAGCATCGTCTGCATACAGCAGACAGTTCAACACTAGTTCACCTATTCGAATATTATCATATAAACTCAAAATAATGTTATTCTAAGTTTTTCATATGTGTGTTATGAAATCTTGTTTCTTACCAAATTTCATCATTCTACATTATTTGTATATATACAAATGATTTCTAGCCATGCAAACACAAAGACAAGAGTCAAAGGGTTCGTTTTTACGAATGCCTTTAAGATAAATTCCTAGAAATCTTATGCGACCTCCTTTATTTCATGAGGTCGGTTCAAAAAGTAAAACCGAACTCATTGAACTATATCTATAAATATATCTTTCCATTTATAGCTCCAGGCCAAATCTCTTGCGGGTCTGTGCAAAGAGATCTGAGCGCCATTAAACTCGATCCTTACACACCTCTTCTTTAACATTCATCTCTCTAAACTATTTTTTATATAAATGTTTCAAATGCCGTAGTTTTTCAACAAGCACTTACAATCCTACCTTTAACTCAGATACATGTCATTGTTGTAAAATAACACGTCGTATCTGATTTCTGGTTAAATATTTTTGAAACATCGTCCACGTTTTGAAAATATACGCTCCGTCAATAACCAGCTCTTAATAACATATTCCATACATTCACCTTCTGTTCATATAACGACATGAACATCATTTTGAAATATTTGTGCTTTATATTTCTAGGAGTATCAGTTCATGTAAGTAGTCACATAAATTATTATCTATTAGGTTATAATTATGAATCTTTTTTTTAACTGTCGCCATGGAGGCAAATATGTACGAGATCTTCGTCTGTGCTTCATTGGTTCGAACACTTAAAAATAATGCAGGAGGAAAGGATGTATGTAGAAGCCGAGGAGTTCTTGTGGTAGTCTTTTCAGCATATACGGTGAATATATAATTCGCAAAGTCGTCGAAGACTAGAATAAAGGCTTTGCGGTGAGTGGTAAGCGCATTTGCAAATTGCTGTATATGAATGATATAGTTCTCCTCGGGGAAGCGGTTGGATATACAAAACATCCAGGGCATTGTTACTGACACTACAGACAAATTTAATTGGGAGCAAATATAAATAACGAAGGCAGCTATGTCCGGAAGATGAAACGCAGAATAGCTATGGTTAAGGACGCTATAACACGCCTTCAGAACACCTGGAGAAATAAGGGAATAAGCTGCTAGACAAAAGTTCGCTTTGCCAGAGTCCTTGTAGAGACGTCGACAATCCGAGCAAGAGAGAGACAGAGAATAATGCATTCGAAATTTGATGTTGGAGGCATCACATTTTAATGCATCTATTGGCGTTCAATGCTTTAAAGACCATGGATGATCAAACGTACAAATGTAACTATTCTGTTCCAACTTGGCATTAGGTAAGACCTATTCATCACATGACTGCGACGTGTACTTTTCAATTTCGGCCAAAATGCGAAAAGGGCATGGCAATCTTGAAATATTGGTCATTGTTAGCAACACCTCGTTGATATGAAAAGGAGAAGCTATCTTCTCATCTAAATTTTACCGGGAAGTGGGGGCTACTTCGGACCGTAACCGATGGACGCAGATTGTCCATTTGAGGGGTTCCAGTGACCATATTGGAGGAACCAATTGCAGGCAGAGGTGGCTTTTGAGTGTATCGAAAAACAGCGTTTTCAATGCACATAAAGGCTGTCAGTATTGTGTCAGTATTTTTGTTGAAGGTATGTCCATACTCCAGTAGTTAGATGAGTATTAATTATCCTTTAATATAAATAAATTAACAATAAAATGATTCTATAATATCCCGTACATGTTATACTTTTCCGTGCAGGTGAGAGGGCAATTGATTAATACATTTGATCCTCCACAAAGACCTGACAGATGTCAAGCCCCCATAGATCTCTTAGTGAGTATGAATAAAAATAAATGGCTACACTATACGGGCAATCTGATCTATATTTATTTGTGCGGCGTCGCTACGAGTGAGATTTTTTTATATAACATCGGGAGGCAACCATACGGGGGAATCTTAGCCATACAAAAACCATTGCTTGCGAGTTGCTACCATAGCTGCTAAGACAGCTTTTCCCCAATACCTCACTATTCATGCACTAACTACGTAAACAAGTAGATCAAATTGCCCGTAAACTTGAATCTGTACTAATTATACTGCTCACTATATCTATGATTTTAAATACTTACCATCTAATGACGACGTCCTGTCCTGGCCCACAGTTTGGTTTTACAACTGCATCGCTATCATTTATTTCCGAAGTAAATATTAGCCTACATGTTCTGCTAGAATATAAACTATTGACTTGTCAAAGTTTATCAGACTTTAGATACTAGTATATTGTATGATAATATTATATATATAAGTGACCAACGAAATGATGGAGGAGACATATAAAATTCAACATACAACCTTTTACTTCTGTATCAATAGTCAGAGTCCATATGCATCGATTCATCGAAGTATTATACTACACAAATTGGACTTTCCTACGATTACGATAAACGTCTTACGAAATGGACGATGTCACCTGAAAGGGTTTCATTATGTGCCCGGAGTAATAAATCTGATAAAAGTAAAAATAAATATATGTATTTTGTAAAAAATAATTATTTATTGGTCATGTTTTCCTCCACCTATCCCGCAAGGGACCTGACGTGAAGAAATAGATAGATAGTTTCCCCACACATGTATACCACTGCCATGCACCAGACTATAGGTATGCCAGCAAAAAGAATTAAAGAGAGGTAGGGCACTTCAAAACAGTGTGACTGGGGCAGTACCTCCACATCACAGAAAACTGCTGCCAAATAACAACTCCTTGGAGGGATGCTGTGGTAAATAGATCCAGCTAATATCGATATTTTCAATTTAGTGAAATTTGGCAACTTCTCAATACAATGTTCTTTCTTTGATGACTTTCACTCTTCAAAGACAATGTTTCTTTTTTTTCTTTTTTATCAGTGTATTTAACTGCAATGGAGAGAGAAAAACCAAACTTAGCGTACTAGGAAGTGGTGTGCAATAGCTAGGACGTAATAATTATAGTGTTACAGCTTGCCATGATAATTATTCTAATCGTGTAGTACCTATATACAGTCCCTTGTGGTTCCAGTATCGTCAATGCTGCATATTTCCTCCGTTCTTCGCTAGGGACATCGCAAGGGCATGCGGCGCTATTTTCAGTCTTATGTACATTGACAAAAATACCAATGTCACGGGTCTCAAGAGGACCGCACCCTCAGGAGTAAGTGACTGCATTTAAAATAAGTATATTAATGATAATGATTATCATCTTTATTGCAAACTATAGAGTTAATGTGTTCGTAGCAATTGTGATTAAAATTGAGTTAATATTTTTAATTCATACTTGAAAATAATTTCATTATTTTATTAGACCCATACTTACTTCTACCCGATGTCTTGGATGGGGCAGTCCGGTATAGCAGCAACCATTTTCACCAGTTTAATGGTTGTATCCATACTGTCATTACACTATAAATACCTATAGTTTTTACCCCTAAGGTGACAAACAAGCGTACGGCCTGCCTGATGATAAGCAGTTACCGTAGCCTATGGACATTTCCAACACTAGGGGTGTCGCTCTTGCGTTGCCGACCTTGTAAGGACCTCTTCACGCCTTTCTTGAGAACCTCATACTGTAGTCCCTTGGGAGAACCTCGGCAGGGAGCTCATTCCACAACTTAATACTCGTAGTTCTCAGTAGAAAACTTCTCAGGAACCGCACAGTACGCGACCATTGCGGCGCCAGAGTATGAGGATGAACTCCCAGCTGTCGGCGAGCTGTGCGATTGTAAAACGAGGCTGTTGGCATCATATCGAACAACTCCTCAGAACACAACCCATTGAACAATCGATAGAAGGTATCACGCGAGTGAGCTCAGAGTAACCACATTTATTTGAAGTAGAAATGATTCTACGTGAGACAAAATAATTAGTATCCCAACTATTTTTTTTTCATACAACGTTGGGAGGCATACAAGTTATTTCTATTGGTTTCAGTGTAACCATTGGCGCTGTATCTTACGAAGATATGCATTATTAAATAAAGAGGGTTATGTCGACGATGAAAAGTATTATGAACACCTCGACAGCTGGGTAGATTTAAACCCAGAATTTGCTACGGTCATGCTAGGAGCTAAATCCCTCTGCAAAGAAGATTACAGAGTCTTTATGCCTCTTGATGTCTGTGAATTCTCCAAGTTTCAAATGTGTATAAGAAACTATATTACCTTGGTAAGTTTTACTCATGAAGGAAATTACATGGTTAAAATATTCTCCTAGTCTAGTAGACTCATCGCTGAGATATTTAGGCGATCACGGCGTTTCTGTGAGTGCAGAATGCCTTGTTTTCGGTTTGTGATTTTACTGCTATTTATTTTATAGTTAAACGTCTCCCGTGTTACTTTGCTATTGAACAATCAACAGGCACTTTGTTTGAAGCATTCGTAATTTTAAAATACACTGACCCGTATGGACGTAGCTTGATATCTAATGCGAGAAAAAATTCTGAACAACGTTTCTAAAACCTTAACGACATTAAATACCACGTAGGGTGACAAACAAGGGCGCGGCCTCCTTCATGTGAAACTTGTACCGTAACTGGAACTTACCGGTAACCTAATTCACACGCAGGCGCAGGGAACAACCCTATGAAGAGTTGTTATTTAGCTGCGGTTTTCTGTGAGGCGTAGGTACTGCTCGCATTGACGCTATTCATTTTAACTTTGGTTAAATACTTTCATGTATGGAAAACACGGTACTGAACCGATGACCCAACGTGCTTTCCGGAGTTCGGATGATCTCGAGGTAACTACTACATCATCAGACGGGCTGCGGTCGCCGCTGCTTAACTAGCGTGTTTGATTAACCCGACACCTGTTACGACGCCATTGAACGCCAGAAAATGTTATCCAAATGGAGCTTCTGTAAAAAATATATTTTTCACCTCACGGAACACAGTAATCAAACAGGATACTTGTAATTAGCACAGGTTTATTTAAAGGATATTATCCTTATCCTAATGGATAAGATATCCATTGTCATTTAGCTGTTAGACTCCCAAATAATAAATAAATAAAAAGTCGGCGGTTTGTTTTGTAGTTGCGTTTCAGTAAGCTCCCAAGAAGTTGCTGCATGAGTAGCGGGTACGGATGATGCAATTTTTGGGAGCGCTGATAGTTTTCGTTTTTTATATTGTAATACAATGTCGGGAGGCATACTAGCATACGGCCCACCTGATGTAAAGCAGTTACCGTAGTAATGGCCCCTCTGCTGCTTACACAGCAACTCCTTAGGAGCTTACTGTTGACCTCACTCACACGCAGGAACACAACCCAGGGCTGCTTCGATGCGCCCTACCTCTCTTAAAACATCCAGACCAAGATAAACAGACATGTTCATGCACACAACTGTTTGTCTTGTGCGGGAATCGAACCCACGCGCGTTGGTGTGAAAGTCGCGTCATTCACGACTGAGCCACCGAGCTCGTCACAGCAGTAACCCCTTTACACCATGTTTGCCTCCCGACGTAGTATAAAGAATCCATTTATGTCCAAAATGCTTGCATGTGAAAACTAATAACTGGTTACACAGCTATAGTTGAGAGCAGTGACGAACTTGTGTGAGTGTCCTCGAAAGGTTCTGGTGCAAGAAATATACCAACGTCTAACTTTCGTCAATCATACTGTCAGTCAGCGGCGGACTGACAGCGAGTCCCGGAAGCTGATTACAGTATGATTGACGAAATACCATACGATATTTACTCCTATAATTTATGATTGCTTGACACAGAAATGAAATCCAGATTTTCGTCAATCATTTTCCAGTAATCAGCAATCATCTAATTACAAAACAGGGTAACCGTTATATTCGTAATTGGCAAAATTGACAGCGACATTCACTAAATATGCCTAGCACCGTAGATTGCGGTTTCCTGCATTCCTGAACGAGACATGTACGTGATCATCTGTTTGTATTAGTCTACTGTGTACTATAAGTAACTATTCACAGGAATAAAATAAATAGTGCCTAGTAGATGGGGTGTAATTTGTTGTGTAAATATCTGTGAAAACTTCGCATGTTTCCATATCATTTGCAACTTTTGGTAGATATGATTTGTTAACTGAACTTACTGAATTTATTGTGTTTATGACAAAAATAAAATTTGTGCAATAATTTTCGGGCATTTTCAAGTAGCACATACTTACTTTGGTTTGTGACGCAAAGATCTTAACACAGGGCCACATTTTAAATTCATACGTGCACAATTGTGACAAATTTACACTTGAATTATAGGTTTTATCAGCTACTATTATATTACTATCCCCATTACATTTTTAAAATTATAGCCGCGGCCACGCTAATTTTTAATTTGCTAATTTCGGAAACTACTGTACGGATTTTTCTACAGTTCATTCATTAATTCATTCATATGAAGAGATATTATTAAAAAGGTGCAATTTACGAACATGCTGCAATCACCTAGTGTATAAACACTTGAACAAAAAAATGAACTATACGAAAAGGCTTTCAAAATCAAATAGAGACTTTTCGGCTTTTTTGTATAAATTCGGTTTTTTTTTCAGGAATATTACCAATATGCCGCTGCCTGATTATTTAAGGTGTAAGCTGAAAAGTAGTGGTTTGCTCGATGAACAAATATATTCCATACTTTTTTTTCGATCATACCTATAGGTGTCGCAGTGGCATTAATATACTATTACTATAGTACCATAGCTTCCTTTCTTTTACTGTCACATAACAGCTACCAACCGACATACTGAAATTTGATTTGTTTTCATACTTTCAACTACGTAACTACTGTTCTAAATTGAGCGTAATTGACAAATAAACCATGTGTTTATCTATCTCTAATTTACCACGATTATAATAAAGTTGCTTTTTCTAACTAATTTCAGGATTGTCCAGCGACTAGAAATACGGTGGAATGTCACGAACAACGAAAGTTTTATGATGCGTGTAAAGAGTTCTTTTATAAAAAATGATAATTAAAAACTAAATGTTATATAATTTAAATAAATAAAAAATATTTTTACTCAAAACATCGATTTTATTCTAAGAAACTATAATGACAATAAAATGACAATGTTTCTCAAACACACTACCTAAATACTATTGCAATATAACCTACGCAACATTCAACAATGATGCCATTTTTTTGTACACATAAATGATATGAAATTAAGATATGGGTACTAGACGTATGCTCGAAAGCTGCTTTGCAGTAACGGCACTTATTCTGTACCGATATACTTAAAATTAATACTGTCACGTAAAATCATGGATTTACGACATTTATTTATCACACGCGCCAGTATAACCCTTATCACTTCCCTTTAAGGATTTAATTACACTAAACTAGCAGTCTTTTTCTAACGTCTTCAAGGCAGAAGTCGTGGATTATATCGACCAACATACAGTATCATCCCAGAAGGGTTATGCCTCACAAAATAGAGGAACGGTCTGTCGAATCTTAAACGTGCTGGTTGGGCGTTTCGAGCGGGCAAACGCGCTTGCCGTGGCCTAAGATGCAGTGGTAAATGCATAGCTTCACCAACGTCATGTGGGTCATGGAAAGCCCTTTGATAGTCTCTTGGTTCGTCCCAATCAGTCGCCCATCTAGATGTACGTCGTCTTTGTGACGCGGCCATAATTTCAGGATAAACTTCAACGTGGTGTTGATCTCCAACAATACCCTCACCACATGTTACAAATGTAGTTGATTGAATCATATCTGATAAATAAAGATCCTTAGACGGTCCGTTCAAACCACCCAAATCAGCATGCTCAGCATCAAACAAATCTTTCAATCCCATTCTTCTTAATGTTGATGAGATATTGAAGACCGATTTGTGTGAATATCTAGGAATTTGCAGCTCCAAGCCAATGCGAGGTAGCAACGTACGTAAGAGACGATTCCATGTCGGCGTTGATGGATTAGAATCTAATAGACGTTGTTCTAACGCTTCGAGATCTTCAGAGTGAACCACGTTGCCTTGCTGGCCAGGCATAAGGAACAATGTGCTGATGACCGAATTGGTGTTCCCCAAAGCAGCGGCGGTAGCGTCAAGGACTGGATCATACCCAGCTAAGAAACCAGTCCTGTAAACAACAGCTGGCACAGGTACCAAACGCCTTTGACGGACATTCGGCGATACGACAAAATACATTTCGCCATCTCTTCCTTCGACGGAGGATCCAGAACAATCGGTCTGAAAATTACCAAAAGAAAAGTTTCATTACAATGTATCATAAAGACATATAACTACAATATTCAACCGCAGATTAAATGTAACCTTAGACTAAACATAAGCAAGTTTCAGAACGCACGTAGCACTAATGTTTCGTAGAGTCAACCGTAGGTTTATACTTAATCATGTTAACTATTATCACTACTTTGTCAACCTATTGCTTACGGCTATTAGAGGTCGGTTATCAAAAGCTAACATATACCAGTCTGCCAAAATTACGCTAGTGTAATCAGCCTATCTATCAATAACTTCAAGCGAAATCCGTTGCGGGATAGGCAGAGAGAACCAAGCGCCACGTGAGTCGATCTTTACATACCTCATTTGCTTATTAGCATTCATTACTCGCATGCATACTCGTTGGTTTCTAAGGTTCCTGAGATCACCTTCTAATAAAAGACGATCAATTTGGTCATGTTAAGTAGGTCTTGGTCTTTCTCGACTTCTACATCCTTCTACTTTCGCGTTGTATATCTATTTCGTTATTCTTTCCCCCTAAATCCTTTCTACATGTCCGAACCAACGAAAAACCACGAGAAGACCGAGAAACTAACAATCCGACACTCTCATTCAGACCAACTCTGTTTCGAATACGCTCTACAAGCGTTACGCCACAAATTTTGCGCAACGCTCACATTTCGACAGCGTTTATCCTTCTTTCATGTTCTCATATCCAGCTCTCGCTTCCATAAGCAAGCGTTGAGACGAGCACTGTATTGTGTATAACGAGCCGTGCCTTCAGGCTCAAGCTATTACTGCCAAGAAATTTTCTCAACGCTCCATTCGCACTATTCCCAGAACTTTCCACATGAGAGGTAAGCCTTCCATCTCTGCTGAAAGCGCAAACAAGATATATAATTTTTAAGAGCTCGGTGGCGCAGTGGCGTAACACGTTGTTACGTTACTTTGACTCCAACGTTCGTGGATTCGATTCCCACGCATGATGAACATTTGTGTGCATGAACATGTCTGTTTGTCTTGGTCTCGGTATTTTAAGAGAGGTAGGGCGCATCGAAGTAGCCCGTGTGGTGAAATACCTCCACCTCACAGAAAACCGCAGCCAAATACCAACTCTCTAGAGGATTGTTGTATTCCTGCGTGTGAGTGAGGTCACCAGTAAGCTCCTATGGAGTTGCTATGTTAACAGCAGAGGTGGTATCGCGCAAGTGATACTTAATGTATTGCAAGAGTTTTTAGGCTACGATAACCGCTTTACATCAGGTGCGCCGTATGCTTGCATGTCTCCCGACGTTGTATAAAAGAAAAATCTCATCCACTTGTTCCAACACTTCATCATCAACTGTAATAAAAACGTTGGTTCTGGTTTCTTCTCTTTCAAATACCATTATCTTTGTTTTCTTCGCATTCAATAGTAAGCCTTTCTCCATACAATCATCTTTCATCATTGTGATTGCCGTTTGGATGGTGTTTCTACTAAACAATACGGCATCGTCTGCTTTTTTTTATACCACTACGGTGGAAAACAAGGGTATGGCCTGCCTGATGGTAAGCAGTTAGCGTAGCCTATAGGCATTTGCAACACCAGGGGTGTCACTCTTGCGTTGCCGACCCTGTAAGAACCTCTTCGCGCCTTTCTTGAAGAACCCCATACTGTAGTCCCTTGGGAAAACCTCGGCAGGGAGCTCATTCCACAACTTAATAGTTCTCGGTAGAAAACTTCTCGTGAAGTGCACAGTACGCGACCATTGCGGTTCCAGTGTGTGCGGATGAACTCCCAGCCGCCGGAAAAGCTTAAAGCAGACAGTTCACCACAAGGTCACCCATACGTAATCCTGCATTCGTTGCCCTTATCCTATGCAGACAACTATCGAGATACTGAATAAAGCCTAATAGATAGCAACCTTCTTTAAGACTAATTTTGTCATTCAATTAATGTGATATGCTGCCATCTATCCGCATACAGGTTGAGCAATCCTTGTAAGTGGACTGCACTGCACAGTGCAGTGAACCCTGAATCCCATATTTCAGCAATATGTACCACAGTTCCTTTCACACAACTATATCAAACGTTTTCTCAAAGCAAAACAATTACAAAATATCAAACTGATCGCCCTACAGCTGGCGCAGTCTATGCGTCACCCCTTCCCTTAATACAAGGGCACGATAACTGCGCATCTCCAGTCCATTGGGATTGCTTAAGTACCAGAAGGCGTCCCGGATGTAAGTGCCACTTAGTTTTATCATCTCAGCTGTGATCATATCAATTCCCACTGACTTTCCATTTTTCAAGCTTCGAATCAACCATTCAATCTAATCAATACTTATACCTTCATCGGACGTCGTCAACGTGAAGTGAGCTTCAAATTCACTCTCAGTGCCAACGTCCGCGGCACATTCATTTTGACGACATCAGTGGCGTAGCGGTGAAACGCTCTGTTACGCACTTTGACACCGACGCTTGTGGGTTCGATTCCAATATAGGACAAACATTTGTGTAAATGAACGTGTCTGTTTGTCTTGGCCTGGGTGTTTTTTCTTAAAAATACTCAGGCCTCTTGAGGTAGGGCGTATCTAAGCAGAACGTCTAGGGAAGTACCTTCACCTCACTGAAAACCGCCGCCAAAAACAATTCTCTAGAGAGTTGCTGGGTTCCTGCGTGTGCGTGAGGTCTCCAGTAAGCAGTAAGAGTTGCTGTATCAGCAACAGAGGTGGCATTGCGCGAGTAATACTTAATGTATCGCAAGCGTTTATAGGCTACGGTGACCGCTTTACATCAGGTGGGCCGTATGTAGGTATGCCTCCCGACGTCGTATAAAAAAAATCATATATTTCTTCATAATATTCACTGCGCTGTTCTAACACTTCCTGAGTGTTAACAAGGATGACATCAGCTTTAGACTTTATATTGTCCATTGTGAATGCCGACGACCCACCCCGAGTCAAAGGTTTTCGTCAGACTCTTTTACTCGTTCATAATTTTGTCTTTCACGCTACTCTTTCACTAATGCCTTGGTTTCATTCTTGCGTAGACGGTACACTTCTTTCATCTTCTCTCTCGTACTTTCATTTAAATGTAAATATGATACATAATCCAGTCACACTTTCCTCTTTCTTGCTACGGAAGATTCAACCACCGCATCCCACCACGCATCTCCTTTCAACGTTTTATACTTCTTTGCGCATCCACATGCTTCTTTTGCACTATCCCCCGTACTGTCTTTCAGAACTTTTCAGCAATCATCCACATCTGACAGGTAAGGCTTGAATTCGCAAGTCTTTCGCGTACTTGATCTCGTTCTCCTTACACTTTCGTCTTGCAATTTTTCGCTCCTTATTCTTTCATAATCTCCGAAAGGGATACGCACTCGCCAGTGCCTCCATTTCTTGAAAAGTCCCACAAACCGACATATTACCAGGTAGTGGTCCGTTTCAAGAGTGATCCCTCTAAAGGTTCTTGTATCCATTATAGTATATCGGAGACGTCTATCTATTAACATCAAATCAATCACACTTTTTTGGTCATTCCGTCCCTATATATACGTGTGAATACCCTTAAGATGAAATAAAGTATTCGACACGAGGTTTCGTTCCATAGATAGATAAATCTAGAATTGACCTGCTTCTTTCACTCTATTATCTCCGTAGGGACCAAGAGCAGTTTCATAGCTGTCTCGTTTGATCTGAACCCAGTCATTCGAATCTACTCACATAATCACTCTATTATTCCTCTCAACTAAATCCAGAACATCCTTCACAGATTCCCGAAGCTTCTCTAGTTCTTGAGCATACGCTGAGCTTACGGGATCGTATGCTGCAATCAGAAATAATCGCCTAATGACCAGTTTTATGGGAACCCAGAGAAGTTTAGGCCCTAACAAACAGTATTTTCTTACACTAGAGGCCAAGCGGGAGGAGAGTACGACACTTACACCAGTACCCGTGATCGTCCCGGTCTAACCCAGACCATAGAGCCATCACTCCACCTGGTAGATCATCGGTGTCGCTCCCCTTGCGCTTAGTTTCTGTCACACACAAAACATCTAAGTATCGCTCATTTATTACGTCCATCTTGTTCACCTTATTACTCATTCCACATCTCACATTCCACGTGCCTATGCAGCACTCGCTCGCCTCGACCCGGCGGATTTTGCGTTGCGTGGTGGGTGGTGTCCCCCACCGTCGTATGCAGCTACATTCGCACCAACGGGGCGGATCGGCATGCGTCGCCTCCGAGAGTCACCCTGATCCGCACATCGGTGCACTTTCGAGCTAGAACTGCAATCTAATTCATTGGTAGCGGTAGCGAGCGAGCGCGCTTCTGGCACATGACCCCCTAATATCCGTAAAACCGTATAATGCCGCATTGCATATATGCATCTTAAAACGCATGAGAGAAATAACCCATGGAGAACAGTAGAGAATATTTTGCAATAGTAAATCAATTCACCGCTACGGGCCAGGGGATAAAACGTAATGTGGCATGTCAATATGGTAATACACCATATTGTCACGCCAGCTTTCAGAAACCGATTTGTAGGGTATCGCATTGATGCAAAGATAAATGGGTCGATTTTTAATTATGGTGAAATGGCGTTATTTTTTTATATTTATAGTGTTTAATATTAAAAGAGCAATATAACACATTGACACAGGACACTGTTCATACCCTATGAGTGTACTTATAAATACTCCAAGAGGTTAACAAATTCGGCTATACTTATATTATTATAATTTTAGTTATTTTCGGTTAAACTATTTTGTAACAGACAGTTTCTTACGCCTTATCTCGCCTATATTTTTATATTTAACTCCGAAAATCTTATATTCCATTTATATATTCGAGAATTATTGATTTCTTTGTTTGATATTAGATACCAATGAACAATTTTCAAAGATCAAAAAAATTGTCTAAAATTATTATTACGATACATATAAAGCTTTGAAATCCTATTCCTAAATAGCATCATATATTAAAATCCTGTAAATTTTTTTTTTCTGTTAACTTAATCAAAACTTAGGGTTGCTTAATGTTTCAATTAAATTTTTTGATGGGCATATAATAGAAATAAAAAAATATAGTTACCTCAAAAATGTTAGCGGAGAATGCTGCTAACGGGGGTTGCATATTAATGTTGTCAGTTTTAATGTATTCTAATATTTTACCCCACGTATATCTCTTTACTAACAGATTTGTCCTTCTTCTTATTTTATCACCAATCAGCTTAAAGTCTATCTCTTCCACGTGACCATTATAAAATTGTTGTGCTCTTTCTTTGTAGAATCTTAGTATTTTCCCCTTACTCCTGTCACTGTAAAGTTCTCTTATAAACGCTGAAATAATTACTCCAGCTTCTGGTGATGTTTCTATAGAGTCAGATATATTTTTCAAAGTAAAATGTGGATTAAATGTTACCATATCATCAAGTTTCAAAATTTCATTCATTTCTCCAGAAGTTGCACCACGTGCTCCCATAAACATCATAGCTAACATAGAAGTAATAGAATATGGAGATAGTACAAAACTTCTTCTTTTATCAATATTTTCAACAATAGCATTCCAATATCTGAATGCCAGCTCGTTGCACAATTCTGTAAATTGGGCAATATCCTCGCTTAAATCTTTAGTTGTAACTTCCAATCCCTGGTTTTCCTTCGAAAAATCTAAAACAATATCTTTGTTACCATTTATATTTGGAGGTTGATATGCATCATTCTTCAGTTTGTCCTTTGGAATTTCATTGGTTTTTGGTGGTGACACAGTAGAAATTAGTTTCCAGGAATTGTTACGTTCGCCAGCTAATTCTTTGTCATCAATGTTTACTTTCTGAATCTTTTTCTTGAAGTCATCTATTTTTGGTAACAGCTCGGGAAGTTTAATTTTATCATTTTTATTACTCAATTTATTATTACTATCAGCTGTGACATATTTATTTTTAAAAGGTTGGGTAAATGTTACAGATTCTGTGACGACCTTAAGAATAGATGGTTTAGTTGTTACATCAACATTATTCATAGCGGTCGTTCGTCTAATTTCATCAATAATTGAATCAGTTTCATTATTAATAAGAGATTGCTTGTCTAATGGATTTTCAGTAGTGGTATTTGCTTTAATTACACCGCTCATAGTACTATCTTTGAACATACTACTGGGAGGTTTGAACAGAGAAACTACAGAACTTGAATTATTTTTGTCTTGTGATACTGCAATTTGCACGTAATTTTCGTTTTTCTCATTATTACCTGTATCCACTGAGCTGTTATTATATGCTGGAATGTTTTGTTTTGTATCATCGGAAGTTATGTTAGTTTCTGATAACCTATTTTCTATATTTGGTAAATTTAGTGCAACTTCTTGTTGTATCTGTGCTTCATTTGTTATTTCTAAAGGTATAATACTTGTGGCAGTAGTAGTAATAACAGGATTTTCTGTGGTAATGTTTTCTAGCTTTATTTCAGTCGTTGATATTTTCACGTCCTCATTTGAATTTTTCTCAGAGGTAACAATTGTTTGTGATTGTTGATTAACAACTTGAGATAGCAAATCACCCATAGATTCCGATAAAAATGGATCTATTGTTGTCCCTTCTAATGTTGAAGTAGTTGGTTCTTCTTTTTCTGTAGTCACCTTTGATATGTTAGTATCGTTCACTTCTGCTTGCAATGTCTCGACTATGTTCGATGTTCCATTTATTGGATGAGGATCTAAAGTAGAAATTTGAACAAAATTCTTACTATCTGGGATATTTGAGACAGTCGTGGTTTCAGCTGGTTTATCTGTTGGTATATCAAATTCTAAATTTTCCTTACTTTCTAAATCCATACTGTTCAATTTAGTTGCGTCTAAAAGATTACTTGTTGTTGGAATAGGTCTGTAGTTGCTACCAAGATCAGAAGCAATCTGACTGATGCTTTGTGCTACATCAAACAAGGGAATCATAGGTGCATTTTCGTCATTAGTTTCATTTGGTAATATATTATCAGATAGTTGATGTACAGATAAACTATCTTCCGATAAAAATTCGGTTGAAGATACTGTGGTTGATGGGGATACAGACTGAGTTGTAATCGTGGTAGCATTCCTTTTGTCATTTTCTTGTTCATTATTGGGGGCTAAAGTGGTAGAAAGTTGAATTAAACCATTTGTTATTGGATTGAATTCAATGACTGTGGATGGAGTTAAAGTGGTAGATGAAGATGATTGAGATGTCGTAATGATCGAACGTTTAGTTGTGCTTCCAAACAATTCCTCGGATTTAGTAGTATCTACTGGTCTCTGTGTTGTTCTTTCAGTAATATATGATATTGTTGAAACAGGTATAAATGTGCTAATTTTCTCATAATGGACCATGCTATCTGGTGAAGTGGACTGTTGGTTTGAAATAGGCTGAGCTTGAAGTTTTGTAAGTTCATCATCTATGTTTTTCTCAGTAATTAAATCTGGTTTTGTAGATGTTGTAGTAGTGGACGTTAATCTAACTACTTTAGTAGTCGTGGTAGGTTTAAAGGTGGTTGTAGTTACACGTGGCTTGATAGTTGTTGATATGGTTGGACGTGGTTTTATAGTTGTAGTTGTGGTAATACGTGGTTTGACCGTAGTTGAAGTAACACGAGGTCGGATCGTCGTTGTTATTGTAGTACTAGTCTTCCTCGTGCTGGTTGTTGTTGGCTTTAGTGTAGTAGTAGTTGTCGTTATTGTTGTGGGTCTAGCCTGAGTTGTTGATGAAGTCAGCCTAACCTGAGCTGATGATAAGGTCGGCCTTTTCGTAACAGACGTTGTGGCTACACTAGTTGTTGGTTTTCGTGTTGTTATAGTTATTGGTGCTGGTGGTGTAGTTGTTGTTGTAGTTGTGGAAGGCTCAACTTTGATATCTATTACCGATGTAGGTAGCTTTTCGGTGACTGGTACTGCCTTGACCTCTTCATCGATCGTTGTTGAACTAGCAATTACACTATTACTACCTTCTTTGCTCAATGTATTGTCTTCAAGATCTGTATTCTGAAGATCAAATTCAATGGTTTCTGTTTCTGGAGTAGTAAATGTACCTGCATTTTGAATTTTGTCAGGAACAATATCAACACCGGTATTGCCAAATATTGATGGTAAAATAAGACTCCAGGAATCTGAAACATCAGGTGTGTCTAAAGTAGGCTGAAAGTGAGGTTTGTTTTTATGCGCTTCCAGTTGAGCCTTGAGAACATTTTGTACATTGGTGACTACGTTGTGTACTTTTGTGTAAGGAGGTTGACTGAAGTTGAAGGCAATAGTTGGTTGGTTGTCATTGGCAAATGTAACCAAGCCTTCTGTTTCTTCACCTGCTGCAACGATCGCCTGAATTTCTTCCAAAGTCATCAGCCTTTTGACAAGCTCCCCTGATTCATCGAAGGTGTAAAACTCATAGCGATCTGGTGTCAGCAGGTTGACAGGGCTGCCAACTGTAGCTGGTAAATTTGAAGGCGGCGGTAGTGCATTCCCCAGAGCATCAGCGACGTACGGTCGTTTCGAACCCCTGGAAACATAACATACGATATCATTTTTCTCTGTCCGATTTTACAATATTATAATGTATACATAGATTTCGTTTTGATATGCAACGTTGGGAGACATACAAGTTCCGGCTCACCTGATATAAAGCGGCTACCGTAGCCTATGTATGATTGCAATATATTAAAAATCACTCGTGACATGTCACCTCTGCTGTTAATACAACAAATCCTTAGGAGCTCAGAAATAGACATTTAGAGATCTTAGAATCAATAAGTCATATCTAGCGTAAACGAACTTTGCAGTTTTTAAGTCGATTGTATGACACCTTCTGTACCTTCACACCAAATCCCTTGCGAGGTAGGCAGAGAGGATCGAATGCCACATTACTCAGTCCTTACACATCATACTTACTTATTTAACATTCATAGTTCAAGCATCATCTTCTGATAAAACTCGGTCAATTCCTACATAAAAGTTTACAAAATTACCTTGCTTCATCTTCATTGGTCTCAGTAGCAAGGGCGTAGACAGCAGCGAGCAAAAGACACAGAGGCGCACGCATCCTGCCCTCCCATGCACTCTCCTCTCACCTGAAACTGTACACAATAAGCTATTTAACTATTGAAATCTTGTTTGAAAATGGTCATAGGATACGGCGTACCTAGGCTGTACCTAGTTTGTGGGCTGCGGTTACCGTTTCACATCGTAGACCTGTTTATCACCGGAGATGACAAAAAAGGTCATATTGTATTATGAAATCTCTCTCTCAATTCGAAAAACGGTGAAGAATCTTCAGTTTACAGTGGAAAAGAGCAAATGATGCAAAGTGCAAGTGATATGCCTTCGGTTACAAACTTTGGCTAGGATAGTTGTTTTACGTCAGATGTTTTTGCTAGTTTGTAATATCTTTGTAGTACATTTACAATAAACCTACAAAAACACATATATATTATGAATATAGTACGAAAGCGGTACTGTCTATTTAAAGTATATGTTTCAGTCTATCTTTTCTTGTAGTTATGGCGTATTTGTGATATCGCTAGTTCGTATGTAATAAACATAACAATGTAAAAGAAGTATTATATGCACATAAGTATATACGCTTAGAGTAGCGTATGATGTTACGAGTATTTTAAAAACTACTTCGTACGATATTTTTATTTCAATTCAGTTTGTAACAACAGGTATACGTTGGTTTCTATCTTTAAATAAATATAATATTTTAGTACGAAAGGATCAGATATTAAAATTAAATTTTAAGGGATAATATTAATAAAATAAAATAAAAATAGGAAAATAAAATGAAGATTAGAACTAGTTTGCCGACTACTTGTGTATCTACATAACTAAATTATCAATAAAGAAATTTGCATAATAACTTTTGATATTATATCATGTTAGATTAGATATGGATTGTGGGTATAATTATTTCAGCAATATTTATTTGTTTCGATTGATTCGGATTCAGCATAAACAAGTAGAATAATCTCATAAGGAACATGGTCAAAATGGCCGAAAAATTAAAAAAAAAATTGAATTGTTATATAATTGACGAGCCAGGTGTTCCCCTGGCAATGCAAGCTTGCGTATTCTCAACTGGTTTTTGTAATGCAATAGAAAGACACGATAAAAAATGTAAGCAATACAAATACGACAGATCTATCTATCTGTAACTTCACGCCAAACCCCTTGCGGGGCAGGCCGAGAGAACCGAGCGTTACGTGAGTCAATCCTTACATACTTCATTCGCTTCTTTAACATGCATTGCTCTTCTCATGCCCGCCGGTTTGATGGCATGGCAGGTAAGTCTTGGCCTTCCTCGGCTCACCTTCCACTCTTGCATTGTATATCTGCTTCGTCATTCTTTCATCCTGCATTCTTTCTATATGTTCGAACCAACGGAGCATGCCTCTTCTTATTTTAACACCGACGCTCCCTTACAGACCAACTCTGTTTCTAACGTCACATACGACAGACCATAAGTAGAATATAATGTAATAGATTAAGAAAATATACAAATAAGGAGAATTAGATATTTATAAGAAACGTGATGTCACAAAACACGAATAGTAGTGTATCAGTCACAAAACAAAGAACCAAAGGCAAAGTTAGTGAACTGTCAAACAAAAACTAAATATGAAACATTTAAACATCCATCATCATTCAAATGGCAGGTAAACTTTTGTCGCAACTATTAACTATTTCTTTATTTTTTTTATATTTATACTAAGGTGATGTCAGGAGCCCCAGGATCCGGCGAGCGTGCATAAAAAGAGCTATGAATGTCACAGAAGCGAGTGAAGTATGTAAGGATCGCGTCTTATGACGCTCGGTTCTCTCTGCCTACCCCACAAAGGACTTGGCGTGAAGATATACGTACATATACTAAGAAAAAGTAAATTAAAGTAAATATATATATGTCGCAGAGGTAGCAACACCATATTGAGAAGCCCGGAAGAAATCAATCCCCGTGATACCAGTTTTAATAATAACGGATCAAAAGGTAAAGTCAGCGCTTGGGTGGAATCGACATCGTTGGATTGGCAACACCGGTTGTGTTTGTTATGGTTAGCTCGAAATGTCGGTTGTGGTCAGTTGTCAAAAACGTCAAGATGAGATACCGTCATTGGAAGCGGCATTACGAATCGAGCAATGGAACCAATCGCACGCGTCCACCGCATTTTGAATCCGTTGTAATCTACGATCTAAGCATAACTTTTGTTAAAAGTATTGTGGTAATTGGCTGATTAAATATTGAGAAGATTAACTACGCTGGTATTTCGCTTTATTCGCCATGAACAACGAGCCATCCGACGACAATTATATCCACGTTCCGACACATATATATATATACATATATATATATATATATGTGTGTCGGAACGTGGATATAATTATATATAAATATATATATATATATATATATATATATATATATATATATATATATATATATATATATATATATATATATATATATATATATATATTTGTTGCCGTAACAAATTATAAAAGTTACGACACATTTGAAATACAGTGTAGTGAAATGATACGTCATTATTGTGAGATAGGATCGTGAAAAGGCACTGAACTCTTATAAATCTCTGAGACAGACTCGGTGGCGCAATGGTTAATAATGCTACTTTAAAACACGACAAACATTTGCGAGTATGAACATTTTTTGTTTGCCTTGGTCTGGGTGTTTTAAAAAGAGACAGGGCGCATCAAAGCAGCCCATCTGAGGAAATACCTTCACCCCAGTCAAAAAGCAACTTCCTTTTAGTGAAACGACACTCCTAAGGAGTTGCTGTGTTAGCAGCAGAGGTGGCATTATGCGTATACTTAATGTATCGCAAGCATTCATACGCTACGGTAACCGCTTTACATCAGGTGGACCGTATGCTTGTATTGCTCCCGCCGTTGTAAAAAAAGAAAATGAGAAATCAAACAAGGAGGATCTGTATACTTTGTAGTTATTTTAAATGAAACCGGTCTAGTCAATCTTCGTATGCTTTCTATTGCCGATATCACCATAGTTTTTGTGTTAAAAATCTGTGAGAACGCCTCTGAACTGATTATATATCATAATAGATAAACAAAATGATAGGGTTTTGTAAACGATGCATATTCATGTTTCCAAACTAAGGATTTGTAAAATAGTATTATACTCTCATCACATTATCTCCTTTGGCGATGGAGATATAAATTCCAGTAATTTGTTACGCTTAATTGATATCGAATATAACGGTGGATGAAACTTAGATTTTCATCTAAATTACCCCGAGATCATGAACAGAGTTCACTCTTTGTAAAATCTCTCCATCTATATTGTAATTACAGTCAGTAGGGTTCCGTCCATGAATATACGATATAACAAAATTACATATTTGATGTACTATATATATAAGCACTTTTTGACGAGCTCGATGGCGCAGTAATTAATAACGCTACTTTGACACAAACGCCCGTGGGTTCGATTTCTACACCGGACGAACATTTGAGTTCTCCCTTGTTTCCCCAAACAACGTTCAATATTTTTTTATTATAACGTAGCTTTATATAAAATTAGTTAGCATAATTATCCATGACCATGTGACATAATATTCATTTACTTTATTTGGACATAAATATTGAATAAACATATTTGAACTAATTTTCCAATCACATTTGTATATATACACATTGTAATGTTATTTAGCAAAATATTTAATTCACAAAAATGTCGTTAATGTAATGTTTATTTAGCATAATATTGTCAATCTAACTATTCACAAATGTACAATGTATGTAGGTAAATTTGTCGAAATAGAATGCGAATTAAAATAATCAGAATTAAGATTTTTATTATACTAGCAATATATTATTATTATAGCAATAGTATTAACAAATTTAGTATTATTTTAAAAGTTGTGAAAAATAACAGTAATGCATCTAGTTCATTCCCGACAAATGATAAGTGCATTTAGCCTGCGCCTGCGGACGAATGATTTTTTTAATTAGTTAATTGAAATATTTACACTTTGACGGATAGCAAACAAGCATACGGTCCGCCTGATAAAACGGTTACCGTAGCCTATGAACGCTAGCAACAAAAAGAATTACGCTAGCGCGTTGCCACCACCGGTGTCAACACAGCAACTCCTCATCCTCTGGTAACGTCACTCACTCACAGGAACACAACAACCCTTCAGGAGTTGACATCTGGCTGTCGTCTTCTGTGAGGTGGAGGTACTTCACCAGTCGAACTGACGTCGTGCCCTACCTCTCTTATATATATAATGTGTTTGTATATAGTGCGTTTCATTTTGGTCATGGTCTTGCAAAACTGTATGGATAGGTCTATGACGTCAGCTTGGATATTAAGAGTCTCATGGCCCTGTGTTTTCTACCGAGCTCAACAATAATACTATTTCCAACGAAATAAGTTTCGAAAGAAAACTCATCTGAAAACGCTAAAATGTTGCAGAATTTGCCGATATGGTATCAAAAATAATGGTAAACCACATCCATTACCCATGCTTGTGGAGTTGTGCCGAACTTCATCATTTGAAACTGCCACGACTCAAAATAATCTGGGAGCATGGCACAACAACTGATTGTTATAATCGCTGAAAAGCCCTGGTTTTATGAATTGTCTACTGCGCTACTTGCCGTAATAAACATTGTTGAAGGGAAAATACATTCGTTATTGAACGGGCAACCGAGTGGGGAAAAAAAGAGTTGCACCAGCAAGGATGAAAACATTGCCATAATACTGTGGACTTTTGAGTCTTATATAGAAGTAGAATTACGTAAATACATTGCTTCTCATTTGCGCTTAAATTTTTTTTTTATACTACATCGGGAGGCATACAAGCATACGGCCCACCTGATGTAAAGCGGGTACCGTAGCTTATTAACGCTTGCGATATATTAAGTATCACTCGCGCGATGCCTCCTCTGCTGCTAACACAGCAACTCCTTGGGAGCTTACTGGTGACCTCACTCACACGCAGAAACACAACAACCCTTTAGGGAATTGTTATTTGACTGCGGTTTTCTGTGAGGTGGAGGTACTTCCCCAGCCGGGCTGCTTTGATGCGCTCTACCTCTCTTAAAACATCCAGAGCTTGTGTGGGAATCGAACCCACGAGCATCGGTGTCAAAGTCGCAGCGTCATTCACGACTGAACCACCGAGCTCGTCTCGTCGAAAATAAGTATATCCCTTTGTTAATTTTTGTGATTATAAATTATCCAGTACGCGCTTTGTTTCACTTACGTACTTATGTCATTTGTGTATTTTACACTATAATTTCTTTGTAACATTTAGTTTAACTGATCCCATACACGAAAAGACAAATCAATAAAATAATTGTTACATGAAATATGATGCGATTAAGTAAAAATTAGTTCAAACAAGTGCTTTATGGATTAAGTATTATAGTATATATCAAGGAAATATTTTTGAAACAAAATTTATGCGAACAAGAATTATACTATTTAGTTATAATATTAAACTTTATTAGTTTGCGTAAAATTATATTGAAAGTTGTTCGGCGATACAACGGAGAACTGAATATCGGTGTGCATAAATATGTCTTTGTCTTGGTGTTATTAAGAAAGGCAGGGTACAACTATCGAAGTATCTCGAGGAAGTATCTCCACTTGTATAACACCGCAGTCATATAACAACTTTCTGGAGGGTTGTTGTGTACCAGCGTGTGAGTTAGGTCACCTGTAAGCTCCTAAGGAGTTGCTGTGTTAGCGGCAGATGTGGCATCGCGCGAGTAGGTAATACTTTGCAAGCGTAAAAAAACTACATTACTGTATGTAGGTATACGATAGTTTTTGGTGAGAAGTTCAGGAATAATATAAGAAAATACGTAATAACGAAACAGTAGAATAGTACACACAATAAATGGTTGCATAACACAGAATATTAACATACCAACATATGCTGACCTGACTGAGTATATTATACGTCATATCAAAAATATTTGTGCTATTTTTAACAGTTGTAAAATAACAGTTGTAATATTAATACAAACTAATAAAAATGTAATAAAATTAATTTATATTCATATTGCTTTACGTATATTTTATCTATATTTATTCATAATGTTATTAAGTAACGATGGCATGGGCTAATGATTAGGGCAAAACACATCAATGCATTTCCCTTGAGATTATAATGTCGCCCTAATTAGTTGCATAACCATTTCATTGTGTAAGTAGACCAAACCGATTTCTCAATTCTATCTCCTCGTACTAAATCTACGACTACGAATTACGATGAATATAGCACGTTAACTCATTATACGATTTTTAAGAATGGCAAATAATTATTAATTAAGCAGTAGTAACGCTAATTTGTCACGAACGCTTGTGGGTTCGATTGCCACACAGGACAAAATTGGCGTGCATGAACGTGCTTTTCTTTTCAAAACACCCAGTTTATAAAAGAGATATGACACATTAACGCAGCCCGGCTGGGGAAGTACCTTCATCACACAAAAAACCGCAGTCAAGTAACAAGTCTTTGGAAGGTTGTTGTGTTCCTTCGTGTTTGAGGGAAGGTGACCAGTAAGTTCCTAAGGAATTGTATTAGGAGCAGATATCATCGTGCGTTACTTAATGTATTGCAACTAATATTTGCGTGCATTTCTGTTTGTCTTGGTCTGGGTGTTTTTATGAGAGGTTTCTTAGACGGGCTGTTTATCTAAGCAGCCCGTCTGGGAAAGTACCTTCACCATACAGAAAGAACCCCAGCCAAATAACAAACTCTCTGGAGGGTTGTTCTGTTCCTTCGTGTGAGTGAGGTCACCTGTAAGATCTTAAGAAATTGCTGTATCAGCAGCATAGGTGCAGGTGTTTATAGGCGACGGTAACTGTTTTAAATAAGGTGGGCCGTATGCTCGTATTCCTCCCTAGGTTATATATTAAAAAAAATAAGAAATCGTTTAGCCGTAAACAAAAAAAAAACTGTAAAGCAAAATAAACCCGTTTGACAAGAAAAGCCACGGTCATTGTCGCATGAACTAGAACTACTAGTTTGGTATCGCGTCGACTAGTCGACTGATTCTTTTTGTTCCATTTATAACGCGTCGTTTGTTGCCGGCACGGCTATAAGTTTGCTATTGGTGTAGTGATGTACATTGTTCGATCGAAGTATACCAGATACCGGCGTCCGTGCGAGATTCATTTCTTTGACCTCAAGCTGCGAAGTGCTCGGTTCCGTTGTGTTTGACAAGTTGTTTGCCGACAAAATATGTAGGACACCTGACGCCTAACCAGTCGAGATGTTAATGGAGGTCACTCAACTTTAATGGTGATATATGAGTTACGTAAGGAAAAAATAACGCATTGTACGTACAATTTGCAGTGATGAGATATTGCAAGAGCGCGCTCTCAATATACAACCAACCAAGTTGACGTTGTAAAACGAACTGCGAAAATTAGGGAGTGTTAGGAAGAAAAGATATACAGGTAGTATCTTTTTATACTTTTTCGTGTATGAAAAGAACTATGTATGTTAAAGAAGCGATTAAGGTGAGTAAGGGGCGAGTCATCTCCGCTCTATCTTGTCAGGTTATCCTGCAAGGGTCCTGAGTTGAAGATTGTGTACTCCTACAAAAGTATAATAATCATTAAATAAAGATTTAGATTTTTTTAACAAAGCTAAAACCAATATCAACATATACATGTTATTAAATAAAATATTTAAAAAACAAAAAAAAAATGAGAACGATTTGCATCGCCTCAAATTTAATGTACACACAGCGGCAATTTATGTTAAACACTTGCAACACCATTTTTACACTTAGGTATACCGTGCATCATAAGAACGGTACAGATATCAAACAATATAGCTTGACATGTCGCTGTGTGTACACACGGCGACATGTCAAGCTATATTGTTTAAATAAATAAGCCATAATGTTATTAAATACGTATGTATTTTATATATATTTACAAGTAATATTCAGCGAAGAAATCCTCTTCAAGATTCAGTACCGGTTGCATATCTTAGAACTATGAGGTCTATTATGTTCGTTTCAGTTCTCCATTATCCATTACGTTACGGTTGTCTAGAAGAAATTGCATTATCGATTAGGCCAGATATTATACTTTATATATAATACAAACAATTTGAAACTCCTCTCAATGGCATCCTATCTGAAAAAGCATATTGTGACTTGACAACATCTTCTAAATGATAAGATAGATAATTAATAAATTTTATTTTCGTGACATGGGCTTGTATTTTTTTGTATACAACTAGATTGGCGAACAAGCATGCGGCCTGCATTAGATGGTAAGCGGTCACCGCAGCCTATTGACGCTCGCAACACCATGGGGATGTCACTCGTGCGCTGTCAATCTTGTGACCTAAGACTGTTTCGTCACAGTATCCAGTAATTTCTCTGCCATATCTCACCCTTCAAACCGGGACACAGCTATATAAATATAGCTGCTTGGCGGTAGAAATAGGTGAGACAGAGGTACCAGAGGTAGACGAGTTTTGTACAAAGTCTCCCTCTGGCTGTATTTAAAATTTTTGAAACATGAAATAAGTTTTTGGATTCTTCCATGTTGGTATAAGGCATTACCGATTACCAAATTCTATGGCCCTAGGTCAACTGGGAGCACCCTCTCAGTTTTTATTTGTAATCTCGTGACATATACATGAATTTGAAAATAAATCTTCTCTGTGTACCGACGCTGTATACAGACAGAGAGACGAATAAAGGTTCCTATTTCTTTACAGAATAATCAAATTTTAATGTTCCTTATTCTATTAACGAGACACAGATCAGAGATCACAGATCAGACACAGCAGAGTGAATTTAACAGTATTTGGCCCTTTGAAAATGCAACCTTAAATATACAGTAGTTTACGCAAACATATCTACAAGAAATTTACAATGGCTCTGACCTGTGTGACAATATAGTATTCATGTTAAATTTGACATTTCTAGGTTAGAACTCAGAATGAACAAAACAATGTATTCTTGTTTTACTTGAACAAAACTTTACAAACATAAATATTTAAATGTTACAAGCTACGTTGCTAACCACTAGTTTAGGTAATATAATCTATATTACTTCAGTATGTTACTTTAGGGTCGTAATATAACCATTTAGGTCGACATTTAGGGTTACTATTCAAATCTATGCCGATTGGAATAATATTATTTTCCACGACGGTAGCGCCAGATAGGTTGCTTATGGAACTAAATGGTCTCAGTCTCATTAAGAGAACATTACGAAAATGTACTCAAAACTTCTCACTTAGAATTGTAGAACTAACTTTCAGAACTACATGATGTTGGAATTTAGGAAGCTAAATACAATGCATGCATTGGTTAAATCTCTCAATGGGAACAACACATTCCTATACTTTTGGATGAGTATTTCTTGATGGAACAGAACTTATTTAAAAAGGAACATTCATGATTTAAATATATATAATATACATTTGCCATATTTTTGTATCCGATGATGTACATCATTATTGTGCATGCCTAACAGGACGACGTACCATGGATACATATACCTATTTATTATTAATTAGGGTATTTAAGACAAATATGATGATATAATCGTAGACGACAATGAAAACTATGTACGTATGTTTTTCATTATCGTCTGCGATTACGATACGATTTTCGGTGACACCAACGCGACATTGACACCAGCGCTCAAGGGTTCAATTCTCACACAGGGCAAATATTCGTGAGCATGAACATGTCTGTGTGTCTTGGTCTGGGTGTTAGAGAGGTATGGCGTATTAAAGCAGCCCGTCTGAGGAAGTATCTTCACCTCACAGAAAACAGCAGCAATCAAATGAAGACTTCTGAAAGACGGTTGTAGTGTTCCTGCGTGTGAGTGATGTCACCAGTAAGCTTCTAAGGAGTTACTGTGTTAGCAGCAGAGGGGGCATCGCTCGAGTGATACTTGATGTATTGCAAGCATTCACAGGCTACGGTAACCGTTTTACATCAGGTGGGGCATATGCTTGTATGGCTCTTGATGATGTATTAACAAAAAAACACCTGTAATTCAAAACGGGAAGAATTATACCATATTAATATTTTTTTTTTTATGAAGAAACTACGACATGTCATCCAAAAACACCTATTATCTATGAAAACTACTTGTAGAGAATAGGAGACAAGGAATGGGAAGGACAAGGAATTGAACAATCCGCTATTCAAAATGGTGTTTTAATTCAATTTCATATATTTTGCGTAAATAGATGATAGTAAATACAAGATGATATGTGGGCTCATTAGATTTGTCTAAATAGGCCTTATTCATTTCAATTGACAGTTAGAACTTAATCATTATTAAAAATCTACGGAATACTTTTCTTTCTATTTTAATATTTTTGTAATGATAACACTAAACTTCGTCAATACCTACTGACTTCTTCCCGCGCTTTTGACGAGTGACATTGTTCTTATACTTGAAATTCTTACAATTCAGTGTAAAATTAGTTTTATGTGACAATTTCGATAGTGTTTTGTAACATAAGTGCTAGTGCAATTGTACAATAATTAAAAAACTCAAATATAACACGTTTATGCACTTTTTGGAAGACGTGAATAAGTTCATCAAGAAAACCTTGTAAAATTCCTATCGTTTTACGGGTGGTATTTAAACTGGGTTGATTGGGTCGAAGTACCCTTCCCAAGTATTTTTTGAGCACAGTTCCTGAAGCTGGAACATAGAATTAAGATTTACAAATGGTTCTAAACTGATGACTTGGCTGTATAGGCTAGATCCCTTTGCCTTTCCCCTCGGGGATAAAAAGAACCAATCAATACCTACTAAACAAAAAAAAAAGGAAAATTCATTAACAAACAAAGGAGAAATAGGCGCTGAACCGTTCTGTATTTCTTCTTCTTAGCGTTATACCGTTTCCCAATTCATTAGGATTGACAGCGTCCGCTACCTGAGCCTGAAGATTTAGCATATTTTTACATAGAGCGAATGCCGGCAAAGCTCCACAATCTAGAGATAAAACCAGACTTTTATCAATAGGTCACACCACGTCTTTCGAAATGTAATTTCCTGGATGTGAGGTTCCATCACGCTGTTTTTTTTTTATACCACTAAGGTGGAAATCAAGCATACGGCCTGCCTGATGTTAAACAGTCACCGTAGCCTATGGACATTTGCAACACCAGGGGCGTCACTCATGCGTTGCCGACCCTCTAAAAACCTCTTCACGCATTTCTTGAAGAACTACATGCTGTAGTCCCTTGGAAAAACCTCGGCTGGGAGCTCATTCCACAGCTTGAGTGTTCTCGGAAGAAAACTTCTCTGGAACCGCACCGTACGCGACCATAGCGGTTCAAGCGTGTGAGGGTGAACTCCCCGCCGTCGGCGAGCGGTTATAAAAAGTAGCTGTCGGCATCTTTCCGAACAACTCTTTAGAACACAACCCGTTGTACAATCGGTAGAACACACAAAGGGAGGCAAAGTCTCTCCTTAAACTTAAGGGTTCAATACCGTGTGTAAGCTTAGGATTGTCGACAATTCTCACAGCTCGTCTCTGGATCGAATCTGTTTTCTGGTGGGCTAGAAATAGTTACATATCTTTGTTTATGTTTAATATTAGACTATTATATCATTGTCTCGGTATCAATTACCTAGGTTATATTCAGTACACTATGACTTAGCTTGTACAATGATTGCACAAATATACATTTGTTAATTTGCAATGATAATTATTACATAAGATCTACATAATTATTATGCTTACATGATTCTTCTTTTCCGGATCATCAAAACTAGGTTTGTTTATTCAAATTAGATACCTATTTAGGCAACATTACCAATCTGAATTGACCTATGCCTCTGTCGGTTAATCGATAGTTTTTATTAGTTACCTAATACAAATGACATATACCTAGTTATGTAATAATTTCATGACTCAATCTAGTCCATTTTACTAGTTCGTCAGTAATAGTACTATGAATAATTTATATTAATAGACAGTATCTATCTATTGATATAAATTATTTACAGTACTATATATATACTCGTATTTATATAGATACTCATAGAAATATATATAAATAATTGCATGCCCCTCTTAAATACGTATTTTTACAATATTTGAGATAAATGTTATTTGAACCTTTTTTTTAATCATGACTAGAAGATAATTTGTCGTTAGCCAGAAATAACGTCTCCTTCCGTACTATATATACTCGTATTGATATAGATATTCATAGAAACATATATAAATAATTGCATGCCCCTCTTAAATACGTATTTTTACAATATTTGAGATAAATGTTATTTGAACCTTTTTTAAATCATGATTAGAAAATAATTTGTCGTTAGCCAGAAATAACGTCTCCTTCAATAAGTCCAATTCTTAGAATGTGTCGCTCTTATAATGATATTTGTCGTGGTAGTGCTCATCTGGATTGCTCTGATGGTATTGACGTATTCGATCACAGGTTCACGCTCTTTCGTAACAACATATATATATATATATATATATATATATGCTTATGTCAGCATAAATTGTTTGTAATTAATTGATGATAATAATAGTGATGAGATTATTTTATCAAATTATTTAATAATTATTATAGAATGTATTTTATATTAATTTAATTACAGAAAAAAATCCCTTCATGAGTAGTAAAGTGACATGATTATTAGTCTACATAATATTTACATAAATAGACTGTCAAATGGTCAAATGATCAGGTCTAATACTTTCCTTGTGTACAATTTTTATATTATTACTTAAATTGATAGTACACAATTCTTTGTAGGTAATAAACATTGATAATAACAACTGTACTTACTACAATGTGAATCGATCATGATGTGTGCATGTATTTTTAGAGGGTTAGCTTGCACGAAACATTATCACATGTATATTTGTAAAATTAATATAGTTAACACTCTGTTATATGCAGCTTTTAAATAAAATAATAACTTATAAACTAAATAACTAATAACTTTCAGCAGGGATGGAAGGTACACCGCAGATGTGGAAAGACGAGTGAGTGCTGGGAATA
Source organism: Pyralis farinalis (assembly GCA_947507595.1). NCBI lineage: Eukaryota > Metazoa > Arthropoda > Insecta > Lepidoptera > Pyralidae > Pyralis > Pyralis farinalis. The sequence continues at coordinate 27,806,005 of OX382273.1, read as the reverse complement.
CTGTGAATGGAGCGTTGGGAAAACTTCTTGGCAGTAAAAACCTGAGCCAGAAGGCACAACTCGCTATACACAATACAGTGTTGGTCCCAACGCTAACTTATGGAAGCGAGAGCTGGGTATGGCAGAAAGAGCATGAAAGTAGAATAAACGCGGTCGAAATGCGAGCACTGCGCAAAATTTGTGGCGTAAGGCTTGTAAACCGTATTCGCAATGATGATGTTAGAAACAGAGTTGGTCTGAAAGAGAGCGTCGGTGTTAAAATAAGAAGATGCATGCTCCGTTGGTTCGGACATGTAGAAAGAATGCAAGATGAAAGAATGACGAAGCAGATATACAATGCAAAAGTGGAAGGATGTAGGAGCCGGGGAAGGCCAAGACTTACCTACCATGACCAAATTGGTTGTGTTCTATCAGAAGGTGATGTCAGGAGCCCTAGAAACCGGCGAGCGTGCATGAGAAGAGCAATGAATGTTAAAGAAGCGAGTGAGATATGTAAGGATCGAGTCACGTGGCGCTCGGTTCTCTCTGCCTACCCCGCAAGGGATTTGGCGTGAAGTTATAGATAGATAAATAAATAAATAAATAAACAATCTCTAATTTTGAAGTGGCAGTATATTCCAGAGTAACTAATAATGTGTGATGCTTTCTGTTATCAACTTTCATTGCTCTCACGTATGAAACAGGTCTTACGAAAAATTAAAAATAATAATTTAAAACACATGTGCACTCATTTCTGAAAATGAAAAAAATGATAGCCAGCCACTTAGACCTTATAATAAACTTGTAACTAAGGTCAAATATTTCTTAAATACCTTTAATCATTATATAAACAGAAATAATATAATAATAAATAATAATCTCAGAAAGTGGAAGACATCCCTATGTAATTATTACCCATAGATATCCGATATCCGTGTTATTACCTAACATGTCTTCGTTCGCAGAATAACTCTCGAACTACATATCATATCAAGACAAGTAACAGTAAAAAATAATAGTTGCATGAACAGAGGGCAATTACGTATACCGATCAAAGCAAACAACGGATCGCAAACTTGACACTTGTATGAGGTTACCACAATCGCACGCTTCGGCGATCGACAACAATCACACAACCGTTATACTCTATGGTTGTACTGTGGAAGATGCGCCGAATAGCGCACACTTAATACAAGACAACGACCTGTTTTACAATATTATGGAAATAATTCAGCACAGGTAGCCTTTCTTAATGATATTCAATTCTAATACATGACATCATTATTGTTGCATCAATATGCTGACATGAATTAAATTGTCAATTTGAAAACCAAGTCTCTATCGGCATTTCTTTTTTTTTTTATTTGCGCTCAGTATAGTGGCCCCGCTTCGCCTGATGGTAAGCGAAAGAGGGGCCCAAATCGCAGCGGCAACTGACAAAAGACTACAGTGTCATGTCAGTTGACGCTTCCATGCTGGGCCACGAGGTGCACGCGCTTCACGCTTCGTTTGAAGGATCCCATGTTGTAGGAAGGAGGAAACACATGTGCCGGCAAGGCGTTCCACTTTTAATAGTACGACAGAGACAGGAGGATGCCGAACTTTTTTGTACGCGAAGAAATGTTCTCGACAGTGGAATGATGACATCGCAAGCCTGCACGTGTGGTTCTATGACGGACGGTAGAGGGTGGGATAAGGGAAAAATTCTTCAGAGCACTCACCATGGCAATGGCGGTAAAATACGCATAGCGAGCCAATGCCCCTACAAAGTTGAATACGTTCCAGGCTTTTGGTGACCTCTTCGTCGTCGATTATGCGGATAGCCCGTCGCTGAAACCTATCGAGAGCCTCGAGAATACACTGAGCGGAATGCGAGCATTACTCCACGCAGGCCCAAACTTGAGTCTTATAAAGTAGACAAAGCTGGTCCGACGTGAAGGACCGGCGCACCCTGTTCAGGACTCCGAGGTTTTTTGAAGCTGTTGAGATGAGGCTCTCGATGTAGTTACGTTGGTTGGGCAGGAATGGGAACATTTTTGTTGTAAACGCGCACACCTGAGTTTTCTTGCCATTAAACTCAATCAGTTATTGGAACCCGATTCACTAATGAGATTCAAAACCCGATTCAGCTCAACGGTAACTAAATAATTGAATGTCGAACAATAAGATTATATTTAAAAAATTAACACGTGTCTATGTTCGCATAAGGGCCCAATGATACATAAATAATTTTTATCTTTTATTTTTTAAATACGGAAGCAATACGAAAGTATTCATGTAATGTTTTGATGAACTCGGCGGTCGAGAGGTTAGCAATGTTACTTTAACACCAACGCTCGTGGGTTCGATTTCCACACAGGACAAACATTTATGTGCATAATCTTGTCTGTTTGTCTTGGTTTGGGTATTTTTAAGAGAGGTGGGGTGCAAAGCCCGACTTGTGATACTTAATATATTACAACCATTCATAGGCTACGGTAACCGCTTTACAACAGGTGGGTGGGGAATCAGAAATAAGGAAGCTGAAGTGGCAGCAAAAAAATCCCGAATGGCGGCTCCGTACTGGTACACGAAGTTCTTTTTTTTGGTTTGGTTTCTTGAAAAAAAGACATCAGAATTTTTTTACAAAATCGGCAACCGAGTGTACATAGGCTACAGTAATTGCTTTCCATCAGTCAGACCGGTTTCTCACCCTAATAGTATAAAAGATTCATAATATGTACATTATAACGAGATTCATAATGTACAACTTGTCAATAATCAACCTAATCATATTAAAATCCAGGTACGTAATAAAGGAATTGAAAGCGTTTGAAACGAGATAACGCATGGTAAATTGCTTCTTTTTTGTCATGTCTACAGTGTGTGCATTCATCTTGTATGATGCACGTCGAGACAGTTACACGAGAGTAATGACATTGAAACGATATGATGTAAGTTCGAAGTAGATCGAAACGACTTCACGATTACTTAACACTAGCTCGATTCGTCGATTATCGTTCACATTGTCTGTAATTTTTGACGGGTTGAAACGTAAAGACCAATAAAGTACTTTGCATGGAAAAGTAAATGGAAACTATAAATCACTTTGAACTTTATTATACGTAATATTATATGAGCGATTACAATAATTTTTGTTTTAATTAAATATACTTTTAGTTTATTAATCATACCAACCACATAAAGAAACTGGCCAGTAAGCTCAGCTCCGCCATATATGCAGTTAGAAAAATTAGGCAATAGATAGATGTGGTTACTGTGCGCTTAGTCTATTTCAGCTACTCTCATAGCATTATGTCGTAAGGCGTACTGTTGTGGGGAAAAGCAGCTGATATTGAAAGTATTTTTATATTAAAAGAGAACCATCCGCTCTATGAATAACATGGGCTCCAGGGAATCACTTAGAGAACTATTTAAAGAAATAAACATCCTCACGGTTACCTCTCTGTTAGGTATATGAGAACATAATGTATGCTCGTAAAAATATAAAATCGTTTTCAATATTTAGTGATAAATTTAGAAGGAGAAACAGATTGCGTATGCCGGGTACATCGACTTGCTAAGACTAATAGATCTTTTCCCTTGTGTTCTGACCAGTTCTGTCCTTATGTGACAATATATTCAAAAGGCACATCAAAAATACTCTATGTAAGAAGGGTTATTACTATTACAGAATCGATGAATATCAGACTGACAAAGATGTTTGGGAATGATTCAGTACATGTATTAATATATCTTTTATTGTACCACTTTGTATCACTATATGTAGCGAAAACGTTGTAATAATACATCACAACCGTCTCTCTTATCGTGCTCTTACAAAAAAAATTAAAAAAATGTGAATCTCAGAAATTATTTTTAAAGGAGAATACACCGAGATAATAATTATAATTTGCTGATATTGTCCATTGGTAGTTGAAGTTCTACTACAAATACTAGTCATCATTATTCTGGCCCGGTCTCTGATTCCAGTTTTCAAGTTAACACCGATACTCTCTTTCAGAACAACCTTCTTTCTTACATCAGCATTACACGGTCTGTAAACTGTAACGGTTTACAGACCGTGTACCGTGTGTCATAGGTTTTGCGCAACGCTTGCATCTCGACTATGCAGGGCACTTTCATAAAGTCTTCGCTGTGTTTGCTGTGAATGTGTTTCTGCTGCGTAGGAAATTTCCCAATGCTCCTTGCTCCTTATTTTCTACATACTCAATTGTTTCTTGACATCTGAGGTATACTTTCCTTCCCTGCTCAAAATGCATCCAAGTTAAATAATTACTTGCACTTGGCCCTGTTGGACCGCTGTACCATGAATCGAAATCCTCGCAATCTTTCTAGTTTCATCCGTTTTAAATAATGACATTGGTTTCTATTTCATTCAATTGCAAACATTTCTGCATACAGTCAACTTTCATCGTTATAAACAGAATCGTATGGAAATTCTGCTCCAACGTCTGCATAAAGAAGACAATTCACAACTAGGTCATTCAGTCCCATCCCTATATACGCTAGATCCTATCCTCTGTAGACAGCTGTTGAGATACAGAACAGCCAAGTTAAAAGTGTGTACCCCTGCCTAACACCAATATTGACAATAAGGTATTTAATTTTCGAAATATAACAATTAATATTATAGCGCAAAAGAAGTTGGAAAATGTCTGAAAAAAATGAACAAATTCTCCATTCTCTTTTTTACGAGAAATTCGAAAATCATTGAAAGTGCTCTATCCTTTGGCATTTCGACGGAATAACAACTGCTAGGTCAACTGTATCGAATTAAAACTTTTATATAATTGTATGGAGCCAACTTCATTGACTTTGATGCATATTGTCTTCGATATTTTAATATTTACTACCGAAGAACCCAAGAGTTGATTGAATTTTAACTTTAACATCAAATCTGCACCAAAAACTACACTGAATCATAATCACTAGGTCATACAATTACATCGGGATTTGTAATTGCTAAAATAAAAATAAAACTATCTACTAACAAAAAAGAAGTCACAGATCGAACTGATATGAAAAAGCTTTGAAACATGGTAAATAATTCAACGTTAATGGTACCTTGGATTATCACTGGATCAAAACATCACAAGTTTAACCAAACAAAGTTTTCACTGAACCCTACTTTCACCTCAAATGGGAACTAATTCCACTGAAATACGTGCCGTGTCCCAAACCGCAGCTTGAATATTTAAAGCAGGTGTGATACGTTTGCTTTCTGTGAGTGAATCCAAATTATTTATAATGAAAATTACTGCTGGACTTATCAAATTCTATATATGTGAATTTTAGAGACATTTAATAATATAATTACAAATAGGCCAACACAAATCGTTTACTATATTTTCTCCACTGTTTGTCGATCGATTTTCTTTTTTTGTTTTGTGTTGTAGCTATTGACCAGTTTAAATAGTATCAATAAAACTACACTCCCTTACAAACGAAAGGGGCGCTAATGATTTCCTCCATTTTCATACAAACTTTTGAGTACCTACATATCTTTATTTTTCTGTCAAGCCACTGACTAGTTAGATCATTTAATGTTTTATAAGAGTTGTAGACACGGTCACCATGATATTCGAATACTTAGATTTATACAGGATGTAGCCAGAATGCCGAACTCATACACAAAATGAGGATTTTAATTATCATCGATTCAATAATTTGAAAATGACGAAGACAAGTAAATTATTATGATATTATTTGACGCACTCGGTGGTGCACCGTTATATAACGCGACTTCGATACTAAAACTCGTAGGTTCGATTCCCACCCAGGACTAACATTTGTGTGCATGATGAACATGGCTCGGTTTTTTGAAGAGAAGGTGCATCAAAGCATTCCGTCTGGCGAAGTACCTCACAGAAAACCGCAGCCAAATAACACCTCTGGAGGGTTGTTGTGTTCCTTCATGTGAGTGAGCTTACCAGTAAGCTCCTAAGGACTTGCTGTGTTAGCAGCAGAGGTGGTATCGCGCAAGTGGTACTCAATGTATTACAAGCGTTCATAGGCTACGGTAACCGCTTTTCATCAGGTGGCCCGTATGCTTATATGCCTCCCGACGTAGTATAAAAAAGAGGCTATGTGAATTATAAATAAAATTGAATCCATCGGCAACTTCTTAGTAGGTATCTCTTAATATTTTTCCATAGAGTTTATTTTGGAAACAGAAAAATGAAGCAGGTAATATGCAAATTCGTTTCCAAAGCAAAATCGTATATGTTTCTCACTAGTTTTTAATAATGATCTTGGTCGAAATTAGCTGGCGAACAGCGAACATTACATAATTATTAAATTTGTCTGTCAGGTTTTACCAATAAAATTGTCCATTTAGTATAAAAAAAATTCAACATAGACCTTGATGATCACTTAAGCCCTGAGATAAACCTGAGTTCCCCGTCAAGATAGGGACCCCCTATGCCGTAGTCCCTTGGAGTACCAAGGGACTACGGCATATGGGGTCCACAAAAAGTGCATAGACGTTTTAAACAACACATCATTCGGCGATGATGCTGGTCTTGCAAGCGCAAGATTATGCCTCCATTTGTGTGTTCTACCAAATTTGGTAGAACATACAAATGGAGGCAATAACTGGTTGTGTTCCGAGCAGTTGTTCGATATGATGTCAGCAGTCTCCTTTTTGTAATCGCGCTACTCGTCGACGCTTGAGAATTCATATTCATACAATAAACCACAATGGTCGCGTACTGTGCGGTTCCAAAGAAGTATTTTACTGAGGTCTCTTAAATTGTGGAACAAATTGCCTACAGAGATTTTGCCTAGGGACTGTAACTTGAAGTTCTTCAAAAAAAGTTAGAAGAAATTTTTACATTAAAAAAAACGCTCATAGGTATTTTTAAATTATATCAAAAGCCCTACATGACAACTACATTAGCAAATACAATTCGTATCTTACTGAAATTATGCAATGAGTTCAATTGTAGACTATTTTCATGTCAAAATTCAAGAGTTCAAACATCAGAGTCGAAGTTATAACCGTAACAAAAGTTGAGGTGAGTAACTTATGCAGTAACTTTATGGACGGCGATAATAAACTTGCTCTCTTTTAAGCTTTCAGAAACATTGTTTTATAATTGGCTATACATAAAATTATTTATTTAAACTTCAAAAGATAGTAAGCGAGTCATTTTAATTCTGTTAGACGAGGAAGTTGATCAGGCTTTAACAAAGTTCAGTAATATAGAGATAACAAAGTTATTGGAAGCTACAATATTCTTCGGCGTTTATTTCTAAACTTTAGTTATGATGGACATAAGAGCTCGATATTCGAAAGCAGTGATAGCTCAGTGGATAAAGAATCAGCCTATTGTCCAACGGTCCCTGGTTCATATCTTGATGTGAGCATGTACCACTAAATGCGTGTTTCCAAATTTATGTGCATATTTGTAATTATCACATGCTCGACGGTTAAGGAAAACATCGTGAGGAAACTTTGTACAAAAGTCGTCTGCGTAGGTACCTCTGTCTCACCTATTTCTACCGCCAAGCAGCTATATTATATAGCTGTGTTCCGGTTTGAAGGGTGAGATATGACAGAGAAATTACTGGGTACTGTGACGAAACAGCCTTAGGTCACAAGATTGGCAGCGCGCGAGTAACATCCCCGTGGCGCTGCGAGCGACAATAGGCTGCGGTGACCGCTTACCATCTAATGCGGGTTGCATGCTTGTTTGCCAATATAGTTTCATAAAAAAAGTCTGTTTTGTTTTCTCTGGGTTGTGGAAGTCCGACGGCATGTAAAAAACAGTAGGTATCTTCGTCACATCTTTAGGCTTTGTAGCGGACAAGAAACGGGATAACGCGAGAAAGAAGTACTCGGAAGAACTCGGTATGCCCAACATATTAAAACTACTCGAACTGACAATAATGCTTAACTAGGCTTGTACATGAAACTTGAACCAAATTGGTCGTATTTTATCAGAAGACGATGTGAAGAGTCCTAGAAATTTGTGAGCATGCATGAAAAGAGTTATGAATGTGAAAGAAGTGAGCGAGATGTGTATGGATCGCATCTTATGGCGCCCGATTCTCTCAAAAACTTTGGTGTGAAGATGTAATTGTAGTAGTAGATTTGTACGGTCCCAGATGGTTGCCAGTGTTCTCGCCTTTAGGAAGGAGCATCAAAATACCCACTGGGGCCTTTGATATTGATCCAGAGATGTAACGAAAGCTTATACACATGAAATGAATCAATAAGACTTAGAAAGAACTTTGTATCCCTTTGCATCTTCTACCATTTTACAACGGGTTTAGTTGGTCCACGGTGTCCGTTTAGATGTACCCCGCCTCTTTCTAAAATGGTATCGCTCGCTGCCAGCAGGGAATTTATTGTCCCAAATTGTAATTGCAATTGAAGAAAGATTATGTGAAGATTATACTGTATATATCCCTCTAAATACAGACAATTGTGAAATCAGTAGAACTCATAAAGAGAGAAAATGTCTTTTATTCGATTTATGGACGTAATACCGTGTGTTTGAGATTGCCAACATTTCTAACAGCTCGCTTTAGCGTCGAGTTATAAAGCCCAATGTGTTATACAGGTACTCCCGCTAAATGGCGATATCAGTACTCCATGTAGGACTTGTACAGCAAAATCGTTGCAACGAACGAGCTAACGTACTGCTTGGCCCTGTTGTTTGCCTATGGCAACAACAATTTAGATTTTACCGCAAACAACAGAGAACTGCGTCTGTAGTTCGACGAACTTTGTCGCTCTATCGTACCGTTATAGGTTTACTTTCAGCTAGACCAAGCACCGGAATCTTTGTCGGCTTTTTGTAGACAATTTAATAATGTCAACCTTTTACTTTATAGTAGCAGTAGCAGTACATAGCAATTATGATTGCACACTCAGAATAAGATCGATTTGTGACAAAGTGTACCATTTACTTGAAAATAGACAATTAATTGGCGTATCTTATCAACTAACTACAATGAACTGCGTTATGAATTGAGGTTTCGAATCTATCATCTACAGGCTATCTATACCTCTACATATAACTATTTATACCATCGCTTCTCAAGTCTATATCTATACTGCTGAAAGAATTGGCGTGGTCGTAATGATTATTTAGTTGAAGTCGTCATATTAATTACCACATCATATTTAAAGACAACAACGAAATCGCTAATTGTGTTTGGCGTGACTGAAAAAGTACGTAAATTGAGTCTATAAAATGGAACAGTGTTAGTACGTAATGTTTAGTATCAAATAGAAGAAAAAACAACTTTTATTAGAATATTTGTTTGTTGCCTGCCCGTGAACAGCAACCTTTTTTTTTAAAGCGAAACGCGGCTGCACCAATTACACTGGCATTTTTCACTGTATAATATGTAACTATTAAACGTTGGTAGTTTTTGCTCTATTAACTAAAATGTGGCTTTCATGTGGATATCTTACTCGAGATGATGTGTGAAGTCTGCCAACCCGTATGGGTTGGCAGACTTGTAATTGTGTATACAATTACCACTTTTGAGGCAACTAGAATAATTAAGACAAAAAGTTAAAATTGAGTAAACATAACCAAGAATCCAGTCTCTAGAGGTATCTATAATAACTTAAATGAGTACTTGTATTCATATTTAATTCGCAGATATAATCATTATTTATCGAATATCTATTGATCAAAGCTTGGCCAAGATCTAGACCATAACTAAAAGCCACATAGTGAATGCTTTCTTATCTCGGAGGTATCGATTTTATTGTCAGGTATTGTATTAGAGCCATGACCACAGTCAGTTCAAACTCGCTTTAATTGGGTTTCCAGCAAAAACCGACGTTTGGGATTTCTCGAACGCTATTTTTTATGTAAATAAGGTGTACTTTGATGCCTCTGTTATCGAGCTTTACGATTGTGATAGATCGAATTATTCAAGCTTGGTTAGTTACGTGCTATTAAAATATATGTATGTATCTACTTCGAAAAAACTGTAAAAGGGAATGTTCATTTTATTGTGGTTGTGTTGTGGGTATTTTAGAGAGGTAGAGCGCATCAAAGCATTCTGACTAGGGAAGTACCTCCACCTCCCAGAAAATCGCAGTCAAATAACAACTCCCTGGAGGGTTGTTGTATTCCTGCGAGTGAGTGAGGTTACCAGTAAGCTCCAAAGGAGCTGCTTTCTCCCGGCGTTCTATAAAGAAAATGATGTAAGGAGGGTATGAATACTTGTTTCAATTTTTTTAGCTACATAATGAGTAAATATGATGAATTTTACATTGGTAGTATTACTATGTACATTAAAAGTTTTGTCTTGAGTTAAATACACATTTGCCTCCACAGAACAGCAATTGCTCGAAATCATAAAACTGACACATTTCAAGCTGTCGCAACGAAGGCAAGAGATTTAGGCACCTGCACTTTAGTCTATCGATTAGACAAAATTAAAATCGATTTCAAATTTAGTCAGTTCTACTTATATATATATTCTATTATATATTCCATTATGCACTCTTTATTTAATTTCAATTTTGTCAACTGCATAATAATATATTGTCACTCATATAACTTTAGGTTATTTTCGAGTTAACATACATAGTTTTTCAAAACCTGGATTAAGTTTTCGAAATGAATTGTGAATATACACCTCAAATTTCTCGTAGGTACTTCACAGTACAGAATACTAAAAGGTTGCATACTTTAAAACGAGATATTTAAATTTAATATTTATTTTTGATTGTTCATGTAAATTATTTAGTACACCCACGCCAATTTCTTAGGTTCATTTGAATATTAATCTGACTGTTTTTTTTAACGAGGATAGTGATGAGGAAATCTGAAACTTCAGGGAACTACCATAAGCAGCATATATTTGCAAAAAGAATTTTGGCATAGTCATTTTTTGGTTAAGTGCGAGTTGTCTTAGTGTTATGTTTTAGTATTAAGTTGAGCACGGCATACGTCAGAGTGGACGGAGTCTACTCTGCGAATCTAAGAACGCAGGCAGGAGTGAGAAAAGGATGCATACTGTCACCGTTACGGGCGGGTGATCACTAATCACTAAAGATTCTGTCAAGAGTTCACGACTGAGAAGAAGAAGCGAGTTGTCTATAATAACGATTAAATTTGACTTATTTATTTATAATTCTGAACATAATAGTTTCATGTTAAGAACATTTCAGTGCATTGGAAGAATAAAACTGATTCAGTAGAATAATATTTTAATATATAATATTTTAAACAATTTGTAGTCGTATAGTACTTGTATATGGGGATGCTTTGATGCGTCCTACCTCTATTAAAATTATCTCGGTATCCTTATCTCCATCTCGTATTTTCGCCAAATCCTTAGTCTTTGGTAGCGGACCCCGCCAATCATAATGAATTATGAAAACGGATCACACTAAGAAGAAAAAGAATATTTATCTTTGCTCCCACGAGCTTATGCTAACCATACCGCCACCGAGCTCCTCATAAGATTTAGTCATATCAGATTTAGTCATAGATTGGAAAGGAACGCTACAATAAATGTTCAATATAGTCATCATCTTACTGTAGGCTTATGCAAGAATATTCAACCGATGAAACACGGATGAATTTTTTATATGAAGTTACCCTTGTGGACGAGCATCCCGATAATACTGCAGAGCACTACACAGGAGTTAAAAGGCACCGTTCATTGTCGTTAAAACAATATTGACTGTACTTCTCTGTCCAAAAGCATTAGAAGTGCACAGAAACGTGCATATAACTCTATATACTACGTAGAGACCGCATTGAACATTTATTGAAGTGTCGTTTTGGAGAAGGTCTTGAAGCTTATGAAGGAAATAAACCCGTGGAGATCCAATGTTACGATTTACGTAATAAACTCACCGCTACGGTTCGGGAGGTGAGGATGCGCTATTCTTGTTGACTAGTTCGCGCGTCAAAGTCGCGTCACTTATCGCCTTATTGGTTAAAATTACCCCCCAATTGGTCAATACTCTGGAATCGTTGAGATATTTGGACGCTAAGACACAATTGATGAGTGAGGGGAGCCTTCATGCGACGCTAAGTGGTTTATTGATTTGTGGCATAGCTCGATATATGCAACGCGATGCTGGTCTCAACGCTGACTGATGGAAACTAGAGCTAGGTAGGGCAGAAAGTGGAATAACTGCGGTCGAAATGCGAGTGTTGCCCAAAATTTGTTACGTAGCGCTTAGAGACCGCGTTAAAATCAGAGAGGTTGGTTCAGCGATGTAAAAGGAATACAGGAGGAAACGCAAAAGTAGAAGGATGTAAAAGCCAAGAAAGGCCAAGACCTACCACGACCAACAAACAAACGAGCAACGGAACTGATGGGAGCGACACATCTTATACACGGCTATATATTTGTGTTCAGGAACACCGTTCCTATATGAAATCTATATAGTCTGTGCGTTTGTCTGTGTGTTTGTTTGTTCCTTTTTTCGAATATTTCAATTTTGACTTCGAATTCGGATTCAGCATAAAAAAGTAGAATAGGAATGTTCAGGAACACCGTTCCTATCTCTTAAGGTATACGGCCAAAATGGCCGACAAATTAAAAAAAAAATTGTATTGATATATAATTGACGAGCCAGGTGTTCCTCTGGCAAAGCAAGCTCAACTAGTTCTAAATGTAATATAAAAAATAACATAATATCGTAATCTTAACTCGTATAAGAACCGTCTGGGGTATTATATCACTCAACGTAATAAGAATAGCATGCATGCGCGCAATGCACGAATGACTTGCATATGGGAAATAATCCATCTGCGCAATCTCTCGTGCTCACCACAATAAAGCATGCGAGGTTACCAACGTCACAGTAGAGAGATAACAGTAGGTTGATTCCACCTTAATGTTATAAAAAAAAAGTGGAACCAACTTCATTACACTCAACCAGAGGGAGACTTTGTACAAAAGTCGTCTGCGTGGGTACCTCTGTTTCACCGATTTCTACCGCCAAGTTCCGGTTTGAAGGGTGAGATATGGCAGAGAAATTACTGGGTACGCTGACAAAACAGCCTTAGATCACAAGATTGGCAGTGCGTGAGTAACAATTCCGTGGTGTTGCGAGCGTAACAGCGGCTGCGGTGACCGCTTACCATCTAATGCGGGCCGCATGCTTGTTTGTCAATCTAATCGTAGAAACAAAAAAAAACAAAAATGTAAATCGACCCCTCACACGTCGCTCCTTCGGTAGAATAAGGGCACAATTGTATCCGTCCGTTAAAACAATCAAAAACTAAATGTGTTTAATTAGTTTAATAAACGTGTCTCAAAAAGTTCATTTGAGACAAAGGAAACTAACTTAAAAGCAATATTAATAGAAAGACTATATTAAATGAAAAAATTGGCTCTCCTGTAAAACTGAATAAGTTGCAATTGTACCCTTCTTGTACTAAGGGTGCGATATATAGCCACTTTGTAAATAGGCGTCGGTTTCAATGAACTTTGTTCTACTTCTTTTTTTTTTAGTTTTATTTCATAACGTTTTAGTTTCTCATTACATTTTCGTCGTAAATATAATAAATCTACACTAAAAATAAAAATAAGTTCATAATTGACGAAGATATCAGGTGAAAAGTCGGTTAATGCACGCAGGTGAATTTGTTTTTCAAGAGTTTATGAGAAAAACTGTACACACTACATCACTAAAATTATATATGTGGGACCACTCTAACATACATACAAAAAAATCGTCAAATTCACTTCTTACTTTTTTTTAAAGTCGGTTAAAAATTCTAGAGCACCTAGATTTTTTAAAATACACTTTCATAATAGCTTAGTGGTTTAACAGTAATTCATTGGATCTATTGACATGATTTTTTTAAATTGCAAACACTGGGTGGCCGGCTACACATTACGTAAAACGTGGTCACTCGTTTCGAAGGATCAGCTACAACTGATTGGACTGCGAAATTTTATCAGAATAGTGGAGCGATGATTTTAAAGGTTCTTCGAAGTTATTCTACTGCATATATTTCTCTACTGTGGTAATATCACCAGCCGTATTTCACCGGTGACTTTTAAAGAAACGCGACAATACCTCCTTTCGCTGGCGCCAGCGTAGCGTGCATATTGTATCAAATATGTTCACAAAATTCCGTGAAAAATGTCAACGAACTATAAACGTTTATGTGAAACGCAAAACTTTGAATTTACCGAAAACCCGCTGTGAATTTTTAGTTTTACCGCTAAGGCTACAAAAAACTTTACTGCATTTTGCTTTTCACGTTTTTCAGATTTCAATTATTCAAAGTGCATCATATAGTTGAAAGGAATTTACTTAATCTCCACTAGTTCAATTACTTCAATAATATAGTATAAAATATAGAATGTCATGATTTTATTGTTGTAAAAAAATATCTTTATATTATTATATATTAGAAGCTATCAAAAATATAGGCAAATTTTCTTTTTTGATGAAATTTCATGATTTCTAGGCCAACGGGAAGTGCCGTATAGGTTTTTATTCCCTTGCGAGTATCAAAATACGCGCATTTAACGAGGCATAAACAGCTATATCTTTTGATAGCGTTGACTTAGAAGTTTGATTTTTGTATTTGATATTATTTTCAGCTTAATAGCTCCACCCGTCCCTGAGAAAAAGTGTCTTAACCGACGGACAGTGGGAAGTAAAAAGAACCTTGGCGAAAATTAACAAAAACTTTTTGTTCTTATAATAATATTTTCGTTGTCTTTTATTAAATTTAATAACCACGTATTTTATTATGATTCTGCTCATTAACATCTTAAAAACCCTTGGCAATCATATTATGCGCACCGGATTATAAGACGCGAAATGGCTTAGTAAATAGGATGTTATTATGTTTAATTAAGTAAATATCTGTACTAACCTAAACGAATAAAATAAAAAAAACTTTTTGAATAAAAAGCAAAACTTACCTAAAATTCCGTCTAAAATTACAATTAGTAAAATTGATGCATGTCTATGCTTGTTGATGATGTAGTAAATAAATGAAAAAAAAAGAAAGCAGTTCGACGTGAGAATGTAAATACTAACATCGATAAACAATGGCGCGAATCTACGAGCATTCTAATGCCCATATATTTTGAATTCTTTTATATATATATATATATATGGCAAAAGTGTTGCTACTTTATGCCAGTGTCAAAGTCTTCAGTTTAGAACCATTTGAAAATCTTATTTCTATGCTCCAGCTTCAGCAACTGTGCTGAAAAAATACTTGGGAAGGGTACCTAGACCCAATCAACCCAGTTTAAATACCACCCGTAAAACGATAGTGATTTTTACAAGGTTTTCTTGATGTACTTTTTCACGTCTTCCAAAAAGTGCATAAACGTGTTATATTTGAGTTTTTTCATCACTGTATAATTTCACCAGCACTTATGTCACAAAATACTATCGAAATTGTCACATAAAACTAATTTTATACTGAAATGTAAAAATTTCAAGTATAACAACAATGTCACTAGTCAAAAGCGCCGGAAGAAGTCCAACTGTATTCTTGTTTTTTGTTCTTTTTTCAAAATTCCAGCGATGTGGCGGTAAAACGTGCGTGCATGAAACTGTTATTTTGGAAATTGTACATAAATATTGCGAATTGAGATATAGTCAGAATAAGAAATTGGCTATTTGATAAGTAGACCTACCCCTGAAGATTATGAAAAAACAAAACCAGCTATCGTATGAAATTTAGTGTATCATTATATCACGCGATCGTATAACATTGTACTTAGTATGACATTGATTGAATGTACGACTAGATGGTAAACTAACAGCCTTAGAACCCTTCATAAAGTATTTATAGCATGGTAATATCTAATTGACAATTTGAAGACAGTTTTAGATTATATTGGCAAGCTCTAGTATCTGTAGTACTTCGGAAATGACCACTGCATCACCAATGGTCATTTCAGAGATTGAAATAATAGCAACTAACAGAATCGAAATAAGATACATTGAGATGGTTTTAAAAAAAAACGTACGCAGTGCCTCAATGCCCGCGAGGGCCCAATGGCACATAAAGATTTTTATCTTTCTAGTATCTTGGTGTGGTTCATGTAGAGGAGTACACTACTACATGTTGCTGTGAAAAATTATAAGATAAATGTAGAGGTGACCCGTATCTCAGCCACGTGAGAATACTTATATGCCCCGGCTATTGGACCATAATAGTATGGTTTGCATGTCAATGAAAATTTCCTTCTTTGTAATTTATGAGATCACTCGGAGATTAGTAATTTACTAGCTATGTTTTTTGTCAATGAAAAATAAAGCAAGCATAGTGAAGCATTTTATTGGTACAACGCAGTCGACTTTGACATATGTAGTATAACTTCACGATAATCCCTTGCAGAGAGAACCGATCACCACGTGACTCGACCCTTACTTGCCTCAAACATTCATTGCCCTTCTCATGCACGCTCGCCGGTTTTTAAGGCTCCTGACATCACCTTCTAATAGAACACGATCAATTTGGCCAAGGTAGGTAAGTCTTGGCCTTCGTCGGCTCCTACATCCTTTCACTTTTGCGTTGTATATCTGTTTCGTAATTCTTTCTTCCTGCATCCTTTCCACATGTCCGAACCAACGGAGCAAGCCTCTTCTTATTTTAACACCGACACTCTCGTTCAGTCCCACTCTGTTTCTAATATCATCATTGCGAATACGGTCTTACACGCACTTCGTCACTAATTTTGCGCAACACTCGCACTTTGACATTTGTTTGATGTAATTTATTAGATAAACAACCGAATAGTCTTATGCCTATATATCTATCTTTACGCCAAGTCTCTTACAGGTTAGGCAGAGAGAATCAAGTGCACCTAGTCCGGCCTTAAGTTCTGTTACAAATGAATATGTATTTATTTTTTTATGAAGTAGCGTAATCTTAATAAATAAATATTGTCGGACAAATTACACAGCGCCATCTAGCCCCAAAGTAAGCGAAGCTTGTGTTATGGGTACTAGACAACTGATAAACATACGTAAATACATTTTTTTTTGTAAATACATACTTATTATACATAGAAAATACCCAGACCAGGACAAACAGACATGTTCATGCACACAAATGTTGGTACTGTGTGGGAATCGAACCCACGAGCGTTGGTGTCAAAGTAGCGTAACAACGCGTTTCACCACTGCACCACCGAGCTCGTCAAATATTATTAATAATTATATATTATTAATAATGAAACTTATCATCACGAAATCACAGCAACTACAAGTACACAGGAGTCTCAAATTTCGCATGGGGGTTCCTTTTAGGACGTAGATGCTCACTAAGACGGAATTTTACGAAATTCAACCCCTAAGGTGGTAAAATAGAGTTGCAAAGTTTGTATGGGACATCGTGTTTGCTTCAATCAACTTGGTCCAATCAACTTCAAACTTGGCATAAACATTCTTTCATAAAATTAATTGAATACGTATTTCGTATTTTTTTTAATTTATCCCCTAACAGGGTTAAAAAGAGGGTAGAAAGCTACTTTTGGGGTGATTGACTTTGACGTGGGAATTGAAACTTCTTAGTGCGGTTGAATGAATAATTATCATTTTTTGACACAATAATTTTGACATGGTTGAAAACTAGGGCTACCTACATCAAGAAGGTTTTAATGCAATCCGAATACTTGAAGCAAATCTGAACTATCCCTATCTCGCTCTATATCCAGGACTAGCAGTGAGCGTGACAGATAAATCTGTGGAGTCTGTCCCAATCTAGAGCGATTCAAGAAGAAGGTATATAATTTGTCAAGGTTTTATGAAAATTGTAAGTGTTAAAAAAAGTCACGCTGTATAATATGCTCTACTATTACTGCGTGCAAGGCTGGGGCGGGCCGTCTATATTTATAAAGAAATTGCGAAATTCAACCCCTATGGTTCACCTCCTTAGGCGTGATAAATTTTGTAGGTAAGGAAATTACATTACTTAAGATTTTTTTTTAATTAGGCGGCAATCGTATTACGTCATTTAAGTATAAAAATAAAATAGGCAACATTATTACGAAATAGATGGCGTTACTGCTCAAATTAGACCTCGCCACCACAGTGTACACATTAACTATTGTTTTCGTTTATTTTGATTCGTTATTATTAGCTTTGTATACGGATTTCGATTCTGCTTATTGATTAGATTAGTTAGTTTGGTTTGAATAATTTTGATTTGGCTTTATACGGACTTCGATAAAAAATCACTTTTCAAATTCAACACAATTCACTTTAACAACATGCACATCCCTTGCCGGCTAATAAATTTTCGCTCGCTTATCTAATGTACGAAGTCTATCAATGTCTTCTCAGATACGGCTGGACATTGGTCGTCATGTACTCAGAACTGGGTGAGCTTTCAGCCGTTCACGCAGGATCGCTCAGGAGCTCTATAAGGTACAAGAAGTCGTTACATTGCCGAAATGTCGCGTTCCGATACGTACGGAACTACCTACGAACTTATGGCAGCAGGTGATATATATCCATACATAAAAGTTTCAGGTGTTCCATGATGGCCACCTTATTCTTGATTTAGGAGTTATTATTAAATTAATACCTTACCTACATAAGTTCTTTTTATATTATAATTTCCTAAATTATTTGTTATTGTAGATTGAATATGGAAAATTAATGTTCAGTTGTTTATGAATTCGTTTGAACTTTTTAATAAACATTAGGACTTTTGGGGTCGTATCCAAATGTGTTTGGTTATTTATGGTTTTCACATCGGGTTGGCAAAGCACGATCCCTTGGTATTGCAAATGTTCAAAGGCAAATTGCTTACCACCAGGTAATGTACATTATGCTGCAGTTTACCCTACATATATCATTTACCCACTCGTCAAATAACGTGGAAATATGTGTTGAGGGGTGATTGCTTTGTGTCAATTTTAGTTACAAATTTGATCTGTTACACATCTATAAGCCTGTTACATGTTAGAAGCGAATTTCACTTTGATGTCTTCAGCCAATCCGGATATAAAAAACCCTTCACGACCACAAAATTATCCCATAAGGCTAGAGGTATGAAACATAGAAACAACAGAAAAATGTTTTTGTAAAGACTTTGTTTTCATATAACAAAAACTTTAAGCTATTGTGCTCGTATTAAGCTTGCCAATTTCTATATTTAGGCAGTAGTGGAAGTAGGGAAATGGGTTGGTACATTGGTAACCAGAACATGACATCACTAACTAATAAAATTTAACATTACTACAAAAGAATACCGTCATCGCCGCCAGATTTCTCTGTGACTCATCCGATGAATCGAAAGTATCGACTTCTTTTAACACAATCGATAAAATTGTTTTGTAGGATGTCAAAACATAGTTTCACTCGATTCATTAGATACGATGATAATTACTATTTAATTTTAAGTAGCACACGTTATACTCTAAGCCTTAAATGTTGATTTTTTTCTCATAAACTAGCTACTCGACCCAGCTTCGCACGGGTGATCCAATCGTTACCAAACTTCACAGGATCACCTGCTGGGCTAATCTGAAGAATCACTGAAAATTTCATCAAAATCTGCCTAGTCGTTTTTGAGTCCATAGAGGACATACAGACAAACATTCATTTTTATATATATATTAAAATTAAAATAAAATAAATATTGTCGGACAAATTACACAGCGCCACCTAGCCCCAAAGTAAGCGAAGCTTGTGTTATGGGTACTAGACAACTGATAAACATACGTAAATACATTTTTTTTTTGTAGATACATACTTATTATACATAGAAAATACCCAGACCAATACAAACAGACATGTTCATGTACACAAATGTTTGTACTGTGTGGGAATCGAACCCACGAGCGTTGGTGTCAAAGTAGCGTAACAGCGCGTTTCACCACTGCGCCACCGAGCTCGTCATATATGTAGATAAATGTAAATAAGTGCGCTATATTTCTTAACTTGCGCGATGTCACATGTGCTGTTAACACTGCGATTCCTTAGGAGCTTACTGGTAACCTTACTCACTCACAGGAACACAACAACACTCGAGGTAGTTGTTATTTGGCTACGATTTTCTGTAAGGTGAATGTACTTACCCAGACTGGCTGCTTTGATGCCCCCTAACTCTCCTAATTAATGTTGAACGTAGTCCATAAATAAATCCAATATTGTACGTAATATCTTACCAAAATGAAAATTAACCAGTTGAGAATGCGCAAGCTTGCATTGCCAGAGGAACACCTGGCTCGTCAATTATATAACAATTCAATTTTTTTTTTATTTGTAGGCCATTTTGACCATGTTCCTTAAGAGATAGGAACGGTGTTCCTGAACATTCCTATTCTACTTTAGCCTAACTTCGAATTCGAGTTCTACTAGTCAAAATTCGAATATTCGAAAAAAAACGTACAGACAAACGCACACACAGACAATCATATAGATTTCATATAGGAACGCTGTTCCTGAAAATTCATCATTCAGAGAAAATATTTACTGATATCATATAATTGTTTCACGGTTACATGGTCTCATATCTCTCATTCCTGCCATATTCGCAATGTCATAACTTCGGACTGACATCACATTCAACCGTTATACATGTATATATAAGCATAGTGACCTAAACCTCCATTATTTACGTAGAACTTCAGTGTCAACCACGAGCCATGATTCCGAGTGTGTCTTAAATGCAAGAAACACACTAACTTGCTTTCCCAGACGGATGCTAAGTACAAAACAAACCAAAAGACACATTCCCAAGTTTTAAGAGCAAAGAGATGTTGCTCTATTATTCATTTCATGTGAAATAGGTCTTGCGCTAACATTTATCTGGCGAACATCCAAGATTTTTGCTTAGGATGTACTACTGTACAAATATTGCTTTTGGCTTATTCATTTGAGTTACGAACTGTTTATGAAACGTGAATACGAAATATTGTATGAATATGGAAAATATGAATTTCGACGAGCTCGCTGGCGGAATGGTAAGCAATGCTACTTGAACATCGACGCTCATGAGTTCGATTCCCACACGGGATAAATAATTGTGTGCAGGTTATATGTGTCTTGATTGGATATTTTCAAAAGAGGTAGGGCGCTTTAAAGCAGCCTGACTGGGGAAGTACCTCGCAGAAAACCACAGCCAAAAAACAACGCTCTTGAAGGTTGTGTTCCCGTGTGAGTGAGCTTACCAGTAATCTTCTAAGGAGTTGTTATGGCAACGCGCGAGTAATACTTCATGCTATTGCAGGCAGGCATGGGCTACGGTAACCGCTGTACATCAGGCGGGCGGTATGTCTGCGTGCCAACCGACGTTGTATATAAAAAACCTACTGATGATACATGACTCATAAGGGATGAAGATGCTTGATTGAAATCCCTTAATTACTAACAGAAGCGAAATCATATCTAAGATTGCTGTTCCTTCAAAATAAAGCTCAAATCATTATCACAAGAGGAATATACATTTGTGTCACGGGTGTAATCTATGCTGATGGGATAACAGTTATTCATCGTCTTCTTCTTTTTCCTGGCGTTATCCCATTTCTTAAACCATTAAGATTGGCGGGGTCCGCTTCCTAAGTTTAAGGATTTGGCGAACAGATTTTTCACATGGAACGACTGCCGTCAGAGCAGCAGCTACCGATAATTACAGTATAGTACTGTAGTTCGTCAGTATCTTTAGAGCTAAAGCGAACACGTGACTATTGTGGGGCCAGTATGTAAAGATGAATTTTCTGCGGGTTTGAAACTTACGTCTGTGGACCCGTGAAGGGGCGTTAGTCCACGGTTCCTGAAGTCATGAATAGGATTGAATGCTCAACACAAAACTTAACGAAAAACGGAAAGTCAGTAAAAATTGATATTTCGAAAGATTAGGCAAATATATAAAGTGAAATTGGAAGCGTGCATGATTTCAATGACTCATCTATCACGAACAAATTGAATGTGTTTTATCCGAGAGTTATTTTTATTTATACAACGTCGGAAGGCATACGGCCCACCCGATGTAAAGCGGTTATACCAGCCTATTAACGCTTGCAATACATTGAGCATCATTTGCGCGATGCCACCTCTGTTACTAACACAGCAACTCCTTAGGAGCTTTACTGGTGACCTCACTCATACGCAGGAACGCAACAACTCTCCATGGAGTTGTTATTTGGTAGCAGTTTTCTGTGAGGTGGAAGTACTTCCCTAGAGGGGCTGATTTAATGCGCCGTAACTTTCTTAAAAATATGCAGTTGAATACAAACAGACATGTTTATCCACAAGAATGTTTATCCTGTGCTTAGACGATCTCAGTAGCGGTGGTGCACACATGACAAACATTTATGCGCAAGAACATGTCTGTTTGTCTTGGTCTGGGTATTTTCTATGTATAATAAATAAATATTGTCGGACAAATTACACAGCGCCAACTAGCTCCAAAGTAAGCGAAGGTTTTGTTATGGGTACTAGACAACTGATAAACATACGTAAATACATTTTTTTTGTAAATACATACTTATTATACATAGAAAATACCCAGACCAAGACAAACAGAGATGTTCATGCACACAAATGTTTGTACTGTGTGGGAATCGAACCTACGAGCGTTGGTGTCATAGTAGCGAAACAACGCATTACACCACTGCGCCACCGAGCTCATCTCGTAAGTATGTATTTACAAAAAAAAAATTATTTATGTATGTTTATCAGTTGTCTAGTACCCATAATACAAGCTTCACTTACTTTGGGGTTAGGTGGCGCTGTGTAATTTGTCAGGCAATATTTATTATTATTTATGTGTGGGAATCTCTACCACCGTGAAATTAAACTATTTTTAACGGAAGTATCGCGTGTTTTATTTATTTTGTTGAAACCTGACGTTTCGAACGCTTTGCAGCGTCCGTGGTCGCAGGAAAGACTCAACAAAATAAATAAAACACGCGATACTTCCGTTAAAAATAGTTTAATTTCAATGTGTAACAATCGCGAAAACCTAAGACAATACTATCTCTACCACCGGTACGACAAAATTCATACATACATACATACATATAATCACGCCTCTATCCCGTAGGGGTAGGCAGAGACCACTTCTTTCCACTTGCTACGATCCTTACATACTTGTTTCGCTTCGTCCACTCTCATTATTCCCTTCATACATGCTCTTCGGTTTAGGGTACTCTAGACCTGGCCTTTTTTCAGGACGTCCCTGATTTGATCTCGAAACGTCCACCTAGGTCTACCCCTTCCAACACTTTCACTCACACTCGCCTTATACACTTTTTTCGTCAATCGTTCTTCGTTCATTCTCTCCATATGGCCAATGGCCATGGCAAAATTCTATAGTATATATTACATCGACTGTTAATAGAAAGCTGATTCATTTTACAAAAGGCATACCATATTACGGCCATATTTTTCGACGTCAGACTAGTCACTGTTGTGGATTTCATAAAGAAGAAAGGGGTTATTCTGTCAAGAGATTGCGACTGAGATTAGGGCGCGACGAAAGAGCGCGGATAAAATCACACTGCGCTATTAAATCTTGCGCGGCAGAGAAATAAAATTCTTGCGCAGAGAAAATTAAAAATGTGAGAACAGTGCAAGTAACATTTATGATTATTAAAATATTAGAATAAATATCTGTAAAAAAAAATCACATTTGTTGCCTTACTTTATGCTCTTTTTTTATACAACGTCGGGAGATATACATGCATGCTGCCCACTTGTTATGAAGCGGTTACCGTAGCCTATTAATACAGAAAATCATTGTCGCGCATTGCTACCCCTGTAATAACACGGCAATTTAGTTGTTATTTTGCTGCGATTTAAGAGGAACTCTCTGGAAGGTTACTGTGTTCCTGCGAGTGAGTGAGGTTTTTTTTTATATTGCGTCGGGAGTGATACAAGCATACGGCCAACCCGGTGTAAAGCGGATATTGTAGCCTATGAACGCTTGCAATACATTAAACATCACTCGCGCGATGCCACTGCTGGTGCAACAACCTTCTACGGACTTGTTATTTGGCTGCGGTTTACTGTGAGGTGGAGGCGCTTCACCAGACGGACTGCTTGGATGCGCCCTACTTCTCTTAAAAATACCCGGACCAAGACAAACAGACATGTTCATGAACACAAATGTTTGTCCTGTGTGGGAATCGAACTCACGAGCGTCGGGGTCAAAGTTGCGTTATTAACCGCGGCGCTACCGAGCTCGTCTATTAATCGTCGTCGAATATTTCTAATAATTTTAAATGTTTTCGGTTGGCATACTTTGAGTATTGTCAGTAGATCTCCTGCCATAAACTAAACGCAATTACCAAAAAACCTTCACAAATAAATACAGGAGCATACGGAGCCATTAGGGCTAGTCCAGCTCACACTTACTTACTTACACAAACCAGGAGGTTACCAGTGAGCTCCTGAGGAGTTGCAGGATTTGAATCAGGACCAAATCGGTTAACAGTTGATTCTTTGTCCAGTGGGCCATCGCTGCGCTTTTAAATCCGATATCATTTATTTATAAATACACAATACGAATTCACAAACAATTTAAATTTTAATCACTTTGTAATAAGTTCCAAATTTAAATTACAGAAATACACTTGATATTGATCTCGTTACAATTACAGAATTGGATTCCATTGGGGATTTTAATTAAAATGTCAAAAGCTTCAAACTTACAAATAGACGGAGTTAAAACGAATCGCTATATGATTTAATTATTCTTTATTCAATGTGACGAGAATTTTAAAAGTACTGTATGTATATATGTATCTATATCTTCACGCCATATCCCTTGCGGGGTAGGCAGCGAGAACAGAGCGCCACATGACTCGATCCTTACACTCCTCACTTGAGTGACATACAGCTTGCCTGTCAATAACTACCGAAGCATACGGACATTTGCAACACCAGGATACGATCCAAATATAGTGAAGTGGTAACCGAAACCAATTAACGTTTGCAACATAAAACGCGTTGCACCCCCCACTGCTAACACAGCAACTCCTCAAACAACTCCCTGCCAAAGTTTTCCCTAGAGACTACATGAGGTTCTTCAAAAAAATAATAAAAAGGTTTGTACAGGGTCGTCTCATGCATGTTCACCATTTTCTAATGCTCCAGACATCACCTTCTGATAAAACACGATTAGCAGGTAAGTCATAGTATTCCTCTGCTCCTACATCCTTGTACTTTCACGTTCATCTGTTTCGTAATTATTTCTTTCCTTTCTACATGCCCGAACCAACGGAACGTGCCTCTTCTTATTTTAACATCGACACTCTCTTTCAGATCACCTCTGTTTCTCACCATTGCGAACACGGTCTACGAGCGTTACGCCACAAATTTTGCACAACGCTCGCATTTCGACAGCGTTTATCCTACTTTCATGCTCTCTCTGACATACCCAGCTGTTGCTTAATAAGTAAGCGTCGGGACCAACACGGCATATAGCGAGCTGTGCCTTCTAGCCCAAGTATTTACTATTAAAAAGTTTTCTCAATGCTGCGTTCACACTATTCCCAGCACTTTCTCGTCTTTCCACTTCAATGTCGTACTGCTGAAAAAGCATCCAAGATGTACTATTTCATCTACTTGTTCCAAGACTTCTCATTAACCGTAAAGTTGAATGCCAAATTTAAACATATTGATTTATTTGATGATTCTACGTCAGGAGGCATACAGCATATGGGCCACCTGATGTAAAGCGGGTACCGTAGCCTATTAACGCTTGCGATATATTAAGTATCACTCGCGCGATGCCTCCTCTGCTGCTTACACAGCAACTCCTTAGAGAGCTTACTGGTGAGCTCACTCACACGCAGGAACACAACAACCCTCTAGGGAGTTGTTATGTGGCTGCGGTTTTCTGTGAGGTGGAGGATGCTTCCCCAGGCCGGCTGCTTTGATGACCTCTCTTAAAACATCTAGACCAAGACAAACAGCCATACACACAAATATTTGCCTTATGTGGGAATCGAACCCACGAGCGTTGGTATCAAAGTCGCGTCATTCACGACTGAGCCACCGAGCTCATCTAATAATCGTCGTCGAATATCTATACATCTATACATATAAATAAAATTGAAGTGTATGTCTGTGATTTCAAAATAAAGCCTTTACCTTAAGCTTATATTATTATTTTCACGTTACCAAAGCCTAAATACGCATTTTTAACTTTTTTGTCTATCTGTCTGTCTGTTTGTTTGTCCGGGCTAATCTTCGAAATGGCTGAACCGATGATTTTGACGGGACTTTCACTGGTAGGTAGAGGACTGTTCAGAGAAGAATATAGGGTACTTTTTATCCCGTAAATATTTAGGGTTCCTGCGTAAAAAATGAAAAACTGTTAAAATTAGGGGGAAATATCTTCCCCTTCGGGGGACTTTGCAGTTTTATTTTATTATTTTCACAGAATACGTATTTTTTGTGACATAAAATAACTACGCATTTTTTATGTAATAAAAATAAATAAATTATACGTTGTATCCCGTAAAGGTCAATAGATGGCGCTGTATGAAAATTGAATCGCTCTATGATCTATATCATCTACGACCCTGAACTTTGTTTTTTTTTTAAACAGAAAGAATTTGAGGTCTATGGTGAAATAAAGGCTACTAAAAGCCCAAATCTCATGCGTACGAAGCCGCGGGCTTCAGCTAGTTTCTAATAATTTTAAATGTTTTCGGTTGGCATAATTTCCAGTAGATCTGCTGGCATAAACTAAACGCAATTACCAAAGCCTTTACAAGTAAATATAGGAGCATACGAAACCCTCCGCTAGTCCAGCTTAGTGATTTTTCTCCGGTGGCGCTAGTTAGATGTGTAGAGTAGAATTCTGCTAGGCATTGCACTCCGGAGATTGTTCCGACACAACTGCATTAATGGCAGCACTCTTCAGAGCGATGGCGGCGACAATTTATACAGATATCCGATAAAGGCCAGTGCACAGAGCAATCAACTTTATGTGCAGTTAAAGTACGGCTTACTCTTCCTTAGATAAAGATCGAGACCTCAATGGCACCGTTGCGCGTGTAATTCCAACCGAACACGCAGGTTAAGCATCTCGACTGCAGTCTGTCTATGGATGTTTTTATCTATCTTCTAGATCTATCGAGCTTTTCCGGGCGGAGGGCAAATTCATTGAAATTCTTGCTATAATCAGTTTAGGGGTATTTTTTATACGTTGGGAGGCATGAAAGCATACGGCCCACCCATAAAGCGGTTACCGTAGCCTATAAACGCTTGCAATACATTAAGTACGACTCGCGCGATGCCACCTCTGCTGCTACCATCCTTAGAAGATTACTAGTAATCTCACTCACTCGCAAGAACACAACAATCTTCCAGGGAGTTTTTATTTGGCTTCGGTACTCTGTCAAGGCACTTCCACAATACAAAGCGATATAAAACGCATAATTCCTCCATACAAAGCGAGGCAAACTTTAAACTTAGGGGACGTCCTAAGCTTGGATAGTCAACAATTCTCGCAGAATTATTAGGTCCTAGCCGATCTCCATGTGTTTCCGCCCAATGGTGATCACAGTACATATACATATATACAGTAAATCCTTTTTTTTTAATAAGATACGAACAATTTCCCATGATACTCTCTTTCATATCAAAGTCTTGTTCTTGTTCTGGATGTTTTAAGAGAGGTAGGGCGCATCAAAAGCAGCCCGTCTGGCGAAGTATCTCCACCTCACAGAATACCGCAGCCAAGTAACAACTCCATAGAAGGCTGGTGTGTTCCTGTGTGTGAGTGAGATCACTAGTAAGCTCCTAAGAAGTTGCTGTGTAAGCAGCAGAGGAGGCATCGCGCGAAAGAAAACTTCTTTGCGCACGTTTGACTTGGTGAGTAAGCTGGTGAATGTAACGAGAGCGTTACGAAAAGTGAGATCGGGCGAGGCGAACGGAAGTTGAGAGGGAGATATAAGTTAGTGAAGATAGAAAGAGAGAGAGTTACGTTTCGTATATTACTGAAGGGGCAAGAGACAGGTGCGAGCACACATGTTCATTCGCAGCCCATTCGAAACTCTATGAAATAAAACACACACAACTTTGTATCCCAAACGGTAGTTAAACCAAACCAAAGAGCGGCGACAGAGACAGTATAGGTTCACTGTAACACATTCACATACAGGTTTACAACTGTGTTTTCAGTCGGGGAAACTAGTGCTAGTAACATATTTAACAACAGTTCAACCAAGTTAACGACATTAACGTGACGTGATTCCTTACTAGTGACTCTGATATTTTTAATTTGGTTAAATTGGTTTTTTTTTTTTGTTTTGGTTAAATTCTGATTACTTTCCTACCTCAACAATCACTATATAACAGACATCTTATTCAGAATGTCTCTTATTGAGAATAAATTCCTACATTTTTTTAGGTTCCTGCTATTTATCATAATTATATATTTATAGTCGCTTCTGTGACATTCATAGCTCTTTTCATGCACGCTCGCCGGTTTTTGGGGCTCCTGACATCACCTTCTAATAAAACACTATGATATGATATGATATAGCTATGAATATCACAGAAGCGAGTGAAGTGTGCAAGGACCGCATTCTTATGGCGCTCGGTTCTCTCTGCCTACCCCACAAGGGACTTGGCGTGGAGATATACATGCATACATATATTTATACATGTTACTATATAGTATTGTCTTAGGTTTTCGCGATTGTTACACATTGAATTAAACAATTTTTAACGGAAGTATCGCGTGTTTTATTTAATTTGTTGAACCTGACGTTTCGATTGCTTTGCAGCAGTCTTCCTGCGAAAACGGATGCTGCAAAGCATTCGAAACGTCAGGTTCAACAAAATAAATAAAACACACGATACTTCTGTTAAAAATTATTTAATTCAGTATATTGTTATATATTTTCACATAAATTACACAGCGCCACCTAGCCCCATAGTAAGCGAAGCTTGTGTTATGGGCACTAGACAACTGATAAGAATACGTAAATACATACTTATTATACATATAAAATACCCATACCAAGACAAAAATACATGTTCATGCACACAAATGTTTGTACTGTGTGGGAATCGGACCCACGAGCGTTGGTGTGAAAGTAGCGTAACAGTGTGTTCCACCACTGCGCCACCGAGCTCGTCGTATGTTACTATATAGTTTTAAGTTTCTATCCATGTATACCACGTTGTGGGGTAGGCAGGGAGAACCGACTGTCATAAGATGAAGTTCGGTATGTAAACACCTCGATCGCTTCTTTAACATTCATATAGGTACTTTCACGCACGCTCGCCGGTTTCAAGATAGTTTTTGAAGTAAAACTTCTTTACGCACGTTTGACTTGGGGTGTAAGCTGGTGAATGCGTGACGAGAGCGTTATGAAAAGTGTGATCGGGCGAGGCGAACGGAAGTTGAGAGGGAGATATAAGTTAGTGAAGATAGAAAGAGAGAGAAAGTTAACTTTCGTATATTACAGTAGGGGCAAGAGAGAGGTGCGAGCACACATTTTCTTTCTCTCTTTCTCTCATAGCGAGTTAAGTTTCGTATATCTATCGTTTTTTTTATGTACAACGTCGGGGGGTATACAAGCATACGGCCCACACAATGTGAAGCGGTAACTGTAGCATAAGAACGCTTGTAATACATTCAGTGTTTACTTTACTGGCGGGGGAGAAGTTTACTGGTGACTTCACTCACTCGCAAGAACACAACAACCCTTCAGCGAGTTATTATTTGACTGCGGCTTTTAATAAGGTGGAGGTACTTCCCGTGACTGATTAAGAAACAGATACTCTTAATAAGGGAGCTAGGGTGAACCAAAGCCCGCCGTTTGATGCGCCCTACCTCCCTTATTAATATTATCTGTTTCTTAATTCCCAGACAATAAGGCTGGGCGTGCACGGACTGCTCGAGCAGTTTGCAACTGCGCGATATACACGTACCGCTCGAGCGGTCGTCTTCGACTGCTCGAGCGGTCGATTGTTGACTGATCGAGCAGTCGCTGCCAACTGCTGTAGCAGTTGACTTTCTACCCCAGTTGAGTCATGGATTCTGACGAGGAAGCACTGCTTTTGCTGCTTCTGCTCAAGCGGAGAAAACGGCGGCGACGACGTCAAAAGAGAATGAAAGAGACAGAAACAGACGCCGCGGGGCCAAGAAGAGGGGGGACGTCGAAGGCGGCGCTAGAGCAGTCAACAGCTCGAGCATCTGGTGTATGCCTCGCAACCGCTCGCGAGCTGTCGACAGCACGATGGAATTTCGTCGTGCGGTTGACGGCTTGAAGCGGTCGCGACTGCTCGAGCAGTCGTGTGTATGGCAGTGAATAAAAGACCACAGTTCACTGTGCAGTCGCAGCTTGATGCGGTCGGTCTAAACTGCTTCAGCTTCAACATATTGTTTCGGTGTCCCGCATTCTCCAAACAGAGGTACGATTTGGAGCAGGAGTTGGGAATGCGGGTCACCGAAACTACAGTCTACTAATGCTGTATACCTCGGCTATATTTTGTATAGCCGATGCGGGATCGCGGTGGCTAGGTGGAGCTGTGAAGCTCGCTGTCGCCCGTGTCTGGACTGACGCAGTATAGGGGAGGGAAACTGGAAATATGTAGTTATGATAGCTTCACCGGCGTTCTAAAATGGGCCAAAAAGTATTTTCGAAAATAAAACTGTAAGATGATGAATGGAAGATGAATTGCGGAATGAAAGAGAGAGTAATGTGTTTCTTTATACGTGTAAAAATTTTGTTTTGTAATAATAAATGATAATGTCATAAAAGAGCCTTGCCCATGGCAGGGGTGCAAGGAAGAAAAATAAAAAAATAAAGAAACCTGCTTCAAGCAGTCCGTGTACGCCCAGCCTAAGGGTCACGATTTTTGTTGTTTCGATTTAAATTTCATTATTTTCTATTTATAGTTTCGCCCGAGTTTAGATTACCTATCATTTTAGTAAATAGCGTTATTCTTTTTTAAGTATCTAGCTACCAATTTACTACTTGTAATCACGATCAGTAAATCGTGGAAGAACAACAAACCAATGGAGTTTCATTCGTGCACATAATATTAATGTCGATGCATGCATCTTCAATCATATTGTCTAATATTTAACCAGCCCAAACATTTGTTTGTTGATTCTAATGTCATTGGCGAGCTCCGTGGCTCAGTCGAGAATGACGCGACTTTCACACCAACGCTCGTGGGTTCGATCCCCATACAAGGCAAACATTAAGAGAGGTGGGGCGCATCCAAGCAGCCCGTCTGGGGAAGTACCTCCACCTCACAGAAAACCGCAGCCAAATAACGCTTACGATACGAACGGTTGAAAAAAAGGTTGTTGTTTTCCTGCGTGTGAGTGAGGTCACCAGTAAGCTCGACGTAGTATAAATAAAAATGTCTTAAAAAATTGAACTGATTTTAATGCAATTTGATATATAGGTAGATTGAACTCTAGGTATGTTTATTAGGGGCTTACCGAATATCTCGCAAACTGTGTTGCGAATAAAAGCTGTTATGTATAATCGGTACTTTATATTCCTTATAGAGGACCTCAGCCAAATGACTGCTTCATCGCTTAACGTGTTCCTACGGGTATGTTTGGTTACCAGTAAACAGCTGTGTTAGCAGTGGGGGTGGTACATGCGTTATTCTTTATGTTGCGAGAGTTTTTAGGTCACAGGAGGGAAATAACCTATGGAGAAATGATGAGACCGGTTTTACACAGTAACTCAATTCTATGAATCTAGAGATAAAATAGAACGCGCAGCGTTTTGACGAGCTCGGTAGCTCAGTCGTGAATGACACGACTTTGACACCAACGCTAGTGGGTTCGATTCCCACACAAGGCAAACATTTGTGTGCATGAACATGTCTATTTGTCTTGGTCTGGATGTTTTAAAAGAGGTAGGGCGCATCAAAGCAGCCCGTTCGGGGGCAGTACTCCACCTCACAGGAAACCGCAGTCAAATAACAACTCCCTAGAGGGTCGTTGTGTTCCTGCGTGTGAGTGAGGTCACCAGTAAAGCAGCAGAGGAGGCATCGCGCGAGTGATAATTAATATATCGCAAGCGGTTAATAGGCTACGGTATCCGCTTTACATCAGGTTGGCCGTATACTTGTATACCGGCCGACGTAGTATAAAAAAAAGCTCTTATTAGCTAGTTAACTTTGGCTTGTATCGGTGATATATTTAGGCGCAACACGACGTGCTTTCGTGCACAAACAAGTGTTTTATTGGTTTGTGATAGGCTGCGAAATCCGCTTTACATTAAGGTAGGCAGTACGCTTGTTTCCCGACGTTGTATATATATTCGGGTACATATAAGATTCCTTCTCCCATAATATAATTGATGTATTTTTCGTGTCACAACTTTGTTTATGTTCTATGTAGCTATGTCGAGAATATACTTTTCTTCAACCGTGCCAAATCCAAACTCACTCAACGTAAATATCACTCTCCTCTTAAAGAACGCAAAGAAGGCAGTGAGTAATATCTATTTATATTTTTACACCAAGAGGGGTGGGGTAAATAGAATATTCGATGTTTTCTATTTATCCCACAATAAAAAGATTCTCACAAAGGACAAACATTTGTGTGCATGAACATGTCTATTTGTCTCGGTTTGAGTCTTTTTAAAATAGGTAGGGTGCATAAAAGCAGTCCATCTGGGGAAGTACCGCCATCTCACAGAAAAATGCAGCCAAATAACCTCCCCTGGAGGGAGTTTAAGTGTCTGTTTTTCTGTGTCTGGGTGTTTTTTTAAGAAAGCTAGGGCGTATCAAAGCAGCCCGTTTGGGGAAGTACCTTCACCTTACATAAAACCACAGCCAAATAACAACACCTTAGAGGGTTGATGTGTTCCTGCATGCGAGTGAGGTCACCAGTAAGCTCCTAATAAGTTGCTGTGTAAGCAGTAGACGAGGATAATTGATGTATTGCAAGCGTTCATAGGCTACGGTAACCGCTCTACATCTGGTGGTCAATATGCTTGTATGCCTCCCGACGTTATATAAAAAAAAAGAACACTCAATGTATTCTATTTACACTACAAGGAGCTTGGTGTAAATATGCGCCACATGACTCGGGTTCTTACACGTCTCAGACTCCACTTTAACATTCATAGCTCTTATACTAGCTCCATGTTTTTAGAACTTCTGTTATCAAATTTTGATAGAATGTAAGCAATATCTGATGTCTAACTAGATTTTGACAGTTACTTATCACCTTTGTGTTACATCATTATATCTGTATTATCACTCTTTCATACAATCTGCTTTCTATCTACATTGTATATTGTATTTTAATGAAATGCAAGTAGTAAAATCTTCGTATAAGCTACTTATAATGCATGTTGGCATGGGTATTAATATTAGAGTAGTTACTTACTGCATATGTTGTTGAATAGATACATACCTTTATTTGATTTTTATCAGCAATCTGAAAAGAAAAGAAAATTCATTGAAAATATATGTATTCATGATTCATCTATACTAATATTATAAAGAGGAAAGATTTGATTGTTTGTTTGTATTGAATAGGCTCCGAAACTACTGGACCGATTTGAAAAATTGTTTTACC
Source organism: Pyralis farinalis (assembly GCA_947507595.1). Lineage (NCBI taxonomy): Eukaryota > Metazoa > Arthropoda > Insecta > Lepidoptera > Pyralidae > Pyralis > Pyralis farinalis. The sequence goes on along the minus strand of OX382273.1, from coordinate 27,772,562 downwards.
ATTAGAAGACGACATTATCCCTGATGAACATAGGCTACTTTATACCGCGGGAATGCTTCATTCCTATGGGAAAACGGGTAATAGGACAACGGGTAGTATGAATTATCCTTCCGTACTTATCTTTTTCACATAACTTCTAAACGGCTGAACCGATTGGGTTGAAATTTTATGTGGGTATTTCGATGGTTCCCTCAATTATTTTAAAAAATACAATTGGACCCGGTAGGTAGGTAGATATATATGATATATGACTCGAATTCTACGCAAACGAAGTTGCGGGCGTTGGATGCTAGTGAGTCATAATTTCATATATACTCATACTAGCCCACTGATTTAGAGCATAAATATTTAAAAAGCTGTAATACATGTGGGGTTTTTTTATACTACGCCGGGAGGCGTACAAGCGTACGGCCCACCTGATATAAAGCGGGTACTGTAGCCTATTAACGCTTGCGATATATTAATTATCACTCGTGCGACGCCTCCTCTGCTGCTTACACAGCAACTCCTTGGGAGCTTACTGTTGACCTCACTCACACGCAGGAACACAACAACCCTCTAGGGAGTTGTTATTTGGCTACGGTTTTCTGTGTGGGGTACTTCCCTAGACGAGCTGCTTTGATGCGCCCTAGCTATCTTATAAATTGTGGGTATCATAAAGTTGTGGGTATCGTAAAGTGGTAATCGTATGTATTATAAAGTCGATACGGCCCGTTTTAGGTGCATGTTATGGAGCTGTTTAGAAGGAAATGTGATGAAAAGACATATTTTTTATACAACGTCGGGAAGCATACAAGCATAGGGCCCACTTTATATAAATTGGTTTCCGTAATCTATGAACGCATGTGATTGCTATCAAGTATCGCTCGCACGATACCTCTGCTACTAACACGCCAACTCCTTAGGAGTTTACTGGTAATCTCACTCACTCGCAAGAATACAACAAGTTGATTTGTTTGGTTGGCTGCGATTTTCTGTGAGGTGGAGGTACTTCCTTAGACGAGTTGCTTTGATGCGCCCTACCTCTTTGAAGATTTGTATATCCCTCAGCGGAGCGCCTCTATAGTTTTTTTTTTTTAATACTATAAGACATGTCCATATCAAGTTAACAATGGTTCTATAAATTAAATTAAAACACTTTTACATGTATTTAATATAAATTATGAAAATTACATTAATAAGTTAATGTAATATTCAAATTAATTTGCTGAATTCAATCAATGCTCACTCTCAACACGGCACATATAAATAAGCAAACATGGAAACGATTTCAAAGGTAATGAACATTGATGACGGTTTCGTATATACGTTGCTGCTAAGTGTAATATTTTCAGGCGCAAATTGCGGCTGTATTTTGTGTACACGTATATTTTGTTTTGTTTCCATACACTGAACTGCCAGTTATATATTTCATTATGGTTTAGTATAACAACTTCATAAATAAATAAATATATTAGGCATAATAGATTAGTAACAAGTGTAACAGATTAGTAATAATCACTTTGCAAAGAACTGTTTAAAAACTAGTATATCTTGCCTGTTTAGCGTAGCGGTAATAATGCTGGCTTCTTTAAATATATTAAAATAAAGCTCGTGAGTTCGATTTCCACACTAGATAAACATTTGTATGCATGATTGTTTGTTAGACTATGTTTGGGGTTTTTAACTGAGGTAGGGTAGTATTACTAGTAAATAACAGCAAGCTGTGTAGGCAGAGCTGATATTTTTTAAATTTTAAAAATATTTGATATTTTATTTTTAATTTTTTAAAAATATATGGAACCCTGTACGATATCTAGCGACGAGTGCTGTTACTTCTTCTGTTGATGGGAGTGCAGTGCAGACTCTGCACTGCAGAGTGGCCGGCCATACGTTTTCCCATATGTTTTTTTTTTCTAATTGGAACGATTTTGGACCGTTCTTCCTCACCAACGAACATTTAAATTTCAAATTAAAGGATACAAAACTACAATATGTTAGCTATTAGTGTGTCGATTTTGGAGTTTCTCACTATTACCGTCTAAACGCTAGCTGGATGACATCAGTCTACCCCAAACGGCAATTTTGAGGGTAATGTGGCTCCGCTGGCTATCGCAGCTCTGCCAAATATGCACCCCGACTAAATAAGAAATCTCCACGTCACAGAAAACCACAGCCAAATAACAACTTCCTTATTGTGTTTCTGTGAATGAGTGAGCTTAGCAGTAAACTTCTAAGGCGTTGCTAAGTCCGTAGCAAGGATAGCATCACGTGAGTGACGCATAATGTATAGCAAGCTTTTATAGGCTAGGGTAACTTTACATCAGGAGGTCCGTACGATTGTATGTCTCACGTAGTTGTATAAAAAAAAAAATTCATATAAGCACACTATAAAGTTAAATATTCCATTATGAGCAGTGATAGCCCAGTGGATGAGGAACTGGCCTAATGATCAACCGATACCCGGTTCGAATCTGGTACCACTAAATTCATGTTTTTGGATTTATGTACATATTTATCACTTGCTTGGCGATGAATAGAACAGATGCAGATGCAGATGCAGTTGCAGATAGTCAATTATTTCACAGAACACTAAGAAAAATAATATTCTAAAATTTTATTTCATTTTACGTTCAGAACAACTTTGATGTAAAATATTCCCAGACCGATAAATAAGTAAGTTACAAAACTTAAGCGGCAACTTGCCAAGATATAATCCAGCCGGGCAATTTATACCTTGGATGAGTTTTAACCGACTTCAGATGGGAGAAAGTTTTCTGCATCCCGTATGCTCTTTTATTTTTTGTTTATTTGTACATCGATTTTTTTTTGAGACAGATCCTATCGATAGATAGAATTGGATTATTCTGTAATTTAAAGGCAAAGGTAAATTTGGTTAAGTAACAACTTCACGGATGTGTGTTTTAAAAGTTATATTTTTTTATTTATTTATTTACGACATACCAACTGCATACACATCACAATCCTACTAATATTATAAATGTGAATGTCCGTTTGTTTGTTACGCTTTCACGCGAAAACTACTGAACCGATCATCATGAAACTTTGTACACATATTCTTGGAGGTATCAGAAGTAAGATAGGATACTTTTTATTAATATATATATATATATATATTTTATCAATGCGAACGAAGCCGCGGGTAAAAGCTAGTTATACATAAAAATTGATATACAGCTGCATTCTACATGTGTAGACCAATTATAGGTACGTACACTTCACAAGAGAGCTCTATGGCGTCGTCGTGCGTGTCTTTCTAACCGAACACCCAGGGTGAACGTCGACCGCAGCCTGTCTATGGATGGTTTTATCTATCTCGGGTTTTTCCGTGCTTTGGAAGGCACGTTAAGCCGTCGGTCTCAGCTGTGTGATGACAGTCGTTAAGCAGTGGCGTGCACTCCATATAGGCAAAAAGACATTGCCTACCCTATCAATTTGATAAATACCATCCGATGTTTCATTCTTAAACATAGTTTTTAACGAATATTTCGTATCAAAAACAAAAAATTAAAAACAGCTCCATCTATCGGTATCGGTGCAAGTTATTAAAATCATCACTAGTCATATTTAAATCGCAGCTAGGCGCTACACTACACTAGCGCCGCATTGGCAGCTTTTAACGGCAGAGACACAAACTATTTCTGTCTAAATTTACGTATGCTGCCGTGTTCTTAATACAAATACTGTAGTGTGCATTCCTATAAATACATTGCCCACAATAACACAAATAACGCACACAATCGCATAGTATAGACAATGTCTTTTCAGCTGAACTATAACGTTAATTACCGAAGTGTCGCGAATATTGCTACGTAACTATTTTAAAAAGTAGTTTGCTGCATATAATTATAGTGAAAGATATTGCCATTTCCTTTTTTCGTATAAAATTGATGTTAAATTTTATTTTGATTTTAAAACGGCCGCCATTGTTTTTGTTTTGAATCGATTGATTGGTAGCAGACAAAATAAGATTTTAAAGTTTTAAAGTTGATAAATATGGATGATATTCACTGCGAAAGTTGTTCAAGTGGTGTGTGTAGGGAAAATAAAAAATGAAGCGTTTTCAAAACTATCTTTCGGTGAAAAAAAACAAGTGATCACATACATCATTATTTCCGCAAGATAGGGTAACCAAAATCAACATTCTGTATTTTTTGGTAAGTTAATAGCTTTAAAAAAATTCTGCCTACCCTGTCAAAAATCTCTGTGCACGCCACTGTCGTTAAGTGAGCTTGAAAACACTGGCCTCCGCCAATCCGCATTTGAGCAGCGTGGTGGAGTATGCTCTAAACCCCTTCGGTTGAAGGGAGACCCGTATCCCTGCAGTGGGATGAGTAAGGGTTGATGTGATGTGACACTTCACAATTTATACGTTTTTTTATTGTGAAAACTCGGTTAATAGATTCGAATGTTGTTTTACGAATGTCAAATTTACTAACAATTTGATGAGAGCAAACATATTGGGTGCCATCGTCCCATCGGTAGGAGGCAGAGCAACTGCGACATACATCTACGGTAGTGGGTGGATGCCGGCCGTCGATAGTCCGATGAACTAACTGATAGTTCTATCTAAAGTCTACGGTTCTACTCACGGTAACTAAAATAAAGTGATCTATATATTAATACGTGAAGAAATCCCTTTTTAATCCCACTGCGCACACCGAGAGATGAGATTTGACATAGTTAAAGTTCACGTGGAGAAGTGTATAAAGAAAACCAGTTGAGAATGCGCAAGCTTGCATTGCCAGAGGGACACCTGGCTCGTCAATTATATAACAATTCAATTTTTTTTTTTTAATTTGTCGGCCATTTTCACTATGTTCCTTAAGAGATAGGAACGGTGTTCCTAAACATTCCTATTCAACTTTTTTATGTAACAATTTTTTTTTTTGTAATTTGTCGGCCATTTTCACCATGTTAGGAGATAGGAACGGTGTTCCTAAGCATTCCTATTTAACTTTTTTATGCTGAATCCGAATCTGAAGTCAAAATTCGAATATTCGAAAAAAAACGCACACACAGACAAACATATAGATTTCATATAGGAACGGTGTTCCTGAAAATATGTACAATATGTAAATATAATATATAATTTAAATTGTCTATGAAAATTCTGCTTGTAAGTACAATTTTTTTTTACTCAAAGACGCGGAGGCTTGCAAGCATACGGACCACCTAATGTAAAGCCTATGAACGCTTGTAATACTTAAGTATGGCTCACGTGATGCTACCTTTCCGCTAACACACCAACTAAGTACGAGCATACCAGCTACGCACGGGCTGATTTGTACCAGGGAGTCGGTATTTATTTACAGTTTTCTATGAGGTGGAGGTGCTTCCCCAGATGGGCTGTTTGATTGATTTGGATGTGTTCTACCTTAAAATCATCCAGACCAAGACAAACTGACACGTTTAAGCACACAAATGTTAAAAAAATATCTCTATAACTTCACGCCAAATCCCTTGCGGGGTAGGCAGAGAGAACCGAGCGCCACGTGACTCGATCCTTACATATCTCACTCGCTTCTTTAACATTCATTGCTCTTCTCATGCACGCTCGCCGGTTTCTAGGGCTCCTGACATCACCTTCTGATAGAACACGACCAATTTGATCATGGTAGGTAACTCTTGGCCTTCCCCGGCTCCTACATCCTTCCACTTTTGCATTGTATATCTGCTTCGTCATTCTTTCATCTTGCATTCTTTCTACATGTCCGAACCATCGGAGCATGCCTCTTCTTATTTTAACACCGACGCTCTCTTTCAGACCGAAACAGACAGATTAAAAAAATATTAAAGAAGTATATGACGGGATAATTTTATTACATTTTGTCCACCGGAACTTTGAGAGATATTCAGATCAGCATGGCCTCATCTGCATAATTATTCTGAATTAGCTGTGGCCTGCAACTGCGCCCTTGAGTATCACAGAGAGGCAATGGAAACTTTAGAAAATTCTTTCTATGCAGATTTGCCTACGCGACTTAGTAATTCCACCCAAATATTTTAAAAATGCCATTGAGCACCTATGTAATATTTTTTATACAACGTCGTAATGCACACAAACATACGGTCCCCTTGATATAAAGCGATTACAGTAGCTTATGAACATTTGTAATACATTAAGTATCACTCGCGCGATGCCAGCTCCGCTGCTAACACAGCATCTCCTTAGGAGCTTACTGGTAACCTCACTCACACGCAGGAATACAACAACCCTCTAGGGACTTGTTATTTGGCTGCGGTTTTCTATAAGGAGGTGTACTTCCCTAGACGGGCTGCTTTGATGCGTCCTACTTCTCTTAAAAACATCCAGACCAAGACAAATAAAAAGGTTCATGCACACAAATGTTTATCTTGTGTGGGAATCGAACTCAACAGTGTTGGTGTCAAAGTCGCATCATTCACGACTGCGCCACCGAGCTTGTTAACCTGATTGCAAAGCATCACTAACGCTTTGCCACCTCTGCTGCTAAGATAACAACTACCTAGAATCTTTCTGGTAACCTCACATACTCGCAGGAATACAACAAGGACTTGTTATTTGGCTAGGGTCATCTGGGACGCCCTACCTCTTTTAAAAAAGTGCGAGTACGACTCGCTCTCCGAGCGTTCCGTAAACAAGTATTTTCTCAAATTATTTTCGCAAAAACCATATTTTTTTATTCTATAACTACATTTTTACGGTTTTCGGATTTTTCCTTAACTTGTGCTATATGACCTTGCTTCTTACCAAATTTCATGATTCTAGGTCTATGGTCTACAAAATATGCGCATTAACGAGGCATAAACAGCCGTATCTTTTGATTGCATTGACTTAGAAGTTTCATTTTTTCACTGCTCGAAGGGACAGCAGACATCAAGTATGTGATATATTTTCAGCTTGATAGCTCTACCCGACTCTGAGAAAAAGGGTCTCGACAGACAGACGGACCACAAAGTGATCCTATAAGGTATCCGTTTTGACTTTTAGGTACGGAACCCTAGAAATATTATTGAAATAAATGTCAGTCGTAGGACTGCACGTCAGATGTGAAATCTTTTTAGCTTTACGAACTTGTAAACATTATTTTTGAGTTGATAACAAAATATTTTTTCAAGAAGTATTTTTTATTACAAATTATTTTTATCAACGTATTAATATAGTAATAAATTTTTTATTCATTGCGCTGTTTTAAATGAAAAAGAATGATTATAATCTATACAATACAAACAAATTTGTAAATACATATCAATTTTATAAAATTGAATAACCGCAGGGCATTTTTTCAGTCTTCTATGTATATCCCTTTATATTTGATTGTGACGGCCACACGCTTTCAATGCTCTTACCCCATCCCAAAAGTGACCAACGTGCTTAAATAAGTTTTTACTTCAATACTTACGACGATAAACATACAAGATATATAAAATAATTAAACATAAATAAATAATAATAAATAAATATTATCGGACAAATTACACAGCGCCCATCTAGCCCCAAAGTAAGCGAAGATTGTATTATGGGTACTAGACAACTGATAAACATACGTAAATACATTTTTTTTTTTGTAAATACATACTTAATATACATAGAAAATACCCAGACCAAGACAAACAGACATGTTCATGCACACAAATGTTTGTACTCAGTGGGAATCGAACCCACGAGCGTTGGTGTCAAAGCAGCGCAACAACGCGTTTCACCACTGCGCCACCGAGCTCGTCAAAAACATGCGTTTAATTATTAAGTAATTAGTTATTAGATTAAATTATTAATGGTTTTAGATCATAGAACATCTCGATTTGACGCCGAAGTCAAATGGCGTGAAAAGCAATTTACCGGCCTCGTGTAATGAAAGTAACGGGCGTAACGTGAAGCTTCAATCGACCGTCAAATAGCCAATGATAACAACATAACGGCGTTGCCTAACGACGAAACTTACCCGACTTGACTTGCTTCTTCACTTCACAACTTCACGTTCAGTCGTGAAACCCTCCGTGTCAAATACCCGCAGTTTCACCCGCATGTGATCCCGTTACATATGTTTTTTTTTATACAACAGCGGGAAGCATACAAGTATACGGCCTACCTGATTACCGTAAAGCGGTTACCGTAGTAGCCTATGAACCCTCGCAATACAAAGTATTACTCGCGCGATGACACCTTTGCTGTTAGCACAGCAACTCCTTAGGAGCTTACACCTACTTACTGGTGACCTCACTCGCACGCAGGAACACAGCAACCCTCTAGGGAGTTGTTCTTTGGCTGAGGTTTGCGACTGTGAGATGGAGGTACTTCTCCAAACGGGCTGCTATGATGCGCCCTACCTCTCCTAAAACACCTAGACCAAGACAAACATGTTCATGCACACAAATGTTTGTCCTGTGTCGAAATCGAACCCACAAGCGTTAGTGTCAAAGTAACGTAACATTGCGTTACGCCACTGCACCACCGAGCTTGTCAAGATATCGGTAAATTCCTCCTTCTTCAGGTTTTCGATGATCTACTCAGGTATTTAATTGTGCAAACGATACAAACAGATATGAAAAATCATATTTCTATGTTAGTGTGGACTTTAAAATACGCTTTATTAATTCATTTAAATAACTTAAACTGGCGAAGTACCTACACCTCACTGAAAACCGCAGCTTTATAATAACTTATTGGAGGTTTGTTGCCCTTCCTTGATTATTTTTGTATTTATGTATATCATCACGCCAGGTCCCTTTTTTATACCACGTCAGCAGGCATACAAGCATACGACCCACGTGATATAAAGCGGCTACCGTAGCCTATGAACGCTTGCAATACATTAAGTATCACTCGCGCGATGCCTCCTCTGCTGCTAACACAGGATCTCCTTAGGAGCATACTGGTGGCCTCCCTCACACTCAGAAACACAACAACCTCCCAGGGAGTTGCTATTTGGCTGCGGTTTTCTGTGAGGTGGAGGTACTCCCCCAGATGAGCCGCTTTGATGCGCCTTACCTCTCTTAAACACCCAAATCAAGACAAACAGACATGTTCATGCTCACAAGAGAAGTAGGGCGCATCGATAGTGTGTGTGTGAGCCTCCTGACGTCATATAAAAAAAACACAAATGTTTGTCTTGTGTGGGAATCGAACCCACCAACATTGGTGTCAAAGTCTCATCATTCACGTCTACACCACCGAGCTCATTACCAAGTTAACATATCTCTATTCATGCACGCTCTCCTAATTTTCTCCTAAAGAATATCTTCTAAGACGAATTCCTCATAAATGAAGCGCTTTCAAAAGGAGACTTAGCTGCGAGAAACAAGTACTAAATAATTTAGTTCTTAGGTTTTGATACGTGACAGGCAGGTCAGCTACAGAAGCTATTTTCCGTTACTTTACACTGGGGTCTGGAGTGCTCGGGGCGTGATAGAAACTTCCAACACACACCAAATAGACATTTAATGTAAAAGTGGCGAAAACCCTCGACTTTGCTCGGTTGTTTCTTCGCAACAGACTTCTACCATTTCTTGTCAACGAGACCACTGGACTTCTCAAGAACGCGTGGAGAACTATCAAGCTGAAACTAATATCAAATACTCAGGTCTGCAATCCCTTCGAGCAGTGAAAAAATCAACTTCTAAGTCAACATAATCATAAGATACGGCCATTTATGTCCCGTTTATGCGCATATTTTGACACTCGCAAGGGAATCAAAACCTTCTACTTCCCGTTGACCTAGAATCATTTAAGTAAGAAGCAAGGTAGCACAAGTAAAGAAAAATATCTGAAAACCGTAAATTTGTAGTTACATCACAAAAAGAATTGCGAAAATATTTTTACGGAACCCTCAGTGCGAGTCGGACTCGCACTTGACGGCTTTTTAGTAACATCACCACTATAACGAAGTTGTGATCATTCATTGCTATCAATTATTTGTCATTTGTAAGATTGCGGCATGGCATCGCCTTGCAGATATTTTTTTAGAACGGTACAGCTTGGCTATTCACTCCCACGATTTTTGTTCTGCTCGGTATCAAACTGGTAGCGAAAAGATAGCGAATGAGGTTAAAAAAAAGACACTGGCAAAATTTTTATTGTAAAAAATACAATTATTATCTTTCTTGATATAATGTTTCATTAAAATCATTGAACTACGAATGAGAATACAAAGACTTTGCTGCAGTAACAGCGGCTACAGCAAAACGTAAATGATATAGTCACAAACTGCCATTACTTTGTGTTAACCGCTCAACATCAGACTGGCCAAATAGATGATTTACAACTGAAGTATAAAAAAGGTCCTGGATTTTTATGTATAATACGCAGTGTGAAAAATTATAATTTATGGTTATTTAGTAACTCAACTATAAACGTTAGCGACATTAATAGAGTTGCAAAATAAAGTACAAATAATTAAAATTGGACCTAAGCTTAATTAAAATCAACGACTACTCGTCTTTGTACTTCCGCCATCAAATATTTATCTCCCCCATCGCATAGCAGCGTCAAAGAATAATACATATCGTAGCGTGTTCCTTTTAAATTGGTTGAAAAGGAAGAGAAATCGGGTTAAACGTGTTGCCCGAGATCTGAGCGAGAGGCAGCTGAACACAATCGAAGCAGTAATGGTTTGTGGAGCAAAATTAATTGTAAATCACCGGTTTTACTGGCTTTAACTGTAACAATGTGAATTATGCTATGTAAGATTTTTTAATTGTGATGGATGAAATTTGATACGATTTTTCGGTGTCATAAGAGAAGCCACGATCCGTTGATTCGGATATAGATAAAGAATGGTAGAAGAAAGAATAACGAAACAAATATCAGCGCAAAAATGTTACAATGTGAAAGCTGAGGAAGGCGAATACTCACCTGCCCTGACCGTTAGAGTTCTTCAAGAAAGGTGTGGGGAGGTTTTCACAGGGTCAGCAATCTTAGTAGTGTTAACTCCTGGTATTGTAAATGCCCATAAGCTACGGTAACTCCTCCTATCAGACAGGTTGTATGCTTATTTTCCACCTTAACTGTACAAAAATCTTTCAGAATCAACGGAGCATTATCCATCAATTTCTGAAAATTACGATCATATTACCTCATCTTCGATCACTTGTAAATTGGAATGGCCGTATATCATGCTCTGGTCCCGTAATACATGTATGGAAGATACACCTTTAGGATCGCAACCTGGATCCGCAGGAAGGAGATGGAGTAATCCCGGTATACCCACGCTATTGCATGAGTTGTCCATGTCGGGACCACTGGCGACCGATGTGGTTTGTCATATCGCGCAAGTATATCGGTATGCAATTAGGTTACATCGCCATCTTTACCAGTAGACGTCATTTTAATTTTATACAGCGTCGGGAGATATACAACTATATAGCCCACCTGATGAAAACTGGTTACCGTATGCAACAGAGAGCCTTGCAATACAGGGAAGCAACCAAGCTTGCAGTTAAGATAGCAACTGAAGCTACTGATAATCTCACTCACTCACCGGAACACAACTACTCTCCAGTGAGTTATTATTGACTGCGGTTTTCTGTGAGTGGAGTGTTCTCTCCCCCAATGGGCTGCTAAGGTATGAACCCTACCCCTCTTAGTAAGTCGTCATAGTCGTGCTGTATATAATGACACCAACGTCTTCGTCACAATGCCATGGCATAGTTAACTCATAATTTAGTTTAATAATTAATTGTACATTTGATTTTAATTATTTCAGTCCTAAGGAGTTGCAGTGTTAGCAGCAGAGGAGGCATCGCGCGAGTGATTCTTAATGTATTCCAAGCGTTCATAGGCTTCAGTAGCCGCTTTTCATTAGATGGTCCGTATGCTTGCCTACCTTCTGACGTTGCATATATAAAATAAAAGTTCTAAATATTTACATAAGTTGTCTTCAAAATAATTGTTAGCAAATTGCAATATTTGTACATATATAATAGACGAATGAATGAAAAATAAAAAGTACTTCTCTCTTACTGCTCATTTGTATTTTTCTCCAAATATAATAAGTCTTTTCAATATATATATATATATATATATATATATATTCTACTGTTGGAAAGATTATTTCAATCGTCAACTTACTTATAACGTACTATATGAGTTCAATAACTTAATGACCCAAATTGAATGTTAAAAGTAAAAGAAACTAGATCACTATTTTGTAGAGTAGGTTTGAAGTAAGATCTAATAAAAATGTCTCACGACCAGAGCACGAAGAGAACATTGCGAGCGTTCATTGCGCCAACTACTTTTAACTTTTAAACTCGATTTCTGGTACTTCACGACGAAACCCTACGTGACTTTTACTGTTACGAAAAAGTCTTTCTTACTTTAACTTACTGTCACAATGTTTTCAAGGTCAAAGTCGTGCAAGCATTAACAATTTTGATAATAGTTTTTATGTCAAAGCTTTTAAAGAGGCACTGGTACCCTTCAGGCTGAGTACAACAACTTCCTGAAACGACAACTTCCTAAACGTCTAGTGCAAAATTGTCAATTTCCGAAAATGACAATTTCCGAAAAGGACAAATTCCGAAAATGACAAATTCCGATAATGACAAATTCCGAAAATACGATTAACTTAGAATTTTCATAATTGAATTATATATAAAAATGAATGTTTGTCTGTATGTCCTCTATGGACTCAAAAACGGCCGGGCAGATTTTGATGAAAGTTTCAGTGAATCTTCAGGTTAGCCCAGCAGGTGATCCTGTGAAGTTTGGTAAAGATTGAATCACCCGTGCGAAGCTAGGTCGAGTACTAGCTACTCTCTAGCTACTTTTGAATAATAAAACAGAAAGGACAATTCAGCATGTTAATTTTGTGGTCAGCTATCAATTCAAAGAGACATTAAACTTCATAATGACAATGAGCAGTGATAGCCTAGTGGAGAACCGGCTGTATTAAGACACGGGTTCGAATCCTGGTTTGGGCATATATATAACTGAATTCATATTTTCGTATTTATGTACATATTTGTAACTAGCAGAAGCCCGCGGCTTCGCACGCATGAGATTTCGGCTTTTAATAGCCTTTATTTCTCTGTAGACATGAAATTGTTTCTGTTTAAAAAAAAAACAAAGTTCAGGGTCGTAGATGCAACCATAGAGCGATTCAATTTTCGTACAGCGCCATCTATTGACCTTTACAGGATGCAACGTATATGTATTTTATTTATATTACATAAAAAATGCGTAGTTATTTTATGTTACAAAAAATACGTATTCTATGAAAACAATAAAAACAAAATTGCAAAGTCCCCCGAAGGGGCAGATATTTCCCCCTGATTTTAACAGTTTTTAATTTTTTACGCAGGAACCCTAAATATTTACGGGATAAAAAGTACCCTATATTCTGCTCTGAACAGTCCTCTACCTACCAGTGAAAGTCCCGTTAAAATCGGTTCAGCCATTTCGAAGATTAGCCCGGACAAACAAACAGACAGACAAAAAAGTTAAAAATGCGTATTTAGGCTTTGGTAACGTGAAAATAATAATATGAGCATAAGATAAGGGCTTTGTTTTGAAATCACAGACAGACACTTCAATTTTATTTATATGTATAGATTATCACTTGCTCGGCGATGAAGTGATAAAATGAAAACATGATAAAAAACCCGCACATCCCAGAAATTACATTTTTGGTATTCACTCATTTTCATATAACATTTTTCGTTAGGGCTAATTGCGACTGTGTATAATGGCCCCTTAATGAATATAATTTATTGTAATACTAGCACTTTCTAAAAATATATATTTTTCACTAAATAAATAAAGATACGGATTGACTATCATTCTTATGCTATTCGCAATAGGAATTAAAATGGAACGACACTCTCAAATGAGCTATGCTCTGTACTGTACATGTGTATTTTATTTTCGGCTAAAAGAATATACACGTAGGTGTCATTGTATGGCATTGTTACAAACTAAATTTATGTTAAAAGGCAAAAGCTTTTAGATGAGCTTTATTCACATGTGCATCGTAAAACAGTAGAGGAGGATTTCATAAAAGTTTTGCTACAAATTCCTGTATAAAGTTAAATTATGCGTGAAGTCGTAATCATGAATGTATATTGCATAACTACGACCATAGGATGTATTCTTTTAATGACGATGCTTTTATTAAGTCTATTTTTAATGATAATAATTTTACGGAACCGTATTTCAGCCCCTTAATAATTGTTGTGTTATCATGAATATTATAATTGAGGATAGTTTTGATGACAAATAAGAATACGTCTTGTATTTCACTAAATTTACGATCTACTTAGCATAGAGACTCTTGGTGTGGGCTCTTCAAGAAGCTAAGAAAACGGTTGAGAGAGGCAACTGGTGATCCCCGCGCAGGCAGCTTTCGTTAGCTTCAAAGGCTTTCCTTGGCATTCCAGCTGGTGCTATTTGATTTTTTTTTACATAAATCTTATAAGCAAATATTTCTGCAATATTATATTTTATCGCGAACAAGTCTTAGATTAATAGAAATATTGAAATTATATGAACCACTTACGACCCCATGGCCTTGAAAAAATAAATATATATCTTTCTAGATATCCCAGACTTCCATATGTCCTACAAATTATACATCTTAATAATTTGTCAATGTAGGCATACTGTTGCTATGCTAATTTAAAGCTTAGTTTTTTTCCAAGAACTATTAAATTGTGGAATTAACTCCCTGTCGAGGTGTTCCCAAGGGACTACAGCAAGTTCTTACATGGTCGGCAATGCAAGAGTGACACCCCTGATGTCGCAAATGTGCATAAGCTGCGTTAACTGCTTACCATCATGCAGGCCGTACGCTTATCTACTGCCTTGGTGGTACACAAAAAGCTTTTAGAAATAAAAACAAATATTTTCAAATTTGAATTTTGTATCCTTACACAAGTATTAAATTTTTTGACGCGCTCGGTGGCTCAGTAGTAAGTGACGCGACTTTGACACCGATACTCGTGGGTTCGATTCCCACACAAGACAAACAGTTGTGTGCATGAACATGTCTGTTTGTCTTGGTCTGGATGTTTGAAGAGGGGTAGGGCGCATCAAAGCAAGTGTCTGGAGAAGTGCCTCACAAAGAAAACCGCTTCTACTTCACAGAAAACCGCATCCTAATAACAACTCCCTAGAGAGTTCTTATGTTCTTGCGTGTGAGTGAGGTCACCAGCAAGCTCCTAAGGAGTTGCTGTGTAAGCAGCAGAGGAGGCATCGCGCGAGTGATACTTAATATATTACAAGCGTGAATAGGCTACGGAAACCACTTTACATCAGGTGCGCCATATGCTTGTATGCCTCCCGACGTTATATATATAAAAAAAAATACAACGTAAGAAATGTTATAATTATTTTTCTGCCCAAACACCGCGCGTCCTACGCAAAAACTTTTGATACAAATTTTCTTAAGTAAGTATACAAAACAAGATATAGGGTCATCCGCAAAATTAAGAAAAGCTATCAACGCAAACAAAGTAAACTCAACCGCATTAAGATGTTTGTTTACAAAAACATTACGAAAAGAACAATTGAATAGAAACATGGTAGAGACATTGAAATTGGTAACCCAATTACGTGGCACAAGGCAGCCCGAAATGAAATTACAGCGCCTAAAGAAAAACATAAAAGAGCTATTTAATAGGACAAATCGCGGGAACTGCATCATCATCATTAGGCTCACCTTTTACTAGATATCGAATTATTGAAACGAGATTCGTTCTTTTGACAATCGTACTAATATTACACCTTTTCATGCAGAAACGACTGAAGAAATTTATATGAAAATTAGCACACTATGAAAGGATGCTATGGATTAATACCCTATGTATTAATCCGGAATATACATACATATCGTCACGCCTGTCTCCCATTGGAGTAGGCAGAGACTATGGAACACCAGGCACAACAATCAAACATACCTCACAATCATCAACCTCTTCATGTCTGCTCTTCGGTTTTAGGTACTGTTGATTTGGCCCTTTTTCAGCACGTCATCCATTTCATCTACGTGTGTGCGTGAAAGACGACCCTTGCTGATTTCTCCATTCACTCTTGCTCGGTACAATTCTTTCGCAACTCTTTCAAAATTCATTCTTTCAAATGTCCTAATCATCTCAGCATACCCTTTTCAATTTCAATTTGATTCAGAACATCCTTTTATTATTACTTTGTATCCTGAAAATTTATTTTTCTTTTTTTTTTTAAATAAATATTGTCGGACAAATTACACAGCACCATCTAGCCCCAAAGTAAGCGTAGCTTGTGTTATGGGTACTAGACAACTGATAAACATACGTAAATACATTTTTTTTTTGTAAATACATACTTAATATACATAGAAAATACCCAGACCAAGACAAACAGACATGTCCATGCACACAAATGTTTGTACTGTGTGGGAATCGAACCCACGAGCGTTGGTGTCAAAGTAGCGCAACAGGGCGTTTCAAGTCGAAAATGTTTCGGGTTCCTGTGTAAAACTAAAAAATGCAACTACACGCGCGCGTATCCGGTGGTAGTGTGTAATACGTACATATTGACTGTTTGTTTTCCAACAATATCTGGTTACCACTATATTGAGCGTTCCAAAACTATAATTAGGTTAATGGCACCTACATTAAGCAGAACTCAATTATAGTTAAGTGACTGACTGTCAACTTTAAAGACAAAACCAGTTCAAGTACCGTAACCTATGAACACTTGGAATACATTAAGTATTACTCGCGCGATGCCATCTCAGCTGCTAACACAGCTACTCCTTAGGAGCTTACTGGTGACCTCGTTTACTGGCAGGAACACAACCCTTCAGAGAGTTATTACTCGTATATAGCTGGGGTTTTCTGTGGTGTGGAGGTGCTTACCCAGATATTCTGCTTTGATGCGCCCCAACTCTCTTAAAATCCTAATGACTTGCAGCATGTTATTCTTACGATTAACGTCTACAACGCCTGATGAAGCCTCGTGGAGAGGCGAAACACGTGTCGCAGCGACGACCAGGCCAGTCGTGGCAGCGACGGTGGTGGTGGGGGCATGCGGATTCTGTTCCAGATGGCGGACGACCGCAGCAGCCGAGGCAGAGACTACCGGAGCAGCCATGGCAGCGTCGGCATGTAGCACGCACTAACAGTAGTGGGTGGGTGCCGGCCGGCGCTAGGCCGCATGAACTAATTGGTGGTGGAAGCACGCAAGGCGGATTGGATCAAATTGCACCTAAAATAAGACATTGTATCGATACTGAGATTCTAATTTTTAGCGTTATCCCGTTTCCTAATCCATTAGGATTAGCGGGGTCCGCTACCTAACCTTAAGGGTTTGGCGAAGATATTGATTTTTACATGGAGCGACTACCGTCAGACCTTCACAACCCAGAGGGAAAACCAGACCTGTCTTAGGTAAGGTCACACGCCTTTCGAAATATAATTTCTTGGACGTACGGGTTTTCTCACGATATTTTCCTTATCTTTATCAGAAATATGTACATAAATCCGAAAACGCGAATTAAGTGGTACATGCCAGGATTCGCACCAGCGACCTGTCGGTCACAAGACCGGTTCTATAACCACTAGACTGTCACTGCACTAACTCTGCCAAAATATTCGTATGATATCTATCTATAACTTCACGCCAAAACCCTTGCAGGGTAGGCAAAGAGAACCGAGCGCCACGTGACTCGATCCTTACATACTTACTTACATACTTCACCCGCTTCTTTAACATTCATTGCTCTTTTCATGCGCACTCGCCGGTTTCCAGGGCTTCTGACATCACCTTCTGATAGAACACGACCAATTTGGTCATTGCAGGTAAGTCTTAGCCTTCCTCGGCTCCTACATCCTTCCACTTTTGCATTGTGTATCTGCTTCGTCATTCTTTCATCCTGCATTCTCTCTACATGTCCGAACCAACGGAGCATGCCTCTTCTTATTTTAACACCGGCGATCTCTTTCAGACCCGTATGTATATCGTTTCTAGTATTAACGAAAAAATTGTAACAACTAGCTTCGTATTGAGACAAGCAGCTGTATAAAGGTAAATAAAACAGCCAATGCAGGTTAAAGTCTCTATTGCAGTAGATTTTGCTAGGCTTAGTGTAGGCTTCAAAGCAATGAAGTCGCCGAGTGTCCCACATTCGGAACAAAAGGGCACGGAGCTTTGATGAGACTGACGGGTCCAATTTACTTCTCTCACGGCACAATGAAACATTTTTAGTAGCGTCCACAATGGATCGTTTTGGTGTGCTTTATAATTTTATTGCTGTGTTGAGGGTTAATATTTCTTTTGTCCTACCTATCTATCTTTATATAACTTCACGCTAAATCCTTTGCGGGGTAGGCAGAGAGGACAGAGCGCCACAAGACTCGATTCTTACAAACCTCACTAGCTTCTTTAACATTGATTGCTCTTCTTATGCACGCGCGCCGGTTTCTAGGACTCCTGATATCATCTTCAGATAAAACACAATCAATTTGGTGATGGTAGTTAAGTCTTGGCCTTGCTCGGCTCCTACCTCCTTCTACTTTGGCGTTGTATACCAGTTTCGTAATTCTTTCTTCCTGCATTCTTTCTACGTGTCCGAACGCTTTAGATTGGCTTTATTAGCTAGACTTCACTGAAGTCAGTTTAAACCTTAGATGTTATTTATCTATCTACCTATAACTTTACGCCAAATCCCTTACGGGGTAGATACGACATTATCATGAATATTACTTTTTTGTAACAGGTGCTATGTTAGAACAGTTTCATAACGAGTGTTAATTGGATACAGGTTGTCGTATCACATGGGGCAGGGCTTGTTTACCATATAAGTAGTATAAAATACTGATGTTTATTACAAGTACGCGTTGAACGATACTTCATAATAAAATCATACTGGCGTTTTTATATCACAAATGAAAACACACATATTTCCATATTATAATAAACCGAGAAAGGTCGCATAGAAGCAGTTCGACTGGGGAAGGACCTCTACCTTACAGAAAACGGCAGTCAAGTAACAACTCCCTGAACAGTTCTTGTGCTTGTATACCATCCGACTTAAATAAACGAGTCGATAGAGAATTAGGGCACGTTAAGGTGGCCCAACTGGGAAAACAAGTGTGAAGTTCACAGGAGACTGTAGCTAAATAGCAACTCCCTGGAGGGATATAGTGTTCCTGCGAGTGAGTGAGGTTAACAGTAAGCTCCTAAGGAGTGCATTACAGTGCTGTGTTATTTGCTGGGCTAATAACGCACGAGTGATACTTCCTGTAACGCAAGCGTTCAGAGGCTACGGACATTGTATAAAAAAATTGTAATCGACCATGGAAATGGACGATATTAAGCCCCATTAGTGACGGGCCGCGTCGCTGCGAGCAATAAATAACTGTTTATTAAATAGCAGCTCGCTCGATTGAGATAAAAGCCGGAGACTATATACCCGTGGTCCTAGGGTGGTGATGCACTTTTAAGTATACAGTTTTTATTTAATTACTATTTAAATCTGTAAATGTTTCATAGTAAACCGATCCTTCACGAGTAGTCTCTCATATACACTAACTTGCAAGAATTTTGATTATGATTGATTCAATAATTTAAAAATTTGACGAAGTTAAGTAAAATGTTATTTTATTATGCGACTATATATGTTAAATTGATTCGACCAGCAACTTCTCAGTAGGTATCGGTTAATACTTGCCAGTTTTTTTTTAAACACGGTTTATTCACTAGATTTCGTTTTATACCACTGAGGCGGTAAACATGCATACGGAATATCTGTTACTTGTAGCACCAGAGGTGCAATAATATGGATGAAAGAGTCACTCAAACACCAGTTAACTTTTCATAGTTGCACTTAAAAATGGAATTCACAGCCTGCATATTATATGAGATATTATACAGGAACGTTATATAATGCTATATCACGTAATATTATTCTCCCAGAGAATATTATGTTCAGCTTAATATTATGTATTTCTTCAGACATCTTACTTGCCACATTCTCTCAGAGCTCAAACCGTTAAACTCCAAATAACTCCATTAAACCCCTCGCTCACCAAAACATAGTATTTTAGCGTTTAAATTATTATCAATTCGAGGCTACTAACCAATGGCAGGATATTTTAACCAATAAGCCGATTAGTCACGCGATGTTGATTCGTGAACTGACCAATTAGAACTGCGCGTTTTACTATACTCCCTGATCCGTTACGGTGAAATTGTTTACCACGTATAATTATTGGGTTTCCATAAGTAATTTTCTTCATGACTCAGAGGCAACAAGTGGAGGTTATGAATAGCCTTAAAACTTATCCATACTCTGTTGAAAATAGAGTGGAGTTTATAAAGGTAAAGTCTTAAATGAAAATAACAGTTCTATCGGAAGCGCATCGCCGGTTTATCGATCCAACTATTCCCTCAAGCATCTTGTTAGCGCGCCACCATCGATAACATTTTAGCTACAAACAAGGCGCATTAGGGATGTAATATCGCATGTTGTAATCGTGTTATGCCTGTTTAGTCCCGCGATTTTGTCGATTAGATTAGTCAAGGTTCTATGCATGCCATTCGGGAGGAAAAGAAAGCATTCAACGGCTGCTGTAGCTTGACCTATGTATACTTAGATACTTGTTAAGAATTCTGGATAAGAAGAAAGTATATGCATCATCACTACATATTATAAAACAAAGTCCCGCGCCGCGTCTGGCTGTCTGTCTATTTGGTGATAAACTCAAGAATTACTGAACGGATTTTCATGATATTTTCACAAATAGAGAATAGATGTTTGAGGAAGGTTTAGGTGTATAATTTGTTAAGGTTTTATGTAATTCGGATGAAATATGACGATAATTGTAGAAAATGTCGGAAAAAGTCAAGCCGCCTGGGAGCTTTCATCGACTATTATTCGGATATGCAGTAATAATCCTTAGTGTATGTATACGTGTAATATGTTCTACTACCCGTGCGAAGCTGGGGCGTGTAGCTAGTTATCTATAAAAACAATATGCAATTGAGCAGCGTTGCAGAGTGTATTTTTAACCCGTTTGGTTGAAGCGAAACGCGTATATATGCAGCGGGGTGAGTGAGGGTTAGTCTGGGGAAAGGGAACACACGATTGCGAGATATCACTTACTCATTCCAATAACATGGAGGTCAGAATCACCTGTGGGAATAGTGTGAACGGAGCGTCGGGAAAATTTCTTGGCAGAAAAGGATTGAGCCAGAAGGCATATCTCGCAAACAGTGATGTATATACGTTATTCGCAATGATGATGTTAGAAATAGAGTTGGTCTGAAGCAGAGTGTCGGTGCTGAAAATAAGAAGAGGCATGCTGCCGTGGTGAAGACGTGTAGAAATAATGCAGGAAGAAATAATTACGAAACAGACATAGAACGCAAAAGTAAAAGGATGGAGGAGCCGAAGAACTTTTTTTTTTAATCTACGTTGGGAGGCATACATGCGTACGGCCCAACTGATGTAAATCGAGTACCGTAGCCCCTATTAACGCTTGCGATATATTAAGTATCACTCGCGCTATGCCTCCTCTGCTGCTTACACAGCAACTCCTTAGGAGCTTACTGGTGACCTCACTCACACACAGGAACACAATAACCCTCTAGGGACTTGTTATTTGGCTGCGGTTTTCTGTGAGGTGGAGGTACTTCCCCAGACGGGCTGCTTTGATGCGCCCTACCTCTCTTAAAACATCCAGACCAAGACAAACAGACAATGTTCATGCACACAAAATGTTTGTCTTGTGTGGGAATGGGACACACGAGCGTTGGTATCAAAGTCGCGTCTTTTAAAGTAAAACGTTACGTCTTTCTACATGTCTGAACCAACGGAGCATGCCTCTTCTTATTTTAATACCGACCGACACTCTCTTTCAGACCAACTCTAAATAATACACTACAGTTCAAGAGAAGCCGTTTCAGTAATTAAATTTCTTCGGAAGATTTTTGCGTAGACTTGTATCACCTGTAATTTCCGTTTTTTCGGAGAGGGCATTCTCAAGATACCTACACAAAATATATACAAATTGCTCGTTTAAAGTAATAAGATTACATAAACAAATACAATAATATAGCACGTATTCCATAAATGAAAAATATTATTCAACAGAAATAAACAGAATGCGTAAGAAACATCTTGTAACATCCTAAAATAAGTTGATAAACCTCCAGTCTAACGTCATGTATCCGCATATCATGTATTCCTCAGACGTAGCGTTGTACTGCGTTTCATAACATACATTATTTATTTTACATAATCACCAGAATATAAAAAATGAGAATTCACTTTTAAACAAATAAAGAATATAAAATAATGATGAGATATGATGTGAGATGAAATACAAATTGTAAATATATTATTGCAGTTGCATGCGCGCTAGTGAAAAGAATAACCCGCAAATTTGTATGACCTACGCTATTCGCATCGTCAATGTCGCAGCGTTGGTGCTTTTTGACCGACTCGGTAAAACATAGTCAATATTCGACAAACGAAATATATTTTTTTCACAAAAAATATAGAAGAGATATAAAACCGCGCCAATTACAGTATATGAATAAATTTGTGAAGTTCCAATAAAATGAAATTTTCATGTACGAGTATCATACATTTTTTTCTGTCATACAAATTTACATTTTAATAATTGAACGTATTATTTACTAGCGTTTCCTTAAATAACTAATTATAATTACTGATACCCTACCCCGCAAGGGATTTGGCGTGAAGTTATAGATAGATAGATAGATAATTACTAATAGCCAATTAAAAAAGGAGGAGGTACTGGAAACCGGCGACCGTGCATGAGAAGAGCAATGAATGTTAAAGAAGCGAGTGAGATATGTAAGGATCGAGTCACGTGACGCTCGGTTCTCTCTGTCTACCCCTCAAGGGATTTGGCGTGAAGTTATAGATAGGTGGTACTATGTGTATTGCGTAAGTTTTTTTAAATGTAACTAGTCTGCTCATAAATTCTGTTACATAGACACTTTTCTTTTTTCTACTCTTTATTTATTTTGAATTTGGAACGCGTTTATTATGTTAAAAACTTCTATCGATTTCCCACCGTTTTACATATTTTTTTCGTATTTATTACCAAATGGGGTGTTAAAGAAAATTCGATTGCAGTGATTGCCTTGCACAATATGGGTATGGAGCCGTCGGTCATATTCAAGACACTTTAAAAGCTTGGTATCAGCCGTATGTTCATATATCGTACTATCGACGGATATACCAATTTCCTCTGTTGAAGACCATAAAAATCGGAGGAACTGAATGGTGTTAGAACTACAAAGGCTGTTAATGCTGTTAAAGCCAGTATTCGCCGATACCCTATTAGGTAACAAAAAGTCTTATCGCGAGGAATGAATATTTTCGCTAGGACCCTATCGCGTATAATAAAATAAGACCTGAAATTTGGCGCTTATCATCGATATACAGGACATGCCTTAAATCAATCCCTACAGTTAAAGAGATTAGATCGATCAAAACGCCTCTCGTCCATACGCAAGTGAAAGGCACAGAAATATCCTCTTTACTCATGAAAAAAATTCACTATTGAAGAGCACATTCCAGCAGGACTCTTCACATAGTCACATGGCACAAACTATCTAACCCTGGCTCGAAACTAACTTTAAAATTCGTAGCCAGACAGATAATATATATATGTATCAAAGCCAAAGTTGGCCATTTCGATAAGGATTATTTTTTTTATATTTTACTGATACTTTCATAAATATGTACATATAAGTTTAATAAGTAAACTTAACGTAACGTAAACAAATATACTTGAACTATTATATATATAGAATATATAGGTATAATAAGTAAAGTAGATATAATAATATATACTAGAGGTCGCCCCGTGATTTAAGTTCGACCATTATTCTTCGATATTTAAGTTTGAACGTTATTAAGCTTGTTTTATCAAAGAATATCATTCTCTCTATTATTATGGCACGTATATATTTTTAATTTAATCTATTACGTAAGCTGCCAGTATCTATAAATATGTCATAGGAAAAATATGGTAAAGCTTGGCTAAGCCCTATTAAATATTGCTGTACCAGCAATATATTTTGCCAATGTGCACAGTTCATTTGCCTATTTTAATATAACAGTATATTATAAAATGTGCTAACTTTTAGTCAGAATAAGTCAATTCCCATTACATTTTACGTTCTCATTTATTCATTCACAAAATATACAATGTATGTACAAAGTAAACAATGCACATTTTATTTCAACAATATTATTAAATATAATTACAGTCTCTTCATCGATAATCTATAATCTCAGTGTGACTGTTTGATCACAGACTAATATGTATTTGACATTGACAGATTTTAATTATCACCATTTTTGATTTCACTCTGACTGAAGAGTTTTTTTTATTTAATTTAGTATATTTTTAACACATATTATGCATATTTTTTATATTTCTGCGCTTCTTCTCTATATGTTCTCCAATTATGCCAAATACATACTTTGTTATTTTGTTTTGTTATTTGTTATTTTGTCACTTTGTTATTATATATATAAGAGGAAAGAATGACAAAACAAATATACAACGCTAACGTAGAAGTACGTAGGAGCTAAGGAAAACCAAGACTTATTTACTAAGAGAAGAGAAGGTCGTATTTTATCGTAAGGTGGGGTCAGAAGCCCTAGGAACCGCGAACATACATGGAAAGAGCTATGAATGTTAAAGAAGCCAGTCATGTGGTACTCAGTTCCCTCTGTCTACACCTTTGTTACACTCTGTTACATATGACCTTTTACATCCGTCACGTTTTTGGTTCGCAAGAGCTTACGATAAAATGGCCCATGTTTATATCAATTCGAATCAATGAGAGGGTTACGTGAGTGAACTGACCAAAATTGGTTTGCGGCTTCTGTGATCCAATTTGGTGTTCTCCTGAGGTCCACCGCGACAACGCTTCGCATAACAAATAACGTATAGTGTTTGTGAAAAAATATAGCCATTAAACTACGCTTATGCAACATTTCAATTTCTAGATAATAAAAAAGCCTGTCTGGCGAGTACTCGTGCACAAAATATTCCGAAAAAATATAATTAGTATTATGACATAGTTATTTAATAAAATAACAAATTTAACTTTGCAGTTGCTAAAAATTTTTGACCAAGTGGATGAGATTGTATGTCATGGAAGCACTTTTAGCAGCGATGGAAGGTACACCGCTGATTTGGAGAGACGAGTGAGTGCAGGGAATAGCGTGAATGGAGCGTTGGGTAAACTTCTAAGCAGCCGTAATCTAAGCCAGCTCGGTGTACACAACGTGGTGCTAATCCCTACGCTAACTTATGGAATGAAAGCTAGGTATAGCAGAGAGAGCATGAAAGTAGAATAAATGCGGTCGAGATGAGAGCATTGCGCAAAATTTGTAGCATAGCATGTTCGTAATGATGATGTAAGAAGGAAAGTTGGTCTGAAAGAGAGTGTCGGTGTTAAGATAAGAAAAGGTATGCTCCGTTGGTTCGGACATGTGGAAAGAAAGCAGCATGAAAGAATAACGAAACAGATATACAATGCGACAGTGGAAGGATGTAGGAACCGAGGAAGACCAAGACTAACCTACCATGACCAGATTGGTCGTGTTTTATCAGAAGGTGATGTCAGTGCATAAAAAGAGCAATGAATGTTAGAGAAGCGAATGAAGTATATAAGGACCGCGTCTTATGGCGTACGGTTCTCTCTGCCTACCCCGCAAGGGACATGCCGTAAAGATATACATCCATAAAATATAGTCCGTCTGCAAACTAGACGTTGTTATAATTTCACGTGTAGATAAGATATACATAAATGATGCACATAGTTTATAGTGGTTTATACTAAGTGTATATACACTGTTACTATATTACTGAGGAATATTACTTGTAATTTCGACTAAAGCCTTTGTAGCACTAACTATATGCAATATTTATTATTCACTTGAGCTCCTGCCGTAGTGGTGTGCTACGAACACATTTTAGGTAGAGACTATCTCAAACATCAAATCTTATTTTACGCTTGTTCATTTAAATTAACTTGTTGATATAACGTTTTTTTTTTCATGTATAAGATAGCTATACTTAAGTGGTACCAGAAATATGTGATTATTTTCTTAATTAAGGAAAACAATTGTATTCTAGACAAAGGATTCGCATTTGTTGAGCTCGCTTTATGCAGCCGAGTCGCTAGCGTAATTTATCACTTTTTTTCCAAGTTCCACTTTACTTCATATTTTCAAACTTAAGCAAGATAATATCAGCTGAGTAATGACTAGTGAAGTACAAAGTTTAATCATTTTTTTTTTTGTTTATTCGGCTTAAATCAGTTAACACAAAAAAAAATGTCTTTTTATTGTATTTTTCAATAATTCGACGAGCTCGGTGGCGCAGTGGTGAAACGCGTTGTTACGCTACTTTGACACCAACGCTCGTGGGTTCGATTCCCACGCAGTACAAACATTTGTGTGTATGAACATGTCTGTTTGTCTTGGTCTGGGTATTTTCTATGTATGATAAGTATGGCTTTACAAAAAAAATGTATTTACGTATGTATATCAGTTGTCTAGTACCCATAACACAAGCTTCGCTTACTTTGGGGCTAGATGGCGCTATGTAATTTGTCCGACAATATTTATTTATTTAATTAGCAGAATAGAATTTCCTAATATATAATACAATTATGCACACATATATAAATTAAGCAAATAGCTGGTACTGAATTAAAGCACAATTGTGTGTAGATTGTAGCTCGATACTAGAAATAATTAAGTACTACTAAAACTTACGCCAAATCCCTTAAGGGGTAGGCAGAGAGATCCGAGCGCCACATGACTCGGTCATTACATATAGAAGCGAAAACTGAGTATGGCAGAGAGAGCATGAAAGTAGAATAAACGCAGTCGAAATGCGAATGTTGTGCACAATTTGTGACGTAACACTTCGTAGATCGTGCCCGCAATGATGATGTTATAAACAGAGATCGTTCGGTGTTAAAATAAAGTATCGGTGTTAAAATAGGAACAGGCATGCTCCGTAGGTTCGGGCATATAGAAAGAATGCAGGAAGAAAGAATTACATTAAAGGTTTTTATAGGTTTGTGGTACAACTGAGTGGAGATACTTCCCCAATATGCCTACTCATACGCGCCCTACCTCTCTCAAAAGCTAATATAATCAGTATGTTTCTACACAAGGCAATCACTTACTGTATCTATGACATTATAGCAAATACAATATGTATTTATAACAATATG
Organism: Pyralis farinalis; assembly: GCA_947507595.1. NCBI lineage: Eukaryota > Metazoa > Arthropoda > Insecta > Lepidoptera > Pyralidae > Pyralis > Pyralis farinalis. Next base: position 27,745,357 of record OX382273.1, on the reverse strand, counting down.
TAAGAGTTATCAAACAAAATCATTACGTATTACGTAATATTGAACTAGGGTCCTTTCATATTTGCACTACATACGTGTATAATTGATGAAACAAAAGCAATACAATATTAGATAGACTTATGTAATAAATAATAGTCGATTGATACCCAAAGATAAAAAGAGAGCTATTGTACCCGAGATATATTATATTTATACGATATGTAATGTACTAGAATGGCATCCCGCAAAGGATACAGAATGTATTGCAAGCGATTATAGGCTACGGTAATCGCTCTGCATATGGTGGGCCATATGCATGTATGCCTCCCGATGTTGTATAAAAAAATATGATATGAAATTCTATGGGTAAATAAAAATAAAATGGAAGCTACACAACTGACAGCGTATTTTGTTCTAGAAATAACAATAATATTCATGATTGTACTATAATCAATTCAATCAATCAATATTCATGTATTTCAGAACATGTCCATACGGTATTAGTAACAATACCTCTTGCATATTAATGTTAATAGACTTTTTTAAATATATATTTATTATTAATGAAATTGACTGATGGTACTAAAATACAATATCTTCTTATTTCACTTGATTAATAGATTAATGCACGTAGAGAGTTTTAGCTCTCCCGAGTACTAATTATTAATTGTTTAATTGTAATACGTAGGATATATCCCGCTGGGTTTGTTTTTTATTTTAATTGTTTTAAATAACTCTACGACATACCTACTTTTTCATTGTTATTTTAAATTAGTGCATGAGCTTTTGTTTAAATACCAATGTCATTATGTACTATTTGAAAAATCATTTATAAAAAAACACTATCGCTTATCATCATCATCATCTCAGCCTGTATTCGTACAGTTCTGAACATAGGCCCCCCTTCTAGAGTGCCACTCGTCTCGATCCTGTGCCACCTGCATCCATCGACTCCCTAAAAACCTCTTGAGATCATCACTCCATCCAGTGGCTGGTCGTCTCACACTACCAGTACAAGTACGGAGACGCCATTCGAGAACCTTTCTTCCCAGCGGTTGTCGGTTCCTGACTGGTCAGGCGAGTTTGATCCGACAGTTGACCTCTCGGTCGAAGGTGGACTTACCTAACTGAATAACCTGCCCCAGATATTCATCAACAACATCGAGCTAAGTAATCTTCCTAGCGTGACCGGCATAGGTGTAACATAGATATTCGACATGATCTTAGTCTTGTCCATGTTCATCTTGAGACCTACCTGGTTGGAAACTCTATTGAGGTCATTGATCACTATTATGCATCAATACCAAAAATAGTATATTATTACACTTTTAACACTTTATAAGAGAGTATGGAAAAAATATCTAAATTGCTTGTTTTGACTATGCATACGTGCATATTTTTACATCAGGTCCCATGAAGCAGAGCTGACTGAGCCTTACACACCTCGATAGCTTCTTAAACATTTCTTTCATGCATACTCGTTGGTTTCTAAAGGCTCCTGATATCACCTTCTGATAAAACGCGGCTAATTTGATCGTGGTAACCGAGTCTTAGCGATCCTCTGCTCCTATATCATTTCGCATTCGCATTGTATATCTGTTTAGTCATTCTTTCATCCTGTATTATTTCTACATATCCGAACCAACGGAGCTTTTTCTAACGTCATCATTGCAAACGTGGTCAGCAAGCATTAGGCCACAAGTTTTGCACAATGCTTGCAGCTTGGCCGCATGGCCACATGCTCATATTCTTTCCCCCGTTATGTATTTGCAAGGTTTGTTTTTTTGGTCCATAATAATATATTAATAATACCAAACTGTAATCCTCAAGGTATCTTGGAGTTTCTCTGCAAGATAGGCTCAAAAATGAACACATTCGTAGCAGAACTGAAGTTACCGACGTGCCTACTGAAGTGACAGTGGGCAGGCCACATAGCTTGGAGAGCCGATGGTCGTTGGGGCAGAAAGGTTCTCGAATTGCCACCATCAACCGGAAAACGCAGCGTAGGACGCCCTCCCAAGTGATGGACCGACGAGCTTGTGAAGGTGGCAAGGTTGAATGCGAGCAGCACAGGACCGATCACTGTGGAAGTCTAGAGGGGAGACCTATGTTCTGCAGTGGACGTCCTTCGGCTGATATGATGAATTCCAAACTATATCCACAAATTGTCCGGATATCGAAAGTTACATTGTAAATTATTAACTAGTGCAAAAGCAGTTTTCGACGCGTTATATGGGCAATAAAATTCTTACGTTCCGAATAGGACATGAGAACAGTACACGAATATAATGTTAGTATTCATCTTGAATGCAATAAACCATACATGTGGTTAAAATGTATACAGAATCTGTGTACCGTTCAAGGCACAAATTGCGGTGCCGCGGGCTCTTTGCCTCCGAGACCACTTTTATAGGCATCTATTACGAAGTGTAGCGATTTCCTACGAGTTTACGGCCTTCCCACCACGTTTTCCGTGTTATCTCTTAGGATTCTGCGACTTGAATCGTACTTAGTTAAGGAACATTCCCACTAGAGATCTATCGTAAATAAAGTTTCTTGATTCGTGCTCTTTTATCACTGAAAAAATTGGTTGAATCATTCGGACGTGGATACATAATAGGATAAAGCAAGTCAAACTTCAACTGTTATATGCAAATCTGCTTTATAACGATTAAGGATTACGTAAGACTTTAGACAGAAATTTAATAATGCTACTTTGCTTAAAATTTATTGTTACCGTCCATGAAAAACTATTTTTTTATTATTTATTTTCTACAAACAAATAAAGATTCTTTATTTGCCATTGGACACTCGTGGCCAGTTAGGCACGGCGGTCGTCTTACACAGTTATCGGTTATCGGTTCTATGAACAATATAGCCGGCCCAATGCCACTTCAGTTTGCTTATACCGCTATGTCTTTGGACTATATCAGTTACATTAATTCTACTGTGGATATATTCACTTCTTATTCTATTATGAGCGAAACCCTGATTTTATTATATAGCAATCTTAACATTAGTTTGGAGACATGTCCAGTCTGTCTATATTATCTCATTTTTTGATACTGCATAGGTAACAGTTATTTTTGTATATTAGCTAGCTTTCAGGCAGTTATAAAAAAGTTATATGTCAATAGAAGAAAGTCAAAAACTGAGATCAGCTGAAACATTTTCAAAAGAAAGAAATAAAGCTTAGCTTATAATCCCTAAGGTATATCTGGGTGTGATTCATACAGCCTTAGTGGTATTCTTCTAAGTAAATACTTTAGTTGTATATTTTAAAACCATTCCGTACATTGATGTATATTTTCAATTCATGAACTTTAAATTTAAGAGATGTAGGGCGCATCAAAGTAGCCCGTCTGGAGAAGTACCTCCACCTCACAGAAAACCGCAGCTAAATAATTACTCCCTAGAGGGTTGTTGTGTTCCTACATGTGAGTGAGGTCACCAGTAAGCTCCTAAGGAGTGACTCTGTTAGCAGCAGAAGTGGCATCGCGCGAGTGTTACATAAATGTATTGCATGCCTTCATAGGGTACGGTACCGCTTTTTTTATATTAGCTCAGCATAGTGGCTCCGCTTCCCCTGTTGGTAAGCGAAAAGAGGAGTCCGAATTGCAGCGGCAACTGACAAAGGGCTACAGTACCCTGTCAGTTGACGCTACCATGCTGGCCCGCAATTGCTTTACATAGGTGGGCCGTATGCATACAAATGCCTCCTGACGTTGTATAAACAAAATGAATACAGATTACACAATCCCAGTTACCACATTCAAACATGTTCTGAAAGAGTCATCGTAATGACCTGACGTAATCTGGATCTGATAAGTATTCGGAGCTGATGACTAGATCTAATACAATGTCGAATCACTCAAATGTCACTACAAAACGCGATCGCACAATGACTGCAACGCGTAATCGATACTGCAATTACGAGTACAATTGCAAAGCAGTTACAATGACTCTCGAAATACAGCAATGATCAATCTTTTATTCGATGAAGCAAGCAAGATGAGGCACGTCGTTGCCCCATAATTGACTATCATTATTGTTAAATAATTACGACTGCTGTCACATCGAACTGACACCGAATTTATAAAAACATGTGAATCAATCAAACCTGTGTTTTGCGTAATGCATACAAGTTTTTGTTACGCTCAATTATTTTAGTAGTTGTATTATTTTTTTAGTCACGCGAAACTCATTATAAAAAACCGGTCAAGCGTGAGTCGGACTCGCTCGAGGTTCCCCCTGCCGCACTTACGATAAACGCATCAACTAAGGTGTTTAGCGAACTCGAGTTAATACGAGAGGAACCTCTATGTGACTTCTGTTAGAAATCAACTTTTATAAAGGGGACACCAAGTACTTTGAAGGCCGTTACTCAAAATTGACCCCTTTATCATTTAACAAATTATTAAATTTACAAACCTATGTATTATAATCGAAAACTCAATAAGTGAAACCAACTACTAGCTCGTACAATAGCCAATATCAAAACCACGAGATCTACAAGTTTCTCAAAGTGACTTTCATGATTCCTTCATTAAACCCAGTTTTTAAGTTTCATTTTGCATTTTCGTTTACATTAACCATTCGATTGTAGTTTCACTTACCTATGTGCTCACACTACTGCTGTATTTTCATACATGATTGATTTTTTTATATTTTTGACATATTTCTATTGATTTTTTTACAACTTGCATGGTAATATCCCGTGTAGTTCCAGTGAGACAAGCAAATTTATAAATAAAACAAAAAAGATTTTTCTAAAAAAGCGTCAGAACCTAGTTAGTGCGTTTATCATTAGCAACGGCCCCGTTGCGTAGATTCGTGAAAATGTATGTATGTATTATCTTCATGCCAAGTCCAGAGATCTATGTATTATCTTCATCGCGGTCCTTACACATCTCGCCCACGACAAAAAGTAAGATGAACAACGAAAAAAGTTTATTTTTTTTTGTTTGTATACAACGTCGGAAAACATACAAGCATATGTTCCACCTAATGTAAAGCGGTTACTATAGCCTAAGAACGCTTGTAACACGTTAAGTATCACTCGCGCGATGCCTTCTCTGCTGCTAACACAGCAACTCCTTAGGAGCTTACTGGTGACCTCACTCACACGCAGGAACACTACAACCTTCTAGGGAGTTCTCATTTGACTGCGGTTTTCAGCGAGGTGGAGGGTACTTGCCCAGACGGGCTGCTTTGATGCGTCCTACCTCTCTTGAAATATACAGACCAAGACAAACAGACATGTTCATGCACGCAAATGTTTGCCCTGTGTGGAAATCGAATCCACGAGCTTTGGTGTAAAAGTCACGTCATTCACGAATGCGCCACCGAGCACGTTCTTATATATTTTAAATTTGTTTTTAGTATATAATATACACGAACTACAAATTACAAAATAAAACATACAATAAGAATACGTACAAAGGTATTCCTCGGTTTTCTTATACTTCTTAAATTCATCCTGTCTCCTAATCGATTACAATTGGCGTGGTCCGCTACCTAAGTCTGAGGATTTAGCGAAGATACTGATTACTCAGTTTCAAAACCGAGCAGTGATAGCCCAGTGGATAAAGAACCGGTCATTTGAGCAACAGGGCCCCGGTTCGAATCCTGACATATACCACTAAATTCGTGTTTCCGGATTTATGTACATACTAGCTGCTGCCCGCGGCTCCGCCCGCGTGGAGTCAAATAACGTAGCCTATGTGTTAATCCAGATTATAATCTATCTACGTGCCAAATTTCATTCAATTCCGTCCAGCCGTTTAAGCGTGAAAGAGCAACAAACATCCATCCATACATACAAACTTTCGCATTCATAATATTAGTAGGATTTGTAATTGTCACTTGCTCGGCGATGAAGGAAAACATCGTGAGGAAATTATATTTAGAAAGACGTGGTGACCTAACCTAAGAAAGATCTGGTTTTCCCTGTGGGTTGCGGAGGACTGATGGCAATCGCTCCATGTAAAAATCAGTTTCTTCACCAAATCCTTAGGTTTAGGTAGCTGACCCCGCTAATCCTAATGGGTTAGGAAACGAGACTACGTTGAGAAGATTACTCAATTTATCTATTTATCTATAACTTCACGCCAAATCCCTTGCGGGATAGGCAGAGAAAACCGTGACTCGATCCTTACATATCTCACTCGCTTCTTTAACATGCATTGCTGCATTGCTCTTCTCATGCACGCTCGCCGGTTTCTAGAGCTCCTGACATCACCTTCTGATAGAACACGACCAATTTGGTCATGATAGGTAAGTCTTGGCCTTCCTCGGCTCCTACATCCTTCCACTTTTGCATTGTATATGTAAACATAAATATATACACTAGATTTAATTATTATTATTTTAATCTACTACTACTACTACTTCACTAGACGAGCCTTAAACAAATTCACAGATAAAGCTAGTTACATGAGTGAGGAGTATTGACGTATTAACTACGAATATATGTATAATTTAGAGGAAAAGAATATTTGAGAACATCCTGTCGAAGAGCGTAATCAAATCAACCATCGATGTCCCAGAGCTGAAATCTTTTATAAACATAATGTGACGGAGCTCTCGGCATAGATAATAAGTTTCTGATCGCAAGCGGTACTAGTTGTCGAAAAAACTCAAAAATATGATTCAACTGCGAAGGCCGAAAACAAATCAAATACATAAGTTTTGAAGTTGAACATAGTATACTCTACTATCCTCCTTTGATCCTTTATGGAAAGTGAACTGTCAATTTTTGGCATTTTTGAATATAATGAGAGGTAGGGCGCATCAAAGCAGCGCGACTGGGGCAGTACCTCCCCATTTTTTTAGCCGTATACATTGCAGCATGCAGATATCAGTTAGAACATAATTAACAATATTGTAATTTTTAGTCTTTATTTGTACAGATAATAACATTGGTACAGATGACAGGTTGCTCTGTTTCTGCGAGTTAGTGAGGTTGCCAGTAAGCTTCTATTGAGTTGCTGTGTTATCAGCGAGGTAGGTTACGCGCGATTGATACTTCATATATTGCAAGCGTTCATAAGCTGCGGTAATCGGTTTACATCAGGTGAGCCATATGCTTGAATCCCTTACTACGTTGTGTAAAAAAAGTAGCCAATATATTAAAATAAAAAACGTGATATATATCCACTAAAATGTTAAAGGGGATTCACTTCTTTAACATTTTATTGGATTCTCTAACATTATTATATTTGAGAAATCAATTTTGTCGTACATGTTATACTTCTGCAATATCTCACATTCTGAGACAAATGCCCATGGCAGACTGTCAGAGAAGCGATGAGTGATGAGGGTGCGTTTTTTTTTATATTATAACCGCAGAATCCCAAAAATGATGATTCGTGAATGAAAAGTTAGTTGTAAATTTGTCAAAAACTAATATGCATGAATTTTATACCTAGCAGTTTGTCAATATTTACAACAGTAGGCAGTTTGTCAACAGTAGGCAACTCATGGACAACGCGTGGGCCACTCATTGAACAGTCAGAATACGCAGATAGCACGCGGACGACTCGACTGAACATGCATGGGCCACTAAATCTTACACGCATCTCCCTCAATTAGCAATTTTAACTGTTATTTCACAGAATCCACATTTTAGTAAAACATGTAGACTGTGTTAGCAGCTAACGTGAGACGTCCAGAAAACAGCACTTGGACGCCGTGTAAACAAGGAGCGGATGCCGGGCTAAAGGCGCAACTTCATTGCTGATCATATCTCGTATACTAAATTGTTGCAAGTTTCATATTTATTTTTTTGAATATTTCTTATTACTCTACTATCATATGACTTCAGATTTAAATATTACACTGCTTATTTGTATCACTGCCCTTAATTATATACATAAGAGCCTTATGTTTAGAGCAATAAGTAAGTAAATATCCGTTTCTAATGTACATAATATGTACATTAAAAACGGAAGGTATATAGTTAAGTTAAAAAATCTTTATATTTCCAAACAAACACACAATGTTACTGCTAGGTGATATGGTTAGTTTATAGATTTTTTCATTTTATGTAACTGCGTCTCGCCGTGTCACAGATAAACCCTGCAGGCTTTCGTGTCATATATGTGACATATTGGATATTGTAATACGACAGTAACGTACGCCTGTTTAAAGAGATGGTTCACGACACGACCCGTACTCGTATGTTTTTTTTTGTATATTAACTTACACCGTGACTTACTCAATTGTAAATCGATTTTGAAAATATTTGTTTTGGTAATCATACGGCTTGACTGAAGTCAGTTTCATTAAAAGTATTATGTTGAAATTGCGACCTAACAACTCGTTAAACTTTTGTATTTTTAATCTATTTTTATTTATATAATAAAGTTTATTTTAATCTAAGTTAGCTCTTCTGTTGCGTGTATTAAGTAATTTATTTATGTTGGGGCGCAAGAAGCGTATAATATAATGTAAAGTGGCTACCGTAATATGAACTCTACGTATGTATGTATGCAATATAATGAGTAGTGTTCACGCGTATCTGCCCCTGTTGCTAACATAGCAACTGATTTGGAGCTCATTCGCAAGTTTAGCGACTCGGAGTAACACTAAAACCCACTGAAAATGTTACTTCGCTACGGTTTTCTATGTAACGTAGGTGCTTACTTAGTCTACCTCCTGTGTTGTACCCTACCTCTCTTTTACCAGAGATTTTTGATACTTGAGGTGCATGAAAAAGTGGTATATCTCCGTAATTTACAAATCTGTTAAGTTATAGGCGAGATTGACTTTAACTCTAGAGATGGCAGCGAGACACCTCGATCCCAAAATGTATGAACGAGAGGAACTTAAAATTTTTATTCATCCTCAATATTCTTATCACTCCTCTCTCTTTTTGTCTCTCTCCATGCTCTCTCTCTTCCTAAGATGTGTATAAATACCGATTTGGTTGTGGTTTAAGTATATAATTTGTTAAATTATAAAAGAGTGCCTGGAAACGGTATGCTTGAAAGTTACCGAATTCAGACCAGATTGAAAAATTCCAATTATCCTATCCAAGTTCCAATTATCTTGAATTCAGAGAGAAATCAAGATTTCCGGCAGATCAATTCAATTGTAACAATGCTAAACAATACTAATGCACAAAATAATGTAGGTATCGAACAATGAAATTTCCATGAGCCAATTTTGTTTGTAAACTGGCGAATTGATAAAACCCACAGTAAAAAAATTTCATCACATAACTGTTATTTTCGAAATTGGAAACCGTTAAAATATTAAGTTCACAGATTGTTACATTGTTTTACGTGGGGCCAGCGCATACGAATCTTCAGAAATAAAACCATATGAAAGTAGAAATATTTTTCCTAGAAGACCCTACAATATCTACTCGTAATTATCACACTTTTGTAATGCCGGTCTTTCAATTGAAATTATTGAAGGAGTAATTTGCTACGCTAGTTGGTGCGGATTCTTTCAAAAAAGCCCCGAATACCACTGATTTGGTTTAACGACTGTTATTTGCTGACGACAGCTAGGACGGCGACTGGGACGGTAAGCTATTAGTCTCAAGTGCCGTTGATTTGAAGCTGCTATCAACATCATCCGTATAAGCAGCTGCTGAATTAGCCTAATGGCATTTGAAATAATATATTTTTTCTCTCCGAAAAATTTTGCTTCGCAAATTAGGGCTGGTAAGATCAGATATTTTTTCTATTTACATAGTCTTGCGACGTTTGGCATTTTACTTAAGGAAATGTCGAAGATATTGAATCAATATTCATCCTATAAAAGCGTGTGATACGATCCATTCATGCTCTAAGTGCTAGAGCTTCCCAGCGGAAAGTGGATAAAGGAATATATATTGTTACTATCGCATTTTTGTACGTGTTTGCAAATATAATTTACAAAAATATTTTAAAATTTATAATTTAAAATTTGGTTGTGTTATAAAATTAATTATCTTAAATTCATGGATGATCGATTCACAGTTTATTTCATTTGGCGTTTTCTTTGTATGCTAATTCCTGATTTTTTAATTTCCTTGGTTCCATTAATTTCAATATTATTATGGTTTTACTAGTGTGCTCACATTCCATGATCTCTGATCACTCTATTTCACGTTACATTTACCCTACACTAATTATGAAGTACATACTTTCATAATAAGTGTAGGGTAAATGTAAATTAAAATAAAGTAATGAATAATATGTATGTAACTATATTGCAAAATTGATCAGGAAAAGGAAATATCACTGATATATAATCACCGCATATTTTTTTTAACTACGTGTCATTACTGAAATAATTCCAAAGTATTTTTAATTATTCAAATAAGGGGAGCATAATGAACTTTAAGATTTATTATATTATGCTTCGAGTAGGAGTCAAAAGATGGATCATAATGGAATAAGTCTTTTTAAACTATTATGTCTTACAATTCGACAGCTTGGTAATAAAATTCTAACGAACTCGCCGGCCATTTCTGCTGATTCAGTATGACAATTCACTTAATGGATTTTCTACCACAACTCCTTTAATCTCAAATGACCTATTTACTTAGACTAATGGAAACCATTTTATACCACAATGGCTAGTTGTTACTCAACATGCATTCAGTACTCAACTGAGTGCCGCACCCACTCTATACCACAAATTACTGTTTGACTTGTCACTTAAGCTTTGCAAAGAAAGGTATGGAGCACATACAAGTTGTTTTAACGGCATACCATTTGTGTAGGCATGCGTACCTTGTCAAAATTAGTATCTTCGCCGATCCTTAGGCTTAGGTAGCGGACCCCTTGTGTCTACATGGACAATGCTTGGAACACAAATTCTATTTCGTTCCTGATTTTATTTTTATTTGATATTACTTTTACAATTGATACAAAAGTATTTATAAAATAATCTTCATGACGATTCACCTGATACTTTTTTATTTGCCACATTAACTGCCAATTTGAGTAAAAATAAAAGAATAATTATTATATAATTTTATTATTTTGATGGCATGAAAATACGAATTTAGTGGTGCATGCCTGGATACCAACCGGTGACCAGTTAGTCAATAGGCCGGTTCTTTACCCACTGGGTTGTCACTACTGAAAAATAGTAATAAGATACAGTATTCTGACAAGTACTTACTACTGAACTGTCGAATACGTAATTCAAGTAAAATCAATCGTAGCCTGCCTACTTATGAGTCTATTTCTCTCGAGCTTCTCCGAAGACGGATGGTGCATTAAAGCTTTCAGTCTCTCATTTGTGATTCAGTGATTAAATCAGAGACCTTGGAAGCTGCTTATAAACATTAGTTTCAATGACATCCCTAATTTCAGTATCGTAATCCCAAAATGGAAAGTATCAAAGAAAATGCGGTAAAACTGAATAAATGTATAAACGAATTACTAATTAACGAGTTCATTGTCAGGACATGCAATAAGTCTTGAATAACATCTGATTAGGATACAAATCGCCACCAATAGCCAATGTTAGATGACATAGCAAAAGTGGTACTTGTTGCAAGGTCAGCATAACAAGTAATCTATTGTGAGATTTATTGACAGATTGACGAAGGAAGCGCGGAATATTATGTGATAGTAACCATTGTAATTGAAATAGATTCCGCTGCAGATATTTAAATAAATAAACTATATAAATATAATAAAATATATATAAATATAAATATATAAATATATAAAAGTAAATAAACTTGTAGCTTCCATTAATTATTATATATAATATGTTGTTAAAATAATGATAAGTAATATTATTGACGTGTCGCTGTCATCACCATCTATCTGATTAGATTATATGTTTCTGGCTTTTACTATATAATAATAATCATCTGTCTATTTACGCCAGGTTCTCGTGATAATTAATAATGACTGCAAGGTAGCTGTTGGTGACTGGCGAGTCGATCAGGGCTTTCTTCGCCTATGGCGTTTGTTGATGGTTCAGAGTAGAAACGCAAAGATCCATTGGCCGTCCAGAGAAAATCCGTTAGAAATGTGTGCTGTAGGGTGAAAATGTTAAATGGCACAATGCCGTGAATAACTGCAGGGAAAGCACAATATACCTGCTCGACATAGTTTTTGCACCCGACCGTCTTTTCTTGGCACTACGGGGGTTCATCTGGTGAGTAGCGAGGCACCGACGCCTGCCGAAAGTTGCGATCAGAAGTAATAAGTTTGGCGAGCGTCCGTACCCAAACGTGTAATAGCTCAATACCAATAATACATCAAGATCTCACATCAATGGTCATTTAATATCGAAATAATTGCCGAAAACTTCTCATGAATGTACTGATACCCCCTGGAACAGGTCACAGCAAGTACACATACAGTAATATTCTTTAAAAGTCTTCTAGGTATTGAATTGTCATTCTAATGAACGCCTTTGAGATGACCAGGTATCTACTTGAGATTTTACAGAGACAAAAACAATAAGATCGAGCTGTGGTGAATTTTGGTAGGATGCGTATAGAGTGCTACAGGTCTATCAGCATCTTTACGTGTTCGGCGTGCCTTTGTCACTTTAAATGGATATAGAAGAAGATTCCCAACAATGGTTTACCTTTAATAATTGTTCAGAGCAAGAGACCAGTCAGTGTGTAATAACTACAGGGGTAGAAATATCAAAGGGCATAAAGAGAGTAACATCAAAAAAGCGCAGAATATCTCCTCGATGATCCCGAATCACTCCTTGGCATGTCGGTACCTAGTCCATCATCATCATCATTACATTATTACAGTATTCGTCCACTGCTGCACATATGCCTTCCATAGCCATTCACCTCGATCCTGTGCCATGTGCATCCATCGTATACAAACCTCTTGAGGTTGCCACTCAAGTGTCAAATTACATCAGGATGAAATTAGATGCCATTCCATTCCAACACATTTCAGAATGCTCGCAATTCCTATTGAGACCTGCTCTTGGGTACATTGTTCTAATAATATATCTTAGAGTGGGTCATGGTGGGTATAACATGGCTGATAAAATAGTATTACGTCGGTAAGTAATGTATTAATCATTTCAAATATTCAGTATCTCATTCGGTTATTTTTGTATTTGCATTTGCTCAAATTATATCAGTAACTTGGTGAATAAAACGGTAGTAGTAATATTCATATATTCTGTAAGCTCATGTTTTATTTACTTTTCGGAGTTTTTACCACTACCCTTTTAAAAACGTACGCCGGGTGAATTCAAAAGAGATACATTTAGTGCTTTTTAATTCTGCTTTTTACTTTCCACGTTCAGATTCCAGTTTATATCTCGGCGAAGTGTTTCCATTTTCGATTATTGTTAGTTCTTAGACTAAAATGCGATCGGTACACTTTTGAGCTTAGATTAATCTAATAAGAGCATAGATAAATCAAGACTAAAGTACAATTGGACCATGTTTTTAGAATAGAAATGTATTTACTAACACACTGTGATCGACCTAGATCTGGGCAACTAATAAAATCCCTACTTATTGTTGCATTAACTCGAAACATGTTAATTGGATACCTATAGCTCTGATAACTATACTATACATATAATATGTAGCGGCCATAAGCACTTCTAAATGGTTAACAAAAATACCATCTAGCTTGGAGTTATTTGACTTATTGACCTTGTCTTAGCGACCCATTTAGCAATGAGGTTTTTTATTATAATTATATTTATTTACACCAAAAACGACTCATGTTTATTGCAATTTAATATGATGACTGTACTCAACAAATTCCTAACACTAACGTTATGATCGATGTAAGGGTGTGATATAATCAATGGACCAGTCGTAAAAGCGTGAAGATGATTGGTGAGCGAATCGAACCAAATCACGAGATGAACTGATTTATCGTAGGCATTTTCTACGGAATCGATTGCTTCTGAGTTAATTACATTAGATAACGACTATGAGTTATATGAAAGCCTATTACAAATGACGTGTTGTTATGGTGTTATTTGATATATCATTTCTTAAAGTGCAGGCTACGGGACCTCGTTCGTGAGCTGAGTATCTATGTAGTGCGAGTTTTGCAAATACATCTTTACTCTGTGTTCGCTTAACATTAACGAATTTATATGGAATCCGTATGTTCCGAAATGATCTAGTAAAGGCAAAGTTGAATTTCTCATGCAAATTATACATGTTAACCCAAATGCAGTAGTAATATAAGTCTTTGTAAAACGCAAATGGTACAGTATTAAAATCTGCAAATAAAAACATCAACATGCCATCACCACATCATCCCTACTCATCTCACTGCAGGGATACTGGTCTCCCTTCAACCGAAGGGGTTTAGTCAAAAGCGGATTGGCGGAGGCCAGTGTTTTCAAGCCGCCCGAGGGCCGCTGACTTAGCTTAACGACTATCTACTATCGACAACAGCTGGGACCGACACATTAACGTGCCCTCCGAAGCACAGAGAAACTAGAGATAGATAAACCCATCCATAGACAGGCTGCGATCGACGTTGCTTAACCTGCATGTTAGGTTAGAATGATACGCGCAACGACGCCATCGAGCTCTCCAACATGCACAGGTACCAAAAGAAATAATAGATAGTGCACATAATACTTTCGGTATGAGAAATAATAGAAATAGTGAAATTTAAATCATAATAACTTTTTAATTAAATTTAGTTATTCTACACTTATAGCACTAGATTCTAGAGTTACCACAAAATAAAAAAATAGTAAAATTTCCTTAAATGATCTTCGCAGTCTTATAACTTTTATTAACAATTAACTTCGGTGAAGTCGAAACTTCATCAAATCTATATGACACTAAGCGATTGCCAGAACCCGTCCAATAATAATAGAATTTTTGTATTCGGTTTACAATTGATGAATAAAATGTGTAACATACGTCCATAAAAAATACATATTGAATTGAAAACGTCTTCAATTTTTAAGTAGGCACAAACGCAACATTTGATATCATCACACAGAGAACCTGTGATAAATAAAGCAAAAGGTTATACAGAAATAATGTTCGCTTCAAAATGAATCCAGCAAACTGAAAACTCTACAGACAATATGAGATAATTATGATCGTGGCCCTTCCGCCTAAAACGAGAAATGGTTCTCGTTTTAGGTCGAATATTTTTGATATCGGAATCGAAATTAATTTGATTCAAACGTCGGTTTTGATTAGTGTTAATTGCCTCAGTGGGTAGAGTCAGAGAATCTTTACGGCCTATTTATTAATACATGGAATTCATGGCATAAATTACAGGTACTTTTTCTCTCTGTCCTTTTTTCCTGCGCGAGCTATTTTTTTATGCTAAAGCGAAAGTATGTAAGATACATTGCGAGTACCTTACCTTTTCGGTTTTAGGACTCGTAACGTATGGGTGATGCCCCATGGTGTTGCAAGTGTCGCAGATGGTATTCTTGTTTGGCACATTAGTGATATAAAAAAATCAATGGCGTAACTTACGCCTAGTTAGATTTTTATTTAGTTAGGTCAGATGTTCTTTAGTAACAAAAAATGTTTTTCTGAATTTAAAAATTAAAATGTCTTCTACTTTACAATTGATATATATTAAGAGAGGTAAGGTGCATCAATGTAGATCGACTGGGGAAGTACCTTCATCTCACATCAGGTGGGCCGTAAGCTTTTTTTTTTGTTTTTTTTTTATCTAAGAGAGAGACTGTATTCTGTACTAGGAGGACCTGTATGACAGATTACCAGTCTCTCCAACACTGGACCAAGTATACATTAATAGGTAAGTACCTCTTAATGACAAAAATAGGTAACAAATAGGATTTGGTTTGTATGTATATCAATTACCTCGTATGTATATTGTGTATATCCTGTGGGTAAACAATACTGTTCTTGTCCATGTACATTAGCAGAGTAGCAGAAGTTCAATCACTATATTTCTGTGGGTCTAGTGGTATTTTCTATTTTCGCGTAATGTAGAGCAATAGGAGAAGCAGTGATAGCCTAGTGCTTAAAGAACCATGCCTATTAACCGACTGGTCTAGGTTACAATCCCGACGTGGGCATGTAATACAAAATTCGTGTTTTCGAATATACTCGTACATATGTAATTATCGCATGCTCGAGGACGAAGAAGAGCATCACGAGGAAACCCGCAGGACTAAGAAATTATATTTCTAAAGACGTGCGTGCGTGCACCTAAACTAAAAAAACCGGCAAGTGCGAGTCGGACTCGCGCACGAAGGGTTCCGTACCATTATCTATAAAAACAGCAAAAAAAAATCACGTTTGTTGTATGGGAGCCCCCTTAAATATTTGTATTATTTTAATTTAATTATTTATTTTTAAAGTGAATATATAACTAAATATTCTGTGAATATTTCAAACGTCTACCTGCTGTCGTTATCAATATCGAGCACAAACGAGCAAAAAAATCACGTTTGTTGTATGGGAGCCCCCTTAAATATTTATTTTATTCTATTTTTTAGTATTTGTTGTTACATCGGCAACTATCTAACTACGGTTCGTGAGATACAGCCTGGTGACAGACGGACGGACGGGCGGACAGCGGAGCCTCAGTAATAGGGTTACGTTTTACCCTTTGGGTACGGAACCCTAAAAACTGGTAGAGATCTGATGACAGTCGCCCCTTGACAAATTCAGTATCTTCGCCCAAATCTTCGGCTTAATGGACTCCACCAATCCGAAGAGATTAGGAAATGAGATAACGCTAGTAAAAAGAATACGGTAGATGAAAGGCATAATCGCATTTTAAAAAGATTTAAAACCAATAGAATAAATACCAGACCCTTACTTTTCCGAAACTGGTTTAATTCCAAATGCGCATGTCAAAATTCTACAAACTAAAGGAACATTTGTTTACAAATTTAGTTCCGTGGCGACATGATGACGTCACTTTCCTTCCTTAACGAACTCTGATTAGGAATAATACGAAATTTTCCGTAGAACCTTATAAAGTTATTAAGCGACTTAAATAGCATACAAATTATACCTGTTAGCTGAAATTAAGTTTCAAAGCAGTGAAGGCGGTCGACTTCTGTAATCTGCGTTCCCGGAATCTTAACTTAAGTTTGATTTAAAGCTGTGACCAAGAGTATTTATTAAATAACATCAGAGGGTTGTATTTATACTGCTTACCGTTATAAGAGAACGGTGTTACATACATTGGGTTGTGTGTAGGTATACTGAAATATGTTATATTTAAGCCAGATGAGAAAGAATCCCGATTCTCAAGACACAGGTCAGATCTAGTTTGAGAAGCCCATAAAACTACAAATGTAAATTCAGTGAAATTAACAAACTGATTGGATGTAACATGTAATATTGGTGAATAAATCATTATTAAGTATACAGATATTTTTATGATTAGGTACATAGTTTTTTTTACAACGTCGGGAGGCATGTAATGTGGACACCGTAGCTTATGAACGCTTGCGATACAGAAGTAGCACTCACTTGGGAGCTTACTGGTAATCTCACTCACTCGCAGGAACACATCAAACCTCTAGGGAGGTATTATTTGTGGTTTTCTACGATGAGGAGCTACTTCCCCAGTCGGACTGCTTTGATGTGCCTAACGTCTCTTGAAAACCAGAGATCCAATATCAATACAAACAAACATATTCATGCATACAAATGTTTGCTCTGTGTGGGAATCGAACCCACGAGTATTGATGATAAAGTAGTATCGCTAGCCACCCTATTTCATTAAGCGTCATTTTCTCGAGTAACCAGATTTTTTTTTCTACGTGACTAGGGAACTAACTACTATTACTAGATGACAATGTGTTTTTTTTATTTACACAGGTACACAGGTCCTTAGGAGTTTACTGGTGACCTCCTTCACTTGCAGGAATAGAACAACACTCCTGGCAGTTGTTATATTGCCAGGTTAAATCACGTTGTATAGAAATACCCCAAGAATTAAGATTGCAAGGGCAAAGTAAAAACGAGAAAAGGGGTGTAACGCGAAGAGATGAGCCCGGCGTCTCAGTCGTGAATGACGCGACTTTGACACCAACGCTCGTGGGTTCGATTCCCACACAAGGCAAACATCTGTGTACATGAACATGTCTGTTTGTCTTGGTCTGGATGTTTTAAGACAGGTAGGTCACATCAAAGAAGCCCGTCTGGGGGAGTACCTCCACCTCACAGAAAACCGCAGCCAAATAACAACTCCCTAGAGGGTTGTTGTATTCCTACGTGTGAGTAAGGTCACCAGTAAGCTCCTAAGGAGTTGCTGTGTAAGCAGCAGAAGAAACATCGCGTGAGTGATATATGTTACAAGCGTTAATAGGCTACGGTAACTGCTTTACGTCTGGTGGACTGTATGCTTGTATGCCTCGTGACATTGTATAAAAAAACGGTGTGTGGCTGTGTGGGACATGACAACAGAAGTAAATAATATTAACATGAAATTATATAATGCAGCGAAATGATCTCAAAATTACGGCGCTTTCCCCATTGCAGCATCGCGATCCATCACAGTACTCGCTCAATGTAAGGAATTTTTATTATTTAGCTATATCAAGTGGATATAAACAGACATGTAGCTACAATGCCAAACTATATCCCCCGAGTTTGTTATCATACATTTTCTGAGTTGCCTCCCTCTATGGAAGCAAATTTCAAAACGTATTTACATCAGAAAACATAAAGATCATATTGAAGATATATATAAACTGAATATAAACTATAAAGATACCTCATAATGCGTGAACGTTGCACGTAAACGTTTTCGTTAACCAACGTGCGGATCGCCGAGCAAACTTAATGAATCCTTCGTACTCAAAGAATATATTTACTTTATAAAATGCGAGTTACTGGCTCATGTGTTCATGGTTAGTGTGTCGCTGCCATATTACTGCAGCCGCACTAATGAGCGGGTTCCAAGGCACACTTCGCCAGCTAAGATCGCGCCTTGAATGCTATATGCCTCTTTTCTAGAAAATTCCGTCCTTATTCCCACAAGATTTACTCTGACCTATCACACTTTCAGACGTAGTTAAGTGATAGTTTGTTTTTAATCTACAGTATGATACTCTGCTGGTGTATAAAAAATGCCATTGTTATTGCAATATTCATTTAAAGCTTCACACGCTTAATTGTAAAAAATCTGTTAGTTTATTTGGAACTTTTGCAGCAAAAACATTATATTTTTCTAACAAGCTGAACTACTTCATAATGCAAAGTATGTATATAGTTAAATATGTGGGTCTATTGAAATGTACACTTTCTTTCTTCTCTTTTTTATGTGACCCTATGATATCACAAAAATGTCCGATGTTCGTGTATGTAGTGGGGTATAGTCCAGTAGTAGGTGACCAACCCACGACCCGTAGGCTGCATGCGACCTACCCAGTTGCTAACCGCCTTGCTATGGCCCGCGAATCGAAAAAATCGTGAGTCGAAAAAAAATGCTTTTGTTTTACAATAAAATCCACTAATATCTTTTCATTTAAAACAAAAATCAAATCAAAAAGTATTTCATAGTTTGAAGATAAAGTGTGAGTTTCCGAACGTGTGTAGTACCAACCTCTGTCTAGATCAACAATAATGAACTTGGTTCTGGCAAACAATATCAGACATCTTTATACATTTTGTTTGAAAATAAATATCTAACTATCAAACGTGTTTGATTCACAGATTCAGGTTTTTATTTTCTTCAAAAATATAAGGTGTTACATCTATTTAGTTTGCAGTTGCCAACTACTATATCCACAAATCCCATTTTATCTGGTAATAAACATAACAATTTCAACTCTCCCCCCATGTTTTGGACACTTTTTTTTAATAGTGCATGTATTACCAAAAATACCAAATTTCAAGCAAATAGTGTATAAAGTCGCTAATATAATACCTGTGATAGACAGCTGGGTAGACGAACTTACACAGAGGTTGATGAGTGTGGAAGAAGTGAAAGCGGTATGTTTGGATCGGTGCACCTGGCGTTCTATAGTCTCTGCCTACCCCAATTGGAGACAGGCGTGATGATATGTATGTAAGTACATTGTGAAGTCCAGGATTTCCGAGAAATTCTTCACTAGCTTATCTTAAAAAGCTTATTTAAATTCCACTAAATGGTAGTTCTTTCTTTATTTCATTTT
The DNA here is from genome assembly GCA_947507595.1 of Pyralis farinalis. Taxonomy (NCBI): domain Eukaryota; kingdom Metazoa; phylum Arthropoda; class Insecta; order Lepidoptera; family Pyralidae; genus Pyralis; species Pyralis farinalis. The sequence continues at coordinate 27,725,326 of OX382273.1, read as the reverse complement.
ATTAAATAAAGGGTACGGGAAAAAGGAGTAATAGAGTTTTTTTTGTATTTTTTGAAACGGCCTTTCATATGTCATTTTCCAATAAATATAAAATAGCCCACTTCCTATATTTGTACCAGTTCTGTAAGTTTAATACGTCAAGTAAAAATCAAGCACTCGGTCCAATTGATGTGAAGCGATTACCGTAACTAATAAAATGTTACAGGATTACGAAATCACTAAATAATACCCGACTTTGATATACATTTTGATTTCTGCCTTAAAATTTATTAAAAGAAAGAGTAGGTGTTTTCTTGTGTTACTTTTGTTCAGAATAAACAAAGAGAATCTCTAATTACTAGATTCTTGTTTAACAAGGGCGCATTATAAAACGCAATCTCTTCTGTAAATTGAAATAACGCTCATTCGTTCTCGTCGGATTACTTTTGCGGGCAAGCTTTCTTTTTATATCATTCATCTGGTTATTTAACGTTTCCCAAGGGATTACTGTACGGGCTTCTTCTAAATAGCTATGAGGACGTTCTTACATGGTCGGCAACGCACGAGCAGACGCTTCTAGTTTTGCAAGTATCCATATGCTACGGTAAAAGCTTCCCGTAACAACCGTAACGTAACTCAAACTTAAAACAAACGGAAGGCAGACTGTCCGCTTGTTTGTCAATACGGAACTAAATGCTATTTTATATTTAATTTCTTGAAATATGTTTCATGCCTGCTACTAAATCTATACTAATATACAGATAAAGTGAAAGAGTTTGTTTGTTTGAATGTGCTAATCTCCAGAACTGTCCGTAGTATTTGACAAAATTCTTCTTGCATTTGATAGCCCAATTCTTGAGGAAGATTAAGGGCTATTCAATACCACGATACGACCCTTAGAAGCCAAGATATAAGAATGAAAGGAAGTCGTAGGCCGCAGCTTGTTATTATAAAAAGCTGAAGAGATTTTTTGTTTGAACGCGCTAGTCTCTGGATCTACCAGTCTGATTTGAAAAATACCTTTTGCATTTGATAGTCAAATTTTTGATAAAAGTCAATTGATAAAAATCAAAAAAGGCTATTCAACATCACTATACGACCCTTACAAGCTGAGGAAAAATAAAGAAAGTAAGAAAAAGGGATTCCAACAAGATGCCGGAATACGCGCGAAGTCGCGGGCTGTAGCTAGCTTCTTAATAAAACTTATTCCTTCCCCCTAAAATGGGGAGTCAAAAATATATTGTATATTTTCTGACCCAAGACTACCCTCAGTATTTATATTAAGGTTTATAAATAAAATGTCCGTTTACATGTAAACTACCTCAGAAACCTGCGTAAAGAATTTCTTTAGCATATTCCGAATTGAAACAAGTGTGCGCAGCTTCCGTACCAAACGCATCATAAATCGGGTTTTCTCAAGAAAAATATTTCATGTACACGTACGCAAGGAATACAGCTTTTACCGGGTGGAAATGAAAGGATAAAAGAAAATGAAAATAAAAGAGCATTGGGGGCAGAGGCAGCAGGTGCGGTTCCCGGAAGCCTCGGGCTAGAGCTAATAACTGAATCAATGTCCCTACAGCTGTTTACTTTGTAATGGTTGACAAGAGACTGCTGGAAAAGTTACATTTTTTTTTACAACAGAAACCACCTGACATACCTGTTAAAAATAGAATCGGCATTCCATGCAATTTATTTAAGGAATAATCATCATAGTCCAAATTTTTTCTGTTTATATTTATATTAGTATGTTATTCGTGTACGTTAGTATACTCGTATATATACATTTTTTTTTTTAATTTTTTTTTTACGATTTCGTTAAGAGAGACCCACATGTCAGCAGTATGTTGATTATTGAGTTTCTATATATGTATTTAATATGTATACTTTATCAATCATTTAATATTTTCATTGATTTATCCCTAGTAGGTAGTAGATTAACTGGAAGAGAACAGTTTTAGCGTGAAATCCGTCTTTTGTGCCCTTAACTTTGAATTTATGTTGTTGAAGTAAAATTCTGCAGCAATATTTCATCAAGAGCAGACCGTTTTGACGTGCCTTTATCTTACAGGAAGCCAAATAACAATGCTTTAGTGGATCGTTGTATGTCTACGTGTAAGTAATGTCTTATGATGGTAGGCAAATTATTATAAAATAAAATAACAAAATAAATGTCCGACAAATATACAACAACATCTAGTCAGAAATTAACCAAAGTGCTATGAGTACTAGACAACTGATAAACATATGTACAGACTTTTTTTGTTAATACGAGTACATGCTTATAATACATAAAAAACATCCAGATCAAGATAAACATACATGTTCATGCACACAAATGTATGCCTTGCGTGGGAATCGAACCTACGAGGTTTGGTGTTAAAGCAGTCATCGCTAGCCATTCCACCGAGCTCATCATGTAATAAATTCATAACAAGAATAAAATATTATATAACTAAAGTATTATAAGTGAAAAAATATTTATTACACTACTCTAAGGTTGTATTTTAGATCAGAGATACGAGTACAATGACAAGAATAAATAACATGAAACATTTTCCTTACAAAAACACATCGCAATATAACATTTCACGTCGGGAATGGGTTACGATGCAATGTAACCAAATTTAGTTTTTATTTGCAAACGTGAAGAATTGAAATCAGCGTGGATAAAGTACAGAGGTGTTGGTACGAAAATTCCAATATCTCATTTACAATTTCATGAAATTGGATGAACAAGGAATTCATGAGATCACTACAATGGTTTCGTGAATTTTCTCGCTCAATTTCAACATTCCCCTTGTATGTATTTGACTCTTACACTAATATTGTTTCTTACCATCTACTTTAAAGCTCAAAAAATGGAAGGCTCTCTCTATCTGTTTTCATATTTTTTTAGAATCGCTGTTTGATATTTTTCTAACGATGACCCATTCAACAATACCTACCTTAAATTTTTATTATACATTTTAATGTATTGTGTCAATCATAACCATTTGTATCCGAAAATGTTATTAGACATACAGAAGTGAAATGTCAAATTATTAATTTCTGAAAAGCAATGAGTACATTTTTCAACTTTTTTCTATCAGTATGTCTATGTCTAGTCCTCTCATACATATGCTTTTTTTATCTACACTTCACAGAAAAGCTATGGGGTTCTTACACCATTTGGTTGAATCTACTAAGACAGGAATAAAATGTATTTTATCTAGAGAAATGTCGAAAAGTTTTCTTATTACTTTATCCTTTATTGCACAATAACACTATATAGATACAGATTTAAAGTACGAGTATTTCGTTCGCAAAGGCGAACAGCGATTAGTACAGATCAAAACTCATTTATATTTGTTACCGCTAAAATTAATGAACACTCTTATGTACATCACCTAATTAAACCATAGGGCCCTCGCGGGAACCTAGATACTAGATAAGACTTCCATGTTTGAAATAAAATTCTATTGTATCTTATTCAATTCTCTTAGTTATTGTTTTTCTTTTTAATCTACTAGGGTTGCGGAAATTAGCGAAGAAGAAATGTCAAAAGAAAATTTTTAAAGTATTTCGCAATCAGTCTATAAGGACAAGTCCTTCAAGTCATTTGGCAACTTATTATAGAAAAGAACAGCCACTGGATAGCGGCTTTGTCCATATGTTGTGAACATAACGGGCAATACAAGCCTGTTTGGGAATCCACTGCTACATTCATTTGTCATATCGCAATTAGTTTGAAACAAGTGTGAGTGTAGGTACTTTGACAAAATGAACCATTTCGTAAATGTACATCCATGGGAGTGTTATCATTTAACACAAAGACCTCACAAAGCTTTTCTGACCAATGAAAGCCCTATCAAAATACACCAAATTTCCCCACACTAAATTCCGCATCGGAGACTGGATTCACGTAGTCATATTAGTACAACCATTATGATGTCAACATATTAATACGGTAATGCGTACGTATGTATATTTTCACGCCAGCTCCCTTTGCGGGTAGGCAGAGAGAACCGAGCGCCATAAGATGCGGTCCTTACACACCTCACTTCTTTAATATTCGTAGCTCTTTTCATGCATGCACGCCGGTTCCTAGGACTCCTGACATCACGTTCTGTTGTAGCACGACTAATTTGGTCATGGAAGATTAGTTTTGGTATTCCTCGGCTACTACATCCTTCCACTTTCGCGTTGTATATCTGTTTCATCATTCTTTCACCCTGCATTTTTTCTATATATCCGAACTAACGGAGAATGCCTTTTCTTATCTTAACACCGACACTCTCTTTCAGACCAACTCTCGCGGTCAACGCGGTCAGCGAGCGTTATGCTACAAAATCTTGCGCCATTGGTTAGCATTGGAATTAGCCCCACGTTGTAGCCAACGCTCCATTCACGCTGTTCCCTGCGCTCACACGTCTTTCCACATCAGCGGTGTACCTTCCATGCCTGCAAAAAGCGCTTCCAAATTATACAATCTTATCCACTTGCTCCAACACTACATCATCAACCGTAATCCTAGTGTTCGTTCTGGTTGTGATAATTCGATAATAATGATGTCAAATAGTAGAATTAATATAATAAGTGGTAGATTTATGGCTACGGCGTAAAACTATGATAATTGTTTATTATCTGGTAGGCGGTACATTTTATTGTCATAATCGTATTGTAAAAAAAAATATATCTAGCGTGTGTTGCAAGCTGTCTCGCCACAATAGCCATTCCAACGAATTACCTTCACTGTAAAACCGAAATTAACAGATCGCAAACAATGTATTGGCAATTGTCAGTTATAATTAAACGAAAAATACATTCTTGAATATTTACTTCTTCACACAAACTCACATAATTATACGGTATGTGGTAATATTCACAACTTTTTATGCCATTATCTGGGCTGACAATCGCACGCAGTATCTATCGCCTAAGTTAATTGCGTTAGTAATTGCCGTCTTATTGAATGCATATTGGAGTGTGAATATGCTATATACGGTGCATTAATCGAGCAACTGTTACTGTTTCCCAACGGATAACTGTAGTAGTAACGTTGATAATGGTTGGTACGGTGTTCCCACGGTCATTCGGCAATTTAGATAGCGTTACCCGAAACGTTGAGTGAAGTGGTCGCGCCAATGTGCTTGAAGAAAGAAATAAATAGGCTTGAATTTTGACAGCGACTTTCATTTATGCGTACTTTTCTCGCGGTGTCATATCAAAATAGTATAAACCAACCCTTACAGTGCAAGTTCGACTAGATGTCAAAGTTTCTCAGAGCAACTACTAAGGTGTTGACTTAGAATTTGAATACTTTTAGACAATACTTACCCACTGCTGTTGCTAATACATCAGTATGTGATTTATTTTTTGAGTAGTATCGCTATAATTTATTTTAAAACATATTTTTAATTAATATATGCGAGTTATCTCTAAAGGTCGAAAAGCGAAACATTTGAAATATTTTAAGTTGAAATATTCTGTCTGTCTGTATGTTTGTACTCGTATCAACTAAAAACCACTGGACGATGCAATTTTCACATTTCTTTAGCTAGAGTCTAACCTAAGAAGAAGCTATATATTTGATGTTGATACACCACCTAGAAACCGAGTTTATCATTATAAAAAAAAAGTCCCACCCCACGTCTGTCTGTCAATCTGTTCGCAATAAATTCAAAAACTACTGAACGGATTTTTATGCGGTTTTCACCAATATACAGAATGATTCTTGAGTAAGGTTCGGGTGTATAATTTGATAAGGTTTTGTGTAAATCGGTTGAAGTATGACGATAATTGATGAAAATGTCGAAAAAGTCAAGCCGCCAGGGAGCTTTCATCGGATATTAAGTATACGGATATACAGTATTAACCTCTATCAACTTAAATACGTTAGTTACCTTAAGCATTTCATGCACTATGATAATCCTTTACGTATAATTTAGATAATGGTCCCGATAGACGTTCTCCTATCGGAACATTGTCATTGGCTTGCCTGCTGTTTTTATTTTCCTAGAACCCGATCGCAGCGCCACCTACCGGGTCTAATTGTGAATCTAAACCATCCAAAGACCCACTCACACAAAATTTCATCATAATCGGTCCATCCGTTGAGAAGAAACCCCATTGCACCGCCACCTACCAAGTCCAATTGTGAATCTAAACCATTCTCGTTGTAGGCATAATATTGTCTACTACCCGTGCGAAACCGGGGCGAGTCGCTAGTACATAACAAAATTCTAACTGACCAATGTACATATAAGATATAAAAAAAGAAATAATATGCACAGAAATAGAGTATGTCATAGCGTCTATTTAACCCTAAATTATTTAGGATTTTTGTTTAGAACTAGAGAAACTGACAAAAGTTCAGAAAATGTTCCTCAGAGCCGCTGGCAGCAGCTAATTTGATTTACAATAAATTGAGGCTTAAAAAGGGTTACTAAAATATATAAGGGTTATCAGAATTTCAGAACTTTGTTAGTACCTAATAATAGTTAGTACGTAATAAGAAGTTAGTTCACCTAACTTGTTGGTGACCAGGTGTCATTGAAGGCAGATGAGGATGCCTTGGCTGTTAAAATGATGCTACTACTTACACCCCAAATGTAGCAAAATTGTTAAGTTTGCAATATTGGTAGTGTAATGAGTTTTCGTCCATTAATACAAACGCTAATATAACCGTGTCTAAACATTAAATGCTATTCATTTACTTACATGGGCACTGTACGAAAAGTTTATAACCACAATTTCAATAGAGTTAAGTAGTTATCTTAATTTAAGAGGAACTTGAATCATAGATCAAGATTTTCGCCATGTTTGAAATAAATTGCAACCAATAATACACAAGCTAATAGTCAATTCCATGACGACCTGTCCACATTATGGACAGGTCTTCATCAATCTAGTTGCGTGCATTAACAATTGGATTTAATATCTGAAAATCATTCATCTTCACAGAGTCAAAGCCTTTCAAAATTGATCATTTATTAGATATAAGAAATATATGATAATGTTAATATATTTTGATTCTGTTGTATGTGGCGTTTGGGCGGTTTGAAAGCACTGGCTCCCAGCACTCGGCAATTAAACAGCATGGTGAAATATGAACAAAAACTCCTTTGAACTGAAGGCCTCCATCACCTGTATAATTACTATTTAATGCGGTAATGGGCGTTTTTGTATAGTAGCTGCCTCATGCAGCTGCGCGTGTACATACTTCAGAAAATTAACCTTATAACCCATCTCAAAAACCGTCATACAAATTTTCATCCAAATTGGTTAAGCTACGTGTTCATCCAAGTGGTTACAATATAAAGTGACAACCACTACAGTTAAAAATTTGCCATTACTGTATAAATACTATCCAGTTTACGTATATGTATTGTAGTAAACAAAGCAAGAAGCATAAGTACCTACTAACAAATTATCAGAAATAGAAATGCCATCTGCGAGAAAATAAAGATGTACACATAGTGACGCGTCATGTTAGACATTAGCAGCACCAATTTTACTTTTATTGCGTGATCCATAAGATCGGTACGGAGGTTAAACAATCTAGCTTGACATGTCGCTGTATGTACGTATTACACGGGCCAGCACGCTAACTAACATACACGTCCTTTATTCAAACTCCCATATCTAGACTTTAATAAGACACTAAATGTATGTAAATATTTTAATTGGGACACCCGGTATACAATGTTTCCATTTTCTTATATGTAAAGTCTCACAAGGTATTAACAAATAAAATTCACACATGAAGTAATCAGAAATCATTTTATTCGTACAGGTAAACGAAAACCGAAGCTTTTGAAGGTCAATCTGGCATCAAAGAAACTTGGTGTACTCAACAGAGCCAAACAGTACTTCAGCCTGGGGCAAAGACTAATGTTATATAAGTCCCAAGTCAGATCAATCACTTCAAATGAGAAGTACTTTAATCACCTCTGGGCAGGGGTAGCTGGATAAAAGCCAGGACCTTGTGACTCGGTGCAAAGACGAACTGTGAGGATCGTCGGTGATTCTTAACTCCCATATGCTATTTGCGTGTCCTACCGATTGAACAATAGGTTGTGTTCTGAGAAGTTGTTCGATATGATGCCAACACCCTTATTTTACAATCACACAGCTCGCCGACGGTTGGGAGTTCATCCTCACACCACCGGAGCCGCAATGGTCACGTATTGTGCGGTTCCAGAGAAGTTTTCTACCGAGAACTATTAAATTGTAGAAAGAGCTCCCTGCCGAAGTTTTCCCAAGGGCACAGCATGCGAATTCTTCAAGAAAGGCGTGAAGAAGTTTTTGTAGGGTCGGCAACGCAAGAGTGGCACCCCTGGTGTTGCAAATGTCTATAGGCTATGGTAACTGCTTACCATTGGGCATGCCATACGATTGTTTTCCACTTTAGTGCTATAAAAATGGAGGATAGACTTTTTTCGATATTTTACAATAAATAATAAAATAACTTAATACAATTTGCAATATTAAGCGCTTCCATAATATTTCAACATTCCATATACTATACCAACCCTAAGTCATCCCACTTCAGAGTTACGGGTCTCCGATAGGGTTTAGAGTATACTCCACCACGCTGCTCAAATGCGGATTGGCGAAGGCCAGTGTTTTCGAACCGCCCAAAAGCCACTAATTTAGCTTAACGACTGTCATCTATCGACAACAGTCGGGACTGACGGTTTATAGTACCTACCTTCTGAAGCCCGTTCGTTCCATATACCCTAGTTATTTTTTTTGCAGTAATTCCGGAAAATATGCTCCATCGCCGTTATATCTACCAATCAGTTACGCAATTTCGAATTCATAAATGTTTAATACGGTAAACTTGATCTCAGTTTTTCGGCTATGGACAGATAACTATCAATAATTTATTGGCCAATCTGTTTCGTTTTATCAACATTTGGAATCTTATTGTTAATCCCGTAGGTTTGCGGAATAATTCGCAAAATTATGTAGCAGAATTAGGTTAGTGGTATATTGCACTTAATTTTAGTAGCTATTGATTAAAGTAAATGTATGTAAGAAATGCATTTCCAGTACTCTATTGAAAAAGAAAGTATCTGGGCGACGGAGCTTCGTCCAGCGTTTTTTAGACTTTTGTATAAAATTGCTAAAAACATATATAGGTAAACGTAAAAAGCAAAATCTTATCTGAAGACAAAATTTTATCGAAATCGTTAGAGCCATTTCCGAGATACCCGTAATATATTTAAATACACACACGAATTATTTAAAGAAGAAGCAAGAGAAGAGTTATGAATGGTAATGAAGCGAGTGAGGTGTGTAAGGATCGAGTCACGTGGCGCTCGGTTCTCTCCGCCTACGCCGCAAGAGATTTGGCGTGAAGTTATAGATAGATAGATAAATAAATAAATAAATAAATATTGTCGGACAAATTACACAGCGCCATCTAGCCCCAAAGTAAGCGAAGTTATGGGTACTAGACAACTGATAAACATACGTAAATACATTTTTTTTTTGTAAATACATACTTATTATACATAGAAAATACCCAGACCAAGACAAACAGACATGTTCATGCACACAAATGTTTGTACTGTGTGGGAATCGAACCCACGAGCGTTGGTGTCAAAGTAGCGTAACAACGCGTTTCACCACTGCGCCACCGAGCTCGTCAATAAATAGATAAATAAATAAATATAGCCGGACAAATTACAAAGCTCCATCCAATCCCAAAGTAAGCGAAGCTTGTGTTATGGGTACTAGACAATTAATGAACATACGTAAATACTTATTTTTTTTGTAAAAACATACTTATGATACATGGAAAACAACCAGGCCAATACAAACAGACATGTTCATAGATATATTGAATTAAACTATTTTTAACGGAAGTATCGGGTGTTTTATTTATTTTGTTGAACCTGAATTCGTTTCGAATGCTTTGCAGCGTCCGTGGTCGCGGAAAGAAGATAGATATAGTTCACAAAGAGAGAATTATTGGTTTAAATTAATAGGAGATATTTTATTTATTATAAGAGAGCAAGCGGTATCACCAGTGCTGTTTTGTGTGAGATGGAGGTACTTCCGCAGACGGGCAGCTTTAATATGCCATAAATCTCTCAAAAACACTCAGACCAAGACATACGGACATGTTCATTCGCTCAAATGTTTGTCCTGTATGGGAATCGAACCACGAGCGTTGGTGTCCAAGTAGCTTCACTAAACACCACGCCACCAAGCTCATCAAATACGTAATGTACGAGTGATACTCCTGGTGTTGCAAGTCTAGGCTAAAGTAACTGTTTACCATCAGGTTGGTCACTTCCTTGTTTGGGAGAAAAAATACTTAATATTACCAACAGCACTTCCTTCTTTGTAGCGTTATTCTGTTTCCTAATCCATATGGATTGGCGGGATCCGCTACCTAGGCCTAAAGATTCGGCGAGGATATTGATTTTCGTCGTCATGACATGAAGCGTACATGAAGTCGTACATGAAGCGTCTGCCGTCAGACCTCAGACAGGGAAACCAGGCCCTTCTTAGGGTAGGTTTTGTTTCACCAGAGGGAGACTTTGTACAAAAGTCGTCTGCATGGGTACCTCTGTATCACCTATTTCTACCGCCAAGCAGCTATAATATAGCTGTGTTCCGGTTTAAAGGGTGATATGGCAGAGAAATTACTGGATACTGTGACGAAACATCCTTAGGTCACAAAATTGGCAGTGCGCGAGTAATTGCAAAATTGGCAGTGTTGCATCGGACCAATATCATAGTTAATAGATTCAGGCGTTATTTTGCGAAAGTCAAATTTACATGCAATTTGATCTAACCTGCTTTGTGTGCTTCCGCCACCAATTAGTTCATGCGGCCTAGCGCCGGCCGGCACCCACCCACTACTGTTAGTACGTGCTACATGCCGACGCTGCCATGGCTGCTCCGGTAGTCTCCGGTAGTCGTAAGTAAGCTTGTAGCATGTTATTCTTACGATTAACGGCTACAACGCCTGATGATGCCTCGTGGAGAGGCGAAACACGTGTCGCAGCGACGACCAGGCCAGTCGTGACAGCGACGGTGGTGGTGGGGGCATGCGGATTCTGTTCCAGATGGCGGACGACCGCAGCAGCCGAAGCAGAGACTACCGGAGCAGCCATGGCAGCGTCGGCATGTAGCACGTACGAACAGTAGTGGGTGGGTGCCGGCCGGTGCTAGGCCGCATGAACTAATTGGTGGCGGATGCACACAAAGCAGGTTAGATCAAATTACGATATCATAGTCGCAATTACATCGTTGAAAATCGTCGACTGAATTTACAGGTCAGCGAGAAATCGGGTGCCATGACTATTACAAACTATATCGGAAGTTATACGTCGTAATTTACGCGATGGAGTCGGCGTACCGTTTACATTTGAACACAATTCAGTACATCGGAGAGTTCTCAAGCGCAGCATACAAATTTTGTACCTAATTTGTTAAACGCTAGCAAAGAATTTCCATCGTAACTAAAATTCGTAAACTCGTACCAGTTTTTTTTATTTTTATACAACGTCGGGAGGCATACAAGCATACGGCCCACCTTAACGTAGCCTATGTTAATAGGCTATTAACATAGGTTTTTTTTAAGATACCTGAGTTCAATTTGGTCTAACTTTTTTGCAATGGTTCAGTTTGAAGCCGTCGTAACTTGTGATTACAATCCTACTTTGGCAAAAGCAGTTTGATCAATACAGTTTTGAGTACTTCCGCAACCAGCTAGTTCTTTCGAACTAACGCCGGCCGGCACCCACGACTATCGTACTACCGGTGCGTGCATCATCAGTTAAAGATGGATGTGTTACAGATAAAGGATAAACAGCTGGGCCGGCGATGGAAGCAGACCAGCCAAGGCAGCGCGGAATCTACTAATAATAGTAGGTGGGAGCTACCTAGCACTAGTTTGAATTTACTAACTGGTGCCTGCACACATCAAATATACAATATTAAATTGCCTGTTAATTTGACACTCGCAAAATAACACTTTAATCTAATAACTGTAAGTACTCATAACTCACATAGAGCAGTGATAGCCTAGTGGATAAAGAACCGGCCTAGTGACCACCAGGCTCCCGGTTCAAATCCTGGCATTTACCACTAAATGCGCTTTTTCGTATTTACGTACATATTTGTAATTATCACTTGTTCGGCTGTGATGGAAAACATCGTGAGAAAACCCGAACATCCAAGAAATTATATTTCGCTAGAAGCGTGACCTAACCTAAGAAAGGTCTGGTTTCTGGGTTGTGGATGTCTGACGGCAGCCTAAAAACAATATCTTCACCAAATCTTTAAACTTAGCTAGCGGACCCCGCCAATGCTAATAAATTAGGATACGGGATAACGCTAAGAAGAAGAAGACACAACTCACATAGACTCCAACCACAACACTATCAAAATTTTGAACCAGAATAACTTTAAAATTGTTAAAAAATATATTTTTAATATCCAGCGAATAAACACGAATACTTCCGAACAAACACGAATACTTCCGAACAAACACTAAGCAAAACTAATACAAAATAAAAATATCATCCAATATTAATGCGCGCGATAGTATTGAGAAAGTTATTCGCAGCCGCCCGAGGGAGCGCGGCCATAAACACGCCGCGCCAAGAGTTTTTACTCTCCAGAAAGTCATTACAGCCGCGTACGTGTTTTCATTATAATTCCTGACAGGCTGCACACTAAGCTCGGCCTAATAGTGATGTCATTACGAAAGTGAGGATTGTTCTCTTCAGGTGAGTGTGTAATTAGTTTACATTGTTCTACGTATGTGAATTTGGTAAAGGCTAGGTATTAATTCACAACTTCGAGATTGTTATTTCTACTGAACTGTGGCTATAATTTGTTTTATAGGTGAAAGAATAAGCTTCAACAACATTAAAGCTTATTCTTTCACATGCAAAATAGGAGTTGTTGACAGTTGAGCCTTATTTCCATTACCACTATAATATATAATACGTTGATATTTTAAATGATGTACAATAGTATATTTCGTGTATCTCGGATTTGTATTAAAATATTGTATTTAGATTTTGGTTTGTAAGCTCATATAAAAAAAATAAAAAACGCCCTGTTGCTGCATAATAATTTAATAATATAACGATCGAGAAAACGTGCTAAATGGCAAACTCTGTGGCGCAGTGGTTACTGACGCTACTATAACACCAACGCTAGTGGGTTCGACTACCACACATGACAAACATTTGTGTGTAGGAACATGTTTATCAGTCTTGGTGTAGGTGTTTTTAACAGAGGTAGGGCGCATCAAAGCAGCCCGTCAGGGGAACTACCTTCACCTCACAGAAAACCGCATCAAATAACAACTCCCTGGCGTGTAGTTGTGTTCCTGTGTGAGAGTGAGGTCACTAATAAGCTGGTAAGGAGCAGAGGTGATATGCCACATGTGATAATTAATATATTACAAGCGTTCATATACAAAAACGCTTTAGATCAGGTTAGCCATATAATTGTATGCCACCCGACGTTGTAAATAAAAAGCCGTCAAATGCGAATGCGACTCGCGCTCTTAGGGTTCCGTAAAAACATATTTTCGCAAAAAGAAGTTTTTTTTTTTTGTGATGTAACTACAAATTTACGGTTTTCACATTTTTTCCTTTACTTGTGCTACATGACATTGGTTCTTACCAAATTTCATGATGCTGGGTCAACGGAAAGTACCCTATAGGTTTTGATTCCCTTGCGAGTGTCGAAATATGCGCATAAACGAGGCATAAACAGCCGTATCTATTGATTGCTTTGACTTAGAAGTTTGATTTTTTCACTGCTCGAAGGAATTACAGAAATAAGTATATGATATTAATTTCAGGTTGATAGATCCACCCGTTTCTGAGAAAAAGGGTCTTGGTAGACAGACAGACGGACAGCAAAGTGATCCTATAAGGGTTCCGTTTTTCCTTTTAAGATACGGAACCCTAAAAAGACTATTTTTAGCTCTTTCGATTAAACTTACCAGGTTGAATTGTGGTTGAGGTCACCAGTAAGCTCCTAACGAGTTGCTGTGCTAAGCAGAGGTGGCATCGCACGATTAATACTTAATATATTGCGAGCGTACATAGGCTACGGTAACCGCTTTACATCAGGTGAGCCGTATGCTGTAGAACTTAAACTTATATAAACGATGTAACTGTACGTTTAAATGTATAAAACAGTTTTTATATCCCTATACTTGTTTAGTCTAAAGCTTATTCTAAAGGAGAATACATTTTTGGTTTATGTCATATTTTTCATAATGTTTTGGGAACTCAGTATTTTGCGGGCTGAGTGAAATACCACTTTACGTTAGGACGAAATTATCATAAAATCATATGTGAAGCCACATAAACATAATAGATAAAAATTACGAAAAATGGATGTTAAAATATATTTATTGTATAGTTGTATCTCTCGAGATGTCGATGGCGTCGTTACCCGTGTCGTTCTGAACGTCCAAAGAAGGTTAAGCAACATCGACTGCAACCTGTTATGGATGGGTTTATCTATCTCGAGCTTACTTCGGATAACACGTTAAGCAATCGGTCCCGTCTGTTGTCGATAGATCACAGTCGTTAAGCCAAGTCAGTTGCCTTCGGGCGGCTTAAAAACACTGGCCTCTGCCAATCGCCGAGCTCGGTGGCGCAGTCGTGAATGACGCGACTTTGACACCAACGCTCGTGGGTTCGATTCCCACACAGGGCAAACATTTGTGTACATGAACATATATGTTTGTCTGGTTATTTTAAGAGAGGTAGGACGCATCAAAGCAGCCTGTCTGGGGAAGTACCCCTACCTCACCGAAAGCGGCAGCCAAATAATTACTCCCTAGAGGGTTGTTGTGTTCCTGCGTGTGAGTGAGGTCACAAGTAATCTCATAAGGAGTTGCTGTGTTAGCAGAGAAGGCGTCGCGTGAGTGATACTTTATGTATTACAAGCGTTCATAGGCTACAGTAACCGCTTTACATCAGGTGCACCGTATGCTCGTATGCCTTCTGACGTTGTATAAAAAAAATCCGCAGTGGTGCAGTTTGGTGGATGCTCCAAACCCATTTAGTTGAAAGGAGACCCATATCCCTGCAGTAAAATGAGTCAGGGTTGGGTAGTAGTAATAGTTATATCTCTAGAAACATCGCATCATTCATACAGCTGTCTATCAAATCCTATTGCTCAACCTTCACGGTTCATTGACGCTTCAACCGTAAATCCTACGATGAAATAATTATAATTTTTGACCTTCCTGTCAAATTGTTGCCCGCTCTTTGACGGAGTAATTACGAGGACAAAATATTTCTCTACCATCAAATACCATTACGAGAAGCCTTCACAGTCGGTCACGCCTATCAGCGTTACACTGTGATGTAAATATAATCGTAGCGAAAGATTTATGAAGATTCGTGAACATCTTATAAAACAAATTGCACATGCGATCTCGGTATCGCAAGTTTAGTAACCAGATTGTCTAAAATGTACTTAGATGTAGATTGCACTGTTAGATTACAAAATTGGTGAGTGAACCATTAGATTTCTTTTTTTCTTTGTGATACAATCTTGAGCCATGTAACCTTGAAACTCCTTTTTGAGGTTTAAAATACTCCACTGTCTTAATAGTTTTTATGGATATGCTGAAGATTATAATTTGTTCATATTGTATAGGAAGAATGAAAAAAAAAATATGTTGAATTAAACAATTTTTAACGGAAGTATCGCGTATTTTATTTATTTTAACCTGACGTTTCGAACGCTTTGCAGCGTCCGTCCACGGACGCTGCAAAGCGTTCGAAACGTCAGGTTCAACAAAATAAATAAAATACGCGATACTTCCGTTAAAAATTGTTTAATTCAATGTGTAACAATCGCGAAAACCTAAGACAATACTAAAAAAAATATGCTTCCGAGGATCATTTGTTTGATTTCCGAACTAGACAAACATTGTTTTGTGTATACAAACACGTCTTATTTTGTATTTTCGTATAAAAGTTGTAAAAAAACTCACCAAAACTATACAATTTTAAATGTGAGTCTTTGCCAATACTTATTTTTTTATCGTTGAAAATATAGGCTGAACCATTTTGTTTTTTTTTTCAGATTATATAAATATAATAATAATAGTATCTTAATTAAAAATACAACTACAAACTAAAATTACCTAAACTAAAACTATTAAAAAATATTTAAAAAATTGGGTCCTTTGGGTAAGGTACCCATAACGCAGGCAGCGTTCCCACGTTGGATTGCTAAGGAAAGTCTTTGCGCGAGAAAGTTGCCTGCGCGGGGATCTCCAGTAGCCTCCCTCAGCCTTTTATTTTTTGTTTTGTAGTTTATACAGTTCCTCCTTCTCCATGAAGTCGGCCAACATCTGTCATCCCTTTGGTTACGCTGTTCTATTCAAATCTCTCTCTGCTCTGTACCGCTCCTCTGGCCTACCTGGCATTGGCATTACGTAGAACAACCGTCTAGTGGGTCCTGGAGGTATGCATGGCTTTAAAGATATCCTCATACATTGCCTACACCTCATCATCAGGGGTATGTCGAGGTCGGCGCATAGACCTGTATCACCTTAGGGAGTATCGCTTGGTGATTTTCACCAAGTCACATACAACCAAGTAAAGGTTACTATAATAATTTAGGTATATAAAATTTTAACGTTTACGAGTTGAACAAGATTGAAGATTTGGTGGGGCGCATCATAGCAACCCGACTGGGAAATGCCTCCACCTCACAGGAAACCACAGCCAAAAAAAAACACCCCCTAATTTTTTTTTATACAACGTTCGCGCAATCTAGCATTCGGCCCATCTGATGTAAAGCAGTTACCGTAGCTATTAACGCTTGTAATATATTATTTATCACTCGCGCGATGCCTCCTCTGCTACTTACACAGCAAATCCTTAGGCGCTTACTGGTGACCTCACTCACACGCAGGAACACAACAACCCTCTAGGGACTTGTTATTTGGCTGCGGTTTTCTGTGCGGTGGAGGTACTTCCCCAGACGGGCTGCTTTGATGCGCCCTACCTCTCTTAAAACATCCAGACCAAGACGAACAGACATGTTCATGCTCACAAATGTTTGTCTTGTGTGGGAATCGAACCCACGAGCGTTGGTGTCAAAGTTGCGTCATTCACGACTCAGCCACCGAGCTCGTTAGCATAATCAACAAAGAAAATATCTTTACAAACATTTTGCTGGAAAACATATTTTCCCTGGACTATATGGCTACTTGTGTCTTGTGTCCACAAGACGATAGCAAATTCCTCTTGTTCGAGCCGACTGTCTCTGGGGCGTCGTACATTTTGAGCGAGACCTGCTTAGCATAGTAATAATGAATTTACTCCACTTCCCCTCCGAGCATACGACGTGATGGAAAGTAATTCCTTTTGGTTACTTCCTTACTGATTTGTAAGTAGCAGTTTAAAGGGCTATGTAAAATTGTAACTTTTCTAATGTTTGGTATTGTGTTATTTAAGAGAGGTAGGGCGCATCAAAGCAACCCGTCTGGGGAAGTACCTCCACCTCACAGAAAATCGCAGCCAAATAACAACTCGCTAGGGGGTTGTTGTATTCCTGCGTGTGAGTGAGGTCACCAGTAAGGTCCTAAGGAGGTGCTGTGTAAGCAGCACAGGAGGCATCGCGCGAGTGATACTTAATATATTACAAGCGTTAACAGGCTACGGTAACTGATTTACATCAGGTGGACCGTATGCTTGTATGTCTCCCGACGTTATATATAAAAAAAAATATTTAAAAATTTCGATCCAAAAATAAAATCTTTATGAAACACCTTGATGACATGAACTTGATGGTCTTTGCTTGTCTTCGCAAAGACCATCAAGTTCATACATAAAAAAAAAATATTGATAATTACCAAAGGAACTCATCTTAAATGATCAGTTTTTACACTGTTATAATAATAATTTGAAAAAATTGAAAATAATATTTTCTTTTTATGTATTAATTACGTGTAAGTTTAAATCCTTACCTACTTTAATATTTCTTTTTCATATTTTTGACGGCTCATAAAACGCATGCTCCGTTAGTTTGGACATGAAAAAGAACGCAGGCAGAAATAATTACGAAACAGATACAACGCGAAAGTAGAAGAATGTAGGAGCCGATGAAGGCCAAAACTTACCTATCATGATCAAATTGTTCGTGTTTTATCAGAACGTGATGTAAAGAGCCCTAGAAACCGGTGAGTGTACATGAGAAGATCTATGAATGTTAAAGAAGTGGGTAAGGTGTGTAAAGGTCTGCCTACCTCGCAAGGAATTTACCGTGAAGTCATAGATAGATCATATGAATGGAGTGACTATGGCTATTTGATCTGTCATTATATATTTCTAGCTAATAATGACAAGATAACAGAATATTTAGTGATTTTTGTACTGAACGTCTCCTGCATTCTTTCTACATGTCAGAACTAACAGAACATGCTTCTTCTTATTTTAACTCCGACACTCCTTCAGATCAACTCTGTGTGTAACATGATCATTGCGAATGCGATCTATAAGTGTTACGCCACAAATTTTAGCTCATCGCTCGCATTTCAACGGCGTTTATCCACTTGCGTGCTTTCCCTGATAATAATTTGTACCTGCTAAATATGTCTAATACGACATATTGTAATATCATGTAACTGCTGTACAAAACTGACACATTAATTACAATCAACTCATATAAGTCTTATATTTTTATAATCATTTATCATACAAACATAAATCTACATTGATATTTATGCCATACATTTTTGGTAGAGACGGGTTTAGTTATATGTTGATATTAATGAAACAAAAAAATTGGATGTACAAACAAAACATACGCCATCTGTATTTATAGATTGCATTTACAGATCCGTTATTTGTATTTTATTAACGTACGCTCTAATGATAATTATACGGACCTTTTCTAGGGCTGCGCAAAATCAACTTCATTTGGAATATATTCAATAACGAGCCTGAATGAAGATGTTTTCATTGCAAACATTTGCTTTATAATACAATGACTCTTGCTACCATTTAACATTGTGACGCTTGTTTCAGAGTTCCACCTTTGTTGGTTTGTTTCTCGATTCTTTTTGCGTTCGACTTGAAGTTAGGTCTTACAACGTATTATAACTACCAGTCTAAGTGTGCACTTCGGAAATAAATAGGTACATATTCATCCTGTTACCTTAAATGTGCAATTCTTGTATTTCGTGTGTCTAGGAAATCGCTCTGTAGATTTGGATCAAATTTCTTATTTAGATAAACCTTTGTTTTTTAGGTTTATCTACGTAGATGTATATCCTATAAAAAGCGGTAAAAACTCGGTACTTATTAATTAAACTGAAATAAAATACCATTGGATAAAGTACCGACTTGGCTAAAGTAGGCTAGGTTAAATTAGTCTGATTAAACAATCAGTAGCCTGGCTACCAAAAACTGATATTTATTTATTTCCAATAACATTTATCTATGCAAAGAGACTTGTGTTGTATTATTTATTAAGTCTGGTTATGTTAATGCGTATTTTTAATGTGCGTATGTTATTATAAAAACAACTTTATAGGGCTATATAAGATATAACGACTTTATAGGGTCTAGGTACAAGATTTACCTACATAGTAGTACAAGGCTGATATTAAAAAAAAAACTTTATAAAAGACAAAAACCTATATAGAAAATCCGTTAACAAACAGAGGATATAAAAGTAGTGAACTGTATTGTATGAATCCTACTAATATTATAAATGTGAATGACCGTTTGTTTGTTACGCTTTCACGCGAATACTACTGAACCGATCATCATGAAACTTTGTACACATATTCTTGGAGGTATCAGAAGTAAAATAGGATACTTTTTATTAAAATATATATATATATCAATGCGAGCGAAGCCGCGGGTAAAAGCTAGTATATATATAATTTACTAATAAGTAATTTCGGTATTTAATTATAAAATAGAACATTTTGATACATCGTTACATAGATATGTACGGTCGGCGTCAAAAATATATACATAGCTTTCAGGTTGAAACCGCGTGAACGCCTATAAGCATCATTCTGCTTATGACATACTCGTACATACATTGACACATTTAGTTCAATATTGTCAACCTTAACACAACTACGTTTAGGGTTACATTCGACCCACATGCTGAAATGTCACACGATAAAAGTGGTTATCGTTGACTATGAACGCTTGCAAAAGAAGAAGTAGGTACTGCTCGCACATTGCCACTTCTGCTGCTAGCACAGGAACTTCGAGCTCACTGATACCCTCAAGAAAACGACTAGTCTCCAGTAAGCCGTTATTTGATTGCGAGTTTTGTGAGGTAGAGATACTTCCCCAGTCGGGCTGCTGACGTAACCTAACTCTCTTAAAAATACGCAGTCAAGACATGCATGTTTATGCACACAAATGTTTATGTCGGTTAAATCGAAGGTATTCTTGACCACAATACCTTCGAATAAAACTATCCCAAAGTCAAACAATCGCAGCCCGAGGGGTAAATAAAATGTGGAAACAGACGCCAGCGCACCGATGATTTATGCCACCGCAGTGTTTGGCTTTAGTATAGTGGCTAATAAGATTAGTTATTAGCCACTAGAAGGACCACAATATCTGAACCAGGAATCTGAGAGTGGGGCTAATATTTATCTACCACTGGGAGTTTTAGAATAGCAATTATCGAATGGTCTACTAAACCCGATACAAAAATCAATCTTTTTTACGAGTGATGCATCTTCGTAAACTTGGATTAAATCTTCGATCAATAAAATCGGTCTTAAGACGCATCATATGCAAAAAGGGCACCTGTGGCACCTAGTTACGGAAAGACGTCCCGAATTCAAGATGTCGCATCGTGGTTGGTTTGGTTGTCTATCTATTTCGTACACTGTTGTGACTTTCCTTCATTATAAAGGCACGTCATAGTATAATATCATAAAACCGGGACTTTACAGGAATATAGTATTTATGTGTATGCCACAACGCGTCATGGGCGTTATCCGAAATTCCATATCATGAATTTCGCAATGTGTATATTTAAGGGTAAACTAACTAAACCAACCAATCACAACGTGTTTATAGGCTATTTTTTAGCCCATTGAGCATTTTCATTCTTTGAGCCTAAAACATAAACCATACTATACTACGTTACTTAACGGACACAGGAACGATTTTATAAGAATTCAGTTTTTTTCTTTTTTAGGTACGAAAACCTAATGAAACTTTCCTTCAAAATCCTCAAGTCACATGAGTAAACATTTTTTTTCTTATGAAGGTTTTTTATAATACTACGTATATACCATAATCTATACTAATATAAAAAGTGAAAGAGTTTGTTTAACGCGCTTATCCTTATCGGATTTGAAAAAATATTTTTGCATATATAATTCTTAAAGAAGCTTACGTACTATTCAACATCACCCTTAGAAGACGAATGAAAAGAAAGAAAGTAGAAAAGGTGGTTTCTACGGGAAACCGAAATACATGCGGATGAAGCCGCAGGGTGCATCTAAGAATATTATACGATGCTATGATCACCTGGATGTTAATGTAAAATTCACTACAAGAACAACTGAAGTCACAGTGTTGGCACTCGAAGACTTCTCTAAAACAGGAAATGCAGATTTTAAAATTTATTTTTAATCCTACAAATGCATTCTTAAATGTGTAATACCGATTGTAAAATTTAGTAATATGTTAAATAACGAACAACTTTTTACATAAACTATACTGCGTCCATTTTATTAAGCAACTTTTGACTGATCATAATCTTTTCGGATTTATGATATACGCAACACTTGATAGGTACCTGTCTCACGATGACTCGTTTTAGTTACTTGTCAAAAATTTAATTATAAAATGGACAGTGTATAGTTTACGACTAGTGTTGTGTGGTATGTTTGAAGTGTACCATCCCTAAGGCGCCACCTTAAGATTGCAAATCTATCCGAGAGTGGCCGCAAAAAGGACAAATGTATTTTTCTCTATCTGTGACTAGGAGCGAGCGCGGAACCAGCCAGACCACTTTTATTGCTGTTTTACTGTTTGCAATTTAACTTGAAGCGTTAAAGTCGGGTGCGGTGAACAACAACAATGATAATCGTATAGTCACATCACTGCGAGAGAGTAGTACTCGGTAATAATCTTTTTATTTGTCCTCAGTTCCCTATCTATGCGCTTATTATCTCCGTCTACCGTTATACAGAGAAAAATACTATATCGGTCAAGTTACAGCAGCTACTACGAGCAACCGGGGTGGAAGCAATAAATTTCCTACTTAAATTCCGTTTATTAATTCAAACCATTGGATTTATGATCGCAAATAAACACAAATGCCGACATTAAATATTTTATATCTTCTTAAATTTATTGCTGTTTCGGATATAACATCAAAAACAAGAAATCTTGTAATGTCTCTCCGCTGACAAAACAATTTATCAATGCCATACCGCAGAATTACCCACTTTCAAACTTTAGAGAGTTCGAAATTTTGCCGATTCGAGGTAAACTATGGTGAAGTTCTAATTAAACATTTTTCTTGAAGATTATAAAAGTTACATAGTTAATTATAAATTCTTAGGTATACAGAAATATAGCAAGCAACTTTAAATTGTTATGAAATGTTCATTTAAATTATTTCGTCCGAATTGCGTTCCAAATAATTCTGTTCAGGACAATAATTAAGAAATACATATTTTATAAAAGTTTCAATTTTTTTTGTTTTGTTTGAAAATATAAATGTTTATAGACAGGGATTTTCTTTAAAAGAAGTAGTAAATGTTTTTATGTACAAAATCTTTCTTACTAGCCCTATCAGAGTCAGCGATAACACGATTGAGTTGCCCCAAAATATTGCAATCTCCTGAGCCCTAAGCCATGCAAACACGTGTTACACATGTTAACTGTAGAGACTAGGTATAGAAATCTTACTGAGCTTTCGTAATTTACAATACTAATGTATTGTTGTAAAAACAATTTTTGAGGTATCTACTAACGCATTACAAGTATTTAATAGTTAATTAAAATTTGCAATGACGAATAATCAGGATAATCTGTAAAAGGTCATAGGAATCTATATACTCTTCTAAATCTTTAAAGGTCTTATTTTAAATGCATTCTTCTTCCAAAGGTTGTCTCGTTTCCTAATCCGTTAGTACTGGCGGGGTCGGCTACCTACGCCTAAGAAATTGGACAATAATGGGGGGCTGGGGGGAGCATTTTCAGGTTAATTTTCACGTCACTCTCGATGTTTTCCTTCACCTCCCAGACTCCAAGAAAGTAATAATTACAAATCCGAAAACAGAAATTTAGTGGTACATATATGACCACAGCAGAATCCTAATCAGACAGCAATTGCTTAATAGACTGGTTTGTATCCACTGTTCACTCTTTCTAAATGCATGATTTAATATTTGTTTGTATACTTTTAAATACTTTTTGATTTTCAGTATTGTAACTTATATTTACATTAAACGACGTCGAATATGTCTGAGCTGTCTGTCGTTATCAATCTACCAGTCAGGTCCGTGACGTTTTGTTTTTGCTATGTTTACGCAAACATGTGTGCAGATAGAAAATTTTCATTTTTTTCATGTATTGACGAATAAATCAGTTTGACGCCGAGGAGATTCGATGCTCTGACCCGGCCGTCTGACAAATCTGAAACCTCTGCAAACCGGTAGGGCAGTGACCTGATTTTTCTATAACCTGCAATGCAGCAACAAGCCTCCGTATAATTTAATGTGAGAAAAGAAAATGTCCGTAGAGAAACAATGAGATGAGGCAATGGCTTATTAGGTTACCGAGATTTTGTGAGCGCGTCATAAAAGTAACATACATTGCGCGCAGGGCCCGTAGAATTTTAAATGTTAATGTCACAACTAACTTGATTATTTCAATCGTGAATTTCAATCCATTAGGATTGGTAAGGTCCGCTAACTAAGCCTAAGGATATAGCGAAGATACAGATTTTTGCATGAACTGTCGTCAGACTCCGCAACTCAGAGGGAAAACCAGCCCCTTCTTAGGTAAGGGCACACGTCTTTCGAAATATAATTCTTTGGACGTGCGGGTTTCCTCACGACGTGTTCCTTCGCCACCGAGCAATTACAAATATGTACTTAAATACGAAGTTAGTGATACATGCCAGGATTCAAACCTGGGACCAGTTGGTCAATAGGCCGGTTCTTTATCCACTGGACTATGACTGCTCTATTTCAGTTATTAGTTTACTGTAACTCCCTCTATCTATCTATAACTTCACGCAAAATCCCTTGTGGGGTAGGCAGAAAGATCCGAGGGCCACATGACTCGGTCCTAACATACCTCACTCGCGTCTTTAACATTCGTGGCTCTTGTCATGCACACGCAAATTTCTAGGGCTCCAGACATCCCCTTTTGATGAAACACGATCAATTTGGTAGTGGTAGTTAGGATATATGGTTGGCTTTCTTCGACTCCTACATCCTTCAACTTTCGCGTTGTATGTCTGTTGTTGTTGTTTCGTTATTCTTTCTTCCTGCATTCTAACTACACGTCCGAACGAACGAAACATGTCTCTTCTTATTTTAACACCAACAGTCTTTCTTATAACTTATTTAGCTTTAGGTATATATTTTTTTACATCTGTATGCCACAGAACTGTCACCGTAGCCTATGAACATTTGCAATACATTAAGTATCAGTCGCGCGATGCCACCTCACTCACTCGCACGCAGGAAAACAACAATTCTAAGAGGTGGAGGTACTTCTCCTGACAGGCTGTTTTGATGCGCCCTACCTCTCTTAAAAACACCCAACCTAAGACAAACATACATGTTCAAGCTCACAAATGTCTGTCCCATGTGGGAATGCAACCCACAGGCGTTGATGTCAAAGTGGCGTTACTAACTAATGCGCCTCCGAGCTCGTCTGCACCACCGAGCAACCGTCTACCTCTGCCGCTAACACAGCAACTCCGAGCTCACGGGTAATCTCACTTACTCGTAGGAAAACAACTAAACTCCAGAAAGTTGTTACTTGACTACGATATTCTATGAGGTAGAGGTACATCGCACATGGCAAGGTATAGATTCATAATTTAAAATGTGCCGTGTGATTGAATGATGAGTAATGAGACTATTACTGATTAGGTGCTTAATCCTTCGAAACCCGGGTAGTCGTATACGACCGCGAAATGTATGGGAAAACGTATATAACGGGTTCTGACTGCTCAATATTGGTGTACGATATGAGAATTGCCTTCTGGTTATATAAACATATATTATTGCTCGACGCGAAATTTTATTAGAATAAATATTTGAACGGCTCATCATTAAAAAGATAAAGATTCTTTACTTGCCATTGGGCCCTCGCGGGCACTTAGACACGTCTTACATTTTTTTAAATATAATCTTAGTGTATTTTCTTTAATTCTCTTATTTCACTTTTACCTTTTTTTTAATCTACTAGCAATTCGGAAATGGCCATTGGCGAAGAAGAAATGCCAAAAGAAACTTGCCAATATAGGTCTCTTTTTAAATTGTCAATTAGATATTATAAAAAAAAATTACATAAGTATATTGGTACAATAATGATATCAAATGGTAAAATTAATGATTATTAAGTACAGGTAGGCTGTGCTGAATTATTTCCAGACATTTTTGTCAGTTACATTCTTCTTCACATTATCCCGATTCCAACTTCATTAAGACTTACGGAGTCCGCTGTTTAAGCCAAAGAATTTGGCGAAGATACAGATTTTTTACATGGAGCAACTGCCGCCAAACCTCCACAAGCCAGAGGGAAAACTAGACCTATCTTAGGTTAAGTAACACGTTTTACAAAATATAATTTCTTGAACTTGCTTGAAGGAAAACATGAAGGAAAACCCCTTCCAATGTTTTCCTTCGTCGCCAAGCTAATGATAAATACAAATATATATTTTATTCCATTTTATAGCTTACCATTGTACTGTACAATTTTAAATCCATGAATAAATAAATGAATAAATATTCAATCATCGATATGACAACGAAATAAGAACGACAAGTAGGTACCAAAAATGGGTATTTTCTCGAAAGTTGATACAAAATCCCTTTGTAGTGACCCACAAAACGTACTTACACTCGTCTTTTTGTGCACTCTGCGCTTTCGTACTAAAAGCCAGTGCATCTTTCACTTTCTGCCCGACTCGTAAGGAAATACGGTAAGTAAACAGCTCCACTGAGTCTCGTATTGTGTCGCAGAAACTGGGTTACATCTTTTGAAACCGGGTTAATTTTATCACTCGTCTATATTAACACGAAATTTTGACAAGTAATGTTTTTATGCTGTGCCAGTAAGGTTTCGAGATTGTCGAGATAGGTAGGGTACAGAGATAATTAATAAGTTGAGCGACTGAGGAAGTACCGTCGCCTAACATGGTAAACAATTGTGTGTATGAACATGTATGTTTGTCTTGGTCTGAATGTTTTAAGAGAGGTAGCAATTCGACGCATCAAAGCAATCCCTCTGGGGAAGTAACTCAACCTCATAGAAAACCGCAGTCAAATAACAAATTCCAGGAGGGTTGTTGTGTTACGAGTGAGTGAGGTTAACAGTCAGTTCCTAAGCAGTTGCTGTATTATCAGCAGAAGTGGTATGACGCGAGCGATATTTAATGTACTGGAAGCATTAATAGGCTACAGTATCCTCTTTACACCAGGTGAGCTCTATGCGTGTATGCCTCTCGAAGTTGTATAAATAAATAACAATATTTGATATACTATAGTGAACACAATTAAGTATCACTCGCGCGATGCCATCTCTGCTGCTAACACAGCAACTCCTTAGGAGCTTACTGATGACCTGACTTATTCACAACGACCCTCTAAAGAGTTGTTATTTGGCTGCAGTTTTCTGTGAGGTGGAGGAACTTCCCTACACGGGCTGCTTTAGTGCGCCTCGCCTCGTGGCTACCTCTCTTAAAACACCCAGACCAAACAAAAGGATATGTTCATGCACACAGATGTTTGTCCTGTGTGGGAATCGAACTCACGAGCGTTGGTGTCAAAGTAACGTAACGCCGCGTTTCTCCAGTGTGCCACCGAGTTCGTCAAAATTTGATCGTCGTGATTTTTCTTTATACAACGTCAGGAGGCATACAAGCATGCGGCCCGCCTGATGTAAAGCGGTTACCGTTGCCTATGAACGCTCGCAACCGCACACCAATGTTCTGGTGACCTCACTCATACGCAGAAACAAAACAACCCTCTAGGGAGTTGTTATTTGGCCGCGGTTTTCAGTGAGGTGGAGGTACTTCCCCAGACGGGCTGCTTTGATGCGCCCTACCTCTCTCAATTTTTTCGGATTACGGTAATTTTTTTAATAAAAAATGACTTAATCACATTCACACATACGTACTCACAAATGTCTACTAGCTCTTGGACTATTATTGAAAAGGTACTCACTGTCGATACGTTATAATTATTCAACCCTGGAGTTAGAGGGTAATGCATCCTGTTATCAACCGGGAGGAGACCAATATGATTACGTATCCAATTTACATATCCTGAATGATATTGACTGTGACCGGGAAACGGGTCGCATTTTCCGATAGCTGTGGGCACTGGAAAGTTCTAAAAGTACATAAATATTCTTGCAATAACATAAGTTACAATAATACTATGTACGTTACTCACTCACAAAGTCAAAATCTTTTTATTCCGTAAAAATGGCTACATTTGTTTGGAATCGTCACAAGAATACAACAACCGGGAACTTATTTTCTGTATGAAGGTTTTTTTTTTATACAATGTCGCGAGGTATACACGCATACGACCCTGATACAAAGTGGTTACGTAGCCAGCATCTCTTTACGAGTTTAATGGTAACCTTACTCACTAGTATGAACACAACAATTCCCCAGAGAGTTGTTGTTTGGCTGCGTTTTCTGTGAGATGCATTTGCTACCTCAGTCAGACTTTCTTACCTCACTTTTTTTTTTTACTACGTACTACGTACATACAAGCATACGGCCTACCTTAGGTAAAGCAGTTACCGTAGCCTATAATGCTTGTAATATATTAAGTATCACTCGCGCAATGCCTCCTCTTACACAGCAACTCCTTAGGAGTTTACTGGTGACCTCGCTCACGTGCAGGAACACAACAATCCTCCAGGGAGTTGTTATTTGGCTGCGGTTTTCTGTGAGGTGGAGGTACTTCCCTAGACAGGCTGCTTTAATGCGCCCTACCTCTCTTTAAAAATAAAAATAAAACATAGTTTAACGACTGTCATCTATCGTCAACAGCCGGGACCGGCGGCTTAACGTGCCCTCCGAATCACGGAGAAACCCGAGATAGATAAACCCATCCATAGACAGACTGCGGTCGACGATGCAACGACGCCATCGAGCTCTCACAGTACACATGTACAGTAGAATTATCTTATATATAACTAGCGGACCCGACAGACGTTGCCGTGTCCGAAAATAGAAGAAACAATCCTGTATCCCGATCGCAGCGCCAATGTTTCTTGTCCTACCGGGTCCAATTGTGAATCTAAACCATTCTCGAATCCAGTTAAACACACAAAAAATTTCATCAAAATCGGTCCAACCGTTTGGATTTGGACTTTGATATGAGAGCTCGATGGGGTCGTTGGGCGTGTCATTCTAACCAAACACGCAGGTTAAGCAACGTCCACCGCAGCCTGTCTATGGATGGGTTTATCTATCTCGAGTTTCTCCGTGCTCGGAGGGTACGTTAAGCTGTCGGTCCCGGCTGTTGTCGATAGATAGATATAGATAGATAGTCGTTAAGCTAAGTTAGTGGCCCTCGGGCGGCTTGAAAACATTGGCGTCCGCCAATCCGCATTTGAGCAGTGTGGTGGAGTATGCTCTAAACGCCTTCGGTTGAAGGGAGACCCGTATCCCTGCAGTGGGATGAGTAAGGGTTGATGTGGTATGTGTGGGCGTATATATGTATAGGTGTATTTTTAGATAAACCCCATTTTTTCACAAAAAAGAAACATGATAAACATATATCAATATATGTTTATCATGTTTCTTTTTTGTGAAAAATGGGTGTCAATATGAGATGGGATAAGATGTCACAAATAAATGGAAAGAAACTATTCCATACGAAGCGTGTTCGAGTTAAAGTATACGTCATAATAAATATTCTTTGAAATTTTTATCACCCCACATTTCGCATTTCGTGGCTGTCACATAAAAGTATCTGTGTCAATAAACTTGACAGAGGACCCGAAGCGACTTCTGAACATATCAATTGTAGATAAATTTTCATAGTCTCCGATGGTTCTAGAGTAGGATAACTTATTACTTTCTCAGTATAAGTACTGTTTCTTGGGGCGGCCCATCTATTTTCACGAGCCTGGTAGTCGAGCGGTTGTCATTGGCTACTTTACACTAAGAGATGCGGGTTCTACTACCGCACAAGGTAAACATTTTTTGCAGTTAATATATTCATACGTTATTTTGCAAAAGTCGAATCGGCTTTGATCAAAACTACTTTGTGTGCTCCGGTCACTTCTGCGAGGGCAGCGACGGTGGCGGGCGTAGTTTATATTTCAGATAGCCGGTATTCCCAGATACGACCGCAACAGCCGAGGCAGAGATGACTGGAGACGCCATGGCAGCGACGGCATGCATCTACTAACGGTAGTGGGTGGGTGCCGGTCGGCGCTAGTTCGCGTGAACTAATCGGTAGCGGAAGCACACAAAGTAGTTTAGATCAAATTGCCTATAAACATTTGAGCGAACATATCTGTGTCTCGGTTTGATTTTTTTAAAGAGAGGTAGGTGGCAACTTAGCAGCACTACTGGAGAAGTACCTCCTACCTCACAGAAAACCGCAGCCAAATAACACCTCCCTGGAGGGTTGTTGCGTTCCTGCATGTGATTGAGGTCAACAATAAGCTCCGAAGGAGTTGCTGTGTTAGCTGCAGAGGTGGCATCGCGCGAGAGAGTACTTCATGTATTGCAAGCGTTCGTAAGCTACGGTAACCACTTTATATCAGGTGGGCCGTATGCTTGTATGGTTCCCGACGGTGTATAAAAAATAGACGAAGGCCCGAATTGACTCCCTGGAGCTCGCCACAATCTGTATTGTGGCCTGTATTTATTATTAACTAGCTGCTGCCCGCGGCTCCGCCCACGAGGATTAAAATAACGTAGCCTATGTGTTAATCCAGCTCATAATCTATCTACGTGCCAAATTTCATTCAAATCCGTTCAGCCGTTTAAGCGTGAAAGAGCAACAAACATCCATACGTACAAACTTTCGCATTTATAATATTAGTAGGATATTAAATTCTGTCTCATTTTTAAATTTGAAGAAATCCGTCATATTTTGTTAGGCTCACAGCGAATGAATTATGAATATTTTATTTTTTTCAGGCAAGATTTGTGCTGTGACAGGCAAATATTTATGGAAATATGTGTGCCGTGAGGCGTATCGAAAAATGATAATCTGAAACATGTAGCCCGGTGGGCGAGTAGTTAGTAATGGCTTTCCATTATTTTATCAAGGGTTCCGAGTTTGATTCACGTACAAGACATACATTTGCGTGTATGAACTCGAATGTTTATCTTAATCTGAATATTTTCTATGTATAATATAATATGTAAATATAATATTGTCAGTTGTTTAGCTCTAGTACACAGTTCGATTTATTTGCGGCCAAATGGCGCTGCGTGGCTTGTCCGGAAATATTTATTACTTATTTATATTTTTGATTACATTTCTACTTGACCAGGTAAACATTGTTATTAATTTAATGTACCTCTCATCCCGGGATCCCGGGATTTGTACGTGCCTATACAGATCCTTTTATTCGAGTTCCTACAGTTGGTAACAAAGTCATAGATTGGTATCGTTTCACGGAGTCAAGGATTTTGGGAGTCCTTAATGCCTATATAAAGATATGAAGATATAGAATAATCGAAGATATATATGTGCGAAGTTGTGGATAAATAGATAGATTTATTTATTCAGTATTACTGACTTAAGGATATCGATTAATACTATGTCAATATTTTTCATACACAATTACCGTTTTAACTGACGATGAAAAATAAGTAACTTGACCTCGTCCTACCGGGCAAGTGAATCCCTGTAATAAAACATTTATCCCCTTTAAGTTTACTATATACACAACATTTCAAAGATTCGTCCTTTCCTAACAAGTAGCAGGTATTACCTGTCCAAAAGCGAATTACCAAGTGTAAGGTGCGAAATGTCCTATTACTCGTTCCTTCACGGACCTTGCCGAAATACATAAACTCCATTATGTCAACGTTTTGAGACTCTTCAACGACCACAGAAATTACTACGGTTACGTCTACGGCTCACTAAACGCTGTGAGCATCTTAACGGGTAATCAAATACTTTTGTACGAAGTTTCTATACTCTCATTCGAAATTCTAGTATGCTGTAAATTATTTCAAACATCATTTAAAAGTTGTACTTCTCTTGCACCGCGCTTGCAATGTCCTTTTCCTAGGAATATTTTTAAATGTGTACGCATAATGTACTATAACTATCTAACTGTACCTTCACACCTAGTCAGGGGTAGACAGAGGGAAACGAATTAATTAATCAAATTTACAGTAGTATAACTATAATATAAATGTACATTTTTTATAATTATTGACGAGCTCGGTGGCGCAGTGGTGAAACGCGTTGTTACACTACTTTGACACCAACGCTCGTGGGTTCGATTCCCACACAGTACAAACATTTGTGTGCATGAACATGTCTGTTTGTCTTGGTCTGGGTATTTTCTATGTATAATAAGTATGTATTTACAAAAAAAAAAAAAATGTATTTACGTATGTTTATCAGTTGTCTGGTACCCATAACACAAGCTTCGCTTACTTTGGGGCTGGATGGCGCTGTGTAATTTGTCCGACAATATTTACAATATTTATTTATACCAATAGAAACAAAGCGTTCTAAAAGGTAGATATACTATGATTACAGTACAGTACAGTTATGTATTAATAAAACAATCACCAATTTCACGACATTATTCTATACTCAGCTCACTGCTGAGAATGTTTAGAGTTCTTACAATCGAATGCGTTTTGACACTTCACAATGCTGCTTTATGATCATGATAAATTGGCGGAGGTAAGTGTTTCAAGCCGTCTGAGGGCTTGCCTAAACAATTTGTCATTTATCGACAATATCCAGAACGGGACCCACCTCCATAGCAAAGGAGCTCGAGGTGCTTAACCCCGTCTCTAAACAAACTACGCTTGACTTGAATGATCACTTCGTCAATTAAACATCAGGTCATAGTTATCCGTTAATTTAAGTGGTTTAGTTTGTACATTTTTTTTATACTACGTCGGGAGGTATACAAGCATACGGCCTACCTGGTGTAACACCGGTACAGTAGCCTATTAACGCTTGTGATATATTAAGTATCACTCACGCGATGCCTCCTCTGCTGCTTACACAGCAACTCCTTGGGAGCTTACTGGTGACCTCACTCACACTCAGGAACACAACAACCCTCTAGAGTTGTTATTTGGCTGCGGTTTTCTGTGAGGTGGAGGTACTTCCCCAGACGGGCTGCTTTGATTCGCCCTATCTCTCTTAAAACATCCAGACCAAGACAAACAGACATGTTCATGCACACAAATGTTTGCCTTGTGTGTGTATCGAACCCACGAGCGTCGGTGTCAAAGTCGCGTTATACACGACTGAGCCACCGAGCTCGTCAAAGTTAGGCTACATGGCTTAACGGTTGCCTTCTATCAGAAATACCCTAGACCACAAACCAATAAAACAGTTGACTGCGCACGGGGGCATCCAGCACTCACAATAACATTGTGTGTAACACAATAACCCTCTATGGAGTTTTTATTTGGCTGCGGTTTTATGTGAAGTGGAGGCACTTCACCAAACGGAGTGCTTTGATGCGCTCTACCTCTCTTAAAACATCCAGGCGAAGACAAACAGACATGTTCATGCACATAAATGTCTTGTGTGGGAGTGTGGGAATCGAACCCAGCATCGGTGACAAAGTCACGTCGTCCATGACTGAGCCACTGAGCTCGTCAAAATCTATTTATATCTCGGTATATTTTCATAAAAAATCATTTCTTACAGCAATAGATACAGGAAACGTACGTACGTGGAAAATTGATTTAGTAAATGATAAAAAAATATTGCGAAATAGACATAAAACAGCCGCAGGTTTATTTTTATGTTCGCCATAAAAAGCTCTGCGGGATGAAATTAAAAAAATATTATATACCTGCGCACATGCACCGTAAAATCTTCAGCCGGACTATTGGAACATCCAATTATACCAGACCGTATGATAGAAATATAGTAGATTATTAAAATAAAGTGCTATTACGTCCGAGACATTTATACAAATATTTGCCGTGACAATTGAACACTTTTCCCAGAGTTTCGTTTTGACAGTGAGGAAATAATATTTTGCCTGGATTAAGTGTGAGGTAATAAAATAAAATTATTTTTTGGTAAATAAAAATAATTTTATTCTTTTTACTTTCGCTGTTTTCTTGTAGTTTAATGCGTTTGGATACTTGCTTTTCCAAGCACGACATAATATGTTTATTAATTATACATTTATATTTCGGCTTGAATGATGATGCCACACCTACGATAGGGCAAACATTCCGTTCGTCAAAAAGTAAGTCAACAAGCAATACCAGTATTCTCCATATTGATTAATAGTAAATCTGTCACGACTATTATAAACTATTGTGATGCGACGCGATTTACATTTAGTACTTTTCATGAGATATCGTACTAATATTAAGCATTATGTGTCACCTATTACAATCACCGTCATGAAACAATACTAAAAGAACAATTTTCTCAAATTATACTCTACATTGAAATAGATACCAATAGATATATATTATAACATGAACGAATAATTAAATTGCAATTAACAGAGTAAATAAAATAACTATTTTTATATACTATGTTAGTATTCAGTATTATTACCAGAAAACAAAAAATGCTACCCCGCACAATAAAAATGCACCAAAATTTTATAATTTAAAATAGTCATCGGTATGTTGTTTGCAGATTAACTTCTGTCTTCAAACCAGTAAGATTTGTACTTTATTTTTAATTTAAAATATATGTAATCGTAAATTGTAACCATTAGGAACGGAAAAACATAGTTCTACCTCTATTTAAAAAATGAAAAGCTCACTTTCCGAACAGGAGAGACAAAAAGTGTAAATTTGTATATCATATATTATTTAACAAAACATAGTAAATATGGATAACTTACCGAGAGTTCTCGATCACTCGCAGAAAAATAAAATCAAAACTTCTATAAAATCAAATGGATAATGGCATCTTCAATTTCCAATAACACGAAAAATGTTCCGTTATTGTTTTATCAGCAATTTAAATATCGAACTGTTTGTTTTTAAATAAATGGCAAAGAGATCGTGTAGCGAATGAAGCGTTCGAAAGTGCGACGCTTCGCGCGAGCTTCAACGAGTAAAGGCGGCAACACACTGTGGACTATGAGAGTGGCGGCAGGCAGCGAGCGTACCCCCTCCGGCTATCACTCTACTTTCGGTTATTCTCTCGCCTCCCTCGAGACTGAGACCGATTTATCACAGCGTATCTGTGTTAGCTCCCAGACAATCCAGACTCAACTTGCGGCGTGACTCAGTTCTTTCTTATACAAATCCTTGTTCGCATGTACCACTATTCGCCAATTCGCCGAAGCGTCAGTGACCGTCTAATGTTAGTGATAATGAAGTAATGGCTGCGGTTGGTGCAAATTGTATGCTACCAAAAATGGTGCTTTAGTTATTTTTACTTCTACAGTTATAACAATTAACGACTTTACAATATATTTTTTATTTTTAGTTTTAAATCCAATCTTGATAATTCTAGTTTTTTTAATCCAATTTTAGTCAAAATAGTATTTTTATATTAATCTTTAAGAATACACCGTTCATGTAATAGTGAATCATGATATTAATCTCAATTTTATTAATTTAACATTAAGATTAACAAGAAAGATTAACGGTTGTTTAAATACTACATATATTAATTGTGTATTTAGAGTTGTAATGTCTAAAAACATGACTTTCAAAATCCAGCTTAGAATAGTTAAACAAAATAGCTGTTTTGACGATAAAGCAAAATAAACACGATAAAGCAAGACAAACCACACATTGTTTTTTAATGTTACATACCGATCAATCTAATGAAAGCGTGTTTAAATAAAAAAACAAACGCATATAAACAACAATACAATCAAGAGTTATCAAAGAATTTTACGTTTCGATTAAAATTCAACAAAAAAGTAAGTTCCGTCATCCATATCTTCTAAGTTATAATTACAACAGATGTTAATTAATTCCGAATATGTTAAGTGTTTTAACTTAAACAGTTACATAAAGGCGTTGACCTTGTGCAAAAAAAAATATAAAACAAGACTGGTGAAGAGAATGATAGCTCTTATGACGCGTTAAAAATCCAAACATTTCAAGTAGTTACGAGCAAGTCTGCTTAGTTGAGAGAGTGAGAACAACATTGAAGTTCATCGACAACACTTTATTAGTAAACACTAACTACATCGATTGTTGTTGTTGTCCATAGTGAGAGGCGATTGAGGAAACTGATGATAACAATATTACGGAATACGGTTTGGCGTTGTGGCTACATATCTATTGTTTACATCCAAAATTTTATTACACCACTTGATAGCTAAGGAATGAAATAATTCGTTACGTTGAGTGGGGACTGTGACGCTTCGTTTGGAGGGTTGCGCCACTATTTTTTAAGATCATTTCACTGCATCATATAATTTCATAACACTCACGACCGTGTCTACGACACCGCCACACCAGAGGGAGACTTTGTACAAGTCGTCTACATGAGTATCTCACCTATTTCTACCGCCAAGCAGCTACATTTATGTTGTGTTCCGGTTTGAAGGGTAAGATATGGCAGAGAAATTACTGGGCACTGTGACGAAACATCCTTAGAAGGCATACAAGCATACGGCCCACCTGATGTAAAGCGGTTCCCGTAGCCTTTCAACGCTTGTAATACATTAAGTATCACTCGCGCGATGCCTCCTCTGCTGCTAACACAGCAACTCCTCAGGAGCTTACTGGTGACCACACTGACATGCAGGAACACAACAACTCTCTAGGGAGTTGTTATTTGGCCGCGGTTTTCTGTGAGGTGTCCCTACCTCTCATAAAACATCCAGACAAAGACAAACGGACATGTATCATGCCCACTGTAAATAGGAATTTATGAACTATGAACGTACCAACTTGGGCCTTGATGCTGTTGAGTTGGACTTTAAGCGCTTCCAGCGAGATACTTTAATCAAAGTATCCTCAATTTCAGAAACAAGTTTATCGCGGTTTTCCTACACAAAGGAACGAGCGATGTTAGATCCTTCTGCGATTAGTAATTGAGCAGCGTGACGGAATAAGCTCTAAACCCTTAAGGTCTACCTATACTAGCGTTGTAATGAGTATGGCTTATAGTAGGCACTCTACATTCAAAATGTTAGAATTTAACAGATAAGCAAACCCATCATCGCCATTATCCATTACAAATTAAATTACAGACTTTTCATTTAGATTTTTGATACAGTCGCTTTTTGTTGACGGTATATTTTGTGAATAGCTGCCCTTTTCTTATACAACGTCGGGAAGCAAGTACTCGGTCCATCTGATGTAAAGCGGTTACCGCAGCCTATGATTGCTTGCAATACATTCATTATCACTCTCGCGATGCTACTGCTGACAAAACTCGTTAGGAGCTTACTGGTGACCTCACTCACACGCCGGAACACAACAGCCCTCTAAGGAGTTTTTATTTGGCTGCAGTTTTCTATGAGGTGGAGGTATTTCCCCAGGCGGGCTACTTTGATGCGCCCTACCTCTTTTAAAAACACCCAGACCAAGACAAACAGACATGTTTATTGAATTAAACAATTTTTAATGGAAGTATCGCGTATTTTATTTATTTTGTTGAACCTGACGTTTCGAACGCTTTTTAGATCTTTGGGTTTGATCAAAAAAAAAAAAAGTTCGGACACTGTGAGCGAGTTTTGTGTGAATCGGAACATATATAATTAATCCATCCATGTCGGTAGATGTAATAATTGAATAACTAATGTAAGACAAATACCACCTTAGTCTTCCTGCGACCACGGACGCTGCAAAGCGTTCGAAACGTCAGATTCAACAAAATAAATAAAATACGCGATACTTCCGGTAAAAATTGTTTAATTCAATGTGTAACAATCTCGAAAACCTAAGACAATACTAGACATGTTTATGCACACAAATGTTTGTTAAGTGCGGAAATCGAGCCCACTAGCGTTGGTATCAAAGTAACGCAACAGTGCGTTTGACCACTACGCCACCGAGCTCGTCAGCCTTCCAGTTCATGATCGCCGTTCTGAAATTTTCCGCTCCAACTCTATTTCTGCCGTCGGTTCTATGAGCCATCCGGGTCTGATTACTGAAACTAATGGAGCTACGTCAGTAATTCAATTTTTACAACAATCTACTAATTTCTGTCTCCATCAAGTAGAGAAATTCCAATCAGGAGGATAACAACGTCAACAACTCTTTCTATCTGCTGCAAGTCAGCACCGACAACACATCAGACGGAAAATTAAACATGGATCTATCTACGCTCATTTATTTACTATGATTATAATATTAATAACTATTTACTAGTTAATGAACACAAACCGCATAGAATCACCGCCCAATTTCTTGGTTGAGTGTTGCTATTGTAGTAGGTATTCAAAGGAACGTCTGACAGACAGACGAAAGTAAATTTCTCCTGATCGCTCAGCCCGAATACATCATAAATGACTTGGCGCACTTCAAACACATTTGTATGGACCTCACCTCAGTTCAGTATTACAAATAATTTAACAGTTTGAAATTCACCTTAATTTAGCATACGTTGAATGTTCGTTTCAGATATAAAACGAAGAACTTGTAGTGAAACAGCAATGTATACGAGGGAATCACCAAATGAAGTCGTTATCACGTTCATTTAGATTTCATTGTAGATGCACAGACTCGACATCTGAGTTTAAACCTTCACTGTGATGTCTAGTTGAGGGCTTGACAATGATGTGCACAATTATAAATGTATACTCATTCTCACTAATGACTGTCCTGGCCCTTTATGGAGGGGCTCTCTATATATGAAGTTGTTAAGTTGAATAGAAATGCATCCTGTGAGCATAATTAGACGTAAATAAATTATATACTCCATACTATATATCTACACTACACCCGGTATAAAGCCCCAGTCTATGAGCTCCTGCAACACAATTGCTGCTTACAAACCAGCATGAAATTTATGCAAGTTTTTCTTATCTGTTTCTTGGTAAAATTTAGTTAGCATATATATATAATACATATAATATATAATATCACTACATATTATTAAATAAAGTCCCACGCCGCGTCTACAAACTGCTGAACGGATTTTCATGCGATTTTCTACAATAGATGGAGTGATTCTTAAGGAAAACTTAGATGTATAATTTGTTCAGGTTTTGCGTAAATCGGTTGAAATACCTATGTATATGTACATTATCATAAGCATTCCATGCATATTATGATAATCCTTTACATCACATATTTTAAATGATGGACCCGACGACGACGACAGACGTTGTCCTGCCTGAATGTTGCTGTTGGCATGTCTGATATTTTTTTTCTTAGAACCCGATTGCAGCGCCACCTACATCCATATATTCGACGCAACAAGCTGATTCGATCCAACGACAGAAAAACATGTAAGCATAATATGCTCTACTACCCGTGCGAAGCCGGGACGGGTCGCTACTACTAATTAATTGATAAATTAACGCACATCCTGTACCCGCTGATTGTTCAAACTTGAGGTTTGGTATAAGTGTTCCTTTTAGTGTGTAAAGTGAAATAAAATATAAGTAGGCCGATTCTACTAAAAAAACTGCAACTGCACTGCAGCGCGGCGTGTGACAAAATGCGTACATTTTGACGTTTCATTAAACGTCGCTGTTGTCAGATCGCTTTAAGAAACATCAAAATGTACGCATTTTGACACACGCCGCGCTACAGTGCAGTTGCAGTTTTTTAGTAGAATTAGCTTAAAGGTCTCAAGTATGGAGTACTGTACGTATCAAGTAGTAGGATTACCTAGAAATCAGCTAAGGCAGGTTGTGATTCGGTTAGGAGACGAGCAGAGAGCATTTTCTAGATCCTAAGCTTAGATGAGGTATTGAATCTTAAGTTTAAGGAAAGATTTAGCCTCCCTCAGTTTGTTTTTGTTATACAATGTCGGGAGGCATACAAGCATACGGGGCACTCGATGTGAAGCGGTTACCATACCCTATAAACATATTATTATAATACACAAGCCTACAAACAACATTATTGGGCAGCGGTTTTCTGTGAGGTGGAGGTACTTCCTCAGACAGGATGCTTTGATGTGCCCTACTTCTCTTAAAACACCCAGACTAAGACAGACAGACATGTTCATGCACAAAATCTTTTTCCTGTGTAGTAATCGAACTCCACGTTTCAAAATAGCGTTAGGTTGTCGAGGTAGGGCGGATTATGTCTATGATGCACATAGACATAGAGAACAATTAGTTTATTTCTTACGGTGACATACAAATTACACCAACTATTTACTAAATTAGGGTTCTTAATAGAGCTGCTAGAGAGACAGAAAGTAAAAGATTATTATTGTAACAATCTATTATAATCATTGTTTAGACAAAAAAATAATAATATACTAATTTAGGTAGAAAAAAAAGAGGAATCGTAAAAGTTTAATCCCGAAGTACTACGTGATAGAACATTTAATCTCGGAGATTGAGGCTCGAGGTGTGTGAGCCTTAGTCCCCAGGGTGTTCTGGGTAAAAGGTCACGCCGACAGTTCGGACACGTAGCTGAGGTTCCAATCCAGAGGTAGCCCTGAAACAATGTCAGATTTGTGAATTATAACACAAATGTAATTCGTAATTCTGAAATTGTTACTGTTAGTAGAAGCAAGGTGGTCTGAAAGAGTGTGTCGGTGTTAAAATAAGAACAGGCATGCTCCGTTGGTTCGGACATGTAAAAAGAATGCAGCAATAAATAAGTACGCAAAAGTTGAAGGATATAGGAACCGAAGAAGGTAAAGCTTTACCTGTCATGTTTTTATACTATGTGGTGGCAAACAACTGTATGGCCTAATGGTAGGCAATTATCACAGGGGTGTCACTCTTGCGTTGCCGACCCTAAAAATCTATAATGACCAAATTGATCGTGTTTTATCAGAAGGTGATGTCAGAAGCCACAGAAACCGACGAACGTGCATGAGAAGAGCTTGTTAAAGAAGCGAGTGAGGTGTGTGGCGCCCGATTCTCTATGCCTACCCCCCAAGGGATTTAGCGTAAAGTCATAGAAAGACAGTAGAACAATTTTTTACTTTATGTTATCCACTTTGACTAACGGACACAAAATTTGGTGAAATTAAGTGAGACTCCAGTACTAACTCGCTCATTTAAAGGAGAATGCCCATTCATGGTACTGAATTGTCTCATGCCTCAGGATAAAAACATTTTATAAATTATTTTTCTCATGTTAGGAGTGTTCTTGCCCAATCCATGCTTGTTTTGGACAGGGGATATATTTTAGAAAATATGAAGATATACTATTGACTACAATTTATCACTTGATTTTTATTTCCTCCGAATGTTGATCAAAAAAGTTGCCATAGTAAATAAAAAAATGTTGAAAGAAAACTACGATTAATATTGTTATCGATTATAATTACAAACAATAAAAATGTTACATTACTAGGTACTGTAGTGGACCGCAGCGCGACCCACCCTACCTACCTATTATTATTGCACTAGTTGTAATGACTGGAGCGTGTCCAGCTTACTTGCCGATTTGCCTACTATCTCTATCTAACTTAATGGACTGGAGCGTGTCCAGCCTATCTGCCTACTACTATTGCCTCTACTTACTATCTAACTACACCTACTGCTACTGAAGAACCTTACCTAATATTATTGCTATTTTGTTATTATTATCTTACCTAACGAACTAAACGTTCCTGCCTTGCTAAGCCCTACAAATCTTCCCTACCTAATGTCCTAACTTCCCTACTTATGTGCCTAACCTATATTTCTTTTATGTACTTGTTCTAAGATCTACGTATGTGTTTAATGTTACGTCCTACCTAGATAACCTACCTATTTGTCTTATGCCCTACGTGTGTCTAATATAAGACCTACCCAGATAACCTAATCTCAGTTTTAAGCCCTACCTATGTGTTTCGTGATAAAACCTACCTATGTTACCTAATATCGTCTTACGTGTGTATGCCTAGAGTCGTATATACGAGTTAATAATGGAAATCCGCCCATAAGCTCGGGATTAATCGAACTTTATTTGCATGTGTGGTACGTATTATAGTATTTATATCGTGGCTTATTTACCCTGGCCAGGCTTTCCCAACACACAGCTAAGGTCTTTGGAGCTGGTTTCTTCGGAAAGAAACAATGTATTTATATAAATATGTATTTGTATGCGTACGACTTTTATTTAATATTTTGTTGTTGCAACTAATAGCCACTTGCTCCAAGCCTTACTATTCCAAGTCCATTGGTATAAATTTATATATTATAAGTTATATGTGCGCATTATTGATTGTGTAAGAGCTCTTAAACCCTGATCGGGTTTTACCAATTAATGGGACTGGATTGGAGTGAATTGAATACACTCGGCGGATTGCCTTAACATTTTAAAGACATGTTAATTACTTTCTCGTTATACGAACGAATTACAAGCTTATCGGAAATCAAAGTCTATTGACGCTTATAGCGTTCTTTTGATTATTCACGCGGGACGTTATCGCGCAAGTTATGCTCTCGTGTTTATGGTATTCCAACCTTACAGTACTTTAAGAAACTTCATCATTTATTGTAAAGTGTACGGTACCCAACCATATCAGTCGAGTGAATAACCGTCTGATATCAGTGCATTCAGACTGGCTACAGGCCCGACATGATCCGCCACGGACGCCCAACCAAAATTAATCAATGTTCAAAACCACGGGGCTAACACGGATTAATCTTTACCGCACACTATGATGTTACATTTACTGATATAAATATATCTTTTTTTTTCTTCCAAAATAAAATAAAATGAGAGCGTTATATATTCAAAATCGCGAGATCCTTATACTACACAACCACCTTATTCATAAACATTCAAACTCATGCGAAACAAGCACTTATTTATAACTTAGTCGACAATGGATTCTATACGGAACCTTACAACTTAAATCCTCTAATCCTACTCCTAATTATCTAACAGAACCTATCGCGGATTTAAAGAAACAAGACCCGGGATATGACCTAACGCCCTAACGCGAGTGTGTCTAAGAATAGTGTATAAGTGTATAGATAGTTGTGTTATAAAATATATATGTGTATATAACTTTGTGTAGACAACTGGCAGACGTGTGTGTCAATGGAAACCTAATCCCTACGGTCCACCAATTACGGAAATGCGATCATCGCAGACTCACGATGGCCCATGCCAGCTTAACTGAGGAGTTAAACCAGCATACGAGATTATAGTCGCCTCGACATTCCGTGATGTATGTATACACTTCACTAACGCTTTATTTCGCGTTAGAGAGGTGGTCCCCTAGTGTTCTGTGGAGAGATCTAGTACAGCTTACCTATCCGTACTAAATCGTGTAATGCTTCTATACACTCAAACTTCGCTCAGTTGTCACAGTCAGTTTACCACGGAGTTTGAAATGTGTCAATATTGCTTAATAACAAGCCACCTTAAACAAACTATCGCGAATTTAAAGAAACTATAAGAATTGGTTAACAAATCTTATAGCCAAATAGCCCAAACGAATACTGATCACTTAAGTTACAAAATTACAAAGTTTTTAAATTTTTCCCGATACGCCCGTCTCACAAGTCAGTATTGGCTATTCTGTCCCGTCTTCTCCATACCCATCGCCTATATAGTCAACGACAACCCCGCGCGCGCTTCAACCCCGTAAAACCGCCACGCCGATCTGTGTTTAGACGCAAGGTTCCGTACACATTATCCACTCTAGACTAGGTCTTACAACTAACTTAATTTATCGAATAATGCATAATTTACACATGCTAATTAACTGTGATTAGTACCAAAATTAGATCTTATTCTAAATACCCGAATAGACTCCAGACATAAGTCTCGGCTGCCACATCTAAGAGCTCTCTCTTAGGGCAGGGATTGCATCGATCCACTTGTAATCTAATTATTCTCAAACATCTATTTCGTTATAATTATTTCCAACAGATCGTTTAGATTTTGTATTCATTTCCAATTTTCGAATTTCACCAAAACATCGACATATCTTACGTAGTTTCTTTCCATACCTCAATGGAACCCTAATTTGATTTCATAGACTCGGCGAGCTCGGTGCTAACAAACAAAAAATTAATGGGTTGCACATGTGCGCACAGCCACGTTGCATTCGACCATACACCAATCTTAAGGAATTTTAATCCATTTCAATTTTGAATAATATTACGCAATCTTATTATCGATAAGATTTGCTGGTACCATTACAGTACTAGTATATCACCATCATCGCTTATGAAAACATAAACGCTTTGATTTCATTCTTTTAGGAATCGTTCGGGTTTCACGCTACAAACCTACTCGTATTTGGTTTTTATTCATATCGAATACAGTGTATAAGAATCGAGTTACGCTAGTCAAACAACCGATTTTCATTTAATATCTATGGTGTGGTAACACTTGTAACATTTGTGACGCTGTACGAAATGAACATCTGCTGCACAATGTACTTTATTATATCTGCTGTTTATTACTGCCATT
The DNA here is from genome assembly GCA_947507595.1 of Pyralis farinalis. NCBI lineage: Eukaryota > Metazoa > Arthropoda > Insecta > Lepidoptera > Pyralidae > Pyralis > Pyralis farinalis. Next base: position 27,681,469 of record OX382273.1, on the reverse strand, counting down.
TTTGTGTTGATTAGTAATCTCAATCAACACAAAAATGGCAGCTTAAATTATGATATCGTAAATATTATTTGTGTTCAATTCAACGACGGGCCGTTTTTCTTGTGTTAGTGTTGTACTATGGCTGAGCACTTGTGGTTATAATTGACCGTGAAAATGACGACGAGAACATTCGACCGGCGAAACCGGTGAATCAATTGTTCTTTTTTGATAGCGAGAAACATAGGTAGCCATACCTTGGAACAAGCATCTACTCCAATGGTCAAATAATGAAATATTTCCCGTACCTATGCCAAGAAAACTTTTGTAGGTAATTAATTAATTATTAAAGTGTAGGTAAATGTTTCCAACATAGGTAAAGTGATCGTTAATTCACTCTGTAAGCATTTTAAGCAAAGATAAATAGTAAAAACTACCAATACTAGATGAGAATTATTTTGATTTTAGGTTATGTTACGTTTTCTGAAAAAACTTCGAAACTCCTGTTTTGAATCCTAGAATTACTAATGTTAAAGGTTTATTTATTTTTTATACACCGTCTATAACAAATTTGGAATTGATGCAACGCCTGTACCATGGTCCATACTTTGATGGGCATTATCCTTTCAAATAATTCGACCATTAGTTAAATGGCATGGTTTGTAAAGTTTCAACACATGAAATGGTGCGGATATAAAGAGGCAGGTTTCCGGTACGGAACGGATCGGAGACAGGTCTTAGTAATAACAAAAAAAAACAAATGCGTTAGAGATGACCATTATGGCAACCAATACGTGTAAAAGATAAAAAATTAAAAAAATAAAACCTTATTGATTTATACATTTTTCATAGTTTGCTAATCCAACCACCAACCCTCATTCCACTGCAGGGATACGAGTGTCCCTTCAACTGAGAAGTTTAGAGCCACGCTGTTCAGCTGCGGATTGGCGGAGGCCAGTGTTTTCAAGCCTTATGAAGGCTTACTGACTTGGCTTAACGACTGCCGTCTTTCGAAACACGCGAGACCGACGCACGACGGCTTTACGTGCCCTCCGAAGCACGAAAAAGAATTGCCGAAAGAAACTTGCCGATATAAGTCGTTTTTCAAGTCGTCAGTATAACACTGACACTGAGGATGTCAGGTATTAAAATTAAATATACTAGTGGTCGCCCAGTAGTCGAAATTCGACCATAATCCATTTAACTTTTAAGTGTGAACGTTATAAAAATTCTATTGTCAAAAATTATAACCTCTATATTCACAGATTTCGCCAAGGCTACTCAATTAATATACCTATCTTTTTCAAATAAATTATATAACACTTAAAAAAAAAAATACATAAAATTAAGAACCTTTTTTTCACTTATTACTATAAAGATTTTACATATAGACAAACAATGCTTTTTCACTTATTGTTTATTGAAACAAAAACCAAGCGATAAAAAAAATGTTCCCTATTGAACTTGAGAATTATTTAATATGATAATTTAATTAATGATTCTGAACTTCTCTGTAAACGATGTTTTTTGTAAATACTCTTTCAGCGTTTGCTAAATGTCCAGCACCGTTATATTCAGAAATATAAAATATCAAACCGTCCAATGATCGATCTCTACTTGCTGCAACGTATAACTAATATATATTCTGACGTATAACTAATATGTAAGCACAAATATCTATTACACAATCTATGACTAAAACATTCTAAAGGCAAATAATATTATACACGAATAGGTAACATTAATTTCACTCTCAGTTTGACCACAGGCTTCAAACATAAACAAAAGTATTTTTGATATGAATATCATGAAGTAATCTCTTCTCAGTTTGATAACAAACTTTAATCATAAACAAAAGGGTAGGTATATATTTGGGTATATGTATATGTGTTTATTGTCAAACGCATGGTAGTGTTTGTAATGTTTTTGCTATTAATTTAACGTATTTTCCAAGCATTATTAAAAAAAAATACATTCTGCATTTCTTCTCCATATTTAACTTATTTAACATACTTTAACTGTGCCAAATTTCATACTCCTCTGTCCGCGTGATTTTGTAAAACGGGGTACAAAGCTTTTTATTTCACGTATTAAATTGTAATTAAATTGATTTTTTTATTACAATTAAAACAAGAAGATATTTTAAAAATTTAAAATCACGATTGCATAAAAATCTCACAAATAAACCAGTTGAGAATGCGCAAGCTTGCATTGCCAGAGGAACACCTGGCTCGTTAATTATATAACAATTCAATTTTTTTTTTATTTGTCGTCCATTTTGACCATATTCCTTAAGAGATAGGAATGGTGTTGCTGAATATTCCTATTCCACTTTTTTATGCTGAATCCGAATCTGAAGTCAAAATTCGAATATTCGAAAAAAACGCACAGACAAATGCACGCACAGACAAACACATAGATTTTATATAGGAACGTTGTTCCTGAAAAGAGAAAATTGTATGTTATGATAGGCTCAAAGAGAGAAACATTTGACGAAAAATGAAGTTCACTGTGACTTACGTTTTCTCAAAACATTCTATATATCAAAAATCGTAGCACTTATGAAAACGCCCACGACGATTTGTGGAAACGCAAGTAGACCAAATGGGAAAATTCTTGACGTTCCATACCTGGAGGTTACTCACTCGCCGACAAAAACTCTCCCGAGAGTTGTCATTTCCTCAAGGAGAAGTACTTCTCCAGTCGTTAATTACAAGTAATTATTTATATGATACATGGTGATAGCGGTTTGTAGTGTGGGTTCTATCAGCACATAATAAGTAATATACAATCAGTGATCTGAAATGTATAGGTATTTGTAGCAGTGATAATCCAGTGGATAAATAAAACCGGCCTACTGACAAGCTGGTACCCGTTTGAGAATCCTGGCGTGGGCATGTATCAATAAATTTGTGTTTTCCTATGATCCGAGAGGTCCAATTTTCAATGGCCTGGGTTACATTGTTTAAGGACATCGCTCGATTGCGGCTTATTGACATAGGCACCTGCGACTTAACACACCTCCTCATGAAAAGTCTCGCAGGGTAAATTGCATTATCTTATTGGCTAATTCACGTCACTTCTGCGTGCGAGAGATTACTGAGATTACCCTTAAATTGTTCAGAATAAAGCACCATAATGTTCGTTATGTAGCATGTAGTACCGATCTTCTAGAACTATATTTTATACACAGCCAAAGAGTTCATTCCAGGCTAAAAGAATAATGGTTAACATTTATCTGTAGCGCTCATTATTGATAGCGATGACCTTTCCAAAGCTATAAATACAGACTAATGAAGACGCAAGTACAAAATCTCTCTACCTATCCCGCAAGGGACTTGGCACACCACGTTCGCTTCTTTAATATTCATGCACACTCGCCGGTTTCTGGCACACTTAACATCACTTTCTGATAAAACACGACCAACTTGGGCGTAATAGGTGAGTCTTCGCCTTTGTCGAATCCACACTTCCACTTACGCATCGTATATTTGTTTCGTCAATCTTTCATCTCGCATTCTTTCTATATGCCCGTACCAAAGGAGCAGTCCTTTTCTTATTCTACACCGACATTAACATAGCGATTCATGCAAAAAAGACAGTAATTTTGATAATCACAATGATAAAAAAGCTATACCACTGCTATTATCTACTATATCTCCACTATAGATAAAACCCATGCGGTGTAGGCAGAGAGGACCGACCGCTATAAGGCATTGACCTTCCACACCACATTAGCTTCTTCAATATTAATAAATCTTTTCATACTCCCTCGCCACCGCTTCAAACATCACATACTGATAAAACACAATCAATTTGGACGTTGTAGTTGAGTCTTGGCCTTTCTGAACTCTTACAGCCTTCAACTTTCGCATTATATATCCGTTTCGTTATTTTCATCGTGCATTCATTCTACATACCCGAATTAAAGATTCAATTCGGGTATGTAGGTAGGGATCCACCACTAACGTAAGTATTCACCAAATATGCGTCATGTTGCTAAAGATGATTTCTCAACCAAAATTGGGATCCATTTCCGTCGCACAGTCTGCAAACAAAATGCGTTATATATATATGTATATATATATATATATATACAAATATATATATATATATATAGTTATTAACTTTTTGATATCCAGGGTCAATTCGATCTTGTACGGGTGCCTAAGTCCCGACGCAAAATTCACGAAGTTGAAATCTGCATTATCTGCACGATTCCCTGTATTTCATGCGTCTGTAGCAATATACGAGTATAAAAGTCGAAAGCATAACCTCAATCGGGCTGTCTCTATTTGCCATCCGACTTAACGCAGATAATACATAAAACGACACAGAATAAAAAAATATATAAAAGTTCCTAACAATGTCTAAACAACAGTTCCCAGATGCATAAAAAGTTCACGTTTACCGCAAAATTATGCGTCCTTCATCTAAAATTTAAAACAGAAGAGAACTAATTGCTGGTAAACCATGAATTTAGAAAAAGGTAAGTGGACTGCAACAGTTTTGTAGATTAAAATTTTAATAATGGTATAAAGATGTTTTTTTACATAGGTAAATACAATGATTGGTCTTTATGAATATTGATGATGAATCTATCCTCTTGTATTTAAGAGAATAGATTGACGAAACAGATGTACGACGCGAAAGTAGAAGGATGTAGGTGTTGAGGAAAACACACTTCCCACACAGGGCAAACATTTGTGTGCATGAACATGTCTGTTTGTCTTGATCTAGATGTTTTAAGCGAGGTAGGACGCATCAATGCAGCCCGTCTGGGGAAGTACCTCCACCTCACAGAAAACCGAATCCAAGTAACAACTCCCTAGAGGGTTGTTGTGTTAATGCGTGTAAAAGTGAGATCACCAGTACGCTGGAGTTGCTGTGTAAGCAGCAGAGGAGGCATCGCGCGAGTGATACTTATTATATTGCAAGCGTTAATAGGCTACGGTACCCGCTTTACATCAGATGGGCCGTATAATTGTATGTCTCCCGACGTAGAATAAAAAAATATAAAAAAGAATGTCAAAAATAATCGTAATTATAATAATATTATAGTTATGGTTTCTCTAATAGATATATGTGCTTTATATATTATTTATTCAAACATTCAAACTTTAAAAATAATGAATTATGGTCGAATTTCGACCACCATGCGATCATTCGACCACCAGGCGACCAATAGTAACATTTATTTCATGTGTCGAGCCCAGTTTCTAACAAAACTGAGATGTACCGAGATATGTTTTCATATATTCGGTAGCCCGATTTACTCCGCTCGATGCATCAAATGAAAACATATCTCCATTCCGTATACCTCCGCTCTAGTGTACACCAGCCCTTACGCACAGAAACACAATTACCCTCCAGGGAATTGCTAACATGTTACTCCATATCGTGTAGTGTTCTCTCATGTCACGTGATAGTCATAATAAATCATTGATCAAAACTATAACGTACACATTATATAGGCTACAGTAACTACTTACCATTAGGCAAATTGTACACTTGTTTACCACCTGAGTGATAAAAAGAACAATAAACATGCATATCGTCTTCCATTTTGAATGAGTATGAAGGCTCTATGATTACATAATGTGATTTGGACATTAAAGAGATGATCATATTAGAGATGACATTACGATAGTGCAATAGCAGCCTGAACGAAATGCAGACAAATCAATCGCGGCTGATACATACTTCGATATGACTGGCCATGACTGCGGAGGCCTTCTTCTGAAAACCACTTGGCCGTGTGTGAGATGTCCTCAAATATTATTATTACCATTTATATAAGTCAATTCAACTTTTACTTTTGGGGTAGTAGATGTATAACTTAGTAATAATTCACATGTATATGAGAAGGTACATAAGTTGACCTCTTTTCAGGAACACCGTTCCTCTAAGAAATCTATATGTTTGTCTTTGCGTTTGTCTGTGTGATTGTCTGTCGCTTTTTTCGAATATTCGAATTTTGACTTTAGATTCGGATTCAGCATAAAAAAGTAGAATAGGAATGTTCAGGAACACCGTTCCTATCTCTTACGGAACATGGTCAAAATGGCCGACAAATAAAAAAAAAATTAATTGTTATATAATTGACGAGCCAATGGCAATGCAAGCTTGCGCATTCTCAACTGGTTATTTATACAGATTACAGGGATACACCAGTCTCTTTAAATAATATGTTATCTGCGGAAAAAAAATCGGCCAAGTGCGAGTGGGACTCGCGCACGAAGGGTTCCGTACCATTATCTATAATAAATGCAAAAAAATCACGTTTGTTGTATGGGAGCCCCCTTAAATATTTATTTTATTATATTTTTTAGTATTTGTTGTTATAGCGGCAATAGAAATACATCATCTGTGAAAATTTCAACTGTCTAGCTATCACGGTTCATGAGATACAGCCTGGTGACAGACGGACGGACGGACGGACGGACGGACGGACAGCGGAGCCTCAGTAATAGGGTTCCGTTTTACCCTTTGGGTACGGAACCCTAAAAGTATTTTGATTGATTACTAGCGAACCGCCTCGGGTTCGCACTGGTAGCACGAATTCTGTTGATTTGATTGCTACCAAACACAGGATCACTCACAAGATCACCCGCTGGACTAATTTGAAGGTTGCCTGTTAATTTAATCAAAATCGTTCCAGCTGTTATGGAGTCCATATAAAACATACATACATACTATATTTTAAATTACGAAATAATTACGCGACATAAATGTTGAATCCTGAAACCTATATTAAAAAATCGGCCAAGTGCGAGTCGGACTCGCGCACGAAGGGTTCCGTACCATTATCTATAAAGAACGGCAAAAAAAATCATGTTTGTTGTATGGGAGCCCCCTTAAATATTTATTTTATTTTAATTTAATTATTTATTTTTAAATTAAATATATAACGAAATATTCTGTGAATATTTCAAGCGTCTACCTGTTGCCATTATCAATATCGAGCAAAAACGAGCAAAAATATCACGTTTGTTGTATGGGAGCCCCCTTAAATATTTGTTTTATTCTATATTTTAGTATTTGTTGTTATAGCGGCAACAGAAATACATCATCTGTGAAAATTTCAACTGTCTAACTATCACGGTTCATGAGATACAGCCTGGTGACAGACGGACGGACAGCGGAGTCTCAGTAATAGAGTTCCGTTTTACCCTTTGGGTACGGAACCCTAAAAACCAACGAAACGAAACACAACAAAATATTATATTAGTACAAATATTAGTATGTGTTTGTTTTCAAGTTCAGTCTACGTGAAATAAAGTACAACCCTAAACAAAAGTCCGCAGATATATGTATCTAACTAGTCTCGCCATAAATACAGTTACATAGCAACTTTTCTTTTTTTCAAGTCTTTACTTATTTTGAATTTGAAAAACTTCTTTCGATTTTCCGCCGTTTTACATATTGTTTTGGGTTTATTATCATATTACAATATTGAATGGGGTGTTAAAGAAATAGGATTGCAGTGATTACCTTGCACAAAGTGGGTATGGAGCCGTCGGTCATATTCAAGACACTTCAAAAATTTGGTATCAGTCGTACATTAATATATCCTAATCTTCTTCTACGTAACGTTATTCCGTTTCCTAATCTATTAGGATTGGCGGGGTCCGCTACCTAAGCCTAAGGATTTGGCGAAGATACAGATTTTTACACAAAGCGACTGCCATCAGACCTCCACAATCTAGAGGGAAAACAAGACCTTTCTTACGTTACGTCACACATCTTTCGAAACATAATTTCTTGAACGTGCGGGGTTCCTCAGGATGTCCAGCACTTCCTCTGTTGAAGATCATAAAAGATCGGGGCGATAGTATGCTGCTAGAACTACAAAGGCTGTTAAAGTCGGAATTCGCCGAAACCCCATTAGGAAACAAAAAAATTAATCGCGAGAAATGAAGATTCCCGATTATTAGTCATTTAAGAGTTTCAACGGAACTCCATAAGGGAGATGATATCAAGTTTAGCATGCTCTGATGACATCAGCGTGTGTTCCTTTTATGGCATTTATAGGCAGTGTTTGGTGAATATCGCCCGCAAACACAAACGTGGCACCACCCATCGAACCCAAATCGAACGCACCAAGACCTCAGAAGCACAGATGCTATCATCTGCGCTTCTGAGGTCTTGGAGCGTTCGAGTTACTGCTTCAACATGATTTCAATGACTCATGATACATTTATTCCATAATGATCAAAGATGCACTTTGTAGATGTTAGTTATCCATTCTTTGCAGTCCATTTTTACGTTTGGAACATACTGATTGTTGTTACAAAGATTCTGTCTGTGGTAAATTGAAGGTGGAGTGCGCTGTTTTCCCATCATTTAATAGAGTTGTTATAGACTGATGTGTTGTGTATGAAAAATCTAAATATCACTTGTTCTTTTACTTTAAACGAAAGTAAAACACTATAATATCTATCTATCATGTTTAATGCACAATAGAGGTAGAGTTTAAGAAAAATATTTTTGAAAACAAACCGTTTTGTCAGTCATAAATTAACGCATTAGCTTGTTTTTTTTTCGTTCCAGCTGTTGTGTGATATCCTATTATTAATATTATAAGTGCGAAAGTTTGTATGTATGGATGTTTGTTGCTTTTTCACGCTTAAACGGCTGAACGGATTTGAATGAAATTTGGCACGTAGATAGATTTTGATCTGGATTAACACATAGGCTACGTAATTTGACTCCACGCGGGCGGAGCCGCGGGCAGCAGCTAGTCTATCTATAACTTCACGCCAAATCCCTTGCGGAGTAGACACAGGGAACCAAGCGCCATGTGACTCGATCCTTACATACCTCACTCGCTTCTTTAACACTCATTGCTCTTCTCATGCTATTCTCTTTTCATTTAATTTATTTTATGTAAATTGATTGATAAATATAGTTATTTCACGTTAAAATATATTTAATCACAATGAAGTATAGCCAATGTCACTCAAGAATAATGTAGCTTTCTACTAGTGAAAGAATTTTCAAAATCGGTTCAGTAGTACCAGAGTTTACTTACTACAAACAAACTCACTCTTTATATGTGCCCTCCTTTCTAAAGTTGCAGCTCGGGAATTTCGAGCACAATAGAGAGATGTAACAGTATATCGCCTAACGCACTTAGGCCTTTTTTGACATAAATAACAGCGCACTAAGAAATATCTCGGTTTCCCTCAAGGTAGTTGAGGTCTGATGGTAGTCGCTTCATGTAAAAAATCAGTATCTTCGCCAAATCCCTAGGCTTAGTTTGCGGACCCCGCCAATCCTAATGGATTAGGAAACGGGATAACGCGAAAAATAAGACTATGCTTAAGAAAATAATTGCTACGGTGTTTAAATTTGTGAAACGTGGGACGCGTCAATTTTAATAAGCACATTTCTTCTTCCTATCGTCTTCTTGTTTTTTAGTTTCTTAGGATTGGCGGGGTCCTCTAAGGCTAAGGGTTTGGCGAAAATACTGATTTTGACATGGAGCTCCGATCGTCAGACGGTTTCGAGGACGACGCTCGTACGACTACGTGTCTAAGATGTCGTCACACGTTTTTCGAAATATAATTTCATGAACATATCGGCGGCATACAGAGACATGTTACTAAAGGACCAGCTTCGTAGGATCATTCCCCTCTGTCATGGTACAAGATATTGTGATCCATTGCGCGCATAAATACTTCGTGCGTAATCGATTCTCTAACAGTCTTGTAATCGTTATCGCTCAGGTAACATCATAAAGTGTTACACTAAAAATGCCAAACTGTGCAGTTATGTCATGTAAAAAAAGGTCGAACACTTCTAGTTTGCAAAAATATTGAGTTACCTTTTACATGCAAGTATTATTTTATTTGCTTTCATATAAAAGAAATTAAAATGGTCCCATCACGATTAAGACATGAGAAATCGATTCAGTAATCGAGTACTGATGCAATCGAATCATATTCCGCGACTTTGGTCGCATATCTCCTATTCCAAATTAGCGTAAATTATACAAACTGCAAAACAAAACAGTCCTTCATGGCGTTTCGTAATTTTGAATCTACCAGCTTCGATTTACGAAGAAGTTCAGCTATTCCACAACAGATGGCAGGCAGCGGTAAGAAAATAACTTTGAACTGTAGGCGCCTCGAAATAAGGTTGACATTTCCTTAAAACATTATTTTCGTTTCTATATAGTAGTTACCTCGTCCCCCGTCAAAATGGCAGAATTATTTACTAACAGAATCACGCGTATGGCGAGTCCTTTAGTAACATGTCTCTGGCGGCATATCATCGGCGAGCTCGGTGGCGCAGTGGTGAAACGCGCTGTTACGCCACTTTGACACCGACGCTCGTGGGTTCGATTCCCACACAGTACAAACATTTGTGTGCATGAACATGTCTGTTTGTATTGGTCTGGGTATTTTCTACGTATAATAAGTATGTATTTACAAAAAAAATGTATTAACGTATGTTTATCAGTTGTCTAGTACCCATAACACAAGCTTCGCTTACTTTGGGACTGGACAATAATAAAAAAATATATATATATATGGGTTTCTCCTCACGATGATTTCCTTTACCACCGAGCAAGCCATAATTACAAATATGTACACACACATACTGGAACCACAATGGTCGCGTACTGTGCGGTTCCAGAGAAGTTTTCTTCCGAGAACTCTCAAGGTGTGGAATGAGCTCCCAGCCGCTGTTTTTCCAAGGGACTACAGCATGGAGTTCTTCAAGAAATGCGTGAAGAGGTTTTTAGAGGGTCGGTAATGCATGAGTGACACCCCTGGTGTTGCGAATGTCCATAGGCTACGGTGACTGTTTACCATCAGGCATTCCGTATGCTTGATTGCCACCTTAGTGGTATAAAAAAAATGTACATAAATACGATAATATGAATTTACCACCAGGATTTATGTACCACCAAGATTTGAACCGGGACCTGTTGGTTAATAAGCTGATTCTTTATCCACTATTCTACTTACACACGCAAATTGAAAGTAAAAGGATGTAGGAGCTGATTGAAATAAGTGAGTGAAGTATGTGAGGGTGCTCATGTCGTGTGTCAAGCAGCCCTCATTTCTCTCCGTCACCCCACAAAGGTATTGGCTTGAAAACATAGATACATAAATAACGCAAAGTGGAGCCACTATGCTGTACTTGTATATAAAAAAATTGTTATTAAGAGAAGATGCCCGTTAGATTTATAAGTAACCTTGAGATGAAGTATATGATTATCCCATCACTGATGGGAATAAACTTAAAATTTCTTCTCAAATTGATATTATGATTTACAATGCTACAAATTTGTATGCTGCTCTAGTTGTCTACACATACAAAGATATATCAAAGAGCTGATAGATTTAGTATATTTAAACTTATCAGACTGACACAACCATACGATGGCTTCATACCGTACTCTGACTTCTAAGAAAGTATTATGCTACGTCGTCGAATGGCAATCAAGTATATCCTATACTTGTTGCCATTGATAATATGGCACTTTTTCATTATGTTTGTTTATCATGTTAAATGCATTGCAGTGTTAGCACCATATTATTAAAGTAATTGTATGTAACGTGGGATTTGTATAAATATCTAAATTATGCAATGCATTTTTATGTTTCAAATCAAAGCTAATACGTAAGCTAGAATAATACCAAAACAACGAAATTAAAGTATCGATCCTTATTAAATAAAAAAGATCTATGAACAACCAAAGACGTTTACTTAATACACAATATGCATGTATACGTTACCTAGCAAACTAAGCAACAAAGGTATTTGAAACTCGTCGAAAAAGGTAGCACAGAGTCAGTTATGCAAGGCACGTCGCGGTGAAATATATGTAAATTACAGAGCTCCGCAAGGCTCTGTTCTGAGCCCCCTGTAATTCTCTGATTTATTGGCATAGGTACTGGCGAATTGGAAAGTAGCTTTGCGAGTATGTTTGTTAGCTGAAACATTAAATAATAGTCCATATTATTTTTATTTACGGTGATTAAGTATGGTACCTTGTGAGCATGTAGCAATATTAACTTTCAGTACATATTTAAATATATCAAACATAATTAAGTCCCAATATTTTTAGCATTTACAGTATAAAGTAATATCGATACATAATATCTAAATCATCATAATAATACATGTCTAACATATTTACATGAAGTAGAGTTAACTGTAAATATAAGGCATTATTCATTCTGATACAGTGTAGCATATTTCTATACGATCTTTTGGTCACGTTGTTTGTGTTTGTTAACTTGTTTAAATAATTTACGATTATAGAGCCCTTTGCCTAGATTACAAGGGACCTGGCGTGAAGATTATATATTCGAATTAGCTTGTGTGTTCTATGGATTTCTAATTTTAATTCGAAGTTTAATACAGAGTTACACATATCTAACGTTTCCATCCTGTACGTGCAAATAATAGGGGTTAAAGTATGAAATTGCCGTTTTATAGTATATATGAGGTATTTCTTTTAAAAAATGTGAAACATTTGATTTTCGAATTACAATTGTTTTTTTTTTATTCAGCTTAGACGGAAACGATGGATACTTCGAAAATCCGAGTAATTTTTGAATACATTTCCGACGCGGAATTAACGCGGCAGAAACGGCTCGCAATATCAATGCTGCGTTTGGAGAGGAGACTGCCAATGAACGCACCGTGCGTATTTTGGTTTTAAACGCTTTCGTAATGGATACTTCAACTTGAAGAACAAGCCACGTGGAAGACCGCCCACACAGGTGAATAACGCTGAAATAAGGAGGTGGTGGAAGCCGATCCGAGTCAAGCTACCCAGGAATTAGCAGTATGGTTTAACGTTACCATGCCTATAACATTGACTCATTTGCATTAAATCAATAAGATAAAAAAATATGAAAAATAGGTGCCTCATAATTTGACTGATCTGGGGAAAGAAACGCGTGTTGAAACTTGAATTGCCTTGTTGAATCGGTACAGAAATGAAGGAATATTGGATCGAATTGTGACATATGACGAAAAGTTGATTCTTTACGATAAACTTAAGCGAAAAATGCAATGGCTGACCCCAGGTCAAACGCCGCAACAGTGCCCTAAAGCAAAGCTCAATAAAAAGGTAATGGTAACTGTTTGGTGGTCTCTTCATGGCGTTATTCACTATAGCTTTCCCAGGTCTGGTCAAACAATAACAGTAGATATTTACTTTGCCGAACTTCGAACAATAATGGCGAAACTGGCAGTGAAACAACCCCGACTTGTGAATCGATTTTTACCGTTATTGCTCCATGCTAACGCAATACCTCACACTGCACGAGAAATCGTTGTAACTCTACAGGACTTGCAGTTAGAAACCATACATCATTCTCCATACTCTCCAGACCTTACTACAACTGACTACCATTTTTTTTCGTTATTTGGATAATTTTCTACGTAGTAAAAAAATTTCTTCCCAGGAGGCAGTATAAAATGCTTTCACACAGTTTGTGTTATATCGCAAAGGCATAAGTAAACTTCCGATTAGAAGGGAGCAATGTATAGATAATGAGGATACATATTTTGATTAAATAAATATGTTACATCTTAGAAACAAAAGAGTTTTAATTTTTCAGTACAATTCATACTTTAACCCCTAATATGACAGTTATAGACATGGACTAAACACGAGGGTGGTGCATAAAATACGTAATAAACAAAACTCAAGCGGCAAGCAATCAGTGTAATGCTAGACTATATGATACATAGAAGAAATCCAAGGTTCTTTTTTCCAATCTACCGGATACAAACGCTGTTCTTAAAATCTCTTGTTATTATATTATTCATAACATACGAAGGGTAAATACAACCCGAGTTTACCCCTAAAAATGAACACATGTGTTGTTTTTATAATTCAAAACGGATGGATTCTTAAGGAAATAAAAACGGTATATAAATGGCTCATAAAAAATAATAAAGTACACGTAAAGGGGCGTATGATGCGTCGTTGCGCGTGTAAATTCAAAACATTGGTACAATTGTAAGGTACATATAAACGTTAGGCCTTAGGGTATTTTTTGCTATAATTACCAACGCTTACATTGGAGCATATGCTATGCTTGATACTTCTAACAGTCGTTCCTCATCAAGAGCCGGAATAATGCAAGACTTTTAACAGAAGCAGAACTTAAACGTCAGCAAACCATTGTAACTGATCAGTCGGTATAGATTTGTTCCGAACTTTGCTTAACGTCTACACGAGAGACGTGAAGCACTGCTACGACTTCGAACGTTTCTTTCAACTGATCCTACTAAAAATAAAATATATCTGAATCGATTTGATTTAGATATTTGTTTCAATGGTTTAAAAAAGAGATTCTCAAACTTATTTCGTTTACCGCCACTTTGAAAATCAATTATTTTTCATCGCCCCTATTTTCTTTTTACATTCCTAAAACTTAAAAACGACAATGATATTCATTACTTTAATTAATTTAATTATAGTGTAGCTATAGTAGTCTGGTCTGGAGTTTAAACTTGCATTCTAAACGAGACCTTTTACCATTGACAACAATTCAAACGCAACTTTATAATATTAAGAATATCTTTTATTCAAATTAAAAGAAACAATATAGATTGGTAAGTTGCCGCTTTCGGTAACATGCAAACGATGTCTATTTTTAGTAAGCACTGTTACCACAGCGCTAAATTCACGTTCACACTAATATAACGATTAGATGGGAATGCTATCAAAAATCGTTGAACGATCAACTACAATCCAAGGTACAATTACGGGATTGGCTTTTGTAGCCAAAATTCTTGGTAGCCATTTTTGAATTTGATTTTTATTTCCTCATTCGTTGTCAGTTCTATAAATTCTTCTTCCAGCCGTGGTCAACTTGCTGTGTTGACATTTGAAAAAGGATCCAACACCCAGTCTGGTTGTTGCAATTTCAAAATGTCCTGGAATTTTTCTACGAAATCACTGTGGAGATTTTCCTAATATTGGCAGTAGACAAGCAAGTCGTCGTTGTTGCAGGATACTAATAAATTGGAAAAATTGTGGAACTCACGTCTGCCGATATTCTTCTTATGTAAAAC
This sequence comes from Pyralis farinalis, assembly GCA_947507595.1. Lineage (NCBI taxonomy): Eukaryota > Metazoa > Arthropoda > Insecta > Lepidoptera > Pyralidae > Pyralis > Pyralis farinalis. Next base: position 27,666,436 of record OX382273.1, on the reverse strand, counting down.
TTGTGTCAAACATATTGTAAAATCGAGTCAGACAATTTCCTTTCTATATTCCTATAGCCAACGCACTTCCGTGTGAAAGATCGATCAGTTGGAATCTTCATCATTAGCAACACAACGCTGATTAAAAAATCTGTCATTTAAAGAGTTGTTTCGGATTTTATTGACTGCTTGATGACATGTTGCAGTGATTGAAACAGTCGTTCACTTAAATTTCTAGCAACTAAATGTTGTCGATGAATGACCCAATGTATAGCGAGCACATCTGGAATTTTGTTTTTTAAGTACGCTATAAAGCCTGTCGTAGCCGGAGCGCCATCTGTAGCAGCTGATATAGTATTATTCTTCAAGGAAATTTCTTTCTCATCACAAAATAAAATCCAGTCTATTAAATATGGTTTCTCCTTTTGTGCCTATCTCTAAATTTCTGGCAAATAATAGTTCTTAACATATTTGTTCAATTTTAATAAACCTCACGCAAGGCAGCAACAATGCTACATTAGTTGGCAAAGTGCACTCATCCAACTGAATTTAAAATTGAATAGTCTTCAGATGATTGCACAATGACTCTTCAATGTTTTCAGCTATTTCATCAATTCGTCTTTGCACAGAACTATCGCTCAAAGGATTTTTTCGGATAATATCTGACGCCGGTTTATGGAGCACAGTAGTTATACACTTCTTTTATTGCCGGTAAAATTAACATTCTTTAATGGTGTGTCGTTTACCTGTTTGAGCAATTAACAAAGATATATTGTATGAAGCTCGTCGTCGTCTTGCTTAGCAGTCGATGAAAAAAGTTTTGATACAATTAGCTAAGCTTTATGCTTCTTCTCCAGGTCTTGAGATTTATACGCCAAGGATGGCTGGATGAACTAATTGTTGGCGGAAGCACACAAAGTAGGTTAGATGAATTGGCATGTAAATTTGACTTTCGCAAAATAACGCCTGAATCTATTAACCACTTTAAATATTTCTAAGCACATGCTCATGGGAAATTAACTTGAAAACTTCACAAGAATTATTTCTGGGAGAAAAAATTTAGCTCTTTGAAAGACGCACATAGAGGGAGACGCTATCCGTAAAAAAGGGGATATATAGGGACTCGTACGCATGGCTTCGAGAGGGGATGGTTTTAGACTCGCTACCTGGTGTCGTGGGGTGAGTCGAACACGACGATAAAGTAAATGACTGTCTTGACGCCAGGGGGACAAATCATATCTTTCGTGACTTGTGGTCTCCGACGCGATGAAATTCCATACGGGCAACGAGCGCGGCCCTTTCGGAAGCGCGCGAAATTTGAGACCTAGGGAGAAGCGTAATAATAGCAAAAATACCGCGAGTGAAGATTAAGATAATTTAGATTTAGAAATATAATTAGGTAGTATTATTGTGTACGAATAAAATTTTAATTTCGGTTAACATCAGTGAAATAAAATAACGCCAGTGAAAATAACTTATCTTTGATCATTCAATTATAAATTAAAACATTCGCAAACGGAATTATTAGGTATTTATCAACGAATAAAATTTTATTCAAATTAACCAAAAGAAGTAAGCAAATTATGAAAATATTCATTCGATGATCAAACTGAAATTCTGACAAAATATAAAGGCTGTGAAGCAATTGTAGGTGAACGTACGTGTACGGTTAGTGCATACATTTAAACACATTGACATTAACGTTACATTTGTAGCAGTTCCTCATTTCCAGGACAAGCGTGTCACTACTGCCAAAGGCGTTGGTGTCAATATCTCCAGATAATTTCATTTCGGAAGTCACCTGGAGTAAAAGGTTAAACAAGCGTCAAAGAAACTTAATCAAATTCTCTTTCGAAACTTAACTTCTGGAAAACTAACTGCGTATATATTCTCAAGGAACTACATATGAACCAACAATGCACCAGTGATGGGCCTGGAGCTACAAACGTTCATGGCTACGATAACTGTTTAGCATCAGGTAGGCCATATAAGCATACGGTCAATAAAAATACTAAGGATAACAGTAGTATATAGTATAAATCTTGAATCGGATAAAGATGAACCCGACTGTACTACAATATACTTATGATATATTCTTTTTTTACATTGGGAGGCATACAAGCATATGGCCCACTCGATGTAAAGCGGTCACCATAGCCTATAAACGCTTGCAATACATTAAGTATAACGCGCGATGCCTCTGCTGCTAACGCAGCAATTCCGTAGGAGCTTACTGGTGACCTCACTCACACGCAGGATCACAACAACCCTCTAGGGAGTTGTTATTTGACTGCGGTTTTCCGTGAGGTGGAGGTACTTCCCCAGACAGGCTGCTTTGGTGCCAATGTTTGCCCTGTGTGGGAAACGAACCCACGAGCGTTGGTGTCAAAGTAACGTAACAGTGCGTAGGCAACAGTAATCGCTTTGCATCAGGTTGGCCGTATGATTCTATGCCTCCCGACGTTGCATAAAAACAAAGAGCTGCGCCGACGGCTTATCGTGCTCTCCGAAGCACTAAAGAACTTGAGAGTATATAGACTACGGTCGATTCGAAAAAGTAAAAGGTAACTAAAGAAAAAAGGTAAATTATGCTTTCTCATTGTTAAAGACATTGCAGGGGTCGTGACGGCGTGAGATTTCCCGAAGGGCCACAGAACGGGTCTCAATTCAGCCCTCGGTTAACCAAAACAAACTGTAAAATTTGTGAGCTACAGTGGATTCGGTATTGTTTCATCCTAGCCCAACTCATGTCGCCACGAGTCCTGGAGTATATTATCTTTACAGTGTAGCAGCTAAGTAGTCCCAATAGGTCATAGATGCTCATTACAGTGCTCAGTGCGTTTCTGTTTCTCACGCGATGCGGTAGGAACAGTGAATTTGAGGCACTAAATATCATTGCTGTCATCTTGTATGCCGTAGGTAATTTGACTCTACCTTCTCTCGATAAGAACATCTGGGCTGGCTGATCTTGCTACCTGATTTTCACCTGAAGAAACATTACTTGTACATCTGCTTTTATCGCGATGGCTTCTTCTCGAAATCTGAAGAGAATTGTCAGAAATAATACTAGCAGCGATGTGCCCTGATGAAACGATGGAAGAAATCATACAAGCACACCCTGGCTTGTTGGAGTTCTTCACTTCATGAACTTCTAATTCAGATTAAATTAAGATGAAACTAACATTAATTGTTGTTATTCAATTGTAGAGTACAAATGATGAACAACAAAGTGGACGTTAGTTTAATGAAATTAAAAATATGCCCAAAGGTGAACTAGAAGACAAACCAGTAGAATTGAGCTTGCCTTTTGTACATAAATTTAACATTGTGAACAATAAAATATCTCGTACTTGCTTATTCATTTACTACTCTATTTATTTACCACTACAGCCCGTAAACTATATCTATGTGAAAAACTACGAGTATAAAAAAAGACTAACTATTGTTTCGATAGAACTTCAATAACGATAAAATAGAGATATTTATCCACATAATCGACGACGAAACGGTCACAAAAAACCTAGAACCTCTGCAACCTCGTAGGGACATAGGCTCACTAAGTATATTTTACCCCCTGTACCATGGCGAGTGCTCTAAAGAACTAACTCCCCTTATCCCACCCTCTCCCTTCCGTCATAGAACCACACGTGCAGGCTTGCGATGTCGTCATTCCAGTGTTGAAGAATTTTTTTCTCGTACTAAAAAGTTCGGCAACTCCTATGTCTGTCGAACTATTAAAAAGTGGAACGCCTTGCCTGCACATGTGTATCCTCCTTCCTACAACATGGGATCCTTCAAACGAAGTGTGAAAAAGTACCTTGCGGGCCAGTATAGTAGCGTCAACTGACAGGACACTGTAGTCCTTTGTCAGTTGCCGCTGCAATTTTGGCTCCTCTTTTCGCTTACCAACGGAGCCACTATGCTGAGCTAATATAAAAATAAATCTTCATATTAGCATTTATTTATATGATTGATTAAATTTTATGATATAGGTACTGAAAAATTACATAATAATCAGAAGTTGATGTAAAGAGTGATAGGAACTGATGAGCCTATATGAACCTTTTCAAGCACGCTCGCAAGATCCTCGGAATTTTTCATACTTCCTTAAAATTTAGCTCTTGCTATGAATTTTAAAGAACCGAATGAAATGTGTAAAAGAAGTGTAGTGCTAGTAGACGTATTCACATAAGCAAAACACTATATTCGAATCGGTATTGACAAGTTATCTGTCAAAATGTATGGAATATGAGTGAAAACTTTTCGAATCCATTTCGAATATGGCTTTACGATGCACGATATACCCGCAAGTCTTACTGCCTACCGGACAAGGAACTCGATGTTGTATATAGATACGTAATTGATAAATTGTATTACAGAATGACTAATTTATTACTTTAAAGTCATACATTCATTATCATTACGCGTCTAATCAGAGGATTGGGGAATATTACTTACTCTCTTATGAATGATTATTCATAAGAGACATTTAGAATACAATTATATTAACTTGAGAATTATTTAAAAAATATACACTAGGGCGAGTTCTCGTCTATATTCCTGCCTAATCATTTAAATAACTGTTAATAGTCTTCAAAATATCCTTTTTATTTTTAATGAGTAGTTTAGAAGCCATACGATACTTCCGAATGATGACTTCTGGGTCAGATTATGATTAGAATATTCACGAGAGCTGTGCTAATCTAATCTAATCTACATACTAATATATAAAGCAGAAGAGATTTTTCGTTTGTTTGAACGCGTTAAACTCTGGAACTAACTGGTTAGATTAAAAATAAAACTATTTGTATATGATAGACCAATTTTTGAGAAAGGTTATGGCTATTCAACATCACGATACGACCCTTAGAAGCCGAGAAAAAAGAAAGTAAGTAAGACAAAGCTGTTCTCACGGGATACCTTACTCACGGAATAGCTAGTTAGAGCTGGTCGAAATCGTTAATAGTTCTTGACAGACAAATTTTATGCCGTCAAAGAAATGAATAAAACCCTCGATGTCGAAACGAGTCCAACCCTCAACTCAAGTTTTATTAACAAATTACCATTGTATATATTTTGAACTTGTAAATATCCATGTAGATTTATTTTTTTAGGTACAGCGGGCCACAAATAAAATTATACCACCTCGATCTTAATATGAGGGCAATGTCATCGTGTATGCCGTACACCGAAGCTCATTACTTGGATGACTACGTGGACAGCTATTCCAACAAAAACCAAAAACCTAAACCAAAAAAAGGCACCGAGAGAGTCATCGATCAAGTCGACTACGTGCATCAAAACGCTGGCTTCCAACTGAAGAGTTGGACGAGCAACTAAGTTAATGTACTACGTAAAATTCCTACCGATAGTCACGCGAAGACTATAACCCAGTCAATCAACAAAGATGAGCAGAAAACATTGGGAATACTGTGGGACTCCGTGAACGACGTGTTAAAATTTAACACCTCACTCAACCGCGCCCACAAAGAAGTTCATGAGATAACCCGTACACCGACCAAACGAGAAGCACTCAGCACTATAATGAGCATCTATGACCCATTGGGACTACTTAGCTGCTACACTGCAAAGATAATACTCCAGGACTTGTGGCGACATAAGTTGGGCTGGGAATCTACTGTAGCCTTCGCCGAATTGCTGACAAATTTGGAAATCATCAACCACCTCGAACTACCACGAAGCTACAATGGGGGGGAGCCCAGTGAAGAACTCCAACTACACATCTTCTATGACGCTAGCAAGGAGACTTACCAGACCAGGCCCAGAGGCCCTGACTCCAAATCATTTCTTGATCGGGTCATCAACAGGACAACCTCACAACGGACCCTGCGAGACGGCGGACAAGCACACCTGGAGAGCAACCCAGGCCTTAGCAGACAAGTTCTGGCAACGCTGGGTATGCGAGTATCTATCCACACTCGTACCACGCAGAAGAACGCTGTAGGATCAGCGAGTACTTGCCAAAGTGGACCTGATCATAGTAGTCGACCACTCACTACCACGCAACACATGGCCGCGTGTAACGAGACATGTGGGAATCACTTTTTCTACTTTCTTTTTTTCCATGTCCTCTAACTCATCAACCTTAAAATTACCCGGACCAAAACAAACAGACATGTTCATGCATACAAAATGTCCTGTGCGGCGGCATCGAACACACGGACACGAGCGTTGTTATCAAAGTAGAGCTGTACCACTGCGCCATTGAGCTCGTCAATAGACGGTGACGGTAAAATTTGATAAAAATCAGTTAATAGCTGACAAATGTAAATATACAACGATTCGTATTCTGTAACATTTGTTAAGACGGACAATAGCAATGGTTCGTAAACATAACCTAATTATGAATGTTAACAAACTTCAGTTAAATAACTTAAGACTCTCCAGAAAATGGGTTTAACTCAATGGACTCCCCAGGGCGCGCCTTCGTGCTAGGCGCAATTACAGAGATCCTTCAGCAATGCTGAATTTTTAGATGAAAACAACATTTAAAGGTGGATTAAATAATGGCAATAATAAATTTTGTTCCCACCACTCCTGAACATTAACAACACATTAATAGTGTTAAATTTTAAAGGAACCATCTGTTTTAGTATACGTTTATCCTTGATATTATCTACAGATGAAATTGAGTACATCATCACCAAATTTTATGACCGAGAAAATGTCTGCGGTATCCTATTACTAGTATATACACATATACATAGTGCAGACATCTTATATATTTATATAAATGAAATAAAGGAAAATCCTCTAACGATTTGGGCTATGTTTGTTTATAGAGATGATTTTGGTTTTTTAAGATTATAGTTTCTGAAAAGAAACGCAATGTTACAAAAACAAAACTAGTACTTCTTAAACAAATCACTAAAATTGACATAAAATTTAAACATGGTAACAAATCATCAAGACAAGTTCAGTAATTGTTTAAATGATTGAACTATAGGATAAATCATTATCAGAAGCAGTGGTATATTTCTTCGCGCTATCCCGTTTCCTAATCCATTAGGGATGGTAGGGTCCGCCACCTAAATCTAAAGATTTAGCGATTTTGAAATGGAGCGACTGCCGTTAGACCACCACAACTCAGGGGGAAGATTTTACTTAAGTTGGTGATACGTCTTTCGAAATATAGTTTCTTTGAACTATGGACTTCCGCACGAGGTTCCCCTTCACCGCTGAGCAAGTGCTAAATATGTACATGAATCTGAAAACACGAATTTAGTGGTACCTACGCGCCCCCGCCAGGATTCTAACTGGGGACCAATTTGTCAATAGACCGGTTTCTTATCCACGGGCCTATCACTTCTCAAGAAGGACTAGTGTATGTACGAGTATATATTACGAATACCTCGTATATGCGTATGTATATCTTCGCGCCAGGTCCCCCGCGGAGTAGGCAGAGAGAACCGAGCGTCATAACACACGGCCCATCCACAACTTACTCGCTTCTTTAATACTCATAGCTCTTTTCATTCCTGATATTACCTTCTGATAAACCACAACCAATTTAGTCGTAGTAGATAAGTTTTGGCTTTCCACTCACCCTACATCTTTCCATTTACCCCGGTTAGGTCATTCTTTCATCCTGCGTTCTTTCTATATGCTCGAACCAACAGAGCATGCCTTTTACGGAAACAATAGTGTAGTCTTCCTGCGACCACGGTCGCTGCAAGGCATTTCAAATGCTTTGCAGCGACCGTGGTCGTCAGGTTCAACAAAATAAATAAAACACGCGGTACTTCCGTTAAAATGGTTTAATTCAATGTATAACAATCGCGAAAATCTAAGACAATACTAACAATAATGTACCTACTACATTGATAATATTTGAATACTTACATAAAATTGTCCTCAATTACTTAATTTAATTCACTGCAATGGTCGATCGCGTCTGCGTAATCCACGAATCTTTCGCTTGGATGTTTACAAAAACAACACATCATTTTTCAATCCGCATTGTCAAAATGTGCCGAGATTTTAACGAGCTGAGGCGTCATAACGCTGATCTAGATATTTTAATTCGAATAATGTACAATTTAAAATGGCTCTAACTTAACTGTTCCTGGTCTCTACTTGCTAGTACTACTAACGAACCTTAAAAAAAATTTGGACCTAACGGAGTCACATGACGACATGCTATTACAGGCAGCAACTAAATAAAACACCTGCAAGCAAACATATGGCCTGCTTTTGGCGTGGTTCAGCACTGTGCTCGTTATGGAGCAGTGAAGGCTTTCAACAGGTTGCCTAACGAGTAGAAAAGCATTGAGAGCACTCGTCTTTCTAGGACAAAGCTTAAAGCAAGGTTGTTAAAAAAAAATGTATGAATGATGAATATTTTAAAGATAATTTAATTCATTCATTTTTTTTTTTGGAATTTGCATTTTTATTTAGTGTTGTGTTTAATTTGTAGTTTAATTTAACTTTGTGCTTTTAATTAATTTCTTTTTAAATTGATGTAGAACATTCAAACACAAATGTAATTTGTTTATAAATAATTTTAATTGAATTGTTTATGAATAAAATGAAATTGATGCCTATAATACAGGAAGTATCACTCGCGCTTTGCCACCACTGCTACTAACACAGCAACTCCTTAGGAGTTTACTGCTAATCCCGCCCGCTCGTAGGAATACAACAACCCTACAGGGAGCTGTTATATGGCTGTGGTTTTCTGTGAGGTGAAGGTACTACCCCGCTGCCCCGCACGGGCTGTTTAGATGCACCCTACCTGTCTTAAGAGCACTCAGACCAAAACAAGCAGACTAAATAATTTGATTTAAGTGCAGTCGCACAACAGGCTTAATATAAATACCAACTTTCTAGTAATATTCAACCGTACTTCAAAGTCTTCTTGACTTTGCTTGCTTGCGGAATCACAAGAACTTTTCAAGAAATTGTGTCTTTTATATATACAACGGCGGTAGGTTTAAAAGCACGCGGCCTATATATCTGATCTAAAGCGGTTACCGTAGACTATGAACACTTCCGATACAGGAAGTGTCACTCACTCGCAGGAAGCCTACCCTTCTAGGCAGTCGCAGTTGGGATGCTATGATGCGCCCTACCAAATGCTTGTCCTGTGCGGGAATGGCACCCACAAGCCCTGTTGTTGTAGAAGAATTGTTAAACTAACTCCGTTACTGATCTCATCTTACCTTTCATGTTTAAAAATCGAAACGTTTTGGAGCATAACCATAAAAATACAAATTATTTTCAAAATATTTTCTGATCTTTAGGCTTATTTTATTTTCTACTAAAATGTCAGTCAGTCAGTGACAGCCCAATGGACAAAAAACAATATTTTAAATGGTACGGTAATCTTGAAGTGGGCATGTACCACTAAATGCATGTTTTCGAATTTATTTACATATTTGTAATTATCACTTGCTCCGCGATGAAGGAATACATCGCGAGGAAACCCGAACGTCGAACACTTTATATTTTGAAAGTCATGTGACCTAACTAATAGTAAAATAAGAGAATTGAATGAGATACAATTAGATGATTTCAAAAAACGTAAGACGTGTCTACACTACTCGAGAAAGTACCAATGTTTGCCCTCCCACCTATCCTGTATAATTCATCTATCTATCTATAACTTCACGCCAAATCCCCTGTGGGGTAGGAAGAGAGAACCGAGCGCCACATGACTCGATCCTTACATATCTCACTCGCTTCTTTAACATTCACGCTCGCCGGTTTCTAGGGCTCCTGACATCACCTTCTGATAGAACACAACCATTTATAATTCATGAAATAGTTAAAAAAGAAAAACCTTTTGTTATATATATAAAAATATTCTATAAAATTTAGCACTGTATATTTCATTACAAGTATATGTACGATGCACTATGAATTGTGTGTGATCTGAGTGGATGTTTTTTAATGTTCGTTTTGTATACACGATTCTCGGAATCGTATTGTATGAAATGATTTATTCGCTTTTAGGTAAATCTGATATTCTGAATGCATCTTTATATACCGCGTTATTTCATCATTAGATCACAGAATGCGAGTGGCCGTCCTCGAGAATGCAGGATACGAGCCAGCATGCATGTACTTAAATGATCTAATACTGGACTCCTTACGTAACGAAATAAACGTGACTCTTCTTAACAGTGAAGTGAAATAAATAGGACAGCATTTTTATTACTTCTTCTGTAAACAAAATACCCGAAGATGCGGTCTGTTTAGTTATCTCGAGTATTACTTTTTTTACATTCCCAAGCTTGCAACGGAAATGAGTGAAACCGCAGTGTGAACGATTACGGGACTTGACTGGAAGTACTGCGGCAGGTTTTGTTTATTTTATTAGGGTACCGTCTCACAAAAGAAAAACGGAATTCTAGTATTATTTGTAAAGGAGATTATGATTCATGTGAATGTATGGAGAAAGGCTTACTACTGAATGCGAAGAAAACAAAGGTAATGGTATTTGAGAGAAGAATCCAGAACGTAAATAAATAAACGCAATGATTACGGTTGATGATGAAGTGTTGGAACAAGTAGATGAGATTGTATATCTTGGATGCGCTTTCAGCAAGGATGGAAGGTACACCGCAGATGTGGAAAGACGAGTGAGTGCTGGGAATAGTGTAAATGGAGCGTTGGGAAAACTTCTTGGCAGTAAAAACCTGAGCCAGAAGGCACAACTCGCTATACACAATGCAGTGTTGGTCCCAACGCTAACTTATGAAAGCGAGAGCTGGGTATGGCAGAAAGAGCGTGAAAGTAGAATAAACGCGGTCGAAATGCGAGCGCTGCGCAAAATTTGTGGCATAAGGCCTGCAGACTGTATTCGCAATGATGATGTTAGAAACAGAATTGGTCTGAAAGAGAGCGTCGGTGTTAAAATAAGAAGAGGCATGCTCCGTTGGTTCGGACATGTAGAAAAAATCCAGGATGAAAAAATGACGAAGCAGATATACAATGCAAAAGTGGAAGGATGTAGGAGCCGAGGAAGGCCAAGATTTACCTACCATGACCAAATTGGTCGTGTTCTATCAGAAAGTGATGTCAGGAGCCCTAGAAACCGGCGAGCGTGCATGAAAAGAGCAATTAATGTTAAAGAAGCGTGTGAGATATGTAAGGATCGAGTCACGTGGTGCTCGGTTCTCTCCGCCTACTCCGCAAGAGATTTGGCGTGAAGTTATAGATTCACGTGAAAACTTGTGTCTAATCGATAATTCTTGACTTTTTTTTTTACTTTCTGTTGTATAAGAATTTATTAAATATAGTAAAGAACAGTGTTTCGGTTGTAAACAGTAAAACTTTATCCACTGAGCTACCAGTAGGTACCGGTTTGCTGAAAAGTAAAAAAAAAATATCATATCGTATATCATAATTTACACTCCAATATGCAGTCCTTGCAACTTACCACTGGGCCAAATTACTAATATACGACTATTTTTTTTATAGATGTTTTTTCAGTGACGGCGAAATGGTAATTTACAATACAATACTGCGTACAATTAATTTCGAAAGAGTGAATATTTTATATCGACACCATTTCATTTTACATTTACATTTTACCGAAGCGCATTTTACTATGCATTGAGCGAGGAAATGAGAAACAGAAAGTTTAATTAAAAGATATTTCAACATTGAATACACAGACCAAAATAAGTTTGGTTTATTGTTCGAATGTGCTAATGCCGTTACTAGGAATTCATTTATCTTGATCTAAATTACTTTGTGTACTTCCGCTACCGGTTAGTTCATACAAACCAGTGCCGGCCGGTACCCACCCACTGCCATCAGTAGATGCATGCCGCCGATGTTCCGGTCGTCTTTGCAATGGTATCGAAAACACACGAAGTATATGGATCAATTGCCTGTAAATTTGATTTCCGCAAAAAAACCCTGAATCTATTATTCTGAATTAATTCATCTTTTACCTTCATGTACACACACAGTAAATCTATTGTTATCTTACCGATACCCTCTCTAAGCCCAATTCTCTTTCTTACATCTACGTTGCAAACTCGGTTTACAAGCTAGATGTTGCGCAACGCTCGCATTCTACTTTCATGCTCTCCTCAAACCCAGCTCTCGTTTCCATATGTCAATATTAATTTAATTAAGATCAGCAGATGCCAGAAAGCACAGCTTCCCATTCAGCTGTTCTCTCACTCAAATAGAAAAGTTTGTAAATCATCCTGTAGGCATGATTATTATTGTGGGTGTTATATCTACCATACTTATAAACTTTCCCGTGTTTCAAAATTCATGAACCTAATCATTATGAAATGTGATGAATTTTGAAAATAATGTACAACTGCCGGTTCCCTGCTGTTCAGCTAATGTGTCACAGCCGCACGCAGTGTCTGTTTCCATATAAAGTACGTACGGAGTGTATGCAATGCGCGATATTGCCGTGATTTAGCGTATCTCCCGTAATTTTTTTTTATATTTTTACACCCAAAGTTGCGTTTTACAGTTGGTATTGAATATTTGTGGACTCATGGCAAGACTTGAATTACAAAAAGTGCGAAGCCGGAAAACAAAATTAAGTGGAACATTATAAGTAATTTAGTTAACCACAAAACGATATATTAACGCCAGGCCGAGAGAACCGAGGTAGTAGGAAGAGAACCGAGCGCCATAAGACGCGGTCCTTACACACGCTTCTTTAACATTCATAGCTCTTTTTATGTACGCTCGCCGTTGCTCCTGACCATCTGATAAAACACGACCAATTTAATCATGGTGAGCCTTGGGTTTTCTCATTGGTTCCTACATCCTTCCACGTTCGCGTTGTACTCGTAGGTATATCCGTGTCGTCACCCTTTCATCCTGCGTTCTTGCATGGAATTTAATCGTTTGAGTTTCAAGTTCTTCTATATTAACGGAACCCATTTCAATGATCCGACTCACGCTTGTCCAATATTTTTTGTTTGCGACAGTGGAACATCAATGAGTTGCGGTCGAAATAACTGCAGTACCGTAATGACACGCGCCGCGACGGTGATTTATTTAAGGGACGCGGTAGTTTGATAAATTGATTTAAATTCGGTTGCACAAGAGAATTTTATATACCACCTTGCGGGCAACATACAATCGACACTTTTTAGTGTCGATTGTATGTTGCTAGTAAAACAATGTGCATGCATTTCTTATATATTTTTGTCTTTTTTTTACATTTAACAACATCAGGGAGCGTAGAAGCACTCGACACTCGAATCTTTCTCCTTTTCAAAATTTATTTTAGCCTAACTTTAAACTAATAAAAATAAATTAAAACTTTTATTTTTATTGAAAAAAATATTAATTATTTAGTTCAGTAATTAAAAGATTGAGATCGTGTTAATTTTTTTTTACCATCATTCTATATACTGTTAGAAACATATTACAAAAGTTTATATAAAGATTCATGACTGCCCCTGGATTCCGAGGTATATATCTTACGGCGCTCCACTAATTCAGTCAGGCTGCGATGATGAGCATGTGCTTCGATGTCCCTCTCTCTTACACCCACACCAAGACAAACGGACTTGTACATTCATTGCCCTTCGTGGGAATCGAATCTACGAGCTTTGGTAATAAAGTGGCCATTGCTAATCACCTGACCACTTTAAACGTGTGAAAACAGTGGGAGGACTTCCGTTGTTGGATTCCTTCTGTAAATGTGTAAATGCCCTGCTTTCGCCAGACTTGGTTTGCTAATTGGCAAAGTACATCACGTATCTCTAAAGATGATAGGCCGTCACTTACTTCAAAATAAGTCTTCGATACAGAAACCGTCATGTGACTTTTAAAATGTATCGTTCTCTAATTGACTTGAAATCAGTTTAAAACAGTATATGCTGACATAAAGATAATAGAACTAAAAGTAATAGAACTAAACTAAAATTAATCAAATAGGTACACAACGAAACTAAATTACATCCAAATTCAAATAAGCATATCCGCGCTGAATCGTAATGCTAATACGTTATGCGAGAAAGATACCAGCCAAGCAATTCTCTAAGCGACTCGTAATGGCTGTGTGCGTCGCTGTGATCACAGATGTCACAGCTTTGACATCGTCTACTACGATCACGGCTTTTTATTTGGTATTCTATAAGGCTGTAAGCGTACGCGAGGCTGTTTGCCTTGTAGAATTCCAATTCCAAACGCAGCCTTGCGGCTCTAGTGTCGCGCAACCATGAAAAGCGACACTAAGGAATTGCAATTTTATGTTCAAGGCTGTAACAGCCGATGTTTCCGAGGATGTAAGGATGTTTGCTCTTACAGAATTGCATGGCTGCTGTTTGGTCGCCAGTGACAACGATCAGATTCCACGTTAAAAATACCACATGGTTAATCCGAAAGCAACAAAGTTGTAGTCGGAGCCAAGATCTCAGTATTTACAGTTTTTTTTAAGTTCGGCCGCCGGCACGCCAGCCGTGAGAACCATTGTGTCAACGCAAGTTGCGTCCGACACTATAATCTACCATGGAATCAACAAAACCCCGTCCGGTCGCTTACCATCGTTCCTGGCTAATAATATGAGTTCAGGAGTAGTTGTAACGTTGATTGAGGTAAGTGACAAGCGGATAATATCGTTGAGAAGACATGACAGCAGAAACGACCTTCTTTTTTGACAAGAAAGTCCGTGGTGCGCAAGCTGATCGACATCACTGTCGCAGGGGCGCTTGTGTGGAGTGCATATCGGCGCTCCCTGACGCAGACAAACTGTCAGCCAGAAGGTGTCAGGATCGAGGAACTTTGCCGTATTAAACGATGGGTGGGCTTGTAGCCAGTAGCCCTGCATCCTTATACTCAGCTGCCTCAATCTCGCTTGTTCAAAGTCGGAAACTCTACGAAATAAATCATTAAATTGAATTTTGCTGATGGCATTTAACCAAGATTATTCGCTTAGCATTAAAATACATTCTATAGTAGATTACAACAAAGTGTCTAAAAGAGTAAGTAACGAAAGAGTTAAAATTACATATTTCCAAAAGTCACAGCTACGAAACGTTGCGTTACATTTGTCAATTTTAGAATGAAAACACAGAATTTTATATTGAATAGAGTTGAATGGGAATTGATTTCCGACAGGCGTTCAGGAACATGTTTGAAATTTCGTAATCGAATTATTAATAATATCCAGGAGGCTTCTTGGAAAACCGAGTATCCTCGAAGGCCTCTGCCTGGATGGATGTTTTATTAACAACAGTTTGGAGGAACTAAAATTACATGATAAAATTATTAATTTTAAATAATTTCTAAATGATGAGTTATTTTTTTAATACTTACTTATAGATGAAATTAAATTTTTTTAGTGTGTTGGAAGGACTGAAGCTGCCCGTGGATCAATTACCGTTTTAAAATTTGTATGAAATGTTTGTAATAATCCCGTGAGTCGATAGAAATGAAACTTGGTGTAAACATTCTTCAAATCAAATAAAAAAATAATTGTTTGAGTACTTTTTGATATACTCCTCTCAGGGAATGAAAAAACGATAAAAATGCCTAATAAACTTTAAACTGTAACTACGAGTAATATAGCTAAAAATATTCGGACGATGTTTGAAAAACTAGACAAAGCCAATTCCGGTACATTATGGCTGCTCTTTGTGTACAGTGGAGCTATCCTCTAGTTGTCCTTATAATGTAAAATCTACCTCTATTTTGCCACAAATCCCTGATGCTCCTCGTGCTCTCTCTCTCTTTAAAGATGATAGTGGCCTACATAATGGCTTACGTTATATTGTGAAATCTGGCGGTTATGTCCGAAATGGATATCCAAAATTTTAGACCGATACCTTGATAAATTCTTACTACATTTTGTTGTGTTTATAAAAACAAACTTCGTTACTTTATTATTTTATTATTATTATTATATATTTAATTTCAGGTAACAAGATCAATAATAACAGAGGTATTATAATACCACAGAGACAATACATTATGAAACAAATAACAAAACAAAATACAATTGACATTAGATACACACACTTTCAATAATACATCACGCATATCACGCCACGCCCCTTGTGGGGTAGGCAGAGGGACATAGACAATATTGACCCTTTTACCCGACACCGCTGGGCACACGTCTATTACAACAGTGCCGAATATAAGGGCAATCCAACCTGTCGGCTATCATCGCCAGGACGACAATCGAGCTGGCCCGCACTCTGCGCACCAGGGACGCGCATCTCTTGCGCATTATCGCGTGAAAACAAGTCACACGCGCCTCAGCGAACATACCGGAGGCGCTACAGAAGCGGGGCAGCCCCATCGCCCTGAATGCGTTGTTAACTGTACTGGACATAAAGTTTAAGATAGTCCTATCGATCTATATGTTGGAAGAGTAAATGTCTAAACTCTCGACTATACTATGGATTTCCAGAACAACGCCTTTAGCAAAATATTTTCGAACATAGTTGGATATATAATACCCAAAAACACGTACAAGGAAATAAACGGTCCAAAATGATTACAATACAGTAAAATTAATAATGCGATGTGTATGACCAGTGTCAGCACCACGCTCTACGCATTATCACCACATTAAGTTAACAAGTGATGATAAACATAAGAATTAGAAATAAGAATACATACCTAAGTAGACCTATACGAACCAACCTACCCATTAGTGCAGCTCTAACTTGTCTTTATTGGTCTCCAGAGGGAAGTTTTTAGGGCTATGTAAGTTCCATAGTGGAACTACTACGAAGTTACTCGTGTGGAGGACATAACCACACGAGTAACTTTGTAGAAAGCACAGCACAGCACACACAGCTCTCCAGTAATAATAGCCCAGTACCATTAATACCTTCAAATCTAATATCAATAACCCTTACTTTTGGGCACATTCATAATAGTTTGGGCATTCATTGTCTTCGGAGACCTGCTCGTGGTTATATTCTTCTAGTGATATCTTCTGGAGCGAGTCACGGTACATTACATTCATCTCTATTACATTCACATTCTGGGAAGGGGCCCTACTCATTGGATCCATAAATGACCTAATGATGAATAATAAGGAACCTGTGACTTAAGAGAAATAACTAGTATTACTTTTTATTGTTTTTTTTTTCTTAAAATGATCGGAATCGATATCCAACCATATTTTCGAAAATATATACATTCATGTTTTCTTATATCTGAAATCTAAGTTTACATACATACATAGTTATATTTCTCTATCTACTATATTTTCAGTAAGATATCCATATAAATCGTCATCAATACTTAATATTTATAGGTATTCTATATCATGTCTTTTGACGAAAATAAAAACTTAGATAATGTGAACAGATCCATTTGCTTCAGCAATCATATAATAAAACACATTTAAGTATGTACTTCGAAGTTGAGTATTATGAAACTGTGCGGCATAATAAACCATTTCCAACTTTAATACACGCGTGGTTTCACGAAATTCTCACTTGCACTCGAGTTCATAAAAGCTGCGAAGTTATGGTTAGAAATATACCTTATATTCGAATAAGGAAGACACGTCAAATCCCATAAGTAGTTCTGGCGTGAGGATATTTGAAATTTATGAACGAAGATTTCTACCAACTTCATTGCTAGTAATTATTGCATATTGTCTAATAATATAGCGGTGTTACCTTCTATCCCAAGAAGATGTGTTCACCTTTTCTATTCATATATTTATGAATTGGGATAACGTAAGACTATTCATGATTACTATAGTTTTAAGCATAATATTTATGACACAGAGTACAAATAACCAAGTACACAGTCAAAAAGGCGTAGTATCACCATAGACTGACTTGTGTTAAGACAGGTGCTGGTAATTATGTCATAAAAGGCGCAAGTGCACGTCTTTTTATACATAATAATTAATCTATGAACTTTTGCAATAGGTACAAGGAGCATCAGATTTTGTTGCCACTGAAAATCTATTAAATCCTCATCGGGTTCCTGGTGAACTTACTCACTCGATTAAAGAATACAAGCCTCTTGAACTTTTTTATCTCTAAGATCACAATTGAGCCACTCACGCCCTTTTTAAAAGCCTCTTACTGTACTATATTGTAGTGTAATCTCGGCAGCAATTTTGTTTTAATTACAATCTTTGGTAAGGTAAAGGTACTTCCCTATTGTATATAATATTATACCTGTCCTTCACCAGCGCCACGTCAAGAGAATCCTTAATTCGGTGAGTAACTACGCAACATTTTCATCGTGATCGTAACGACCGATGTTTTAACTTATCCATATTCTTTTATTTCTGAACAAATTTGAGTTTAATTACTGAGCTGTTTAGTTTTGTCTGTATACAACATAAAAAGGAATAAATATTCATCGACAAATAACAAATACGCGGATTATGTAGTTAAAACATTGCCTATCCGTCGAAAATGATACGCAATCACTCCACGAGTTGTGTTTATACTAAATATACTAGTAGTGTTTCGCGAAAATTATCTTTAACTTGACCAAATCAATCATACTTCACGTAGGTCAGACAGTAGTCAGTAAACAGCTTTAACTTTATTTTACTAGAATACATGAAGACACTAGCATATACTTGTTGCACTCGCACTTCGCAGGTCATGTCTGAAAATCAGTGTTTTTGCAAGTTCTTATGCAAAAATATACTGAGCCATGGCCTTTTTTCAGCACACACATGCATGTAAAAAAAACGGGCTGCACTCCAGTAGTGCCGGCAGAAGTGAAAACTTGAACATGCGGACCAAACGGCGATGTTGATAAACTACGTTGAACGAAACGCGTAAGCGCCAAGAATGTAATGGCGCTTACAACGTTTTGGTCGCGAGAAAATAATGCCCTATGAACGATCTAGCGCTTCATGTTTTAATTGTTTAATTAGAGGTTCTAATTCCCACCAAACTCTTACGGTCAGGGTCACGTGTCCTGACGCGAGTTTAACATTTTTTACTCATCCCAAAAAGTGCACAACGCCGCTAAAGAAGTTTTCACTTTCAATAATATTTATAAATATAAGTAATTAGAACCTAGATTAACTATAGCACTATAACTTGCTGTATGTGTGTATTGTAGAGGCAAATAAATTAATGTCTATTATCATATGAAGATCCGATGAGACCGATATTTGTTGATCAACATTGCGGCACTTATCGGCTAACTGGTTAAAATATTCTACCATTGGTAAGTTTTAGTAAGATTTGAATTGCTAAGATATTTAGGCGCTACAACAGAACGGTTTTAAAACGCAGGGTGATGCGCAATCAAGGTTTTTTGTTTTGTGCGAGACTATTAAGTGGAACTGTCATACATTTTTCATTGAAACATTGAACTTTCATTCAACTGCAACACGCTATGACAGACATACATTAGTTCAAGCATTACATTTGCTTACATTATCGCATTTACATACACTAATTGCCCCCTTATTTCCCTACCCGTGTATTGTTGTAAATTGGAATAATGAATTATTAATGTGGTATCTGAAGTCTCAATCAAGCACCGAGAGCGGGATCCATTTACCCAAATCTATTGTGAGAATTTACTAAATCCCGCAAATTAACACCCCTCGTACATACGAAATTAATTTCAAACCATTTATTATTCAGAGAGAAATCCACGTCGAATTAATGAACTAAGAGAAATTGGAACATTATAGCTTTGGATAAAATTGTCTATTTTGCTAACATATTGTACGAGTAATAATTAATAATTGCGCTGGTAATAGTAAGTAACTCCATGTGCTGTAATGTACATAAAAATGATATATTCCAAAACTTCCTACAAATTTCTTCTGATTAAATTCGTTGTGAGTTCCAAGGCAGCTGTAGTTTAACCCCCGGGAAAGCAATGGACTTCACTGTTCATTGCCTTTTTAGTGGTCGCCGCTGTTAATTCTGGCTACACAGACGACACAGTGGTGGGTACGAGTGGTTAGCCTGTCCCGTTAAAAAAGAAATGATATATTGGATTTAATTCTGCGACATGTCATGTCGCAAAATTAAGATATGATGTCATGTCAAAATAAGTTAAATTTCACATAGAGCAGACTAAGAAATCGCCTTAATGTCTTTTTTTAATCGTATCATCGTATTTCGGCTGTTGACGACATACGAAATACGAAGTTACACGAAGTTTACCAAAACTTTCAGTTATTCTCGGTTGCATTTTGCCAGACCGGATCCATCAATCCACTTGCTACTCGTAGTATGTATGTACAGTTACTACTACTTTTTTATCTAGATAAATAAAAGTCAATGTAATTAATTGTTGGATCGATTTTGATGAAATTTTCAAGGAATCTTTAGGTTAACCCAGCCAATGAGCCTGTGAAATTTAGTATCTTTCGAATCAACCGTGCGAAGCTGGGGCGGGTAGCTAGTTTATTATAAATTAGAATGAGAGGAAATTTACAGTGAAATACGTATGTACTAGTACATTTTTTACAGCTGATACGTTCAATAAAGATAAAAATATATTAGTACTTTTTTATAGATGTGAATGTTACAATGTTATTTTAACTTTTATAATAAATACCTGACAACATGCTCACAGACAACGGAATCCAAATAATATTCACTATCGTGTTCGTGCTCCTACGGAGTTGCTGTGCGAGCAACAGAAGTGGCATCACGCGAGTGACACTTAAAGCATTGCAAGCGTTCATAGGCTACGGTTCCCTTTTTTTATCAAATGATCCGTATGTTTGTATCGTCACGTATCCGTGTGCTTACACACAAAAAAAAATTGGCCAAGTGCAAGTCGGACTCGCGCACGAAGGGTTCCGTACCATTATCTATGAAAACGGCCAATAATCACGTTTGTTGTATGGGAGCCACCTTAAATATTTACGTTATTCTATTTTTTAGTATTTTTTGTTATAGCGGCAACAGAAATACATCATATGTGAAAATTTCAACTACCTATCACGGTTCGTGAGATACAGCCTGGTGATAGGCGGACAGACGGACACCGAAGTCTCAGTAATAGGGTTCCGTTTTACCCATTGGGTACGGAACCCTAAAAAACAAGAGTTTTATAATACCATCGTATTGAAAATTTACACACCCTCCTGCAGTGATATTTTTAGGATGCTACAGTATATTACATTTTTTTTATACAACATCGAGGAGGCATACAAGCATACGGCCCACCTGATATAAAGCGGGTACCGTAGCCTATTAACGCTTGCGATATATTAAGTATCGCACGATGCCTCCTCTGCTGCTTATACAGCAACTCCTTGGGAGCTTACTGGTGACCTCACTCACACGCAGGAACACAGTTGTTATTTGACTGCGGTTTTCTGTGAGGTGGAGGTATTTTGCCAGACGGGCTGCTTTGATGCGCCTTACCTCTCTTAAAACATCCAGACCAAGACCAACAGACATGTTCATGCACACAAATGTTTGCCTTGTGTGGGAATCGAACCCACAAGCGTTGGTGTCCAAGTCGCGTCATTCACGACTGAGCCACCGAGCTCTTCAAACTAATACTACTACTAACTGACTAATATCGCAGCATCGCAATATATCTATGAAAATCTTTTGTATGTCCATAAAAACATAGACTCATTTTGTAAAAAGAGTGATACTCATAGCATAAATACAAAATATAAGCATAATATTGTGTTACATGCAAGCCGTCTCCACAAAATAAGTAATTCTTTTATGGGGCAATGTATACGGTTCTATAACAAACTTCCCAGCAATATAAGAGAATTGTCAATAAACAAATTTAAAACTACTATTAAAGCCAAATTGTGTAGCAGGGCATATTATAAAGTATCTGACTATATTAATGATAAAAATGCCTGGGAGTGAGTCGATCCAATTATAATGTAATTAATAAAATATGTAAATTTGTTTGGATACCAAAAGAGGGATGCCTGAGTTTTTTGGTAGTATTTTTATCAGTGCTCACCTAGTCATGAACTGCACGGTAGGGAAAAAAATTGTGACGATTCCAAACAAATGTAGCCATTTTTACGGAATAAAAAGATTTTGACTTTGACTTTGAATATATTAATGTCTTATGAATATATTCCTATGACAGTAATTATTTGTACTGAGTTATGTAGAATTCTCGTTTCCTTTGCCCAGATCTATACGGAAACGCTATTGAAAGTGGTGCTCATACCGCCATTAGTTTTATGAATGACAACACCCGTCAATTTATATTGCCAATTACGGCGCGTCAATACGCGTCTTTACATGATGTTCATAAAATATTTATGACGAACAATTTCACTTAAGAGAACTTTCTTATAGCCTATAGATAAAAGGGTCACATTGACTACTTTTCCTAGCCTACAATGTCCACTATTGACACACTTTTATTTATAAAATTCTAGCTGACCAGTCAGATGTTGTTCTGGAACCTCAAACTGGAATAAATATTTAAAATATATATAGAAATAAATAATGTTGCTGGTTTTCCGAAATGGGAACATGCGATATACAATTTGTTAAACGCGCGAAATTAAAATAGTCGTTAAGTTTTCTGATATTCTTCAATTTTCTGCGCAATTTTCTTAATTTTTCATTCCGTAAGAACCTTCTATAAAGTATTAGAAAACAAACAACAAAAAGATGAATGAAATTTTTCTTCTTAATTTATGGCGTGAAATAGGGATTTATTTTTATATATATAGATCTTTGATCAATTAAATTGATGAGTACGGTGACGCGATGATTTTTATTTTTTTGAAGTAAAACCTCTTCACGCACGCTCGACTTGGTGAGTAAGTTGGTGAATGCATGACGAGAGCGTTACGAAAAGTGTGATCGGGCGAGGCGAACGGAAGTTGGGAGGGAGATATAAGTTAGTGAAGATAGAAAGAGAGAGAGTTACCTTTCGTACATTACTGCGAGTGTGAGCACACATTTTCTTTCTCTCTTTCTCTCATAGCGAGTTAAGTTTCTTATATCTAAGACACAGTGCAGGCCTATATTATCTGTATCACACTACGGAACTAAAGAAGTTTTACTTCAGTCGTGTGGTCTAAAGCACACTCGTTTTTTTTTTGTTTTATTTACTTTTTATTCGTTTATTCCAAAGAATATGGTACAATTTGTAGTTTTATAAAAATAAACGTTAATGCTTACATAGTCTGTAGGAATGTGTAATTAATAAAATATTTGCTGTTAGGAATGTATAACTTCACGTGAAATCCCTTGCGGGTAGGTAGAGAGAACCGAGCGCCACTTGACTCGATCCTTACACACCTCACTCGCTTCTTTAACATTCATACCTCCTTTCATTCGCACTTGCCGATATCTAAGGCTCCTGACATCACCTTCTGATAGAACACGATCAATTTGGTCATGGTAGGTACGTCTTAGCCTTTCTCGGCTCCTACATCCTTCTACATTTGCGTTGTATATCTGTTTCGTATTCTTTCTTCCTGCATTCTTTCCACATGTCCGAACCAATGGAGTATGCCTCTTCTTATTTTAACACTGACGCTCTCTTTTTGTCCAATTCTGTATCTAAAATCATCATTCATGCTCTCTCTGCCATACCCTACTCTCGCTTCCATAAGTAAGCGTTGGTACCAGCACTGCATTATGTATAGCAAGCTGTGTCTTCTGGCTTAAGTCTTTACTGCCAACGCTTGTATACTCGCCACCAATCATAAAAGCACACATTATTTTCGCGTTTTTACCATTTTATTTGCAGAACCTCGAAGTCGTCATCAACAAGGACCATTGAGCAGTCAGAACCCGTTATATACGTTTTCCCATACATTTCGCGGTCGTATACGACCACCCGGGTTTCGAAGGGTTAATCGTACTTTGCCATTTTTAAAAACCCCGTCCTGTAGTATCTTATAAGAAGTATTGTCTCAGTAGCAAAAGTAACATAAGATATTTCTTTACATTTCGAGCGTGTTTACACAAGGTAGCTGCTTTGCATCAGACCAGAAACAGGCTTGATTGTGTCATATTATTCACCCCTGTGATCCCGTCAAGTAAATTGTAATAAACGTTATGCACATAATAGTGGTAGAGCATAACGGTAGTTTACAAAATGTATTTACTTTCAACTTGCTGGCGCAGTTGCCAGCGTTGCTATTGCATATTTCACGAAGCGGCGTGGTACCTCAATTCCCTATGCACCACGGCGATGCAACGTCGCACCAAAATGAAATAACATTGCGCATTCTGACGGTTTAATTTGAGATATTTTGAAAGGTTCTGTGAAGTTAATACTAACAACACATGTTTTTTGTGTTAGCACATAAATCATAAAATTCATCTCAACTCATAAATTTATCTACTTTGAGTGATTATAAATTAAGCGTGTATCAATGATATAACAGTTTTTTTATGTACTAGAAATTAAATAGTCTGTAATTATTACTCGTTGCTTATTTGTTACCGCTAAGGTGGCAAACAAGCGTACGTCTGGTCTGATGATCGCCGTAGCCTACAAACATACCAAATACATAGACATATAATACCTACTACTAAAAATTTGCACGTAAATATAATCTAGTTAATCAAATAAATGTCCTACAATATACACACACGCACATACCTCTAATCTCTTGTAACACTAGCTTTATTGTTATTGTAATTTATTTTGAATGTAACGTACAATAAAGATATTACAACAACAACAACCTTTCTTCTTCCTAGAGTAATCCCGTTTTGTTATCCATTTGGATGGGTGGGTTCTTAGCCTAAGGATTTGGCGAACATACTGATTTTCCCATGGAACGTCTGCCGTCAGACCTCCACAACTCAGAGGGAAAACCGGACCTTTCTTAGGTTAGGTCTTCTACACGTCTTCTGAAATATAATATCTTTATTTCGTGCTATTTGTCTCCCGATGTTTGCTTTTACCGCCGAACAAGTGATAATTTTACAAATTTTTACATGAATACGATAACACGAATTTTATGGTACCTACATGCCTCCGATATTAAGTAGGTTCTTTATCCACTGGGCTATCACTGGTCCTGACATACATACATACAAACATACCCATCTAATAGAAAATGGTTCAGTATTCATATTTCGATGGTAACTTGCCTGTACTAGCGAACGTTCCATCCTCGACGGACACAATACAAGACGCTGATACGACAGCAGCGTCTTAACTCTCGGCAGCTCGATGCTCAATAGGAATTTGTCGTATATGGGGTGTAGATTCATGCGCGAAAACGCTGCCAGCGTTACGGAGACCTTAACAATGGACTCGAATTTTTATAGTTTTAATTTAGGTTATTTTAGTTACTAATTATACTTTAAATAACATTTAGTAAAATTGTATTCTGTTGTTGTCCAAAAAGTGTGTGATGGATTAGTTTTTTTTTTGTATATTGAACATATTACCGGGAAGGTTTAGCAATAACGGGCCGTCGCCGCATTAAACTGCGCATAGGACACGGACCATAAACAATAGGTGGAGCAAGAGGAATGAAATGATACATTGATACCGACGTGGCGAGCGCCACTCGCACCGCGCCGCCGCTGGGTTGACGACATCGCTGCCTTCGCTGGGACAACTTGAACACACACAACACAGGCTCGACTGCAACGAAGTGTGATGGAGGAGGCCTTTGTCCTAAAATGGATAACCCAAAATAAATAATAATGATAATTTAGAGGTCTGTTCCAGAAGCGTGCCCCTTGGACCCTGCCAATCAAGCGGATTGCAACTTTGGACCAAAGTCGTACCGTTGCTATCGCACCGTAACGTTTCTCACCCTGCAAATTATTTAATTATCTTTTCACAGTCTCTCTGTTTCGCCTTTCTCCCCTTTCTAGAGCAGCAACTGATACAAAGAGGCCTTTACTACCGTCCGAAGGCTCTCGTGGGTAATCCTAATTAAGCTCTGCCCTCGTTGCTCTCTCCCATGACCAAATTTATCATGTTTTATTAGAAGGCTATGAATGATAAAGAAGCGAATGAGGTGTGTAAGGGCCGAGTCATGTAGCACTAGGTTTTGTCTGCCTACTCTGCAAAGGATTTGGTGTCTATAACTTGACGAAAAATCCCTTACGGGATAGGCAGGCACATTGGGTACTTGATCTAATAAATATATTTTATATAATTTCACCTAATAAGTGTAATATTAGCGTTACTGAACATAATATTCACAAGGATCCGTTATATACTACTTTTGTTTTCGATTTAATCTCCATAAGTATGTATAAAAATATAATTTCCGAAAGTATCTCCTGAAGTGCAGCTAAGATATTATGAGCATAAGCGTGAACGAAAACGTAGCAGTATTATAATCCTTTGTTAAACTGTAAGGGTTCTAAGTACATCTCTACATTACACTATCTTTACATTAAAAATGACATTGTTCCAATTATATAAGGGGGGTAGGGCGCGTGAAATAAGCCCGTCTGGGGAAGTATCTCAACCTCACAGAAAACTACAGCCACAGAATAAGTTATTGGAGAGTTGCTGTCCTGCAGGTGATGTGAGATGAGATCAACAGTACGAAGTTGATGTGTCAGCAGCAGAGTCGGCATCCTACAAGTGATAGTTAATGTATTACAAGCGTTCATAGGCTACGGTAATTGTTTTATACCAGGTGGGCCGTATGCTTGTATGCCTCCCGACAAAAAGAGTGTAACAATGTATACGCGCAAAAAATTGAAACTTCCGTAGACAATTTCATATAATTGAATTATGTTTTAAATAATTAGGATAGGCGAAATACTAGACAACGAATATACCTACGTATAGGTTTGATTGTATAGGATATGCAATTTGATCTAACCTGCTTAGTGTGGTTCCGCCACCAATTAGTTCATGTGGCGTAGGCACCCACCGACTACCATTAGTAAATGCAACATGCCGACGCTGCCATGGCTGCTCCGGTAGTCTCTACCTCGGCTGCTGCGTTCGTCCGCCATCTGGATAATCCGCCAGATGGCGGACGACCGCAGCAGCTGCATGAACTAATCGGTGGCTATACCATACTTTTTTTACACTACGTTGGGGGGCACACAAGCATACGCCCCATCTGATGTAAAGCGGGTACCGTAGCCTATTAACGCTTGCGATATATTAAGTATCACTCGCGCAATGCCTCCTTTGCTACTTACACAGCAACTCCTTGGGAGCTTACTGGCGACCTCACTCACACGCAGGAACACAACAACCCTCTAGAGAGTTGTTATTTGCTGTGGTTTTCTGTGAAATGGAGGTACTTCCCCAGATGGGCTGCTTTGATGTGCTCTACCTCTCTTAAATCTCATATACGTTCCGGCATTAGTTTACTACTAAACTATATGTTGACCAATTTAGCTATACCTACTCATGAAATATATATACAAATTGATATACTCTTCGAGTAACAAAATATGCATAATAGTAACGCTAATCCTTCTTCCCCCCTCTAATGGCGGGAAGTTTCACTTCAAAACTAAATAAATAGATGATAAAACTCCGTAATGTAATGTCTATTCTACGACGTAACAGTTAACGCATGATTTAGCAATGAACTTTGGTTTTTATTTACGTAATTAAGCCGGTAATTATTTCACACGCATTTTTTTTTGTAGTATATCAAACTAACTAGAACACAATGTAAAACTGTACACGTAACATCGCACGCGTTGCACCTTTGTTACTGTTTGTTTTTTATATCACAAGGTGATAAACTGACACACGGCCTACCTAATGACGAGCGCGGTGGCACCGTGGTTAGTAACGCTGCTTTGCCACCAGAGCTCTTGGGTTCGTTTTCCGCACAGGACAAACATTTGTGGGCATGAACATTGTCTATTTGTCTTGGTCTGGGTGTTTTTAAGAGGGGTAAGGCGCATCAAAGCAGCCCGTCTGAGGAAGTACCTCCACCTCACATAAAACCATCGTCAAATAACATCTCCGTGGAGGGTCGTTGTGTTCCTGCGAGTGAATGAATTAGGAAAGGATGGAATGTCACAGTACTTCACTATTCCGATACTATATCTATGGCTATGGTGGCGACTTCAGATCAGTCGAGCCGAAGATTATTAGCGTGTTTTTGTTTTTATACAATGTCGGGAGGCATTCAAAATCATACGCCCCACCTATTGTAAAGCAATTACCGTAGCCTATAAACGCTTACAATACGTTACGCATCACTCGCGCGATGTCACCTCTGCTGCTAACACAGCAACTCCTTACAGCTTACCGGTGACCTCGCTCACACGCAGGAACAACACAACTCTCTAGGGAGTTGTTATTTGGCTGCCGTTTTCTGTGATGTGGAGGTACTTCCCCAGAGAGAGAGGCTGCTATGACGCGCCCTACCTCTCTTGTTAGCCACCTTAATCGTAATACTAAAGTAGTAACCAGTTGAGAATGCAACGCAAGCTTGCAATGCCAGAGGAACACCTGGCTCGTCATTATATAACAATTATTTTTTTTTTTATTTGTCGACCATATTGACCATGTTCTTTAAAAGATAGGAACGGTGTTCCTGAACATTCCTATTCTACTTTTTTATGCTGAATCCGAATCTAAAGTCAAAATTCAAATATTCGAAAAAATCGCACACACAGACAACCATATAGAATTCATATAGGAACGGTGTTCCTGAAAAGAAATTATGTGACGCAGCGAAATGATCTCAAAATGGCCGCGAAACGTATTATATAATTCTTCAGCTATCAAGTGATTAATTAAATATTGAATGTAACCGATAGACATGTAACTACAACACCAAACAGTATTCCCCGATTATATTATCATCAGCCTTCCTAATTGCCATGGAAGCAAATTCACAGACGTATTCATGTAAATAAACAATGAAATTCGAACCATTCCATTAACTACATACAGACAAAGCAAAAGCTTGTTAATATGTACACATTGCACTAAATATGTGAATGGTATTCAAAACATTGGATACTGCAATCCCTACAAAGCAAATTGAAATCACTATCGTGCCTTTTCGGTACTTCAATACGGGAGTTAATTAATCTATCGAACGTTCATGAAATAGCGAGCGCAACGTTCCCTCATCGCTCTTGTCTGCTAAGGACTAATTACCAGTTTTGCCACACTATTCATACACCAATCAATATTTATTTTGAAAACGTAACGTGGTTACGGCTTTTCAGGAACACCGTTCCTATATGAAATCTATATGTTTGTCTGTGTGTGCGTGTATCTGTCGCTTTTTTCGAATATTTGAATTTTAATTTCAGATTCGGATTCAGCATAAAAAAGTAGAATAGGAATGTTCAGGAACACCGTTCCTATCTCTTAAGGAACATGGTCAAAATGGCCGACAAATTAAAAAAAATAATTAATTGTTATACTCGTATAATTGATTAGCCAGGTGTTCCTCTGGCAATGCAAGCTTGCGCATTCTCAACTGGTTCTTTATAATAATAATTCTTTATTTTCCAAAAGCCTTACAATACTAAGTATATATATTTATGAGACCTTCCTAGTAAGCTTTTATAAAAGCCAGTGGCAGGGGGTCTCGCTCTTCAAAACATCTTTGTTACGTAGGCCTAAATACTATATTTAACAATTTCCATTGAGCGTGTTATTATCTTTCTGTGTTATTTACCTTTCTGTCAATTAGTATGTGTGTGTGTTTGTGAAAAAGTATGTATGTTTTTGTGTTAGTGTGAGTTTATGTGTGTGAGTCAGTGTGTGTGTGAGGGTGAAATGGTGAATTACATTATGTGTAATATTATGTAACCTCAACCCTACTATTAGATCATTGGGATCGGAGTCCGCTAACTTCTCACTTTCAGCAAGTAAGTAGTGTCTTCCATTGTGTATATTCTTGTACGAGTATATGTGTAAGGGAAGTAAGTTGGTTGCCATATCAGTGTAATGATCCTATTTGTTCCGGTGTCTTAATCATATTGTTATGTCATACTGATGCTCGGTGGTCACGCTAATCTGAGGAGCTCATTGTCACATGCCTGTCAATCTAATAATACTGGAATAATGGCGACCGCACCATATGTATGAATTAAATTTAACTGATTGTTTCATTTTTGTTTATTCCACTGAGGGAGCAAGTCAGTGTATGAGTTATTGTAATTGTAGCCCGTCCGGGGAAGTGTATCCACCTCTCAAAAAACCGCAGCCAAATAACCACTCCCGGAGGATTGTTGTGCTATAGTTGTACAAAGATAGCACAATAACTCTTGAATGTAACAGATGATGAGGACCCTTAGAAGCCCAGAAAAACATAGGAAAAAGATATCGGGATACACGTGAACGACGTCGCGGGGTGCAGCTAATAATTTATATTCGTGTATGAATTATTGTAATTTAAATGAAATAAATAAAGTAGAAAAGATAGCGTGTTCATGAATTTTGTTGTCATAATGATGCTCTGTGGTCACGCTATTATTTGAGCATATCATACATCCCATTGGGGTAGGCAGAGACTGTAGAACGCCAGGTGCATCGATCCAAACATACCCCCTTTTCGCTTTTTCCACACTCATCAATCCCTTCATGCATGCTCTTTGGTTTTAGATGTTCTTTATTTGGCGTGCGTCTAGGTCGACCCCTCCCGTAATCTCCATTATCTCTTGCCTGGTACACTTCTTTCGTAACACTTTTATCATTCATTCTTTCTAAATGACCAAACCATCTCCGCATACCCTTTTCAATTTTTGTCATCATCTTTCATTCCACAAAGCTCTCGTATCGTGCTATTTTTTTACTGTATCAATCATTCTCACTCCACACATACTCCTCAGCGCTCTCATTTTTACGGCGTTCACCCTGCTTTCATGCTTCTTCTGCCATACCCATGTTTCACTGCCGTACATCAATGTTGTTAATACACCCTGAATGATAGTAAGGCGAGCTTTGCTCGATATATTATCACTTGTTACCACAGAGTACAACGCACCATTGATCCGATTTCCTGCTTCCACTCTTCTTTCAATAACGCCCTCACATTTTCCATCTCTCGTAATCATAGAATTAGATAAACAAATTCATTAATTGGTTCCACTTTTTCAACTCCGATCATTATGTGGCAAATAATAACAATATGGATTAAAATACTACTATAGTTCATATATATATATATTTTTTAATATTGTCGGACAAATTACACAGCGCCAACTAGCCCCAAAGTAAGCGAGGCTTGTGTTATGGGTACTAGACAACTGATAAACATACGTAAATACATTTTATTTTTTGTAAATACATACTTATTATACATAGAAAATACCCAGACCAAGACAAACAGACATGTTCATGCACACAAATGTTTGTACTGTGTGGGAATCGAACCCACGAGCGTCAGTGTCAAAGTAGCGTAACAGCGCGTTCAACCACTGCGCCACCGAGCTCGTCGAAATATTCAATCGCTAGGATAATATTAGATAATAATATGTTATTAATCTACTCAAATGAACCACTGTCTAACTAGTTTAAATATTGCATTTAAAGAAAGAAATAAAGAATAAGATAATTTCGCTGCATCACATAATTTCCTTTTAGTATTACGCCTAAGGTGGCAAACAAGAGAGGTAAGGCGCATTAAAGCAGTCCTTTTGGGGAAGTACCTTTCTCCTGAAAAAAAACCTCACAGAGAAACAACTCCCTAGAGGGTTGTTGTGTTCCTGTTGTAAGTGAGGTCATTCAAATAGTTTTTTTTATTATTATTTGCTTCAAATATTGGTACATTGACGATGTTAATATTTTTTTTATACAACGTCGGAAGGCATACTAGCATACGGCCCACCTATTGTAAAGCGATAACCGTAGCCTATGAACGCTTGTAATATATTCAATATCACTCGCGCGATGTCTCCTCTGCTCCTAACACAGCAACTCCTGAGGTTCTGGTGACCTGACCCAAACGCAGGAACACAACAACGGAGTCCTGTATGGGAATCGAACCTAAGAGTGTTGGTGTGAAAGTAGCGTAGCAGCGCGTTTCACCACTGCGCAGCCGAGCTCGTCAATATATAATACTAGTATCATAATAAATTGCCTGAATCGACTCGCGACCCACTGGACCCCTGAAACTCGTATCATCCCGGAATAAAAGTTGTAGATTCGTCACCAATTGAGGTGCCCATTGGCCCCCTGATAGGAGACCAGTCAATATTAATAAACAAAATTGTGTGCCTGTATTCATAGTAATAATTAATGAAAACCATATGATTTGCGAAGATCGCTGATGCCGCTCTTAGACCCGAGTGAGTTGATTATTTGTTAATGTTAATGATTTTGATTAATGTGTGATTTATAAACATTATTTCAAGACTGATTTTTATATCGTAATTAGCTGTGACTTTTAATAAACGTGATATTTATACAATTGTATGAATTTTATTTTTACCTTTAGCACGCGAGACGATTGTTGACTGATTGTACTCTGCGGGAGGGGACGAGTAGGGACCAAAAATATTATAGGGGTCGAGTGGGCACAGGGTACGAGTTTCAGGGGTCCAGTGGGCACGTCCCCGCTGAATCAACATGCAAATTTATTTATACCTACCACATTAAATTAATATAGTATATAATTATTTAATTACTTTGCTTAAAGAAACAGCACATCAATAATTATAATTTATCATTTAAAAATTCTAATATGCCATAGTAAAATTTGTTATACTATACTCACCAACCTACAGCAATTACACTATGAATTCAAAACTTATATTAAGAGTTACTATAAATCAAACCCGCAATATAACATCGTTGAGTATTTCTTAAACTGAACTAGGCTTTCAACACTGCCTCAATTATTCATTTAACAATGCGACATGAAATATACACGCAGTTTAAGCCTCGTATGAATCATAAACACAGAATTGGAGTAAATATAATTGCTTATTTAATTAATCTAATATTAAATCAGCAATTATATTTATACAAATCTTAAATTTCAAAATGATGATATAATCATCTCTCTGACGACGCAGTTCTCATGGAGCTAGATAACATCCGATTATTTTAATCAAGCTTACAGTTTTTGGAATACCATTGCTTGTCATTCACATTTTTCACAACTATTATTGCATTAATAACCAGTCAAAGGAAAATATATACCAATATTTTCGACGAGCTCGGTGGCTCAGTTGCGAATGACGCGACTTTGACACCAACGCTCGTGGGTTCGATTCCCACACAAGGCAAACATTTGTGTGCATGAACATGGCTGTTTGTCTTGGTCTGGATGTTTTAAGAGATGTAGGGTGCATCAAAGCAGCCCGTCTGGGGAAGCACCCTCCACCTCACAGAAAACCGCAGCCAAATAACAACTCCCTAGAGGTTTGTTGTATTCCTCCATGTGAGTGAGATCACCAGTAAGCTCCCAAGGAGTTACTTGTATGCCTCCCGACGTAGTATAAAAAAAAATCAGTTCAATCATTTGTACATTGTTGGTACATTTTGTGCATAAGTTAGTTGTAGTTGAGCAGCGAAGCGGAGTATTCGGTTGAAAGAAAAATTGTGTCCCTGCAATGGGATGAGTAAGGGTTGCTATGGTATAAATTCGTTCGTCCAAAAATTGTGGTTTTTTTATATATCTAGAAAGACACCAGATTATTTCAAATTATCACTTGCTCGGTTGTGAAGAAAATATCGCGAGGAAACCCGCATGTCCAAGAAATTGTATTTCGAAAGACGTGTGACCTAAAAAGTTTGACGGCAGTCGCTCCATGTAAAAAATCTGTATCTTCGCCAAATCCGTGGGCTTAGGTAGCGGACTCCGCTAATCCTAATGGATTAGAAAACGGGATAACGCTACAAAGAACTAGATTTTGCACTTCAAAAATAAAAAACAATCGTTATATTTTTAAGTTCTAAATTAAATATTTGCAAGCAACAACGCAGCAGAATCTGTTTTCTGCGGTATATACGCTAATCTCAAGTACCAGTTTGAATAAATACACACTTTGCATAATCATTCTAGAATAATCAGAGTCTGCTTAGTAGAGATTTTTTAAAGTTGGGAAATATTCGAGACAGGTAAGTATAGCTGATAGAGTAGGACCAGGCGTGTGTTCTATTTTGCTAATGATGTTGCTAAAATTTCGTAGCAGTAACCATTTTAATAAATGGCTCAAGTTATATATATTTTTTAACTCTAAGATAATCTAGTTGAAACAATATGAAGAAACTGATTGACTTATATGCATATTATTATCACATATATAACCTAGCGATGTGACAACACTATACATTGAAGTACATCCCACATCGCTAGGTTTAGGAAGTCAAAATCAATATCGTTAGGAGAGACGTACAAGGCATGTAGAGGTTTTTTACAGGGTAGCTAATGCACTAATGATCAGGTTCCCCTGATGGTGCAAGTGTACATATGTTACGACCACAGCTTACTATCACGCAGGCATGGTTGCCGCCTTAGTAGTGTAAAAAGTCAATCTTGACGAGCTCGGTGGCTAGGTCGTGAATGACACGACATTGGCCCCAACGCTCGTGGGTTTGATTCCCACACGAGACAAACATTTGTTTGCATGAACACGTCTGTTTGACTTGGTCGGAATGTTTTAAAAGAGGTAGGGCGCATCAAAGCAGCCCTGTCTGTCTGGGGAAGTACCTCCACCTCACAGAAAACCGTAGCCAAATAACAACTCCCAAGATGGTTGTTGTGTTCCGGCGTGTGAGTGAGGTCACCAGTAAGCTTCTAAGGAGTTGCTGTGTAAACAGCAGAGGAGGCATCGTGCGAGTGATACTTAATATATTACAAGCGTTAAAAGGCTACGGTAACTGGTTTACATCGGGTGGGCCGTATGGTTGTATGCCTCCCGACGTTGTATAAAAAAATGCTTGTTTGCAAAGGCAATGTCTAGTGGAGTATATAATTTGACCTACACCCGACTACGAGTCACTGTATAATCAATTGACTGCACTGTAATATCTAGGTATGTTATAGATTACATCGGTGTCGGAATGGTTAGCTTTGATAACAAACCTCCGGGGTTTCGATTCCCACACAGGACAAACATTTGTGTGCATGAACATGTCTGTTTGTGTTGTCTGTGGGTTTTATAAGGAGTGGTAGGGTGCATTCATGCAGCCCGTCTAAACAAGAACCTCTACGTTACATAAAACAGCAACCAATAACGACTCCCTAGGGGGTTTTCGTGTTACTGCGCGTAAGTGAGGATACTAGTAACCTCCTAAGGTGTCGCTGTGTTAATAGGATAATGTATTGCCAGCGTGTATAGGCTACTGTAACCACTTCACACCCGGTGGGCCCACGGTGGGACCCTACAAGTCCTTTTGTTGCTAATTCCAATGACAATGCAATTCCAATGTAGAAATTTTGATTAGTATTTCATAATCTCTACGAGGGCTCGATGGCGTCGTTGCCTGTGTCATTCTAACCGTATACACAGTTTTAGTAACGTCGACCGCAGCCTATCTATGGATGGGTTTATCTATCTTGAGTTTCTCCGTGCTCCGGAGGGCACGTTTAGCCGTCGATCCCGGCTGTTGTCGGTAGATGACAGTCGTTAACCTAAGTCAGTGGCACTCGGGCGGCTTGAAAACACTGGCCATCAAACATCCGCATTTGAGCAGCATGGTAGAGTATGCTATAAACCCCTTCAATTGAAGGGAGACCCGTATCCCTGCAGTGGGATGAGTAAGGGTTGTTGGGATGGTGATGAATCTCTACGAGTATAATTTTGTGAACCTGAGATTGCATTCATTATTAGTATAAGGGCTCATGCAGCGCAATGTGCGGAGAAGACTGCAGGACCTCTAGCATTTTCTCTGTTCATGTACAGGCGGGCTTGATGCTGACCCCTGCCGTACACGCACAAAGCAAATCGCCGTAAATAGTGGTTTCGTTAATGAAGAAGCGGTGCATGGTGTATGATGCTGCGACACTCACAGCTTGTTTGTATCATGCTAGTCTTGCTAAGATTTTAACATGCGGCTTTAACAGTACCTCGCTGCGGCGCAAGCTTCACCAGCGGCATCATCAGTCGCATTCCCGCAACCCGTCCCACACACAAACCTGACGCTCCGCATCTCTCTGGTCTAGCCCTCAAACTGGACAATCAGCCATCAGGATCAAACTGACCTAGTATCTACTGTCATAATCTGAGTATCGTAACTCCAATTCCGATGTATCAGAATTGCTTTCCAGAGTAACTCTAGTGATTGATAACCAGAGGGCGATTTGTGTGCAGGTAAAGGGCTATTTCCATAGAGTTCTCGGTTGGTCACATAGCCTACGACGCTTGCAGCACCAGCATCGTTCTAACTTCTTGCAAAAAATCATTATTACATACCAAATAGCACACATGCGTTACGTATACCTCAAACCTATTTCAAAAATTCACCTTCAAAGAACCTAAAAGTTGTTTAAATTACTTCATTAAATATTTACATGGTTTGCCGTCGAAAGTAAAACTTTCATTATATAAGCTCCTTGAAGAATAGAGTGAGAGTAAGGAAATCAATTTACCGATAAGTGAATTAACGAAGTTGAGAGTTGTTTGGCTGTTGGCTCAACTTTTGTAGGGTAGTGTGATAACTGAACGTCGAAATTGGAACTTCGGAAACTCCGATCGTATTCAATCAGTGTCCCGTATGCTGTATACGAGACAATAAATTATTTATAGCAGTAAGTGCATGAAATCGAAGGTGTAACGAAGTTGACTTATTGTATACTTTTAAGCCTCAAAAGGTAAACTCTTATAAGACCGCTTTGTTATCCACTACATTACGCTCGCCAAGCCTCTACCTGGCATGGCTAAATATGTTAACTGAAATTTATATCACTTACTATTTTAGTATTACAACAACACACACAGAGAAAGAGAGACACGAAATATACACTCTCTTCGTCTCCCAAATATACTCGTATATTTAAGAAAAAATAGTTAATCACTCGTATACTAACTGTTGCTTATTAAATAGTATGCATTACAATTATTAATGTCATAGTCAGAGAATGAGGACCTGG
Organism: Pyralis farinalis; assembly: GCA_947507595.1. NCBI lineage: Eukaryota > Metazoa > Arthropoda > Insecta > Lepidoptera > Pyralidae > Pyralis > Pyralis farinalis. The sequence continues at coordinate 27,629,616 of OX382273.1, read as the reverse complement.
TGTCTGTTTCAAACGCCAGTCTTCATATTTAGCATAGATTAACGTGAAAAATGCATGTAAAACAAATTTTTACTACTGTAAAAAAACCAGTTGAGAATGTGCAAGCTTGCATTGCCAATTCAATTATTTTTTTTAATTTGTCGGCCATTTTGACCATGTTCCTTAAGAGATAGGAACGGTGTTCCTGAACATTCCTATTCTACTTTTTTATGCTGAATCCGAATCTGAAGTCAAAATTCGAATATTTGAAAAAAAAAGCGACAGACAAACACACAGACAAACGCACACACAAACATATAAATTTCATATAGGAAAGGTGTTCCTGAAAAAAAATTTGTAATTTTATGTATGGTCTTCGAAATTCTTAGGAAAATTTAGTTAGCGACTCAAATTAATAAAATGTTGTTACTCGTCAAGCAACTCCTAAGAGTTGGTAACCTCACTCTTTCGCAAGAACACAACATCCAGGCAGTTGTTATTCGGCTGCTCTTTGTAGTATTCCTAGAAAGGGGTTTCCACGATGTGGCTGCCGGCTTTATAAAGCGTGAAACCTTATGTGAATATTTTTCTCTTTTGTCGGAACATAAATATAAGTCTCAACTTAAAGCAGTAGTAAAATGTATATAAATTCATAAATAAAGTTATGATAAATTTACTGGTATAAGTAATACCCGAATCACTAACTGAATTTTATTTATAATATTAAGTTGTTCAAAGATTTTAAAAGAAAATTAACTGCAAGGAAAGTCATGATATCTGAAACTGGTAGATTAAAACACAGACAAAAATTCTTGCAACAACCTTGCAACGATAATAGTGAGTAGTTACTTACACTCCCCATTTTGTGTCAGTTGAGGTACTGCAAAGTATTATTTATTATTCATATGAAGCCTTCGAAATATGTCTGAATACAGAGCATGGTTCGGAGACTCGCCAATTAACTACTGTACGAGGTGCCATAAATAGAGGGAGCGTTCTCTTTGGCATATTTTATGGTACTTGACCTTAGTTGTAACTACTGAATGGAGACTAAGTCAGTTAAGTGTTTTCGATTATATTGTGAAATATTTTTCTCTTTTGCCAGTAAAAGAATATAAGTTCTGACTTTAACCAGTGTCTCTCAAAGTCTTAAAACCCCGTAATTAGCAAACAAAAAGTCATCTAAATTCAGTTTATTGTCTGGGATATTACTTCTCTTCTTCTTAGCGTTAACCCGTTTCCTAATCTATTAGGATAGGCGGGGGCCGCTACTAAGCCTAAGGATTTGGCGAAGATACAGATTTTTACATAGAGCGACTGCCGTCAGATCTCTACCAGCCAGAGAGAAAAACTAGATCATTCTTTGGTAAGGTCACACGTATTTTGAAATATAATTTCTTGAACGTGCGTGTTTCCTCACGATGTTTTCCTTCACCGCCGAGCTAGTGACAGTTACAAATATGTACATAAATCTGGTTTTTTATCCACTAGGCTATCACTGCTTAACTTGACTTAATAACTTTTAAAATCTTTGAAAAAAAAAATATTATGTTTATAAGTTAAATTAAGAATGTACAGTAATGTCCGATTACTGTACATTCTTAATTTAACTTATTCTTAATATAAACTATTTGTAGGCAGTTTGATCTAAACTACTTTATGTCCTTCCGCTACTTACTGATTGCAATCTTCTTTAGAAGACCGGATTTTTTTTTGAAAATAGCTACGTAACTATATTTATTCAACTTGGACAGTGCCTTAGTAGCTTAGGAGACATAGGGCTCATTAAAGCAGTTCAACTGGGGAAGTCCTTATAGAAAATAACCCCTGAATGGTTTGTGTGTTGGTTAGTGAAGTTACCAGTAAGCTCCTAAGAAGTTACGAGTACTATGTCACAGCTGCGGTATTAAGGCGCGGGTGATACTTCCTGTGTTGCAACTTGCAAGCCTCCCGAAGTTATACAAAAAAAATGTCCATATGAAAGGTGGCCGTTCGTTCAAAAACAATTCAGTGGAGATTTATTGTGATCATATTTTCGAGCAATATTATTAAGAATCACTTGAGCGTACATTCCTACATTAATAGCTATTATGGGAATAAAAAAGTAATAGTGATAATAAAAGCATGGGGAATTAATAATAGGCTATCGCTATCATTTGACATCATGTTTAAGTTTCTTGGTGCTAATGTCCTTCTAGACCTATGGTCAATTTTTCCGCCACATTGCCACTTCAGCTTGTTAACTACTAGAACTAAGTCGACAACTTTGACTCTCCCTTGATTTTTCTTATACCAAGTGTTGATATCTGTGAAAAGCATTAATATTTTTATTACTTGTAGCGGGCTGGCGACTCGGTACGAAAGGTGCATGCTCGGCACTTTCGACACAGCGAGCCGGTTGCCACGCGCACTCGGCTCCAGTCGTCCCTTGTCGCCCGCTCGAGGTAGGTTCCCCAATTTATGTTAATATAAATATTGAATAACATTGTGTGAGTAAATGACATTTCGTGAAGTCAGGAATAAACAGTGAACTTTCTAACAACTTTCATTCACCTACCCTTCTGCCCAGAACACAGTTACAGTAGACATATATAGACCATACTAGACAATACAAAGACCTAAAATTACTCATTCTGAAAGTCTGAAAATTACCAATACCTTAATAAATTGAAGTAAGTGTTTTACACTACAATTACTTATTTATTTTTTATTTAACCAATAATTATTTTCATAAAAATAAATATTTGCTATTAAGTTCTCGAAAGCACTTATTTACCCACACATCTTATTTTTTTTAGGAAATCAGGTTTTATTATAATATTTTTTCTTTTTAATCTGCTAACCTTTTAGAAATAATCATCAACAACGTTATGCCGAAAAATATTTCCCAAACAAATCGTTAATTCGATATTACTATTAGATTATTATACCTATAAATAAATAAATACCGGTACAATACCAACGATGTCCAATAGTAAAATAAAGATATACCTACATCCACCATTGGTGCTGAATCATCCCCAGACTTTCATTGGCCCTATAATATGCATTTACAAGGAGAATGTGTATGCTCCATGATAGCAGCGCTAAGTGTTGTAAGGTTACGGGGGAGAAAAAAAAAAGGGTTCCTAAATAAAAATAATATAAATCTAATTGAAAACTGATATTTACAAATACTGGAATATAAAAAAAGAGATGAATAGTTTGACTTTAAGGGCTCGTGAGAATGGGTCTAACCACCAGCACACCCGAAGGCGGTTATGTAGTTCGTATAGAGTGGAGGTCACCTTGCGACCCACTACTGCAGGAGACAGAGACGCTCACGTTCTTTGTTAAAGTCAACTTTATATGGAATACTGAGGTTCCAAAATGATCCGCTGAAGACGCTATGTTTCTCATACATTTATCGCAAACGCAGTACCTTGTAACGCAAATCTAAAACTCACACAAGGCAATCTACCGAGACCTGTGATATCTTCGAGGTTATTGTTGTTACTGGCTTTATACCGGTGACTGCAATGTTACCATTATTATATAATAAGCAATAACTATGTTTTGGCAAGCACCATACTTCTTAGCGTTCTAAGGTCATTAGACATCGTCGTGGGAAATAAGATGAAGCGGCAAGTTATTCTTGTGCAATTAGAAGCACTTGCTCTAGATGTCGGCAGAGAATGTTAATGCGGTTTTCAGTACTTTAGCAGAGTAATAAAGTTTATTGGCATTAACATACTCGTACTAGAAATGAAGATACTTTAGCCTGAATAGAAGACGTTAATATTTCATTTCAACGCAACTAGATATTTAATTTAATAATTGATATGTATTTAGATATGTAATGATGTTTATTTTATATATATAATATAATATATATTTGTTTTTCTTATTTCCCTATATTTCGGCGACAACGCGACGTTGCAGACGCAACGATCACAGGATGACATGAAGTATTGGTAATATATATGTATATATAACCAGCGACTCGTCCCGGCTTCGCACAGGTAGATAGATAGCATGAAAGAAATAAACAATGGAGAACCGATGATACGATTTTGCTTAGTAACTAAATGGTGGCCAATAAGTCAAGAATAAGAGCGGCGCGTGCTACTTTACTTCCGACCCTTATCGGGTTCATGGATCAACATCGCGTCAGTAGGCTCGATATTTAAATGGCAGTAGGCTCGATATTTAAAGGCAGTAGGCTCGATATTTAAATGGCAGTAGGCTCGATATTTAAATAGCTGTAGGCTCGATATTTAAATGGCAGTAGGCTCGATATTTAAATGGCTGTAGGCTCGATATTTAAATGGCAGTAGGCTCGATATTTAAATGGCAATAGCCTCGATATTTAAATGGCATTAGCCTCGATATTTAAATGGCAGTAGGCTCGATATTTAAAGGCAGTAGGCTCGATATTTAAATGGCTGTAGGCTCGATATTTAAATGGCAGTAGGCTCGATATTTAAATGGCAATAGCCTCGATATTTAAATGGCATTAGCCTCGATATTTAAATGGCAGTAGGCTCGATATTTAAATGACAGTAGGCTCGATATTTAAATGCCAGTAGGCTCGGTATTTAAATGGCAGTAGGCTCTATATTTAAATGGCAGTAGGCTCGATATTTAAATGGCAGTAGGCTCGATATTTAAATGGCAGTAGGCTCAATATTTAAATGGCAGTAGGCTCGATATTTAAATGGCAATAGCCTCGATATTTAAATGGCATTAGCCTCGATATTTAAATGGCATTAGCCTCGATATTTAAATGGCAGTAGGCTCGATATTTAAATGGCAATAGCCTCGATATTTAAATGGCATTAGCCTCGATATTTAAATGGCATTAGCCTCGATATTTAAATGGCATTAGCCTCGATATTTAAATGGCAGTAGGCTCGATATTTAAATGGCAATAGCCTCGATATTTAAATGGCAATAGCCTCGATATTTAAATGTCATTAGCCTCGATATTTAAATGGCATTAGCCTCGATATTTAAATGGCATTAGCCTCGATATTTAAATGGCATTAGCCTCGATATTTAAATGGCAGTAGGCTCGGTATTTAAATGGCAGTAGGCTCTATATTTAAATGGCAGTAGGCTCGATATTTAAATGGCAGTAGGCTCAATATTTAAATAGCATTAGGCTTGATATTTAAATGGCAGTAGGCTCTATATTTAAATGGCAGTCGGCTCGATATTTAAATGGCAGTAGGCTCAATATTTAAATGGCAGTAGGCTCGATATTTAAATGGCAATAGCCTCGATATTTAAATGGCATTAGCCTCGATATTTAAATGGCATTAGCCTCGATATTTAAATGGCAGTAGGCTCGATATTTAAATGGCAATAGCCTCGATATTTAAATGGCAATAGCCTCGATATTTAAATGGCATTAGCCTCGAAATTTAAATGGCATTAGCCTCGATATTTAAATGGCATTAGCCTCGATATTTAAATGGCATTAGCCTCGATATTTAAATGGCAGTAGGCTCGGTATTTAAATGGCAGTAGGCTCTATATTTAAATGGCAGTAGGCTCGATATTTAAATGGCAGTAGGCTCAATATTTAAATGGCATTAGGCTTGATATTTAAATGGCAGTAGGCTCGATATTTAAATGGCAGTAGGCTCTATATTTAAATGGCAGTAGGCTCGATATTTAAATGGCAGTAGGCTCTATATTTAAATGGCAGTAGGCTCGATATTTAAATGGCATTAGGCTTGATATTTAAATGGCAGTAGGCTCAATATTTAAATGGCATTAGGCTTGATATTTAAATGGCAGTAGGCTCTATATTTAAATGGCAGTAGGCTCAATATTTAAATGGCATTAGGCTTGATATTTAAATGGCAGTAGGCTCGATATTTAAATGGCAGTAGGCTCTATATTTAAATGGCAGTAGGCTCGATATTTAAATGGCAGTAGGCTCGATATTTAAATGGCAGTAGGCTCTATATTTAAATGGCAGTAGGCTCGATATTTAAATGGCAGTAGGCTCTATATTTAAATGGCAGTAGGCTCTATATTTAAATGGCAGTAGGCTCGATATTTAAATGGCAGTAGGCTCGATATTTAAATGACAGTAGGCTCTATATTTAAATGGCAGTAGGCTCTATATTTAAATGGCAGTAGGCTCGATATTTAAATGGCAGTAGGCTCGATATTTAAATGGCAGTAGGCTCTATATTTAAATGGCAGTAGGCTCGATATTTTAATGGCAGTTGGCTCAATATTTAAATGGCATTAGCCTCGATATTTAAATGGCAGTAGGCTCGATATTTAAATGACAGTAGGCTCGATATTTAAATGCCAGTAGGCTCGGTATTTAAATGGCAGTAGGCTCTATATTTAAATGGCAGTAGGCTCGATATTTAAATGGCAGTAGGCTCGATATTTAAATGGCAGTAGGCTCAATATTTAAATGGCAGTAGGCTCGATATTTAAATGGCAATAGCCTCGATATTTAAATGGCATTAGCCTCGATATTTAAATGGCATTAGCCTCGATATTTAAATGGCAGTAGGCTCGATATTTAAATGGCAATAGCCTCGATATTTAAATGGCATTAGCCTCGATATTTAAATGGCAGTAGGCTCGATATTTAAATGGCAATAGCCTCGATATTTAAATGGCAATAGCCTCGATATTTAAATGGCATTAGCCTCGATATTTAAATGGCATTAGCCTCGATATTTAAATGGCATTAGCCTCGATATTTAAATGGCATTAGCCTCGATATTTAAATGGCAGTAGGCTCGGTATTTAAATGGCAGTAGGCTCTATATTTAAATGGCAGTAGGCTCGATATTTAAATGGCAGTAGGCTCAATATTTAAATAGCATTAGGCTTGATATTTAAATGGCAGTAGGCTCTATATTTAAATGGCAGTCGGCTCGATATTTAAATGGCAGTAGGCTCAATATTTAAATGGCAGTAGGCTCGATATTTAAATGGCAATAGCCTCGATATTTAAATGGCATTAGCCTCGATATTTAAATGGCATTAGCCTCGATATTTAAATGGCAGTAGGCTCGATATTTAAATGGCAATAGCCTCGATATTTAAATGGCAATAGCCTCGATATTTAAATGGCATTAGCCTCGAAATTTAAATGGCATTAGCCTCGATATTTAAATGGCATTAGCCTCGATATTTAAATGGCATTAGCCTCGATATTTAAATGGCAGTAGGCTCGGTATTTAAATGGCAGTAGGCTCTATATTTAAATGGCAGTAGGCTCGATATTTAAATGGCAGTAGGCTCAATATTTAAATGGCATTAGGCTTGATATTTAAATGGCAGTAGGCTCGATATTTAAATGGCAGTAGGCTCTATATTTAAATGGCAGTAGGCTCGATATTTAAATGGCAGTAGGCTCTATATTTAAATGGCAGTAGGCTCGATATTTAAATGGCATTAGGCTTGATATTTAAATGGCAGTAGGCTCAATATTTAAATGGCATTAGGCTTGATATTTAAATGGCAGTAGGCTCTATATTTAAATGGCAGTAGGCTCAATATTTAAATGGCATTAGGCTTGATATTTAAATGGCAGTAGGCTCGATATTTAAATGGCAGTAGGCTCTATATTTAAATGGCAGTAGGCTCGATATTTAAATGGCAGTAGGCTCGATATTTAAATGGCAGTAGGCTCTATATTTAAATGGCAGTAGGCTCGATATTTAAATGGCAGTAGGCTCTATATTTAAATGGCAGTAGGCTCTATATTTAAATGGCAGTAGGCTTGATATTTAAATGGCAGTAGGCTCGATATTTAAATGACAGTAGGCTCTATATTTAAATGGCAGTAGGCTCTATATTTAAATGGCAGTAGGCTCGATATTTAAATGGCAGTAGGCTCGATATTTAAATGGCAGTAGGCTCTATATTTAAATGGCAGTAGGCTCGATATTTTAATGGCAGTAGGCTCAATATTTAAATGCTAATACATTGCGTTTTTGGTGAGTAAGGGGATGTTTATGCGCCGTATCGTGTTACCCGCGTCTTCGCCCGTGTGGTCAAAGGGAAACACTTGAACAAATATGTTTTCCTGTGGGAGCAAGATATTTTGCCGAGGTAAAGTAGCCTATATCACTATCGGGCCCTGTACGCAAAATAAATCTCCATACAAAAAAACTACTAATCAATCCGTCGCTCCGTTTTGAAAAAGGACTAACCGATAAATAAAATACACTTTAACATTGATAATAGTGCGAATCCCTCTAAGACATTTGGACTTTAGGACTCTATGAATTCTATGATTCTCTACGCTCTAGATCTATTCCACAGAAGCCGTGCATTTGGGGTGGAAGTTCTTGTATGGTGGAAATAGTAGATGAATAGCCGCTGATACGTAAAAGCGAAATAAACCATCCATACTTTCAGATTAATAATATTAGTAAGATTATAAAAGGCTATTAATTAGAACTTTAGTTTATATGCTAAGAATTTCTTATTTTTTATAGAGCATTTAAAGTTTTAAATAATAGAATGTATTTTTAATATTATATCATCATTCTTAGGTTCCTGTCTATGTTCAACAGTATTATAGACTACAAGTTTTACCCTCACAACGCGGATTTTTTCTTAGTTTTAGCATTTACCGTTGCAGTGCCTTCCAAAAGTGCATACAAGATATACAATCTCATTCGCTTGTTCCAACACGTCGTCAACCGTAGTGCTTGCATTCGTTCTGGTTGGTTGGTGTTGGAGTAAGAGATCGCTCTGCACTACCTCTCTTTCAACAACACATCATTTCCAAAAACGAGCAGGCGAAATAGTTTTAACTACTGTTACTATGTATTTACGCCAAATCTCGTGCGGGGTAGGCAGAGAGAACTGAGCGCCACGTGACTTAGTCCTTACGCAATATTCATAGCTCTTTTCATGCACGTTCACCGGTTTCTAAGACTCCAAAGTTATACTATCTGAAGAATTGTTGTATTGTGTGTGAGCCTGCAAGTGAAACCTCACTCGCGGACTACTCAATCACTTACTGCTAACTAGCAGTAATCTCTTGGAGTTATGACCCATTAGCAGCAAGACAAAGCGGGAACGATTTTTTTTTATATTGTTAGCGTTCATAGGCCTTGGTAACCACTTTACGTCACACAGTTGTATTTATCCCGATATTGTATAAAAATAACTATTTCTAATTAAAAGAAACTATTATTTTTCTAAGTATAAATAGTAATTAAAAACTTGTTCTGATCCACCGTAGGTACGTATGGAGCTTGTCTTGTTACAATCAAGCTATAATTAAACCCTTTGGATCAACAACCTTTGTCCAGCGTTCCTCACACAATCGGAAATAGAATGTAATACTCATTCCATCAAATAGATTTTACTTAAATATGTTGTACATCGTCTTACTAGGACTACTAAATCTATTGTTGTAAATTGTATTTGAGTCTACAATAAATTGCCTGAAACAGTTATGTCCAATCCTGACAATGTCTTCAAAAAGCATATCAGAAATACTCTTTGTAAAAGGGCTTATTATAGAATCGATAAATATCTAATACCACAGATGTCTGAAAATGATTTAGCACATGTATATATTATTTTATTATGATTATATTTTATCACTCAACATCATCCTTATTATTGTATTGTTATACTGACTTAGATTTATTGTAATATCAAGCAAGTTTCTTTTGGTGTTTCTTTTTCGCCAATGGTCATTTCCGAAATGCTGGTAATTCAAAAAAGAAAAACGGAAACTATGAAAGCTTAATAAAATACAATAAGTTTATTCTAAACATGTGAGATATTCTCGGTAAGTGCTCGCGAGGGCCCAATGGCAAATAAAGAATTTTTATCTTTATCTTTACTGCTGTGGAATGAATGTTTCACGTTTACCTCTCTGCACTAGAATTGTTACAAAAACAATATTGTTTTTTTTTTACAGTAGCGAAAAACATACAACTCTGCTCTACTCGGCTCTAACACCATTTTCTGATAAAACACCGTCAATTTGATCATGAGAGGTAAGTTTTAACCTTCCTCGACTCCTAAATCTGTTTCGTAATTCTTTACGACACAAATTTTGCGCAATGCTCGCATTTCCACCGCCTTTACTCTACTTTCATGCTCTCTCTGCTATGCCCAGCTTAAAATTATACTTAGTATTTATTTCCTTGCCAGTAGATAAATAAATAAATAAATATAAATATTGTCGGACAAATTACACAGCGCTACCTAGCCCCAAAGTAAGCGAAGCTTGTGTTATGAGTACTAGACAACTGATAAACATACGTAAATACATTTTTTTTTTGTAAATACATACTTATTATACATAGAAAATACCCAGACCAATACAAACAGACATGTACATGCACACAAATGTTTGTACTGTGTGGGAATCGAACCCACGAGCGTAGGTGTCCAAGTAGCGTAACAGCGCGTTTCACCACTGCGCCACCGAGCTCGTCAATACATACTTTATGCATAACATAGAATTTACAAAAAGGCTATAGAATCTTAATATTCTAAAAGAGGTTATAAAACTGAAATTCACGCTGACCTACGCTATTTGACTGTTTCCATTTCGAATAAAAAATTCGCCATATTGTCCCACCAAATTCATTTTCTCTCGGAAATAGCTCAGACAAAAGAATGAATTCGATGTATGCACACAGACCTCTTAATATCCATTTTCAATTTATTATACACGGAATGTAACGATTTAAACCTTATGACTAGGGAATATATACTATAATTACGCGTTTTTCAACGGTATAATTGACTTTGTTGGTGTGTAATAATGAACAAACTGACCTATGCAGGTAATTTATGAAAATGTAAGCACCAAATTAAGGGTATTTAGTGAAAATTATGGCGAGAATTGTTCGAAGTAAGAGTAAGACTGACAGCAAAGTTAAAGTTGTCGGCCTGAAACGTACAGTCCACGTAACTAATTATGCATTAAATGTGTTTGCGGACAAGGAAAACCGCGATAAACTTGTGTCTGTAATAGAGGGTATTTTAGCTAAAGTATCTGACGTGGGGCGGCTTAACTTGGTCGAATTTAATTCCATAAAGACACAAGTTTGCGCGTTCACCGCTAAGAAAACCCCATTTACTGTGGTTTCTGAATTCCAGAACACACCTCTTACTATCGCCAACAGCATTAGGATGCTTGACGTCGAGATCTCCAGTGACGTCCAATATCGCAGTCAACTGGAGGAATAGATCAAGCTGACGTCCAAAAACCTCGATGTGCTCAACAGAGCAAAGCAGTGCTTCAGCGTGGGACAAAGACTTATATAAGTCTCAAGTCAGACCGCACATGGAGTTTTTTACAGTATGTTTGACACATTACCGGAAACGTATAAAAAATCGCGGACGTAAACGCAACTCATCAACTAACTACTAGTTGATGACTTGCGACATCATCGCCCGCGATTTTTTTTTTTTTGATTATTCCCCCACCCCCAACCTTGTGACGGCAAAGTCACTATTTGTTATAGTTCCCGTTACTTGCGTCTACAATATACAATGTTAGTGTAATGTAGATGTTATTATAACATGTGCATGGTCTCGGATATGCAATGTAAGCGATTACACTAGTATATAAACGCTTGCAACACGAAAAGCATCGCTCGCGCATTGTCGCTTTTGCTTCACCGCCTCTGCTAAATGACCCAAATGACGGAGTCCAGAATAATAGAGAGTCTCTTTTCAGCTTAGGGTACGATGCGGTTGGCATATCTAATACAGATTAAAGTCCCTCTTATAATCTAATACATATAAAAAAAAATTAGTTGTCTGTAAAGTCGGTTTAAGGACGATAATTTTACGTGATAACGTCATAAGAAAACATTCAACAGTTGACAAAACAGTTCACGTGTAGGTTGTGTGCTGCCGCTGTCTCTCTGCTACTCGGACGCATCGGCCGATGGAGTGGAAGAGAGATAGATGCGTCACAAGCCGAACGCTTAGGCCGATCGTGCCTCTCTATCGCTTGTTCCGCGCTCTCGCTTGCACGTGACAATGAGTCATGCTTTTTCGTGCGTGCACCCGGCATTCATCGATTTATAAGACGTTATCACGTCAAAAATCATTCAGACACAAAATAGGCATTCAGACAACGCAGAGAATAAAGAATCCGCAATAAAACGAAGCTGCTCGGCCTGAAGAGACGCATGCCGACTGTCGGCAGGCGACGCTATAAGGGATGAATGTATGATAGTTAAAATATCTTTTAAGATGTATTTGGTACCTGAAACTAAAACTAAATGACTTCCCCACTAACCTAAAGACGATTGGAGATTGATTCATTGACATCTGAGTTATACCTGAAATAGCCAATAATACAACAATTGTCAGTTTATATAACGTATACGGGTTTGTAACTGTGACTATAATAGTCTACATGCTAGGTATATATAATAATATCATGTAGTCTGAGAGTATAGAACGTCGAAATGGGCGTAGATGAAGAAGTTATAGGTATAAGTATGATCATCGGTAATGGGGTCAGATAGTATGGCAGAAGATGTATGAAAGCAGGGTGAACGCCGTAGAAATGCGAGCGCTGAGGAGTATGTGGAGTGGAGTGGAATGAGAATGGTTGATAGAATAAATAATAGCACGATACGAGAACTTTGTGGAATGAAAGTTGATGTAGTGACAAAAATTGAAAAGGGTATGCTGAGATGGTTTGCTCATTTAGAAAGAATGAATGACAAAAGAGTTACGAAAGAAGTGTATCAGGCAAGAGTGAATGGTGATATCAGGAGGGGCCGCTCTAAACGTACACATAGAGATCAAATTGGTGATGTGTTGAAAAAGGGCCAAATCTAAAGTACCCAAAACCGAAGAGCATGTATTTAAGGTTGATGAGTGTGGAAGAAGCGACAGGGGTATATTTGGATCGGTGCACCTGGCGTTCTATAGTCTCTGCCTACCCCAATGGGAGACAGGCGTGATGGTATGTATGGGTTAGTTAGCTGTGCGTTTGAATGTCCAATTACAGGTTCAGAGATTATTGTCCAAGTGGAAACATAGATAATCGTTGATTAGCTTTAAGTGGGCATATAGTAGTAATTGTCTATCTATCAAAAAATTTCTAAATAAACTGGTTGCACTCCGCGAATTCAAAAGCGCGTATCCCGGTATCCCATAGGAACTGCTTCCTTTCTTTTTCAACGACTTCTAAGGGTCGTATAGCAATGTTGAATAGCCTTTTGCAAGAATTAGACTATTAAATGCAAAATCCCAACTATCCGGATCCGGATAATCCGAGGTAGCTCCAGAGATTAGAACATTCAAACAAACAAACTCCTCCGCTTTATATATCAGTATAAATGTCTATGGCAATACATATCGACTCTTTGCAAATGGAATTTAAATGGAGTAAGTATTACTATTGTTTTGTATATTAGAAAAAAAAACAGTATTTTTTTTATTTGGCAGACGTTTACGTAATGTCATTTCAGATATTATTTTTATGAATAAGTATTGATTTGTGTATTTCTGTATTTTATTTACATCTGCAATAGCGTACAGTTATAGAACATCAATAGTATTATAAAAACTGTAAGTATTTTTTTACAACTTTGGTTTTTTGAGCCTAGAATCGTGGTATATTTGGTATTTTGGGACAGAGATAGGAAATTTCAAACCTCTTTACACCAGTGCATTCTCAATGCTTTCAGTAGCGACTTCTTCTTCTTAGCGTTAACCCGTTTCCTAATTCATTAGAATTGGCGAGGTCCGCTACCTAAGCCTATGGATTTGGCGGAGATACTGATTTTTACATGGATTGTTTAACCTGTAATGATTGCTTTAAGACCTCCACAACCAATAGAGAAGACCTGACTTTACTCAGGTAAGGTTTAACATATTTTTAACGCTTGTTTGCCACCTTAGTTGTGGTAAACAAGCGTACGGCCTGCCTGATGGAAAGCAATTATCGTAGCCTATGTGCATTTACAACACCAAGGGTCTCACTCTTGCGTTGCCGACCCTGTAAAAACTTCTTCACTCCTTTCCCAGGAAAAACCTCAGTAGGGAGCTCATTCCACAACTTTAGAGTACACGGTAGAAAACTTCTCTGCAACCGCACAATACGTGACCATTGCGACTCCAGGGTATGAGGATGAACTCCCAGCCATCGGCGAAAGGTGCGATTGTAAACTGAGGCTGTTGGCATCATGTCGAACAACTCGTCGAATCACAACCCATTATACAATCAGTAGAACATGAAAAGGGAGCCCAACTTTTTTCTTAAACACAGGGGGTTCATTGCCATGTGTCACTTTAGGATCATCAAAGACCTTCACAGCTCGTCTTTGCACCGAGTCACAAGGTCCTAGGTAGCATCCTGGTGACTACAGTACTACATATGCGGTTTGACTTGAGACGAGCTGAAGTACTGTTTGGCTCTGTTGAACACACCAAGTTTCTTGGACACCAGCTAGACTTTCTTTTCCATGTAACTGCAGTACTGAACATCGCTGGAGATCGCATGTCATACATGTCTTTCGAAAAATAATTTCTTAGACGTACGGGTTTGCTCACGATGTTTTCTTCACCGCCGATCAAGTGATAATTACAAATGTGTGCACATAAATCCGTTAACACGAATTAAGTAGTACATGCCAGGATTCGAACTAGAGACCAGTTGGTCAATAGGCCGCTTCTTTATCTACTGGGCTATCACTGCTCTTTTCTACAGCAGCATCAGCAAAGATTTGGCCCCTGATAATTGAGCTTGGCAGCATCGGCCAAATGTAACACAGAGAGCGGTAGAGAAAGCTATGGCGTACCGCTCTCTGTGTTACATTTGGTTACTTCATTGAACATTCTGTTTCTTGCAGTAAATCCATAAAGTTATAGATTTACTGCAAGAAACAGAATGTTCAATGGAGATTTTGACAAGGACGAGCGCCTGTATACGTTGAAAGATAAACTAGCATACGGTCCACCAGCTGTGAAGTGGCTACCATAGCCTATAAATACTTGCAATACACGAAGTATCGCGTTGTTCACCCCGCTGCTAACGAAACGTACACCTGATGAACCTCTTCGTGACGTCATTCACAAGTACAACAATCCTGCAGAGAGATATAGCCTTGATTGCTGTCTTCTGTGAGGTGGAGGTGCTTTTCCTGTCGGGCTACTTCGTAGCGCTCTACCTCCCTTATACCAGAGCCTCGTTTGTTGATTAACAGGGTACACTACGTGTATCCTACATATAATATACATATATAGTATTCAGGCCAGGTATTGCCATGCGGTATAGGCAGAGAGAACCGAGTGCCATAAGTTACGGTCCTTACATACCTAGCACATTTTATCATTATAATATAACTTAGCATTCATAGCCCTTTTCATGCATGCTCGCCGGTTTTTGGGGCTCCTGATATCACCTCCTGATAAGACACTATCAATTTGGCCACTGTAGGCAAGTCTTGGCCTTCCTCATCTTACTACTTTTGTGTTGTATATCTGCTTTGTTATTCTTTCGTCCTGCATTCATGTTTTTATTATCGACGCTTCATCTATGAAACGTCTTTTTACTTTAACTTTTTTTGTCGGGTGTAAGTACTTCCCCAAATGGGCAGCTTTATTGTGCCCTACCTCTCTTAAAAATACACAGACCAACACAGATAGACATTTTAATGGATGTAAATGTTTGTCGTGTGTGGGAATCGAACCCACGAGCGTTGGTGTCAAAATAGTGTTACTAACTACTGCGCCACCATAAATAATAAGATAAAATCAATATTGTTGATAAATGACAAGAAATAAATATATCTATTGATGACTGTACTTCACTTCAAAACGTCCAAAATATCAATATTGTCAGATAAATGACAAGAAATAAATATATCCATTGATGACTGTACTTCATTCACTTCAAAACGTCCAAAATATGAAATAGTCACGAAGACGATTTACTAGCAAATCGTTTTGCCACTAGATATTTTTTACCTAAAATACGTTTTAACATGTGGACGTTCTGCCAACAATGTAGTTTTCCCTTAAAGACCTTCTGATTCGGAGGGATAAAAAGCGTTTATTACGAGTATGATGAGTACCGGCTAAAGTATTAAAGGTGGTCTGTATACTATATTTATGAGTTATTACTTGGAGATATTATATTACTTCCCTATGACTCATAAATATAGTGTTTTATTACGCATCTATACTAAAATTATTGTTTTTTTATTCTTCGCCGGGAGGTATACAAGCATACGGCCACCTGACGTAAAGCAGTTACCGTAGCCTATTAACATAAGTCTATTAATTATGTGACCTCACTCACACGCAGGAACCACAACAACCGTCTAGGGAGTTGTTATTTATCTGCGGTTTTCTGTGAGGTGGTGGTACTTCCCCTGGCGGGCTGCTTTGATGCGCCCTATCTCTCTTAAAACATCCAGACCAAGATAAGGCCAACATTTGTGTGTGCATGAACACAAATGTTTGCCTTATATGGGAATCTAACCTACCAGCGTTGGTGTCAAAGTCGCGTCATTCACGACTGAGCCACCGAGCTCGTCAAAATCCCTTCGCTCGCCAAAATCGAACACGGTTGTGTTTACACATCTGAACGTAAAATGACGTCGAATTCCTACATTGGAGAGTAAAGCGGCGGAAATTTCCAGAATAACAAGGAGTCGTTTCTCCAAACACTCGAGCATCACATCGCATGGCTGATTTCTCTATGGAAAACGTTCCCCGCACAATCCTTATTGCCGGTTTAATGTTACTCGGGCGCTTTTCAAAAATATTTTTCTTTGAGTTTCTATGGCCGTGTTTAGATAAAATTCTACTATAAAGTAAAGGTTATGTGGGATCATAAAATTTTAAAAGTGTATAGCACTTTACATCCGCCATCCGCCAAAAGAAATATAACAGATTAAGATAATATGTTGTGTTTAGTCTCTTATGAAATGTGATAATGAGCATACATACATATCATCAAGCCTGCCGCTCATTGGGGTAGACAGAGACTATGAAATGTCAGATGCACCGATCCAAAAATACCACTTTCGCTTCTTCAACAATGAAACGTAATTCTTAAATTTCTTTTTTTATGATAATTCTTAATTTTATTTCTTTCTAATGGACATAATCTGAAAATATGTAGGTATACGTTTATTGCCCTCAAAATAATTAAAATAAATAAAAAGTTAAATCTCAAAATGGTATACAAAAATTACACACATTATTATATAATATATAATGTCAGTTATGTATAGCCATTTGTAATTTCAAAACATATACCTGTCTAATATATTTACATGTGACATTGGCTACACAAAATCTACATTTTAGTTCTATTGCATAAGTAATCTATTAATTTAATTTTGATGAGCGGAGTGGTCAGTAACGCTACTTTGACACCAAGGCTCGTTTGTTCGATTCCCACATTGGACCAAGATTTGTGAATGAAAATGTCTCTCTTGGTGGTGCTCTTAAGACAGGTAGGGCGCATCGAAGCAGCCCGTTTGAAGAAATATCTCTAACTGAGCAAATCGCATCCAAATAACAACTCACGTCTGCGAGTGAGTGAAGTTATCAGTATGCTCCTACGAAATTGCAGCAGAGGTGGCAACGCGCGAGCGGTACTTAATGTATTGAAAGTGTTCATAGGGTATGGTAACCAGTTTACATCAGGTGGGATGCTTGCTTGTGGCATATGAGCATGTTTCCCATCCCACCTTACGTTGTATAAAATATATTTATTTATCATTTACAATAATCTTATACCTAATAACATTGAAGTCCTCTTTACACCTTTTTAGTGAGCATTTACTGTCGTAGCAGGCTTTTCGTATTTTTCATGTACAGCTAAGAGCAGATCTACGCTTAACACTCAAAGTATTATTGAAACACTTTGAACGGTATAAGAACGGTACAAAGGTCAAAGTGTAAAGCTTGAGCTGTACTTAACTGTACCTACCGCTCACAGATGGGTATGGCAGAAGAAGCATGAAAGTAGCGTAATTGCTGTAGAAATGAGAGCCCTGAGGAGGAGTTAGGACGATCGATAGAGTCAGAAATAACACGACATGAGAACAATGTAGAATAAAGTTTAAATTAGTGACAAATATTGATCTCTGAGATAATTTAGGACATTGGAAAGAATTGGAAAGAATGGATGACAAAAGAGTTACGAAACAAGTGTAACAAACAAGAATGAGTGTAAATTTCGGCTGGGGCCACCCTAGACGCACACATTCGATGAAATAGGAAAGTGATCCAAATCAAAAACCCCCGAATCTGACGAGCACGCATGAATAGGCTGAGATATGTTTGGATCGGTACCCATGGCGCACCATAGTCTCTGTCTACCCCAATAGGTCATGGTGTGTATTGTATTACTGAGTATTTGTATGAGACATATATTCGGTAGGCGGTAATCTATAATAATTAGCGAGGTGGGTTGGTATCCAGTTCGGTTTCGTTCTACATATTGTTTATTCTTTTAACAGTATTGTTTAACAAGGAGACGGGTTATTTACATATTGAATACTTATGTGAAAAGTTTCAATGTCGTGACATTGATAGTCGTCTGCGTTCTACTATTACCTGTGAGACCCCGTTATATACGTTTTCCTATACATTTCTTGGCGGAAAAGCGGCCCACGGGTAATGAAAGATTAAACCTTTGCTGTGCGTTCCTATGCACACTAGAAATCTTTCTGCAATGTATAATCTTGCACATTAGGTTATCTCCCACCATTGGATCGTTTAATCTGACTTTGAAAAACTCTCACGACGATCTTAGTGCTTCAAACTGATTTTTCTTAGTTAATTAAGTACCTTTTTCACTCTGGGATGATATATTTTTTATTATTTTTTCTATTATAACACGTTAGTTTGTTTTGAATATTTCAATTAATTTATTCTAATATAATCTATTTCGTTTATGTCTTCATTCAGACATTAATCATTCATTTATTTTATTGTACGAACTAACTTCCTAGACACTCGCCTACCAAGTTTTAATTATGCGTTTATAGGTTGATTGATTTTCAGTTTCATTTTAAAGTACATTTTTTGTTATTTTATGTACAACAAAGATATAACTACATTGATCGAGTCATATGGCGCTCGGTACACGCTGCCTACCTCGTAAGGGATTTGGCGTGAAGTTATATATAGACAGAAATATGTAACAAACAAACGTAAACTAACAACTAGCTACTTTGTAGCTTTGTAACTTTGTATCATACTGTATCTGGTTGTTAATCGGAAAGAAGTAGCATATGCAAGCTAATTGGCTTCGTATCTAAGTGGCAAGCCACTCGCATGCCTACAACAGTACTATCATAACTCTATAAAACATATGTATAGATAGATATGGATATGTATTTGTGTATACTAGCACCTAACATAATAAATATCTAGTACATAAAAATATTATGATTGTAAACGAAGAGCGGAGTTTCATAATACTGGCAATTTGTTTACCTGAAAGGAAACTCCAAACAGCCATTTCTACATGTAAGAAACTACAGATAGGTACTGCAAAAAAAACATTTTTTTATAACAACTTGAATAGCTACGTTCTATACGATATCTGATAAAAAGACCTATACACGGACGTTTTGGGCTTAGCCGACTGCCTAGACGTGGCACTATTCCTGACTTGTCAATGACATCACAAGAATGCCGTTCATAAGTATTTCTGAGCAGTGTTGAATAAATGAATTAATATAAGACTATCAAGACAAATCAAATCATAACTAAGTAATATCATCTGTAAAAAGTTTGAACATTTGGTGTTCCGAAAAACTCCCTTCATTGGCATGTTGGTTTTTCCCGGAACTTTCAATACAGAGTTTGTTTTAGGAGTTTGTGATTTATGAAAACCTGCGGAATCTATAATCAGTTTCTTACCTGAATAATTTATTGAACATTTCTTTTAGGATTATTGAATTCGGCTATGTTAGAATGAATGTAAAAATCAAGAGTAATTAAGAGTTTTGTTTAAATATTTTAATTACTTTTCGTAGTTCGCAATTTTATGCGAATTTTTAAAATAGGTTTTTTCTTCTTCTCAATTAGACAAATTAAATTAGACAAATGGTTTAATCATTATTTAAATCTAATTATTTTATATTTATTTTTTTGTGTATTACTTATAAGAGTGTGTATACATCTGGTGTATATGCGGCAAATTTGTTGAATGCCTTTATATGCGACACATATGAGGTTACTGTAACTATTTGAAGCACCTCTCAACAGATTCAGCTATACAGTTCCGTAGAATGAGAACAAGGGGTGGGTAAGAAACAAGCACGCGTACCAAATGCAGACAACTACCGGGTACGAGCGGTAAGTGAACAGCCATGCAATTCTGTAAGAGCAAACATCCTTACATCCTCGGAAACATCGGCTGTTATAGCCTTGAACACAAAATTGCAATTCCTTAGTGTCGCTTTTCATGGTTGTGTGACACTAGCGCCGCAAGGCTGCGTTTGGAATTGGAATTCTACAAGGCAAACAGCCTCGCGTACGCTTACAGCCTTATAGAATACCAAATAATTTAGCCGTGATCGCAGTAGACGATGTCAAAGCTGTGACATCTGTGATCACAGCGACGCACACAGCCATTACGAGTCGCTTAGAGAATTGCATGGCTGAACGTAATACTTGGATACCCTTCGTAAACAGGCGCAGTTATCAGATGTGTACACACCATTATTTTTTTTGTAATTATAATTTTGCACATGTTCTTGAGAGCGGTGATAGCCCAGTGGATAAGGTTGGCCTAGTGAGCAAAAGATCCCCGGTTGGAACCCAGGCAGGGGCACGTACCACTAAATTCGTATTTTAGGATTTACGTACATATTTATCACTTGCTCGGCGATGAAGGAAAACATCGTGAGGAAATCCATACTTCTAAGAAAATATATTTCGAAAGACGTATGACTTAACCTAAGAAAGATTTGGTTTTTCTCCTCTAGGTTGTGAAGGTATGACGGCAGTCGCTCCATTTAAAAAAAATCAGTGTCTTCGCCAAATTCTTAGGCTTAGGTACCGGACTCCCCCAATACAAATGGTTTAGGAAACAGGAGAACGCGAAGAAAAAGGAGAACTTTGTACATGTTCTCTCTCTATTTCATCCTTTAGAGGTCTAGAAATAGATTATGAATTATTTGATATACCTATACGTATAATGATGTAAGTCTGAAACTAAATGGCGTCGCCATCTCGTTACTAGATCACGTATGTTAAGCAGGGTCGACCGCAGCCTGTCTATGGATGGGCTTAGTCGCCTCGATTTCTTTCGAGTTGGATGGCCACGTTAAGCTGTCGTATCCAGTTATTTCCGCCAACTTTAAAAATACCCGTAAACCGTAACAAGACTATTTAGTACCATCGTCAAGAACTGGATGCACCGGCAAGTGCACCGGAAGGTATAAGGAATGAAAAATTGAAAAATGAAAGTATAAGGAATATATATGTAAATCTAGTTACGGAAAAACACATCAACGCTAGCCGACTTCGATATAGCCGATCGCGAGATTATTCTGAAATAAACAGCGCGAAAATTATTTTATGGCCAAACAGACGTCCAGAAGCAAGGTGCTTCAAAGAGAGCTTGAAAGCAGACACAACAAACGAAACGCTTGCAATTTGTGTCTTAGTGACGATGTTAGAATGATAAAGTAATTTAAATTGTATGCCACACGAAGCTACCGTGTCATTTGCGATTTCATACGCGATTTATTTGATAAAAAGGGAGTTCCTGTACTTCGTCTCGTCCTAATGCATGTCGTCTAAAAAGCCAGAATCGAGTAGTCATCTGTTCATGCTGTATATTATGTATAATATAAAGTATGAGCAGATGGCTTATATATCACATTAAGTAGGTATATTATGTATGACCTAACCCATGACTGGCTAACTACATTATTTCTCTTCCGATTTTCTCCCGCGGCCATGTAGAGTCATTTAAATAAACGTGATGGAAAAACTGGCTTTTTGTCAAATCTCTTTTTTGAATAATGATTATAATATTATGCGGGCATTCGTGAAATACTGTGAAAACACACGGTTCAAGGACGAAAATTACGTGGCTGTTGGAATTCATGCGCAGAGCGTGACAGGACTACGAATTCATTAAAGTCATGGTATAAAGTAATTTCAAATGAATTTATTCAAGATATGTAATTACGTCTATTCAATAGCGAAATTAATATTGGACATATTCTTGATATATTGTATAATTTATATCGCTTCTTTTATCGCAGTTTAATTTGATTTCAATTTAATACATGATATTTGTTTAAGTTTATAGTTATTCAAAATTAATTAATTGATATATTAAAGTGTAATATATTTAATTTAGTATTCTTGGGGTAAAAAGTCACAAGAACAGTCAGACGTTTATACAACCCGTCAGCGGTGGATACATGAGCACAAGTATCCACCACAGACTTCAGTTGTTTCAGGGTGGATAAACGAAATAATCAATAAATCAAATAATTACCAGTAACCTAAAACTAAAGTTGCTTATCAAATATTCTAAATATATGAGGTTCTATATTCCAAATTTCGAAAATATCAAACTTAATTGTCTCCCGCTTAGACGATTATAATAAAAGATGAGGTACAATTGACCTCTAGTGGTAGTACCATTAAGGTCAGCATAATACAGACATTCTATTGCCTGCCTCTTGTAAATCGAAAATCGAATTTGCCAGTGCTCGAAGTCTCAAACAAATTACTTAGTTTTAATCACACCGTACCATTCCTTATAACCATTTCAAAACAACTGTTTAACAACGATTCTCCAATCAACACAATGCAACTTTTACGGTGAAATAATAACAACATGGCAAAAAGAAAGGCCGGAACTAGCAAAGCCTTTAAATGTTAAAAACGCATTGTCCACGATTAATGTGGAGTTTCACTGTTTATAAATAATGCATGCAGTGGAGTGTTTGACCATGACCGTGTCCACGTCGTGGTGAATACTAAATTATTTAACACAATGCCATACGTTTCACCTATAGGTTTCCCTTGATCTTCCTTTTGTTTCGTTCATTATACGGCCGTAATCCATAAAATGGGCACTTATTTTTATGTAGAAGATCTCATTTAGAATAATATATTTGAATATTAATAATACTGTATTTTCGTATTTTTGGAATTACAGACTCCAAATTGCACTAGAGTTTCACATAAATAAACTTGCCTTAAAGAATGAATTAATGGGATGTAGTAAATAAATAATAACTTTTGATATGCTAAGGTACCGAATGTAAAATATTAAGGCAGGGATACGGTACGGATTACGAAATTGTTATTTCATGACAATAAAATATTGTTTCGAAAATACATGTATTTACAAGTATCCAAATTAAAGATAATATCTTGATATGTAATAATTTACAATATAAATAATTAGCAAATTGAAAATGTACACAGAATTAATTACAATATGACATATTAAATTCTAATAAAATTGTTATAACTAATATCATCAGGCATAATTCAAATATTCGTCAACGGATTGGTAGCACTTTTTCAATAAAAACAGATTCATTTTATTATTACTAACTTGGATTTAATATTAAATAGGATTAAGAAATGAATTGCTGATTTGGTGATGATACTGTTACTGTTACGGTAGTGTACTGTACGTCGAATGTATTTTAAATCATATTTTTAATGTAAATTATTATTATTAAAGTTTGACAACAACCAATTTTTTTTTAATGACTACGACTGTTCTTACATATAAAACGTAAATGGCGGTCTTAAGACGAAAACGGAAAATGCATATCATTGAGTAAGATGATCTATAGACGAAAATGGAAAATGCATACCATTGAGTAGCATGTGCTAAATACGTCTTTATAGAGCTATTTCAGAATCCTGTATTTATATAACCTCCGTTTAAGAAGTATAGGTACAACCTGAAAATTGTATGCGTAAGATCTGGTACCTACCTCTTTAAATGTTTTTAAAATGATATATTCACAAAACAGCAGATAAAATGGACATAAAATAAAAAAATATATTGCTTTAAGGGCCGAGCGTTAGCAGTCGCATACTTTTTACCCGGCCTAAAAAAAGAATGGGGGCTTATATTCCTCTGTATGTGTATTTTATATATATTCATTCTCTCGGGAAAAAGTCGCGGATTAAATAATTCTAACAGAGTTCTATTAGCCTAAAGTCCGTGCCACTATGAGAAAGAAATTTTGTAAACAAACATTAGAAATACTAATCCCGAAGTTCAGAATATCATTAGTTTCACTACAACAAGTGGCAATTCACCGAAACTACAGCTGTTCTCAAAATATTCAGATGAATCTTCTGTCATATAATAAACGTTTTCTTTCAAGGCGAAATTGATTAGTTAATGTAAATTAATGAATTATAGTATATATAGCAATTTTATTACAATAACAAACAGCAAGCAGATACCATCATCATTTCAGCCGAAGGATGTTCACTGCCTAACACATAAACTCGGACTTCCTCCTTAAAGATCTACAACGATCGGTATTGTGCTGCTTGCACCCATCGGCTCTCTGCAATCTCCACAAGATCGGCGGTCCATCCTACGGACGGCCCATCCTATTTTTGCATCTTCAGGTTCGTGTACAAGTCTGTTTGTTTACATTTATAGCTTCTATTGGCGCAAACTTTAGATCGGCTTTTAGTTCTATTTAAATTAGCTAAACTCTAATGGTTCGTTAAACAGGTATTTAAAAAGTACTGTTGGAACTAGCTTTTATTTGAGTCTTTGTTCTTTAACGAATATGCGATGAAGATATACAAATAGTTATTCACCTTTTAAATAGTGTCCGACTTCATAACTATATAAATAGGCGATGGTTAAATGATAATACAGTATTGAACAAAAAAACGGAAATAAACTAATACATTCATTTTATTATTGTGTGGTATTGTTACTTATTATCCTATTACTTTAAACAATTAATTCTTGTATACATATTATTAGAGTTTGTGTATTTCGGACACGGCTATAGCGATTTAGATCAAATTTTGTATTTAAATCAGGTTTTAATTTTCAAGTTTATATATATAAAAGTGATTTTATATAAAAAAAACATGAAATCGCCGAGCGAAGCTCAGTTACCCAGGTACTAGATATTATACTTATAAAATTGAATATAATTATCATCGTTAGCAATGTAATCAGCTCCTAGAAATTACTCGTAAATTCAAAAATGCGTATTTTTCCATCCATGCTTCTCCGGTCATCTCAGAGTCATCTCTGCGATTGCCCGCCATCTGAAGCATGAACCGCATGCACCCGCTACCGTCGTTATCCCGGCTGCTCTGGTTATCTCTGCGGCATGTTTTTCACCTCTTCACGATGCATCCACGCTATATACGTCAATCGTTAGAATAACATGCTTACGAATAACCTGCTACGAACTGTAGTGGGTGGGTGCTGACAGGCGCTAGTATGAATTCCTTCCCACTCCCAGTCTTCGGGGTGCTACCCTCAGTATGCGAAATGGCCTGAATAAGCTAGGCATGGATATTCGTCGCGATCTCAACCAAGGTAACCACATCGAAAGCCTCATCTCAAAAGCTTCTAAAAAACGCGGAGTCCTAAACAGAGTGCTCAGGTTCTTCACGCCAGACCAACTTTGCCTGCTTTATAAGATTCAAGTTCGGGCCTGCGTGGAGTATTGCTCGCATCTGGGACGGTTTCGCACGGTATCTTCTCGAGGCTCTCAATAGGTTGCAGCGACGGGCTATCCGCATAGTCGAAGACAAAGAGGTCATCAAAAACCTATAACCTCTTCATCTTTTAGGGACATTGGCTCACTAAGCGTATTTTACCGCTTTTACAACGGTGAGTGATCTGAAGAACTGTTTTCCCTTATCTCACCCTCTCCCTTCCGTCATAGAACCACACGATCGTGCTGGCTTGCAATGTCATTATTCCACAGTTGAGAACATTTCTTCGCATAATAAAAGGTTCGACAACTCCTATCCATGTCGTACCATAAAAATTGGAACGCCTTGCCCTCACATTTGTTTCCTCCTTCCTACAATATGGGATCCTTCAAAAGAAGGGTGAAGAAGCACCTTGCGGGCCAGCATGGCAGCGTCAACTGACAGGGCATTGTAGTCTTCTGTCAGTTGCCGCTGCGATTTGGGCTCCTCTTTCTTTACCATTAGGCGAAACTTGGCCACGCTTTATGCTGAACTTAAATAAAAAAAAGAACTAATCGGTGACGGAAGTACACAAACTAATTTAGGTCAATTTGCTTGTAAATTAGAGTTTCGCAAAATAACGCCTGAATCTATTGTTATTTACTAGATTTAGGCATAATTTTGCAATAATCAAATTTTCCGTAAATTTGTCTAAATTACTTTACGTATTCCTTCATAGTCACTTTTACTTTACTGACTAGATTATTTTCATTCACAGCTGGAAACATTCTTAACTTCGTGACTATCAAGCGCAACAATGTCGCAAAGTAAATCGCAACACAACTCTGTGTAAGTTCGTTTAGTTTTATTTTCGCCGTTAGTCTGCATCGTGAAATGCATCGTTTCAAACTATGATTGAACTAAGAAAGTGATGCTCGAAGTCTTAAAAACCGGCGAGCGTCCATAAAAAAAGCTATGATAGATAAAAATACGATTAGAGCACGTCACTGACGTATCTATAATATACACACATACATATCATCACGCCTGTCTCCCATTGAGTAAGTAAAGTCCCAGAGATGAGAGGAATACTTGACCAGAAAGACTTTTTTCAAAAGTCGTCTACGTACCTCTGTCTCACCTATCTCTATCGCCATGTAGCTATATTTATATAGCTGTGTTCCGGTTTGAATGGTGAGATATGGCAGAGAAATTACTGGATACTGTGACGAAACATCCTTAGGTCACAAGATTGGCAGCGCGCGAGTAACATCCTCGTGGTGATGCGAGCGTCAATAGGCTGCGGTGACCGCTGACCTATCCAATGCGGGCCGCATGCTTGTCTGCCAATCTAGTTTAATAAAAAAAAGCACTGATCCAAACACAGCTCCTGGCCTCTTCCACACTCTTCAACCTCTTCATGCATGCTCTTTGGTTTTGGGTGTTTTTAATTTGGTCATTTTTCAACACATCACCTATATGATCGATATGCGTGTCTAGGGCGGCCCCTACCAATATCTCCATTCACTCTTGCCAATAAACTTCTTTCGTCATTCATACTTTCTAAATGACCAAACAATCTCAGCATACCCTTTTCAATTTTTGTCACTACATCATCTTTCATTTCACATAGTTCGTGCTATTTCTTACTCTATCAATCATTCTCACTCCACACATATTCCTCACCGCTCTCATTTCTACGGCGTTCACCCTACTTTCATGCTTCTTCTGCCATACCCATATTGCCCTACCATCCATCAAAAACTCGCTGAAACATGGTCCAAGAGTTGACGACGAATTTGGCGAACGTTTTTTAGGCTAGTTGTATAATCTTAAAAATAGTATTTGATGGATTCTAGAACCTTAACCAGAAAAATATTTTTTAGGCAATTTGGATTTTTTTTCGTCCGAATAAACGTCGCCGAAATACCGGTGAAATATAAAAATAAATCTGCTGCTGCTAACACAGCAACTCCTTGGGAGCTTACTGGTGACCTCACAAAAATGTTTGTCTTGTGTGTGAATCGTACCCACGAGCGTTGGTGTCAAATTCGCGTCATTCACTACTGAGCCAGCGAACTAGTCAAATATGTCATTGTCACACTGCTGTCATACTATAAAAATATTATTATTTCATTTCTATTTTTAATAGTTACTCGGAGAATCGCATAATAATATGGGAGAACTTGATGAGGAAGTTTTCGACGGCTCACAAAGAACAATGCCAGTATGTATGTTTTATTTATTTATATGTTTTGCTCCACCTAAATTATGCAGTCTACGTGCATAAATTGTCGAACTTTAGATGTAAAAAGTAAACAGGCTTACTTTTTAAAACTAAAGTTTGACGATTTATACAGTTTAATCGTATAAATAAGTTATAAATTTAAAAATATAATTATACATAACTAGTTGAACGGGCCTAACCACCAACTGGTCCCCGGTTCGAATCCTGGTATGTACCACTAAATTCGTACTTAAATTTATGTACATATTTGTAATCATCACTTGTTCAGCTGTGAAGGAAAACATCGTGAGGTAACCCGCACGTTCAAGAAATCGCATTTCAAAAGACGTCTTTCCCTCTGGGTTGTGAAGGTCTGACGGCAATAGCTCCATGTAAAAATCCGTCGTCAAATCCTTAGGCGGATACCGCCAATCCTAATACACAGGATAATGCTAAGTAGAAGAAATAACCAGATCAAGTAATTTTTCCAAATATGTCATTTTTGTATATTCAAGCTACGCGGTATTGGCTGTTCGAGACATATCTCATTTATTGCAATTGGGCTAGATTGGTCAGTTATTCAGGAAATTTTGGCATACACTTTCTGAATGATACTTCCGCCATCGGAATACAAGACGAACAGCCGGGTTCCACTCCTATTCCGTGGAGATTCCACACATTCGCACGAAGCGATTTACGTCTTCTTTTATAATGCGAACGGTTTAGGAGTGGAATACCCTGCCCGCATTGGTGTTCCCTGAGAAATACAACCTGGTTCTCTTCAAGCCAATGGTGATATATACATTCTGGGTAAGTGCGCTCCATCGTAGGTCTCACCATCACCTTACCATCAGGTGAGGTCCCACCAAGCGCAAACCAAATTAAAACAAAATAATAAAAAAAAACTTCACCTTTTGAACCAAACTCTTCGACTAGTGCGTCCTGCCAACTGTAACCTATGATACAAACACTTGAGCCATAACTACTGCACTGGTCCGTTGATTAAAAGTCACGAACCAAGCGTTGAAGAGAGTTGTGTGTTCATGGAATAGAGTTCGGAACCCAAAGTTATCGATACGGCATCCAAAGTATGATCATGATGCATCTGGAATGATCATGACGGAAATTACCCATGGAATACAGATGAGACGTAGTACCTCAATTCACCGTTACGCGTCGGAGGGTAAAATAGAACGCGCAGCTCTTATTGGCTAGTTAATTGATCAATATCGCGGCACTTATCAATTTATTGGTTAAAATATTCTCCCATTGGTCAGAAGTCTCGAATCGCTGAGATATTTAAGTGCTAAAACACAACATTTTTGTGAGCGTATTTGTGACCTTCATACGCAGTCAATTGGTTCATAGGTATGGTAGAATTTTAGCATTAGCTGCAAGTCGATGATGTCAAATATGAGGGAGAAAGTTCTAGAGGGAAATTGAAGGGAAAACTTCCCTGCTTAGTAGTTGGAACGATAACCACTGCAGCCCGAGCTGACTAGATGCTAGAGATAAATCACATAATCGTGAAAGCGTTGGGGAAGGTTTAAATGCAACATTAAATAGATCCAAGCTGATGATGATTATTTATATGGGCCGAGTATTTGTCATTGTATATTTTAAAGACATAGAGCTGGATTTTATTGATTATGACGTTGAAAATTGTAAGTTGATGCTAACTTATTTAACAATGCAACTCAGTTTGATGTAAGAAATCTGAATGCTAATATTCTAATGTCTAACACGCTATCACACAAAAACATAGCTGTAAAATTTGAACATATTAGACCCGCCTACTTGCCAACTTGCTTAATTAACATATTAGTAGCTAAACCCACTCCAGTTTATTTAGGCTTGACTTTGAGGAAAGACTTTGACTTTGACTTTGACATAACATATATCGATAAACAACATATGACCAACTACTGTGACATAAGTACTTTGTGATTAGACCTATTCTAAGATGGAACTGAATCTTACGTCAAAATATACATCTGCATCTTACAACAATATTTTTTTTTTTATACAACTAGATTGGCATACAAGCATGCGGCCCGCATTAGATGGTAAGCGGTCACCACAGCCTATTGCGCTGGTAACACCACGGGGATGTTACTCGCGCGCTGCCAATCTTGTGACTTAAGGCTGTTTCGTCATAGTAGCCAGTAATTTCTCTGCCATATCTCACCCGCAAATACAACTATATAAATATAGCTGCTTGGCAGTAGAAATAAGTGAGGCAGAGGTACCCACGCAGACGACTTTTGTACAAAGCCTCCCTCTGGTAAAATATATAATAATAAATATTCACTATACAGTCTCAAAAATTATAATATATTGAAACCCAAAGAAAGCTAATACGCTTTCATTTTGCATTATTATAAAGTTACTTTAATTTGACAGAAATAAAAATAACGAAATAATTTATGAGAAATACCGAAACAACATTAGCATAACGTAATAGGATACACAATATTCGAAAGCTATACCTACTTAAGGATAATTCAACAAGAAATAGGTGACACCTTTTTACCCAACCTGTGTGACCATAAATATCTCTTAAATTGGACTTTCACCTTTCGGAATACGGAATTAGGTCCGTAAATCATGCATTATGGGTCTTATTATATTTCCGTTATGGTTTTTATTGGCAGGACGGCGTCTGTCGATATACCAAGGGTGATACGCTCTATCAAGCAGTTTCCCACTGGGTCCCAATATCAAGGTACTTGGGATGTGTTGGGAATGAGCGGAGTAGGAACTTACACGTTTCCTAATGGTTAGTAACTAACTTCGTGTTTACAAGCGTATAGATGGTCAAAGAGCTGTGGTAGCCTAGTGTATAAACTGCCTGTTAACCGATTGGTCCCTAGGTCGAATCCTGATCTGACATATCCTATTAAATAGTTAATAGACTCAGGTATTATTTTGCGAAAGTCAAATTTACATGCAATTTGATCTAACCTGCTTTGTGTGCTTCCGCCACCAATTAGGTCATGCGGATCCATTCACTACTAACGGTAGCGAATGGGTGCCGGCCGGCGCTAGTCCACATGAACTAATTGGTGGAACACAAAGCAGGTTAGATCAAATTGCATATGCTATTATATTCGCTTTCTAGTATTTATGTACATATTTGTAATTATCACTTGCCTGACAGTGAAGGAAATCTCACGAGGAAACAGACACCCCTCAGAAATTATATTTCAAAAGAATTTTCATCATCATTACCTAACCTGTGCTGGGCTGTGGGGCTCTGACGGCAATCGTTCCGTGACAAAATATGTATCTTCACCAAGTCCTTAGGGTTAGGTACCGAACCCCATCAATCCTATAATCCGCCATTTCAACTTCAACATTGCATAGTACACCTGGTATAAAGTAGTTACCGAAGCACATCGGTTGGGCCGTATGCTTACATGCCTCACTACCTTATATAAAAACAAAATTCCTCCCTTCAAATGTGTTTTTTTTATTTGTAGACAATTGATGTATTATATTAATGTTAAAATAAGAAGAGGCATGCTCTGTTGGTTAAGACATGTAGAAAGAATGCAGGATGAAAGAATGACGAAGCAGATATACAATGCAAAAGTGGAAGGATGTAAGACCCGAGGAAGGCCAAGACTTACCAACCATGATTAAATTGGTCGTGTTCTATCAGAAGGTGATGTCAGGAGCACTAGAAACCGGCGAGCGTGCATGAAAAGGGCAATGAACGTTAAAGAAGCGAGTGAGGTGTGTAAGGATCGAGTCACGTGGCGCTCGGTTCTCTCTGCCTACGAGATTTAGCGTAAGTTATAGATCGATATTAATGGACGTGTTTTATTGCGAGTCCTAATCTTATTTGGTCAAACCTCGATAGGCTTCTCATTCTCAGTGGGCAAAATTGTAACGTATAATTATTGTCTGGGGTAATTGGCGTATTTGCACTATTATAGTTTGGCCTAAACATTGAAAGTCCTGAAGTTAGAACCTCTAATATAAAATGTAAGCCGCGAGATTATTGTCCACCCAGATCCGATTTGAATCTTTTAGGTTCAGAAGGGTAGTTGTCACAAAAGAGGCACCGCGAAATTAACATCACATTTTTTTTTTTCAAATGTTTCTTATTTTTTGTATCGAGATTGCTAGAACTATGGTTTAGTAATCGATTTCATGTGGACGATAAATGGGTCAATCCACTAATTATAACTTAATGAGACTATCTCTAAATATCTACTTGATAATTCAATGATACTCAACACAGCTCGTAGAAGAAGCATCCCTCACCCTGGAGACATCAGTAGGCATGTTGATATTGCCTCAAAACACCATATTCGAATCAAAATCCAAAGTTTTCACTCAAAATATATGGATCTGAGTGAAAACTTTTTAAATCCGTCTTGAATATGACTCTCCAAGGCAATGTGTTTTTTTTTATACAATGTCGGGAGGCATTCAAGCATACGGCCCATCTAATGGAAAGCAGTTACCGTAGCCTATTAACACTTGTAATATATTAAGTATCACTCGCGCGATGCCTCCTCTGATGCGTACACAGCTACTCCTTAGGAGCTTACTGGTGACCTCATTCATACACAGGAACACAATAACCCTCTAAGGAGTTATTATTTGGCTGCGGTTTTCTGTGAAGTGGAGGTACTTCCCCAGACGGGCTGCTTTGATGCGCCCTACCTCTCTTAAAACATCCAGACCAAGACAAACAGACATGTTCATGCACACAAATGTTTGCCTGTGTGGGAATCGAACACAAGAGCGTTGGTGTCAAAGTCGCGTCATTCACGACTGAGCCACCGAGCTCGACAATACCTACAGGTATGTAAAAGTGTTAAAAGCAGGTAGAAACGTTTTAATATTACTATTGAAGGTACGGGACTTTGTTCGGTTATACTTGTTAATATTGTGATTTGGAACCGAAACAATATATTATGTATTAAACATTCATTTCTAGCAATATGTTTACTATAGGTGCTAAGCAAATGTAAAGAAAGTTCTTACAGATTTGTTGGTGAGAAACTGACCGTTTATTTTTGTAGGATTTAGTAGTTCTTTGTAAAATAGTGTTTAGCAGAGCGGATGTAACGTGAACATTATACGGTACTTATTTATTACGCTGTCTCAGTAACTCCCGGAGTAAAAGTGACACTTTGTTAGCTTCCTCGGAGGGGAACTCGCCTATACATTTTCATCAAAAGTCTCATCCCAGTGTTACTTGATAGAATAGTTTTGTAGTATTGCACTAATTTATTCTTATAGTGTTGGTGTTATGCATAGTGGCTTCTTTCCAAAAAAGACAAGACGTTATTGTTAACGGAATTGGCGTGAAGATATACATACATACAAGTCCTTATTCTTCGTATTTTGAATTACTCAAAACTGGCCAAATACGAGTCAAATTCACATCAGAAGAGTGTCGTAGGTACCTCCGTGAAAATAAAACACCGATGGAACACGTTATTTGTCCACCTTTAATTTTTAGTTTGTTGCTGACATAATAATATATACTCCATGAAAATTTCAAATGTCTACCTACCTATTAAGCTCGAAAGTTACAGTTATCTGACAGACGGAGCGACAGACAGGGAGCCTTATTAGTAGGTTCTGTAGGCACCTTGTAGGAAATAACCTATGGAGAACCAATGAGATGATTTAGCGCAGTAACTCAACTCACCGCTACCGGTCGGGGGTAAAGTACAACCCGCAGTTCTGATTGGCTATAGTTCACAGAACAACATCCCGTCACATCGTCACATATCGGCGTATTGGTAAAAATATCGTCCGGTTGGTAAATACACTTAAAACGCTAAAATATTTAGGCGCTAAAAGTAAAAAAAGGTGCTTTTTTCGTAAGGTACGCCTTTATGGGCCGTCATTGGTTTGTGGTTAACCATTTTTTTATTGGTACTGCTGAATGCACGTCAAGCTTTTAACACTTTGACCTTTATACCATCCTTATGCGTACGTACATGAGAGTTAGCATCAAAAGCTCGCGTTAAGCGAGATCCCCTTTTAAAATTTGAAATGGTGTATTTACTTCATATTAGTCTCTCACATAATAAAATGCGAATCAAAATAGCAACTTTATATTTCTCTCTTCAAAGTCAGGAAATCAAAAAACCATTGTGATACAATTTTAAGCACATGTAAACTAAAAATTCCGAATTACCAACTCATTCTCAATATCCACCACACGTTTAGTCCCTTCCGTTAATCAAAATGACTACCGCAATAAGTAACCTACGTTTCAGGAGTGATGTACGAGGGAGAATTCAGTGACGGCATGTTCCACGGGAACGGGGACCTCCGGTATCCTAGTGGGGCAACACTTCGATGCAAATGGCACAAAGGGCAGATGTTGGAACGAACTTTGATCTTCGCTGATGGACTGGAGTATAGTGACACTGATTGGAAATACTGCCAGATGTCTGATAGACGGTATTACAAATTTATTTTGTAACTTAAGTGATTGTTCAGATTCACATACAATGTCAAATAGATAATAGCTCTATGGACTTCTTCCCGCGCTTTTGACGAGTGACATTGTTGTTTTATTTGAAATTTTTACAATTCAGTATAAAATTAGTTTTGTGTGACAATTTCGATAGTATTTTGTAACATAAGTGCTAGTGAAATTATACAGTAATGAAAAAACTCAAATATAACACGTTTATGCACTTTTTAGAAGACGTGAATAAGTTCATCAAGAAAACCTTGTAAAAGTCACTATCGTTTTACGGGTGGTATTTAAATTGGGTTGATTGGGTCTAGGTACCCTTCCCAAGTATTTTTTCAGCACAGTTCCTGAAGCTGGAACATTGAATTAAGTTTTTCAAATGGTTCTAAACTGAAGATTTGGCTGTATGGGCTAGATCCCTTTGCCTTTCCCCTCGGGGATAAAAAGAACCAAAAAAAAAATTGCTCTATGTCCCACCAATAGACATACACAATTTATTACAATGTGGGTTTATAAAATTAATTCTTATTTTAATGGCGTGGCCAACTGAATGCGAGTTGGGCAATTACCTTACTTTCGTATTGCCATTCTAAAGCATGTACGACGTATCTATAACTATAAAATTATCTTAGCAATTAATATGTATTGTCAAATTACTAAACAACTTTTTGATTGTTTTTTTTTCTATGATAATGTTAATCGATAATGTCAATTTTATAGATGATAACAACAGGTCTTCTTATTTTTCATATCTATATTAATATATAAAGCGGAAAAGTTTTATTTGAACGCGCTAATCCCTATAACTATCACTCGATTTTGAAAAATTCTTTTTGCATTTGCTAGTCCAATTCTTGGAAGGTTACAGGCTATTCAACATCACGATATGACCCTTTGCAAGTCTCCCTGAAAAAGCGGTTCCTGGCTGGTACAATATATATGATTTTTTTATGAGGTGTTAAGGACAGGCTCATGTAGCGCTCTGTTCTCTCTGCCTACACTTTAGTTTCAAACATAGCTTCGCTATTTCATGTCAAGCTAAGCTTACAAAAAATGTGGAGGGAAATTTTGAAATTGGAACGTACCTATTTTTTTTTATAAATAATCATATTTTCAAAATAGATTATCTAGCCAGTCTCATACTTAAAAACTTTTTTCGCATTACTTTCCGAGTGGCTTGATATAATGTTGATTTTATTTATTATTCATGTTATTTTCATTACAGTAAAAGAGATTTGTAGACAGAGAATAGTAAAAATTTCAAAATAAATAAACTATTCACAAAAATGCTTGCTGACGTTATTATTGTTATTAATTGCTAGATTTTAATGCCTCCTTTTTTATGGATTAGAGTTATAACAGTATTATTTCATAGTTAAGGGTACTCTAGTTTCTATGCACTTGATAAAAAGTAATGCTTTTTACCATTACCTTTATTTTTAGAGTTCATTTTTACCAAATAGTTTCTATGTCCAGCGTAAACATTTCTGGTAGCACACCGTCTTCTCCTGGAGATCGCCGGTTCCTCAATCTGATATATTGCGAGAACTATTTCTTCGGGAATAACATATGGTATCTCTATGGTAACAGCAGCATAAGACACGACAGCCCATTCCAAATGTAAGGTCTGAACCTTACATTTGGAATGGGCTGTCGTGTCTTATGCTGCTGTTCACTAGTCGTTGCCAGTTGTGGTTCTGTTCTGCTAGTAAAAAGCAACGTTAGCATGGCAGCGTCAACTGATAGGATACGGGATGTAGTATGTTGCCAGTTGCAGTTGCGATTTGGGCTCCTCTTTCGCTTACCATCAGGCAAAGAGGGGCCACTATGCTGAACTAATTTAAAAAAAAAAAAAAATGTGTCTGATAGTAGTCCTCCGTTATTATAAGGAGTGCATCTCGATCAGTAATGGTTTCGTGTTTATCATTAAGTAGCCTGCAAATTTGTTTTCGTCCCTGGCTGATTTGCAATTTTAGAACTCTGCGACTACTGTTCCTTTCTATTGTTGTTTCTATGAGGTTACTATTGTATTGTTCCAAATCAGCACGCGTTTATTTTCTAATGTTCTTTTGTTTTTGCTTATACTGAGCTGTGGTTACTTTTCCCTCCTTTTTCAGTTGGCGCCACTGCTCCATCATTTTTGGTGTCAATTTATGTGTCCTGTTCTGAAGGACCGATGGTATCATGGAATCTAGGCTTTTTGTTATTGCAACTATTCTGTTGTTAATCTCGGTAGAGTTATGTGGGCAGAAAAGTTGTTGCTCAACAGCATCTCTATATGTGTCAGCTTTAGTATGTAATATATTGACTTTCATGTGATTTGGTATATGTAATGTACGGACATTAAATAAGACCTCATTTCTATGGTCGCAACCAGTGCCAAACCTGTTCAGCACAGAGACGTCCCTCACTGTTGTCTTTTTACCGTAATTATGTAGTTTATTCGCTTTTGTGTGTGCCATTGGGGTGTCACCAAGTCCATTTTTGATCGCATTATTATCGATCATTTCATTGGAGAAAATTAAGCAACATTTATCCTCTTGGATTTCGGGATCCCAATCTATGAACTCCAATACTGGATTCCTCCTCCGCTTATTTCTTTCCTGTATGGGCATTAAAGTCTCCTATTACTACCGTGTATGTGGTTTTACTATGCTCAATAAGGCATTCAAGATCTTCATAGAACTCTTCTATTACTTCGTCCGGATGATCTGCGGTTGGGGCATAAGCTTGTATCGCTTTTAGCTTATGCGTCTTTGTTAATCTTAATGTCAGGTAAGCAAGACTATCTGAGATACTGTTGACTTCTATCACTAGGTCTTTTATTTCTTTATTGATTAGAAAACCAACATCATCAAAACTTTGTTAGGGCCTTCGTGAAAGTAGAATAGCTGTACTGAGTGTAATGTTAACAATTCTTCGTTTATTGCGTCGATCTTTAGACAAACCAAGGATATTCCAATTGATCTGTTCGAGTTCATTTTTAAGCTTAAGTAATCTGTCTTCAGACGACTGAACGTTATAAGTCAGTATCTTCAGTTTCTTTCAGCAGTTAGTTAACTCCCGGGAATTACATTTCGCACTCCAGTCGCGTGTCACCTGGCCCCTGTTCGGACCAGAGATTGACGCTGCGCGCGGAAACTCGGATTCGATTTTGTGTTTGTTCAGTCATGGTTTGGTTGTTGAAGGATTTTAGTCACGTCAGCTACGGCGGGTTGGTGACCGCAGTGTTGCAGCCGGTGATGTGATGGATTCCATCTTCGCCTGCAGGTTCAATTCTGAATGATCAATCATCTCCATGTGAGATCCACCGATCTGGCATCCGATACTGGCATGCTGCTTCCCTTTGTAGGGGCGAGCCTCAGTTATATACCGGGTCACAGGTGGTGGATAGTGATACGTCCTATAGTACATAGGATAGCTGCGAATAAGGGAAACCTGAATAAGCAATCCCAGACCAGAGGCGATAAGGTTAACAGGGAGTGTCGGTGTACTTCGTAGCGCGGGTACTTCTGAGAAAAAACACACAATTCTCGATGACGACCTTATGACATGTCGAGGAAACACCGCCATCAAATAAGTATTGCCCTGACAAAGGGAAATAGTCAATACCCACTAAATATCATTAATTTTGTAGTTATTTTCGGCACACTTACCAGAAATTTCCCGTATATTTTTAATAGAATACTTATCGGCTCTACATAAGTGGGGTTTGAACCCACGACAATTACCGATCGAGTGCTCTTCCAACTAAACAGGTAGCTCTGTTATGATGCAATTTTATTATAGAAACATTACCAACGGCGAGTAAAAATAGGTTTAGATTAAATGTATAGGTAATTATATATAGGCTACAATGTCATAGGTAGACATATCTGTAGGTGATGGCATTAATAAGAAAATTATTATAAAATACGTAAAAAAGAAACCAATAAATATATGCTTTTCTACTTTTTATGCAAAAAATCAATACCATAACTTTACGCCAAATCCTTGCGGGGTGGGCAGACAGAACCGAGCGCCAAGTAAATCGATCCTTACACACCTCACGCGCTGTAACATTAATTGCTCTTCTCATGCACGCTCGCCGGTTTCTAGGGCTCCTAACATCACCTTCTGATATAACACGACCAATTTGGTCATGGTAGGTAAGTCTTGACTTTCCTCGGAATGAAGAACGGAATTATAAATAAAAACATATTTTTCTAGCTACCGTCCATCATTGTACGAGTATCATTTAGAAACTCAGGGGATGCATAAAATTCTTCTTAATATCTAGCCACGATAAAAAGTATACCACACTGACGATATAAGCATAATTCCCAAGAGTATGGCAGCAATGTTTTTTTTATCCAACGTCGGGAGGCATACAAGCATACGGCCCACCTGATGTAAAACAGTTACCGTAGCCTATTAACGCGTGTAATATTTTAAGTATCACTCGCGCGTTGCCTCCTCTGCTGCTTACATAGTAACTCCTTAAGAGTTTACTGGTGACCTCACCACCACCACTCGGTATCCCGTGGGAATTGCTTTTCTACTTTTGGTTTTGGACAGTTGCGTGGTACAGCTAATCAAAATATATATTCCGTTATGTCTTATATGACGGGACTCTGCCTTAAATCAATATAAAAAAAGTATTTGGAATATTTCCGTTTGTCTATTGATCTAAATTAAAATAACTACAGAAAATTAAATCTGGATAACTGTATGATTTAAAATTATTTTCTTTGTGGTTCGCAACTTTTCATAAACTGCGTAAAAAATACCCAATTACCTTTGTGGCAATTAAATATCGACCCGGTGTAATGGTAATTAAAATTTGTTCCTAACAGTACCTATACCTTTTTGTTCCTAACAGTTCCTAATAGTACCCAGGCTAATGACAGTGTCAGAATACAGAAATTGAATTCGAAATGAGATTGAATGTGGTAATGTGCGAGGATGTCAGCACAGAGAGTCGCTCCAAACTGCCTGCGATATTGTGTTTCGTATTTCAGGACATAAATCTTTGAGGGTTAAAGAGTTTTTAATATGAAACTGGGTTTGTTTTGATCTAATTCATAAATACAAGCCCGGTAGTATAATGGGTAGCGATGGCTACTTTAGGACCTAGGGTTCGATTACCGTACAAGGTAAATATTTGTGAGTAAAAACACGTGGGTTTGATAATAGATTATAATTCTTGAAGTATTTGTTTTTTTACGAGAATTGAAACAATTTACGCTGTAAATCCAAATGCAAATACATTACAATGAGTCTTATGACATCAAAACGGCAATTTTACGAAGCTAGACACTGAGAAAAATGTTAAATCATCACTTTAGCCTTTCATTCATTTGTAAGGAAAATGCGGTCTTCCCCGAAATCACCCCTCATTCTTTTTGTCCCGAAAAATGGACGTACATGATATGGCGCAAAACTTTCACCCGTTTTTTTTTGGTTTGCGTACTAATCACCTTTCTTGTTCGTTGATAAACCCCGATCTTTCATGACGATTACGGTCTTAATGAGAATATGACATGAACGTGGAAACATACACATGTATGAATTTCAGTATCAATGTCTATTATTTATACTAGAGAATTTATTTGATTTCAAACTTATTCTCTTAATTATTATAATATAGCGCGCGGAGAGGCGGCTTTCTCGGCTCGGTCTTATACGAGCATGTATCGCTCGTACGAGTTGCGTATGTCACAGAAGGCGCACATATGTGACGAGCTCGGTGGCTCAGTCGTGAATGACACGACTTCGACACCAACGCTCGTGGGTTCGAATCCCATACAAGACAAACATTTGTGTGCGTGAACTTGTCTGTTTGTCTTGGTCTTTATGTTTTAAATGAGGTAGGGCGCATCAAAGCAGCCCGTCTGGGGAAGTACTTCCACCTCACAGAAAACCGCAGCCAAATAACTTCCTAGAGGGTTGTTGTGTTCCTGTGTGTGAGTGAGGTCACGTAAGCTCCTAAGGAGTTGCTGTGGAAGCAGCAGATGAGGCATCGTGCGAGTGATACTTAATATATTACAAGCATTAATAGGCTACGGTAACTGCTTTACGCGTAGGTAGGTCATATGCTTGTATAATAAAAAAATAAAATAGAAAAAAACTCGCGCGTCCGAGCTTACACGCGCAGAAAATACGCTAATCTAAAACCGCCTCAACAATGAACCTGTCCAATGCTTGTTTGCTACGCGACGTAGTCTCAAAAATATAAATATATTTAAAATAATTTATATATATAGAACTAACTGCGAAAGTGTGTTAAAGTTAAATGGGTAGCAATAGTGTACGCACCTGCCTCTAGATATTACAAATAAATTCCCTATCATTTCAACCGCAGGACGCCCACTGCTGAATATAGGCTTTCCTTATACTTTTACAACGATTAGTCCTGTGCTGCATGCGTCCATCTTGCTTGCATCCACTTGCATCTATTATCTTTACCAGTTCGCCATTGTTTAACTTCATGTCCGTCGCCGAACATCCTACGTTTAGGCCATCCTACGTTCGCGGTCACCATTCAAGAACCTTTTAATACACATGTTGAAGGCCATTGGTTCTTCAAACTACGTGCCCTGCACTTCAACTTACTGATCCTTGAGTCACAGAGTGAGTGAGAGTTACTCTAGTTCTACTACAACTACTACTGGTACAAACTCATTTCTTGCTCCATCAGGTAAAGAAATGATTCTCTGTGTCCAGATCTTCCAGCGATTAAAGGATCCTATGATAAAAAAAATATTATTTTCTTAATTCACATTATCCTTTTTATTCATCTAGATTCACAATTGAGTATAAGAAAGGACTGCAACCAGCTGGACAGTCCTTCCTGACAGCAGAGCAGCCGTCAAGGGAGATTCCACCAGGCTTTTACGACACTGGCGATGGTTTCTACGATCCTAAAGCTAAGGTCGTTTACAAGGCTGATAATCTTACTTCTATTATAAGGTAAGATCCTACACATCTCTGATTTAATACCACTGAAATCTGAAGATACACATGACAACCGATGATTTCAAAGTCGTACTTTATTCTAGTATCTAGTCTTGTATCTAGTGTTAATTTGGGTTAATTATATGTCAAAAACATATAACAAATCATCATCCACAAATCGTGACTCGTAATATTCTTCTGCTTATCGTTATCCCTTTTGCTAAGCCTAAGAATTTGACAAAGATACTGATTTTGGCATGGTCCGACTACTGTCAGACCTCCACAGACCAAAGGTAAAATCAGACTTCTCTTAGGTAAGATCAGTAAGCCGATTCTACTAAAAATTTGCAACTGCACTGCAGCGCGCCGTGTGTCAAAGTGCGTATATTTTGACGTTTCGTTAAGCGATCGGACAGCAGCGACGTTGACAAAACGTCAAATTTTACTCATTTTGACATACGCCGCTGCATTGCAGTTTCTACTATAAAAACTGCTTTTTAGTAGAATCGGCCTACAGACATAGTTCGAAATATAATTATATGGCTCGTAACATTAACTACTACTAGTACTATATAGTAGTCGCGAACTGTGTGTTCGCGTACGCATAGACTTGCACCTACTATTTGAATTCCATTACGTTTCAAGTTTCAAGTTCAGCTGATTCAAAATACAATATTCAAACAAAAATTTTTTTCAATAAATACTAATTTTTGCTTTATGTCATTATGCGCCGCCTACCTTTATTTATGTCAATTCTTCATTTTGTTGAGGTTGCCTGGAAGAAATTGCATTAGCGATAAGGCCGCCTATTGTACTTTCTTGTTAACTATGTATATTCTGTGTATTTTATTGGATTGGAGAGATGCCGATGGGCAGTGGTTTGTCTTAGAACGCAAATGCTTTTTCCAAATGCTATTGCAAATTTTGGAATCGTATCCTATTTCTTACGGCAACTTGGTCTCCACACAGAACCACTGAGATGTTTAATCTGACTCTTAGAGGGATTTTGTATCTTTGATCTTATAGTGGCAAGTTATTGCTTCCAAAACAATGTTGTCTTAACGTGGTGCTACATGTCCAAGATCACGAACCAAACAACAACAAACCACAAAGTATGGATCGTTGAGGAAAGATGGAGAATGAAGTGGCGTCATTGTTGGCAGTTTATCCTCAAAATCATTCTCCTCGATCGATTTGGATATCTCCATTATGTTACTGCAGATCTCCCCAGAACAATTCAGGCACACTGCAGAACATTTGAGGCCTGCTTTCCAATATCCACACATTGCTCCACAGATTCCTCGGTGCTGGAGGTTTTGAACATTGAACAGGCATCAATATTTGTCCATACTTTTTCCAGCCCCAGTATTGAGGGTCATTGTAATTCCCGAGCAATGACTGCACCGGATGATAGATTCGTAGGCTGTATAAGCGGGCTACATCTTGTGTTGGATTCCTCCAATGACAGCGAAGACAAATTAAATGTATTCTTTGTCACTGACTTTGCAAATCGTTTATCTAATACTGTCAAGAGATTCATCATCTTTATTGTCATCATATAAAGAGATGAAAAAACATCTGCCAACGCGTTCCATTAGGCTATGTAACTATGTACTGCGGTACAACTGGCTCACTGTCATCTTTAGAGTCAAAGCCCACTTCACCTACATATTTATGCTGCCTGCAATTTTTTTTTTATACAACCTCGTAAGGCATACAGGCATAGGCCCCATCTGATGTAAAGCGGTCACCATAACGCCTATGACCTATGAACGCTTGTAATACATTAAGTATCACACACGCGATGCCTTCTCTGCTGCTAACACAGCACCTCTTTATGAGCTTACTGGTGACCTCACTCACACGCGGGAACACTACAAAACTCTAGGGTTGGCTTTACTTGGCTGCGGTTTTCTGTGACGTGGGGGTACTTCCTCAGACGGGCTGATTTGATGCGCCCTACCTCTCTTAAATATCCAGACCAAGACAAACACATATGTTCATGCACACAAATGTTTATACCGAACTCACGAGCGATGGTGTCAAATTCATGACTTAGCCACCGAGCTCGTCTG
This sequence comes from Pyralis farinalis, assembly GCA_947507595.1. Lineage (NCBI taxonomy): Eukaryota > Metazoa > Arthropoda > Insecta > Lepidoptera > Pyralidae > Pyralis > Pyralis farinalis. Next base: position 27,586,322 of record OX382273.1, on the reverse strand, counting down.
ACGCCAACAGAAGGCTCCATTGCAAGTAATTATATCGTCAACCTGTATTTATATATATAATATTTTGTTCATTAGATACCCATCGATACGTGAACAACAATGGATAATAGCGAATTGCCGCACTGCTCCTGACAGAGAGATAGGTCCTCGTTTGGATCTCTACCAGAAATGGTCTGAGCCTCAAACTTGCCCTGAGGCACCACCAGCTCCCGCAGCCAAATCTACAAATAAATTTATTGATACTCATAACTCCCCCGACTACGATGATGACTCCGAAACGGTAAGAATTGTATATTCAGAAGTTTCATGCCCAAAGACCGAATTAGTAATATTAATGGACAGCTAGCAGAACATCATTAATGAATGATGTTCTGCTAGCTGTCCATCTGTATGTCACGGATTTCTAGTTGTTAAATTATCATTTACGTAATGCTAAAAAAAATCAAAAGCCACCTTATAGAAGCGAGAGGTGGGTATGGCAAAAAGAACTTGAAAGTAGGATAAACGTGGTAGAAATGCGACAGTTGCGCAAAATTTGTCGCGTTACGCTCGTAGGCCATGTTCGTAATGATGATGTAAGAAACAGATTTGGTTTGAAAGAGAGTATCGATGTTAATAAGAAGGGGCATGCTGCGTTTTGTGTATCTTCGTAAAAGAATTACGCCGTAGAAACCAAGGGTTGCCTACCATGATCAAATGTATAATGTTTTATCAGAAGTATAATGATCTCATGGTACCGGCGAACGAGTATGAGAATAGTTATGATTGTTTAAGGTGTGTATGAACCGAGTCATGTAGTGCTCGATTCTTTCTGCTTACCCATCGAGGGATTTGGCTTGAAGTTATAGATAGGTAGATGTTGTCACAATTTAATTTGACGTGTAAGAAGCTACTCGTATTATTATCCTTGGACACGATACCAACCTCACCTGCATGTTATGTTCTCTGCTGATTTACAAACGAGACCTTGGCGACAGAGAGGTAGATGCAGGGAAAGGTATAGGGCGCATCAAAGCTGCCCGTCTAGGGAAGTACCTCCACTTTACAGAAAAACCGCAGCCAAATAATAACTGCCAAGAGGGTTGTTGTCTTCCTGCGTAAGAGAGAGAGGTCACCAGTACGCTCGTATGGAGTTGCTGTGTTAGCAGCAGAGGTAGCATCACGCGGTTGATACTTAATGTATTGCTAGCGTTTATAGGCTACGGTAACCGCTTTACAACAGGTGGGCCGTACCTATGCTTATATGCCTCCCGACGTTGTATAAAAAATGAAAAAATCTGTATCTTCGCGAAATTCTTGGGCTTGGGTAGTGGACTCCGCTAATCCTAATGAATTAGGAAACACGATAACGCTAACTAAAGACCACGCGGGAAACAGCCATAACAACTACAAAACTTATTAAATGGAACACGCCCCGAGTCTCATAGTGATAATTAAATTCAAATATTATTACAAATAGGAACACTCCCTTTCAACAATTAGATTTCACAGACGCGAGCAAATGTGAATGTGCGGTAACATTAAAACAACTAGTTACTCAATGCCTCGACTCGACTCTATTACTGAACTAGACTTTTCTCCGTTGCGGAATAGTTTCTGTAATTGCAACGGACTTGGAACCGTTGGCTGTGGAAATCGTAAATCTAGGAAAGATTCCTTTTGAATCTTCTATAATATTTTTGATATCTAATGTCACACACATGAATCTGTAACTCAAAATGATGTCTTTTCATCACAAGGAACTAATGGTGTTAGCCAAAATGGTGGAAATTCAACCATAATCATTATTGGAAATTTGACGATAACGTATACAAATTTGCGTTGTTTCCAACTTTCCAATCTTTTTTTATTGATCTTATAAAGGTCATCAAAAGCTACTAAATAATAGTAACATTAAGAAAATCGATTCGACAAACAGAAAAGAAAATGGTACTAAACTGTTTTGTCTTTGCCTAATTATGTAACTAAAAATACTGTTACATAGAAACTTTTCATTTTTCCAACTCTTTTATTATTTTGAATTTGGAAAGCGTTTATTAAGTTAAAAACTTTTTCGATTTCCCACTGTTTCACTTTTTTTGTGTTTATTATCAAATTACAATATGGAATGGGGTGTTAAAGAAAATAGGACTGCAGTGACTACCTTGCACAAAGTGCGTATGGAGCCGTCGGTCATATTCAAGACACTTCAAAAGCTTAGTATCAGCCTTAGTATATCTGTGTATCGTACCCACAAAGGAAGTGTTGGTATATCTGTCGACGATCGTCTTAGTAGATATCAGCCTTATGTTAGTATATCTGTCTATCGTACTCACAGAGGAAGTGTTGGTATATCTGTCGACGATCGTCTTAGTATCCTTAGCCTTATGTTAGTATATCTGTTTATCGTACTCACAGAAGAAGTGTTGGTATATTTGTCGACGGTCGTCTTAATATCAGCCTTATGTTAGTATATCTGTCTATCATATTCACAGAGGAAGTGTTGGTATATCTGTCGACGATCGTCTTAGTATCAGCCTTATGTTAGTATATCTGTCTATCGTACTCACAGAGGAAGTGTTGGTATATCTGTCGACGATCGTCTTAGTATCAGCCTTATCGTCGACAGATATACCAACACTTCCTCTGTTGAAGACCATAAAAGATCGGGGCGAACGCATGCTGTTAGAACTACAGAGGCTGTTAAAGCCGGAATTCGCCGAAACCCCATTAGGAAACAAAAAATCTTATCGGGAGAAATGAAGATTCCCGCTCGGACTCTGTCGCGTATAATAAAACAAGACCTAAAGCTCGGCGCTTATCGTTGATATAAAGGACATGTCCCAAATCAATTCCTACAGTTGACAACACAAAACAAAACGCCTTCTGTCCCGATACGCAGGTGAAAAACAAAGAAATAGCCTCTTTACTGTTGAAAAAAATTTCACGATTTAAGGGCACTTCAACAAGCAAAACGGCAAAGTGTACACACACACTTCTAAAGAAGCCGCCCAAGTCTCTTTCACATTACGATCCAAGACTGAAGACTGTCTCATGACAAGACCTCCACCTTACAGAAAAACCGCAATAGTAAGTAACGCTCGCGAGTTGCCACCTTTGCTGCTAACATAACAACTCCTAAGGAGCTCTCTGATAACCCCACTTATCCGCAGAAACAGAACAATCCTTTAGAAGTTGTTATTTGGCTGCCATTATCTGTGAAGTGGAGTTATTTCCCCAGTCGGGCTGCTATAATGCGCCCTACCTCTCTTAAAAACATCATTGGCCGGGGTTTACACAAACAGGCATATTCATGTACAGAAAAGATTGAATGATGAATGTGTATATGAAATGCAATGTGAATTGACTTAGTCTCGCCCATGAAAATATCAAACAACGCGTTATTGTGTTTTTAAATATTAATCTCAATTTTCCTATGACGTATTTGTTAGAAGCGAGTGAGGTATGTAAGGATCGAGTCGCGTGGCGCTCGGTTCTCTCTGCCTACCCCGTAAGGGATTTAGCGTGAAGTTATAGATACGTATATACGTAGGTCACAAATACTATCTATCTGATAGTATTTGTGACCTACGTACGTAATAGAATAAAATTAAAAAATATATGTATGCAATGTTTGAAGAGTTATACATACTCTTTGAAAAAAAAACGTTCAAACTTAAAAATTAAATGAATAATTTGGACCACTCGGCCACTAGTACCTTTATCATAAATGCGTCTCACTCTTAGAATTTTGCCATACCTTTTTCCCTATTAATATCGGTACAGCATGTACTGAAATCGCAGTTTCGAGAATTATTACGGTTTTTATCTGGAACGTTCTTAGATATTTAAAGTCCCTGGCTTTTCAGACAAAGCGAACCTCGCCAAGGTGTAGTAAATTATAACTCAAGTACATTTAGTATACAATCTGATAATAATATACAGAAATACCTATACCTTACATAATAATGCAGCACACGTTACCGTTGTTACACATTCAGACTATCGACCCCAGCTGTTGTAGATAAATGAATCGTTAAGCCAAATCAAATGGCATTCGGGTATCTTGAAAACACTAACCTCTGTTAATCTGCAGTGAAGCTGCGTGGTGGAATAGGCATTGAAGGGAGACCCTTATCCCTGTAGTGCATTGGTTGGTATAGTAGCAAGCACGCATACAACCCACCTGATGTAAAGCGGTTACGTTAGCCTATGAACGCTTGCATTACATTATCACTTGCGCGATGTCACCTCAACTGCTAACACAGCAACTCCTTAGGAGCTTACTGGTGACCTCACTCACGCGTAGGAACACAACAACCCTCCACAAACAGACTTATTCATGCACACAAATGTTTGTCCAGTTTGGGCATCGAGTCCACGAGGATTGGTGGTAAAATAGCGTTAGTAATCACTGCTTCACCGAACTCGTCCTTTTTAGGGTTCCGTACCCAAAGGGTAAAACGGAACCCTATTACTGAGGCTCCGCTGTCCGTCCGTCCGTCCGTCCGTCTGTCACCAGGCTGTATCTCTTGAACCGTAATAGTTAGACAGTTGAAATTTTCACAGATGATGTATTTCTGTTGCCGCTATAACAACAAATACTAAAAAATAGAATAAAATAAATATTTAAGGGGGCTCCCATACAACAAACGTGATTTTTAGGGTTCCGTACCCAAAGGGTAAAACGGAACCCTATTACTGAGGCTCCGCTGTCCGTCCGTCCGTCCGTCCGTCTGTCACCAGGCTGTATCTCATGAACCGAGATAGTTAGACAGTTGAAATTTTCACAGATGATGTATTTCTATTGCCGCTATAACAACAAATACTAAAAAATAGAATAAAATAAATATTTAAGGGGGCTCCCATACAACAAACGTGATTTTTAGGGTTCCGTACCCAAAGGGTAAAACGGAACCCTATTACTGAGGCTCCGCTGTCCGTCCGTCCGTCCGTCTGTCACCAGGCTGTATCTCATGAACCGAGATAGTTAGACAGTTGAAATTTTCACAGATGATGTATTTCTATTGCCGCTATAACAACAAATACTAAAAAATAGAATAAAATAAATATTTAAGGGGGCTCCCATACAACAAACGTGATTTTTTTGCCTTTTTATAGATAATGGTACGGAACCCTTCGTGCGCGAGTCCCACTCGCACTTGGCCGATTTTTTTTGCTGTTTTTATAGATAATGGTACGGGAACCCTTCGTGCGCGAGTCCGACTCGCACTTGGCCGATTTTTTTAGAACTTTTTTTGCAACTGGAACACCAGTCTTCGTAAAACAATTGAAAAGTTAAATTGCAGTCAATTTTTCATAGGATTTTATGTCCTCTAGAACACGGTCAATAGAATAGGGAAAAAAGAGATGAGGTATCTGCTATTAATATTTTATAAAGAAAATTAATCTATATATATAAAACAAAGTCGTGTTAGTTACACCATTTATAACTCAAGAACGGCTGGACCGATTTTTATGATTTTTGTGTTTTTAGATTTGTCTGCGTCCGGAATAGGATAATAAGTACTAAAACAAGGAAAAATATAAAATAAAGTAAATTACATTTCTCATACATTTTATATGAAATTCTTTTTTTTTGATATCTTAAGTACGAATTGGCATATCTATATCTATATATATAAAACAAAGTCGTGTTATTTACATCATTTATAACTCAAGAACGGCTGCACCGATTTTTATGGTTTTTGTGTTTTTGGATTTGTCTGCGTCAGGAATAGGATAATAAGTATTAAAACATGGAAAAAAATAACAAAAAAAAATCTATATACATATATATAAAAAAGTCGTGTTAGTTACACCATTTATAACTCAAGAACGGCTGGACCGATTTTTATGATTTTTGTGTTTGTCTTCGTCCGGAATAGGATAATAATAATAAGTATTAAAATAATTAATACCATCTAATAAGTTAACACACAATTTATTGATCGTGAGGCGGTACGAAGTTCGCCGGGTCAGCTAGTATTTTATAAAGAAAACTAAAAGAATTACGAAACAGATACACAACCCAAAATTGTATGGATGTAGGAGTCGAGGAAGATCAAGATTCATCTACCAATAATTCATATGACATGATCGTGTTTCAGAGGATGACAGAAACGCTAGAAAACAGCAAGCGTGCTCGAGGAGAACTATGAATGTTAAAGAAATGAGTAAGGTGTGTAAGGATCATGATGGAAATAACCTATTGAGTACCGATGAGACCGATATTACGTAGTAACTCAAGTCACTGCTACGGGTCGTGGGGTAAATTAGAACACACAGCTGTTATTTGTTAATTCGGGGATCAACCATCAATATATCGGTATATTGGTTAAATTATTCACACATTGGTGAGTAGGCTTGAATCACTGAGATATTTAGGCGCTAAAGCACAGCGTTTTTTGTGAGCTCGGGGTGCCTTCACGCCCACTCAAATGATTTATTGGTTTGGATATGGTATATTCATGTGGCACTCAGTTTTCTCTGCCTACCCTGCCGCGAACTATACGTAATGGTATATTGATTTCGTGATGATTTAAAAATAAGTAGAGATCCAATACGAAAGTTGAAAAGCTGATTTTCATGTAAACGGAAGCCACGGGCAGCACGTAGTCTAATTGACGAGCTCGGTGGCGCAGTGGTGAAACGCGCTGTTACGCTACTTTGACACCGACGCTCGTGGGTTCGATTCCCACACAGTACAAACATTTGTGTGCATGAACATGTCTGTTTGTCTTGGTCTGGATATTTTCTATGTATAATAAGTATGTATTTACAAAAAAAAAAATTTACGTATGTTTATCAGTTTTCTAGTACCCATAAAACAAGCTTCGCTTACTTTAGGGCTAGATGACGCTGTGTAATTTGTCCGACAATATTTATAAAAAAAAAAGTCTAATACACCATGCACTTCACTTCTTCTAAATACATAAGCATACATCGCTCTTTTCCACCCCCGTACCTACTACGAGTAGTATAAATATTTTTAACATAATTTATAAAGAATACTACACATTTCAGATCATATACTTTAAGCTCTTTGTTGATAATCCCATATGCAACTCAGTAATAATAAATCTTTATTTTACTGTTTTGGGAACATTATACATAACTTATTTATTGCCTAAAAAGGTTTTTCCTGCCTACGGGGAACAATGACATGTTAAATAAACACACTAAATCTCAGTTGAACCACGGATCTATTTGCTAGAATATTAAGTAGACCAGTGTCCTTTAAGAAAGTTGATTAATTATCAATTGACAGAACAGAAAAAATGAAACGCGACTACAAAATGCCAATCTATCTACTTTCGTCCCTTAATAGTGATTTTTAAATCAATTTTCAGCTTCTCTCTCGCAACAACTTCACTTGTATTTGTATATATCATAAAGGTATAGCTACTACTAGGGAAAACCTTTCATCTCCAGGAAATAACATTCAGAAGCCTCTCCGAAGAATCCACCTCGTCGTCAAACGACTAAATGTGATCGGAGATTGCGTATATAGCAATACTTATATATAGCAAGAAAGTGCTTTTTTGTTAAGAAGAAATGTGTTGATTGATATTATTTTACCTTCCTCATGCAAACTGCAGTGATTGCAAAGCCGGCAGAAAATACTATGTACCTTTTTACCCCCTTCGCAAAAATGGTACTAGGCCAGGCTGCTAGCTCTAAATTCGTATGCAAAATCGTATTTTATTTAAACAAACAAATGACATCGTTAATTTTGATAGTTTTTGATATTGATGCTACTTGATAGACTACTACCGACAATAGCGTGAATATCGATAGAACTATCGATAATATCAATACCATCGATAGTATCTCTTTATTATTATTTTTTTATATACATGTGTATTTTATAAGATTGTGGAGAAAAATAAAGAAATTTTGAATTTTTGAATCTCTACTATCGATAGCAGAAACTAATTAAGTATTATAGTCATACTATCAACAGTAATTATTGTAGATACAGAACTTACCGCCATTTGTTTTTATATTTTCCCATCATAGTCCTGTACAATAATAAAATCAAATTTAAAATTATATGTCTATAGTAATCCTTCATGGGTGGCAAAATTATAAATTGTATTAATAGAAAATATCATGGGTTAATTTTAGCGCTATTATCTACAGTACACTATTGCAATTGGTCAATACCACATTTTGTGCTATCGATAATATCCATAGTACTATAAATCCTAATAGATTATCAAGGTCATTTATCGATATTTCGGAGTCACTAGTTTTTAACAAGTAAAAAATGATAATGAAAAACAAAAATGATAATCTACTGGTTTTAAATGCATATTTCAAAACAGGTAAGCAAAAACAACTCCAATTCGTGGTATATTAATAAAAGTAAAGATTAAATATAATAAATATATAATAAATCCCAGACCGTAAATAAAGCAATTGACGGCCAGAAGAAAGAGGCGAAACTTTCAACTTCGAGATCATGATCAAAATATATTCGCAGACGTTAATACGAATCTAAAAACTCTACTAAAGACCCTTTACTTTTGTATTGCTATCACTGCAGTATGCTAGTTGCCTAACTTATTTTTATAATTAATGTAATTAATAATTATAATACATGAATGGGTACAAAAACTAAATTTTCTTTTATTTTAAATTTTCATTATATTCAGCAATAACTGTTTAAAACAATATGTTAATTATCGTTATCTGTAGTAAACATCCTTATTTCTTATACAACGTCGGAAGGCATACAAATATACCAATGTAAAGTGATTACCGTTGTCTATGAACACTTGGAACATAAGAATTTTCGCTCACACGTTGCCGCTCCTGCTAGTAACACAGCAACAAAAGAGCTTACTGGTAATCCCACCTCACTCTCAGAAATACAACAACAACTATGAAGTGGAAATATTTCTCCAATCGGCATACTTTGGTGTGCCCTACCTCTCTTAAAACACCCTAAAAGTATACTTAATTTTTAAACCAATAAGGACGCAAACTGTTTGATAATAATCAGTTACCGTAGCGTATATATACTTGCAACACCATAGTCGTTACTCGTGCTTTGCTATAAAAAGCTCATCCCGTTTTTTAAGAACCCCATGCTGTAGTTCCAATGAAAAACTTTGGCAGAGAATTCATTTCACAACTTGAGAGTTTCCAAAACTTCTGTGGTACCGCAAACAACGCGACCATTGCGGTTCCAGTCTATGAGGATGGATACCTAGCCTCCAGCATATGTTCCATTATACTCGTACAATCGATAGAACACGCAAAGACAGACAAAGTCTCTCCTTAAATTCAACGGCTCAAAAGCTTAGGATCGTCGACAATTCTCACAGCTCGTCTCTGATCCGAATCACAAGGTCTTATCTAGTATCCTCGTATACCTGAGCATATGTGGCATGGCAATAACTCAGATGTGTAAATCAAACTCAACAATAATAGGACAAATTCTTATCATTATTTTTCAGAAAATTACAAAGAACATACATCTTAGGATAACATTCGTCTTAACGCAAAAATCGATCAACATTCCTCTAGTAGAGATTATAAATAGAGAGAGAGGAACAAATTTATGAGTTACCCACAAATTTTAAAGTTGTATAAATTCGTTTTCTCTAATTTCTTCGAGGATTCGATAGGGTCGTTGTCACTTTAATCGAGGACAGTCTGTGGATTGATGGATTTATCTATCTAGCTTCACAGGGTTAGTTTAGCCGTCCGTCGGCTGTAGATGGCAGTTGTTAAGCTAAGCTTTTGGGCGACTTCGGTGTTGCTCAGGGGAGGAGGAACAGGAGCAAATGGGGCATTTCACCAATCAGACTGCTTTGATGAGCTCTCTACCTGTTATAATATAAGATTAAATGTAGATACAACGAAGATTTAATCATAAACTAAAAAGATATGAAATAAAACTTTTTAAATAAAAAAGTGAAACCATGTCCGTTCAAGTAGACGCCTATTTACATAGTTACTACTTATATGTGTGCTTCGTCGATTTCAAAAGTCTGTTCCACTGTTATGTATAATAGTGGAACTACTGTTTACTGGTAGTGGAACTAGTATTTAATAAATTTAAAAAGTTTTTTGTTTCTTAAATTGTAAAAACTACTGTACTTAAAAGAAACATTTTGTTCCGCGCACTCCATCTGCTTATCTGCTTAAACGATGTAAAAAAAAAACAACTTTTAACCTAGGTCTTTATGCTAAAGCTAAAGCTTACTTATGCGTCATGATCATGAGTGATTAGTAGATCATAAAAAAATGCCACATTTTTGTTTTAAAGGCCTTTATATTTGTGACAGTCGCAGAACTAAATAATACGTGCAATAAGTTTCTAAACCCAGCTATTTCCTTTAGATCGCTTTCAGAGATCATCAGAAGAATGGCACTCCAAACGAATGCAGTGCGGTAAGATTCTAAAATGTACGAAACCAACGAAAAATAGAAGACATGTTATTATTTTATGAACAATTTTTTTTCCTCTTCAAACGTAACTAGTTCTGAAGTAAGAGAATTCATTCCATGTACGATTTAATATTCTTGCAGAGCCATAGGGATACTTATATGAATTATAGCAAATTTGTGATGCGTCTAACATGAGGTTCCAATGTAAACAAAATTTAACTATTTACAGTCATATGTAGAGTAATTTCCACTATAAATATTTCCTAAGTTTAACCGAAATAGCATTGTATAGAATACCTAATTACTACTTATACATATATTATAAAATGTATTTTGTTGTATTCTCAAGTTTTTATCATTATATTTTTCTAGTAATTTGAAATAACTTTTATAAAGCTGTATATGAATTTTTTACATGTATTTAATTGTTTATATTTTTACAATTTTAATAAAATGCCTTTGCATTTTTAACTTCATTTCTTTTATTATCTGCACATGGTAAGTAGCACACTGGTAATGTGCACCTTCGTAAAGTTAACACATGTTTTCCAATATCCGATTCAGTTTTATCAGTATTAGTCATATAAATATAACATTATTTTTTTAATTAAAATGCAAGGGGAAATCTTTGCAACTTGATCATAGGCTAAATGCCAATTCGCCTAATTCTTTTCAGTAACCTGCTAGTATATTGGCTGTCAGTTATATTACATACATCCATTATAAAACCTATAATAAATTTTAAGTTTTAGAAGCTCAAGCCTTTGTACAAATTCACGCGTAGATACGCGCTCTACGCACACATGCACATTTGCACACTTAGTCGAGCAGAGAAAGAGAGACGCCCACATACATAGCCGTACATTATAAGTTTGAAGTTGTAACACATCTCCTATATATTCTACTCGTATTAATAATATCGTAAAAAATATCTGCAACAATTTAGAGGATGGTCATAAGTAACTTGACGGAAAATTGTCTTGATGATTTTTTATACCACTAAGGTGGCAAAAAAGCATACGGCCTGCCTGATGGTAAGCAGTTACCTCATCCTATGGATATTTGTCATACCAGGGGTGTCACTTTTGAGTTGCCGACCCTGTTAGAACCTCGTCACGCCGTTCTTGAAGAACCCCATACAGTAGTCCCTTGGGAAAACCTCGGCTGGGAGCTCATTCCACAACTTAATAGTTATCGGTAGAAAACTTCTCTGGAACCGCACAGTACGTAACCATTGCGGTTCCAGTGTATGAGGATGAAATCCCAGCCATCGGCGAGCTGTGGGATTGTAAAACGAGGCTGTTGGCATCATGTCGAATAGCTCCTCAGAGCACAGCCCGTTATACAATCGGTAGAACACGCAGAGGGAGGCAAAATCTCTTCTCAAACTCAAGGGCTCAATACCGTGGAATTGGCGAACCACAGCAAATGGGCCTTTCTCAGCGGTAAACGCGCAGACTTGGGTCTTGGTATGGTTGAATTGGACCAGATTCAATCGCCCGAAGTCAGATAGTTTACACAAAGTACCTTCTATTTCAGACACAAGTTTAACGTGGCGTTTCACCACAAGGAAACGAGGGATGCTAGCACGGCCTGTATAATAAATATCCCCGGTACTGTCATTCGCATAACTATGAATGCTGTCGATTGTCCACATGTCATTGATGGGCAGCAGAAAAAGCGTCGGGTACAATACAGACCCTTGTGGGACGCCAGAATTGATATCCACACCGTCGGAGCAATTACGTTTTATATTGCTGTTAGGAACAAAGCCGCGTTCTACCTAGGCCGGCTCACTCCAATATTCAGGAATCGTAGAGTGTGACTTAGAAATAAGTGTACACTCTACAAAGCATGCATCCGCCCCGTCCTCACCTACGCCAGCGTAGTGTACGCACACGCTGCGCGCTGCCATCTGGCTAAGCTCCAGATTATCCAAAACCAGTTTGCTCGCAATGCAACCGGCGCCCCTCATTACTTCAGGGTCGCAGATCTCCATCTCGACCTTGAACTCCCTTCCATCATTAGTTTCATGAAGGAAGCGTCTAGGCGCTACTTCGAAACTGCCTCCCAACACCCCAACCAATTGATAGCCCGTGCTGTCAATTACGCCCCGCAGATCGACGCCCGGGGGTTCCGGCGCAGACCGCGAAATTCACTCTTTGATCCCGATGATCGCATTACTGTAGCGAACGCCCCCTCCAACTCCAACCCCAACACTCCACACACACACCGCGCTCGGCGGATCTAGGCGCGAAGAGTTAGGAATTCTGCGCGATACACCAGGTACCGAGTAGCACCGGTACCTGGGCGCCTTTCTCCGTAAGGCCCTTCAGGCACGAACCCGCGTGTTTGATTCGTTTCTCCAACGACGTCCTAAGTCGAGGTTCGACCCCTCTCGGGGGCCCTTAGGCTGTCGTTTATAGTTAGTTTGCTAGGCTGTGGCGCCTCACGCCCGCCTCTTTAGTCCGGTGACACTCGGGACTAACTACATAGTCAGGTCAAAAAAAAAAGGTTTATTTTACATGTATTCATGTTCCTAACTTAATCTTAATTATTTTTTAGCTTAATCGGACCAGTAGCTTTTTTCAGTAATTTACGAGAAAAAAATTAAGTGGAAGTCCTTGCAACTTGATGATAGACTAAAACTAAGCTACGTTATCCATTTTCATTGATTACAGATGTTGTATTTAGCTTTGCTCTGACTAATACTAGCAAAACCTTCATATTTGCATCACGGTTGTATAGTAACAGAGGTTGGTCTTTTTGCCCGCAAGGGGAAACAATACCATTATTTCCTTATTAAATTTTACATTTATTGAGTCGCCGCCTCCTCGTTCCAATCTATACACATATTACAGCGCTAGCTAACGTACGTTACACTCCTCTTACTAACCTTATCCCATTTCCTAATCCACAAGAATTAAGGAGTTCGCTACCTACCGAAGATGCCAATTTAGATATGGAGCTACTACTTCACCTGACCTCCATAACTAACAGGAAAAACAAGATCTATCTTACGTCACACGTTCCAGCTATAACATACAAAATCTCATTTTTTTTTATTATACTCGTAGATAATAAAAAAATAGAGATAGCTTAGGGGCAATCTAAATAAAACTGGGGCAATATAAAATTGACCCAGTTATGACAAGATATGCTTAAAAATGTTTCGGTGGAAACCAAACCTCTTTTCTAGGAATATATCAATAAGATTCCATCGCAAGAAAAACACGATGTTAAAAATCTCTATAAAATGACAAATACGCGTCTTTTTAGTTCGTGTAAACATTGTTGTGCCAAGAAATATTATTATGATTGAATTGACACAACACCTATTAGTAAAACATTCTAAATTTATGCGATAACTTAATTATTACTTTGCAAACTGCTTAACTCCTACGTAAGTGCAAAGACTACGCGGACATGAAACCCTGAAAATTTAATGCAATTAAAAGTTCCCCTTTTACATACGCACGACGTCGTACGCGGAAATGGTTCAATTAATCATGGCTCATCTAAAACTCGAAAACACCTTATGAACATCTCGGGAACCTTGTTAATCATGCTCATTTTGAGAAACCTAAATCACATAGCAAACTTCAACGTAGCACGGAAGGCAATTACTTTGTAGTAATTAACTAAAGAGAGGTAGAGCATAGATATATAATAAGGAGGTACCAGACCGAGGAAGTAGCTGGTCTGCAGGGATAGAATTTAGTGATCGTTCAAACCATTGAACCCACTGAAGACCGAATTTATGTGGCCGTTAGAAATCGGTAGCCATTTTATAAAATTAAGTGATACAGTAGAAGTTGAAATAAGTAGCTGTTAGGGTGCAGTGGATAAGGAACCGGCCCGCTAACCACTCGGTCCCTGGTTTGAATCCTGGCTGGGGTATGTACCACCGAATTCGTGTTTTCGGATACATATACATATTTATCGCTTGCTCCACAAGTAAGAAATCCACACATGTCTATGAGAATGAAATTAGCTACGGAAGACGTCATTTTTTATATAATAAAACATTTTTATATAATAAAATATGTATGACAAAAAAGTCCCGGAATCGACGGCTTTCGCGCAAGAGACCTAAAGATCGTAAATAAAGACATTACGCCGCTGATTACTCATCTCATAAACATTTGTCTAACTAAACGCATATTCCGGAATGATTTAAAAATAGGAGTAATAAGACCTATTTACAAAAAAGGTAAACAAGATGAAGTAGATAACTACAGGCCCATAACTGTATTATCATGTATCGATAAAATAATTAAGAAGTGTTTCGGTTCAGAAATAAAAAAATATTTAATAGGTAACAACATAATTCATAATAGACAATACGGATTTCAAAGGAACCAAACTACTTCTCAGTTGTTGTCAAATTTTTCTAATAAAATGTATAATTATACGGATAAGAGGTTCCATGTACTAGAGGTATTCGTAGATTTCCAGAAAGCCGTCTATGTTTTAAATTACAAAATACTATTCTCTAAATTACAACCAATTGGTATACAGGGCCCTTTATTAGATTTCATAAAAAAACTACTATAAAAAAGCTTTAGAGCTGTAAGCTTAGGCGATACGCACAATAACATGATACCCACGGAACAAGGGAACGCACAAGGTTCCATAATATGCCCCATAGAATATCTGTTGTATATTAATGAGATGTGCAATTTATTTACTGAGGGCTCTATGTACCAGTTTGCAGATGATACGTGCTTATTGGTTGCACATAAAGATATAACGAAGCCAATACCAAAATGCTACGAAATCTTGACATACTGTGTAGATGGGTACACGACGTTCAGTTAGTAATTAACGTAATAAAAACAAAACAAAACTTATACACATTCATAGCACACAATTAAAAACGAGTACTACACCGAGCGTAATAGCCCATACACAGGACTGTATGCACATAAATAAACCTGACGAATGCAAATGCATGCCCATTAGTATTGTATATCAACCATTTTAAGAACATTGTATTTATCACTTAGCGGATCAGGTGGTAGGGTATGGAATAACTAGTTACGGTCGTTATTATAAAACATATTTGAATACTATTTGTAACCAACAAGCTTCAATCAATGGTTAAATGACGTATGACGGTACCTAGAGAGGATTGCAGATTACTTCACGAAACAATAAAATAGTTATATCATTTTGTTTATGTTTTTCTAAAAACTTTCAGTGTTACCGACTTATAGAAAGTAAATTAGGATTCAACGTACTCTCTACTCAGTTACAAACGTACACAGACTACGGTACCACTTTACATCAGGTATGCTCTATGCTTGTACGCCTTCCGACGTAACTAGATTTAAAGAGAGGTAGGGCGCATCAAAGCAGCCTGTCTGGGAAGGTACCTCCACCTCACAGAAAACCGCAGCCAAATAACAACTCCCTAGAGGGTTGTTGTATTCCTGCGTGTGAGTGAGGTCACCAGTAAGCTCCCAAGGAGTTGCGGTGTAAGCAGCAGAGGAGGCATCGCGCGAGTGATACTTAATATATTACAAGCGTTAATAGGCTACGGTACCCGCTTTACATCAGGTGGGCCGTATGCTTGTATGCCTCACGACGTAGATTAAAAAAAAAACATTCATCATCATCATCCGAGCGTTAATCCTGGTCGCGTCCTACGCTTTCGCTTCGGTGCCCAAGGTCCGCCTCTGCACTATTATTATATATTACAGGTTAATAATTACTGATTATGAGATCATTTGAAAGGATCTCTAGAAGTGGCATGTGTCACATGTCATGAAAAATTAAGAAGTGTAGTTTCCTCAGCTGTACACCTAGTGGTCTTACTTATTCATTTTAATTCAGATCGTAACTACTTCCATTTATTTTTCAAGTTAGCTCATCGTGCTTCGACGGTCGACCTGAAGCCGCTTCGTGATTATTTACATTCATTTTGTTAGAGATAATTGCATAAAAATAGCTCAAGGCAACTGAGAAGGCGGGACAGCTCTCATTCCTTTAGAGGATATCTAAATAAAACACAAGATGCGTGAATAGAATTCACGCACAAGGTTCCGTTCTGTGCACATTATAATTTTTGTTTAGGACGTCGCCGCGCCTTACTCAAACACTACCAACGGGAAGGTATTGTTAATATATAGTATATTACATGCTGATTAGGGATAGCCTAGTGGATAAACAATTAGCCTATTAACCGAGAAGTACTAATTCGAATCTCGGTGTAGACATGTACTGCTAAATTATTGTTTTCGGATTTATGTACATGTTTGTAATTGTCACTTGGGCAGCGGTGAAAGAAAACATCGTGTGGAAACCAGAACGTCCAAGAAATTATATTCCAAAATGTGTGTGACCAAACCTTACATAGGTTTGGTCAAGTTGTGATTTTTTCTCTAGGTTGTAGAGATCTGACAACAAACGCTAAATCTTTAGGCTTAAGTAGCGGATCCACCCAATCCGAATAAAGACGAGAAGCGGGATAACGCTAGAAAGAATAAAAAAAGGAATGCGGGTACCTATAGTTTCTGTTGTAATCTCTGATTTGGGCGTGCTGAAACAATTATTGAATCGGACGAAAAATATGTTTCAAGAGACGGAATTAAATAGACAGTGTTAGGTATTTCCTACAAAAATAAAAAGTTGTAAAAATAAACATTTACGAATCATACTGTGACATAAAACGTACGATTAAACTACGAGATTTTGTTTGTTGCACTGAAAATCTTAAAAATTGTATTTTGTCTTACCTGAAATGAAATGATTTACTTCACCATAAAATATATGATAAAATAAGTGTTTAATAAAGAGAGTATGCAATTTAATAAAACTTATTGACATCATTATCATCACGACTAACAGTTGTCAAACAGGGAACAAAGGGAGGCAAACCTAGTACACAGAAATACAAAAGCTACTACAATAGTACACAGAAATAAAATTTATGTGTCTAGTACACAGTGGCAGTGGGTATACTTCAATCGACTAATCAGAATGATGTACTTTACTTTATATGTTGTACTCAAGTAGATACATTGTCAAAGTTAACATTGGTAGCAAAGTAAAATATTGTCATAAAAACAAAAATTACTTCTACCTTATAGAAAACAGCATTGAAGGAAAGGAACAGACAAGGAAGTGTGTTGTACGGATATCTGAATTTTTCTGAAGTATATTCACTTAACATTCGCAATATTAATTAAGTTTACTTTATAATCAGCAGAAGTAATAGTGGGTCAGTCGTATCTGTCCAGTGATTGACATGTTTTATCAGTGCAGAATTTTTAATGAGACATTTATTAATGATAATATTTTATTTCAGAAGGATAACTAAGCAGTTATGTACGTAGGAGTACATTAAAAGTTTATATAATAGCTGTAGAACGATAAGAAATAAACCATCGTAGTCCTAAGAAAAAAATATGGTGAAATCCCGAATAACCCTGAGAATGGTACAAAATCACAAACCGCGTAAGCTCAACAGTTAATGTTTTAGTGTACCGGACCCTAAAATGTAATTTACATTCATAAATTGGACGTTACGTTTATACATAATTAAAATTAAGACATCTTTTGTGTCGTTTGAGTACGTACCAATCATCCAACAATCGTAGGTACATCGGTATGGTAAAATTTATGCATTCACTGTACTACTAAAGATGAAAAAACTCAAGATTATTTTCAAAGCTCAAAGATTATTTTCGTTTTGTTTCTTTTACCAATTCCAAGACGTTATATTTAAGGGTTCGTCCACTCGTGATAAAGAATAAATAAGGTCACTCTGTGGGGCAAGCCCGTAGCATTTTCTTTCGATGAATTATTGATGAACAGTCTAACATAAATAATCTATATTTCTATCAATTGTCCATAGATGTCAGTGTTTTATGTATAAATAAAGTAGATCAAGAGCTATATGCTCTGTGAAATCGGTAATAACAAAAATATATATTAGTTAAAAAAATGGCAATTATTTTTGATTGTTCAAAATCGTAAGCGATGTAATGATTGTATATCTACTCATAAGGAAATCGGCGAGTTTGAACATTTGTCGTTATTAGGCTTTTGTTGTCATTATGTTTAAATCATTACCGACAAATTTCTGCTTCACGTATTAATATATTGATGAATCAATATTTTAATACGTGAAGTAGAAGTTTCGTACCCCGTTTTACGAAAATAACGCAAACGGAGGAATATGCAATTTGGCACAGTTAAATTTCATATGGAGAAGAAGTACAGAAAGCTAAAATTTTTTATAATAGTGCTTGGAAAATACATTAAATTAATAAAAATATATATAATATTGGTCATTAGTATTGTCTACAGTCTTACTGAATGTCAATAATCATGATTACGATAATATTAACAACTCCCTGGAGGGTTGTTGTATTCCTGCGGGTGAGTGAGATCACCAGAAGATGAGGAGTTGCTGTGTTGACAGCGGGACTGGCAAGCTCATAGGCTACGGTCACCGCATTACATCAGGCGGACCGTATGCTTGTTTGCTGTCATAGTATAAAAACCCCATTACCTTAGCAGTCATGCACAGTCCGTGAAGGATTTTTGTATTCCAGGTTACTGATAATCTCTTTCACGAGATTATAGGTAGAAATACATGGCTACATGAGTTATTGGGTACTTTCATAAATAGATACCTATATGTTGTCCTACGCAAACGCACAGTATACCTAATCACCATAGCATGGCAGTGGCGTCATTTTACGTACTACCTTACACTTGTGGTGATTATGGCAAAACTTCCAAAATGACAGACCACACATAGCCCCTGGACTCCTGCAGTCCCGTTATTCCGCACTACGGTAGCGGTGGAGGTAACGGCGGTGCTGGAGGTACAAAAAATCCCCGGTAGATCCGATCCGGCTACCAAAATCGACGACGACTGGCTCTGATAACATTACACACATTGAGGTTTAATGAGAAAACTGGCGAGCTAGCACAAAAATTGGAAAGTTGCACTTGGATGTCATTGGATTGTCATAAGTAGAATCAAAAAATTTTGAAAACGATTCTATTTTTACGAGCATACATTATGTTCTCATAACTACACAGAGTGGTAACCGTGAGAATATTTTTTTTTTAATAATTCTCTAAGCGATTACCTGGAGTCCATGTTATAAATAGAGTAGATGGCTCTCTTTGTTAATATAAAAATAGTTTCAATATCAACCGCTTTTTCCGTCAACAGTATACCAAACGACATAATGCTGTGAAAGTAGCGGAAATATACTAAACGCTCAGTAGCCACATCCGTCAATTCTAATTCTCCTAACTGCATATGCGGCAGTGCTGAGCTTATTGGTCTAGTTTATTTATGTAGGGGCCCACTGCAATTTGTAGTCTATTGTAATTCCAAGAAATACAGTATCATTAATAAATTAATTACAAAATATCAATGAGAACTTCTGTATTGGCAGGAGCCACATTGGAAGAGAAATTTTATGCATTTGGTTTAGTTGGGTTTAATAAAAGATTAATGCATATGAACCAATTTAGAATAGTAGATCTATCTATAACATTACGCTAAATCCCTTGCGGGGTAGGCAGAGAGAACCGAGCGCTACATGACTCGATCATTACACACCTCACTCGCTTATTTAATGTTCATTGCTCTTCTCATGCAAGTTTGCTAATTTCTAAGGCTCCCAACATCACCTTCTTATAAAACACGATCAATTTGGTCGGTAAGTCTTGGCCTTCCTCGGCTCCTACATCCTTCTACTTTCACATTGTATATCTGTTTCGTAATACTTTAGGTGTATTACGTAATAATTTATGGTCGGCAACGCATGACACCCCTGGTGTTGCAAATGTCCATAGGCTACAGTGACTGTGTACCATCAGGCAGGCCGTATGCTTGTTTGCCACCTTAGTTGTATTAAAAAAACTTACCTCATCCATTCTATATGTCCGAACTAACGGTGCATGCCTCTTCTTATTTTAACACCGACACTTTCTTTCTGACCAACTCTGTGTCTAACATCATCATTGCGAATTATTGCCTTCAGATTTAACCCCATTTATGTCGATTGTCTGCAATCTACGAGTATTATTTTAATAAGATGCAATCAAGTGGTGAGCTTTACCTCTAACTCCATAATAATCAGCGTGAGTAATGTCTGATGATTGACACAATTAAAAGCTTTATTGAAATAATTTTTATCTTCCAAAAAAGAGCAATACGCTGTATTTATAACATGGGCTGCAGAAAATCCCTCAGGGAACTGTACAAAGAAATAAATGTCCTGACTGTTACTTCTCAATATTATTATTATAAAACATAATGTATGTCCGTAAAAATTACAAGTCGTTTTCAAACTTCAGCGAAAAATTTAAAAGTATAAATAAGTTGTGTATGCCAGATGCCAGTACATCGACTTGCTGGAACTGGTAGATCTTTTCTTGTAAATTATATTCGATTTTATAATAAGTTGCCTGAAACAGTTCTGTCCTTACCAATATGTCTGGAAATAATATTTTTTTAATATTATTCTACCATTTGATATCATTATTGTATCAATATACTAATGTGAATTTATTGTAATATCTAATTGCCAATTTTAAAAGAGACCTATATTGGCAAGTTACTTTCGGCATGTCTTCTTCGCCAATGGTAATTTCCGAAATGCTATTAGATTAAAAAAGAAAAATAGTAACATAACAGAATTGAATAAAATACAATAAGATTAGGTATATTTCAGAAATGTGTGACGTGTCTGAGTGCCCGCGAGGGAGAAGAGGGGAAAAATGTATTAGCATCTATCTTCAATAGTTTTCCAAGTTTTATACTTTCTTTGACTTTCCTTCAATTATCCATAAAATCACCAAATCAAATGTTCATAAGATTTTATTAGAAAAGTTACAATAACACTTATTTATACATAAGTCGCACATATTATCCTGATTCTAAACGTCCTATGCAGTTAGTTTACTACTACAACGCGAAAGCCCTTTTTTATACGTCGGGAGGCATACAAGCATACGGCCCACCCGATGCAAAGCGGTTACCTTAGCCTATAAACGCTTGCAATACATTAAGTAGGTAAATACCACTATAGAAGCTTACTTGTGACATCACTCACACGAACACAGCAACCTTCTAGGGAGTTGTTATTTGGCTGCGGTTGTCTGTGAGATGGAGATACTTCACCAGACGGAAGGTTTGGATGCGCCCGATCTCTCTTAAAAATACCTACACCAAGACAAACAGACATGTTCATGCACACAAATGTTTGTCCTGTATGGGAATCGAACCCACGAGCATTGGCGTAAAAGTAACGTAACAGCGTGTTTCGCCACTGCGCCTCCGAGCTTAAGACCTGTAAGCATATGCACATTGAGTCAAAACACTGTATTTGAATCGGAATCGAAAAGTGTGTCGAAAAGTCTAAGTTGAAACTTTTCGAATCCGTTTCGAATGTTGCTTACAAAGGCAATGTGAATACCCCGACTGGAGTACCAATCCAGAATTTGATATCAAACTTGGATCGACTAATTTTTGTGTAAAGTAACAAAGCGTTCCTAAAAGTTGGTTAAAAATAAAGTGTACATCAATTATACATTCATGTGTTGATTAATACACATTCATCTGTAATTATTAAGTTTCCACCCACCACCCACAGGTTTCTATGATAGAGATTACTCGGTTTTAAATATTTCTAGAAAAAAAGAGTGTAGAATGTAAGTATACGGTTATATCTGCTGTATTCAGCACAACGATGTAGGTACCTATGATGAATTATCTATACCTTCAGTTAACGGTATTTATTAGAAAATAATTATAAACAGGGGCTAAGCTAAGTTGGTATTGACATAAGTTTATGCCAAAACGTTAAAAACACGAAGGTTGGGAAAAGTAATACGTAACTGCAGGTCTACTCTTGAAACCAATTACAATGCCAATACAAGGCGATTTTAATCCAATTGCGATTCCGATTTGTATAAAATCGCTACTCTGTAAATGTGATTAAAGTATGTAACTGTATTGCATTAAAAACATAATTCATGTTGCTAGCAACACCGGCCATTGAAAAATCATGGACGAATGACATGAACATTGTGTCTGATTCCCTGGAATTTTCAAAACAGATCGATATTTTTCAAAGCAAAGGATATCCATGCCGTAATAAAGTTCCTGTATAGTTAACATTTGGAAGTTTTGAAGTAAATGATAGTTTTAAAGTGAAAGTGGGGAATGAGATATAGAAACATTTCAATGCTCGAATTCAGGTTATATTTTTTTAGTACTCCCAAGCACTGGTGAATGTAGTATTTTTTGTGAAATAGTAGTTGCAAATAATTTAGATATGAAGTGTCACTACGAAGTACTATGTTTGGAGAAGGAGGCAAGCGCTTCCGAGATAAAAAAGGCGTATCGGCGGTTGGCATTGCAGTGGCACCCGGATAAAAACTTGGATAATTTACAGGAAGCTAAAGAACAGTTCCAATTAGTGCAGAACGCATATGAAGTACTTTCCGATCCCCAAGAGAGAGCCTGGTGAGTACATTTTACAACTTTGAGTCACATATTTTATTTTTAATCATGTTTAAAATTATAGTAAGAAGGTATACAGTCCAATAACCATTTTTTTAATAGTACGTCGGGAGGCATACAAGCATACGGCCCACCTGATGGAACGCGGCTACCGTAACCTATTAACCATCACTCGCACAATGCCACCCTTGCTGCTAGTACAGTAATTCCTTAGGAGATTACTGGTGACCTCACCACACGCAGGAACGCAACCCTCCAGGGAGTTATTTGGCTGTAGTTTTTCTGTGAGGTGGAGGTACTTCACCAGAACGGCTGCTCTGATATGTCCTACATCTCAAAATCACCCCAACCAAGACAAAAACACAAATGTTTGCTCTGCAAGCATTTGTCAAAGTAACATAACAGCGCATTTCGCCACTTCACCACCAAGCTCGACAAACAAGTTTGGTGATCCCATCACTAAAATATTATTCTACAACTAGCTTTTGCCCGCGACTTCGTCCGCGTAGACTACAGAATAAATCACCCTATGCACCATATCTTCTGTTTTTTTAACGAAATTAAATGATACGTGGCTTAGATTTTAAGATGGACCCCCAAACTACCAAAATTGTGAAAATTGTATCGAAATCCATTCAGTGGTTTTTGTGTTATGCTATAACATACAGATTGAAAGACACCAAAATTCTAAAACCATTGTAAAGGGGTAAGGCTATTTTTTGAGCTTATACCAAACTTATAGTACCTCTTTATAAACTACATTAGCGGTTCTGCCCTCAGGTGCTAAGATGACCAGACTCCTAGGAGAGCTCACTCTCGAGCAAGCCACGTAAAACTGACCGTGCGAGAAGCAGTCTACCCTAAGATCAATTCCTGCTGTTTTTAGTGACTGACCCTGAGACTTATTAATCGTCATTGCGAAACAGACCTTAAGAGGGAACTGCAGCCTTTTAAACTCGAATGGGTACTCCGATGGTATAAGTGGTATCCGTGGTATATACACCGATTCACCTCGAGCACAGCCAGTAATTACAATGGCCTCTACTAAGTTTTTATGTAAGGCTTTCACACGCAACCTGGTCCCATTGCACAACTTAGGCGGATTGAGGTTTCGGAGTAGCATTACTGGAGCACCCACTTTGAGGATAAGTGTGTGAACCGGTAGACCAGGTGGGTTGAGTGCATTTAAGAACTCCACAGGATAGTGTATAGCATCATCCGTATGCACTACAGTGTCCACAGACTTGTACTTGTATTCTACACCTTCGAATGACTTTAACAAAGTGTCATTAATAACTGAAGCCTGATCGTTCTTAGGTGTCAAAATCGCACGTTCACACAGCCACTCCATGGATTTGTTGTGTAGGTTGTGAACATCTGGATATATTCGGGCTATTAGGTCAAGCGAAAATATAAATCCATTTTATTACCGTTCCCTTGGGAATTTCGAAAAATCCCGTCTTATTCCTTGCCTACTTCATAATGGGGAAATCATTTTATACACTTATTATACTTAACAATAGCTACGAAAGAAAAAACAAACAATATAACTTTTAAGCAAGGATTTTCATCATATTCCGAGGGATTTTCAAAAAACCCTAAAAATGGTTTTTAGTTATCGTAATAACCTACTTTTAAGCTGAATTTCAAGTCTCTAATAAATAAAGTTACGGAAATAGGGCAACTTTAAAGCGAAAATATAAGTAAATCTTTTTTTATTCCCGTTCCTGTGGGAATTTCGAAATATCCTGAAAATTGTTTTTTGTTTTCATAATCACCTACTTATATGCCAAATTTTAAGTTTCTAATACATATGGTTACGGAGATAGGGTAAATTTAAAGCGACAAAATATAAATAAATCCTTTTTATTCCTGTTCCCGAGGGAATTTCGAAAAATCCTAAAAACGGTTTTTAGTGATTGCAATCACATATTTATATGCCAAATTTCAAGTCTCTAATAAATATAATAATGGAGATAGGGCAACTTTTATAGCGAAAATATAAATCCTTATTATTCCCGTTCCCGTGGGAATTTCGAAAAATCCCGTCTTATTCCTTGCCTACGTCATAAAGACAATATCTGTGCAAAATTTCAGCTTCCTAGGTCCAAGGGTTTGGGCTGGGCGTTGATGAGTCAGTCAGGACTTTGAATTTTATATATTAAGATAAGTGTATAAATTTATAATTATCGCTAACATACAACTAATTATTTGTTAATTAATGTTGCATTATCAGCCAACATATAATCACTGATCGGCTGTATGCATTCTGTTTTGATATATGCTTTCTCTTATGTTCATTATAAAAAAAGAACACTGATTGACTGTTATATCAATACATAGCATAAATTTTTGTTAAATTATATTTTTTTCCCAGCTTCTTACATATTAAGGTGAAGAGGTTTTATATGATTCGAAATGCACACCAATGTTGCAAATGTCCATTGCTATATCCGTAAAGCTTTTTAACATTTTCCCAGCAAGCATATTTTCATAGGCAATCCCCCCTACATAGTCCATTTTTAGAATGTTTCATTACATCCTAGAGTAGAAACTATTTAACATTTTCAATAGTGGTTCTTTTTTAATGTTTTAAAACACTATTATATTTTGTATTTAAGCAGAAAGCAAACCCTGGGCTCCGAAGCGAAAGAGTAGGATGCGACCGGGATTAATGCTTGGATGGTTATGATGATATATTTTGTATTTGAGCATTAAAACATTTAACAATAGAAACATAAGACACATTTATTTCGTTATTAAAATTGCAGACAATATAATGGAAAAACCCCTTTATGATTTCTAAATACTAAATTATGTAACAAAATTATAATGTGTGATATATTTTAAAACAACAATAATAACAAAGTGGAACATTACAATGTTAATGTGTTTCTTTAAGTCCCCTTTTGACTGTTCTCTTTTTGGTAATGTCAGTGTAAACTTTACACTAAAATTCAACTTCCTACTGAACTCTCACTCGTGGCTACAAGTCCTCTCCTGTAGAATAGATAGTGCCCCAATGACAACCATTTCTATGTGTGTAAGTCCTTCAAGAGTATTAACATTTATTTTATTCGCGAAATAAATTTTAGGGACATGGTTTTTATATAAACAACACAAGAATGCACCACTTCGCCAAGATGTTATTTGCAAGTTCAATTAAAATCGTGATAATGTGGTAATGATGTGTTTTGATCGGAACGTCTTAATGTTTCATTTTAAGCAATCTGCCAGTGGTTACTGGATGACACTACCTTGGCTTGGCCAAGTTCTATTTTTATATATAATCTTTTATATGTGTGTTCATTGAAATATCATGTTTTCCAATCCAATTTTAATAAATTTTTTATGTGTGTTTGGGTGACTCCATTATATAATTTACATTCATAATTGTACCCAGCAGGTGGCACTGCAATTGGGTTCTAGGTATTTCAATTTTTCTTGAAATATTTATTTTCATTGTTTACAATAATAACTCATGAGATACTGGTATTCACACAGATAAATTCTATAGTAATATCTTTCTCCAGGTATGATAATCACAGAGAGCAGCTGCTGCGTGGTGCTGGCAGTTCCTACAATGATGACAGTCTGGATGTGTATCCTTATTTTAGTCCATCTTGCTACAAAGGTTTTGGTGATGACTCACAAGGATTCTATGGAGTTTACTCAGAGGTATTTTTTTATAATTACAACTAATTTGAGAAACAGATTTGGCACCTGCCTAGTTGTAGATGTACTAGCTATAGACAATTCTAACATCAGGGACATCACTTGTGCATTGCTAACTGAAGACCTCATCATTTGCTTTTTGAAGAACCCCATGTTGTATATATCCACCACTAATAGTGATATGGATTAAATGATTCTTCTTTTTTGAGCCATAGCCAACCTTACCCTCACTATACTAACAAAGAAGCTCTGGTAAAAGATGAAAGAGAAGTATGGCACAATGATATTTAATTGGAACCCCAACTAGGGAAGTACTTTTGTGTCATAAAAACCTCAGCACATAACAACTTCAGAAGGATTAACTTGTTATGGTTTTCTGGGAGGTGAACGTCATCCCCAGACGAACTGTTTTGATGCACCCTACCTCTCTTTAAAATATCCAGATCAATACAATTAGTCATGTTCATGTAATGTTTGTCCAGTGTGGGAATTAAACCCACAAGCTTTGGTGTTAAAGTAGCGTTACTAACCACTGCGCCACCAAGTTCCACCGCTTTCTATCAGACTATGTACTTTTGTCCTGACTAAATTAATATTGTTTAAATATTATATTATTTTGCATTTTTTTGTTGTACCTACCTGTTATGAAAAGCATAGCAATTGTAATAAATAAACATCATCAAAAGGTCAGCAACAAAAAGCTCAGCTGAGAATCAGCCACCCCTGGCAAGACACAAGACATTCATCTTTCATGAAAAAAAAATATCATTTAATACTTGTAGGTTTTTTAATAAGTACAACATATACATTACCCATACAAAGTGAGTTTAGTTCATTTTGTGTCACCTAATATATATTTCTGAAATAATGATACTGTGTCTGTCAATCTACTATGGATAGAATATAATTTTTAAAGTTTGTCTGTATCTATCCATCTGTTTTGCATGCATTACGCAAAACTAGATTATAGATTAAGAAAAAAAATACATGACTATAAGTTATATAAATGTTGGTTGTGTAAACCTGAAAAACTCTAAGCAAGCGGATGTATAGCATCAGCTAATGTTACATAGTTTCGTTGTTTTTGTTTTGCATCTTACCATCATTGTTTTAACAAAAATTGTAGTTCCTAATCGAAAACTGAAAATATTGAATCCAATCTGAATGTAAAATATTGGATACAATCTGAAGGAACTATTGGGTTATACTAATAAAAACCAAAATATCAATATAATAGTAACATTAATTGAACAACACAGACTATATGTATGACAAATAAAAAGCTTTGTTTCAGGATCATAATTAAAAAAGATCAATTAATAATACTTTGATAGAGGTTAGAACACAGCAATTAAGGAAATTCCTTAGTTATTAACCCTTCAATAAAGTTTATGTCATAAAATTTACGATATGACTCCTCAGGTATTCTCCAAGTTGGCCGCACAAGAAACAGACTTCCTAGATGACCCTGAAGAAGTCGCAAAAATACCTAAATTCGGCAACTCGGCCAGCCCCTATGAGGATGTACATGAATTCTATGCTTATTGGATGGCATTCTCTACAAATAAAAGTGAGTAAACAGAGTTCCAGACATATTAAACCTTGATTTTTAATAAATAAAACACTGTCGTAATATATATATATAGTTGCCTAGCAGCACACATCCGACTTCTACTAAATTGTTAACCACCTTGCGATTGAAGGTAAAACTATATATATGTAGTACTATGAATTTTGATGAAAGGATTGGTTTATAAATCCATCATTAGATCTGTCCTTTTATATGGCAGCGAAGCATGTAATTGAGCGGCACTAGCAGGAGCTGCGTGTCACGGAGTTGAATATTCTGCTCTGAATGTACGGTCGTCGTATCGTCTACGCTTGTACGGCAACGTCTTACGAAAACCAGCAAGTTACGTGTGAAACAAAGGCATGCCACCTCTCCAGGCCCTGACAGACGGGCTAGGCCCAAGAAAAGGTGGCTTAACGTCGCTGAAAGATGACATGCGTCTCCCTCCACTATATGGAATGCCGAAGACCGCGCTAAGTGGAGATGTAAAATTTGGAAAGCGGACTCTGAGCTCCGATTGCGTTGGACGCGGCCGGGGTTAAGGCACAGATGATGTTCATTATGAATTTTGACGTGAATTCGATGAACAATTTCCTCATCATGCTAGTGGGCATTCCATAAAAATAGTTTTACCAAAATGACAACGATTGATTGAGAACTTATACTAGGAGTTAAAGTATGAAATTGCCGATTTGTGCTGAAAAATTAAAACTCGTTTTTTTAAGATGTAACATATTTTTTTAATATTATATATTGTACTGCCTCCTGGGAAGATTTTTTTACCACGTAGAAAATTGTCCAAATCATGAAAAAAATGGTAGTCAGCTGGAGCAAGGTCTGGAGAGTACGGAGGATGACGTATGGTTTCTAACTGCAGCTCCTGTAGAGTTACAACGGTTTCTCGTGCAGTGTGAGGTCTTGCGTTATCATGAGCAATAATGGTGAAGTTCGATTCACGAGTCGGGGCTGTTTCACTGCCAGTTTCGCCATCATTGTTCGTAATTTGGCACAGTAAACATCTGTTGTTATTGCTTGACCAGACCTGAGGAAGCTATAGTGAATAACGCCATGAAGAGATCACCAAACAGTTACCATTACCTTTTTATTGGTAAAGCTATATGGTATGGTCCTCTATATCTGGTATTTTCGTGGGAGAATGTGCCAGTTGGGAGAAACCATAAGCCAGAGCAAAGTTATGAGCAGATCTCCCCGCGTAATCAGTGCACCGAGAGCAAAGCCATTCAGTGTGGTGGGCATTAAAATCTCCCAAAATAACTAATTCCGCGGAGGGATACTGCTCGATAACTTTGTCAGTCGCCATTTGCAGGTACTCAAATAACCGAGCTGTGTCTGTATACTGCTATAAGACCTGTAAAGGCACGCGTAGAATCGGGTGTGGCCGCCATGATACACGCGCACTCATAATAATGACAGGTCCCTGGCTTCTTCTTCTTCCAGACTATAAAGACGGCGACAACAAATTTTCATATCCTCCCGAACGAACATATATACCCCGGTACGACGTACAAATAGGTTGTCGAGTTTGTGCTCGGGGTAATGTAAGTAAGATGTGTCGCCGGTGAGGATATTTGTGTCTCCGTGAGGAAAAGAAGAGTCGGCCGAGCGGTCTGTGCGGTAGCGGTAGTGAACCACATTAATGTTGGAGTACAGTCCCCTGAGGTTGCAAAAATCCATCCAAATTTTTCAAAATCCAATTTATTGTGGAAGGGGTAGCCGCTGTAAGTTTTCGTTTTCCGTTCTTTTTCATAGACATATTTGATGAGGTTCTTTGAAAATGAGAAGTCACTGAGCCGGCAGAGTAGAGGACAAAAGCGCGGTATCTCCCACCACTGCACAATGCAGGTTTTGCGATTTGCTGGCACGGTAGGAGAGGACATGCTGCAGCCGGGCCCACTCCGCTCTCCTCCGGCACGACCACTACAACGGGGATTTTTGAGCCTCCCGGGGCGAAGATTATGTAATCCCCGGGTTCGGGAACTACACTGACTCGCGGGCGACCAGCGGTCAGCCGTTTCACCGGGTCTACCTGACCGCCGTGCCAGCTTTCCGCGCCCACATTGCCAGTGGCAGTTCGATATCCACCGGTCCTTTGGATTGGATTTGACGAAATGATTTTCACGTGGAGCTACTGCCATCAAATCTCCACAACCCAAAGGGAAAACCAGACCTTTCTGGTGGTGAGGTTAGGTCACACGTCTTTCGAAATATAATTTGTTGGACGTGCGGGTTACCTCACCATGTTTTTTTTTTCACCACCGAGCAAGTGATAATTACAAATATGTACATAAATCCGAACGAATTTTACGTTGCATGGCAGGATTCGAACCGGGGACCTGTTGCTCAATAGGCTGGTTCCTTATCCACTGGTCTATCACTGTTGTACTTTTCTTTCATAGCTTAGGGCATCCAAGAAATTTCAAGTTATTAGGTACATGGTGAGCTCAAGAGAGTACGCTGCTATCCGAAACGCTCCAATAATCGCGTGTTTTATACGAATCAAACGAAGGCCCAACGCTTCTATAAGCATGGGCCTACGAAACCATGTTCTCTCACTCTGGAGACTCTGGTTACTGATTTTCATATGGAGCGACTGCCATCAGACCTCCACAACCCAAAGGGAAAACCAGACCCTTCTTAGGTAAGGTCACACGTCTGTCGAAATGTAATTTCTTGGACGTGCGGGTTTCCTCACAATGTTTTTCCTCACCACCGAGCAAGTGATAATTACAAATATGTACATAAATCCGAAAACACGAATTTACTGGTACATAGCAGGATTCGAACCGGGGACCTGTTGCTCAATAGGCTGGTTCCTTATCCACTGGTCTATCACTGTTGTACTTTTCTTTCTTAGCCTAGGGTAACCCAAGAAATTTCAAGTTATTGGGTACATGCTGAGCGCAAGAGAGTGTACGCTGCTATCCGAAATGCTCCAATAATCCAGAGTTTTATACGAATCAAACAAAGGCCCAAGGTTTCTATAATAATGGGCCTACGGAACCATGTTCTCTCACTCTGGAGGCTAAGCGAGAGCATGACACCTTCGACGGGCTGACATCTTTGTCCTCGTCCACCCCAGACCACAGGGCATCATTACACCGGGAAGATCATCAGAGTCTCTCCCCCATAAACTCTGCTACACGCAGTACATCTAAGCGTCTCTCATCCATTAAGTCTATCATTTCATTCATGTTTCAGACCACCCCTTACATTCCACGTTTCTGTACGGTAGTTGGCTCACCTCGACCCACCGGCTTGAGTGCTGTGTTATCACCGCATGCACTGTTTCTCGCACCAACGAGGCTGGATCATGACAGAGCATAACACCTACGCCCACGCTGGCATGATCGTTCTCACCTTCGATTCAACCCTTATCAACCACAAAATACATGAAAAGTCATTAAAACAGTTCTGCAGATGTGCGTCCGAGTGTTAAACAACCATCGGGCTAATTTTATTCGCGAATTTTTAATATCATGCATTTTTTTTAGTACAACTTCGGAAGCATACATGCGTACGTCCCACCCAATGTAAAGTGGTTGCAATACAGGAAGTTTCGCTACCTCTGCTGCCAACACAGCAACTCCTTAGGAACTTACTGATAACCTCACTCACTCGCAGGAACGCAACAACGCTCGAGTTGCACCCCTGGTGTAGTAACTGTCCATAGGCTACAGACCGTATGCTTGTTTGCTACATGCTGTTTTGTTTGAAAAAACCTTCAAACATACCTTTACTTACTTCATCTGTGTGTCTGCTAGAGTCTGCTAGATATTTCCTGCTTTAAGAACTGCTGCCCGTCGTCAGGTCCTTATCTGATCTTAATGTTCTATTGAACACTTTTAAAGCAGTGATAGCTCAGCGGATAAAGAAATGACCTATTATTCGACGGTCTCTGGTTCAAATCCTGGAGGGAACGTGTGCAGCTGTATTCGTGTTTACGCATTTATCAAATATGTACTATTTGTGATTATCACTTGCTCGGCGGTGGAAAAAAACAAAAGCAAACCCGTACAAGAAATTATATTTCGAAAGACTGTGTGTACTAATCTAAAAAATAAAATAAATAAATACCGCAAACGTTAATAAGCTACGGTACCCGCTTTACATCAGGTGAGTCCGTATGCTTGCATACCTCACGACGTAGTATAAAATATAAAAAAATAATAAAAGACGAAGCTCTATCGAACGCTTTTACAATTATTATGTGTGGTCCAACGTTCATTTATCTAATCTAGAATATAATCATATAATGCAACAATCATTACCTTGCCATTTTCAGGTTACGTATGGCTTGATCAATATGAAATTCAACAAGGTGACAACCGCCGCGTTATCAAATTAATGGAGAAAGAAAATAACAAAATACGGCAGAAGGCCCGCAAGGAGAGGAATGAGGAGATCAGGAGGCTGGTCAGCTTCGTGCGCAGGAAGGACAAGCGGGTCATCGAACACACCAAGTTACTTCAGGAGAAGGCTGAAGAAAATAAGAAAAAGGTTTGTTTTCCTTACCAGTTACCACTCTGCTCGGGTTCGGGAAAGTAGCCTATGGCCTTCGCTAGGTTTCAGGTTAAACAAATTTCAACGTCGGTCTTCGTTCATGGATAATAATGATATTTAACATAAGATTGTTTCTTTGTATTGCTCCAAAATCATTTTCTAATTTCAATGATGCTTGAACCAATTAAAGGTATGAATATCTCGATAGCTACATAAGATAATATATTCATTAATTATTGTTACATAAGATAAGAAAGCAGCGAGCGTGCATGAAAATAGCTATGACTGTTAAAGCGAGCGAGGTTTGTAAGAACCGTGTCTTATGGCGCTTGGTTCTCTCTACTTACTCCGCAAGGGACCTAGCGCGAAGATATACGTACATACAAGATAAGAAGCTTTAAACCTTAAAAATACATGTTGACGAAACCTGCTCGCCCAAAGAAATTATACTTAGAAGGATGATCAACCTAAACTAAGAAAAGTCTGGTTTTCCCCCTGAGCTGTAGAGGTCTGGCGACAGTTGCTCTATATCAAAACGAGTATCATCGCCAAATCCTTAGACTTAGCTAACGGACCCTGTCAATCCTAATGAATTAAGAAACGAGATAACGCTAGGAAAACGACTTAGGTGCCTTAGCATGCACTGCGTGTTACATAGTAGGTACACATTAAATGAAAAAAATATGTCTGCTTCAGAAATATACTAAAGTTGTTATTCATACATATATTCATTATTAGTATATAATGTAAAACCTATTCTGAAATTTAAATTTGCACATGTTTTTTACAGTTTTTGACGTATTGTTATGTTTAAAAAACTCACCATTGTCAATTTTTATTTGTTTTATAGGCGGAGCAAATGAGAAGGGAGAGAATCCTCCAAAGACAGAAAGAAATAGAAGAAGCAAAGAAAAAGGACGGTGAAAGCTCGTTCCTAGCATCTGAAGAGTATCAAAAGAAACTTAGTGAGATTGAATCATTGTTGGCTGAGGAGTTTGGACTGTCGTCAGACGACGACACCATCAGTGAGGGAGGTATGGAGAGTAGCAATGAAGAGAGTTCTAAGACTGAAGAGGTAAATATAATTTTATACAAGTATTCCTACTTACGCAGCAGACAAAATTTGTAGTCAGATTGCACGATTTGCATGGGAAAGTATATATATTTTTTGCTATTTCGATATGTGTATACAGTATTGCAGATGATTAAATCACCACCCCGTATATACAAATATAAACTAGCGAAGTCCTGTGACTTTGTTGTATCCCCTCTTTATATGGGATCAGAGTAAGGTAAAATACCAACTACAATATCTACACACATATTATAAATAGGTAAATTAGTAGAGTATATTCTACTAGCCGAGATAAAAATAGTAAACACTCTGGCCTTTACCTCGTTCCTTTACAATTCAAGCGATATATCCGTCCCTTTCTCACG
Organism: Pyralis farinalis; assembly: GCA_947507595.1. NCBI lineage: Eukaryota > Metazoa > Arthropoda > Insecta > Lepidoptera > Pyralidae > Pyralis > Pyralis farinalis. Next base: position 27,552,231 of record OX382273.1, on the reverse strand, counting down.
CAGGCTGGTACAGTGGCGTATCCCTAAGTGTGCTGTTTGTAAATTTTTATATGGGAATCATCTCTATACAGAAATTCGTCACATTTGGCGGGTCAAGTTCGGTAATTTAGAACGAGCAATTATTGTATATGTATTTACGTACATAACATGGTCGAGTCGACAATTAATTAAATCTCATTAGAAACTCAATAATAAAGCTACAAATCCCATGCCTCTTTCAGTACGATATGTAACATTAAATAATTTCTGTGTCTTATTTTATAATGATGTATGACTACCGTTAAACAAAACCGACCTTTATTTTAATTATAATCTGGTCATATGAGTAGTCTAATATTATATTGTTTCACAGCCAAATAACAACTCCCTAAAGGGTTGTTGTGTTCTTGCGTGTGAGTGAGGTCACCAGTAAACTCCTAAGAAGTTGCTGTGTTAGCAGCAAAGGAGGCATCGCGCGACTGATAATTAACAAGCGTTCATAGGTTACGTTAACCGCTTTAAATCTGGTTGGCCGTAAGCTTGTATGCCTTCTGACGTTGTATAAAAAAAATGTACTACTAAATAAGTAAGAAAACATTATGAATTTCCAGGCTAGTGAAGCATCAAAGGTAGCTGCAAAATCGTCAACAAAGTCGAAGCAAGCCATTAGAAATCTATACTGTTCAGCATGTTACAAGCTATTCAAAAATGTAAAGTCATTCGAGAACCACGAGAACAGCAAGAAGCACAAGGAGAATGTCTCTAAGATGACACTTGAAGAAGACATAGACATATCTGACGGTGAGAATAATGATGATCGTGATGAAGCAGATGGTGTTAAAGGTGATAGAGAAGGCAAAGTCAATGGACAGACAGAAACAGAGGAGGATAGGGATAATGTAGGAAATTCAACTTCAGATATTGAAGATAATGATATTAGAGAGACACTCAGTGACGATTCTGACAAAATTCAAGTGAGTAATGTTGTACTACTAACATTTTCGTTAATGAGGGTTCAATAAATGATCTCGGACAAATTACACAACGCCATCTAGTCCCAAACTAAGCAAAACTTGTGCTATGTGTACTAGACAATTCGTAAACATACATAAGTACCTTTTTTATGCTTATAATACATAGAATGTAATGTAACCTCATGATGTTGCATGTTATTAAACAAACTTTAGCTTATAAAAAGTCTGTGGCTGAATGGGTAAACACAAAGGGCCGCTTCCATAGGTCACAGGTTCGATTCCTGTAAAATACAATTACTGGTGAACATGTTGCTGCTACGTAAGCTAAACAATCTCAAACAAAATCGTAAGCTAAACATCAGTCGGGTGTTATATTTATTTGTCTTTCGACGTTGTATAAAAATATACGTTTTATTGTGGTTAGGGTGTTTCCTGTGTTTAAATATGTATTAATAAACAAGGACGTCATAAAAGCACTTAAACTGTAGCTCAAGTCCTGTGACAGCATGGCATATAGTGAAATGACAGAGGTAATTTTCATAATGTGCCTATTTTGACAGTTCTCACAGTCACAAAACTCAAGCATTTTAATATAAACTGTAATGATTTACCCGTAGTAGTTTTTAAGAGAGGTTTGGTGAAGTACCTCCGCCTCACTGAAAATCACAAACCAATAATATCTCCCTGGAGTGTTGTAGTTTTCTTAAGAGTGAGTTGTGTTACCAGTAAACTCTGTTAACCGCTATACATCAGGTGGGTCATATGTCTCCAGATGTTGTGTAAAAAAATATGTCAATTAAGAGCTCCACACACTATCATATAGGGCGCTACTAGTGATGTTTTTGATTCACAGGCTTTACCTAAAAGTCAGAAGAAGAAGAAAAACAAAAAGAAATCATTCATACCAATGCCAGAAAGTGAAGGTAACGACAGCCACGACGAAATGAGTTTCAACGAAATAGAAGGCCCGTCGCGGAGCAGAAAAGCTAAAAAATTCAATATGCTCAAAAGTCAGATACAAGCTAAAAAGGAGGCAAATCTTAAAAAAGGATCTCAATCACAGACATCTACTGAAAATTTATATGAAGTATCGAGTACAACGCCTACAGATGACGCATTAGGAGAAGGAGCATTGCCAAAAGATAGGCCAGCCTTGCCTAAAACACAGCGCAATGTTAAACCCAAGAAATTAGTTGAAAGAAAACCTTTACGAACTAAAACAAGCGAGACAGAAGACTCGAGCACAGCTCCAAATCTTCGGTGTGCTGTTTGCCATTCAGATTTCCAATCAAAAAACAAATTGTTTGAGCACTTGAAAAGGACCGGCCATTCTGTACACTTACCACAAACTAGCTTCACAGAGACAAAGAAAGGCAAGAGGGCTAATAGATAAACATGTGCAATAAATTTAGATAGGATGGAGTATTAATTAATCGGCGAGAATCAATTTGATTTTCTTTAATTCTCTACAGTGGTAAAGTGACTTTGTCAATCTATTTATTAAATCTATGATCATTGTCATTAAACTATGCCTAATAATTATGTAATTATATTGTGTTTTATTCAGATTAAGCCAACTATTTAGCCAATGTAAAAAATCATTGTGACAAAGACACGGTTAGGTTAAATGAAACGCCGGGAATAAACACAATTTTAAATTATTAGATAATATTGACTGATTGAAATAGCACGTTGTAAACAGTATAATTTGTGTTATAAAAGAAAATTGAAGCAATATGCAAAATGTCAAATCCTGGGTATATGTTTCCACCAATATCTTCGGAGCCCAAGTCAACCTTACCTGCAAGTTGGTGCACCTGCTGTTTGACAGACGAGGGTCTGGTGCTGGCTTTCCTCTAGGGGTTGATGTTCGGACGCCAGTCGATCTCATAAAAGCCAAATCACAAATATGGTAAAAAAAGGAATAGGTATCTAGTGCCACGAATAGGGTGCCGCAAAACGGCGCGCAGGAGTTTTACTCGACCCCTGTGACAAGTGGACAAGGGCTACCGTGCAATGGGCGGGCACGGCTAAAGAGGCGAGCCAAAATTCGCTTCGTAACCTGGAACATTGGCACGTTGACTAGACGCGCGAGGTAGCTAGCCGACGTGTTCTCCAGAAAAAAGGTGGCCGCGACGTTACTGCAGGAGCCTCGGTGGAACGGCAACAAATCCCGGCTTATTGGGTATGGCTACAAGCTGATCTACACTGGTGTACCTTGTGGCGAAAACGGGGTAGTCATAGTGCTCTCCCGGAAGTGTCAGGACGACATCATGGAGGTAAATCGCTTCATTAACCGACTTATGACCGTAAGAGTGCTTATCGATGGAAGTTTAAAATACTTGATAAATGCCTATACGCCACAGGCCGGTTATAGCGAAACTGACAGGAACGTTTTCTACTCTGTACAGTGTTTCGTAGTATCCCGTTGTCACCGGGGATCGTTTTGGGTGGTAATCTTAACGGTCACGTGAATGAGGGAGGAGTTTGAGCGTGTTCATGGTGGTTTTGGATACGGTAGCGTAACGCGGAAGGTGAGGATATCCTTCGGACGTGTGCGGCTGCCGATCTGACCATCGTGAATAAGAACTTCAAAAAGAAATCCGAACATTTAATCACCTACAGGAGCGGGAGGCAGGCTACCCTAATCGATTTCTTACTTACTATTATAGAAAACATCACATCAACAAAGTAGCCAACTGCAATGTCATACCCGAGATTCTCACTGCACAACATCGTCATATTGTCATGGAATTTGCGCGAAGTCCAAGAAGAGATGCCCCGACCACTGCAGACGTCAAATTAGTTGGTGGCTGTTCGATGAATCCAAGTCCCAGGAATTCGCCTCTGCTACCAGCGACATACGTATATTATTATATATTCTTTAATCTTACTACCAGAAAAAATCATGTGGTTACATTGTTACCTTCCTTCTTAATATATAATATAATTCAAGGAGAGCGGGGTCAGGATGTAACTATAACTAGTAAGCGTTTACTTGTGGCTGACACCATGTTTACCCTTCTCGTGGTGGCGAATTTCCTGGCAGAGTTACTATAGGACTGTGTTTTGATTAATATAGGGATTTCAGCAACGCACGAGTGGATGCCTCTGGTATTACAGGCGTCTATAGTCTACAGTAAATGCTTTTTTTATACTAAGTATGTTATTTATATTATACCTACTACATTGTCATACAAGCATATCGGTCACCTAATGTAAACAGGAAGTATCGCTGGCGCGCTTTCACGCCTGCAACTAACACAACAACTCCTTAGGAGCTTGCTTGCTTACAGTCAGGTAAATTTTATGCTTGGATTTCATGTTAGTACTTTAAAAATCGGTCAAGAGGAGAGAGCACGTGCAAAAAGGATTCTGTATCAACATCTTTAAGTAAATCTAATGCACGCTTGCCGGTTCCTAGGGCTCCTGACACCGCCGCCTTGTTTTTTGACATCTGATAATATTTTTTATCGTAATTGGTCGTGGTAGGTAAGTGTCGGCCTTCTTCGGCTCCTAGATCCATTACTTTCGCGTTGCATACTGTTTCGCCATTCTTTCTAAATGTCCGATTCAACAGCACATATCTCCTCTCTCTTCTTAAATCGCGGTCAAATCGCGAAATGTTCGAGACGTAATATATACAATTTCGAGAAATTATCAAAACGCAAGACGTTCAAAATGCAAAACGATCTAAATGCAAGTTAACAAATACAGTAGGTGCTTATGATGCGATGATCTTTCATCATTATAATTAGTGTTTGTAGTCCAGGTGCTATTAATCTCTGTCACATCCCGTGTGCTATTAACACTGCATTGAGTGCATAAAGCAGATAATGTATGTATGTACGTATACGCCTCTTCACGCCAGGTCCCTTGCGGGGTAGGCAGAGAGAACAGATAATTCAACACTAAATCACCTATGCTCAAGCCTACATTCGTAGATCCTATTCTCTGTAGGCAAGTATTGAGGTACATAGCCTCACAGCACACAACCTTGACACCAACCAGGGTGACAAACTGCCGCCTACCCGCACACGTGACGTACAATCTTCATTAGTGCACTGTCCAGCGCGTAATTTGACACGATCAAAACTATATAATTTTTAAAACACATAAAATTATGATTATATTCACATATTCCCTTATGCTGTTTTTAGAAGGTTTAATAAATAACTACAACAATTTCATTTTATATTACTTTATTTAACCTCTAGTGCATAGACACAGCATAGTGTGGATTTCGTAATAAATAAATAAATTTGGTTTTAAATCTAATTTTTGTAAGTACTTGTAAACTAAGATACACCTTTTGTTGTCACTATAGGTAACTAACGTTGAAGTGTACGTGAAAAGGACCTCCTTTTGTTAACAAAGGATAGCTTACAAACACATCTTGCTACCCCTATAGCAAGATGTGTTTGTAATAGAACAGGAAACAGAAGAGTTCGCTTCTGATAAAAGGTCAAGTTATTTATTATGATATAAAAAATTTACACCGGCCATAAAACAAATTATAAATAAACTTTTTATATCAAAGCTGATATGAACTCAAAGTGCTCTGACGCAATCAATAATGATATAACAATCTATCTATATTTTCACGCTAAGTCCCATGGATCCCACAGGGTAAGCAGAGCAAACAGCGACACATAATGTATCTTCTTTTGGTCGCCGTTTATTTCTCCTTGATACTGCTTTTTTTAACGAACTAAAAATATCAACTATAAATAATATTAATATTAATTCCTTAAAATGAGTTATAATAGTCTTGCAACGTGCCATCAATACCTATATTTCAGGACAACAAAGTAACATTTTAATAGAAACAATGCCTATATTCTTCATACTACAATAAATACTGTTTATGCAACTGTATCTTAAAGTATACATTAACAAAACATAGAAAGCGCCTAACGAGTATGCAGTTATGTACGACCTTCATCTATTGTAACAATATTTATAAAGATAACTAAAAAGCATCTTCAATGCTTACTAATGATAATCATACCTATTCAAATATCTCCGTATCATATAGGTACTACATATATACTAAAGTTGACAATAGCAGTAGTAGCTGGCATCTGTAAATGATTTAATTATAGTTTGTAACACGCCCATAGATATGCGTCTATCTATGCGTATAGCTTCCAAATTGGCTAAGCTCCTATTCAATTTGTATCCAGAAAAGTCGACGCGAAAAATAACCTTATTCCAGCTTTGGTTCTTAGCGTTATTCAGTTAACGGATTACCGTTAGGATTGACGAGGGCCGCTACCTACGCTTAAAGATTTGGCAAAGATACCGATTCTTACTTGGAGCGACCTCCCTGCCGTCTAACCTCTACAACCCAGAGTGAAAACCAGATCTTTGGTTACATCAGGTGTCTTTAGAAATACAATTTCTTGGACATTCCGGTTTCCTCACTATGTTTTCCTTCACCGCCGAGCTAATGTAGAGAACTGGGGACATAGTTGTTCAATACGCCATTTCTTTGAGCACTGAGCTATCACTTCTTATCTTTTTCCAACTATCTATCTCTATATCTTGTCACACAGTCCTTGGCGGTGTAGGTAGAATGAAGAGAAATAGTTTTTAATTGACACAGTCAAACAATTGTCATACCAAAATCATGGAGTGTAATGTACCAACATCGATTAGGTTACTAGGGGTTCATGAGCTGATAAATGATGCAGCTGGTGAGCTTCTATGAGTATACTTAATCAATCATTAGGCAGAGTCAGTAGAGAGCAAAGGAGATTTAGCTGCTAGTGACAAAGACGTCCATTTGGGTGTAGTAGGAGCGCAGTACTACAGCTGTGATAGACGCTGTTTGCTTGAATGCGTTGCCCCCGCATGCTGGCGTATGTGAAGGCTAACACTCACTGTGGTCCTTATGCAATACAGGCATGTGTGGCATGTTCGGAACATTTGTTACTATGCAGGTGAAATTATCGTGGATGATTCTCCTATCAAGCCAATATCTGTCAGGATTGTGTGGAGTCTTACATAATAAAACTTGTCTTAAATGAAGACATCCCTTGGACAGCTCTTGAACTGAGATAGACTGGATTAAATCTACCAAATTCCCTCCAAAGCACAACTGCTTATCACAAAAATAGTCCCCATCTGACCGTCTAACATCAGAGATTGTTGCTGATACCTATGGATAGCGATGATGACTTATCATTAGCGACCCCACATTATCATCTGCCTCTATATATAAAAAAGAAGAGGGGTGTTGTCTTTTTATATCTATACTCGTGAGTACAAAATGAATAGGTATAGGACTGGTTAAGTACTGTAAACATATAAAATTCTAGGCTTAAGCCCACCACAGACATAGCTACAATATATCGTACGATAACATGCTGTCTTACTCTGTATCTATGGAATACTCTGAAACAGGAAAAATACAGATTTACAATGATTCATATATTTAGAGAGAAACAGCATGTTATTTTACGATATATGGCTATGTTTGCGAGGGGCTTAAACCTGCCCAGAATATTTTAGGAGGTTTATACAATGACATAAAATAAATAAATATGACTGATCAATTTAAGATGTGACCCATTTTATTTTTGAGACCTAAAAGTTATTTTAAATATTTACTTTTAACAATATGAACTCATTGACATGTGACACATCTCAAAGGAGTTACTATGGTCAAGTCATTCCTTTTTAATTTTGAAACATGTTATCAATACTACTTTTTAATATGTTTTAAAATTGCTGATTTTGCATTTTAATTGTTAGCATTAATTAAATCAACCTTCCACATCTTCTCACAGGTTTACACAAATGGGAGTTCATCTTAAATGGTTATAAGTATTGTAAACATTAAAAATAAAGATTCTGTTTATATATTTTTTAAAACAGTCCTATTAATTCATAAACACAGTCGTATTATTGAAATCCAACCAGAGATCCTGGGTTTAGGCCTCTATAAAATCCTGCAATAATCTTCTAGTCATCATATTCAGGTATGTCATCGAAACTGTAACCTGGATACCTTTTATAAGCATAATATGCTATCCTCACATGATAAGCTCCCGGTAAAAACATGATCCCTCCCAATACTATCATGGGCCACAAACGGTCAGAGTATTTTGTGTCTATGTGGCCAGTTACTATGAGACTGCCTATTATTAGTAAAAGTGTGCCAACAACAAACAGAAATGTGGCTAGACAAATAGCCCTCCATGGTATTTTAATTGGGGGCTCTTCAAACTGTGAATCAGAGAAACCACTATCATCGTTAGACACCAAGCGGTAGCCATGGTTAGCGCCTCCAAGTCTGTATCTGGACATTCCAATATTTTTAACAATTTCTGAAACAAATAAAAAATAATTAGATTTTACCTAACTATGGGCCTTATTTGAGAAATGCTTGGGTGCTCCTCCTTCTGTTCATGGGTCGGTTGGAAAGATGTATCTCATTTGGTTGGTGACATCGTTTGGTTTATACAAACTGTGTTTATGTTGATTTGAAAGAGTTAAAGCCAATCTCGTCTGACTATGGTGGACCTAATAAGCATGTCTGCTTATCTGCAGAGTTCACTTCAAGCCCTGGTGAGAGTGAACAGTTATGTAATAAGCACTACAATAAAACATGTTCTGTAATTATGATATGATAGTTGTGACTGGGTAAACCTACTAACATAATTTTATGAAATAACAGGTTTGCATATTCTAAGTGGAGAAGTACCTCCCTTACAGGAAACTGTGTGCCAAGTATAGAATAGATTGATTGAAGTTTATTGTGTTCCTACAGTTTTAGTAAGAAGATCAGGAATTTCCTGAGAAGTAGTTGTGACAGCAGCAGGGGTAACAGCACTCGAGCAATACTCCTGTTATGGACATCCATAGGCTAAATAACACTGTCAGTAAACAGGGCTAATGGGGTTTACTTTTAGTCATTTGTATGTAAGTATGGTTTATTAGTTATTAGTTTGTGATGTACAGTGACCAATGCCGTTATTGAAGAGCCTCTGCATCTGTGTCGAACATACTTTGCAACTCCAGCTCGCCATTATTTGATATAACGGACAAGGACTGGACTTACTCAACATCTCCGTTTCCGCAGCTTCGTCTAATCTCCTTCGGAGGACTTAGCCGCTTGAGCTTACTCTGTTACGAGTTTTATTACAGTAGGCCGCCTCTGAGTTTAATCAATTTGAAATCGTCAGGAAGCAGCTTTAAGGACAGGACAAAGAAATCACTGTTAAAATAGTGTGCTTTCTGCACACTATATTAACTAATTAAGTAAATAAAATTCCTTTAGAGACCTGTAAGGATGTTATTGTAATATGTGTAATTTCGGAACGAAGTGTCCTCTTATAACTAAGTATCAAATAATACTCTCAAGTAGGTAGTGAAGACAAATCACAAAATTTGTAAAAATAGATGAAGCAATTCGTTATTACAAGCTATCTACCAACAATTTTTTGTAGATGACATTTCATACAAACAAGAGAATAGTTTTTAGTTTTGGTTCTTTTTATCCCCGAGGGGAAAGGCAAAGGAATCTAGCCCATACAGCCAAGTCTTCAGTTTAGAACCATTTCAAAATCTTAATTCTATGTTCCAGCTTCAGGAACTGTGCTGAAAAAATACTTGGGAAGGGTACCTCGACCCAATCAACCCAGTTTAAATACCACCCGTAAACCGATAGTGATTTTCACAAGATGTTCTTGATGAACATATTCACGTCTTCCAAAAAGTGCATATACGTGTTATATTTGAGTTTTTTCATTACTGTATAATTTCACTAGCACTTATGTTACAAAATACTATCAAAATTGTCACATAACACTAATTTTATACTGAATTGTTTAAATTCAAGAATAACAATGTGCCTCGTCAAAAGCGCGGGAATCCCACAAGCGAATAGTTTCAAGTAAATGTCAGTGTCATGTCTGTCATTAACGGAGTTACTTTTTTTTGGTTCTTTTTATCCCCGAGGGGAAAGGCAAAGGGATCTAGTCCATACAGCCAAGTCTTCAGTTTAGAATCATTAGAAAATCTTAATTCTATGCTCCAGCTTCAGGAACTGTGCTGAAAAAATACTTGGAAAGGGTACCCGGACCCAATCAAGTTTAAATACCACCCGTAACACGATAGTGATGCTTACAAGGTTTTCTTGATGAACTTATTCACGTCTTCCAAAAAGTGCATAAACATGTTATATTTGAGTTTTCAGTACAATATAATTTCACTAGCACTTATGTTACAAAATACTATCGAAAATGTAACACAAAACTAATTTTATACTGAATTGTAAAAAATTCAAGTAAAACAACAATGTCACTCGTCAAAAGCGCGGGAAGAAGTCCTACAAATATTTATCACTGAATCAAAGTTTAAAAATCACAAATGTTCTAGTTTGTTGTTTGAGTTTAACTATTTCTTGAGTACGTCACTGCAAATGATACATAACTTATTTGAGATAATTTAATATATTGAAGCCAGATAAATACATGGCGTGGTGGTGGCACTTGTTTCTTTGATAAAGGATTTATTGTGAAATGTCACTAGAATAATATGATGGTATCAGAGATAGATTTAAACAAAGTATTTCCTTAATAAAACAAAAAAGAATTAAGCCCAAAAAATCCCAATCGCCGTATCTAAGTTGGGCTTAGGGACAAAATACGGCGATTGGGATTATTTGGGCTTAAAAAGTTAAGGGATATTTTAGGTGTATTGAATTCTTTTTTGTGCCCAGCCCCGGCCATTGCAAGTATAGTGTGTATCGCGTGTAATAATATATGTAAAATTACTCATCCAGCACTGTGTGCAAGATAGGACAATATCAACAATTAAACAAAGGAGATTTCAAAAATCATTCCTGTTTTGTGTTGGCGCCGCTAGCCTCCCGCATTACGGAACGCAGGGCAGCTCTGCATTCCGAGAAGCGACATTTATCATCAGTATTGATTTTTATTGATGTATCGATTTGGCGTTAGCGCCTCTATAATATACGTCTTGGCCTCATGGATGACCTCACCACTCGCGCCTTTTTATGCTAACTGTGCTCACTGTGATTTATGTTGTTAACACTATCTAATCTGACTTCGCACACAAGGATAGTTTGGAGTATTTTTTTATACTACGTCCCGGGAGGCATACGTCCCACCTGATGTAAAACGGTTACCGTAGCATATAAACGCTTGCAATACATTAAGTATTACTCGCGCGATGCCACCTCAGCTGCAGAACACAGCAACTCCTTTAGGACTCCTTTAGAACTGAAGACCTCACTCACACGCAGGAACACAACGCCCTTCTATGACGCCTTATCCCAAGCTTTCGTAGCACGTAGGCGCACACAAACACCTGCAACGATCGGACCCGTTAATAAACACTGTAAATGTTTTCTATCTCATTCTCTCGCACGTTAAATCCTATAGATATTATGGTTGTCTCTTTTGACTGTCGCTTTTTAGTTTCATCGAGTTTCGAATCACAACGATGCTTAAGAATTTTTCACGGAAAGTGTTCAAAATGCATAATAATTTTGAACTTTGTATCAATATCATCATAAATAAACCCTCCAAACTATCCTACTTCTGCAATTCTACATTCATCTACTTCTATCGCGTGTGAACGCCACACATATTTTATCTTTGCTAAATAATTATTTAAGAATGAATTTAAATGTGTAAGGATTGCCTTTAGGAGGCAGCGACTCTTCAGGAACTTACTGGTAACCTAACTCATTCGCAAGAATAGTACAATCCTCCTGGTACTTTTTAGTTGCGGTTTTATGTGTGGTGGAGGTACTTGCCCAGTCGGCTTGATTTGATTGACCCTCGTTATCATCATAATTTCAGCTGAAGGACGACCATTGCTGAACCTAGGCCTCCCTGTTAGACTTCCACAGCGATTGGTCCTGTGCCACTTGTATCCATCGGCTCCCTGCGATCTTCACAAAATTGTCGGTCCATCGACGCTACACTGCGTTTTTCGTTTCATGGTTGCCATTCGAGAACCTTTCTGCTTCAATAGCTACCGGTTTCCTGAGCTATGTAGCCTGCCCACTGCCACTTCGGCTCGCTGATTCTTAGAACCACATCGGTAACTTTAGTTCTGCTACGGATGTGTTCATTTCTGAATCTATCTTGCAAAGAAACTCCAAGCATCGCTCTCTCCATCGCTCATTAAGCAACCATGGGCTTGGGGCCCATTTTAGGGATCACGTTTCTATGTCGTAACTCATCACTGGCAACACACACTGCTCGAAGACTTTCGTCTTGAGATATCTTTCAGGAAATCTTTCGCAATTTCCCAAACGCTGCCCATCTGAGTTGGATATGACGAAAAACCTCTTTTCCGAAGTGGGACTTACCTAACTGGACTGATTGTCTTAGTCTTAGGTAGGATACACTCGGCAATTACTTCGAGAACCGAGCTCCCAACTAAAACTGAATTGGGTACAACATGTACATTCGTCATAATCGTCGTTTCTGTCCATGCTCATCTTAAGACCCATTCGTTGGGATGCTCTATCTAGATCTTCGAGCATCGTTCCTTTAACGATTCATATCATTGGCAAATCGAAAATGAGTATTATACTCGGTATTGATGTTGATACCGTATCCTTTCCAGTCCAGTACTGGTCCCGTACACAACAATTGAAAACATCTTTCACCGCAGCAATAAACGTTTCGAAAATACAACGTCTCCTTGTCTCATTCCTCCCTGTAATTGGATAGGTTTCGTACTCTGGTCCTGTTGGATCGATATTATCGCATTTCTTTTCATGCATCAACATATCGGAAATGATCACTGGCAACCTTAGACCTTTCAACTGCCATGGTACAAGATAATGTGAGCCATTGTGTAAAAACTACTTGCGTAATCGATTCTCTAAAAGTCTTACAATCGCTGTCGCTCCGGTGACATCATAAAGTGTTATACTAAAAATGCCGAACCGTGCAGTTATTCGTGCAAAAAGAGATCACTTTTAGTTTGCAAAAAGATGGAGTTACCTTTCACATGTAAGTTATGTGTCTGTATATATGTATATCGTCACGCCAGGTCCCTTGCGGGGTAGGCAGAGAGAACCGAGCGCCATAAGACGCGGTCCTTACACACTTCACTTGCTTCTTTCGCATTCATAGCTCTTTTCATATACGCTCGCCGGTTCCTGCGGCTCCTGACATCACCTTCTGATAAAATACGACCAATTTAGTCATTGTAGGTTAGTTTCGGTCTTCCTCGGCTTCTACATCCTTCCACTTTTGTATTGTATATCTGTTTCGTCATTCTTTCGTTCCGCATTCTTTCTACATTTCCGAACCAATGGAGATTTTTGTTATCTTAACACCGACACTTTCAGACCAACTCTTTCTCTCACGTTTTCATTACGAACGCGGTCAGCAAGCGTTATGCCACAAATTTTGCGCAATGCTCTCATCTCAACCGCATTTATTCTACTTTCATGCTCTCTCTGCCATACCCAGCTCTCACTTCCATAAGTTACCGTTGGGATTAGCACCACGTTGTGTACAGCGAGCTGTGCCTTCTGGCTTACATTTCGGCTACCTAGAAGTTTACCCAACGCTCCATTCACCCTATTCCCTGCACTAACTCGTCTCTCCACATCTGCGGTGTACCTTCCATTGCTACTAAACCCTCTTCCAAGATATACAATCTCATTCTCTTGCTCCAACACTACATCACCAACCATAATCCTAGTGATTGTTCTGGTTGTCTCTCTTTCAAATACATTATCTTGGTTTTCTTCGCATTCAATTGTAAGCATTTCTTCATACAATCATCTTTCATTGTTGTAACTACTATTTGCAGTTCGGATGGTGATTCTGCTATTAATACCGCGTCGTCTGCATAAAGCAACAGTTGACCACTAAGTCACCCATTCGCATTCCTACATTTATATTTCTTTTTCTGTCTGACACCAATGTTGACATCAGACCAGGGCGATAAGCTGCCATCCACCTGCACACATGCTGTACAATCCTCATAAGTGGATTGCACAGCACGGAGTAGGTGATCGTCAACCCCATATCTGGGCAAAATGTTCCAGAGATTCTTTCGCACGACCCTATCAAATGCTTTCTCAAAGTCCACAAAACCGCAGAAAACCTTCTGGTCCAAAGCCAGATGCTTCTCTACGATGTTGCGAAGTGAAAAAACTTGATCGGTACATCCTCTGCCGCTTCGAAATCTACCCTGTGCTTCCCAAAGCATTCCATCGGATTTCACCCTCATTCTGCTTTCAATGATTTTTCCATACACTTTAGCTGATCAAACTGATGGCCCTATAGTTGGCGCAGTCCATACGTGAGCCCTTACCTTTATACGAAGGTCACGATGGCTGCGCGTCTCCAATCGCTCGGGACCCTTCACGTTCTCCACCATAATTTGCTCAAAAACCAGAAGGCGTCCCTAACGTAGGTACCACTAACTAGTAACTAGCTTGATCATCTCAGCTGTTACCATATCGATTCCCGCTGACTTTCGATCTTTCAAACTTCGTATCGACCATTAAATCTCATCCATGGTAATGTCATCATGGTACCGCCGACTTAGTCTAACGATACGCTAAACAAACACAGGTACATTTAATTCGCATAAGGACTTACCGACTACAGAAAACCCGTACGCTATAAAGTATTTTGTGAATTATCGAGAAAACAAAATGCTATTCCAAATATACGTACCTAACTGTGGTGTAATGAATACAATTAAAAACTCAGGGGATCATTGGAGAATGTCCACAAAAATATTTTATTGTATTATTGAGGCAATAACTCCACACTTGGCACTTATTTTTAGTCAATGTTATATATGTCCTACTAGAATTAATGAAATTTAGCAAATTAATTCCATTATTACCCATATCTATTTTGCCAGTATTTAATAAAGTATTTTAAAGGATAATGCTTGATCAATTGCAACTTTATTTTAAGACCAATGAAATTTTTCATAAATTACAATACGAATTTACAGCAGGCAAATCCACTACAGATGCAGTGGTAGCATTGGTCAAGCATATTCTTAGCGCACGGGAGAGATCCCAGGATGCTATTGGAGTCTTCTGTGATCTTTCATGGTGTGTGTGTGTGTGTTGTGGTGCGTGGGGCCACTTGCCATGTAAATATAGTGCTGCGTATTATAACTCGTTTCAAAATATGAAACCTTCATAATTACATATTTTTTGTAATAGGGACAAAGTTGATCATGAATTTGTATAACTTTAATGAATTAAATTCCCCTCTACTTTATTTACTTTATCATATATCGAATTTATATAATGTAACATTTTTCTCGCCGCAACGCAACATATATATATTTTTTTTAAGGTATTTTTAAGAACTATAACTATGTATTCTACTGTACTCATTTGACGCCCACGACACAGGCCTAGCAGTGGCGTAGCGTGTCTTGTCGGGGCCCCGTATAAAACTTTTTTTGGAGGCCCTTATATGGAGGTAAAGATTTTTCACAAAAGAAAAAAAATATTGTGAGAAGAAATATTTATTTATCACATAATTTACCCATTTTACAAATAAAAATCGAATTTTAAATATTCACTCTCCTCGCCTTTTTTTCGGCAAACTGATTTATTAAATCATTTATGGCTGATGATGATTTTAGTTTTTCTAAAGTTTCTGCCTCTATGGACAATAGTGAGATGTCTGACAGCCGTTCTTGTCCCATCGAAGTTCTTAAGTAATTTTTTATTAGTTTTAATTTTGAAAAACTTCTTTCTGCCGTTGCGGTTGTAACTGGAAGGGTCAAGAATAAAAAGCATGCTGTGATTACCTCGGGAAAACTGGATGCAAGACTATTGAATTTTACTAGCAATAATTCAATGAGTTCTTTAATGGAATATTTTTTTTTAATTTCAGAATTTAAGCATGTTTTTAGAGCCTTTAATTGGTCACAAAGATTAAGTGAGATGTCTTTACTGTATTTAGCAGACAGTTTTCCGGAAGCGTTTAATATCTCTTCGCTTGAAGAAGATAGGAGTTTCTCCGGTTGTAATATTTCGAATATACTACTCAGGTTGCAAAGGCTCTGAAATCTTTCTTTAGTTAGAGAAATTAATATATCTAAACAGCAATAGTATACTTGACTTATACATTGACTTTGAAATAGGATTCCGGGTCGGAAATTCTCTCATCTTGTGATAACTCATCAAAAAAACGCTTCGTTATCTTTCGCCTACTGTTTTTAAAAACAGTTGTTACCCCCCACTCTTTTGCTAAATCTTTGGATTCATTTAGCAAACTATTAAATGAATTCCGATTTCTTAATTGGCACAGTCTATTTAAAAGATTACTTAATAAAATACTAGATTTCTGTAAGTCATTATTTTCATGCTGTAGAGCTTTAGAAACAGGATTAATAATTTCAAATAGTGAAGAAAAAAATGTAACGAGCACTAAGAAATCAAAACTCTCTAAAATGTTAATTATACTTTTACATTCTTCACGTTCATCTTTTTTATTGGAAATTAAATTTAGTTGGTACAAAGTTTTCATGATTAGTAAAAAATTTTTCTTTACTGCTAATAAAGCGTCGTTCCTAGAAGACCATCTGGTAGGACATACCTTTTTAAGGGTAATCAAATATTTTTCAGATGAATCGTCACTTAGCATAGCCCAGCGTTTTATACTATTGCCAAAAAAAGTATATATTTTTTCTAAATTATCGAAAAAAGTCGATACTTCACGAACATGTCTCGCAGCATCGTTCAAAACCAAGTTTAAAGCGTGCGCAGCACAATGAACATAATCGGCATTTGGAGCATGCTCTTTTATTAGAGTTTGTAATCCTCCATACACACCCGACATAACATTTGCTCCATCGTATCCCTGTCCTCTACATTTAGTCAAATCAATTCCATATTCTTTAGTCAAATTTAAAATGACAGTTTTCAGACCTGCAGCACTGCAATCGGTTACTGCTATGAATCCTAAAAAGGACTCACAGATTTTTATTTCTTTAGGCACATTATCATCATTTTCTGTAACCGAGATATATCGAAAAACTACAGATAGTTGGTCAATTTTTGATAAGTCTTGTGTTGTATCCAGAATTATTGTCAGAAATGGAGGTTTTTTAATTTCTGAGATAATACTGTTCCTAACGTTAGTACCAAGCAAACTAATAATTTCGTTTTGAATCGTAGGGCTTAAATAATTTATTTCACCTTTCGGTTTTAGAAGAAGTTCTTTTAAAGTTGCATCATAGTTAGATAGCAGACGTGAAATTGCCATAAAATTGCCAGAATCAGAATCATGCCCCCTCAAAGGTAGATTACAAGATACTAAAGTAATTATAACATTAATTATACGATGCAGTACATCTCTCCAGAATGTAATTTTACTATCGATTTCACTTTTCAATAGAGTATCGATGGTATTTCCTTGCAACCAATTATTATAAGAGAGTGAGGCACTAATATGCTGCTGTGACTTTTCATGGTCAAGAATAGTTTGTGTGAAATTGCTTCTAACCGAAACACCGTTAACCCAAGCAGAGGAGTACGATTTGTTTTGACGATCTGCTAATAACCAACAGAAGTGACAGTACGGTTTGTTTAAAACGTTAGAATAACATAACCATGGTCTTATAATTTTTATGCCTGCCTGATTGAAATATGAATAATAATAAGCCGAAAAAGGTCGGTTATTTTCTGAAACTTTTGGAAATGGTCCTTGTGGTTTAAATGGACCCAATTTAAAAATTATTTTTCGTTCGCATTCAGTTAAATTGTCACCAAAATTTCCTCTATCTGATGAAATTATATTACAATCTGCATTATCTGCAGATATATCAGAATCGTTGACTTGGGGTTCCTCGATTTCTGGATGGACATCCGATAAAGTATGTGCTTGGCTTTCTTCTATTTCCGGATGGATATGTGACGAAGAACATGCTTCAGAAGAATCTAAAAATAAACGAGTAATTGTTAAAAAATAAATACGAATGCTTTGATACTAAACTAAAAAGAGTTATATATAAATAAATAACGTTACTAAGGGTCACAGTTAGAGAGTGTTCAGTTCAGACGCACACAGACTCTACGCGGATTGTGCTTGTACCTATTAGTAGATACAAAATCACCTGCAGCCCGTCCGTGCATTACTATACACCTGCGTGCTATTTAAACGCAGCGCGTAGTGTAGTGGCCATACAAAACGAGAACCCGAAAGCGAGTCTGCACATCTGAAGTTCTCAACACGCAATTAACGATACGATACGGACTGATAGACAAACAACAAAACAAATCGATCCTATAGATAAGTTAGAATTTTGTTTTTTTTTAATCAAGGCACGGAACCCTAAAAACAGTATAATTGTGAAAATCGAGGGGGGAGACAACTTTTTGTGACGGACAGATGGACAGACCGAAATTAAAAGATTTCCTTGTTTATCACTACGGGCCCCTAATAAATGGGTTGGGTAGTAGTGTAGTACTTACCTTTCCAATCTAAATCACTCACAGTATCTTGTCTCTGAAAAAATGAAGAAATTTTGGGCACTTTTTTTATAACCTCGTCCCTTTTCTGTTTAATTTTTCTTTTCTCAGCGCCGCTGGGATAATCTCTTTTCCTTTCACTCATTTCTTTTACAAATCGCTACTAATACTGCTAAACCAGAAGAACAATATTGTTTGTACTGAATTACAATGTAATGCACATTTATATAAAGCGCGTAAATAAACAGTGCACTGCACTCCGTGGTTTAACATCCAATGCAAAGTACAACAACGTACACGTACATCGCGATATCGATGAAGGATTCCCGGGGATTCCCCGCTGAGTTGAAGATGAAGTAAGTAAAACGGGGAAGTCCCGCAGCCCGCCATAACGATGTAGTGTTGCCAACTTTTGAACGCACGCTTAAGGCGGGAAAAAAAGGAATTGCTTTATAGAATTTTGTCATTTGTAAAATAAAATAAATTAGAAAGTTTTTATTCTTTTTCCTTACACACTTTGGGGGCCCCTGTGGCCCGGGGGCCCCGTATAATTGATACGGCAAATACGGCGGTAGCTACGCCCCTGAGGCCTAGCCTAGTGTGGGGTCAGTGCAACTCGGATCTGTTTTAAACCTATTTTTCGAAATAAAGTTATTATTATTATTATTTAATCACCAGTAATATGGTTTCTGATGATTATACATACATACAGTGATTAAATGTGAAAATAATCTAAAAAAACATCTTCATATCCAACTATAAACAACATAATTTAAAATCAATAAACTGTTGCTAATATAAATAACAAATTGTAAAACGATGTACAAAAAATAAAATAGTACTCAAAACCTTCATACCTATGCTTATATATGCTTAATCACGTCATGACTAATTTGTTAAAACGTTGAACTCTATTCCATTGCAAAGCCCGGATCGAACCTCAGTTGGTGCGCATAGATTTTACGCATCGATTTGACAATTAAAAGTTTAGTTAAATAGTGACGAGCATTTACGACAAGCAGCAATATAGATAATGTAACAGTCAGTAATATATTATTTAAGTAGAATAAAATCGTGCAATGATATTTTTTGTTCCTTATCAGATCGGTCAATATTGTCGTCTACATTCTTGGATACAACATCAAGAAGTCATCCCATAGCGTCTGAAATAATGAATTCCACATTGATAATTGAGTTGAAACAACATACCTACAGAAGAATTCTAGAACGATTTAAACATCGCTCTTGCAGAAATACAAAATTTAAATTCAGAAAGTAATGAACTCAAACAGTTAATAAGTAGTAATAACCATTAGTATTCTGAAAAAAATCCACAGAAAATGTAATGTTACACCGATTCAAACTAAGTGTACACTGCTAAAAAAAGAATACCAAGAACCAATACGAATAGGAGAGTAAGCATCATCATCTATGTAGATTCCCGTATCTGTCAGTTGTGTTAGAAAAGGCATTACTAACAACAATTTGCGAGAAAAATAATAATGAGAATAGTACTAATTACAGCAATAGTAGTACTAGTTTAAAAACTGATAATGTCGAAAAGATCGAATATCAACCAAACGATCTTAAGTAAAACTTCTATATTAGGGCACAAGAGTAATGATACTTTGTTGCCGTCACCTACGGACATACAATACAAACAATGACACGGGGTAGCATTTCAAATCGAACTAAACCAAGCTGATTATATTTGGTACATAGATTATTAGTCTGATATGTTACAATAGCTGTGAACAAAGTAACCTACAAACCGGTTTCTTTTTTCGTTAAAAAATTAAACCGTCCTTTGTGGTTCATATGATTATCATTTAAATGTTTGATAAAATATTGACATTTTGGTCAGTAGAATAATATATTTGGTAAGTAAATATTCCATGTATACAACCCTTACCTAACCGAATAACAGACCTAACCTATTGCTTAACTCCCTAAAAAAAGACATCCTGTCGACTATCACTAGGTATTTATCGACGAATATATTTTTATCACTGACCATAAAAAATATTGCCGTTTTAACATTCATTGCTCTTCTTATGCACGTTCCCCAGTTTCTAAGGCTCCTGACATCATCTGATAAAAAAACACGACCAATTTGTTCATAGTAGGTAAGACGTAGCCTTTTTCGGCTCCTATATCCTTCTATTTTCGCGTTATATGTCTGTTTCGGATTTTTTTCTTCCTGCTTTATTTCTACATGTCCGAACCAACGGAGCATGCCTTATTTTACCTTATTTTAACATCGACACTCTCTTTCAGACTAGCTCTGTTTCTAACATCATCATTGCGAATATGATCTACAAGCGTTACGCCACAAATTTTGCACAAAGCTCGCATTTCGACCACGTGTATTCTACTTTCATGCTCTCTCTGCCATACCCAGCGCTCGCTTCCATAAGTAAGCGTTAGGACCAGCATTGCACTGTGTATGCTTAAGCTTTTACTGCCAAGAAGTTTTACACCACGCTCCATTCACACTATTCCCAGCACTCACTGGTCTTTCCACATCAGCGGTGTATCTTCCATCCCTGCTAGAAGCACGTTCAAAATATACAATCTCATTCACTTGTTCCAACACTTCGTCATCAACCGTAATGCTTACATTGGTTCTGGTTTTTCTCATTCAAATACCATTATCTTAGTTTTCTTCGTATTCAATAGTAACCCTTTACGTACGGCATCGTCTGCATAAAGCAGACAGTTCACCACTAAGTCATCAATGCGTAATCCTACATTCGTCGATCTTATTCTGTGTAGACAACTATCGAGATATAAAATAAACAGCCTAGCAGACAACATACTTGCAGCCACCAAATTTGACATCAAAACAAGGGTGACATGATGCCATCTATCTGCACACGTCTTGTAGCTGGACTGCACAGCACGGAACAGTGCACCGTCAATTCCATATCTCGGCAATATGTCCTACAGTTCCTTTCGCACAACCCTATCATATGCGTTCTCAAGATCCACAAAACCGCAGAAAATCTTCTAGTCTATGGCCAGATGTTATTACTATATTATCATCATAAAGTGAGGTTACCAGCAACCTCATGAAGATTTGCTGTAGGTAGCAGCGAAAGTGGCACTCCTTGTATTTCAAGCATTCGTAGGCTACGGTAACCATGTTACATCAGGTGGGCTGTATGCTTGTTTCGTTCCCGAAGTTGTATGGAAGAAATGTAAATGTCACGTGATTCTGGTCCAATCACGGATAAACGGCTAAATACCTGTGGCGATTTTATATTGCGACAATCAAGCATACAGCCCGCCTAGTAAGTAGCAATTACCTTTAGAATTTTTCCTTTAGTTACCCAAAACCTTAATTTATATTTTGTGTCTCTTAAGTGTATCTACCTACTTAGCGTTACAGGAAAGTGTTTTTTATGCAACGTCGGGAGACATACAAGCATGCGGCCCACCTGATGTAAAGCAGTTACCATAACCTATTAACGCTTACGTATCACTCCTGCGATGCCTTTCTGGTGCTTACACAGCAACTCCTTAGGATCTTACTGGTGACCTCACTCACACACAGGAACATAACAACCCTCTAGGGAGTTGTTATTTGCTTCGGTTTTCTGTGAGGCGGAGGTACTTCCCCAGGCAGACTGTTTTGATGCGTCCTACAAAACACCCAGACCAAGACAGACGTGTTTATGCACGCAAATGTTTGTTCCGTGTGGAAATCGAACCCACGAACGTTGGTGTCACAGTGTCACAGCATTACCAACCACTAAGCCACCGAGCTCATCAAAAGCTCAAAAACAGATGACGAGAAGTCTTCCTGCGACCACGGATGCTGCAAAGCATTCGAAACGTCAGGTTGAACAAAATAAATATAACACGCGATATTTCCGTTAAAAATAGTTTAATTCAATGTATAACAATCGCGAAAACCTAAGACAATACTGGATGACGAGAAATCTGTTGAGAGAGAGAGAGAGTGTTATAAATAAAAAAAATACACAAGAAAAAAGAAGGAAACCTTACATTACTAACCAGTAAGCCACCGAGCCACTAAGGAAACCTATAGGTTTCCCTCAAATTTTAGTAGTGTTCGTCCCAATGATCGATATTCGATCATTGGGACGATCACTACTAAAATTAAACCGATTTACCTTTTTTCCCCAAAAAAGTACAAGAAATATTTTATACATTAACCCTTAACCTTTATTTGTAAATAATTAAAAAGTATAAAGCATGTTTAAATTCCAAATCACGTAGCCAATTAGAACAAAGCTGCAACCATTATTTTAGAGGTCGTCTAATTTTCTTCCCTGTCCACATTTGCGTCATAGCCCAACGGCAGACTGTATTGCAGATTCGTGTGAAATCCTTGACCCAATGCGTCGATCTGCAGTGAATGTATAAAACAAAGGAACCTGTCAAAATACACCAGGGATACAGGAATTTTACGAGCGCATAAAAATGAACGCCTCAGTAATTGCAAAGATTATCAGAATATTGTTATTTCAAAGAAAATCCTAATATTTTAAATGCGGATTTAGCTATGTCTATCTGTTTGATTTATTTCACTACTAAACGGATAATAATAAAATTTGGTACGGAGGTAGCCTGACATTTAAGGTTTTTTTATACAACGTCGGAAGGCCTACAAGCATACACCTGATGTAAAGCGGTTACCGTAGCCTATTAACGCTTGCAAAACATTAAGTATCACTGGCGCGATGCCACATCTGTAGCTAACACATCAACTCATTAGGAGCTTACCGGTAACCTCACTCACACTCAGGTACACAATAACCCTCTACGGATTTGTTATTTGGGTGAGATTTTCTGTGAAGTTGAGGTACTTCCCCAACCGGGCTGCTTTGATGCGCTCT
Organism: Pyralis farinalis; assembly: GCA_947507595.1. Classification (NCBI taxonomy): domain Eukaryota; kingdom Metazoa; phylum Arthropoda; class Insecta; order Lepidoptera; family Pyralidae; genus Pyralis; species Pyralis farinalis. The sequence goes on along the minus strand of OX382273.1, from coordinate 27,528,952 downwards.
ACCTCTCTTATAAGAAGGTGGAGAAGAGTCCCCCTCATGCGAGCGAAACCGCTAGCAGAGGTTAGTGAAGAATATATGAATAAAAGGCAACTGACGACAACTTCACCTTTGTTTTTTTTATACCAATAAGATCACAAATAAGCATATAAAGCATTGCCGTAGCGTATGGACGCTTGAAAACCAGAGCCATCGAACGTAAACGTGTAAAATCCTTGGGAAAACCTCAGCAGGGAAGTTCATTCTACAACCAACGATTTCTCGGAAACCGCAGTAGACTTGTCTGGAACCGAACAACACACAACCATTGTGTGTGAAGATTGATTACCAACCGACAGCAAGCAGTACGGTTGTAGAACAATGCAGTTTAAAGTCTCTCATTGAACTGAAGTTTCTTAGCTACATAAGCTTGTTTAGAAACTTACCCAGGTATCACAAACTTCCATAACTCTATCATCTTATACAAACTGGTATCTACTTTCGACTTTAAAGTTTTCTTCCACGATCACTTAGGTTGACGTATGAACTCCCGGTGGAGGTTTTGCCAATCGACTACAGCATACGGTTCTTCAAAAACGTGTAAATAGGTTTTTACAGGATGGATGCCTTTGCCTCTTTATGACAATAGTCCATATGATACGGTAACTGCTTACCATATGCCTAATTGTTACTTGTTACCTAAAAACATTTTTTATTTGAAATTAATGGCTGTTCTCTCATCTGGTTCGCAAAACACCCAACAACATTCTTCTTTCAGCAGTACGAAAATGTTTTGCCGTGAATTGAACATATCGGAGTTGTGACCTGTCAGTTTTATACATTTGTCTGTTTGGATACAGAGCCATATAGTTTCTGTTTTGTGTCCAATTGCACAATTAGTCAGCCTTCGTTTTCCCTAACCTTCTCTTCGTGTTGATGAATCAGTTTTTTCATGTTGTTGCCATAAGTACCGATGATATACTGTCGACTCTTTTGAGATTCGTTTAGAAGGTTAAGAGCTCATCTGATTTTCATTGACGCTTTCCATCAGGCTTTCCATCAACATTTTGGCAGGCCACATTAATATATATATATATATATATATATATATATATATATATATATATATATATATATATGCTAATACTTGAGTACAATGTATACTCGTACTAGATTTCATTTAAAAATATGTTTTTTCTTTACAAAACAATAATTTCATAGATAAGGACCAAATAATATGCGTTTCGTGTTTAATTTTTAAAATATTATTTCTTCTTTACGCCTTGAATGGCATATTCTTTTTATAGGAATTAAGACTAAAGTAGTTTTGGGCACTGCGTCTGCTTTATCAGGGTTTGTCTACCACCAAATAAGCCTTACAATTCGTTGGCACATAAGCTCTATAAAAAAGTAGGTAGGTAGATTATCTATAACTATCTATAACTTCACGCCTAATCCGTTGCGAGGTAGGCAGAGAGAACCGAGCCGCACATGACTCGCTCCTTACAAACCTCACTCGCTTCTTAAACATTCATATCTTCTTATGCACGCTCGTCGGTGTCTAAACCTCCTGAGAATACTTACTGATATAACACGATCAATTTTATCATGGTAAGTGGTTTAGGTAGATAATAAGAAAGTTCTTCATCCAGCGTGGGGAGGCAAACAAATATACGGCTCGCCTGATGTAGAACGGTTATCGCAGCCTGTGAACGCTTGCAATGATATACAAAAATCGGCCAAGTGCGAGTCGGACTCGGAAACGGCAAAAAAATCACGTTTGTTGTATGGGAGCCCCCCTTAAATATATGTTTTATTTTAATTTAATTATTTATTCTTAAAGTTAATATATAACTAAATATTCTGTGAATATTTCAAGCGTCTACCTGTTGCCGTTATCAATATCGAGCAAAAATGAGCAAAAAAATCACGTTTGTTGTATGGGAGCCCCCTTAAATATTTATTTTATTATATTTTTTAGTATTTGTTGTTATAGCGGCAACAGAAATACATCATCTGTGAAAATTTCAACTGTCTAACTATCACGGTTCATGAGATACAGCCTGGTGACAGACGGACGGACGGACGGACGGACAGCGGAGCCTCAGTAATAGGGTTCCGTTTTACCCTTTGGGTACGGAACCCTAAAAACAACGATCGTGTGTTATCATATTCGTTGCTTACATAATGCTTAGAATCTTATAGGTAACCTCGCTTACTCGCAGGATTACAACAACTCTCCAGGGCGATTTTATTAGACTGCGTTATCTGTGAGATGGAGGTACTTCCTCAGTCGGTCTTCTGTGATGCGCTCTATCTCTCTTTTGCCAGAGCTTCATTTTTTTATTTATTTTTTTTATTCAAAGGACCCATGATCCAGAGCATCCAGCGCGTGGTGCCTCCTACTAGCAAACCCGGCTCTAGTAAAAAATCGGCCAAGTGCGAGTCGGACTCGCGCACGAAGGGTTCCGTACCATTATCTATAAAAACAGCAAAAAAATCACGTTTATTGTATGGGAGCCCCCTTAAATATTTATTTTATTCTATTTTTTAGTATTTGTTGTTATAGCGGCAACAGAAATACATCATCTGTGAAAATTTCAACTGTCTAACTATCACGGTTCATGAGATACAGCCTGGTGACAGACGGACGGACGGACGGACGGACAGCGGAGCCTCAGTAATAGGGTTCCGTTTTACCCTTTGGGTACGGAGCCCTAAAAACGGATAGGGTGTATTAAATACACCCACGGAAGTGCATCCACTTCACAGAAGACCGCAATTAAAATAGGTCACACCTCTATAATGTATGTTTATCATCACGCCAGGTCTCTTGCGGGGTAGGCAGAGAGAACCGAGCGCCATATATCTTTTCATGCACGCCAGGTTCATATATCTAAAAAAACATTTCTCTTTTCACTTCTACAGCTTACTGAAGTTTTTTATTTTTCCTCCGGGTTTTGAATGGCATTCTCCAAGAGGACGCCGTGTGTGCTGGTATGGCGCCGAGTGATAAACGACCCAAAAAGAGGGTAGACAGATATGTACTGCCTTTGACGGACTAACCTCTGCTCGACGTCATCCCGTGGCCGTCTACAACGTCGCCGAAATGTCGATATTGAAATATAAAAACAAATCGTACATATACGTATAGCGATACAAACCTCTGTAAATTGTTACACATTTTTTAGACATTAATTAAAGTATGTATATACAGAGGTCAAATAGTTATGTGACTATGCTAAATTTCGCTTTTGTATATATCACTTTCTGAGATATGCCTATGATAGACTGATAGATATACAGTCAGAGCGATACGTGAGAGACCTTATAAGATTTCTGTTTCTCAGTATGGAACTGTAGAAGAATTAGATTTGTTAAAAAAACTAATTAAAATTTGTTTCATACGTAGAGAATATATCATTGTGTATAAATAATTAATGTTTATTTGCAATTAAATTAACAAGGTCATATTATTACATTAACAATTTCTTGTTATTTAATTACTTACTTCAGTGGCATTAAAAATTTTTACGCGATGTCATATACAATTATTTAAAAAAATGTATTCTGTTTGGTTGATACATAACATTATCATCACGCCTGTCTCTCATTGGGGTAGGCAGAGACTATAGAACGCCAGGTGCACCGATCCAAACATACCGCTCTCGCTTCATCCACACTCATCAACCTCTTCATGCATGCTCTTCGGTTTTGGGTACTTTTGATTTGGCCCTTTTTCAGCACATCACGTCTAGGGCGGCCCCTCCCGACATTACCATTCACTCTTGCTTGATACACTACTTTCGTAACTCTTTTATCATTCATTCTTTCTAAATGACAAAAAATTTTGGTTGAATGTTTTAAAATAATAATTGTTAAGTGTAATAAATGTTATTTAATATTTATACTACGTCGGGTGGTAAAAAAAAACATAAGTGAAATAACCCATGGAGAACCGATGACACTATTTTGCAATACTAATTGAATTCACCGCTACGGGACGCGAGGTAAAGAACACTATTGCGTGCCTTTATGCGTTGTCAATTGGTTTATTGGTTTGTAATATGAACACATGCAATACGAGGATGGTGCTCGCTCGCACGTTGCAACAACCACTGCCGACGCGTACTTAATGGTCACCTCAATCGCAGAAACACAATCACCCTACAAGAAGTCTCTGTAAGGTAGATAGATATAGATGTACTTACCCGATTGAACTGCTTAGCGTTTCGTACCTATAGGGCAAACGGAACACTATTACTGTCAACTCTGGAGTCAGTCCGTTCGTCTGTCATTACGCGACATGGTTATAACTCATACTGAAATTAGGTATAGGTTGACATAAGTTGAACATCTACCTCTCTTTTTCCAGAGCCCCGTTTACAAGTTGATAGAGTACGTCACTTGCAGGCAAGCTAGGCGTTGGCTTTAATAACTATATAAAGTTCCTTGCACATGAGACATGCTTGAGATTGATTCGGGCATGCAGGAAGAAAGAATTACGAAACAGATATACAATGCGAAAGTAGAAGCATGTAGGAGCAGGAAGCAAGAGTTACCTACCATTACCAAATTGAACGCCTTTTATCAGAAAAGTGATGTCAGGAGCCCTAGTAGCGGCTTTATCGTTAATGCAAATCTTTTCATGTAGTAGGTCCCTACTTACGTACGTAAGAAATAATGCACATTGTTATTTAATAAGTAATTGATTTCAGGTATCTTACCAGGAAAATTCTAATTGTTTGCATGGTATTAAAACATAACTTCCTCCGCCGCTTTGAATCCTTAAGTTTAATAATAACATAAACGATAATGGCGTACGATTACTGCTTAGTAACAAGCTCAAACGTTCACTGGATCGGCGCCAAAACAAAGAAATAGGAGCAGTTCGCACCCAGCGGTGAAAGTGCCGCAATCGATAACACCCCAGTCATAACCTATACCGAACAGCTGATTTTGACGCAACCATTATGTTGATATACCACTATGTAGTATGTAGTGCAACAAACCAAAATCCATAGAATCTTCATAGAACATAGAATAAAGACGACAATAAGATAAACTTTTTTTAGATTTCTCGTACTTTCAATAGGAAACGTGCTAGGAAAATTGAATATCAAATAAAGTTAATGTCGCCAAAGTGCACGACATTTTATCAGTACAAATAAATATTTGCTAAATTGAGGGTGTCCCAATAAAAGTGCTGTTAAGGATTAGGTCAGACACAATTCTGCGAAATCTTTGCTCACCTCTGTTATGCAAATACACGGCAGTATAGCACATGTAGCAACTCTGCGTGTTGGTGTGTAGTTAAATCTCCTGCGGTGGTGCAGGACGCATGCGTGGTGGTGCAGGCGCGCGCACCCTCTCGCCGGCTGTCACCGGCGCGGGTCACTCCGCCGGCAAACCGACCCCGAGGCACACGCGCGCCCATCGCTCGCTACGCGCAGCAACGCCGGCCCCTCGCGGCCAGGAGCCCTCCTTGGCGCTTCTAACACCCTAGTACTCGACACTCCATCTGCCGGGCAAAGCGCCACTGACGCCGGCGTTCGCAGACAGGGCTCGTCGGATAAAAGGTATACCTTTTATTTTTATTTCGAATGACTTGTCCGCCCTGACTCCGTTCACATTTGTCACACTACCACCGTTTTACCCTATTAAAACATTTAGCAACGTCGTATATAAATATGTTTTCATTGGACGTAGTCAGACTAGCTGCATTATGACAAAAGTAACTATAAATTATCCTATTATTCCCTTTGTCGGTTATCATGCGGTTAATCCTCTAATTGGTAAGTAGGGTATTGAGTTTGACCTTCTCTCATTACGGCTTCCACGCTATACAATGTACATTATAATATGCTACATGTTGATCGCAAATTCTGACGTCTCACTATTACGTATTTGACTTAGTTACTTACTTATATCTTTTGTAATTTCTACGTTTAGTTTTTTAAGATATCAAATATTTTTTTCCCAATTTGATTGATACTAGACTGGTTATAAACATAACGTTAGATTAAGATATATAGGTACTTCACTGTTGTATAGATAATAATACAAATTCAAAGCATACTTATACCACTTAACTAATACTACCGCTTATATTTGAAATTAAGGGTTGTACAATACTAGAGAGTTATCAGATGTTTCGCACAACAGTATAAGACTTTGGTAGGCGGAAATAGCGGTTTTAAATAACAACACCTGTTTATCATCAGGCAAACCGTAGACTTCTTTGACTTAGATGAGTGATACAAAATATAACTTAGTGCAAGTTTAGATGTTTCTAAAATTATTTATTCATTAGAACATTTGTTTTCTATTGTTGCTAACAGTTAAAGTAAGTGAGAATTATTGTAATAACTATGGATTATTTTAATTATTAAACAATAAAAATATGTTACATATATTATTTATTTCCACTAGTTTTGCATGTTTCATACTTAAACGTCAAAATTGGTTGCCACTGGCACTTTCCACTATGATTATTTTGTAGGTATTTATACTAGTTTAATTTCGAAGAGTACAATCACTTACAGTAGTGTTATTATAACTTACAATGAAGACATAAAATAATTGAATGATAAACTTACGTATAACGTTTTCATTCGGTGGAAATAAGTTTCAGCCGCCTGACCGAGCACACAATTTATCGCTACATTTTAGTTACCGGGTCATTTCCTCGTAAACGAGCATCTCGGTTACAAGAACGCAAAAAAATATTTGTCAATCTTTTTTTTATATTGACATCTTGGTATACTTGAGATTTGCCAAAGTTTGTCCTGTCCTATCTATGTGGTTAATTTTGTTGCCAACAATATTTTAATAGGTCTAATTTTTCCGATTGCGGAAGTACACCTTTCCTGCGCATACTGCACCCTGCCGACTAGCGCTCGAAGTACGAACAATAATAAGTAAAGTACAGCGGTATTTGCAGCCCGAACAGGGAACCACCTCCATCCTACACAAGTCCGCAATTATATAACGATTCTCTGGAAGATTTAAGTGTCACGAGCGAGCGAGATCACCAGGGAACTCCTGGAAATATCCGTTAACAGCGGGAGAGGCAAACGAGATTACCATTACGTATGGCTTTACACAAGGAATATCCTTCTGGAAGCCATAAGGCCACGATAATCTTTTCACATGAAGCGAGCCATTTGCAAGGAAGCACGCTCAATGTTGTTATTATATACAATAATAATTCTTATAATCTAAAGCCAAGATAGAGTAAGCAGCATATAGAAGTATATCGATTAAATAATTACACAGATTGTTTTGTCCCTTACAGTGACTACTTTATTAGTAAAGCATATTGGAAATATAATCATTATCATATTGGAAATTTTAAGAGAACTCCACCACACAGAAAACCGTGGCCAAATAACAACTCCCTGGAGAGTTGTTGTGTTCCTGCATATGAGTAAAATCACCAGTAAACTTCGAAGATGTTGCTGCGTAAGCAACAAACGTGGATTTGCGCAAGTGATACTTAATGTATTACTAGCGTTCATAGGCTACGGTAACCACTTTACATCAGGTGGAACGTATGCTTGAATGCCTCCCGAAGATGTATAAAAAATCAGTAATTAAAAACTAATAACTAGTTCTTAAAATATACTTATCCATTAAAGTAACGAATAATACTTCTACGAAATAATAATCCTTTGAATAGAGTAGACTTATAGTTAACTATGTACATATAGTTGCAAAATACAATTAAATCGAGTTTCAACAGTTATACCCTACGAAATATGTAACAATTTGACACATTATAAAAATAAATCCTCATCCGCATATGCACCCGGATCCACGCATGCTTTTACAGGTCTCATAGAGGCGATACAGGCTCATCTCGTTTATTCGAGCACCTGCAAATGGCAACAGACAGATTTATCGAATAGTATCCCTCCACTGAGTTAGTGATTTTGGTAGACTTTAATGCCCACCATGCCGAGTGGCCTGGCTCTCAATACACTGACTACGCAGGGAGATCTGCCTACGAATTGCTCTGGTCTATGGTTTCTCCCAACTGGTTCATTCTACCATGAGAACACCAGATGAAGGAATAAATATAAAATCTCAGTCGATGCTCGGCTTGGCTCGTCGGATCACTGTCTCATCCGGACCTAAGTGCCCTGCAACAGACGCGACCCACCTCGAACTGCCGGATGTTGTCGCGTTTGGCACTATAGGTCAGCAGACTGGGATGGATTGCGCGAATTCTACAAATCGTACCTATGGAGGTAGCTGTGTTTTGAATCCGACGACATTTCTTGCTGTGCAATCGCGGTGGCTGCAGCGATATTGGATGACATGGAATACTACATTCCCAATCGCCTTGTAGCTACTGCGGGAGTCAAAAAGCGACCGTGTTTTATTCGGAGTTGTAGTGAAGCCAATTCTTCTGAAGCAAGCTGCTTATAAGGCTTAGACCACGGCACGTGCTAATGGGGATCCCGATGTCTGTGTTTTGAAGGGCAAACTGAATGCTGCCTCGTGGTCCAGTAAGAGGGTGATTGCTAGAGCAAAATTCGCCGGCAGAGTTGGCGAGCGGCTTGCGTGCCTTCCCTCTGGGAGTCGTGCTTTCTGGTCGCTCGCTAAGCTGCGGAGGGAAATTTCTGTCAATCGTCTATACTACCACTGCGAAAACCGGATAGCAGTTTGGCCCATTGCGCCAAGGAGAAAGTCGATTTAGTCGGTAAATTATTTGCCTCTAACTGGAATATGAATGACGGAGGAGCTATGCTACCTACCATCCCGTGGTGCGGTAGCTCAATGCCAGAACTCTCCATTACCCAGCGAGATGTTCGGCGGGCATTACTCTCTCTCTCTCGACATTCATAAGTCGAATGGGGCAGACGGTATACCGGCAGTGGTGCTGAAGCTTTGTGCTCCTGATTTGTGTTTCGTACTAACTCGTTCCCTGTACTAACGCGTCTTTTCGTGCTTTGCTACTCAACTGGGCAAGTCCCATCTTCATGGAATACCGCCAATGTGCACCTGGTGCCCAAAAAGGGTGACAGATCAGATGTATCGAATTACAGGCCTATTGCTATAACCTTCCGATGGTCATGGAGCATGTGATAAACACGTTACTCCTGGCATACCTAGAGGATCACGACTTGATCAGCGACCGTCAATTCGGCTTCCGTCACGGTCGCTCAACTGGTGATCTTCTAATGTATCTAACACACTGCTAGGCTTCGGCGATTGAAAGTCAAGGTGAGGCATTGGCAGTTAGCATAGATATGGCGAAGGCGTTCGATCGGGTTTGGCACCGGGGTCTTCTATCGAAGTTACCATCTTACGGGCTGCCCGAGGTTTTGTGCAAATGGGTTGCCGACTTCTTATCCAACAGATGCATTAAAGCCGTGGTTGACGGTGGCTGCTTCGATAGTATGGATATCAATGCTGGCGTCCCACAGGGTTCTGTAGTGTCTCCGACGCTGTTTCTGCTGCATATCAATGATTTATTGTCAATTGATGGCCTTCATTGTTATGCGGACGACAGCACCGGGGACACTTATTATACAGGCCGAGCTAACATCCCTCGTTCCCTTGTGGAGGAAAGCCGCGATAAACTTGTGACTGAACTTGGTCCAATTTAACCAACAAGTTTGCGCGTTCACCCCTAAGAAAACTCCATTTGCTGTGGTTCCCTAATTCCAAAACACACCGTTTACCATCGTCAAAAGCATTGGGATTCTCGGTGTTGAGATCTCCAGCGATGTTCAATATGAGAATCACCTAGAGGATAAGGTCAAACTGACATCCAAGAAACTTGGTGTGCTCGAGAGGACAAAGCAGTACTTCAGTACCGAACAAAGACCTATTTATACAAGTCTCAAGACAGACCGCACATGGAGTAAGTACTGTAGTCACCTCTGGGCTGGCGCACCCGGATACTAGCTTAAACCAGTATTCAGGCAGACCGTACGCTTGATTGCCACCTTAGTGGTATATATAAAAAAAAATTGTTTTACGTACAAAATTACAAATCAATCAGTTATTCTTTCAAAATATTCTTTTACGCTGTAAATATTTTAAAGCCTACGTTTCATTCATACTTTGAATGCATTGTTAGCATTTAATTTATTGTGGCTCTCTCTCAGAATATATATCATTATTTATAGATGGGAGACACAAATTATATTTATATTATCCCTGTGGTTGCTACGAATGTCTGTTTTACTAATAAAATATTATGTTTTGTTGTTGAGTTTTATGTATAGACACATTTCCAGAATATAAATATTTATTAAATTATTTATTTATATTAACGTAAGGTTTGGTTTTTCAAGGAATAAATTTCTTAATGTTTTGACGGAATAATCTTATAAATTACGCACAGGCATTTCTGAAGAATAAAAGTTCATTCAACACTGACATAATTTTCCATATATACAATTTTGACACTACTAAATTCCAGAAATAACGTTAAGTAGAAATATTAGTACCTTTATAATTATTTAGGAATATGTTATCATTTCGGAAGCTGTTCCGATTTACCTATAATAAAATTATTATTCTTCGACGCATTGCGCAAAAAGAACATTATCTCTACTATGTTCTTTATAAACGAGGTGTTTGAAAAGGCGTAATATTTCATTATCAAAATATTTCGCTTTGAAAATGCCAATTCCTCCATAACAGGCCATTAAATACGGTTTGCGCTACATTTTGGTATCGGACTTTCAATTATAATTTTATCGTCTCCATTTAGAATGATAACACAGAATATTTAGCCTAAAAATATATTTTAACAATTTCACCGTACCTACTTCTAGGATTGTTAAATCCCTTAGTTACAGTATAGATAGTGAAATCTGTACTTATTAATTCGTTTTTATCATAAATTGAGTCTGCAGTTTGACAAATGTAGCTATTCTAATATCTTAGACTTATTATATGAGACTTAAAATATATTACAGTGCTATAGTGTTCAAACTCTATGAATCTTCAGATATATTTAAAAACTTGACTAGCCCATACACTTTTGATGCTAATTGTACATCACACCTTAATTAACACAGTGAATTAAATCCTGAATCGAAACTAATAAGCAAATTATTAAGACGGAAACATACATGTGTAACTATAAATAGAAAAAGCCAGTCAGGAATAACTGCTGTTACGCACGAGGCAACCTCAACCCCTAAACTACTTCGCTTGTGTTACGATATAGTGCTAAACTATATATCATTACCATAACCTTGACGCGCGTCATTCTTTGCCAAACCGCAATAAAACTGGGCTATTGTCATTTGGGCGACCGCCATTCACGTCTGTATCGATCTAACTAAAATGTTAGATTCACGAATACACGAGGAAATTCCGTCAAATACGGAATCGTAATATTATGTTAGGCATCATTGAATTTATACATTATCCCTACGTTGTTCAAAATCAAACGTAATTGAACGATACAATAATTGATGCCCCTGCGACTTGCATTGAGTGCGAATGCTATTTTAACACTAAGACTCGCAGGTTAGACTCCACACATGACAAATATTTGAGTGCTTGGGTGTTTTTTCGGAAAGGTAGGGCGCGCCAATGCAAACCAAATAGGGAGGTGGAGGTCACAGAAAAGCACAACTAAATAACTCCCTGGAGGGTTGTCGTGTTCCTGCGAATAAATGGGGTTACCAGTAAGCTCCTAAGGAGTTCTTGTGGTAACAGCAAGCAGCAGCGATACCAAGCGTTCATAGGTTCTTTTCTTGTAGCCACTTTCGACGTCATATAGTCCGGCCATAAATTCTGTTACAAATGGTATTGTCTTAGGTTTTCGCGATTGTTACACATTGAATTAAACAATTTTTAACGGAAGTATCGCGTGTTTTATTTATTTTGTTGAACCTGACGTTTCGAATGCTTTGCAGCATCCGTGGTCGCAGGAAGACTAACGTGATATTTGTCTTACATTAGTTATTCAATTATTACATCTACCGACATGGATAGATTAATTATATATATTCCGATTCACACAAAAATCTCTCACGGCATCACGGTGTCCGACTGTTTTTGAGTAGATCTCTGGGTTTGTGACTTGATTATTTTTAGAACTGGATCCCAAGCAGGTGGTACTTGCCAACCATCTTCTTTATTGAAATTGGGGTGTTTTCTTATTTCAATAGCCTCGCGTAGCATTCTAAGCATGTAGCAAGCACGATTCTCCTTGGCGAGGATTTGTGGTTTATCGAACCGCATGTAATGGTTTGGCTGGTCCAGTGTATGTTCACATACTGCAGAGTTTTTGTCACGCCTATTCTTCATGTCAGCAATGTGTTCTTTCACTCGAGTACCTATGCTTCTCTTTGTTTGCCCTAAAGAGAAGCATAGGTACTTTTCCACTCTATAACTGATCATAATTTGTAGTCTAAGTGGTTCAGATCTGGGCTAGACGAGGGCCAATCTTCAACTCTTATAATTCCGGAACATTGGTTTCGAGCCAGGCTTGGGTAGTTCGTGCCTTGTAACCAGGTGCAGAGTCCTGCCGGAACGTTCACGGTACATTTTTTGAAAGTGTATTCCTGAGAGGTTGTTAAACGATCCAAGATAGTCTCTTGATACACTTTGAATGAAGTCTTCACATCTTTTTCACAAAAATGAAGCTTTGTAACTTCTTAATACCCACCAAACCATTACAGACGCAGGATGATAACTACGTTGTACCTTTCCGACCACTTGGGCTGTTTCGTTAAAAATGTGTGCGTACACTTTGTCATTTTGCTTGTTGTAAAAAAAATTACGATTGGAGAGTACTATAGTACTCTCCAATCGTTATTTATTATTCTCTCTAATCGTTATATATTAATTTTTTTTTATCAGTGAAGAGGATATTTCTGTGCCGGCGTATCGGGACAGAAGATGTTGTGATCGATCCACTCCCTTCCACTGTAGGGATAGATTTAGGGCATGTCCTGTATATCGAATTTAAGCGCCGAGCTTCAGATCTTGTTTTATTATACGCGACAGAGTCCTAGCGGGAATCTTTATTTCTCTCGATAATATTTTTCATTTCCAAATGGGGTTTCGGCGAATTCTGACTTTAACAGCATTAACAACCCCTTGTAGTTCTAACAGCACGCGATCGCCCGATCTTTTATAGTCTTCAACAGAGGAAATGTTAGTATATCTGTCGATAGTACGATAATGTATGTTACTAACATACGGCTGATACCAAGCTTTTGAAGTATCTGGAGTATGACCGACGGCTCCATACCCACTTTGTGAAAAGCAATCACAGCAATCCTATTTTCTTTAACACCCCATTCCATATTGTAATTTGATAATAAACACGGAAAAAAATATGTAAAACAGCGGGAAATCGAAAGAAGTTTTTAACATAATAAACGCATTTCAATTTCAAAATAATTAAAGAGTTGAAAAAAAGAAAATTTTCTATGTAACAGAATTATGGACTAGTTATTAAAAAAAATTAAGTTGGTTCTTAAAGTGCTTTAATGTGTAGCCGATCCATTTATTAGGTGAAACAAGCAGAGAAATCGTATATATCTGTCCCGATACCACAGATTACCTAATAGACACATGCATAGATCGATGGTAGTGATGAGAATTACAATTAAGCTATCAGGACGAATGTCAGCTTGAATGAAGATGAATTGTACGCATTCGTCTTCATTTTAGATAAATAAATGAAGATAAAAACCTTAGGTATGTTGACTTTGTTCGATTTAGTAATCAAAGCGAGCACTACGTTGGATATAAATGTGAATTTTCGTCAGAGTTCTGATTGTGGTTGCATGACCTGCGTTTTTCGACATTCACAATCAAACTTTTGCGGCATCCAATAAAATTATGCGTGTAGGTTTGTCTAACGCATTGGTTCTTAACCTTTCAGTGATGAGGGACCGTTTGTCAAAATTTCTATCTTGTCATGGCCCACCAACTGTTTCGGGCTAATGTATAATAATGTAAATATAAGTATTTTTACGAAAGTTTAAATTACTGGGATTTACATACATATTTTAAAACTGGGGACATATTTTAAAACTATTTTTGTGCCTGCATATTATAAGAATGGTTTCGCGGGCTACTTCCGATGCTTCCAGGGTGGTCCGCACCCCATCGGTTGAGAACCACTGGTTTAATGCATAAATAGTTCATTTAGTAACTAAACCATTTTCTGGTTAGTTGGGATAAATTAAAAACTCATAAGAAATACTCGAATTCAGTTTTCATCATTATATCTGGAAACCATTAATCCTACGTTAATGAAACATAACAGCTAAGAATTTCGTAGGATTCCTGACATTTCCTTCTCATAAAACCCGACCAATTTACTTGTTGTAGGTGAGTCTTATGACCCTAGGATCTTTTATCCCGCAAGAGACCTGGCGGGAAGATATAGATAAATAGATGAATATTAAATAAAATCTACTTTAGTACTACAGACAGACACGCATAAGTATTAATTTCTGGAGCCATGAGAAGCTTCTGACAGTCATTTTGTTTGGGGTTAAAAAGAATTAATTGTAGCCATTTCACGTAAGGAGGCATACAAGCATACGGTCCACCCGATGAAAGCAGTTAGCGTAGCCTATGAACGCTTACATTAAGTATAACTTGCTCAATGCCAACTCTTCTGCTAACACAATAACTCTTTTGGTGCTCACTCGTGATTACTTTCACTCGCAGGAACACAACAACCCTCCAGGTTGTTAATTGGCTGCGAATTTCTGTGACGTAGAGGTTGCCTAGATGGGCTGCTTTGATGCCCCCTACCTCTCTCAACTTTGCATGAATAAAAACAGAATACTATCATACATTTGCCGACTTCCTTGTAGCATGCTTCACAAAGATACGTCGTGTTCTTAGTATTATTTAACAATAACGTCTTCAGCTTCCCTACACTAAGCAGGTCTTTGTTCGGGCCTATGCTCGCCATTGTTGATTTCACGTTCGTTTCCAGGTGTGCCACTCACCTGTCAAATACGAACACAAAAGCCGTCGGATCATAACGTGCGATGTACTACATCGTCGCGTAAACGACCTATTTGTATTTGATCTTTATCGAACATTATTTGTGTAGTTCGGGAGTAGACTTTGTGATGAATGTAAAAAATATTATTTTCTCTAATTTTTATTCTCATAAAGAAAAACATGACTTTTCTGTGGAATTAGGTAAGATCAAAATTAAATAGTCTTAACATATTTATGTATAAATCAAGTCCAAGTAGATTTGACCTATGAAAGCAAACAAACAATCAAAACCAACGTCCTCTTCCAGTTTGTTGGTTTGATTGTTTGTTTGCACCGCGTGCGTTATGATCGGAAAGTGCTGACATTTCAAGACTGATATAACGATTTGTTTTAAATTTTCCGCGACTGGTCGGTTGGTAGTATTGGTACCAGTCCAGGTGATTTGGCATGTATAGCAATTCTGGATGGACATGCAATGGGAATCTAGCCAAGGTTTGCATTACCAAGATTCATTATTTTTTTTCTCACGAAACTGACTTTTGGCATTGTCTATTGTTTTTTCAATTTGTTGAAAGTTGTGATCGTACCTGAGTAGTTAATTGAGCAAGTTATTAAGTGTGGAAATAATTCTCTTAAAAGCTTTTAAGATTATTTAGCCGGTTCGACTTGGTAGTTAAAAGCCTTCGAAATTTAAACGTATTGGTAAAATAAAAGAATTAAATTTATAAACTAAAAGCTGACTGCAATAATTATAACCACTGAAAATGTATGAACATTTTCTTTATTGTTATGTTCTCCGTGAAGCTGTCTATTGGCAGCGGTTTTCTGTATGGTTAGGGTACTACCCAGTTGAGCTGCTTATAATGTGGACTACTTCTCATAACTAACCTTAACGACCATCAGCTATCGAATACAAGGGACTGGTGATTTAACACCATCAAAATCACGGGGAACTTTAGATGACTAAAGCCATGCATAGTCAGGTTGAAGTGACCGTGGCTTTACTTGGGTGGTCAATTAATTGACACGCGCAGCGGTGCTTAATAGTCCAATATACATACTACATATCATCACACCTGTCTCCCATTAGTGTAGGCAGAGACTATGGAACGCCTGGTGCACCGATACAAACATAACGTACAGACGCTTCTTCCACGCTCATCAACCTCTTCATGCATGCTCTTCGATTTTGGGTGCTTTTGATTTGGCCCTTTTTCAACACATCACCAATTTGATCTATATGTGTGCGTCAAGAGTGGCCCCTCTCGAAATCACCACACTCTTGCCTTTTTCACTTCTTTCTCTTGACGAGCTCGGTGGCGCAGTGGTGAAACGCGCTGTTACCCTACTTTGACACCAAATTTCGAAATATATTTTCTTGGACGTGTGGGTTTCCTCGCGATGTTTTCCTTCACCGCCGAGCAAGTGATAAGTTTGTAAATAAGTCCGAAAACACGAATTCAGTGGTACGCGCCCCTGCCTGGATTCGAACCGGGGACCTTTTGCTCACTAGGCCCGTTCCTTATCCACTGGGCTATCACTTGGCCAATATAATATTTCCTATAATTGCATGTCGCTGCAATCTTGTAAAATATCACCCACAGAATTCTCATTAAGATAACTGGAGCTATGAATGAACGGTGCACAATTCGTATTCAATCTCAACTTGAACAACAATGGATCCCGGGGATTATGAACATTGGGAGATGAACTACTAGCTGACGACTGTTGGAATAGTTTAATAATAATTTGCAAGAGTTTATAAGGGTTTGAACTAACGACCTGTCCAATTAAAGTAGAGATTCTCAAGGAAAACAATCTGATTTTCAGAATAGTTTCAAATAGTTCTTTGTGACAGTGATCAGCAATCAGTACCTTATTTTGTGGGCCACTTTAAATGAATTTTTAAGACTTTGATTACATCAACTGCGAACTTTCATTTAGTGTTCAAATAAAATCTGAAAGCTACGAGTCTGACATAAGTAGCGAGGGTTCCCTCGTTTCCTTGCGCGTACCTGATTAGAACTGATTTTTGAACTTAGATTTGGTATTAGAAATCACTAAAATTCTTTAATTAACATTTTTGATAACTTCTAATAATAACAATACAAACACAAACGATAAATTCATTCAAATCGAGCGTGATGAAACACTTTGTCAGTAATTCGGATATTTTGAACTAGTAATGTTTGTATTGTATTTGCATGTATATTGTTTACTACTTCTCTTATGTGTGTATTATAATAAATCTTAAAATATTATTGTATATACGAATCCTCGTACGTATTTTGTCAGACTTTGTATCTACTCACAGTGTTCCTAAAACTCTCGCCAAGCTTGTATCTCCTTTCGGTTTCTCTATGGTTGACTGGAAGAGATCCCTAATGGGATAAGTCCGCCATTGTACAATATTAATTTCTACCAAACCATGTAATTAATCATTGTAATGTTTTATTGTACCATAAAGCTTTATACAACAACAACAATAATGTAGAAAAAATGAAGGAATACATAATCACGAAACAGATGTACAACGCGAAAATAGAAGGTTGTAGGAGCCGAGGAAGGCCAAGACTTACTTACTATTACCAAATTGATCGTGTTTTATCAGAAAATGATGTCAGGAGCCTTAGAAACTGGCAAGCGTGCATGAGAAAAACTATGAATGTTAAAGAAGTGAGTGCGATGTGGAAGGACCGAGTCATGTGGCGCTGGGTTGTCTCTGCCTGCCCCGCAAGGCATTTGGATAGTAATAATTGGAATTTCTAATATGCTGTACTAGTTACATAGGTGACATAAATCTAGTTGGAACATATTATGGCAAGTTTTTTTATATACAACGTCGAGAGGCATACAAGCATTCGGCCCACCGATGTAAAGCTGTTACCGTAGCCTATAAACGCTTGCAATACATTAAGTATCACTCGAGTTCTGTTTACCTCTGAATTAGACATATATTTTCAACGTGTTTAATACTATGATTTTTCGCCCCAATAAGGATCGAAATTTGTCGATGAGTTTTAATGATAAATTCACGATAAGATATTAATTTTCATGGATTATAATCGTCAATTTTTCTTTTTTTTTTTATTAATATTGCACAACAGCGCATACAAACTTATTTCACTATTTTTTAATATTTTTAATAATAATTTTGTTAATTGAAATCACATGTCATTCCATCTTAGATGTGCATGACTGCTAGAAAATTCTGGAAGGAACAATAGTGGATAACTCAAAAGAAGCACGTGGATGCGCAAAGACACATACATTTTTGATAGGTAACGCCTGGTGGGACTCGAAAGTTGAATGCTCCGTTGCAAGGAGAAAAGCGTATTACTAATTTACCGCAGATTCAAGAATGAAATCAAAGCTTTAGTGAAAATGGAGCGGGAATGACTAATTCTGAAAGAAGAAGAAGCGGTGAGCTTCTGAAGAGTTGCAGTGATCATTGTATTGCAAGCGTTCATAGGCTACAGTATACCTCTAGACACTGTATAAAAAAACTATCAATGATATTTAACATGCAACTCAACTCCGTTCAGTACATTTTTCTCATCTGGTTGTCAACCGATAATCTAAGTTTTTTTGTTTTGTGACTATTAATGTCTTTTATTTTATTAATGTCTTTTAATTTATTATTACGTTGATAATTAAAAAAAAATGGAAATTAAACTTGCTTTGCAGCGTCCGTGGTCGCAGGAAGACTCGAAACGTCAGGTTCAACAAAATAAACAAAACACACGACACTTCCGTTAAAAAATAGTTTAATTCAAAAAATGGTAACGTGCAAATTGGAAATTAAATATATATATATATGTTTCATTGATTAGACCGATGTGAATACCTAGTTAAACTATCTATCTATAACTTCACGTCAAATCCTTGCGGGGCAGGCAGAGAGGACCGAGGGCCACACGACTTCTTTAACATCTATAGTACTTCTCATGCTCGCCGGTATCTACTAGTTAAATTAAAACGCTGTATTGAACAGAAAGAATTATCAGGCTAACTATATCCTGTCACCTATAACCGGATAATTCTTTGTCACTTATAGAGTACAATGAAACATAGAAATATGGTTTATTCATACAACTTTTACGACTGCCACTTTCATTTTCTATCGGGGTCACTTGTCACTAATATTAAAACTAGGTACCCTATTTTATTAACCGCTACCAAGGAAGTAGGGAAATCAGGTAGTATGTACTTAAACTTAAGTTTACACGCTATCCCGGTATCACGCGATTTTACCTAAAATACAACGTGGAATATACAATGTAAGTTTTAACATAATTTACTGTTGTTCGGTTGTGATTGTGACGCTTTAAAGCCAGCGGTCTCGAGTTCGATTCCTACACAGGACAAACATTTGTCTGCGTGAACATGTATTTTTGTTTTGATCTGGGTCTTTTTAAGAGACGTAGGGCTTATCAAGCGAGTATTCACAACACACATATACAAACCAGTAAGCTCCTAAGGAGTTGCTGTTTTAGCAGCAGAGGTGGCATCGGCGAGTGATGCTTAATGTATTGCAAACGTTCATAGGTTACGGTAACCGCTTTACATCAGGTGAGCCGTATGCTTGATGCTTACCAACGTAGTATAACAAATAATAATTGTGAAACGACAATGAATGATATTTTATGATATTTGATATTTTATGTAACCTTCTGCCTGTATGGGTCTGCACACCCTCTTGCCCTACAGGATTTAAGATTGTGTCACGCCGGAACGGAAAAATAACACCACCCCTGCTTTAGCTTTTTTTTGGTGTATACCTACTTATTGATACTGCTACGTCTGTTATTATTTATAAAATCATTTTTTTTTCCAACAACCTTGGTGTGTGCGCGTGTTGCAGGCAATCATATCATAGAATACGGTAATCGCTTATCATCAAAAGGGTCGTACAATTGTTTGATACCAGCTGTCAAATAATAAAGTAGATATAAAAACCAGTTGAGAATGCGCAAGCTTGCATTACGAGAGGAACACGTGGCTCGTCAATTATATAACAATTCAATTATTTTTTTTAAATTCGTCGGCCATTTTGACCATATTCCTTAAGAGATAGGAACGGTGTTCCTGAACATTCCTATTCTACTTTTTATGCTGAATCCGAATCTGAAGTCAAAATTTGAATATTCGAAAAAAAGCGACAGACACGCACACACAGACACACACGCAGCCAAACATATAGATTTCATAAAGGAACGGTGTTCCTGATAAACCAGTATAAGAACACCTTATATTCCTCGTAATGTAATTATTTATTCTTCTTATGCACCAGGAAAGCGATATCTACACGGTATTATAAATGTATGTGTGTATGTATGTATATCTTCACGCCAAGTCCCTTGCGGGGTAGGCAGAGAGGATCGAGCGCCATAAGACGCGGTCCTTACATACTTCACTCGCTTCTGTGACATTCATAGCTCTTTTCATGCACGCTCGCCGGTTCCTGGGCTCCTGACATCACCTTCTGATAAAACACGACTAATAAAAATAATATAAATTATGTACGTTATACTGACATTATGTAATTAATGTGTGGTAAATATTTTGACAACCATTTAGCTTTGCATAGCATTTACGATTTGTTTTTTCACTTTTGTCGTTGATTGTACTTTTTGGTTATTCGTATCTTCTGCTAGGCGTTTGTACTTACTTTCTCAGTCGAGCTGCCTCTGTTCAAATAGGTGTGCCTTACCCATTTCCTTTTTTTTTGCAACTTGGGAGCCAAACAAGCATACGACTCGCCTGATTGAAGCGGTTACCATAGCCTACGAACATTTACAATAGGTACATAAAGTAACACTCGTCCGTTGCCATCCCCACTGTTAACTCCTCAGAAACATTACTCACTCGCAGAAACAACTCAATCTCTCAGTAAATTGAAATTTTTCCACGATCTTCTATAACTTGTAGGTAGATGTACTGCCCCAATCAAGCAAGCGGCTTATTAATTAAAGCTAACTCGTACCTCTCTACTTCAGAGCCTCGTTACGTACGATTCTTTTACGGTTTCGACTTGTACAATTATTTTAAACGCTACCGCTCGTAGCATAATTAAATAAATATTTTCGGACAAATTACACAGCACCATGTAGCCCCAAAGTAAGCGAAGCTTATGTTATGGGTATACCCATAACATAAGTATTCTAGATAACTGATAAATATACGTAAATCATTTATTTTTGTAAATATATACTTATTTATACATAGATAATACCCAGACCAAGACAAACAGACATGTTCATCTCCTCCTCGAGAGTTTATTAGGAATCTCAATCAATTATCTTATAGGAACAATGTCTCCTAAAAGTTGATGATTGCAGTGATAGCATATGAAGGCACGTACTTTTCCAATAGGACTGCTTATATCACTTTGTCCTACCACTCCTTTGTAAGTTAATATTTAGCAAGATGGACCACGTGCATGTGAAGTCGGTTTGGCTCTAAAAAGGGTAATAAACAACTTACCACGCCTTCGTCTTAGCGTTATCCCGTTTCCAAATTCATAAGGACGGGGTCCGCTACCTAAGCCTACCGCTACCTAAGGATTTGGCGAAGATAATGGTTTGGGCATGGAGCGACTACGTCAGACCTTCGCAAACCTGAGTGAAAAACAGATTTTTCTTAGGTTACATCTTTTGAAATATATTTTTTTGGACGTCATGTTTCCTCGTGATTTTCCTTCACCGCCGACCAAGTGATAATTACAAATATGTACATAAATCCGAAAACACGAATTTAGTGCTACATGCCAAGATTCGAACCAATTGGTCAATAGGCCAGTTCTTTATCAACTGGGCTATCACTGCTCGACCACTTACCACATCGACCCTCGTTAATTTCACTGCAGGGATTCGAGTCTGCCTTCAACCAAAGGGGTTTAGAGTATACTCGTACATCGCCATGCCGCCGCCCCGGCGCCACTCGTCTGCGGATCGCCAGAGAGCAGTGTTTTCAAGCCACTCGAACGCCACTGCCTTGACGTCTGTCATCTATCGACAATAGCCGATAGCGATGGCTTAACGAGTACAGAGAGGCTAGATAAACCCATCCATAGACAGGCTGCGGTTTGCGTCACCCCGTTCCCCTGGGGTGATCGCTTCAGATGAAGCCTTTATAGCCTTCCCGGCTAAAGGCAGTCCCAGGGGGTGTTTTAGTCAGTGGAAATCTGACATAACCAGTTAGTTCGCACGAAATGGTATCTTTGAAAGATTTCACCTCCTCCCTCCCGTTTTCCGGAGGGTGCCCCTCACGGAAGAATGACTAATGCACACCCTGGTGTGGGTTAGTCCTTCTTGTGTGGGTCTTCAAATTTCTTGGGCGAAAAACAAAAAAAAAACAGGCTGCGGTCAAGTTACTTAATTAACGACGCCATCTCTCTTAATGCCGCCTCTAGTAAACCAATTACACCTTAACATATGGTATAAACTGCTTACTGCGTAACCTTTTGTAAATAAACGTGCCGCGTATGTAAAGGATGCCAGAGAGCTTGAAATATTCAGAACCATAACTATGTTAAAATTTACTTAGGGCTGCCGACTCTTTATCTAAATAGTCACTCGTGGGTCTAAAACACTTTATACTAAGTACGAGAGTAGTATTATGGCCCTGAGACTCCGTAAAATGAGATTTGTTTGTCAACTCATATTCTTCTGTATGTCATAGCTATTTGAGTCGTGTAGGATTGGAAACATATAATTTAGTACGACTATACATGTTTATGCCACCAACTAAGTTATGTCGTAAAAAAATGTGTGCAGTTCACACGCGATAGAAGTGTAACCTTCAAAAATGTGAACTTCAAGATAATGAGACGACTGTAAAATTTCAGGAGTAGGATAATTGTAGGCTTTATTTATGATGATATCATGACGTACAACGCTAGGACCGTGTAATAGACAGCATAATGCCTTCTATTTCTTTCTCTCGCACGATAAATCCTATATATGTATGTGGTTATCTCTTTTTACTGTCGCTTTTTCGTTTCATCGAATTTCAAATCACACGATGTTAAAGAAGAAAAAAGAAAATAAAAATTGAAAAACATGTAATTAAGGATACGCGCCTACATAGATTTTTTTTTATTTGTGCATAGGGTTTATCAGTTTACTACTTAATAGTCGATCAACTGAAAGCTTAATCAGTTAGTACCTCTACCAATCTATATATAACTTCACGAAAACCTTAAGGTCAACTGCGAGACATATCCAAGTTTGGCTTGAGTAAACATTATATAAATAGCATATTAAAAAAAAAATCCATGTAGTAAACATGATTTAATTTTTTATCTAATATGTAGCTAAATTATATCAAGTGCATTAGTATAAGTATTTTAGATGTTTTTCTTTATAAATTGAATTAAACAATTTTTAACGGAAGTATCGCGTGTTTTATTTATTTTGTTGAACCTAACGTTTCGAATGCTTTGCAGCATCCGTGGTCGCAGGAAGACTTCCTATAAATAAAACACGCGATACTTCCGTTAAAAATTGCTTAATTCAATGTGTAACAATCGCGAAAACCTAAGACAATACTTTCTTTATAAATTTTTGAATATCGTAATATATTGGAAGAAAGTTGTATCGTTTATTTGATTAATTAAATTTGAATTTCTAAAAGTGTATGCTAGATAGAAATACTTAGTTATTTTACTACTCCGGTAAAAGTAAGATATTTAATTTATTTATGAAGTAAGCAGTGGGAGCATGAAAGTAAGGTGAATGTGGGCGCTACGCAAAATTTGTGACGTAACGGTTGTAGACCGCGTTAGCAATTATGCTGTTAGAAATAGAGTTGGTCTGAAAGAGTGTCGGTGTTAAAATAAGAAGAGGTATCGTCTCTTTGTTGATTCCTCCGTTGGTTCCGAACATGTTGAAAGGATGCAATTACCTACGATACAGACAGATATACAACCGAAAGTATAAGTACGTAGGAGCCGAGGAAGTCGAAGACTCGCCTACCTACCACGACCAAATTGATCGTGTTTTATCAAATGATGTTCAGGAGCCCTAGAAGCTGGCTGGGCCATGTTGTATTGCTGAGAGGGATGGTGATTCTTTGTTGAATTAAAATTAAAAGCGTCGTTCAAGTCGTAGCCGCCATATTTATTGGAATGTCAAGCATAAATACTATCGATGACAGATGTCAAGTTCAAACGTCTATCTATCTATCTATAATTTCACGCCAAATGCCTTGCGGAATAGTCAGAGAGAACCGAGCGCCACGTGACTCGATCCTTTCATACCTCACTCGCTTCTTTAATATTCATTGCTCTTCTCATGCACACTCGCCGGTTTCTAGGGCTCCTGGCATCACCTTCTGATAGAACACGACCGATTTGATCGTGGTAGGTGTGTCTTGGCCTTCTTCGGCTCCTACATTCTTCCACTTTTGCATTGTATATCTGCTTCGTCATCCTGCTTTCTTATTTCAACACCGACGCTCTCTTTCAGACCAACTCTGTTTCCAACATCATCATTGCGAATACGGTCTACACGCGTTACTTCACAAATTTTGCCTTTATAAACCGGCGATTGTGCATGAGAAGACCAATGAATGTTAAAGAAGTGAGTGAGGTGTGTAAGGATCGAGTCATGTGACGCTCGGTTCTCTCTGCCTACCCCACAAGGGATTTGGCGTGAAGTTATAGCTAGATAGATAGCAGTACGTAGGTCTTTATTAGTGACGTTAAAATACCAACTCCATTTTTCTCACCGACATTTCTTGCGTAGTGCACTATATATTTACATTTTATTTATTCACAAAGAAAGACATTTTTATCCGAGGACGTTTTCAAGCTTTAGTTTTCATCACGGCGAATGTTTTAACCTAGTTCTGCCGCGAATCATTTCATGATGTTCGGTAATGAGGTGGGGAGGCAGCGGTGATATTTCGCTGGAAAGCTACGTTTCAAATATATTTAATGGTTGACTGTTGGTAAGCCGCGGAATGGTTGAAATTATAATTTTTAAGTGAAACTTGTTCAGGCGTGTAGGTAAACCGTCCAAGCTCATGGCCTACCTGATGTAAAGTCGTTACCGTAGCTCATAAAGGAAAATAACCTATAGAAACTCAATGACATAATTTTGCATTGTAAAGAAAATCAGTGCTACGGCGCGGGGGGCAAAGTAGAACACACAGCTCTTATTTATTGGCTAGTTCACGATCAATAGGATCGAATCGTTAAGATATTTAGACGTTAAAACTTTTGGCTAATCAGAGGGGCTTTCATGCGCAGTCAAGAGGTTTAATGGTTTGTGCCGTAGCTTACGAACGCTTGCAATACAGTTAATCCTGCTGCTAAGACAACAACTTTTTAGGTGCATTGGTTACTTACTACTTGGACAACAAACCAACAACGAGCTGTTATTTGTATACGATGTCCTCGTTTAACTTAGGAAACGAAAAAGAAAAGACAGACATACAAAGAAAAAGGAAAGGAAGAGTAATATAAAGCAGAGGCTTCTTTTGCCCTAATTTCAACCTGCAGTAGAAAAGAAAGAAGTATGGAGAACCTTTTCTACTCTCTATCCATTTTCATATGTTTGAAAACCCATTTACTCTTAACATAACGCACGGGAGAAGAAGGCAAAATGGCTTTATCAACTGAGGTAAAGGATTATAGAAATGTTATAGGAAAAACAATATTCTTCCTACCTACCTACTGTACAGCAGTTTAGAAGTCATAGAAAATTTAAAAAAAGTACCATTTGCTTTCTTTATATCCGATATGTATGTGAATACGTAATTATAACTGCAGTTGACAAAAAAATATCTTACTTTTACCGGAGTAATAAAATAACTAAGTATTTCTAACTAGCATAGACTTTTAGAAATTAAAATTTAATTAATAAAAAAAACGATAAAACTTTCTTCCAATATATTACGATATTCAAAAATTTATAAAGAAAGTATTGTCTTAGGTTTTCGCGATTGTTACACATTGAATTAAACTATTTTTAACGGAAGTATCTCGTGTTTTATTTATAGGAAGTCTTCCTGCGACCACGGATGCTGCAAAGCATTCGAAACGTTAGGTTCAACAAAATAAATAAAACACGCGATACTTCCGTTAAAAATTGTTTAATTCAATTTATAAAGAAAAACATCTAAAATACTTATACTAATGCACTTGATATAATTTAGCTACATATTAGAGAAAAAAATAAATCATGTTTACTACATGGAATATTTTTTTTAATATGCTATTTATATAATGTTTACTCAAGCCAAACTTGGATATACGATTTAAAAATTTAAGACGGATTCCGTCTCGCAGTTGACCTTACTATGCATTAAGGTTTGTGTCAGGTTTGAGTCTTGAGGTTTAGTGCAAGTAAATTACAAGTAGCATATTTTTAAGCTTAGTCATGTCATCCAAGTGACGTCGGTACCCTCGGTGTGCATGTCCGATTCACACTTGACCGGCCTTGTTTGTATCTTATCAAATCCATTTTATATTACAAGTGATAATGTCACAATTTCGTATCGTTCATTTTCGTTACGGTTCATTTCTATCTATATGAGATCCTTGCTTGTTCAAGAAGAGAAATTCCCAAATATTTTCATAAAGTATAGGTATATAGTTGTATCTGCTACTTTGTTCACGCGACATCTATATACGTAGTACATAATAACTCCATGATCTATATAGATAAATAAAATTGAAGTATTTGTTTGTAATCTCAAAATCACAACTTTTTACTAAATACATATGAGTGGATATAAAAAAACAATTTTAAATAATTTTGTTTGTCTGTCTATTTATTCGCACTAATCTCCGAAACGTCTTGACCAATTTTGACGAAACTTACACTGGCAGATAGCTGATCTGATATGTATAAATAATATCTTATTACATAGGCTATTTTTATTTTAAAAAAATAATTTTCCGCGAGAAGATTCCGCGATAATAAAATAAAACCATGAAATTGTGAACAAATTTCAATTTCGCGCAGACGAAGGTGGATGCCAGTGTTTGAAAATTAAAAGTACAAACGATTTTACACTCGAAAAGAAGAATGTAGGCACCTACATTTAACGTTAAATTGATTTTAAAAGCTAAACGTAGATTTTAGAGAAGTATTTTGGGGACTCAGAGTGTGGCTTGAGTACCTTGACGTGGGTTTGTTGGGTGGATTAAAATGTGAATAGGTTTTCACAGTAGTAAGGTATGCTTTATGCTTATTTGACACCTAGTGCTATAAAAAATTCAAAGGAAGAAAATGTTTACTCATATAACTTGAGATGTGCCAATATTCTTTATCTACACTAATATATAAAGCGGATGAGTTTATTTGTTTAAAAACACGCTTATCTGTATGTATATATAGTTCCTGACTACCACCGGTAGGACATGAGGAGATCTTTTAGCATTTGATAGCCCAATTCTTGACGAAGGTTTCCATCAGGTGAGTCACATGCTTCCTGACGTTGCATAAAATATGAATTGCCATTTAGATTACATTAATCAAACAGTTACATACTGGCCGATAATGTATGAGAGATAAAAACTATCCAATGACGTCAGTAATCCATTCAAATGGCCATCAAATGCAAAGCTTGACTTGTTGCCAAGGATTTGCATATTTGATTTAGGTTATAATCGATGCTGGGCGACAAGACACGCGTACACATAGCTACAAGTCATGTTAGGCACTTAATAGCTACTTTTATTCTTATTGCGTGCGCCATAAGAACGGTACAGTTACCGGAAAACTTCTTGAGCATTAGGTGACGTAGTGGGGGAAAGTTAGGGTATTTTACACTTACGTCCAAAAAAAGTGTATTATATAAGTGTACTTTTTATAACTGTAGATCAGGAGTTCCCAACCAGGGGGGCACGCCCCCCTAGGGAGGCGTAGAGACATGTCAAGGGGGGCGAAATACGTTTGTATTTTTGACAGAAATAATTTAAAACTTTAATTTGACTTCATAATATTACATTAATTAATTCAGCCGGGCACTATTTAAAAATAATAAATTGGTCCAAGATTTGAAGGCTGGCATAGAATGGCTGATTCGAACATAAAAGGTGACTTTCATCTCTTGACATTGGAGAAATTTTGGATCAAACGATTTCTTGTTAATTCGAATGTTGCCTCTCTTGTTTTGCGAATACTTGTCCCTTTTTCTTCAACTTACTTATGTAAGATAGGTTTCAGATCTGGTTTTTAATTAAATCTAAGTAGCGAAATCATCTTTCTGTCAATAGCTCTGGCAAAAACTGAACCTAGAATCCACCAACAGATATAGTGCATGCAAGCTCAAGTATCTCATTAGTACTCTAATTACAATTAATTATTTTAATCAAAAAAACGTTTTAAATTTATTTGAAGTTTATTTTGCATAATTTAGAATTAAAATACATAAAAGTTGTTAGAATAATGTGAGTTTCTTTTTGTGATGAAAAAATTAAAGGGGGCATGAAAATATTATTTGTAATCTAGGGAGGCTCAACGAAAGAAAGGTTGGAAAACCCTGCTGTTTAGATGAACGCAGTTATACTTCTGTGATTATCTATACTTATAACCTTTTAATTTATATATTTACTAGCGGCCGCCCACGGCTTCGTCCACGTGGACTTCGTTTCAGTAGCCTGTTGTATACTGAAGATAAAATATTACTAAATTTACTTGACGTAATTATTTTGACCACTATAATTTTATATTTTCTTCTTCATCTAAGTGTTTGCATCTTAAGCCTCGGATTGGGAGCCCTGGGCCCGCTTATCATTTAGACACCTGTGATTTTGCTGCGAAGCGGGTTATGTTCACCGGTTGCCGACTGACGTCATCCTCAAACTCCCCACTTGAGATGTATTTTACACCAGCGCCTCGTTTGCTGCATGACTGGGTGGACCACGTGCAGGTTGGTTTTGGCTCTAAAGGTAAATGAGCCATTTTCACCTCAACAAAAGGAGTCTATTCATAATCAACTTTCAAAACTACTTCTACTAGGGATACTAATTTAATAATGAAATACTTAATACAAATCAATAAACTCAACAAAACACGTCAAAACTTTTCACTGGCCGCAAGTGTATTCGGAACTCAGTGGGACGTAGACGCAATCCTTAAGGGAAAGGACTACTGACTGATCTATCTACCAATCATGCGTTCGATACGATACTCCCCCGCCGTCTGCGCCGTCGCGCCCCGCACTCACTTCCATGGAGACCCAATTCAAACAATATTCGCTACTGCGTAGTCAATGTCTTTTGCTCAAGAAGTTTGCCGCGAACTGTAGTCTGTGCACAAAGGTCAGTCTAGCTTAAGGTTTGAGGTGTCGCTGTGTGTACATGTACAAATATTTTGATGGCACATGTCACGGAAAAGTCTACACGTAACTGGGTTTCCCTTCTGAAACTTGCGTCGGCTGTTATTTTATTCTATTGCATGAAACAAGTTGTTCAAATTTAAATTATTTGAGAAAAAAGAAGCATAGATTTTATTTAAAAAACGTCGGGAGGCATACAGGCATACGGCCCACCTGATGTAAAGCTGTTACCGTAGCCTATGAACACTCGCAACATATTAGGTACGTATCAGTCGCGTGACGCCACGTCTGCTCCTAACACAGCAACTCCTTAGATGTTTACTGGTAACACAACGGCTCTGCAGGGAGTTATTATGTGGCTGTGGATTTCTGTGAAGTGGAGATACTTCTCCAAACGGGTGGCCTTGATGCGCCCTACCTCTCTTAAAAACACCCAGGCCAAGACAAACACATCATCATGTACACAAATGCTTGTCCTATGTGGGAATCGAACCCACGAGGGGTCAAAGTCGTGCTACTATCGCGTCACCTATCTCGTCAAAAATTAACTAAGGCTTAACGTGTCCTGTGCAGTATGAAAGAGAAGCCAAAGGTAAATAAACCTGCTGTGGATAGACTGATAAGCACAACTACGTCAGCTCCTCAGGGTACTTAACACTAGCTAATTTTAAAAAGGTTCAAGAAGATTAGGCATAACCTCACCGCGCAAATTCTTCTATGTTCCAAAGTTCTCCATCTAACCTGGGGTGTAGAGACTTAGCCACTCATAGGTGGTCTGGGTTACGTTTGACATAGATGTACTTATTAAGAGCTCGATGTCATCGTTGCGCAGTCTGACTATGGATGGTTATCTATCTCGAGCTTCTCCGTGATCGGAGGGCACGTTAAGCCGTCGGTTCCGGCTGTTGATAGATGACAGTCGTTAAGCTAAGTCATTTGTTTTCGGGCGGCTTGAAAACACTGGCCTCCCCCAATCGGCATTTGTGCAGTATGGTAGTATGCTCTAAAACCATTCGGTTGAAGGAAGAACCGTATCCCTGGATAACTTAGGGCTGGTGTAGCATTAGCAGTGGGTGTATTTGTTTCTCACTAGAAAAAACAAGAAACCAGAAATCCTTTTTAGGGTTCCGTACCCAAAGGGTAAAACGGAACCCTATTACTGAGGCTCCGCTGTCCGTCCGTCCGTCAGTCCGTCCGTCCGTCTGTCACCAGGCTGTATCTCTTGAACCGTGATAGTTAGACAGTTGAAATTTTCACAGATGATGTATTTCTGTTGCCGCTATAACAACAAATACTAAAAAATAGAATAAAATAAATATTTAAGGGGGCTCCCATACAACAAACGTGATTTTTTTTGCTGTTTTTATAGATAATGGTACGGAACCCTGCGTGCGCGAGTCCGACTCGCACTTGGCCGATTTTTTTAGGGTTCCGTACCCAAAGGGTAAAACGGAACCCTATTACTGAGACTCCGCTGTCCGTCCGTCCGTCTGTCACCAGGCTGTACCTCATGAACCGTGATAGTTAGACAGTTGAAATTTTCGCAGATGATGTATTTCTGTTGCCGCTATAACAACAAATACTAAAAAATAGAATAAAATAAATATTTAAGGGGGCTCCCATACAACAAACGTGACTTTTTTTTCCTCATTTTTGCTCGATATTGATAACGGCAACAGGTAGACGTTTGAAATATTCACAGAATATTTAGTTATATATTCACTTTAAGAATAAATAATTAAATTAAAATAAAACAAATATTTAAGGGGGGCTCCCATACAAAAACGTGATTTTTTTTTGCCGTTTTTATAGACAATGGTACGGAACCCTTCGTGCGTGAGTCCGACTCTCACTTGGCCGATTTTTTTATTACTGAGACTCCGCTGTCCGTCCGTCCGTCTGTCACCAGGCTGTAGGTATCTCATGAACCGTGATAGTCAGACAGTTGAAATTTTCACAGATGATGTATTTCTGTTGCTGCTATAACAACAAATACTAAAAAATTTAATAAAATAAATATTTAAGGGGGCTCCCGTACAACAAACGTGATTTTTTTTTGCTTATTTTTGCTCGATATCGTTAACGGCAACAGGTAGACGCTTGAAATATTCACAGAATATTTAGTTATATATTCACTTTAAGAATAAATAATTAAAATAAAATAAAACAAATATTTAAGGGGGGGCTCCCATACAACAAACGTGATTTTTTTTGCCGTTTTTAGGGTTCCGTACCCAAAGGGTAAAACGGAACCCTATTACTGAGGCTCCGCTGTCCGTCCGTCCGTCCGTCCGTCTATCACCAGGCTGTATCTCATGAACCGTGATAGCTAGACAGTCGAAATTTTCACAGATGATGTATTTCTGTTGCCGCTATAACAACAAATACTAAAAAATAGAATAAAATAAATATTTAAGGGGGCTCCCATACAACAAACGTGATATTTTTGCCTTTTTTATAGATAATGGTACGGAACCCTTCGTGCGCGAGTTCGACTCGCACTTGGCCGATTTTTTATAGATAGTGGTACGGAACCCTTCATGCGCGAGTCCGACTCGCACTTGGCCGAGTTTTTTATAGATAGTGGTGCGGAACCTTTGGTGCGCGAGTCCGATCCGCACTTGGCCGATTTTTCTTTATACTACGACGGATAGCAAACAAGCATACGGTCCGCTTGATGTAAAGCGGTTACCATTGCCTATGAACGCTAGCAACAAAAAGAAGGTCGCTAGCGCGTTGCCACCCCCGCTATCAACACGGCAACTCCTCATCTTAAAACTCAACTCTCAACCTACCATAAAATAATTATTCCACTGTTTAATATATTTTATTTATTTATCGCCCATACACATATGTATATCAAAAGACGTCAGATTATGATCTCCTCAAAGTGGCCTGAAAACAATGACCGAAAACGAATTTTCGATTTCCCTTCTATATGTATAGTTTTTACTCATGAATGTTACAAATATTTGTTTGTAATTTCATTGTACAATGAGCATACATTTGCCTATAACAAGCCAGCTAGGCTGTTTGTTAGTGCTAAGTGGACTCTTTAGCACTCACAAACAAGTTAACTGTCTTGTGAAATAATGTAGCCATTTATTTGAGGAGTAATGGCTACTTTAACAGCTCTTGGTGTCTAAGTTATGGAATCGATTACCATTTTTAACCGACTTCAAAAAAGGAGGAGGTTCTCAATTCGACTGTAGGTTTTTTTTTGTATGTATGTGACGCGATCATTCCGTCAATTATAAATTGATTTTGATGATTATTATGGTCATATTAATTTTATTGAAATTGATTAAGTGCTTTTGAGAAAATCAACAAAAACAAAAATATTTGCACAGATAATGTTTCGGTTCGTGGTTCCCTTCAGCAAAAGTTTTAGATGAGGAATTTCAATCTCTTTATTTTTTTTTTCGCCCAAGAAAATTGTAGACCCACAAAGGAAGGACTAACCCACACACGCGGGTGTGCATTAGTCATTCTTCCGTGAGGGGCACCCTCCGGAAAACGGGAGGGAGGAGGTGAGATCTGTGACGCACCTATCTCTCTTCCACTCCATCGGCCGAGCAGAAGAGAGACAGCGGCAGCACACAACCTACACGTGAATTGTTTTGTCAACTGTTGAATGTTTTCTTATGACGTTATCACGTAAAATTATCGTCCGTAAACCTACTTTCCAGACAACGAATTTTTTTATTTACACCACTAAAAAGCTTAAATAAATTATTTTTAAATAAAAAAACCGCCTTCAAAACACACCCAAGAACTTGGACTCCAAAAATCGCAAGTAATTGTGACCAATTATTTTTTGCTTTTTAGTTCCTAGGTGAGTTTTGTAGACGGTTTTTTTTATTTAAAATAATTTATATTTATACAACAAAATATTTTATCGTATACGTGTGCGGCGTACGAATTTTGTTTGCATGGACATATCTTTTTGTATTGATCTTTTTTTAGCATTTTGTATGCACTATAATTATGTAGGTACTTACAAAATAAGCGAATTGTATTTAGGTGGATGCGCTTCGCGGTTCATGTCAGTTCATGTCAATGCCGGTGTCCCACAGGGTTCCGTTCTATCGCCCACCTTCTTTCTTCTATAGACATGATGTGAAGAAGAAAGAGTTTACCTCCCCTCATATACCTCATTAGTAAATGGGGTCCCAATAACCTGGTTGGGTTTAATGCCAAGAAAACTCAGGTGTGCGCGTTCACAATAAAAATGTCCCCATTTCACCCCACTCCCAGTCTTTAGGGCGCTACCCTCAATATGCGAGATAGCCTGAATATGAGATGGCATGGATATTCGTTGCGACCTAAACCAACGAAATTGCATCGAGAGCCCCATCTTAACAGCTTTAAAGAAACTCGGATTCCTGAACAGGGTGCGCCGGTTCTTCACGCCGGACCAACTTTGTCTTCTTATTGTTCGCATCTCTGGAATGGCTCCGCACAGTACCTTCTCGAGGCTCTCCTCGGTAGGTTGCAGCGACGGGCTATCCGCATAATCGACGACGAAGAGGTCACAAAAAACCTAGAACCTCTGCAACTTCGTAGGGACATAGGCTCCCTTAGTACATTTCACCGCCTGTACCATGGCGAATGCTCTGTAGAACTATTTTACCGTATCCCACCCTCTACCTTCCGTCATAGAACCACACGTGCAGGCTTGCGATGTCATCATTCCACTGTTGAGGACATTTTTTCTCGCACTAAAAAGTTCAGCAACTCCTATCTCTGTCGAACTTGCCTTGCCTGCACAAGTGTTTCCTCCTTCCTACAAAATGGGATCCTTCAAACGAAGCGTGAAGAAGCACCTTGCGGGCCAGCATGGTAGTGTCAACTGACAGGGCACTGTAGTCCTTTGTCAGTTGCCGCTGCAATTTGGGCTCCTCTTTACGCTTACCAACAGGCGAGGCGGAGTCACTATGCTGAGCCAATATAAAAAAACGGGTTGCACTCCGGGAGTGCCGGCAGAAATGAAAACTTGAACATTAACGTTGTGAATATATATTATGGAATGGTTAGGGAACGATTTCGCATGAATTGTTTTATTTATCAGTATAAAAGTACTATAAAAGTATATGAGTAAGGGATTCGGCGTGAAGTTATAGTAGTAGTAGTAGTAGTAAAAGTACTATCATGTATGTGGTAAAATACAATATTCATTTATTGCGCTATCGTACACAAACATGACAATTTATATTACATTAAAAATTTAACACTTCAGAACTATTACAATTATTTTACATTAAAAAGTTTATCTGTCAACTGAAAAATCAACTTTCATCCATAATTTCAACGACTCGTTCACCATCATCATTACCAGCATCATCATCGCCAATGTCTAAAACTCAAACACCCACGCATACTCCCGCAAGCACCCTGCGCCGCTAAATATATACCAAATAGCGATGTTGATAAACTTGGTTGAACGATACGCGTAACCGCCAATAATTATTCATGGCGTTTACAACGTTTTGGTCGCGCGAAAATAATGCCCTTTGTACGATCTAGCGCTTCATGTTTTATTTGTTTAATTAAAGGTAACTAATGTTTTAGCGCTGCAGCGAACTTAAGTTCTAATTCTCACCAAAATCTTACGGTCAGGGTCACGTGTCCTGACGGCCTGACGCGAGTTAACCATTTTTTACTCATCCTAAAAAGTGCACAACGCCGCTAAAGAAGTTTTCACTTCAAAAACGTATGTTTATTAGTCTGCTACTAAATTTGTCTGTATCCGCTATCTCTCGACGCGATTGAATAAGCAAGATGCCTTTGATAAAGTATTGAGAAGTCCTACTTACCTAAATTAAAATTTGTAAACATAAGTAGCGGGGTTCCCCCTAAGGAAACCATCTGAAATCTGATAACTAAAGTCCCAAATTTTGATAAATTTTGTATGGAATTAAAATTACATTTCAGATCAACATGTACATCAATTTCCTGGGGATAATTAATATTCATAAGCATCGGGTCATTATCTGAAGGGTAAATAAATTGTAAACAAAGTTACCGATTTTCACAAATCCTCCGGTTTCCTAATTACAACGATTACCTAATTAACAATAGATATAGTTGTATATACCTAATATAGTTAAAAAAACAAAAAATTCACGCCGTGTTGTTAAATGAGTCACTGAGGCAAGTTAAACTAACCCTAACTAGATGAACATACTGGAATTTCCAACATCAAAGCTGAATGTTATCGTTTTTGGAATATTGTCATCAGAACATCATTCAATTCGCACGTTTCGTAATCATGCAAATTAGCTGTGGTTTAAATTCGGTTACTTATATTTGTAGATGCAACCTTCGACCTACGTCATTGGTCAGTTCTATGACTTATTATTTGTACTCTACAACAACATTATATCTTGACGAGCTCGGCGGCTCAGCCCTGAAGACGCGATTTTGACACCAACGCTCTTGGGTTCGATTCCCACAAAAGACGAATATTTGTGTGCAGAAACATGTCTGTTTATCTTGGATTGGATTGGATGGATATTTTTAGAGAGGTGGGGTGGGTGGGGTGCATCAATGCAACTCGTCTGGGAAGTGCCTCCACCTCACAGAAAACCACAACCAAATAACAACTTTCTAGAGGGTTATTGTGTTGCTGCGTGTGAGTGAGGTCACCAATAAGCTCCTAAGAAATTGCTGTGTAAGCAAAAGAAGAGGCATCGCGCGAGTGATACTTAATGTTTAAGGCTTGAAAACACTGACCTCCTCCAATCACCAGTTCAGTAGCGTGGTTGAGTATGCTCGCAACCCCTTCGGTTGAAGGGAGACCCGTATTCCTGCATCCGGATGAGTAAGGTTTGGTGTTGTAATAATATATTTTTTTATACAACGTCGGAAGGCATACAAGCAATACGGTCCACCTGATGTAAAGCCATTACCGTAGCCTTACGTTACCGTAGCTTTACGTACGCTTGCAATATATTAAGTATCACTCTCGCGATGCCACCTCTACAGAGCAACTCCTTAAGAGCTTACTGGTGACATCACTCACACGCAGGAATACAACAACCCTCTAAGGAGTTGTTATTAGGCTGCGGTTTTCTTTGAGGTGGAGGTACTACCCAAGATGGGCTGATGCGCCCTACCTCTTAAAAACACCCAGACCAAGACAAACAGATTATGTCCATGCACACAAATGTTTGTCCCGTGTGGGAATTGAACCCACGAGCATTGGTGTCAAAGTAACGGAATAACACGTAACTTCATTTAAAAATTTCACACAACATAATCTGTAACGCTCAGTACCTGACAGTACAGACGCCACAAGTTATCGTGTGCATATGTGATCACTTGTGTTGGTGTATCCAATAAGTTTTAGTGGGTGGAAAGGCGTTACTCAAATTATGCGGATTCAGTGCTTCAAAAGCGAATATTCTGCTTGTAGACATAATATGTACCGAGAGATTATAATATGCTTCGACAATATTTCAATTTGTATGAAATATGTGCCTGTCCTGCATACGGAGCCGATTGTCAGTAGGCACTTACTGTTATCTGAGGTTTGTACCGAAACATTCTCAAACCTTTCTGAAAAATACGCTGCAGAATTTTATATTATAATGCCTATGTTGGAAATAACCTTGTTTATGTTTTTAGACACTCCCATTATCGCGCACAGCAACGGTTTGACCTGCCATGCAATTCTGTAAGAGCAAACACTCTTACATCCTCGGAAACATCGGCTGTTACAGCCTTGAACACAAAATTGCAATTCTTTGGTGTCGCTTTTCATGGTTGTGCGACACTAGCGCCGCAAGGCTGCGTTTGGAATTGGAATTCTACAAGGCAAACAGCCTCGCGGACGCTTACAGCCTTATAGAATACCAAATAAAAAGCCGTGATCGCAGTAGACGATGTCAAAGCTGTGACATCTGTGATCACAGCGACGCACACAGCCATTACGAGTCGCCTAGAGAATTGCATGGCTGAGCTGCCTGTACTTGGTCAACTCTAATCAATGGTCTACAAAATGTGTTAAGCTTTTTCAGCCAGTGGCAAAGCAGTGGTGTTTTTGTCACAAATGAATTATTCAGGAAAAACATTGACACATTTGTTCTACGTTCTAGAGAAGTAAATTGGTCTGCGAAAATGTAGTGATTAGGTATGGTAAAATGTTTATTGTTGCATTTTTCATTTGTTGTAAACATTACGAATAGGAGTTGAAAGGCATATGGAATATGTAAGGAAAGATTGTATCTATCTATAACTTTACGCCAAATCCCTCACTGTGTAGGCAGAGAGAACCGAGCGCCACGTGACTCGATCCTCACATACCTCACTCGCTTCTTTAACATTAATTGCTCTTTTCATGCACGCTTGCCGGTTTCTAGGGCTCCTGACATCACCTTCTGATTCTTGTGTATTTTTTCTTCTTGTATATTTTAGAAACTACGCGTTCCAGGATCAAATTGGTCGAGTTCTGACCAATTTGATCCTGGAAGGCGTAGTTTCTAAAATATACAAGTATTTTCTATATTGCCAGCAATTGTATACGGCTCAGTATTTACCAAAATGCAAACGGTAATAACAATTTAAAATGACGCGTAGAGTTACAATCTATATACAGAACAAAACTATCGTATACGTATCGTATGATTTTTACTGAAACATCAAATTCCAAAATTCATTTGTGGATTTCTATACCAAATATATGCAAGAAGTCTGACAAAGAGTAATTTAAAAACATCAAGTCGTTCTAGTGATAATATTTCACTGCTATCCCGTAGGAAATGTTTTATTTTCTGAGAGAAAAAGTAAACTAAATGTTGAGCTAGAATATAAGTTTTCACCATCATCAAATTGCCATCAAGATTCTTTACAGGGTTGGCTACGAACGAGTGACTCCTCTGGTATCACTCATCTGGTCTGGTATAAATGTCCATAAGCTACAGTGACTGCTTACCATCAAACTGGCCGTACGCTAGTTTGCAACCATATTGGTATGAAAAAAATCCTTTAGTACTTTACACCAGATGCTTATACAGCATACCGACCAAGCTTTAATAAAATTATTCTTTTATCTATAACTTCTCAACATATTTATGAAAACATAATGTATGTCCGTAAATATTTAAAGTCGTTTTCAAACTTAGAAGTAAAAATAAGTTGTGTATGCCGGTACATCGGCTTGCTACGACCGGTAGATCTTTTCTTATAAATTGTATTCGATTTTATAATAAGATGCCTGAAACAGTTCTGTCCTTTCCTGACCATATATTCAAAAAGCACATTAAAAATACTCTCTGTAAAATGGCTTATTATAGAATTGATGAATATGTAGGTAACTGACAAAGATGTCTCGAAATAATTCAGCACAGACGACCTGCCCCCTGTCCTGTAATCTTTAATTTTACCATTTAATAAAAATAATCGTTTATTTAATATCATTATTGTACCAATATACTTATGTGAATTTTTTGTAATATATAATTGACAATTTTAAAAGAGGCCTATATTCACAAGTTTCTTATGCATTTCTTCTTCGCCATTGGTCATTTCCGAAATGCTAGTAGACTAAAAAAAGAAAAAATAAGAGTGTCTGAGTACCCGCGAGGGCCCATTGACAAATAAAGAATTTTTATCTTTTTTTTTATCTACTGTATCGATAGTAAAGTCAAGCTACATCTCAATAAAAAAAAACACCATATACAAACTCGACCCTGATAGATTCTTATCTAAAGTTAAAACATTTTTTTATTACATATATTCATTTGTACCACATCTCTCTTTATTCTGTATTCTCTATTCTAACCGTTGATGAGAATCGCAACCCAAACATGAAAGACCCAAGCAGCACGCGAGAATGAGAGTGATTTAGAACTAAAATAATAAATGACAGCTTTAGTCTGTATTACTCACAATCGCTCAGTCGCAAGCAGTATTGATTTTTATAGGTATCCCTAAAAAGAATTATAAGTGATGAAAAGAATATACAGCCTGAGTAATAAAAAAATTTAGGAAGATTACCTAATAAGTAACGTCAACGTAATAGATTCTATTCACACCGAATTACAGATCTAATACAGCTACTAAATAGCCTATCTACTGAATCTACAACCTACTATTATACTAGCTTTACTAACGAAAAAGTTGTATATAATATGGGTCTATTTTACATTTACAAAGATCGTATAAGCGCTTATACAGCCTGAATATCTATATATATAAAAGGAGAAGCTGACTGACTGACATATCAACGCAGGGCCTAAACTATAAGGGTTAGAAACTTGAAATTTTGCACAGGGGTTCCTTTTATAACATAGGGGAGCACTAAGAAAGGATTTTTGGAAATTCATCCCCTAAGGGGGTAAAACGGGGGTGCAAATTTAGTATGAAACTTTGTCGTTTTTGAAGTTATTCGAATGAAATTCAGCATGAAGGTTCTTTACTGAAAGGCATGAAACATGAGTAAAATATTTTTTTTCAAAATTCATCCCTTAGGAGGTTAAACGGGGGCGCAAAGTTAGTATGAAACTTTGCCGTTTTTGAAGTTATTCGAATGAAATTCAGCATGAAGGTTCTTTACTGAAAGGCATGAAACAAGAGTAAAATATTTTTCTCAAAAATCATCCCCTAAGGGGGTAAAATGGGGGTGCAAATTTAGTATGAAACTTTGCCGTTTTTGAAGTTATTCGAATGAAATTCAGCATGAAGGTTCTTTACTGAAAGGCATGAAAGATGAGTAAAATATTTTTTTCAAAATTCATCCCTTAGGGGGTTAAACAGGGGCGCAAAGTTAATATGAAACTTTGCCGTTTTTGAAGTTATTCGAATGAAATTCAGCATGAAGGTTCTTTACTGAAAGGCATGAAACATGAGTAAAATATTTTTTTCAAAACTCATCCCTTAGAGGGTTAAATGGGGGCGCAAAGTTAGTATGAAACTTTGCCGTTTTTGAAGTTATTCGAATGAAATTCAGCATGAAGGTATTGAAAGGCATGAAACACGAGTAAAATATTTTTCACAAAAATCATCCCTTAAAAAACGGGGTAAAACGGGGATGTAAAGTTAGTATGAAACTTTCTGTTTTTGAACTTATTCGATTGAAATTTAATATTAAGAAGTTTCATTGAAAGTCATGAATCAAATGTAAAATATTTTTTTCTAAACTAATAAGTATAAACATTTTCGTTTTTACATACATTATCGGATTCGAACCTGTCGAAACTCTTCTATCTCGCGGGCCGTGCGCGCACGGAAGTGCCGCGGTCGACAAGTGGGCAACCCGAATGCAGAAAATATCTAACTGTTTAAAATTTAAAACCTCCCCGACAGTCCAGAAAGTCAGTTCTCACTAAACATAGCTAAGAACACTCCCGACTAATACACCTTTCAAACAAAAATAATTAAATGTAAATCTAAATATATATGTATTAGTTTCGATTAGTTCCAATTATTGCTAAGAGATGGCGCCATAAGCCAAATTGTTTCTTTTGTAGCTCATTAAGTATAGACCTCAGTGATGACTGATTTGTTTAGTCCGGTGACGTACTAACAGCCCACTCGGGGCATACATAGTCTGGCCAAAAAAAAGACTGATTTGTTAGTTTTGCTAAGCTGTGGCGCCTCTCGCCCGCCTCTTTAGTCCGGTGACGTAGTCTCGTGCGATGTAGCAAAGAGAACTGCCATGCAATTCTGTAAGAGCAAACGTCCTTACATCTCGGAAACATCGGCTGTTACAGCCTTGAACACAAAATTGCAATTCTTTGGTGTCGCTTTTCATGGTTGTGCGACACTAGCGCCGCAAGGCTGCGTTTGGAATTGGAATTCTACAAGGCAAACAGCCTCGCGTACGCGTACAGCCTTATAGAATACCAAATAATTTAGCCGTGATCGCAGTAGACGATGTCAAAGCTGTGACATCTGTGATCACAGCGACGCACACAGCCATTACGAGTCGCTTAGAGAATTGCATGGCTGAGCGATTTGATTGTGGAGGCGAGTTTTGGTTTTTCTCGACTTTACATCTTTCCACTTTTGCAGTGTACATCGGTTTCGTCATTCGTACGTCTTGAATTTGTTCTACATGCCCGAACGAAGCATATGCTTTTTTCTATCTTAACATCGACACTCTCTTTCATACCTAGTCTCTTTCATGCTCGACTGCATTTATGTTAGTTTCATGGTTTCTCCGACATACCCAGCTTTAACTGCCATAAGTTAGCGTTGAAATTAACACCGTAAATAGTACAGTGAGCTGTGCCCTCTAGGTTAAATTTCGGCTACCTAGAAGTACACCTGACGTTCCACTCACATTATTCCCTGCACTCATTTTTCTCCCCACATCATCAGTGTACCTTGTTATTAATACCTATCATATCTACTAAATGTGCTTCCAAGATATACAATCTCATCCACTTGTTACGATACTACGTCATCAACCTATATATTGGCGCTTGTTTCCTCTCTTTCAAATATCATTATCTTTATTTCCTTCGCATCCAATTGTAAATCTTTCTCCATACAATCATGTTGTAACGAGTGTTTACATTTCGGATGGTGATGGTGATAATACCACATCGTCTGCATAATGCAGACAGACAGTGCATCACTAAGTCACCTATTCATAATTTCAAATTTATACAGATTTTATTCTCTGACACATTATGAATAACCGAACTGACAGCACGTAGCCCTATCTGACACCAATATTGATATCCAATCCAGAGCGACAAGCTGTCGTCCACCCGGAAGACCTTCCGCTTTGTCTGTGACACGCATCTAAAAATCTCTTGTCTTTATATCCACCTCTCACATTCCATGTACTGTATGGCACTCAGCTCTCATCGACTCGCTGAGAGCTGAAGGCCATACAGTACAGTTTGGAGAAGTACCTCGACCTCACAGAAAACCGCAGCCAAATAACAACTCCCTGGAGGGTTGTCGTATTCCTGCGTTAGGTCACCAGCAAGTTCCTAAAGAGTTGCTGTGTTAGCAGCAGGCTTTATATCAGTGAACCGTATTACATGTATTGCCGCCCAACATTGTATAAAAAAACCATTAATTCTTGAAGGATGTTAAAATGACAACAATGGTTTTGTAATTTCCATAAACAAATTGTTCAACTAAAACAAATGCTAAGACGCCATTTATAAAATAATAAAATTGTCTTCGTGTGGTCGAACGAGTGAATAGAATGGTCCACTCAGGCCAACATGGATTAGATTTAGATTAGGTTATGACAGCAGATTCGTTTACCTTCGATGTTAAATTTCATATGAACGCTCGAAAGATCATTAAAATACATGAGAGTCTCTTTGTTAGTCACAATTGAATTTAATAAGCAGAAGGTACATATTGTTTTTGTCTTTTCCCCAAACCAGATTATGGTATTTAAGCAGATTACGAGATTTGTTTTGTAAAATGACAACACAATGATATCATTTTAATAATTGACGTGATTTATACACGTCATTCATATCACTGCGTCATATTCAGACTAATCGAATTTGCTTATTGCCAAAGCTTTTAAACACTTTTAATAAACTGTGTTTGCACAAAAAAAAACTATTTCTCTAGTGGTATATAAGTGAAAAACAATCGATCGCAGACACGTAAGTGAGTGGGGCGTCCACTGCAGTGGTTCGGGCCGCAGACTCAAGGGCGGCGCGACGGCAGGCGGCGGCGGCGGGCGGCGGGCGGCGCGACGGGCGGGCGGCTGGCCGCCGGCGGCAGGGCTGCCTCTGCTCATGCCTCTCTCATCCGCGACATCCGCATTTACTCTGCGTACTCTTTATTGATTCGATAAATTGAGAAATAGTTTCTTTCTTTGTCAATCATACATTCCGCATCACCATATAAACTAAACAAAGTTAGTCGTATTAGATAATTAATAAAAAATATTCTAAAATACTTTTTCGTGAATTCATATAGGTATAATTCATATGTAGGTACATAAAATAACTAAGTTATAATAAACAGACATACTCATAAACACATTGTATGCCATGTACGGACATAGAACCCGCGGTCCTCGATTTAATGTAGCCATCGATGCTTAATCACCAATAACTTTTAGAATATAACATACAACATTAGGGGGTCATGTGCCAAAAGCGTGCTCGTTCGCGACCCCCGCAAATCAATTAGATTGCAATTCTGGCCCGAAAGCGCACCGATTGTCGGGTCAGGGCGTCCCCCGGAGGCAACGCGCACCGACCCAACCCCGTCGGTGCGAATATAGGTGCATGCGGGTGTAGGAGCCGCCACTCACCACGCAGCGCCAATTCCGGCGGGTCGAGGAGAGCCGAGTGCTACATAGGTACGTGAATGTGAGAGGTGGATCGAGTGATAAGATGAACGAGCTGATGAACGTAATGAATGAGAGACGCTTAGATGTTTTGTGTGTAACAGAGACTAAGTGATGCGACGCCGATGATCTGCCCGATAGGATGATGGCCCTATGGTCTGGGGTAGACTGGGACGATCATGCCAGTGCTGGTGTAGGTGTCGTACTCTACTTTCGCTTAGCCTCTGGTGTAGAAGATTACCATTAGATAGGGCCTAGACTTCTCTGGGTTCGTATAAAATTAGGCATCAGACGAGTATTTCTGGTTGCAGCATACGCTCCCGTAAGCTCAGCGTCTGCCCGAAAACTAGAGAAGTTTTGTGAATCCGTGCGGGATGTTCTGGATATAGTTGAAGGAAATTAAAGAGTAATTATGTGTAGAGATTTGAATAGATGGGTTGGGACCAAACGAGACAGCTATGAAGCTGTTCTTGGTCCATATGAAGATAAGAGAGTAAACGAAGCAGGTAAACCAATTCTAGATTTATGTATGGAACGAAATCTCGTGTCGAATACTTTATTTCATCACACAAATACTCCAAATACCAAATACCAAAAAGTGTGGTTGATTTGATTTTAATAGATAGACGTCTCCGAAATACTATACTGGATACAAGAGCCTTTAGAGGTCCCACTTTTGAAATGGATCACTACCTGGTGGTAAGCCGGTTTGTGGGACAAGAAGTGGAGCCACTGGTGAGTGCGTATCCCTTTCGGAGATCATGAAAGGATCATGAAAAATTGCAAGATGAAAGTGTAAGGAGAATGTATGTACGAGTACATCTGGTAAGAGTACGTACATAACGTATGTGCTACTGAGTCGGAGAGACTTGCGTTCCGACTCAGATGTGGATGATTGTTGAAGAGTTGAAAGAAAGTATGGTGGATAGTGTAAAAGAAGCATGTGGATGCGCAAAGAGGTATAAAACATTGAAAGGAGATGCCTGGTGGGATCTCCGTATCCCACCAGGTTGAATCCTCCGTAACTAGAAAGAGGAAAGCGTGGCTGG
Organism: Pyralis farinalis; assembly: GCA_947507595.1. Lineage (NCBI taxonomy): Eukaryota > Metazoa > Arthropoda > Insecta > Lepidoptera > Pyralidae > Pyralis > Pyralis farinalis. The sequence continues at coordinate 27,484,396 of OX382273.1, read as the reverse complement.
ATTATGTATCATCCTTGCCCTTAAATGAAAGTATGAGAGAGAAGAAGTAAGAAATGTACCGTCTATGAAAGAATGAAACCAAGGCTTTAGTGAAAGAGAAGTGTGAAAGACAAATATGAATGAGGAAGAGAGGCTGGCGGAAAACTTCGAGGCAAACACCAAACTCTTTTGGAGAGAGGTAAAGAATAGTTAATAGATTCAGGCGTTATTTTGCGAAAGTCAAATTTACATGCAATTTGATCTAACCTGCTTTGTGTGCTTCCGCCACCAATTAGTTCATGCGGCTTAGCGCCGGCCGGCACCCACCCACTACTGTTAGTACGTGCAACATGCCGACGCTGCCATGGCTGCTCCGGTAGTCTCTGCCTCGGCTGCTGCGGTCGTCCGCCATCTGGAACAGAATCCGCATGCCCCCTCCACCACCGTCGCTGCCACGACTGGTCTGGTCGTCGCTGCGACACGTGTTTCGCCTCTCCACGAGGCATCATCAGGCGTTGTAGACGTTAATCGTAAGAATAACATGCTACAAGTGACAAATCCATCGCAGTGCCGTCCCTTATATTGAATTGAGGGTGGGGGTGGATGGTGTGAGCGAAAAGATATTTAATAGTGGGGAATGGTTTACGTCAGTCTGTTTGTTCATGAGAGTAATTTTAGAATTATTATGTTTATTAATTTCTAATTGTTCCCTAATATTTAGTTTTAAACTAAATATTAACCTTTGTCTATGGTGTGTAAAATTTGATATGTAATAGTGGGGGATAAGTAATGTAAATGTAAATGACTTTTGCGGGAGTTTTTTTAAAAATGAAATTGCATTATTTCAATTTTCATAGGAATCTTTAAATTATTGAAAATAAAATATAGCCTATATATTACTCGCTGATAATGTAGCATTATAGATGTGAATATTTAAAAAGGGTTAAGTATTTTATAAATTTATCCATTACAAATAAACATGCATAAAATCAAATATTTTCTCTTATTAGTTTAGATATATGAAGCATGTTCCCTGACGGTTGCATTATCTAATTTCGTGATTAGTTTTCTATTTATTTTTCGTTTGGTATGCATAACTATCTATTATGTTACTATGTAGGTACAAAAAGGACTTGTTCATCATTGTTTATGTTGTACCACAAACAATACTAACACCGTTTGAATTCTGTTGATATGACGTTGTGTCATCTTGTTTTGGCTTAATCTGCTTATGTTTATGTTCGACTTATTATTTATTCGTAGGTTCATAATACGCGTTACAAACGCTATTATTGATTACAAATAAATTAAAAAAGTCTTTGGAGATACCTTGATATATATGATTGGGGTACAAGTGGCTCATCATTATGTTCGAGCCATAGTCAACCTCACCTGCACGTGATGCACCCTGCTAGTCAACGGACGAGGCTCCGGCGAGTCGCCAACCCGCCTTCCCAGCGTGGCGACTGTTTTACTTCTTATTAGTCTCCAAGCTGCTTTACAAGTATTTTTTGATTTAGAAATGAATTGCGTATTTGCTACTTGTTGTGCCTTATGTAGACATTTTTTTAAATATTTTTGCATATTTTGTGTATTTGTATTTATTACTTTGTTTACTAGAAGAAGATAGGTGATAATGTAGGTAGAGACGTCTCTTTTGTACACAGCATTTTTTTAGATTTTTCGTAAGATAACTTGTTTCAAACGAATTGCTTTTGATTCTTACGCGTATTTTAGGGAAAATAAATTATATACTCGTAACAGTACGAATAGGTCATGAAATACTTCAAATGCCTTATTCGTTGATTTCTCTGCATATACTTCTTGAAATGAAAGTCGTGATATGCAATCAATAAACTTTCGAACGTTATCTTCATTACAGTCTCTTTTATTTTCCAACCAGTAAGTGGATTGAGGTTCAGAATTATTCTCTAATTTGAAATATAGGCTTTGCGCAGTTTCATGGTCAGATAATCCGAGATAGTGTAACCTTCCATGTGCATCAACTTTATTGCTTACCAAAAGATCTATGCATAACTTTTTCCTGGTTGCAGAAGTAATATGGCTAGTAAAGTTATTGTTAGAGAGTATTGAGTTTAATTCACTAGTATATTTATTGGCAACGAGTGTATTTAAGTTCTAGTCACAACATAAGATAATTTTCTTTTTTTTTGTTTTGATAAATAGTTGGCTAATGACTGAAGTTCCTTTAAAAAGACATTTGGTTTAGCGACTGGACTACAATATATGCATATAATTATAAGATTTATACCAATAATTTCAGTTCCACAACATTCAAAATGTGTGTGTATAGGATTTAATGCACAGTCGAGGTTTTTAAAATGCAAATTATTTTTGATTAGAATATTGCTACCTCCCCGAGATATTTCCGGGCGTGAAAAGGAAGAAGCTACGAGTATTTTATAACCTGCGATGACTAAGTTGAATTCTCTACCACTTTTTAGAAATGTTTCAGATAAACATATTACGAGTACATCAACCTCCCCTATGTCTTTAGTAAGATCGTCTATAGCAATTTTAATATAATCTTGCTTACTTAAGGTTCCGGCTATATTTTGATGAACTAGTGTAAAAGTTCTCGTGTTAATTTCCTTATTTACGAAAAAATGTATTTGTTGATGGTGCTATTGGCGTGTTCGATAATGTACTCGTAGCAAACATGTGCGGAATAGTGCCCTTCTTTAACGGTTGTTTATTATTAAAGTTATTTAGGTTTTCGATTATTTGGGCAGCATTTTTTTTCTTTATTTTGTCAAACATATATGGAATAGTCCCTATTTGTAAAAGTATGTTAGAAAAACCGTGGGTTTTTGTTTTTAGGTTCAGTATTTTGTTTTCATCACATTTATTTTGTCGTCTCAAGAAGTAAGCAATCTTCCGATCTAAAAACTTATGCCTAGAAACCTCAAAATCATAATTCATAACCAATACAAATTATTTTTGTTTTGGTTATAATTAGTTTTGGTCGAAGGGTACTTCTATTAAGTAGATTAATTACGGCTTTTTCGAATAAAATTTATAGCAATCAAAATATTTGGTCATTTATTTTCCTAGAAATAGTTCATTTATAGTTCCTAGGAACAACACTATGTATTTTGTATATGAAACAAATTACTTGTGACTTTTTTTACAACGTTGGGAGGTAACGCTTGCAATGCATCAAGTATCACTCGCGCAATTCCACCTCTGCTGTAACAGTAACAGATCAACTCTTTATTAGCTTACTGGTGAGTACACTAACACGCAGAAACATTAGGTATTTGGTGTACGGATATTCTGTGTGGTTGATTTTGACCAGACGGGCTGTTTTTATGGGTACACCTTTCTTAAAAATACTCATACAAACAGACATGTTCATGCATACAGACATACAAATGTTTGTCCTGTGCGGGATTCGAACCCTCGAAAGAGTAACCGAATTATGTATGTCGACCTGTTATAGTTAGTTTGTACGCAACATTTTCTATAACGTATTAACTCGTGTAATCGTCCATTCGTTTTGATTTTCGTATATTTTAATACTTTTTGTTTGTTTGTTTTGTTTTTATAACTTTATTTAATTATAATTGTAAATAGTGCATATTTACAATTATAATTACAAGTATAAAAATTACATGATTTTCAAAGGCGGGCTTAATCCTTCGAGAAACCTCTTCTAGCCAACCATTGAGTTCCTGAATGGAACAATGAACGGCGGTGAGAAAAAGAGATCGAAAAGAGGATATATGAGTCTTATTCATCAGTCAGATTTAATACACTAAACAACCTTATTGAATAAAAAAAATCATGTAATCCCACAAAATAACACTTTTTTGTGTAATTTCAACTGTACTTTGAATGGTTCAAAGGTGCATTATGCATAGTAACAAGGTCCCGATGGCAACCTTCCACTGCGGAACCCCATAGTACGACCAGTTGATAAAACACCCTAAAATCTGTGTAATAATGACCATGTAGGAAGGAACATATCCTGATGTAAAACCGTAACAAGAATCCTGTACGGAATCCTCAGTTGACCGTTTAGTTTCACACTAAATCATTTTTCCTCGTGCTAAAACGTGCTTGTTTAAATACAGCCGAAATAAGGGATAAATAGCATACGAAATAAAATGAGTGGGTTCTGATCTTCAACAAATTTGCAGAGGCTGAGAGACCTACCTACTTTAATTATGTGTATTTGTTGTGTCGCAGGGGGCTTCGCTAATTTGTTATATGATACGGCTTGGCATCCCAAAACTCTCAGTTAATGGAATTAGATTAAGTTAAATGTGTAGAATATTTTACAGAGTTATTTCTATTATCTCAACGTTTTATAGAATGAGAAATGTTATTTTGTGTTTAGCATCTTCAATAATATTATCTACTTTGACTTGAGCCTTCACGGGTACTTACCCGCTTTTTGTGACATGTTGCATACAGACACGAATGTTGTAAAAAAATCGCAGCCGCTTTCCGCTTTACGCGGACAGATATGGTGCTATTAATCAACCAACGAGGCCCTGATCAAAGTCTCGCAGAATGCCACCGCTTCACAGAAGACCGCAGTCAAATAACGACTGCCTAGAGGGTTGTTCTATACCTGCGAGTGCGCGCGGTTACCAGCTAAGTTCTCGAGGAGATTTTCTAACAGCGGTGAAGGTACACGCGATCAATACTCCTTGTATTGCAAGCGTTTGTAGTGTGCTTTACATCAGGCCATATGCTTGTTTTTCCCCCGATAATATAAAACAACCACACCCTAAGGACAATTAAAAGATATGGAACAAATTAAGACGGTAGGACGCATCAAAGCAGCCCGTCTGGGCAAGCACCTCCACCTCACAGAAAATCGTAGCCAAATAATTCCTTATCCAATGAAGAGGTTACTATGTTTCTGTGAAAGAGTGAGATTACCGGTGAACTTCTAAGGGGTTGGTTGCTAGTAGTACTTCGTGTCATTGGCTACGGTAATCATATCAATTAGGTGGGCTGTTTGCTTGTATATATAAAACAACATCTTAACCGACTGTATGTAATATAAATAATTACATATTCGAGACTTTTTAACGAGCTCGGTGGCTCAGTCGTGAATGACGCGACTTTGACACTAACGCTCGTGGGTTCAATTCCCACGCAAGACAAACATTTGTGTGCATGAACATGTCTGTTTGTCTTGGTCTGGATGTTTTAAGAGAGGTAGGCGCATCAAAGCAGCCCGTCTGGGGAAGTACCTCCACCTCACAGAAACTCGCAGCCAAATAACAACTCCCTAAAGGGTTGTTGTGTTCCTGCGTGTGAGTGAGGTCACCAGTAAGCTCCCAAGGAGCAGAGGAGAAGCTTAATATATCGCAAGTGTTAATAGGCTACCGTACCCGCTTTACATCCGGTGGGCCGTATGCTTGTATGCCTCCCGACGTGATATAAAAAAAAACTAATCGATCGATAGAAAAGTCTCGACAAAAGCAGAATTTTAATAATTAGCTACGAATAAATAATTATTTATTCGTAGATAATTGGAAAAGTTTATAAATCTTTGTAACTAACCTAAATGAGGCCGTAACTACATCAAATTTATATATTTTGTTTATATAACTAAAGTAGCAAATAAGCATATGGCCTGCCTGACAGCAGCTACCGTAGCCTATATACGTTTGCAAAATCAGGGGTGTCTAGTGCGTTACCGATGCTGTAAAAATCTGTTCACACCTTTTTCTGAAGAATCTGTAGCGGTGCTGCCTAGAGGAAACTTCGGCAAGGAATACACTTCACAACTTAATAGCTGAATCCTCACACTCTAACGGCAATGGTCCCGCCATTGGAAGAATTTTCAGCCACCGCCGCGATATAATAGGAAACCAAAATTTCTGTCTGCCGTATAAAAAAGGATTTACAAAATCAGTTCATAATTAACAAAGGTATCGTGTAATAAAGTGATAAAGATCTAATCGTATTGTAATTTTTCTATTTTTTGAAGTCCAGTCTGATTGGGACTGGAACCCTTGCCACTATTTTGTATACCACATTCGTTTGACAACACCAGCCTTGTTCGATACACGTAATCCGTCCAATATTATTGAAAGGGACAGCAACACTGGGACAAGTGATATATCAATATAACTGTTTATAGAAACGCGTACATTCAAATCACCGACGCGTACGGAACACTAAGCCTGAACTAAGGAACACAATTTATTTTTATACGTCGAAAGGCATAGAAGCGTATGGCTCACCTGATGTGAATTTCCCGTACTCTGTGAACGCATGCAATATAGGAAGTATCGCTACCCTGCTGCTAACAAACAACTCTTTAGGAGTTTATTGGTACCTACCCTCTGTCACTCACAGGAACACAACCTTCCAGCGAGATGTCATTTGGCCGCGGTTTTCTGTGAGGTGGAGGTACATCCTAAATGGGGCTACTTTGATGCGCTCTAACTTATTTTATACAACATCAAGACCCATACAAGCATACCTACGGTCCACTTAATGTGCAGTGGTTACCGTAGTATACTCTCGCGGTGCCACCTCTGCTGCTAACACAGCAACTCCTTAAGAACTTACTGTTAGATTCAGTCACTCGCAGGAATACGACCTTCCAGGGAGTTGGTATCCGACTGCGGTTTCCTGTGAGTTGGAGGTACCCAAGTCGGGCTACTTTGATGTGTCTACCTCTACGTAGACCAAGACAAAAAAAAATGTCTAATATCATGCACACAAATCTTTATAATGTGTGGGAATCGAACTCACGAGCCTTGGTGTAAATTGGCATTACTAAGCACTTCACCACCGGGTTCGTCAATAATGTGCCAGGTCTCTGGCAATTTACAGAGGGTGCAGTGTTTCGTTTACTCTCGAAAACATAGAAATGTGTATAATTTCGCATTTTTATGTAGGTATATTACACAATGCTCAGTGGCAGCAATCAAGAAATAAAACCACTCAAGTGCGAAGCGCTTTATTAGGGTTCCGTGACGCTTGTTTCATAATCATAATGGTTCTTTATTGTGGTACATAGGTATAAATAAAGGTGTTACAGACTTACAATGGGATCAGCTATGTCCTGCCACATGGCTTACAATATTTCATAATTTTACACGACTACAAAAAAAAATGTCACAAGAGGCCATAATGAAAAAGGAATTAGTCAAATTACTTCACTTGAATTAAAATCTGTCATTAAAATGTCTATAATAATTGAGTTAAATAATAACACCATGTCACAAATCTCTATCATTTAAAAAATCATCGACACGGTAGTAAACTTTGTCTGCCAACAATGCTTTAAGTCGATTTTTGAAAATTGGTAATGGTAGCTCCTTTATATACTTTGGTATATGGTTGTAAATAAATACCGACATTTGGAAAACGCTCTTATTAAGAAGCGTTGTGTGTGATGGACCTAGACATAACTTGTCCGGATTTCTCAAGCTGCGCGTTTGCACTTGTGACGATAATGTATATAAATATGTATTATTTTTTGTAAACACCGCTATCTCATATATATACACACAGGAAAGAGTTAGTATTTTCAAAGACTTAAAGTAAGATTTACAAGAATCAATTTGTCTTAATCCACATATTGCTGTTACGCATCTCTTCTGCGCTTTGAACACCATATCGGTGTTTGTAGACATACCCCAGAAAATAATTCCGTAACGCAGAATAGATGCGATGTAACCATTATATGCGATAAGCGCTGTGTCTACACTGGATATTTTAGGTAGGGTTTTGAGCACATATATATATTGGTTTATTTTATTACATAGTGCAACAGTATGTGGTTTCCAATTTAGTGAGCTGTCTAGCGTAATTCCTAGGAATTTAGTTTCATTTGCCTGTGCAATTTCTGTGTTCATGTAATTGGCTTTAGTATGTATAGGTCTGTGTAATCTTTGTCTAAAATGCATAATGTTCGTTTTATTTAAATTTATAATTAATTTGTTAGAGTCCAGCCATTGAATAATATTTTTAATTGAACAGTTAATGTCATTTTCATATGTCATAGGGTCATTACATTTAATGATTACTGTACTATCATCTGCATACAGTACCATAGGGTGTGCTACAGCTTTTGGCAAATCATTGATGTACAAAAGAAACAGTAGAGGTCCTAAAATTGAGCCCTGAGGCACACCACAGGGATTAATCCTGTGTTCAGAACTATAGCGTTGTTCGCACTTTAGGCGTTTATCAAAGTGATTTACTTCGGTGCATTGTATTCTATTTTTAAGGTACGTTTTGAATAATTTTAATGCTAAACCTCGGATTCCGTAAGACTCGTGTTTCTTAATTAATATATTATGGTTCGTATAATCAAACGCCCTTGACATGTCCATAAAGATAGCACATATGTCCGTTCTGTTGTCCATGCAATATGTAACCCTCTTCAGAAGATCATAAATTGCTAAAATTGTAGAGCTATTCCTTCTAAATCCTCTTTGTTCGTCCGTTAGTATTTTATTTTTTACAACAAATGAATAAAGTCTGTCATAAATTAACCTTTCGTATATTTTCGCTGCAACTGGTAGCAGTGCAATAGGCCTGTAATTTGTTTTATTACTTCGATCACCTTTTTTGTGTGATGGTTTTATTATAGTGAATTTTAGACATTCTCGAAAAAATCCTGTACTCAACATTAAGTTTATTGAATGTACTAGTGGTCCTGCTACTTCATTTGCGTTTTGTTTTAGTACTAGCGTAGTAATACCATCGTATCCTACACTTTGAGTATTTTTTAAGCCTGAGATAACTTTTAACAATTCATTTCGTGTTACAGGGGACAAAAATATTGAATGATTGATGTTTGAGTTAGATATTGTAATATTAGTGTGTGTTGCAGATGTACTAAGTAATTGGTCAATAAAATAATCATTAAATATATTAGCTATTTTTACAGGGTCAGTTATTATTATGTCATTTTCTTTTAATTTCTCTACAGATATTTTAGGACAATTAGTTTTTGTATTGTGGATAACGTTCCACGTAGCTTTAGTTTTATTTGTAGCATTTTTAATATAATTATTATTCTGTGACTTTTTTGTCAAATTTATAATTTGTTTGAACTTGTTTGTGTAAGCTGTTAATGTATTTTTATTCTTAATAGTAGGTGTTGTTCGATATTTCCACAGAAGGGACCTTTTCTTCTTGCTACATAGTTTAATCCCTCTTGATATCCACTTAGGTGATTTATTTTGAGAGACAGTTAGGATTTTATACGGAAAGCATAATTTATAAAATAGCATGAATAATTTGACAAAGTTATTGTATGCCTCATTGGGATCGTGAGTGCTATACACTTCAGAAAAGGTTAGGCTTTTTAGGCACTCATTAAATTTAGGTAGATTGCATCTACTATAGTCACGCTTACGTACTCTCCAAAACTTTAACTCACATATTCGTGGAACTGGATACTTCACAATTTGAGCCGAGTGATCCGACAAAGCAAACTCCATGACCTCACTTTTACACCCCCTTATGTTAACAGCAATGTTGTCAAGACATGAGCCACTACCGAGTCTCGTCGGTTGAGAAATGAGGAGCTTCATATTGTATGTCAAAAGCGTGTCAATAAAAGAAATTGAGACATTATTCCTATTCAAAATATTAATATTGAAATCGCCACACAATATTATTTTCTTCTTCGGATTTGTACATAATGCTGTTAAAATTAGCTCTAATGTCTCAAAGAAAGTATCATAGTTAGTATTAGGTACCCTATAGAAACATATAATAGTAATGTTATACTCTACTAGGTCTATAGCACAACACTCGATTACTGACATTTTTGAGATTCTTTTAATACAACATAGTTCCGTATATTGAAGACCCTTACGAACCAATATACATGATCCTCCCCGTCTATTTTTTCTAGCGTAACTAGTTGCTAATTTGAAATTAGGTATCTGAAGATTCATTTCATCTTCAACATTCATGAAATGTTCAGTAATGCATAGTACATCATGGCCGACCTACTTTGCGCTAAGCTATTTAGAGCCACAGAAAGCATATCAGCCTTACATAATAATCCGGCTATATTTTGATGCATTACAGTGACATAGTTATTACTGTAAAGGTCGAAAGGAACTGGCCGCACAGCTTACTTCTTCTACAGCTTACCCATATACGGTACGACTCGTCGCTTCGACCAATCTGAAGAAAATCGTGATGGCCGATCGCTTCGAAGGTAAATTTGATCCGGCTTGTGAAAAAAGCGTATGTGATAAACATACGACTGCTAGGATACCTAGAGGATCACGACTTGATTAGCGACCGTCAATACGGTTTTCGCCATTGTCGCTCAACTGGTGATCTTCTAGTGTATCTTACACACCGCTGGGCTTTGGCGATAGAGAGTCAAGGTGAGGCATTGGCTGTCAGCCTAGATATGGCGAAGGCGTTCGATCGGGTCTGGCACCGGAGTCTTCTATCGAAGTTACCATCATACGGGCTGCCCCAGGGTTTGTGCGAATGGGTCGTCAGCTTTTTATCCAACAGATGCATAAAAGCCGTGGTTGACGGTGGATGCTCCGATAGTATGGATATCAATGCTGGCGTCCCTCAGGGTTCTGTACTGTCTCCGACGCTGTTTCTGCTGCATATCAATGATATGTTGTCAATTGATGGCATTCATTGTTATGCGGACGACAGCACCGGGGATATTTATTATACAGGCCGTGCAAACATCCCTCGTTCCCTTGTGGAGGAAAGCCGCGACAAACTTGTGTCTGAAATGGATGGTACTCTGTCTAAAATATCCTACTACTTAGTAATCGCATGTTTTAAATATTTTAGTCGATTTAAGGTAAAAAAATCAATAAATCGAATTGTCGATCTTGATAACGAGATATCGTTACGATATCTAAGACTGCATGAGTTTTTGATGTGATCTCCAATATCGTCTTAGATTAAGCAAATCGTTAACCATATGTATATAAATATCGATTCATCTTTCCGATCTGACTGAAACGATGGATTGTAAAGACAAATCGTATCGTATATGGGGGGCTTAACATGACTTGTCTCTGTTTATATATTAGGAATCCATGTTTTTAGTATTTACTCTATAACAAAACCGGCCAAGTGCTAAACTACTGTGCAAATTAGTCAGACGAAGTAAAAATACTTCGTAAAAAGTGCGTTTCATAGCGGCCCATCTGATGTAAAGTGATTACCGAGGCCCATGAACGCTTCCAATGCAAAAAGTGTTGCTACCCACAGCAACTCTCGGAGCTTACCTAACCTAATATCTGATGTGGTGAAAAAGGGCCAAATCAATAGCACATGTGAAAACCATAAGAGGTACCCCAATGGGACACAGGTATGATGATATATATGTATGAGAAAATTTAAAATTTCTTGGTATTACACAGACAAATGAACTGAGATGGACAGATAGTCGAATAGATATCGGGGCACTAGCATTAGGGCTTCATTGTCACTAAAATATCATCTTACCTCTGTTGGAGCTGATAGCGACGGGACTCGAACCCACTCTTCATTTGTTCGACCGACTACACTATCTGAAGTACAAAACAGTTGTGGTTACCATAATATTGTATTTACCCCTACAATTTTAATACAAGGGTGAGAAATGCACTATGGTTCAAGGGCACCAGTGACGTAATATCCGCATACAGTCCTGGTCCTGCGGATGTTTTAACGCATACAAGCCTGGCCTTGTGTATTATAGGGGTTGAATAGAATGCGAATAAAAATGGACCGACATTCGGCGCCATTTTTTTTATGAATGGACTGATCGGGGATACGAATATAATCAGACATTCAGAACATTTTTGCAAACTGTGGATGTTTCTGATACGACAATGATATATATTAATTATACAACGTCGGGAGGCACACAAGCATAGGGCCCACCTGAAGTGGTTTATGAAGCTCGCGCGCTACCACCCCTGCTGCTAACACAGCAACTCCGTAGAAGATTACTGGTAACACCACTTACTGGCTGGAATACAACAACTCTCCTGGCAGTTGTTATATGCCTGCGGTTTTCTGTGAGGTGGAGGTACTTTCCTAATAGAGGTACTTGGATGCGCCCTACCTTTCTTAAATATTTGTATTTCGTACTAATATAGCACCATTTTAGTATGTGGGATTGAAATAAGAAGGGGTTTTGTTGATTTTGCGAGGTTTACAAATTCGCGGTCAAAGTTTGTTTGACGAAAATAATCCGTGGGTCATTTGAAAATGTCGCAGTAGATTTGCATATTCTATATGCTTAAAGGGTAGAATCCCTAAGTAGTTACGATTCCGTGTTCATTCCAGCCTCCTTGTATAAATGCTGGATAAATGTATACTCATACTCGTAATTAACAAATTAAAAATGTCTAACTACCTATCAGACGCATTCAGACTATGTTGCCTTCAACTAGTTGCGTAACTTACCTACTCTCGAGTTTGTCCCAAGACAAGCAAGCCTTTGGCAATATAGTACCTTTGCGTTTACGCAACTGGTTTGAGTTTTCATTGAAATTATTAGCTACAGAAGTATAGTTGTAAACTTACTTATTCCATACTAGGGCTATAATTAAATTAGCAATGTATGTATTGTTCGGTTTATGTCTTATATTGTATCACTAAAGTTATGCGGTGTAGGCAGAGAGATCTGAGCGCCAAAAGACGCGGTCCTTACACACTTCACTCACTTCTTTCACATTCATACTGCCTACCCCGCAAGAGACCTGGTGTAAAGATATACATACATACTAAAGTTATGGTTTCTACACTTCCTATAGATTATTGCTAGACATACTATAAGTGATCAGCATTAAATCCTCCTTTTCTACCAACTTATTTAAATCTATATAAAGTGTTTTGTTTAAAATTATTTGGGTTAATTGACCAAAATGTCTAACCCTTCGAACTATGGAAGCTTTAGGTCGTCTTATATTCACTTCCATTTCATTTACACTACGTACTTCACTTGTCTTGAGTGAGGGTATTTAACCTCACTAAGGTTATCCCAACAAGGGAGAGCGCGACGACTTCGAACGTTTCTTTGAAGTTACCTTATTGCTGATATTCAACCTTTCAAAGTGGTGCAAAAATTCATTGAGCAATCAGATTTAAGGAAGAAAATAATGTCACACAGGGAAATAATAGAAAAAGCGTGACGTGAATAGCATTAACAATAATAAATGCGTGTTGCGAGCACTGTGGGCTATCTATTGAATGAAAATACCAATAGTTCACAAAGGCTGGTTTCCAATTCAGTTCACACTGAACAGAAATAGGAACGTCTCGCAGGAAATGTCAGTGGTTTTAGATTATCTATCTTATAATACGTTAAACGTATGAATTCTCGTGACTTCGTTCGCGTGGATATAACTAAGGTAAACGAAATATTCGTATAGTTTAAGGAACTTCGAGGCCCTACACAAAAAGCCCTTCTTTCCTCATAAATGTAAAGATTCTTAAGAATACAATCTTTATTCCTTCTCCCTTTTTTCGTACTGGTGATTGTTAGAGAATTGTTAAAATAGGAGCGAGAGAAGCATTAAAATATTTGAAAATAGACCTCAAATATTTTAATGCTTCTCCCGCTTCTGCCTATTGTTTCCTACTGCTCCTTCTTTTTCTCTAACTGCCACGTCACACTCACTCTTTCCAGCTTTTTCGTCGAACTTTAATGCCGATTATAAGTAACTAATCCGACCATAAGTTCTTTAACAAATGAATATGTATTCTGGGCTTGACGAGGGCCAGACTTCAGCCATTATAAAGTCCGGAACGTTGGTTTCGAACGCTTTGATAGTTCCTGCCTTATGACCGGTGCAGAGTCTGCTGGAAAGATTCAGAGTCTGAGTCTGATTGAATAGTTTGTTGAATACTTTTATATTCGCGAACGAAGTTAATAAGTATATATATTCCTAATATATGAAAATATATGAAAAAAAAATATATATAATCTAAAGCCGCTGACGTTTCCGGTGAGACACTCCTCATTCTGTTCGGTGTGAACTGAATTGGAAAACAGCCTTTGTGAACGATTGGTATTTTCATTCAATAGATAGTCCACAGTGCTCCCCACACGCATTTATTACGGTAGAATGGTATTCACGTCATGCTTTTCCTATTATTCCATTGTGTGACGTTATTTTCTACCTCAAATCTAATTGGTAATGAATTCTTGTTCTCAGTGTAATCAGTCAGTATATACAATTATATCAAAAGACTAAAGTATGTTCTAAATGTATTATATACGTACTCGATTCCAATTACGAGTACAATGAACTTGCGGCAATGGTCGATTATAATCAAGAATTAATTATCGCGGCCCTTTCGGAAAGTAATTGTGTGTTCTCGAAATTCTGTATTAATTCTATTTATTAGGTTTGATACCGGCAATGACTTATAAAGAGCAGGAGATAACTCCATAATACTAAAGAGAGGTAGGTATCTTGGCTGATGACATAATTAATATAGATAGATAGATAAGCCATTTATTTGTATCTCCATGACACACAACAGTAAATATTAGCAGGTAAACAATGTGTAAACACCAAATACAATAGTAATTGTACAATAAATTGTGTGTCGCAGTGATACATATATCTATCCATTTTGTTACATAGGCATCTAAACGTAATACGTCGAATGATTACTATACCTACCCTTCTTCGGACTATCGCTTTCATCTTCAAAGTTTATATAAACGCGACCTCTGTGTTGTAAATCGATATGTCCACTTATATTCAGATATCCCTTGTTGGCAGTGCCTTACGCCCTAAGTGAGGTAAGATAACCTAACCCAAGGCAAGTGAGTGTAAATAGAATGGTATGAAAATAGGATGACTTATATCTTCATAACCAAGTTCGAAGGGTCTATCATTGTGGTTTATTGACCCATATAATTTTTATATATGAACCATACAAGATGGACTTAATACTGATCGCATGCTCACCAGTCGCCTATTGGAAGTGGAGAAAAGGCAATTGCGGTTTTTATAAACAGATTCAATATAAGACAAAAATCCTTACAATATAAACATTGACTTAACAGGTAATTTAATTATAGCGCTAGTATGGAATGCATTGGCTTACAACTACACTTTTGTAACAATTACGTTCAGAAAAAGCTCCAACAAATTGCGTAAACGCAAAGTGACTGTATTGCCATAGCTTCTTAGTTCAAGCTCGGAAGTTAGTAAGTTACGCAACTAATGTTGTTGTTATTTACATATGATTATACATTTATCGAGCCTAACAAATATCAAATGCACCCAATAATGTGCAAAAATAGTCTAAATCATAATACGTAAAGTCCCACAGTGTCACTATTTTATTTACAAAAAAAAATATTCCGTATATCTACAGGTAAGAGCAAATTACCATTACCCATAAAGTGGAATTTGTTGGTCTTATTATGTACGGCATAAGCACGGTACGAAGATCAAAGCATAAAGCTTGACGTGTCATGTCCACCACATCTCCTGCGGTCCGAATGTGCTGCAGTTCGATGTCGGGATTCCGAATAGTCTGTCCGCATGCAAGAGTACTTCCGGTATGGAATTGGAAAACATTGGAGTGTGTGAGTGTGTGTGTTCAGATCTTGCTGTACAATCGTTGAAATTGTTATGATTTTATTATTATGAATTACTATAAGCTCGTAAGGAGTTGCTGTGTAAGCAGCTGAGGTGAGATCAGGCGAGTGGTCCTTAATCTATTGTAAGCATTCATAGGCTACGGTACCCGCTTTATATCAGGTGGGCCGTATGCGTATATGCCTCCCGGCATTGTATAAAAAAACCAAAAGAAGCTGCTGAGAAGTTACCGTGAGCAGCGGGTGGCAATGTGCGAGCGTTGCATATTTATCCATAAAAAATATTTTCTCAAATTATTTAGGCACATTTTTTTTTAATTTTTGATGAAACTACAAATTTACGGTTTTCAGATTTTTTCCTTTACTTGTACTACATGAGATTGCTTCTTACCAAATTTCATGATTCTAGGTCAACGGGAAGTACCCTATAGGTTTTGATTCCCTTGCAAGTGTCAAAATATGCGCATAATCGAGGCATAAACAGCTATATATTTGGATTGCGTTGACTTAGAAGCATGTTCTTGCACACAAATGTTTGTCCTGTGTGGGAATAAAAATAAAATAAATCCCACGAGCGTTGGTGTCAAAGTAACGTAACGAAGCGCATTTCGCCACTGCGCCACCGAGCTCGTCAAACAATTAAACCTGGCAACTTGACTCACTCGCAGATTCTAATAAGTTCTATGCATATGTTCAATTTGTTGATTAATCCAGTCAAAGGATCTCGAAGGAGTCTGAAAGAAAATGAAGTTTATCTCCCGGGATTTCTTTAAGTAAATATTAAATCGCTGCAGTAACCACGTTTCATCGGGTGGGCTATATGCTTTTATGCCTCCCGACGTTGTATATAAATTCATTTTTATGACTCACCTGATGAAAAGTGGTTACCGTTGCCTATGAACGCTTGCAATACATTAACTATCACTCGCACGATGCCCCCTCTGCTGCAACAGTAACTCCTTAAAAACACCTACACCAAGACAGACATATTCATACACACAAATGTTTATTCTATTTGAGAATCGAACCAACGGGACTTGATGTTAAAATAGTATTGCTATCGACTCCGCCATCGGGCTCGTTACATTAGATTTCTGTGCTCTGGAATATCGCTTCGAAGAGTATCTGTACAATTTTTTTGAAATATCAAATGTACTTAATCTGTCTATTTATAGGTAAAAAAAGAAGCAATAACATTCTTCTTCTTCTAGCGTTATCATTAGGTTTGGGTAACGGACCTGGCCGTTACCCAAACCTAATGATTTGGCGAAGATACTGATTTTAACATGAAGCTACTGCCATCCGACCTCCATAGTCCAGAGGGAAAATCAGATTTTTCTATGAATTCGCTCTTCTTCAGAAATACAATTTCTTGGACATGTGAGTTTCCTCGCGATTTCCTCCGTCGCCGAGCAAGTGACAGTTACAAATATGTACATAAATTCGAAAACAAGAATTTAGTAGAATTTAGTACATGCCTGCGCCAGGATTTAGGACCAGGAACCGTCAGTTAATAGGCTAGTGTAATAAAATTATAAGCATATATTTCCCAATATTTCGGTGTGTACGTAAGAGGGTTATTGGATTGTCGTGCAACATGCAAATTGTGATTCGCCACTCACTCTGATTTACGACTTGGCGTGTTACCATGGGGAGTTCTAGGGGAAAGTTTTCGTGTTACATGGTTTTATTAGTCACACTCGTGTACGATATATTATGTATAGATTACAACGTGTACCTTCCATAAAACTACATCCACCTGCTTGTGTCTTTGTTCGTTATTAATTTTACTAAATTATAAGTTTTGAATTATGTTATATTAGACATTCCTTTGCCCGGAGTATACATATATATCATCACGCCTGTCTCTATCACGATCTGAACATACCTCTCTCGCTTCATCCAAACTCATCAACCTCTTCATGCATGCTCTTCGTATTGGGTGCTTTTGATTTGGCTCATTTTCAGCACATCACCACTATAATCTATATGTGTGCGTCTAGGGCAGCCCGTGGCGATGTTTCCATTCTTGCTGCCTACACTTCTTTCGTAACTCTTTTATTATTAATTCTTTCTAAATTTCGAGCAAAATACTCCAGGGGTGGTGGAAGTGTTAAATGGCATAACTCTCGACACTTCTGAGTCTCTCACGCCGGTGTTGCCTCCGGCCGACTATCTCTGACATTTCGGGGATTCATCCAGTGCATGGCGAGCCACCGTCTCGTGAAATCCCTCCAAAAGTGGAATCCCTCCAAATTTCTTTAAAATAGCCCAATAATTGATACCCCTAGGAGCGGGTGTACAACATTATATTCATCTTCTCAAACGGGCCTCTATGCGTTGGATCCATATCCACGCGCACGCCTGTCAAATGACTGGGGACAAAATTTCTTTATTAGAAGTTTAGAAAAATAGTAATACATAAAATTAAAACTTTATGTAACTTGGTAGGTACTTTAAATAAAAACGTGCAAATAGAAAAATAAAACGATCTTAATTGACATCGATGCCTATTCACGTCATCACATCAACCCTTACTCATTAACTGCAGGGATACGGGTCTCCCTTCAACCGAAGGGGTTTTTTTTTTTTTTTTTTTTTTTTTTTTTTTTTTTTTTTTTTTTTTTTCGTACACCCCTGCCGTGGGCAAGGCGATTTATATAACAATATGTATATGTTATACACACATTTTTAAAATCATTAAATATAAATAAATAACACATTCATACATCACATTCTCTTTCATTCCGCAATTCATCTTTCATTCATCATCTTTCAGTTATATTTTCCAAAAAAAAAAAAAATTTTGATTTGGCCCATTTTAGAACGCCGGTAAAACGATTATAACTGTTTCCAAATTTCCCTCCCTATACTGCGTCAGTCCAGACACGGGCGACAGTGAGCTTCACAGCTCCACCTAGCCACCGTGATCTCATCGGCTATACAGAGTATAGCCGAGGTATACAACATTAGTCCTAGGTGGAGCTGCTCTGCTTATTACGATCTATGACGGCCGTGGCTAGACCGACGCAGTATTTTAAAAATTTCGATCTATTTCTCCCCGTTACCACTTCGGAGACTGTGTTTTCGGTGACCCGCATTCCCAAATCCTGCTCCAAATCGTACCTCTGTTTGGAGAATGCGGGACACCGAAACAATATGTGCTGCACTGTCTGGTCCACGCCGGGCTCGCAGAAGCAGGATGGGTCATCCGCGCACTTGAACCTGTGCAAGTACGCGGAGAACCCACCATGCCCCGAGAGGACCTGCGTGGTGATGCTCGACGGCACCATTTTGCCCACGATGCCGTACGCCTCCGCCGCACTCGGGAAGAACATCTTCGTCGTCGAAGCTGTTGTTCCCGATGTGTATCTCCTGTCCCATTCGTCAATGGTCCCCTTGCGGATCATACCTTTGACGAATGAGACAGGGCAGCGGTCATAATGTGGCCGCCTCCGCAACCCCAGTGCGGCGCTCCTGGCGAGTTCATCGGCACGTTCGTTCCCCTCCAACCCCGCGTGTGCCTTAATCCAAAACAACGAGACGCTCTTACCCTGGCTTTTGCACAGTTTAAGAGCGCCCCGTGTTTGCACCGCCAGGGGATGGGGGGACTCGACGTTCGCCACCGCCTGGAGCGCCGCCACGGAGTCGCTGAAGATGCCAATACTGGGTCCATCGCAGCTCAAAGCGTACTCGGCCGCCGTGCAGATAGCCAGGAGTTCCGCCTGGTAGACGGTACAATAGGACGACAAAGCAAGCTTGAGGGCCTTGGTTTCGACGTCGCCGTTCCATACGGACACAGCGGCGCCAACCCGGCCCTCAATCTTGCTGCCGTCCGTAAACATTCGCAGGGCAAAGTTGGAGTGTGCCCTGCATTGTTCCTCATCCACCAGGCTGCCGAACTCCAAGCTATCTAGCTCCGCGGGATGCGGAGCCTCGATCTTCGAGGCCATCCGCTCGATCTCCCTGTCTCCGAGCAGAGGATGGGATAGCCCCCTCCTGGCCTCGTATAAAGAGGCGACTTCGCGCACTCTGAGGTCAAGAGGCAGCACCCCAGCCAGCAGCAGTGCGGAGTTCAGGGAGACCGTGCGGTAGGCTCTGCAGATCTTCTGAGCGAAGCCCCGCTGTACGCTGTTGAGCTGTTTCTGGATACCCAGCTTATTGACCGCTGGAGCCCATGCGGCGGCAGCGTACAATATCGTAGGTTCCACTACGGCTGAATATATGATCTTCACTACTTCAGGGTTGAGACCCCAACTGACGCGGGCCGTACGCGCAAGGCGCCCGTATATGGCCACTGCCCTTTTACAGACAGTAGCCACGTGCGCGTTGAACGTCAGACCCGCGTCAATCGTCAACCCCAGCAGCTTGATCTGCCGAGACATGCCAATGTCTATCCCGCCCATGGTAAGCCGCGGAGTGTCATACCTAAGTTTGCGCGTGACCAGCATAGCGCTGGTCTTATGCGGCGCAAACTTCAACCGGTTTTTGACACCCCACGCCCTCACATGCTCGAGAGCGGCATTGGCCCGTCTCTCTATATCCAGCGCAGTGTTGCCGTCGAACATCAGCACGACGTCATCGGCGAAGGCCTGACAGTGCACCCCCGCAAGGTCGAGTTGCTGCAGAAGAGGGTCCAATAGGAGGTTCCACAAAATCGGTCCTCCTATGGACCCTTGGACGCACCCTTTGGTGGTGGACCGCAAGGTTTCCCCCCCGGCGTACCTAACTCTGACCGTCCTATCGCTGAGATAGCTGTCGAACCGAAGGGGTTTAGAGCATACTCCACAACGCTGCTCAAAATGCGGATTGCCGGAGGCCATGGTTTTGAAGCCGCCCGAGGGCCTCTGACATAGCTTAACGACTGTCATCTATCTACAACAGCCGGGACCGACAGCTTAACGAGCCCTCCGAGCACGGAGAAACTCGAGATAAAAAAACTCTCCGTAGACAGGCTGCGGTTGACGTTGCTTAACCTGCGTGTTCGATTAGAATGACACGCGCAACGACGTCATCGAGCTCTCTATTTTCGTAGTTGTTCGTATTCTATTCACGTAGTTGTTCGATATTTACACTTTTTATTTAACATGTTTTTTTTTCAATCATTGTCGTTTATCATCCAAAGACAAGGATCTTCTTTGACCTTATTCTCTGCAGAGAACTATCGAAATACAGGATATATAGCGTAGCAGATAGCATGCAACCCTATTTGACACCAATTTTGACATCAAACCAGGGTGACATGCTACCATCTATCTGCACACATGCTGTGCAGTCCACTTACAAGGATTGCCCTTGTAAGTGGACTGCACAGCACGGAGCAGTGAACCGTCAATCCTATATCTTAGCAATATGCCCCACAGTTCCTTTCGCACCCCGGAGTTGGCGGAACGAGGACGTACTTTTTTCATAAAAACACCCAGACCAACAACACACTGAATTCACAACGGTCGCGTACTGTGCGGTTACAGAGAAGTTTCTATCGACAACTCTTAAACTGTAGAATGAAAGTGGCTTTACTCTCGTGTGAATAATAGTCTGCATTGCGTACGTAAACCACATTAATTTCGACAATGTTATAAGTGTATTCCACAATATTAGCTTGCAGAATTCTTTATGCCACAGTCCCAGAGATCGCGAAAAGAGAGGCGGTCGTATGTTTGACGTAATAGTTAAGTATTCATGATTCGTTTATTTTATTCGTGCCTACGCTACGTCGCTGACCTAAATGTTGTGAATGATGCTCAGCTGCTACGTGCTACGGCTTTATATGCAGCATTTTCAAATTACCTTCAATTATATCATACTTATTAAATTCTTATTACCTCCAAAATACCAATGGACGGAAGCACCTGGTCTACCATATAGGATCTTGTGATTCAATGCCAGTGGCGGCACCAGACGAAACGTGGACCTTGGCGATGTCAGCTTTGCGAGGCCCCTTTTATAATCTAGTCAGACCGAAAATGTTAATTTAAGTGAACTGAATTACGCACTAATAATTCTTCTTAGTGCATAATTCACTTATTAGCGTTATCCTGTTTCCTAACCCATAAGGATTGCCGGGATCCGCTACCTAAGCCTAAGGATTTGGCGAAGATACTGATTTTTACATGGCGCGATTGCTGTTAGACCTCTACAACCCAGAGGGTAAACCAGATCATTCTTTAACAATTTCTAGGACGTGCTGGTCTTCTCACGATGTTTTTCTTCACCGCCGACCAAGTGATAATTACAAATATGTAAGAAAACACGAATTTAATTGTATATGTGTGGATTGGAACCGGCAACTCCCTGGTCACTAGGTCGGTTCTTTATCCACTGGGCTATCATTGCTCCTATGCACTAATAATTATTATATACTAACCAGGAACACCGTTCCTTCATGAAATCTATATGTTTGTCTGTGCGTTTGTTTGTGTGTTTGTCTGTCGCTTTTTTCGAATATTCGAATTTTAACTTCAGATTCGGATTCAGCATAAAAAAGTAGAATAGGAATGTTCAGGAACACCGTTCCTATCTCTTAAGGAACATGGTCAAAGTGGCCGACAAATAAAAAATAAAAAAAAATAATTGTTATATAATTGACGAGCCAGGTGTTCCTCTGGCAATGCAAGCAAGCGCATTCTCAATTGGTTTTATTTTACATTTATTATTGCTAATCGAATAATAACAAAAATTACAAAATAACTTTTAAACTCACAAGCCTGAGGACACGACGTCGACGCCTAGCGCCGCGACGGTTCAATTCAAAGACGAGCTATTAGAAATGACGATAATGATAAACTCACACGCGGTAGTAAACTCTTGCGTTTAAGGAAGTATTTTGCCTCCATTTGTGAATTCTACCGATTGTGCTGGTTGTGTTCCGAGTTGTTCTCAGCCTCGCTTACAATCACACTCCTCGCCGCGGCTGGGAACTCATCCTCACGCACTGGAATCGCAATGGTCGCGTACTGTGCGGTTACAGAGAAGTTTACTGCCGAATACTAATGTAGGGAGGGCGAGATTTTCACTAGAGCAGCATGAGGCTTTCCAAAAAAATATATATAGAGGTTTTTACAGGGTTAACAACGCACGAGTTGGTTCTGGTACCTCTGTTACCTTAGTGTATCTATATATACAGACTACGGTAACTGCTTACTATATATAGGTATGTCTAGCGCTGATTTTGGTTAGGTATAAGCAACCGGCTCACCTGATCTTAAGGATATGAATATATGCATCATTTAGCATATGAACGCTTGCAACACGGGATGTGTCGCTCTTAGTGTAGCAATTAGGAGCTTACTGGCAACCTCATTCGCCGTCAGGAATACAACAACCCTCCAGAGAGTTGTTATTTGGCTGTTGTTTTCTGTGAGGTGGAGGTACTTCCCGAGACAGGCTGCTTTGATGCGCCCTTCTTCTCTTAAAAACACCCAAGACAAACCCACATTGCACACTTAACGTTTATCCTGTGTAAAAAGAGCTTTGCTAACCACTCCACCACCAAGTCACGTATGAAAATTTTTATGTATATTCATGCCCAGGAAGGCATACACACAAACGGTATTAGCATTAGTATGATAAATTATTCTTTCTAAGCTTTTCTTTCGCATATGAATTTCCGAGTAACAATATTTCAGTATATCCCCATCCATCCATCCATATACGACCATGTCACACGCATCCATTAAGGCTTTGACTACGTCAATATTGCTGGCTGCTGGCGACGTCAATATTTTTCAACTTAGCTACGTCATGGCTTTATAGGTCCGTATCTAGGTCATTCGGAGCTGTTATGAAATACAATATGTCTGTACATTTGTCATTTTATTATTATACTCATCATAGGGCGCATCATCAATCGTCTGGGGAAGTACCACCTCACAGAAAATCGCAGCCAAATAACAACTCACTAGAGGTTGTTGTGTTCCTACGTGTGAGTGAGGTCACAAGTAAGCCCCCAAGGAGTTGCTGTGTAAGCAGCAGAGGAGCCATCGCGCGAGTGATAATTAATATATCGCAAGCGTTAATAGGCTACGATAATAAGTACCCGCTTTACATCAGGTGCGCCGTATGCTTGTATGCCTCCGGACGTAGTATAAAAAAAGAGTACGAGAAATTGCTGTGTTGACAGCGGGGGTGGCAACGCGCTAGCGACATTCTTTTTGTTGCTAGCGTTCATAAGCTACGGTAACCGCTTTACATTAGGCAGACCGTATGCTTGTTTGCTATCCGTCGCAGTATAAAAATAAATTGGTTTCCAGAGTAACCCTCTAGGTTATTTGTTAAAACATCCTCCCATTAGACCGACACGGTCTCTCGAGACGATGACATGGCGCTGAAATAGCAAGTTTTGGTGAGAGAAGTATGTAAAAATCCTGCAGTACGCTTGTGCAAGAAGATTTATTTATTTATATTTAAGGAAAACCAACAGCTTACAAAAAATAAAGTACAAAACGCAATAGACAATAGTAAGCCAATAAAGCAAATAGAAATAGTGTACAAAACAAACACGGGAGCACTTAAATATACTAAAAACTGACCATGCACAGGCTTTCACAGCATGCACACAAGGCGCAGTGCAATTACTATTGCGAATACATTTGTACCGTGTTTATATAAATTTATATAAATCTATCAACTTTTAAAAAACCGTCCGCCTTTGCCTTTTTTGTTGTCTTCTCATTGATGTAACGCTACAGTTAAAGAGATCTAGGTTGGATTCCTTTATATCTTTGTCGACGCCGCTACTCGCACGCAGGATGTATGTATTTTTACGATAGTTCATTCGAAGCATATGGGATACTAATGAGTGAACATGATCTAAAGCTTTTCGTAGGGACTTTAAACGAGATATAGAATAAGAGGGACAGTGAATAGAATCTGTAATCTGGAAATAGAGCAGATGTTTTGTAAAATACATTTTTTTAGCAAAAATTAACTTCAATCAAATTAAAAGCATATTTTCTATTCAACCGTCACTACACGTAAAGCCATGCATGTAATGCATGATCGCCAATGTACCGCATAGGCGATTTACATCACGCTGCGTTTGTTTGCATGCAGTAAAGCATTTCTACCTTGACCCAATGCAGCATACACCCCAACCTGGCAATTATGTCAGATGTATGTTCTTGTCAATGTATTCATATAAAATAAATACTGCAACATTACAACCCTTTACATTGTTTTCAAGGTTCATGTATGTATGTTTGAAAGTTCCTTTATTTACCATAACATCTAAACGTTGGAACGAATTTAGATAAATATTGTCGGACAAATTACACAGCGCCACCTAGCCCCAAAGTAAGCGAAGCTTGTGTTATGGGTACTAGACAACTGATAAACATACGTAAATACATTTTTTTTTTGTAAATACATACTTATATACATAGAAAATACCTAGACCAAGACAAACAGACATGTTCATGCACACAAATGTTTGTACTGTGTGGGAATCGAACCCACGAGCGTCGGTGTCAAAGTAGTGTAACAACGCGTTTCACCACTGCGCCACCGAGCTCGTCAAACGTTTAATGCTGATTTGGGTCACGTTTAGGTCTTGTTTGTCAAGATCGTGTAAAATTTGGGTATCAATGAATAAAAATGGAATAGTGCCTTTTAAGGAAAATATCCCCAAAAATTTGCATGTTCATAAACAAGTCTGTCTTTCAAAATATTGAAGGATCATACGTATGATGCCATCGGCGCCCGAGTACAACTCACACTTGACTGGCCATGTTTAATTTTGAAACTCAACGTTTTTGAAAGAATACTGCACGTAGAAATTTAGTTTTGGACGAATATTAAAAAGGAAACTCCTCTGAAAGCTAGCTTTAAGCTCGATATATCGCCTAAGTTGGCAAGGTCTCAAATTACTTGCAACACTGGATTACTCGACGTTGTATTATATGTAGTACCTATACGTTCGGGCTGAATTTATAATGCACGGGCTTCGAATCCGTAAAATTGTACTACATTGTAAGTTCGTATGGCAATGACCATAGTAAAAGCTCATACAACTTAAAGGTTTTAATCGCAGCCACTGCAATGGTTTTAGCTATTAACTGCTCCCTTATGATTTTTATAGTTAACTAAGTAAGTTAATACTAAGTACTACACTAAAATCGCTTGTAACGACCATTGTCACATGATATATTTATTTACATAAAGCATTTTAAAGAATGAATATAAGTATTTATTTATTGTTGATTGCGAGTATATTACAGATGATAAATTTAACAATTCAATTGATCAATTTCACAATCTACCTTTCGAAGGTGTATAATATTAATAGTCGTATATATAATGTCAAAAAAGAACATAATCGAATACTATGTCTAATAATTTCAATAATGTAATTTTGATATAATAGAGAAGTCGACCCAAGAACTCCGATATGTCATAGTAAGATTCTTCCAACAGCCATGCCATAAGACTTTTTTTAAATGTTGATAAGCGACTCATTTCCTTTAATGACTCAGAAAGCCTGTTAAATATTTTTGATGTCATGTTTTTAATATTATTGCTAAATAAAGTTGATCTGAATGGCGGGATAACAATGTCATTAATGCGTCTTGTAGGAAATCGGCGGTTCTCTTGAGAATTTTTTAATGCAAACATGTTCATCTTTTTCTTGACGAAGACAGATAAATGTATAAATGACCTCATAAATGTATAATAATAGTAGAGTTAGAACTTTACGTCTCTGAAAATAATGTTTACAAGACTCTCTCTGACCAAGACCACACATTGCATGCTAGCATTTTTTGTGTTTTAAATACTTGTGGTACATTACTAGAGTTACCCCATAATATAATACCATAACGTAAATTTGACATAACATAGGCATTAAATGAATAATAATTAGTATAAAACTTACTATTCAATTTTTTTTGGTTATTTCCATGTTTCTAGCATACAAAATTAAAGTAGCTAACTAATGTTCACTCACACCGCGGCATTTTCATACTTTTAACATTTTTATATCAGTCATAACTTCTAAACGAAGGGTCTGATTCAAATAATTTTGATAGGAATTCACATGTACATAATCAACTTCAATTATGAAATTATTTACTTGGATAAGGATTAATAATTAATATCATGATATGAATATTTTGATTCTACCCGTGCTTGATTGACTAACTTTGACAAATACCGTTTATTAACTCAATTATATTAGTTAAACTTAAATTTTCTTATGGATCTCTATTTTTTTTAATAAAATACGGGCTACATTTCTGGCTGATCATGTAGCTTTATATAGTTGAAAGAATTTCTACATTGAGCTTATGCATTACAAACAAACGTACAAAAATATCAAATCTATTATTTTTATATGATTAGATTAGATCTACTGATCTGAAGTCAGTTTCCTAGGCTTTTTAAACCATTGAAATTGTTCTACATGGATAGGAAGAAGAATCTTGAATCCTGAAACTTCAAGTTCGATTAGTTCCATATAATATCTTCAATGATGTCTGCATGTGAGTCATGTAACCGAGTCAGGTAGCATAAACACTACACACACGTATAAAGTATTATAATTTCAAACATTCAAAACTAACTATACACACTTACCACGCACACACGCATGCATATTCGCATAACATGTGTCTGTCTTCGTCAAGAAAAATATGAACATGTTTGCATTTAAAATTTCTCAAGAGAACCGCCGATTTCCTACAAGGCGCATTAATGATATTGTTATCCCGCCATCCAGATCGACTTTATTTAGCAATAATATTACAAACATGACATCAAAAATATATAACAGGCTTCCTGAGTCATTAAAGGAAATAAGTCGTTTCTTAACATTTAAAAAAAAACTAATGGCATGGCTGTTGGAACAATCTTACTATGACATATCGGAGTTCTTGGGTTGACTTTTCTATTGACTTTTCTATTATATCAATATTACATTATTAAAATTATTAGATATTGTGTTCGATTATGTTCTTTTTTGACATTATAAATTAATATGACTATTAATATTGTACACCTTCTAAAGGTAGATTGTGAAATTGATCAATTGAAATGTATAATTTAACATCTGTAATATACTCGCAATCAACAATAAATAAATAAATAAATAAATAAATAAATAAAATAAAAAGTTTAAACAAATCCTGAAAGTGTTCATAAAATCTAGTAAGTAAGCTAGCTAATGCATCATGTGAAATATGATTCACTTTGAATGCTATTTATTTTTTAACCATAATGTTGAGTTTATAATAAAAATATGTTTTAGGATAAGAAAAAAAAACTAAGATACGAATGGCATTGCAAGCGTTTATAGGTTACAGTAACATAACATAACAAGCACGCAGCATCGTATGCTTCGGCAAATAACTTGAACATGCGCAGTAGCGATTTTTAGTTGTCCCATACAAATTTTATATGGAACCTGCGCAGAACGACGCCATCTTTGTTCAAGTTGTTTGCCGCGTTCTTATACGCATGTAAGAAGTCATTCTTCTTTTACGTAACGACACAAAAATAACTTCGATAATTCATCCCGCATGTCAATACTCCACATTTGTAAAACAAAACGATAAAGTATCAATAAATATGATTCACCACCATATATAATTTAAATACACACACACATAATTATATATAAATATAATTTATCTGTACCTACCTACTGATATAAAACACGTGTAGTATATTCATAAATAACCCTTAAATATAGTTACGATCAAAACTTGAGAAACATTTACCAATCCACTCCGTGGTTGATTTTAGATGTCGATATGACGAGCTGGGTGGCGCAGTGGTGGTACACGCTGTTACGCTACGTTGACACCAACGCTCGTGGGTCGTGGGTTCGATTCCCACACAGTACAAACATTTGTGTGCATGAACATGTCTGTTGTCTTGGTCTGGGTATTTTCTATGTATAATAAGTATGTATTTACAAATAAAAATGAATTTACGTATGTTTATCAGTTGTCTAGTACCCATAACACAAGCTTCGCTTACTTTGGTGCTAGATAGCGCTGTGTAATTTGTCCGACAATATTTATTTATTTATATTCGACCAACGTCATGGTGTCGATTAGCGATGTCGGTGTCCTAACAATTCACTCCCATCATTTTTCCCTAACACGCCAGTTTTAATTATCTACGCGATCTCATGAATATATTTCTTCATAAATAATAAACAAATTCGTCGACCTGTCATAAATGCGGTATGTAGGTCTGGCGATCTGTCATAAATGCGATATGCAGATAGGCATGTCTCGAACCTCACTCACCCTTGACAGCTTTATTATATTTATCACTTGGTAACATTAGACGATCCAATAAACCGGCACGTAACAATGTTTGTTACAGAAATGGAAATCGTGCCCGAGGGGAAAAACTTTCGTTTGGTACCTGAAGACGAACTTCCGGCTGTGGCAGATATCTTAGTGCAGTATATGCCTGAATCTCTAAAGGTAACATCACAATCTAGATACATAATATATAAAATCTCTTTAATAGTAACGTATGACTGGAATTAACTCACCTTTAACATCGAAGGGTTTGCCAGAAATAGATAATGAAATAGAAAGTTGCATTTTAGAAGTAGAAGTAATCTCGCAATCGCAAAATATCCATAGATATTGATTTAGGTTTGAAGCAAAAGATAATTTCTTATGGTAAAATCTTTGAACTTTCCGTAGAGAGTTAAAGCGCATAGGAGCAGGCTGGCTGGGGAAGTACCTCCACCTCACAGAAAACCGTAGCCAAGTAACAACTTCCTGGAGTGTTGTTGTGTTCTTGCGAGTGAGTGAGGTTATCGATAAGCTCCTAAAGAATCGTTGTGTCAGCAGCAGTGGTGACGCGCTGGCGATTTGTAATGTAAGCGTTTATAGACGGTAACCACTTTCCATCAGGTGGGCCGTATGCTTGTATGCCTTCCGACGTTGTATATAAAGTTATATTTTTGTCATCGTATTCTTACGACAATGAAAACTAGATATATATGTATTAGTATTGCGGTATGTAAGTCAGTGATTCCAATTTCTTGATACATTTGCAAGGGATTTGTATTTTTACATGTCCCTTTAGAATATTATATAGGTACTAGTTATACAATATAAGTTTAATTACTTGAAATATTGGATGAAGAAGACCAGACACTTTTCCCATGCCTAGTAACCTCTCTGGCTTGCTTCTAACACTTCCTAAAGCGCTTCTGCGCGCACTGTCTGACCCCTGACCCAAATTTCAAGATGGTATTTCTTGTACAAATTAAAATTAAATTGTTATGCAATTGTTCTAGTTCCATCAGACGATTCAAACATATCTCAACAACAAGGTGTGGGACTTCAATTTTTATGTAGCGAAGAATTGGCCGGAAGACCCGATTTGTATACATTTCCCGGGCTGTACGAGTACCGTAAGTAATAAATAAATAAATAATAAAATGTTTATTTGCAGTATCAGAAGTTTTGTCATGTAAAAATGGCTGTTTGGAGTTTCCTTTTAGGCAAACAAATTGACTGTATTAGGAATCTCCGCTCTTCGTTTACAAAGCATAATCTTCTTATGTACTAGACATTATTTATCTTAGGTGCTATTTACAACATTTTTATGTTTACCATATATATATATTTACACAAATATGCTTAAATACATACAGATACCCATCCATCCATAGATATGTTTGCTTAAGGTTACGGTATTTACTTATTACTTATCTATTTAATTAATTTATTATCACATGAACTTATATATCTCCATTTCCTCTACATATACGAGTATTATATATAGTAAGTAAACTTTACCTGTAGCAAAATCTGTAACATAACTCTTGCTGAACGCATTGGCAGCGATTATAACTAGTCTGGCCATAAACACCTTCTTCATGCCTTCACCTTCCGCATGGTGCAGGTACTCACTGGACATGGGTGCTTCGGTGAGTATCTGCACCATGCGAAAGGTGAGGGGTTTGCGCTTTCTGCGCATCCCAGATAGATTAGGCCTGTATCAGAGCCGAAGGTGGCGTACAATCTTTTTTTTTTTGTTGACACCTCCATAAATATAAGATACATATAAATTTTAGTAAGATTATATTATTTCATAAAAAATAAATGCGTATTCATTTGTAACTGAACTTATGGCCGCACTAGGTATATGAGTAAGAAAGATTGTTGATCTGAAAATAAACTTAATACATATTATTATTTATATATTACGTTTATTTAACGAAAAGAGCCTGATGTAAGAATGCAGAAACAGATATACAACGCCAAAGCGGTAATATTTAGTAGAGGAAAGCCAAGACTCGACTAGCATGACCAAATAGTCGTATTTTATTAGAAGTCGAGGTCCTGATACCTCCTTCTGATGCCACACGATCAAGTGTAACGAGTAGTAAGTCTGGGCCAATTATTTCATTATATATTTCATATCTCGTATGTCAGTAATAAGCGGGGCTTGTCTAATAAGCACTTCAAGCTTTGCAATTTGACCATTCTTATACTGTACATTATAAGAGTCATAATCGCTTCGATTGCCAAGCGTGATCAGCTGTGAGTGAGAGTGATGCACTAGAGATACGAAGACAGTTTAGCACAAAAAATTAAATCCTCCATAACATAAATTATCATCAACTAGTTTCGTAAATAAATGGTGTTTCCGGATAAAACTACACTCGGAAGGCATTTAACCGCTTCAGACTTTCCTGTTTTTCCGTCCATAAGAGAAGCCCTGACGTCACGTCCTCTAGTTGTCGGGTGGAGTCGTCGAGTGCGCTTGAACATGTCTTCAACTTTTTAACTGAAGTGTTACTTGCGCCCGAGGAAATGTTACCATTTCATGTTCCCTTTCATGCATTAACTAGTTTATGAAAGCAACGTATATCTTATGTTTACTTGTATGTATTCATTTATTGAAACTGCTATTCACAATGTCGAAGGTAATAGCATAATTTCATAATCATAATTCAAAGCATTTAATTTTCTAATTTATCATACACCAGACTTTTGTGTAAGAAAAGTACTTACTTTGGGACCTTACCAGAGGGAGACTTTGTACAAAAGTCGTCTGTGTGGGTACCACATGGTACCACTGTCTCACCTATTTCTACCGCCAAGCTGCTATATTTATATAGCTGTGTCACGGTTTAAAGGGTGAGATATGGTAGAGAAATTACTGGGTACTGTGACGAAACAGCCTTAGCTCACAAGAATGGTAGCTCGCGAATAACATCCCCGTGGTGTTGCGAGCATCAATAGGCTACGGTGACCGCTTACTATCTAATACGCGCAGCATGCTTGTTTGCCAAACTAGTTGTATAAAAAAAATATTAAGTATCACTCGCGCGATACCTCCTCTGCTGCTAAAACAGCGACAACTTAGCAGCTTACAGGTGACCTCTAGGGAGTTGTTATTTGGCTGCGGTTTTCTGTGAGGTGGAGGTACTTCCCCAGACGGGCTGCTTTGATGTGCCCTACCTCTGTTAAATCATCCAGACCAAGATAAACAAACAGAAATGTTCATGCACACAAATGTTTGTCTTGTGTAGGAATCGAACCCACGAGCGTTGGTGTCGAAGTCGCGTCATTTACGACTGCGCTAACGAACTCGTCAAAAATTTTATGTTATATGTTCAGAACATATTTTTAAGGTGTTATTTTTAATTCTACTCGTAGTAGTAGTAAAGTGTCTTCAAACTTCACTCTCCAACCTTTTTTACGGAGTTTCGATTTATATAAACGCATATCACAAAATAAATAAAAGAGTATTCACAATTGAATTAAACAATTTTTAACGAAAGTATCGCGTGTTTTATTTATTTTGTTAAACCTAATGTTTCGAAACCTAATGTTTAGCTTTGCAGCATCCGCGGTCGCAGGAAGTGTTTAATTCAATGTGTAACAATCGCGAAAACCTAAGACAATACTGAGTATTCACAAATTGACATAATTAAGTGATGATAGGAAGAATTAAGCTATCTAAATACATATTTTTGAAGTGATAACTTCTTATGGGAGGGTAAACCGCTTCGTTACGTAACGCGTTACGGCGCCTGTCTGTCTGGCTTCCCTTTCTCTCACGCATACGGCAGCTTTAATTATATGTAGATTAGTTTAAGTTATCACTTCTGTCGGGCGTCCCGAAACGCACACGTTTTTTTTATTTATGTTTTACTACTGTATTTATTATAGAATTTAAACCTTGACATTTTCTATTTCACGCTGAAATTGTGAACTGACTCTTAGGACCAAGTACATATTGAAATATAATTTCGTATAAAGGAACGACGATTATATTCAAAATTACATTATGTTAGCAGTCTTCAAAACACTTAAAATTCCGAGTAGCCGCACTTCCTACTCAAGTAAGTCTCAGGCATGTCTCATGTCTACATGAAGACTTGAAACTTCTTGCCACTTGCTGCTGTTGGGATCGCGTGTCTTAGATGTTCAAACTGAAGCATGAAGTTTGTAAAAACTAAATTTTATTATTTTATGTCGGTTTTTACCTTTAGAAATCTATTTAATGGTTTATTTTTGTAATAAAATGTGTTCTAACTAATTTTATATGCTACTCAAAGTATTATTGATAGATAAATATCGCACATGAATTTCGACTGATAAGTTAATGCGATGAAAGAAACCTATCAAACCGAGCTATCATCACCTAACATGCGTTTTAACGGTTTCTTTTTTATTCATTTACTTTATGTCACGCTATACTCTCATTATTATTGGTGTAACAAAATTACTGTACTCACGAAGGCACAATTAATTATTATATCAATTCTTAGGTAGGTACATTATTCACTTACATACGAGTATGTTTCTATAAGTATATATTTATGAATATTAACCGTTATAATCTTAGAATTAAAGTAAACAGAACATCACTATTGATTCCGTGACAGCACGTTAAGGATCTTATATTAAACTTCACATGATATACCTCTTAACACCAACTGATAAAAAGTCTTCTTTTGTGTGTCATAAGATAGAACTCTTTTGTACAAATTCTTGCAAAAGCACGACAAATTGCCTGAAAAAGGAAACAGTCACCAAGAGGACTGGAGATGAAACCCAATGTAATTTTATCTAACCTACTTTGTGTGCTTCCTAACCTACTTTGTGTGCTTCCACCACCAATTAGTCCATGCAATCTAGCGCCGGCCATCTGGAACAGGAGCCGCATGCACCCGCCACCATTGCTGCCATGGGTGCTCAGGCAGACTCTGAGTATGAGTTATAATAACATGCCACACGTGACAAATTCGTCGTAGTGCCGGCCCTTATGTTGAAATGACAAAAACTCAATGTATTTCGTTATGCATTCCAGCCAAACAGCCACCCATACGAAAGCGTGACGGCATTCTGTCCGTCCGAGCGCGCCGAGCTGGTAGACCTACTCACCACTGAGGACGTTCTACTGGATCTCACCAAGCCGTTGTACCTGAACTTCACCCACGAGGCCATAGTGAACCGCTTCGAGAGGCACTATGAAGCCCACGACAAGATCACCGGTGATGTCTACGTCTGTGATAATCCACCCAAGGACGCTGATACTGATGGGTAATACTGATTTGCAAATCACTTAGACTTAATTTATCCCAGTTTTTTGAAAGGGTATATAACTACAAACCCTAACTGTCATTAGGCAATGAAATATAAAAAATCCAGTATCTTTGCTCAGGCTTAGGCAGTGGGCCCCACAATATTAAAAAGAGCAAGAACTGTCTCTAAGCAACTGATTTCATGACCTATAAGCCAACAAAAGCATATCAATTCTTACATTTTCTAACTTACGTTGTTATGTTTTCATGTGTATCTATCAATAACATTAATATACCTTTGTCCTAAGCTTACCATTCTAGCATTTTGTTTTTTTTTATGTTAGGCTGCCACCGGACGTGGAGCTAGTTCGGCTGCAGCCCGAACACATGAAGGCGGTCCACGACTTGTACCCTGCGAGCGATATCGAGTGCCGCGAAGTTTTCGAGAAGTTGGTGGCTGAGCTACCCGCCTACGGTATTTTCGTGGAGGGTCAGCTGGCCGCCTGGATGGTGCAGTCCTACTACGGTGCCATGTTCTCGATGCAGACTCGACCCGAGTTCCGTAGAAAAGGCTATGGCATTTACCTTGCCAGGCGCCTCACCAAGGAGGTGGCGGACCGTGGATACAAGCCGTTTGTCGTCATTCGTCCGGAGAACGACGCGTCCCGTTCGCTCTACTCCAAGCTTGGCTTCGAGAGGCGTTTCCGAACGGTGCGCGCCGTTTTGCGTCCCCGCTAGCGCGTAAAAGTTGATCACTAGCAGATTTTATTTTTTTAAGACTTTTGAAAAATCAATCTAGCTTGCGATCTTTGATCGTTTAGAGAATTTTAGTAGGTAGCTTTAAGATTGTAGCGGCTGGCGCTCTCGGTCTGCGCGTCTCCATACATGGATCGGACCGTGATAGATTTAATGTTCGATTTTCTATACAAAAATAGAGCATCAGCGATATTTCTGCAGTTAGCATTTTTAATATTCCTAGATTGGGCCATCTATTCGAAGGCAATGACAACGAATATCGTTAATATTTCTCTAAATTTTCATATTTTGATAGCTACGCATTTGTATTCGCTTCGCAGCAGATTCGAGAGCTATAGCCGCTCGCTGCGTTCTCTGGCGCTAGCCTAGTCACTGATCTCAACGATTCTAACTTGTCTAGAATCACTTGGAACCTAGACCATGCTGCGTCACTCTCTATTCAAGTGATTCTTGTATACAAAAGGAGGATGTACACAAGCTTGAAAGACACGTAGAACAACAAGGACTCAATAAATAAAGGTGCCAAGCTGTGTTCGTGTTAACTTCGCCCCATTTTGACGCCCTCACTGTCCTTGTTCGAGGTTCTATATTGCTTCTCGACACAGTTAGCTCTCATTTAGGCAAACGCTTACCATTACCACTCGTTTATCGAGCGGAAACTATTCTGTCTCATGGTTTATAAAATTTTTGGGACCCGTTATTATCTGTGTGATAAAATCGTTAGCATATGCGAAGTTTGATGGAGTGGAAAATTCATGAGTAAGAAGTGTTCCCGTTACTGCACCCCAGTTTGCACAATTCAAAAAATAAAATTTTCAAGCACTATATTGTTAACCTGAATATGCAATGCTGTATGAGTAATTAATTAATAATTATTCATCACATCGATTTTATTATCCACTAATGTTTTGACATAAACTTGCGAATAGTTTTATATTACTTTTATGTACCTATTCTACATTATTTTGTACTTGTTGAACGGAATGGGATGAGGTGACAATTATTGTAATTATACTTTGGTGTGCAAAACGACGATTTTATGGATTGGAATCTATTTTGATTCTTCACGTTTGAGCTATAAATTTGAGTATTTTCAAATATCTACTTATTGAAATATAGATTTGTAGCTGCTACACGGCTGAATGGTATCTATACTTGTCGAATATAGGTGACGTGATAGA
Organism: Pyralis farinalis; assembly: GCA_947507595.1. Lineage (NCBI taxonomy): Eukaryota > Metazoa > Arthropoda > Insecta > Lepidoptera > Pyralidae > Pyralis > Pyralis farinalis. The sequence goes on along the minus strand of OX382273.1, from coordinate 27,448,410 downwards.
AAATCCAATTGGAGTTTTCTATTGATTCTATTATATATACTATTTCTATATAGCCCTGTAATTATTAGAACAACATAGAAAATGATATTTTTTTAAGTAGCAATATTTGACCGTACATTGCCTAATTAACAAAAATGTCATATATTGAACTATTATATTATAATAATAATTGCTGGAAAATAGTAACTTTATGACTCTTAAGGAGTAAAGTAGAAATCTATTGTAATTTTTCAATATGTTGCAATCAAGAGTAAATAAGTGGGTACATATTACTGGAGACGTTGCTGAATGAAACTATGAACGAACCAAAGTCAAAAGTTGCCAGATTTTTTTTAATAACCACATTATTACTTCCTACATTTTAAGGACCTACGTGACATTATCGTTACATTAATCATAATGGCAGTGTTATTGGCAATTTGACGATTAATTAAAAAAATATATTAAATGTTTGATCGAATGGTAGGTTGATCTGTTGTTCTGTGTTATTTATTAAAATGAATATGTACCGAGATACTTATAATAGATTCCAGTCACATAATATTTCTCGTGAACTCTGTTTTTATAAAACACATTGTTGGAAATAATGAAAACTCATTTAAAATTTGATACGAAACGTAGATAGGTAGGTATTTTAATACGGGAATGTATTTTACAACTCCATAATTATAGCGAAGTATGTTTATTGGACGTTTGCTATTGATATATCCAAGGAAGCTTAGAAAAATTAAGTTAACCATTTTTAATTATGGAATGATTGTGTGATACTACTTATTATCTTAAGTTTATCTAGATAGAAGTTTGGTTTACACATTTAATAGATTTTAACTGTCTTCCCAAAGACTGGTGTGTAGGTATTTAACAACTAGAAAATGGAATGGTGTCCAAGGTAGGGTATTTATAATTATTTATTGACTTAATTATAGAGCAGTCTCTCGTTGCTTGACAATGCAACTAGATTTATGTTTTGTGACGTCGCATTATGCACTGAGCCGAATAAATGGCGAAACAAAATTGGCAAATGAACGGTAAATTTTGCTCAACATGCAGAGCTTCCACCTCTATGTTTTAAAGATTATCTGTTAAAATTAATGCCAAATTACTCATTTACTATCGGCGACATGTATGTTAAGAAATTATACGAAATTGTGCTTGTCCTTATCAAGACATATATCAACGGAAATATATTTCCTAGAATAACGATTTTCAAATATGCTATTCATTATTTTACCATTGTTGAATTTTCAAACAAGAAGTTGTACGATTTTATTGTGAAATAACATAAATTAACCTAATGTAAATGATATTACAAGCGCTTATACGTGACAGAATGTTAGTACGTATTAAAATGTAATCAAATTGAACGAAATAACTGGCATGTTTAGTACCTGACCTAAATCGGAATTGAAGAACGTGAAATCGCTACATTGTAAAAGAACAAGTCAGTAAAAGAAAAATATATTATCAAATCGATTTTAAGATACTTGACTGCGTACTTTTGACAGTTATCTTTATTTATTTTCTTCAACTTCACGATCATGACACTCCGGTGATAAAGACACGTTTAACGATATCTCACATTTTAAAATCAGTCAGGCTGTTTATAGAATATGAAGCTCACGGTAATGCTTTAGTTTTTAACAGTATTAATTTTAATACTTTTAAAAACCGCCGTATTAATTTTATGTGTATGTCGCATAACTTAAAGAGATATAGAGCGAATGACTGTAATCCAGTGAGAATGTACCTCCACCTCACAAAAAACCACAGCCAAATAACAACTCCCACAGGCAAATCTAACGATTTCAGTCAGTCAATGTGCTTAGGCTGCAGGAAGAGACATACATACCTACATACGGTCGAAAGATATTAATTACCCTCCGGTCAGCCGGGTAAAAGTGGGCGCCGCTTTGATGGAATTTACTAACAATTAATATAGTTTAAAGACCAATTAAAAAAAATTATGGTCTACTGGAACATATAGATATTTTTAACTGATTGGCAGAGAGTAATGTTTTTCGGGGCATGTCCATTCCATCGTATGCTCCTGTAGCTTACTTGCAGCTTGACCGATTTTGAAGTACGAGGTGTCGCTAGATACATCCTTATATCTGGCATCGCGGATTTAAAACTGTAAAAAGTAAGTCCTAGCGTTCATATAACACTTACTTATACTTATTATAGCGCGCTATGTCGAGTTATTTGTATGAGAGGTCGAATTAATTTCTTTTAACAATAAATTATTTTTTGGAGAATATTTGTTCAGTTTCATATTACAAAAAAAAATGTTGCTTAATCCAAAGAACCAACGTATATTTTATACTACGTATAATGAGTATATAAAGAATGCTCGAAATACTTAAGTTGGTCGTGTTGGTAGGTTGCCCCCTGAGGCAACAACTTCCTACCATAGATTTTGTTGACATTACTCACAGGAACACAAAAACCCTCCAGCGAATTGTTATTATTCTACGGTTTCCTGTAAGAAAAAGTTACTTGCCTAGTCGGACTGTTGAATAAAATGATGCCCTTATCCTCTTTCCCGTGGCCTTTAGGTAAATGCTCATAACCATACGTCATAGCGATTTTTAGTGTCAATATGAGGTGCCTATATGTATCGTAAAACATGGACTAGTTCTAATTTAAGATCGTTCTTATATGCGTTTAGTGTGCATATCGTTATTCATTTGTTTATTACGTCTATGAATATACAATACTTTTGAAAAGAATAGAAGCCAAATTTATTTTGAGCTAGCGGCATTGTTTCCTTACATATAAAATGTTTACGTGTAATTTGTAAGAAATGCTGTAAGTGTGTAAAATGCATGTTATCACAGACAATTTACTATTACTATTTGTACTCGTATTCATTTCATATCATTTTGAAAATATTAAAAAAGTTTCTATTTAATTCGGTGTCTCCAAAGACGTCATTGCTTTTCTTTCTCACTCGCATTTATAACAACAGGGATGTACTTGTTCAAGGTCGTTAAACCACGTGATTGTCTTAAAGCTTAACATGTTAAAATAATTATTGTTGCGAAGCAAATTGCCCCATATGTTTGTCTACTCTTTAATTTTCTATGTTAGTACTTAGAGAATTCAATACTGTGAATTGTGAAACTATTGAAACGTGAGTTGATTGACACAATAGAAAACGTTATAGTTGTAAATTGTTATAGTTTGTATTGTCAAATCAAAGGTATACTTGTAATGTCATGTAAAAAAATATTATTCAACAAATTATTCGATATAACACTTACATTAAAATCGTCAACTGATTGTTTGAAATTGTGACACTCATCTAACCATACATTCATGCTAAAAGCTTTCCTACTTTCTAAGTAGGCAAAACCTACATCGCATACGTAGTTCGAAAGTTTCTTGAAAATTATTAATTATAAGAACCATTTTTCCGAACACTATCCCTATTATTACAAAGGTCTTATTACAGGTTAATGAACTCATCTGTAATTTAATTAAATAGTATAAGGAATCGGTCAACAATTCAATAGAAAATTTAGAAATGTTTTAAATAATTTACCGTTTTTTTTAATAATAAAGCATTTTTTTTGTTAATTTACTCAATCAACAAAAGATACTTTTAATATTATATACCAAAAACAATAATTTAATCAATCTTTCATTAAGTTTAGCGAATTATTTGAAATAACAATCCCGATTTCGTACATAATATGTAACATTTAATTAAAATGTAGATGAGATCAAACTATTGTAGTGGAACCTAAGTCTATACTTAACAAGGGCACGTGCTCCGTCCTCGATACTGCAGTCGCCAATAAAATCGCAGTATATTTTAAAACTCCTGCAGCAATAAAGAATGTAGTGTCCATTCCGTATTGTTTATCAGTTTATCACTTACCTACCTTGCAAAGGTATTAAAACAATAAAAGACATAAAATAAAAAGCTGATTTTATTTCACATCAGTCCACAACCTATACCTATACCTATATCACTAGAAAAGCAGAGACATAGTGTGTACAGACTGTCGCCTTTACTCTGTTACTTATTTAGTGCCTCTCTGTACCAACGATCATTATGTATTAATTACATGTTTATACATAGGTATAATAAATAGAGATGAGCTGAACTTTATTGTCGATACAGACATCAAGACTGTCGTTATGGTGCACGCATAACGCATAGGTAACCAAGAACATCATCATGAAATTTAAGACCTGTGGAGCTTTTCTATGTTTTTAAGAGCGATGTGATATACATAGCTTATAGCGTATTGATTTGATAAATTGGCGCACTCAATATGTAAATATATCTTTTTTAATTACTTCCTATTTTTATTTCTTTTTATGCCACTTAGGTAGCAAACAAGCGTACGGCCTGCCTGGCTTTAAGAAGTTGCCGTAGCCTATGGACATTTACAAAACCAGTGGTGTCAATTTTGGGTTGCCGACCCTGTAAAAATCTCTTCACGCCTTTCTTGAAGAACCCCATGCTGTAGTCCCCTGGGAACAACTCAGCAGGGAATTCATTCTATAGCTCAATAGTTCTCGGTAGAAAACTTCTCTGGAACCGTACAGTATGTAACTATTGTAGTTCGAGTATGTGAGGATGAACGCCCAGTCGACGGTAAGCGGCGCGATTGGGAAACAAATTTTGTAAAGGGAGGCAAAATTTCGCCTTAAACTCGAGGGCTGAATACCGTGTGTGAGTTTAGTATCCTCGAAAATCCTTGCAGCTCGTCTTTGCACCGAATCACAAGGCCCTAGCTGGTGACCACGTGATCCTAACCAAAAGGTGGCTAGTTTTTTTTTTATATACAACGTAGGGAATACGGGAGGCATTCAAGCATACGGCCCACCTGATGTAAAGCAGTTACCGTAGCCTATTAACACTTGTAGCACATTAGGTATCACTCGCGAGATGCCACCTCTGCTGCTAACATAGTAACTCCTTAGGAGCTTACTGGTGACCTCACTGGCACGCAGGAATACAACAATCCCTAGGGAGTTGTTATTTGGCTGCGGTTTTTTCTGAGGTGAAAGTACATCCCCAGACGGGCTGCTATAATGCGCCCTACCCAGCGAACTTAAAAAGCATAGAAGAGTAACGTCAAACAAAATCTCTTTGATTATCGGTCACACGACGTTTGTTTTCTTTAAACAGCTAGTTTGTTCTCCATTACCATCATGGTGTAATGATTGGCTCTGTTGTCAACGCTCGTTGCTAATTGGCTAAGCAACGCATAGTAAACATTGGCATCATTGGCGAATGAAATGAATACGTGTGACATTTGACGGGATGCAAAAGCCGTCAAAGTGGACGATTTAAGTAAAAGGTAGCAATGAAAGGTTTGAATTTTTTTGTGTGTGTGGTTTGAAAAATTTTCTTGTCGATGATTGGCTGCATGCGATCTCGCACGATCGAGACACGAGCTGACTCAACGTGGCGACATGAACGCGTCACGAAAGTAAGGCCATTTTTTACAATTAACAACCACGAATAATATATCTTTAATTTTTTAAAGGATGTTATACTGTGTGCAAACTAATATATTTAGTTTTATTCTAAATGAACGTTACTGTATTCTTACGTCAGTAATCTTACAAACCAAAAAGTAAGGGAATACTGTAATTACATAGAAAACATTTATGTTATTTATTTTAAATACAAGAAAATAGACTTGTGACAACTTTTAGTTATTAACATTCTTTGTGATATTGGTTTGCACTAGGTATACAAAGGAAAGGATATATTTAATAAAAATAATGAAATAACATTTACACAAAATATTTTTATTAACTTGCAATTAAAAATAAAAACTTTGCTGTTTCTCGAAAGCATTCGAAGCTAAATAGGACACAGAAGAAATATCATTTATTTGCCATTGGACCCTTACGGGCACTTAGACACGTCTTACATTCTTTAAATTAGATCATATTGTATCTTAATAATTTTCGATTTATTTTTAGTTTTAATATCTCTTTTTTAGGGGTCCGTACCCAAAGGGTAAAACGGAACCCAATTACTGAGGCTCCGCTGTCCGTCCGTCTGTTACCAAGCTGTATCTCATGAACCGTGATAGTTAGATAGTTGAAATTTTCACAGATGATGTATTTCTGTTGCCGCTATAACAACAAATACTAAAAAATAGAATAAAATAAATATTTAAGGGGGCTCCCATACAACAAACGTGATTTTTTTGCTCATTTTTGCTCGATATTGATAACGGCAACAGGTAGACGCTTGAAATATTCACAGAATATTTAGTTATATATTAACTTTAAGAATAAATAATTAAATTAAAATAAAACAAATATTTAAGGGGGACTCCCATACAACAAACGTGATTTTTTTTGCCGTTTTTATAGATAATGGTACGGAACCCTTCGTGCGCGAGTCCGACTCGCACTTGGCCGATTTTTAATCTACCAGCATTTCGAAAATGACCATTGGCGAAGAAGAAATGCCAGAAGAAACTTGCCAATATGGGTCCTTTTTTCATCGTTAATATATATTACAATAAATATATGTGAGTGTACATATAGTGAAATCAAGTGGTACAATTGACCCAATGCGCGCCGAGCGGTTTGATCGAACCATGCGCGTTATGACTACAGGTATATAACGGCGTTTGACGAGTTAAAGATATATTAATACATGTACTGAATCATTTCCAAACATCTCTGTCTGTTAGATATTCATCGATTCTGTAATATCCCTTCTTGCACAGAGTATTTTTGATGTACGAGTACCTTTTGAACATATTGTCAGGCAAGGACAGAACTGTTTCAGGTAATTTATTATAGAATCGAATACAATTTACAATAAGAGATCTATATATATAGCTGAAATAGACTAAGCGCGCAGTAGCCACATCCGTCAATTGTCTAATTCTCCTAACCGCATATGCGGCGGAGCTGAGCTTACTGGTCAGTTTTTTTTTATGTGGGGGGCCCCACTGCAATTTGGAGTCTATTGTAATTCCTACACATACAGTATCATTAATAAATTCTAGTAGATTATTGTCAATGAGAACTTCTGTATTGGCAGAAGGCACATTTGGTAGACTAAATTTTATAAATTTGATTTTAGTTGAATTTAATACAAGATTATTACATGTGAACCAATTTAGAATGGCAGACTATTTACATTGTCAATATTTTTGCACCGGCAAATAACATTAAAAATTAAAGAAGTAGCATCAGCAAACAGTAGTATATCCGCCATTTTCTGTATGACATCATGTAAAATGTTAATATTGTATATGTTATGTTAATATTGTATTCAGTGATACTAACATGAAAACAAAAGCCTGTGTTGCAATCTCGTTGCTGCCACCAACACTCACAGTACCTTCAATATCATTACCATTAAAAAATTTTTGTTGCGTTATGGCCATTTCATCTACGATAAGACAAGCAAGACGTTTATCACTGCTACTAAACTTACTTTTCAATGCCCGAAATGCCTCATCAGTGAACCCTGGTCTACCGTCAATGGATTGATACCATTTTGATAAAGTGGAAGGGTGAGGTAAACATGATTGGAATTGTTTACGGACATATTTGTATCCTGCCGGCGAATAATAATTTAGGGCCAGTGCAAACTTTTTTAAAGTCGGTGTGAATTTAGAGCGACCTTTTTTTTGCATAGATTTAAATATATCGGAAGGAATATCGGCAAGTGTAGTTTGTAAATATGTTTGTAATATATTTTTTTCTTTAAATTTTTAATGAAATATTTTAATGACTTCTTTTTTTTGAACAATCTATTATGTTTTCGTTTTAAATTTCTGATTTTTGAAAGCCTTTTCGCAGATAACATTTTTTCTCGTTTAATATTTTGTCTTAACCTATGAGTTTTTGGAGAATTAAAAACCGATTCCAATCCGGTTGATGGCAACGGAGTGCTTGCAGCTATATTAACAGTGGGTGACTTATTTTGTGATGGTACAAAATCATTTAGATCGCTTCTGGTTGATACATCCATTGTTACACCGAAACTACATCCACAGCGACAGGACAAGCGACCTGAAAGAAAATTAACTACTTAGAAGAGTAAAACCAATCTTTTTGCATAACTTCAGCAGGTTAGTTAATTTTATAAAAGGAATGGGATCGTTCACAGTAATGACATCTAGGGGGAAATCAATTTAAGTATGGTACGTCTGTCGGCTGATATGATGATGAGTGTGTTATTGACAAATTGCTCCGGATTCGTGTCGGCTTTTATAGATTCACCAATACACACCGTTTTATATGGTGACACTCACAACAATGCAAAACCCGAGCCCAGAGTGGAGACCCAGGTCATAATGGTATTGTTAGAATGTCTAAGAGTATAGTTATGAGCTTACCATTTTACGCTTACGCTGATTCGATATTCCGCAAAGGTTCATTTGAGGGTCACTGTTTTCTTTGTCAGCATTAGTTGAAATATTCTTCTTAACATATTCTCTGGATGCTAATGTCACCATCTGCAATAAAACACAATTAGATATAGTATGTGTACTAAGTCAACCATTAACTGAAAAAGTTTCTAACTTACCGTACATATAGGGGACGCTGTTTTGTTTAGCATTCTGTACCCATTTTTAGATACGTAAAAATCGTCTTCATGAAAATGGATGGAACATATTCTTGTATGATTTGTCGGATTCCACTGCTGTTCGCGTCGTTCCAACCGGACGGCTTGTATCCAAGCTTCTTTTTTTAAGGGATTCCCTGGAAATCTTTGAATAAATACAATATCATTAAAACCAATGCTGTAATCAGCACCTTACGTTTTCGAATTCATGCTTTTTATTTGACATCAATATCATAACTAATACTAACATAAATAAACAAAATCATGATATACAGACAGAACCTTAGTACTATTAGTGTTCCTTTTTTCATTTATATACGGAACATTAAACAATTTCATAACATCACACTAAGATATACAGATTTTGTCCTAATAGAACATTACATTGATGTTAAGACGCCTATTCGAGATCAACATACAATGAACTTAATTATTTTAACATATTATTATGCACTATACATTTATTTTGTAGTACATAGGTAATAAAATCTTCATGACTTTTTTTTATTAAGCAACATTTGGCATAAAGCCATCCACTCGGTTAGTATGTAAACAAGATCGAATTTAATAAAATACAAACAGAACTACACTTACCTATGAAATGTGATTCCTGAGCATTTATGATTACTGGTAGTGTTATTTACACACCATTTGACGACACAAGAAGGCATTATTACGAAAAACTCTTGACAAATACACAAATTAATACAGACTGACACGTCGTTGTTTCAAGCGGACTGACTAACACCGACTGTCAAGGCGCGCGGCCTCATTTCTAAGCCCCGCCTACCCCAGCATCTTTTTCGTTGGGTCATTTTTGAAACGTTATTGCTGCTTCTATGCTTTTTAAGTTCGCTGGCCCTACCTCTCTCTCTCTTCAAAACACCCAGACCAAGACAAGCACACAATTGTTTGACCTGTGTGGGAATCGAACCCACGAGCGGTGGTGTCAATCACTATTACGCCACCGAGCTCGTCAAAAACATGCCAATGTTCTGCATCGCGAAGCGGCCTTTTTATCTGTTGCGAGAACCACGACTGAATATATAACATTTGAGAAATTTGGTCAGATGATTCACTTAAGTTATACGAATTTACAAGCTAGATATAAAATTAAACTATTGTTTATAAACTAGGGGCAAATGATATATTATTTTATAAAAAATCAACAAAAAGTGTCAAGGTCAAAGTCAAAAACTTTTTATTCCGTAAAAATGGCTACATTTGTTTGGAATCGTCACAATTTTTTTCCCTACCGTGCAGTTTATGACTAGGTGAGCACTGATAAAAATACTGCCAAAAAACTCAGGCATCCCTCTTTTGGTATCCAAACAAATTTACATAATTTATTAATTACATTATAATTGGATCGACTGAATCCCAGGCATTTTTATCATTTATATAGTCAGATACTTTATAATATGCCCTGCTACACAATTTTGCTTTAATAGTAGTTTTAAATTTGTTTATTGCCAATTCTCTTATATTGCTGGGAAGTTGGTTATAGAACCGTATACATTGCCCCATAAAAAAATTACTTATTTTGTGGAGACGGCTTGCATGTAGGTAACATAAGATTATGCTTATGTAACACAAGATTGCTTATGTCATTGCATCAAGCAAATGTAGAAAGTTCTAGTTCAAGTGTAGAGGTTCTTAGTTTTACAGAATTTTATCGGTGATCAAGTGAAATCGAAACATTTCTACATTTGGGTACAAGATTAAATGTAAGTAATGTATCTTGGCACTACAGTTTTTTATAAACTTGGGGGAAATGATATATTTGATAAAAATAAAACAGATTTTCCCATTACATCAAGCTAATATAGAACGTATTTCGGTTCTTAGTTAATATAGAGAATTTAATCGATCAACGAATCGCTGAAATCAATCGAGTTTAAACGCACCTTTAGACTATAAATTATTAGAAGAATTCGGTAACTGTCGCAGTACAAATAATAATAATAATGTATTACGTTTCATCAATATCTCGAAGGCCATCTACGCGTTGAATCCATGTACCCCGCACGTGTATCAAATGACAAGGAATTGTGAAGTTTATTCAAAGCTGTTGATGAGTGACGACACTACGGGTGCCCGAGTATTCCAGAAAGTTGATTAAGGCCATCGTCTCCGTGATTGGCGATCCTTCCTCCTGTAGGAAGTTAGCAATCAAGTATAATAGTTATGGCAGGATAGTTCCTCTTCAGTAATAACCCAGTACCAAGAATCTCTTCAGAAGTTTCCATGCCAATGTAACTACTCCCAGAGATATCATTACAATGGCATAAGAATTTCCGACACACACGCACACACACACAATAGTCCCTATAGCTGCTGAAACCTACTCATAGATATGTTTTTTCATTAATAGCCCCCGAAATGAGGCGTAGCGAGTGTACTATACGCCAATTAAATGATCAGGATATATGCTCACGATCATGACATAAAAAGTATAATAATAATATAACGGACGGCTGCATGGTAGTAGAACCTTTGCCTGCCTCTCATTCCGGCGTTTTTATAAAATAATCAATCATCATCATCAACAACACAAGATTGAAAATGGCATATGGTTGTTTTTTTATAACCAAAACAATTATTCATTCATTCATACATGTGAATTGGATTTGCGGAAAGTAACTAAGGATTAGTTGTAGAAGTTATTTGTTATTATTTAACACCCTCAACCCCGTTCTGAATATGACTAGTTTAATAGATAAAATTGAAAAATTAATTAAAAGGGAGAAAACTACTCCCGAAAGAAAGCAAAAAGACGACGCTACGAAGTCTTCCAGTGAAATTCTGTCTGAATTATTTGGCGCTTTTAATGCCGACCCACCAAAGATTGAAGAAGTGACCACTAAAAAACCAAAGAAAAGTAAAAAGAAACACAAGAAAGAAAAGAAAAAGCGCAGTCGTAGTACCAGTTCTAGCAGCGACTCTGATGATCACACTCGTAAAAAGAAGAAAAGAAAAAAGAGTAAGTCAAAGAAACGTAGAGATCGTACACCTTCTACCCCACGCTCAAGGACCCCGGTAAGAGTAAAATGTGAAAAGGTTAAAAACGAAAATGCAATTAAAAAGGAAGACGAGGTTAAAGTACAAGATGTAAAGGAGCAACGAAATAAACCAGAAATTCAAAAGCAGGTTAATGTGAAACAAGAGACCCCTGACAGAGTTAACACTATTGATACTAGTCTTATTCCTATGCCTGAATCACCTACAGAGAAATTAGACCCCAACGACTTAAGAGTGAAATTAGAAAATAAAAAAAATGAAAATGCTGAATGTGATAAATCAAAAGGGAAAATCCAAATTAAGAACTTGAAATTCAGTACTGTGTTTGAGGAAACTGTGAAGCAGGCTGAGGAAGAAGCTAGGAAGAGGGCTGAAAAATATGAAGATGGAGAATACACTGACTCTTCCAGCGGGTCTGTGAAGGAAGTTGTTCTTAACTCACATTTCCCGAAGACATCAGATCCAGGAGGTATATTAAAAAAACAGGCAGCGGAAGAAGCTAAATTGTAAGTTGGACAATTTTACAACATTCATTTAATGTTCTGTTTATACTATTATGATTATACATTTTGTGGTATTCAATACATATATTTCGCTCATTAAATGCTAAGGGGCCACAAGTAAAAAAAGCTTGTAATAGTATAGGTAATTCTGATAATCTATATTGATGATATTTTTTTTAATAAAATGAAGATACCCTTCACTGAAATAACATTAATATAAATGTATTTACTTATCAAAAATGTGAAAGTCTCCAGTGTGCATGTTTTAAATTTTGTCTTGCTCACCCTGTTAAAAATGCCAATTTTGCTGCTTTTTTTTAATGAGGATTTGTTAAATCAGTAATAATATCGTACAAACATATTATATCATAGCTGTAATAAATATTTTAACTGAAAAATAACTAACTATACTTACCCTACTAAGTATTGATTAACTACATTGACCAGTCAGATCCCGTTATATACTTTCCGCCGTAACGTGTGTGATATCAGTCACTCGGGGCTTGAGGGGTTAAGTAAGGTATGAAAATATAATTTTTATTTTTGTTTAGGTCAGAAGAAGAAAAATATATTTCTAAGAAGATTAAGCATTCAGAGAACTCTCACAAATCATCAACAAAAAGTGACCACAGTAAATCTCATAAAAGGTATTGTACATGTAATATTCTTTTCACTAGGTAAAATATCTTACATGACACACATTAAAAGTGCTGCCACAATCTAATATTGTGTGCACAATGTGCTACTGCTGTATGCATTGGTGAAAGGCTCCTAATGTTTTTTGCATGTACTGAGTAGTTAAAGGCTTAATAAGCATATTGTGCATATATAAAAGTTACCTATATGTAATAGAAATTAGAATGGAAATACGCTCAAGTAAGTATGCCCTTCTAGTTTTTAATGGTGTCTGATAAAACATGTGCATAACCATCCTCTTTATAAGAATATATCCGCTCACCTCCCTAAAATCTTTAAAAATATTAGTTATGAATTAAACTAGGGATGCCTGATCTTTTGCTTCAAATCAATCTTTTGAATCTTCATGTATCTTTCTATCTTCACTATCTGAATCATATTGCATTGAGTCTATCTCATTCAACCTCGTAAAATTATATTGTAATTTAATAAAAATAATAAAAGAACACAGTATGCATGCAAAGTTGTTTATTTTTATGTAACTGTATTTTGGGTTTTTAAATTAACAAAAATAAAATTTACAGAACTATCAATTCCAACTATCTGTATTTAAACTTTACAAAATAAATAATTTGGGCAAACATACTGAATCTAGCCTTTTGGACTGGACTGGATAGCCTAGTGCTATCGGTCACGATATTTGTAGCTATAGAAAATAAGTGTTCTGAAGGGACAGATGTTGCAACAACCATCAAATACTTTAAAGCCAAAAAGCTTAAGTCCGGCCAGATAGTACACCTGGTGATCCAATATGTTATTGGATCTGCTTTTCTAGCAAGCAATGGTTCCTCAAGTACTGTTTTAAAATTAGAGGACACAGTTCTCAGACCGCCAACAGAGGTATAAAATAATTGGCAGAGCTGCGATAGCCAGCGGAGCCACATTACCCTCAAAATTGTCGTTTGGGGTAGACTGATGTCATTCAGCTAGCGTTTAGACGGTAATAGTGAGAAACTCCAAAATCGACACACTAATAGCTAACATATTGTAGTTTTGTATCCTTTAATTTGAAATTTAAATGTTCGTTGGTGAGGAAGAATGGTCCAAAATCGTTCCAATTAGAAAAAAAAACATATGGGAAAACGTATCGCCGGCCACTCTGCAGTGCAGAGTCTGCACTGCACTCCCATCAACAGAAAAAGTAACAGCACTCGTCGCTAGATGTCGTACAGGGTTCCATATATTTTAAAAAAATTAAAAATAAAATATTTAAATATTTTTTAAATTTAAAAAATATCAGCTCTGCCTACACAGCTTGCTGTTATTTACTAGTAACACATACCTTCATTAATTTCATACTCAGCGCAGTCTTAGGTAATTCGAAACTAACTTCAGTTAAGGAAGGTAGGTGTAATCTTAGTTTATTGCAGATACTCTGCCTCCGCTAAAATGCCAGTGTTGGGAAGCGTCACAAATATCATTACAAATGTATCATTATTGTTTTTATTGATACATTCATATGATTTTCTAGGCGAAATTCGAATTGTATATTTGATCTGAGCGAAGACCGCAATCTGTTGAATTGATTCAAAAATGGTATATTGTATTGCCGTTAATCAATCTCCTAGAAGATTGATTCAGATCGGGCATCCCTAAACTAAAACCAGACCGGGATAATAAAGGCTCTAAAGTATAAACTAGCTGCACCCTGCAACTTACTTCGCGCCTAACCCAACATCCTGTGGGAACTGCTTTTTCTTACATACTTTCTTTATACGTGGCTTGTAAGGGTCGAACCATCCTTAAGAATTGGGCCATCAAATGCAAAAAACAAATCCAACAAGTAGTTCCAGAGATCAGCGTGTATAAACAGAAAAACAAACACTTTCACTTTATATATTAGTATAGATAAAAAAAATAATAAAATACTACTGGGATTAGACATACATGCATATCATCACGCCTTTCGCCCATTGGAGTAGGCAGGGACTATGGAAGGCCAGGTGCATTGATCCAAACATCTCTCTTCCACACTCGTCAACCTCTTCATGGATACTCTTCGGTTTTGGGTGCTTTTGATTTACCGCTTTTTTAGCACATCACCAATTTGATCTATATGTGTGCATCTAGGGCAGCCCCTACCTAAATTCTCATTCACTCTTGCCTGATACACTTCTTTCATAACTCTTTGTCATTTATTCCTTCTAAATAACCACATGGTTTGGTTATTTAGAAGGAATAAATGACAAAGGGCATACCTTTTTCAATTGTTGACACTATCTTTCGTTCCGCATAGTTCTGGAATTGTGCTATTTTTTACTCTATCAATAATTCTCACTCTATGCGCACTCCTTAGTGCTCTCATTTCTACGGCGTTCATCCTACTTTCATGCTTCTTCTGCCATGCCCATGTTTCACTGCCGTACATCAATGTTGGCGTTAATACACCCGAATGAGCAAGGCGAGCTTTGCTCAATATGTTATTGCTTGTCACAGAGTACAATGTACCTTACCTGATTAGATTATTATGAGAATATAACTCAGTAGTTTATGTCTGCAGCATGCATCATTGGTATGGTGTATACCTATCTAAATCACTTATGCCATAGTGATGATGTGTGACCACGGCTATATAAAACTGATATTTATTTTCATATAACATTTTGCAAGTAGTCTAATATTATCTTTTAAATTATTTCTCTTTTTAATTATTTAATGTATTAAATTATTTTATGTTATATTTTTAATTTTTTTTTTATTATTAATAATGTATGTAGGTACTTTGATTATATAAATATTGTTGACATCTTTTTAACAGGTACATTTTTTGTCATAGTTGGGTTTCACTTTTTAATTTGAATTTTATCGGATTGTCCATTATACACACAGTGACAACTCATGTTAGTCACTTACAGCACCATTTTTACTCTTACTGCATGCGCCATAAGACCGGTACAAAGGTCCAGTCTAGTCTTAGGTGTTGCTCTGTGTACATGTCATTTTATAAATGACGAGCTCGGTGGCGCAGTGGTGAAACGCGCTGTTACTAGCTACTATGACACCAACGCTCGTGGGTTCGATTCCCACACAGTACAAGCATTTGTGTGCATGAACATATCTGTTTGTCTTGGTCTGGGTATTTTCTATGTGTAATAAGTATGTATTTACAAAAAAAAATGTATTTCCGTATGTTTATCAGTTGTCTAGTACCCATAACACAAGCTTCGCTTACTTTAGGCTAAATGGTGCTGTGTAATTTGTCCGAAAATATTCAATATTTTAAATATTTATCCAAATGAATATGATATTTCACCACCATATTTGGGTGAAACATCACACCATACAGTTCTAGAGTTCACTTGTATTGCTGTTTGCCCACTCTTATAACACATTCTGTCTGTCTGAACAGCTCTTAACCAAATTAAATTAAATACCGAGGTAGTCTTGGACGTGGAGAATGACTTGGGTTTCTTATAGTCGCGACAACGGGTTCCTCCGTAGTTAGAAGGTACTACTAATAGGACATTAAGGTGATACCGCAGCCAAATAACAACTCCCTAGAGGTTTGTTGTGTTCCTGCGTGTGAGTGAAGTCACCAGTAAGCTCCTATGGAATTGCTGTGTAAGCAGCAGAGGAGGCATCGCGCTAGTGATATATGTTGCGAGCGTTAATAGGCTACAGTAACTGCTTTACCGGTGGACCGTGTGATTGTATGCCTTCCGACGTTGTATAAAAAAATAATATACAAGCAGTAGCAAACCATTGCATTTATCTTATTCTGTATTTCAGGTCGAGCAGCAAGTCAAGAAGGTCAAGGTCACGCACACCATCGAGGCGACATAATCGATCTAGTTCAAAATCAAGGCGTAGGAGCCGGTCGAGACATAGATCAAGATCACGCCGAAGGTCCACATCTCGGTCGCGAATTAG
This sequence comes from Pyralis farinalis, assembly GCA_947507595.1. NCBI lineage: Eukaryota > Metazoa > Arthropoda > Insecta > Lepidoptera > Pyralidae > Pyralis > Pyralis farinalis. The sequence continues at coordinate 27,431,751 of OX382273.1, read as the reverse complement.
ATCACGCCATTCACCACGACATCGCGGCCGCAGATCCAGGTAAATACTTATAATTTATTACAAAGTCACGTTTTGAATCTCAGCAATCCAATGCCATCCCTGCCGCTAACACAGCAACACCTTAAGAGCTTACTTATAAACCCCAATCACAACACGACAACCATCATGCTTTATACGCCTAATCTATTTTAAATTTTGTACTGTGCATCAATAGTGTTTATTTTTCATTGGCAACCCCACTTATGTTTTCCCTAGAGAGACAGGAGACGTTCATAATTACATATATACATACGTATATACATACAACATATACACCATTCATTTTTGATATTCATTCACCATTCAGATATATTGGCATATGAATTCAATACTTTTCATCTATCAAATATTTAGGGTTGTATGTCAGCTTGGTTCTTTCTGCCTACCCCACAAGGGACTTGGCGTGATATTATAGAAAGGTAAATAGATTGTGGTATAAAAACATAGTGACTAGTTGCAGTTAAGAATATAATAACTGTTTTGTTCATAGATCCCCTACAGGCGTCAAGTTAGCAGATAGTGAGAAGAAACGTCTTCTAGAAGTAGCAAGACGGAATGCTATCAACATGCTCAAAAATGGCGCAGTGCCGGCGGGTGCTGCTGCCTTGCCACCGCACACACGAAATCAAGTCATGGCAGCCATACAATCTGGTGGTAAGTTATACCATAAAATAAATCCTATCGGAATTCAATGAGCGGGTTATCTTTACCACCAAGGGTCGCGGGTTCGATTCCCGCGCAGAATAAACATTTGTGCGCACGAACATATATATTTGCCTGGCCATAAATATATTAATGTTGATCAGTTGTTTAGTACTCAGTGTATCTTTGCTTAGTTTGGGGCTAGATGGTAGGTTTAACATAGTAGCATTGTGATAATTTATATTTAATTGAATAAACAAAAATGTTATAAATAGATTCTTGTTGTCAAAATAGCCTTGCCCATGGCAGGGGTGCACGATAAAAAAGAAATAAAAAAAAACATAGTAGCATTAGAGAAACGAAGAGTAATGTCCGAATAGTATTTTTTAAAAAAGCTTGTATCTGGTTCAATGAATAGCCCTGATTTGCTTGGTAAGGTATCGCTTCATGTTCCGTCAAGGTTGCCTAGATCTTCAACCAAAAAACTTCATGAAACCATACTGCCGTACTACCAATTTAAAACGACACGGTCCACTATCCAGAATGTATGCAGCATGTATGGAACATGAAATGCATATAGACTTGAATTCTACGTCTGTACCTGTCGTAATGAATGGTTTTAACTAAGTAGCTCAACCAAATTTATTAATATTATTATTCAGTGCATTTTTAACTAATAGTTTATGTGTTGTGCTCAATGCAGTACCTTCCTTGTTGTTACTTATTTAAATAAGGCAGGATGCAATTTCTACGTTTCTATAATTTGCACTTGCAACATTTCTTTTATTGTTTGTTTGTTTTGAGAATCAAAAACATTGTTCAAGATAGTTACATACATTGTTCGGCGCATTTTTCTGTGCATGCAGTGCTTTTCTTTACCCGTTGAGGCCCAGACGGTTGAATTCGCCATGCGCGTTATGGCAACAAGTATATAATGGGCCTCAATGAATTAAGTAATGAGATACTTAAATTTTATTTATAATGTATATTTGCATATATAATTGCATACTCGTTGTTGAAAAGCCAAATAAATAAATAAAATAGATAGCGCTGTATCATTATATCAGTGGCCGAAATAGAAATAATAACAAATATTTTCCAAATTACACAGCGACATCTAACCTCAATTCAAGTAAACTTTGTATGTTTTGTACTAGGTAATTAAAAGATATATTTAATTATTTTTCTTATTTTATACATTTAATATTTATACCTGTATAGTTAATACAATCGTTTATAAATTATCGTTTCACATTACCACGCTCGGTGACGCCGTAGCACTCCCTCCGAAGTTTTATTACAGCACCTGACTTAGCAGGAACAAAACAACCGTCTAGGTACTTGTTATTTTGCTGCATTTTTTCTGTGGTGGCGGTACTTTCCAAAACCGCCTCAAGAAAAGAAGGCGTAGTTTTTTTCTGTAGATCATTTTTAAAATGGTAGAGCTTACCAAGTGCAAAAGTGCAGGTGAAGTTGGCTTTGATACTTAAAATATTATTGACCTACTTGCATCTATGGAAACATCACAAGCAACTACCAGCCCATTAAGAATTTTTTAGGGACTTACAAGGGTGTCAAAAAAAGTGTGCGATTTTATAATAGTGGCTTAGATTTATTATACAACTCAATTTGTATAAACTCTTTAGGACATTAACAAACATTAAAACCCAACTATGCAACTTTAGATATTCAGTGACACTTCAAACGGGTATCGTTAATGTATTACAAATTGTATTTTGCAGTCATTTACTTATTGCAGCTCTAAGTGTTATTATAAGGTATAAGAGCTTATACAGCCTGAATATACAGCTTGTAGCATAACAGTGACCTTAAATACAGCCTGTTATGCTACTTGCGACAAAACATGGCCGATACCACTGCATTAAACGGATATTAATATCAAGTATTATAAGGTCTATCGTATTAAAAACCCTGTAAAATTAAAATTCGAAAATCAATATAAAAGTTATTTCCGACACGTATATTTCTATAATAATTAATGCGTGGTCAAATCTGTACTTAGGCTTATTATAAATTTTTGAAATTGATATTTATTTTACATATTTGATACTCAAGCATTATAATTTAATGGTATGGTATCAGGGTGCGACTGCGTGCATACTTGCTTATATTTTTAGATGTTAGGCATTAGTTTTTGTTTTACATACAACGTCGGAAGCGAACCAAGCATACGTACCACCTGATATTAAGTGGCTATTGTATAGTCTATGAACGCTCGTTGTTCAAGAAGCATCGCTCGTATATTACCATCCCCGTTGCTAACCCAGCAGCTCCCTAAATACTTCTGGTTTACTCAGATCACAATGTTCTCAAGAACACGGCAACCACCAAAGATCAGCTATTTGCGTCTGTAGTCATCTTAGAAGTGGATACACTTCCCAGTTTGCCTGCGCCCTTCAATGCACCCTACCCTTCTTTCGTCAGAGCTTAGTTTATGAATTAGCAGGGTGGACCTTGTTTCGGATAACGTTGGCTTTGACTCTAAACATGACAGTAAGTCACTTACATCCCTAAAAGAAGTTTAAAAGTAGTACACAGATTCTATACCAGTCAAAAATGCCTTATAAATGATACGCTTATGGTTACATGAATACATACATATAATCACGCCTCTATCCCGTAGGGGTAGGCAGAAACCACTTCTTTCCACTTGCTACGATCCTTACATACTTGTTTCGCTTCGTCCACTCTCATTATTCCCAAATATAATATTAATGTAACATATAATACTTTGGTTTATTATCGGAAGCTGGCACACATACAACATTGACATACTGCGCATGTATAAGTGATAAAGAATGTCAATCACTGTCACACACATATGATCTGCAGCGTGCGAGAAAGACTGAGGGACTTTTCACGATGCGTACACAGTATTCACAGACACTACACAATCGCAATAAGTCAATATCATACGTGCCAGGTTTCGATAACCGACCTGCAATGTAACTGCATTATGTATTGTTCAATAGGTAAATCGGTCGATGAGTTGACGGACTTCTGTAAGCACCTGTCCAAAAAGGAAGCATTGGGTGAATTATCGTCTGTGTCGTCCCACGATGATGATATGAGCGAGAATGAAGACACGCTTGCATTCCATCATCCGTTCCTTGTCAAAGAAAAGGCCCCTATTGTTATGAACATAAGGGTGAGTTGATTCCATTATTTGCCATTGTGGAAAAATTTGTATGTTAATGAAAAACTTAATTAGCCTATAAGATTACCTGCCTATGTGTTCAGATAGGAATTTCTTTATGCTATATCGAGTGAAAGGTTATTGTATGCACTTGGCTGCTGTTGATGTTGAACAATGTATTATGTTATAAAAGATGATCGAATAGGTTAACGTTACCGTTTTTAGGTTAGGTCACATGCCTTTCGGAAAATAATTTCTTGGGCATGCTGGTTTCCTCACTACGTCTTCCTTCATCGAGCAACTGAGTTATATTTAGTTTTTGAAAACTAGAATTTAGTGTACGTATGTATGGATTGTTTACAAGCGTTCGACCCCTAATGGATAAGAAAAACGGGATCACGCTAGGGAGAAGAATTCAAGAAGGAAGTATTTCCCGCGCCTTGCCACCCTCGCTGCGAGCACAGCAAGTCCTCGAGAGCTTACTGATAAAAGCGATCCCGAATCGCTACCGTTTTTCTCGCTCCTGTGTGTTTTAAGAGCGAAAGTGAAAAGTGAAATTTGTTTCTTACGTTACATATTTACGAACAGGTCGCCGTATACTAAAAGCGTGTTCGACACAGCTCATTCTAATTTTCACTAATATCATTTTTAAGGGAGGAGCGCCTCTGCCGATCAAAAGTAGTGTACTCCCCATCGCTAACAAGGAGGAGCTGCGACTTCAGTTCCCCGTGTCCTCAGGATCGCAGCACAGAGAAAAGGCGTCGGAATGGGTGCCAGTATCGCCAAAGAAAGATATGGTAAGTCGTTCATTTTTCACTGGTCTGCATATTACCATTACCTTTCTCATAGAACGTAAATTTTCGCCAAGTTTCTCTGACCGAAATCTAAAAATAGCAAGATCAGAATCAAATTAATTGCATTGTGTATTTCATTACAGCAAGTTGCAAAGTTGCATTCAAAACCACCGAAAACGGCGACGTCATCATCATCCTCTGTGACTCTTGCAGAAACTACAAGGTGAGTCATTTTGTTATATCGTACGATTGTATACTGTAGGTTGCTGAATATGTACCTACATTGTATTTTATACAATAATTGTTGTGACCAGTCAGAACCCGTTATATACGTTTTCCCATACATTTCGCGGTCATATACGACCACCCGGGGTTCGAAGGGTTAAGAGTTAGTGGGTATGGCAAAGAGTCCATAAAGATGAAATGAAGGCGGTCGAGATGCGAGCATGGCGCATAAATTGTGGCATAACGCTTGCTGGCCGCGTTCATAATGATGACGACATAAGAAAGGAGTCTGAAATAGTGTCGGTGTTAAGATAAGAAAAGGCATGCTCCGTTGATTCGGGCAAGTAGAAAGAATACATGATGAAAAAATAACGAAACAGATATACAATACGAAAGTGGAAGGATGTAAGAGCCGAGGCAGACCAGATTGGTCGCGTTTTTTCAGGTGATGTCAGGAGTACTACGAACCGGCGAGCGTGCGTGGAAAGAGCTATGAATGTTAAAGAAGCGACTGAGGTGTGTAAGGAACGCATTTTATGGCGCTCGGTTCTCTCTGCCTTTCCCGCAAGGGACCCGGCATGAAGATTTAGATATATTTAGATATATTTGACGCCAATATACGTGTGGGGTTATTGATTTTGCATAGACACATTATGGGTCTTCATAGTGTATTCCCGTTCCCTAATCCATTAGGATTGGCGGTGTTCGCTATCTAAGTCTAAGGATTTGGCGAAGATATTGATTTTTAAATGGAGCGACTACCGTGAGACCTCTACAACCCAGAGGGAAAACTAGATCTTTATTAAGTACGGTTATACACGTCTTTCGAAATATAATTTCATGGGTTACTCACGATGTTTCCTTCGCCGCCGATCAAATATGAACATAAATCCCAAAACACAAATTTAGTGGTATGTCATGTCACATGCCAGAATTCGAACCGGCCACGAATTGTCATACATTATAAGTAAAAATCATAAATATATTGAAGTATATTTTCAAAGTATCTATTATCAGTATACGGTTCCCTCTGCCAACCCCACAAGGGACTTGGCGTAAACATGTAGTAGTTCAAAATATCTAACAAGGTGACATTGACAACGTTGCACACCTATCAAACAAGTGATTTTTATAGCCTATTTTTATATAGATCAACACCGATAGTCTACACCACTTGGTCACCAGTAACCTCCTAAGGAGTAGCTGTATTGACAGCAGAATTGGCATCACGCGAGTGATATTTATGTGCTACGGTAACCGCTTTACATCATGTGGGCCGTGTGCTTGTATACCTGACCTAACCTAGGAAAGATCTAGTTTTCCCCTCTGGGTTGTGTCTTAATTCATTTCAACTCAATTTAAATCAGTATCTTCGCCGAACCTTAGGCTTAGGTAGCGGACCCCGCCAGTCCTAACGGTTTAAGAAACGAGAAGAACATGCGTTACGGTAACCGCTTTCCATCAGGTGAGCCGTATGCTTGTATGCCTCCTGACGTTGGATAAAAAAATAACAGTAATTTACAACAGATATTTTCAGCCTAAATTACTACTTTTAAACGACCCTATTCTATTTCCACAGGTCAGCCCCCCTGGCATTACCTGCACCCCCACCTGTCCCGGTCCCAGCGCCACCAGCAAGTGCACCAACATACATGAAGAGCTTCACTACTGGAAGTCGTAAGTAACGACTTCGGTCTACGTACGACATGCATAAACCAATGAAACACTTCTGCGCTAAACTACAACGTTTTTATGAGCGCAGAATGCCTTCATTCAGCGCTCATAAAAACGTTGTAGTTTAACGCCTAAATATCTCAGCGATTCAAACCTACTGACCAATGGGGATATTTTAACTACTAAGCCGAAAAGTTCTTTAAGAGAGGTAGGGCGCATTAAAAAGCAGCTCGTCTGGGGAAGTACCTCCACCTTACAGAAAACCGCAGCCAAATAACAACTCCTTAGGAGGGTAGTTGTGTTCCTGCGTTTGAGTGAGGTCACCAGTAAGCTCCCAAGGAGTTGCTGTGTAAGCAGCAGAGGAGGAGTCGCGCGACTGATAATAATATATCGCAAGCGTTAATATGCTACGGTACTCGCCTTACATCAGGTGGGCCGTATGCTTGTGTGCCTCCAGACATGGTATAAAAAAAAAGTGCCGCAATGTTGTCCGCGAACTAGCCAATAGGAGGTGCGCGCACGCACTCCTCTCCCCAACCCGTAGCGGCGAATTGAATTACTATGCAAAATCGGTCATTGGTTTTCCACAGGTTATTTCCTTCATGACTACATGTTATAATTGAACATGAATATATATATATATATATATTTACAAGTTACTGGAATAGTTACAGGGTTTTCATGTTCGAAGGACAAACTAAGAACCCTGGCAAAGATGACTCTGATGACACTTGGCTCTAACTCCTAAAGGAAAAATTAAATAGATTGTTTGGAATGATGGGCCAAAACAGAGTGTTTTTATACAGCATCGGGATTGCTATGAGCATAAAGCCCTCTTGATGTAAAGCGGTTACCGTAGCCTATGAACGCTTGCAACACATTTTTTTAGGCTGTTTTGATGCGCCCCTACTAAATAAATTATTTTTGTAGAAGTTTATTTATTTTCTCGCTTTTTTTTTAATCAACATTATATTAACCCCAGCAGAAATGGTAAGCAGAATTGCTTGACTCTTATTATCGACATCTTCGTTTATGGCTCATCCAATCAAATAACTTTCGTTTTGGCTGCCGTCCCCACCTCAACGGCTGACTTAATAACTTGACGGTTTTCATTGTTTTTGAAATTAGAAAAGAATAAATAACATAACCCATGCAAAACTAAAAATAGTACATTATTCTCGATTCTCTCTGATTACCCGCAAGGAAATTGGTGTGAAAATATCGTTAAAAAGTAGATAAAAACAATTCGCAATATAGTTTGGAAACGATGACAGTTGTTGCAAGATGAACTAATACAGAACAAAGCACCACAGAACCATATCAGAGCGAGGCTTAACTCTCGCTTGACGGATTTTACATGTTACTTTTTAATGAAAATGGTGATTGTATTTTTTCTTTATTTCAGAGCTGAATTCAGTGCCAGCTCTGCCCGCGCCAGGACCACAAGCATATCCGCCAGGACTGGAACCACCGAAAATAGTGAGTGCTATGTTTTTTATTAGGTTTATATGCGCCTTTTTACACATCTTCGTTGATATCTGGATGGTTTGGCTTGTTTTTAGTCTAGTATTCGTACCAAAAACATAAAACGTATGTTCCAATCACAAATACTGTTATAACTTCTTTTTAGCTCCGTAGATTAAAAAAAAATTGAGATAATTACAAAAAATATAATGTTGCTGATGTTTCTAACTAGCACATTTTATTTTAAGTTATCGATTCGAGATTATAGTTCCGGTGAAGTTGGTGTAAAGGGAAAATGTATTTATTCTAGCTAGCTCATCCACAAACAAATTTTAGTTATGCCGTGCAAGTGACACACGACCTTTGTTTTTGTTTTTTAAATGGCATTTGCACAATACTAGAGAGGTAGGGTGCATCAAAACAGCCCATCTGGGAAACCTTACAGAAAACCGTAGCCAAATAACAACTCTCTAGACGGTTGTTGTATTCCCGCGTGTGAGTCACCGGTAAGCTCCTAAGGAGTTGCTGTTTTAGCAGCAGAGGTACCATCGCACCAGTGATACTTGATGTACTGCAAACGTTCATAGGCTACGGTAACCACTTTATATCAGGTAGGCCGTATGCTTCAATGCCTCCAGACGTTGTATCAAAAAAAACAACGCCTTTTTTGCTTTTGCAAACTAGCTGCTGCCCGCGATGGTATTTGTTAGTTTAAACAACGTCGGAAGGCATACAAGCATACGACCCACCTGATGTAACGCGATTACCGTAGACTATGAGCGTGTAATTAACAAACGACAAATGGCTCGCGTGTTATCATCCTCAAAACCTCAGCATGATACATTTGCAAGAGATATGCAAACACACTAATTGAATGAGTAATGCAGCCGTACTCTATGGAAGAATCTTTTTAGTGATTGCACGTGGATATAGACCAAGGGGAATATTTGATCACTTAAGTTATTTTTACAATGAGCCTCAACAAGATACCATATTTATCAGATGTATAAACATTTGCGTTCCCAAAGTCTTCTTCAAACTGATCTTAAATCTATTTCCCCATTGTAACAAGGTAGCTTTTTTTTTTTTAATAAATGCTTTACAATGGAAGCCATTGAGTTTTCAAAAAATCCAAGCAATAATAATGTAATTAATTTCGAAAGAGGATATCTTTAGTTCTCTAATAGTACATAGGGTTAATCCATTCAAAAAAAGCAATGTTGAAATAATTTAAAATAATTAATTTCAAATGGTATCTTATACGATTACAATTTACTTCTAATGAATGTGGATAAGTCTCTCAAACTTTTTATCGATACATTGTTTTTTACAACAATTTTTAACAAAATACCTGACGCCTAACAGAGCTACCATTTAATAAATTTAAAATACTGTTTCGTAAATGGCTTCTGGAGAGAACATTTTACTCGGTTGAAGAATTTTTAAATTTTAATTGATATATGAATTAAGTCTAGAGACGAACAAAAATATTTGCATGCTATTTATTTTACATAGCTAAATAGGAGATTTACCCCTGTATATTCCATCTGCATTATTGTACCCTATTTTTATGCAAATAAATTATTTGAATTTGAATTTATTAAGTGTTACTTAGTAAAAATAAAAAAGATTTAAGGTATCCTATATGCTAAAACTGTTGGCACAATCTATCCAAAGTGTGGAATCTTATGCAATGTGAGGATGTCAATAATTGGGTGGGTGCCTACGTATGGACAAATTACTGTATATATTTTGATATTGACTACTCACTCCGTCTTCTCATGAACGATCCATATAAACCCTTTAATAAATATCTATGGTAAGGAATGATAATAGACGTTTTTTTTCAGGATGTTGCGTCGATAGTGTCTCAAAAAATAGCAATGATTCGAAGGGAACAAGAGCAAAATGAAATGTCCACCACACAAGGCGTAAGTTACTCACATTTAAGAACAATTTTATAAATTAAAATCTTTGGTTTTTTTTTATTGGGGGAAACATAGATAAAAATATCTATGTTTTCCCACAATAAAATAGCATTACTAACACGGCCTTTTTTTATACTACGTGCTGAAGGCATACAAGCATACGGCCCACCTGATGTAAAGCTGTTACCGTAGCCTATCAACGCTTGTAATACATTAAGTATCACTTGCGCGATGCCTACTCTGCTGTTAACACAGCAAATCCTTAGGAGTCTGCTAGTGATCTCACTCATATGCAGGAACACAACTAGCCTCTACAGAGTTATTTGACTGCGGTTTTCTGTGAGGTGAAATAACTTCCCCAGATGGTCTGCTTTGATGCGCCCTACCTCACGTCAAAGCGTAACGTACGTGACACTAGTTAGCGTTACTTAAAATGACTATCCGATTTTTTTAACAGTTTGGCTGGTCATCAAAGAATTCCACGCTGGGCCAGTTTACAGGATCTACCGGAGCTAACATATTAACACCAAAAGAATTGGCAAGTGGCGCCCAAGCGTGGGCTAAAAAGGTATTTATCTCTTTAAGGTTTTTACAGAGTAAATTTACCATATTTTGAAAAATATCACCAAAATTAGTATACATTCTTTATTTATCACAACAGACATTGATATATCACTATTGTGATAATAAAAGAATATTGTAGGTCAAAGTATATATGTTAAAGTACCAAACAAAACGTGGCTATAGTGCTGTACCGTTTTGTGCTAATATGTAATATTTTATGTATTTTTTTATGTAAACTTTAAGGATATCAAGGTTTATAATAATTATTACACATATATTATTATTTATTATTGTAGTTGTTTCTCGAGACTGTCCGTCTTATCTGTTGTAACCTATATCTCGATAAGAGAAATTATACAATGTATGAAAAAGCCATTAGAAAGGGGGCGATGGTACTTATAAAATGGGTATTTATTCGAAAGCGTGTGTCAGATTTCAACAGATCCGTCGCTTTTGTGTATGAAATGATTTTTCTTTTGAAATTTCTATGTCGGCCCCTGAGTAATATTTTTCATATTATGATAATCATCCCGTTTTGATACGGGCATGCTTTTTATACACATTATATACTATATAGTTAATTGATGTTTAAACATATTGCCAAGTTTTCGCGTTGGGTACCCCGATATGGTTCTCGAATTGGGAGGCCTACGGACTAACCTGAAGACGATTGCGGCGATATAGCCCCTATTGTGAGAATATGTAGAAAGCCTTGCGTTTGATATATATCTTAAATATGATCTAATACTATAAACTAAATAACAAGGGTATTTATATGAATATACAACAAAGAGATTCTTACTATTAGGAAGTCGTTTAGATGCACGTTCTGAGAGGACGTGTTATGCTGACATTACTATTAATTAATATAATCAATATTATTTCCTTATTCCTAGCATGTTTATACTCTATATCTACGATAGTGATCCCCATAGATATTCCCCCTTTGGAAGAAATATGATGAGTTACATTTGTTGACAGTATAAGTAGATACTACACCGACGGTAGGCGAGACTTGCGTTCAAATTTGGTAATTTCGCTTTGTTTGTCAATACGTGCGTGATTTCTTGTCAGTATTACCTTCCTCGTTCATCAAAAATGCTGGCTTCAAGCGATCTATCGACGCGTACGGTTCTGTACCATCACGTTGTATGGTAAAAACTTTTTCCGAACTTTTGATTATTAAATATGGTCTGAGTGAGACTGAGACGTAAGCTATCGCATGATACTCCTTTTTGGCGGCTTTGTATTTATCAGGAAGTGTGCGGGTGCGAGCACATACTGGCGGTCCATTCGTGATAATAGGTGCTGTACTGTGTGCTTTAGGAGTGTCTTCAGTGATGAGAGCCTAGTAGTCTTCGTATTTTTCCAAAAGTTGCCTTACGGGTTCAGGTAATAAAGAGTCGATGGAGCTGGACGGGCATTTGTTTTGATTAAATCCAATTAAAGGTCCAAATGAAAGGACGTCGTAGACCCAAATACAATGTTAAAGTACATTCCCCGTATGTGTCAATTATAGTTCCATTGGCTGCGTATAATTTGAACTCGCTAGCGCTTTCCTTGTTTTGCTCTAGAAATAACAGATATATTCACCAAAAATTTGTAACCGCTATTGGAATCCGTAATGGTTAGTCGACTCGACGGACAAATGACACAGAGTTGCGCCTCATTCTATGCCAACTCTAGTTTCCTATTTGTTGTCCTTCGTTCCTCCAGGCACACGGTTGATGGCATTTATGCGCTTTATTTTTGTATTTAAAATTATCATAACATAATTCGTTATTATGGTTTCGTGTTGCTGATTGATGGCGCGAGTTTGACCTAGTTCTACCAATCGGCGGTCGCCTGAAAGTGCAGCGTCTGTCGAAAAATTGGCGCGAGCGCTCTAACTGCATCGATGCTAATTGTGATGATAATTGCGTGATTAAATTTATGTCAGCTGCTCCTGTGGTGGTGGCTCGGTGGGTCCTGTTGAACCTGATGTTCTCGTTTATACGGTCGGCCATTTCACTCAACTTGTCTGTTTAGGCCCTAACGGGTAATAATTGATACTTCGATACTGTCGACTGTAATTTGGTATATTTAAAATGAGGTATTAAACCGATAAGTACAACGACCGGTGCCTGGCGTGTCGTTCGGCTGAGTGTAGCGGCGACGCGGACCAAGTACCGAGGAATCCGCACGACGCCACCCCGCAGGCTGCGTGCAATAGTGATGCACCGACATGTCTAAGGTCAAATTCTCTGTGACTGCCAAAACGGTGGTAACCGATGGTGGAAGTCGCCTAAATAACAACCGGATGGTTACTCATTAATTGGGCCAGGACCTGCCTCTTTCATTCCGCGTAGCAATTGTGAGGGTTTCTGATCTCCCAGATAAATCTCTAAGAGTAATTTGTGGAACCGTCTGTGCTCACTTTCTTCATAACAGTTTATGAGCCTATCTTTTATGGTGGCGTATTTGTTCTCTAGCTGCGGATCTTTCAACAAATCCCTAACCTGATGTAACACCTCTTTAGGTAATTTCGATACCGCGGCATTGAACTTATATTCGTCGCCTTGTTTTTGAGGAGCAACGATGGCCTCAAACTGCGCGAACCATAACCGTGGCGAATCCATCCAGAAATACGGAAGTCGCTTGGCAATGGTTATTGACCCAACCACGTCAGTGCACGAATAAAAAGATTGATCATTTCCCGAACCGAATGCCTTGCTGCCGCTTGAATTCTCAACCGGTGAGACTCGCTTGTGGGAGGCCGGTGGAATTGTGCAGTTGGTTGCCAGGTATAGAATGTCGTTCTTCTGGAGGTCTTCTCGTTGATTCTCATTGGTGCCGGATCAGATCACGTCGGGGTCACCACTGTAGCGATATAGCCACTATTGTGGGAATATGTAGAAAACGAAACTTGTGGTTATATATCTATAAATATATCATTTTATATAAAGATATATATATATATATCTTTAATATGATTTGTTACTATAAACTAAATAACAAGGGTATTTGTACGACTATATAACGAAGAGATTGTTACTATTAGGAAGTGGTTTAGATTCGCGTTCTGAGAGAACGTGTTATGTCATTACTATTAATTAATATAATATAATCAATATTATTTCTTTATTCCTAGCTTTAAGGTAGGTGCATATCTACGATAGTGATCCCCATAACGATCAGATCGATTTTTTATTCCGAATATCGATTTTTTACATTAATGGCAATCTTAACATCCATTTTCGATTCGTAATCTTCAGTGTCACTGTCACCTTAACTAAAAATACACAAGCCAAGAACCCGATTTGAATTTCGTTCAACGTCAAAAATTCGATCTGAATCGTCTTTACATTAGGCGGTAGGCCCTCTGGTATCCTCAAGATGTTGGTGACCAGAGTCTTATAACGTCTGATTAGACTGCACGGCCGTTATTTTGGATCGAATCGGGTACCTGCAGGTACCCTACACACCTATGTCTTTGAGTAGAGAAACTAAATTGTATAACTTTGGCTTTTGATTATTATTTTCAAATGTAGCTAATAGATTTTGAGATAAAGTTGTGCTTCATAGTTACGTGACTTACTTCGTAATAGGTAGAACAACATACATGAATATTTTTAATACCAAATGGTAGGTCGCCAGCACAGAACCGAATTGGACAGTACCGTTCTTATTACAATGTGTCCCCGTTTTTATCTATTTATTCAACATAGGTACGTAAGTATATTACAAAAAAAGTTTCGTTGCGCCTATCCAAGTTTTTAATATCAAAGCACTTTCAACAATGAGAGATAGGTATGTACGCTCTCATTGTTGAAACTGTACACATCACCGATAGTTATCCTGAACTGTGGGAGCCACTATAACGCCATCTAGTAGTAACAAGGTGAACTTCAATTATTCCCCTAATAAACAAAAAAAGCCAAACCCACAGGGGCGGAACGAGCGGGAAAGCGGCAGCGATCTGGGGCGGGTTTTTTTTGTAACATTTGTGTTGGTATGCAGTTTGTCACACAAAAAGCGGGCACAATTCGGCACGGTGCGATCACTTTTTGAATATTACAAAAAAAAATCCGTCCCAGTTCGCTGCGCTTTCCCGTATTTCCCGCTCCTGTGGGTTTTGACTTTTACATGTACTTTGATGGTGGTCAGTCAAACAGATTTTTGAGTCAACCTCAGATAATACCGGTAAATAAAATTTTGTCGTGCCACACGAATGTGTCATATTTTTACATTAATAGAGGATTTCAGTAAAAACAAGCATAAAAAAATGTTGGCCAAGAATTTTATTCTTTGAACAATTACCTCCTAAATAAATCAAGGATGTGAAAAAGTTTTATTATGAATTTACGATCTAAGATTTTCTAATACATTTTGCTCTTAGTTGGTCTTATTATAGAAACTAACACGTTACTGCCTAGGTGGGATTTGAAGTGACGACTCCTCGGTTACCCCTCAACTCCACTACTCAGAGTAGTCTTGTATATTCAAGTGCCATCTAAGCAGGAGGCACCTTTCTATTTATTCACCAGCTAAATATTCTTCTTTATATTGTTAATAGTATTTTTATCTGCTTATATTTTGAATATAAATTATACTTAGTACAAATACGTATAGCATGTTAATGCCAACTGTTTTGTCTGGTACCTTAAGTCTCTCGCAATAACTTTTATTTCAGCTCAAAACGCCGCGCGGGATCCATACACTGTCGACGTATGCGGCCACGGGTCGGAACTTATAATACCAATGTATTATACTTTCTGACCTCTTTATATAACATTGTGGTGGTGACAACAACATTTGGTAGTTTTACAACTGAAACTCTTTTATGTATGACCGCCTGAGCGATAAATATCGTGACGATGGCCTGTAATTATTGGCTACATCTTCGTCTATCGCGGTCGTGCGCGAGTCGTCGATGATACGCTGGTGCACGTTATCGTAGATTCCCGCACGCACAGGCAAAATCGATGCTTCGACTCTGATTAAAAATACATATGCTAATGGTAATAAAGTACATTTTCCGGTATCACTAAATTTCTCTCTATGCTCCTCTCGGGCCGCGCTGATATTGATTTTTAAGCGCGAAAGTTTTGTTTACTATCATTTTGTATTATGTTCAGTATGCAAAACACTGATTTACTCAACAGTTATGACGGTCTCTGCAATTCGAACCTTGGCTCGTTTTGACAAGCATTAAGTACTTAGTGGTTTTTATCATAAAAAAAAACTTATCGGTTAATATGATTACCATATTGTTGTTTAATATTACGTGGGGATTATTATATGCGATAAGCCATTCTTATCATGTCGATGACGATGTCTATTCAAAATTAGGTTATGTGATATGAAGTACTTCTAATAGGCATGACTTGTTTTATACGAAGGTCATGTCCAAGAGCAAGGTTATTCAAGGTTACTAACGTATGTTTCGAAGGTCGTTCTAGAAACAGTGATCTCATAGCCCGTGCACGTATGCCCTAAGAATGTGGTGATATTTCGCTTGTTGTACATGGAATTCAGACAAAAAGTAATAATAGTAGACTTTGTCATATTTAGACTGACTAGGTTTGTCCTATTCAAAATTAGTAATTAATATTGATTAACGAAGAAATGCTAAAAATGGTATTTTTATCGGTATCGGTTATTGCATTTACAGAATAGTAGCTAGCTATTCTGTGGTAATTGAAACTTTAAATATATATAATATATATATTTAAAGTTTCAATTACCAGTGAACAGTGATCGACTAGCGGATCAAGAACTGGCCTCAACAAGTTCGAAAAAGAAAAGAGTGACGTCTCAAACTACTAGGCTGCTATGCCCTTATATTAATACGTATACTTAGTGGATAGATGAAACCTACCGTGGTTTTGAAAGAAAAAAAAACCTAGAAGGAATCGTCACAAACCTTAGTAGTTCTCTTCAATTGGAAACTTCTAATAAATACTTAACTATAAACAGGTTAATTATTAAAATTATATGGCGTAGCATCGTAATTAATTTCGAATTGGGGTAGTCAAATTTTAGAACTTAGCTTATTGAGATTTAAATATATATATAACTTCACGCTAAATCCCTTGCGGGGTAGGCAGGGAGAACCGAGCGCCAGATGATTCGATCCTTACAAACCCACTCGCTTATCTGATTTGAGATTTAAATAATTGACAAATTCTATATCGAAGAAAGCAACAACGTGGTTTTAAATGGATTTAAGAAAGTTGTATATTTCTACAGTTATTGAGAATTATGGAGGGACCAAAGTAGTGATATACGAATTGGCCGATATGTTTCGAATAGGGTAGGCGAGAAAGATACTAAATTCTATGGCGATGTAAACTCAACCTCGTTATGTTTGCGAAATCATGAGGTTCCTCACTTGTATCACTATAAAGGTAGACTTTACATTGACATAACATTAGTCTGTTCGCTGCCTCTCCGTCGATCTGCGCTATTTAATAGTTTGTCGGCAAAGGTTAAATAACGTAGTAGTACCGGCCCCGCTGAATTCATATTAAAATTATGATGTTAATTTTTTAGAATTGTCAGATCCCTAACGTGCAAGGATTTCCCACTTCTGCCGTAGAATATAAAGCTGTCGCGCACAAATGTTGTTGCCACCATTACGTCGTACCCGTTATTCGCATATCGTGTAAAGAGGGAACTTGTGCAGTTCGCTCCTTACACTACTTGTTCTGGCATACTTGTAATGGTAATTCCCATGCCATGCCATGGCATGACAATCATCATTACCTAACTTGGCATACAAATATTCAGCATTCCCCTTGTTTATTATGACTGACAGTTTTTTCTTGTTCACACAAATATTACATGGGTAGATTAACCTAATATGCAATATTTAACTCACAAACACGCCTAAGCAGATAAATAAAATACACCCGCGGTATTTGCGTTATGTATTTAATAATCGAAAATCATACTCATTATTTAACAATTATGTTTTATGATTATTATTTCAAACTTTTTTTATTATTAGTCAGTCCAATTTTTGTATTTAAAAAGCCTGGCGTTTCTCTGAGCCTTTCGTAATATTATAATGAAAATGTAATAATAAAACATGTTCCCTGCTTATGTAACAAAGTTTCAGAAGCATAGAATGAAATTTTGTGGCTCGTAGAAAAGCATGGCTTCTATGGGGAATTCGTGAATATTTGTTGCAGCTTTTAAGTGATATGGAGCGCGTACTACGTTACCCCGTGGTCGGCCGATGATAGGGGCTATATACACAATAATGAGGTAAGTATATCCACGGGATGGGACCCAGCAACGGAAGAACATAAATATCCACTTCATTTTTTTTGTTTCGTTCTACATACATAAAATCGAAAGATAATTCTGATATTCCCAACATTATCTATGTTAGCACTTGATTGTGTGAAGGAAACCACAATCGTGTTTCATCAATTGAGGTTCGAGAATCGCAAATGACTCCCATTCCATTTGATGTTTGTGATGACAATTTTGAATATTTTTTTATACATCTAAAGTTTTAATTCCATAGGGATTTACTTAATAATTTTATCTTATCTTACTCCCGTGTAATAAGTTTTTACTACTTCATAACTAAGAATCATACTCTATTAAATATTAGATTTTATGAATACGCATACATTTTTCATCGCACGTTGAAATGGGGCATTCTCTTTAAAGTTTACATTTCCAATGTGTACTTTAAATTGATTCATCAATCTCTCTCTTTCTCATTTGTACTTGAGGAAAGTACCATGCGTTAGAAAGAGACAAAAATTAATATTGTTGACACTGTATAACTACACCGCGGCACAATATTGGTTTAGGGAATTGCTACTATATCTGTAACATAGTATATCTAGAAACATTCCCTTTTTTTGATAATTGATTTAAATTTAAAAGGTTTAATTATTTTTTTACTTTGGGTACTTTGAGATCACGATTTGCGTATTATTCTCAGTGTTATCTAAATAGGATTACTAATAATAGGAAAGTCAGTCATCTTTGTTAAAAAAAAGCCATAATAATATTTTTTTTGCCATGCTTTAATACCACTGTTTCACCTATTTTGTATGTATATAGGACCAACTCGTACGCGCTGCTCCTGTGGAGGGCGGAATGGGAATGCATCTATTGCAGAAAATGGGTTGGACACCAGGTCAGGGTTTAGGCAAAGAAGGTACTGGAACCCTTCAGCCTTTACTCCTGGAGGTCAAGTTGGACACTAGGGGGCTACAGTCCAAAGAAGAAGTCAGTAGCAGGCCCGGTAAAGGCGTAAGTAGATTTTTTATAAGTACAGTGGGTTAAAATTACGCTTGTAAGTTTTTTTTATATAGATATTTCTATGAAGAAAATTAAACGGTCTGTTCGATAAATTATATAGAATTATGACAACTTACTCTGACCCCAGTAAAGTACAAATAGTATTATTAAAACTGGCCAAGTGCGAGTCAAACTGACAGACTATTTTTTATTTGTTTTTTTTTATACTACGTGAGGAGACCTACAAGCATACGCCCACCTGATGTAAAGCGGATACCGTAGCCTATTAACACTTCAGATAAGTATGATTACGCGATGCCTCCTCTGCTGCTGACACAGCAACTCCTTGGGAGCTTACTGGTGACCTAACTCACACGCAGGAACACAACAACCCTCTAGGGAGTTATTATTTTTTTTGTGAGCTTTGTTGCTCCCTACCTCTCTTAAAACGTCCAGACCAAGACAAACAGACATGTTCATGCACACAAATGTTTGCCTAGGGTGGGAATCGAACCCACGAGCGTTGGTGTCAAAGCCGCGTCATTCACGACTGAGCCACCGAGCTCGTCAAAAATTAAGTATTTGTCTTTATGGCAGACCTAGTAAATGACACTTTGTTAAAATTATTTTTTATTTGTATCTACTTATTACAATTGAAACAACAGCTTTGCGACAGAAAAACGGACGAACAACAGCTAAGCCTTAGTCTCGTCGAACCTCTTTGGGTACGGACACCTAATTAAAAGCATCGTTTATCTTGTAGCCTATGGCTACAATATAAACGATTGTATGTTGTATATAATTGATTAATTTACAATACAAAATTTAAAAATATATCTCAGGAATCATTAAGACTATTTTCAACAAAAATAGCTTCAAGTAAGAATAAATAAAAAGAGAAATAGGGCATAGATGGATTCTTTATACAAAAAATCGAACAAATGTTACACCACTTCTTCACTTACGTCCTCAATTTAATACTACAATAATATATATATATATATATATGTTTTGTTCTGGATTGAAACAGAGAGTAAATAATTTTCTTCGTTACTGTAGCTTTAGTCCATCACGATATTTTGTGTATGGGAGAAACTTATTTAGTATTATTGTTTAAGTTAGAGAATCGCTATAGAAGTGATTTTTTTTTTATTTGTTCCCAAGCGAAATTTTGCTCAGAAGTACCGTTATTTATATATATAATTATAATTAGTCTTCTATTACTTAGTATCTCGTCTAGTTTTCATTTAAATAGATTCTATTGTATCTGAATAAATTCGTGTAACCGTTTCTAAATCGCAGATTATAAAGTACCATTTTTAATATTAAACGACGAGCTCGGTGGCGTAGTCATGATGCACTAGGGGTTCGATTCCCACACAAGACAAACTCCTCTGTTAAAATGTGACCTAATAATTATTTATATAGGTGTGCCTTTAAAAAAAAACGATTTTTTGGTAGCGAAAATTTATTGATTGTCGTTGATAATCGATTCTTTTTTTTAAATAATCGATTATGTTTTAATCGCTATCGCGTCTGTATATCGCCCCCAGCTTATTGTCTACGATTTACGGGGTCATTTTTAGGTACAGTACGCTTCTTTCAATTTATTTATTTTTCGGTTTCCTCTATGTTTCATTTTAGATGAAACCACATCGGCCTGGACGTGGTCGAGGCCCTGCACCTCTGGTGGCTGGCGGGAAGCACCCAGTCTCTTTACTCGGAGAATATTGTTCGAAGCAGAAACTTGGCCCGCCGGAATACAACCTTTGTTTCGAATGTGGACCTGATCATAAGAAAAATTTCCTTTTCAAGGTCAGCTGTGTGGTAAATATTGAGTAGTATATTATTTTGCACTTATTTGCAATTAATATGTCACTTCGTGAGTGTATAAGTAAGTGGCCCTTATCTGCAGAACTAAAGCTAACAAGTGGTAGATCCATAAAGAATCTAATGAAATAACTTATGGAACCCCGATGACACGATTTTGCGTAGTAAATAAATTCACGCCTATGGGTCGGGGGGTAAAGTAGAACGCGCAGCCACGGTGGTTACTTATCGCTTATTGGTTAAAATATCCTCTCATTGGCCAGTAGGATCGAATCACAGTTTAGATGTTTAGCGTCTAAATATTCGAGCGAATCTAGCCAATGGATTTAGCGACACTATGTTTTGATGCGTGAGCCTTCACGCGTACAAACGGTTTATTAGTTTGTAGATAGATCATACTAATTACCAAATGAAGTCGAGAATATCTAAGTAGCTGACCATCTGGCTGCTGATGTACCTACAGAAGACCGCAGCGACGTAACAACACCAAGGAGGGTCATTGTGTTCTCGCAAATGAGTGAGTTTACCAAGTGTGTTCCTGGTTGTGAGTGAGGTCACCAGGAAGCTCCTAAGTAGTAGCTGTGTTAGCAGCAGAGGTGGCATCACGAGTGACAGTGTATTGCAAGCGATTATAGGTTTCGGTAACCGCTTTATATCAGGTGGGCCGCATGCTTTTTGCCTCCCGATGTTGTATAAAAAAATGCTGAGATGTAGGAATGATTTGTATGATGACCTTGATATTTTTTTGAAGTTGGTCCCATTATAAAAATGATCGTATTAATAAATAGAATTACTCCTTTCGGTTTTATATATCTTGTATAACCCTGTATACAAAGGCCAAAATGTGAACTCAAAAGTGAAACAACGTCGACCGTAACCTGTCTATGGATAGTTTTATTTAACACGAGCTCTATTGAAGCGCACATTAAGCTATCGTTTTTTTTACTGTTGTCGATTAATGACAGTCATTAAGTCTAGTCAGTGGCATTTAAGCGGCTTGGAAACACTAGCCTCTATCAACCTATCACATACGAAGTAGAATTATTTCCTCTGCCTACCCTGCAAGGGATTATGCACGAAGATAAAAAAATACAACTGTTAAAAAAAGATGCAGCGGGACTCTCCTATTGATGCAGAAACCAAAGAAGTAATTTTAAAAATGTAGCTTATGTTGTGCACACTGCAAGCCAAATCTACTGAACAGATATTGATTAAATTTTACACAGCGATAGCTTATATCCCTGGCAACTGGCTGCTTGGAAATTTGTAGAAATTGTAAAACGAAACTCCACGTAGGCAGTAGCTAAAATCTCAAGGGCAGGTACTAGGAAATCAACATTATATCAAATATAACATGTATCAATTTTGTTTCACAGGTAAAAATAGGTGGCGTTGAATACCAGCCAGCGGTGGCCAGCGCCAATAAAAAGCAAGCGAAAGCTGACGCTGCACAGTTGGCACTCCAAAAACTTGGCATCACCACCTAGAATATAACAATACTGTTCATCACCTGTATAACATTTCAACTTATGCCTATAAGATAACTGTATAAAGTAAATATATTTAAGAATTGGGACAAATTGTTTTTGTTTATTAACATTAGCAACTCTATCCCCCATCCATGGTCCTGGCTTGACGTGACATTGTACGAAGTCATAAAATGTTTCTCTTTCAATCATTTCCCTGCGACCTTCGGTTACGGAGATCTGGCCGGGCTAGACTTCCCGAGATGTTTTCACTTTGAGTTTGAATTATATGTAATTGGAGCATTATTAAAAAAACATCTTTACCATTATCTATAAAAACGGCAAAAAAAAACACATTTGTTGTATGGGAGCACCCTTAAATATTTGTTTTATTTTAAGTTAATTATTTATATTTAAAATGAATACATAACTAAATATTCTGTGAATATTTCAAGCGTCTAACTGCTGCCGTTATCAATATCGAGCAAAAAATCACGTTTGTTGTATGGGAGCCCCCTTAAATATTTATTTTATTGTTTTTTAGTATTTGTTGTTATAGCGGCAACATAAGTACATCATTTGTGAAAAATTCAACTGTCTAACTATCACGGTTCATGAGATACAGCCTGGTGAAAGACGGACGGACATCGGAGTCTCAGTAATAGGTTTTACCCTTTGGGTACGGAACCCTAAAAAGACAAACCCATAACAAAATGTTTCGCATTCAAGGATTTCTCTACGACCTTCTTCAGTTACAGATATCAGATCTGACGTGTAGCGCGGCAGATCATTTTTGAACTATTCTACGAGTATAACAAATTCAATGATTGGTATTTTCGGTCATAACGAATTCTAAACAAAATCTTGAGATAGGAGGCCCAGCCAAACGACC
The DNA here is from genome assembly GCA_947507595.1 of Pyralis farinalis. NCBI lineage: Eukaryota > Metazoa > Arthropoda > Insecta > Lepidoptera > Pyralidae > Pyralis > Pyralis farinalis. Next base: position 27,408,829 of record OX382273.1, on the reverse strand, counting down.
ATGATGCCAGAGGTTCTGTCAATTGTTTTATTTCACAATACCTGAATAGTTTTTATAGTCAAGTGAATTAATGATACGTAGGCTATAGCTCCTTGCACAATAGGAATATCCCTCGCGGATAGCTAGCAACTCCCGATAATGTAAGCTAGAGTCTTAGTACAGTAAAAATTATCCTCACGAGCTGTCCCTAAGATTGTCTACTCAAGTGTTCCAGAAAGTGTGTGCCGCGGCACACTGATGTACCGTGGTTGTTAGCGGATGTGCCGCAATAAATGATCAGCTTGTCAGAAAGTAAAAAAGATAATACCTACACATAGGTGAGAGTTATGAGCTTACCAATACTTTTTATGCTTAAAGAATTTATTTTCATAAAAGATTGCAACAATCCACTTACATGAGAACAGAATTACTAAAAAGGTACACAACACAAAAGGTACTTAACTAGAAAGCCGTCACCGTATTTAAATATAGGTAGATCATATATATATTAATTTCTAATTTCCCAACTTTTGATAGCGTATGCTCGGTTAAAGAGGCTCACATTTCTTGTTAAACATAATTTTCCTAATAAATTGATTTTAATAACAAATAAATATTAAATAACAATTTTATTTTCTTTCGTACGGCACACCTAAAATTAATACACCCAAAAATTTTGAAGAACACTAATTCTACATAAATGATTTCATTGGATAACCTGCTCACCTGAACAATCTGTTGCCATAAATAAAACTAGTTGATAAGCGTAATATACAATTTATTTAAACAATAACAATCTAAGACATAGCTTCTAGTACAATATATTCGCAAATGCTATTGTATTTTACGAAAAATGTAGAAACACGTGTAATCAAATTTATAAAATGTCTACTATGCATTGACTGTGATGTGCATATCAATCACTTCGTAGCCAACCCTATTCTATAATCATCCTCGTCAATCTACCATCACAGATCTGTTCCCGTAGCCCATTTAAAAGCGGTGATTACTCCTTTTTGGCTGTACCTTGCTGTTTAATTCTATAGTCTGACAGGGCTGCCTTTATAGCATCTTCAGCAAGCACTGTAAGAAAAAAAATATTTAATAAAATATAACATTGGTGGTACAAAATACGCATTTATTTTAGTATACTGTCAGTTGAGTGTGAGTAAAGGTCGGGGACTCTAATCTGTTGAGCTCAAATGTATGAGTTACGTTTGACATACTGTAGGAGCAGGGCAGTATTCGATTATTTTTATTATATTGATTGCCACCTGCTTGTAAAACATAATACATATGTGATTAGATTTATTTTCAGAACTGCCAAAGTTGTAAAGGGAACTGTGTCCATATTTCAAAAGCTCTTAAATCAAATTGCAATAGCTAAAAATATGGAAAAAAAAAGGACAACGCACAAAAATGTATGGAACCTGGTACAACCATTCAATATCAATGACATGGATCTTTTCAATGGTAACAACAAGTCCAATGGCAGATTCTTCCATCCATTGTCCCTTTAATGTTATGTACATCATTGTAACTGATGTTTTTTTAGATGATGTTGTTATTTCTTAATAAAATGAGAAGAAAACATGTAGGATGATTTAATTCTCTTCTTTTTCAGTTGTAGTAGGCAATATATAAAGTAAACATGCCATGCCATCTATTACTAATATAACATACAAATATTTACGTGCTCTGCTCTTAGATGTACATATTTTCATGAGTTGTCTATGATTACATCATTTATAAAGTAAATATAGTTCTATTAGAAATACCTAACCAAGGATAAATATGTTCAATTTGTCTCCTCTACCTACTTGTCAAATAGGCATAGGAGCAGAGTCACTGTACAATAGATTTCGGTGATTTAAATACACTATTTTAATCATTGTTCATTAGGTGATTGCCAGATTATTTCTATATACTAGACACTTACTAGAACAATGTAACTTGACTGGAGGCAAAGATAATTCCTTAGCTATATCTGTGTTCTTTAAACTCAAAGCTTCATCCACTGTTTTCCCCTTCACCCACTCGGTAGCCAAAGAGCTGGATGCGATGGCAGAACCACATCCAAATGTCTTGAATTTTGCATCAATGATCTTTCCGTTATCATCCACCTTTATTTGCAGTTTCATTACATCTCCACAAGCTGGAGCCCCAACTAAACCAGTGCCGACATTCTTATCTTTTTTATCCATTGAGCCAACATTACGAGGGTTCTCATAGTGATCAATGACCTAAAAATAAACATGTATTATATAAAACATTAGTATTATTTTTCACATATGATTTATGCAGCTAAATAATGGAGGAAGTAAGTCTGAGGAGCTTGTTGCAGCAGCGGTTATTAATGCAACTTTGACACGCATGTGAGTTCAATTCCCACACAAGACAAACATTTGTGTGCGTGTTGTCCTGGTCTGGGTGTTTCAAGACAGTTAAGGTGCATCAAAGCGGCCTGTTTGGTCAACTATCTCCACCTAACAGAAAACCATAGCCAAATAACAACACTCTGGAGGGTTGTTGTGTTCCTGCGTGTGAGTGAGGTCACCAGTAAGCTCCTAAGGAGTTGCAGCAGAGATGGCATCGCGCAAGTGATATTCGATGTATTACAAGTACACAAGTGAACCATATGCTTGTATGTCTCCTTACGTTTTATAAAAAAAGGGAGCAGTAATGAAGTACATAACTTCATTCTGCTGATATTTTAGTATCAAAACTCAGGAAAGAAATGGAGTAACACGATAAAGAAGACGTAACGCTATGAGTTTTGTTCAAGCATTGGGCCCATTACCCAAGTAGTCCCTGATTTGAATCCTTGTATGTACCGCTAAATTTATAATATATTTTTCAGATTGATGTATAATATTAGGGTGTTAGAATTATTATTTTTTTATTCTAACTTTAACTACTGCGGGAAAGTTGTTACCCACTAGCATGATATCAGATGTGTAAATACTTTTAAATTATGAAAATGTTTCATATTGGCCCAAGTCTTTTGAAATTTTGTGAATAATCGTAAAACCAGCCACTGGGAAACTAACTATTATGGATAAATAAAAAGCACTAAATCTATGTTTATTATATTTTAATCATAGTTTTTAATCACCATATTCATAAGAACTATATGACATTACAAAAAATACATAATAGTCAATCATAAAAAAAATATGAAAATATGCAAAATGAAGGTTCACATTATTTTAAAATCTTTTTTGGTATTGAAAAATAGCATGATTTTTCAAGATTCCAGTCTTGTTTTTATAAATCCATGCCTTTGAAATGATCCACCAATGCTGCAGCTGACTCAATCACTAATTTGGCACACCTCTCTGTGGCTTGAGTCAATATCTATTTGTTGTGCATCACTTATGCACCTAATAGTGATGAAAAAATCATGAAGAAACATGTGTTAAAAATATATATTTCAAAAGACATCTGATCTAAAAGAAAGGTTTGGTTTTCTATACTGTGGAAATCTGATGGTTACTCCATTTCAAAAATCAGTGACTTCTCCAATTCCTTGGGATTAGATTAGATAGCAGAGCTCGTCAATTTTAATGGATTAGGAAACAGGATAATGCAAGGAAAAAGACTTCATATATCTTTTTTAAATTGGTTATTTTATATATTGTGAGATTATATCAGCAAGCATGATACTTCACCTGATAATTTTCAGTGTCAAACTTAAGTATTGTTTTCGTTTTTTTTTTCTAGAATGTTCTAGTGTTTATAATTGTAATCGCCTTCCACCACTGAAAATGTATCCTTTAAATTTTTTATGTAGGAATTTATTGATCTCACAAAGATATATTAAAATAGTTACATGACGTTGTGGGTTTCTGAAATAATATTAACAAATAGTATCACAGTCACCTGGTGGGGGACTATTGCACAACTTTAAAAAAAATGTCATTGTTCACCAGTAGTCTTAATAATTCAAAAATTGTGTCGTTGACTACCATTGGAGGACAATACACATCTTTCTGTGTCAACTGGGTGATGGATAATGGGAAAAAAACCTTTACGTGAAACATTTGCCATTATGTTTAACATTCTCTCTTAAATCCATTAACAGTAATGTCTTCCTACATTAGAAGTAGATATATATAATGTTTTATTTATGGCATGACAAAATACACAGATAATTTATCACATATACCTGAAATAACACACTTTCTGACTATTACGTTAAGTCAGTCAGTGTGCCAGTAAGTAGCAATATCACTATTCTCTGTTTCTTAAAATATGTATCCATTAACGTCGCACATTTTTTTTTGGATTTATATTTATTGAAACCGGCATTTAATATGCAAGCCGGAGAGACCTCTGTTTTTACGTAATTGAAATGAAAGTGATCTGAGACAGAGATTCAGTCTCTGGTAGTAATATTCAACTGTAGTTGTAGTCAATATTTAGCTCATAGTAGAAACTTAATGATCACTTTAATAAATAATGAACTTTACCTACGTCGTAATTAGAAACTGCGTTGTACGAGACTAAATCAATAAACTTGACATTGGAAAAATACTTACGTTCGCGTGATAAGATGAGGTTTGGATAGCTCCTAAGCTGTTAATATTTTTTAAGCTAACACACCTGCGCACATTTGAAGCTAAAAAAGCCATTTTTATTGTGAAACAATATAAATTATCTTATGAAATTCAATTTGTATTTATGATATGAGTACCAATGACTACAATTACATATGACAATGAATGACATTCGTGTAGTGTTGCCAATGCATATACGAATTTATCGCTGAAAGTGATCCAAAAATCCTCTACATTTCTGAAAATTATTTTATATTTTTTTACATCTAAACTATAAACGTTACCTAAAAGGAGCAACGATGTAATTGCCAATCAATTACAATATCGTCTGTGTGGAAGTGAAACTAGTTCACAATTTCATGGGGTTTATCTTGTTCACGCGGAATCCTCATTATTTTTTTCTAATAAAAGTAGCCTAAGTTACTCCTTATAACATTAGCTATATATAGCATTAAATAGAAAGAGAGTACTACGAAAGAGAACGCACTCTGTATGACGATATTGAGCGATTAGTAATTACTCTTGAGGATAATGGTGTTGAAGGTGGGAATTTTATTTAAGTTGTCTTTGGTCATGTCGTTTTAATTGGTTCAATATGTGAGTGACAGGAAAAATGGTGCTGTTTTGTTAATATGTGAAATGGATTTGGTTTAGTGTTTTGAAAGATTTTATAATAAAAAATATATAATAAACGTAAAATTAAAAATAAAACTAAAAATAGTAGTAGTAGGAGTACCTGTGATTACGACGAATGATTTTTCGAATTAAAATATATTTTTTTACAATATATATAGAAGCGTACAGTCGATCAGGGTAACTTAAGCCTTCAATATAAAATTGGCCCAAAATTTCAAATGCATATTATAGATTTTTTTTTTGCTATGATTTTATGTATTTCAAACTAGATTTGTAAACATGGATTCTAATATATCTTCGTAAATGCTCAGAATCTGCCAAATAATTGACATCTATCATTGTTGAGACGTCAGTTGCTTTTTTCTGTGGTGTGAATAGAGAGGTTTGTTACGAAAGCGCCAAAAAGTTGTCTGCTGTGTTGTCATTTAAATACTTAAGGAGGCAAGTGTTATTTTAAAGTGTCTCATATGTGTCTATCCATTATTTCTTCCAAAAATTACGAGAGTTAATTAGCTAATTCCCATGATATTGCCATAAATGTTGAACAGGTAAATTATTAGCGGTGAATAAGGGTAACTTGAGCCCGGGCCAAATTTCAAAATTCTCTAAATATTGGGAGGAGATATATTCGATAAGTGTGAAGAAAGGGCAGATGAAGGAGACATAACACATGAAGAAGAATGTGGTTTGGATATAGCACAGGAGGATTTATTTTCTATAGAGACATACGAAGTACATGACGGTAGACTGGAATTTCAGATGATTGGTGATAATGTGATAAAGGCCGTGGCTCAGTTTTGCATAATGAATGATACAAATATCATACGAATGCTGAATGACACTAATATTCAAAGAAAGAAAGGTATTTTATCATATAAGACGACTTCCTGGCCATGAAATGGAATGGAAATTTTTCAAAGATTAACCCTATGATATGTAGGATTAAATAAAATTCTAATTATTTTGATACTTTTTTCATTGTCTTAGCTATATGGAAAGTCAGTAAATAAGTTAAAAACGCATTGTTGACCAAAAAAAAAGGTTGAATAAAAACATTTTCCTATGGCAACAATTTATTTACCCATTTTAGTACTAATAAATGAAAACGAATGTATACATAATTATTGTCTATGGCTCTCAGCTGTAGTTTTTATTAGTGATGTGCCAACTCGGAAAAAACAAAACTCGATTTAACCCGAGTTAAAATTCACGTAACTCGGGTTGAACTCGAGTTAACTGGATGAAACAGCTGATTTAAAAAATAAATACTAATTTATTCATAAATAGTTTATATTCTCTTATTTCACGGCTTTAATCCCGGTCATTTGATAGGCGTGCGCAGGGATATGAATCGAACGCGTAGAGGGCCCTTCTAAAAGAATGATGTAATGTATTATACCAGCTGTGACCTGCTCTGAGGGATATCAATGGGAGGATATACCAACGAACAGGTCACAGCAGGTATTGGAACTATTGCAAATGTGTCGGAAATAATTGGGCTATTGAAATGAGATCTGGAGGGATAGGTTATATTATTATTATGTATAGCATTAATAGTTAAACAAAATTGGAACAGACAAATGATATTTTTATCTGTTTCAATTGTTTATTTTTTTTCTATTATTTATTTATAATGTATTGGGAGAGTTATACCAACTAAAGTAATAAAGAGAACATAAAACACGAAAATCTACAACAATAACCGGCAGTTTAAAGTTAACCTCAAATCTACATAAATGTGACACTTGTTTGTTATGAATGAGTCTCAAATGATCGGCAAACTTCGCTCCATGTCGGTTTCATTCGGTTTTCGAACTCGAGTTTGAAAGAATTTTACTCGAGTAGTTTCGAGTTAAGCCCAACTCGAGTTAGTTACTCGAGTCGACCATCACTAGTTTTTATGGTAAATATGCAGGCCAATGTTAGCAAAATGCTTTAAATAAAATAAAATAAGCAAAAACAACCTACAATTGGGACCTGGGCCAATCCAAGCCCGACTCACTATCTAACATTGGCCCAGTGGTTAAATGGATTTTTTGAAACTATTTTCCTAGAGATTATTGGTAAATGAGTGAATTTTTTAGAAGTAGGCTACATAAAGCCACCATAATAAGCGTATCTTTTGAATTAACGTATTATTTTAAACATTGGTCTAACTTTTTATGTGCAAACTGGGCCAAAGATAGCCAGATTGACTGTACGTAACACGTATGTAACGCACTCAACCAAAAACGCTAAGTTCGATTAATTTATCTATCTACGCCTCAGAGGAGGTATATACCAAAGAAATATCTTTGGTATATACTTCCTCTGAGAGCTACGCCTGCCTGACCGTAGTCGAATCTGTCATCAATTGTCAAATATTGACGGACTTTGCCAATATTTGACAGACTAAATGACACTTCTGCGTACGTTTAAAAACATGATTCATTAAAATTTAAGCGATAAATTAGATAATACTATTAATCGTGTGTGCACTAAAGTGATTAGAGTTACTTTCAAATGTGCTAAAATATTATTCACATTTTTGTCGATATTATAATCTACGATACAACGTGCCATACTTTCATAAAATAAATGTGGTTTCCGAACGCCATGTCTAACTAAGTTAATCTCTGGCTCTGTGTTCTGTACCTAAGTACACAAACGCAGCAGTTTAATGCGCAGTCATGACAATCGGCTTTAGAGCTATTTCGAAGCTTGTTGTGCCTGTTGCCGGTAACATAGTTTATTTATCACGCGTACAACTTAGTACTTTGTAAGTATTATTTAAAAATATAGAAAGTAGCTATGGAATTTTTGTTATGCAATTATCTTGTTCGTTTGTACGATAAATACAATGCAATAACATTTTCAGTGTTTGTACAGTCGTGTACATTATAGTCATTTGATGCGTTTGTAGAAATTTTACAAACTTATATATGTTATCTAAGTAGTTTATTATTTAATGTACCTTAAATGTTATAATATGGTGTTCTGCCATGTTTAAATAAATAAATGTTACACAATATTTAGCAATTTTATCACAAATCGATGTTTCATCATTTAGTTAATGTAGATACTACTTAGCTATAATATATAAGTGTTATGTACGTAACAGTTTTTATATACGATATGATAACTATCGATCGTCTATTTTATTTTGTTTTAGGAAAATGGCTGCAGCGAATAACCCCGATTACAAGGCCGCTACATCAATTCACGAATTTACCGTGAAAAATGTAAAGGGGGAAGAAGTCAAATTAGATGTGTATAAAGGTCATGTTTGTATTATTGTGAATGTTGCATCGCAGTGTGGACTCACTGCCAACAATTACAAACAACTTAATGAGCTGTATGACCAATATGCCGAGAGCAAAGGTGAGCTTGATTTTATAATAATATGTTTTTACTGCCATTGTCTTTTTATCTAAATAGTTTGGTAGTTTATGTCAGTCCCAAACTATTGTAGTTATAAGTGCCTAATTGGTCTCACTAGTTATTGACTATATCATTAACTGGTAGATAATGATATTGAGCGTGTACATCTAAATGCTCTGATGATACTATTCTGTCTGTGACAGTTACCATTTCTATAACTTCTAATAAGAAATTATCAGACCTGACAAACATCCTCCCAAAAACAAAAATCCAAGATTCTGAATCTATTGAATCCAATTGTGAATCTAAACCATCCAGGAACCCACCTGACACACATAAAAAATCATCTAAATCAGTCAATCATTATGTCGTGAGACTAGTGTAAAGGAAACATAGGTTTTCAAACTTACAAATTGGTACACTGAGGTCAAGTCTCTTTTATATGTCTTAATAAGGTGTGAATAATCTCCTGCAAAGGAGTATGCTTAATAACCTTTTTATTGAACAACAGTAAAATGCAAGCTCTTCTTTGTCCAGTTCACTCATTTTCAACGAGAATAATATTTTGACAACAGAAACTCAATAATAACAGAATATGAAAATGGAACACAATTATAAAACTCAAACAAATCGACAACTTTAGCAAAAGAAAATTCAGAAATAGCAAAAATGGGTCTGCCACAGAAATAAAAAATGGCAATGACCTAAAATGGCAAATATAATCCAGATAAATGTAAAGTTGCAACATTCATACATTGTGTGTTGACGGTTCCTGGATATTTCTTAAAGAAAAGAAAACTTTGTGTAAATTTACTTCTTTTTTCAACAATCAACTATCTACTTCGACCGAGTTTGTTCAGTTTCACAATTCTCTTGATGATAATTATGCACCAGTATGAAGATGCTATATGGAACCTATCTTTCTCGGCGGTTGTCGGTTCTATGAACTTGGTTTGTAGGAAGTCTATGGATGCATGAGGATTGAGAGGAATGGGTCTCTGGAAAACCTATATTCAGCAGTGAACAAATATGTGCTGAAATAATGATATGAACTTACATTATGACAATTTTATTGTACCACTTGGTAACAAAGTTATATATAACACAAATAGAAATTCTATTTATCTATAACTTCACGTCACATGAAAGCAGAGACTACCGAGCGCCACATGACTCAATTTACACACCTCACTCGCTTCTTTAACATTCATTCTCTTCTCACACACGCTCACCAGTTTCTAAGGCTCCTCAAAAAAACAATCAATTTGGTCATGGTATCAAAGTTTTGACCTTCCTCAGTTCTTACATCCATCTACTTTCGCATTGTATATCTGTATTGTAATTCTTTCTTCCTACATTCTTTCTATATGTCCGAAACAACAAATAGAAATTCCCATTGGTCATATGAACAATTTACTGAAAATAAGTACATCTATTAACAGTCAGATTTTGCTGTAATATTAGGGGTTAAAGTATGAAATTGCTGATTTGTACTAAAAAATTAAGATTCGTTTTTTCTAAGATGTAACATATTTATTTAATCAAAATATTTACCCTCATTATATATATACATTACCGCCATTTAATCAGAAGTATACTTATGCCTTGGCGTAGAAAATTGTCCAAATCACGAAAAAAATGGTAGTCCGTTGGAACAAGGTCTGGCAAGTACGGAGGATGACGTATGGTTTCTGACTGCAACTCTTGTAGAGTTACAAAGGATTCTCGTGCAGTGTGAGATCTTGTGTTATCATGGAGCAATAAAATATAGTTATAAACCCCATGAAGAGACCACTAAACAGTTACCATTACCATTTTATTGGTAAGCTTTGCTTTAGGGCACTATTGCGGCGTTTGACCTGCAGTCAGCCATTGCATTTTTCGCTTACGGCAGACACCAGTTTTCGTTACATGTCACAATTCAATCCAATATTTCTTCATTTCACACGTTTATTTCAGCAGATCAGTCAAATCATGAAGCACCCATTTTTCATATTTTTTTATCTTATTGATTTGATGCAAATGAGTCAATATTGTAGGTAAGGTAATGATAAACCATACCGCTAATTCCTGGGTAGTTTGACTCAGATCGGTTTCCACCATCTCCTTCAATTCAGCGTTATTCACATGCGGGGTTCGTTCTTCAAGTCAAAGTTTCCATTACGAAAGTGTTTAAACCAAAAACGCACTGTGCGTTCATTAGCAGTCTCCTCTCCAAATGCAGCATTGAAAAAAGCAAGTCTGTCACCTATCTTGAGCTAGTTCTCAACTCATCTCAGCTAGATCTCAGATCAGCATGTGTCAAACTTTATCATATCAACAATCGGAATTTGGCAAAGTGCATTTAAAAGCAACAATTCCATAATAAAATAAACAAATTAATATTGCCAATATTCCTAAATAAACCAATGTTAGCTGCACTTGAAGAAGTAAGATGTTCATATGCTTTGTGTTGCACTAGTGTAGTGTGTAGACACTACTAGGCAGAAGTTTAGCGTTAAACTGTTTAACATATCACTTCAACCAAATAATTTCCATCGGATGAGTCGTATATTAAAATAGGTATGCCATTAATATACGTCATGTCTATGTAAGTATGTTTACGTTGAGGTGCCACTTTTCGCATAGTAAACGAAACAAACCTATTTAGTAGCAAATAAATATTCATCTCTAACATTCACTGTTCTGAGATGGCACCTCAATCAAGTGCGTGCTTATTACAAAACTCATGATAGTATGTCCTATAAAATTTCCAACTTTACTACTAAATAAGCGTATTATTTTCTTTACAGTGCGCTAATGGAGCCTTAATCTAAACATACTTATCTAAACTTGCACTGTGTTATATTCCCCCTTTTTATACAACGTGGGAAGGAATACAAGCATACGGCCCACCTGATGTAATGTGGTTACCGTAGCCTGTATATTAAGTATCGCTCGCGCCACTTACTGATGACCTCACTCACTCTCAGTAACACAATAACCCTCTAGAGAGTTGTTTTTCTTTGCTCCTGTTTTCTGTGAGGTGGAGGTACTTTCCCAGACGGGCTGCTTTGATGTGCCCTACCTCTGTTAAAAACACCCAGTACAAGACAAACAGATATGTTCGTGCACACAAGTTTATGTTCTGTGTGGGAATCGAACTCACAGGCGTTGATGTCAAAGTAGCATTGCTAACTAATCCGCCACTGAGCTCGTCAAATACCGTACTACCCGATTTTCTAATTAGATTTCTCTTTAAGGTCTACGTATTTTGGCATTCCCCTGCAACCAGTTTGCAGGCCAAGAACCTGGTAATTCTGAAGAAATCGTTTGCTTTATGAACGAGCGCAAAGTGAAGTTTGATATGTTTGAAAAAATCGATGTCAATGGCGACTCGACTAATCCATTGTGGAAATTTTTAAAGGTGAGTCACGAGTGTTATAATTAAACACCTGTTTGCTAATTCTACTAAATAACCGCAACTGCGCATCCGCTGACTGTGTGTCGATATGCGTGCATTTTGACGTTTCATTATATACCTCCGTACCTGACATAAAATGGTTACCGTGGCCTATGAACGCGCCACAGGAAGTATCGCTCGCGCGATTCCATCCTCGCTGCTAACACAGCACTCCTTAGTAGCTTACCGGTTAGTCTCACTCACTTGCAGGAACACAACAGCTCTCCAGGGATTTGTTATTGGGCTACATTATTGTCAATCCGATATATAATTTTCAAAACGACGCTACAATAAAAACAAATGACATTAAAAAGCGTAAATTACAGTTCGTAATTTTTTATTTTCGTAACCGGTTTTCTTATTTTTTTATTACAAGTGGCTAGTTCCAGGAACATTTAGTATCACACACGTATCTAATGGTTCGTTCATTTAGATTTCGGCCTTAGGCGAGCTAAAATAATTAAATTAGTACAATTATTGCATTAATTACTTTAGCTCTGGTTTCGAAATTTATACTAATAATGCCGGCAAAGGAAAACAGTTCTTCAGAGCACTCGCCATGGTCATGGCGGTAAAATACGCTTAGAGAGCCTATGTTGATTGATAAAATGTTTGAAAACTACACATGCCTCGCCTGGGATTATAATTACTAGACTCGTATTATATAGCAAACCTCGACTAGTGGTAACAACATGTCTGGACTGAGGAAGTACCTCCATCTCACAGAAAACCGCAGCCAATAACAACTCCCTAGAGGGTTGTTGTGTTTCTTCGTGTGAGTGAGGTCACCAGTAAGCTCCCAAGGAGTTGCTGTGCAAGCAGCAGAGGAGGCATCGCGCGAGTGATACTTAATATATCGCAAATCGGTAATAGGCTACGGTACCCGCTTTACATCAGGTGGGCCGTATGCTTGTATTCCTCCCGACGTAGTATAAAAAAAACAATGGTTTCAGTGAATGGAAAAAAATGTGAGGGCTATACTTTGGAAAGCAATAATGTCTGGTTTTATTTATCAGAATCTATAAACTTTCAGAATCACTTTAAGTATTCTTGGCTTCTCTTTTTCGAATTAATAAGTAGTATGTCTAACATTCATACTAACATAATTATCATAGTTGGTCGCACAAGAAAAAAATACTTATCTGCCTATCTATGATTGAAGACCATGTTGTTTCTGTAAGTCACTCGGTACCTAATTGAAGATTACTTATTGAAGTGTTTGATAAAAGATAAAACGAATTCATCACGATAGGTTTTAATGGTGAGTAATGCTTATGGAAAAGTAGCAGGTGTATCGATCAGCGCGACCTTACCCACAATGACACGCATTTATTTCCAATGCTTTTTTTTTTCTTTAAAATCGATAGTTGAAGCATTACTGTCGCATTGTTTCATATAACGACATGATTACTAAAATATTTTATATCAGTTTTTGGCGCATACTTTATAGCATTTTTTTATACTACGTCAGGAGGCATACAAGCATACGGCCCACCTGATGTAAAGCGGGTACCGTAGCCTATTAACGCTACGAGCTTACTGGTGACCTCACTCACACGCAGTAACACAATAACCCTCTAGGGAGTTTTCTGTGAGGTGAAGGTACTTCCCCAGACGGGCTGCTTTGATGCCCTACCTACCTCTCTTGTGTCGCGCTTAAAGAGGTATACTCGCAATGTATGCCTAAATATGCTAAGTACCACACCAACCCGTACACATCCCACTCTCCGAAGTACGGAGAAGTCGTAGATAGGTAAACCCATCCATAAAGTCGTAGATAGGTAAACCCATCCATAGAGATTTCTTAAGAGAGGTAAGGCGTATCAAAGCAGCCTGTCTGGGGAAGTAGGAAGAAGTTCCTCCAACTCACAGAAAACCGCAGCCAAATAATAATTCCCTAGAGGGTTGTTTTGTTCCTGCGTGTGAACAAGGTGTATCAGTAAGCTCCTTAGGAGTTTCTGTGTCAGCAGCAGAGGTGGCATCACACATATTTATTTATTATTAAAATCAATGTAATATGAAAAGATGTTGAATATGAATTGTCTTCTTTTTTTATACAACTTCGGGAGGCATAGGCAAGTATACGAGCCACTTGATGTTAAGCGGTTACCGTAGCCTATGAACACTTGCAATACATTAAGTATTACTCGCACGATTGCACCTCTGCTGCTGCTAACACAGCAACTCCTTAGGAGCTTACTCTTCATCCCGATCAAGACAGACATGTTCATGCACACAAATGTTTGCCTTGTGTGGGAATCGAACCCACGAGCTTTGATGTCAATGTAACGTAACAGCGAGTTTTGCCACTGCGCAACCGAACTCGTCAAAAGAGAGCTCTCTTCTGCTTAGCATTATCCCATTTCCTAATTCATTAGGACTGGCGGGGTCCGCTACTTAAGCCCAAAGATTTGACGAAGATATTGATTTTTATGTGGAGCGATTGCCGTAAGAACTCCACAATCCAGATGGAAAACCAGACCTTTCTTAGGTCACGCCACACGTCTTTAAAATATATTCTTGGACGTGCGGATTTCCTCACGATGTTTTCCTTCACCGCCTAACAAGTGATAATTAACCAGTTGAGAATGCGCTAGCTTGCATTGCCAGAGGAACACCTGGCTCGTCAATTATACAACAATTCCATTTTCTTTTTAAATTTGTCGGCTATTTTGACCATGTTCCTTAAGAGATAGGAACGGTGTTCCTGAACATTCCTATTCCACTTTTTTATGCTGAATCCGAATCTGAAGTCAAAATTCGAATATTAGAAAAAAAGCGACAGACAAACGCACACACAGCCAAACATAGATTTCATATAGGAACGGTGGGCCTGAAAATATTTTCATAAATTCAAAAACACGAAGTTAGTGGTACATGCCAGGATTTGAACCGGGAATATGCTATCACTGTTCAATGAAATGTAATCTGCTTAACTGAGCATAAACCATCAAAACTTGAAGCAATAGTTAATAAGTTAACCAATAGGCATCATCTTCTTAACACGCCAGCTAACGACCGCGGCACACATTTACGGAACCCCGATGTAAGCTACGAGAAAGGGGACCCGTAAACAAATACATCTTACTTAATGGTTGCTTGTTTACAATTTGCAGCATAAGCAAGGAGGCACTCTAGGCAACTTCATCAAATGGAACTTCACGAAATTCATCGTCGATAAGAATGGAGTACCAGTCGAAAGGCACGGACCAAACACCGACCCCTTGGATTTGGTCAAGTCCTTGGAGAAGTATTGGTGAATACAGCAAGGAATATACGTTTATAATTGAAATAACTATGTATAAAAGGGCATTCATAGCAAGGAGTGTGTGTCACTGTTTTTAATTATCATTAAAAGCACTTTGGATGACTGATGATAGCTTTAGAAATATCACAAAAAACGCATTTCACGAAATGTCTATGTTATAATTATTGTTATTCTAATAATGTATACCTATCTCAAATCTATGCATTTGTCTATTATTTCACTAAGACACCGTATAATCCTATGTCGTAAGATATATTTAATATTGTATTATTACCCCTCTCTGCAATTTGTATATTTGTTAACTTACATGCATTAATGCTATTTTCTTATCAACTATTGTTCTCTTTGGTATTGTTAAAGACTGCTAAATTACGCAATAGGTCAGTCTGTGATAAGTACACATATTAATAATAAACATATTATTTTTAATGTCATTTCTCCAATGTTTTTCGGTTAATCTAATAGAGGTAGTTTTAAAATATATGGGCTGTTGTATTATACTATAAAATCATTATTCTGAATTACGTGTTTTTTTTTAATTTCCGTTTTGAGATCATGAAGGGCCTATGAAGACCTGATGGTACGATTTTGCGTAGTAAATACATTTATTGCAACGGGTCGGGGCAATTCGGGGGTAATATTGGCAAGTTCACGGATAAAAATCGGGTCACTTATCGACTTATTGATTAAAATATTCTTCCATTGAATATGTAGGCTCGAATAATGTAGGTTCGAATCGCTGAGGTATTTAAGCACTAAAACATTTTGGGGAGTGAGAGGGGCCTTCGTGCGCTATCAAGTAGTTTATTTGTGTTTTAGACGCAGGTGGTAAACTAAACACCAATAATATCCCACTTGTGTACAACTAGTACACAACTGCTTTATGGCAACTAGGTAGCTTGTGAATGGTGTATTGCATTCGAAACATTCTTATTCTACTATTATTACTAACTAAAAACTCGAGTCTGAGGGGAGTCTAAATTTGTCAACTCAACTTAATTTTGTGTGCTTGTTTGACTAAAACGTTCACAAGTCCAGAGTCGAGTCGAACACGAGTCATCGAAGCACGGACTCGAGTCGAAAAGGAACTCGAGTCGCAAACCACTCGAGTTCTGAACAATACTCGCGTTCGAAAACCAGACTTGAAGCAACTTCTTCTAAACAAACTGTCGAGTACGACAAGCAGAGTTTAAATTTACTCATCTATTATTTCCTACGCGTTCGTCTGAGCATATATTTCCTATGCAATCTTTTAACCTTTAGTTACTACTGGAGTGATGTTCAAAGGATAGCCGTAGTCATGTGCCACTTTGTCCTAAAGATTATGTATGATAGTTTCCTATTGTTGGAATGTATTTTTTATGAGTTATGGTAGGACCACTGCTATCCTTTAAACATCACTATGAATATGTATTAAATACATTGAAAATATATTACGTGTAAATTGTTTATTTGTTAGACGATAAAATATTATAGATAGTTTGTATATATATATATGAAATGTGCTAATTAAGCCCTGCAAGCTCACATAGCATCATTCATATGTAGGGTTCCGTACCCAAAGGGTAAAATGGACCCTATTACTGGGACTCCGCTGTCCGTCCGTCTGTCACCAGGCTGTATCTCATGAACTGTGATAGTTAGACAGTTGAAATTTTCACACATGATGTATTTCTGTTGCCGCTATAACAACAAATACTAAAAAATAGAATAAAATAAATATTTAAATGGGCTCCCGTACAACAAACGTGATTTTTTGCTCGTTTTTGCTCGATATTGATAACGGCAACATGTAGACGCTTGAAATATTCACAGAATATATAGTTATATATTCACTTTAAAAATAAATAATTAAATTAAAATAAACCAAATATTTAAGAGGGGCTCCCGTCTAACAAACGTGATTTTTTTGCCGTTTTTATGGTACGGAACCCTTGTGCGCGAGTCCGACTCGCACTTGGCCGGTTTTTTTACTGTATGACTACGCTTCAACGATACTTCATTTGTCAAATTATGATAAGTGGTTTAGAACTTATGAGGGAACAGATGAATACATACAAACATACATACCGGTCAAACATATATACCCTCCGTAGACGGGAATAAAGCTCGTTTGTCAGCTTAATATGAAAAAATACTAACCATAACTGAAAACAGGAAATCAGTTCAATAATCTGTAGAATTCACCTGCTATGTTTTTGGTTCAATTTAAAAGGTAGGTATTAGCTTCCGCCCGCTATTCCGCCTGTACAGAGTTCGGGAAAGTAGCCTTCTCCAGGCTTCCAACTACTTATCTACATACCAAATTTTATTAAAATCGGTGCAGTGGTTTATCCGTGAAAGACAAACAAACACACTTTCAGAATTATAATATTAGCTTACGTACGCGACTTCGACCGCGTGGAACTCGGGATAGTATCCTATGCCCTTCAGACCTCCAATTATCTCCATACCAAATTTCATCAAAATCGGTTCAGCTAAGCCGTGTAAGACCAAAAAACAATCAAAAACACTTTCGCACTTATAATATTTAGGTTAGAATAGAATTGGATGGGAGATGAATATAAACAACTTTTTCTATAGAATTTGATACATTTATGAAGTTCTAAGACATCACAACGAATAAATTTCCCAACAGTTTTATACACCGTGTTTGTCCACAACACCGCTAAGTAGGACTTCCAGACTCGAGCGCGACTCGTTACATTAGCAAACTCCGAGCACGCTACGACTCGAGCACGAATGTCGAACTCGAGTTCATTCGGAAACTCGACGGGCTCGTAATACATCGAGCATCAGACTCTCTGATTTTATGAGTTGAGTCTCGGAATTTGAGCAGAGTCCTAAAATTTAGATTCCCAGATTCGAGTTTTTTACATCACTAACTTTAACCCTGTCAATCACACTGGAGCACTAACGAAGACGCAGATGAAGATTCACCCTACCAAACGAGCTTTATATTTCACATAGTAAAATCCACTATATTGATATCCATATAAAATTCATATAAATTTATTAAAAAACAGCAACCATATCAATATAAAAACCGGCCAAGTGCGAGTCGGACTCGCGCACTAAGGGTTCCGTACAATTATCTACGAGTATAAAAACGGCAAAAAAATCACGTTTATTAAATGTGAACCCTCCTTAAATATTTGTTTTATTTTAATTTAATTATTTATTTTTAAAGTGAATATTAAAATTTGATACATTTATGAAGTTCTAAGACATCACAACGAATAAATTTCCCAACAGTTTTATACACCGTGTTTGTGTTTGTCCACAACACCGCTAAGTAGGACTTAACGTTTGCGATATATTAAGTATCACTCGCGCGATGCCTCCTCTGCTGCTTAAACAGCAACTCCTTCGGAGCTTACTGGTAACCTCACTCACACGCAGGAACACAACAACCCTCTAGGAAGATGTTATTTGGCTACGGTTTTCTGTGAGGTGGAGGTACTTCCCCAGACGGGCTGCTTTGATGTGCCCTACCTCTCTTAAAACATCCAGACCAAGACAAACAGACACGGTTCATGCACACACATGTTTGCATTGTGTGGGAATCGTACCCACGAGCGTTGGTGTCAAAGTCGTGTCATTCACGACTGAGCCACCGAGCACGTCAAAATTCTTCTGTTTATTGATTTTCCAGCAGAACTCCGCTCAACGCCGTTCTTACCAAAATATTTATGGAGCGTGATATTAACTTCAGATGTTAAGTGCGCAGAATTATCATCATACTCATTCAGGAGTCTTCGTCATTTATATCAGATGATAATTCTTCGTGTTCTAAAGAGTCATCCCTATCCTCATCTGTACTTTCGGGAGGCGTATTTGATTCCTCAAACCATTGCAATATACGTTGTTGCTGCTTGCCCTCTTCCATACTCTGAAAAAGGCCGGTCATACATAAATATTATATCATTATTAGAAATTGCATAAAAAATAATTTATGTAATTAAGAAGAACATCGGTATAACAGACCGATAAAAATACTTACTTTAGAAGCAGGGGCGTAGCTACCGCCGTATTTGCCGTATCAATTATACGGGGCCCCCGGGCCACGGGGGCCCCCAAAGTGTGTAAGGAAAAAGAATAAAAACTTTCTAATTTATTTTATTTTACAAATGACAAAATTCTATAAAGCAATTCCTTTTTTTCCCGCCTTAAGCGTGCGTTCAAAAGTTGGCAACACTACGTCGTTATGGCGGGCTGCGGCTGCGGGACTTCCCCGTTTTACTTACTTCATCTTCAACTCAGCGGGGAATCCCCGGGAATCCTTCATCGATATCGCGATGTACGTGTACGTTGTTGTACTTTGCATTGGATGTTAAACCACGGAGTGCAGTGCACTGTTTATTTACGCGCTTTATATAAATGTGCATTACATTGTAATTCAGTACAAACAATATTGTTCTTCTGGTTTAGCAGTATTAGTAGCGATTTGTAAAAGAAATGAGTGAAAGGAAAAGTGAT
The DNA here is from genome assembly GCA_947507595.1 of Pyralis farinalis. NCBI lineage: Eukaryota > Metazoa > Arthropoda > Insecta > Lepidoptera > Pyralidae > Pyralis > Pyralis farinalis. The sequence goes on along the minus strand of OX382273.1, from coordinate 27,389,106 downwards.
TATCCCAGCGGCGCTGAGAAAAGAAAAATTAAACAGAAAAGGGACGAGGTTATAAAAAAAGTGCCCAAAATTTCTTCATTTTTTCAGAGACAAGATACTGTGAGTGATTTAGATTGGAAAGGTAAGTACTACACTACTATCCAACCCATTTATTAGGGGCCCGTAGTGATAAACAAGGAAATCTTTTAATTTCGGTCTGTCCATCTGTCCGTCACAAAAAGTTGTCTCCCCCCTCGATTTTCACAATTATACTGTTTTTAGGGTTCCGTGCCTTGATTAAAAAAAAAACAAAATTCTAACTTATCTATAGGATCGATTTGTTTTGTTGTTTGTCTATCAGTCCGTATCGTATCGTTAATTGCGTGTTGAGAACTTCAGATGTGCAGACTCGCTTTCGGGTTCTCGTTTTGTATGGCCACTACACTACGCGCTGCGTTTAAATAGCACGCAGGTGTATAGTAATGCACGGACGGGCTGCAGGTGATTTTGTATCTACTAATAGGTACGAGCACAATCCGCGTAGAGTCTGTGTGCGTCTGAACTGAACACTCTCTAACTGTGACCCTTAGTAACGTTATTTATTTATATATAACTCTTTTTAGTTTAGTATCAAAGCATTCGTATTTATTTTTTAACAATTACTCGTTTATTTTTAGATTCTTCTGAAGCATGTTCTTCGTCACATATCCATCCGGAAATAGAAGAAAGCCAAGCACATACTTTATCGGATGTCCATCCAGAAATCGAGGAACCCCAAGTCAACGATTCTGATATATCTGCAGATAATGCAGATTGTAATATAATTTCATCAGATAGAGGAAATTTTGGTGACAATTTAACTGAATACGAACGAAAAATAATTTTTAAATTGGGTCCATTTAAACCACAAGGACCATTTCCAAAAGTTTCAGAAAATAACCGACCTTTTTCGGCTTATTATTATTCATATTTCAATCAGGCAGGCATAAAAATTATAAGACCATGGTTATGTTATTCTAACGTTTTAAACAAACCGTACTGTCACTTCTGTTGGTTATTAGCAGATCGTCAAAACAAATCGTACTCCTCTGCTTGGGTTAACGGTGTTTCGGTTAGAAGCAATTTCACACAAACTATTCGTGACCATGAAAAGTCACAGCAGCATATTAGTGCCTCACTCTCTTATAATAATTGGTTGCAAGGAAATACCATCGATACTCTATTGAAAAGTGAAATCGATAGTAAAATTACATTCTGGAGAGATGTACTGCATCGTATAATTAATGTTATAATTACTTTAGTATCTTGTAATCTACCTTTGAGGGGGCATGATTCTGATTCTGGCAATTTTATGGCAATTTCACATCTGCTATCTAACTATGATGCAACTTTAAAAGAACTTCTTCTAAAACCGAAAGGTGAAATAAATTATTTAAGCCCTACGATTCAAAACGAAATTATTAGTTTGCTTGGTACTAACGTTAGGAACAGTATTATCTCAGAAATTAAAAAAGCTCCATTTCTGACAATAATTCTGGATACAACACAAGACTTATCAAAAATTGACCAACTATCTGTAGTTTTTCGATATATCTCGGTTACAGAAACCGATTGCAGTGCTGCAGGTCTGAAAACTGTCATTTTAAATTTGACTAAAGAATATGGAATTGATTTGACTAAATGTAGAGGACAGGGATACGATGGAGCAAATGTTATGTCGGGTGTGTATGGAGGATTACAAACCCTAATAAAAGAGCATGCTCCAAATGCCGATTATGTTCATTGTGCTGCGCACGCTTTAAACTTGGTTTTGAACGATGCTGCGAGACATGTTCGTGAAGTATCGACTTTTTTCGATAATTTAGAAAAAATATATACTTTTTTTGGCAATAGTATAAAACGCTGAGCTATGCTAAGTGACGATTCATCTGAAAAATATTTGATTACCCTTAAAAAGGTATGTCCTACCAGATGGTCTTCTAGGAACGACGCTTTATTAGCAGTAAAGAAAAATTTTTTACTAATCATGAAAACTTTGTACCAACTAAATTTAATTTCAAATAAAAAAGATGAACGTGAAGAATGTAAAAGTATAATTAACATTTTAGAGAGTTTTGATTTCTTAGTGCTCGTTACATTTTTTTCTTCACTATTTGAAATTATTAATCCTGTTTCTAAAGCTCTACAGCATGAAAATAATGACTTACAGAAATCTAGTATTTTATTAAGTAATCTTTTAAATAGACTGTGCCAATTAAGAAATCAGAATTCATTTAATAGTTTGCTAAATGAATCCAAAGATTTAGCAAAAGAGTGGGGGGTAAGAACTGTTTTTAAAAACAGTAGGCGAAAGATAACGAAGCGTTTTTTTGATGAGTTATCACAAGATGAGAGAATTTCCGACCCGGAATCCTATTTCAAAGTCAATGTATACTATTGCTGTTTAGATATATTAATTTCTCAAACTAAAGAAAGATTTCAGAGCCTTTGCAACCTGAGTAGTATATTCGAAATATTACAACTGGAGAAACTCCTATCTTCTTCTAGCGAAGAGATATTAAACGCTTCCGGAAAACTGTCTGCTAAATACAGTAAAGACATCTCACTTAATCTTTGTGACCAATTAAAGGCTCTAAAAACATGCTTAAATTCTGAAATTAAAAAAAATTATTCCATTAAAGAACTCATTGAATTATTGCTAGTAAAATTCAATAGTCTTGCATCCAGGTTTCCCGAGGTAATCACAGCATGCTTTTATTCTTGACCCTTCCAGTTACAACCGCAACGGCAGAAAGAAGTTTTTCAAAATTAAAACTAATAAAAAATTACTTAAGAACTTCGATGGGACAAGAACGGCTGTCAGACATCTCACTATTGTCCATAGAGGCAGAAACTTTAGAAAAACTAAAATCATCATCAGCCATAAATGATTTAATAAATCAGTTTGCCGAAAAAAGGCAAGGAGAGTGAATATTTAAAATTCGATTTTTATTTGTAAAATGGGTAAATTATGTGATAAATAAATTTTTCTTCTCACAATATTTTTTTTCTTTTGTGAAATATCTTTACCTCCATATAAGGGCCTCCAAAAAAATTTTTATACGGGGCCCCGACAAGGCACGCTACGCCACTGTTTAGAAGGAACACCCATTAATGAGACCGGCAATAAATAGACGTCATATGGAACACGTGTGAGAGAGTGTGAGACTGCAATTAAAAAATCCGATTGTTGAAAAAACAGCCAAAACTGTGGCACAGGCAGCTTGACTGCAACGATCACCGCGTGATCATGATTAAAGTATAATAATATGGGATCGGGGGAAGAAGCAAATTGCTGCATAGTGCCGTTGTTGTAATTTTATATTGTGTCGGTCTCTTAAAGGATGTTCCCGGTTAAGGGTTAACATCTTATCACTAAGCACTAAAAGTTTACTCACAGGCAGTCGTGACGTCATGACGTCACGAGACCGTGCTCTATTGCGCCTTTAGCGTTTTGGCGGATTTTTTATTCATTTAAACTTTTGATGGTGGTTTTCATAGAAAATAGAGAATTCACAAAAAATAACAAAATCGAAAATATGTTAATTTATAATTTTAGTTATATTTTAAGCTATAATTAGCAGTTTTTAATATTTTCCTTAAAACCTGTTGTAATTTTAATATCCTATTGTAAGTACATATTTAAAGTAAATCTGACAAAAATCGTTGGAATGCTGTTGCTAAGAGGAAAATCAATATATTATTGTGTTTATATACTGTTATTATAAATTGTGCTGAGAGTTTCTTTCTTTCCAACATTTGCCTACATCTGACTCCGAAAGACTCGTGTTCGCAAGTCTTTCACTGACTAGTGGTGACGCACATACGTAGGTACTCCTTACACTTTTAAATGAACCGCCGCCTTTGTACAATATTATGTGACACTTATTATTTTGTTTTATTTGTGTGCAATAAAGAATTAACTTTCCACTTCTGAACCTTTCAGGATCTCCGAAAGTGCGTATTGCACTGACCAGTGTCTCCACTTCTTGAAAAAGCTCACAAAGCTTGCCAGGTAGTAGCAGAGTGGGAGTTCTGAAGGCTCTTATAGCTATTCTCCATCTATCTGCACCTCGCCCATCTATTAGAACCAATACTTTTCTGGTCATTCCGTCTATGTATATGTGTGAGTATCCTTGTGATTAAATAACGTGTTCGACACGAGGAGGTTTCATTTCATACATACGTCTAAAATTAACTTACCTGCACCTTAACTATTTCATTTGATCTCAATTCATCCATACAGTTCTCCGCACATGGTTATCCATTTGCGTAGTTTATATTCATATTCCTTTCCGCCAAATCCAGAAGATCCATTACGGTCTTCCAAAACCTTCTGGAGCTCCTGGGGACTGGCTCATAGGAGCATATGCTGCAACTAAAAAACTCCGTACTCCAGTTTTATTCTAATTTTAAGCCAGAAAAGTCTTGGACCTACTAAATTATAATCGTTCTTATCGGAAACTAAGCGAGATGTGGTCAGGCTACCTACTGTAAAAGGTAAATAAATTTAAATATCTATCTGTAACTTCACGCCAAAACCCTTACGGTGCAAGGTAGGCAGAAATAACAGAGCGTAACATGATTCAGTCATTATACACCTCACTCGCTTCTTTAACATTCCTACCTCATTACACTGTGACTGTGACCGTTGATCTCATCTACAGTTATGCCTTCATCGGGCGTCGACAACGTGGATACTCACTCTCAGTGCCAGCGTCCGAGACATAGTCATAAATTTAATCAAAATATTTACTCCATTGTTCTTTCACTTCTTAAGTGTTAGCAAGAATGACATCAGATTTAGACTTTATCTTGTCCATTCTGGATGCCAGTGAACCACCCCAAGACTTCTTTACCTCTCTCCAAAAGAGTTTGGTATTCGCCTCGAGCGTTTTTTCATTCATAATTAATTTTTAACGCTTCTCTTTTACTAAAGTTTTGGTTTGGTTTGGTTTTTCTTCTTTTTCTCATATTTTCAGTTACGGGCAAAGATGATAATAATCCAGCCACGCTTTCCTTTTTCTTTCTACGGAAGATTCAACCTCCGCATCTAACCGAGCATTTCCTTTCAACGTCTTTGCCTCTTTGCGCATCCTCGTGCTTCTTTTGCATTATCCACCATCCTCTTTCAGAACTATTCAGCAATCATCTACACATTAGTCTGAATGGCTTGCATTCGCAATCTTTCGGTTACTAGGTGACGAATGTGCTCTTTACACTTTCCTCCTGCAATTTTACGTTTCTTATCAGAAAGAGATATGCACACGCCAGCGCTAATCCCACCTATTTTAGTTCTAGGGCGTGAACTAAAATAAGTGGGATTGAGAGGACAGAGATAAAGACAACGTCAAATGCTTTTTTTAAGCCCAATACCTTAAATTATTTATTTTCTTGGTCTAATTGGCAAGGTCCGCTACCTAAGCCTAAAGATTAGACGAATGATACTTTTGGATAGAACAACTAGTTTGGCTATAAATACTGTTACATAGAAACTTTCCTTTTTTTCAACTCGTTAATTATTTTGAATTTGGAACGCGTTAATTATGTTAAAAACTTCGTTTGATTACCCGCCGTTTTACATATTTATTTCATGATTACTATAAAATTCAATGATTACTATAAATATAGAATGGGGTGTTAAAGAAAATAGGATTGCAGTGTTTACTTTGCACAAAGTGGGTATGGAGCTCAGGGTCATATTCAAGTCACTTCAAAAGCTTGGTATCAGCCGTATATCCGTATATCGTACTATCGACAGATATATCAACACTTCCTCTGTTGAAGACCATAAAAGATCGTGGCGACCGCGTGCTGTTAGAACTACAAATGTTAATGCTGTTAAAGCCAGAATTCGTCGAAACCTCATAAGGAAACAAAAAATGTTATCGTGAGAAATGAAGATTCCCGAACTCTGTCGCGTATAATAAAACAAGAGGCGCTTATCGTCAATGTACAGGACATGCCCTAAATCCATGGAAAGGATGTCAAGTCCTCTTAATACTTCAGTGGCGATATTCACATTGCTTCAGAAATCCATATCGAAACGAATTCGAAAAGTTTTCTCTCAGATTCCATACATTTTGACGTCACTCTTTTTCTCAGATCATGCATCCACGACTGGAAGCGAGCGGGCCTCGAGCGACCTATAACTCTTTGCCCGGGCTGTCTACGGCAGCGGTTGCCGAGTGTTTTAATCCCGCATATTTGTGGATGTGGAGAAAGAAGTAAGACATGTGCCAACGCTTCGCATGAGGCCGAATAACGCAACATGAATTGTGTGAAGAAGACAAATAATCAGCAAAATATAGAAAATCAGCGCCGGGTCAAGTGTTAACACGGCAGTATGCTGAGATGGGACCTATTTGGGTTGTCACACAGCACAGCACTTTTGTTGTAACGTTATCTATTGTGTATTGTTTATATGTGTATAGTGTTTGTGTTACGTCCAAATAAACGTTTTCTTTCTTTCTTAAATACGACATACGGACGAACAACAATGACACGCAAGACATACACCTAGACATAAACGTCACTCTGAACAGAGTAAATGTTTAGAAAATGACGGTGTGCCTTGAAGAGGCCGCCTTCATTGCTACCTACATGGGTTTAGACCTACCGCGGGCGGAGCGCTCACATGGAAGAGATCTGCGTTCACAGACATTTTCTTTACACATCGTTCCGCGGACTTCTTCCCGCGCTTTTGACGAGTGACGTTATTGTTATACTCGAAATTTTTCCAATTTAGTATAAAATTAATTTTATGTGACAATTTCGATAGTATTTTGTAACATGAGTGCTAGTGAAATTATACAGTAATGAAAAACTCAGTATAACACGTTTATGAATTTTTTGGAAGACGTGAATAAGTTCATCAAGAACCTTGTAAAAATCACTATCGTTTTACGGGTGGTATTTAAACTGGGTTGATTGGGTCTAGTCTAGGTACCCTTCCCAAGTATTTTTTCAGCACAGTTCCTGATGCTGGAACATAGAATTAAGATTTTCAAATGGTTCTAAACCAGAGACATGTTACTAAAGGACCAGCCTCGTAGGATCATTCCCCTCTGTCATGGTACAAGATATTGTGATCCATTGCGCGCATAAATACTTCGTGCGTAATCGATTCTCTAACAGTATTGTAATCGTTAACGCTCAGGTAACATCATAAAGTGTTACACTTAGACCCAGTTTCACTAATCTTTTAATAATCAGGCATTAGTTAATGAGACATTAAAATTAACATGAATGTTAATAAATAATACGTCCCATGAAACAAATTTAACAGACCATTAGTAAATCAACCATCACTTGACCGACTCGCAAACCATTCACTCTTTTTGTAAACCGACCAGAACAAAATGTGTTTTTTCCCCATGTTATTGTTTCGACACGTGTGACTATTTCTAATAGCAGCATAGTAGGGTTGAAGTTATACAATGCGACTAAAACTAAAGACACATTATCCGCATAGAATACAACGTAAGAAAGTGTGCTTTTCGTTTAGCTGCTTGAAACGTCAAACAATTGCGGGAATAGCGGATTTGTAGGTTGTTTTGTACCTGCTCGTTTTGCTTATGTGTCCGTTCGTGTTAAAAAAACATTTTGTTCTGGTCGGTTTAAAAAAGAGTGAATGGTTTGCGAGTCGGTCAAGTGATGGTTGGTTTACTAATGGTCTGTTATATTTGTTTCATGGGACGTATTATTTATTAACATTCATGTTAATTTTAATGTCTCATTAACTAATGCCTGATTATTAAGAGATTTGTGAAACTGGGTCTAAAAATGCCAAACTGTGCAGTTATGTCATGCAAAAAAAGGTCGAAACCTTCTAGTTTGCAAAAATATTGAGTTACCTTTCACATGCAAGTATTATTTTATTTGCTTTCATATGAAAGAAATTAAAATGGTGTGATAACGAACATGAGAAATTGATTCAGTAATCGAGTACTGATGCAATCGAATCATATTCCGCGACTACTCTATGCAATTTTTAACCATATTGCATAGTATAATAATGGCTGACAATTGCCTAATCCACAGCAAAATAAATTAATCGTTTTAATACGTACGAGACTAGTAATGCAAAAGTGGAAGGATGTAGGAGCTGAGGAAGGCCGAGACTAACCTACCATGACCAAATTGGTCGTGTTTTATCAGAAGGTGATGTCAGAAGCCCCAGGAACCGGCGAGCGTGCATGAAAAGAGCTATGAATGTCACAGAAGCGAGTGAAGTATGCAAGGACCGCGTCTTATGGCGCTCGGTTCTCTCTGCCTACCCCGCAAGGGACTTGGCGTGAAGATATACATACATACATAATATTCTTGGAAGTTTTGTGATAATTGCAAATAGGTACTTAAATCCGAAAACACAAATTTAGTGATACGTGCCGGGATTCGAACCGGGGACCAGTTGGTCAATATGCTGATGTATTATCCATTGGACTAGTACTGGTTCTGGTAGAACGCAGATTTCTTTTAATAAGCAGTCTGACTCTACAGACGAGCGCACTTCCTGTATCACTGAAGTTAACAGTAAACTCCTAAGGATTTTCTACGTTATTGGTAAGTATGGCAACCTGATACTACTTGTATTGCAAGCGTTCATGCCTACTTCGCATCTGGCGAGTGTACAATTTTTTTTTAATATCCAACATAATTTAATATCTGTTATTAATCTGTGTTCATATACTATATTTTTCTTATTAATAGAAATATAATTAATAATCAAAATTATCCTATTTTAAGTGGCAGTATTATAGTTAGCATATTGATATGTTCATCTTGGTCATTTACTGTTATCGTCGTAAATATCGATATTTTGAAATTATAATATCGATCGCTAACATGTTGTTGTGAATATTTTAGTAGTGTGCGTAAAATGACCTAGTGTTGAACATTTTTTGATGTGTGCGTTCATGACAACACAAAAGTTTTTGCGCGTGTTTCTATGTAGTAGTTAGCTCGTCCCCCGTCAAAAATGGCAGAATTATTTACTAACAGAATCACGCGTATGGCGAGTCCTTTAGTAACATGTCTCTGTTCTAAACTGAAGACTTGGCTGTATAGGGTAGATCCCTTTGCTTTTCCCCTCTGGGATAAAAAGAACCAAAACATCGTTCCGCGCACTGTTTAATGCGCAATGTATATAATGTGGAATGAACTACAAAACATAATTTTAATATGCTTTGTGAAATGTTACATTTAATGTCGTATAGTAGACGAATAATAAAACTAATTACATACTAGAATAACACTGTTTATTTTTCTCGGTCTGAGTGTTATTATGCAAATAAACTTTCTAAGCAGCCGACTTACATTCTGCCAAACATCACGAAAAATACATATAAAAGTAGCACAACTCATACTAATGTTAATCTTTTATCATATTTAGGTAGGTAATTATTTGCTGTGTGTCCAACTGTTAAGTTAAAATAAAAAGTAAAACAAACATAAGTAGATGAAAATGACGTGGTGGTGTGTTGCCATTATAAAAAATGATTACAATTTTGCAATATATTAAAATCGCAGATGAGGAAATCATTTGCAAAGTTGTACTAGTACATAGTAGTAACTTTCTTTCTTCTTATCTTTTAAATCACAGCAGAGATAGAGAATATCTTTTTTGTCTGTCTTTGTAGGTATCACAGAAAACTGTCCAGTCGTCAAACATTAAAAAGTTCGGTTACGTACCACCAACATGACAATACAAAAGTCCTATCATTCTATCTTTCTTTTTCATCTATAACAGTGAGGGAGATAGAAGATCAATTTCCGGAACTAGGAGGGGGCGTAGATAGAAGCGGCTATTTTTAGCCAATCACAGATCGCATTTTGAAAAAAGGATAGCGTCGTTAGCGCTTGGCTTCGTGGATTTGCTTATGTCGCGTCGTCTTGTTTGTGGCTTGTACTTTGTTTATACCTGATTGACAAGTAAATAACCGTGGCGTCGCTTGAGACGAATAAAATAAATATTAACAGTTGTATCGATGAAGACACCATCATTGTGACAAGTGAATATCTTAGTGTGTGGTTTTAGTGTTAATTATAGCTCACAAAAAGTATGCTGCTAACGTGTTGTGTAATTTTATACATTCCAGGATGTCTACGAGAAGCGGGCGAGTAAGGTCTAGTGTTATTGATACGAGTCCACCTCGAACTCGTAAAGGGGTATCGCCGAATAGATCTCCCGCCCGAGCACGTAAAAGTTCTCCAGCGCGAAAAAGTTCACCCCCTGCGCGGTACGTCCGCAAGTCACCCGCACGGAAATCTCCAAGCCGCAAGCCAATCTCCAAATTTCCCGCGCGTAAATCCCCTTCGCGAGCTACTAAAGAAATAGCAGAAGTTGCACCTCTGAAGTCACCAGTGAAACGCCCTGCCATCAAACATGAAATTTCAGTGAAACTTGAAAATATGACGGGCAAATTAGACACTTTCCGCGGTACTCGATCCAAGCGCATCGAATATTCAATTAAAGATATTACCACAACATCACACGAGATAAGCGATTCATCTAAAGTAAATGGTCTGGAGCCACTTTCAGAGGATATTTACGGTCTGCGCAGCAGAAGATCTGCGGATGAATTTCTCCAACGAAGGACAAGCAACCTCAAAGAGTTTTCTGAGAACTTGCCAGATATTAGAAGAAGTGTTAGCAAGTCTATCAGTCAGTCTGGTAGCAAATCTGTCAGCCAGTCTATTGACACTTTTTCAGATGAGGAGAATTCTGAGGAAGAACAACATAGACAGATATCACAATCGGCTACCAGAAAGTTAGCGACTCCGCTGCGGAACAGTGTGAATAAAATTGCTCAGATAAGTGACAGATGGGAGTTTGGTGGCCGCATTGGATCTGTACTCTTGATGTTATTGTTACCACTGACTGTATTTGCAATTATAATTTCATGCATTAGATCATGCTCTGTAAAGTCACTTTTGGATTTGTCCGGACTAAGGTCACTGTCAGTGTGGTTTAGTGTGCCAGCTGTCTTAGTAATCTCAGCCCAGTATTTTATACAAGCACTTTTTGCACTTGTACCGATTTTTGGTACAAAAGCTGACCGAATGGATGACTCTGGTACTAAATACACTTTTAATGCTCTTTTTGCAAGCATTGTGACTGTAAATATGTTATTTGCATTGCATTTCTTTGGAGTATTCCATAAAGATGTTTTATTGAATGAATACCTCCAACTAGCTGTAGTGTCATATATCTTTGCTATTATCTTGAGTACATATTTGTTTTTTAAACAGCCAACCAGTAAAGAACTTAATCCATATGGCACCACAGGGTATATGTTGTATGATTTCTTCATGGGAAAGGAAATACATCCTTTCATCAATAAATTAGATGTCAAAATTTGGATATCAAGAGTCAGCAGCATTACAAGTGTAAGTATTACATTATTTCATAATTTTACTGTTAACTAATAAACTAAACAAATCCCATCTGATACTATGCAAATTTACGTAACTTTTGTATATGTATTTGATACTTGTAATCTTATGCACTGCTTCCGAGCAATGCTTTGTCATGAATTCTACTAACTTTGCACTCGCAAACAACACAATAAAATTCATATTAAAAAAAAATCTTAGTATAGCAAGGTCTTTATACATACAAAACAATCGTAATCTCTTTGCAAGGATGAAAGGAACAAGAGATTTCATGCGAGTTAAGGTAAACTCGCTGTTTGATAAGTGTTAGTTTGTTTGGCTACAGCTTAATGAGTTAAATACAAATTAAAACAAGATATGTGATGCCATCAACATTAGTAATTGGTTGCCATTGTGACTTATGTTAAAGTTTCCCAACTACTACTCAATAAATTTTAATGATTGTATGTAAAATAATATTAGTTGCCAATGTAAAATAATCATTATAGGGAAGTTGACTGGTACATAAAATGAAATATACTACAGCCAAACATAGTTGTAGGTGCACCAATGATGTCAATAGCCTATTCACCTATGGATAGGTTTTGTGTTGCACAAACATTGTATATAACTGTGTACTTGTTTTTAATGCTCATTTACAACCCACACAAAGAAAGTTCAAATGGCATGTTCAAAGGCAAGGGGGAATGAATGGGAGTGCAGGCAAGCAGCCTTGGTCCTGTGAACAAATTTTGGTGAAAACTTTGATTCCATAATTTAGATTCCGTAATTTAAATTTGGAGTCAAGGTTGCACAAATGCAACAACATTAAGTGTTCATTATCATGTTTGCAATAGAGCAAAAATGAAAGTAATTAAAATTACATTGTCTGTGTGTGAACCACTCTTCTCATATATTTACATATATATGTTTATTGTCAGAAAATTTATCACAACAGACAAGGAAGAATATTCATGCTTTGCAATGAAAACATTCTCTTACTGTGCATGATTCTAGAGAAGTTCTCTTGTGTGAACACTTATGTTGTGGGGTTGGAAGTACACTAGTGTTGTCCCATGTCTTGCTAGCTACTGTAACTGTTTACCATTTGGACCATGTGCTGGACATGGTCTGAATGGTTTAAAATAGTGGTATAAAAAATTCACAATTACAACCTAATATTTAAAATGTTTCAAGAAATAGGTTAACACCTATTAAAGATATATAGACACTATATAATATAGACAGCATAGACTAGTAATAATAACACATTGTACCCTTTGGGTATGAAACCCTAATTTTATTCTTGCATTTGACATATTAGCTTACACTTTATACTTAAACTTGTTTCATTATTTTTTCAGCTTATTTTGGCAATATTGATCTTCAGGCAAGGTATACATTTTGAAATGAAGAATAATGAGATCATAACTCTGGAGAACTACAAGGAAATATGGGGAAACATCCAGTTTCAACCAACTATTCTCCTATTTTCCATGATGCAGTTGATTTACGCACTTAACTTTATTATGAAGGAGTATAAGATGACATCCACATTTTACTGGCAATCGGAGGGAATGGGGTATCTGCAGATAGTATCAAGCTCCCTCTATCCATTCTATTTCACAACAATATCTAAATTTGTTGCGGATACTAAATTATCACTCTCCACTAACACCTTAATCTCTGCTTCTGTAATTTTCGTGCTGGGGTTCTTCATAATGCTTATTAGTAACAATATTAAGTATGAGTTCAGGAGAAATCCCTTGCAACCTGGCTTGGCAAGTAAGTTAACAAGTCTTATCTGTTTAATATTTCTTTAATATTTTTACCAATTATGTTCTATGTTAATTGATGTGCTTAGTTGCCATTGCATAATTAAGATAAAAATCAAATTGACTGTGATTATGTATTTATATTTATTTTTCAAATATTGTTTATCTATTTTTCAGATATGGACTCAATGCCTACTTTCCATGGAAAGAAACTGCTTGTTGCTGGTATGTGGGGAATATTGCGTCATCCAAACTATGTAGGTGATATTTTGATACACATTTCTTTGGCGTTGCCTGGTATTTTGACACAACATGTAGTGGTTGTTGTGCCGGCATTGCTAACTGTATTGGTCTTGGCCCACCGTGCATGGCGGGACCACGCCCGGTGCAGGCGGCGTTATGGAGCCGCCTGGCAGAGGTACTGCAAACGAGTACCATCAGTTCTCATACCCAAAGTACTATAACTTAGTGTTTTTTTGAGACTCCAGTCTTCAAGTCCTAAGTATTTAGATACTACACCTGAGTTTTATATGATCAGATGAGCCTAAATACACGACTGGAAGACTCTAGCCTCTGCTAGACTATATAATTAGTGACGTAACTGATTGTTAACTTATTTTATGTATTATGACAAGAGATCTGCACTTCAAAGATCAAAATGCTAATGCCATGTGCAATTACAATTCGAATATTTACTTAGATATTTTATTTGAATAGAGGATATACTAGATTTCTAATATTTGTACATAATCATGTATGAAGTTATATTGTATTACAAATATTTTATCTATGAATTGATGGATTGATGAATTATATGTAATTTTAGAGGTAAAGATCTCGTGTAGCAAGTAATTTCTATAATATTACAGTGTTTTGTAATTAAGTTATTATTGATATTATTTGGCTGCCATGAAAAATATACCACCGGACAAATTTTGACTTAATAAATTTAGCTCTCTAGAGAAATTCGGCATTTTGTATAATAAAGTGTATATGTGTGGGTTTAATCAAGTTTTCTTTTTTAAATCTAGTAGTCCTCTTGTATATTGTCCGAAATTAAAGTACGAAATTCCAGAGCACAATATATTACTTTTATATTTTTTACTAAAGACTTGTGTAGGCTATAATTACTAAAAAAATAGATTTCCTGAAAATAAACTGTAATTAAAATAATAATTTGATATTTACAATGAAATTTGAAGTTGATGTGACTAGATCTATTGCAGAAACTTATAGCTGTACTCGCAATAACAAGCATTGTCACTGACTAAAAAATCATTAACTATTGGTGATACAAAATTGTGGTAAAATGTTAGGCGAAAAAGGCGTTTTTTTACTTTCTGTGTAACTTCAACAATGTTGGATAAGTGGCTAAAATTATTTCTTTATTATAATTCCCTGTTTGATAACTGTAATTGTTATAATTGTCCATTAGCTATTTTTGAAATGAAAACTTTAAGGGCGTTGTGCACTTTTTGGGATGAGTAAAAAATGTTCAATTCGCGTCAGGCCGTCAGGACACGTGACCCTGACCGTAAGATTTTGGTGAGAATTAGAACTTAAGTTCGCTGCAGCACTAAAACATTAGGTACCTTTAATTAAACAATTAAAACATGAAGCGCTAGATCGTTCATAGGGCATTATTTTCTCGCGGCCAAAACGTTGTAAGCGCCATGAAGTTCTTGGCGTTTACGCGTTTCGTTCAACATAGTTTATCAACGCGTGTAGGCTGTAGTTTGTTGTACTACAGCCTACTACGCGTATCCACGGATGATGACTGCTGATGGATCGAGATAGTACTTTTACACTGATAAATAAAGCAATTCGTGCGAAATGATTCCCTAACCATTCCCAAATATTCAAAAGTGCACACGTTAATGTTCAAGTTTTCACTTCTGCCGGCACTCCCAGAGTGCAACCCGTTTTTTTTTCATTCAGTGGTGGTACTTGTTATCTGCGTGTAAGTGGTCATAATTGACATAAATTTTAGTGTTTATAATATTTATATGTATTGAATACAATCTAAAAGTATAATATTTTGAAAATATTTATATTTAAATAGGGTATTCTACTCTCTACTCTTATTTTTTTTAAAGTGGTCAGATTAGCGTTTGGGGGTCACCCGAAATTAATTAATTGTACACAGTGGCCCATATCTCGAGCATGAATCAGCAAGTGAACTTTTATTTATGGCTATTCACATGATACAGGAACTCAGTGGGTGGTTTTAAATCAAACAGCTCTTGCTATACTCTGTGGATATCATGTAAAACACAGAGGGGAAGCTTAGAAAATAATTTAAAATCGGTTGCTGATGATTCTAACTGCTGTATGTTGTACATTGATTGATTTATTTTCACTCAACAGGTGGCGTTACATACGCTATACAGGTATATGTGGGTCAGGTTCAGGGTGGCAGCGACTGGGGAATAGGGCTCGCCACCTGAGACTATTTTGGCCTCAGAATGCCTCCCTAACTTTGAATTTAGTACATTTTGAGAGAAAGTAATTTGACTAGGTGGAGAATACCCTATTAAGTGTGAAACATTGATTGTATCACGTTTAGACAAAGTGTGCCTCGAAATTTGGCCTGACAGCTTAAAAAGCTAAATTGAATGTTAGTAGATATTAAGTATTTGCTCATGTGTTGTATGTTTGTATCAAAGGAAAACTTGGAATTAATTTTTGCTCAAGAATATTTTTGCACAATTATTTTAAAAATTGTATAACATGATACATAATATTAAAATAGTTCTTATGGTTATAAAAATATAATGTTCCGCCTCGAATTTTGATCACTTTACTTAAATCTAGTTATAACGGTCTACTTACTTGCCATTTACAACTAATAAATAACGTAGTATACATAACAATGAGCGGTGGATCAATTTTCTTTATTCTCATACATTTTTATTTAGATTAAAACATTATAAATCATATAGAGAAGCACACTTTATTAGTTGTAATTAGTTTATTTTATATCATGTGGGTAGAAAGAATTATGCATGCATTGTACTTTTATTATGTCACATTTTCTTTTGGAAATAGTAATAAATGTTTTTTACCAGTTAGGTATTTAGTGATTTCGTGTTTTATTTTCTCGGTTATGAATACCAACAATAGATACAAAAGAAAAAGTTTCTAGGAACCTTCAAAACTGCTGAGCGTTCATGAGAAGTTCTATGAATGTTAAAGGAGAGTGAGGTATATAAGGACCGACTCTCTGTCTACTCCACCATTAGTTGGACTTGCTAGGTATCTTTACCTACGTTAAGTTTTTTTAAAGTATGTGTGATGGCAAATAAGCATTCAACAAAAATGGCAAACCAGCAAAAACTACTATACTTTATAGGCTCTTGTTGGCTTGGCTGTCATGGTACTACACCTAGTTCGACTGCCTTAATTAGTATTGCTGTGTCATCTCTCGCCATACCATTGTTAATCTGCAGCACTATGTGCAAAGAAGAATCCCTTATTCTGAAGGAACTAATATAATCTTATGTAAACTTGTATGTAACCTATGAATTCTTGCAATACGTTAAGTATCACTCGCGTGATGCCACCTCTGCCGCTAACATTATTATCTAGCTACTCCTTAGGTGCTTACTGGTGACCTCACTCACACCCAGGAACATAACAACCCACCAGGGAGTTATTATTTAGCTACAGTTTTCTGTGAGGTCGAGGTACTTCACCAGACGGGCTGCTTTGATGCGCCCTACCTGTCTTAAGACTGGTTTTCGGCAGTACCGAGGCACCGCAATTGCGTCTTAGACGTGATGGACAGTATGCTAACAGTTCAGGATTAGGACAAAGATTTCAAGAAAGATTTTTGTCCTACTTGACTACCCAAGGACTTTCAACCTTATAAATTCCTATTTTATCCAAAATTGCATACTACGGGTTGACACGGTTAATGAATTGGTTTCATTCTTATTTTATGAAGCACGCGTGCTTAAAATAAGCAAACTGTACATACACGCTCGGCTAACATCATGTCCAAATGAGACCTCTGTGAATTGAGGTGTTCCCCAGGGCTTCATTTTGGGACCAATATTATTCACTCATTACATTGCAGATATTGTAAATGGCCTGCCCTCTGGCATTTGCACAACCTTGTCAAGTACAGGGTTTTGAAACCGCAGGATTATGTCATCTTGCAAGACTCTGGGAACACTTCGGTAATGTGCCCTTAGAATGCATATTTGCCGAGTTAATGGGCCGAGACACTTTTTCGAAAATACTGTGCAAACCAGGTCATACGCCTCGTTATCAGTCTTGTAACGATAACAATGCCACGAATTTCTTGGTAAGACTTATAGCATTTTTTAAAGGAGGTTGAATGCCTGTGCCATATTTGGATGAAAGGATGCGCAGTGTTTTTTCTTACTTTCCCATGATAAAGTAATCTTCAAATATAAACAGTAAGTATTCTAGAAAGAATAGCGGGTCAGATAGAGGACCATGAAGCCTTCGGTACCGAGCCTTTTACCTGTTAAGTACTAGGTTGTGTAGCGTCCAGAATCGCCTGAAATACTACGAAGGTGTCTTAGGTTGCAAAGCGTTCGCAATGTCAGGTTCAACAAAATAAATAAAACACGCGATACTTCCGTTAAAAATTGTTTAATTCAACACATACTACGAAGTTCTTTAAAATATTCGATCCTGTTTTTTGTTTTGTGAAAAATTGTGAGAGAGGAATATAAAAAGTACAAACAGGTTAAAGTTCCCAAGGGCAATAGCACAAACGAAGCAAAAATAATGAAAGGTATAAAGGAGAAGGTCAAGGACAATCAACTCATAATAACGAAGGTGGACAAGGGTAACACAGTAGTAGTTACGACAGAGGCGGAGTATAAAGGAAAAATCGCATCTTTTCTATCGAACACGGCAATTGTGGAACTAGATAAAGACCCTACAAAGCGCTATAACAAAGATGTAATGGACACCATAAAAACTGCAAATAGCATATTCTCGTACGCCGACAGGTATAAGCTCAAAATTATGAACCCCCAAGCACCAAAACTTTATGGCTACTACAAACTACACAAACCCGATGTTCCAGTTCGTCCAGTTGTCGCTTATATGAGTGCACCAGCATTCAGACTAGCAGCGAAAGTCAACATAATTTTCAGAGAAGAAACAAACTTCAAACCACAATATGCAATTACTAATAGCTATGATCTAATCGACAAAATCAAGGATGTAACCGCTCCTTCTGGTGCAATTCTGGTATCTTTTGACGTAAAAAATCTATTCCCTAGCATCCCGTTAGATAATTGTAAACGCGTAATCAGTGATAGTTTGACGAAAAAAGTTGTGGAACCTCAAAAGATCGTTGACCTCAATCATACTATGTCCATTTGTCTTGAGCAAAATTATTTCAGGTTTGCTGGTAAAATATTTAAACAGACATTAGGCCTTGCTATGGGCAGCCCGCTATCCCCGTTGTGTGCGGACATCTACATGGATAGTATAGAAAACGTAATACTTAACAACGAAGAATAAAATAGATTTATACTATATTGGTATAGATATGTAGATGACATAATATGCCTGTGGACTGGGACTATGGCACAGCTTCATGTATTTTTGACAATGATTAATTCCATAGACGACAATATTGAATTTACAATAGAAATTGGACATGACACTATTAATTTTCTAGATTTGACAATTGAGTTATCTAACAATAAACACACATTTAATGTATTCTGAAAACCCACTTTCAGCGACTATGTTATCCATGCGGAGTCCAAACACCCCCTAACACATAAACATGCAGCTTTTTATTCAATGGTGCATAGGCTTCTTTCTATTCCTCTTAGTAAAGAAAATTACAATACTGAGTTAGAAACAATTAAAACCATTGCTTTCAATAACGGTTATGACCAGAAAATTATAGATAGTATAGTGGGGAAAAACGAGCGAAAATGGCATATAACGGTAGTAACAGGGCCAACCTAGAAAAAGAATCTATGCGCTGGGCTAAATTACCATTTTTAGGAAAGATATCCTATAAATGTTCGCGGATACTCAATAACCGTCGACCAGCATTTTACAGTACCCATTCCCTACAGAATCTGCTCTGTAACACTAAAGACAGAACTCCCACTGAACTAAAAAGTTGAGTGTATGAACTGTCTTGTGCCCAGTGTAATAACAAATATATAGGCCAGACTGGCAGATCCTTTCAAACTAGGCTCAAGGAACACTGTAGATGCTGGAAACTTAAACGAACAGATTCCAACTTTGCTGAACACCTTTGGAAAGAAGCCCATAGCTTTGACCAACAAACAAACTTTAAAGCCCTCCATATATGTGATAAAGGAAAGAAATTAAATGCTCTGGAAGCTTTAGAAATTAATAGGTTGTTGCATCAAGACTCATCCAGGGCCTTAAATATACAATTGGATATTAACACCTCTCCCCTATTAAATTATTTTACCTTTTGACATTTATTTAATTATTCCGGATGTAATTTACTATTGGCATTTAATATATTTTATTATTTATTTAAATCATAATAGTTCGTGACATTGTAATTGATTATCTTACTTGCTGACACTAGACACTTTGATTATTATTTTTATTTTATTTCGATTACTTAAATTAATTTCAATTGAATTTCTATTATTAGATTTCAAATACCAATGACTAGACCCAACTGTCATAAATTATCCCACAACTCAATATAAAATTATAAAGTGACAACACTGCCCAGTAGTAACCTCTGTCGATTACCCAAAATACCCACTATCACTGATTGCACGGTACCGCCATATGTTGTATAAAATACCTTGATAATGCCGTAAAGGCGAAACCGGTCGGTAAAAATAATTATTAAATAAAATTGTGAAGTGGAATCTGTACAAGTGCAAGTATTAACATTAACGCGATGTCTTCAAAATTCCACCAAGTGCCTACACTCAACAGTATCGACATAATAAATACTAGATATAAGCATAATCTTGTGTCTATATAAGCATAATGAATCCTTGCGTCTATAGTTGAACAACCTCTCGTAAATCCGAACGGTCTCCTATGAAGCAAATTATGTGTATTGAAATCTCTGAGCAACTGGCTAAGCACAGCTAAGCATTAGTTTTTCAAAAATTTTACTGAGAATGGGCAGTATGGAAACAGGTCGAAAATTCGAAGGGTCCGAACTATCACCAGATTTAAATAATGAAATGATTCTAACAACGCGAGAAGATTTGCATGTTGCTGGAAAAGGCATTATTTGCTGGGGACTGGCTATAGAAACTATCGATTTTTGTGGAGTACTTGGTGTCATATCTATTTCAGTGTCATTAGACCATTCCGTGGGCTCGAGCTTCATTTATGAGATCAATGTTTTGAGTGTGGGTACTATGCCCATCCAATAGTAACAAAACAGGTCGTTCGATTTGACAGGTTGTTCCACTAAACTCGATAAACTTTTTAAACCATTCCAGAAATAACTCTGCTGTCATCCAGCCAGAATCACTACAAACTCCCCAAGCTCCAGGTGCAGAATTTAGCATTTGCTGCGGATCCATCCTTCTTCTAGGAAATACCATCATGGGCGGCATATATTGGCTACTTGGTCAGGTCAGGTCAGGTGTCAATTGATGTTCATCATAAACATTTCCTATTTATTCCTGTTTATTGAATCCGGTAGCACGAGCAGGTGAGGTGCTTTCAGGTTGTCTTATAGACAATTCTGGGTTCCTCTTTAAAGAACTTTGTACCCAGTCTTTCCCGGCTTCTTTATTTAAATCATTAAATTTGTGGTTTATTATTTTCAATTGCTAGCTTGTAGACTAAGCCTCTTAAACGTAACGGTTTGTTTAGGGCCTAACTGAACCTTCACTTTTATGGCAGCTGTATTTTCGTTACAACTTTCACGAACTATCTTCACTTTTCTTTCCAAAGTGGTTTGGGGGACACCAAATGTCTTCGCTGCTAGATAGTAACCGATTTTGCCTTCTACCATAGTGTCTACCGCATTTTTCATGGTCTCTTCTGACCAATCTCCTCTATTTGTTTTTCTTTTGTAAGTTTTCACCATTCTACAAAAAAAAACGCCAAAAAGTAGTTGATATACTCGTACTAATCATATAACATTTTTACTGATATAGCAGGTTTTAATTTTTAGTGCGGGTAAGATGGGGTACCCCATACCCCGTCTTGCCCTCTCATGTCCAAATGAATTTTCAAATTTACCGCCAAAAACAACGCTCACACACACACACTTAAACCAGTGCTTACCTGCAAGTGTAATCCTCGACAAATGTGAATAACCTTATGGCGTAACACAATTCGTCGTCTTGAGGTGAAGTACTGTTTCGTTCTATTCAGTACACCAAGTTTCTTGGACGCCTTGAGCTTGTGGACCTTTTCCTACAGGTGACTTCGGAACTGAACTTCTTTGAATATGTCGACACCAAGAATCGTAGGGGCAAGTTTAACCGTCCCCAAACAGAAATTTTAGCTAAGGTACCTACCCCCAATTCAGGTACAAGTTGATCGCTCCTTTCTTCACAAAGGAACGAGGATGTTAGCATGACCTATGTAATAAATATCCCTAGTACTATCAAATATTGACAAAATAGCATTAATATGCAGGAGAGCACAGAACCTTGTGGGGGCAATAGCATGATATCCATGCTATCGAAACAGCTGCCATCAATAACGACTTTTATGCATCGGATGGATAATTAGCTGATAACTGATTTGCACAAATTCTCGGCAAGCCTATAGGCCGTATACGGTTGCATTTTAAATTGAAGACTCTTGTCTTAAGAACGATGACAAAGCTCAATGGTGTGTAAGATATGCTAGTAGAGCACCCGTCGAGTGATGGTGATGGGAAGCGTATTTATGATCGCTGCACATGTCGTGATTCTTGAGGTGTTGCTTGTTTTTAACATGTAGGTAATTTCCTGTTCTGTTAAAAATAGGAATTTGTCTACGGCAAAACAATATTGCCGTATCAGAGAACAGTACTGCTATATTTAATGGTATAATCTAGCCCTCCTTCTATATCTTTTGTCATATTTCTGATATTTGGTATACCTATGCTCAGTTTTATATTTGCAAGCATTCCAGTCCCTTAAAGAAAATAATTAAAATGAAAACAGCATTTGTTTCCATTTATTTATTTTTCTATAAAATACACATACGATTTGTAAATAAACATTTTAATATTTAAATATCTAATTACAGATTTCATTTCTACTTAATTAAATGTTCAATAACACCCATACTTTTTCATGGAAGTACCTAAATTGGTAGGTAGGTACTAGGTACATATTAAGACTGTTCCAGGAGTAGGTAAATTTCACAATTCGTTAAATGTACAATAAAATGATTGCACACAATAATACTAAAAAGTGTTCACAATTTTATCGTAAGGTCAACAACGGAACCATTTTTTAATTTGCTAACCACGTATTGAAGACTTTCAAATGTGTACCATTTCCGTTGTTGACAGTACAAACAATAGAGGGCGTGACAAACCACGAAAAAAAAACGTAGCTAATGGTGGTTTGAAATGACAATGACAAATGATTGATATGTAATTCATCTCCAGAATATTTAATAACTGGCTACTGTGTTCAATAGTCTGCACTTATTATAGTCGACTCCAAATTAATTTACAAAAATTTCACTATATAAATCTTTTTTAAATATTTTAGAACATCAAGAACGAAAATACACCTTTTTAATAAGGAGCACTTGTACTTTGCAATTGGTAAATAAAAGTCTATAGTAGCAAAAATTATACCCCATACGTTCTGTGTAGTGTCTGCGTTGGGTGTACGATACCCATGTAGCGTATCGTATACTCAACATCCATCTTCGTTGTTGCCAACCACGCACTGGGACTGCCATTTGTGTCTACGCACATTTTTCATTAATATGGTTATTTAATGTAATTTTGAAACTATTCATCTTAAAACAGTTTTGTTATTAATTTCATTCATATAATGAATTCATTCTATACATATTCCTTCCCTAGCAGTAAAAAATAGGTGTCACTAAGTTTATGATTAATTTGGAGAAGACCATACATTTAACTGTTATTGGAATTATATACTGCGTACATGATATGCCATGCAATATAACATTTATGCCCTGTAGGACAAACAGCATCTACACTAAAATAACTAACATCAAGTACCTGTAGATTTTAGACTATAACATGAAGCTTAAGTCAAATCGATATCCGACAATTTATTCTCCTAATAGGCCTATTTATTAACGCAGAATGAACAGTTAAATAGGTACATATCGATGTCTGGTAACATAATTGGTGAAATTAGAGATGTATAAAAAATCAAAACAGGAATGATTTGTAATAAAATGAAACGCATAGGCGGCTGGGGAGTGGGGGGGGGGGGGGTGTATTTTTACATTTGGCACTAAGATCCATTTTGTTAGGTACTCTTGATGTTCTACATCAACGAAACGAAAGTAAATATACTTGTGTAATTTTTAAGATTTATATTCTATGATAGTTATTCGCGCATTCGCTATATAATAGATTCTACATCGATTCTCTAACAACTTTTATATTTTACAATTCTCATAAGACTTTCAATACTTAGCTATTGTATGGGATTACGTTGTGGCAATTTGAACGTAGATATTGATATACAAGTAAGACGTTAGGCATTTGTCATTTTACTATATTGTTAAATTTTATGTCGGTACGTAACTACTTGAAAAAAAAATGTTAACACTCTTCTTTAGTAGTCTGATTGACCATTGACGCTTACGCCATAAGAATGGTTCATAGGTCGAATTGTTAAGCTTGATTTATTTCTCTACTACGTTAAAATTACCACCCAGTAATAAAATTGATTTTTTGTCAAAAGGTATAATTACATACTTAAATGAATAGTCGAACTTTTCCACTTTAATTATCATCAAATCATAAGAGGTAGATATACAAACAATTTAATGTTAAAATAAATGTAAGTTCATATCGTACTCTAAGATTAAAATAATTCTGAATGTTAATTTCAGTAGGTAATTTTTGGTTTAGGAAGACACATAAATTTCTTATCTATTTAAGCTCGACCAATAATGATCCTTATTTTACAAAAACAATTAAGTAGGTACATGGAACTTTTATAGATAGTAGATAAGTATCTAAAACATTAGAGGTCTATGAAATGGCATGTATGTATTGAAAAAATTCGCGGGTAACAATTTTTTTATTTAAAATAAATAGTGTCCTCATTATTTTACATGTGTTATTTTGTATATTTAATCTTGCATCACTTCTATTAATCACATTTATTCATTAATGTATTATTATTTTACTTGTGACATTGACAAATTAATAATTTCTATAATATGACAAATTTAGTTTGCCATCTAGTTATTTGGTTCCATTTAACATTCACTATGAAAATATACACATTTAAATCTATATCGTCGTTTATTTACATTAATATTTACACATTATGATAGTATCTTAAAAAAAATTTCATATATTCTTTAACTCAATAAAAGATACATTTACCGGATGTATGTATAAAGGGGTTAGATGATTTGTAATGGTGATAGAAAAATACTAGTTTTTATCTTCAAAAATACTTTTTAGAGATACACCCAAATTATTGTCATCGCGACGAAAACCGAAGATAATTTATATCAGTAACTGTGCTGTACGGGAGTAATGTCATGACAGTGCAATGATATGAATACAAGACCTGTGTTACTGAACGGTAATCTTATGTTTTAGGCCTTTGGAATATTTAAGGCGACAAAGACAATAAAATTTATTTGTCTGTAGATAAAAGGTAGTAAATACAGGTATAAAATAATAAAAAGAGCTGCTAACCATGATGTCATATTAAAATTATTTCGAATATATGATTGATATTCTTAATGGCAGGTATACTAGTAACTCCTTAAATAAATAATTATATTCTAAACATTCTATAAAAAATGGCCGGAACAATTTAAAATTAAGAAGATTGGGAAGGTCTAAAGAGAGAAAATAATGATGTACCTAATGTGTTAGTAAATGTACCTAAGGATGTTCTACATCCTCAAATCAGACATTTTTACAAACGACTTGTTTGCAATAATGCTATGTCAATACGAAGGTAAGTATAGTATAGTATAAGATATTAATTCATAAGAGAGAAGTATGATGCTAAATGTAAATCTCTTCTGCAGAGACGGGAATTGAAACTCATTACTACTAGGCACAGAATAAATATTTATAGAGAAAAACTAGGTAACTGGTCGAGGTCTCCACCAGTCCCGCCTACTTAGGGGAAACCAGAAGATTTCTTTTCCGTGTAATTATCATTTGAAAATTGTTATCTTGCAATATCTATAAGTAGTTAATTATGTATTGTTTTTCGACTTTTAATAAAAATTATTAAAAACGGTGGAGTTAAATGACGGGTGACGCCGGAGCACCGCCGGACACTACATGAAGTGCGCCACGCTGTACACCGCCCTGTGCGAATAAAAAATAAATACTAGGCGATACTATCGCTTTCGGACTCGTCCGGATTTACGAAAATTACTAGAATATTTAGCGAAATACTTTATGGCTCTTAAATAAAATACAATTATCATACTTATGTAAATGTCGTGACTTTAATAGAATGAACCACTATCTTCTTTATTATTTTAAATATAAAAGTTACATTATATTAATAACTGCAGCTGCTCGCATCGACGTGCAATGCATGCCGATCTCGCGCTGTTGTATAAAGTCAAAATATTAAATATTCAGACTACCACCATCGCATACTGTTAACAAAGTGGCTTGCATTCTATTTAGATTTAGTTGAGTTTAGTCGAAAAGATTTTTTAGTCGTGAAGTTATAGATATAGATAGTCGAATCGAGACTAGATCCTGTGCAGACAGCGCGGTAAATGCGAGCCTTTAGTATCACGCATCTTTTAACCACCACCTGAGTAAGTAGACTGCAGAGTATTATAATAATTTAGGTAAAATATGAGAAAAACATATCAGCTTACAATTAAGCTCGGAAACTATATTTACGAACATATGACCTATACGTTAAATAAACCGTAAAAATCAATTATGTTAGTTATAGGATAAATATATGTCATTCTATTGATTTACAAAATTACTCCCTAAAAGTTTAGAACTAGATTGAAACCGAAGCTACTAAGCTGATATAGCAAGCATGATAGGAAAACTGATAGCAGCCAAGTTTTGTCGCGCCTCATCAATAAGGCAAATTTTATACCTATCTACTAGTTCAACTTCTACAATATCTGGGTATCGTACACCCGCTTGCGTTGAACCATGTTGCCAACCACACATTAGATTTTCTTTTTCCTCAACCACACCGTATATCCCTCATTCTAGCGTCTGTCCTAGCTGAGCAGTACTTGGCGTTGTATTTAGACTTTATGTTAGCTATTTAAGGCGAACGCAAACAATATCCGCGCCGCAGTCGTATTACTACGTAAATATATTTTATAGCAAATTCTTACATATTTTTATTTACCGGCAAGTAGAAAACTCGAGTGAATCACGACCCCACAATCTCAATGGATTAGGAAAAGGAAGGAATCTTAAGAGAGGTAGGGCGTATCTGAGCAGCCCGTCTAGGAAGTACCTCCTGGAAAAAGGTCGTATGAGTACGATTTAAATCCTTTGATTGGATCATTGCTACGCACACACCGTTGGATGCGCTCCCCACGGCGCGGATATGTGCGCCTTTACAAAAAAAAAAAAAAAACAGCACAAAAGCCTGCCCAACTAAAACTACAGCTTTAGTTACGTAACGTTAAAGTTCACAACTACTACATTGGTCTGTTTCTCATCCAAGTAAAGGGAATTAAGCACTAATATCAATTTTACAAAATGATGACACACAGTTTAAAATATTCACACATACCGATCGCACCAACAAGTGTTTTTATTTTGACTATATACATTATTTATATTTCGTTTATTTGCCGCTTTCAGATATATAACTACAGGAGTTTTAATTCTGTGTTGCCTCTCATGGTCTGTCTATGCCAATAAGAAACATTTTTTAATGTGGCAGTATAACTACAAAAAAATGGATACTTAAATGTTTTTCACATCTAGACACGGATAAATGTTATTTTTCGCATAGATAACACAGTAAATACGAGGTCTAAGATTTTTTCAAATGATCACAAAAATATAGAATCACTAACAAGAAGTCTAGACTTTTCTTTAATCCTTCCAATTCCAACCGCAAACGCTTCTTTGAGACATCATCATAAAGAATTAGTTAAGCAGATATACCTAATTCTATGACTTTCAGTGGAATTTGATAACAAATATGTAGGCAAGAATATGTATAGTATTTGCTCATCATGTATAGTATTTGTTCATCCTGTATAGTGGCTTGAAGTTATACATACATTTCCATTACATCACTTTCTAATGTCTCATGTTTCTATTGCTGGATGGAAGAGTCGTCGAGATAACACAAGTTTTAATTTCATGAACTTGCGCAAAGTGGCTTGAAGTTATACATACATTTCCATTACATCACTTTCTAATGTCTCATGTTTCTATTGCTGGATGGAAGAGTCGTCGAGATGACACAAGTTTTAATTTCATGAACTTGCGCAAGAACCTGTTTGCAAAAGCATAACGGTACGGTTACTGGCGCAGTCGGTATGTCTGTCGACACAGTGTAATATAATAAATAACATTGATGCTCGTAGTTTTTCTTGTGACGGAGGTTTGCTATGTGGCGCGACGCGGGAAGGCACGCGCGCCGTCCGCAGGCCGTCAGAAATTGCTATCGAATACACCCATCGATCTGGTGATCTCTTCATCACGGAGACAGCAATCCAAGAACTCATCCAGTGTTAAAACCCCGTCACGATTCAAGTCCATTTTCTGGAATATAGAAATATAGAATTATTAACTAGCTAGAATCTTCTAGAGAACTGCCAATTTTTAGCAAATTCGAGAGAGAGAAAGAGAGAGAGACTTAGCTACTAACTCTTGGAATCACCAATTCAAATAATTAAACAACAAGCCAATTTAATTTAATTGCTACTCCACTTTTTGGTGTTACGATAACAATGCTAAGCATAGGATCACGGAGTAAACGTACCTACCTACCTACCTACTCGTATAAAAAGAGTCCCACCGAATCTCCTTCTCTCCTACATTTTGACTGTTTAAATAGAAAGCTCGTGTCTCATTTACGAAAAGTATATAAAAAAGGTATAAATATTTGATAGATTTTAAATGGCATTAATGTGTATGCGTTCTTCTATGGCACCATGTATTGCTGGTAATTACAGAAATTAATCTCCGTGTACTAACTTTGAGAGATGAAGAATGAAGTTGACGCCGTACAGTATTTTTTTCGATAAAAAATTTACTGCATAACGTAGGATGAAATTTAACAGATATGAGCAGCTTAGCGTCGTGGATATAGCTCCGCTTAGGGTGCCGCTTATATAATAACTAGCTGACCCGGCAAACGTTGTTTTGCCATACTTTTAGGCAACTTTTTAAAGTTTTCTCTTCGTAAGAACCATCCTCATACTTCAAGGAATATTCTAAAAAAAAGAATTAGCGAAATCGGTTCAGCTGCTCTCGAGATTTGCGCTTAGCAACACATTTAGCGTTTCATTTTTATATTATAGAACATGAAGACCATGAAGATGAAATTGTGAAATTCGCTATCGTGTACGCTATTTTATGAGTGGTATTGTCGTATTGAAACTTTAGGATTTTGTCTGGGAATCCTGCCAGAGTGTTTTTCAATAGAGTTTTCAAAAATTGTTGAGTCATCTAGAAGGAAATTTTGAACTAAACTTCAGACTTGTACTGTGTGGGTACTCACTTCACTCGGTGTGAATGTGAACAGACAGACAACTTTTCAATAATTTCGATTCGAATGAGAAGTTTCCGTGTATAAGTCATTTTTTTTTAAAGAAAGTGTTCATTAAAAAAGCAACTCGTGACTGGCTTTCACTGAAAAGGCCTTGAGGTCAGAAAAATCCCATTTGATGTCATAGCTCATTAGAGTCCCCAGACCAGCGCCGCCTCGTCGCATTCAGATTTGTCATCGGCAGACGCTGGCCCAAAATTTCATACACCGCGTCATCAACCAGTGAACGCGACGCGGTCCATAGGTAGATACTATTTATGTTCGACAAATAAATTTTACAAACCGTAAATTGGCTCTTACAGATTGTCTGGCTGACTACTTCACTCGGAAGGCGTGTGTTTGCAATCCGTGGTCAACGGAAGGAAAGCGTGTGAGTAGGGTCACGACGGGACGACGAGCTTGACGAGCTCGGTGGCTCAGTCGTGAATGATGCGACTTTGACACCAACGCTCGTGGGTTCGATTCCCACACAAGGCAAACATTTGTGTGCATGAACATGTCTGTTTGTCTTGGTCTGGATGTTTTAAGAGAGGTAGATGAACAGAAATATTTGTCGTGTGGGAATTGAACACACGAGTGTTGATGTTAGTAACCATTGCGCCACCGAGCTCGTCACCCCCAACTAATACTAAGAAAGTAACATGTTAACGTGGCTAGTAGGTAACCAGCTCACCAGTGCTCCTTGGAATAGCTGCGTATGCAGCAGCGGTAGCGCTATGACTAAAAACCTACTGATATAAAACATGTTTATCTATAATACAAACCTGAAACAGCCTCTCAACCTTCTCACGCACAATGTCGTCTTCGACCAAAGGCTCCACAGTCCTCCCCATAAGGTCATAAATGGCGCACACGATCTCTGTCATCTCTTCTTTGGTGATGCATCCGTCGCCATTGATGTCGTACAGAGAGAACGTCCAGCGCAACTTCTCTTCCATCGTCCCTCTCGATAATATCGAAAGGCCGGTAACAAACTCCTGGAAATATATATTTCATTTTTTCAATAAAAATACACCATTTTTACCCATCCTCATGTATTCATGCTACCGCTAATTTAGATCTTATGTTCTGTCCGCCAGGATATAAAATGGCAGTCATAGTCATGATTTTGTTTTTCTTTTTTATTTATTACGGACTTTTCTATAAAGGACATGTCAGTCGTGTCATAACATATGTCATACTTCTCTTTATATATACATATTATATCTATTTTATTTTTATTCTGCGTCGGGAGGCATGCAAGCATACGGTCCACCTGATGTAAAGCGGGTACCGTAGCCTATCAACGCTTGCGATATATTAAGTATCACTCGCGCGATGTCTCCTCTGCTACTTACACAGCAACTCCTTGGGAGCTTACTGGTGACCTCACTCACCTAATTAGCATATTATGTTAGTTGTCTGCATAGAATAAAGTCAAGGAATGCAGGCTTACGCATAGCTGACCTAGGAGTGAACTGTCTGCTTTATGCAGATGATGCCGATGATGTTATTAGCAGAAACACCACCCGAACTGCAAACACTGGACACAATAATGAAAGACGATTGTATGAAGAAAGGCTTACTATTGAATGCGAAAACAAAGATAGGAAACCAATGTAAGGATTACAGTTGATGGTGAAGTGTTGAGTTGAGCAAGTGAATAAGATTGTATATCTTGGATGCGCTTTCAGCGTGGATGGAAGTTACACCGCTGATGTGGAAAGACGAGTGAGTGCTGGGAATAGTCTGAATAGACCGTTGGGAAAACTTCTTGGTAGTAACATCTTTAGCCAGAAGGCACAGCTCGCTATAAACAATGCAGTGCTGGTCCCAACACTTACTTATGGAAGCAAGAGTTGGGTATGGCAGAGAGAGCATGAAGTTGGATAAACGCCGTCGAAATTCAAGTGCTGCGCAAAATTTGTGGCGTAATGCTCGTAGACTGTATGCACAATAATAATGTTAGAAACATAGTTGGTCTGAAAGAGAGTGTCGGTGTTAAAAAAAGAAGAGGCATGCTCTGTTTAGAAAGTAGAAGGATGTAGGAAACGAGGAAGGCCAAGAGTTACCTACCATGACCAAATTGATCGTGTTTTATCAGGTGATGTCAGGAGCCTTAGAAACCGGCGAGCGTGCATGAGAAGATCAATGAACGTTAAAGAAGCGAGTGAGGTGTGTAAGGATTGAGTTATGTGGCGCTCGGATTTCTCTGCCTATCCCGCAAGGGATTTGGCGTGAAGTTATACATACCTACAGGAAATTGGAACTGTCGTCTACTGTACGATTCTAGTGAGGTTTCTTTCCGTGAAGTCGATCTCTGTCATGTCCCAACACTCCATTCACACTATTCCCAGCACTCACTCGTCTTTTCACATCAGCGGTGTACCTTCAATTCCTATTGAAAGCGCATCCAAGATATACATCTCATCCACTTGTTCAACACTTCATCATTAACCATACTTAATCCTTACATTGGTTCTGGTTTCTACTCTTACAATTTTTAATGCAAAGAAGACAAAGGTGATCACCTTTGTTTTCTTTTTACATTAAAAATTCCTGCCGACGACAATCGGAGTGGTCGTAGAAGGAAGCTGTAGACTCGTCTGAGTCCGAGCACCGCCCATTGTACAATCGGTAGAACACATATTGAGAGCAACACAACATTTCAAGCTATACACCTGTACATTATATGTTGTTGTTTTAAAGGTGAGTTTTGAATAGTAATGCATGTCTTGAGCTGTGTATTTTTTCAGACACTATCTATATAATATAAAAATAAATGTTTGTCTGTAGGTATGTCCTTTATGGATTCGAAAACGACAGGCGCGATTTTGATAAAATTTTCAGGGAATCTTGAGATTAAAAAGGTACACTAATTGTAACTTCGCCACCTTCTTTCACTTTCCTGACATATCGCTCTAAAATATGTTTGGGGTACTGCGTATGCAGAAGCAGCTTTTTTGTAGCTCATTTTGTTAATTAATTATCTATAGCTGTTTTTATAACCTTTGTAGACCACTCTCCTAATCTGGTTTTTTTCTTGTATGTACATACCATTATTTTACTTGAAAAGTGATAACAGTGTTACATATTACAAACATAGATAATTTTTCCCATCTTGCTCCTATACCCCATCATACCCCGCATGCATTGCCCCGTCTTGCCTCAAAGGCTGATTTAGAAAAAAAATCATCAAAAATATAAAGATGTACTGTACTTTTAATCAACTATAGGTACCACAACAAAGTACATAACACTAGCAATAATATATTTGAAAAATAAATAAATTGAATAACCATAATTGCCTTACAATATAGACATTTTTAACTGCACAAAATTAGATCGACGAAACGCTCAACGTGATTTCTGTTTGTAAACAAAAAACGCACGCTCATTGTTTCTCTCGTACTGACCGTTAACGTGACGTTGATCGAGTATGGCTTCCTATTGGCTTGATGCTTTCTATTTGCAAACGTTTAGTTCTTTCTATTTGTGCGTGACCCCGTCTTACCTCGCGACCCCGTCATGCCCTCTATAGTACCGAACTTTATGAAAATTACCTGTAGACAAAGCAATATCAAGAGGTGTTAATTACTTACCTCAAAACTTAACAGGCCACTTCTATCTTGGTCCAATGTATTGAAAACGTAGTGCGCATACTGGGCGGTGTTGGCTGCAAACAAGATAATTATTGCATAAATGACGCTCATTCGCACAAGTGGCACTCACCTCCTTTCCTACGCATAAGCGCATGAAAGGAGAAGAGGCGAGATAAATGGGGAGTGATGCTATAACACCTACTCGAATAGTTTGATAACAATAATACCTCTTAGTCTCATAATAACCGTTATATGTACGTATAAAAAAAACGTTGTTTTAAATGTTGTTGTAAAAGTTAATACAATTAGATTGGCAAACAAGCATGCGACCCGCATCAGATGGTAAGCGGTCACTGCAGCCTATCGACGCTCGCAACACCACTGGGATGCTATTCGCGCGCTGCGTATCTTGTGACCTAAGGATGTTCCGTCACAGTACCCAGTAATTTCTCTGCCATATCTCATCCTTCAAACCGGAACACAGCTATATAAATATAGCTGCTTGGCGGTAGAAATAGATGAGACAGAGGTATCCATGCACACGGCTTTTGTACAAAGTCTCCCTCTGGTATCATTATCACGAAATAAATATTTATCAAACACTTATTTTGTTTGATAAATATTTATCAAACACCTATTGTGTTTGATATTATATTTATTAAATATTTTCTAACAAAAAGAGAATAATGTTTTCTGTTACTTGTATGTATCAAAATAAATATTGAAGTTATACTTCTATGCGACTTGCAAAAAGGTTGTGTTAAAAGTTTAACGCTACCACGGAGGGATAATAGAAAGAGACAGAGCGAGAGTGAATGCGTGGCACTCGAACACAAAGTAGGTTGAAGCTGCTAAATGTTTCACGATATTACCGGTAGATGGCGCTATAGTTAAAAATGAGCATTAGGTTAAAACTGCTAAATGTTTCACGGTATTACCGGTAGATGGCGCTATAGTTAAATATTTATTGAATGATGCCAGAGAAGTATAACTTCTCACGCGCGTACATAAGTACACGCACCCATTTTATAAAGTTACTACTAGAATTTTGACAACTATTGTTTTTACACAAATACCCATTTTAAAAAAACATGTCGTTAATTTGAATACGCGTACTATATTGTGGGCATTATAAATACTTATTATTGTAGTGAATTTCAAAGGATGATTAAAGTTCCCAATGAAAGTGAACAATTAATAAGTTTATAGGAGGGTTATATTCGCTATTTTTACTTTTGACACAGAGGTTGAGTGTTTCTGCCCCCGTTTATTGCCACTATTTCTTTTTTTTAAGTGATTGATTTGTTAAGTGTAACGTTTTCATATAGGTATTATTATTGTTGAGTTTCTGTTATCAGAACGTTGTTCTGGGTAAATATGAGTGAACCTAGACAGAGTAGTTTTTGCGCTTTAATTCGCACAGAAGAAAAAGTGTCTCAAACCTATTTCAATGCGACATGAATAGGACTGCGATATCGCGATTGCGGCGGAGTAGTGCGCCGCGTGTAGTTCAGTATAGCGTACTCCGCTATTTCGCACTGTCGAGGGCGGATCGATGCGTGCCGCCTACGGGAGACGCCCTGATTCGCTCGTCAGTGCGGTCTCGGTCCAGAATGGCAATCCACTGGTTTGTTGTATAAACGGGATTGCGACGTGAGTTTACGGTACCGACCCTAAACGTGTACCTATACCTATGTGCACTAATTGGGTTTTGTTAGAGTCTATAGAATATTATGCCTAATAAATCTTATTCTTCACTGCGTTATCCCGTTTCCAAATCACTTTTTTGATGGCAGGCAACTAGCCTAAGGGTTCGGAGAAAATAGCGATTTTGACATGGAGCGACTGCCGTCAGACCTATACTGTTCAGAGGGAAACCCAGTCCTTTATTAGATTAGGTCCTCATGATGTTTTTCTTCACCGCCCGGCAAGAGATAATTACGTGCATATGTCCGAAAACATGTTTAGTGGTACATGTCCGCGTCAGTGGGGGTATATACATTGCCTCGAAACACTATAGGTATTCGAATCGGATTCGAAAAGTTGTCTATGAAAATGTATCGAATTTGAATGAAAACTTTTCGATTCGGTTCCGAATATGGCTTTCCGAGGCAATGTGAATAATCCTAGGTATGATAAAAAGTCTAATAACCATGTCTGTAAATGAAAAACCACTGAGTTCAATAGCTTCAATTTATTAAAAATCTTCTGTACAATCAGCATTCATATCATCAATAGTAGTCAAATCGACATAAAAGTAATCAAAATAATTTGCATTGAACTTTCTGTGTTCCAAGATTAACAATATCGATTTTGAGATATTTGGATTTGGCTGTATATATATCTCGTTAGCTGTCTTGACGTCATGGCTACACTTCAGTGCTCACGTCATCTTGTGATAACAAAGATATCGCTTCCCGGAATTCCTAGAGTTGATCTAGACTGTTTAAATTATTTATTTTGGAGTAGTAAATCAACTATATAGTACGTTTAATACGCTGATAGTTACAATAAATGAGTAGTTTATTTATTTCTGTTGAACTTCTTCACTGTCGTTATTCTGCATACAGCCTTGTGCTAGAAATACAACGTTTGTGCTCATGACACTAAATGATTTCCGGTAAAATAAAGTTTTTTTTATACTACTAGATTGACAAACAAGCATACGGCCTACATTAGATGTACCGTAGCCTATAGACGCGCTGTCAATCTTGTTGCCGAAGGCTGTTTTGTCAGAGTACCCAGTAATTTCTCTGCCATATCTCACCCTTAAACACGGAACACAGCTATATAAATATAGCTGCTTGACTACAGAAACAGGTTAGACAGAGGTACCCACGCAGACGACTTTTGTACAAAGTATCTCTCTGGTATAAGTCACATACTTATACAGAGTCTGGCCATAAGTTCTGTTACAAATGAATATGAATTTATTTTTTTATGCAGTAATGTAATCGTAAAACCTATATGTTAAGTACATATTTATGGAAGTCTTAGCAAAAAGTAAAAAAAAATATTCTATTCGAAATGGCCACCTTTGTGTCTGGCCACGAATCTATGGATTTACGCAATGTTTCCCATGGGAAATTTAGCCACTTGCTTGCTCCAGAGATTTCTTAAGAGACACAATGTCGGCGTGTTTTTTCGCCCAGGCCATGTCCTCTAAAACAGACCATAATTTGTGTTCTAAGGCTTCGAATCTGGGCTAGACGAAGGCCTGTCTTCAGCTCTTATAAAGTCCGTAACATTGGTTTCGAGCCTGGTTTGGGTAGTTCGTGCCTTGTGACCAGGTGCAGAGTCCTGCTGGAAAGTCCAAGGTACATTTTTAAAAAGAGTATTGCTGAGAGGTTTCACAACACGATGCAAGATATAGTCTCTCAATCATGAAAATTTTTTCATCAGCAAAGAGGATATTTCTGTGCGTTTCACCTGAGTATGTACGGTACGGTCGCTCCGATCTTTTATGGTAATCAACAACGGAAGTGTCTTGGATAATAATATGATCGACGACTTTATATTCACTATATGCCTGGGAGTGAGTCGATCCAATTATAATGTAATTAATAAAATATGTAAATTTGTTTGGACACCAAAAGAGGGATGCCTGAGTTTTTTGGCAGTATTTTTATCAGTGCTCACCTAGTCATAAACTGCACGGTAGGGAAAAAAATTGTGACGATTCCAAACAAATGTAGCCATTTTTACGGAATAAAAAGATTTTGACTTTGACTATGTGTCACTCATCGCATCCTATTTTTTTAACACCCCATTCCATATTGTAATTTAATAATAAACACGGGAAAAATGTGTAAAACGGCGGGAAATCGAAAGAAGTTTGTAACACAATAAACGCGTTCCAAATAATTAGAGTTGAAAAAAGAAAAGTTTCTATGTAACAATATTTATGGCCAGACAAGTTACATAATAAAAATACTTAAATATTGTTTTAAAATATTTATTATGAATATTATTATATACCAATCTATTTTTCTTGCAATACAAGGAATATCGATCGCGCGTTGTATGTAACCCATCCGTTAGGTATGGTAGTAGGTAACACGCAAAGATTCTTGGAGTTTTCCTAGGACTCATAACTGTTATTTTGCTATTTTTCCAGTAGGGCAAGACGTTATTAACCAACATGAAAAAGGAGATTCTGCGATGTATCTATGGGTTTATATGCAGCACCAATATCTAGGAGATGGATGTACCTACTCTCTTAGTTTCATATTTCGTGATTGTAATAATAGGTACCCTTGTGACGAATAATTTTGAATAAGACTATACATTAAACTAACTTAACACACTTTTAGTAATCTCAATTTAATAGACGTTAACGCAAATAAACGTTATATCAACGATGTGAAAAGGCCTACAGTTCAATAAAATCGGGAAGTTTTTATGAAATACCTACCTCTCTTCGGCAGAGTGACAGGGTTTGAATGGTGAGGCAATTCTATCGCAAATTTCCAGGAATTGGATTTATTCATCTAAAGTTGTTCAAATAATTTATCAGTTAAGTACCTACGAGTATAAATAGCCCGATAAAAGTGTAGTAAATGGGAAAATAGAGATATGTATAATCAGTTTTTCAGAAAACTTTTCATCAGTAATGAGAATGTTTCTGTGCTTTTCACCTGCGTATGGGAACTGAAGGAGTTTTGCTTTGTTTGATCCACTCTTCAACTGCAGGGATTGATTGGGGGCATGCCCTGTATATCGACGATAAGCGGCGAGCTTCAGGTTTTATTTCATTAGACACGAACAGTCCTAGCGGGAATCTCCATTTCTCGCGATATTTTTTTTGTTTCCTGTGGTTTCGGCGAATCCTGGCTTTAATAGACTGACTAGATATTTTACCGTCTTCAACAGAGGAAGTGTTGGTATATCTATATATAGTAGATATGGTATACGAACATAGGGCTGATACAAACTTTTGAAGAGTCTTGAATATGACCGATGGCTTCACCCACTTTGTGCAAGGCAGTCACTGCAATCCTATTTTATTTAACATTCCATTCCATATTGTAATTTGATAATAAACACGAAAAAATAAACGGCGGGAAATTGAAAGAACTTTTTAACATTCTAAACGCGTTCCAAATTCAAAATAATGGTGTTTTCAGACTATGTACTATTGGTTTTTCGACTCGACTCCACCACAAGAATCACACGCAGCAATTGTAGTGATTTAAAAAGCGAGAATCAGATTCTCAAGCGAAGGGTTTTTTAACATGGAAAAAATCATGTCTGTTACGGTTTATAGTAGCCATACTAAATCTTTTTCCCCTGGGCCACTACACTACAATAAATAAATAAAAATATTATTTGTAAACAATTTTTGTACTGTTATCAATAAATACTACAGTTATTCTAAAAATGCTGTACTAGGCTTCGGGCCGCGTAGAAAAGTTTAGCGGTGCGCTAAACCTGTGACCGACAAGCAAAACGTCAAATGGCAACTAATGAGACCAAAACAATTAATCACGGAGTTTACCACTGTTTTAGACCATAATGGATATCAAATCGGTATCTACTATGAGAAGCACTGTCATACTATTATTACTGTAGGTTATTTATGATTGTGTCTTGTAGTACCTATGCATGAGATTGTTACACCCGCTGTTAGTGCAGCTATTCCAGAGTAGTTTACTGGGACTTAAGCACTCAGGGACACTACTAGCTTATATGGCGTTATTTCATACGGTAGGTATTCCATCAAGGTACTTAACACGGTAACACAATAAATAATTTATAATTGTGTGTAAAGTACATACACATTTCGAGAATTAATCTTTAGAGTGGATAGTATAACTAGCAGCAAAACAAATGTTGAATACCAATTCAAAATTTTGTTATTTTACAGAAGCCTACAGTTAGTAACAATTAGGTACTTGGTGGGTTGATACACGCAAGTGACATTAGCAAGATCCACCGACATGTAGGACAACTATAGGCTATGGCAATTATATAATTACAGGCTGGCCACACAATGCAATACCCTTCATTGCATGAAAGGTACAAAGATTGCATAGATATTACAGCAGTTTTTTTTTATTGACTGACAAATTTTGTATTGTCTGACAGAGCGCCACCTAGCCCCAAAGTAAGCGAAGCTTGTGTTATGGGTTACCTACTAGACAACTGATAAACACACGTAATCTTTTTTTTCGTAAATACATATTATACATAGAAAACACCCAGACCAAGACATGTTCATGCACACAAATGTTAGTACTGTTTGGGAATCAAACCCACGAGCGTTGGTGTCAAAACCAGAATCAAATTATTACATCTAGAGTCACCTATGCTTAACTCTCAGTGATAAGTGTAATTTGCCCTTAGCTGTACAATAGCTTTATAAACTATAACAGGCTGTAATGCTCTTTGCCACTCAAGTGGTATATAAAAAATACAGTAAATAAAACAGTTTAGAATTACATTTACTTTATTTTTGATATAACATTAGTTGTTACAGACCTGATAATTGTAATGGACAATTCGTCCAATAAATTATAGTTACCACATACAGAAAACATGAAATGCCTACGATCCTCAGCGTTAAAAATACTGGCTGATGCAGACACGTCAACTAATAATTATCACAATGGAATATTTATTGAAGTTTCCTAAGCATTTGGTTTACCTCAAACTTCGACCTTAATTAAGAACTTAGAATATACAAGACTTTAGTGAGAAGATTCCTTCGTCCTTGTGTATTTTAAGGTTAAGAACATAAATTCTTGTGTTCAAGATACAAATGTTGTCATTACGATTAACTTAAAATAATTTCTTGAGATGGGCACACTCGCAGCGATCTTCTCTGGAAATGGACAGTTCCTTATCGTTAAATTACACTAGAGGCGATCCGCCAGTTTGTTGCTGATAGACCTCTATAGTATCACCCTCCTCCATTTCAAGTGAGGTGGGTGTGTCATTCTCGTTGATGGGCTGCCCGTCAAACCTGAACCGAACTACTTGCATTGATAGACCCTGTGAACAAAAAACAATAGTTTTAACTTTTGCCTATTAGAAAATAGTAATTATTGTTTTATTTACAAAAAGACTGAAGAAGCAGATTATTTTAGTAATTATTTGGATTGAAAACTATACTATTAAGTTCTTGATTTTATAAGGAAATAATCAATATACATGTCCACGTTTTGCTTTTAATATGCATACTAGCGCTGGTTGGTGGCAAATGATTGGAGAGCAGAAAGTCAATTTTGATCTGTTCAAGCAGATAATAAATATTTTTAAATAACTTGATCGCAGTTTCATGTTAGAATACAGCTACACGCCTTCTTAGAACTTTGTGTGTACTAGACAAGTACTAGAAATGTGACTCATTGTGATTGTAAGTATAATGACAATTTACACACTATATGGGAAGCATCACAAATATAGTAGGTTGCTGTGTTAGGTGAGCCGCATACCTGTGTCCTTGGGGACATTGAACAAATACAATTAGGAAACAGTGATGGTAAATGGAAATCTAAATTTTCCATAATATGCAGTATGGAGGGTAAAGGACCAGTAAAGCCGTAAGGTGATGTAAGCATCTGTAGGCTAAAGTAATTGCTTAACGTGAGATATGGTCACAGGCCATATGGTTATTTGTAGACTAAAAATAGTGTTATAATGGAACATGTCAGGATTTCAAAAGATTATGTTTCCTGCTGTGACTCATTTCTGTTTTATTCATTAACAAGCATGGAAATGACTAAATTAATATATAATATAACATGACCATTGTCTGTACAGGTTATGAATTCATAGGAATATTGATGTAAACATTGTAGCAAATTCGACTTTATGTCTACTTGGACGCTGAGAGGAGCTTATGAAGATATAGACATGAACACAACCAATTTCCCTCATCCCTAGTGCTGACTTGGCACTGAATGGATGTTATTGTCATATTTTAATGTTACATCAAGTCCGTCATAGATGTAGCTATAACATATTATAAGATAACTAAGTACTGTCTCACACTAAATATTATGAAACATGGTGAATCAGAATTTTTCCTGTTTCATCATGTTCCATACTTATAGAGTGAGACAGCATGTTATCTTACAATATATTATAGCTAATGTCTGTGACAGGCTTCAAGTGGTAAACAAGCCCAGATGGAAGCAGTTACAAATGTCTATTATATGCTTGCCGCCATAGGGACTTCACATAAAAATATATATTGATTAATGCAAGCAATAGAAGGGGTATAGACCACTTTTTCACACTTCCAATGATAACTCGGCAAGTCCTTAAGTTGTTGCTGGTTATCTGATTCCCTCGCAGAATGGCTTTTTGGAAAGTTGTTGTACAAGATACCTAAGTGCCATAATACAAGATGAAGGTATTTTTCAGCCAGGGCTCACTTAAGGTGAAGACAATTTTATTGTGATCACTTATTATGATGTGAATATTGTACTTCGATTTAAATAATCACCATTATCCTCAATGGAAGATACGATTTCCGGTATTGAAAAAAAAGACATTCTCAATTATTTTGGATAGTATTTGGATTTTTTGAAAATGGCAAGTTTTAGTTAGTAAAACAAATAATAGGTTTTTCAATGGTGTACTAGTTTGGGGAACACCGAGTCAAACTACATATGCAAGAGTTTTATACCTTTCAGTGCATGGTCAAATTGATACAGTAATTTGATTTTTAACTATTGTTGCAGGTTGCATAAAGACCCATGTTATTATGAAATTAAATTTCCTCTAATATGATTGATAACACAAATTATTTAAGTCATATGAACTTCAAAGTATGTAATTTCGTTTTATTGAAGTAGGAGAGTAGATAAGATAATCACTATTATTTTAATAGAGGAAATTTTGGATCATAAACAACAGTACTCTTCACATTGTCATGATGGATTATATCATCATTAATACACAAACAGAAAGAGACTTCGCCAAAGCATTGTAAGCTTCACATCTAGTGAACCATCATTTGCTATAACTAGTTAATAATTGTGCAATGTTCAGGTTTAATTCTATGTCTGGAGATATGAAAATACATAGAGGGCTGTTATGCTTTTGCAAATGAACACGAGGTTATGAGTAAGCTGAGGAGTTGCCGTGTTAATTTCATGCACAATACTTATCATGTTGCAAGTGGTCATAGGTCACAATAACAGCTTTACATAAGGCAAGCCATAATTATACTGCCTCATGTTGTACATAACGAATTGAAAAACCTGCACATAGACATTGTAATGTGTAATGATACTTCGAAAGTGTAATAAATGCACTACATTAGACTTATCTTTCCACTTTCTAGAGTACAAATGTGTAGCCAGTTGGTTAACAAAAACGTCCCTACTATAACCAAGGAAATTATTTATAAAGCAATAAAATAATTTACACTAGCTTTCACTCGCATGTCGTTTTACTGTATACTATATGCTTAACAAAAAACTAAGTATTTGCTGTAGAACAGATTGGAGTAGGCCAGTAACGATCAGATATTGCTTTTATTTCATAATATTGACCAAACTACAATTGAAATTGACATGACAAATAATTTAAAATCAATTAAAATTTTAAAAATTCATAATAATTGAACAGGTAACCTATGAAGTTGTTGGAAACAATGTAGGTACCTAACCAAGTTTAGCTGGAAATATTAAACCAAAACAATAGGCACCGACTAGAATTCAATTGGTAACAATTCTTAATTGATTGAATATGTAGTAATAATATATTTCTGATACTTACTGCTCGATCGCAATAGGCGTTCATGAGTTTCCTCAGCGGTGTGTGTTTCTTTATTTTAAACTGGACAATAGCATTATCTTGGCCTAAAACTTTCAAGTTGATGTGTTCACTTTCTCCCTGGAATCGAAAATTAAGACATGAACAATTTTGATTTACTAACAATTTTATTTAAACTTTTGTTCAAGAATAATAACCACATTTTACGGAACGCCATGTCGATGATACGGTTCTAATTTGTTACTGACAATATGCAATTATACGTACCTTTTTCTCGTCAGACATATTGAGTTACTTGTGTTTTTGTAAACTATCACTACAAATACACAAAAGTACGAAAGGTTTATTAGATTTTTATACAAAAGAAGCAGAAATGACAATTCGTGATCCGGTAGCGTGGTAATGGCGGGCGTCCGTGGGGGCCGGTCGTGGCTTGGAGGAAGGGACTCAGAGCTACCAACCGATGCGCAGAAATAACGACGCAAACGGCGCGCTTTTGCCTCCTGCGACCGTGTATTCGTATCGTAGGGATTTCATTTCATCGGTCCGTTTATATCGATGTTGTCGTTTTTATACTGCTGTCTCTGTCAGCGCCTACATGACTAAAAGAGAAAGCTTCAACATCTCCAAGTGTAACAGCAACAGCAAATGCGATTTTATAATTTTTAATAACGGAATATTATTGCAATAAACCTAGAGGTGCATACTACACTGTATTTGATAACGCAAAGGCATAATGTATTTGTAAATGTAATCTAATGAAAGTTACCTACGAAATTTGTGTACTAACAGCCAAATCAAAACTTACATGACTATAAAACATAAACGTAGAGTAAAAACATTTAATGTTTTTTATTAATGTGACCCAAAGAGAAATTATAATAACAGCGAATGTTATTCAGATAAAAGAAAATGTATTGATAGTCAATTCCATTGCCAACTGTGTTCAAAATCGCTGCGTCACGGAAAAGTGTTGTACCTATATCGATATTTAACCGGAAACTGATAGAGCTGGCGTTGTCATATCGATATTCACGTTCCGTAACACGCATACTCCGCTGCGGAACGTGGCGAACATTATTTGGATTTGATTGGCAAAAAAAGTTCTTCACCTTCTAGAGTCATGAAAAATCTCAGTACATTTCTATAAAAATAGATAAAATATGGTAGTGTGTATAAACAAAAAAAAAAACTATAAAATGCCATAAACGGTGGCTAGGTCGTTACAGTTTTTTCACTAAAGTGATTATTTATTACCTACCGGCAAAGGCCGCTGATACTACCTCTGTAAACCGTCACCAACTACAAATTAGTGGACGCCAATTTACAGTTTCAAGTTTGAACATTTTCCGCTGGTGCGCTGTTCGCCTTGCCACACACAGTTTTTAATTGTGATGTGAATATTTTTTTCGGTAGCGGAAGCACACGGTGCAGTTTAGATCAAATTGCTTCTACATATTACTTATATAAATCTACATATAGGACTTAGGTATTTGAGGCAACTTGATCTTATATATATATATATATATATGACGATTTAAAAAAATAGATCTGTCCGCGGATACACGCTCGTAGGTACCCACATATAAGGCAGGATATTTTTTATATTCATCAGGTGGTAAGCAATATGATAAGTGACGTAATGATAAGTGATTACCGTACCTTCCGAACGGTAGCAATACAAGAAGCAGATTTCCACTTATATTATGTATACGGTAAAGTTTATTTTTATTTTCTACATTGAAAAAATAGGAGGCCCCAACAGTGTTGCTTTTAGACTATTTCTGTTACGAATATCAAATATTAGGTGCTTGTACTAGTTCTAAATGTGCAATTTATGTATATCATGCTACACATACTGTATTTAAACAACTATATTAAGGTAATTATTTTTTTAATAAACTATTAAAAACACTAGTCAAGTGCAAATCAGGCTCGTACACCAAGGGTTCAGTACAATTTTTTTTCCCGTTTTTTTACGATTATCTTATAAATTTCCCCCCAAAATTTATCCACAAGACGTATAATTAAGTAACATTACTGAAGTTCATAAACTATGAAAGCACCGAACATTGCTATAAGGAAAAGATAAACAGGATTGAGCGCGAAACTTAATTCATTTTTTTCATGATTCTAGCTAAGAAAAAAGTATTTTCTTGACCTGAGGATTCTAGGTCAATCCTATTCGATTATTTTTCCTTGAGAGTGGCAAAATAAGCGGCATAAACGTCAGTATCTTTAGATGGCATTGACTTAGAAGTAAGATTGTTTTCTTGCTCCAAGGGATTGCAGACTTAGGTCTTCTTCTTTCTAGAGTACAACATATGTCCTAGCGTAGTCCATTAGGATTGGCGGGGTCCGCTATATGACAATGACGAATAAAGACATAGAGGGACTGCCTTACGGAGCTTACTGGTAACCTCACTCACTCGCAAGAATTGAGATTGTGAGAGGTGAAGGTGCTTCCCGATTCGCGCTGCTTTGGTGCATTCTATCTATCTTAACAACACCCAGATCAAGGCAAACAGACATGTTTATAC
Source organism: Pyralis farinalis (assembly GCA_947507595.1). Taxonomy (NCBI): domain Eukaryota; kingdom Metazoa; phylum Arthropoda; class Insecta; order Lepidoptera; family Pyralidae; genus Pyralis; species Pyralis farinalis. The sequence goes on along the minus strand of OX382273.1, from coordinate 27,344,200 downwards.
ACAAAAATGTGTCCTGTATGGGAATAGAACCCAAAGAGTTGTTAGTCTTAAAGTATTGCTAACCACTCCACCAACGGGAAACCGCCGCCTTCAATATCCATACGAATGCTTTTTGTAGCAAAATAGGTAAGTCGTTAATAACGTGCTACTCAACCGTAAAAATCGGACACTAAAATCGGTCCTCCTTTTGTAGAAATCCTATTGATGTTTGTGAATGGCCCAAAATAAAAAATGAAGGAAAGTGCACGCTCGCCGGAGCTGGGGCTTCTGACATCACCTTCTGATAAAACACGACCAATTTGGTCATGGTAGGTTAGTCTCGGCCTTCCTCGGCTCCTACATCCTTCCACTTTTGCATTGTATATCTGTTTCGTCATTCTTTCGTCCCGCATTCTTCCTACATGTCCGAACCAACGGAGCATGCCCTTTCTTATCTTAACACCGACACTCTATTTTAGACCAACTCTTTCTCTCACGTCTTCATTACGAACGCGGTCAGCAAGCGTTTACCACAAATTTTGCGCAATGCTCGCATCTCGACCGCATTTATTCTACTTTCATGCTCTCTCTGCCATATCCAGCTCTCACTTCCATAAGTTAGCGTTGGAATTAGCACCGTGTTGTGTACAGCGAGCTGTGCCTTCTGGCTTAGATTTCGGCTGCCTAGAAGTTTACCTAACGCTCCATTCACCCTATTCCCGGCACTCACTCGTCTCTCCACATCAGCGGTGTACCTTTCATTGCTGCTAAAAGCACTTCCAAGATATACAATCTCATTCACTTGCTCCAACACTACATCATCAACCATAATCCTAGTGTTCGTTCTGGTTGTCTCTCTTTCAAATACCATTATCTTGGTTTTCTTCGCATTCAATTGTAAGCCTTTCTTCATACAATCATCTTTCATTGTTGTAACTAGTGTTTGCAGTTCGGATGGTGATTCTGCTATTAATGCTGCATCGTCTGCATAAAGCAGGCAGTTGACCACTGAGTCACCCATTCGCATTCCCACATTCATATTTCTTATTCTCTGAAGACAACTGTCCAGATACAGGATGAACAGCCGAGCCGAAAGCACGCATCCCTGTCTGACACCAATGTTGACATCAAACCAGGGCGACAAGCTGCCGAAGAGCTATGAATGTCACAGAAGCGAGTGAAGTATGCAAGGAGCGGTCCTTGCATACTTCACTCGCTTCTGTGACATTCATAGCTCTTCGGCGCTCTTCGTCTTATGGCGCTCGGTTGTCTCTGCCTACCCCGCAAGGGACTTGGCGTGAAGATATACATACATACAATACATACATACATACATACAATACATACATACAAGGAAAGTGTGTTACCACGTAAAATACAAATTTTAATAAAACTAAAATTACAAATATTTGCTCTAAATAAAGATGGATATTATGTATAAGACTGCGTCTCCGTTCTGACCTCCTGCTGTATTCGGGAGCACCTCCGACGTCTGCATTGGAAGGTCACAAGATGACCTCGACTTTCTACGGACTGCATTTGTGCCCGAAACTCCTGCTGTGTTCGGGAGCATCTACATTTTGCAGTGGTGGGATGCAAGGCGACCTCCACTCTCTACGGACTGCATCTTCGCTTGGCCTTCCTCCTGTGTCCGGGAGCACTTACGTCTCCGGCAGTGGTGTGACGCTAGATAACCACCACTTTCTATGAACTGCATCTCCGTCCGGTCCTCTTGCTGTGTCAGGGAGTACGTACGTCTCCTGTAGTGGGGGGTAGCAAGGCGACCTGCCCTCATTTTGGACTGCATCTCCGCCCGGTCTGCAGTCCAAAAAGGTGTTTTGAAGGAGTTTACTTGCAGTTTTGTTAACGTTATTCTTGAGCAACTTTTGCGACGTGAAATTAATATTCTGAGGCGGTGAATTATATTTGCTTTGTTTTAGGAGATATTTGTGGATAAATATAATTAAGTAAAACTTCTTTTCGGTTAGAAATACCTCCACTCCGGCAACCAAGGTCAATAGTGAAACTATAGGAGTCAACATTAAATAAAAATTCAGTTTTAATAGATAGAAATATGGCAACATTTCAGGTTTTAAGTAGTTTACTTGCAGGATACGCACAGTTGCAGCGTAGTTGCAGTGCCGTTGCAGTGCAGCATACGCGCAGTTCCAGCGCAGTTGCAGTGCAGGATATTTTAGTAGAATACACCTATCGGCACTGCACTATTCCTGCACGACTCAAGTGACAGGCGTAAACGTGCAGTTGCAGTTATTTAGCAGAATTGGCCCACTGGACGGCCAATGAAGGCAAGCCAGAGCTGAGAGTCCCGCGGGCCTTCTTGACTTTCCACTCCCACCGACGAAGACACGCCGGAGACGAAGGCCCTGATCGATTCTCTGGAGCACTCGGGTCCCCGTGGTGTCGTTACGCACCAACAGTTCGCCACAAGCTGCCCTGCGGGGTTTATTATTATTATTCTCTTATTTCACGGTTTTTAATCCCGGTCATTTGATAGGCGTGCGCGGAGATATGAATCCAACGCATAGAGGCCCCTTCTAAAAGAATGATGTAATGTATTATATTATTATTATTAGGATAAGAATTAGGACACACCATTCCCAGCACTTACACTCTTTCCACATCAAAAGTGTAGTTCCATCCCTGCTGAAAGCGCATCTTAGATATACAATCTCATTTACTCTTTCCAACACTTCATCATCTACCGTAATCCTGTTTGATACCAATTTTGACATCAAAGTAGGTTAACATGCCGTCATCTATCCGCACACATGCTGAGCAATTCTTTTATCTGATCTACACAGCACGAAGCACTGCATAAGTTAAAATAGCAAAAACATCTTTTATACACTTTCATACTACTTTAATCAACCTGTTTAAGCATAAGGTGATTTGGGGTAACTATGACATATTTTTGTATTTGTTGATCTATTTATTTTTTAATTTGGTCAATTTATTTCTAGCATTTCAAGTTAAATTTGTATATTATAATATATGTTTCATGTCTTATGAACTCCGTTTTAAACTGTCATTGTGTTCCATAAGGTATTTCAAAATATATTTTCGAAATTATACCTAACCATTGGGCATTCCCTTAGCCTCGAACATTCATATTGTGTGTTTCAAAACGAATCAACGCATATCAAAATGAAGTGATCTAAAAGCGGGGGAAGATTTTGATCGCGAAGCTTTTTTATTTGACTTGCTACCTGGTCTCAATTCCTTTACAGAACCAAAGCATCGGCGCCGAATGGTATACTACCAAATGCTTGGCAGAAGTTTTCTATGTTGTGAACAACAAGCGACCAAACACAGGGCTCTATAGGTTACTGCTCCACACGACAACGCGCCTGCGCACACGGCGCTGAAAAAGAGGGGCTTCTTGGACAGCGCGCCGGTTAAACTCTGACCTAGCACAGTGTGACTTTTTTTAATTCCCGAAAATAAAAAATCAACTCAAAGGGATACAATATTCGTCGCCGGATTATGTTCGAGCAGGCTGTAAATGAGGTGTCTGCAGCGGACTGGAAAAAGTGTTTCGAAAACTGGTTCAGACGCATGAAACTTTGTATAGAGGCTAATGCAGATCACTTTGATAAGATTTAATAAAAAAATATTTACCTATGGAACACTCCTTTATTATTTACGCAAAATAAAAATAAAGTTGTCTGAGTGGCTCACGTAAGTAATGGTGCTCCTAGCATGCTTTATTACTAACATAGTTTATTTGCTACGTCAATAGGTTACAATTTTCAGTAGCTTTAAAAGTAGGGAACATTTTTCAAATAAAAGCTGGGTGTGTTGAAAGCAGACAAATGCTGCATCGTAATATTTTATGGTTTTTGCAAGTGGTTTTTATGGTCCATGATTGTTGTTTCCACACAGTGTTCCCACAAAGGTGTGTTCTGAATTTTAGATTTGTGACCAGTGCTTTGCGCCGATAACCCACGGCTGTTGGGAATAATCATCATTCGACCCCTATATTTCGGTCGTATTAAATTTTGTTACGTGACTAGAATTCTGCATCGTATATAGTAACGAAAAAAATAGAAACAGCTAGCATTTTCTTATATGCAGTAAATCATTGGATTACGTAGCAAGAGTACCTATCGTGCTATACTAAATGAATACAGTTATAATTTATATTGTTGATAATAGCTGCTAGGTACTTAGGAAAAAATACTTTTGATGAGCTCGATGCGGTTGTCAGTACAATCGAAAGCGTAAGTTAAGCAGTGGCCTATCTATTCGGTTCGGATTTCGGAGGGTCTGTTCAGCCGTTTGTCGCGGCTGTTTTCGATAGATGACAGTCTCGAAGCAAAAAAATCACTTACTCGGTCAGTCACATAGCTCGATTGGTGAATCAAGAGGTTTTGAGTTTTGGTGCTTCAAAACTCAAAACTCCGACGTTGTATATATATATATAAAAAACTTACTAAATCAGTCTCATAAACGGACGGGACGTCCGTATCTTACTTAGGTTTTTGTTGAAAGCTGAGCAATGTTAAATTAGATCAACAACTTACAATTAGAATAAATGATAGATTTTAATTGCCTTAATATTATGTTACTCTATGTTACTCGGCTTTATATCAATAGGAATCTACGGGAGGTCGATACCTTTAAGGTGAAGGAAATTTACAGTAATAAAGCTAATGATTTCAACGTACAAGAATACTGGAAGACAATTAACAACACGGTGCACTGTTCGAAATTGAGTAATTAAAATTTATGATATCTTAATTAGCCATCATTAATTTAGATTCTGATTCATGATTGATATATAAATTCTATGCTGTAGGCAGTAAATGAAATGTTTGTCAGTTCTGCAATATTTTTTTAGAGCGGACGTTCAACTGTAGGTGGCTTCGGTGTCCACGGTTACGGTTAGTCTTCCTGCGACCACGGACGCTGCAAAGCATTCGAAACGTCAGGTGCAACAAAACAAATAAAACACGCGATACTTCCGTTAAAAATTGTTTAATTCAAAATGTAATAATTGTTTGGTTTATTTACTCTTTAAGTTAATGTGTGTGTAACATGAATTGTGGTATAACTACTAGACAGGCTGAGTAACATAAATATTGTGTCGTAGCTCGGGAGCGCGCCGGCTGAGGTGCGGGGTAGCGGGAGAGGGTTGCCAATGCAGTGAACAGGCTGCTCACGCAGACGCGACAATCGTTTGAACTTTACCTATTACCTATTTGTCTATAGGAAAGTTTGTTTTTAGTTTTTTGTTTATGTCTGTTAGTTTCCGATTTTTTAATTTAAGATATCTATTTTGCCGTTTTAATTTTTAATTTTTTTCAACTAAAATCCTTTTAGCAGCTGTAATTTTTCTTAATTTATTTTTTAATACAATTTTTCTAGGAGTGTCTAATATAGATTCTGTATCAGATAAATGCACATTTAATAACGAAGTAGGTGAACGGTTTGGGTTATCTTTTGAAACTTGAGGGTTTTCAAATGGTTGAAGGTTTTCAAATGGTACAGCAGACTTTGTAAGATAACGTCGTCCTGTTTTAGTAATATAAAAATCTTCCTTACGAAAATGTTCAGAACAAATACAAGTATGATCCGATGGTAGCCAAGTGTCTTCACTTCTGTTATTTTGTACAAATTTTATCCACTCCTCTCTTTTTCCTTTCCCAAGGCGACGAAATCTAAAAAATAAAACATAAATTATTTTCAAGAGATTATACACACTTGCGTCAACAAAAAATAATAAAAAATAAATTAAAATGATTATTTTAAATAACATAAATATAATTTATATTATAAGAGACATTTATATTATATTATACGAGAAAATATATATTATATTTATATTATTTTAAATAATATAAATATAATTTATATTTTATATTAGACGAGCTCGGTGGCTCAGTCGTGAATGACGCGACTTTGACACCAACGCTCGTGGGTTCGATTCCCACACAAGACAAACATTTGTGTGCATGAACATGTCTGTTTGTCTTGGTCTGGGTATTTTCTATGTATAATAAGTAGGTATATATTTATAAAAAAAAAATGTATTTACGTATGTTTATCAGTTGTCTAGTACCCATAACATAAGCTTCGCTTACTTTGGGCTAGAAGGCGCTGTCGGACAAATTACTCTGACAATATTTATTTTATTATTTATTAATTTAAAATAATCATTTTAATTACATATAGTATATACAGTAAAATATTAAAACTTACTTATGAAAAGTTATTCCTTCAGAAAACTTTTTTGTTCTTTGAGAATAATTTTTGCAGTATCTAAGTATATAGGCATTATTGTGAATATATTGCGATTCAATGGGTTCCAAAAATACAAAATCACAGAATTATCTATTTGCATATTAAAATTAAGTTTTTACCTATTTCCATATCTGTTTGAGCACCTATTACATAGATCTATGATGTGATCGTCGGTAGCGCTACTTACGCTACTAGAGAGTAAACGAGATGGCAATAGTGTCATGGCTATATTTCTGTTAGGTACAGTTTAGATATATAGATAGATAGATAATCGTTTATTAGCTGCTACGGTCACATACATACAAACATAATATATCAGTACAAGAAGTAAACAGGCGTTGCTCAAAACATTTCCAGTAATAGGTGCATGTGTGTGCTGCGGCAAGCGAATAGGCCATAGCTCAGTGTGACTTTTGCACAATGCGCAAAAAACACCGATTTTCAGCTACTGCCTGAGGGGCGGGCGCGTTCAAAGTCATTATATAGACATAAATGTGTGTTTGTGGTGTGAGTCAGGGGTATTATACTAAGTGGAAAACTCAGGTATCAACATAACAACAATAATACTCATGTAATTAGATAAGTAGTGTAAGTGAAATTGAATTTGCAAATGTATTGAGATAATAAATTAAGATAAATTAACATTAAATACAACAGGTATTTTGATATAAAATAATAAAAATAATAACCCTAGGAAAAACGGGTTAAACATAACTGTTTATACGCCAGTACTAATTTTTTTGACGACAACCATCGCTACAGGAAACGCTTTGGAATCGCTAACTTTTGGTTTTCTAAAAGGAAAGACTTGAGATGTTTTTTGAATGTGATACGAGAGGTGAGATGACGGATCGGAGGTGGAATATTGTTCTAGCATTTCGTCGCCTGGTAGCGGAAGCTGCCTGTGAATGCCACAGTTTTATGTGGTTGAACAGATAGGTGAGTCCTGTTATATCTGGTGCCATATCTTTTATGAAAAGGGGAGATGTTAAATTTGGAATAAAGATATTTCGGCTTCTGAAATTTGACTACCCCGAACAAGAGGCAAGCTAAGTGGAGTTGCCTACGGGAGTCCATATTCAGAATAGAGGCATCGTTCAAATAGGGAGAGATATGACTTCGAGCAGGAACGTCAAAACTGTATCGACAACAAGCATTCTGCACACGTTGTATCAATCTCTGAGTTCTACAAAGCAGACGCGGTCCATATACTACGTCACCGTAGTTAAGTTTTGACAAAATCAAAGAATCACAGAGCCTGAGACGCACTTTTTCGGTTGCTAAATTTCGAATTTTGTATAGAACCTTTAGTCGGTAGAAACTATTTTTGACTACGGTTGCTACGTGATTTTCGAAATTTCATAGTAAAATACAAAAAAAGTAGGTACTTACCAAAAATAACAGTTGAATCACTTGAACAAAGTATTCACGTAAATATAATAATGATTAATTGTTACTTCGTGGCATTTAAAACAAAAAAAGAAACTTATTTGTCGATCGCAACGTTCTCGGTTAATTACGAAACAAAGGAGTGCTTGTCTCGCTTGCTCGCAACCGACTAAAGGAATTGCGGAGAATTGACCGTAACTTGATGTGCAAAATCCGAGTTCCGCTCAGCCGGTCTAGTAGTATAGATAGAAGTCTTTGCTAATATCCCTATCAAGTCCTTTGAGGGGTAAACAGAGAATCGAGTGCCTTATGACTCAGTCTGTCCATAGCTTCGAACAATTTTATCATGGTAGGTAGGCTAACCTTATTCGGCTCCTACATCCGTATACTTTTGCGTTTTATGTCTTACATTCTTTCCTAATACATTCTTTGTACGTGTCCGAACAAACGGGATTTTCTCATTAGAGAATGACTTCCGCAAAAAGGAGTCCAATTTTAAATTAGAACTTGAAAGACTCCAGACTATCTACTTAGACATAAGTACCTCCATGTAACCAAAGATTAATATGATTAGTGACATTATAGTAGTAAGTTTTTAAGAAATATATTTGTTTAAATGAACACATCAATCAGGTTTGTGCCTTTTTAAGAGAGGTTAGGTACATCAAAGGCCAGGAGAAGCACCTCCACCCTACAGAAAGGTTAGTTGCGGACCTGGATGTTTATTTAATGTATGAGCCTATGGTCCAGAGGTCACCAATAACCACTTTAACAGTACTGCTCGTGGGTTCAAACTGGACAAACGTATACCGGCATGAACATGTATGTTTGTCTTGATGTAGATCATGACAAACATACATGTTTTTTAAGAGAGGTAGGGCGAAACAAAGCACCCCGACTGGTGAAGTAGCGGTACCTCACAGAAAACCGTAGCCAAATAATAATTCTCTGGAGGGTTGGGGAATGAGGTAACCAGTAAGTGTAAACAGCAGGGGGACAAAGCGTGAACGATACTTCCCGTATTGCAAGCGCTCATACAATATGGTATCCATTTTACATCAGGTGGGCCTCATGCTTGTATGGCGTACGTATAAAAAAACTCTACATTACAAAAGACCGCAGCCAGGTATCAATTCCCTGGAGAGCTGTTGTGTACATACGAGTGAGTAGGTTCAACAGATAGCTGTTCTCGTACTAAAGATGATGTTAAATTGGCAGTGCGTAGCAGTAGGTAATTCTGTTGGTGCTGGCAGGTTGCGGTAGACGCTTTTCATTAGATAAAACAGTATTTAAGTTAACAAGTGTCCTTAGTACTTAAAATCAATATAATATCTATAACTTCACGCCAAATCCCTTACGGGGTAGGCAGAGAGAACCGAGCGCCACGTGACTCGATCCTTACTCGCTTCTTTAACATTCATTGCTCTTTTCATGCACAATATAATAGTAACACAAATATATAATAAACATATGTAGATATTCCCTTTCATTTATTTGAAACGGTTTCCGATGCAAACATTTCATTCGAGCCATTATTCGCTAAGCCCGACGAATATCTGCAGTTGAATAGGCAAACGATTATACTAAATGCACTCCATCGAAATATTACAAATGCAGCTTTGCGACTGGAGACAATGTAGATATCTGATTGTTGTTGGTATAAAACTCCGAAACGCTTTTAATTTTTAAGGAAATTAGAACTTGATTTGCAACTAAGTCCCTTTTTTATACATTTTCAAGATCCAGAGGTGTACAGGCATACGGGCCGCCTGATGTAGCCTACAAACGCTGCAATGCAATACATTAAGTAACATCAGTAAGAACCATATCGTCACGCCACATCAACTGCTAACACAGCAACTTCTTACGAGTGTAACTGCTGATCACTGTCAATTGCAGTAACACAACAACTTTTTTTGATTCTCGCTTCCACAATTTTTTTCAGCAATGGAATCAATTAACTAACTATAAAATGGCGAAAGTGCATAGATAATAATGGTAAATACCTACTTCAACTGATTAAATATATAATTTAATGTATTTTTTCATTTTACTTTTTCCATATAAAACCCCAATTTTATATACCTATATAAGGATTTAATATAAATTGAAACATAAATGTATTACGGTAACATATATTCAATCGAAGTTGTATACGACCCGTCTGGTATAAAAGTGACCTAGATGACATCATTGTGGTGTCATTTCCTGATGATCGAGCCTAAATTAAGCAACCACTACTGCAGCCTCTCTATGGATGACTCTTTGATTAGGTCGAAGTTTGCCTTGTTAATGCTTACAGAGGCGCCTTTATGATATAGACGACATATAAATAAGATTTATTTATTTTTCAGGGGGCAGCGGGATCCTTATACGGCGATACGACGACGAGTTATATATATATATATATCGTCGTCAGATCGTACATCGTTGTGATACTCAATCACAAAAGAGGTCGTCACGAATATGATCAAATCAAGTTGATGTAGTCAGGCTCCTATCATTTTTACGTGTATAGAACCATAACTAGCCTAATGTCAGCAATAAGTGTAAGTCAGAAAATATTCTCCATACTTTCTGATCTGTCTGGTCATTTCATGAAATGACCAGTTCAATGATCTATCTGGTCACGACATATACAAAAGCGGAAGGTCATTTATTGACTGAACACGAAATCTCAAAAACGACCTATGACGGTGAAATTTTGCATGATGGTTGATAAATAAGAGACATCAGTTAAGATTGGATTATCGATAATAAATATTTAACTAACATTGAACTTTTTACGAAACTTTATAGAAGGAAATGATAATTCAAATTTTTTTCGCTGGATTGGTTCTAATTAGTCACGATGAAGAATAATCTTTCAGAAAGAGTCATAATCGTCAACTAATATGTTTTCCTATATTACTCCGCATCGTTCGAAACAACGAAGGTTTGTAAAGGTAAAAAAAAATTTTCACACTGACGGAAATAGAAAAATATACATTGTCTTGTCGTCATCAGTGACGGCCTGAGGGTTACGTTGGGCAATTTAGACGCATGTAAAGTATATCCCAGTATCCACACCCGACACTCAACTCGATGGGATTATACGATTATGTGATGCGTTTTTCATGTCCCCATTTTATTCTTTTAGTACGGTCCGTATCTTTTATTAACATTCTTGGTTTAGATAATGTTTCGGCCTTACCTTGTTTTTCCAGGAAATATTTCAAGTGGAAAATCTGTTCCATTTTTCTAGTGCTATATCCGAAAATAACTTTCACAATAGATGGCAGGTTTCTATAATGAAAGCACATTTAATTTATTATATTTTGCTTGGAGGATTTGCTTTTTGTTTGCCTTTTTAAGTCAGTGTAATGCAGTGCACATTTATGCTTGAATGTTTGCCTATTTTACCTACGGTTTTAAACCATTACGCAAAGGAGAAATTGTGTCTAGGTAAGTTTTGTATTAATTGTATATTTTATATAATGTTGGAAGGCTAGCAAGATTTTTGGTAACCTCACTCGGTCGCAGGAATACAATAACTCTCCAGGGAATTATTTGGATGAGGTCTTCTGTGAGGGAGATGTTGCCCCAGTCAGCTTTGCCAGAACCTTGTTTGTTAATTAGCAGGGTGCATCACGTGGAGGAGAGGTTAACATTGACTCTAAATATGAAAGTGAGCCACTTGTACGTCAATATTATTAGTGTATGATGCCAATGGCCTCGTTTTATAATCGCACCGCTCGCTGAGGGATAAATAGCCGACGAAATCGAACTTTGCTCTGCAATCGCAAAAAAAAAATCTTACTGGATCTCGAGGCAGCATTCAGTTTGCGTTTCAAAACAGCGACATCGGGATCAAGCGGCGCATCCACTGAGATGTTATATTTCTATATATTTATCCGGACGTGTAGTCAGCAGAAGATTCAGCAGAGAGTTTGCATGGTCCTCTATATCTGGTAATTTCGTGGGAGAATGAACCAGTTGATAGAAATCATGGGCCAGAGCAAATTTGTGAGCAGATCTCCCCGCGTAGTCAGTGCACCGGCAGCCAAGCCTCTCGGAATGGTGGGCATTAAAGTCTGCCAAAATCACTAACTCCGCAGACGGATACTGTTCAGTAACTCTGTCAATCGTCATTTGCATGTGCTCGAATAAACGAGTTGTGCCTGTATCACTGCTATGGGACCTGTAAAGGCACGCGTAGATCCGGGTGTCGCCGATATGATCCACACGTACCCGTAAAACCGACAGGTCCCTGTCTTCAAGGCTGTGTAGTTGGCGACAACAAATATCCTCCCGAATGAACAAACACGGCACGACGCACAAATAAGTGCTCTAGTTTGTACTTGGGGTAATGTAACATGTGTCGACCGGTGAAGATATTTGTGTCTCTGTGAGGAAAATAATGGTTGGCCGAGCGGTCTCAAGATGGTGATGGACCGCGTTGATGTTCGAATGTAACCCCCTCATGTAGCAAAAGTCCACATACATTGTGGAGGAGGTGGCCACTGTAAAACCACGGTTCTTTTTTCTTTTCGCTACGTTGAGGTACAGTAGTAAAAAATGAGAAGTCGCTGAGTGAAGAGAGTGAATGACAAAAAGTGCGGTGTCTATCACCACAGTGCAGTGCAGGTTGTGCGGTTTGCTGGCGCGGTTGGCGGCAGGGCCCCCGGTCCCCACCTACTGCAGCAGCCGAGCCCACCTCGGTGTCCTTCTCCAGCACGACCACTGCAACAGGGACTTTACACAGGCTGGCGGTTCAGCCTCCCGGTGCAGAGATTAAGTGATCTCCGGGTTCGTCAAACCCTACTAACCTGCGGGCGGCCAGCGGTCATCCGTTCACCGGGTCTCCCTGACCGCCACGCCAGCCTGCCGCCCCACACTGCTAGTGGCGGTTCGGCATCCGCCGCCGGTCCTTCCGCTGTCCGCACAACGTCCTCTCATTAAGCTGGCGATCTTACTCACGCGCAGAAGCACGACAATCCCCCCGGAGTTGTTATTTGGCTGCGGTCTTCTGTAAGGTGGAGGTGCTTACCCAAACGTATAATTTAGAGCAAGATGTCCTGCTATGCACCACCAATTCACAAAATAAAATCTGAGAAGCCGTAGCACAGCACGATCTCCTGCTCGATCCCATCTCTCTTAGAATTAAATCTCAATTACTATTATATGTATTTTTATATAAAAAAACATGTGTTAATATGCGTTTGATATACCCGTACTAATACAAGTACATATTCTACACTCCACCGAGCTCGTCAATGTCACACATCTTTCGAAATAGCTTGGTCCTTCACTGTCGAGCAAGTGATAATTACAAATAAGTAGGAAATACACCAAGATGCGAATCAGGCACCAGTAGGCTATCACAGCTCTTCGCAGCAAACTAATGTTTACAATTTGTATGTGTGATTTTAGGGATTTCTTTCGTGAACGCCCAGGGTACTGCTTGAGCGTTTACTATCATTTTTAGTGTGATAACCAACCTCACTTGCATGTGGTGCGCTCTAATATTCAATAAAAGAGGCTCTGGCAAGAGAGATGTAGTTCAAAGCTGTCCGGCTGGGGAAGTTCACTGGACAATTGTATGTGAGGTTAGGAGTAAGCTACCGAGGAGTTGATGTGTTAACAGTAGGGGGAGCAATACTCCTTGTATTGCAAGCGTCCATAGACTACGGTAACCACTTTACATCACGTCGGCCATAAGTTTGTTTATCTTCCGACGCACGTGTATAAAGTACTTTCTTGACTTAATGACTGTCACATAACGAACCCAACGCAGATTAGGGTATTCTACAATGCACAGTATAAGTCGAGATTAATAATCTGGCGTTACATATTGAATTGAGAGATCAATCAGATTGATACACGCAATTATTCAATCATAACCAAGATACTCGTAGACTATATAAATAGGTACTTTTTACCAGGCATGTTAGGGAAGGCAAAATGTCACAATTTTATCCTATCCCATAATGCCATGGTAGTTGTTATCCGATAGCCATTTAAATATTTAACAAAATACCAAAGAACATAGTAGACTTAGCCTTGTCAGTCTTTAAATCACAGTTAAGAAAACTACTTGTAAACAAGTGCTACTATCGTATATCCGAATTTTTAAACGTTAAATTATGATTATTTATATGCTGTTTGTCTAAGTAAATTAATTAAATGTAATATAGTAATTTAATTTGATATAATGGATGGTTTAAATAAATTTGCATGCCTGATTCAGCCGAAATATTGTGAAACTAGTATTTATAAACGACGTTATTGTTCTAATATTTGAAGTAAATAAATTTTCTTTCTTTCTTTCAATGGCTGAAAATAATATTTATTTGTGAATATTTATAACAAACAAATGAAAAATATAACAAATGAAAAACACGTCTACCTACCACACATTACGTATAAAATATAACATTGCAAATATACATAATTAATTAATGTATCATTAATTATTATTACCCATTGATTTATTTATCTTTTTTATACGTTATTATATTTAGAACACATCTGTATAAAATACAATATTATAACTATAAAAATAGGTATTTATAAAGAATTGCCGCCGGTGCAAAACATTTATTTGAGTCGCCGGTGGTCAGGGCGACAGACTAAACTTCCGCACAATACGTGCAGTTCCCAAAATTGCCACCTTCTGTATCCGGCTATTGACTCAGTGACCTAGCCAAAGTCTCTGGGTCAAGACTTTTCCGCTATTAGTCCATTGACCGATACGACAATTTCTGTTAAATTAACAGTCCACATGGCGGTAACCTCGTGATCCAAGTCCAAGTATTTTGATAACTTGCCTTTTTCAACTTTCACGAGGTTCTCATCACAAGGGACGGTGATGTCAACAAGAAATGTCCTTAGGTCCAATCGGTCTACCAGCACGATATCAGGTTTATTAGCACTAGCAGTCCTGTCCGTGATGATAGACCGGTCTCAATAGAGCTTAGCACGACCGTTTTAAAGTAGGTATTACATCTTTGTAATAAGGTATTTCAGAGCTCACGAGGCCATATTGTTGAGCAAGGTGCTAGTGGATAGTTTTGGCTACCTATTTATGTCTGTATAAATACTCACCGTTGGCAAGGTAAGAACAACCGGAAATAACATGTTTGATAGATTCGTAGGACTAAGCCGGGTAATATCAGCTCCTACTGCCACTTTCAGCAATTGCACATACCTCAATTTACACCGTCGGTTGTCCCATCGACGCTGCACACCTCTGTCTTCAGGGGGCTCAATAGCGGGACATGCTGAGGACCAAGCGCTCAAGGCTTCCCTCGGATAAGGTATCTCTAGATCGTCACCGTGCACTTGGAGTATAGTAGCGACTAATCCGCGAACCCTATGGGAGGAAGCCAAGAAGGCCGATGTGTTAATGTTCTGCATACGCCTAATGCCCAATCCACCGTGACGGATGGGGAGCGACGCTTGCGACCATTAAGCCTCGTCAAGGTGTACATTGAGAATGGTCTCCAAAGTAACCTTCATTTCGTCATCCAACTGGGAAGTCTCAGAGGGAAAGAGCCATATTGGAGAGGTCCTCATGATGTACATCAACCTTGCAACAGATAGACAACCGCGCAACATTACATAAATACATTTACATAAATAGCCATAAAATAGTTTTTGTGTGACCAGAATTCAAAGATGAGTAAATAAATTTCCCCAACCCTTACTGTTTCAATAGACACAGTATCTACCGTTTACTCCACGTCCAAAAATAGGCTAGGACAATATGCCTTTGATCTCTTTTATTTAATTATTTCAGAAGCTCGGTGGCGCAATGTTGAAACGCGCTGTTACGTTACTTTGACACCAACGCTCGTGGTTCGATTCCTACACAGCACAAACATTTGCGTGCATGAACATGTATGTTTGTACGGGTATATTTAAGATAGGTATGGCGAATCAAAGCCGCCTGCTCTCACAAAGTACCTGCACCTCACAGAACACCGCAGCAAAATTACAATTCTCTTGTAGGTTGTTGTGTTCCTGTGTGTGAGTGAGGTCATCAGTAGGCTCCTAAGCAGTTGCCGCGTTAGCAGCAGGGGTGGCATCGCGCGAGTGATACTTAATGTATTGCAAGCGTTCATAGACTACGGTAACCGTATGCTTGTATGCCACTCGACCTTGAATAAAAAAGAAATAATATGTCACAGTATTATTAAACTTAGGCCAAAGTTGTCAAGAGCCCTAGAAACTGGCGAGCGTAAATGAAAAGAGCAATGAATGTTAAAGTAGCGAGTGAGGTATGTAAGGATCGAGTTACGTGGCGCTCGGTTCTCTCTGCCTACCCCGCAAGGGATTTGGCGTGAAGTTATAGATAGATAGGTCAAAGTTATTGAAATTATTGAGTAATACATGCCTTTACTATTATAATATCTAAGTAACCCAAATATTTAGGTATTTCAAATAAATGATATGCATAAAATAGTTTTGTGTGCGCTTCTTCTAAAAAAGTAGTTGTAAATGAAAGTTTGACAAACGTTTTTTTTGAAACAAAAATTTACAAAAAATAATTTCCTAAACTAAGCTAAGTTACGTTTCCCTTATTCCTTAGCCTTTTTTAAACGTACAAGCCATATCTTATGGGATCACTCAGAGTTTCATTGACATAAAACTCAGAGTTTCATTGGCATTGAAAAATCCATTAGTATAAAAAAATGTTTTTACAGTTTGGATCAGTAGCTTAACTTTAACTTTCAATTCACCTACGTACGGAATAGAATAACTCAGGAGGAGGAACTTCGCTTTTGCAGCATTTACATTAATTACTTAATACTATTATTGTTTTATGATTACGTTGCCTTTGTAAAAGGTAACAACTGGGCAGAAGGGATACCAACCAAATTTTGGATGGTATAATGTTTTAAATTGTGTAATGTAAAATAATGTTTTACTGCTACTACAGACTACTACTACCACTACAGCTTCATCCCTTATGAATATGAAGATACAAACTAGAATGGATATTAACACGAGACAATGACAGTTGTAATTATTAAAAAAAGAAAAATGCGCCGCCGATGTTGATCTAATGTGCAAAAACATTTAGTTGTTGGATTTTTTTCAATGGATTGAATGTTCAATGTTTTTGTATTGAAGGATTTTTCAATATTTTTGTAATATACAATTTCCAGTGTTGCCCTAAGATATGGCTTATACTTTTTTAAGAAGCCTATGGAATAACAGAAACATAACTTATATTGCAATCTAACAACACTTATGAAAACATAATTATTTTATGACTACCTAGATGACTGCCAGCCATTTTATTTATTTCGTATTACCATAAACATGTGAAATCCTTTACTACATACGTGGTAACAACCCTTCTTAGTACCCTCATCTTGAGTAAATGCCATCATTTCATAAAACTTTGTAGCAAAGACATAAAAACTGCAGAAATTTCCAGCTTATTCATCTCATTGAAGAAAGTTATAATGAATCTCCAGATAACGGGTACCTCTAAAGCATATTTAGATATTATAACAGATTATCCTCGTATTATAACATGAGAGATACGCCACTGGGGCAAGAACTTTAACAAGTTTTCGAACGGTGTGCTCTCTGTATGCCTAATATATTCGTGACGTATTTTATTTGATGTTTGTTTATTTGTGTATCATTCGTTAATTAAAATTAAGAGAGAGCTTCTTATTTATTCGTAGAGAGAGAGAGAGAGGGCGCATAAAATTAGCCCGACTAGAGACGTCCTCCACCTCACAGGAAACTCCAATCAAATATCAAAACCCTGGAAACAACAACTCAAAGTTGTCGCAATCTCACAGGTCCACCGATCTCTAAACCTGCAAAATTTTTATACAAATTTATTGATTTTATCACGAACGCAATAACGTAAATATTTATAAAATTCGAAATAGGCCATCTATTGAGAGCATTATGTCAATGAAGGCTAGACACTGCTTAAATTTGTCACAGAATGTCACAGAAAACCGAAATCAAATAATAACACTCTGGAGCTTTGCCGTGTTCCTGTGAGTGACGTTACCAGTAAGCTTATAAGAAGTTGCTGCGTTACCAGCAGGGATGATAACGCACGAGCGTATGTTGTGTAAAAATATCTTACACAAAGTCAGAAAAATTGTATTTGGTGTGTCAGTGATGACATATGGCAATGAGACTCGTTTACTAAGACCATATAGGTAGTGAAACTCAAGATTGCTTAGTGAGGTATTTAAGTTTTACATGAATATATTTTCCATTTCTTGAATAAACTCTGAGCGCTAGACGACTCAAGCGGCGAATGTGTCGGTGCCAAAACTTTGCCCGCATGTTCAGAGTTATTTAACAAAAAAATTACCTCTACTTAGTATACAGGCGAAAGCGTAAGTAAGTTCTTTTTCATTTATAATCACTATATAAACGATGGCGATATTACACCAGTTTAAAGGGTTGGAATGGTAAAACAACGAAGTAATATGCACACAATTAATCTTTCTATGCTGTATAATTTTTGCTTCTTTGATTTGATTCATTTATGATCATTCTGTAAAAATAAAAATAAAAAATATTTACAAATTCTCCACAACTTTATTGGAACAAAACTTATTAAAGGAGGTGGGTATTTTTGAATTCAGAGGTTAACTAGTTTAAATACATATTATGTGTATTTACATAATATGTATTTAAACTAGTTAACCTGAATATGACTAGCCAAGTGCGAGTCATATTCACGCCCTCTATATTTCGTAGGTCACTGGAAATGCACACCACATATGATATAAAAGTATACTACCTACTAATAATCTTTTTAGATTTTTTATAAACTAATTTTGTTTGCGTACTACCATACCTACCTGACCTTTGGATTTCGCGAAGATATTGATTCTGACATGGAGCGACTGCGGTGCGATTCCAAACCCAGAGGGACCATTCTAATGTTAGGTCACAACGGTACTGGTAGTTAATTGACATAATGTATCTTCCGACGGCACGCTCCAGTCAATTTCATCATTTCGGAAGATCATACTCACTTTTCTAGATACTCACCTCCTTGCGGAAAGAACTGGGAATATATAATCTTGAACGTGTCTTCCTTGACGACGCCAGTAGGACACTCTGCCTTAAAGCCTCGATACAGTCTCTTGAGTTCGGGTTCCGTGAAGCGCGTGGCGCGGCGTAGAGCCGCGATCGAATCCGGCCTGTACCGGGGCAACTGCTCACCCAACTCCTCGAGTTCCGAATCTGGAAATAAAGATTTTTTTTTAAATTTTCAATTTTTTGTGTGTAGATGTTTCGTACAATTTATTTTATTTATGGCGAGCCCGGTTGTCATGTGGTTTGCAATGACTACTTTAACACCAATGCTCGTGGATACTACCTACATTTTTTTTTATACTACGTCGGGAGGCATACAAGCATACGGTCCACCTGATGTAAAGCGGGTACCGTAGTCTATTAACGCTTGCGATATATTAATTATCACTCGCGCGATGCCTCCGCTGCTGCTTACACAGCAACACCTTGGGAGCTTACTGGTGACCTCACTCGCACGCAGGAACAACAACCCTCTAAGTCGTTGTTATTTGGCTGCGGTTTTGTGAGGTGAAGGTACTTCCCCAGACGGGTTGCTTTGATGCGCCCCACCTATCTTAAAAAAAACATAGGACAATTATTTGTGGACATTGACATGTCTGTTTGTATTGATCTGGGTGTCTTAATAGATGTTTTTTCTTTGATGCAAACTGCGGATTGACAGCCCGATTAGGGAAATACCCTAACCTCAGAGAAAGTAGCAGTCAAATAAAAACTCCCTGGACAATTGTTGTATTCATGCGAGTGAGCAGCGTTACCAGTAAACTGTTAAGCAACAGCAGGGCTGACAACGCATAAGCGATGCCTCATGTATTCAAGCATTCATCGGTTACGGTAAACACTTTACATTACCTGGCCGCATGCTTGTATGCCTCCCGATGTCGTATAAAAAAAAGGAGTAACGAATACGAGGTATCGACACAACTAGTCATGGGACAGTTGATCATAAATGAGAAACTAGATTCTATCAAAAGATGCGTCAACTGACAGGATATAGTATATTGTCAGTTGCAGTTGCGATTTGGGCTCCTCTTTCGCTTACCATCAGGCAAAGAGGGGCCACTACGCTAAACTATTATATATAAAAAAAAAAAAAAAAAAAAAAAGAGGGGTACGCAGCATTAAAACAGCCCGACTGATGACGCACCTCCACTTCCAGGCCACAGCTGAATAATAGCTCCCTGGAGGTTTATGTTAATGCGAGCAAGTCAGGTTACCAATAAGCTAGAGCAGATGCTGTGTTAGCAGCGGTGGCAACTTGCGAGGATATTGCAGCTTTCGACGAGCTCGGCGGCTCAGTCGTGAATGACGCGACTTTGACACCAACGCTCATGGGTTCGATTCCCATACAAGGCAAACATTTGTGTGCATGAACATGTCTGTTTCTCTTGTCTGGATGTTTTAAGAGAAGTAGGGCGCATCAAAGCAGCCCGTCTGGGGAAATACCTCAACCTCACAGAAAACCGCAGCCAATAAACTCCCTTGTGTTCCTGCGTGTGAGTGAGGTCACCAGTAAGGTTCCAAGGAGTTGCTGTGTAAGTAGCAGAGGAGGCATTGCGCGAGTGATACTTAATATATCGCAAGCGTTAATAGGCTACGGTACCCGCTTTACATCAGGTGAGCCGTATGACTGTATACCTCCCGACGTAGTATAAAAAATAGTCATCATATGGTACGGTAACTTATGCTTGTTGGTTGCCTGTTGCACCTGACGTTGCATAAAATAACATACCATCAGCCGAGGTTAACAGAGAAGGTTATAATAGGAAAGATTAAATTTGTCGTAACTTCAGACACATTTATTATATACTTATTTAATAGTACATGCACTATAGACCTACCGCAAAATGAGTGCGACATATGGAATGAAACTACTTCTTCTTTTTAGTGTAAAAGAAAGAAAGAATTATGAAACAAATATATAACACGAAAGTAGACAGATGTAGGAGCCGAGGAAGCCCAAGACTTACCTACCATGACCAAATCGATCGTGTTTTATCAGAAGGTTTCAGAAGCCGTAGGAACTGGATTGCTTGCATGAGAAGAGCTATGAATGGTAAACAAGCGAGTGAGTTGCGTAAGGAACGAGTCATGTGACGCTCAAGTCCTGCTGTCGATTCCTAAGGGATTTGGCGTCAAGTAATAGATGGATAAAGTACCTAATAAATTCTATTTTTTAATAATGCGACCATTGTTGTTTACTTAACGATGATTTTGCCATCTCTAGGTTAGGAAAACCACATTCTAGACAACATGGTTATTGATCGGTGCTAAATATCGAGTCGCCGCTGAGTGATCTAAAACAACACAACACAAACATGAGTACAGGTTAGTAGCCGTCCTAGACAAATACATGTTATAAAGCACCTATTACAAGTAAATACTCTCATGAAACAACACAAACTAGACATAACTATTACAAAGTATCTATTAAAAGTAAATACTCTCATGAGTGGAAAATATGGAGTGTAGATATAATAAAGTGCTGCCGGTAATAACAGGAGGGAAATGTATTATTTTGAGTCATAAAGTCTATACCATTATAGGACAAAATAATAGAGCGAGGAAAGTCGCTATGAGCCTCGCCAGATAATGTATGGCACCGCAGGTGTCAGCGAGGAACACCATAAAACAAATCTTAACAACTTTAAACGAAAAGTTGCGTTAAATTTGATGAACCATATTGTAAGATCCTTTGAATAAAACAGTGAAATTGACTTCATTAAATTATGTTTAGCCACAACGTTGCGTATCTGTCGTCGATTTCAATGATATTCCCATCACTTTTTTTTAAGTTTTATTATTTTATATTATTTAAATAACATACCGTAAATCAGCCCTAATGTTATTTTACCTTATTTTTGAGGTTCCTGGGGAACACTTGAAAATTCGAATTTTACACGGACGAAGCCGCGAGCGGCATGTATATTTAGCATCAATTAAATCCCGAACAAATTGCAATTTAGTCGGAATTATATGTGGTAATGGTAACTTTAAAGGTTTACCACCTTTCGATAATCATTAAACGACAAAGTGTATAAATTTGAAAAATTATTACAATAATTAAGTTTCATTAATAATTAATATTGTTTATTAATTAGGAGTATAAGTAGCTCACTATCACCTTTAGAACTAAATTCAATACAAGTTTACACGCGTGCTGCACTCCGCTAATTAGCAAACAAGGCTTTGGCGAAAGAGGTCTACTGGAAAGCGATATATTTAATAATCACCCTGCTACCAAGGAGATACTCTCACGCTACAGGAAATTGTAGCCAAATAATAACGTGGAAGATGGAAAGTACTAAAAAGTAGCTAAAGTACAAGTGAGCAAGTAAGGTGCATAACAATAATTTGGGGGTTTGGACATGGAATATTCTTTCGTAACAGTGATGCAGCGGACTGACTATCAATTTTTGAAGCCAGAACAGTACTTATTCTGAGCATAATGTTTTATATATAAATATATAAGTCTCCAGTACGTGTGTATGTATGTGAACTTCTCTTAAACGGCTGTACTGATTTTAATGATTTTTTTGCATGTACTCGTGTACCTAGAGGCTTTAGATTGACAAATGGATCCAGTAGGTTATCTGGTCACAGGATTTTTTTTATTTCGGTCAGGACATCGAAGTCGGGTTATCGAAGCATAAGAATTTTGTTATTACATTATGTACAGGCCGATACTGACTTCATACCTTCTATTTCCACATTATCAGTTTCTTGCCAATTATAACAGCCAGATATCTAGTATCTATAATAGTATCATTGGCGTATACGAGTAAGTATCCGGTCGCTTATATACGGTAAATTTCTCTATGATCTTTGCTTTTGAGATATACCTCTATCTCGGGAAGCATAGGTACTCCAGTGGGTGTATTCACATTGCCTGGAAACACTACATTCGAATTGGAATCGAAAAGTTATCTGTCAAAATGTATGGAATCGGAGTGAAAACTTTTCGAATCCGAATATTGCTTTCGAAGGCAATGTGATACCCCCCACCAGTGGCGTGCACTCCATATAGACAAAAAGACATTGCCTACCCTATCAATTTGATAAATACCATCCGATGTTTCATTCTTAAACATAGTTTTTAACTAATATTTCGTATCAAAAACAAAAAATTAAAAACAGCTCCATCTATCGGTATCGGTAAGTTATTAAAATCATCGCTAGTCATATTCAAATCGCAGCTAGGCGCTACGCTACACCAGCGCCGCATTGGCAGCTTTTAACGGCGGAAGACACTAACTATTTCTGTCTAGTTTTACGTATGTGTGCCGTGTTGTTAATACAAATACTGTAGTGTGCATTCCTGTAATTACATTGCCCACAATAACACAAATAACGCACACTATCGAATAGTATAGACAATGTCTTTTCAGCTGAACTATAACGTAAATTACCTAAGTGTCGCGAGCATTGCTACGTAACTATTTTAAAAAGTAGTTTGCTGCATATAATTATAGTGAAAGATATTGCCATTTCTTTTTTTCGTATAAAATTGATGTTAATTTTATTTTGATTTTAAGACGGCCGCCATTGTTTTTGTTTTGAATTGATTGACTGGTACCTAGCAGACGAAATAAGATTTTAAAGTTGATAAATATGGATGATATTCACTGCGAAAGTTGTTCATGTGGTGTGTGTAGTGTTCGGTGAATAAAAACAAGTGATCACATACATCATTATTTCCACAAGACTGGGTAACCAAAATCAACATTCTGTATTTTTGGTAAGTTAATAGCTTCAAAAAAATCTGCCTACCCTGTCAAAAATCTCTGTGCACGCCACTGCCCCCCACAGATGACCGTCTTTCAATTGAATTTCAAGTTTATTTTCAAGTTGAATGGTGTGGATTTTCATTTGAAGTTTCTTTTCGGACCGAGATCTTAAGTTTTAGGGTTGAATACTAGTTATAATATAAAATTTTGATGGGTGCTCCTCGCTTTTTTTAGGAGTAGTGATAAAGATTCAGCTTTTAAGCGACCACCACTAAATTAGTGTCTTAGATCTATATATATTATTAATTATCACTTCCTCCGTCATCGTTCAAAAATTGTATTTCGAAAGAAGCGTGACTTAACCTAATGTAGGTTAAATAGGGTTTCCCTCTGGGTTACGGAGGTCAGATATCAGTCGCTCCTTCTCAAAATCTAACTTCGCCAAATCCTTAGCCTTAGACAGCAGATTAAATAAAATGAATTTGGAAACGAACGGCAAAGAAGAATGTTGTCTCTCGCTTTTTTGCTAAATGAAATTCATTACTAGCGTGAGATATTGTAGTGGGTATGATAGGACAGTTGCAGAAGTTTTAGCGAGGATTGATTTTTCTTTAGCAAATTAATGTAGGTAATACAATTGAATGCATTGGAATTTTTGTGTTGTCATCACCCTTTTCCATTTTACCAGCGCAATCCAGGCGTCCTCTTCGTTCTATTTGTGAGCCTCAATCGATTACCGACATCCATTGTAACGAAAATAGATAGTGTCAGTCAATGACACAGTTGAAAATATATGACCTTCATCGCAACCGGTGTCCAGTGAACGGAAAATCCTTACGTAGTTGCCCCTAGTCAGTATGCTCCAACGAATTTTCTGGGCATTATAACATAGAGAAATTCCAGGCCATTGATTTCTCACCTCAATCATTATGTACACATTGCGCAAAATGAAATTTTCTGGAACTGGCCACTAATAACAAAAGCAATTACGAAATTAAAAATGGAACTATTTGGGAACACGTTATTTTTTAGCTTACGAGATTGTCATTTGTTCTTCATTTATTCATTGTAGGTTCATTTTCGAAATTATCCATCCGGATTACAATCAATTTAAGTCAATAATTTTTATTTTGCTGCGGTTTATGTCAGTTAGAGAGCTGCTACAGACTTGTATTGGCATTTGTGGATGAACCTCCATCACGTAGCTCTGTATTTGCGTACAAAAAAAATAAAAGTTTAATAAGTAACAGTTTATACGTAGGCGTAATCATCTCCATCACGACGCACATGAATGTCGACCGGCGACTGCTGTTACCGTATCTAATATTGACACCATACGTCAATTAATTGAGACTTATCTCTATAAGACGTCTCTTCCAAGTAACCTTCAGCAGTGTGACATATTGCGGATTAACGGTATGTGCCTGGATAAAGGATATGCACGTAGATACATATAATTTATATACATGTACTTATACTCTTCTTCACGAATACGTGTAGAATTTACCTATTTGGGTCATTTATTTCGTAATTATGCAGCACGGTAGGTAAAGGATTTAAAAAAATATCATTACCATGATCGGTCCGTATCCGTTATTATAGTAATAGTCCTTTGTTATCTCGCTTTACGTATCCAGCTACTTTTTGCCGTTTTGGCTTGGTTTTTTGAGGTGTTCGATCCATTTAGAGGGGGATTGCCTATCATTCCATACCCACTGTTCTCTTGAATATTTTCCTCCCTCATGTGCCATCTTAACACAAGCAGTCATGCTTGCTGACAAATTCAGAAAAGTTGTCGAAATAGCGTTCAATAAGGCTATGTCGACTACTTCGGTTCTCTGTCGATTTTTTGTAGCCTAATAAATCTCGTTCGAGATATTAGTGGTTCACTATATTCGAAGCTAAATAAAGCTAACCATAATTACACGTATAATAACTCTTCTTTCTAGCGTTATCCTGTTTTTCCTACTAACTACCTAAGCCTAAGGATTTGGCGAATATACTGATTTTTACATGGAGCGACTGCCGTCTGATCTTCACAACCCAGGAAGAAAATCAGATCATTCTTAGGTAAGGTCACACGTCATTCGAAATATAATTTCTTGGACGTGCGGGTTTCCTGACGTTATTTTCCTTCACCGCGCAGTAAGTGATAATTACAAATTTGTACATAATTCCGAAAACACGAATTTGGTGGTACATGCCGGGATTCGAACCGATAACGAACCGGTTCTTTATTCACTAGGCTATCACTGCTACCCGACAAGCTAAAAAAAATAATGTTTTGGGGGCTTGCCAAGATTTACTTTTAAGTTGCAGTGTAATTACTACGATATTTAATTAATGGCGATTACATGTTTCATGTCATGAAAAAAAAAACCCGAACAAGTCGCGAGAATCAGCCAGTATCCATTAAATTGATAATTCAAAGGATCACATATAAATGGATACCGCTAGGGTATGCCGGTATTGGCCTTTTTAAAATACCGGTATTTTTCGGTATTTTTTAATATCGAATACCAATATACCGGTTCTTCGGTATTTATTATTTACTCTGTTGTTCTAATAATTAATCTTTTCAATTTTTCGTTGTATTTTCTTTTATAGCTGATTACAAAACGTTTGTAGACTGAGGTAACGAATTATTTATTTACAGTAGTGTAAATAGTCTACTCTTAAATACTGTCACACAGAAACATCTCTTTTTTAATTATTTTGAATTTGGGACGCTTTTATTATTTAAAAAACTTCTTTCGATTTCCCGCCGTTTTACATATTTTTTTCGTGTTTATTATCAAATTACTATACGGAATGGGATGTTAAAGAAAATAGGACTGCAGTGATTGCCTTGCACAAAGTGGGTATGGAGCCGGCGGTCATATTCAAGACACTTTAAAAGCTTCGTATCAGGCGTATGTTCATATATCGTACTATCAACACACATACCAAAACTTCCTCTGTTAAAAGACCATAAAAGATCGGGGCGACCGCATGCTGTTAGAACTACAAAGTTTAATAATGTTGTTAAAGCCAGAATTAGCCGGAACCCTATTAGGAATCAAAAAATCTTATGGCGAGTAATGAAGATTCCCGTTAGGACTCTGTCGCTTATAATAAAACAAGGCCTGAAGCATGGCGATTGTCATGGCCCTCTGCGTGAAGACCAGGCAATTCACCTCGGCTACCGGCGATATGTGCGTATGTACATTTCGCCAGTAGCCGAGGTGAACTGCCTCGACGCGACGTGCGATTTTTTTTTTTCTATAATTTAAAATATTGTGTGTAAAGCTGTTACTATAATTTTTTCATCACTTTTTCTTATTTTGTCAAAATATTAGGTCTGTCTAAGCCCATACTGCCAGTAAAGTAAAAACAATATCACCGATTCAAAATAAACATCGGTATTTAAATACCGAAAAAATGGTTCATTATACCCGTTTTCCGGTATTACCGAATACCGGTATACACGCCCTACCGCATGTCATACTTCAATCAATGGTCAAATGAGACGCATTATTAATGGTAGTGTACGCATCATGTGGTGTAAGAGAGGTATATTAGAGGTAGGGCCTATCAAAACAGCTTGTCTGGGGAAGTACTTCCACATCGCAGAAAACCGCAGCCACATAGCAACTCTTTGGACGGTTGTTGTGTTCCTGCAAGTGAGTGAGGTCATCAGTGAGCTCCTAAGGAGTTGTTTTGTCAGCAGCAGAGGTGGCATCGCGCGAGTGGTACTTGTATTACTAGCGTTCATAGCCTGCGGTAACTGTTTTACATCAGGTGGGCCGTATTATTGTATGCCTCCCGACGTTGTATAAAAAAAACAAATGTTTGCGTTCTCACGCGATAGTAGTGAAATCTTCAAAAACTTCAAGATAATGAGACGAATGTAGAATTTCAGCAGTAAGATAATTGAAGTTTCGTAATACGCAGGCATGCACACACACGTACTTAACACACGTATAATGCTTGGACCCTGTAATAAACACTGTATAATGCCTTCTGTCTCATTTTCTAGCACATTAAACCCTATAGAATACTATCTCATTACTTCTAACTCATTCTCTTGCACATTAAATCTAATATAGATACTTCTATCTCATTTTCTCGCACATTAAATCCTATAGATGCATGTAGTTATCTCTTTTTACTGTCGCTATTTCGTTTCATTGAGTTTCAAATCACAATGATGCTAAAGAAGTTTTCTCTTTAAAAACAAAAAAAAACACTATCTGTAAGAGCTTGCTAGAGATGTAGCCATCCTTTTTAGAGTTCCGTACCCAAAGGGTAAAACGGAACCTTATTACTGAGGCTCCGCTGTCCGTCCGTCCGTCTGTCACCAGGGTGTATCTCATGAACCGTGATAGTTATATAGTTGAAATTTTCACAGATGATGTATTTCTGTCGCCGCTATAACAACAAATACTAAAACATAGAATATAATAAATATTTAAGGGGGCTCCCATACAACAAACGTGATTTTTTTGCTCGATATTGATAACGGCAACAGGTAGACGCTTGAAATATTCACAGAATATTTAGTTATATATTCACTTTAAGAATAAATAATTAAATTAAAATAAAACAAATATTTAAGGGGGGCTCTCATACAATAAACGTGATTTATTTGCCGTTTTTTTTAGATAATGGTACGGAACCCTTCGTGTACGAGTCCGACTCGCACTTGGCCGATTTTTGAATC
Organism: Pyralis farinalis; assembly: GCA_947507595.1. NCBI lineage: Eukaryota > Metazoa > Arthropoda > Insecta > Lepidoptera > Pyralidae > Pyralis > Pyralis farinalis. Next base: position 27,316,069 of record OX382273.1, on the reverse strand, counting down.
ACTTGACACCAGTACCCAATTATGAAGACTTCCTCACTTCAAACTGAAGCTATTGTGTATTAGCACTAGGTACAGATCTGAGAGAGAGCTAGTAACACACGGTGTAAGTACTATACTAACAAAAGTCTATTTTTGGTTCCCAGTCCTAGAAGATTCCTACCGTTATTAAGTCGTAAGGGAGCTTCCAATCGTGAATGGGACGAGATGAAAGCGTTTCTTGTATCCTTGGCCTATGCTTTATCGACAAAGGTCGGCCTTTGTACGCACACAATGAACTCTGAACAATACCTGAAGTCGACATGGGCGGTTATCATCTATCATTTTACTATACCTAAATGTGTCACTATCACTAAAATTATGCCTGAAACACAAATATTTACATAATAGATATTAAAGGTTGGAAAATCTTACGGAAGAGAGAGCTGGGTATGGCAGAGATAACATGAAAATAGGATAAACGTTGTACAAATGCGAGCATTACGCAAAATTTGTAGCGTAACGCATGGGATATGACGTAAAAATACTGATAGATTCAGATACTAATTATTTTTGTCCCGTAGACACCTTGCCTATATATCTTCTGCTCCGTATGCCCCCTGTCTAACTAATATTTGAACCTGATGGAGCCCTGATGCCTGTATGCTTGCATGCCTTCCGACGTTGTAGAAACAAAAAACCGACCAAGTGCGAATCGGACTCGCGCACGAAGGGTTCCGTACCATTATCTATAAAAACCGCATAAATCACGTTTGTTGTATGGGAGGGGCTCCCATACAACAAACCTTAAATATTTGTTTTATTTTAATTGAATTATTTATTTTTAAAGTGGATATATAACTAAATATTCTGTGAATATTTCAAGCGTCTACCTTTTGCCGTTATCAATATCGAGCGAAAACGAGCAAAAAAATCACGTTTGTTGTCTGGGATTAAGTATTTATGTTATTCTATTTTTTAGTATTTGTTGTTTTATAGCGGCAACGGAAATACATCATCTGTGTGAAATTTCAACTGTCTAACTACCACGGTTCGTGAGATACAGCCTGGTGACAGACGGACGGACGGACGGACGGACAGCGGAGCCTCAGTAATAGGGTTCCGTTTTACCCTTTGGGCACGGAACCCTAAAAATCACGTTTGTTGTATGGGAGCCCCCTTAAATATTTATTTTATTCTGTTTTTTAGTATTTGTTGCTATAGTGGCAACAGAAATACATCATCTGTGAAAATTTCAACTGTGTAACTATCACGGTTTATGAGATACAGCCTGGTGACAGACGGACGGACGGTCCGTCACTGACAGCGGAGTCTCAATAATAGGGTCCGTTTTACCCTTTGGGTACGGAATCCTAAAAATGAAGCATCCATCTATTTTCTATTGTATATATTGGAAACAAATGATAAAGAACATATTTACTATAAAGTATAACTCAGCTATTGGAAAGTAAAACTTTTATTGAGTATTAAATTGGCATTCCCATGCCATCACGGCATGTTATGAACAGAATTGACTAAACTCTCCTCCGTTCCTTTTCACGAAATTTCTATTACTTTCGAAGTATTGAGTGAACGGAGGCGCAATTCGTCTTTCAAGGGCACATTTTAGCCTCATTAAACATTTATAATAATTTTAAAATTGTAACTATATATCTATATGAAATGTTTATCATTAAATACTATGATTTAATATGATGAATAGTTTCATAGTTGAAATATAAGCTTTAAGTAACAACAGAAAACATACCGCGTAGTATACTGAAATTAATTATTTTTAATATAAAAAAATATAAATACTTCATGCCTTTTATGATATATGTAGTATTAGACAGTGCTACAATTTCAAGGATCATCCTTCATGTCACGTTTTAAGATTTTAGGATAAGCGGATAAGCAATCTATAGCATTTTATGAACGACCAGTGACTACAGAATTATGAGTTATTTATTATTTATACAATGTTATTTATGACAATGTAGAATTGTAGAAGGTTGCAAATCAAATTTCTGCTTTGACTTTACACGAACAAATTGCAGATAAACGCTTTTCAACACATAAGACCTTATAAATTAAATACTTATAAATTAAAGCCTACTTTTTGGAAATATGTCTACTAAAATGTCATTTTACGTAGCTGGTTATCAAACTTATATTTAAACTATAATAGATATGGGATCGACGGTTCACTGCTCCGTGCTGTGCAGTCCACTTATAAGGATTGCTCAGCATGTGTGCGGATAGATGGTGGCATGTCACCCTGGTTTGATGTCAAAATTGGTGTCAAACAGGGTTGCATGCTATCTGCTAGGCTGTTTATCCTGTATCTCGATAGTTGTCTGCAGAGAATAAGGTCAACGAATGTGGAATTGCGCATGGGTGACCTAGTGGTGAACTGTCTGCTGTATGCAGACGATGCCGTGCTATTAGCAGATACACCATCTGAACTGCAAACACTGATCACAACTATGAAAGACGAATGTATGGAGAAAGGCTTACTACTGAATGCGAAGAAAACAAAGGTAATGGTATTTGAAAGAGAAGAATCCAGAACTAATGTAAGGATTACGGTTGATGATGAAGTGTTGGAACAAGTGGATGAGTTTGTATATCTTGGATGCGCTTTCAGCAGGGATGGAAGGTACACCACAGATGTGGAAAGATGAGTGAGGGAATAGTGTGAATGGAGCGTTGGGAATACTTCTTGGCAGTAAAAACCTGAGTCAGAAGGCACAACTCGCTATACACAATGCAGTGTTGGTCCCAACGCTAACTTATGGAAGCGAGAGTTGGTTATGGCAGAAAGAGCATAAGTAGAATAATCGCGGTCGAAATGCGAGTGCTGCGCAAAATTTGTGGCGTAAGGCTTGTAGACCGTATTCGCAATGATGATGTTGTTATGATGAAGTTATAGATAGATAGATTATTTTATTATTAATTAACGCACTTCGCTTGCGAAACTCGGTCAAATTTGGTTTTAGGGCTGGCTTTCTATGATGCGAGCCCTTCATTTGCAAGGCGTGACGAACGGTACATACCGAGGTGTCAAACAAATTCGCAAACTCAGCAGTCGACGAGAAGCCACTGTTATCAAATTGTCGACACACAAATCTCCCCTGTGACTCATTGATAAGTCGGGGACGACCACTTCTCGGCTCAGTCGAAGCATTACCTTCCTCTTCGTGACGACTAACCCAGCGTTTAACGGTGATCCACTAAAACCAAATTAACATAAACTTAAGGCTATACGCTAATCACTACCAGACATAATTTATTATTTTTCATTATTATAAATTATTATTATCAATATATATTATATACACCCTAACATTGACCCAAACATAAAAATACTTATACAGTAAAACCAGTCTTATTACTAATTTGAGATATATTGTATCCCATATTATGCAACGCAATAAAGCGTGTTCTATCTTGCATACTGATAATCGAAGACACGCAACCATTCTCACTAGCGAACTAGTAATGACAAATTTAAAATGTCTTCGTATAGAGACCTAACCTATTTAACTCTTTTTTATATATTTACTAACCCACTGAGAGAGAATAACATTTACTTCTTACTACCCTACCTACTCAAGAGTACTGTGGCTGTTATCAAGTCTCAGCTAACCGGTTACTGTAGACTGCTCAGTGACACGACGGTTTAGTTTTATATTAAATAATATGAGTTGATCATTCATACAACGATTTCACAAAATAGAAAATAACCAAATCTTATAATAAAATTTGACTGCTAATAACCAAGTGTAGATAGAATATAGCTATCTCTGTTGATACTGCATCATATTCTTTAATTTCTCGGTAACGTGTATCGTAATAATATAATTGGTCATTCTGTATGGACATTTGACGGCGACGTTACGAAGACATTATTAAATAATCTACAGTAAAGAATAAACTCCCGAGATTTAATAGCTTGAAGACCATCTATCAAAGCACCATAACTCATTTCGCTAAAATAAATTGCAGTACGTCCTTTGGAGTCATCTGTACCAGGTTTTTACCGTGATTTTTCTCGCACCGGATGTCCTCGACGTTGAAATAATAGCACAGAAAAGTTTTACTTTAAGATGTGACGGCTCTTTGTGTGCTAATTAGCCCTCATTACGCATAAAACCTTATGTATTTTGTACGCGGGGTCTGTTTTTGGGTATAAAATCCGTGGTATTAGGTTTCACCGTTGTTTTAGACTCACGTAACTTTTTAGCTCCAGATTATTCACTTAGAGTTAATATTCAGACATAGTTTAGCAAATATTTTAATTAAAAATATCGGCTTAAAGAAGTTTTGAAATTTAATCTCTGCCTTAAACGGAATAGGAGGAGGAATGCGATACTTATATAATTGAATATCTACTTAATCTATCTAAATCTTTATGGCCAATCTTTAGCGGGGTAGGCAGGGAGAAACGAGAGAATTTTTATGTACGGCACGTGATACCCTAAATTTAAATATCATATCTTTGAGTTTAGGGATAGAACTGAGATCAAATTAGTCAAACTCGTCAAACCGTCATCTACATAACAAGCCGTCTAAACGATCTAGGCGACTATTACCATCTAATGAAACGTTTGGTTGTTCGCGACAAATTGTCAGCAATTGGGCCGTCTGAAACTAATTGCCGACTACCGAATTCGTCTTGGATTCGCATTCCGTTTCCCTTGCAATTAGGACTGATAACGAGTAATTTATTGCGTTCCCCTCGAGGCGAGTACATCGAAGTAGATCCGTTCCCTTTAATGTATATGTGTAAAGGTGCTGGTATTCTAAATATAATTAATTTGCTTGTGTTTTGCATTTTGCAGATTTGGCATATTCCTACAATAATTTGGTGGATTAGTCTACGTCTTACAATGTAGACTTATCAATAATCAGACGGCACATTTAAAGTTCAGCGCTCTTGGGTGCTTGAATCTGTTTGAAGCACGAATATTTTCTCTTCTTAATTTGTATGTGTGACTTGTTAACATTGACACTATGTCGTTTGTCGATTGGTTTTTAATATACATTGAAGTTGAAATAGTAGTAATGTAACTGGAGTTAAAGAAAAAAGATTTCAGAACGATGAGTTTCTATGATTCAGTAAGTACTTTTGCGAAGATGCAAGATTGTCCTGTTCATAAAATGATTTTGGGAGGGAAGCACCTCATTTGAATGTCGTCAGACTTTGATTCGGGGAATCTGAGCATGTACGTGTGCCTTTGAATGACGACATTCATGAAGGTCGACTTTCAACTACGATCTCTGAGGAAAAGTGGTACTGCACAGCGGTTTCTTGAACAAAACGGACGTATCATTTATGAAATGATTCAAAGACATTTCGGTATTCGTATGAGCAAAGTTTAAAAAAAATACACGAAGATTTAAAGTTAGAAAACACCCGATCGGAAACGGGCGTTGTCGCGTGGTGAACAAAAATCTTGCTAAAGTATCCTACTTCGAACATTCCAATGTTGTTTCAATGTGTGTGATGGCACGTAGAAAACGTGAAATTATTATTTAGAACAAGAAATAAAATAACGTTCTTGTGGAAAACGGAAATAAGAACTGACCAACAAAATTGAGGAAACGTGAAAAAATATTTATTTTGTCGTACAGGATATAATAAAGTTTTTTGATGCATGTTCCGTTGACACAATTCCAAAAACTAATAAAATTTTTGCTGACCTGTAAACCACCATTTGTTTGCTCAGCATACTTAAAAAAGGTACGCATTCTCTTCTACCATAATAATGCTTCTCACACAAGAAAGAAAACAAAGTATTTAAAGATTTCTAAGTAGAAAAAGGAAAAGTACCCAGTACATAGCCTAGATCTTACACCCTGTGACGCCTGTATCTTCCCTTTGTGCAACAGACTATTTTCTATTTATATAGGTTCTTGTGTAAAATATGAAACCTGAACTCTACGTGGATGGAGCTGCGGGCAGCAGTTAGTATATATTTAAAAATGTACGTTAATGTTAAGAGGGCGCACAAAGCTAAGTGGCGCCCTCATTTTGTTTTTATTAATAACGCTGAATTTAAGACCAATTCCAAAAAAAACACGCTCTATAGGGCACTGAAGAACCATATTTATGTTTCTTAAAATATATTCTGTTTTTATTATTTATATAGAATTAATCATACTTTTGATTATTGCTATAAGTTTATCAAATCACTGTTGTTTTGAAACAAATTACTTTCAGTGTGAATAGTCTAACAATAAATTTTTATTAAAATGTGGTCCTTGTATTGCAAAGATATTAAATTATCAGACACATCTCTGGGCTGCAGTGATCATTTACAACCAGATGACGACTCATATGCTCATTTACCTCTAAATTAATAACATTTGTCTCTTCTCTTCACTTCCTCAATTTTTTTGACAAGACAAGAAGCCTTTGCTCAAGAACAATTTTCCCCTTCGAAATTTATGCATTATGATTACATATGATTACAGAATTTCTTTTTTTGTTTTTTTAAATTATCTTTTTGTTTATGTTTAGCGCTGCCATACAGAGTGGCAGTGCTGTCAGTCTTCCGTACTTCGTGCCTTACCTTTAATTTAATTGAACAATCCTGCCATTTTAAGTTACCTCGTTTATTTAGTTAGTCTAGTTCGGAAACCGAAAAATCTCGTTTGGGTTATATTTGACTCAAGTTTGGGTAAAATTTATACGTATATATGTAGATAATAATGTTTATATACCTACGTATATCTTGTACCAAAGAAAACTAAGACTAATCTGATTGAACACTTTCTTGGTTCTAGCGGCAATGGTTTGTTTTAATAAACTTTGTTTTATTTACTCCGGAATCAATTATTACTCAAGTGAATAAATCGTAACGATGTAAATAAGCTTTCGATTCGAATATCAAATTAATATACACGGGACATTCTGGAATGTGAAATTTATTTCCCGGGTAATTTTCCGGGTACACTCGTACCGGAATAAATCCGCGCCGCACAAAATTTAATTTTACTTATTTCAGGTCCCGGCAAAGGTGGAAAGTCCCGAAGGACAGGATTAAAACTAGGCTACGAATACATCACTGTCTACTGGTAATGGTATTTGTTAATTTCAAGCAGAAAGCGGGATATTATTAATATTATTTTAATCCGAATATACTCTATACCCAGATGCTAAGATTAATAATTTCATCAAATCTATCAAATTCGCACTTTAATCGCTACTGTAAAATTATTCTGGCCTAAGTCAATAATCATTTTCATAATATTATAACCGTTATCATTACTTTTAGTTAGACTTTTAGTTTAGACTTTTTTTTTTACAACGTCGGAGGCATACAAGCATATAGTCCATCTGAGGTAAAGCGGTTACCGTAGCCAATGAACCCTTGTGATACATTAACCTCTACTACTAACACAGCAACTCATTATTAGCTTACTGGCGACCTCACTCATACACAGAAACATAACAACCCTCGAGGGAGTTATTTGGCTTTGGTTTTCTGTGAGGCGGAGTTACTTACCAGACGGGCTACTTTATGCGCCCTTATTTGCGCTTACTTACTTAGATGCGCCCTACCTCTATCAAAAACACCCAGACCTGCAGACATGTTCATGCACATAAATGTTTGTCACGTGTGGGAATTAAACCCACGAGTGTTGGTGTTAAAGTCGCGTTATTAACCGCTGCGCCACCGAGCTTTTTAGTTAATAATTTAGTTATCTTTATATATTTTAGCTCTCTTCTCACATTGCTTGCAATCGTTTAAATCAGAGATGTCTTATCATTTTTGTACCGCAAACCCTTTGTCTGTTTATTTCCTGCTCTTAGTAGACCCCTGCTTAACTAATGTGTGAATCTGATGGAACCCATACTTGTTTCAATCGACCCCATGGGGCCACTTTAGGAAGCACGGCTATAAATAGTTAGATTATGAGAGTTCCTTTTTCATCCTTTTTAGTCCTATTCTTTTGTACGATTATGTTCATGCACTACTATTATTACGAATATATACATATGGTATCGTTTCGTGTAGTACCTTAGTATTTTGTTAATTCAAAGTACTACCTTGATTATTGCGTTTCTTTTGCGATTTACTTCTTTTGATATGATAGTTATTTATAGTGTTAAATTAAAAGAATAGAAGTAGACTTCCGAGTTGAGTTCAGGCATCACCATAATCTAGGTTTTTAGGGTTCCGTACCCAAAAGGGTAAAACGGAACCCTATTACTGAGACTCCGCTGTCCGTCCGTCTGTCTGTCACCGGGCTGTATCTCTTGAACCGTGATAGTTAGACAGTTGAAATTTTCACAGATGATGTATTTCTATTGCCGCTATAACAACAAATACTAAAAAATAGAATAAAATAAATATTTAAGGGGGCTCCCATACAACAAACGTGATTTTTTTGCTCATTTTTGCTTGATATTGATAACGGCAACAGATAGATGCTTGAAATATTCACAGAATATTTAGTTATATATTCGCTTTAAGAATAAATAATTAAATTTAAATAAATCAAATATTTAAGGGGGGCTCCCATACAACAAACGTGATTTTTTTGCTGTTTTTATAGATAATGGTACGGAACCTTTCGTGCGCGAGTCCGACTCGCACTTGGCCGATTTTTATAGATAGTGGTACGCGCGCGCCACTATGCCGATTTTTTAATGTTAATTGATGGGCGGCGATTGAAAACATGATAAGATTTACTTAACTACGACAAGGATGATGGAGAAGAATATACCACGCGTAACATACTAAGCAGTATGTTACAAAATGGAAGATCATTAAATTCTAGTTTTTGCATCGTATTAACATTTAATTTTTGAGTTATTAAATCAAAAATTAAATGTTATTTATTTAGGCAGTCAGACCACTCATATTATGAAAAGTGGATTGAAAACAAAATATTGTAAAACAGACGAACTACGAGTATGAACCTAGTTTTGTTTGTGTTTCATGTTAACACGATAAAAATATGAATCACTAAATTAGCGTTGGGAATATATCACCCTTTTGGATCGTAAGGCGCACGCTATTCTTCTCTGAAGGAGTAAAATTACACAATCAACAATCTAACAGTTTGCCGAGATATTGGAATTCCATTCTGCTCACATTCAGAACTGCTACGTACATATGGCAAGTCCAAATGATCACGTATGAAATTTAGTTGTTATCTTAAACCGTTCCCGCAAAGGTACAGATACTATCGAGTGACAGTCTGGAGCGCCGTCACAGGATTATTGGGGGTGGTACGTGTTCCGAGTGCCAAATCTATCTATGAATATAAAGTATAAGCGTTTGACACATTCAGTTAAGAACAGTACATTTAAGATACGAAAAGTCAGTTCGTAAATGTAAAGTAACAATTTGGCTGAGTTGAAATTACTTTTACATCAATAACGTTTTAAAATAACAACATGTCGTTAGACCTCCACAACCTAGAGGGAAAACTAGATCTATCTTAGGTTAGGCTACGCATCTTTCGGAATATAATTTCTTGGACGTGCGGGTTTCCTCACAATGTTTTCCTTCACCGTCAAGCAAGTGTCAATTGCACATACACACATCAAAAGTGTCTAGGGATCAACATATATTTTTGCAATAACTTTTCTCCTGATTGATATTAATTAAAATTTTCTTTAAGGATTCATCAAATAAAGTGTTTTCGTTTGTCTACAGTAACGATAAACCAAGTCACCTTTTCATTAATAAAGAAATTGCCATTTTCATAATAAAGGGATTTTTGACTTTGCTTTTGATGTGTGTATTTACTACACAAGTCTGAAAATACGAACTTAGTGACACGTGCGCGAAAATAATAAAAATATGTAACATTAACTCAATCATCAATTTAAGAGAGGTAGGGCGCATCAAAATAGCCCGTCTGGAGAAGTACCTCCGCCTCACAGAAAACCGCAGCCAAATAACAACTCCCTAGAGGGTTGTTGTGTTCCTGCGTGTGAATGAGGTCACCAGTAAGCTCCCAGGGAGTTGCTGTGTAAGCAGCAGAGGAGGCATCGCGCGAGTGATACATATCTCAAGTATTAATAGGCTACGGTACCCGCTTTACATCAGGTGGGCCGTATGCTTGTATGCCTCCCGACGTAGTATAAAAAAAAAGAATTGAAATAGCCGCACTAAATGTTTATGGAATATACAGAAATTGAAATCGTGAATAGCACAGACGTCAATAAATCAGAATGCAGTGATGGATTGTCATATGGATACATATTCCATGGACCAATAACGATGTATCCTAGAGGGCACGTTTGCGTTTTGCAAAGGCCGAATTGAAAAGCCTATGGACAGTTCACTGCAACAAAATAATTTTAATAGCTGTGCTTAATGTGTCTTTACATTTAGATTTATATGATTTACTTTACCATTATAGCGAAGGGTTTATAATTTTACCAATATACTGTTTTGCTTGATTATTTACTGCCGCTTACCAATAACCTTTTGTTAGGCAAAGGTTTATTTTGACGAGCCCGGTGATGGAGTGGTTAGTAATGTCACTTTGACACCAAACCTCATGATTTCGGTTCCAACGTAGGACAAACATTTGAACATTTGTCTGTTCTCTTGGTCTCTTGGTTGGGTGTTTTTAAGATGAGAGATAGGGCTCGTCAAATCGGCCCGTCTCGGATAGTACTTCCACCTAACAAAAAACCGCAGCCAAATAACAACTCCCAGCAAGAATGTTTCTTCTGTTCCTGACGAGTGAGTGAGGTTACCGGTAAATCCTAAGGAGTTGCTATGTCAGCAGCAGAGTTAGCATAGCGATATTTAATGTACTGCAAGCATTCATAGGCTACGGTAAATTCTTTATATCAGGTTGACCGTGTGATTGTGTTGATTGTATGCCTCCCGATATTGTATAAAAAGTTAATGAATATTGAAGTATTAAAGTTGACAGGTAATTGACTAATTGAAATGAAAATAAATTGTTCCGATTTTAAGTAAACGAAGTTGACTGAATGACTATTCAGCACAAAATACGTTTTCTAAGGCATCCGTTGTTAGAGCCCAGTTCACGAATTTGAATAAAGACCAGAAACAATTTGCGGAAAAGTAGCGACGAATAGAGGTAGTCGCGTCAGCTGTACGCAATCAGTGCATTGTTTTGCTTAGAGGATTTCAACAAGTACGTACAGCACAATTCATATACGTTTTATATGAATTGTGCTGTACGTACGGCATGGGTAGCTCTGTCTCACCTATTTCTACCGCTAAGCAGCTATATTTATATACATGTGTTCCGGTTTGAATGGTGAGATATGGCAGAGTAATTACTGGGTACTGTGATGAAACATCGTTAGGTCACAAGATTGGCAGCGCGCGAGTAATATCCTCGTGGTGTTGCGAACGTCAATAGGCTGCGGTGAGCGCTTACCGTATAATGGGGGCCGTATGCTTGTTTGCCAATGTAATTGTATATAAAAAAAGAAGAGTACGTATCCTCAATACGTACTCGCTGCTGATCAAACAGGTAAGAACGAACTACTCAAGTGCCGAAGGAGATATTGTTATTATGGAGAGAGATTTGTGGTTTTGAGACTAACCGTTGAGCAGCATGTGGGCGAAAGATGCAGCTAGCGAAGGTTTTGGTGGAATAGAGCAATTAAGAGGGTGCACTAAGCTAAGTGGCGCCCTCATTTTGTTTTTATTAATAACGCGGAATTTAAGACCAATTCCAAAAAAAAACGCTCTGTAGTGCACTGAAGAACCATATTTATGTTTTTTTTAAACATATCTTGTATTTATAATCTATGACAAGTAACCAAAATTTTAATTATTGCTTATTGTGGCCACTTATAGCAATAATCAAAAGTATGACTAATTCTACATAAATAATAAAAACAGAATATGTCTCAAAAAACATAAATATGGTTCTTCAGTGCCCTATAGAGCGTTTTTTTTTGGAAATGGTCTTAAATACAGCGTTATTAATAAAAACAAAATGAGGGCGCCACTTAGCTTAGTGCACCCTCTTAACATGTCTCGGTTATTTGACAGTGAGTTCATCCGTCGTCAATTGCAATTCTGCATAACACATCTTTGCAGTATTTGTTATATCGGGTCTCAAGAAGTTACTTTTCAATTTCACGTAAATTAATTAATATCCTTTTATGATTTATGACAGGATTTATAAAAAAAAGTGTTTTAATTAAATGTCATAGCTATAGGTATAGCTATAGCATAGTCATAGCATTATAAAATTAATTAGAAATTGAAATTATAAATAGAATTAATTTTATCGACCTTTAATTCCAGTATTAATTATCGGCAAGGGGAGCGACACCGATGATCTGCCCGATGGGATGATGGCCCTATGGTCTGGTGTAGACCGGGACGATCATGCCAGTGCTGGTGTAGGTGTCATACTCTCCTCTCGCTTAGCCCCTGGTGTGAAAGATTACTGTTTGGTAGGGCCTAGACTTCTCTGGGTTCGTATAAAACTGGGCATCACGCGAGTATTTCTGGTTGCAGCATACGCTCCCGTAAGCTCAGCGTGTGCCCAAGAACTAGAGAAGTTTTGGGAGTCTGTGAGGGATGTTCTGGATTTAGCTGAAGGGAATGAAAGAGTGATTATGTGTGGAGATTTGAATGGATGGGTTGGGACCAAACGAGACGGCTATGAAGCTGCTCTTGGTCCCTATGGAGATAAGAGAGTGAACGAAGCAGGTAAGTCGATTCTAGATTTATGTATGGAACGAAACCTCCTCGTGTCGAATACTTTATTTCGTCACAAGGATATTCACACGTATACATGGAGACGGAATGTCCAAAAAAGTGTGATTGATTTGATTATAATTGATAGACGTCTCCGAAATACTATAATGGATACAAGAGCCTTTAGAGGTCCCACTCTTGAAACTGACCACTACCTGGTGGTAAGCCGGTTTGTGGGACTTTTCAAGAAGTGGAGGCATTGGCGAGTGCGTATCCCTTTCGGAGATCATGAAAGGATAAGGAGTGAAAAATTGCAAGATGAAAGTGTAAGGAGAATGTATGTACATCTGGTAAGCGAAAGACTTGCAAATGCAAGTCTTTCCGGCACAGATGTGGATGATTGCTGGAAAGTTCTGAAAGAAAGTATGGTGGATAGTGCAAAAGAAGCATGTGGATGCGCAAAGAGGCATAAAACATTGAAAGGGGATGCCTGGTGGGATGCGGAGGTTGAATCCTCCGTAGCAAGAAAGAGGAAAGCGTGGCTGGATTATGTATCATCTTTGCCCTTAAATGAAAGTATGAGAGAGAAGAAGAAAGAAATGTACCGTCAATGCAAGAATGAAACCAAGGCTTTAGTGAAAGAGAAGCGTGAAAGACAAATTATGAATGAGGAAGAGAGGCTGACGAGAAACTTCGAGGCAAATACCAAACTCTTTTGGAGAGAGGTAAAGAAGTCTCGGGGTGGCTCGTCGGCATCCAGTATGAACAAGATTAAGTCTAAAGCTGGTATCATTCTTGCAAACACTCAGGAAGTGTTAGAATGGTGGAGTGAATATTTTGAAGAAATGTACGAATATGCCTCGGACGCTGACAATGAGAGTGAGTCTGATGCTCACTCCGCGTTGACGGCGTCCGATGAAGGTATAACTATGGATGAGATAGAATGGTCGATACGAAGTTTGAAAAATGGAAAGTCTGCGGGAATTGATATGATTACAGCTGAGATGATCAAACTAGGTGGCACTTACGTCCGGGACGCCTTCTGGTACTTATGCAACCTTTGCTGGAGAACTGGAAGGGTCCCAATGGACTGGGGACGCGCAGTCATCGTACCCTTGTATAAAGGCAAGGGATCACGCATGGACTGCGCCAACTATAGGGCCATCAGTTTGATCAGCTTAGCAGCAAAAGTATATGGAAAGATAATTGAAAGGAGAATGAGGGTGAAATCTGACGAAATGCTGTGGGAGGCACAAGGAGGATTCCGAAATGGAAGGGGATGTACGGATCAAGTTTTCTCGCTCCGCAATATCGTAGAGAAGCATCTGGCTACAGACCAGAAGGTTTTCTGCGGTTTTGTGGATCTTGAGAAGGCATTTGATAGGGTTGTGCGAAAGGAACTGTGGTGCATATTGCCGAGATATGGGATTGACGGCTCACTGCTGCGTGCTGTGCAGTCCACCTACAAGGATTGCTCAGCATGTGTGCGAATAGATGGCAACATGTCACCCTGGTTTGATGTCAAAATTGGTGTCAAACAGGGTTGCATGTTGTCTGCTAGGCTGTTTATTCTGTATCTCGATAGTTGTCTACAGAGAATAAGATCGACGAATGTAGGATTACGCATGGGTGGCCTAGTGGTGAACTGTCTGCTGTATGCAGATGATGCTGTCCTGTTAGCAGAAACACCATCTGAGCTGCAAACACTAGTCACAATGATGAAAGACGAATGTATGAAGGAAGGCTTACTATTGAATGCGAAGAAAACAAAGATTATGGTATTTGAAAGAGAAGAAACCAGAACCAATGTAAGAATTACGGTAGATGATGAAGTGTTGGAACAAGTGAATGAGTTTGTATATCTTGGATGCGCTTTCAGCAGGGATGGAAGGTACACCGCAGATGTGGAAAGGCGAGTGAGTGCTGGGAATAGTGTGAATGGAGCGTTGGGAAAACTTCTTGGCAGTAAAAACCTGAGCCAGAAGGCGCAGCTGGCTATACACAATGCAGTGCTGGTCCCAACGCTTACTTATGGAAGCGAGAGCTGGGTATGGCAGAGAGAGCATGAAAGTAGGATAAACGCGGTTGAAATGCGAGCGTTGCGCAAAATCTGTGGTGTAACGCTTGCAGACCGTATCCGCAATGATCAGGTTAGAAGCAGAGTTGGTCTGAAAGAGAGCGTCGGTGTTAAAATAAGAAGAGGCATGCTCCGTTGGTTCGGACATGTAGAAAGAATGCAGGATGAAAGAATGACGAGGCAGATATACAATGCAAAAGTGGAAGGATGTAGGAGCCGAGGAAGGCCAAGACTTACCTATCATGATCAGATTGGTCGTGTTCTATCAGAAGGTGATGTCAGGAGCCCTAGAAACCGGCGAGCGTGCATGAAAAGAGCAATGAATGTGAAAGAAGCGAGTGAGGTATGTAAGGATCGAGTCGCGTGGCGCTCGGTTCTCTCTGCCTACCCCGTAAGGGATTTGGCGTGAAGTTATAGATAGATAGATAGAGATAATTATCGGCAACTTTAAAGGTAAGGATCACATGATTTATTACCTATATGACTACGAAAATATGTTCCTGCGCTAATCCGATCGTATTTGGCTGGTTTTTGTATACTACTTCGGGTGCCAAGCATACGGTCCGCCGAACCTAAGGTTGACTGGTAATAAATAAAGTTTTATAATGTATGTTATTAAGATCTCGATGGCGTCGTTGTGCGTGTCACTCTAACTGAACACGCAGTTTAAATAACGTCGACGCAGACAATCCATGGATGGGGTCATCAATCTCGTGCTTCTCCATTCTTCTAAGGCTACGTCAAGGCATCGGTCCCGGCTGTTGCCAGTCGTTAAGCTAAGTCAGTGACCTTCGGGTAGATTGAAAACACTGATCTCCGCCAAACCGCATTTGAGCAGCGTGGTGGAATATCTATGCTCAACATCCCTTGGGTTGAAGGGAGACACGAATGTCTGAAGTGGGATGAGTTAGGGTTGGTGTAGCAGATAATATTTATAAAAACTTAAAGACCGTATTACAGAATTTTAATTAAATTAAGAAGCATCGTTTGTGCATTCGAAGTCATCGAGCTTCGTTGTCAGTATCGGCTGACACTACTACTTCTTACGCTTACTGTTAACACCACCAGAGAGTTATTATTTAGCACTAATATAATAATAGCATACAAGCTGATGTACTCATAAAGCGGTTATGGTAAGCCTTTGAACGGTAGTAACACATTATGTATCACACGCGCGATGCCACTCCAGCTCCTAAAACAACAATTCCTTAGCAAAGCTTAGAAAAGGTAACCTACCTCACTCTAGGAACACAACAACTCTCCTGGGAGTTGTTATCTGGCCGCGGTATTCTTAGACTTTAAGGCGCCATACCTCTATTTAAAACTCAAATGTTTCTCCTGTGTGTTAAAGTAGAATTGGTGATAAAGTAGAATTGGGAATAAAGTAGAATTAGTGACCAAGTAGAATTAGGGATAAACTAGAATTGGGGATAAAGTAGCATTGCGCTTAAAGTGTCACTGCTAACCACTCACTCATCGGTGACGCCAAAATAGTAGCTTGGCGCTATATTTCAAGTTTGCTTGTTAGAGTCAGGCACCTCAGACACGAGGCACGTTTGTCGCACTGCGTCTCATTTAAGGGCCGCGATTTGAATACTGCGAAAGGACAATTTGCGGCAACAAATTGAAGCGATGGTGTCAGGTGCGCGCAATTGTTGCAAACTTTTGGCATATCCCAGCTTTACGTCGTGAAAATTTTAGCTAACGCCTCTTTGGAGAGAACACCGTGTACTTGGAGTAATATTTCAATATATTATATTAAGATTAGATTTTTTATTTTTTTATACAGTCGTCGAGAGGCCTACATACATACGGTCCACCTGATGTATAGCGGTTACACTAGCATTTGAACGTTTGCAACACTATAAGCATCACTCGATGCCACCTCTGCTGCTAAAACCACCAGCGGTAAGTTCATAAGGAGTAGCTGTGTTAACAGCAGAGGTGGCAACGCGGCAGTGATACTTAATGTGTTGTATGGGGTTGCGGGTTGTTGGTTGCGTGGTGGTATTACGACGAGTAAATAATACCAGCTAGACCCGTGAGATAATGATAATTTATTTAGATTATAACAACTTATATACTGATATAAATATTTACATGACCATGAAATGGCACGTTAAGCTGAACTCATGATGTGTTAAATTAACGTAATAAATATATTGCTGACATTTCCTTATACACGACACGTCCGATGATTGAAACTGCTATATGTTGTCAGCATTCATAGGCTATGGTAACCGCTTTACATCAGGTGAGCCATATGCTCGCATGGCTCTCGACGTTGTATAAAAAATATACGAAGACTAAGGTAGAAGAGAAGGAAAATTGCAAAATAATTTGAATTTAAATTGTAAAAATTATGTAAATATTGTTAATTAGAATTAGTATTACATTAGTTTTAGTGTACATCAACCTTTACAACAACAGATGGCAAACAAATGCACGGCTCGCCTGATGAGTAACAGTTACAGTAGTGTAATCTGTCGCGCGATGACACCTCCACATTTTTTAAATAAGTATTTGAAAAAATCGGCCAAGTGCGAGTCGGACTCGCGCACGAAGGGTTCCGTACCATTATCGATAAAAACGGCAAAAAAATCACGTTTGTTGTATGGGAGCCCCCTTAAATATTTATTTTATTCTATTTTTTAGTATTTGTTGTTATAGCGGCAATAGAAATACATCATCTGTGAAAATTTCAACTGTCTAACTATCACGGTTCATGAGATACAGCCTGGTGACAGACGGACGGACGGACGGACGGACGGACGGACGGACGGACGGACGGACGGACGGACAGCGGAGCCTCAGTAATAGGGTTCCGTTTTTACCCTTTGGGTACGGAACCCTAATTAGAAAAGTAATGTCAATACATTAGTTAAATACATTTTAAGCGAGGTGGTAACAAACACCGGAATTTGCCACAGTGATAAATTCGCCTCCAGGATCTTTGTGAGTTATTTCTGGGATTGGAACGTCGACTCTTGCATTGTGTTAAGTTTCAGGCCATTTTTCACGTGGATTTTAAGCTTTCTTTCGGCTTCACGAACAAATGAGTACTTTTAAAAGATGCCGTGACTATTAAGGTGCGGTTATGTTAACAAGTGTAATAATAATATATTTTTTTATTTCTTACTAGCTGTGCCCGCGACTTCGTCCGCGCGGAATAGTTTTTTTTATTATTTATTTATATTAATATGTATGTATATGTATATCTTCACGCCAAGTCCCTTGCGGGGTAGGCAGAGAGAACCGAGCGCCATAAGACGCGGTCCTTGCATACTTCACTCGCTTCTGTGACATTCATAGCTCTTTTCATGCACGCTCGCCGGTTCCTGGGGCTTCTGACATCACCTTCTGATAAAACACGACCAATTTGGTCATGGTAGGTTAGTCTCGGCCTTCCTCGGCTCCTACATCCTTCCACTTTTGCATTGTATATCTGTTTCGTCATTCTTTCGTCCCGCATTCTTTCTACATGTCCGAACCAACGGAGCATGCCCTTTCTTATCTTAACACCGACACTCTCTTTTAGACCAACTCTTTCTCTCACGTCTTCGTTACGAACGCGGTCAGCAAGCGTTATGCCACAAATTTTGCGCAATGCTCGCATCTCGACCGCATTTATTCTACTTTCATGCTCTCTCTGCCATACCCAGCTCTCACTTCCATAAGTTAGCGTTGGTATTAGCACCGCGTTGTGTACAGCGAGCTGTGCCTTCTGGCTTAGATTTCGGCAGCCTAGAAGTTTACCCAACGCTCCATTCACCCTATTCCCGGCACTCACTCGTCTCTCCACATCAGCGGTGTACCTTCCATTGCTGCTAAAAGCACTTCCAAGATATACAATCTCATTCACTTGCTCCAACACTACATCATCAACCATAATCCTAGTGTTCGTTCTGGTTGTCTCTCTTTCAAATACCATTATCTTGGTTTTCTTCGCATTCAATTGTAAGCCTTTCTTCATACAATCATCTTTCATTGTTGTAACTAGTGTTTGCAGTTCGGATGGTGATTCTGCTATTAATGCCGCATCGTCTGCATAAAGCAGGCAGTTGATCACTGAGTCACCCATTCGCATTCCCACATTCATATTTCTTATTCTCTGAAGACAACTGTCCAGATACAGGATGAACAGCCGAGCCGACAGCACGCATCCCTGTCTGACACCAATGTTGACATCAAACCAGGGCGACAAGCTGCCGTCCACCCGCACACATGCTGTACAATCCTCATAAGTGGATTGCACAGCACGGAGTAGGTCACCGTCAACCCCATATCCGGGCAAAATGTTCCAGAGATTCTTTCGCACGACTCTATCAAATGCTTTCTCAAAGTCCACAAAACCGCAGAAAACCTTCTGGTCCAAAGCCAGATGCTTCTCTACGATGTTGCGGAGTGAAAAAACTTGATCCGTACATCCTCTGCCGCTTCGAAATCCACCCTGTGCTTCCCAAAGCATTCCATCGGATTTCACCCTCATTCTCCTTTCAATGATTTTTCCATACACTTTAGCTGCTAAGCTGATCAAACTGATGGCCCTATAGTTGGCGCAGTCCATACGTGAGCCCTTGCCTTTATACAAGGGCACGATGACTGCGCGTCTCCAATCGCTCGGAACCCTTCCGGTTCTCCAGCATAATTTGCTCAAAAACCAGAAGGCGTCCCTAACGCAGGTACCACCTAGCTTGATCATCTCAGCTGTAACCATATCGATTCCCGCTGACTTTCCATCTTTCAAACTTCGTATCGACCATTCAATCTCATCCATAGTAATGTCTTCATGGTACGCTGGCACTGCCGAGTCAATCACAGACTCATTCACAATGCCAGCGTCATGGACATAATCATACATTTCTCTAAAATATTCACTCCACCGTTCTAACACTTCCTGAGTGTTAGCAAGAATGCCACCAGCTTTACATCTTATCTTGTCCATTCTGGATGCTGACGAACCACTTCGAGACTTCTTTACCTCTCTCCAGAAGAGTTTGGTATTTGCCTCGAAGTTCTTCGTCAGCTTCTCTTCCTCAATCATATGTAGTCTTTCACGCTTCTCTTTCACTAAAGCTTTGGAGTCATTCTTGCATCGACGGTATATTTCTTTCTTCATTTCTTTCATACCATCACTCTGGTGCAAAGATGATACGTAATCCAGCCACGCTTTCCTCTTTTTTTCCACGGAGGATTGAACCTCCGCATCCCACCAGGCATCTCCTCTTAGTGTTCTACGTCTCTTTGCGCATCCACATGCTTCTTTCGCACTGTCCACCATACTTTCTTTCAGAACTTTCCAACATTCGTCTACATCTGAGTCGGAAAGACTCGCGTTCGCAAGTCTTTCACTGACTAGACGTACATACGTACTCCTCACACTTTCATCTTCCAATTTTTCACTTCTTATTCTTTCATGGTCTCCGAAAGGAATACGCACTCGCCAGTGCCTCCACTTCTTGAAAAGGCCCACAAATCGGCTTACCACCAGATAGTGGTCCGTTTCAAGAGTGGGACCTCTGAAGGCTCTTGTATCCATTAACGACTTTCGGAGACGTTCATCTATCAAAATCAAATCAATCACACTTTTCTGTTCATTCCGTCTCCATGTGTAAGTGTGAATATCCTTGTGATGGAAGAGCGTGTTCGACACAAGGAGGTTTCGTTCCATACATACGTCTAAAAGTAACTTACCAGCATCGTTCACTCTCTTATCTCCGTATGGACCAAGCACAGCCTCATAACTGCTTCGCTTGGTCCCAACCCATCCATTCAGATCACCACACATAATTATCCGTTCATTCGCTTCGGCCAAATCCAGAATACCCCTTACAGTCTCCCAAAACTTCTCGAGCTCCTGGGGATCAGCAGAGCTCACAGGAGCATATGCTGCAACTAAAAACACTCGCGTAATCCCCAGTTTTATCTTAACCCAGAGAAGTCTTGGACCTACTAAATCGTAATCTTTCACACCAGCGGCCAAGCGAGATGAAAGCACGACACCTACGCCAGCGCTGGCATGAACGTCCTGGTCCACCCCGGACCACAGGGCCATCATGCCACCGGGCAGATCTTCGGTGTCGCTTCCCTTTCGCTTGGTCTCTGACACACACAAAGCATCTAGGCATCTCACGTTCATTATATCTATCAACTCATTCATCTTATCTTTTAGACCACCTCTCACATTCCATGTGCCTATACGACACTCAGCTCTCCTCGACCCGCCGGGATGGGCGTTGCGTGGTGGGTGGCGGCCCCCACCGCCGCATGCCTTAGATTTCGCACCGACGGGGGCGGATCGGTGCGCGTCGCCTCCGGGGGACGCCCTAATCCGCGCGTCTGTGCGGTTTGGGTCCAGAATTGCAGTCCAAGTGTTGGACTGGCAGGGTCGCGGCGTGCACGCTTCTGGTACCGACCCCTATTATTTATATTAATAAAAATAAATAAAATTTCTAAAATAAAGGTAGCCTAAGTTACTCCTTATTACACCAGCTATCTGCCAGTGAAAGTCCCGTCAAAATCGGTCCAGCCGTTTCAGAGATTAGCCGGAACAAACAGACAGATGGACAGACCGACAGACAAGCAAAAATTGTAAAAATATTCATTTTGGTATATGTACTGTGTATACATCCATATGCATTTAGTAAAAGCGGTTATTTTAATATTACAAACAGACACTCCAATTTTATTTATCTGTATAGAAGATTATTATTATATTATTACATATTATGTTATTATATATATATATAAAAAATTGCGTAGTTATTTTATGTCATTTAGTTATTTTATGTCACAAAAAATACGTATTCTGTGAAAGTAATAATAAAAATTAAAGTGCAAAGTCCCCTAAGGGAAGATATTTCCCCCTAATTTTAACAGTTTTTCATATTTTACGCAGGAACCCTAAATATTTACGGCATAAAAAGTACCCTATATTGTGCTCTGAACAGTCGTCTACCTACCAGTGAAAGTCCCGTTAAAATCGGTCCAGCCGTTTCAGAGATTAGCCGGAACAAACAGACAGACAAAAATTGTAAAAATATTCAATTTGGTACTCGTATATGTACCGTGTATATATCCATATGCATTTAGTAAAAAGCGGTTATTTTAATATTACAAACAGACACTCCAATTTTATTTATCTGTATAGATGTATAGATAAACAATTGCGAGAGTTGGGTATGGCAGAGAGAGCATGAATGTATGATAAACGAGGTCGAAATGCGACAGTTGGACAAAATTTGTGGCGTAACGCTAGACCGTGTTCGCAATGATGACGTTAAAAACAGTCGGTCTGAAAGAGACACTCTCTTTGATGTTAAAATAAGAAGAGGTACTCCGTTGGTTCGAACATGTAGAAAGAATGCAGGAAGAAAGAATTACGAAACAGATATACAACGTGAAGTAGAAAGCTGTAGGAGTCAGGGAAGGCCAAAACTTACCTACCATATGATAATAATGTAAATGAGCAAGATATGACACTGTCTACCAATGAATCCATTATGTGTAAATAAACGGAAAGTAGGATAAACGAGGTCGAAATGCGAGCGTTGGACAAAAATTGTGGCGTAACGCTTGCAGACCGTGTTCGCAATGATGACGTTAGAAATAGTGTTGATCTGAAAGGGACACTCTCTTTGATGTTAAAATAAGAAGAGGTACTCCGTTGGTTCGAACATGTAGAAAGAATGCAGGAAGAAAGAATTACGAAACATATTACAATGTGAAGTAGAAAGCTGTAGGAGTCAAGGAAGGCATAAACTTACCTACCATATGATAATAATGAAAATGAGCAAGATATGACGCTGTCTACCAATGAATCCACTACGTGTAAATTTCGTTACCATTACAAGCTTTCTTGAATTTTCAGTTGGAATAGTACTGGACTAGTAACGACTGGTAACGGTGGGTTCAAATGATAAAATACACCTACTCAAATTAAAAACTCAAGTTATTGAAAACAAAGTTTCATTAATCTTCTCCGCAAACGTTTAAAACTTACAATGATTAAATGTGCAGTTATTAAAAGTGAAATTTGCACGTTTACTTGGAACATTTATTCTAGTATTTGTTTCGTTTATTTGTGAATAATAATTATTATCATCAGAATCAGACGATACAGGTAGATGCGAGCTCAATTTCAAATCATTTCCATGAGAAGAAGATGGACGTGGTGATGTTGATCGGTGCAAATGAATGGATTCCGTTATGTTTTGAGTGATTTTACTTTTATTATTTAGACCATAATGCGTAGTTAAATTAGCACCGGAATCAGCTAGCATCGTTGCTGACTTTCGGCGGAAACAATGCCCAGTGTAGGCTTCCGGGTTTTGAATCTTCAGATACAAAACCCGGCTGGCAATTTCATAAGGCAATTTTCCAAATTTGTTTCTGCCGATGGCTTGTTTTGTGCATTTTCCATTCTGGTAATTTAAGAAAAACCGCTTTGTGTTTATAGAACTTGGACACAGCACTATGTATTTCTGCACTACATTTAAAAATTCGTCACGTATTACAACTTGACCGTTTTTCTTTGATTTCGTGTTCATAAGTTTAATTAGTAGCATCTGGTTATGTATTTCGATATTGTCAATTGTGATACTTATTAATTCAGAACTTCTGCAAGCACCGTTTATACCAAACATGAGAGCAACCTGTAAAAAAGATTAAAATTTGACGACAAATTAACACATAATTTATTGGCATTAAATTTTGTTCATGCCCGGTATATACATTGTTTAGGGCAAGTATTTAGTACGCTTTTAAATATTTATCCCGCGACTTTTGCGGCAAAAGGTTATTAACAATTTCATTTGCAGCTGTTTCTATACTTTCTGGAGTTGAATTCATATCGCTATCGCTGTATATTTCCATTTTTTTTAACTTTTCTTGCTAAATGTGAAGTATCAAAGTTTTACGTACAATGGTGCAAAATGCGCAACATTTGCTTTTTTCTCACCAATTTTATTCAGCCAATTTTTATTCTAGTATCTTTTTGATCTAATGCAAACATTTTGTATTAAACTTAATGGGAGACATTAAACCTTTGTGGTAAATTTATATCTAAATAAAAAAACAGCGCATTAATGAAAAACCGTGCAACCATGAGATTTCATATAACATTTCCGCACAGTTTTGGTTCTTAGGAAAAAATGCGTCCTTTGTGATTTTGTATTGGATTTGTAGTGATTAATGATAACATTATATTACGTACTTGAAAGAAAAATATATACCATATATATACGTACTTATAAAATATACAGACCAGCCCGATTTATCACGAGCATTGAATCATGGTTTATGCAGTTTTAGACTTGAAAAAATAGACAGACTGGGCTATTTTCACATCAATAGGAAGTGAAGTCCAGAGACAAGCCGGGTTCAAAAGATTTAGCATAGACATGACAGTTGTATATAAAGACGTTCATTAAAGAATTGTTCCAAGAACGCAAGCGGTCTTATTTTTTTCTAAAAGGTAATTTGGAACTGAAACGTATTTGAATAAGAAAGTGAGCATTTGAAAATGTTATCGTTTCGGCGAAGCCTTACAAAATTAAATTTAGTTTCCAACGAAATTCGGATATGGAATCAAATACATAGAACATACATAGAAGGCATATCTGATGCACATAATTTTAAATGGATTATTTATTTAAAAAATAAATTAATGTAAAATATGTTTCAATCAAATTTAGAACACAGCATTTATGCATTTCATTACCCCGTAATCTTAGTTTGAATCGGCAAAACATTTTGTTTTGTTTGGTTTATAATCTCTTTATATGAAATTTGAACTATGGGTATGGTGGGTAAAATGCTGCAAAAAATAAGGTATACGATAAATACCCGTGATGTTGTGAACGCCATAGGATCCGCTTTGTGTGCATGATGTCGTTTGATAGCCAATGCGATAAAAAACCTATTTTTGTCTGAACTGTCAGAACACTGGTCTCTCAAATATGATGACTGTACAGATCAAGAAATGGCTATACTGGACAGACACAGTGGAAATGCATCTGCACCATTTCTACTATGGCTGGAATCATGGCATTAAATCAAGGTTACGATGTTATCTGTAATATAGTGCTTACATACAGTAAACATTTTTACGCTCTGTTTTACATGTTAAAAAAAATAAAATTAGCCGTGATTTTTTAGAGATGTAAGCGGCATATAGATTAATGTTAGTTTCTAGCTGTACTGGGCTATCAAATGCCAAAAGATTTTTTTCAAATCAGCGGGTAATTCCAGAGATTAGTGCGTACAACAAACTCTTCTCCTTTGTAAATTAGTACAGATAAGTATTACTTTTTTAAAAGGTTTATCGTAAATTTAATAAAAGTTACAGAAATTAATTACTTGACTTATAATAATTAAAATAATAGTTAGTAGGTACATTTTGATTAGGTTATTTCCTTCATCTTACTACCCAAAATCACAAAGTAAGTACGCGGCGAGGCGGGAGCCAATATATTGTGGGATTACAAAAAAGAGGAATACATTCGCAACAATTAATAATTTGTTTAGGGAAATTTAATAAACTGGTAATAAAGTAAAATTTAACAAAAATAAAAAGAAATATACAGATTGGTTTGACGGGCAGGGTTTCGAAGTATGGCTCGAGGCTCCGAAGAGATGGTGGCGATGTGTGGGTGGGGTGGAAGTCTCCAGAGGTCCACCACAGCTGCGCAGATAATCGGTAGATTATCTGTTTAATTTAATTTACCTATATATATAGGTAAATTTCGCTTCGTAACCTGGAAGGAGGAAGGGAGCACGAGGGAGCTGGCCGACGTGCTCTCCATGCGAAAGGTCTCCATGGCGTTTCTGCAGAAGACTCGGTGGAAAGGCAGCACATCCCGGTTCATTGGGAAAGGCTACAAGCTGATATACATCATTGTCAATTATCCACACTGTCTTCCACAATGTCCGAAAGGACTCAAAAGGCTTTAAGCCATGAGTTACTTCAATGATCAATCCCGAACTTTAGTTTTATATGTAAGCTGATACTTTCCCATTCTAGGTTTTGAAATTTCAAAGAAATTTTGTTTTAATGATTTTATATTTATGACCTTGTTGGGATAGATCATTCGATTGCGTTATATTAGAAAAGCTAGCAGCAGTGCAAAAAATCCACATTTTATTCGCGTTTCTCTTCAGCGGAACAAATAAAACCGATTGGATTGTATGCGAAAAACACTGACAAATCTAGACGGTGGTATGGAGATTGCACTCACGACGACACGTTTGCCTGAGCCGATTATCCGATATGAGATTTTGGCGAAATCCAATTTCGGCACAGTCTTTCACAAAGTTGGGAAGGAATTTATCATCGAATGTGAATTGATCATTGCGTTTCATCGCCAGGTAATGAGAATACTTTCCATTCTATAAATTTTATTACGTGCTTAGCGTTATTTTGCTGAGAAAATTTTATTTATAATAAATGCACACAGGGCTACTCGTGGTGAGCTGTGGTGAATAACCGGGAAAATCGGATACTATAGCGATTCTAAGAACCTTTTCACGAAAACCAATTTGTGTTAGTAAATGGACCAATAAACATGTGGGCAACCTTTACAAAACCGCGAAGTGACGCAGTTACATTACCATTCTGTTATGTCTCTGTAGTGGTGTCAAATGTTTATAAGCTTTTTTTATATAACCTCGGGAGGCATACAAGAATACGGTCCACCTGACGTCATGTGGTAACCGTAGCTCATAAACGCTTGCAATGCTTAAGTAATCGCTCGCGCTGCTTCACGCGCGTTTTATTGGTAACCTCATTCACTCGCAGGAACACGACAACCCTCCAGCGAGCTGTTGTTTGGCTGCCGTTTGTGCATCCTATCTCTCTTAAGAACATCCAGACTAAGACAAACGGACATGTTTGTCCTGTGTAGGAATCTAGCACTGGTGTCAAAGCGTTATTAGAAAATAATGGGTGGTTTACTTCACCAGCAATCATTTTCTTGCAACTCTTGTTCATTTTGAACTAGAAAAAAAATATATAAAAATTATTATATTGCCTACTAATTTTAGTTATTATGAATCGCCTGGGATGAGTTTATGATCTCCGTCTGTAGTTTGAAGCGCGGAGGCAATTTTATTGATTAACTTAGGTCATATCACTGTTGAGGGTCAAAGGTGTTTATGTATTGTGCTATGCTCCTTAGTTCAGTATTCGTGGACACTTGCAGCTTTGTATACTACAAAAGCAGCATTAATATCCTGAATTACTTAATACGGAGCTCTCATCACCGGCTAACTGTGAAGCGCTGTACAGGCTATATTGTAGCTATTAATATTAAAATTTGGTACGAAAGGAAGCACCGTTAAAAAACAATTCAGTGTAAAAAGACGGTTTTACACATATCGGACATAGTCCAGTTGTTCTATAGCAGTAAACTTAAATACAGTTACAGTTCAATAAAGTTCTATACGTAACCAAATATAGTAATGTCACCAAATGGCTCTATAATAAGACGTGTGAAGACAAAGCATTCGGTCCTATAAAAGCCACATGGAAACCTCGGACATTATTAAGTCGAAATATAATGTCGAAATATAATTTTAAGAGAGGTAGGAAACGTCAAAGCAGCTCGTCTAGCTCTACCTCACAGAAAGCCTCAGCCTCAACAACTTCCTAGAGGGTTGTTGTGTTCCAGCGTATGTGTGAGGTCTCCAGTAAGCTCCTAAGGAGATGCTGTGTTAGCATCTGCTGCTGGTGGCATCGCGCGAGTAATACTTAATGTATTGCAAGCGTTTATAGGCTACGGTAACCGCTTTAAATCAGGTAGGCTGTATGCTTGTATTCCTCCCGACGCTGTAAAAAAGGTATTTTATTATAGAATTGAATACAATTTACCACAAAAAATTACTAGTCTAAGCAAGCCGATTTATGCAAACTATTCCTGCTTCTAAGATTTTCACTTAATTTTGAAAAGGACTTTGTATGTTTACGACATTTTATATAATATGCTCTCATAAATATACTGAGGTGTAATCTTGAAGATATTTATTTCTTTGGAAAGTTCTCTATGTGACGTCCTGGAGTCCATGTTATAAATAGCGCCAATGGCTCTTTTATGTAATAATATGTTGTTTACAATATGTTATAATTATATATTACTTACACATAGTATATTTAATGTATTCGTATGATATTAAATCATTATAACACAACAAAATAAATGTTCAATTACACAGAATCCTGCAATTATATTTTATACAGGTAGTACCGAACGCAATTTAACGATGCTTCATTTATTCCCCTTCAGTTCGCCTCAGAATTCCCACAGAGGAATAAAATACACGAGGTATAATGGACTTTAGCGCGTCCATATATCCAATGCAGACTTTTCCGACATCATTCTTAGTACAAAGAAGGCGGGGCCTGTGGTAATTTCCTGCATGCTGTCTAATTACACCGTGCGAGGACGGGGATATTTGCGGTGGGGTGTAAATAAGCTTTCTCGAGACGCAAGTGTACCGTGAAATGGAATAGAAATCTTGTGGGATCTAGCCACCATGCAAAGGTTAAGAATTATCAACTTATCGTATTTGTTTTTGTTGGTTTGTATCGGATTTCTCAAATTTCGTGTTCTTTCGAATTCGTAAAAGCATCCTATTTGTAATAGTTGTTCGTATTGTTAATGATAGGTACTCTTACCTTCCCTATTTAGACTACACTTCTTGCAGCCGGTAAAATCTAGCCTAAATATGTTTCAGAGCTCACAACGCAAGATTTGAGGATACTTTTGTAAGACCTATAATGTTATTAAATAAAAAAAATATATCTATTATATTATTAAATTATAATATATTATTATTATTAAAGCTATATAAATATAGCTGCTTGGCGGTTGAACTAGGTGAGACAGAGACTCTGGTAAAACCGAGGTACATCTTTCGTGCTAATCGGTGGTGTTCACCATACGCAGCTAAGTTAACTTTGGCTCTGAGATAATGACAAGCCACTTACATCGTACATATATCGTTTATTTAATAATTACATTATTATATAAAAATATTTTTGCGTAATGTATAATGGTATTATATTAATTATATAATAAACGTTCTTATTCGTAATGCGGTATTTTTTTTAAATTCATAAGCAATTTAGTTTTACTATAACGGTATTTCTTATTAACAACATTTACGGTCTTAAATTAGGTTAATGTTAGATCTACTAAATCTAAAAAGTCATAGCATAGATTATTTATATTTATTAATAATACTATGTCAAGATAGAGAAGAACGGTCAGCTGAGCGTCAGCGGCGCGCTGGCCATTAACATTTCGTAACACGTTTATTTACTAAAATTTATGTTATTCTTAATGTTACAATAAAAATGCACCCAACAGCGGTGTACATACTTAATTATAAATATCTATGAATAAAACAATAATATAAATATTAACAATTAACCTGAAATCCTAAATTGTCTACGTTGCAATATGTTAAAACATTATGTTGTAACATGGTTATAAATTATCAAAATTTGGTACGGAATTTATTTTAAAAATAAAACCGTTTAATAAGAGAACTACAAAGTTTTGAACATTGAGCAACTAGCGCTATTTTAACTGATTTCTAAAATGAGGAGCTTCTCGATTCGACCCGTAAGTTTTTTGTTACATAAATTTATATAATATGGCGGACTGTCCGCCCGTCACCACGGCTGATGCAACTCAGCAGAAACGTCGGGAAGAAAAAAAAGGTAATAGTTTTATCCAAATTATAAATAAATAATAATAATAAATATTGTCGGACAAATTACACAGCGCCATCTAGCCCCAAAGTAAGCGAAGCTTGTGTTATGGGTACTAGACAACTGATAAACATACGTAAATACTTTTTTTTTGTAAATACATACTTATCATACATAGAAAATACCCAGACCAAGACAAACAGACATGTTCATGCACACAAATGTTTGTACTGTGTGGGAATCGAACCCACGAGCGTTGGTGTCAAAGTAATGTAACAACGCGTTTCACCACTGCGCCACCGAGCTCGTCAAATTACACGTTAAGTCCCGCATTATATATAAATTTATGTAATTCTGCAACGCAAAATTTACAAAAAAAATTAGTTTTTTTGTTTTTTACGTTATATGTTCAGCAACAGCGAAAGCAATAGAAATTTAACGACCACGGTGGCGCAGTAAGGCTACTTTGACACCAATTCTCGTGGGATTCCCGCACAGGATAAATATTTCTATTTATCTTATACTGTTTGTCGTATTGTTGTTTGCACCTTAGTGGTATAAAAAAAGGTAAAAAAAAACCTTTTTGTACAAACGATGTTGTACAAAACGTTTTTTACATACACGCTGACGGCCCACCTGATGTAAAGCGGTTACCATAGCCTATGAACGCTCATAATACACCCACGCGATGCCACCTCGATGGTGACCTCACTCACACGCAGGAACACAACAGCCCTCCAAGGAGTTGTTATTTGGCTTCGGTTTTCTGTGAGGCGTACTTTCTCCGACGGGCTGTTTAGATGCGCCATACCTCTCTTAAGACACCTAGACCAAGACAAACAGACATGTTCATGCACACAAATATTTATCCCGTGTGGGAATTGAACCCACGAACGTTGGTGGCTAAGTCGCATCATTCACGACTGAGCCACCGAGCTCATCAAAATCAAAAATAGACAGATAGACATAGAACAAAAAGTGAAAATGACGAAGTTTGTTTGGCCTGGAACGTTACAAAATAAGGTTGACAATGTATAGGTAAGCCTGTCTATTAAGTGTTCCGTATTGCATTTTCAACAATTTCAAAGGTACTTGAGCTCCTAGTTATTTGAATTTTTTTCTATTCGATAGTTCAAAACCTTCATTCATTCATTCATTCAACACAGCGCCATCGTCATGTTGGTAACATGAAGTAAAAAATGTTTTTATCAAATTATCAATAATAATTAAGTTCAACTTTCTACAATTCTGGCGTCCACGTAATAGAATAGAAGCTTTCCACTTTCATCGCTTCCACTCTACACAAACCCGCTAGTGTAGTATTCCTGCATGGTTATTTTATGAATTGTGTGTGTTTTCATTTAACTTTACAGTTATGTAGACAGAGCAGCCGCAAGTTAATTTCCGCAAACCACAAGCACTGAAGCTATAGGTAATCATCATAAGCACTTATATGCAGTGCAGCGAGAACACAGACACGTTACACTACTAGGCCATTAATAGAACACATTGAAAACAAAAATGTCGGACAAAAATGCGAGCGTTGCGATAAATTTGTGGCGTAACGCTTGTAGACCGTATTCGCAATAATGATGAAACAGAGTTGGTCTAAAAGAGAGTGTCGTTGTTAAAATAAGAAGAGACATGCTCTGTTGGTTCGGATATGTAGAAAGAATGCAGGAAGAAAAAGAAATACGAAACGGATACACAACGCGAAAGTAGAAGGACGTAGGAACCGAGGAAGGCCAAGATTTATCCTCATGACTAAATTGATCGTCGTTTATCAGAAGGTGGTGTCAGGAGCCTTAGAAACCGGCGAACGTGCCTAAAAAGAGCAATAAATGTTAGAGAAAATGAGGTTTTGGGGATTGCATCATGTGGTGCTCAGTTCTCTCTGCCTATCTCGCAAGGAATTTGTTACGTTACAAAATAAGGCTGACAAAGTATAGGTAAGCGTGTCTGAATATTAAGTGTTCCGTATTGCACATTCAACAATTTCAAAGGCACTTTAGCTCCTAGTTATTTGAAGTCGTTTCCATTTGATAGTTCAAAACCTTACCCTTATAATATTGACTATTTTTATTTACATACCAGCTGTATACCAGCTGCGAAACATTGAGGCGCAAACTTAGACAGTTATTTTTTAATAATGTAAGTTAAAGCAAATCTGGTAAAGTGTTCCCATTGAGTGTTATTTACCTTTATCATTTTATATTGTTTTATATTTGTGTGGACCTGTAATTGGCTCTCTTTTGCTACATATGTTATATAATATGTCAATACAGCTGTTGGTCTTCCAATAAATAAATAAAAAATAAATAAATACACACTATTAAACTATGTGACAATAAAATAAAAGCCGTCGCGATTTGAGCGTTGCGCATAATCTGCGAAGTAATGTTTGTACACCGAGTTCGCAATGACAATGATATGTTGGACGAGCTCGGTGGCGCTACTTTGAAACCAACGTTCGTGAGTTCGATTCCCACACAGGACAAATATTTGTGTGCATGAACATGTCTGTTTGTCTTGGTCTGGGTGTTTTTAGGAGAGGTAGGACGCATCAAACAGCCCGTCTGGGGAAGTATCTCCACCTCAGATAAAACCGCAGCTAAATAACAACTCTATGGGGGGTTGTTGTGTTCTTGTGTGTGAGTGAGGTCTCCAGTAAGCTCATTAGGAGTTGCTGTATTAGCAGCAGAGGTAGCATCGCGCGAGTGATACTTAATGTAATGCAAGCGTTTATAGGCTACGGTAACGGCTTTACATCAAGTGGGTCGGTACTTAATGTGTTGCAAGTATTCATAGACTACTTTACATCAGGTGGGCCGCATGTTTGTATGCCTCCCGACCTTACGTAAGACGTACTTATTTTGCAAGGTCTGTTTCAGTCTAGAACCTTTCTTAAGACGATGCCAGTATATGTGAGTGTTCCCAATCGCTCTATTTAAGCTGGTCAGTAGACTTTTAGACACACGCACATACATATTCAGTAGTTTTTATTACAGTGAGTAAGTTACCCTACTTACTGTAATAAAAATTACTGAATCCATCGAATTATTGGCACTTTAAGAAGCAATCAAATATTTAATCATAAATGGATTCTAATACCATTAAAATTACTTATAATGAACGTGGATAAGTCTCTCAAACTTTTATGGATACATTAATTGCACTTTTAATTATTAGTTAATATAAATAAATATATATTTGAGGTATCCCTCATGTTAAAACCAACTGTTTGTATATTCTATGCAAAGTATTGGAATCCCGTTATTTGTCTTTAAATGTAAGGGTGCCGATCTCGTAATTGGGTGGGTGCCGACGTTTGTACGGATTAATGTACTCGTATTATATATATGTTCATGGAACTTACCTACTTTTTTATCAACAACCAGCAGAGGTGAATGATAAAACGTTACTCATTTTAGTAGGTATACTATCGTAATAAAATTGTACAGTGACCGATGGAATGTTGAACGACTAATTCCTAGTATAAAACTACATGTTTTTTTTGGTGAATGCAACATCAATTCTTATGTCAATGTATTTTTTATATGATAATAAATTAAAAAAAAACTTATTAAATTTCAGCTTAGCGCCATTAGTGTTTCAGTAATTAAGAAAATGATAAAAATGTAACACCTTCAAATAGTGGAACGTATCTTTGTAGTGGGGAGTTCGATGACGTAGTAGCGCGTAGTACCACATCCTTTTCATGCATGGGTTTATCTATCTAGAGCTTCCATATTTATTAAGAGAGGTAGGGCTATGTTAGCATTAGAGGTGACATCGCGCGAGTGATACTTAATGCTTTTCAAGCGTTCGTAGGCTGCGGTGACCGCTTTACATCAGGAGGGCAGTGTGCTTGTATGCCTTCCGGATATTGTCTATAGA
Organism: Pyralis farinalis; assembly: GCA_947507595.1. Taxonomy (NCBI): domain Eukaryota; kingdom Metazoa; phylum Arthropoda; class Insecta; order Lepidoptera; family Pyralidae; genus Pyralis; species Pyralis farinalis. The sequence goes on along the minus strand of OX382273.1, from coordinate 27,282,735 downwards.
TAACAGTCGGAAAGCTATGTTAATATGCATCGATCGGCTTGAAAACACTGCCAATCGGCAGTTTGTGTTCTTAAATTGAAGAAACATCCGTCCCAGCGGGATGAGTATGGGTTAGGAAGATATTTTTTCAGTTTGCTAATTCATTAACAGGTTTTCCTTATATACAAGCTCAATAATTGTTTTGTAGTTAAAACTAATAGAATTGCAAAGTTTATACTTTCAACACCACTTAGAGTTCTACCGCAGTTTTTACCCGACGCTGTTCTAGACGGTAAATTATGAAAAAAGCAAAACACTTGAGAATCATGAATAACTGAGCAAGGAAAATTACTTTAAAACTGAGAGGATATTCTCAGGTATACATACATAAAAAGGAACCACGGAATGGCGGGCAGTTTGCTTTGTTTTTACAGATAAATAAAATTGGAGTGTCTGTTTGTAATATTAAAATAACCGCTTTTTACTATATGCATATGGATGTATACACGGTACCTACATATACCAAAATGAATATTTTTATAATTTTTGTCTGTCTGTCTGTATGTCTGTTTGTTCCGGCTAATCTCTGAAACGGTTGGACCGATTTTGACGGGACTTCCCTGGCAGATAGCTGATGTAATAAGGAGTAACATAGGCTACTATATTTACTTTATACTTTATTTTAGAAATTTTATTTATTTTTATTAATATAAATATTATTTATAATTAATAAATAATATTCCACGCAGACGAAGTCGCGGGCACAGCTAGTTAACAGTATATTAAATAAGAACTTTTATAATACATTAAGTAATATTAATGTATTTAATATATTTATGTACTGTGTTTACGAGAGGTAGTTTACGAGGTAGAGCGCATCCCAGCAGTACTTGGGGGGGGGGGGGGGGGGGGACCTACACGTCACAGAAAACTGCAGCTAAAAGACAACCCCCTGGAGGGTTGTGTGTTCCTGCATGTGAGTAAGGTTATTAGTAAACTCGTAAGGAGTTGAAGTGTTAGCAGAAGAACTGGCACCGCGCAAGCTTTACTTAATGTACTATTTATTGCTTGCGTTGATAGACTGCGGTGATCACTTTAGATCAGATGGACTGTATGCATGTATGTATAGGCCTCTCGGCGTTGTATAAACTTAAACATATACAAATATGGCATATGTTGACATCAAATAAAAACAAAATTCGTCTTGGGAATTAATGCTTCCGTAGCGCATTGTATTTACGTCAAGTGAATTTATATGGTAATTACAGTAAAACAATGTATGATAAAGTTCAATTCAGTTTAACCCCGGTCTTTTAGGTGTTAACTTTGATTTACATCAGTAAGTTAGTAAACAAGAATACAGCTACCCTGACAGTAAGCAGTTATCGAAGCAACTTAAAACTTGTATGATACTGTGCGGTTCCAGAGAAGTTTTCTTCCGAGAACTCTCAAGCAAGCATGAGTGACACCCCTGGTGTTGCAAATGTCGTCAATCAGGCAAGTTGTATGCTTGATTGCCACATTAGCGGTATATAAAAAAAGATATTCAGTTCAAATATCGTTGGATTTTTATACTACATTGGGAGGTACATAAGCATATGATCCGTCTCATATCAAGCGGTTATCGTAGCATTATACTCGTATGTACGCTTGCAGTACAATGCCACTCTTGGGTGGGAGCACCTGTATCAGCTTTAGATCAGTGTATGATTCGGTTCAGAGACGAGCTGTGAGAATTGTCGATAATCATATTCAAACAACTAAGAAATTCTGAACTGAGACTTTGCCTCCATTTGTGTTGCTACGAGTTATCCTAACCATTTGTAGCGGACTGTACGTTTATAGATTGTAAAATGCCGAGGTTCTCTCAATAAACTACACCATGAATCTTCTTTTTCTATATGAACTCTCAAGCTGTCGAATAAGCCCAGCCGAGGTTTTTCCAAGGGACTACAGCATGGAATTCTTCAAGAAATGCATGAAGAGGTTTTTTAGAGGGTCCACAACGCACGAGTGACACCCCTGGTGTTACAAATGTCCATAGGCTACGGTGATTGTTTACCATCAGGCAGGCCGTATGCTTGATTGCCACCTTAGTGGTATAAAAATATGTATTTAAAAAGGGCGTGTAGAGTTTTTATAAGATTGGCAAAGCACGAGTGATGCCCTTATCGTTTCAAGTGCTTATAAGTAACTGCACACACATGAAACTTTATACGAGTACAACAGACTGATGGCCACATTAGTGGATTAAAAATATTTATTTGTAATTTCTCACTTCGCTGATGTGACAGTTATCAAGAAATATGTCATAATATATTAATAAGACTTTTTTTTTATATTTCCGACCATTATTTTAGAAATTAAAAGATGGCATGCAAAAATGGATGGAGCAGGCTTTTCTTTAGTTTTTATTTGTTTTTATAAGATAACATTATTAAATTTTTTAGGTAATTATTATACATTAATATTAAAGATATTAAGGTTAAGAATAAAAATTTGCACCAGAGGGCGACTTTGTACAAAAGTCGTCTGCATATCTGTCTCACCTATTTCTACCGCCAAGCTATATTTATATAGCTGTGTTCCGGTTTGAAGGGTGAGATATGGCAGAGAAATTACTGGGTACTGTGACGAAACAGCCCTAGGTCACAAGATTGGCAGCGCGCGAGTAACATCCCCGTGGTGTTGCGAGCGTTTATAGGCTGCGATGACCGCTTACCATCTAATGCGGGCCGCATGCTTGTTTGCCAATCTAGTTGTATAAAAATATATATATATTTAGATGATTGTGTATTTTTTTTTTTACTAAATGACAGATATTGGTTTTCATGTAAATTTAAAGTTTGATAATAAATATCTCCCTTAACATGCCACATAATACACCACTCAACTGGTACGAGCTATATTTGACACCTCGACCCTCCTCAGCTTTGCACGGCTAAGTACTAATTACATATATTTGGATGATTTCTGATTAAGAAGGATTGACCGGTTAGGTAACCGTTGGAAAGGGCAATTTTCGTCTATATTAGAGAGCTCGAGGGCGTAAAAGCTCGATGGCGTCGTTGCGGGTATCATTCTAACTGAATACGTAGGTTAAGCAACGTTCACCGCAGCCTGTCTATGGATGAGGTTAACTATCTCGAGTTTCTCGATAGATGACAGTCGCTAAGCTAAGCCAGTGGCCATCTGGCGGCTTGAAAACACTGGCCTCCGCCAATGCGCATTTGAGCAGCGTGGTGGAGGATGCTCTAAACCTCTTCGGTTGAAGGGAGACCCGTATCCCTGCAGTAAGTAAGGGTTGATTTGGATGTAGTGGATATTTAGATAATGATTATTACTATATAGGTAAAACACTTAAAGCATGCTTTTCGAACTTTGATATAAAATCCATAATATATAAATCCTCCTTTTTTATCTATTTACAAGTGCTGGAGTTCGCGCTTCGCGCAAATCCCACCACTGCTTTTACAAAATGTACTTTTTTAAATACTTCCGGTTATCAAATTAACTCCATTTTGATACCATTAGAAAGATGCAATTTAGTTTGACTTTCTGGTGAAAACCGCATCTCAATCGCATTTATAGTTTTATTTCTAGAGGCCAAAATGTCAGTGCAGAGAAATAGAGGGAGAAACTGTACTATTTTATGGGTTAGGGATATATATATATATATATATATATATATTATAAAGATGTAAAACTAGCCTAATTGAAATCTAGACCTTTTTAAATATTTTTAATCTGTAGTTATTGACTTCTATGAATGTAGTGTTCCCGTTTTATACTTGTATTACATCTCGCAGTGCGCCATGTGCTACGAACATAAAAGTCCTCCGAATGAAAAAAAATATACATTTCATTCCTCATTTGTAATAGTTGTATCATCATGCATCATGCTGGAATCCTATATGAGTCCATCAATGGTTAGCAGTAAATAAATTCAGTTTCAATTATTCTTCGTCAAGCCTTTAGTAATAAATCATGATGTCAGTATTTTTAACTATTCTTATTTTATGTATCTACAGGTGAGTATTCTCGGTGTCTGGATAATTTAAGCCTCACAGAAAATGCAATTTTTTTACCAAACATTTGTGCATGAAGCGAGAGAGGTAAGAACCGAGTCGTCCTCTTTTTTTTTTTTTTTGTTACGCGGAGAAAAATGCGTTACGCACACCACCGGTGCCTGGGTGGCCTCCGGTGGTAGTGTGGGACTCCCCGTCGGCTGTCCGACGGTATACCCACTAAACAACCCCGCGAAATGCCATCGGCCGCGTTGGTGTGGTGCCCCGGATCTGTCAGCAACAGGGCACCACTGCGACTGGCCAGCCCCTCAAAAGGGGGCCGGACTTCTTCTCTCTAGGGGCCATCCCGGCAAATTGTGACAGCCCCTCCGGCGGCGGGACTATTATGGGGCCAGGTTCCCAGCCTGACCCCTAGTCCCACAGGCCGCACTCCCGTCCGCCGTCTCCGGAGCGGGGCAGCCTGAGGATCGTCCTCCCTGTCCCGCTCCGCGGCCTCCTTCTGGGACATGACGGTCTCACAGAAGGAGGCCATCGCCTGCCAGGCACTGTCACTCCCGAGCATGGAGCGGACCACGCTCGGGAGCGAGAGGTCCGCGCTACCTAGCGCGGACACCAGATCGTGGCGCTGCCGAGACCATCTGGGACACTGCTCTAGAGTATGCTGAGCAGTGTCCTCGGCCGCGCCACAATCGTGGCAGCCTGGCCGCTCCTCCCGCCTCGCGACCCGGTGCAGGTACTCACCGAAGCATCCATGTCCGGTGAGCACCTGCACCATGCGGAAAGTGAGGGGTTTGCGCCTACGACGCATCCACGCCTCCAGGACCGGGCGCAGCGCCTCCGCAACGCGGACTCCGTACCGCGGCTGCGCCAGGTCCTCCCCCCACCTCCGCATCATCTCCACATGCCCTCGCTGGCGATACCGCCCCACCTCCACAGACGTGGGGCGCTCGCCGAGAATCCTCCTATCCGAGACAAACCCGTATACCGTCCGGTACCCCCTTATCGCCCTCTGCGCTATGACCCGCTGCGCTCTGCGCAGCTGAGCCCTATTCCGAGCGCAGAGGGCTTCCGCCCATATGGGGGCACCGTACGTGGCCATACTCCGGCAGATGCCGGAGTACAGCCGCCTGCACGCGGCGCCGGGCCCGCCCACATTGGGCAGGAGGCGACCCAGCGCCGCCGCAGCTCTCCCAACCGCTCGAAGTGGGGGCCAAAGGTCCATCTCCCGTCCAGGGTGAGGCCCAGATAGCTAATCTGGGCACTCACCCTAATCCTTTCTCCTCCTATTTGGAGGTGCGCTCCCGAGGGGGGGCCCCGCCTACCGGTCCCGCGGAAGAGGAGGGCCTCGGTTTTATCCAAGCGGACCCGAAGCCCAAGCCTCTCTATGCGGCTGACCACCAGTCCTACACCGACTTCGGCCAGCCGCGCCGCCTCCACGAAGGTCTTACCCCGGGATGTGACGAGGGTGTCATCTGCATAGCAGATGACGCCCATCCCGGGAAGGAGACGGCCCCGCAGGACCCAGTCGTATGCGAGGTCCCACAGAATGGGGCCCAGAACGGACCCCTGTGGGACACCGCACACGACGTGTCTTCTCACCATCTGGCCCCTCGCGTCCTCGTAGCGCACCTCCCTGTCCTCCAAGTACGCCTTCAACAGTCTCCCCAAGTACGGAGGCACCCCAAAGTATTTGAGGGCCTCCAGTATGGTACTGTGGGGGAGGCTGTTGAAGGCGTTGGCGATGTCTAACGACACCGCCACCACCACATCTCCGCTGCGCTCCGCATCCTCCGTCACCGACCTTAGGCGCCTAATGGCGTCGACGGTCGACCGTCTGGCCCGGAACCCGAACTGGGCATCCGATAGGCCCGGTCCCGGGCCATCCTCCAAGTGCTGAGCGAGGCGGGAAGCGACAACCCTTTCTAGGGCTTTCCCCGCCTCGTTCAGCAGAACGACTGGTCGAACCGCCGACCCCGAGTCCGGGGGCCGGTCTCCCTTCAACAGAAGGCAGAGCCGGCCCACCCTGAAGGGTCCCGGGCAGCACCCCGACCGCAAGCAGCAGTCGAGGAGCTCCCGGAACCTGTCTCCGAGGTGCACGAGAGCCAACGCTAGCACCTTCCCGTGCACCCCGTCCGGACCCGGCGCCCTCTTTTTGCCTCGGAGGCGGTCAACGACCGCCTCCATCTCCTGGTCGGTGACGGGCGGCGGAGCGCCCTCCTCCTCTCCTCTGGAGTCCGACTGTAGGGCCATCCTCGGGGGAGCGTAGCCCCGTGGGTTGTCGGGGTTGTTATTATTATTATATATATCATTATATATATTATGTTATTGTGCTGCTAGCACAGCAACGCCTTTTCAGGAGCTTAATGGTGAATGGTCACACACAGGAATACAACAACCTCCAGGGAGTTGTTATTTGGCTGCGGTTCTCTGTAAGGTGGAGATGCTGTGTGTGTGGGAATCGAGCCCACAAGCATTGGTGTCAAAGTAGCGTAACGGCGCGTTTCACCACTGCGCCACCGAGCTCGTCAAAACCCCGCAGGGACTTATATAGAAGATAGACAGATTGATTAAGGGAAGATATAGACAGATAGATTAAGTGTTTTTGCCAATATATCAAATCCAATAACTATCTAATCCCCTGTACATTTTTGTAATGAATACCTGGGACGGGACTAGTCTGAAGACAGCGAGCGAATGTAATATTTCAAATGAAATACGAAGCCGTGAACAGCTTTGTCTGTTTCATGAAATGCGTCACATTTTCAGAGCACTATTTGTGCAATATGCGAAACAATCCTTTACTAAGCATAATAGGTTCCATTTCTTCGTAGGCACTTTTCTTTCGTTTTATTTGCATGGATTTTTTCTTTCATTAGCTATGAGAACGTAATTTCATTTCAAATTACAGTAGACAAATTAGAGTTTGAGATTTTAGTATCAGTGCGGTCCATTATGTAGACATTGTAGTTTATTATGACATTAAAGAATTGTATGACAGAATAACTTAAATAATGTAAGTAGTATTTTTAAATTTTGACATTAATTGACATATATATTAGATTAAATTAAAGGAAAACTGTTATTGTATAATTATATAATTTGCATGCTTTTTATAAACAAGCAAAACATGTACCTAGACCTAAAAAAAATGTAACACCTATTTCATGTACACCATGTTTTACGCAAATGTATGTTATGTAGACAAACCAATTAACCATATAAGTTTTCTACAACAATGACAAACTAAATCCTTTCTAGTCGTCTAGTATAAATTTCGAATACTTTTGTTTACATTCCGTAAATGTGATATTTTGCGAAAGTATCCTTTTTTCGAATGTAATTTGATTATTTCTGCGCATGTTTGAAGAAACAGTTTTTCGTCCGTTACTTTTTATGTGTAATATCGCTTATAACAAAACCTTTAGCTAATTATTCGTTTCGTAAATACTAATCTTTGTATTCCATATCGTCAAGTCCGGATCATGGTCCCTTACGTGGTAGGCAGAGAGAACCGGGCGTCATATAAGTCGATCTTAGACAAGCAATTTTTAGGGTTCCTGACATTGCTTTCTCATAAATGTTTTGGTCTTTCCCGGCTTCTATATTCTTCCATTATCGTAGTTTACTTGTGAATCTGTTTCGTATTCTTTCATCTCGCATTCTTTCCACATTCCCGGACCAAATGGAACACGTAGAATCTCGTCTTATGTTGATACTAGTAATACTAGAGTCGGCAACACATAAGTGGCATCCCTGGTGTTGAAAATGTATATAAGCTACGGTAACTGCTTATCAACAGGCAGGCCGTACGCTTGATTGCCACCTTAGTAGTATAAAAAAACTAAACTTTTAATTAAATCACCTCGAATTACATAGTGTTCGATTCCTTTTCAACTGTGATTCTAAGATTTGTTGCATGTATAATTTTGCAACATTTTTCTTTGTAAACTACGCTATTAAAATTTCAAACGGCCGCGCTTCGTTACCAGGCCATTGACGTCTTTCGAAAATTGGTGAATGCAGCTTTTCATGTCTCTAAACTTGTTGAGATGGTTTCATAATATTAATGTTTTTCTATCTCTCATAGCTTTAGAGTTCCAAATAAATACGCATCTTTACATACCGTATGCGATGCTTTGCTACTTCTGTCTGTTTCCACAGTGCTTCTACAAATGTTTAGAGCATTCTTCGGTCTACAAATAAAGTAGTTATTCAAATATAATAATTTAAGGTATGTGAAGCAGCCATTTATTTTCGCCAAGAGACGTATCTCAGCAACGTGAGACGTATGTTTGTTGGTGTCTCATAATGTGTCTCATGTGGCGCAAACTTTTTGAAATTGCACTTTGATTGCAATATAATTGAGGAACCCTGTGTCTTCATGCAAATTCTTAAGGGCAATTTCATAGATATCAAGTTCAGGACTAGTTTCCCAGCGGATTAAGCTGGGTGTAGACTAGCTCACACTCTAGGTGGGGCACTAGGTGGGGGCATGCGGATTCAGTTCCAGATGGCGGACGACCGCAGCAGCCGAGGCAGGGACTACCGGAGCAGCCATGGCAGCGTCGGCATGTAGCATTTACTAACAGTAGCGGGTGGGTGCCGGCCGGCGCTAGGCCGCATGAACTAATTGTTGGCAGAAGCACACAAAGCAGGTTAGATCAAATTGCATGTAGCTCACACTCAGCGTAAACCTTTACACGAATCCCCTATAGTCATATTGCCATGTTCGTTTGTTTCTTTATCCATCTATGTATGTATCATGATCACGGTGCATTTTAATAAGAGAATTTGGTAAATAACATACTAAAAAAAGTATGCGAAATCTTTTTAAATCTAACAAGTCAGATTTGGATTCATGCTGCATAAATAATAAATAAATATTGTCTGACAAATTACACAGCGCCATCTAGCCCCAAAGTAAGCGAATCTTGTGTTATGAGTACTAGACAACTGATAAACATACGTAAATATATTTTTTTTTTGTAAATACATACTTATCATATCGTGTTTGCATGTATTTTTTATTGTGATGTCGGACAAATTACACAACGCCATCTAGCCCCAAAGTAAACGAAGCTTATAGGTACTAGAGTTATTAGTGATCGAAGGTACTGGACAATTGATAAACATACGTAAATACATTTTTTTGTAAATACTTACTTATATATGTATATCTTCACGCCAAGTCCCTTGCGGGGTAGGCAGAGAGAACCGAGCGCCATAAGACGCGGTCCTTGCATACTTCACTCGCTTCTGTGACATTCATAGCTATATACATACATACATACATACTTACATATGATAGATATAATACACCAAGACCGAGACAGACAGACATGTTCATGCACTTAAATGTTTGTCGTGAGTGGGGATAGAACCCACGAGCGTTACTAACCACTGCGCCACCGAGTTCGTCATCAATTTTGCTTTCTTACATTCTCTAAGTATATTCATTCACAAAGAAAAAAGCGGTAAGCAGATTAAGAACAAACACATTTTCGATTTCTCATGAATTTCACTTTTGATGATACTTGCTTCTTCTTCCTTCTAGCGTTATTCAGTAACCTAAGCCATTATGATTAGCGGGATTTAGGTAGCGACCTAGATCTAATCTTGACATGGAGTTACTGCCGCCAGACCTTGAGAGAAAACCAGACCTTATATAGGTTAGGTTACACATCCTTCAAAATATAATTTCTAGAACGTGCGGGTTTTCTTATAATGTTTTCCTTCACCGCCGGGAAAGTATCAAATACAAGTATGTACATTAATCCGACAATACAAATTTAGTTAATAGATTCAGGCGTTATTTTGCGAAAGTCAAATTTACATGCAATTTGATCAAATCTGTATTGTGTGCTTCCGCCACCAATTACTTCACCTGTAGCATGCTATTCTAACGAGTAACGTCTACAGCGCCTGAGGATACCTCGTGGAGAGGCGAAACACGTGTCGCAGCGACCACCAGGCCAGTCGTGGCAGCGACGGTGGTGGGGGCATGCGGTTTCTGTTCCAGATGGCGGAGGACCGCAGCAGCCGAGGCAGAGACTACCGAAGCAGCCATGGTAGCCTCGGCATGTTGCATCTACTAACGGTAGTGGGAGGGTGCCGATCGGCGCTAGGCTGCATGAACTCATTGGTGCCGTAAGCACACAAAGTAGGTTAGATCAAATTGCATACAAATTTAGTGGTATGGGCACACTAGGATCGAACCAAGGTCCAGTCGAATATCCTGGCTCTTTATTTATTAGATTCCCACTGGTCTTATACATAGTACCTACCTGGGAGTTTTTATTTTGTACTAGCAACCAGCCCCGACTTCGCACGGGTTCTTTACAGAAAATATAAAACAGTCTATGTTACTCCGAGGAGATGTAATTCGGTAACATTGATTGAGTAGTTTTTGAGTTAAATCGTAACAAACAAAACATCAAATAGCTTTTACATTACCACTTTATAATTGATATTTTTTTTAAATATTAGGTGAAATGGATATAGGTGGTATGTTATCTTTAACATATAGACATATGTCATCGCGGACTATTCTGTAGGCATTTATAAGATACACAATTCCACCATACATTGAAACACTACATAAACTTTCGGAGCCCACCGGCTCCAGACACGGGGCGCGGGGTCACAGGGCGCCCGCGCGCCGCGTGGCCCGCTCGAATCACGGCGACACGAAATTAATTTCGTTGCGCATTATTTTGATTTTGCTATATCTCCTAAGGCAGTGATTCTCAAAGTTGTCTGCGCTACGACTCATCTAATACAAGTTCCCAAGCTCGGGGCCCACCTATAGGAAATGTATCCGTTACCAATATACCTAAATAAAGGACTTTTCAAATAACAAAGTTTAAGTTTTTTTAAGCGCCGCGCCGCCCGCGTTTACAGCCTGTCCGGGCGGCTGACAGTCGCCCGCTGCCCAGCAGCGGTTGGATCGGTAGGGTGGTGTGCCGTTCTGCAGGCAGGGCCCACTTAATGTTCGCTCGCGACCCACCACTGGGTCGCGACCCATAGTTTGAGAAACCCTGTCCTAAGGTATTGATTTTATTTGCATGGTGTAAATGGAAATTTTAATCTTCATGAAATGCTCAAGCTAACTAACGTATTTAAAATGATAAGGATTAATTCCTTATTTGTGTGAATAGCTTTCCAATCACCGCTTTATAATTGACATATTTTTAAAGGATTAAAATGGATATAGTATGTTATACTTAAGAGATAGACATATGGCATCGCGGACTTTTTTGTAGTCCTATATAAGATACATAATTCCGCCATACATTATTTTATTCTATCTCAAAGGGTTTAGGCAGCGTTTTTGTTGAAAGCTCCCAGACAGCTTATTTTTTTCCGACACCTCCAACAAATATCGTTAATGTATACAAAAACTTAACAAAGTATATACTAAAACCTTCTTCGAGAACCACTCTATCCATTGGTGAAAACAGCATGAAAGTCGGTGCAGTAGTTTTTGACTTTATCGCGATCAGACAGACAGACGCGGCGGAGGACTTTGTTTTATAATATGAAGTGATAGTGATAATATCGCGGTTTTTCTCGTTAAACGTAAAACCTTATGTAAATACAAAATTTGATCCAAATCATCAGCACTGTTTCCGAAGCACACAATATATATATATATGTATATATATATATATATGGAATTATGTATCTTATATATATATATATATATATATATAAACACACACTATATATATATTTATTTATTGTGTGTTTCAGAAAGAATGGCTAGTTTGAATATGTAAGACAAATAAATTTAAGACATAGAGAAGACATCACGAAGCATGAAAAACCAAAAACTCATATTATGATAACGAAATACCAATGCTACACCTTTCACACAATATTTTATAAGCTGGAAAATGGAGTTCGTAATAATATACGTTAGACATGTATGGCCTCCATTGTGTAGTGGATACGTCAAAATGATTTGTGTTAGCAGAAACTTTCTTCCGCGTTTTGCACCTTCAAGCAATATATTTTCCTATCGTTTTTCTATACATCCTGTCTTACTACATAAATATTACCTTCGCCAAGAAGAATAATTGGAATAATAACACGGGGAAACCGGAATTCTCTTTGAAACATTTTGTGCTGATAAGATGGAATTAAGTATATCCTTGTTGTCGGTAAGTTAAGGTAATTATGGGTAAATATTGTATCGGATAATTCATGTTAAAGGTATTATCTGCTGGCATTCGCGAACTAGGTTACGCACAAAGATGAATAGGTAACGAAATAATAGCTTTTTATTTGTCTCACGATCTGAGGGTTTCGTACGTTTACTCTTTGTTTTTTATACATTTTTGCCATGCATAAGGGAAAATTAACTTTTTATCTTGTTTAACCACTATATTTTTTCTGTCAAGTATAGATAAATGTATACAATTTACCTACACAATTCTACTTTTTTTCAGATCCATTCCAGCTTACAAAATATGAATTGACTTCGACGAACAGGACAGACATGTGATTGATTTTATAATGATTTTGTACAGATGAAGGTTATTAAGCCTGATATTAATAACATTATGTATATGTGATTACGAGAATATGATATACTTATTTTATGATATCTGTGTGAAACACACAACAATCAAAATGTTGCACAACAAGAGTATTCGGCGAAGTGCCAAAACAAGCAATTTTAGCATTTTGCCTAAAAATATCGCCGTGTAATATTTTGAATGTCGGGTAAGTGATGTAAACTAACTTTTTTACCTTTACGTTAAATACTCTTTCACATAAAGATATCTTTTATAAATTAATCATTAACTTTATATGAAAGATATAAAACAGCATATATTAATGTTAAAGAGTATTTAACTATGAAAATCCCTGGCGGGGTAGGTAGAGATAACCGAGCGCCACATCCTTACATATCTCACTCGCTTCTTTAACATTTAGTGCTCTTCTCATGCATGTTTCTAAGGCTCCTGACGTGACGTTCTGATAGAACACGATCAGTTTGGTTATAGTAGGTTAGTCTTGGCCCTCCTCGGCTCCTACAAATTCATTTAATATTTATTCATACTAATTTTACATTACTTCAAGTTTTGTTTTGAAGTATGAATTTCATTCTTTGGTGGTACAAATTATTTAATATAGAAAAATTACAGTGTATCTCTCAATACATACGTTATTGTTCACTTCGGTCTTTTGTGATCTGGGGGTACTTATTATACACGCTGTACTACCATCCCTACTCTTGTGGCGACAAACTTGTGTATGAAATTAAGGGTACTTTGACTAAAGTATCCCGCTGGGGACGCATGAACGTGGTCTAATACAACTCCGCTAAAAGGCAAGTTTTTGTGTTTACCGTTAAGAAATCATTATTTGTTATAATTCCTCAAATTCAGAATACGTCTCTTATTATCACTACGAATGTTGAAGTTCTACGAGTATTATATTGATTAATCAACCAAATATCATGTGGGAAACGCTAAATATCTTTTCTTAGAGGATTTTGTTAAAGATGAAGGATACAGTTCAATACATTTCTTGGCTGTAGTGTAATTTGATCGACAATACAAAAATACGTTATTAAATATTTATATTTCGTTATTTATAATTAATGTTCGTGTGCTTGTGAGGTGATGTTTCAATAAATAGGAAAATTTTGTAATCACATCATATTTTTGAGACATTTTTATGGCACAGAAAAAAGCCCGATGTCCAGCGAAGATAAACATCGAGAGGAAATCGGCACATTTAAACATTATTTTCGCAAGACGTGTGACTTAACCTGAGAAAGGCCTGGTTTTCCTTGTGAGTAGTGGAGATCAGACCGCAGTCGCTGTGGGGATCTTGGTTGGTCAAGGTTGGCAGTGGACGGTATTTAGGCATTGTCGGAGACTACATAAACACCTTTTTACACCTTAGTAATATTATTTATTACTTATAATGCGGACGTACGATACAGAGTTGTTAGTCGTGGCGTAACGGGGACGAGAAAAAACAATGTTGCCACTTGTACAAAAACTAACAATTTTTGTCTATGTTGGCTGTGTTGCCAACAGTCGCTTCATGTCGAAATCAGTATCTGCAGTATCCAAATCCTTAGGTGTAAGCAATGGACTTCGCCAATCCTAATGGATTTGGAAACGGAATAACGCTAGAAAGAAGAGAGAATAAATTTCGATTCATACATCGTATTATAAGTAAAGAAACTCACATACAAATAGTAATTTGAGAAATACGAAAGTACTACGTTGTTTTTTTATGTTTCTCCTCCTTCGTTTGTCACGACATCATCATCATCCTGTCAGTAAGTCAATATACCAGTCTAAGAATGTAAGTTAAATGGTGTGGCCTTTATTAGATATCGTTTGATATCTGTCACTTGGGTTTTCGTAGAGTTTCTTGGATTAAAACGATTTATTATATATCAATTTGAATGTGATATGAACAACTACTTGATTTTTTTCTGATTTCTACATGTTTACATATTTTGTTTTATCCATAGTACTAATGTATAATATTTTGTTGTTATAACTTATTTCAGCTACATCAAATGGTATAACCCTTTTTTGATATCCGTAGGGTCCAAAACTATCTGTCTCCTTTGAAGTTTCTATACTACAGGGGTTTGGGCCGTGCATTGATATGTGTCAGCCACTCAGTTTTTCTTTAGATTGGCTGCTCGCCGCCGTTACATTCGCGTGGAATTTACTGAAATACATTTGACGAACCTGGTGGGCGAATGGTTAGTAATGTAAGGCTATTCGTGATTTTTTGAAATCGAGTGGGTTTCTACGTAACTTTTCGATCAATCGGCATTGCTTTAACTAATCAATATCTTTTTCATTTCTGTTCAAAAAATATAAGCAAATTTTATACTAACATGACGGAACCACAGACACCTGTTACAGTCGACCAGACAAAGTCGATCGATCGATAACGTTACTTAATGACTTAAGTAACGTTATCGATCGATTAACTTTTTTCGTTGTGTTAACGCAACTTGTATCAAAATTTCAGAAAGTATCCCTGAATTCAGAAACTTATAAAACATCGGTTTCATGTGACATTAAATTATAACCGCGTATAATAAGGTCAACAATCACCTACTACGACCAAATTGGTCATGTTTGATTAGCTGATGACGGGAGCCCAAGAAACCTGCGAGAGTGTATGAGAAGAGCTATGAATGTTAAATAAGCGGATGAGGTGTGAAAGGAGCGAGTCGCGTGACACTCGATTGTCTCTGCCTACCTCGCAAGGGACTTGGCGTGACAATATATATACAGTGTAAATGTTTTCTCCCAAAAATATTCCCGTTTTATGTTTCGAGTAATCGATAGGTCCTTTTATCGTAAGTACGTAGAATACCCCACCCGTCATAGATAATAAAAGCTACGAGCTGTAGGCGTCTACGGCGAATATTGTAGGCGTGCTCGGTGTTCCACTTTTATTCTATTTCCCGTAAATCCGGGGGTATTGGATGCGCAGCTCAGACGAGCCCTGCAGCAGTGCATGCGTGTAGTGTGTTTTATTGAATGTGGTTTGTTTAATGTAGAATTGGTTTTGTTCTCTGATAACAGTCAGCCGGTCGACTACAAACAAATTGACTTCGATTCTATGTAAAATAATATGGAAACAGGTTTAATGATATGATCACTATAAAACAATACTGGCTCTTGCAAATAAATAACAACATGCAAATCCCAAGAATATTATATTCCTACGATAAGTTGAGCATCTCGAGCAGTTGCTGTGTTGCTGTGAATGTATGGTACATTCACAGCAACACTGCAACTCAGGTGCATACAGCAATTCAACGCCTTAATTCAGGTGGGTCGTCTGCTTGCTTGCCTCCACACATTGCTTTCTAGAAGCAATGTACGGACGTATACGCGTGAAATGATCCACGCTGTATTCGCTCCTTCTGAGCTTCTTCTTTTTATATGAAAGAACACGGATTAGGGATCGTTAAGTGTTCGAAGTTTTAAGTGTAAGCACGTAAACAATAATAAAAGTACTTTTTGAACAGTCGGAAATAAGTTTAGCAATTTCATGATTGTTGTGAAGTGCCAGTCTTGAGTTATGGCGGGTCACAAGGTCAAGGTCCACCAAGTGACTAGGTTCAACAGCAAAATACTGTGAATTCATTAATAGCTTTGTCACATGCTGTAAATAGATATTTTTGTAAGCCATATGATCTAAACTACGTTGCGTGCTTCCGCTTCCAATTAGTTGATACGAATTGTTTTACGCCACCTAGAATGTTAGATATGCAGTCCGGCTAATGTAAAGTGTTTTTAGGGTTCCGTACCCAAAGGGTAAAACGGAACCCTATTACTGAGACTACGCTATCCGTCCGTCCGTCCGTCTGTCACCAGGCTGTATCTCACGAACCGTGATAGTTAGACAGTTGAAATTTTCACAGATGATGTATTTCTGTTGCCGCTATAACAACAAATACTAAAAAATGGAATAACATAAATATTTAAGGGGGCTCCCATATAACAAACGTGATTTTTTTGCTTGTTTTTGCTCGATATTGATAACGGCAACAGGCAGACGCTTGAAACATTTACAGAATATTTAGTTATATATCCGCTTTAGAAATAAATAGTTAAATTAAAATAAAACAAATATTTAAGGGGGCTCCCATACAACAAACGTGATTTTTTGCCGTTTACATAGATAATGGTACGGAACCCTTCGTGCGCGAGTCCGACTCGCACTTGGCCGATTTTTTTTGTACCACCACGCAATCAAGTATACGGCCTGCCTAATGGTAAACACTCACCGTAGCCTATGGACATTTGCAACACCAGGGGTGTCACTCATGCGTTGCCGACCCTCTAAAAACCTCTGTACACATCTCTTGAAGAATTCCATGCCGTAGTCCCTTGGAAATACCTCGGCTGGGAGCTTATTCTACAGCTTGAGAGTTCTCGGAAGAAAACTTCTCTGGAACCGCACAGTACGCGACCATTGCTGTTCCAGCGTGGGAGGGTGAACTCCCCGCCGTCGGCGAGCGGTGCGGTTATAAAAAGTAGCTGACGGCATCATTTCAAACAATTCGTGTTTTCCGTAAAAGTGTCAAGTACGAGTAGAAACGCACGTGGTTGAATGATCAAAGATGCATGATTACATCTATACTTTTTTTTACATACAACGTCGGGAGGCATACAAGCACACGGTCCACCTGAAGTAAAGCGGTAACCGTCACCTATGAACGCTTGCAATAAATTGCATCACTCGCTCGATGTCACATCTGCTGCTAACTCCTTAGGAGCTTACTGGTGACCTCATTCACACGCAGGAACACAACAGTGCTGTGAGTTTTTTTGGCTGTGGTATTCTGTGACGTGGAGTTACTTCCCAAGACGTGTCGCTTTCGTGCGCCTTACCTCTCTTAAAAATACTCAGACCAAGACAAACAGACATGTTTATGCACACAAATGTCCTGTGTGGCAATCGACCTCACGAGCGTTGGTGTTATAGCGTTATAACAGCGCACTTCGCCACTGCGCCACCGAGCACGTCAATACTAGGTACTTCATTCCCATTACGAAGTCCCATAACCAGTTTGCGCATTTCACTTATATATTTTAATTTAGTAAAATTTGCGTTTTCGTAGTGATTCTTTTTAGTTATTAATGCGAATTTGTAATTGAAATGTGCTAATATAATGCAAATAATGCTAATAACACACCTTTTTGTACTAGATTGGTTTTCTTTACTTTATTTCTTTACTCAGTCACAGACATGATACATCAAACCTACAGGGAATATTAAAGTCTATGTTACGTACTAATATTACAAAAATGGGAACAGGGAAGAGCTAGGGCATACTTGGCGAACTATTTTTAAAGCCTCAAGTTCTCGGCAAAACTCGGGAAAACTTCTTTTGAACCGCATAGTACGCGACCATTATGATTCCAGTGTAAGAGGATGAAAGCTATGCTAAGCTAGCTATGTTAACATTGTATTCTAGCGACCAACAAGCTCCTGAGAATTAATGAGAAGTCGCTGTGAATCCATTTTAAATAAATACCTAGTGAATCTGAGATACAAAAACATACAAGTTCCTGTTATTTTAAGTTGGTTAATTTACTTACACTACATAATCTTAAAGTATATGTTCTAAGTACATAACTGATGTCGACAAAATTTCTAGATGCTCTTCAAAGGATTACTTGGCGTGGAATGGAGCTGACAGGCACGAGTGGTGGCTTTTTGTCATAGAGACCAATTGATCTACTGTGTTTCATTAATTCTTCGCTGTAGTGAGATACTTAGAAAATGTTGTAATAATAACTAATCTACATATATAAAACAAAGTCGTGTTAGTTACACCATTTATAACTCAAGAACGGCTGCACCTATATTTATGATTTTTGTGTTTTTGGATTTGTCTTCGTCCGGAATAGGATAATAAGTATTAAAAGAATTTATACCATCTAATAAGTTAACACACCATTTATTGATCCTGAGGCGGTACGAAGTTCGCCGGGTCAGCTAGTTGTTTATAAAGAGGCTATCGATAGGCGTGCAGTATTGGCTCAGTGGATACCCGCCCTATTTAGCAACTGTCCCTGGATCGAGTCCTGGCCTGACACTAAATTGGTGTTTTGGATTTATGTACATATTTGTAATTATCACTAGCTCGGCGCTGAAGGGAAACATCGTGAGAAAACCCACATGTCTAAGATAGTATATATCAAAAGGTGTGTGACGGTACCTAAGACAGGTTTACTTTTTCCTCTGGTTTGTGGAGTTCTGATGGCAGTCGCTCCATATAAAAATCAGTATCTTTGCCAAATCTTTAGGCTTAACTAGCGAAGCTCGCCGATCGTAATGAATTAGGAAACGTGATAACGCTAAGAAGAAGAATCAAGGGGCTGCCGTATCTATATTTGTACATAAATCGACGATGAGATAACAGTTAGGACCGTAAAACCATTTCATCCTTTGTTTTTCAACCGTTTTTTTCGGGTTTCGTACCTCAAAAGGGAAAACTGAACCCTTATAGGATAGGATATTTTACCAGAGGGAGACTTTGTATAAAAGTCCTCTGCATGGGCACCTCTGTCTCACCTATTTCTACTGCCAAGCAGCTATATTTATACAGCTGCGTTCCGGTTTGAAGTACTGTGACGAAACAGCCTTGGTCACAAGATTGGCAACGCGCGAGTGATAGCCCCGTGGTGTCGCGAGCGTCAATAGGCTTCGATGACTGCTTACCATTTGATGCGGGCCGCATGCTTGTTTGCTAATCTCAACTAGATTTATATAATTATAAATCTAGTTGAGATTGGCATTAAGATTTATATTTTTATTATATAAAAAAAAGAATAAAAAAATTCGGTACGATGAGTGAGGACCGTGGCGCGACGCATCGCACACGGTGGGGGGAAAGCGCCGCAATTTTGAGATCATTTCGTTGCATCATATAGTTTCCTTTTAATATGACTTACTATCGTTTACCCGTTACGTAGACCTATTCACATATAACCCACGTTGACTTAAGAGTCATAAATTTTGGCAGGAAGCTAAATAGTTATACGCCGGCCTATGTCGATGTATAGAGACAACAGATTTCCAACGGGAAAGTGAAGTTTCTCTCTCAATCCTGTTTATCTTTTCGCTAGAGTAATGCTCGGTGCTTTCATAGTTTAAGAACTTCAGTAATGTTACCGAATTTTCTTGGTGAATATCCAAGTTTGTACGGAACCCACGGTGCGCGAGCCTGACTCGCACTTAGCCAGGTTTTCTTGTTTTGTATCTAATGGCGAGCTATATGTGTTACCAGTAAAATAAATTTGGAAACGGTAGAAAAATAAAGTTAGAAACATGCAGATTCCTATATGTTAATACCAAATGTTCATTTTCCTCTAAAAAGAAAATGCGCCAAAAGTGTCATGAAAACTTCTCATTGTTATGAGTACCTACGTTTGAAGAAGGCAGTGAGAACAAACGCCATTCAGAGACACATTTTGCAATAAACTTGGCATTGCGATGAGACACGCGATCGCGTGCCGATTCTGACTCTTGGTCCTTGACATTGCAGCCGGGGTTACCATAGGTAAAATTAAAAAGCCTTGAAAAAGGAAACTAAAAAAAGAATATGTATATAAAACTGTTATTGAAGTTTTCCACTTTTAGGAGATACTTAGATATATATGCCTAGTCCGGTCATAAATTCTGTTACAAATGAATATGCATTTATTTTTTTACGAGGTAATATTATCTTAATAAAACTTAGATGAGTACATATTTATGGAAGTCTCTGCAAAGAATTAAAAAAAATATTCTATTCGAAAACCTTTGGCTTTGATATAGACTGTTTGATACGTACTGTTTCTTCTTCGGAATGAACGTTACATCTATGTATAGTACATATACTCATATTATAAAAAATACAGGTGAGTGAGTCAGTTTATTCTAGGCTGTTAAAACTTTCAATTATATATCTTCATATATTTATCTTCACTCCAAGTCCCATGCGGGGTAGGCAGGGAGACAAAATTCGGTTCTTACACACGACACTTACATCTCTAATATTCATAGTTCTTTTAATGAACAGTCGCTCGGCTCGCTTGATTTCTAGGGCTCCAACATCACCTTCTGATGCCACAAGACTGATTGACACAGAAGACAGATTGGTTGATTGGTCGTATAAAATTTAACTGATGGACTTAAATAAAATGTAATAATAAGATGTAACATTACGACAAGCAAAAAAAAGACGTCAAGTGCGAGTCCTACTCGCGCATGGAGGGTTCCGTAAAAAAATATTTTCTCAAATTATTTCGCAATTTCTATTTTGACATGTAACTACAAATTTACGGTTTTCTGATTTTTTCCTTTTTACTTGTGCTACATGACGTTGCTCCTTACCAAATTTCATGATTTTAGGACAACTGGAGGTACCCTATAGGTTTTGAATCCCTTGCGAGTGTTAAAATATGCGAATAAACGAGGCCTAAATAGTATATCTTTTGATTGTGTTGACTTAGAAGTATGATTTTATCACTGCTCGAAGAGATTGCAGGTTTGAGTATTTGCTATTAATTTCAGTTCGATAGCTCCACCCGTGCCTGAGAAAAAGGATCTTGACGTACGTTCAGACAGACGGACGGACAACAAAGTGATCCTACTACGGTTCCATTTCTCCTTTTGAACCCTAAAAAGTATACTTTTTGTATGATTTTAGCCTGCAAAATGAAGTTAACTACTTTACTTTGTGGGCTCTATACTATTTGTAACCATAACCTGCGCAAGCAGTACTTCTTGCTTACCAAGCTATCTCCGCACCTAAAACTCCTGAGGAGTTTATTAATAACTTCACTCACTTGCAGTAACACAACGAGGAGTTGTTAGTTGGCTGCATTTTTCGGTGAACTAAAAGTACTTCCCCCAGTCGCGATGCTTTCACGCGCCTACCTCAATTTCTCGAGAGCCTCGTTTCTTAAAGGCTTTGACTTTAAAGATTATTATCAGTCGCTTACATAAAACTAGTTTTAAAACTAATGATCGATATGCCTTCTTATATTGAAGGTATTGGGAATTAGAACAAAATTACTTTACGACTCTTTTTAAACAACTCCAAAAAAGCAGATTCTATGATTGTCGCTGATAATTCATCTACTATCTAATTTGGACAGTTTAATCTAATTATTGAGGTAAATTTGGAATTAACTTTGTATAATTTCCACAAAGATTTGATAAAAGTTTAAAAAGTAATTTAAACAAACTCTCATTAACGTGCTTTGTTCTAGACTTTGTTCGTATACGGCCGTTATTTATGATCTGGTGTTGATTGCTCTCTCATGAATGTACTTCTGTGATGGACCGATATAATTTTGGTGGTTATTTCATGAAGCTTTGATGACAAATTGACGACCTCGGTAGTGCAGTTAGTAACGCCACTTTGATACAACGCTCGTGGTATCGATTCCCACGCAGGAGAAACATTCATGTGTATGTACATTTCTGTTTGTCTTGGTATGACTTTTAAGAGAGGTAGAGCGCAAGTAGTCCTTCTGGTGAAGTACCTCCACTTTACAGAAAATAGCCGCCAAATAACAACTCCCTGGAGGATTTGAGATTGTTGTGTTCCTGATAGTAAATGAGGTCAGTGATACTTAATCTATTGCAAGCGCTTAAAGGCTTACCGCTTTCCATCGGTTAGTACATAAGGTTGTGTGCCCGAAAAAAAGATAAAGAAAAAGAAACATGATAGAAAAATCAAAGCGAAATTAATTCTAATGAAATCGACTGCAATTTATATATTTTTATTGGCTTATTGTTTAAAAGTTTTTATAAGATATAAAATCTTTTAAACAATAAGCCAATAAAAATATATAAATTGCAGTCGATTTATAAAAACTTTTAAACAATAAGCCAATAAAAATTGCAGTCGATTTCATTAGAATTAATTTCGCTTTTTAGGGAACATCTAATTTTGCAAACCAATCTATTATTGATAATCATTATTTAACAAGCAAATGAAACAAGTATATCCATAATATATCTATATCTTCACGGCAAGTCCATTGCGCGGAAGGCATAGACAATCGAGTGCCACGTGACTCGCTCTTCACATAGGTACGAGTACCTTACTTGCTTCGTTAACAATTATAGCTCTTCTCTTGACAGCGCAAGTCAATTTATTTATTTCAACATCTTATTAACCGACATCTTTTAATACTTTATTTTTTTTCTTTCTAAAGTATGCGCCTACTTACTTTGGTCGATAAACAATTTGGATCCGATTCTATCGATAAAATGAGATGAATAAGACTTTATGTTATAACTGAAATATGTCTGGAATATCTTACGCTGAAATCCATAAGTAGTTTACTAATACTTCTAACTAATATAAACTTTGCAGATCATGTCATTAAAGTACGTACAATATGACGGTCCCAAACTAACTTTTGCGAGAATGGACGGGATTCACGTTTTACACAAAACGCCATCAAAGAGATATTATACTGGGGAGCTTTGAATATGAAAGGATTGTGACATATATTTGAGGACGTTATAAATGGAGTTGATCCTCGTATAGAAAGTTCATATTTTCTCAATTGCATTCAAGTTAAGTCCATTAGTTGAAAGCACTTGTCCGCCTTGTTAAGTTATTCCATGACGACAATTGAGGACAAATTTGTACTTTAGTGTAGTCGTCATGGAATAACTTAACTGACCCGGACGGCAAACGTTGTTCTGACTGAATAAGAATATTAATTATTTCAATTTTTTTTTTAATTATTTATATTTATGAAATATTTTCACGACCTATTCTCATACCAAGCCAACTCAAAATACAAAATTCAAATACACAAAATACAAAAAAATATATACATAAAAGTGTCATAAAAATCGGTCGAGCCGTTTCAAAGGAGTGCGATGACAAGATTGACACGAGATATTTATATATAAGATACGATCAATTAATTTATTTTAATAAATTTATTAGTAATTTGGATATAATTTTCCTACGTTAATATGTAATATTGTTTGTTATTCGTGTTATCACAATTTTCTTATTATTGTATAGCTTATTTTTATGATATGTATTCTTCTCAATCTTCGAGGTACAATCTGTAATGTACATGTGCTTTTATGACGCTGAAGTTCTCTATCAATGAATCTAAGGTTGACTAGTAGAGATCTCTTTATGGGATAAATCCGCCTATGTACCATTGTCTTTTTTTAGTACTACAAATAATTATTATTGTATATTTCGTATTGTACCTTAAAGATATTACAAACAAAGAAATAAGCACTATGTTTTATGTCAACGTTTGTTTCATTATACAACTTTATTTAGGGTACTTTGTTCTTATTGTGATCAGATTGTGTGACTGTTTGATGAGAAGCGAATGCGTGCAATTCACAACCTTCAGGAAATTGAATTCTCTCTCAGAGTAATACAATCAAAATTCTTTAATACTGCAGTCTAGACTAAAAGACTAGCTAAGAGAGGTAGGGCGTACCAAAGCAGCCCATTGGGAAAGTCCCTCCATCTTACAGAAAACCGCAAATAACAACTGGATGGCAGTTGTGTTGGTGCATGTGAGTGACGTCACTACATATCATCACGCCTGTCTCCTGTCATTGGGGTAGGCAGATACTATAGAACGTCAGGTGCACCGATCCAAACATACCGCTCTCGCTTCTTCCACATTCATCAACCTCTTCATGCACGCTCTTCGGTTTTGGATACTTTTGATTTGGCCCTTTTTCAATACATCGGTCCCTCCCGACATCACCATTCACTCTTGCTTGATACACTTCTTTCGTAACTCTTTTGTCATTCATTCTTTCTAAATGACCAAACCATCTCAGCATACCTTTTTCAATTTTTGTCACTACATCAACTTTCATTCCACAAAGTAATAGAATAAAAAATAGCACGATACGAGAGTATCGTGCTATTTTTTATTCTATTAACCATTCTCACTCCACACTTACTCCTCAGTGCTCTTATTTCAACGGCGCTCACCCTGCTTTCATGCTTCTTCTGCCATACCCATGTTTCACTACCAAAAAAAAAAAAGACAACATCGTCATATATAAGTTAAGTAAGAGAAGGACCTTACTTACACACCTTTATTTAAACGAACCATTTCGATATACTTTCGAAATCCCTTCCCATAACTAAGAAACTAGTAGTAGAAGTAGTCGTAGTAGTAGAAGTAGTAGTAGTAAATGGAATAATATTTAAAATTGTGGTATTTATAGTTAATATAATTTCATCACAGGCATATGGTGCATGACTTTTTCTTCCTAGCGTTATCACATTTCTCAATCAATTAGGATTGACAAGGTCCGCTACCTAAGTCTAAAGATTTGGCGAACTACTGATTTTGACATGGAACGACGGCCGTCAGACCTCTACAACCCAAAATTGGCATTTGGCAACATACGGAAATGGCTTTCCGTGTGACATAAATTAAATTTTATCTTATTTTTGTGTGACAGCGAATTCTTCTTTTCTATTTATAGGTGGAACATAGCCATTGGTCTAATTCGCCATTTCACCGAATCGTAAATGGGTGGATTTACGACGGATTCGAATCTCGGTCACTTCACGGCGACTATAAAATAACTGATCCAGTCCCAAACGATAGTTTTCACTGTACTTTCAGTCAGAGGTAGTAATGTTTTATTTAGTGTCTGTTTTTCAGGCCACTATAAATACTGCTTGAAATACTGACTGAATATAATCTGTTTATCCTATGTTTATTTATTTTTCCTTCCGGGTCGTTTAAGGCGAGCTTGGTGGCGCAGTGGTAAACGTGAAAGTGGTTACGTTACTTAGACACCAACGCTTGTATGTTCAAATCTCACACATGACAAACATTTGTGTGTATGAACATGTGTGTTTGTCTTAGTCTGGGTGTATTTAAGTGAGGTAGGGCGCATCAAAGCAGCCCGTCTGGGGAAGTATCTACACTGCAAAGAAAACCGCCGTCAAATAACAACTCCCTAGAAGGTTTGTGTTCCTGCGTGTAAATGAGGTCACTAGTAAGCTCCTAAGGAGTTGCCGTATTAGCAGCAGTTGCATCGCGTGAGTGATACTTGATGTATTGCAAGCGTATACAGGCTACTGTAACCAGTTTTAACAGGTTAAGAGAGGTATGAACACCATACCTCTCTTAAAACACCCAGACCAAGAACAAACAGAAATGTTCATGCACACAAATGTTTGTCCTGTGTGGGAGTCGAACCCACGAGCTTTGGTGTCAAAGTCGCATTATTAACCGCTGCACGGTCAAGCTCGTCATTGTTACTGACAGTACTGAAAAATATTATTGTTATTTAAACCCTAAGAGTAACTCTTATGTATTTTTGCTGTCATATAGAACCCTAAAAAATATTATATTACGATACCCACGTCGAAGTTTCGCTTATGATAATATTCATAGCCACGCACCCCGAATTTACATCGCGTTGATGTTCTATATTTTTAGGTAAGTTATTGTGTTTACTCATTTTTCAAATTGTTTCAGTAGAATATATTTACATTTGGGTTTCAATATTACATAGTACCTGTGCGACGGAACTTAGCTCGGCGTTCTTGTCTTTTTGGTATATTTTTAAGGAAACCTTATCTAAATTTAAAAGTAGATCCTAATTTTTAGAGCTGTTTCCTTGACACACTGAATATAGTTAATAGATTCAGGCGTTATTTTGCGAAAGTCAAATTTACGTGCAATTTGATCTAGCATAAGACAATATTAGTTAGTCGTTTTTGTCGATACACAAAAAATATTTATGAATAACTCGTTCAAATATATAACATAATGAATATAGATTAGATATAGAGTTACTTGGGTCTTTTTTCGTTTGAAAGGTATAATATCTTATTATCTATGACAAGGTAATTCTACATACTTACGATGAAAGAACATATCGATTACTATCGAGTAATCGATACACAATACGGGAATATTTTGGGAGAAAACCGTTACGCTGTATCTAATACTAACATGCCAATTTTCTTGTGGTGGATAAAGAGAACCTTGTGCCTGACTTGTACCTTTTTTACCTTTATATATGATATCTCGAGGTACAAAAGCATACAACCAACCTGATATAAAGCGGTTACAAAGCTCATGTATCCCTCACTCACTCGCGGGGACATAATGTCGAATACGACCGCGAAATGTATGGGAAAACATATATAACTGGTTCTGACTGCTCAAGAGAGGTAGGGCGCATCAAAGTAGCCCGTCTGGGGAAGTACCTCCACCTCACAGAAAACCGCAGCCAAATAACAACTCCCTAGAGGGTTGTTGTGTTCCTGCGTTTGAGTGAGATCACCAGTAAGCTCCCAAGGAGTTGCTGTGTAAGCAGCAGAGGAGACATCGCGCGAGTGACACTTAATATATCGCTAGTGTTAATAGGCTACGGTACCCGCTTTACATCAGGGCCGTATGGTTGTATGTCTCCCGACGTAGTATAAAAAATAATAATTGCATGATCACTCGAACCGAATCGAAGTAAAGCTCGCTCGCCAAAAGCTCTCGGACCGCATAGCAAAATAACATACAGTAATCCAACTTTATTATATAATGTATACGCGGAGTTAGCTTTTGTCCTAATTATTTTTGGGGTCAGCGCACTAGGTCACATCAAATTACACCTCAGCCTTAATAATAGGGTGCGGACTGCCCGATAAAAAACTGTGACACCATTTTGTCAGACAACTTGTTGTGATCTTCTTCTTTTTCTTCGTGTCTAAGCCTAAGGATTTGGTGAAGACACTGATTTTCACATAGGGCGACTGCCGTCAGACCTTTACAACCCAGAGGGAAAACCAGATTTTAGGAGAGGTAGGGCGCAACAAAGCAGCCCGTCTAGGTAAGTACCACCTCACAGAAAACTGCAGCCAAATAACAACTCTTTGGAGGGCTTTTGGGTTCCTGCATGTGAGTGAGGTCACCCGTATGCTCCTAAGGAGTTGTTGTGCTAGCAGCAGAGGCGGCATCGCGCGAGTGATACGTAATGTAGCGTTCATAGGCTACGGTAACCGCTTTCCATCAGGTGGGCCGTATGTATTTATGCCTCCAGACGTCGTATAAAAAAAAAAGATCTTTCTTAGTTACGATATAAATCTTGAAATTTTTGGACGTGTGGGTTTCCTCACAATGTTTTCCATCACCGCGTGAGTGATAAATATGTACATAAATTCGAAAATACAAAATCAGTGGTACGGGAGGTCAATAGGCCGATTCTTTAAAATAAATGAAAGAAATAATAATAAATATTGTCGGACAAATTACACAGCGCCATCTAGCCCCAAAGTAAGCGAAGCTTGTGTTATGAGTACTAGATAACTGATAAATATACGTAAATACATTTTTTTTTGTAAATACATACTTACTATACATAGAAAATACCCAGACGAAGACAAACAGACATGTTCATGCACACAAATGTTTGTCCTGTGTGGGAATCGAACCCACGAGCGTTGGTGTCAAAGTAACGTAACAGCCTGTTTGACCACTGCGCCACCGAGCTCGTCAAAGTCCTTATCCCCTGGGCTATCACTGCTTAGACAAGTTATTTTGATATCACTTACTTTTTCACGACATCGTATTCAAATGTATAAGTGGCTTACCATCCTTTTCATGGTCGAAGCTAACCTCACCTGTGCGCCTGTTGTTTAATAAAGCTCTGGCGAGTGTTGCCAACACCTAGTATGGCGACTTTGAAAGACTATGGGCAAATTCAGCAGATATTTTGGACGGCTTTTAAGTGTAAAACTTGATATTTGTAATTGTCACTTGCTCGGCGGTGAAGGAAGACATGGTAAGGAAATAGGCACATCCGTCCGTAGGTCTGACGATAGTCGCTCTGTGTAAAAAATCTTCGCCAAATCCTTAAGCTTAGGAAACGGGTCAACGCTGGGAAGAAGAAGAAGTGGGAATAGTATATGACTACTTCTACAACTAAAAAAAAGTCTTAAGGAAGGTTATAGGCTATTCAACATTACGATATGAAAAGAAAGAAAGTAGGATAAGCGGTTTCTAGTAGCGGGTAGCGGGTGCATACTTAGTAAATTTTTATATATTTTTTTATTTTTTAGGGTTGTTGTGTAACATCGTGTCAGGGATGTCACCAGTAGACTCCTTGGAAGAGTTGCCGTGTTAGCAGTAAAGGTAGCCTCACGGGAGTGATACTTAATGTATTCCAAGCGTTCCGGTAACCGCTTTACATCAGGTAGTCCGCATATTTGTATGCCTCCCGATGTTGCATAAAAAAAACATAGTTATGATAACTAACACAAATATGTATACAGAATTTAATAAGTCAACTTATTGAACCAAGACTATACTGCTCATTGTTCTGAAATCATGAGCCCACGTTCTTAGCAAAATATAACTAGCTCATATCAAAATATAGAGAAGGGTAACTGTGCCTAATAATCGACAGCTGAGAGACCTTGACTACACATAGCGTATGGGCCTATTCTGGTGTGAACAAAAGTTTCATAGGAAAACACTCAAGCGCATTACAATTGTATGATAGTCACCGATTGAGATGAATACGGACTATGTATGTCTTTTCACCACCACACAAGGATCTAATGATTTAAATGGGTTTTCATATATTGGGGTTAAAGTATGAAACTGCCGAAATAAATACTTTGAATTGACATCAAACCTTCATGGTGTGAGATTTTCGAGTGATTTTTTTTCACATGATACCTATGAGGTAAAATGTGCTACATTTGATTTTCGAATTTCAATTGTTTTTTTTTATTCAGCTGAGACGGGAAAGATGGATACTTCTGTAATTCGAGTAGTTTTTGAACACGAGTTCCCACGCGGAACTAACGCGGCAGATACGGCTCGCAATATCAATGCTGCGTTTGGAGAGGAGACAGCTAATGAACGCACCGTGCGTTTTTGGTTTAAACACTTTCTTAATGGAAATGGATTTTGTACATGGATTTCCATTATCGCCACTTTATGTAGCTTATGTTCTTCTGTAGGATCAAGGCTACCTCTTTACCAAATCTCATTATGATTAGTTAATAGGATTAGACATTGTATAGTAACTAATAGACAGCAATGTATGTATATTTTTATATTACGTTAAGAGGCATATAAACATATGCCCCACCTGATCTAAAGCGGTTACAGTAGGCTATGAACGTTTGCAATACATTAGGTATTACTCGCGCGATGCCACCTCTGCTGCTAACACAACTCCATAGGAACTTGTTAGTAAATACAACAACCTTTTAAACCCTTGGTGCACAAATATTTTTTTTTGAAGTCTACTTAAGAAACGATTATGAAATATAAGGCCCGGTACGAAAATTTTAGGAGTAAAATCAATTGAACGTGTTAATAAAAAAACGTTACGCTCGTCCGCTTAAAAAGAGACGAACATATACATTTCTAAAATTGAACGCGTGAGAGAGTGAGATAGAAGTATCTAAAGGATTTACCTGAGTTTCGTTTTTATACAATTTTGGAAGGCACATGCCCCATCTGATGTAAAGCGGTTACCGTAGCCTATGAACGTTTGTAACATATTAAGTATCACTCGAAAGAAAAACTAAAGATAAAGATGAACGCGAAGGCGAAGGCGAACGCGAACGCTTTAAATTATGAATAATATAAATTGTTATACATGTATCATAATTATAATTCGTAAGGAGTAAACTCCAGTCGTGCGACGGAGCTGACACACACACACTTTTTTATCTTTCTCTTGCTTATTTGGCAGCGTTTTCTGTGAGATGGCGGTACTATCCTAGACGGGTTGTCCCAGACCAAGATAGACAGACACAGATATTTGTGCTACGTAAGAATCGAACCGATGAGCTTTGGCGTCAAAGTACCGATACTAACCACTGCGCCACCGCGTTTGTCAAAATGACACGTGGTGTGAGACAAAGTATCTTTTACATTTATACACATTAATGTGGATGATGAAACGAT
Organism: Pyralis farinalis; assembly: GCA_947507595.1. Taxonomy (NCBI): domain Eukaryota; kingdom Metazoa; phylum Arthropoda; class Insecta; order Lepidoptera; family Pyralidae; genus Pyralis; species Pyralis farinalis. The sequence continues at coordinate 27,252,266 of OX382273.1, read as the reverse complement.
ATAAAGGATAACAATAAGCTCAATCATACAAAACAACGTAATTACATTAATGATAGACAATGAATAGATAAATATTAAAATGAAAGAGAGGTTTGAATTTCATAACTTGATTCTTAAAAATAATCTACAGGGCTAGGCTATCAACAGAAAATATAATGAATATTCGAATTTAGTTTCCATTCTATTTGTTCGTCCACTCGTGTTCCCGCTGGCTTTTAATTAAGCAATGTGTGTTTTAATTAAGAATAGCTTTCCAAAAAGACCAGTAAATTGGCATACGGTGCTGAATATTGCTCTTCATAATTTGCTTGTGTAAACATACTTTACAATTTTAATGATTGTTTATTATCATTCTTATTACACCCACGCATGTTTATGTTCTATGTGACGTTATGAACAGGAGGATTTATTCACTATTTCTTTAGTATTCTTTTTCTATTTACAATTAGACAATAATTTATGCGGCTGATTATTTGAACATTCGAATAAGATTGTAGGCAATGGAAGGCACTTTGGCCTGTAACACAGTTTCTTTGGCCTGTAACACAGTTTAATAACTATCACAGGCCTAAGGGTTGCATGGAAATCAGTAATTCATAAGTCATGGTAGCAAAACATAAAGTATTATTATTATTCTATAACCGACTTTAATTTATTTGTCTTCGTAAATAGCAGGTATGTATAATTTAAAAAAAAGTATTCATCGATAATTTTCTGATAACTCTTCGATAATCTTCTAGTTTGACTAGGACTGATGAAGTGTTGAAGCAAGTAAACGAGATTATACATCTTGGATGCACTTTTGGCAGGGATGAAAGGTACGCCGCTGATGTGGAAATATGAGGTACTGCTGGAAATAGTGTGAATGGAGAGCTGGGTATGGGAAGAGAGTATGAAAGTATGATAAACGCAGTCAAAATGCGAGTGTTGCGAAAAATTTGTGGCGTAACGCTTGTAGACCGGGTTCGCAATGATGGTGTTAGCAACTGATTTGGTCTGAAAGAGAGTGTCGTTGTAAAATAAAAAGAGAAATGCTGCATTGGTTCGGATTTATAGATAGAATGCAGAAAGAAAGAATTTCGAAATAGATATACAACGCGAAAGTAAAAATGGAAGACCAAGTCTTACCTACTACCTGACTACTATGTGGGTAACACTGAAAGGTTTTAGAAAATCAAAAACAAAATGATGTAGGAACCTGTTAACATTTTTATTTATTTTGGAAGTAATCTCCGGTCCTCTCTAAGTATCATGGCATGCGATGGAACCATTGACTGAATTAGTGAGCCTACTTTTCTTTAGGGATCACTTCCATGCCTTTTGCGATCAAAGTTACAGCAACTTCAAAGTTCGTAAAGGGAATCCTCTGAGTTAACCTTTTCTTTTGGAAAATAAATAATAGTCATAAGGTACCGGATTGGCACTGTAAGGAGGATGACTCACCAATTCTACACCTTCCATAGACAAATATTCTAATATATTATATTTGATGTGTAGACATATCGATTGTCCCTCTGGCAAAGTGAGCTGAAACGAAGCCTATCATATAATATTGTTGTTAATTAATATCGTAACGAAAGTGGTAATAAATCATGGAACCAAAATTTTCTTTTATTAATATTTATGTCGATGCATAGCAGCCACTTTTTAAATTGCCGCCAATTTGAAAAAACCAACGACATATCAATTCATTGTAAGTCTATAGCTTCCCAAAGAGTTCTTTGTTCGAAATTTAAATCTTACCGGCTATAAACTTTTAGTGTGACACCCATATAAAGTAATCAACTGACATACCTACTAAACAAAAGAAATATTTGTTTCCATTTTACATGTCAGTAAATTTAGCGTTTACCCTGCAGTGCCATACGTGATATAAGTAACGACACTGGTCAGACAGGGCCGTATCGTAAATCCAATGTTTACGGCTTTTCACACTCGCACAGGGCCGGATCAAGAGCCATAAAGTAAATGTCAATAGGAATGCGTACTTTTGGATTTACGGATTTGTATGAGAACAGAACAAACGCGAATTTGTTATGGTGTTAGACGCATTTGCTTAATGCTCCGAGCGCTTGTTGCCGAGGCAAAACAATTTAATTTTACGAGAATAAGAAATATTCCATTTGATTCTCACGTTTTTGTACTTATTTTTTAATATACTGTATTTTCCTCGTTTTCCGTCAAAGAAGCAGATTTGCTCTGAATTTGTATCGTCCTTATTACAGTGAAAAGCAATTAAGTTTTAGAAGTGGACTGCGTAAAGAAACGAGATCTCATTTGCTTTCAAGTTAGTTTTGCCAGTGGTTTTATGTAGGAATTGACTTTAATTTATTAACTTTTTAATTTCTTTCACCTCAATGTTTCATAGATGCTGTAGAATTATGAGTGAGTGGCCTTCGGGTGGCTTACAATACAGGGTTCTGTGAATCCTAACTGTACCTCGGATCCATTATTCTAATGAAGGGGTACCCATATTACCCATACCCTAAAGTAAAATTAACTTTGGTTAACGATGGTAATTTAATTTCACAACAAACTCTCACGTGATTTACGAAACTAACAGAAAATTCAATGCAACAGTATTTTAAACTTAATTACATTACATAGTCTCATCTCGACATTATTGTGAAAGTGTTACACTTTCATAATAATATCGAGACACTTTCACTATCAGTTCAATTCCATTTATTCAACAATAGGGTATCTCTACGAATGAAATGGTTTATATTTGACAGTTGACAGAGTGACTCACGAGATGTCTGACACTGATATGTTACAAGCTGGTTACAAGTAATTAAGTGGCATGAGAGAATAGTTAAAATGTACCAGAATTGGTTGAGTAATCAGTATGAACTCGGAAACAGACTTTAAGTAAATCCCTGCTTCACCAAATTTCCTTGGGTCTAATCGGGCGCTTAAAGAATCTGAATAGGTTCACAAAGGCTGAATATTTTACGTAACATATATGAAAAAATGCAGTCAGATAGAACCGGCCTTCTCTTTGAAATAAAATCTCTAATTAATCTAAAAAGTTTATATATGTATTTTTAGTACGATTGGAGAAATTTAAACCGCGGCTGATTTCAAGCGGCTGCTGTAGCCTATAGACGTTTGCAATACAAGAAGTATGTAGTTCGTAGGTTGCCAACTTCGCTGACGTATGTGATGGGATACTTCCCAGTCAAGTTTATTTGATACCCACAACTTACTTCTACAACAAAACCCATCGACATCGATAGATAATTCAAGCTCGTACATCAAAACGTCGCGTACAGTGTGTTTTTTTTTAATTATACATTTTCGGGAGGCATACAAGCACATGGCCCACCTGCGGCGCTTATCGTACCGTACCGCCTTTGAACGCTTGCAATACATTAAGTATCACTCGCGCGATGCCATCTTTGCTGCTAGGCAAACAGACATGTTCTGTGTGGGAAGAGAACGCACGAGCGTCGGTGTCGGTGTCATTTGATACATCTGATGAACTGCGCCACCGAGCTCGTCACATGTATCAGATGTCTCTTTTTAATACTCGTAATATAGCTATTAGTTACTTTGATGACACATAATCTTTAATAACACAAAATTTTCAGAAGTAGTTTATACCACGCTTACTTTAGCTTCCCAAGGAAAAAAGAATTTTTAAATTAGATGACATGCATGCGATATTCTATATCCAATATGGCGTACTAGTTATTATTTATACAATACTTTGATATGTGTATCAAATGAAGGGGCTTACTGAGAAAAAATATGAAAAATAAACGGACATCACTCTAAATTCAATATCGCCATATTTAAATTTACGTCTCGCCTTGACTTGAAGCGTGCTTTTTAGTTTTATACTATAATATATTTTATTATAGATGTGACATATTTTAGATGTAATTTAGTTTCAGTTTTATTGTGTATTTATTTAATTTTAGTAAAGTAATTATCTGTTAATATTTTGTAAATATCTAAATATTCTTTTAATATGTTATAATTTTTCTGGATTGCGTTCCGAACCACAAGACGTCGTCGATTTCCCATCAAAAAATGGTTGATTAAACTAATCTGAAACACTCTGCTTACACTACCTATTTTAAGAGAATATCGATTGCTTGTCACGTTGTTACGTGTCATCATAGATACATGTTACATATTGTAGAAACATGTTACATTTGATTTACCTAACAAAAGATGAATTGAAACAATAGTAACTAAAATGACAATACACAAGCCTAAGGGAATATGGTCTAGATTTCTATTCTTTTGTAAGGGTATAATTTCCCGGTCGTCATTGCAGCTGACAACAACGGTTGACGGGTGTCAACCTGACATCGCATCGCCGCGTCGGTCGGTGAGCGTCGACGCGGTGGCATAATGTCGGAATGTAGAACTTTTCCCAACATAGAACATATTTTCTGCTTGATTTTCTATTATTATACTTTGGATATTACATCGAATAGTTACCTCTATTTCAACTAGTTTACGTATTACAATTAATTAATTAAACAACTTCAGTATATACTTATACTGTATATCTTATGTGGAGTAAGAATTATAGATAGAGTAAGATAGCACGATTCAAGAAGATCGATGTGGAATGAGAAATAATGTAGTGACAAAAAGTGAAAAGTGTTTGCGGAGATAGTTTGGCCATTTGGAAAAAATGAATGACAAAAAAACCACCCTAGACGCACAAATATAGATCAACTTGGTGAGTGTTGAAAAAGGGCCAAATCAGAAGCACCTAAAACCGAAGAGCAGGCATGAAGAGGTTGATAAATATGGAAAAAGAGTATATTTGGATCGGTGCACCTTACGTTCTATAGTCTGTGCCTATCCCAATGGACTGACATGTATGTATGTAGGTATAATCAATCCAATTTTGAAAAACGTACGTTTTTTAAAATTATTGCTCGACCATATTAATTTTTTTATACTACGTCGGGAGGCATACAAGCATACGGCTCACCTGATGTAAAACGGGTACCGTAGCCTATTAACGCTTGCGATATATTAAGTATCACTCGCGCAATGCTTCCTCTGCTGCGTACACAGCAAGTCCTTGGGAGCTTACTAGTGACTTGAGGTACTTCCCCAGACGGGCTGCTTTGATGCGTCCTATCACTCTTAAAACATCCAGACCATGGCAAACAGACATGTTCATGTACACAAATGCTTACCTTGTATGGGAATCGAACCCATGAGCGTTGGTGTCAAAGTCGCGTCATTCACGACCGAGCCACCGAGCTCAAATTATATATAATATTGTCAGGAAACTAAAGGATTTGCTACGTAGTAGTAGTATTGGGTGAATTGATGGAGGGTTCTACGAGTAAGAAGGTTCATTATAACCACAGATCTGACTCAAAACTTGCCCGAACCTGATCCAATCCAGAATCAAATCTGACTCGAAGTTACGAGCGTCAACTAAGGCTTCCACCGTACTTTCCTTCAATCGCATAACTAGTAGTAGTAGTACTAGGGAAATCTTTCAGAAACACACTTAATTATGCAGTCAGAAGTGTTGTTGACTAAAAAACTAGTTACTCAGTTCGTATTTCGAACCCATATGGCTTCCTATAATTAATTAGGAAACATAACCTATAAATATAATAGGAAAATTAAACCAGAAATATTAAAATATCACCATTATCACGAAACAGAAGTTTCTTTAACGTAGTAGATCAATTTACGGTTCACCAAATTATTAAAATATAAAATAAAATATCGACAGCATTAGAGTTTAGCACTTTTATGAATGTCCTCGAAATCGTTGTAAAAAAGCGTTAAATTCTACGATTTCTCAAATGCTTAACTATAGAATCCCATTAATTAGAGATTATATTTTTTTGTATTCAGTTTTCTGTGTAGGCCTACCGTCTATTGTCTAAAATATATAGAAATCTATTTAGGTACTACAATGGTGAAGCTATTCATGGGAACTGTGTTTATGAAGTTCGTTGAAATCTTATTTATTTCATTCAGCTCAACAATTCGCAGGTAAACGATGAATACATTTTTTTTCTTAGAAGTGTTAAGTTATTGAGCAGTCAAAACCGTTATTTATATAGAATATAAACGGTATTTCGAACAGATTGAATTATACATTCTGTGTACTAAGTATCGGGAATTTGTCAATAAAACAAAAAATACAAATTATTCATCTAAATTTATTTTATCGCCTTCAAAGTAGGCCCCATCGCTTGCAATACAACATCTCCACCGCTTCACCCAGTCTTCCATACATTTTTCATAGGCTATTTGCGGTATGGCCTTTAGCTCATTCAGCGAATTTTCTTTTATGGCTTCTATCGACTCAAAACGTTTTCCTCGAAGTGGTAATTTTAACTTGGGAAATAAAAAAAAGTCAGACGGAGCCATATCAGGTGAATACGGTGCTTGGTCGAGAACTTTTGTTGAATTTTTCGCTAAAAACTCTTTCACTATAATGGCTGTGTGTGATGGTGCATTATCATGGTGCAGCATCCATGAGTTGTGTTGCCACAAATCTGGACGTTTTCGGCGGATACTCTCACGCAAACGCTTCATGACGCCTAAATAATATTCTTTATTCACTGTTTCTCCCTCTGGAAGGAATTCGGAGTGAACCACACCACGGTAGTCAAAAAAAACTGTCAGCATCACCTTGATTTTGGAGCGACTTTGCCGCGGTTTTTTGGGTTTCGGCTCGTTTTCGAGACGCCATTCTGAAGACTGTTGGCTTGTTTGCATGTCGTACTCATAAACCCATGTCTCGTCGCCAGTTATTATACGTTTCATAAAGGTCGGATCCGTAGAAGCTCGGGAAACCATGTCTTCAGCGACATGCTTTCGCTGCGCTTTTTGAACAAAATTGAGCTCTTTTGGAACTAGTCGAGCGGCGACGCGTTTCATGCCTAAAATGTCAATGAGAATGTTGTGGACGGACTTAAAAGATATGTTCACCTCACTAGCCAACTCTCTCAGACTCATACGTCGATTTTCGAGCACTAGCTTCTTGATTCTGTCGATGTTTTCTCTGGTCGTAGCGGTTGAAGGTCTACCAGAACGAGGCAAGTCTACTACTACTTCTCGGCCTTCTTTAAAAGCCTTATACCATTCATAAGCCCTTGTTTTCGATATACACGATTCGCCGTAGGTATTTCGCAACATTTTTAGTGATTCACCACATGAAATATCATTTGAAACACAAAATTTAAGGCACACTCTTTGTTCAACAATATTTTCCATTGTAAAAATCGCCGAGGACTCAAAACTATGACCAACAAAAAGTGTAGTTTAAAACAAATTAAATGACAGATCCCGCTCAAATTTTGCGCGCTAAATCAGTACAGTGCTACCAACATGCAGTAAAAAAATTAGAACGACCTCTTTTACGCGGGTCTTTTTATTGACATATTCCCGATACTTTTTACACAGAGTAGTATGTGTTAAATTTTCATTAAGCATTACATTGTACATATTTATATATAACGAAGTGCTTATTGTAACCTAAGACTTATACTTAGTAAGCTAACGAATTATCAAATTATTTATCGTATTAATAAACGCTGTACTAAGAAATATTGTATGCACATCTATTTACGACATAAATAGTATGTACGGGTATATATTATGATGAAATGCTTCATAGATAGCTAAATTTGGTACATTTTCATTAGCCTCTTTAATCGGCGTGACTTTACGTTAATCCGCCTAAATAAAACAATAATCCACAATCAGCAGCTAATGGGCGAGGCGGGTATTATGCAAATTTACGGGTAATAGCGTGTGAAATGTAAATCAGCAATAATATAGAGCGATAACAATAACGTTGGGACGAGCAACAAGTTGCGCCCTAATCATTATTGAATATTTTATGGAAATGTGAGCTCTAACGCATTCCGTACCATTTTACACAACTTTCTAAATGTTTGTATTGTCATTTTCGTGTTTACTTAGGACATTGAGTTTTGTCGATAGTCATAACATGAACAAATGTATACTAGGCAATTTGATCTAATACTACTTTGTGTGTTTAAATTTGACTTTGGCAAAATAACGCCTGAATCTATTAACTATTAAATGTATATTATTACCTATCTATAAATTTAAAAGATTTCAAATTTCGCATGGTTTTAATAATCCGATGATGGAATTAGTAGTGGGAAATGTTTTATTGGAGTATTCGTTTTTGTCATAGACAAAGTTTATAATTTTTTTGGTAAGTACTAGTAAGTAATTCCCAAAAATGTAATAAAATTGTAAGCAATTTCACATATGTATGTGTAAATAAGTTTAAAATGTTCTCTTTGATGAAATTCAATGTAATGAGCTTTTCAGTAATTGGGAATAAATTGGGGAACTAATTGGTTAGTAGAGTAGCAATTAAAATAAAAAAATAAATTGCGTATTTTTTATATAAGAAAAAAAATACCCTGCATATTTCTGCGGATTTCTATAATTTCAAGTACACAGTTCACGAATATTTTTATGAAAGTACTGAATTAGCTCTAGTTTTCATGATTTTGGTGCATCTGTAATTTTTAAAATGATAAACAATTTACGCCGGCTCTCGATTGCAATTTTCGTAGGGCAATCCAATTTTTCTAAATTGAAATATAGCCATATTACTCGTTGATAATGTAGCTTTCTATATGTGAAATATTTTTTTAATCGGTCAGAATTTTTGTGTGTATCCATTAAACCAAACACCCTCCCTCCACCCTCACGGCTTATTAGTTGTGAGAATTAGTATACAAAAAATCAAACCATTTCTCTTTATTATATTACTTTGGATATATATGGATATTCATTCCCATTTTCAATAATTTTCAAGTGGCGAAATTCGCCACCCTCACGGTCTATTAGTTGTGAGAATATACTTGATGCGAGATATAAAAGATAAAAAACATTTATTTGCCATTAAGTCCTCACGGACACTTAGACACGTCTTACGTTCTTTAAATCAAATCATATTATATCTTATTAATTTTTTATAATTTTAATTTCTCTTTTTAGGGTTCCGTACCCAAAGGGTAAAACGGAACCCTATTACTGAGGCTCCGCTGTCCGTCCGTCCGTCCGTCCGTCCGTATGTCACCAGGCTGTATCTCATGAACGGTGATAGTTAGACAGTTGAAATTTTCACAGATGATGTATTTCTATTGCCGCTATAACAACAAATACTAAAAAATAGAATAAAATAAATATTTAAGGGGGCTCCCATACAACAAACGTGATTTTTTTTGCCGTTTTTATAGATAATGGTACGGAACCCTTCATGCGCGAGTCCGACTCACACTTGGCCGATTTTTTTTAATTTACTGGCATTTCGAAACGACCATTGGTGAAGAAAAAATGTCTATAGATCTTTTTCAAATCATCAATTTATATTACAATAAATATTTGTGAGTATACATATAGTGATATCAAGTGGTACAATTAAAGATATACATATTAATACATAAGGGGGAGGCTTATTTTCAGCAGTGGACGTCTTTCAGCTGATATGATGATCTTAATACATGTGCTGAATCATTACCAGACATCTTTGTGAGTCAGATATTTATTGATTCTGTAATAACCCTTCTTACATAGAGTATTTTTGATGTGCCTTTTGAACATATTATCAGGCAAGGATAGAACTGTTTCAAGCAATTTATTATAGAATCGAATACAATTTACAACAAAGGATCTATTAGTCCTAGCAAGTCGATGTAATAGATTGCGTATGCCGACGCAATATATTATTCCTGCTTCTAAGATTGTCACTAAATTTTAAAGACGATTCAGTATTCTTACGAGCATACATATTTATATGTTCTTATAAATATACTGAGAGATAACAGTGAGGATATTTTTTTTTATAGTTTTCTAAGTAATTTCATGGCGGTCATGTTAGAAATAGAGCGGATGGCTCTCTTTTGTAATATAAAAATAGTTTCAAAGTCAGCCGTTTTCCCCCACAACAGTATACCATACGACATAATGCTATGAAAGTAGGGGAAATAATAGCTGAAATAAGCGCACAGTAATATATATATATACATATATATATATATATATATATATATATATATATATATATATATATATACATATATATATATATATATATATATATATAAACTGGCCAGTAAACTCAACTTCGCCGCATATGCAGTTGGGAGAATTAGATTATGGTTCCGTACCCAAAGGGTAAAACGGAACCCATACAATAAACGTGATTTCTTTGCTCATTTTTGCTCGATATTGATAACGATAACAGGTAGACGCTTGAAGTATTCACAGAATATTTAGTTATATATTCACTTTAAAAATAAATAATTAAAATAAAATAAAACAAATATTTAAGGGGGCTCCCGTACAACAAACTTTTTTTTTTTCTCGTTTTTATAGATAATGGTACGGAACCCTACGTGCGCGAGTCCGACTCGCACTTGGCCGATTTTTTATGTGTGGGCCCCACTGCAATTTGGAGTCTATTGTAATTCCAACAAATACACTATCAATAACAAATTCTGCACATTATTGTCAATGAGAATACTGCCAAAAAACGTACCTGCCTTTAGATTTGACCCCATTTATATCAACAGTTTGTATTCTTTTATTTAAGTAAGTTGCAATCAAATTTAGTGCTTTACCTTTAACTCCATAATGACACAGCTTGAGCAATAATGTTTTATGGTCGACACAATCAAAAGCTTTGGAGAGATCACAGAAGACCCCAATAGCATCCTGGAATCTCTCCCATGCGATAAGAACATGCTTGACCATTGCTACTCCTGCATCTGTAGTGCATTTTTCTGCTGTAAATTCGTATTGTGAATTATGAAAAAAAATATTGGTCTTAAAATAGAGTTGCAATTGATCAAGCATTATCCTTTCAAAAACTATACTCAATACTGGCAAAATAGATATGGGTCTGTAATTCCCCAGTTCACTTTTTTCACCGGACTTGAATAATGGAATTAATTTACTAAATCAAGCCTGGGAACACACTCATATCTATACTTTGATTAAAAATAAGTGCCAACTGTGGAGCTATTGACTCAATAATAGAATAAAAGACTTTTATGGGCATTCCCCAATGATCTTCTGAGTTTTTAATGTTTAATTGTTTAAAAGTTTTAATTATTTCACTAGACTGAATATGCGTATATTGAAAAAGCTCCACCCTTGGTTGTACATTCTCCTTTAATAACTCAGCCGCAACATGTGCAGATAAGTTAAGGGAGTCAGTGGTAATGTAAGGGATATTAGTCAAGTAGTAATCAAATAGATTTGCTACTTGTTTAACATCTGTTACAGTATATATTTAAACCATATATAGTTTTATAGTTACGTATGTACACTAGCCTCCGCCAATCCGCATTTGAGCAGCGTGGTGGAGTATGCTCTAAACCCTTTCGGTTGCAGGGAGACCCGTATCCCTGCAGTGGGATGAGTATGGGTTGATGTGGTATAAGGCGATATGTGACGCGATGTTTATTCGTAAGTAAGAGCTGCGCGTTCTATTATACCCATCGACAGCTTTCAGCACAATTACAATTACGTAAAAAATTCGCCGACATCAAATACCGTTCTAGTAACTCAGTTGGAAGAACACTTGACCGTGAATCGAGAGGTCCTCGCATCGAACACCCACCTTCAGCGATACAGGCAATTTATTCCATCAATCATCATCATTCAAAAAAATTATGATTAATCTGTACAATTAAACAAACAAGAACACAAAAAATGTATCTGTTATTTTATATAAGTAGATAAGTGTTCATGTGTGCGTTAGTATGTATTAGAACCGTCGACGAGTTGTTACATTTTAATGTGTACAGAAGTACCAAAAAGTAATATTAAATAACAACAAGACCCGTATCTTCTTCAGTCAGTGCCATTGGCTAGCTTAAAAGAAAGACCTCAAATGTTGAATACGAATGAATATTGAAATAAAGAGTCGAGACCGACGCTGTGGATTTGTGACATGGGCGCAACTACTGGTTGTAACTATGATAATGTATCTAACCTGTTTTAATAATTCTCAAATAGGGAGGAAAAGCTGAAATAATGTCAAAAACTAAACTAAATCATACGTTTCGTTTACATTCATAATAATATCAAATATTCAAACACTGGTCTCTCTTAAAAAAAAAAATGAAAACTATGAAAAATGATTAAGGTACAACGTTTTTATTTTGAAAAAAAGTAAGTCGTTTATACTAGTATGTGACTAATGACAAATAAATATTTTTTGTTTTATCTTTAATATAAATAGTCAGAAAAATAAATAAAATGGCGTCAACACTAAGACCTGATGTTCTTTATAAATTACAAAGCAGAAAAAATGCTTTTGTCCTTAGTCTTGTAATTCATGAAATTTGACTATATTTTGTTCGTTAATGTCGTTTGTCTATATTTTGATTGTTAATGAAATTTACGGATACTTACTTGCTGGATATAATATGTCGTCATTTACTGTTCTTACTATATTCATTGGGTATTAAGCCGTCTGAATATTTTTATAAGAATTTGGACTCTGACTTTTGACTATGTTTTGTTTGTTAAGGACTACATTTAGTCATTTTCTAGAGAAACAAGAGAAAATGCTATAAAAATGTCATTGGGATTAATGCATTGACCATAGTTTTAAAGTGAGACGACTAAATAAAATGAACAAAATATCAATCATTATATAGTATAGTATCTATGAACGTAGTTGATGAAACGAACAGACTTCCAACAGCTTTCAGCACAATTAATAACAGCTAAACAAATTCTTCACTATCAAACTTAGAAATATTTATAACAAAGTGTCTAAAGTTCTGAAATTTAACTATTACGTACAGCGAGCAGAGTGCATACAAGAATCCCCTTTCTCCTCGAGACGAAAGTAAACTTTGAATGAAATAGGAGACTGGCGCGGTTTGAAGAAAATTTGCATTTTGAGAACAACAATTTAGTTTCGAGGTTGATTATAGAGCTCGTGGTTGGGGCTACATTGCAGACGTGCAGTACGAGTGATGAATGGGAATTCAACTCGAACGAGTAAATAGTCAAAAGAACCATTCAGTTGTATTTGCAGTCCATCGAACAAAATGCCCAAAATAAATGTGTAGATATATACAATGTTCGAATAAACTTGCTAAAAAATATTTTTATTTTCTTAAGGAGAGTTTGTTAAGGCTACTTTAAGAGTTTGATAGCGAAGTATTTCATATTGTTACAATAAAAAAAATATTTGCTACATAATTGTGCAAAAAATTATGCAACCTAGACACAACCGACCGATAGTGTTTAAGCAAACGTTTTGCATTACGAGAAGCGGTTACTGTAACCTAAGAACGTTTTCAAGCAGTAAGGTTCGGACTTTGTCACCTCAGCTTCTAATGTAGCAAATCTTCACTTACAAAAAGTCAACGGTGGAGATATTTCCCTAGTCAGGTGGCTTTTTTTTAACGGGACAGGCCCACCACTCATAGCCTCCACTGTGTCTCCTGTGTAGCCAGAATTAACAGCGGCGACCACCAAAAAGGCAATGAACAGTGAAGTCCATTGCTGTCCCGGGGGTTAAACTACAGCTGCCTTGGAACTCACAACGAATTTAATCAGAAGAATATTGTAGGAGTAGGAAGTTTTGGAATTGACTTCCCCTCTTGGCAAAGTGAGAGACAGAAATATCATAAATAAGGCATTTAAAACCTCAAAGAGATGGCTAGTCAAGTGAAGCTCAACTGCCGTGCACCACGGATTATCAAATATCTAACACTATTGGGACCTAAACTGTGAGTTGTTACCTAACACATCGATTCCAATAATATAGATTGTGGAACCGCCTAAACGCCTGGTAATTCTCCCTTGTTGCCACCAAATCAGAATAGTATACTACACCGGATGTAACACGCAAGGAATTTAACATATCGTCCCGCTCCCGATGCCAGAGATCGCACTCCCAGAGAAGATGATGTGTTGTTTGCTCGAATTCATGATTTGTCGTAGAACACTCACATAAAGGCGATGACACAAGTCTAGGTAAACGAAAAGAGCTTCGCCCTAAAGTTTCCATGCCCTGTTAAAAATTGCGCAACAGGATGATCGACTTCTAACCACTCTTTACTTAATCTGTCTCGCACTGATTGAAAGAACAGATACAAGTGGCATCCTTTAGTAGAAGTTTCCCATCTTTCTTGCCATTCCGACAGTAAAGTTTCAAATACCTCGTCAATTGGTTTGAACAATCTAAGTATTTTGTCAATATCGCGGCGTTTTAGAAAGTCAGGGTGTATGTTTTTAGAGGTGTAGTACATTGAAGCCCGGCGTTGAATTTCTAAGTCAACTGGTAATACGCCTGCCAGTACTGGGAGTGCCTCGGTGCTCACAGTTCTATACGATTTACATAAGAATATTAAAGCAAGACGCTGACTTTGCAGCAACTTACGACGCGTAGCACCTATGGTACCTGTGGTATCAGCCCACGAAGGTGAACCGTACGTAATAGATCCTAAATATGTGGCTGTGTAAATAATTTTTAACGTTTTAAAAATTAAGCCCCGCGTAGAGGTGGAAATTCGAGTTAACGCATAAAGGTTCTTTTTGGCTTTTTCTCCAACCTGCTTTATGTGTTCAATGTAATTAAAACCTTTGTCCAACAGTTATACCAAGTAACAAACCGAGTTTTTATTTGTTTTATTTATTTTATTTTATTTATTATAATCGCGGCGGAACCTCCAAATTTCCCTTAAGCAAGAGCTGATATGTTTTGTAGGGTGCGAAATCGAGACGGTTACGGTTGACGGTTGAAATGAAGCCAAGGCAAGTAATGGCTAGGTTTTCTATGCTTGATCTGGAATTAGCTTTTATTAATAAGAGGCCGTCATCGGCGTAGCTAGTTAACGAGCACCCTTCCGGTAAGGGTAGGCTAAGAAAGTCATCAAAACCGATATTCCAAAGATACTGAGGACAGCCCCGCGTAAGCACCTTCGAAGCAGCATGATGGGCAAATGTTAATTTAGTTGTACCATTAAAAAGTACGATCTAATAAGGGAGTATATGTTGCTATGGCAACCTCTCGCCTTTAGTTTCAGCAACAACATTGGCCACCTAGCATTATCGAAGGCATCTGAAATGTCTAAGAAAATTCCTACAACGTATTTACTAACCGAGAGTTCCACAATTTTACGCACTGCGAGTGCCGCATCAACAGTAGACTTGCCGATGGTAAAGCCGTATTGATTTTTATGAAATTGAGGGCCACCGGGGAACAGACGTGGTACAATTAAACGTTCAAGTAGTTTACCCAACGATGGCAGTAGGGTAATAAGGCGATAAGACTTAGGATCGTCGGGTTGCTTATCACCGCTTTTTGGTATTATCTTTATAACACCACTACGCAAAACGCTAGGAAAGTTACCTTCTACAATACACCGGTTTAAAATAGGTTGAGCAGCTACTTTACAAGCTTCTTTGATCATTTTGTTTGAGATTTTATCGTCACCAGAAGCTTTATTTGTTGATAATGTTTTTACAACATGTAGAAATTCGTCCATTGACACCACAGTTGATTGTAGAGTACCGCGGCCCTCACCTCGTGATGGTAGTCACTATCATTATCAGGGCAGTCATCCGGAATTAAAGCATGCAAAAGTGCATCAGTAGTCTCCTCTACACCGAGAGTGTGGGTATTTTAATATTAGAAACAAAGGTCTGATCAATGCGTCTATTTGCCTTAAATTCGTGACACAAGGGAGACTACGGTTCCTCACAATTTAATCTTTTTACTATTCGTTTTAGCAAATTACCCTTAGATTTTTTTGGTTTAAGATTGGTATGGTTCTCCTTCGATGTTACGTTTTCTTAATTTAGAAATCTTACGTCGGGCACAGCGGAGACTCCTATGCGGCCTGACAAGCGTATCATTTCACCAGCCACAGCGTCTCTTATTTAGTATAGCTTTTCGGCCCATAATAACGTCGGCACAATATGTGAATGTATCAGACATAATCTGAACACTTTCTGTGACTGTAAGTTCAGCACGAGTGAAATCCCCGGCGCGAGAAGCGAAAAGAGAAGCAAAACCTGCCCAATCGATATTTTTAGTTTTATATTGAAAGCCAATATACTGTTGCGGATGTATGTTGTCAACAACCGGGGAGAAGTTACAAAGACGGTGATCACTGCAAGAAGCCTCAGCTAAAACGCGCCAGTTTTGTATTCGGACGTCTACACTAGAAAGTGTGACGTCAATAAAAGACTCGCCCATTGGGCTGCTAAAAGTAGGTGGTGTTTCTGGGGTATTGTGAATATGAAGATTCATTTCAGCAATGAACTCTTCAACAGCAGAGCGTCTGTCAGCGCGTCTGTCAGCATCGGTTGCTCTCAGCTTACCGTACCGTAACGGCAATGATGCATTTACGTCTGCTCCTATAACTACTTTATGACCAGAAAGCGCATGTAAAACTCTACGCAGATGGTGTAAATGAGGGCCTATTAGGTCTGAATATTGAAAATAACAACTCACTACAAACACTCTTAGATAGGGGGATGTTAAACCGCTTTTTGGAACATAAATACCCGCTCGTGCCCTGTTACTGAGCTGTAGAAATTTACTGGTTAGTTGGGCTCGTTGATATTGCTCCTGAACTAAAACTAGATCGAGCTTATAGTCCGCAACGAGCTTATCTAACTCTGATGTTGCAATTTTATCGGTGTGAAGCTTTAATTGAACAATCACGACGTTATCCATATGTGGTATATTCAGGTGGCTTATTAAATATTATTGTACCTTAGCCAGCGCCAATTATAGTTGGCAGGCAGGTATAGTTTATGTGCAGGAGATTGTTGGTAAAAGATTATGGCGAAACACTTGCACTCAAAAACATTATTAGAAGTTTGCACAATCAACTCAGTTTCCTAGCTGCCGCTTGCGGCTTTACTAATATTTTCAAAATAAATGATAACCTTAATATTGAACCCGGATATTAGTGATCACTATGTAAATGGACAGACAGATATCTAAATATAAAAACCGATCAAGTGCGTGTCGTACTCGCGCACTGATAATTCCGCACGTTTTTTGTTCCAGGTTCTTTATTTTTGTCTCTCATTAGTTGTTGGCTGTTTTCGCACGGGTAGTCCGATCGTTACCGAACTTCATGGGATCACCCGCTGGGTTAATCTGAAGATACTTGAAAATTTTATCAATAGTGGTTCAATAGTTAATAGATTCAGGCGTTATTTTGCGAAAGTCAAACTTACATGCAATTTGATCCAACCTGCTTTGTGTGGTTCCGTCACCAATTAGTTCATGTGGTAGGCGGCATCAAATAGTGGTTCAGCCGTTTTCAAATTTATAGAGGACAAACATATCAACATCGATTTTTATTTATATACCTATAATAAAGTGTTATAGATAAGACAATATTTAACCGGTATAGCTTTCTGTATAGTTCATATAAAATTACACAAATTTATAATTTATTTTGTATCAGAATTTTATGACTGACTTTTTGGCTTCCCTATTGACAGCGTGCTGCATTACTATTACGAAAAAATGCTTGATATTCAACCCTTAGCCTGCTGCGATTTCAGTCTATTTTAACAACAGGTAGGCAGATAACTTAAGAAAATAAGCTATAATAATAATAACGTTTATTCTTCTCACAAAGGTTTTAACAAATTACAGAAGTACTAAATACACAAGTAAATTAAAAGAAAACCTTGTGAGAGTCTGGAGTCCGTACTAGGTTTGGAACCTGTATTACAGATCTCCAGGCTCTCTCCCGGCTATATTTAATCAAGTTACCTATGCAATTTAGTTTTAATCAACAGATTTTATTGTCTTGTCATTTTCCACAAGTGCCATAAGGCGTACACTTTACACACCTGGATTGCTTCTTTATTAACATACATCTTTTCATGCACGCTCTCCGGTGCAGACAGAAGAAAGCAAGCAAGCAGAGAGAACCGAGCGCCACATGATATGGTCATTCCACACACTTTACTTGAAGTAAAACATTGGTTTTCTTAAAATAGGATGTGTCTAAGAGTACAAAACACTCAATTATCACATTTGTTTTGGTCTTGATGTTTTTATGTGTTGTAGGTTGCATCAAAGCAGTCCATCTGGATAACTACCTCCACCTCACAGAAAACCGCAGCCAAATAACAAATCTCTGGAGGATTATTGTGTTCCTGCGTGTAGGTGGAGTCACCAGTAAACTCTTAAGAAGTAGTTATGGAATAGTAGGTGTGGCGGTATCGCGCAACTAATACTAATTTATATGTTGCAAGCATTCATACGCTACAGTACCCGCTTTACATCAGGTGGGCCGTATCCTTGTATACTTTCCAACGATGTATATAAATACGTCGAATTTATTGTATCTGTTACTATAAAACTATGTGTTTGACTTGTAATGTACCATACTATGAAGCACATTATCTAGCGTCATTGTAAAGCATCAATGTACATTGTTCTTTGTAATATAGAACCCACCCAGTATCCACATCTCAACCGTTCAACTTGTAGGAAATTGCCAAAGTTTGATAATGTTCGTTCAAAGATATCAGATTTATCCATAATCTTTGTCTAATCGCATTATACTTGTTAAGTAGAGAGTCGATCACGACCATCCAACACTGATAAGAAAAATTGTATCAAACGTCTTTTTTATGTAATGTCGGGAGGCATACAAGTATATGGCCCACCTATGTAAAGTGGTTACCATAGCTTATGAATGCTTTTAGTACATTAAGTATCGCTCTCGATATCGCGCCCGACTCGCGCGATGCCACCTCTACTGCTAACACAATTTCTTAAGAGGAACTCACTTGCAGGAACACAACACCCTTCTAGAGAATTGATACATGGCTATGGTTTTCTGTGAGTAGGAGGTACTTCTCCAGACTAATCGCTTTGATGCACTCTACTTCTCTTAATAACCTAGGTAATACACGAACAAAAGTAATGAATACATAAACATAATTCGATTAGAGTTTTATATATAGATATGCATTATCTATTATATTATCTGTTTGATAATACACGTAATGTGCTTTTACTTGTATCAACAAATTGATAATGATCGAGCTTCCACAGCCCTGAATTAAATTAACATTTGCCTGTTCGATAGTAATTTAAAAACTAAAAAGTTAGTTATTTTAAACTTTCTTGTTAATGTGAATAGGCCAGCAGAAATCAAACGGTATTATGTGTCTATATCAAAAGTAAGTAATTACAGAAAATAGCCATATAACAACTGTCTAGAGGGTTGTTGTGTCCTTACGTGTGGGTGAGGTTACCAGTATTATATTAGAAGAGTATGGTTTTTTCCACGATTATATTAAATACTAGAATTAAACTTAGCTCCTCACGGGGCTTAGCTTTTCACAGGGGCTTAGTGGATGTCGTAGATTATGAGCTTAACCCACGTAACCCGCGACAAGCCATTTTGAGGTAGTAACGACTTCGGAGTTCAACTGGAATTAATTAGTGTATGCCGTTTGTGAGAACTGTGAGTAATGATAGCCCGTGGATAAAGAGCCTGTTTATTAAGATAGAAATATAAAGATAAAAAGATAAAGATAAAAATTCTTTTTTGCCATTAGGCCCTCGAGGGCACTTACATTTTTTGAAATATAATCTTATTGTATCGTATTAAATTTTCTTAGTTATCTTTTTTTTTCTTTTTTTAATCTACTGGTATTTCGGAAATGACCATTGGCGAAGAAGAAATGCAGAAAGAAAGTTGCCAATAGGTCATTGTTAAAATTGTCAATTCGATATTACATTAAATTCACATAAGCATATTGTTACAATAATGATATGAAATGGTAAAATTAAAGATTATTAAGGAAAGATCATCTGTGCTGAATTATTTCCAGACATCTTTGTCAGTTACATATTCATCAATTCTGTAATAAGCCCTTTTACAGAGGGGTATTTTTAATCTGCTTTTTGAATACATTGTCAGGAAAGGACAGAACTGTTTCAGCCAACTTATTATAAAATCGAATACTATTTACAAGAAAAGATCTACCAGTCCTAGCAAGCCGATGTACCCGGCATACACAACTTATTTTTACTTGTAAGTTTTTCGCTGAAGTTTGAAAACGACTTTATTATCCGACGTACCCGTGTTTGAACCCTGGGGTGGTCATGTACATACCACTAAAATTGTGTTTTCAAATTGATGGCCATATTTATAATTGTCACTTGTACGGCAGTGAAGGAAAACATCGTGAGGAAATCCGCATGTGCAAGAAATTATATTTCGAAAGATCTGTGACCTAAGAAAGATCTTTTGGAAGGTCTATGTGAAAATCAGTATATTCACCAAATTCTTAGGCTTAGGGTAGGGGACTACGCCAATCCTAATGGATTAGTCAACGGGATAAGACGAAGTTGAGACGAAGAAATCACGCAACAACAGCTAGCCAAGCTTGTGGTACAAGTACTAGTCCTATGGTTCCCAAACTGGTCTGTATCCACTCAATGGAGTTGATTGAAACAAGTAAGGGGTCCCTCAGATTCAAACATTAGTTAGGCAGGAGGTATACGGATAGCAGAAAATATATAGGCAAGGGACAAAAATTGATTGAAAATCTCTTCACTAGACAATTGATCGATAGGTACACAAGAAATTTACACAAATATAAACAGAAGTAGTTAACTCTGTCTTCTTCTTCGCGTTATGCCGTCTACTAATCCATTAGGATTGGGGGGATTTGGCAAAGCTCCTGATTCTTCCATGGAGCGACTGCCGTCTCACCCCCACCACCTAGACGGCAAACCAGATCCATCGTAGGTTAGGTCACGCGTCTTTTGACATATAATTTTTTGGACGTGTGGGTGCCTTCACGATGTTTTCGTTCATCGCCGAGCAAGTGATAAATATGGACATAAATTCGAAACCACGAATTTAGTGGTACATGCCCCGCCAGGATTCGAACTGGGGAACAGATGGTCACTAGGCCGGTTCCGTATCTACTGGGCTATCATTGCTCTTACGTATTTGTCACGTAGTTAACTCTGTAATCTATAGTAATAAAGATACGCATACAAGTCGTCTTTACGTGAGAATCATGTAAATTCTTCCTACATAAATTAGCTTTTGATATATAACATTAATGTTGTAATAAGTTAAACCAGAACAAACTGAATTTAAAAGTCAATACCCGCCCTGGCTGGGTGCTGTTGAAGTTAACCGAGACTGTGTAAACAAGAAATGGTTTCTGCAAAACACCGGGACCGTTCCATTTGAAACGGCAAACAAATCAAAGGTAGTCGATTCCGTTTTGATTTGTGTTGTTTTTTCAGCTTTTACATTATCTATCGACACAACTTCGCTGGTGCAGGAAACAAACAAGCTCTTTCGGTAATTGGGTAACCAAAATGTAAATGCGTTATCTAAGCTGGGTGCCGAGTAAAAAAATGAATAATATTCAAACAAAATATATCACGCCATGTTATTTCATGAAGCTTACATAGTTTTTCTTTTAATCATAGACACCAGCCAAACAGGACAAAACTAAAAACCCCATTGACTGTAAAAGGGACTAAACAGATGTAGATCCCCAGTTATTGATCAGGTTAATGGTTTACGTCCTGGTTTACATATATACTGTTTAGACAGACAGACAGACTGCACACTTTTTTCGGTCAAGCTGTATAGCAGGTCACGATGGAACGGCCAAACATACATACTCTCATACGTGCGCGAGAAAAACATTACCCTCTTTTTGGGTCACTCGGGTGGGTAAAAACGCTATGTAGCTGAAGCACACAAGCTATAGCGTTAATCCTTATGGCTCACGTTGTTTTTATACAACCTCGGGAGGCATACACGTATACGCCCCACCTAATGTAAACCGGTTACCACACCCTATGAACGCTTGTTCATTAAGTTTAACACAATGCTGCTTTTGCTGCTAACACAGCAACTTCTTAGAAGCTTATTGGTGACTACACTCATATGTAGGAACACAATATCCCCACAGGGAGTTGTTATTTGGCTACGGTCTTCTATGAGGTGGAGGCACCTCACCTGACGAGCTGGTTTGATGCGCCCTACCTCTCTTAAAATCGTGTCCTTTCCCATGCCAAGAGACCAACTGAGGAGCTTATTTAACTCACTCGCTCGCTGGGACATGACAACCCTCCAGACCGTGGTTTTCTGTAAGGAACTTTCCCTGTTAAGCTGTTTTGATGCACCCTACTTCTCGTTCGGCAGAGCCTCGTTAGTTAACGGTAGGGTGCACCACGTGCAGATATGGTAAGTTTTCTTCTAAAGATTGCAGTGACCCAATTACACCGAAATAGTTAACTGACAAAACTTACTTTATTTCTCTCTCTGTATTATTACCTCATAATGGTATCTCGAAACACAGCAAAAGTTAAGCTTCTAATCTCAGGCATTCAGTAAGCCCAAGTGAAAAGAGGAGTTAACTTTAATTGTGCTATTCAACATAAACGCGTAACACATCGTACTTTAACACGTTACTTACTATAGTCTAAACTTTTCAACATTTTTAAGTTTCCAAATCAAAATAGGATAAACGGAGCCGTTGTCCGTCTGTCAAGACCTTTTTCTCAGGAATGCGTTGAGTTTCCAAGTTAAGATTAATGCCACTGCAATCCCATGAAGCAGTGACAAAAGCAAACTTCTAAGTCAACGCAATCAAAAGATATGACCGTTTGTGCCCCATTTATGCTGCATGTTTTTTTTAATCTCGCAAGGCAATCAAAACTACTGCTTCTGGTTGAACTATCATCATGAAATTTGGCAATAAGCAATGTCATGTCATGTAGCACAAGTAAATTGAAAAATTCGTAAATCGTAAATATGTAGTTACATAAAAAATGCGACTATAAACTTATTTGCAAACTATATTACATCGCGGTACAGTCTTAAACTGACCGCGACCTATGTCGATGTAAGGGAACAACAGTTTTCCAACGACAAAGTTAAGTTCTTGCCTCAATCCTGTTTATGTTTTCGTTAGTACGAGTACAATGGTCGGCGCTTTCATAGTTTATGAACTTCAGTGACGTTACCTAATTATTTTGGTAAATGTAGTTGTACATTACCTAATTGCTTGTACCATTATATTATATAACTGTATCATATTATTATATATGAAATACATTATATACTATTATTATTAAGTATATACATTTTGTCTTCAAATCTATGTATAAGTAGATGAATATTATCTTTGTTAATTTACGGTATTTGGCAACGAATAAAAATATAATTACTTAATTTATGCAAATTATAGCGTAAAATAATTTTATCAGCACGTAATACAAAAAAAAACCAGTTTGCAAGCTTGCATTGCCAGAGGAACACCTGGCTCGTCAATAATATAACAATTCAATTTTTTTTTATTTGTCGGCCATTTTGTCTATGTTCCTTAAGAGATAGGAACGGTGTTCCTGAACATTCCTATTCTACTTTTTTATGCTGAATCTGAAGTCAAAATTCGAATATTTGAAAAAAAGCGACAGACAAACATATAGATTTCATATAGGAATGGTGTTCCTGAAAATATTTGATTATACATAGAATGAACTTCGGTAGCTCATCGTTGTTTTTGATAGTAAACATTTATTAGATGATGTGGTTGTATAATTTGATAAAACGGGGATAAAAATTGAAACTCAACTAACGTGTTGTACGAATTGCATACACACATAGCTACAAGTTTGCAGGTATGCGAGTCCGACTCCCCTTTCGTTGCAGGAGTATAATAATAAATGGTTGTTATTTGATTTTGATTTAGGTGATAGTGATTTTTATACCCTCAAAAATAATTACTTTTGAGATATAAAAGTTACATAAATATTAGGGCCCGGGTATAAATTATTGCCATGTAATATTCAATCAAATTCAGTGTAGTAGTTTTAATATGAGATGAGTGCACAAAAGACAGAGCTTTATTTAAAAAAATACATTGCTGGCTTCTATAGTGATAGAGACCATTATGAAAAATATTTCATGTACAAATACTACAAACTCGACTTTATTACGAATTAATGGGCAAATTATAAATGTTTTAAAGTATTTTATACACTTGATGTTTATATTGGTCGTATTATACATACTCGTATAAAAATCAGAAATAAGTACCAAACAATAACATAAAATGTTTCTTCTCCTAGAACATAGAACAGTGTATGAGGAAACACCTGAACATCTTCAAGTACTTTCTCTCAGCTTTTTCTTTTACCTGCTTAGATAAATTAAAATACCGCGTGACCGTAAAATCACAGCTTTAACTGACGAAAACAAGTCTTGAAAGTGGTAGAAGAAAGCATCGCGAGGAGACCGCTACGCCTAAAAAAATATATTTCTAAAGACGTGTATTCTAACCTAAGAAATTATATTTTCGACGAGCTCGGTGGCTCAGTCGTGAATGACGCGACTTTGACACCAACGCTCATGGGTTCGATTCCCACAGAAGACAAGCATTTGTGTGCATGAGCATGTCTGTTTATCTAGGTCTGGATGTTTAAAGAGAGGTAGGGCGTATCAAAATTGTTGTGTTCCTGTTTGTGAGTGAGGTCACCAGTAAGCCCCTAAGGAGTTGCTGTTTACACAGCAACTCTTTAGGGGCTAGCAGAGGAGGCATCGCGCGAGTGATACTTAATATATTACAAGTGTTAATAGGCTACGGTAACTGCTCTACAGCAGGTAGGCCGTATGCTGAATGCCTCCCGACGTAGTATAAATAAAAACGTGATCTGTCCTAAGAATGGTCCTCTGTGTTGTGGAGTTCTGACACTTCGCATCAAAATCAGTACTTACGCTAAGTTATAAGGTTATAGGCATAAACTCTAAATTTTGCTTATACATATGGGTGTATGCACCCGCTAAGTAATGATTTTCAGAATACCGGTATGCACGGACAAAATGGGAAACCTTTAGTTAATTATACAGGACGTGGACAAAGCGACCAATTTCAGTTTCGTATTTAAATGAACGAAACGTTTGCAATCCAAACGTGCCAATACCAATTACATTCCACCTTCATGAGGCTTTGTTTAGCGATCACGTATTACCAAAATGTTCCGAACGTGAGCGGCTTGTACAGCAATGTAAGTACATAATGGAATTAACATTATGTCACATTCAAAAAAGAATAGAGACACAAGCGCTGTTTAATATATTTTTTTTACATGTTACATATTTATATACCTATTTATATTTGAGCTCGGTGGCGCAGTGGTGAAACGCGCTGTTACGCTACTTTGACACCAACACTCGTGGGTTCGATTCCCACACAGTACAAACATTTGTGTGCATGAACATGTCTGTTTGTATTGGTCTGGGTATTTTCTATCTATAATAAGTATATATTTACAAAAAAAAAATGTATTTACATATGTTTATCAGTTGTCTAGTACCCATAAAACAAGTTTAGTTACTTTGGGGCTAGGTGGCGCTGTGTAATTTGTCTGACTATTTATTTATTTATATACATATTTTTTTTTGTTTACAAGTTAGTAATTTTTATTAGTTGTGCCCACGACATTAACAGCGTCATCTACGAGACATTGTTTATAAAAACTAAACAAATGTTATCGAAATTGCTTACGCAAGACCGGTGCATTATGGATCGTACAGTTTTCTGCGCGAAAAGCAACTGGTTCTCTGGTCCACACAGCCCTTTTAGTATCAATATTTAAAGTTTCGACTAGATCTTAGATTTGATCCATCATTTTTGTATTTTACTGCGGGAATGACACTTTTTTTTAGAATAAAAAGTATCTAATACGGTGCCCCAGATAATTAGTATAATTATTTTATCAACTTTCATCAAAATTCCTTCAACGATTTTGACAAAAAAAAAATATAAATGTATATTTGACCTCTGTATTGATAATAATGTACACAGTAAAATTTTCCAGAAACTATTCAATGTACAGATTCTGCTCCGTCACAGTTTCATTATATATACCGATTCACCCTAGTACTGCGATTCGGGTTCTCCTGCGAACAAGCGAGGTTACCAGTAATTATGTAGTGTGTAATTTGCATTATGTTGATATTATTGATTGTAGACGCTTGGTGGAAATTTGAAGACATCTCGCCAATGTTAATTCTTGCACTTGTACAAGATGTTGTATAAAATACCTCGATGATACCGTAAAGGCGAAACCGGTCGGTTAAAATAATTAATAAATAAAATTGTGAAATAGACAATCTGTACATGTGCAAGAATTAACATTAACGAGATGTGTAATTTGCAAGTTTTCATAGTTACGGTAGCCGCTATGCAGTCGGGCAGGTCATCTGTTTGTCCGTAATAGAAAACTAGCAGCGTGCTAGTACTAGTCAGATTAAACTGAAAATGAAATCAGAACTAAGTTTTGACAGCTCGGTGGCGCAGTGGTTAATAACGCGACTTTGACACCGACGCTCATGGGTTCGATTCCCACACAGAACAAACATTTATGTGCATGAATATGTCTATTTGTCTTGATTTGGGTGTTTGTAGGGCGCATCAAAGAAGCCCGTCTGAGGAAGTGCCTCCACCTCAAAGAAAACCGCAGCCAAATAACAACTCCCTAGAGTGTTGTTGTGTTCCTGCGTGTGACTGAGTCACCAGTAAGCTTCTAAGGAGTTGCTGTGTTAGCAGCAGATGTGGCATCGCACGAGTATATTTAATGTATTACAAATGTTCATAGGGTACGGTAACCGATTTACATCAGGTGGGCCTTGTGTTTGTATGCCTCCCGATATTGAATAAAAAATGAAAAAGTTATGTCAATGTACATTCACCATAAAAAAATCTGCTAATTGCACTACCTGGGGAGAAAATTGAGCGCAAATTTTGTTTAAACATACATGTGTGTACAGGAATACATCGCACATACAAATACTCCGCGCATACTCCTATACGCACACTCTTACACACATAAGCAGTAATTCTCTGAAAATCGTCCAAGCAACTCGATTTGAATAAACAATTCTTAAACAAACGAGGCCCGCTGAAAGTTTTAGATTAATACTCGTAACAAAGACGAATTCAAGTATTCGGAGTCACTAACTTATAAATTAAATATTATATTTGTCATAGTTTTTATATGATATCATACTTCTTCTTATTCTTAGCGTTATCTCGTTTCCTAATCCAAGATAAGATAGGATTAGGATAGGATTGGCGGGGGATTAACACCTAAACCTAAGGATGAGGCGAAGATACTGATTTTTCTTGGAGCCACTGCCGTCAGACCTTTTTATATAAATCATACTTTTTTTCTATAATTTTGTATCTTATCATCAATATATTAATACGTGAAGCAAAAAGTTTGTACCTATTTTTACAAAAAATACGCGAACGGAGGGGATGAAATTTGGTTAACGTTAAAGACGAAAGAAAGCTAATTTTTGTTTATGTGCTTGGAAAATACATTAAATTAATATGAAATACTTTACACACACTACCATGGCTTTAACACACAAACACATATAAACCGAATCCAACTATATACCTACTCTTTTGTTTATGGTTAAAGTGTGTAGTCAAACTAAGAAGAGATTAATATTATTGGTTTATAATATTATTTTGTCTATGGTCTTATTGGATCTCAAAAATACTTTTGTTTATGGTTGAAGTTTGTGGCCAAACTGAGAAGAGATTAATTTTACTGGTCATTAGTATTATTTATCTATAGTCTTTCTGAATGTCAAAAATAATAGTTATTATGATAATGTCATAGTCATGGTTGGTCTAATAGATATTTGTGCTTTATAAGTTATTCAAACATTCAATCTTAAAAAAATAATGAATTATGGTCGAATTTCGTCTACCGCGCGAATATTAAACGAGCTATTAATGTATAGAAATAAATGTATTTCGTATATATCGGAAACGGTTGTGTGTTGTGATTTGGATCAAATTTTGTATTTAGATAAGGTTTTCCTTTTTTAATTCATCTATAAATGTATAAATGTCTTTCCTGAAAAAAACGCGATTTTACAGAAAAAAACATATGAAATGCTAAGCGATACTCGGTGGTTCAAATCTACCAGTTATTCGACGGAATGATTATTACCTATTTGGTTGCACCATGTGTACCGTGTGTGTTCCATCTTATACAGTCACAAAGTTCCCGTTTCGAAACTCACTATCTACATTGTCTTTTTTTGCACATTTTTCTATTACTTACATATACATATAACTATATGCGAGCAATCCTTGTACATGTATAAAAATATTCCGTTTATTTCGAAAAGGGTTCTAGCGATTTGAATCAAATTTTGTATTTACATAACGTTATGATTTTTGAGTTTATCTGTATAGGTGTGTTTCCTGTAAATATACGATTTTATACAAAAATAAAATAAAAACAGAGCGCAACATTAACATACCTAAGTTTTGATGTCCGGTTTACATTGTTTTCGGGCCCAGACTGTGGCTATTTACACTACATCCAGTGAAATGGACTGAGCGAAGTTAAATGATGTTGATGTCGCAACGAATTGCGGTTAACGTATACCACTCATTCTTTACATATCCCACGGAGGGGTCTCCCTTCATCCGAAAGGGTCTAGAGAGTATTCTGCCTCGCTGCCCAACTGCGGATCGGCGGGGACTAGTGTTTTCAGTGTTATCACGCAGAGAAACACCGAGCATAGCACTTTCTTATATAGTTAATAAAATATAGTTGCTTTCTCTATTGTAATTTGAATTAGACGAACTGGCAGATTAACGTACAGCCGAAGCAGCTACTAGTCTCAGAAAGTCGAAATTAGAAGAGGAAAAGATTTTTGAAACTTCATTCTCCAAGTACTCGTAGATTAAATTGCGTCAATTTATCTACAGCTCTTTAGCGTCTTGTCTTTCTTTTGATTGTGGAACATTACGAAACACGAATGAAATTTGAATAAGCAACCTTGATACTCCGTATATCTAATTCATTATTATCTACGAAAAAGAAAAAGTATGCTACCAAGAATTACGAAAAATAATAATCTTATTAGCTTATTTTCATATGTGGACTAACTCATATTTATTTAATATGTCCCTGTTATGAGTTTTAATGTCAACTTACCATTTAATGGTAACTACTATGTTTGTGCCTTTTATGATGAACGGAATGTCGTTTATTCCTGCAATCAAAAAAGCATTAAATACTGTTTTATTAAGTAATAAAATTCAAATTTATTGTCTTACGTTGTTGTAACATCGATAACGTCATTCTCGTAATTTCTTATTCATAATATTATGGGCTATAAGCTCTAAACTACGCGTCGATTACTTTGTAGTAAGTAGCAACAGACTTTAAATTATGTTTGGGTGGAGGATCTCCACCTCACTATAACACAGCCTACCTACTACTGCAACATAAAATACGTGTGACTTTCTTTACCATAAGTGGGCAGTGTTTGTGGGATGACCGTAAAGCTAAGACATAATTTAACCAAGATATAAGGGTTATATAATGCCTTGTAGAGATAGGGGCCTAGCTCTGCAAAAGATTTAATCATTTTCAACAATACAATTTTTAAGACCTTTGGAATCTCGGCAACCTACACTGCATGAAATGTTTTATTGAGTTGTGTGTTTGAGAAATTAGTGTGAGTTTTATAAAGATTCCCGTTACTATTGTGTTTGCGTTATAAGCGATAGTTTGCCTAAATTTAGTATGTTTAGTTGCACGTCTAACGGATTCTTTTGAAATCTCAGAATTTCATAAGCATAATCAATTTAAATAATACGGTAAAATTATAGGTCGACACAAATCGACGTTAATGCGAATGCAGTAGTAACTTTTTGTGAAGCTCGCACTGGGCACTGTGGTAGATATTTAGGTATATCTTATCTGTACGTAAATAGACAAAGATATAACAGCTAAGTACCGGTATCTCTTCTGTTTGTCTACAAATTTTCTTTTTTTTTCCTTCGATAGCTATTGATAAGCTGTAAGTTCATCAATAAAAAGTAATTAAAAAGTAGAAATATGCGAATTCGTATGTTTGCTTGAAAATTTCACTAATGGTTATGATCGAATTTCAATAATTGGAATTTTCCATAGACTATATAAATCACCTCATCTGTCGCAGAATCCTGCTATTGAAAGTTGGAGAATATTATAGTAATCTTGATATTTGAACCCTCTATTCTAACCTATTATGTAGCACTGCAGCCGTAGTATTACGAGAGACTTTCATGTTACAAGTTCGTATGCTGCGGTTGCTTGATCTTTAACATGCGGCAGTATATCCACATCTCAAAAGATTACAACTTCTTTATGTGTTTCTGTGGATTCCCATTCCTATACAATACTTCAATTCATTCAATGTAAAATGAAGTCGAGTTTTCGATGTCTTACATGGCATATTACTCATCTTCAGTATCGGTCGTTGCAACATTACACATTAAATAAATAAATATTGTCGGACAAATTACACAGCGCCATCTAGCCCCAATGTAAGCGAAGCTTGTGTTATGGGTACTAGACAACTGATAAACATACGTAAATACATTTTTTTTATAAATACATACTTATTATACATAGAAAATACCCAGACCAAGACAAACAGACATGTTCATGCACACAAATGTTTGTATTGTGTGGGAATCGAACCCACGAGCGTTGGTGTTAAAATAGCGTAGTATGTAGTATATAGGGATTCTACATATTTTAATGCCTCTCGAGGAAAACTGACATTTCGATGTTGTTGATCATGTTGTACTTATACAATTTATGTAACACAAGGGTCTCTTAAAACATTATACTAAACTGGTTTGCAAGCTATTTTGCAAATAGAGTTCAGCAAGATGAATTGAATCATTTAGAAGAAAATTTAGTTTGGTATGCTGCCGGAGATGTGACAAGAGGTGTCCCGCATGGATCAATATTGGGTCATCTTCTGTTCGTATTGTATATTGCTGATAGACTGGAGCAAATATACTACTGCAAATATCACACATACGATGAGCAAATGAACACACGGTGTGATACGTAAATATACGAAACATGTGATCTATATGATCCCAAATCAGCAGTGGATAGAGTAAACAAGGCTTACAAAGTATTGTCACACGGTTTGACCACAATAGCTTATAATAGATTACAGGAAAAATTAGTTCGTGATTATCGCCACGTAAATTTATTTCTAAATCGGATATTTAAAATTACGCGGTGCGACTTATACATGACATTTAGCAAATTGTTAGCGGAGTGAACTTTCAACTAATCGTCAAATCTTCACGAATTGTACATTGGACCCGATCCGGATCTCCCTTGACGATGATTCGGACCGCTGCCAATATCACATTTGTTGTGCCGTTCCCGAGATATCAGAATATACGAAACAAAGGAAATATAGGTATGCGACGAACATTTTTAATTTGCAATTTCAAAGAATGTAATGTGACAGATGGAACATAAAGTTTTTCCCACAAATATCTTCGCGGTGTATGAGGCTCCACTTTAAATCTGTGATATAATCCATCCGATACTTGACGTAATAGGCCTATCAATCTTCCATGAGTGGTATTAGCGTACTAATGGGTGCATACATGATAAAAACCGTTCATATTAGCGAAAGTGATTGAATGACGTGAGTGATGGATCAAGAAGTATCGAACCCTCGTCACGATGGATACGGAATTGCTTGTTTTTACGAACCTTAAGTAATTTGATGAAAAAAACGCTTCGTCAAACAGTTATAGTTTCGGAACTAATAGGATGTACAAGTAAGAGTTTATTCAGACACGTTCGGATCATTGCTTATCAAATTTTTCTTGGATATATTTTTAAATGGACGCTGCGGATACTCGTAAATGTTTTAGATAACAGTAATAAAATTCACCATGTTCCATGTGCCAATACATAAAATTCAATATAAACCATATAAACAAGAAATTGCAATGACCAGATATAATTAAGACTAATGGCGCACCTCACTAAAGATGTATTAGGTAAGTTTATCTAGGCATTTTTTCTCCAAAAGTCATTTCAGAAATGCATCATGCAGAAAGTAACGAAACTCGCACGTTCAAGAAATTATAATTTCGAAAGTTCTGACCTAAGAATGACCTGGTTTTCCTCTGGGTTCTCTAGGTCTGACGGCAGTCGCTCCATGTAAAAATCAGTACTTTCGTCAAACCCTTAGGCTTAAATAACGGACCCGCCAATCCTAATAGATTATGAATAGATTATGAAACGGGTTAACGCTAGGAAGAAGTAGATCCTTTCAGAAATGCAGATAGATTAATAGAAAAAACCGGCCAAGTGCAAGTCGGACTCGCGTACTAAGGGTTCTGTACCATTATCTACAAAAACGGCAATAAAATCACGTTTGTTGTATGGGAGCCCCCTTAAATATTTGTTTTATTTTAATTAAATGATTTATTTTTAAAGTGAATATGTAACTAAATATGCTGTGAATATTTCAAGCGTCTATCTGTTCCCGTTATCAATATCGAGCAAAAACGAGCAAATAAAACAACTTTGGTGTATGCCCTCTTAAATATTTATTTTATCCTGTTTTTTAGTATTTGTTGTTATAGCGGCAACAGAAATACATCATTTGTGAAAATTTCTGTCTAACTATTACGGTTCATGAGATACAGCCTGGTGACAGACGGACGGACGGACAGCGGAGTCTCAGTAATAGGGTCCGTTTTACCCTTTAGGTACGGAACCCTAAAAAACTGTCAGTTTGAAAAGGCAGTAGATGGAAACTTGTGAGAATTGAACAACGATATGGTTTTGTAACTAGACGCCTACATGGTGTGCAAAACTGAACAAAATTTTTAAGCTAATAAATAAAAAATATATATATTATGAAATGGTTTAGTTGAAAACCATACTACCACTATAAAACAACTTAGTTTTTTCAGTGGATCGCGTGAAGTTGCGTGCATTATCATCAGTGTAATTAAATAGAAATTCATTTGATTGATCCTAATGTGAAATAAGTATAAAATTTCAATATGGAGAGATATTTCTCTTTAAAATATGTGTATCTAAGAAGCCTGACTTAACACTCAAAATTCGATTGTCAGTCTTATTACATACTACGTAAGAATGGTACAAAGGTCATCGTGTCAAGCTTGACGTGCACTTAGCTGTAACTCCAACTCACAGAAAGTAGCAGTCAAAAGACAACTCCCTAACTAACTCCTGAGGTTGCTGTGATAGCAGGGCAGGTGGCAGCGCGGGTAATACTATTGTATTTGTAGCATTCACAGGTTATGGGAATCACTTTCCATTGCTTCACATCAGGTAGGCAGTATGCTTGTTTTCCTTCCCGAAGTTTTATAAAATAAATATACTCTAATGCCGTTTGTATGTGTACGGTAAAATAAACTGACATGTTATTTCCCAAAACACGAAAGCAATTCAATAACAACGCGACAAAGCTATTCTCAAAGGCATACATATTCGGATTTAGGATTTTGGCACACCCTCATTATTTTCATATCGCGAGTTAGACGTTTCATTGTCAGCAAATTTAATTAGCGTCGCAAATTAATATCTAAAATCGCTTGTATTTTATATTGTAAGCGAAACAATTTAAGGGATTTCTGACAGCGTTTCTTACGAGTTAATTTGGTTTAAGGTTGCTAAGCTGATAAAAGCTACGTGGTAAATTGGAGTTACATAGTGACGTCAGTGCATAGTCGTGGATTTCGTTTGCGTGCTTTTAATTAACGAATAAGGTTTTGTCATACCTGGGCAAAGCGTTGCTGTAAAGTGTTCACGTTGTATCGAACATTGCTAACTACTCTTTTTAGGTGAAGCTATCGTAATGGATTTAATTGTAATTGTATTGAACTTACATTGTGGACCATTTATTGGTTTAATGGGTTAGTTTAATAATAGGTAACGGTAAGTTGTGTGTATGTTATATCGCTGAAGATGAGGAAACGCAATTTATTACTACTAATAATGAAACTAAATAAATGCACGTTATAAATCTCAGACCAGTCAATCTCTATAGTGTAGTGTATTATTAGAGTGGGTGTGACAGATTACTGACACGTCATATTAATATATTGCTGCACGACTTTTGTAATATACATTTAATTTAATATAGATCTTTAGAAGGACGACAACAAACGAGTGATTACCATAGTAATGATATTTAAACTTCTGACAAGCTCGAGCGCGGAATGATTAGCAATGCTCTTTACGTTATAAATCTCAGACCAGTCAACCTCTATAGTGTAGTGTATTATTAGAGTGGGTGTGACAGATTACTGACACGTCATATTAATATATTGCTGCACGGCTTTTGTAATATACATTTAATTTAATATAGATTTTTAGAAGGACGACAACAAACGAGTGTTTACCATAGTAATGATAATTAAACTTCTGAAAAGCTCGAATGCCGAATGATTAGCAATGCTCTTTATTAAAGCCTGGCGGCTTTATTAAAAGATATAATATAATATATTTAATAAAAGATAAGGTTCGAGGAGGTTCGACTTACGCACAGGACAAACATTTGTGTGTATGAACATGTCTGTTTGTCTTAGTTTGGGTATTTCTAAAAGAAGCTACTTTGATGCACCCTAAATGCATCAGAATAAAAGTATAAGCATGTACCTACATCTCACAGAAAACCGCAGCCAAGTAATAACTCCCTGGAGGGTTAAGTGAGTTACATAGGCTACAGTAACTACTGTACATTAGGTGGATCTTATGATTATATGCCTTCGTTATATAAAAATAATACTTAATTATTATTAGTCTACTTATAATGATTTGACTATCGAATAGACATTCTTTACTTTTACGATCCGTCTCCATAGAAGCGAAGGTCTCCAATTCCTTTCTTAACACTAGTTATAAAGTTTTTAATGTATTTTTTACTATTAGAGTATTTTTTTTGCAATCGAAGATGATTATTATCAACCCTAGTTTGCTCTTGGGACAAAATATTTACAGTTGATCCAATTTGTGGTATATTGAACACGAACACCGTTATGGTCAGTGCTGTCAATATTACACAATAAGCACTCTCAGTAAATTTGTCATGTGGCGTTCGGTCCTCTTGGTCTACTCCGCAAGGGATTTGGCGTGAAGTTATGGATAGATACAATTGTTAGTTTTTGGTCAAAGTGGGTGAATGGGACTGTGATAAAATATGGAAAACTTGTCAAAGTCAAAGTCAAAATCTTTTTATTCCGTAAAAATGGCTACATTTGTTTGGAATCGTCACAATTTTTTTCCCTACCGTACTGTTCATGACTAGGTGAGCACTGATAAAAATACTGCCAAAAAACTCAGGCATGCCTCTTTTGGTATCCAAACAAATTTACATAATTAATTATTTAGATTATAATTGGATCGACTCAATCCCAGGCATTTTTATCATTAATATAGTCAGATACTTTATAATTACTTTATAATTACTTGCTAAATAAACCTTTTGATTCAAATGTTAAATACAGAAATACTAAAATGATTCGAGTTTTCTATAGGGTTTCAACGATCTGCGTGCCTACGATTTAGGTTAACTTTCAGTCTTATATTGGAAATGTATTGTACAAACCTTGGTATGACTGGCATACCAAAGTTTGTACAATACATTTCCAATGTATGTCATATCACGTTTGTCTAACAATTGTATTTTGCTGTGAATGGATAGTTTTGGAACATTTATCAAATTTATGTCAGACTATTGCGTCGCTTATCTCTGCCCACCTAAGACGTCGATAAATGAAGGTAACTCTTTACCTCCTTCTCTTTCGTTGGTGTCAGAGGTTAATTTTAGCTACGAATATTTCAGTTTTCATTTAATTATATAATAATAATGAATGTTAGCCTCCGTTGACCTCCGGCAGGATTTTAATGATTTACCTTCGCGTATCGGCTGTTTTGAAATGTTATTACAGAGATGATTATAAATGTTCTAGGTTTTATATGTATTAGTGATTTAATGTTCATAAAACAAATTCGCGGTATATAATGATAGTATTATGCCACCTGTTAAATCAGTTATAGGTATTAAGGTATTTTATTACTTTGGTTGTATATAAGAAACTGCACGTGTACTTGATAAAGTCATGGACGGACAGACATTCAATGTTTACTTATAATAAATTTCTTTGCACGAACGATTTAAGATATTTCTTTTATTCATTCATTCAAATTTCAATTCAAAATTCATTCCATCAAATTAGCCAAACAAGGAATCCCGGGTTTGAAAACTGTTTATTTGTTTTTACGATCTGTACTAAACGACCAAATAAGCAGCAGGTGAGAGAATGAGAGATGAGAAGGGAGAGAGGAGAAGGGGTTCATGGTTAAACGTGATGTTTCTTACTAAAATGTGGTGGTGGAATTTTAAACACATGTCCGATTTTTATAGGTTCGGCTACGCTCGGCTGTTACCCCTGGAGTTGCATGTGTCCATAGGCGACGGTTTTTGCCTCAGTGCAACAAAATTTTCTCTTGGAAAATATTGTGGCACTGAGGCAGAAACCGTATAAAAGTATATTAGTTAAGCATTGCAACTTCTCGTATTCACTTGAAATTATTATGTTCTCTACCGATATGTGCATATATTCTTATCTAATTATATCTTCTTCTATCTAATTAATATTAGGTTTAGCGGACCAACCCCAATGGATTAGGAAACGGGATGACGCTGAGCAGAAGAAGAATTGTTATCTAATTGTAATAAAAAATCTATCTAAGATATCTATTTTAAAATTTTCATATTTTTTTATAACGTCGGGAGATATTCATGTACACGGCCTGCCTGATGTAAAACGGTTACCGTAGTCTATTAACTCCTTAGAAGCTCGGTAACCTCACTTACTCGCAGGAACAACAACTCTCTAGTAAGTTGTTATTTGGCTACGCTTTTCTGTGAGGTAAGGTAGGCTTTGATGACGAACAAATGTTTATGCACACAAATATCGTACGGGAATCGAACGTGCAGCTCTTGATGTTAAAATAGCCAAAGCTATCCACTCGCCTACCGGGCTACATTTAAAATTTTACGTTTCTAATGTAACTAGCAAGTACTTCCTACATATGCAACAAGCCTACAGCCTGGCATTATTTGAACGAAACACAGAGTAATAAGGATGGTACGCGGCTTTCCTCGGATTTCACTTTATTGTGCATTAACCTGTAGATATTAGCGGCGTGTTGCCTCCTGATTCCCCTGTACTATGATATAGGTACGAGTACTCTAAGCCTATGTTTCTATGCTGTGTGAGCTTTATATTGATTATAACATGATTTTATATTATCGTTCTTCGTTTTAGTGTTAACCCGTTTCCTAATCCATTAGGATTGCTGAGATCCGCAACCTAAGCCTAAGGATTAGGCGAAGATACTGATTTTGACATGGAGCGACTGCCGTCAGACTTCCATAATCCACAGGGAAAATCAGGTTTCTTATGTCTTGTCTTCAGGATCACATGTCTTTCTAAATATAATTTATTAGACGTGCGGGTTTCACGATGTTTTCCTTCACCGCCCAGCAAGTGATAGTTACATGTATATACATCCGAAAACACCAATTAAGTGGTACATGCCAGGATTCAAACCGGGGACCAGTTCGTTAATAGGGTATTAAACATAGTATTCATATTTTATATTACCGAATAGTTATTTTTGCTACGCCAGTAAAGGCAGAAAACATTTCTTTGTATCACCTACCATGTACACCATATTCTTTGGAATAAATTATTTTCTATCATACCTAAAAAATTGCTGACATTATTTATACAAGACCGGGAGGCATACAAACATACGGCCCACCTTATGTAAAGTGTTTACCGTAGCCTATAAACGCTGGTAAAACATTAAGTATCACTAGCGTAATGCCACCCTTGCTACTAACACAGCAACTTAGGAGCTTACTGGTGACCTCACTCACACGCATGATCAAAACAACCCTCCAGGGATTGAAATTAAACTATTTTTAACGGAAGTATCGCGTGTTTTATTTATTTTGTTGAAACCTGACGTTTCGAACGCTTTGCAGCGTCCGTGGTCGCAGGAAAGACTAAGGTGGTATTTGTGGCACAAATCCTCGCCAAGGAGAATCGCTACATGCCGAGAATGTAGCGCGAGG
Organism: Pyralis farinalis; assembly: GCA_947507595.1. Lineage (NCBI taxonomy): Eukaryota > Metazoa > Arthropoda > Insecta > Lepidoptera > Pyralidae > Pyralis > Pyralis farinalis. Next base: position 27,214,236 of record OX382273.1, on the reverse strand, counting down.
CTATTGAAATAAGAAAACACCACAATTTCAATACAGAAGATGGTTGGCAAGTACCACCTGCTTGGGATCCAGTCCTAAAAATAATCAAGTCACAAATCCAAAAATCTACTAAAAAATGTTCGGACACTGCGAGCGATTTTTGTGTGAATCGGAACATATATAATTAATCCATCCATGTCGGTAGATGTAATAATTGAATAACTAATGTAAGACAAATACCACCTTAGTCTTTCCTGCGACCACGGACGCTGCAAAGCGTTCGAAACGTCAGGTTTCAACAAAATAAATAAAACACGCGATACTTCCGTTAAAAATAGTTTAATTTCAATGTGTAACAATCGCGAAAACCTAAGACAGTCCTCCAGGGAGCTTTATATTTGGCTACGGTTTTCTGCGGAGGTGGAGGTAATTCCCTAGACAGGCTGCTTGGATATACCCTACCTCTCTTAACCTAAAGTGTATGTAGGCTAGATTACAATTAATACAAGTTTTAGTCAAACGAATGTCAAAGTTTAGTCACTTATAGTTCTAATCTATTAAATGCGACGTATCAAGAGATGATTCACATGAATGCAGCGTTGAGATAAATCTTTGGCCAGACCTAACTTTTAATATATGCAGGTAAATAGAAGATATGTTGAAATGGAACAAACCGATCGATATGGATTCCATATCCACGATAAAGGATAATAAAGATACATATAAAAATATTCCACATAATTACCAGAGGTAACTCATTTCAACCTAAATCAATACAACATAACCTACTATAGCAACATACTTTATGGTATACATATATAGGTATATTTATATAGATAAGCAAACGTGCCTCTTGAATTTATCATCATCAATCATAAGCATTTTGCGAGTGCCTCAAACCCCACGTTAGGATATCACTCGACTTTCCCCAGCGTACGGTTGAAAAACAAAACCACACTTACGTGTCTCACTCGCTTGCACTCGAATACAATGGACGTTTGCGCGTATATAATATATTTTTTTTTACCAAAAATATAAAAACACCGACTCTAAAAATATCTGCTATGAAAAAATGCACTAAAAGGTACAAAATATTTTTTTATTTTCTTCGTCACGCTTTATTTCTTTAATGACTATAAAGAAATAATATTGTGTCTATTTGTACTTAAATCTAAATTAGATCTGTATTTTTAGACTACTAATAATAAATTAATAAATCAATGTATAAGGACAATAATATGCATTTATTCTTATTTTTAGAGTCGGTGCCAGCCAAGCTTTTAAGGTTTTTGTGAAATTCCCTTAGATTTACAAAATACATTTAAAGGTAAAACGTTAATGCGATAATTACATTGCTAATGCCCAATTAAACCTTACATAACAAATGCGCTGCCACCGACTCCACCTGGTGTCTGTTTGTCTTGATCCGGGTGTTTTTAAGAGAGGTAGTGTACATAAAAGCAGCTCATCTGAGGAAGTACTTCCACATCATAAACAAATCGCAGCCAATAACAACTGCTCAGAGGGTTGTTTTGTTTCTCCGTGTGAGTGTGGTCAGGAGTAAACTCCTAATGAGTTGTCGTGTTAGCAGCAAACGTGGCATCGCACGGGTGATGCTTTATGTATTGCAAGCGTTCATAGGATACGATAACCGCTTTTCATCAGGTGAGCGGCATGCTTGTATGCCACCCGATGTATAAAAAAAAATGTTCGCTTGCCATACCTCGTACACGACTATGTTGACTCTACTTAGAATTAGTTCAGATTCATATTACGATGGCATACGTATGTTAGGTCAAAATATTTATCCCTTTTGGTCGGTTAGGTCCGATTGAACTAATCTCAAAAACACTTTTTTCCTTTGGGAAAAAAGTGACTTTGTTTAACAATGTCTAATGACCATAATGACTGACTAGGCCCCAAGGGCCTCAAAGGAGGCACGAAATGTATGGAAATAGTATATAACGGGCTTTGAAGTATTAAGCAGTGCATTCAGTAACACACTGTTTCGTTAGTTGTTGAATTTTTTTGCTATCATAATATAAACATAACGTTTGTCTTACAAACTTGTCGTCTGAAAATAAAATTATTTAAATTTAATAATTGTATGATTGTATGAAGAAAGGCTTACAATTGAATGCGAAGAACCACCATAATGGTATAAAGACCAAGATAATTGTATTTGAAAGAGAGACAACCAGAACGAATACTAGGATTAAGGTTGATGATGTAGTGTTGGAGCAAGTGGATGAGTTTGTATATCTTGGAAGCGCTTTAAGCAGCGATAGAAGGTACACCGCTGTTGTGGAGAGACGAGTGAGTGCAGGGAATAGCGTGAATGGAGCGTTGGGTAAACTGCTAGGCAGCCGAAATATAAGCCAGAAGGCAACTCGCTGTACACAACGCGGTGTTAATCCCAATGCTAACTTATAAATGTGAGAGCTAGGTATAGCAGAGAGAGCATGAAAGTAGAATAAATGCGGTCGAGATGCGAGCATAACGCTTGCTGACCGCGTTCGAAATGATGACGTACGAAAGAAAGTTGGTCTGAAGGAGAGTGTCGGTGTTAAGATGAGAAAGGGCATGCTCCGTTGGTTCGGACATGTAGAAAGAATGAAAGAATGACGAAACAGATATACAATGCGAAAGTGGAATGATGTAGGAGCCGAGAAAAAACAAGACTAAGCTACCATGATCAAATTGGTGTTTTATCAGAAGGTGATGTCAGGAGCCTTAGGAACCGGCAAACTTGCACGAAAAGAGCTATGAATGTGAAAGTTTAAAAATGTTTAAAACATTTACACCCCTTAAAATAGGTAACCTTTGTAATTTAACAACAGAGAAACTTATTAAGGTTCTCTGTTTTTAATTTTTTTACAAAAATAAAATAATGTGGTTTGCTAGGTATTATTCCTGATATAACGTTTGTGTACTAAAGTATGCAGCTACATTACCACGAAATATTGTATATTTCTATTTATGCGCGCCCAGCATAACAAATGTGGGTTTAGAGATTTGTCTATCCCCCGGGTACATTTAGGCTGTTGTTTTTGCTTTGTTGATGTTAACATTAAATAAGCTATTAAAGCGTCAGCCTGAAAATATATTTTACGCGGAAGCAGTAAATCTGATATATACTGTGTTATCAACTGGAGAAGTCTATGTACTAGAAAGTCTATGATACTTCCTGTACTACAAACGTTGATAGGCTACGATAACCAGCTTTCATGAGATGGGTCGTATGCTTGTATGCCTCCCAACGTTGCAAAAATAAATTTTTTGTTCGCTATGTATTTAAAATAAGAAGAAAAAAACATATCAAACGAATATACAACGTTTAAGTACGAGGGAAGGACGAAACTCGCCTACCATGACCAAATTGGTCATGAAGTATATAAGAACCCAATTATGTGGTGCTTATTTCTCTATATCTACTGTGATAGATAAAAGTCTCAATATTTTATTTGCCAATAAGATTCGTCTAGTCTTAACGTATCCTTATGATTGTTATTCCAAATCAACATGTTTTACCGAATGTGTGATATAAATATGTTTATTGCGAATGAAGCGAGTGCAGCGACCTGCATCAGCTGCCACCATTCATGCGAGAGAGCGCTTGATTTTAACTGCACTTTTTATGCGCCATGCCGCTTTATGCTGGAACTGAAATGTCGCCATTATTAAAGAGTTATTTCAGTTCCCGCTGATGAATTTATACTAAGAGATATAATCTACGTTTTGTTTACGTTCTTCTAACAATGAAAATAGATAACATTTTTTATACTAAAATTTTTAAGAGAGGCAGGGCGCATCAATGCGGGCTCCATGGTGGTGGTCTGGGGAAGTACCTCCATCTCACAGAAAACCGTAGCCAAATAACAAATCCCTGGAGGGTTGTTGTGTTCCTTCGTGTGAGTGGGGTCTTCAGTAAGCTCCTAAGGAATTATTGTGTTAGCAGCAGAGGTGGCATCGCGTAAGTAATTCTTAATGTATTGCATGCGTTTATAGGCTACGGTAACCGTTTTACATCAGGTGGGTATGCTTATGTACCTCCCGACGTTGTATAAAAAACATTGTTTCAATCTCATATGATTCTGCAATTTGAACATTTTAAGTTAGAACATGGCAAAGGTATTTGAATGTAACATATAAATAAAAACAGAATTTCGACTTTTGGGACTATTATTTGGACAAACATGGAGAATGATTCGGGACTGTTTCATGCCTATGCCTATGCACTTAGCATCGTTCCATTGAGATTCCCCTTTAGTCTCGAGCGATTTATCGAATAAGGCTGATTTTTTCTTTGAATACGGACCGATATATATATGTTTCCTTAATACTCTGTATTGCAATGGTTAGAACGCTACTTTGATACTAACGGGTTCGATTCCCACACAGGAGAAATATTTGTGTACATGAATATCACTGCTTGTCTTGGTCTATGTCATATAAACAAGAAAGGTAGGGCGCTTCCAACCAGCCCGTCTAGAGAAAACCATATCAAAATAACTACCCGAGGGTTGTTATGTACTTGTGTGTGAGTAAGGTCACCAGTAAGCTCCTAAGGAGTTGCTGTGTTAGAAGACAATAATCCTCTCGGGACTTTTCTGCCATGTGGATGTACTTCTCCAGGACTGCTATAATGCGTCCTACCTCTCTTTAAAATAGCCAGTCATGTTCGCGCACACAAAATGTCCTGTGTAGGAATCGAAAACACGAGTGGCCTTAAAGTAACCAATAAATACTTAGAAATACTTAGTTGTCTACACAGAATAAGATCGACGAATGTATTTTAAATTTTGAATGTATATTACGCATGGGTGACCTAGTGGTGATCTGTCTGCTGTATGCAGATGATGCAGCCATATTAGCAGAAACACCATCTGAGCTGCAGACACTAGTCGCAATGATGAAAGACGAATGTATGAAAGAAGGCTTACTACTGAATGCGAAGAAAACAAAGATAATGGTTTTTGAAAGAGAAGAAACCAGAACCAATGTAAGGATTACGGTAGATGATGAAGTGTTGGAACAAGTGGAAGTATATCCTGGATGCGCTTTCAGCAGGGATGGAAGGTACACCGCAGATGTGGAAAGACGAGTGACTGCTGGGAATAGTGTGAATGGAGCGTTGGGAAAATTACTTGGCAGTAAAAACTTGAGCCAGAAGGCGCAGCTGGCTATACACAATGCAGTGCTGGTCCTAACGCTAACTTATGGAAGCGAGAGCTGGGTATGGCAGAAAGAGCATGAAAGTAGAATAAACGCGGTCGAAATGCAACCGCTGCGCAAAATTTGCGGCGTAAGGCTTGCAGACCGTATTCGCAATGACGATGTTAGAAAGAGAGTTGGTCTGAAAGAGAGCGTCGGTGTTAAAGTAAGAAGAGGCATGCTCCGTTGGTTCGGACATGTAGAAAGAATGCAAGATGAAAGAATGACGAAGCAGATATACAATGCAAAAGTGGAAGGATGTAGGAGCCGAGGAAGGCCAATACTTACCTACCATGACCAAATTGGTCGTGTTCTATCAGAAGGTAATGTCAGGAGCCCTAGAAACCGGCGAGCGTGTATGAAAAGAGCAATGAATGTTAAAGAAGCGAGTGAGGTATGTAAGGATCGAGTCGCGTGACGCTCGGTTCTCTCTACCTGCCCCGTAAGGGATTTGGCGTGAAGTTATAGTAGTAGTAAATACTTAGAACATTCAGCCAAAGTCAAATTTACAGGCAATTTGATCTAAACTACTTTGTGTGCTTCCGCTCCCGATTCGTTACCGAACGGAAGCGGAAGCGGTAGGCATTGCTAAGCATTCCACCACTAGGGCTCATCAATTGAGAAGATGTACACGTATATATATGAAAAACCCGATCAAAGGACGACGTTTCATGTAAATTTCCTTTTATTTTTCATTTTACCCGTTACACACCAATGTTTGATCGCATCCTTTAATAAACGTTTCGACTTGCAGGTCATAAATGTGTTCACGCTCTATAAATTTAAAACACGCGGTTACAGCCAAAGCATTTTTGGAAGGCAGTATCGTTTTTTTTTTTATACATCGTCGGGATGAATACAAGCATACGGCCCACATGATGGAAATCCGTTATCGTAGCCTATGAACGCTTGCAATACATTAAGTATCATTCGAGCGATGCTACCTCTGTTGCTAACACAGCAACTCCTTAGGAGCTTACTGGTGACCACAGTCACACACAGGTATACAATAAACCCTTTAGAGAGTTGTTATTTGGTTGCGGTTTACTTTGTTATTTGAAGACACGTATATTGATACACGTCTGGGGTGTTTTTAAGAGAGGTTGAGTGCATCAAAGCAGCCCGTCTGGGAAGTACCGCCTCATGGAAAACCGTAGCCAAATAACTTCCTGAAGTGTTGTTGCAGTCATGTGTATGAGTGATTGTCAACAGTAAGCTCCTAAGGAGCTGATGTGTTAGCAGTAGATGTGTTGTATAGCGCGAGTGATACTTAATGTTGACATGCGCTCTTGGGCTACGGTAACAGCTATGTATCAGGTGATCCGTATATTCGTATACCTTCCGATTATGTATACAAAAAAATTTAATAGCATTTTCGCTGTAGAGATACAGATACAGAGTTCAAGAAATATAGAGATATTCAGTGTCGTCAGAAGAAACTAGTGAAACAAATTATGCTATATGGAATTTTGGCCCTAAGACATATAAGTAAGGCCCTAAGACATCAAGTTTGCCCACACCCTATCAAATTTGGTCATGATGTGTTAGTTGGAAGCCACCTAGTGAAAGTGAAGTGGAAGGAAGTCCAGGTTAAAGGCACGATTCCAACACTAAAAATAGCATTAATGTTTTTCACATCAAAGCTAGTGAACATATCTCGAAAGTGGGCAGGAATGCTTTGAACGTTACTATGAATAACACTGAAATTTTTGGGCATATAAGCGAGTTTACCGTGTAGAATTTTGTTAGGAGGATTTAGCAAACTGCAAACACTATCACCAGAAGAAGTTGGAAAGAAGACTGTTATGTTCGTTCATATCTAACTATGCGCACATATTCACGTATCTATTTAATAAAAATCAATTAGAAATGCACTACAAGTAAATAATTTTGACGAGCTCAGTGGCTCAGTCGTGAATGACGCGACTTTGACACCAACGCTCGTGTGTTCGGTTCCCACACATGGCAAACATTTGTATGCATGAACATGTGTGTTTGTCTTGGTCTGGATGTGTTAAGAGAGGTAGGGCGCATCAAAGCATATCCCGTCGCCAGTCTGGGGAAGTACCTCCACCTCACAGAAAACCGCAGCCAAATAACAACTCCCTAGACTCCTAGAGGGTTGTTGTGCTCCTGCATGTGAGCGAGATCACCAGTAAGCTCCCAAGGAGCTGCTGTGTAAGCAGCAGAGGAGGCATCGCGTGCGTGATACTTAATATATCGCAAGCGTAACTAAAATTCATTCACCTATAAGAAGTCAAACATAACTACATATAAAAATATATTTTATTTATACAAAAGCTTGAAATTTAATATTAGATTAACAAAATTTAAATGGACCATGAGCAATCTCACAAGTGGGTACGGTACAACAAACGCAATAATTCATGAACCGAGAAAATACAACACAAAAAATATATTGCTAATGAGAACATTGATTTTACAATTTTGTCAGAATAGCTTATTATTTTAAACAAGTTATTCTTGTATATGTATATATATAGGTATATAATCCTATATATCTCAGAAATAGTTCTAACGATTTCGATGTATTTAGATAAGGTTTTGCTTCTAAAGTTTATCTACGTAAGAGTCCTTTTTTTGAAATAAAAACAGTGATTTTACAAAAAACAAAAGAAACGCCGAATGAAGCTCCGTTGCTCAGGTACTGTGAAATTATCTTAACAAATAAACAAGCTACAGATTACAAAAGTCTTTGTGGCCCTGAATTCTCGTGATACAGAAAAAACAAACTCTTTCTGTTAACACCCATATGCCAGTTGACATTTCTTTTTCTTCAGCATAACCAGATTATGTATGTGTTTTCTCGTTAACAAAGTAGGAGTTTAGGTCAGCATCGCTTTGTACGAGTATTTTTCTATATCACGGTTATTTGGAATGTAATAAGAAGCAAATAACGCATTATTAACCATAATTGAAATTTTCGAGTATTCTCAAATACACACGAATTAGTTGTCAACTAGTAAAATTACTCTTCAAATGGGGACTGAGCATCAAACTTAAGCCCGATAAAATTTTCAGCTCACCTTATTCGGACCAGTAAATTTTTGTAGTTTAAAAATATTAAATATTTACTTACGGAAGCGAGAGCTGGGTAAGATAGAGAGAACATAAAAGCAGGACAGACACGGTCGAAATGCAAGCGTTACGCAAAATTTGTGGCGTAACGCTTGTAGACCGTACTAGCAATGATGATGTTGGAAACAGTTGGTCTAATAGAGAGTGTCGGTGTTAAAATAAGTAGAAGCATGAACGGACGGACGGTGTTAAAATAAGCATCGGACATGTAGAAAGAATGCAGAAAGAAAGATTTACGAAATAGATAATTTTGTACAATGCGAAAGTAGAAAAATGTAGGAGCGGAGGAATGTCAAGACTTGACCATGACCAAATTGATCGTGTTTTATTAGAAGGTGATATCAGGAGCCTTAGAAACCGGCGAGCGGATATGAGAAGAGCAATAAATGCTAAAGAAGCGAGCGAGGTTTATGAGGATCGAGCCATGTGGCGCTTGGTTCTCTCTGACTGCTCAGCAAGGGATTCAGTGTGAAGTAGAGTAAGATAGATAGAAAAATAAAAAACTTTACTCTCTTAAAATGGGAAGTCTTTGCAACTTGCTAATAGGCAAAATCTCACTGTACGTAGCAGGGTGGAAATAATTCTTTATTATATTTAGAACCAAACTTTTGCGGCACGCCTCCGATTGGTCAGTGAGTTTCTGGGGCAAGAGGTCGAAATTATATCGATATCTAATTGGCGATACCACGATTCAGATACCCATATCTGCTTTTCTACCACACAAGTGATGTAAAAATATATAGAACTTAATTTTTGATAAGATAATAATAATATATATATTTTTTAATAATAATGATTTATTCACCAATACATGTTACATCCAATCAGTTAATTTCACCTAATTTACATTTGTAGTTTTATGGGCTCCGATTCTCAAACTAGGTCTGACCTGTATCTTGAGAATCGGAAGTCCTGCTCATCTAGCTAAATATAACATATTTCAGTATACCTACACACAGCCCGTTGCCCATTTGTAATATAATCACGAAGATGTACTTGAACTATTTTGAACTTGACTTTGTCAATGCGTCTATGCCTGCTTACTATACCCGGTTAGGTACTGTTTGTGAGAATCTATTTCAAATATTATTGAAAGAAAAAATATAGACACGTAAAAAGCCATGAGAAATAAATACAGCGACCGTTTCAATAACGTACAAAATTCTCATTCAGTCGAATACATTTCAGGCCGAAACCTCGAATATTCTAGTTTTAGTCTGCATCGACCACGGGCTCTCAGCCTTATTCACATAAATGTTTGTAAGCTAAAATACATTTGCGCATTTAATCTATATACGTATAGATGATATTGGAACACGGTTGTGTGTACATCTAATATTTTTTCATTACGCATTTTGGGGTAAGTTATTGTAATAGCCTCGAAAATTATTATTTTAGTACACAAGCCATGAATATAAAAGAAGCGAGGGTGATGTGTAAGGATCGATTAATGTCGCGTTTGCCAACCCCGCAAGGGACTTGGGGTGAAAATGTAAAAATAAATGGACAGTATACCTATAGACCTCAGTCGTTAGATACTCTGAACCGAAGTGCAAAAGAATTTAAACAAAACTTTGCTTCAGGATTGATCGTTTCATGGACTATGTATAAATTTAATTAGTATTAGGTAATTAAATGGAAACTTATAACAATTTTCAAATATCAAACACAAAAACACTTTTTTTTTAATTTAGCAATGTTGATCTTTTTATTAAAGCGTTTGGGCCACGGTAATGAAGCGCTGAAACACAAATTTCTTTGTAACTTTGATACAAAGGCGGGACAAAAGGTCACAAGTTACAATATTGTTAATGGAAAAAGTAAATGAAAATGTATATTTTATGTTTATAACAGATATGGACTATCAATCTCCGTTTGAGCCATAGTAAATCTGACTTTTTAGAGGGCACCTTCTTACCGTGAAAGTCAGCCTGTGAATGTTCTTTGAACAAAAAAATAATATAAAATATTTCTGCAGTGTGTATATCTGCCAAATTCGTCATAAAATATCTTACCGCGTATATGATAGCTAGAGTTTATATTATAATTGGCAATTTATGAACACTATAGTGCCTATATAGTACTGTTACTACAGTTTACTGATATTATAGTATAACCAGTACTATTCTTTACTTACTTGTTTAATTGGTTTAGAGTCAATGTGTCTTTGCTTCCAATATGAGATCCGTCCATTTCTTCCAATCCTGTAAAATTTCTCCCCATTTAGAATATTAAAGTTTTTGGATCTGTGTCTCGTTTTTATCACATAAGTGATACCCGGTACCCTCTTCATTGCCCGATGAATTATTTTTCCGTGAATAATTCTTCGATTTCAGCATTCTATTGAAATCTATGAATCCGCGAATTCTATGGTTTCATACGGTTTCTGCCCTGAGGCCGAGACTCATATGGATGTTAGATATTTACGCATGAATAACTATAATCACTGCTAGTATTGATTTACTGTTTTCACCCACGCCTCCGCGAATTCTGTTACTTTGATAATAATAAGCATAGGTGCTTCTTCATGTTCTAAGCACTTACTTTGCCAAATCGAATTAAATTCTGAGGTCTCTTCGTGAAATAATAACAATGTATACATAACTATATCAATATTATAGTAGTAGTATAATATTAGTGTAGACAGCCTCTACACAAACTATTTCTCCACTCACTCCGACGACTGCATTTTTTTCTACCGTTGGAAACTAAGATCTTGTTGGCTAATTCCCTTCTCCTTCCTTTGCTAGATTATGGTAATGTCGCTTATCTGGACCCTTCTGAGGAATTGTTGGATAAGTTGGAAAGACTACAGAACCTTTGTATTCACTTCGTCTTTGGACTGCGCAAATACGATAATGTCTCGGAGTGCCGCAAACGTCTCAATAGGTTAACGATCCCGTAGAGACCGTAGGAAGATATACATTCTCACCTTACTTTTTAATGTTTTATTAAATCCATCTGCACCTTCCTACCTAAAAGAGACAATTCATCTTCGTGATGTGGACAATCGGTTGCGCTGCTTTTCCGAGTCAGAATACCAATTCGTAAACACAGTCTTTTTCTGTAAAATCTGTTAGTCTATGGAATGCACTTCCTCTAGAGGTTAGACTTGCTTTTATGATATTGTTGTAGTCAATTAGTATACGTTTTTTCTCTCGCCCATTTATGTTATTCTGACAATAGTTCTGGGTTGGCTGGAAGAGATCCCTTTCAGGGATAAGTCCGCCTTTGCAACATAAAATTTATTTCACTGTAATATGTATATATATATATATATATATTTAATTTATTGTACAATAAAGATATTACAACAACAACAACTATTTACGACACAAAATTATTTTATAGATAGAGTGTAAGAAGATTTTAATTATTATAGTCCGAGATAGGTTTTGCTTAAAAAAAATATTAGTAAACGTAAACAGTGTCCCAATTCAGTGAGATGATTAAATATAAGAGATTAAAGGTCACATTAAAAATTAACATTATTTATTAAAAAGATATAGCTTCGATCAATTAAAGATCTAGATTATTGGTAATACGTATTTGAAGTGTTCGGGTGACGTGATGTGAACATGAGTGTATGCAAGTGTGTATTGTATAAAGCTAAAATGCAATGATAGTAGATATCTTCAAGTGCCTACTAAATAAGTATATCATTATGTATATATTTCATCCTTACAAAACTGGCAATGTATGGTTAATAAAATCGATGGATGTTAAACGGCCCGCCCTACCGACAAATTCGTCACGACGTTACGCTGTTTCAAAACTCCGTGACCGGAGTAAATTCATACGTTACAACGAATTTAACGCCCGAGCGAAACATGACCCTCAAGCGTATGCGAAGAAACATATCATTGAGTAGCATTGTAAAACAATTTCTTCTAAAATTTACGTTTAGAATTAAAAATAATCTAAGAGCTGCAGGGAAATATCAGCGCGCAGCTTTCACCAAACCAGGCTTTATTTAATATCTCGGTGAGCCAGAGAGAGCAAATCCTCTGTTATCTAGCCGCCTCGTCTACTCTGATACCAGTTTAGGGGGATTTGTGTTGAACCTAAGAACGGATAAAACATTTAGCCAGTGTTTCATTGATAATGTGACAAAATGACACCTTAATATTTAGTTTTAAACCTTTATCTATTGTGTGTAAAGTTTTATGTGTTACTGGGGGACAAATGTCTAGCGAAATGTGACAAGACCAATCGCCCAGAAAAGGTATTAAATATTAGGTAACAATTAGAAATTATTAACCATACAGAATCTAAATTTACTCTTACGAGTATGAACAAACAGACAGCAATTCCCCTGTACTTATATCTATTCACTCACCTCATCCACCCCCTACCTCAGTTCAATATAAGGGACGTCACTACGACGGGTTTGTCACTTATAGCTCGTAGCTTCTAGCATGTTATTCTAACGATTAACATCTACAGTCCTGAGAATACCTCATGGAGAAGTGAAATACTTGAAGCAGCGACGAGCAGGGCAGTCATGCACAGCAACGGTGGTGGGTGCATGCGGTTTCTGTTCCAGATGGCGGGCAATCGCCTAGGACGACCGCAACAGCCGAGGCAGAGACTATCGGAGCAGACACAGCAGTGATAAATCAGAATAGCAGATTTTATGATTACTCGAGCAACGGAGGAATGAACAGTAAAAGAGACAAAAAAATTGAGGGACAATTGAAAACTGTCTCATACATTACTTCCATAAATATATTCAATGTACAAACACTTTAGTTGCAGTCTGATAATAGTGTAGATGTACAAATTAATAAATAGTATTGAAGTTAAAATTTCGAAAAGTTAGTACTGGAACCCTATTGGAAAGATCTGCAGTAACGAAATTGCGAAAAAATCGGTTTTGCTACAGTGAAGAGATTTGAGCAGTGAGATAATTAAAATGAAACGTTCAAAAACGTAGCATTCTTAAAAAAGCGCAGTTTTCAATTACTGCAGTAGATGAATAAAGGTTTAGGAGAGGTTTTTCCATGAAGGAAATAACCAAGCAAAAGGGGGTGAGACATTTATGCGCTAAAACATTACGTTTTGGCGAGTTTTAAACGTTGAGGCCAGTTATCAATAGAAGCACGCACTCTTTCCATGGGAAAATTCTTCACTACCAATCGTACGGATTGTTTTAGGGACTCCAAATTATCATGGCGTTTAGAGCAAGCCGTACTCTCTAAAACTGACCATAAATCATAATCCAGCGGATTAAGATCGGGACTAGACGACGGCCAGTCTTTAGCTCTGATGAAGTCCGAAACATTCGTTTCCAACCAAGACTGCGTAGACCAAGCTTTATGACTCGGCGCCGAGTGTTGCTGGAAGGACCATTCTTGGTTATTGAACATGGTGTTGTTAAGGGGCTTCACTACCTTCTCAATAATGGTATCTTGTACACTTGTGCCGATGTTTTGATACCAATTTCATAGTATGGTTCAGTCACTCCTTCATAGCTAATACCCCACCAAACCATCACTAAAGTCGGATAGTGCACACGTTGCACTCTGTCGACTAATTGGTAAGCTTGTTTAGAGCTTTGAGCATAATTACGGTCATTTTGTTTGTTAAAATGTTGCTTAATTGTAAAAATTGTCTCATACGTAACCAAAACTTTTCTGTGACCTCCCTCTGCGTACCGCTTCAGTAGTTGTTTCGATTTTACCATCCTATTCTTTTTTAAATTATCAGTTAAGAAATTACCAGTACGTCTCTTATAGGCTGCAAGTCCTAAGTCATGTTTTAAAATCCGCGACATGGTTCTAGGTGCTATCTTCATCTCCCGAGATAAAATATTTTGCTTTCGGACAGGATTTCGTCGAATTCTTTTCCTTATTGCTTTGACCACCTTTTTCGTACGAACACTACGTGGACGGCCAGATCTTTTTCTGTCACAAACAGAGGAGGTCTCATTATACCTATTAATAGCCCGGTACACAAACATTTTACTAATACCAAGCGTATGGAGAGTTTTAAAAATTGCATTTGACTCGATATCTTCTTTGTGTAATGCAATCACAGCGATTCGGTTCTCTTTATCATCCCGCTCCATTTTAATATCGCAAAATATTGTACAATGTATTGGCGTCAAAATGAGAAAACTCTATGAACAATCATATCAAAATGTCAGATTCCAAATTCAAATGTAATATTTGTTTATTTTTAATTGTAACAGTATTTATGGCCAGACTAAGTACTAGGGGCACACTAAAAGTTTTGCACTTCTAGCTAATCGGAACTATTTGAATTTCGAATGTTATACTTTTTGAAACGTTGCAACCTACTTAGTAATAAAAAAAAACAATTGGCGGGAAATCATTTGTCAATGGTTTTTTATCACACATCAAAGTTCTACGTACGCAACGAAAATGGAATTGAGAGATGCACCTTCTTTGAGCAACGTGAGGCGACGGTTTGCTGAATTTGAAAGAGGTCGAGTTTTTTTACATGACGAATTTCGTGAAGGGCGGCCTTCAACTGCCGTCAACGGAAATAATGTGGCTACTGTTAAGCGGCTAATTGAAGAAAACCCGCGGATTACATATGAGACAATTCGAGAACTATTGGGGATTGGTATGAGGCAAATTCAGAAAATTTTACACGAAGAATTGGAAGTTCGGAAACTTTGTTGTCGTTGGATCCCTCGTGAACTGACAGCGGAGCAGAAGCGGGCTCGCGTGGAATGGTGCTCACAGATGCTACTGAAGTACGACCACGGACATTGTAATGCTGTTTATGACATTGTCACAGGAGACGAAACGTAGATTTATTGTTTTGAACCCGAAAAAAAAACAGTAATCTCACAAGATTACTGTTTTTTTGGGTGGTTTTTATGGGTGTTTGAAAATCAGAACAGGCCAACAAAAGTGAGGCAGGCGAGAAACGTTGGTAAAAAAATGATCGCGTTTTTTTTTCTCAGCTACGGGTCCCATCTGCACAATTCCACTTGAAGATCAAGAATGTTAATGCCGAGTGGTATTCTACCATTTGTTTACCCAGGGTGTTAGAAAAAGTTCGCGAAAGACGACCAAAAAGCCGCGTTGTCCTACATCATGACAACGCTTCTTCACACACGGCCGACAAAACAAAGTCATTTTTAACTTCCGAAAAAGTACAACTCGTTACCAATCCTGCACATAGCCCCGACCTAGCACCCTATGATTTCTGTATTTTCTCCAAAATCAAAGATTTGATGAGAGGTTTCACTTTTACCAACTCCGAAGAGGCAGTGATAGCGTTCAATCAGCACGTAGAAAACATGCCTTCAGATCTGTGGTCCTCCTGTTTTAAAAAATGGTTCGATCGCATGAAATAATGTTTAAAATGTAAAGGAGAGTATTTTGAAAAGCAATAAACATAATATTTTGGTTATAACATGTTGTGTTTTTAAGTTACGCAAAACTTATAGTGTGACCTACGTATATAGTGCAGTCCTGCATCTAGCTGTTAATAAAAGTTAAAACACCAGCAGTGTGATGGTCGCCTAGAGCTAGACTACAGCACTTAGGCCTTTTTTGGAAACCCATTGTCGTTTCGAATGATGAGCCGCGATAATTTGATTGCAGAATTTGTTTCGAATGTACTCGTAGAATTTGAACGTTTCTTTGAAGTAATTCTACTGCTTATATATCTTTACTACGCTGTTACTGTAAACACCTCGACCCTTTTTCATTACCTTGGGAGCAGTAAGCGTGAAGTTATAAATAAATAATGGTCGGGCCGCACCACGTATTCTTTGATGTGGCCGATCCCTATTAGATAATAGTTTCTGGCAAATTTATGCGGTAATATATATGAAATTATACAGGACTATTTGACTAAAAATATATACTTACCAGACAGATAATTTCTGTTAATTTATTTAACACGTGCATTATATTACAAGGTTTTTAAAACTGGAGATTTTTAACCTATTTTTAAGTTATTTTAGTCCTTAAAACCGGCGAGTGTGCATGAAAAGAGTTATGAAGGTTAAAGAAGCGAGTGAAATGTGTAAGGACCGCGTCTCATGGCGCTCGGTTCTCTTTGCCGACCCCGCAAGGGATTTAGCATGAAGTTATGTATACTTTTCTGTGTAAGTATGTATATATTTCTAAAGACAGAAAAGAAACATGTAATTTGCCTCTGGGTTGTAGAGGCCTGGCGGTAATCGCTCTATGTATAAATCTGTATCTTCACAAAATCTTCAGGCTTAGTTAGGCTTATGAGTTATGACTAATAGAAAAATAATAATAAATAAATAAATAAATATTGTCGGACAAATTACACAGCGCCACCTAGCCCCAAAGTAAGTGAAGCTTGTGTTATGGGTACCAGACAACTGATAAACATACGTAAATATTTTTTTTTGTAAATACATACTTATTATACATAGAAACTACCCAGACAAAGACAAACAGACATGTTCATGCACACAAATGTTTGTACTATGTGGGAATTGAACCCACGAGCGTTGGTGTCAAAGTAGCGTAACAGCGGGTTTCACCATTGCGCTCGTCATAATGACATATTTGTTTTTGTTTCTTAGTTAGAGAGAAATAAAATTGTAAATTGCTTGCTACCTAATACTGTAATTAAATTAGCGAGATGTATCACTATTGCATTACTCGCTTTGTACATAATGTAAATATTCCTTTTCAGGTTTGCTATTTTAGGACTTGATGAAACCTAAAAGGTTTCGAGTAGGCGCCGACGACCCGTCGACGTACGACCCAAATATTTGTTTATGCTCATTATAATTGACTTGTTCATATTACATAGAATTATTTAAAATTTATATTAATTTTCGTTTATTTAGGACCACAGTAACATGAATTTCATGAAGGTTTTGTGGGATTGCATTTTCATTCAAAATACATATATTCTCTTGTAGAATTTCATTGGCTTATATTATGAATATTTCATAATCAATAAGTATTCTTACTACCTGCATTTCTTTATACAATGTCGAGAGATATGCAAACATGCGCCCTTCTGATGTAAAGTGTTTACCGTAGTCAATGAACGCGCGCAATACATTACGTATCGCTGGCGCGATGCCACCTCTGTTGCTAACATTACAACTCCTCAGGCGCTTACTGGTAACCTCACTCACTCGCAGGAATACAACAACCCTCCAGAATTTGTAATTGCGCTGCGGTTTTCTGTGGAAGTACAGAACTACTGTTAATCCTCAGACAATACTGCTTTGATGCACTCTACATTTCTTAAAAAAATACCCTGCCCAAGACAAACAGACATGTTAATGCACACAAATGTTTGTCCTGTATGTGAGTCGAACCCACGAGCTTTGATGTCAAAGTAGCATTACTAACCACTACGTCTCCGATCGGATTTCGGATGGTTTTTTTTCGTCGAGGCTGAATTCGGAAATTAGGTTAATCCGTTCCGCCATATGCAAATTGTTAAAAGCGACGGGTCAGGTAAAGTAGGCACTGGGTAATAGTAGTGATGAATATGTAGATATATGAATCCTCAATGAATATATACTTCAGATAGAAGAGCTACATCCTGTCTTCAATTTTAAAGTATACTTAATTGTATTGAATCAGGCTGCGGTACTGTGTTCCACTGCTGAATGTAATTGAATCGGAAAATAATGCACTCTGCGTGCGTGGTGCTTCCTAGCAAGTAACAAACAAGGCTCTAGCGGAAGAGAGGGAGGGCGCATCAAAGCAGCCGTAATATATTATTTCAGACTTTGTATTATTTTATCTATCTATCTATAACTTCACGCCAAATTCCTTGCGGGGTAAGCAGAAGGAACCGAGAGCCACGTGCTTCGATTCCTACACACCTCACTCTCTTCTTTAACATTCATCGATCTTCTCATGCTCGCTCGTCGGTTTCTAAGGCTCCTAACATCACCTTGAATTTGGTCACAGTAGATAAGTCTTGGCCTTCCTCGGCTCCTACATCCTTCCACTTTTGCGTTGTATATCTTTTTCGTCGCTTCGTCATTCTTTCATCTTGTATTCCTTCTACATATCCGAACCAACGGAGCATGCCTCTTCTTATTTTAATACCGACGCTCTCTTTTAAACAAACTCTGTTTTTAATATCATCATTATGTATTATTTTAGTGGTTACTTTAATTAGAAAAGATGTCAACTGTGTATTTTATAAGCCTGATAATTCTTAAAATTATTTAACTTTCAAGATTATTACAAGCTACAAATTTGACTATGTTCGATTTAAGTGTTCTGAGCAAATTTCATTATTTTGTTAGTATAAAATACAGAAGCATTTTATACAAGAAGTATTTTTAAGTACGAGGCGTATTACCTAGCAATCACGTAACAAAACGCCCTTGTTCCCTTTAGAAAAAAATATAAAATGCTTCGTGGTGTTCCTAGTATTTGTATTACAATCAAATGATTGTTTGTCCTGTTTTCACCAATACCAAATATTGTATCTATATACTTTCCATATTTCATTCTTTTAATTTAATGAGCTACATAAAAAGGGAGGTATTTTAACGTATTTTATATTCTAAAATCAAAGTTACGTAATGCAACACCAATGACATATATATAATGAATAGCACCCATGCAACACCTAGTCCTTGTACAATGCCGTATAAGGTAAGGGAAACTCGTCTTGTCGGCTTTGAATTCAAATTGTACCGTTGAATAAAACATACTAGTACCATGTGTACAGTGCTTTTGTTCTCAGAGAACAAGCAAAATGTAAGTTAACTCCTTCCGATTGAAAAGATACCAACGTCAATGCTTTGCGACGAGTGTGTATATAAACAAAATGCATTTGTTTTTATATAAATAAGATAGAAACTCTGTCTGCATATAGCATTTACACTGCTAATTCCTTGAACTGATTATTATTAAATTTAAAGAGGTAATCTGAACCTAAATAGGCTGTTTATTAATGCGGTAACAGAAATTATTTAACGTCGCGGGTAAATACAAAATAGCAGTTTATTAAAAAAAGTATTTATTGGTATTTTTTTTTGTTATTAGCTTGCGAGATAAAAAGATCTAAACCTTAGTAGGCAGAGAGAACCGAGCGCCATAAGACACGGCCATTACACACATCGTTCGATTCTAGTTATCATGCACGTTCGCCGGTTCCTAGAACTCCTGATAAAACACGATTTTGGTCTTGGTAAAGTTTTGGTCTTTTTTGAAGTTTTGGTTTTTTCTTTCCTACACTTTCTCATTGTACTCGTATATCTGTTTCGTCATTTCTTATCTTAACACCGACATTCTCTTTCAGACCAACTCACTTTCTTTCATTAGCATTGTGAAAGCGGTTAACAAGCATTACGTCACAAATTTTGGGCAATGCTCGCTCCTCACCACATTTATTCTACTTTTATGCTCTCGCCGCCATATCCAGCTTTTACTTCAATAAGTCAGCGTTGGGATTGGCACCGCGTTGTGCACAGCGAGCTGTGTCTTCTGAATTTTAGCTGCCTAAGAGTTTAGCCAATGCACTCACACACTGTTCCCTGAACTCACGCTTCTCGCCACATCATCGGCGTACCTTCCGTCCCTACTAAAAGCGGTTGCTAGGTATACAATCTCATCCACTTGTACCAACGCTACATCATGAACCGTAATCCTCGTATTTGCTTTGATTACCAATAATGTACACATACCGAAGATATCTCTAGATGATATTAATGCTGCTATTAGGCGACTGAAGTCAAGAAGTGCTGTCGGACCTGATAATTTTCCCGCATTTATTCTAAAGGCGTGTAGGGTATATTTAGTTCTTCCTATCTTTATCACTGGTGCTCTGAGTCACAGTCTCTCATATTCTTCAACTTGTCACAACCACTATATTATATTAATGTATACTTAGATTATGGAGAAAATAAAGATTATTATTATTATCTATCATAACTTTAATTTAGATCTTTCAACTGGAAAATATCCAACCCGTTTTAAGCTCACTAGACTAGGTTTACTAAGACGAAGATTAGGTTTCATAATTCTTTGTGCACGTGATTTCAAATTAATTTACAATGCGCTCGTGAGAACTAAACTTGAAACTGCAAGCATCGTGTCGAATCCTAGACTTCCTATGCATTGCGTCGTGAAAAAGCATAAAAAGCTTTTTTAAGGTTCCTATATACTCGTAGGTAATGTTTTGGATATTATCTCTTTTTATTTCCGACAAATTTCTTATTAGACACTCTAGGATTTAACTCACTTGAGGTGAGGCGTAATTACAATACCTAGTCTTGCCATAAATACTGAAACAAAGAAAAAAAATATTTTCTATTGCAAATAACATTTATTACTTTTACAGTATGTTAGTTTATTACATAAATATAAAACAATTTAAAATATAAAAAGCTTATTCGAAGTGATCTCCATTGGCTACCATACAGTCCTTTAAACGTTGAGGCCTTTGAGGTTGATCAATAGAAGCACGCACTCTTTCCATGGAAAAATTCTTCACTGCCAATCGTACGAATTGTTTTAGGGACTTTAAATTATCATGGCGTTTAGAGCAAGCCGTACTCTCTAAATCTGACTATAAATCATAATCCAGTGGATTAAGTTCGGGACTAGACGGCCACTCTTCAGGTCTGATGAAGTCCGAAACCTTCGTTTCTAACCAAGACTGCGTAGACCGAGCTTTATGACCCGGCGCCGAGTCTTACTGGAAGGACCATTCTTGGTTATTGAACATGGTGATAACTCAAGAATGGTATCTTGATACACTTGTGCCGATGTTTTGATACCTTTTTCACAAAAGTATGGCTCAGTCACTCCTTCATAGCTAATACCTCACCAAACCATCACTGAAGTCGGATAGTGCCCACGTTGCACTCTGTCGACTAATTGGGAAGCTACCTTAGAGCTTTGAGCATAAATACGGTCATTTTGTTTGTTAAAATGTTGCTCAATTGTAAAAATTTTCTCATCCGTAAATAATTTTTTTCTGTGACTTCCCTTTGCGTACCGCTTCAGTAGTTGTTTCGATTTTACCGCCCTATTCTTTTTTAAATTATCAGTTAAGAAATGACCAGTACGTCTCTTATAGGCTGCAAGTCCTAAGTCATCTTTTAAAATACGCGACATGGTTCTAGGTGCTATCTTCATCTCCCGAGATAAAATCTTATGCTTTCGGACAGGATTTCTTCGAATTCTTTCCCTTACTGCTTTGACCACCTTTTTCGTACGAACACTACGTGGACGGCCAGATCTTTTTCTGTCACAAACAGATGAGGTCTCATTGTACCTATTAATAGTACACAAACATTTTACTAATACCAAGCGTATGGAGAGTTTTAAAAATTGCATTTGGCTCCATACCTACTTTGTGTAATGCAATCACAGCGATTCGGTTCTCTTTGTGACCCCACTCCATTTTAATAACGCAAAATATTGTACAATGTATTGGCGCCAAAATGAGAAAACTCAATGAACAATTATATATAAATGACATATTCCAAATTCAAATGTAATATTTTGTTTATTTTTAATTGTAACAGTATTTATGGCCAGACTAAGTATACTTACAACTACATGTAACATAATGAGAGGAGAAAAATACTATCCTGAACTTGCGGCTCCTTTGGTAAAGCTTTTGGTTCCACCTGTGCCCAATCACTGCTTGAGGCCTCGCGTTTCAGTTCTACAAGCCCCACCTAGGACTTGGACAGTATCCCACTCAAAGACGCCTCTTGTACGTGCAATAAGTATTTTCAATGATCTTCTGTCATCAACACCCGACTGTGATCTGTTTGCGATGAGATGGATGAATATGAATTATGAATGCCTTAGACATTGTGAGAGGATGGATAGTAGTTAACTAAGACATAATTAATTGTTATTGAATTAATGAACTATTGTCATTTAATTATGAAACGTAGTTTGAAATTTATAGCAGAATAGTTTGTTACTGCAATGCTGTAAATTTTGATTTGCAATAAATAAATAAATAATTACCTCTCTTTCAAATATCGTATTTTAGTTTAGTTTATGTAGTCTAAACCAAAGATTAATTATGACAAAATTTGCTTCTGCTGTGTTGAGTAGAGTATGCAAAATTATATTATTACACATTATTACATTACGTTATATACAACTAAGTAGTTAATAAAATCAGCCTTAATTTTATTTACTACAAAGTTAATGTAGCGGTAGCGGGTTTTAAATATCGGTCTGCCTTCGGTTCTGTATCGAGAGCATCCAGTATCCTGTAAAACCTGTTCATGTTGCTCAGTAACAGACTTTTATTGTCAATGTACCTGTCTGAACTTTCAATTAACAAACTTCCTAGATTGTTTTTTTTAATTAGAATATATATTTTTTATACAACTAGATTGGCAAACAAGCATGCGGCCCGCATTAGTTGGTAAGCGGTCACCGCAGCCTGTTGATGCTCACAACACCACGGGGATGTTACTCGTGCGCTGCCAATCTTGTGACATAAGGTTGTTTTCTCACAGTACCCAGTAATTTCTCTCATATCTCACCCTTCAAACCGAAACACAGCTAATAAGGTACTGTACTGTATACAAGGTTATGTTTACTGTAACTTCTTCTTCTTAGCGTTATCTTATTACCTAAACCATTAGGATTGGCGGGGTCCGCTACCTTTTGCCTAAGAAGTTGGCGATGGTGCTGATTTTTACATGGAGCGACTGCCGATAGAGCTCCATAACCCACGGGGAAAACCAGACCTTTCTCAGGTAAGTTCACACGTCTATCGAGCAAAAATATCTTGGACGTGCGGGTTTCTTCTGATGCTTGCATTCACCGCCAATATGGTCAACAGGCCAGTTCCTTATCCACCGGGTTATCACTGCTCTTTATTATCGACATTCCCCAAACATTGCTACAATCATTTTCTTCAGGCTTTTATTCTTAAAAGCAATGGATGAAAGCAGACAAATTACGTACTATTGACGAATGTGATACAAAAGATAAATCTTTATTTTACTATGTGCGGGCATTGTACGGTACATATTTTGATTAACTTAACAGTAGTCGAGTTTAGTTGTTTACTTTTCCATTAACTGTCTAAAATTGTATTAGGGACCCGGGTTTCGTAAATGTTTGTCCAAATATAAAGGGACAACGTTTACCCTTAAATGTGATTATGAGGAATTTCGGCTGTACATAGCTAACGGAAATAAATTTTGATTTGTTGTTATACTCGTAAGACATATTATAACAACAACAATAGATTTCGTATTGTATTTTTATAACTTTTTTATTGTAATTGTACAAAAGATATCTATTTATTTATTTTCTTTACCGTTTTTGTTATTGTACATCGTATTATTTATTGTTCTTTTACATATTTCTTAGAATAGAATAGAATACTCTTTATTGCACCAATAACAAATGCATACAGAACACACGTAAAAAGAAAATAAATGTACAATAGGCGGTCTTATCGCTAAAGCGATCTCTACCAGACAACCATACGACACGAAAAAACAATCATATGTAAAAAGTAAGTAGGTGGCGCATTTATGACAGTACAATTTTCATTTTTATATTCTTAGTGTTTTTCTTAACGTGTTTTATTTCTTGTTTAGTTCTATCTCTCAAATTTAAAAATTGATTGTAAACAAGAATATTTTCTAAATATAGTTGCTTTGAAATTTATGTTAAATATATCTTGAACAGTTATTTACTAAAATTTATGTTTTTATGTCATATTACTTTCATCCACTGATGTCTTAAATTTTTAAAGTTGAATTTATTTATTTACTGGTACATAACGCTTTTTGGATTATTAAACGTACCTATATGCGGCAGCTGGTAACAACATATTTTTAAAGACGTATGGAAATATTCAAATTACATTTGAAAATAATAGGTAAAATATCATACTTACAAGCTGTTATATTCGAAATTATAACTACAAATAAGGGTAGCATAATACTGGTGTGTTTTATGTTCGAAATTTAAACTACGAAACGCTGAAGCAAAGTATTGAGTTATCACATCACAACACTTTGCTGCAGCGTTTCGTTTTTTAGGGTTCCGTAAATTGAACCCTATTGCTGAGGCTCCGCTGTCCGTCCGTCCGTCCGTCTGTCACCAGGCTGTATCTCATGAATGGTGATAGTTAGACAGTTGAAATTTTCACAGATGATGTATTTCTGTTGCCGCTATAACAACAAATACTAAAAAATAGAATAAAATAAATATTTAAGGGGGCTCTCATACAACAAACGTGATTTTTTTGCTCATTTTTGCTCGATATTGATAACGGCAACAGGTAGACGCTTGAAATATTCAAAGAATATTTAGTTATATATTCACTTTAAGAATAAATAATTAAATCAAAATAAACAAACGCGATTTTTTTGCCGTTTTTATAGATAATGGTACGGAACCCTTCGTGCTCGAGTCCGACTCGCACTTGGGCGATTTTTTTTATTCTGATAAGTATTTTTTCAAATATTTCTTTTTGTTATCCTAGGTATAGGTTGTCTTTTTCAAAAGACTAGACTAGGCCCTTTTAGACAACGTTAACATCCTACCTTTTTGTCCTTTAAGAAATCACAGCGAAAAAGAAATAAAAATTGATGTACGTGATAAACCAAGAACACGTGCTGCTGCTATTGATTTAATAAATCCTTTAATCCATTTTTATTCCATCGATATTTTTTTAACAACAAGCAAGATAAATTAATTTGTAATAAGTTTTATGCGACAAATTGTCGGTCTATGGTTAGTTACCATACACGCTGACGAATTCGAAAGTTAGGCTACTTTCGAATGTTAACTGAATTCGCAGCGGAGTAGTTGGCGCGCGTCGCGTTCCAAACTTCATCCCATTCATCTTATAAACTGCTCAGTAATTGTTGACTAATGATCTGCATCCAAAGTTCCTTTCGTCCGTTAGTTTTTTCAGAAACTTTACTATATTAAGACCTCGTTGAATAATGAGACGACTCAATGCTGTTAATTTCTTACATTTTTTATGTTCCCGACTGTAAATTGAGTTCGGTCTAATGATCTTTTCGGACGACAAAGTTGTATTCATTGAAATAGATCGCTGTGTTTTATTTCAGAATATAGTTTCCACAATTTAGCATATTTCAGTTAGGTAGGTGTCTGTTCATGTTTTCGATTTCCTTGTACGAGTTAGAATTATCTAGGCTAGTAATATTTTATAACTCTTTAGTAAGTAAGAAGGATAACAGCACAGTAATTATAATTATGAAATAAAATGTCGTCATTGTTATTTTTTTTTGCAATGTTGCTCTTCTTCCTCTCTCTCTCTCCATCCCATTATAATTACCAATCATATTCAGGAACAACGTTCCTATATGAAATCTATATGTTTGTCTGTGCGTTTGTCTGTGTGTTTGTCTGTCGCTATTTTTCGAATATTCGAATTTTGACTTCAGATTCGGATTCAGCATAAAAAAGTAGAATGTTCAGGAACACCGTTCCTATCTCTTAAGGAACATGGTCAAAATGGCCGAAAATAAAAAAAAATTGAATTGTTATATAATTGACGAGCCAGGTGATCCTCTGGCTATGCAAGCTTACGCATTCTCAATTGGTTTTTTTTTTGTAATGTAAAATATAATAAACGTATACAGATATTAAATAAGTAATATTTCCGCCATATAGTCACAAAGTAAGAAAAGCTTGCGTCATGGCATTTGCAAACTGATAAATATAAATACTTTTTTTTATACAAAGTCGTATGGCATACAAGCATATGGTCCATCTGACGTAAAGCGGTTATCGTGGTCTATGAACGCTTGTATTAAGTGTCACTCGCGCGGTACCTTATCTGCTGCTGAGACAGCACCTCCTTAGGAGCTTACTGGTGACCTCACTCACATGCAAGAACACAACAACCCTCTAGAGAGTTGTTATTTGGCTGCGGTTTTCTGTGAGGTGGAGGTACTTCACCAGACGGGCAGCTTTGATGCGCCCTACCTCTTTTAAAACATTCAGTCCAAGACAAACATTCATGTTCATACACACAAACGATTGTTTTGTGTGGGGATCGAACCCACGAGCGTTGGTGTCAAAATCGCGTCCTTCACGACTGCGCCACCGAGCTCATCAACATATTTTTCTTAAATACATATTTGGCAGAGCTGCGATAGTCAGCGGAGCCACATTACCCTCAAAATTGTCGTTTGGGGTAGACTGATGTCATCCAGCTAGCGTTTAGACGGTAATAGTGAAAAACTCCAAAATCGACACACTAATAGCTAACTTATTGTAGTTTTGTATCCTTTAATTTGAAATTTAAATGTTCGTTGGTGAGGAAGAACGGTCCAAAATCGTTCCAATTAGAAAAAAAAACATATGGGAAAACGTATGGCCGGCCACTCTGCAGTGCAGAATCTGCACTGCACTCCCATCAACAGAAAAAGTAACAGCACTCGTCGCTAGATGTCGTACAGGGTTCCATATATTTAAAAAAAAATAAAAAATAAAATAATTAAATATTTTTTAAATACATTGAACAGCTCGAATGAAGACAAATATTTATTTTGCGCGGGAATAGAAAGCACGATCTTTCGTGTTAAAATAGGCACTGATAACCATTTTACCACTCACGGAGTTTGCATAATAAATGTATCAATGAAGTTAATTATGTATATTGGAGGGAGAAAATAGGGGGTTATGTAACCATCTGTTCTAATTTACTTGGCTAACCGATATTGAAATTACTTAATTTGTATTCAAGTGAAATTTATGTGTTTTAATTCGGGGAATATTTTAAAACATTCTTTAAAAACAAACTTCTAGGCAACTTTAAGTAGTAGTACTGATAAACCTGAAGTTTTGAGTAGATTAGTACAGTTTGTATGAAAATATTCTTAATTTTTACACTACTATAGGTGGCATTCTGGCTTATGACTCTTGTGATTTATAGTACTTATAGTCAATAGATTTTTAGAATACGAGGTGTATCGTTCCTCCGCTGCTATCCCTAACTGTAAGCATAACCCTTCCTCAGGTACTTCCTTATGAATTCATTAACTTGCTGGAATGTAATGACTTTCTAGGATATTGTTAATTGGCAGGAGTTCTAAGCAAAGTGGAGTTAATTTTCGACTTGCTCTTAAGTAAATAACTCATCTCACTAACTCTCTTTTGTCCAAACTTGAGTTGCAGTTTTACCACTAAATATGACGAACCACGTTTTCTTTTCCCTTGTTTCTACCTCTACACCTTTTTCTTTCATCCATATAGTATGATCAAATATTACTTCAATTCTGTGGTATCCTGGTGTCTTTATCCATAATGTATGAGTAAACTTACTTCTTTTATAAACCCTCTTATAGGGGATGCCAGCATCTCTCGAGAATGTCTGTAAAATTTCAAATTCTACACAATCAGTTTAAGCTGTGTATCGATTCACTCAGTCTGTACCTACTTAATAATATGTCAACTCTCATACAAAAATATCAGAAAGTAAAAATAAAACCAAAATGACTCAAATAATACACTGGTTTATTATTCGCTGCACTGTTGAAACGCATACATATTTAAAACGGCAATTAGCGAGCTATCCCGTCATTTATACCCGAAGGTAGGTATATGATTGCTGCAAGCCTTTAATCCTTCATTCAATAGTATACCCAATGGAGTCTACATTAATTATTATTCATCGTCACCCCATATAAATTCCCCTGCTGGGACACGGGTCTGCTTTCATCTACCGAAATTCAAAGTTTACTTTGCCAAGCTTTTGTTCCATTGCGGATTAGTTTCATTTGTTATGTATCCCGACAATGTGACAAATTGAAGACAATTTCATGATTTATAATGTTTTTCTAGTTCTTCTCTTAGATAAACCAGAAGTTTTTCATTGAAGATAATATTTACGTCTACACAAATGTTAGTGGTATAAAATTGTAACTGTTGGTAAAATAAAATCTTCTATAATAATAATATCTCTTTTGAATTATTATAATAGAAAAGTTCACAAGGCTAAATGGGGATTGAACTATAAGCTTTATCAGGGTGATGATTTTTTCACGGCATTGCTGAGTAGGTAACTTATGCGGACATAAAAATCTTTCCATTTCTTTTTATATTTTTTGGCTAACTACTACTACAATGTAAGCTCGTATTAAAGTATGCTCTCTGCATATTAACCGCAAATACATTCCAAGTCTCATACTTCTGAGACTTACAGCTTTACCAGTTAGTTACTTTTATGAAAGTTTAGATTAAAAGTTGTAAGTTATAAATTCAAAATTTATGAGAGTACAGCATGAAGGTGTTATTATGTAGAAATATGTCAAAACTACACACATCAAAAGTGTCTAGGGATCAACATATATTTTTGCAATAACTTTTCTCCTGATTGATATTAATTAAAATTTTCTTTAAGGATTCATCAAATAAAGTGTTTTCGTTTGTCTACAGTAACGATAAACCAAGTCACCTTTGCATTAATAAAGAAATTTGCCATTTTCATAATAAAGTGATTTTTGACATTTGAACCACTAACATTAAAGTTCGAAAAAAAGAAGACTGAAACTGACTGAAATAACAGTTTTCTTTAAAATTTTATTGGGTAACTTAAACAATTAATAATCCGTGTTTCTACCGCGAACACTAACAACACAAGAACATCGGTTTGGCATACTCAAAATGAGTTCATCCAAATCACGCTGTGGAATGGCCGCCCATGTGCATTGCAACAACAAAAAAAGGTCTTTGGACACGTTACCGAAGCACTGGTACCGTGGCTGAGCGCCATGGAGGACGGTATCGCTGCACCACACGGAGACAAGACCGATACATTCAAATCACAACTCGAGGAGCTCCAACAATAACCGCCATGATGTTAGCCGTGACGCTTCATCACTCTTCAGGGAACTTAATTAGCGACCAAACAGTCAGAAACCGCTTGCATGAAGTGAACCTTCATTCCCGAAGACCGCTAAGGGTACCATCTATAGCAATGCACAATCGTAGGATTCGATATCAATGGGCTCTTGAACACAGAAATTGGGCAGAAGAACAATGGCGTTTCGTGTGCTTTTCTGATGAGTCTCGTTTTGGTATGAGACCGGATACAAGACGTATACGACAC
Source organism: Pyralis farinalis (assembly GCA_947507595.1). Lineage (NCBI taxonomy): Eukaryota > Metazoa > Arthropoda > Insecta > Lepidoptera > Pyralidae > Pyralis > Pyralis farinalis. The sequence continues at coordinate 27,184,905 of OX382273.1, read as the reverse complement.
TGGAGAACCCCTGGACGCCAACAGCGATTAAAATCCTGCTAGGAAGTCCATCCTTATAGTGGTGGAACCATCATGGTATGGGCGGGTATTTGGATCGGCGGAAGAACTGAGTTGATTTGGATCAGAGGCAACCTCAACGCTCAAATTTATGCTGAGACGATTGTATCAGACGTCATCGTTCCTCTACAAGTGCAAATCGGCCCCTTATTTCAGTTAATGCATGATAATGCACGACCGCACACCGCAAGAGTTGTAAGACAGACTCTCGCCGCAGCTAACATCAATGTCATGCCCTGGCCTGCTCAGTCGCCAGACTTGAACCCGATTGAGCATGCATGGGATATGCTACAGAGAAGAGCTCTGCCGAATATGGAGGGTATCCAGTCGCAAGAAGACCTTTTTTTGTTGTTGCAACGAACATGGGCGGCCATTCCACAGCGTGATTTGGATGAACTCATTTTGAGTATGCCAAACCGATGTTCTTGTGTTGTTAGTGTTCGCGGTAGAAACACGGATTATTAATTGTTTAAGTTACCCAATAAAATTTTAAAGAAAACTGTTATTTCAGTCTTTTTTTCGAACTTTAATGTTAGTGGTTCAAATGTCAAAAATCCCTTTATTATGAAAATGGCAAATTTCTTTATTAATGCAAAGGTGACTTGGTTTATCGTTACTGTAGACAAACGAAAACACTTTATTTGATGAATCCTTAAAGAAAATTTTAATTAATATCAATCAGGAGAAAAGTTATTGCAAAAATATATGTTGATCCCTAGACACTTTTGATGTGTGTATATTAGTATTTGTTTTTAAATATATTATCCTACTACCTCGACTTTTTAATCTGTTTTATAAAAGCCATCGGTTCATCGAGAGGGAAACGTATACAGCCTCCGTTTTATTATTGTTCTTCTCACTCACTATCAGCGGTCTGATATGACCAACAGACGTTTGAGCTTGCTTGAAACACTGAGGGTTTTGTGAACAATTTCGAATTTCCTCAACCTTATTTTGAATTCCATCCCTTAGAAAAACCTCGATTTGTTCACTTATCCTAAAGCCAAAACCCATAGCAGCGGTAAAAGCGGAAAAGCGGCATCGATTCGGAATAGGATTTTTTGTAACATTCGTGATTGTATGCAACCTCTCATATAAAAAGCGGGCGCGATCCGGCGCGGTGCAATCGCTTTCCCGCTTTCCCACCTCTGTGGATTTTAGCTTTTAATCGTTTACAACGTGTGCGAACTATATTATTACACTGCATTACTCAATTTTAATTTTTTATACCCCTTTTAACAACTATTATTTCTCTCATAGACAGTAAAAATTATCAAGTTTAAAAAGAACGTCATCAATTTTATCCCTTTTCGCTTATCAAACTGCGCAGTTCAATATATGAAGAGGGTATAAATATTGACTAGAATTTTGAAAAAAGAACATAGACATTGCTTACCTACTATGTATTATCACTAAAGAACAAGAGATCAGACAAGTGATAGCGGATAAGTGCGTTAAAATATTTAGTTGGAATCAGAGTAAGTAAACCCTGCACAGTCGTTGACGTAGGGCTTATAATTAATAAAAAAAATAAGGCAAGAAATATTCTTAATTGCACCCACTAATGTACTCGTACCTTAACAACGTAACACGACTGCCTTTGCGTTTCGCTCTAATGTTCATTTTTGTACAGCATTTGATAACACAAAGTGTCCACTTAGTTAGAGCAAGTAGCTTTTTGCATGTTATCGACAGTCAATAAGAAACAAGATAACAGAAAGAATTTTCTTTTGTTTTCCTTTATTTGAATATTACGATAAAATTGACAATTTTGAGAAAAGTCTTATAATTATAACAAATAATTATATAATAAGATTATTTTATTTTTTATACAACGTTGGGAGGCATTCAAACATACGGCCCACCTGATGTAAAGCAGAAATTATTTTATTTTCAAGATATAGTCTAACTGTGTACACATAATATTTTTATGACTATATATCACCAAGTCAGACTATGTATTTAGCAGAGATTTTCTGAATAATTTGTATTCGACAAAAATCACTTCCATCCGACTAGGTGGAATTTGTAATATACCGCATTTTTACAGCATCTTTTACAATGGGAAAAATTCGCATAAGTACTTGAGCCAAAAATAGCTTTAAAATTTACTACCCAGTAAATCCTGGTGCAAAGGTTTCAAAGCATATACACCTATTAACACTTCATATCGGTCCGTAAAAACCGATGAATTCTCTGCCGTGGAATTTAATCAAACGTGTACAACGTGCCATAAACTTTAGTGGAGGGACTTTAAAAACGCTGCCAATTTCTTATAAAGTTCCTGCGGTTCTTTGCCCTGTAGATTATTTGAATTTAATGCTTGGTTGAATTTAATATTTTTCCTCTCCGTAGATTAAATTGCTCAATTTGATGAGGGAAGAGGGATGAAATTAATGATATTCTTATATTTAAATATTATGTCTTTTATTGTCCTTAAGCCAATTAATTGCTGTTAAATGGGAGTTTAAATTTTAATATGAAAGCGGCACGTACTTTAATACTAGGAAAATTAAATAATACAAAATAATAATACAGTTCATACATAGTCAATGAGTTCAGCGAGCGATAGTGAGAGCTCAGCTCGGGGTTTTCCTAAGGAATAGAATTCAGAACGTGTAAATTGTGTCCATGGAGGTTTAACATCGTCAACATAGCCCTCAAAGCAAGCCAGTAAGTTAAATGTGAAAACAAATCAGTTAGTCTATCCATACAAGTCTAGTGACGGCAAACGAACCACCACGAACCACGAACGGCATCTCCTCTAGATGGACCGATGAGCATTTCAATGCAAATTGAGCTATTTCCCATCTCTATCTGTGCGTCCTCCGTAGTAAGAAATAATATTTAAAATATCAACCTTAGTTTTAACCTAGTTCTGCATAGTTTAAATTTTCAGGCTGAAAAAGCATACAACCGAGTAGGTCGGCGACGTTCAGGTAGAAATGTATTGCAAGCGTTAACCTTATTAAATGTAGAATTAAATTGTGGTCTTTTTTTTATCTCGAGGACTATTTTAGCATTTACGATAACATTGAGACAAATAAACATTAATATATGATTTATTGTAAAATAACAATATGACATAGCTGTAAATTCATTATCGTATGTTCGTTCTCCTATTGAAATTCAAACACATTATAAAGATTAATATCGAACGAGCGGCTTGAGCTCGTTAGGTAGGAAAACAGAGTCGCATATGTTGAAAAACTTCATGATATGCCTGTTTCCTGCAGCAATAAATACGTAACGCGCGGGAACCCGGGCCTGCAGTGACTAAATACAGGCTGATAATAATGTGGCAAAACGTCATATAATATATAGTGTAATAAACACTGCGCCCTACATTTCTTTTGATAGTTGTCGAGGCACATAAGCTTCCAAGCTCGGCTTTGTAATCAATTGCAGAACCTTTGCCCTTACAAAAGATCGCAGTCAACTAACAAATACCTGGAGGAAGTTTGTGCCTACACAATATATCCAAAACTCAGCATTGTAACTCATTTCGTTTATGAGTTATAGACATGTTACATACTGACAGACCGATATATATATAGATAGCAGAGTGACAACCACAGTATTCCGTTTGCCCTTTAACTACGAAACCCTAAAACATAGCAAGCTTAATCCAAAAATATAGTAACAAACAAAATATTATAATATAAATAGAATAAGGGCCGAGTGAGAATAAAATATTCTTAATATTTTTACTATTTGGTTAATTTATTCGATGTAATAGATTTAATAGTGTTTTTTTTTGTATTCGTAACAAAATCGATGTTGGATGACCCTAACTTCAGAAAACGCTCTATATATCTATGGTAATAATACCTACTGTGACTATTAAGACTTTAATATTAGCAGGCGGAGGCCACGGAAGTTGGAAATTTTGAGAAATGATTCATATGCAAATAAGGATGTGCCAATTTCTGGAAATACTTTCAGATATGCGTTGTATGATTTACTCTAGCTAATAATGTTTATCTTTGGTACTCGATTATAGTACAGGAGGAATTGGAATCAAAACTTTTATACCACTGTCTTAGGTTTTCGCGATTGAAGACTGTCTTCCTGCGACCACGGACGCTGCAAAGCGTTCGAAACGTCAGGTTCAACAAAATACATAAAATACGCGATACTTCCGTTAAAAATTGTTTAATTCAACTTTTATACCACACTAACCGTATCTCATCCCAGTGGAGGGATACGGGTCTCCCTTCAAGCGAAGGGGTTTAGAGCTTACTCCATCACGTTGCTTAGCTGTGGATTGGCAGCGGCTAGTTTTTTCAAGCCTCTCCAAGGCCACTGACTTAGCTCAACGGCGTAATCTATCAATCACAGCCAGTATCGACGGCTTAACTAGCACAAAGCTCCGAAGCACGGAGAAGCTCGAGATCGATGAATCCATCCATAGACAGTCAGTTAGAGTGACGCAAGCAACGATATCATCGAGCGCCGGGGCCATCAATGTTGGAAATTTAGAGACATTATTAATTGAAAATTCATATGTTAATAAGGATGCGCTAATTTCTGCATATACTTTTAGGAACGCGTTGCATGATATTCTCTAGTGAATGATGTTCATCTTTGGTACTCTATTCTGGTACGAGAGGAATTGAAATTATTATTTTTTATGTTGAATTGAAATATATTGAAAATTATGTTGAATATTATTACAATAACGATGACTACTAATAAAGATTTTAATTTCCCCTCTCCACAAACTATTAACTTTGCGAAACTTTGTTCGTTAATTTGTTGAACAAGATATTTCAATTTCATTGACCACGTCTATTCCGGATATTCTTTGAGAGAACTTTTTTAAGATGTTATCTTTGGAAACTTTTGCTTTTATAAAGCTACAAGTGCAACCCGACGCATTATGAATGTTCCGTACTCAACATAAGACTTTGAGCTTTAATTTTTTAGTCCCGTAATTTAAAAGGTAAAAAATTCCTATACAAGTTAATGTGATTTCATTTAATACACATTATACTTAGTCTGGCGATAAATATTGTTACAATTAAAAATAAACAAAATATTACATTTGAATTTGGAATCTGTAATTTTTATATGATTGTTCATTGAGTTTTCTCATTTTGGCGCCAATACATTGTACAATATTTTGCGATATTAAAATGGAGTGGGGTGATAAAGAGAACCGAATCGCTGTGATTGCATTACACAAAGTAGGTATGGAGCCGAATGCAATTTTTAAAACTCTCCATACGCTTGGTTTAGTAAAATGTTTGTGTACCGGGCTAATAATAGTTACAATGAGACCTCCTCTGTTTGTGACAGAAAAAGATCTGGCCGTCCACGTAAACGAAAACGAAAAAGGTGGTCAAAGCAGTAAGGGAAGGAATTCGAAGAAATCCTGTCCGAAAGCAAAAGATTTTATCTCGGGAGATGAAGATAGCACCTAGAACCATGTCGCGTATTGTAAAAGATGACTGCAGCCTGTAAGAGGCGTACTGGTCATTTCTTAACTGATAATTTAAAAAAGAATAGGATGGTAAAATCGAAGCAACTACTGAAGCGGTACGCAAAGGGAGATTACAGAAAAAATTTGTTTACGAATGAGAATTTTTTTACAATTGAGCAACATTTTAACAAACAATATGCTCAAAGCTCTAAGGAAGCTTCCCAATTAGTCGACAGAGTGCAACGTGGGCACTATCCGACTTCAGTGATGGTTTGGTGGGGTATTAGCTATGAAGGAGTGACTGAGCCATACTTTTGTGAAAAAGGTATCAAAACATCGGCACAAGTGTATCAAGATACCATTCTTGAGAAGGTAGTGAAGCCCCTTAACAACACCATGTTCAATAACCAAGAATGGTCCTTCCAGCAAGACTGGGCACCGGGTCATAAAGCTCGGTCTACGCAGTCTTGGATGGAAACGAACGCTTCGGACTTCATCAGAGCTGAAGACTGGGCGTCGTCTAGTCCCGATCTTAATCCGCTGGATTATGATTTATGATCAGTTTTAGAGAGTCAGGCTTGCTCTAAACGCCATGATAATTTGGAGTCCCTAAAACAATCCGTACGATTGGCAGTGAAGAATGGAAAGAGTGCGTGCTTCTATTGATAACTGGCTTCAACGTTTAAAGGACTGTATGGCAGCCAATGGAGACCATTTCGAATAAGCGTTTTATATTTTAAATTGTTTTATATTTATGTATTAAACTAACACACTGTAAAAGTAATAAATGTTATTTGCAATATTATTTTTTTTTGTTTCATTATTTATGGCAAGACTAGGTATATTAACAACATTTTTTTACGACAACTAGTTGGATGCTCTAATCAACCATACGCCGAAATTATACTTTCTTATTAGAAATATATGGCTATAAACAAGTAATCTGATACTAATTGATCTTGTGACCATGCGTCAAGGTGGACAGACGGACACCGAGGCGAAGCCATCAGTGTTATGTGTTTTTTCTTTTATAATATTTAAGTAACTATGCTACATTGGAAGGATGTAGGAGCTGACGAAGACCAATACTAACTTACCATGACCAAATTGTTCGTGTTTTATCAGAATGCGATGTAACCGGCGAGCGTGCACGAAAAAAACTATGAATATTAAAGAAGCGAGTGAAGTGTGTAAGGACCGCGTCTTATGGCTCTCGGTACCCACTACCCACCCCGTAAGGAACCTGGCGTGAAGATATACATACAAATATATATACTATACTACACTTACTAACCCGTCTGCAGGGATACGGGGACTTTTTCACTTTGCCAAGCTGCTTATCTACGGATTGGTGTAGGCCCGTGTTTTCTAGCCGCTCGAAGATTATTGGCTAAACTAAACGACAGTCATATACCGGCAATAGGCAGCACCGATGGCTGCTGGCTCAATGTGCCAACACCGAGAAGCTCTCGTTAGATAAACCTTTGATGAGCTCGGTGGCTCAGTCGTGAATAACGTGACTTTGACACCAACGCTCGTGGGTTCGATTCCCACACAAGGCAAACATTTGTGTGCATGAACATATCTGTTTGTCTTGGTCTAGATGTTTTAAGAGAGGTAGGGCGCATCAAAGCCGTCTGGGGAAGTACCTCCACCTCATAGAAAACCGTAGCCAAATAATAAGTCCCTAGAGGCTTGTTGTGTCCCTGCGTGTGAGTGAGGACGCCAGTAAGCTCCCAAAGGAGTTGCTGTGTAAGCAGCAGAGGAGGCATCACGCGAGTGATACTTCACATATCGCAAGCGTTAATAGGCTACGGTACCCGCTTTACATCAGGTGTGCCGTATGTTTATTCCTTCCGACGTAGTGTAAAAAAACCATTAATAGATAGGTCACGGTTGAGGTTGCTTAACCTACGTGTTCCATTAGAGAGATAAGTGTAATGATGTTGATGGCTCCTCTGAAAATTCTATAACTGCCACAGAAGCATTCGATGTCGTCTGTTTCTGACTTTCATGGATAGCTTGGGAATTCTCTAATTTCTATTCATGAAGGGCACGATAAAATGCTGATAAATTATAATATGAGGTACCAAACATTACACATAATTTATCAGCATTTCGTAACCCTTATAAAATAGTTAACCATTAAAAACTAAATACAATGTGGACTAATTTAAATAACGGTTTAAATATGTTTCTGAAAATTATATAGTCATTTTTGTTATTCTTGTTATGTTAGAATAACGAAATTATAATATATAAGTGGATATATATATATATATCCACTTAAACCGAGCTATTCAGTACGAATGTTAAAATACTAGTGAATATGTTGAGTACAGAATAATAAAACAAATAGGTACCAAGCAAATATTGCTGTACCTGTTTTTTAACGAATTTGTATTAAGTTTTCTACACAACAAAAATAATTATATTCGTTCTTTAAGGGATTATTTAAAACCTTTTCTGGGCACACTGGAATTCCGTTTGCACAAAGCTTTGTTGAAAAAATATCTTCTATATTTTATCAAGTTTAGCGGAGATTACCCTACTTTGTTGGCCATTGCGCGAACCGGCGGAATTTACTTAATAAACTGTTGTTTAAAAAAATCATAGAATTTCGCCAATGCCCTGCGACTTGGGATTCCAATGAGCAGATAAACCTGGCACTCCGTGAATATTGTCTCAAAATAGGGTTGGCATCTGTTTAATAATTTAAAACATTACTCGAAATTACGAATATTCTTTACAAAGATTCCACGATGTACATGTATAAAATGCTAAGTTCTGTCTGACTTATAATGCATAGCCTAAATCCTAGATATTTGAAATTTGATTTCTTTTCATATGCAGTTGTGAAATGAAACAAAATGGATTTATAAAAATATTTCGAGGCACGATTCAAAGGAACAAAACTTGGTATCTATACTAATATGTATGTAAAGCTGAAGAGTTTTTTTGAACGTGCTAATCTCTACAATTATCAGTCGAATTTAAAAAATAGTTTTTATATTTCATAACCCAATTCTTGAAGAAGAGGCCAGAGACGAAGAAAAAAAAAGAAAGCGAGGAAAAGCGCCTGCCACAGGTTGCCTGTACGATAGAAGTCTTGGGTTGAAAGTTAATCGACAAAAATTAAAAAAATACCCATAAATCGTACTATTTAAGCTAAAAGTAAGTGGTAGAAAAAAAATAGAACCGGCAGAGAGAAGATTAAACTTATAAAATTTTGGTACTAGGAACTAATTGGTAATGTGATCTTGAATGTAAGATAGGAAAAGAGACGATAGTGCCTCTGTGATGGTGGTGATCTGACTATAAAACCATAAGAAAGGGTTTTCGTATGTTCTGCTAAGCAACCTCTCCAGGCAAAGTCGAGTCGTATCGGTTAGTCATAATGCACAAACCAAGACCCAGAACAGGCAGGTACTTGTGTAACGTGCTCTTTTCGCATTTAATAAGATACCTTCATAAATATTCAAGGAGTAACTAATTCATTCTACTTACCTGAATTCAACACTTCGTATCAAGAGTATTTTCCTACATCTATTCTACTTAAAAAAATAATCCTTCTTGTTGCTTGCTGATTTGATTTTGATCGTATTGTCATTATTTTATTGTAAACTGGTTACTACGCTCGGATTCACCTGTTTCTACTTCGGTCGTCCAATTTTAACGCAGCAAGCAAAAATTTTAAAAATAGTCTAAAGGTCCCTTAGTAAAACCGTGTAAAATTTTATCGAGTTCCATTTTATAGTATTTGTGTGATGCGTGCAAAACAACTAGAGGGATAAACAGAAATGACTTGATATCTGTTACATCTGCATCAGTATTTAAAACTTAGGCTACGGTTGTATTATTGAATATAGATATTTTAATAGTCCAGGGCTAGTAAATATTTTTATCACACAATCTTAAAGAAAATATGACTTTCTGACCGATTGGCAACCCTGTGGCTGTGTCATTACAAAATGACATAAACGTCAGAGGAATAAATTTACAAATAAGAAACTTCAGAGAGGAATGGCGACCAAGGAAAAAGGGACTTTAATCATTAGCTTTGTATATTCATTACTATGTATTTCCATTATTACGTACTCTCTTGTTTCTTTTCCGATTTTTTTGTACAAAACTGACTTAATGATTCGACTTAGACGATATTCGAGTTTTAACATAGCTATGTGAAAAAATATAAGAACGAACAAATTTAGTTAGTTGAGTATTTTTTTTGAAAAGCGTAAATTATAGAAAGTGAACATTTCAATCGATTATGGAGCCGTTTATGGGACGGGTCAAAGTGAATATTTTACTACATCGGACAAGCCTTGAATAATTTCACAGATAAAGCCATTGTGACAGGCGTGGGGAAGGAGTTCCAGACCTCTTTTTGCTTAGACCAGTTATTGCTTATTTACGAATCTTTATTGTTTTACTGTACCCGTTAATCTGTACCCGTGTCCGATATAATAACATGTTCAGGGTTGATAGGGCTGCCGCGATTCTGTAGTGCTTCGGGGGTTTTCACAGAATCCCACGTAAATTGTTTCCCTGGTGCGCAGAGTACGTACCAGTACCAACAACATACTGGATAGAATTACAAACAGGCTGGACTGTGCTGTTATGTAAATCGCTGCTGGCCATTTCTATTCATTCAATTTTCCGTATTTATCATAAATAATTATACGTGTATTACTACTGAGAAACAATGTTTAAGGATCTTGTTATTAACTCAAGGACAAGGACACAACACAAAGAATTATTATTGCTTATTTCACGGGTTTCAATCCCGGTTATTTGACAGGCCGGCGAGCGGACGAATCTCACGCGTAGAGGCCCCTTTGTGAAGGTTGATGTAACGTTGTACACCAGTCGTGACCCGGTCTTGGGAATATCGATGGAACAATATATCCATGAGCAGGTCTCGGCAGGTACTAGGGATATTGCGAATGTGTGGGAAATTATTGGGCTATTGGAATGAGATCTGGAGGGATTATTGCTACTTGGCTATTGCAGAGGAGTGTCGGACAACTGCCATAACTATCATATCTGATTGTTACTAACGGGTTAGCAGGCAGTGACTCGCCGTTTACTGGATGAACCCCCGAAATGCCAGAAAAGGTCGACCGGAGGTAACATATTGCTCTATCAACTCCGGATAGAGCAATATGTTACCTCTGGACTCTGGACGGCCAATGAAGGCAAGCCAGTGCTCAGAGTCCTGCGGGCTTTTTTGGGTTTCCCCGACCAGGGTTGTTGTGCTCCTGCGTGTGAGTGAGGTCACCAGTAAGTTCTCAAGGAATTACTATGTTAGCAGCAGAGGTGGCATCGCACGAGTGATACTTAATATATATTAAGAATCACCAGCGTTTATAGGCAACGGTAACCACATTGCATCACGTGGACAGTATGCGTGTGCGCCTTCCGCGTCGTATAAAAGAACATAGTATGAAAGCATACAACAATGCTCCAATACTCGGGTTTATTCGAGATGTGCGAGATAAATATTGTTGTTAGGGTCCAGTAACTTAAATGTAACAATACTTATCGGGTACTTATAATGGATCTTGAATCAAGAACTTTGAAAAGAAGCAAGGTGTTATAGCATTATTAAGTGGAATTCAAATGATTAAACTAACAATGAAACTTCCACGAAGTTTAAATTACACGTTTAGTTTTTTTATTGAAAGTATGAACGACATAACCTATGGAGAACCGATGAAGCATAATTGCTTAGCAAATCTACTCACCGCTAAGGGTCGGGGGTAAAATAGAGCGCGCATCTCTCTTTGGCCAGTTCACAGGTCAATATTGCATCATTTATCCGCTTATCGTAACGAAGTTGAGTTTGTACGATGATTTGTTTTAAATAACGATGAAGATTTGTGAATAATATGAATATAGAAGTCAAAACAGTACCCATTTAAAAATTTTTTTTATCTCTATTGACAATGCACGAAATATATTAAAAAATACAGTAAGAAATTTGATGAAACATTACATAGTGATAGCTAATCTTTCGAGGCAACAATTAGGCTTTCTTTTTATCACATAAATATTTAGGGAATCAAAGGAAAACTGACCGCTACGAACAGCTAGTTATAATATAAAACGATTCAAGACATAGTATTTTTTTTTTACAGCTTCGGTAGGCATACAAGCATACGGCTCACCTGATATGAAGTGGTAACCGTAGCCACTTCTGCTACTAACACAGCAACTCCTTAGGAGCTATACTCGTAACCTCACTCACTGGCAGGAACACAATAACTCTGCAGGGAGTTATTGTCTGGCTGCTGATTTCTGTGACTTCTGTGAAGTGGAAGTATATACCTCAGATGTGCTGATTTGATGCACACTACCTCTCTAAAAATCATCCAGACCAAAACAAACAGACATATTCATGAATACAAATGTTCATCCTGTGTGGAAATCGAACCCACGAGCCCCAGTCAAAGTAGTGTCATTAACCACAGCGCCACGCAGCCTGTAAAATCCCGTGGATATAAAAAGAGTATTAATTTGATTTGATCATAGGTTCCCATAGTAAAGTCTAGATTCGCGACATCAAGGAAGGGGAAATTGTCCACAATTTTCTCGAGATGTAATTCAATTAAGTTCGCCGAGTTAATTTGCCGACAGAATATTCGATGCTAAGTGTTAAACTTCCTATGTTTCCAGAATATGGTTTATTATTCAAACTTTTTAAGCGTTTAATTTAAAATTCTCCAAGTTAGCTCTTTCGGCTTATAAAAGTCCTAATGTCGCAAATAAAGGGAAAATTGAACTGAATTTTAAAAGAGAGGACTTCGTCAGGCTTTTACATTTTTTTCTGAATATCTCTTTAAAGAATACGCATGAGAATATTTTAGGTATATACGTATATGTTGCCTCTAGACACAACTTGCAATATTTTGTCTAAATAGTCAAGAGTTGATAATTGAAAGAAAATGGTTTCGTAAATGAGCTAAAATATTCCTTTAAAGTTATTTCACTTATTTTTTTTAACAAAAGGCTACTGTTCTTTTGCATTAGGTTACGGTTCGTCAAGGTTTTAAACTAACAACCATAGGTTAGATACAGAAGAACTTCTACTCTTTCTGCTAAATATATAAGACTCGCTTATAACGCGTGCTTTCTTAGAGCCTATTTTTTTCATATTGAAGTAGCGGATTCAATTAATCTCCATATTCATATCAATTGGCGACCTTGTAAAATTTTCTTCGAGCCCTTATTACAACACTGAAGGTAATCCCTCTGGAATAAAACAGGTCGTGATCATTGTGGTTCTATAGTTAGTGAAAATTTTATCAACGGTTATAACGTCTTACGATTATAGAAGATTGCTGTGAATATCATACAAAACAACTTCACCATAAACTATTTTACAATGGGTAGAAGATACAAAAAAACAGTTTCTTTTTTACTTAATGCGACTACAGCCTAATGTGCTTACAGCTTAAGATTTCACTATGTATGTGCTTCCTCTAAAAGTATTATATATAGAATGTGTAAATGTCTGTAAATAACACTTGAATCTATTACACATTAGATAATTTATTTCAAACCGTAATAAAACAATAATTAATGATAAGATCACATAGTTCGCTAAAATTCTTACCTTATCCATTATTTCGACGTCACCTTCTGACGAGCTGTGAACAGAGAGTACAAGAAAAACATACCTACGTACAAACACTGTATTTAATATAGATCTAATTAGTGGACTAGTGGATAACGCTATAAGAGTACTAGGAGTCTAGAACTAGTAATGATTGCTGTATGCAAGTAAATGTTGTTAGAGACTACGGAATGTAAAGTCATGCCAAGTTTGTGGTGTGTTTGAAGGTACTTAATGCATCCATTCCAGATAATAGCAACTGCATTTCTGTGTAACTAGATTACTTCAAAGGCATAAATACAGTGTAAACCAACTTCAAAGAAGTGCAGAAGGCGTAATTTTTGCTTATTATTAATAATCATAATTAAGATTTAATACTTCCCAGAACATCGTAACATAACAAAATTTAATGGGATTAACCTTCGAAATAGATTTTTTTAAATTAGTATTCAGTTTACGAAACGTTTGTGTATATATACACAAAAAAAGAAAGAAAAAGTTAGAAGAGTCGATTTGAGATATTGAGATACTCTTCCTTAAAAATGTTAGTTAACAATATTTACCACTGTTCAGATCATATCGAGACAATAATAATATGCAAACAGCAATTTAAACACAGAAAATACGCTTAATAATGTAAAAAAAATGTATTATGCCAAGTATCTGGAACGGTATGGAAGAGAATATAAAAACTAAAGTACACTCGGTTGCAAAACTATCGCATTCATTCCACTTCGATGCGTTCGATATAATTATCATTAACAAATGTAGGGTGGATTAAAGTGTATAAAAAATTGCAATCAAGTGTAATGTACTACGGGGTTTCACTTCACTATCAATACTACTTCGATTTAGGTACGTGAGAGTGATTTCTAAATAAATGATTTGCTATGTCTCGTATTCAGGTATAATGAATACAGTTTAATGAAGTTTTGAGGATCTACTAAGTACATGCTTAGTTTGGAGTTTGAGCTTACTTTCGGACTGCTCTGTGAGACCTGGGAAATATAGTAACTTGTTAGTAATGTTGGGTCTACATAGGTGTAGTGGGTATAAAATGGATGTATATTAGGGTACAATAGTTTGAACTGCAGGAGTTAGCTGTAGGTAACTAAGTTGTTTTAGACTTATTTTGTTATAATTAACAAAATATCAACATTGTACCTAATTTAATATAGCTGGAGAAGATTGAGAATAATTGAAACGAGTTAGCGTTTTTAGGAGTGTAGTAATATTTTTATAATTATATATAGGTACTTAAGTTTATATGTTTATTCGTTGTATAATATTTTAAACCATAAATGCTGTTTTCAATTTATTTTCGATACTGACCATAAGATGGTATGTACTCCATATTATAAGTACTTTATGGCACTTTTACGTTAAAGGATTTAAAATTTAACGTCAATAAATTAAGAAAACTAAAACCCTACTGCGCAAAAAGTCAAATTATAAGGCAGGGAACTTGATGAAAATCAGCCTAAGGTAAAAAACGTATTAAATTTGGTAGCAGGTGGGGCCGATTAGTTTTCTTTCGGTTTAATTTACCAATGGATCCGTCTCGTCTGCTATCAAATTCAATACAATATTTATCATAGTGTTCTAATCCTATTTATTTTTTGAAGAATTTCGTGCAGTATCTCTTGGAAAAAACTATGTAAGAAGTTCATTCCACAATTTAAGAGTTCCCGAAACATGTAGATTGCACATTTTTTTTTTTGAAACTGTGACAATTTTTATTTTTAAAAAGGCGCTTCAAATCCGCTTTGTTGTTTTTTTATTTGAGTCACAATTCCTGGGACACTTGGATTGCCATGATGAATCTAATGATACTTTCTATCTATCTATCTATATCTTCAAGCCAGGTCCCCCGCGGGGTAGGCAGAGAGAACCGAGCCACATTACTCGGTCCATATACACACGTTCGCTTCTTTAACTTTCTTAGGTTCGCACATCATCTAATGATAAAATACGACCAATTTAGTCATGGTAGGCGATATAATCTTGGCCTTCTTCTCATCATCAATTATAACCCTGCTCATGCATGCTCGATTACTTAATTACCAACATTTTTCCATATTTCATTTATTTAGCCGTTTAATTGTCACAACGTTGTAAAGAAATTACATACCTACATTTGAAATGCAGATCCTCCATTTTTGATCATATTTAAATGACATAAGCAAATGCATAAAAAACTGCACATGTTACCAATTTGCCGTAGACACGTCCCTGGTAGTAGTAACTGATACAGACCCTCAAAAAGCTTTCATCACACTACAAACAGACTTTAATTCACTACAAAAATGGTGTCATAATGCAGGGTTGCTACTAAATTCCAAGGTGACGAAGTTACTACGATCGAAACCGTTGAATTACAAACATATGAAGATCTAGTGATTGACCATAAATTAAACTGAAGTCATCAAATAGAGTCAGCAAGAAAGCAAGAAGTTACCACAGTTTTTGACAAACACGAAAATTCTTAACAGTCGAATATTTAAAATCAAATTCAGAAACTCCAGCTAAAAAAACTAATTACCCTAGTTTCCCCTAAAATTAAACAATAATACTATAATGATACTACTGGTATTTTTAAAAATTGTAAAATTTTACCTGTACAATAACAGTTTAGACTCAACCTATTAAAACAACAACATTTTAATCATAATCTAAAAAAGAAAATTGTACACTCTGTTTACACTCGTCTAGTAGCGAAATCTGCTTTGTACGGTGCAAGCAAACAATACGTATGGCGAGAGAACAACCGAATATTTAGTGCCTCGGCTTATTAATAAATTACCCTCCAGTCTGGTTAACACTATTACAAATAAAAATATAAAGGCCATATTAAAACAATATTTTTTGGTCAATAGTCATGATTTATAATATATAATAAGATAAGAAAGGACATGCTCCGTGGGGTCGGACATGTAGAAATAATGCAAGATGAAAGAATGACGAAACAGATATACATTGCGAAAGTGGAGGATGTAGGAGCCGAGGAAGACCAAGACTAACCTACCATGACCAAATTGGTTGTGTTTTATCAGAAGGTCAGGAGCCTTAGGAACTGGTGAGCGTGCATGAAAAGAGCTATGAATGTGAAAGAAGCGAGTGAATGAAGTAAAGCGAAGTGTGTGAGGACCGCGTCTTATGGCGCTCGGTTCTCCCTGCCTACCCTGCAAGTACATACATACATAATATATATATAATATGCCTGCTGTATGCAGACGACGCGGTATTAATAGCAGAATCACCACCTGAACTGCAAACGCTAGTTACAACAATGAAAGATGATTGTACGAAGAAAGGCTTACAATTGAATTCAAAAATAAAACCAAGATAATGGTATTTGAAAGAGAGACAACCAGAACGAACACTAGGATTAGAGTTGATGATGTATGTTGGAGCAAGTGGATGACATTGTATATCTTGGAAACGCTTTTAGCAACGATGGAAGGCACACCGCTGATGTGGAGAGACGAGTGAGTGCAGGGAATAGCGTGAATGGAGCGTTGGGTATACTTTTAGGCAGCCGAAGTCTAAGTCAGAAGGCACAGCTAGCTGTACACAAAGCGGTACTAACGGTAACTTATGGAAGTGGAAGCTGGGTATGGCAGAGAGAGCTTTAAAGTAGAATAAATGCGGTCGAGATGCGAGCACTGTGCAAAATTTGTGGCATAATGCATGTTGACCGCGTTCATAATTATGACGTAAGAAAGAGACTTGGTCTCAAAGAGAGTGTAGGTGTTGATGAGAAAAGGCATGCTCGATTGGTTCGGACATGTAGAAATAACGCAGGTTGAAAGAAAGACGAAACCGATATACAATGCGAAAGTGGAAGGATGTAGGAGCCGAGGAAGACCAAGACTACCATGACCAGATTGGTCGTGTTTTATCTGAAAGTGATATCCGGCGATCGTGCATGAAAAGAACTTTGAAAATTAGAAAAGTGAGTGAAGTGTGTGAGGACCGCGCCTTAAGGCGCTGGGTTCTCTCTGCCTACACCGCAAGAGACCGGGCGTGAAGATAATAATAATATTGTCGGACAAATTACACAGCGCCATCTAGCCCCAAAGTAAGCGAAGCTTGTGTTATGGGTACTAAACAACTGATAAACATACATAAATACATTTTTTTTTGTAAATACATACTTATTATACATAGAAAATACCCAGACCAAGACAAACAGACATGTTCATGCACACAAATGTTTGTATCGTGTGGGAATCGAACCCACGAGCGTTGGTGTCAAAGTAGCGTAACAGCGCGTTACATCACTGCGCCATCGAGCTCGTCAATAGATAGAGAAAAGATATACATAATATTATTTTGTTCTTATCAATTATGTAACACGTTAATCATTATGTAATAAATTAGATTGAAGTTGTTTGTCATAATCTGGTTAATGTTATCTGCAGAGGTTAATTGTTTGTTATTGCATTTTATTTTTTGTTTATTTTGTTAAGCAAATAACACGACCAAAAAAATATAGTTATCTCAATGGATTACTGCATTAATTACAACCTCCGTAGTTTTATAATGCATGTACTCATGGTTTATATCTTTTTGATGTTTGCATGTTAAATAAATAAAAATAAATTACATACAAAAATGTACAAAATATGCGCGATAATCTGAAAATATTTTTTTATGTATAAAAATATATATAGGTGTATTTATTCGACGTAAAAACGGAAAATCGCATAAAATTTATTAGAAACATCAGTCTGCGGGCGAGGTATCATGGGCAGGCGGGGATAATCGCTTGGACCGGTGAAATATTACTCCTACACAATAAAATAAGAAATATCGACGAATATTATGCGCAATCAATCATAGTGCAGGAGCCTGTGGTCATAATTACAAGTTATGATTGTAAAATAGTACAAATTACTTATTTCCGAGGCTATGATCAAAAAACACATAAAAAGTTTGCTTTGTTGTATTTAATGTTATAATTTACTATTTTAAAAATACAAAATAGTGAATTAAAGCATAAAATAGAGCGCCTATATTTTCAGATTAAATTCATTATTTATGAAAATCTCAAAATCATGTATTTCGAAAGTGTTCGTATTTTTTTTATAGGGAGTATACAAGCATACGGTCCACCTGATGTAAAGCAGTTACTGTAGCCTATTAACGCTTGCAATATATATCACTCGCGCGATGCCTCCTCTGCTGCTTACACAGCAACTCCTTAGGAGCTTACCGGTGACCTCACTCACACGCAGGAACACAACAAACCTCTAGGGAGTTGTTATTTGGCTGCGGTTTTTCTGTGAGGTGGAGGTACTTCCCCAGACGGGCCGCTTTGATGCTCACTACCTCTCTTAAAACATCCAGACCAAGACAAACAGACATGTTCATGCACACAAATGTTTGTCTTGTGTGGGAATCGAACCCACGAGCGTTGGTGTCAAAGTCGCGTCTTTCACGATTGAGCCACCGAGCTCGTCAAAATATTATTGACTAGCTTTTGCCCGCGACTTCGTCCGCGTAGACTACAGAATAAATCACCCTATGCACCATATCTTCTGTTTTTTTAACGAAATTAAATGATACGTGGCTTAGATTTTAAGATGGACCCCCAAACTACCAAAATTGTGAAAATTGTATCGAAATCCATTCAGTGGTTTTTGTGTTATGCCATAACATACAGATTGAAAGACACCAAAATTCTAAAACCATTGTAAAGGGGTAATACTATTTTTTGATCTTATACCAAACTTATAGTACCTCTTTATAAACTACATTAGCGGTTCTGCCCTCAGGTGCTAAGATGACCAGACTGCTAGGAGAGCTCACTCTCGAGCAAGCCACGTAAAACTGACCGTGCGAGATTATACTTAACAATAGCTACGAAAGAAAAAACAAACAATATAACTTTTAAGCAAGGATTTTCATCATATTCCGAGGGATTTTCAAAAAACCCTAAAAATGGTTTTTAGTTATCGTAATAACCTACTTTTAAGCTGAATTTCAAGTCTCTAATAAATAAAGTTACGGAAATAGGGCAACTTTAAAGCGAAAATATAAGTAAATTTTTTTTTATTCCCGTTCCTGTGGGGATTTCGAAATATCCTGAAAATTGTTTTTTGTTTTCATAATCACCTACTTATATGCCAAATTTTAAGTTTCTAATACATATGGTTCGGAGATAGGGTAAATTTAAAGCGACAAAATATAAATAAATCCTTTTTATTCCTGTTCCCGAGGGAATTTCGAAAAATCCTAAAAAAGTTTTTAGTGATTGCAATCACATATTTATATGCCAAATTTCAAGTATCTAATAAATATAATAACGGAGATAGGGCAACTTTTATAGCGAAAATATAAATCTTTATTATTCCCGTTCCCGTGGGAATTTCGAAAAATCCCGTCTTATTCCTTGCCTACGTCATAAAGACAATATCTGTGCAAAATTTCAGCTTCCTAGGTCCAAGGGTTTGGGCTGGGCGTTGATGAGTCAGTCAGGACTTTGAATTTTAAATATCTTTAAATCCTTTTTATTCCTGTTCCCGAGGGAATTTCGAAAAATCCTAAAAACGATTTTTAGTGATTGCAATCACATATTTATATGCCAAATTTCAAGTCTCTAATAAATATAATAACGGAGATAGGGCAACTTTTATAGCGAAAATATAAATCCTTATTATTCCCGTTCCCGTGGGAATTTCGAAAAATTCCGTCTTATTCCTTGCCTACGTCATAAAGACAATATCTGTGCAAAATTTCAGCTTCCTAGGTCCAAGGGTTTGGGCTGAGCGTTGATGAGTCAGTCAGGACTTTGAATTTTATATATTAAGAAGATATGTACGGGTGCGCAATGAAACAAGTACTCTGTTACGAAGCCAGTTTATTACTGCTTGATGTCACATACCAATGTGCGGACGCGCCGTGTTGCATTTTTGTTTAAAAGTAGCCAGGGCAAGGATATATCGATAGCCAGTTTGCTGATGTCAAAATCTAGTTTTTACTGATAATTTCTGATTAGTTGGAAACCAGGTAACGGTTCACGTTAGCTGATTTCCGACCAATCAAGAACAAATTAATGGAAATGAAGATCTGAAAGAGGTCGGTGGCGCAGTGGTGGTGGTGGAACACTGCTTTGACACCAGAGCTCGTAGGTTCGATTCCCACACAATACAAATATTTATGTGCATGAACATGCCTGTTTATCTTGGTCTGAGTGTTTTTAAGAGATATATGAAGCATTAAAGCAGCTCGTCTAGGGAAGTACCTCGACCTCACAGAAAATCACAATCCCACAACTCCCTGGAGGGTTGTTTTGTTCCTGCGAGTGATTGAGGTTACCAGCTAACTCCTAGGGACTTGCTGTGTTAACAGCAGAGCTTGCGCGGCAACAATACTTACAATTCATGCAAGTGTTCATAGGCTACGGTAACCACTTTACATCAGGTGGACCGTATGGATGTATGCCTCCCGATGTTGTATAAAAAAGATTCACAAAGATTTCGACGAGCCTGCTCCTTGTGAAAAGGAAGTGAGAAAGTCATAAAGTAAATTCTTGAGTAGGAAGGAAAAAGTAGTTTGTAAATAGTTTACAAAGCTAATCATTAGCTCCTAAATAAAGCGGGTACTACTACTGGGGGAACGCTGGAATGAGTAACGAAAGTATCGGCCAAATATCAGAATTGTTACTGGATACTTTCGACAAAATAACGATGTCGCCGGAATACATTTTCCTTTACGTTACCCTCTCTGTCAAATTATATTGCCTGCTCATTAGAATTTATTACAACCATTCTTTTCATATTATTTTGTTTCGACAAAATCACGTTATTGAGGATATATTTTTACAATTCGAACACATTATAATGGAGATCTTTAACACTTATGTGATAACATGATAGATTTCCGATTAAAAAAAGCTCCGGTAAACTTTATTTTTAAAGAAATTTGATTCCTTGATAATGAATTATGTGTATCATCCGTAACGGTATCATATACTTGAAATTTAGATAGCTTATGAATAAATCATTTCTGCGCCCTTGCTAATGCACTATATTCGGACGATGATTTAAATAGAAAGCAGCCAATATGAATTCGTTGTCATCTAGTAGGGTTCTCATATTAAAAAAAAATTGTACTCATCGAATGTATAATATATTTTTTCGGTTTACTTAAAAACTATGTTATTTACTAATGAATGAATGAATGAATGAATGAATGCGTTTATTTGCCAGAGTAAGGTAAGTATTACACAGTTGTATGTTTAAGATAGTTAGTTCCATTTTACTCTGCCATTAAAATGGCGTGCAAATTATTCTATTTGTGAATGACAATAACTAGTTAATTATATACCAATGTTATATAACAATATTTTTGTCATTTAAGAATTCATCAACTGAATAGTAACATTTTCCCAGTAATAGAATAAAAAGGTGCTTTTTTAGCCGACTAACATTATTTTCCTTAACACTGTCTGGTAGATGATTATACACTCTTATTGCCATTGAGTATGTACTCCTACTGAACACTGTCAGACGTTGCATTGGCACACATAATTTATTTTTTAGTCATGTGCAACGCTCTACTATGTTGGCATATTTTGCAAATAAGTCCGGGTGAGTTTTAACAAAAATGCACAACTCGTATATATATATGCACGGTACGGGTAATATCTTATTGGATATAAATAACGGTTTGCAACTTAAAAATAATAAAGCAGGGTAATAGATCATGTTGTCCAATAGTAAAGAAGTATTATCTTATATGTAATGTTCATTTCGATTTGTGTTGTCAATAATTGCGATCCATACTACTCGTATAAAATCTAATGTCTCGAATAGAAGTATGCGAGGTAATATATTTATTTTGTTATTAGTCATTACTAGAAATATTAGTCAGCCGGATGGCATATTCATGTCAACCGGTGAATTATTACTCCCTATATTCAACAGAAATAAAAAATATATGCGCAATCAATCATAGTATAGGGGACTGTGTCTTTCCGCTCTGGGGTATAGCGTAAAGTAGACTAAGGATACATAATTTTTATATACCTCTGGAAATAAATATATTAGGAAATACTGAATACTCATTTTACACGGTTGTGTGTTTAATCATTTATTGCTTATATAAATATTATCCTTATGTATATAATTCTACTGTACGTGCGTATGTCACTAAATTCCTCCTAAACAAGTGAATCAATTTTAATGGGTTTTTGTGTATTTTTGAGTAGGTTAGTTTAGATTTGAAATTGGATGTGGCACTGCAATTGAGTTTTAGAGTATTTTTTTGGGAAAGACAACATCTATAGTAGATTATAAATTTAAATGGTAGTTATTTACTTAACGTGACATCAACATACACTCCTTCGGTCATTTTATTAAGTTCTGCCCAAAAAATATTACATAGCTTCTGCCTCCCGCCATGCAAGCACTGGGTTCATCAATATGCTTTATTATTAAGATAATAGGTAGTATATATCTATGTCCCAAACTACTTCTATACTAAATTAATACCCTTTGCATAGTTTAGTCTTGAAAAGATAACATACACAAAGACAGAGTTATGAAATTTGTAATATTACTTCAGTTATGTTTACTATTAAATATATTTTAGGTTACGGTACATACTTTGATAGTTTTTTCTATGGGACATACACACAAAGGACACCTTATTGGAATGTCTGTAATGCCTGACTAATAAAAAAATGATTTAACAAGTATTAAACAACACAGTCATAACACAGTAACAATTCTAACATGTAGATATTGCTATTTTTAATCGTCTAATCATAACAAAAACCAATAATCGTTATAATAAGCACAATATCATCAATTGAAAGAAAATGCATGGCTCCTGGTCTTTAAAGATATGAAAAGGACGCCACACGCGTTGTGTTTCAAATCAATAGATCCCATTCAGAAAGTTCATTAATCATCCGATTGTAAGCAATGTTCGATATACGCCCAAGCGGCGGTTCCGAGCCCACGGCCCACTCAACTTTTCACTATAATTAACAACTGTCTCGACCAAAAGGCTGGGGTAATTTTGATTATTCTTTTGTTACATACAAAAATGTAAGTAAAATTCATGAAAAATGTACCTATTGCTTTGGAAAATAATATGAATCTTAATTACGATGTAAAATGCATGGATTCTTGCAATTTTAAGAAGAATTGTTGCTATCCCCGTTACGAACACAGTACAGTCTTAGTTGGGGCTTCTGTAAGGCGACGATGCTTATGACTTGCCCAATTAGACTGCAGTTAAACCAAGGAATCCGTTTGAGGTGAAACCATATATGTTTCACCTGCTTACTAAGATTTTTTCTACGCGTCAATGTTTTTTTTATAACATCGGGAGGCATATAAGCATAAAGTCTAGCTGATGGAAAATGATTACGCAGACTATGAATGCTTGCAACACAAGTAACGTCGTTCACGCATTGGCAACGCCGTTGCTTATGCAGCAACTCCAGAGGAGCTTACTGACGAGCTCACTCGCAGGAACACAATAACGTCAGGTAGTTCTTAGGCTGCAGTTTTCTGTGAGGTGAAAATATTTCCGCAGTCAGTCTGTTTATATATCTCTTTTAATGTTTTCCACTACGTTTATTTATTGGCGAAACGGTTTTTGTAGTTCATAAACTATCTAAGAACGGTAGTGCGCATCAATGCAGCCCGACTGAGTAAGGATTCACTGTGTGGATTGTGATTCACTGTGAGGATTGTGATTCACTGTGTGGGTTGTGATTCACTGTGTGGGTTGTGATTCACTGTGTGGATTGTGATTCACTGTGTGGATTGTGATTCACTGTGTGGATTGTGATTCACTGTGTGGATTGTGATTCACTGTGTGGATTGTGATTCACTGTGTGGAGAATGATATAAAGTAAATAATAGAGGCGGCGACTTTCGATCGGATCTGGCAACGTGTTCTTTTTTCGAAGTTCGAAGAAATCGTATGGGCTGCCCAAGATTTTCTGTAATGGGGTTACATGCACAGTGCAGTACAGCAGTATGCGTAAAAGTTGTTACTGATGGTTGCTGCTTCGATGCCATGAAAATCAATGTTGGCGTAAGACTTCCTCTATCTCCGATTCTATTTTTTTGACGAGTTTGACTACGTTGGTGGCACCGCGTTTAATATCGCGACTTTGACATCAGCGCTAACTGATGATCAAATCAAATATTACCCTTTTATATATTCACGACATTTTACGAGCTTGGTGGCGCAGTGATTAATAACGCGCTGACTTGCACCAGAGCTCGTGGATTCGACACGCACTGGACAAACATTTGTGTGCATGAACATATCTGTTTGTCCGGGTATTTGAAAAAGAGGTAGGGCGCATCAAATCAGTCCGTCTGGGGAAGTATCTACACCTCACAGAGACACAAAAAAATCATCCCCACTTTACGTGTAGGGGAGGTACCACCAAAATTTTTTTTTTATAAATTTTATTCTACCACTTTGTCAGCATAGTTAACATGTAAAAAAATGTATAGAATTGGAATATCAGAATATATGAAAAACAATGAATATAGGTAAGTTAAATCACGTTTCAAGTTACTATGCCCTTTGTAATATGCATCATAAGATATATTTTTTCAACGGCATTCATCCAAAATCAAAGACATTCTTAAATTTTTACCTATACATGCCAAACTACAGTTTTTGAGTGTCAAGAGCTAGGCCGCGGACAGACGGACAGACAGATGGGCATAGTGAAACTATAAGGGTTCCTTGTTTACTATGTAACCCTAAAAATCTGTATGTTACCAATTGCTTTGGCATTAATTGCTATTTGAACGACAGTATCCGGGAAACTTACAATATAGGTCGTGCTAATTATTCATCGCGGAGAAAAAGCCTGAAAGTCTTATTTCTATATTCTTCCCCATTGAGTACAAAGTGTAAAATAAAACCAATCTTTTATTATCGCAGAATAACGAAATACATTTTGTTACAAAGACGAGACACTGGTGTACCAGATGTTCAGAATATTTATTATTGAACAAAAGAATCTTTATTATCAAGATCCTTTGGATCAACGGCAAACGGATTTATTTCCATGCGGCTTTCGAATACAAATTATTTGGTGTCAATACGAGTAAAAAGTTTTATTTTATTGCTCGAGAGAATAATTCATAGACATAAAGGAAGCACGTTGGCTATGAATCACTTGACATCGCATGGAGGTACCCTTCACTCACCAAATAGTACTGTTTTAACGCCAAAATATGTCAGCGATTTGTGCTTACTGCCCAATGAAAGGATACTTTAACCAATCAGCCGATAAGTGATGCGATGTCGATCCACGAACTAGAGCCGCGCGTTCTATCCCCCCTCCCCCCCCACTCTTTATCCAATATGTGACAAATCTTTAATTTAAATAATGCATAAAACGTACATCCAAAAGGTATAGTGCCAGGTTAATTTCAATTTTAATACTTTGCTCTTACATGCTGCTGTAGCCGTATAAGTATAGTATTCCATTCATGTAGACGATCGTTTTGATCTATGACTTATACAAGTTCACAAAGCTTAGCGACAACTATTTGTAGTTTATTTTTCAGCTTCAGGATTGCGAAGGTCTGATGGCAGTCGCTCAGTGTGAATCAGTAGCTTCGCCAAATCCTTAGGCTTATGTAGCGGACTCCGCCGATCCAAATGGGTTAGGAACGGGTTAACGCTAAGAAGAAGAAGAATACAGAATGAAAATATTGAATAATTCAAATTAATCAAAGGAACAAAATCATTGCTACTTACAAGTATTCGATAAAATAACAACGCTAACAAAGTTATTACGACTGTAACTTGAAAATTTTGGACTTGGGCACATAAATAAAGTATGATCCTTGGAAGAAAGATTTTAACGACCGTAACAAAGCCAACCCCAGATACAATAACGGCATGTACACATTAGCTATTTGGTTTTATTGCTAGGTAGATTTATCAAAAATTTAAGCAGAGAGCTGTGATAGCCCAGTGGATAAAGAATGGGCCTGTTGACCAACTAGTCCCCGGTTTGAATCCTAGCATGTGCCACTGAATTCATCTTTTTGAATTTATTTACATATTTGTAATTATCACTCGCTGGGCAGATGACATACGGTAGTTTTTTTTTCAATACACCATAGACAATCACCATTAATCAAAAACGAAGTTTTATTACAAATATAATTTGTATCATATTCATCTTAGGCTGTTTGAGCCTTGTTCACAGTAATTGATATATACATATCTACATATATTGCAACATGTAATTACTAAATGATTAATGTAAGTGCGGTTGCTTATAACTTATATTTAAAAGTACTATAAAAATAAACTTTTTGTTTTTAAAGTAGCGGGTGGGGTCACGGGTAGTGAAGGCCGCTCTTAAGAATTTTAAATAATGTCATACATCTCACTGTATTCTACTCATTACAATCATTTGATACTCATACCGCAGGGTTGTAGAGGAAACAGGAATTTGCCACATTTTTGCGATGATTTTGGATTACGATAAAATTGAATACAACATAATTATTATATTGTGGTAAGAATCAAAGGTGAGAACGTAATTTCAGCATAACAAGAAAGTGGTTGAAATGTCGGATATCAGTTTTGTCCCGGAATAGACAGTCAGGAAACAATCAAAAAGATTTTTTTTACCTTCTCGACGTAACAGTTTAATTACCTACCTTTTCTTTCCTAGCGTTGTACCGTTTCCTAATACATTAGGATTTAGTTCCACAACCAAAGTTTAAGGATTTGGCAAAAATACCGAATTTTACATAGAGCGACTGGCGTCAGATTACACAACTCGGAGGAAAATCACACCTTTCTTAGACCGGGTGTTTTGTACATCGTTCGAAATATAAATTTCTGGGACGTGCAGGTTTCCTTACAATATTTTTAGGGTTCCGTACCCAAAGGGTAAAACGGAACCCTATTACTGAGGCTCCGCTGTCCGTCCGTCCGTCTGTCACCAGGCTGTATCTCATGAAGCGTGATAGTTAGATAGTTGAAATTTTCACAGATGATGTATTTCTGTTGCTGCTATAACAACAAATACTAAAAAATAGAATATAATAAATATTTAAGGGGGCTCCCATACAACAAACGTGATTTTTTTGCTCGTTTTTGCTCGATATTGATAACGGCAACAGGTAGACGCTTGAAATATTCACAGAATATTTACTTATATGTATATTCACTTTAAGAATAAATAATTAAATTAAAATAAAACAAATATTTAAGGGGGGTTCTCATACAACAAACGTGATTTTTTTGCCGGTTTTTTAGATAATGGTACGGAACCCTTCGTGCGCGAGTCCGACTCGCACTTGGCCGATTTTTTTTTATTATCGCCGAGCAAATGGTGGTTACAAACATAAATCCGAAAACACGAATTCAGTGTTAGATTGCCCATGCCATCGTCGTGTTCTATCAGAAGTTGATGTCAGGAGACCTAGAAACCAGCGAGCGTGCATGAAAAGAGCAATTAATGTAAGGATCGAGTCACGTGGCGTTCGGTTCTCTCTGCCTGCCCCGCAAGGGATTTGGCGTGAAGTTATAGATATATAGATGCCCATGCCAGGGTTTGAACTGGAGACCAGTCGGTTAACGGGCCGCTTGCTTATCCACTGGGCTATCACTGCTCTCACTCAATTACTGTTGGTAATTAAACTGCTTAATTACCAACATTTACAAAACAAACGGTGAATTGTAAACATGTAGGTGCGTATTTTCAGTAACTTACACGGGTTGGGTTAAATTTATTCGCGCCGTAACCGTAACAATCTATGCGGTATAAAATTTACGCACCATTTTATTATATGTCTGCAACTTTCCGCCTAAATATAGCTGTGCCTTTATAACTCCCTGTGAATTTATGTACCCGTTGATCCTTATTGAACCGGAGTTGTTGTTAAGATGCCTCTTAAGGCAGGGTCACCGTAAATATGTTACATTTTATTATACTTCACTAAGTTAGTCCCACATTGTTTGAATAGGATACGAGGATACAACTAATAAAGTATAGGGATATCCATCTATTAAGTTAAGAAAAGGCATACTCCGTTGGTTTGTATATGTAGCAATTCAGGATGAAAGAATGATGAATGTGTAACAGATACACAATGCGGAAGTGGATGGATGCATGAAAGGAAGAAGT
The DNA here is from genome assembly GCA_947507595.1 of Pyralis farinalis. Classification (NCBI taxonomy): domain Eukaryota; kingdom Metazoa; phylum Arthropoda; class Insecta; order Lepidoptera; family Pyralidae; genus Pyralis; species Pyralis farinalis. The sequence goes on along the minus strand of OX382273.1, from coordinate 27,156,657 downwards.
CAAAGGCTTACCTACCACGACCAAATTGGTCATGTCTTATGGCGCTCGGTTCTCTCTGCCTACTCAGCAAGGGATCTAGCATGAAAATATACACGTATACGTAACCATTATATTCTTATTTATTAATTTTATACAGTATCGAAAGACAGATGGTCCACCTAATGTCAAATGAATGCTAGAAATTCAAGAAATATCGCTCGCACGTCGCTGTTTAGAAATTGTCCAGTTCTATCTTCACCTGCTCTTAGAGTATTTCTTTGATAACTAGAAAATGGCGAAATAAACGTAAGGCAGAGTGGTAGTCTTCTTGCTAGCGTAATCCCCTGATCTATTAGGATTGGCGGGTTCCGCTACCTAAGCCTAAAGATTTGGCGCAGATACTCATTTTTATATGGATCGGTACTGCCGTCAGACGTCCACAATCCAGGGGGGAAACCAGACCATTCTTAGGGTAAGTTACACATCTATCGAAATATAATTTCTTGCACATGCAGGTTTCCTCACGATGTTTACCATCGCCGCCGGGCAAGTGATAATTACAAATATGTACATAAAACAGAAAAGAGTTCCTGTGACAACAGTGGAGGTAGCAGCTCCTTTTTTACGATTGTCCACGGTAACCGCTTCCCCTCATGTAGGCTCAGGGAAAATAATAAACCTTCGCCCCTTACTTATTGTACCAGGAGGTGATTTATGTTTCCATGGTTTATTGAATGCAGGATAAGAGGGAAGCGAGAACTCCATTAAAAACACTACTATACTACTTGTCTGTTTATATAATATACTAGGATCATTTGATGGTAATGAGCCTAATATGATAGCCCAGTGGATAAGGATTCGGCATATTGGCCAATTGGTCCCTGGTTCAAAACCTGGCATGTACCAAATAAATTCGTTTTTTCTGATTAATATACAATATATTACGAATTTGTATCACTTGCTAGGCGGAAAATAAAACATGATGTGACGTCGTTTGGACATGAAAAAACCCAGGCGTCGAAGAAATTATAAATTGAAACTCGTGTGACTTAACCTACGAAAAATCTCGATTTCGTTCTCGTTGGGTTATGGCAGTCTCTTTTCAAGAGAGTTAGGGCGCATCAAAATTGCCTGTCTGGGGAAGTACCTCCACCTCTTAGAAAACTTGTTATTTGGCTGCAATTAACAACTCCCTTAAAGCTCCTAAGGAGTTGCTGTGTTAGAAGCATAGGTGGCATGACGCGAGTGATACTTAATAATACATTAAGCGTTTATAGGCTACGGTAACCAATTTACATCAGGTGGTCCATATGCTTGTATGCCTCCCGACGTGGTATAAAAAAAAGTTTCTTCGTTTTTGACGGGCGCGGTGGCGCAGTGGTGAAACACGCTGTTACGTTACTTTGACGCCAACGCACGTGTGTTCAATTCTCACACAGAATAAACATTTGTATGTATGTTTGTATTGGTCTGGGTGTTTTTAAAAGAGCTAAGGCGCATCAAAGCAGCCTGTCTGCGGAAGTATCTCCACCTCATATAAAACTGCAGCCAAATAATAACTCCCCACTCCTAAGGAGTCGCTGCGTTGACAGCAGAAGTGGTATAGCGTGAGTGATACTTAATGTATTGCAAGTATTCATTGGCTACGGTAACTGCTTTCCATCACGTGAGTCGTATATTTGTATGTCTGCCGGTATTGTATAAAATAATAAACTAAAAAAAACCCGTTAATTTCTCACAAATACTGTTGAATATAAACTTACAGTCGGCCATAATTAAACAGGATTAAAACCAATTTTAAAATTACAACTGCATTGGTCAAGTTTAAACAGATCGCAACTTTGTTGTTTGCTTTAAAACCAAATAGCTGTATAACGTTCGGCAGTAATGAAATGTTAACATTAATCGTGCCTTGCTTTCCAATCAATGCAATATTTTTTGTAAACAAGTAATAAAGCACTTTGTAATTCTGTTATAAGCACGCAATTCTTGTATATACATAAATATATTTCGTGTATTTCGTTAGTGTATTCATTGATGTAGTGAATTTAATGGCTCACACCAGGATTCTAATCAGGGACTAGTCGGTCAAGAGCCAATAATAATTTTAAGAGAGGTAAATCAAATAAATCATTTTATTTGCCAAGAATAGGATTAGAAGATCTTAGATGATAGATATGGATGGATACATTGTTCTGCTAATATATAAGGTATATTAACAGCAAATTTTGACTCAAGACATTCTTGGACTCTGTACAAACACGAATTTATTAACAATTGTCTCAGTTTGTTTTACATAAACCTCATAGGACTCGTCTTTTCAGAAACTTTCAGTTTCTGGTATTTGGCGTGCGTTGGCGTCAATTTTGTTATAACTCGAAAGGCATATGTTGTTACAACTTTTACTGAATAACGATGTTTTAGGTTAAAAATCAAGTGTGAGTCTATAAAGACCGCTGGCTGTTTTAAAAAGGAAAGGGTATTGCTTTACAAATTAAAAAAATTCAAGAATGAACATTTCAAGCACGGTTAGCATTCTATGATGATGTATCATATGGTCCTTTACAACATATAACTTTTACACATTTTTTCTGGGTTTTTAAAACTCTTCTAACCTATGTGCTGTTGCCATATAAGAGTAGGCCTTAATGTAACATTTAGTGAGGTTATTTTTGTTAGCCGTCGTAAGACATAAACAAATCTATTTATGTCATTGCATAATTTACTGACATGAGTAGTGAAATTTAAGTTTTTTTAAATGGTATATTATTGGAACTATCTATAGTTGTTCCAATATATTGTATATTAAGTTTGAGTTGTTTACGTCCCTTCACAATAAATTGTACATATTTAGTTTTAAAGAGATTAGCGTTCAAATTATATTATTTAAGCCAGTTAACCTGTTGAATATTAGAGTAGTCAATGTAGAGTATTATTAATGTCACTTTCATAGGTACTTCATAAGTAGTTATATTATTAGAGTTACATTTAATTATAATAGATATGTCATCTGGAAACATTATACATTGATGTCTGGTTGTATTTGGCAAATCATTAATGTAGAGCAAGAACAATAAAGGACTCAATACACTTCTTTGTGGGACACCAAATTTTAATTTATAACAAAAGCGATGGGTTGTTAAGACATTTTTACCATTTAAGCGGCCTATTTCGAAACATTGATGTCTATTTCCCAGATATGTCCAAAAAATAGAGAGTGCGTTTCCTCGTATCTTTATAGTTTGTCTAGTAAAACACCGTGAACTACAAAATCGAACGCCTTTCATATGTCGAAGAAAAGAAAATAGTTTGTTGCCCTATGTTGAGCTTCCCGAGCCCGAATAACTTCGTGAACTAGATTAATATATGCCAGTGTAGTGGATTTTCCTTTTTGGATCCCATTTTGGCCCAATGTTTAGTTTGTTTTGGATTGGGAATAATAATAGTTGTGCAGACTCATGATCGGATAGGTGTGGAGCTAATATTTCTCCCGAGCCATTTTTTATATTCCTAATTATATGACCGATACAATTACTTACCCGTGTCAGCTGATTTATGTCAAAAGTAAATTCATAGTATTTGGTAATGTCATTTAGGTACCGAAATGCTACAGAATCCACCAAAGTGTTAATGTTATAATCCCCGGTGAAAATATTAATTAATTTATACTTAGGTATTTCAACTACTCAATATTCAAATATATTGTGTAATAAATGTTTCTCAATCCACTTCATTTCCTTGTATATTAACCCCCTTTTTAAAAGTATACAAGTACCGCCTCTTTTGTTTTCTCGGCAGTAACTTGCTCCTACTTCATAATTTGGTAATTTAATATTTTTTCTTCTCCTGATTTTATGAATCTCTGCGAAACACAAAACATCGGGTTCTAGGTCGTTGTCTACTAATTCAGCAATGGTAATTTCTAATAAGTCCCGTTTTGCTAGCAGACTTGCTATATTTTGGTGTAGAACTCGGAACTAACCATGATACACTGAGTTCTGAGACTAATTTGATATTATTATTATAGATCGTATATCACGGGTATATCCCGGTCATTTAATAGGCGTGCGCGGGTATTTGGATCCAACGCGTAGAGGCCCCTTTGAGAAGCTTGATGTAATGTTGTATAGCCGTCGTGACCTTCTCCAGGGGATATCAATGTGACAATATACCCATGAACCAGATCACGGTAAGTATTGGGACTATTGCAAATGTGTTGGAAAATATTGGGCTATTACAGAAGAGGGACGGACGCTTGCCATAACTATCATATGTGATGTTACTTTATATTTTTTTTTTTTTCTTTTAATTCACGGGTATTAATCCCGGTCATTTGATAGGCGTGCGCGGGGATAAGGATCCAACGCGTAGAGACCCCTTCGAAAAGACTATGTAATGTTGTACACCCGCCGTGACCCACTCCAGGGGATATCAGTGGGACAATATGCCAATGAACAGGTCACGGCAGGTATTGGACTATTGAAATATTATTATTATTCATATGCTTAATGGGCGGAAAGTATTCCGAAATAGATTTTTGTTTTAGACCCATTCCATCACGTTCATTATAATCACAGTCTGATTCTGGAGTAATTTTAATCCAGCATATAGGTAATTCTAATGTTGTTGTTATGGGATCATAATCATTTTCCCCAATGCATAATACAACTTTGTCCATTACATTTAATTTTAGTGTTTGACACATTTTTATTACTTCTGCGGTAGATGCATTAGGCTTTACAAACGCAGAGACTTGGTATCGCTCATATTTGCCGTTCTCTCGAGATTTTATTAAGCTAGCAGCTAATCCGGCGCATTGTTGAGTCCCCAATATTATATTTTTTTGAGTGATTGATTAGATGTTTGTATCTATGATATTGACCTATAATGGTGTATCGTTTATGGATGATGTCGCATCAGAGGCATTATATGAAAGTTTGCTTTTGAGTTTTAACATCTGTTTATTTAAAGTTACTATTTTTTCTTTGGCTACATGTAATTGTTCCTGTAAGTACTAAATTTTATCTTCCAAGGACAATATAGTTGGTGCATTATCAAGGGGAAGTTTTATATTATTTGGATAATAACAAGTTATTCATTAATTCGTCGTTCAGAATTCAGTATAGATGTAAGGTATATAAGGATCGAGTCACGTGGCGCTCGGTTCTCTCTGCCTACCTCTGCCTCTCTGCCATTTGGCGTGAAGTTATAGATAGATAGAATTCAGTAGGTGATGTCAGAAATCCTAGGAACCTGCGAACGTGCATGAAAAGAGTTATTAATTTTAAAGAAGCAAGTATGGTGTGTGCCGTGACTTGTGGCCCTCGGTTCTCTCTGCCCACCCGACAAAGGACCTGGCGTAAAGATATACATACATACAAGTAACAAGATAGCCTTATTGCATATATTATAACCATCATAAATCATCAACCAAATACCAACCAAAAATCAAATAAAGGGTACAATAAGCTAGCAATTCTTTAACTGATTACTTTGGTACCTAACCTAAAGATAACAAAGTAATAAATTTTTTAATGTCCATGTAACCTGTGATTTTATTTTTAATTTAATTTAAAATTCAATCATAGCTACCAAGTATACCTATAGGTATATGTACTATAATTTTTCCCAAGTGTCACATTACGTGACTTTTTAATAGTAGACAGTACAAACACAATGCCGCAGGGACGACGTTCGCTGATGTCAGTCCATGAGAACCAAAGGGGATATATGCCGTGTCCCCCGAGGTTAACAATGTAAGCCGCACACGCAAATATGTTTATTTCCGTGAATTGTAAATATTAAATGACCCACATACGGGAATCGTTATCGTTTTACGTACATCGTTGCATATGTTCAGCTCGGAATCCGCTTGATATCGTATTGAAACAGCAATGAAAATAAAAAAAAATATATTCGAGCATGAATTTTAATGACAAATAGATAAAGGAGAATGACCAAAAGTGGGCCCACCTTGCGTCTTCACCATTTATACTCTAAAAAACCTTTTCCAATTTGAAAATGTTCCCGTATTTTTTTCACTCCTATTGGAACAGGGGTTTAAAAGTTGAATATTAAAAGTTATTTGCATTTCCGCTTATGACTACAAATGGAGAATGACAGGTAAATCATGAATGAGTTTAGGGTTGCGATGGTTATGTAATCGATCATCGATTATAAAATATACTAAATAATCGTTTGTAATTAAGAACCTTAATAATTCATTGCTTATAAAGTGAATATGAAAAGATTATATTAATTTTAATAGTTAGTCTTCATATAAAAATGTTTATAAACTATCATGATGCATGAATAACACCACTACTCGAAATATTTCTTTAACAAAAGTTGTTAATCATAACATAATCGATTTAACATATATTATTCGGTTAAAGACGCGAGTGAGGTGTGTCAGGACTGTAAGTATCGAGTCATGTGGCGCTTGGTTCTCTCTGCCTACCCCGCAAAGGATTTGGTGTGAAGTTATAGATAGACAGAGGAGTCCTGTTAGTCCCATTAGTAGTAAGATACAGGCCTATGTTTAAGCCCCGTTCATACTATGTCAAAGTGTTAGATTATTCGTAATTATTTAATCGATCGTTTTTTACTTTCAATTTATTAATAAGACGTAAGTATTACGTAGTTCTCAAAAGGTACATGTTACATACATGTCATGTCATCACAAACAAATAACTTGCAACATTATTGTATTTACGTGATATCAGAAGTAAAAGGTAAAGGGATAACGGTACATTCCATTTTATTTCGTGGTAGCACTGTATAGAAACAATAACACAGTAGGTATTGAGATCAATGCCAGATATAATGAAAAACTGTACTATTATTATGTTTTTAATGCGTACAAATAATTTCTTACACAAACAAATTGTATATTTCAATGCCGATTGAATCGATTTTCTTAACCCATTGAAATCGATCTCCAATCGCATCCCTATACAGCGTCGTGTCCATAGACCAGAGTCAAATCTTTAATCTATTCTATTTCATTTTTCGTAATAAATATTATTTTGTTTAATTTCTGTACTTATGAAAACAAAGTGTGTAAATATTATAAGTATCCATCCATTGATCATACTAACAACTAGTACATTCCTTGGATGAACAACTCGTACATTCCTTGAATGGTGCTCAGTCCGGTAAGTGTTACGTTATTATTAAGTTCATATATATATTGGTAACCTTTTATTAAGTATGAATAAAAGTATAGACCGCGCCTAGATAAGAATTGTGAACACATATCTACACTCGCCCATATTAGAAGCTGCAACATTGATTGTTTATAAAATACAGCGGTATTATTATCTGGTATACCTAGTAAGACTCAATACATGACTTATGTTTTTAGATTATTGTGTTTATCAATTAAACAACAATTTTTAATTGTTACAGATCTCAAAGCCTAGGTAGCATCTTATGCCGGGAATTATATACACATTAATATGAGCTTAAGTAATATTTGAAGTCAAACCTTCAAATGAATTTGGACATCAACAAGTATGCCTTGAATGTGGGATGTTGACATAATGATAATAAGATCACAATTATACAGAGTTATCACCAGAATATCAGAAATGGAATGTTATAGTTAGATAGATTCCAGTTCGTATGGTACTTAATTTCTTAAACATATTTTTTTATGATGTTTCCCTATAATTATATATATTTTTTTATAATTCGTACATTGTTACTTTATCTTGCTAGGATCTTTATACTTCCATTCAAATCATTTTAATCATTCTCATACTCCTACGGTATACACATATTTAATTTTCTCCACTTAACATATATTCTATTCTTAATTCTAGGTATCAAGACTGGAAAGAGTTTGTAAGGTCTGTTGACGAGCAGCTGATTAATACAAAGACAACAGTATCATGATAATAATTGATCACTGCTAGAGGAAATTAACCGGAAATTCATCGAGGCTGCACCTAAAGTTCCAGTGCCTTCATCATTTTTTTGTCAACCCACAAGATCTATAACTGCATGGATCTTAAATACATGTATCAACATGATGCACATGTTTTTGGCGTGACGAGAAGCTGAATGGTTTAATGGTCCCAAAAATCATTAGAGATATATTATTAATGTACAACATATTATAATGTTCCTAGCTGTGCTAGAATATGCTGTCATCAGTTATGCAATGGAAATTAGCATGAATTTACATTAAACATATGTATTATGTGCCCTTGGCATAGCAGTTTTACTTTGGAGAACATATTCCTAATGTGAACTGTATGCTGTGGAGAAATCCGTCAGGCCCCAAGGGCCTCAAAGGAGGCTCGAAATGTATGGAAAATAGTATATAACGGGCTTTGACAGATTAATTAAAAAGTTGAAAATGCTCCCCTCATATTAGAAAAAATAATTATCAGAGCACATATAAAGTGGAGGCACATCAGTTCAACAACACATTTGTTTAAATGTCTAGAGAGGTATTGGTCGGCTACTGCTACAATTGCTTTGTAGGAAAATGAACAATACAGTGCGCACATAATGTTGGTAATTAGGTATTTAAGTTAGGGTAGATTTAATGATGTACAGGCTCCTACTCTATTTTTATTTAATGTATTTATTGACGATAAAAATTGTAATAAACAATTTAAAGAAATATTTTTTTTTTATATATATAAGAACCTAATAAATATAAATAAAAGTGTCAATATATGTACTAGGTGTTATTCTTATTTATCTCCAATGAATATTCTGTCATTAAAAACAATGTAAGTAAGTAATAAGCATACAATCCGCCTAACGTTAAATAGTTACCATAGCCTGCCAATGCTTACAACCAAGTAATGTAAGTCGCACATTGCCACCTTGACTGCCAATGTAGGTGCTATATGGTTACCACACTCACCCGAGGGAACAACAATTCTCCAAATAATCTTTTGCTGCATTCTTCCCCGGTCAAACTATTGTTCCATCAGTATCGTGGGGTGCACAACGTCCAGGTAAGGTTTGTTTCAGTCAAAAGTGATGTTAAAGGTGATGTTGAGCTACTTCGCCCCAAATGAAATGTATAATACATATATGAACATAAAAAGTTGAAAATAAATATCTACTACTTATCTGTGGTTTAATTATTTGAAGATGCATTTAACGTAGGTGTACAGTGCGCTTGATCTATGCACATAGCATCGTATTTACAAATCCATATAATTCTTACTAATTACCAAGCCTTTTGGGTGCGCTAGTAGATACTATTCTATGGGACTATCTTTCAGAACTAATGTCTGGTTATTCCTTCATTTGTTGTAAGTCTGGTTAAAAAGGCTAGATATTAAAAAAAAACTAGCCATTAAATATAACATGCCCTATGTATAGGTACCTTGTAGTTTACCTATGTAGTTTTACACTCGCAAAACATAACCTCAAAATGCCTAATTTGATTTAAAAATACTCGATAACCCCTGTTCGTATTGAAATAATATTTCTTATGAGTCATCTACAATATATTTCCTTTGTTTTGCCGATGGTTTGGTCAAGACGCATGACTGACGCAAGTGGGCCAAACTCCCATACAAGTTTGGTCATTCTCCTTTACATGCAGAGCAGTGATAGCCCAGTGGATAAGGAACCGGCCAAAGTAAATGGTCCCCGGTTCGTCCGTTCGTTTTCGGATTTATGTACATATTTATCACTTGATCGGCGCCGAAAAGAAACATCGTGAAGAAAGGTACACGTCCAAGAAAATATATATTCGAAAGACGTGTGACCTAATCTAAGAAAGATCGGGTTTCCCTCTAGGTTTTAGGTCCCTCAATGTAAAAATCGGTGTCTCCGCCAAATCCTTAGGCTTAGGCAGCGGACCCGTCAATCCTAATGGATTAGGAAACGGGATAATGCGAAGAAGAAAGATACAGGTAAATTTACATGGAATTTAATCGAACCTGCTTTGTGTGCTTCTGCCACCAATCAGTTCATGCGAACTAGCATCGGTCACCCACCCACTACCGTTAGTACATTGTATTGTGCCGTCGTTGCCATGATTGCTCTGGTCGTCTCTGCTCCGGCTGGTGCGGTCGTCCTCACGATTGCCCGAGGCAGAGACGACCAACTACGAATTTAAACGAGTAATTGTATATATATTTATATATTTTTCGTGTATCTAATGCTCTAATGCTTTTCAGGTTTATCTATATACCTAGGTATCTTTTCGGAATAAACGATTTTATTTACACCAAAGATATAAAAAATCACCCAAAATAAAAAAGATATAAAAAGATATAAAAAAATCCTTCACGTAATTTATAATTACATTACACGCAGACGTAAAGACAAATGCTGTATTCGGCCTGCTTTGATGCACCCTACCTTAAAAACATCCACTCCAAGACAAACAGATTAGACAGAAACGGAATTCAGCCCACAAACGTTGGTGTTAACATTCAGAATATAACCTATGCATAACCGCCACGGGTTGGGGGGTAAAGAAGAATGCACAGCTCTTATTGGTTAGTTCGCGAATAAACATCATGGCCCTAGTCGGTTTATTGGTTAAAATATTCTCTCATTGGTCAGTGGACTCGAATCGCTGTATATTTCAGCACTAAACACAACGTTATTGTGAGGGTGGGGTGCCTTCATACGCAGAAGTGATTTATCGGTTTTTTTAATAGGACACGCTCACTACTCATTCCCACCACTGTGTCTCCTGTGTAGCCAGAATTAACAGCGGCAACCACCAAAAAGGCAATGAAAAGTGAAGTTCATTGCTGTCCCGGGGGCTACTACAGCTGCATTGGAACTCACAACGAATTTAATCATAAGAAATTTGTAGGAGTAGGAAGTTTTCGAATTGACTTCCCCTCTTGGCAATGTGGGAGACAGCAATATGACAAATAAGGTATTAAAAAAACCTCAAAGAGATGGCTAGTCAAGTGCAGCTCAACTGCCGTGCACCACGGTTTATCAGATATCTAACACTATTGGGACTTATCGGTTTGTTTATTATCATATTAATTTTGCATACCACTCCCCCACCAATGTTTTCTTCGAAACTCTGTAAAACGCAATAGAAATCATACAGCCCAGTTTGACGTCATCCCCTACAATGTATTCATGCCACATTATACCTACACGCTAGGCTGTAAATTTTACAAACAACATTTTTAGTATCGACTTTATAGCGCAATGATACCAGCATCGCAGTGACAGCACAATGATGTTTACGCCGTTATTCACAAAAACAAAGTTTACATTACTATATCATGTTTTTGTGTCGTTTTTAACATTACTTTTTATTATTTTAAACCATGTACGGCGTTATTTACAACATGTAGAGAATATTTTTACGAGCATTTGTAAGGAAAATGTTCTATCTATGGGCGTTATCCCATTTTCTAATCCTTCGGTTACTGATATTTACATTTGTTTTTTATACCACTAAGGTGGAAATCAAGCATACGGTCTGCCTGATGGTAAACAGTCACCGTAGCCTAAGGACATTTGCAACACCAGGTCACTTTTGTGTCACTCATGCGTTGCCGACCCTCTAAAAACTTCTAAAAACACGCATTTCTTGAAGAATTCCATACTGTAGTCCCTTGGAAAAACCTCGGCTGGGAGCTCATTCCACAGCTTGAGAGTTTTCGGAAGAAAACTTCTCTGGAACCGCATAGTACGCGTCCATTGCGGTTCCAGCGTGTGAGAATGAACTCCCGCCGTCGGCGAGCGGTGCAGTTATAAAAAGTAGCTGTCGGAACATAGAGCGACTACCATTAGACCTCTACAACCTAGAGGGAATACCAGACCTTAGATTAGGTCACATGAAGTATAATTTATTAAACGTCCCCACGGCGCTGTCCAAGGCGATGAGTAAATTATAATGATGAAATGAAAAAAATCGGCCAAGTGCGAGTCGAACTCGCACACGAAGGGTTCCGTACCATTATCTATAAAAACGGCAAAATAAATCACGTTTGTTGTATGGGAGCCCCCTTTAAATATTTGTTTTATTTTAATTTAATTATTTATTCTTAAAGCGAATATATAACTAAATATTCTGTGAATATTTCAAGCGTCTACCTGTTGCCGTTATCAATATCGAGCAAAAATGAGCAAAAAAATCACGTTTGTTGTATGGGAGCCCCCTTAAATATTTATTTTATTCTATTTTTTAGTATTTATTATTATAGCGGCAGCAGAAATACATCATCTGTGAAAATTTCAACTGTTTAACTATCACGGTTCAAGAGATACAGCCTGGTGACAGACGGACGGACGGACGGATGTACAGCGGAGCCTCAGTTTTACCCTTTGGGTACGGAACCCTAAAAATCACGCTTGTTGTATGGGAGCCCCCTTAAATATTTATTTTATTCTATCTTTTAGGGTTCCGTACCCAAAGGGTAAAACGGAACCCTATTACTGAGGCTCCGCTGTCCGTCCGTCCGTCCGTCTGCAGAAATACATCATCTGGGAAAATTTCAACTGTCTAACTATCACGGCTCATGAGATACAGCCTGGTGACAGACGGACGGACGGACGGACAGACAGCGGAGCCTCAGTAATAGGGTTCCGTTTTACCCTTTGGGTACGGAACCCTAAAAAGAACATAAATCCAAAAACACGAATTTAGTGGTATATGGCAGGATTCAAACCGGGGGCCAGTTGATGAATAGGCTGATTCTTTATCCACTGAACTATCACTGTTCAGAATACTTTTTTACGAGTATTTGTAAGGATAAACTGTATGTAATTGTAAGTCTTCCTTCGGGCGTTGTCCCGTTCAAATCCGTTGGATTACAGATTTTTTACACAGAGCAACTGCAATCAGACCTCCACTACTCAAACCTTTCTTAGGTTAGGTCATCTGTCGATATATAATTTTCTGGATCAAGATATTTTCCTTCACTAAGGAGCAAGTGATGATTGCAAATATGTATATAACTCCAAAAACACTTACAAGACCATACTAGGATTCAAACCAGATACCATTCGATTAATGGGCCCGTTCTGTATCCAATCGACTGTCATCACTATCTCTTCATCTCTGCTCAATTAAATAATAATACTTTGTAGAAAAAAAAAGTAAATATTTAAGTATCAAACCTATAATTTATTACGTTTACCAGTTAAAAAGACACATGGACGAGCAAACGGCAACACAAATGACTCACCTTTAGTGTCAAAGCCACCCTCACCTGCGTGGTGCACCACCAGCTAATTAAACGAGACTCTAAAGAAAACGAGGTAGGAAGGAACGCAGCTCGATTGGGATACCTCCAGTTTACAGAAAACAGCAGCCAAATAATAGCTCCTTAAATTATCAGTAAGCTTCTGAGGAGTTACTTTGTTGACAGTGGACCGCACCACGTTTAGCAAGCGTTCGTAAACTACGGAAGTTTATCAGTCAGTTTGGTCGTATGGTTGTTTACCTCCCGACGTAGTATATAAAAAACTGTTCACTCGCGAATCAGATTGGCGCACGAAGGGTTAAGTACCATCATTAACCTGCCCTGATCCCAATTCATCAGAGGTCGGCACAGTCTGCGATATACTTCCGTTAATCACGGTTAGTCGAACCGTTCATACACCTTTCGTTCATTTCTCTATACATTGGTTCCTTACCACCGTAGGTACTAATATTTGATGCTACGTATTTGGTTTAGATAGTATATTAAAGAAAACAGAAGAAAACCTATTTCTTGAAGGCCAACCTATTTAATATTTAATTTATTATTTATTACACGATTTTTATATGGGCACCCCCGTTTATTCTTTGACTGTACTGTTTTTATTAATTGGTGTTAGCGGCCAAAGTACAGCACACTCTGTCACAATTTTAAGTTTCTACCTGTAAATGTTCAATATTTACAGGTATCTGACAGATAGGGTGACAGGACCGTCAAAGAAATAATGAAGAAGCGGTGACACTAGTGTGCAATAGTAACTCAATTCACCGCTACGGGTCGGAGGTTATCTAAAGTAGAACACGCAGCTCTGATTGGCTAGTTCACGGATTGACATCGCGTCACTTATCGGCTTATTGGTTGAAATATCCTCTCATTGGTCACTAGGTTCGAATCACTAAAACACTACGATGTTGTGAGTGAAGGGTGTCTTTCAGCGTTGTTAAGTGATTTATTGGTTTGTAGTTAGGACATACGGGCAGACAGCGGACCTTTACTCTAATAGGGTCCCGTTAGTAACCTTTAGGTACGGATCCCTACTGAAAATTTGTTGATACTCGTAACTGCACAAAACTGTGTTACCAGAGCATCGTTAACATGTATTATTAATTAATAACATAACGATAATAATATTATAGGTTAATTTGCCATTATGAGCGGTGAGATTAACAAGGTCTATATTTGAATGTGGTTTTAAAATATTCCTTTGTTCAAACAATTTTGGAAGTCAAACAAGTATACAGATTACTTGATTTAAAGGAATTATTGTATACCTATAATGCAAAAATAATAACGCACGCTTGTGCTTTGGCTTTGCTGCTAACACAGCAACTCTTCAATAGCTTACTGGTAACCTCACTCGCTCCTGCAAACACAACAATATCCTGCGAGCAAGAATACAACATGCCAAGTGAATAAAGAGCCGATCCATTAACTGGCTGGTCGCCGGTTTGAATCCAGGTCTGGGCATGTACCACTATATTTTTATTTACATAATTTGTAATTATCACTTGCTCGGCGGTGTAAGAAATCATCATGAGAAAACCCGCCATGAAGTTATATTTCGAAGGACCTGTGACCCAACTTAAGAAAAGTTTTCCACTTTCCTCATCTGATGATAATAGTTGTGTGTAAAAATTAATACCTTCGTCAAATTCTTAGGTAGTATATACTCTGTCAATTCGATTGGACTAGGAAACGGGATATCGCTAGGAAGATGATAAAAGTTATATTACTAAACCTCCAATTAGAATTTCAAGCTAACACTTATGGATGGAGCGACTACCATCATACCTTGACAACCTGGGAGGGAACCTTTTTATCCTAGGCTATCACTATTTTAAATACGACAGGATATTAATAAAGTAATAAAATTTTATGTAATATAATTTTCTTCTATCACTAACTTATCACGCAAGCGTGTGGCCTGCCTGGTGGGAAGCAGCTATTCTAGCCTATAGATTCCGGTAATCTTGTATAAACCTCTTCACGTATGCTGTAGCTACCTGAGAAAATCTGGTCAGGCAGTTCTGAAGAGAAAACTTATTTGATATTGCATAAAGCGTGATAATTGCAATTCCTTCGTGTGGCGATGAATTTGTCAAAATTGCGAGATATGGAACAACTTCTTTTTATTTATACGACGTTGGGAAGCATGCAAGCATGCGGCCTACCTGATTTGAAGTTGTTACCATAGCCTATGAACGCTTGAAATACATTAAATCAAGTCAAGTTACTCGCGCGATGTCACCTCTGCTGCTAACACATCAACTCCTAGTGCTTCCTGGTGACCTCACTCACACGCAGGAACACAACAACCCTCTAGACAGTTGTTATTTGGCTGCAGTTTCTGTTAAGTGGAGGTACTTACCCAGACGGGCTGCTTTGATGCGACATACCTCTATTGTACAATCGGTAGAGCATAAGAAAGAACCAAAGTCTCTCCTTAAAATCAAGAGCTCAGAATCGTATGTAACACCGTAGCTTTGGGTCGTCGACAAATCACAAAGTCCTAGCTTATCCCAGTTATGTTAAGTTTTTGATAAGGATTTTCTTCACAAACTTAGTTGATGAAAAATTCGGAACTAGTCTGTTTCACATGACCTACGAGTATGGTTTGGGATAGGTTTTAGCCAGGATGAATTAGCGAATAGAGTAAAGAAAAGACGTAATATAGCTCTACTTCTCGCATTATTATTATTATTTATTTGTTTATCATAAACGTAATTTTAAAAAGTTTTTTCGTATACTTTAGATTATGCAGAAATAGGCTTTTAAAATCAAGTGAGATAATTATAGAATGGTGAAATGTTCAGTATGAGCGTGAGAGTACCTATGTTATGAAGGCGAAACTCACTGAATATGGAGACCCAACCTCTTGTGTGTGAGCTTTTCACCCGCGAACATTATGTTACATAAAAAAAAAGACAACTCTGAAATACTTCGTCTCGCAAAAGAGTGAAGTGTGGGTCGGGTCAACTCTGGATTCAATTACTTATTTTTGTACAACAATAATTTATTGTATCACATGTAATGGTTATTCTTGTTTTCAAACTTCGGCGCTATTACCAAACTGAAAAAAAATCGAACAGATTTGAGAAATTCGAAAACTCGAAATTAGACATCTTTTGGCTAAGTCTCGTGTGGGGTATGAGTAGGTACCTACCATGAAATTCGATCCTTACACAGCGCCCACGCTTCATTATCACTTATATTTTGTTTCATATTCACTGGCCGGTTTCCTAGACTCATGATATAGATATACGAGTATATAGATTTCATGTTCCGATAAAAAACGAGCTCGGTGGCGTAGTGGTAAAACGCGCTGTTACGCTACTTTGACACCAACGCTCGTGGGTTCGATTCCCACACAGTACAAACATTTGTGTGCATGAACATGTCTGTTTGTTTTGGTCTGGGTATTTTCTATGTATAATAAGTATGTATTTACAAAAAAAAAATGTATTTACGTAAGTTTATCAGTTGTCTAGTACCCATAACACAAGCTTCGCTTACTTTGGGGCTAGGTGGCGCTGTGTAATTTGTCCGGCAATATAAAAAAAAATCGGCCAAGTGCGAGTGGGACTCGCGCACGAAGGGTTCAGTACCATTATCTATAAAAAAGGCAAAAAAATCACGTTTGTTGTATGGGAGCCCCTTTAAATATGTATTTTATTCTATTTTTTAGTATTTGTCGTTATAGCGGCAACAGAAATACATCATCTGTGAAAATTTCAACTATCTAACTATCACGGTTCATGAGATACAGCCTGGTGACAGACGGACGGACGGACGGACGGACGGACAGCGGAGCCTCAGTAATAGGGTTCCGTTTTACCCTTTGGGTACGGAACCCTAAAAAGATGTTCCGATAAAAAACTAGACATCAAAATGTACATTATTTTGATGTCAAGTTTTTTTATCTTTTATCTAGAGTTGTGAAGCTCGATACAATATTTGATTACACATAGCTGAAAAGCGTTCTGTTTTTTGCTCTTAGGTAATGAATCCAAAAAGTCCTGTTAATTATATCCAGTATTAGTGTTTTACCCCAACATGCGACCGATGAGCCCGGTGGTAGAATGCCTAGCCATGGCTATTTGGCTCACTTACCAATGTTTGGCTTGGGTTCGTTTTCACTCCGAGGCAAATATTCATGTCAGATAGTCTTATGATTCAGAACAGTGATAGCCCAGAGGAATAGCAGTAATAGCCCAGCGTGTATAGAACGGACTTATTGACTAATTAATTATCGGTTTGAATCCTGGCGTGGTCAAATGGACCTGTATTACTCAATTCGTGTTTTTGAATTTATGAATATATTTGTAACCATTACTTGCTTGGGGATGATGGAAAACATCGTGACGAAACCCGAACGCGCAAGAAGTTATATTGAAAGAATGTGTGACTTAACCTAAAAATGTCTGATTCACTATAGGTTGTGGAGGTTTGACGGTAGTCGCTACATGTAAAAAAATGTATCTTTGTCAAATCCTTAGTTAAGATAGCGGACTCCGTCAATCCTAATGGATTAATGGAAATGGGATAAGGTTAGGAAATGAAGACATATCTGTTTGTATCAGTCTACATGTTTTCTGTTTATTACAAGTACAAATTTACAAAAAGGGTTTATGAGTTGTCTAGCAACACAACACCATGCACAGACTTTGTTCAGTTTGTTACTAGATGACGCTGTGTAATTTGTCTGAGAATATTTGTTTGTTTATACTAACTTAAGGAAGTAACTGAGGTCACCAGAATCTTATAAATAGGCGCTGGGACATAAACAGCGGCAATGCGCTGGGTATACTATAATTATGTTGTATAATTATATGTACTCCTTGAGTTACAAGCGTTGACATACGTTGCCGTCAAGAACACGCCACCGTAGAATATAGGTATATTAAACTTTCAACATAGGACAACATCTCGTATACACTTTAACATGATATTTCAACGTCCAATTTGCGATGCAATAACTTGCACTTTGCTTCATCTCAGCAATACAAAAACTAATTAAAGCAACCACTCCATTACTCGAACGTGTGCCTCCAATATTACAGCGCTGCAGCGCTGAAAAGACAAACTGATGGCAGATAGCTATTTGCAAAGCGGGTTTGTTTTGCAAGAAAGTTAATTAACAATCAATACAGGCATTTGACTTGCTTTGAAGTAGTATACGCTTATTGTGGAGCGGTATACGTTTGCATAATTTCATCTGACTAGATTATGTAATAGGGGTTAAAGTATGAAATTGCCGTTTTATTGTAATATAATAATAATAATTTCATTTATTTCAAGTAGCTACGAGTAAGACTCAGAATATTAGTAACAATGACACTTATGAACTATGTTAGTAGCATGTACAAATTATAATTAATTTTAGCCTCAGTTTATTTATGTGAATTTCTACCAATTGGACACTATTCCTCCTGATATTTTGCAGCAGTGATTCACATAAATGCAATCCAGTCTGTCGGCTATCATCCTTAAAAAACTGTTGGTGCTGCCCCGTATCCTGCGCACCAGAGATGCGCATCTTTTTTACATAACTGTATAAAAACAATCTACGTTCTCTTCCGCGAACATTCCTGATGCACTGCAGAAACGAGGCAACCCCATCAGCAGTCTAAAGGCGTTATTGTACTGGACGCGAAGGGCGCTGTATGCCCTCTGAGTAAAGTGAGCCCACAGGCTGCACGTGTAGAATGAGGAACGGAATGCTCTGAATAATGTGATTTTGACATGTTAACAGGCACGAGCAAACCAGCGGGCGATCATATTCGCTCTCACAGACAGCGCCCTCCGCTCCCTTTCTATGATTTCATTATATTTGAGGTCAGAGGTCAATACGTGCCCACGGTACTTGAAACTTTGTACCTGTATTAATGGAACATTATACAAATAATTTATTTTATTGTAATAATAATTTATTTTTATTGTATAACTTTGAATTGACATTAAACCTTCATGGTGTTAGATTTACGTGTGAATTTTTTTCATATGATACCTATGAGGTTTTTCTTAATAAAATGTGCAACATTTGATTATCGAATTTCAATTGGTTTTTTATTCAGCTTATACGGGAAAGATGAAGTACTTCGAAAATCCGAGTAATTTTTGAATACGAGTTTCGACGCGGACCTAACGCGGTAGAAATGGCTTGCAATATCTTTACTGCGTTTGGAGAGGAGACTGCTAATGAACGCACCGTGCGTTTTTTTGTTTAAACGCTTTCGTAATGGAGACTTCGAATTGAAGAACCAACCACGTGAAAGACCGCTCACACAGGAGAATAACGCTGAATTGAGATTGAGACTGAATGGAGATGGTGAAAGCCGATCCAAGTTAAACTACCCGGTAATTAGCGGCATGGTTTAACGTTACCTTTCCTACAATATTGACTCATTTGTATCAAATCTATAAGATAAAAAAAATATGAAAAATGGGTGCCTCATGATTTGACAGATCTACCAAAAGAAACACGTGTTGAAACTTATATTGCCTTGTTGAAACGGTACAGAAATGAAGGAATAATAGATCCAATTGTGACATGTGACGAAAAGTGGATTCTTTATGGTCACCGTAAGTGAAAAATGCAATGGCTGATTCCAGGTCAAACGCCGCAACAGTGCCCTAAAGTAAACCTTACCAAAAAAAAGGTAATGGTAACTGTTTGGTGGTCTTGTCATGGTATTATTCAGTATAGCTTTCTCAGGTCTGGTCAAGCAGTAACAGAAGAAAGGAACTTCGAACAATGATGGCGAAACTGGCAGTGAAAAAGCCCCGACTCGTGAATCGATCTTCACCATTATTGCTCCATGATAACGTGACACCTCACATTGCACGAGACACCGTTGTAACTCTACAGGAGCAGCAGTTAGAAACCGTACGTCATCCTCCGTATTCGTCAGACCTTGCTCCAACTGACTACCATTTTATTTCAGGATTCGTGGTAAAAAAAATTCTTCCCAGGAGGCAGTATAAATTGCTTTCACACAGTTTATCGAATCTAGATTCCCAGAGTTCTATTGCAAAGGCATAAAAAAACTTCCGATAGATGGCAGCAATGTATAGATAATGAGGGTAAATATTTTGATTAAATTAATAGGATACATCTTAGGAAAAAACGAGTTTTAATTTTTCAGTACAAATCGGCAATTTCATACTTTAACCCCTAATATTACGTTTTATCAATTTGTTTGCTATTTTCATAAAATTGTCAAGCAAATGTGTGAAAGAAAAGCTCTGTAAAATTTCAATTTCTTGAGGATTTATTTTATACAGCGTTGGGAGGCATACGATCCATCTAATGTTAAATCGGATACCGTAGCCTATAAACGCTGGTTTAAGTTCACGTCAAATCCTTAGGTGTTTACCAGCCCAATTACAACTCTCTGTAGGGTTTGTGTGAGTGAGATCACCACTCACTCACATGCAGGGAGGCAACACTTACATCACGAATAAGTTACCATACCTATTCATAGGTGCAGGACTGTGCGTCTTATTACTCTTTTCTCTATTCATAATAGCACCGCGTCTCTGCTCTGGTTACCTAATTTCAACTTTATGTTCACAATAAGATTATAAGTATCTTACTCTTTGAGCATTATTTACCTTCTTTGTTATTTACCTACATCTGATTTTGTAAACTAATCATTCTAGATCCAATCTATTACAATTTGGAATATGCTATCTTTTGGAATCCGAAAAACCTTGGTCATCGATTTAAATTCATTGAATACAATGAAAATTTTGTCCTCCTAGCTGCTCCTGTTCCTCAAATTTGGATTATTTTTCTAAAAAAATGGCGTTCGTTTCTTTTTAGATAAATTATTTGTCAATAGTTTTATAAGTTCACATCAGGTATGCTATGCTTGTTTCCTAATTAACAAGCGTAATTATTGTCTAAGATAGATATAGTCAATACTTACTTCAATCACTGCATGTTTGACTATGATCAGTTACTAAATCGTTTTTTTTTTATTTGACCAAAGTTCAGTCTCTATCCTTCCGATTGAAAAAGCAGCATTTATTGCTAAGCAGCTATTGTTGTGAAGTCATGGAAAATTATATATTATAAGCCTTATGAAACAATAGGGTGACTGAGCATTTACTATGTATCAGACGATATTCACAGTTCAGTGGTTCAAAATAGTACTTGCGTAATATTGTATAGCCCACCGATATACATATTTGAACAAAGGGTTGTAGAATATTACGTCTCGATCTTAACGGCGGTTATGGCCAGGCGATGTGTCTGGTACACTAGTGGGATGAAGAAGTGCAAACATAATCATTTTCGGTTGTTAATAACCAATATTATGTCACATGTTATTTACAACTTGGATATTTACTACTTAACTTTTATTGAACTTCCGTCTAACAAGATACAAATATTGTAAGTATACTCATTATTAGGACCATTTAAAACTATACAAAAGTTTTGTTCAACACCGTAATTATTTTGTAAGTTTACAAATGCAATGCATTTATTAATATATTATATACAGTAATTACGAACGTTTAAAAATCGACTTTAATATAGTCGTAGCGTTAACGAATTAATATGGTAAGTGATTTTCAAAATTTGTCTATTATTGACGCAAGATATGCATAAGAAATACTGTAGAACCGATAACTTCAACCTACTTGAAGTGGGTTAAAATAGTGTAAAGTTTTGGTTTCCATAGTAAACAAGGAAATCTTATAGTTTCGACATGTCTGGCTGTCCATCTGTCTGTATATTATTATTATTCTTAGGGTCCATTTGGAATCCACTAGGATTGACGGGGCCCACTACCTAAGGAGTTGGCGAAAATATGATTTAAGAAGGCTGATTTCACACGGAGAGACTGCCTTCAGACACAACCCAGAGGGGAAAACCAGACCTTTCTTAGGTAAGGTCACACAATATTTTCCTTCACAACCGAGCGTAGTGATCATTACAAATAGTACATAAGTCTGAAACGGTGGCGTAGCATAGTGGGGGCGGCACGGGTTGCACTTTTAAGGGAGGCAAAGTTTCAAACTTAAATAATAATTATCTTGTAAATATTTGATCCATTTCATTTCATATTTTTGTCGCACCTACGATTCTGACCGATTGAAATGAACGCGGAATTTACCAATCTGAGGAATAATACGTAAAACTTTTTTGCAGTTCTACCTACCAACGATATTCAACACAATTGGCATAAGTAATACTAGCTGTAGCTAAAACTAGCTAGAAGATGCATTTGCGACACTTTCGGCATATTTTGGTGTGAACTTTCATAACATAATCTTGTACTTTACAAATTGTAACGCAAGTAGACGCAATGTGATATATCTGTGAAGTTATTTGTTGTTGTGTTAGCGTTATATCCATAAATATATGTTTTGAATACAAGTCAGTGAACAAACACTTTTAGATCTGCAGATACCTGCTTGTCAGATAGCTGTACACTTTGTATCAACTGCTGATATTAACTAAAGTTAACCCAAAGAAACAAACAAGAACTCATTGAATATTCTAAGCAAGGAATGGTAAACTAGGATGTTTTATATGAAATGTTTAGAGATAAATAAGCATACGGCCCACATGAAGTTCACAGTCAACAGAGTGGTTGACCAGTTTCATTACAAAAAGTATGGCTCGTGCGTTGCCATCGCCGCTGCTAACACAGCAACTCAAATTTCAAGGGAGTTATTTGGCTGTGGTCGTGTGTGAGGTGGAGGTGTTTCACCAGTCAGGTTGCTTAGGAACGAGAGCCTAGGATTGATTTCGCCAAAGCTCCATGAAAAGCAGCAATGGATGCACCATGAACAGGTGAAGTTGGCTCTAAAAATATTGTGAGCTACATTCGTACGCCCCTCCAGCGATACATATACGAATGTATATTAAATGTTAAATTATGTAACAGCAAAGTTTGGCTGATGTAATTTTTTAATAACGGTATGTGATTTTAACTCGCTATTCTGTTAATCACGTAAGTAATATAATGAACAAGCTCAAAAGTGCCGCACCGCAGAGTGCATGTTGGCAGATTAAAAACAAACAAGTGCACTTAACACAACTCAAACTTATAACAATGTACAGAGTGATATACACGGTACTACAAGTTTTATTGTTTATGATTGTAAATATCTTCAGAAGAATTTGTTGTATAGGTACATACGGTATTTGAGAAGAGCGTCTATACGACAAAGTACAGGACTTGTCATGTTGCATGCATTTTGGAATAAATACTAATCTCAACACACATAATACACACGTTACGCAAACATTGCGTTGTGTATATTTTGCATTTTCATTTAAATTTAGATGAATTAACGCGGAATAAAATAAATTGATCAATAAAACCCAGTTGAGAATGCGCAAGCTTGCATTGCCAGAGGAACAGCTGGCTCGTCAATTATATAACAATTCAAATATTTTTTTTAATTTGTATGCCATTTTGACCATGTTCTTTAAGAGATAGGAACGGTGTTCCTGAACATTCCTATTCTACTTTTTTATGCTGAATTCGAATCTGAAGTCAAAATTCGAATATTCGAAAAAAAGCGACTGACAAAACACACAGACAAACGCACAGACAAACATATAGATTTCATATAGGAACGGTGTTCCTGAAAAACGTAATATTCATATGTACATCATCATCATTATCCGAGCCTTATTCCCAGTCGCGTCCTAAGCTTTAGCTGCGGAGCCCGGGGTCGGTTTTCCGACTTAGACTTCGCTTCGCGGGGTTATCCCTTATTGTGAGATTAGCACACATGTCTTTACGACATAAAGCCAGCACGTATTGGGCCTACCTCTTCTACCGGGACCCAGCGGAGTTGACATGGCTAGATATTTTTTTCCCCGCGTAACTTGCCGGTTTTCGTCAGGCCATATCAGCGCAGGCGATGGTCATGCTTGTGCTGCTCAAATACCGGTCATGCTTCGACATATAAGGGCAATGGTGGATTTATATAACTGTCCTTACAGCTTAACTGGCAATTTGGGATCGTTAAAATATACACCTTACTTAATTACACTGTAGAACCATATTTATGTTTTTTGAAACATATCTTGTATTTAATATCTATATACAAGTAACTAAAATTTTAATTATTTCTTATTGTGGCCAATTATAGCAATAATCAAAATTATAACTAAATGTTCTATCTATCTATCTATAACTTCACGCCAAATCCCTTACGGGATAGGCAGAGAGAACCGAGCGCCACGTGACTCGATCCTTACATACCTCACTCGCTTCTTTAACATTAATTGCACTTTTCATGCACGCTCGCTGGTTTCTAGGACTCCTGATATTACCTTCCGATAGAACACGACCAATAACTAAATGTTCATAAATAATAAATACAGAATATGTCCCAAAAAAACATAAATGTGGTTCTACATTCCCAGTATTGCGTGTTTTATTGGAATTTGTCTTAAATTCTATCTATCTATAACTTCACGCCAAATCTCTTGCGGGGTAGGCAGAGAGAACCGAGCGCCACGTGACTCGATCCTTACATATCTCACTCGCTTCTTTAACATTCATTGCTCTTTTCATGCACGCACGCCGGTTTCTAGGGCTCCTGACATCACCTTCTGATAGAACATGACCAATTTGGTCATATAGATAGGTAAGTCTTGGCCTTCCCCGGCTCCTACATCCTTCCACTTTTGCATTGTATATCTGCTTCGTCATTCTTTCATCTGGCATTCTTTCTACATGCCCGAACCATCGGAGCATGCCTCTTCTTATTTTAACACCGACGCTCTCTTTCAGACCAACTCTATTTCTAACATCATCATTGCGAATACGGTCTACAAGCCTTACGCCACAAATTTTGCGCAGCGCTCGCATTTCAACCGCGTTTATTCTACTTTCATGCTCTTTTTGCCATACCCAACTCTCGCTTCCATAAGTTAGCGTTGGGACTAACACTGCATTGTGAATAGCGAGTTGTGCCTTCTGGTTCAGGATTTTACTGCCAAGAAGTTTTCCCAACGCTCCATTCACACTATTCCCAGCACTCACTCGTCTTTCCACATCTGCGGTGTACCTTCCATCCCTGCTGAAAGCGCATCCAAGATATACAAACTCATCCACTTGTTCCAACACTTCATCATCAATCGTAATCCTTACATTAGTTCTGGATTCTTCTCTTTCAAATACCATTATATTTGTTTTCTTCGCATTCAGTCTTAAATTCAGCGTTATTAATAAATACTAAATGGTGTCCCCCACTTAGCTTTATGCGCCTTCTTAAGTATTGCATCTCAGACATATCATTGTTTATTTTCGTGAAAAAACCGAAACTTATACTGAATTCATCTTTTCAGTAAGTCGTCGGTAGGGAGTCGTCCTGGACTGCGTGTGGGATAATTGGGAAATAATACGGATTCTCCTTATTTCAGTAAACCGTAACATAAAAGCCGTAAAATGCCATTGAAAGATAAAATAATCTTAATGGTTTTTCTTCCCAGAATTATTCTGTTTCCTAATCCATTGGCAATTGAATTGGCAGAGTCCGCTACCTTAGCCTAAGGATTTGGAGAAGATACTGATTTTTACATAAAGCGTCTGTTGTCAAACCACAACCCAGAGTGAAAACTAGATCTTTCTTAAGTCATACGAAATATAATTTCTTGGTTATGTGGGTTTCCCCACGATGTTTTCCTTCACCATGGAGCAAGGGATAATTACAAACACCAAATATGCTATAAAGCCGAAATCACGAATTTAGTAGTACATTGGGCATGTACTACCAAATACTAGAACATGATTCTAACTAGGGACAGTCGGATAATAGGTCGGTTCTCTATCCACTGGGCTATTCACTGCCCTTAACTAAAACAAGATAATATAATCCATATCAAGTCTGTTCGCTTCGCTTTAAAGCTACCGAAATGCATAAACCTACATGCAAGTCGCTACATAATATCCGCGCAAACAGCAAACTTAATATCTGTAAAGCTTGCTCTAGGGTTTTTGTAAGAGTTCACTTACTTAGACAAACAGTTCACTTACACCAATATTCGCCAAAATAACAAAGTAGCGTGTTATAAACACCGACCGAATTGACAAGTTTTATGGTTTTCGCCAGTTGGCAATATCGGGGTGAAATCTCGTTCGGGCTTTGTATACAGATATTTACAATGTTTCTAGATTAAGTTTAAACTATCTGAATAAGGATTTAAATTCATCGTACCTTATGGTACACAGTACCTTTCATTGTACCTACAAAGGTTACTCGGTTACAGGGTACCTATATTTATTCACTCTAATGAACAGATACCTACAATAAGTTTTGATTTTTTCTCCTCCGTACACTGGGATCCACAGTCTAACTCCGCAAGTGGAAACTTGGACACTAATATCTCTTTTTCAATCCACCATCGACCGCATCAAATAATTTTATATGCCACTTCGACCCATAAACGAGAGGATTCCAAAGCATTCATATTTTTGTATGCCACTTGCATTCACAATTCGCTAAGTCTAACATTTCTACTTACTTTGATGTAAGTAGTTGGATGGACTTCTTCCCGCGCTTTTGACTAGTGAAATTGTTGTTATACTTGAAATTTTTACAATTTAGTATAAAATTTGTTTTATGCAACAATTTCGATAGTATTTTGTGACATAAGTGCTAGTGAAATTATACAGTGATGAAAAAACTCAAATATAACACGTTTATGCACTTTTTGGAAGACGTGAAAAAGTTCATCAAGAAAACCTTGTAAAAATCACAATTTTACAAGGTTTTCTTAGTTTTACGGGTGGTATTTTAAGTGGATTGTTTGGGTCTAAGTACCCTTCCCAAGTATTTTTTCAGCACAGTTCCTGAAGCTGGAACATAGAATTAAAATTTTCAAATGGTTCTAAACTGAAGACTTTAACACTGGCAAAAAATAGCAACATATATATATATATATATATAGTTGGATATCAAAAATAAAAAACCATATGAAAAGAAACAGAAATTAAAAAAACAATTTTAAAAATTCTTTATATGTTATCGATATGTTTGCATATGTGATTTTAATATGCAAAATATTTGAGTACCATCTCATACTATTAGACAAACTTCTTCTTTTTGAAATAATTTGATAACAATAATATACTTTTCTGGCTTGTAATGAATAACAACCAAATAATAACTGCCCGGAGGTTGTTTTGTTTCTGGAGGTTACCAGTAATACATTCTGAGTAGTTGCTTTATAGGAGAGAATGAAATGCGGGCAATACTTCTTTTTCAAGGATACCTTAACTAATTTACATCAGGTATGCCTGTTTGCCCCTGTCATTATACAACATACATAAATAATAAATACAGAAATCCCGCACTACGCGCGCACCGATACCGCTTTTCCTTATTTCAGTAAACCGCAACATAAAAGTCGTAAAATGCCATTGAAACATAAAGTAATCTTAAAGTTTTTTCTTCCTAGATTCATTCTGTTTCCTAATCTATTAGAATTGGCATTACATAAAGCGAGTGCAACAGGTGTATGCTTGTTTGCCTCCTGTCGTATGACGACAGAAGACAAAAAAATAGAAGTTAAAACTCATACTTGTATAGCTATACTGATAGCATTAGGTATACTGATAGCATTAGGGTGTTGGTGATCAGTTTACTGATCAGCTTGTCGGAGACATGAACCTATAACCCGAGGTAAATCTCCAGGCCACGACGGTATCAGTGTTGAACATTTGCAGTATGCTGGCTTTCACCTGCCTCGGGTCCTAGCTATGCTTTTTACGTTTTGTGTTGGGCATTCTTACTTACCTGCTGATTTTATGAAAACAATTGTCGTACCAATACTGAAAAATAAAACCGGAGACGCCTCAGACAAGAACAACTACAGACCCATTTCACTGGCTACTACCGTGGCCAAGGTGATGGACGGCTTGCTTGAGAAGAAGTTACAGGAGTCGCTTAATCTATACGATGCACAATTTGGATTTAGGCCGGGGCTATCTACGGAGAGCGCTATTCTTTGTCTCAAGCACACCGTCCGTTACTATACAAAGCGTAAGACGCCAGTTTTAGCGTGCTTTCTGGACTTGTCTAAGGCGTTCGATTTGGTGCAGTATGAGTTACTCTGGAAAAAGTTGGACACTGAAACAGACTTTCCAAAGGACTTGCTTTGCTTGTTTCGGTATTGGTATGATAATCAGCGCAACCAAGTAAAGTGGGCGGGAGTGTTGTCTGAGGCGTATGGGTTGGGGTGCGGTGTAAGGCAGGGTGGCTTGTCTTCCCCTGCACTATTCAACTTGTACATGAATACTCTGATTGGTGAGCTCAGTGACAGCGGAGTCGGCTGTTCCATAGATAATATACTTTATAATAACATCAGCTACGCCGACGACATGGTGCTACTGAGCCCATCGGTCGGGGGCCTCGGTAAGTTACTCACCATATGTGAAAAATATGTAATGGCTCACGGCCTCAGGTACAATGTTAAGAAAAGCGAAATCTTAATGTTCAAATCAAAGAACAAAGATTATAAGTTACCACCTATCATGTTACATGGTACCCCATTAAATAGGGTAACCAAATTTAAGTACCTGGGGCATTGGGTCACTGATAGCATGTCTGATGAATTGGACATTGAGAGGGAACGAAGGGCTCTCGCTGTGAGAGCGAACATGCTCGCCCGCAGATTTGCACGGTGTAATAATGAAGTCAAGCACACACTATTTAGGGCATATTGTCAGTCCTTTTATACCTGCAGTCTGTGGACTGAGTACACTAAAAAGGCGTTTGGAGCCCTGCGCGTCCAATACAATAACGGCTTCAGGGCGCTGATGGGGCTCCCTCGGTACTGTAGCGCGTCAACGATGTTCGCAGAGGCTCACATAGATGGCTTCCACGCGATCATTCGTAAGCGGGTGGCCTCTGCGTGGCGCCGGCTCCGGGGCAGCCCCAACAGCCTCCTGGCCGCGATAGGAGGTCGCTATTGCTGCCCTATACTAAGGCACTGGAACGAAGTCTATGTTGGCTCAAGACCAGCCATGGTCAATGTTAAATAAATCTATTAAAATAAATTGTGTTACTAACATTAGTTTTTAAGCTTTTGTAATAATACTAACACTTTATATGGAAATCTTTTCTGAAATAAATGATTTATTATTATTATTATAACATTTTCCCTCCAAAATCACTTAACCAATTTAAAGAAGTTTTCAATTCAAAAAAGTTACACAAGATATATCAATAAATATTTTCAAAAAAGGCAGAAAAGTTTCTGAAAATATCATATGTATATTTACAAATCAAGTATGCATGGCTAATAGATCGTATTTATTGTATTTTTCATCATATCAATATTAAAGAGGAGGACATTCTCAATTCGATCATATCTTTATGTTAAATATTCCATATTTCGCCAAACGTAAATAGACTTGGAATAATCATTTTTTGAGGGGGTTTTGTAGGGTAGGGAGTCGAGCATGCATATGGCACAGGATCGATAAGAGTGGCACTCTAGGTGGGAGGCAGTTCAGCAGTGTCTGAGATGATAATGATGTATATTTTTTTATTAGCAAGCACCTAGAGATGAATTTATATCTTCGTATTTATGGAGATCATCCTCACAATTGTTAAAACATTCTACTCTACTATAATATATTTTATAATGATTTGTAGAAAAAAATGCTAAATTTATTTTACATAATATCATGAAATTAAAAATCTATTTATCTATGTCTTCACCTCAGATCCTTTCCGGGGTAGGCAGAGAGAACCAACTCGCGCGCCTCTTAAACATTCATTACTATTTTATTTCGCGCTGGCTTGCCAGGGTTCCTGACACTATTTTCATATAAAACACCAAATTAGTCGCCGTATATAATGCTACAAAAATATTTCCATTCTATAAAATATAAAGGGAGCCTTTGGAGCGACGACTAAAGTCAGAGGTTCTGTAGGCTCCATGTAAACATCGGTCAGCGGTCGCGATTGAGTGTATGGGCACATGTTTGCTCGACCCACACAAACATGACATAGGTAGTTCCCGTTTCGTCCAAACTGCATTACAGAAGTGTCTCGGAGGAAACCCAATAACCACACTCAGCGAAGCTGAAACTATGTCACAGTTCTCGAGAGCAACATTTCCACGTCAGAGAATGCGGGAGGAAATTTATGAATAAATTATCTATATCAGAACGTGAGCTTTTTCGTATATATATCTAAGTATATAAACAGCCAAAACAAGTGCTATAGGCTGAATCAATGGAATGGGATTTCTTAGATTAATTCCATAAACCGTAACTAATATGTACATTGTGCACTAGAAATTCATTAAAAACCTCCAAAATGTACGTTTTGCTAAAAAATATTTAAAGTTACTATGAAATATAAAATAATACCCTGTATAATCCTTACACATTATATAAAAAGAAGATAATATTTCACAATGTTGTTACATTTTCATTACTATTTATTACCTGGTATGAGTTTTCTAAAACTTCGACGCTCTGTTTTTCAGTCAACAAGCGGAGTGAGATATACGGAACGGAGTATGTTTAAAACTATTTTAAATTAATGAGCAGTGATAGTCCAGTGAATAAAGAAAGGGCCTATTGACCAACTGGCTCTCGGTTTCTAGCATGTAATCACTAAATTCGTGTTTTCGAATTTGAGCACACAATAGTAATTGTCACTTGCTCGGTGGTTAGGGAAAACATCGTGATGAAACACACGTTCAAGAAATTGTATTTCGAATGACGTGTCACCTTACCTAACAAAGGTCTGGTTATCCCTCAGTGGCGTGGATGTCTGACGGCAGTCGCTCTATGTAAAAATCCGTATCTTCGCCAAATCCTTAGGACCCCGCTAATTCTAATGGATTAGAAAACGTGATAATACTAAGCAGAACAATATCTTATAAAATGCATTGATATGGTAAGTCTATATATTATATTTATACATTTATTTGTATTTAGTTAGAAGTAATATTGTTATTATTTTGTATATGTATGTTCTTCTATCTATCTTCATTATCCGGGGACTTCCAGTTATTGAGTTTCAGTAAATAGCTGAGCTAAATATACGCAACTGGTATAATATATCGATAAAGTATTTTTAGGGCACAATATTGTGTTGTATTGAATTGAATACATTTTCAAGCTGTATAAGAGATTCAATCACAAAACAAAAATATTCCAGATATAGGTATCCGTAGGATATTTTCACCACGCGGATACAACCTGCCACCCTCCTCTTTAAGCCCTGACTCCATCTCACCGTGACCGACAAGTGTCAAGTCAAGATTTTCTTGTCACTAATTTTGCGCCTCTTCAGTAGATTGTTTTTTATTTTTAAATCTCACTTCATTTTAACATAAAATATACGTTTGAATATAAAATATAATTTTAAATGTGATGTCACTGGACTTTATTATCGATACAGTAGCCAACAGTAATTGGGAAAAATGTCTACCTGACAGTTTTATACGCATATTTCATCCAAAAATCATTTTGCATGACATATGCGTGATTATTTTTTTGCCCATCTTTAAGGGTACCATTTATCTCAGGAATATTTGGGTTTAGCCTAAAATTTAAAACACTAAACTCAAAAGAGTTCCAGGGTTAAAATATAACACAAACTCTACAAGGTTGATCAAAGCCTCGGAAAGCTTGAGCATCAAAACAGTACAAATACAAGAAGTTTATTTATTGAAACATTAATCTGAAGGTCACAGTGAAAATTTACAATAGATATCTATTGATTTAGAACTGAGATTGACTATTAAGTACTAATTAACGCCAATCAGTCATAGTAACTGCCTATATAAAGCCAAATATAATATATCTTCGTATATTGTCTGTGTATACAACGAAGCACGCATACGTCATTAATTAAATCAACGCCAATTAATCGCATAATGTACAGAACACATATCGGCAAAATACATACGTAAATCCATTTATATCGCGTGTTACATAATCACAAATCAAGCCATACCTTTTCTCTGTTCACGAAAGTACGAGAAACACTTCCATTAATTTTCATCCGCTTTGCTTAAATCACCCCGAATTAAGGTTTATTTACGCGTATATTGTTCGGGATCATGACGTAAGCTCATGAGAAATTGATTCACAGCGTGTGCCGTATCTTGCAGTTTTCGCACGTATGTTAATACTAAAATTCCAGCTTTGTTTCAGAGGTTTTCGGGGTTTATTACAATGTTCTTTAAACAAAACATTTTAATATGTAAATTACGCTAGTATCCTATGTATAAAATAGAACCAAAGATTAGGACTGAATAAGAGTAATTAGATCATTTTACTTACAGAAAACTTATTGCTTCAATATTAAGAAATTTTAACATTAGTAAAAATTTTATAGTTTGCTTTCAGTATTGTATTGTGTTTTTTCCCTATCTACACACATCAAAAGTGTCTAGGGATCAAGCATTTTTATGCGGATTTCTTGAGATTGAGATGTGGCTTTGTAATAAAAAAATATATAAAATATATAAACGTATACGACACTGGAGAACCCCTGGACGCCAACATCGATTAAAATCCTGCCAGGAAGTCCATCCTTATAGTGGTGGAACCATCATGGTATGGGCGGGTATTTGGATCGGCGGAAGAACTGAGTTGATTTGGATCAGAGGCAACCTCAACGCTCAAATTTATGCTGAGACGATTGTATCAGACGTCATCGTTCCTCTACAAGTGCAAATCGGTCCCTTATTTCAGTTAATGCATGATAATGCACGACCGCACACCGCAAGAGTTGTAAGACAGACTCTCGCCGCAGCTAACATCAATGTCATGCCCTGGCCTGCTCAGTCGCCAGACTTGAACCCGATTGAGCATGCATGGGATATGCTACAGAGAAGAGCTCTGCCGAATATGGAGGGTATCCAGTCGCAAGAAGACCTTTTTTTGTTGTTGCAACGAACATGGGCGGCCATTCCACAGCGTGATTTGGATGAACTCATTTTGAGTATGCCAAACCGATGTTCTTGTGTTGTTAGTGTTCGCGGTAGAAACACGGATTATTAATTGTTTAAGTTACCCAATAAAATTTTAAAGAAAACTGTTATTTCAGTCTTTTTTTCGAACTTTAATGTTAGTGGTTCAAATGTCAAAAATCCCTTTATTATGAAAATGGCAAATTTCTTTATTAATGCAAAGGTGACTTGGTTTATCGTTACTGTAGACAAACGAAAACACTTTATTTGATGAATCCTTAAAGAAAATTTTAATTAATATCAATCAGGAGAAAAGTTATTGCAAAAATATATGTTGATCCCTAGACACTTTTGATGTGTGTATATGTTTTTCTCAGTCTTTATCTCTCTCAGTGTAGTTTCAGGGTTAAACGGTCGAATTGTTAAGTATACTCTTATGGGAAGGAAATCCGCGAAGATATTATATTAGTATTTCAAATAGAAAGCGTTCTGACTGATATATCGAACCAGTGCTGATTGGACTTCACTCAATTCAACCCCACCCAGACATTGTTTGTTCACCGCTTAGAAAAGTGCATTTAATGAAACTCGACAGTTCTAGAATATGTCTCCGCCATCGCCAGACCATTGAGATTTTTATAACCACATTCAGTTCCAACAACATCTACTGTGAATTAAACAATTTTTAACGGAAGTATCGCGTGTTTTATTTATTTAGTTGAACCTGACGTTTCTAATGCTTTGCAGTGTCCGTGGTCGCAGGAAGACTAAGGTGACATCTGTCTTACATTGGTTATTCCATTATTACATCTACCGACATGGATGGATTAATTATATACGTTATATTCACAAAACACAATTTTTGTGTGAAACAGAACTTATATAATGAAACGTCAGGTTCAACAAAATAAATAAAACACGCGATACTTCCGATAAAATTGTTTAATTCAATGTGTAATAATCGCAAAAATCTAAGAGAATATCTACTTTGGTGAATTCTACTCTTTTCGTTTTTTTTCCTTCCTCCAAAGGCAGCCTTTGAATGGGCACTACTGAAATACAGGGTGGGGCCTCGTGTTCAATTCAGGGATGAGCTCTGAGAATTGTTGATGGTACCTCCGATTATATAATATAGGTTATACCATACTCATGCAATCTATACCGTAAACCAAGAATATTGTATGTGCGGTTAAGTTCGCTTCTAGAATAAACTTCCTGTCGAGACCTTTCGACGCATGAGACCCTATTCACTAGTACATATTAAGTAGTCATATGATATACCTTATGGCAGATGGGGCTATGATGTTAATACTATAGAAGGTACGTTCATACAAAGTTCGAAAAAAATAAAAATAATATTTCTCCGGTCATAAATGACTAATATGATTGCTGACTTTTTAAGAATGTTTAATCATTGGGCCATAACAGGTACTATTGCTAAATAATCAAAAAAAAAAAAATATCTACAATACGAACATTGGCGACTAGAGAGACGGGTTCGATTCAAATGGTAAGGAGTGACTGGCTTTTGACATCTCCGAGTTTGCTTCACAAGGGCTATGCTTGTTTGCAATATGGGGCTTTATATTCAAGGTAAAAAAAATATAACTTTTCGAACACAGCGCAGGTGAATTCAGAAGTTTAGATTTTATTTTAAAGAAAAATCGTATAACTAAACACGCTGACTGATGCATACATTAATCTCGGTCTCAACTCAACTCGACACGTGTTGCCTCGGTATTCGTTGACAGGTGCGGTGAGTGCTTCGACCCGCCTGTCGCCTGTCAATTGGCAGGTAGACTAACTCGAATTGATTTCCAGTGCTATCTGTGCGACTGCATGGAACAGGAATTATTAAGTTATTTTCCATTGCATTCAATTAACTATGAATTTATTTTAGTCTAAGGATCGAAAGGTATAAAAATACTACTACTCTTTTGTACACGTTGATTTGTTTTATTATATTTTTATGATGGATATATTGCTTTCTGTGATCATTTTCTCTCATAATTAGGAAATGTTTAATTCAGTTAGGTTTATTATATTTTATTGCAAGAAGTTATTTGGTAAAAAATATATTAATTATGAAATTTTGGCAAACAGCTAGTATATATATAGATATATATTAAGCTAAAAATAAGTAATATGAACGATTACTAGGAAAGTCACGATAATTAATATATTTTCTGTGTTTCGGAAAGGGCTCTTTTTTGAATAACACAATTTTTTACACACATTTTTTTAAATACAAACAAACGTACGGCCGGATTAATGGTAAGCAGTTCGCGTAGCCTATGAACAACAACAAGGGTTCGTTGTTGTTGTTCATAGGCTACGCGACCGACCGTTGCCGACCCTCAATGTTCTCTAATGACTTTAATCGACCTTGAATTGCTCTATTCTATTTGGATCAAAAATTGTATTTAGGTAGGGTTTTGCTTCTTTAGGCTTTTTATGTACCTAAGTATCTATCTTGAAGGAACGCCATATTATCAAAAAAACAAAAACGTCGAGCTCAGTTGTCCAGGTCCTCCAGTATATATATATATATATATATAACAGATATAGTAAACTTACAGATCTATATATCTAAAACTTCATGCCAAATCCCTTGCGGGGTACGCAGAGAACCGAGCGCCACGTGACTCGACCCTTACACACCTCACTCGCTTCTTTAACATTCATTGCTCTTCTCATGCAAGTTCGCTCGCTTCCTTGCTAACCCTACCTTCTCTGTACGCAGACTCGTTACCTTAAGGTTGCCTTGAAAAGATTGCTTTTAGCAATAAGGCCGCCTTGTTGCATAATGAGTATTCATGTTTTACAATTTTTAGGAATTTTCCTGTAACAATTATTATGTAAATAAAGATTATTCTATCTATCTATCTTAGATTATTAAACCAAACGTATTCGTATCAAATCATTGAAACGTGTAACTAGCAATATCACAGATACAGGCATCACTAAGAAACATTAACCGTTTATCCTTTACTTCTTCTTAGTATTATCCTGATTTCTAATCCATTAGGATTGGCGGGGTCCGCTACCTAAGCTAAGGATTTAGCGAAGAGACTGATTTTTACATGGAGCGATTGCCGTCAGATCTCCACAAACCAAAGGGAAAACCTGATCATTGGTAAGGTCACACGACTTTGAAATATAATTTCTTGGACATGCGGATTTCCTTACCATGTTTTCCTTCACCAGTGAGCTGGTGATAATTATAAATCCGAAAACACGATTTAAGTGGTACATGCCAGGTTTACAACCGGGGACCTGTTGGTCACTAAAGCGGTTCATTATCTACTAGGGTATCAATGCTCTTTTCGACTATGAATACCGCTCTATAAATATCGCGACAATATTCGGCATCAGTAGTTTATCATGATCCCTAAGGCTCGTTGAACCTTCCCCATTAGTCAGTTACTGAATTGGTAAGCGTGCCAAGATTTGTGGAAGCTGAAAATATCTTAAAATGCTAAGCTGCAACTTTCTATGGTATTTATAAGGGTTGTTCTGTTCCGGGGGGCTTAAAACGAAAATAAACTACTAGGAGTTTGAAAATTGCCCTTCCGTAACCAGATTCGTCGTTTTTATTGGTTCGTTTGGTGCAGAGAGGAAACTGAAAATATGGAACATTGAGTGAACTTTCAATCCGACAGGCTGAAGGATTAACAAAATGGAATGGCAAGAATTGATCATTTTAGAATTAAAAACTGTTTTGACGAATTGGAAATTATATGTATGTATATCGTCACGCCAAGTAGGCAGAGAGAACCGAGCGCCATAACACGCGGACCTTACATACTTCACTCGCTGTACACAATGCGGTGCTAATCCCAACGCCAACTTATTGCAGTGAGAGTTGGGTATGACAGAGAGAGCATGAAAGTAGAATAAATGCAGTCGAGATGAGAGCATTGAGCAATAATGTGGCTTAGGCGTGAAAGACAGTTGGTCTGAAAGAGAGTGTCGGTGTTAAGATAAGAAAAGGCATGCTCCGTTGGTTCGGACATGTAGAAAGAATGCGGGACGAAAGAATGACGAAACAGATATACAATGCAAAAGTGGAAGGATTTAGGAGCCGAGGAAGACCCGAGACTAACCTACTATGACGAAATTGATCGTGTTTTATCAGAAGGTGATGTCAGAAGCCCTAGGAACCGGCGAGCGTGCATGAAAAGAGCTATGAATGTCACAGAAGGGAGTGAAATTATTTGAGAGGATAAAACATTATTATGTTGATACTGTTGATTGTATGCGCTTGGTGGAATTTTGAAGGTATGTCGTTAATGTTAACACTTGCCCTTGTACAGATTCCACTTCACAGTTTTAATTATTAATTATTTTTACCGGCCGGCTTCGCCTTAACGGCATTATCAAGGTATTTTACATCTGAAGTGATAGTCACTTTATGATCGCAAGATGGCGATTATTTGGTATATTCACAATAGAGTAATACATATAAACAAGTTTGTCAAAGTCTGGTAGTTGCGAAGTAACGACCATTCATATGGCTCGCTTTATATCGGGTTAGTACGTATGGAAACAATATCACAGTGAAAAAAAATATTGTGTGATTATTATATAATTTTTTAGCTAGTATATCCCACCTATTTTCATCCCAGCTATTTAATATTTTATTATTACGACTGTCAAATATATATTTAACGAGCATAGTGACGCTCTGGTTAATAACGCGCTTTTACATTGTTATAGTAGGTACGGAACTCGAGGGTTCGATTGCCATACAAAGCTATTTGTATGCATGATGTTTGTCTTGGTCTGGGTAGTTTAAGAGAGGTAGGGCGCATCAAAGCAGCCCGTCTGGGGAAGTACCTCTACCTCACAGAAAACCGCAGCCAAATAACAACCCCCTGGAGGGTTGTTGTGTTACTGCGTGAGTGAGGTTCTCAGTAAAATAAACTATGATAGTAGCAGAGGTGGCATCACGCGAGCGATACTTAATGTATTGCAAGCGTTCATAAGCCACGGTAACCACGGTTTACGTCAGGTGGCCTAAATGTTTTCCGACGTTGTATATAACAAAGAAACACAGTTTTTACAAGTACTTCTTTTAATACAAAGTGTCTTTTTCAGTAGAGTCTCCCATGAGTTAAGTCGGTAAGTATCTTATTTGAATTTCACTGTAAAAGTGAGTTAGACACGCTGTAAGACTTATTTACTTCAAGGCACTTTTAACTTAGGCAAGAGTAGACTATAGAGCTATTCACAATGCTGTATGATCCTTGTTTTTGACGCAGATGATGCAAAATTTTACTTTAAGTATTATATGTGACAAAATCTTAGCTTAGCAAAATCAAAAAAGTGGCTTTTTCTGAGAGACTTTTTTGGCAAGGATTTTTTATTTTTAATTATAATATTTACTCTTTAACCGTATTAGACAACTGTGGTGGAATATGGATTATAATCAGTGATAGCCCACTGCATAAGTTACCGGCATATGCCTTACTGGTCCCTGGTTTAAATCCTGGCATGTACCACTAATTCGTGTGATCTTGCCTTAATAGGTATGGTTTCCCCTCTGGATTGTGTGGGTCACACGACAGTAGTTTTATGTAGGAATCAGCATCCTCACCAAATCCTTAGGCTTTGGTAGCGGACCCTGCCAATCCTAATGGATTAAAAGACGGGGTAACGCTAGAAAGAAGAACCATATTAGATAATTAGTGTACATTTCGTTTTAATATTACTGTCCAATAAGTGACTTCCATCTTAAGCCCCACAGTCTGTATAAACATATTTGACTAATTGTGAAAATAACTTTTATACATCAGTACATTGGATGTGACTGATACTAAGATGTTAAAATGAATGAATATTATAAGAGGAAACTAGCCATAATGGTAGAAAAGTTAAGTGGGATTCGTTTCAAATTCCTATGTGTAAGTACCGGAATGAATAAGGATTAGGAATGAGCATAAAAGACCAGGAAGTATGAATGTTAAGGGGAAATTGCTTGGGTTAGTACGAATATATAGTAATAATAATGAATAAGATCGACAAAGGAGACATTTCAACTTGCTATAGGCAGGTGCGACAATGAATGAGATTAGGAATAAATATAAAACAAGAAGGATTACGTAAAAGTGAAGGTATAAGTTAAAGGTATAAGCTATAATATAAGCTTTTGCTTAGTTTATGGTGGTAAGATAAAAGATAATATTTATAACTAGCTGCTGCCCGCGGCTCTGCCCGCGTGAAGTCAAATAACGTAGTCTATGTGTTAATCCAGATCATAATCTATCTACGTGCCAAATTTCATTGAAATCCGTTCAGCCGTTTAACCTGTGAGACCCCGTTATATACGTTTTTCCATACATTTCTTGGCGGAAAAGCGGTCCGCGGGTAATGAGAGATTAAGGTTGAAAAAGCAACAAACATCCATCCATACATACAAACTTTCGCATTTATAATATTACTAGGTACTGCCCGCGGCTCCGCCCGCGTGGAGTCAAATAACGTAGCCTATGTGTTAATCCAGATGATAATCTATCCACGTGCCAAATTTCATTCAAATACGTTCAGCCATTTAAGTGTGAAAGAGCAACAAACATCCATACATACAAACTTTCGCATTTATAATATTAGTAGGATGATTACAAAAGACGAAGAAAGAAAGTATTGTTACAACTTGATGTCATGTCATGTTTAATTACATATTCGTATATAAATATGGAGATTTGTTAAATGACCGATTAAATTTCTTTGGTGGTTTGTCTAATTAAAAAATAAATTTGATTGCAATATACGTATTTTTACCACCCACCAGAGTAAAAGCTTGATGAAAAAACGAAACGGAATGAACGAGATTGCAAACGAGTTTTGGTGAATATTAATTCAGCGTGTACGTTGGATGAAACGGAATCGCAGATGTGCTTAAGAGGTTGAATATAGCTGATTAGGGTCACTTAAACAGTTGTATTGTGGAATAAAATATGTTACCTGTATATTATATGCTCAAGAAAAATGTATATTATATGGAAGCGTTTTTATTATTGCATTCAAAATATACATAATTTATTTTTTTATGAAAGATAAATATACCAAATTTTTATTAAAATCGTTTTTAGTCATTTTTTTAATGGAAAATTTGTATACTAAGTTTACACATCTTCATGAAAATGACGTTAGATGCACTATGTGTAGTTTAAGGTATTTATGTTGATGCTCAATTTAAAATAATAGTTTTTTATTCATCATACGGTGTTTACTTCCCATTTCACCCCATTTTAGGTAGTTTCGAAAACTATCTTCTTAACGGAACACCACACTATCTTCCAAATTACATAATTTCTATAAATTTCTAGCAATGAATCAGTTCATTATCAGTCCTTTATATATTAAAAATAATAATTGACCGCAGCTTTACTGCATTTCTAATTTCGTGTGTCTGTCCTTAGTAAAGTACATGACAAATATTTGCATGCCCATATCCAACGATAAAAATTTAAGGAAAAATAAGACAATTACGTTTAGTTTATCGGTTGTCCATAGAATAAGCTTAGTTTAATTTCGGGCTAAATGGCGCTGTGTAACTGGTCCGAAAAATATTTATTAATTTATTTATTCAGGCGACTAGCTTACAAAAGCGGATAACGTTTGGCAATATTAGTTCATGT
Source organism: Pyralis farinalis (assembly GCA_947507595.1). Taxonomy (NCBI): domain Eukaryota; kingdom Metazoa; phylum Arthropoda; class Insecta; order Lepidoptera; family Pyralidae; genus Pyralis; species Pyralis farinalis. The sequence continues at coordinate 27,115,951 of OX382273.1, read as the reverse complement.
CTCCAAATTTTATCGACTTCCAATAGTTAGAATTCGGAGTAGAACCCAACACGTTTGCATGGAGCGCAATGGTCGGGCACTCTTAATGCTTTAAGCAAATAGCTGGATTCGTAACCGCTGTCCCAGTTTATTAAATTTTAGAACAATTTGGATACAACAAATTCCACGGAATATTGACTTTATCGAAAGTGAAAATGTAATTGTATATACTGTATTCAATGTAAATTATTCAGTATAATATTTGAATCTCAAGGGGGTTACTCACTTGCTTACATACTATTACACTTGTCTTCCGTCGGGTTAGGCAGAGACTACGACATATAGTGCTATTTTTGTTCTTCTACTTTTAGTTTCTACTTACTTCTACTACTTAATTTAAATGCACCTTAAATGTAATGTAATTTAAATTAACCTTGTAACGAAACTTCTACGTCTTAGATCAAATATGGCAAGGATTCAGTTAAAGAAATTATTTGTTTGTTTTTAAAGAGAATAATGATTTGTTTGTTATATCTTTATTGTACATAAAACAACAATGAAGAATGTAAATTAAAATGCAACTTTTGTTACTATATCATCCTTTATGTATTCATTGTATTCCAATTATTATATCTTGATGTTCATTAGATCATTTAAACTTATTTATTACGATATAAGTAGTAATAATTAATTTAGTTTGTCCTTTTTAAAAAAAATGTTCACTACTTTATTGAACTACATCGCAATTTCGCAAGTTCCAGTTAGGAACTTAAAGGTTGACTGGAAGAGATTCCTTATAAGTATGAATGTATATGTTCACGCTAGGTCCCTTTTGGGGTAGACGATAGAACCGAACATCATAAGACGAAGTCCTTACACATTTCACCCGCTTCTTTAACATTCAAAGCTCTTTTCATACTTGTTCGTCGGTTTCTAGGACTCCTGACATCACCTTCTGATAAAATACGACCAATTTGTTCATGCTAGGTTAGTTTTGGTCTTCCTCGGCTCCTACATCCTTCCACTTTCGCATTGTATATCGGTTTCGTCATTGTCCATCCTACATTTTTTCTACATTCCTTATAAGGATTGCATTTGCAGTTAATCGTGTATATTGTTTACACCTTCTCTTTTGTGTGTATTATAAATCTTAAAATATTATTGTATATACGAATCCTCGTATGTATTTTGTCAGACTTTGTATCTACTCACAATGTTCCTAAAACTCTCGCCAAGCTTGTATCTCCTTTCGGTTTCTCTATGGTTGACTGGAAGAGATCCCTAATGGGATAAGTCCGCCATTGTACAATATTAATTTCTACCAAACCATGTACTTAATCATTGTAATGTTTTATTGGACAATAAAGCTTTATACAACAACAACAACAACAAGGATTTCTTATAAGTCCGCCTTTGTGCATTTTCTTCTATTTTATTGCAAATTAGTGTTATTTCATGTACGATGAAGATATTATAAAGAAACAAACAAAAGTTCTTATCTTTAGACACGAGAGGTTATCGATATAACAAAATCCTAATTTTCAAACTCAGCTAAAAATACGATGAGATCGCAACGTGTTTGTTACTGTGTTGTTGTTGGAGAATACGTTATTTTATATCTACGAGTACAATGCATTATATAAGTCTAGTGACAGCTCAGTGGACGGTTCCGTTTCAAATCCTGGTGTGGGCATGTACCACTAAATTCGTGTTTTCGTATTTGTATGTAAAAATTTGTAATTATCACTTGCTCGGTGGTGAAGCAAAACATCGTGAAGATATCCGCATGTCCAAGAAATTAAATTTCGATAGACGTGTGACCTAAGAAAGGTCTGGTTTTCCCTCTAGGTTCTGGAGGTCTGACGGCAGTCGCTCTATGTAAAAATCTGTCCAAATCCTTGGGCTTAAACCTAAAAGTCACATGGCGAATCCTAATGGATTAGGAAATGGGATTGCGCTAGGGAGAAGAAAGAAAGCAATGCATTATATCATACGTATCCGGTTACAAAGTTCCTCAGCGCCGCCGAATACAAAATAAAGATATCATAACGGATTATCATTTATAACGAGCTTACGTGCTTACAGGGCAAGAAACAATTCCCCAGTGTTAGTGGCGACGCTGAGTAGCGGCGGAACACCGTTGATTGCGTGACTTGTCAACGCCACGCAACGTCGGGTTTTGTTTGGAATTCACCTACAATCTGCTTCACGCCGCTTTTTTGCGGTATGGACAAAATAAGAAGTGTAATATTATTTTATCTTTTCTTGAATTGTGGATTGGATAGCGTAGCGCGTTCAGCTGATGCTAAGGTTTCTATTACACATGACTGAATTACGAAATTAATTTATTTTATGAGCCTGGTGGCGAGGTGATCGACAATGATCCTTTAACACCAAGTTTAGTGTGCTCGATTTTCACACTGGACAAATATTGGTGTGCATGAACATGTCTGTCTTGGTCTGGATGTTTTTAAGAGAGGTAGGGCGCATCAAAGCCGCCAGTCTGGGGATGTATACCTTCATCTCTTAGAAAGCCGTAATAAAACGACGACTCCCTGGAGCGTTGTTATATTTCTGCGAGTGAGCGAGGTTACCAGTGAAGCTCCTAAGGAGTTACTATCTCAGTAGCTGATATCGCATCGCGCAAGCACCTTAGGCTATGGTAAACACTACATCAGATGTGGTGTATGTTTGTAAATATCCCATCATTTCATAAAGAACATTCCAACATTCATAGAGAAGTATGAAAACGAACGAGACTATACAGCCTAATAATGACTCCCTGGAGGGTTGTTGTGTTTCTGCGTGTGAGTGAAGTCACTCGTAAGCCCCCAAGGAGCAGCAGAAGTGGCAACGTGCAGTGCTAACGGGGACTGCATGCGTTCCTAGGTAAGGGTAACCATTTTTCATCTGACCGTATACTTGTAAACGTTGTGTAAAAAAACCTACGGTTTTGAAAATGGGGGGGATTTTGTACATACAAGATTAGTTAAAATAAGAAGAGGCATGCTCCGTTGGTTCGAACATGGTTATAAGAAGGTATGTAAGGATCAAGTCATGTAGCGTTTAGTTCTCTCTGCCTAACCCGCAATAGATTTAACGTAAAGATAGATAGATAGGTAGGCAATAATAGCTGCTGATCTTGCGATTGCCGATAAGTAAAGCAATGTTGATACGTTTGAAGTAAATTGTATTCGTTTTCCGTAATATGCTTCAAGCAGTTTTGTCTAATTCTAACACAATTCAACGAATGGAATATATTGTTTTTATTTTACTCTTAGACATTATTATTGTAGTACCGCTATACTAACATAAATTTATTGTAATATTAATTGAAAAAGAAATACCTATATTGGCAAGATTTTTTCAGTATTTTTCTTAGGCAATAGTGATTTTTGTAAAAAAAGAAAATCGAAAATTATGAAAAATTAATAAAATACAACAAAATGTTATTTTAAAAATATAAAAGTGCTCGCGAGGGCTCAATGCCAGATATAGCAGATACAGAATATTTATCTTTTTATAATAACACTGTCGCAAAATACCTTTACTACCGCGCTGTGCCCAATACTTTTATGATACGTCTCCCAAATTTATTTTATGGCTAGCGTAGGTTTGCTCGGCTCCTGTCGCTATGGCGCCCAATTTAGTTGTCCGTCGAGCTGCCAAACTAACAACATAAATCACAAAATTCATCTTTTGAATACCAGTTTGTTACACGCTGCTCTAAAATATGCGGTTAATATCTATTGTAGTATCAGAATTTTTTTATTGGCGTGTACATTTTGATGGGCATATAAAACATAAGATGAACATTCAAAAGATTACGATCATTTTATAGTTTCAAAAACATGATATAAATTCTTCATTAGATAAGTTTTACGTTAGCAATAACATTGTTTATTCTGTTTGCAATAATAACGATTTTATCGTATATTTGATAGTGAATGAAGCCATAAAGAATGTGTGGATGATAAGTCTATTCAATGGAAAGAGTTCGCGGTCAGGAAACGTTTCATCGAATATAAAGGAAGACGGTCCCGGGAGCGTACTGCCGGGAATAGGGATTCGTAGATATTTATGATTGTGATGAGCTCGAAAGAAATCTTTTTCACTTTGCTTACTTAGCTTTTGCTCAAGTTTGTGTTTACATTTTGTGGCTCTTGTATTTGATCAGTCGTTCAGTAACTTCTCGTCAGATATGGAATCCAATTTATTTTTAGATATCTTGGAAACATGGTATAACCGACTACAAAAGAGGTGTTTATCAAATTGGTTATATCTTTGATATGTCATGAAAAATTTGCATCAAATATTACTGTAATTCTTCTTTTATTTGGAAACAATTAGTGCCCGATTGATCTCACATAAAGGAGAATGATGATGAATGAGTTTCTACATATTTTGGCCGAGTTATTAATATTAACAGCATGAAGTTAGTGCTATCTGATTGAGACTATAATCACAAAGATTTCATGGTGAAAGGAGAAGTAGATTATTCATATTAGAAACAAAATACAGTGAGGTTACGTACTAACAAACAAGTATTTTATCTTAAGTATATATTATTTGTGACATTTGTGTATTTCAGAATATATTCAGACGTACCTATACGATTAGTGATTGTAATAGTAATCACATAAATCGCAGATAAATGCACACGTAACAACTACTCAGAACTGTGGTTTTTATATGTTTCTTATTTCTGTCAGATATGTCAATTAGTTAGGAATTTCAAATGTAATTATAAATCGACTTCTCTGTCTAATGAATTGATATTATTTAATTAAATTGCGTTAAATACAAAAGTACTTGCTTCTGTTGTTGATGTTACGAGTTAATTCAGTCATCTTTTGTGTTAAGTTTTGTTATTTTATAAATGATTTTGAAAGTCGATTTGAATATTATGATGTAGTCGCTAATAAAAATCTTGTTGTGGAGTAGATTTTCAAAATTGCGAGGTCACTGGTGAAAACCTCACTGAAATCGTGGTAATTTTCTCAAGTTAACGTTAAGGTGTTATTTCATTACCACCATTTCATATTGATAGCAAATTATTTACTAAATTAATTACTCATATTTATTAAGTATCTGGGTCACCGAGCTTTGTTCGGCGTTTTTTTATATTTCATCGTGCACAATAGTTTCTTTTCAGGAAATACGCCTATAAAGATAAACTTAAATAAAAGGCAAAACATTATCTAAATACAAAAATTGGTTCGAATCGTTAGAGCCGTTTCCAAGGCGAACGAAATAAATTTGAATTGCTTGTTTAAATTAATATGATTTAAAGTAGAAACTACAATTATTTTCAAGAAAAAAAAATAATTTGCAATAACTCTACCATGTTAAATGAACAAATGTCATTACAAATATCTATAACCATAAATTAAGCTATGTTTATTAAAAGCTTTTAAGAAACAAATTCAATTTATTTATGCTAACCCATAATTCATTTTGAAGGCAGACGCCTCTCAAAATTCACTCAGAACAGTAGGACAATGGGATATTCTTAGTCATTAATAAATGTCAAGATTTAGAATTACAGATGGGAAAGTATTGGTATCTAAATGAGGGTACAAATACTTCGAGATAAAGTAATAGTACGAAGGTCACAACGAATGATCGGTAGACACCCTAAATAATGCTTGGAATTTCTGAAGATGACGAAGCTTCGAAAGCAAGCGACAGACACAATGGCTGTTCTAAGCCCTTGAATGACACCTTCATTATAGCTGCCGACGTTCTGCAAATAATCAGGGAATTGTTACGACCGCTTCTCTCGAGTGTATGAAAAGTCTCCCTCCTGTCTAAAGTTTGTTTGTCAGTTTTGACAGTAAGTAAGAACATCAGAGTACATTGAAGTCTCAAAAATCGCTGAGCCTACATTTGTAATACTAATTGCGTTAAATTTATTATATAAAAGACAATATACTAATTTGGATCAATGGTGAAGTCGTTTCGGGCATTTCATGTAGTCTTACATTTTAATTACTTTATTAGATAGCTAGTATTTTTAACCAACTTCAAAAAGGAGGAGATGCTCAATACAACCTGAATGTTTTCTATATGTTACACAATACCTTCCAAATTGTGAAGCAATTTTCAGTTTTATTATTTATTTTTAGAAAGATTTTACCGTTTGTTTAGTCCTATATAAATTTCGTGAAGTTAGGAATCCACATGTTAGTTTCAAGAGTTTGTGATTACGAAAATTATTCTCTAAGGCTTCATAAAAGGGCGTTCGGTTAGTCTCATATAAATAAGACGATACGATACGTTATGATTTCAGGACTTTAATAAAGTCGTGATGTTGTATTTTGTAATTTTTTAACCTTTATTATTTTAAAGAGTTATTTGAAATTAAATACAGGTTTTTGTTCTATGTGGATATAGATTTAATTTCATAGTTAGGTTTAAAAATGTTTTGAGTTCCATCGAAATTAAACATTAAATTAGTCCGACAAAAAAAAATATTTACGTATATTTTATCAGTAGTCTATTAGCCATAACACAAGCTCCACTTACTTTGGGGCTAGGTGGCGCTGTGTAATTTCTCCGACAATATTTATTATTATTTTCGATTAGCTCCCGCGTATGGACTCTACTATTTACAACGAAGTAATTAGTTCTAATAAATAAATGTAATAGTAAAATTACATTTAATTAGAAATTCAATTGTACGGAAATGGTCCAGTTTTGTATAAAGTAAATATGCTACTATTTTAATTTTTATAGGTTTAGACCATAGTTTATATCTGTCGTATGAACTGAACTAGAAAGAAATTTGGGATTTCTGTCTATTATGAAGATTATAATGTATTTAAACTGTAGATACTGAACAAGTAGATTCGTAATGTATTTTATAAATTTTTGTAACTTAAACAAACATTAAGTAGTAATAATCTAGCCAGAAAAAAACATGAAATCGTAATAGAACGAGACAGAAGTCGTACTTGATCAGTTTGAACAATTGGCGGTTCAAAATTTGATTAAATGCGAGAATTGCGCTGATTGGAGGGAGACAAATATAAAAATGATCCTATAGATCCAGTTACGTGACAAAACATTCACTATGACAAAACAGTTCGCTCTAGAAATTTGAATAAATTCCTTGATTTAACATGATCAAGATCATAATATCAGCATCGTGTACAATTCTAGTCCATATTCTATTTTACTTAGTTTATTTGTTTATTAAAACTTCGTTTGCCTCAAATAGGGTATGACTATAGGAGAAGTAGGGCACATTATAGCAGCCTGTTTAGGGAAGTACCTTGAACTCAGAAAAAATAGCCATATAACAACTTTCTGAATGTTTGTTGAGTTGCTGTGTTAGCAGACGGGGTGACAATGAGCGACCGATACTTGCACTATTGCAAGCATTCATAGATTACGGTAACCACTTTACACCAGGTGCATGGTAATCTTCTATGTTTTCCGACAATGTATAAACAATTTTACAGTATGTGCATATATACAATTTAAAATATATTATGATCAATATAAATTTGCAATATATATATAAGTATATTTTCACTTACTGGCTATTTGTTTCAACGCTGTCATTGCTGATTTAAGAGTATTGAGCGTACGGCGCCTCAAGTTCTTCTTCGAAGAATAGTTATCCATGTCTATCGATACAGACATCGCAATATCCACTTTATTTGCGCACAGCACTAAGTTTATATCACCGTGGCAGCTATCACTGCGCCACGAATACCTTTTGTTCGAGAAGCTGAGAATGAACTGCGTGTAAATGCATATCAGTAACAGTCAGTTCTTGTACGAAAATCAGAATACTTCATATTGGACAGCGGAACTAGTGGAGTTGAAAATACACAAACTATATGTATAGGTATTTCGTTTTTTTTATTTTATTTATTTCTACCCCGCAAACGGACTTGATGTGAAAATATAGTATACAGATTTGGCGTATTTATTCCAAAGGTAATTTCAAATAAAAAAAATAAAAAAAATTAGTTGAACTATATTGTTTCATTTAGAGAAATTACATGATAGTAAGCGATTGCCATAGTCCAGGAACGATTTTTTTTATTAGGGCATCCTTTGTTATTAGTGTTCATCAAGAATTAATGCAATAAATTATATAGATGACGTAATATATCATTCACCATAGACTAGCTAAACATTTTTATAAGTGGATGTGGACCTGTTGCATGGCAATGTAGCTGCTGTGTCGGTCGATAATACGTTTATTTGAATGGAAAAGGTGGTATAAGGCTATGTAGTTTCTCTCAAATAGTGTTTAAATAGATGATAAAAATGATTTCTTTAATGGCTCAATTGCAGTACCAAGTTTAGGATCACTAATGATATGATAATATAGTAATCCTCACACGATCTTATTTATATGTTGTACAGTAAAAGTAGTTGTACAGGTATAATATACTACTGCCCTCTGTTCAGGAGTCCGAGTATACCGGACGCACTTAGTATCACGCTTTGGACCTATGATTCAAATCTGGGCGCAGTTATTCGTATGGAGATCAGTCAATGTGCAACACTGGCTGATATGCGTATGTTCAAGCGTTACTAAAAATATAGGGCAGCGGATCCGCATTGGCTTACGCTGAAACAGCAAGCGAACCGTCCGGTTGTTTCAGGGATGGTGACAAATTGTAATGCAAATTTATTACGCACGCGTTTTATTCTACACCTAAAGTCAAAGATTCTGAAAGTATTATCTCTCGAACAAAATGTTGAAATGTGCGAGCTGTTCTAATGAAGCCAGAGATGTGGCCCAATGTACTGTATGTATACGTCGTTTTGATTTCAACTTTACAGGCATTACCGAAACAGGTTACCGCACATTTGGCGACAGAAGATCAAATTGGAAGTGCCCGGGTTGCAAAACAGGATCCAACCCCGTTTCACCATCCATAACAAAGGGATTAGAGTTTGAACTCATACATTGACATCAAGCGATTGATACAACAGATGTCCATTCTGATTACATTGTCAGAGGATGTCAAATTTATTAAATCAGAAATTTGGGAGTTAAAATCATCAGTGGAGTTCTCGCACGATACAATGAGGTCATTCGCAGCCAAATTACAAAAGACAAAATAAAACCCTTGAATTTGAGCAGTCTACCCCTTGTCTAACAGTAAAAACTATGAACAACGCTCCAGATTAAACAAAACAAAATTAAATCCCAAACAGATAAGGAAAACTTGTTGGACATGATCTCTAAAATCGGTTCTGTCATTAATTGCGGCATCTCCAAGGACCAATCAATTATGTAGCCATGATTCCTATGCGCAACGATAAACAGAATAAAACGATTATTTCTTCGTTTAACAACAGATATATTAAGGAAAATTTCGTTGCATCTGCACGCGCGTAGGGGCCCTCACATCAGCCTATATAGATCCGAGTGACGATACAAAGATATACGTGAACGACCACCTGACTATAGAAAATAAACAGCTGCTTAATACGTTAAAGTGGCGTATCTTTCCAGAACTTGTAGGGCTATTACTTGCAAATTGTTGACCTTATACAACCTGTTCATACCTTAAACAGGAAACGCTATATATAATGTAGTTTTTTGAGAAAATCTCGTTATTATAGAATTATTTAACACTCCAAGGGTTAGCGAAAGAAGTAAAAATGGCTTTATGATACGTGGTTTAAGTATTCAAATAAGCAGTTATGTGTTACATTTCTTTTTATTTTTTATATCACTAGTGCGATGCCTCCTCTGCAGCTAACAAAGCAATTCCTTAGGAGCTTACTGGTGACCTCATTCACACGCAGGAACACAACAACCCTTAAGGAAGTTGTTATTTGGCTGCGGTTTTCTTTAAGATGGAGGTACTCCTCAGACGGGCTGCTTTGATGCGCCCTATCTCTCCTAAAACATCCAGACTAAGACAAACAGACTTGTTCATGCACATAACTGTTTGCTTTTGTGTGAGAATCGGACACCCCGCGTTGGTGTCAAAGTTGTGTCTTTCACGACTGCGCCACCGATCTCGTCAAAATTAAGTATTATTAATTTTCCTGAATCTTTTTCACTTTTTTTTAAATATATAGGACAGTTTATCAAAGTTGCGTACCTAATTATGAGAAACGTGTTGAACGGGTTGAAGGTAAAATAGATGTTTAATAAAAATGAAGGAATATTTTTTCCCTACTCTTGGTGTCGAAAATAAGTTTTAGGGGAAAAAATCTTGCTAGAGGATAAATTGAACACATCATTCGATAATATTTTTTGTTCGAGTAAAAGTTATGTACGTGTGAAAAACAATCTTAAACTAAATGTTTGATGTTGTTTTTAAATTCTAATATAATTTCAAGCTCGTATTTTGCATAATTTTTATATTGTATTGTCGAAAATAGCCATGTTTTAATGATATTTATGAACTTTATGAGTAAAATTTAAACTGGCAGCGGACATACAAAATACAACGTAACCTGCAGGCGGTGCATCAAATTTAAAGACTGCTTAGAATAAATTTATTCAAAAAAAGTTTAAAATAATGCCGGGTAAGTTTAATTGGCGTTTGAATTTGTTTCCGATTTTGTTTATGTTATAGTTGGATCGCTCACATTTTTGTTAATAAAAGATTTAAAATGATGAAAATAAAATACTTAATAGCTAAGACATCGAGTTTATGATACTAATTTAATGAAATAACGTCTACTTCAAACATATATTTTTTATCAATTTTTGTCGATAGCTTAAAAATTTTTAACATATTTCAAAAACTCATTATTATGGCTACAAACTGTAACATCATAGACATGTAACTTCACTTACGTAAAAGACATAAAAAGTACTCTGTTATAGTGATCACGGTCGCGACGATACCTTTATTTGTCCGCTCAGATGTTATGTATAATAAAATACAAGTAACCAAATTTTAATTACTTCAAATTACTGTATCATCATGAAACTAGGAAATCCTACTAATATTATAAATGCGAAAGTTTGTATGGATGTTTGTAGCTCTTTCACGCTTAAACGGCTGAACGGATTTGAATGAAATTTGGCACGTAGATAGATTATGATCTGGATTAACGCATAGGGTATGTTATTTGACTTCACGAGGGGGAAGCCGCGGGCAGCAGCTAATATGATAATAATTTGGTATCATAAAGCTGGCTTATTGGTGAAGGTCGGAAGCTTCATCTGTGTAACAAAATCTAAGGTCCCTGAATTTCAACTAATAATAATATTTAGCAATTATATGTATTTTTGATGACAATACAATAACACGGGACGATTGAGTTCATCTAATAACGGAAGTCAGGTAGCCAGAGAAACATCCCAATGGATAATAGGAATTCTACCTAGTTTGGTCACGTTTGATGCATCTACAGGATGCCATCATTTCTGTAATGAAAATCTGATTTTTTTTTATAAATACATGAAATTTCAGCAAAAAATAAACCGAAATTTAAATATAATACTATGTAATAAAGTTCAGGAATACTGGACCATCAGTTTATAGTTATAGTCACTGGTAATACACACGAACGTTCGCTCAAAGGTTCAAAGATTTTAGAACTAAATTGAAACTTCTGAATATATTCACAAATGACTAAACAAATCACCATCAAGATAATCAAGATAATCACCATCAAGACAATCAAAACACTTCAAAATAATAACCAGTTGAGATGGCGCAAGCTTGCATTGCCAGAGGAACACCTGGCTCGTCAATTATGTAACATTTTTTTTTTTATTTGTCGGCCATGTTCCTCAAGAAATAGGAACGGTGTTCCTGAACATTCCTATTCTACTTTTATGCTGAATCCGAATCTGAAGTCAAAATTCGAATATTCGAAAAAAAGCGACAGACAAGCGCATAGACAATCGCACGGACAAACGCGCAAACAAACATATAGAATTCATATAGGAACGGTGTTACAGAAAAAAGAATATTAATTATGTTAGTTTTTTTGTTCGAAATGGTTTTATTTAAAATCGTTGTATGTATGTATGTATGTATATCTTCACGCCGAGTCCCTTGCGGGGTAGGCAGAGAGAACCGAGCACCATAAGACGCGGTCCTTGCATACTTCACTCGCTTCTGTGACATTCATAGCTCTTTTCATGCACGCTCGCCGGTTCCTGGGGCTTCTGACATCACCTTCTGATAAAACACGACCAATTTGGTCATGGTAGGTTAGTCTCGGCCTTCCTCGGCTCCTACATCCTTCCACTTTTGCATTGTATATCTGTTTCGTCATTCTTTCGTCCCGCATTCTTTCTTCACGGAGCATGCCCTTTCTTATCTTAACACCGACACTCTCTTTCAGACCGACTCTTTCTCTCACGTCTTCATTACGAACGCGGTCAGCAAGCGTTATGCCACAAATTTTGCGCAATGCTCGCATCTCGACCGCGTTTATTCTACTTTCATGCTCTCTCTGCCATACCCAGCTCTCACTTCCATAAGTTAGCGTTGGAATTAGCACCGCGTTGTGTACAGCGAGCTGTGCCTTCTGGCTTAGATTTCGGCTGCCTAGAAGTTTACCTAACGCTCCATTCACCCTATTCCCTGCACTCACTCGTCTCTCCACATCAGCGGTGTTAAAATCGTTAATAAATTAAAAAGATTTTTTTTGCTTCAACACCGACTCCATGGACACAGACTGTTTACATATTAACACCTGATGAATTTAAAGCCTATTTACATCATGAGTGTATGATGCGGCGTGTACACCCGTCCGCCACTTGTAAACACCGCCTATTCTCGTCCGACAGATTTCACTGTTTCAAGTTCATTAACAACATCGCGGCCATTTCATCCTCACCTTGTTCTAGACTAAAATTAATGAGATTTTAAGAGGAGATGATTTACATAAAGAATATAGATTTCAAGTAAAACACTCCTTGAAGTGTTACTTTTTTTAATTAAAACACTTACCTATTACTTTGGATTTAAAAAACAATAGTAGAAAATTTAAATACAATGCACATAATAAATGCGTTAGGCAATAAATATTAATATCATTATTAAATATTAATATAAAAAAATGAGTGGTCGAATGACGAGATTCTTATGTAAAGTTGCCATTAAGTGATTTATATTTATTTACCAATTGAAATTTTATACCAATATCTTAGATATAATTGTAAGAATAAACCTAATGCGCATAAAATGATAAATTAAGATGATAAAGAAAAAAATCACTAGATTTTCACGAGAACCATTAAAATAGCTATGCTTTATTTTTTTCAAAGCACATATACTTTGATTTTTCTCCGATTGGAAAATTCGGAGAAACAACTACTCTCCAGGGAATTGTTATTCGACTATTGTTTTCTATGAGCTGGAAGTCCTTTCGCAGGCGTGCCGCTTACCTTGTTCTACGTTGCTTAGAACTTAGATTAACAACTGCCATTTATCAAAAACAGCCGAACTAGATATCCGAACGTGTCATCCGGCTCGGAATAATTTTAAATGCCTACGTGACAAATTTAAACCAATCGATAGACAGGCTGCGGTCTACGCTGCTTAACTTGCGTGTTCAAATAGACTGACACACATGCAATAACACCATAAGGCTGCTAAAGATTGCTATACGTAATTGTTAACAAATACCTTCTACGTAGGTTTCATAGATATTAAACATAGACAGAAATTTCTAAATTTCAGCGATCAGCGTATGCTGCTTGCATCTATCGACACCCTGCTACCTTCCCAAGATCGTCGGTCCATCGTGTGAAGGGTACGCTGTATTTTCCGGTTCGTGGTCGACCATTCCTACTCGTACTTTAGCTTTCTGATCTATAGTCACATCGGTAACTCCAGTTCTGCTATGGATGTGCTCATATCTGAATCTATCTCGCAGAGAAAATCCATGCATGGCTCTCTCCATCGCACGTTGTGTAATTTTGAGCTTCCTTGGCACATAGTAGGGACCAAGTTTCTGTGCCGTAAGTAAACCAAGACTACTTTAATTAACATACCTACGTAGATATACCTCTGTATCCCCATTTCTCCAAGATTCCCGATTGTTTGTAATGCGATAGTGTGTACTTAGTATACACAACGAGCTTGACTTCCTTCATCCATATTCATCAATCGCAAAATGTATGCAGTGCTCAAGATAGCGATAGTAATTGAATCTATCAAATGGGTACCTGTGTATAGTCGATATGTATAGTTACCTACTCGTATATGATAGATTTCCATAATAATATGTATTTATTTTCGAAAGACTGCATTTATGCTATATTTTCTCCGTAGCAGTAGCGGGCGATACCACCCACAGTGCCGATTAGAGTCTACTACTACGTAGGTCACACTATAAGTTTTGCGTAACTTAAAAAAATATATAGTTCTCGAATTGTCTCATAGGTAATCCGCGGGTTTTCTTCAATTAGCCGCTTAACAGTAGCCACAGTATTTACGTTGACGGCAGTTGAAGGCCGCCCTTCACGAAATTCGTCATGTAAAGAAACTCGACCTCTCTCAAATTCAGCAAACCATCGCCTCACGGTGTTCAAAGAAGGCGCTTCTCTCCCAAAAGCATTTTGAAGACGAGCAGCACAGTCTTGCGGAGAGAGAGAACTTTTAAAATCATAAAATATCATCGCTCTAAAATCTTTTCGACTTAATTCCATTTTCGATGCGTACGTAGAACTTTGATATGTGATAAAAAACAATTGACAAATGATTTCCCGCCAATTGTTTTTTTTTATTACTAAGTACGTTGCAACGTTTCAAAAAATATAACATTCGAAATTCAAATAGTTCCGATTAGCTAGAAGTGCAAAACTTTTAGTGTGCCCCAAGTATATGCAGTGTTTTTTTTATACGCATCGTCAGGAGTGATACAGACATACATCCAACCCGATGGTAAATGGTAACTGTAGTCTACGAACGCTTGCGATGCTACCTCTGCTGTTAACACAGAAATTCTTTAGGAGGTAACTACACTCCGAGGGATGGCAAGAACACAACAACTCTCCAAGAAGTTGTTATTTAGCTATATCTGTGAGGCGGAAGTACTTTCGCAGACGGGTTGCTTTGATGCACCCTACCTCCCCCTAGAATTATATACTCAATGATATATATAGCAAGGAGCGTTGCCTTTTTTTGTTATAAAGGAGAAGAACTATAAAAGTTTGAATAGCTATGCGCTGCAGCATCTACCATATCTTTACGTTGTCATAGACGGCGAGTCATTACAAGCTTTTATTTAACTTGTGTTTGGGTCAAATCTTGGAAGCTAACTTAGAACCACTTCCTGACGTTTGATGGGACTCAAATTACGTATACTTGCGTTTCTTCGGTAACAATTCAATAATATGGTACCATGGAGCTTTTCTGATGATGGAGTAGGTAGGTGACCAAAGGTTACTCCTTAACAAAACCACGCGTCACTATTGAGTTTGGGGCATTTGTTTTGTATTGGCAAACACTCTGGTCTTATATGATATATAGGTTTTAAAGATAGAGACGGAAGGTAACAACGAAGGTAACATAGGAACTTCAAAACCAAAAAAACTCATCGCAGAAATAGTTCAAAATTAATACGAAAAATACATTGCAATTATGAGGCATTATTAGAAAAGCGTGGATTATGACAGAACTTTGAAAATAAAATTATTAATAAAAGAAAATATTTTTCTACAAACATATAAAATAATTTTATTAGGCACATACTCGTGTAAATTGAAAAGCTTGTAGCACAAATATAAAACAGAGAAAGAGGAATGAAATCCAAGCTTAAAAAATTATTTGTGCATAATAAAATTATTATTCTTGTAGCAACTGAATTTTTGGATAAAAGAATGGTTTAAAAATGTTTTTTTATGAATTTTATTTTATTCGTTGTACCTGCGCGATCGAGCTATGCTTAGAGCTTTTTACATTTATTGGGTAAAATCACGCTTATTCAGGAAAGACACCTTTATACAAGAAAAATCCAGAAGACGAATGTATGGAAAAAGGCTTACTACTGAATGCGAAGAAAACAAAGATAATGGTATTTGAAAGAGAAAAATCCAGAACTAATGTAAGGATTACGGTTGATGATGAAGTGTTGGACAAGTGGATGAGATTGTATATCTTGGATGCGCTTTCAGCAGGGATGAAAGGTACGCCGTAGATGTGGAAAGACGAGTGAGTGCTGGGAATAGTGTGAATGGAGCGTTGGGAAAACTTCTTGGTAGTAAAAACCTGAGCCAGAAGGCACAACTCGCTATACACAATGCAGTGCTGGTCCCAACGCTAACTTATGGAAGCGAGAGCTGGGTATGGCAGAAAGAGTATGAAAGTAGAATAAAGGCGGTCAAAATGTGAGCGTATTCGCAATGATGATGTTAGAAACAGAGTTGGTCTGAAAGAGAGCGTCAGTGTTAAAATAATAAGAGGCACGCTCCGTTGGTACGGACACGTAGAAAGAATGCAGGATGAAAGAATGACGAAGCAGATATACAATGCAAAAGTGGAAGGATGTGGGAGCCGAGGAAGGCCAAGACTTACCTACCATGACCAAATTGGTCATGGTAGGTAAGTCTTGGCCTTCCTCGGCAAAACCAAAACCGGCTTCGTGCATGAGAAGAGCAATTAATGTTAAAGAAGCTAGTGAGATATGTAAGGATCGAGTCACGTGACGCTCAGTTCTCTCTGCCTACCCCGCAAGGGATTTGATGTGAAGTTATAGATAGATAGATATACACCTTTATACCAAAATTTTATCTAGGTAAATTAAAAAATAATAATCCAAATCGTCATTTCTGGCATCACGAAATGTATATAGCTATGTACGAGAATTGCTCGTATAATATAAAGGAATAGAATTAACTATTGAACGAAAAAAAATAAATATAATAAGTTCAGCTCCTACAATGATGATATAGATGAGAGTTAAATGAAACTCGAAACATAGAATTCGGCTGCAACTCTGTTATCTATGGCTGCAACTCCACCTTGCACACAAATTGCATGAATAATGACTGTCGGCGTCCCAAATGAGATAATACGGAACCTTTGCTAATTATGTGAAATAAAACCTACTATCGTAATTATAACACTGAAATTTAAACAACAAACCCTTACCATTACTTCTCGAATGCAGGTGCTAAAATGTTATATTATACAAGAACATATTTACACGTTAATGGCTTGTAAAGCTATTTGCGTGCAACATGCTGTATCGAGACCGTTTATTTGTAAACATCTGTTGGTAATTAAATTTGCTAATTATTCATGCTGTTTACGAAACTCCCGAACTCGATTTATATTCGAGGAAATATGTTTAATGATGATAATTTCGGGGGCACCGAAAAATAGTCGTACTTTTCGTACGTGAGGGTCTGATTTTTCCGTCGCCGTGTTTATTTCTGTATTGTAAGATCAAACAAAATATCAGTAAGAATTGCCTAGTAAATTTAACAAAACGCGTAATTTTTTACAGGGTTCAATCCAGGTGTGACGTTTCTGATGTGCAAGTGTCCATAGGCAACTGCTTGATTTAAGGGAGACCGTAAGCTTGTTTGGCACTTTAGTGGTATAAAAAACAGTAACTTATTTGAAGGGATTTCTATGAGTTGGCACTATAGTCTTGTCATACAAATTAACGAGATGAAAACATGGGTGTTCATTTCCAGCTAGAGCTAGCAAAGATGTAGATCTTTTTGCAAAGTTGCAAAGCCTACTACCTATTAAAACTTATTGGTCAGATTATCTAGTGAAATATCGTCAAGATGCACTCATACACTTGCTAAAAATATCAGCTCAATTGCATTAGCGATTCAACAGTAAATTGAGCTTAAACTTTTGATTACCTACCCACATACATATCTATACGTGTATTTAATATACATCCGCACACACACACACACACACACACACAAACATGAATATTATAGACATGTTGTAAATAAAACGACTCGAGCGCTTTAAAAAAGTTATTCTAAGGACAGAATGGATTTTCCTATTTTTCAACAAAGATAATAAATTGTCTATGAAATTGAATCAAATGCATGAACTCGTATTCATGCAGTAGCATTCAATATTCATAGACTAATTAGATTTGGCTTGGGAGGTAGTTTATATCCACACGCATTCAGAATTTGGTAGTATTAAAACAAACGCGAACATTATTTGGAGTTTATTATATATCACATGACATATGCGAGAGATTTTTTTTTACCAAGGACTCAACTTTATAACTTACCGCATTTTCAACATATAATCATACAATTACTACACTTAAACTTGTGTTCCATATTGTCAATTGAGAATAATTAATACACTAGCATAAATTTACTTTTTTTCTCTCGTACCTTGCAAGGGATTTGGCGTTAAGCTATATTTAGATATATAGAACTTTATTCGGCAAGAGCTAGATACTGGTTCCAAACCTGGCGTAGGCATGTACCAATAAATTCGTGAGTTCAGACTTGTATTTATATTTATCACTTGTTTGTCGGTGAAGGAAAACATCACAAGGAAGAAATTATAAATTAAGCACACCGAAGAAATTATATTTAAAAAGACACACGTTTAATCTAAGAAGATAAATTCGGCTTTCCCTCTGGATTATGAAGGGCTGATGGCTGTCGCTCTATTTCAAAATGGTATTTTCGCCAAATTCTTAGGTATAGGTAGCGGACCCCAACAGTCCTAATGTATTAGGAATCGGAATAACGCTAGGAAGAAAAAATATTCGGTAATACTTATTGACGTTTCTATAAATCTTCATTCAAAATGTTTTTACTACGTGTCGTTTTGCTATTAATGCTTCGTAAAATATATATCTAAATTTTGTTGCAAATCTAAACTGATAGATCGGATTCAGGACGTAGATTATTTTAAACGCTTATGCAGTAGAAAATCAAATACCGCACACATTTCACTGTCATCGATACTACCATTCACGCCACTACATTAGGTACACATTGGCTAACGAAAGCCCAGCTTAGTGTCAGTTCGACAGTTTGGCAAGCTGTCGACGTAGATTATATTCAACTGTTTCTAAATCTATTATTTACGATGTGTTAACTGGATTAGATGAAAGCTGATCGAGCACTTACTAAATTAACAGGTTTCCCATTTATGTCAGGGCATTCGATACACTTCGCTATATTAGAATTGATCTAAATAATTGCTAATTACTTTTATTTAAGTAACAAACAATCTAATAAGAAGCAAAGTAAGGCTAACTAGCCAGTCTGAAATGATGTACCATTGCATAATTTTTTCCCTATCATATATAATGGCTTATTTAAAGACCAAATTTACCTTTGTTCAGTTCACTGTAAAAACCTCTGCTCTGCAGATAGCCTCGTCCTTCTTTGTCCCCCTCATCACTCTGGTTTTGTTGACCAATCTTTCAAAATACAGTCTGTTCGACTTTGGAATTCGTTACATATAGATATCAGAAAGTCCTCAACTCGCAACACGTTGAAATTTTTGACACGCACCCATTTCCTGGGCAAGATTCAGGAATCACAAACATATGTAACTATGTATTTGTATGTATGGATATATATGTATATATATGACGTATTGTGTCTATATTGCAGTGTGTATGTATTTAACGTGTGTGTTTAACGTATACTTAATTTTATCTATGAATATGTGTTTTATAATCGGATTGTGTTTGTTGATGATGTTCCCTTGTGCACCTACTTATATAGGTTGATGCATTTTTATATATAAACATATATAAAAATATATCAGGTCGCTGCTGTAGAAAATTTAGGTTACGAGGCACGAGCCAATTTAAAATAATCTACTAAGTGGAGAGGCCTAGGTGTACCACTTACCTATACTGTATAAACACTCAACTAAATTACGTCTACGTTACCTGTAAACGTATAAATATTTCCAAGGATATACTACTTTTCAATATTTTATAATGAATTACCAGCATCATTTCAGTGCGTATTCATCTACTCCTAGACATAGGCCTCCCTTCTAGAGAGCCACTCGTCTCGATCCTGTGCCACCTACATCCATCGACTCCCAAATCTCTTGAGGTCGTAGCTACATCGAGACAGGGGCCATCTCCCACTGCATATACCAGTACGGGAACGATATTTTTATGTTAAACATTTTTCCCCAGCGTTTGTAGGCTTTACGAACTATGTGGCCAATATTCAACAGAGGCAGTGGGCCACTGTTGAATGCTACACTTTTAGTATAACTATTTTTTTATTGTGTACAAATTTCAGCGTGCCTCAAATATATTTTTAAACATGTATGTATGCATGTATATATATCTTCACGCCAGGTCCTTTGCGGGGTAGGCAGAGAGAACCGAGCGCCATAAGACGCGGTCCTTACACACTTCACTCGCTTCTTTCACATTCATCGCTCTTTTCATGCACGCTCGCCCGTTCCTAAGGCTCCTGACATCACCTTCTGACAAAACACGACCAATTAAACATGTTCATGTTTTAAACATGAATTACCTAAATATTTTCGAAATATAAACCAGTTAATGTTTTTATCCAGAATATACTCGGTTTGCATGGTAATGTTCATTTTTAACCGTCTTTGCGTGAGTGTCACTGACATCCATACATTTTTGCAACCTTTCATAATTATTATACATTATACATAGAAAATACCCAGACCAAGACAAACAGACATGTTCATGCACACAAATGTTTGTACTGTGTGGGAATCGAACCCACGAGCGTTGGTGTCAAAGTAGCGTAACAACGCGTTTCACCACTGCGCCACCGAGCTCGTCATTGTAATATTAGTACGAGTAGCTGGGATTTTGACTGGCATCGAATTACTTGCATAATCAAGCAATCATTCATAGCTCAAAAAATATTATAATAAAGTAACATAACATATTTCTACAAACATAATACCACATATGTAAAGCTATGGATGTTAGAGAAGCGAGTGAAGTGTGTAAGGACCGCGTTTTATGGCGCTCGGTTCTCTCTGTCAACCCGCAAGGGACCTGGCGTGAAGATATACATACATACGTATACAAACATTCTTGTTAATACTTTATAACGTCTCTGCCAGAATACATACTTAAGGCATAATAAAACACTCGTAGTCTTTGCTAATGTGGGAAAATTTAATTAGCAGAAGTAGGGGGTGCTAAGTGCTAACTTATAATTGCAGAACCTTATTAGTATGATCAACAAAAGAAAAACGTATAAACTATGATTCCATGAACAGATCTTAGTATCTAAAAAAATTAATAAACGTTGGTATCTAAAGATTGAAACTAGATTTAGGTTCAGCAATCATACGATATGTAGACACTGTGTTAAACACACCCCAGAAATTCGCATTCCTTCATTAGGATATCATTTCCAAACGAAATTTCCTTATGGATGAAAACCACTTTCTGCTTAATTAAAAACTTTTGTCCTTCGGTTTCAGTTTCGCGGTCAACTTCGGCGCTAGGTAGGTACTTACTCTGTTTTGTGTTGTATTCAAAGTTTCCATTGATCCAATTTGTCATTTCAAAATTGTAATTGGAAAAGTTTTGTTTGTTCGTCAGTGAACATTATTAATACCTATATATCAATAATAACTATCGATGTAATATATCTATGACACGGACTATGGCTTCCTTACCTATCGACCACACAAGTCAAGCAAAGTTGGCGAATGATTGACGTAGCATTTTTATACAGCGTCGGGATGCATACAAGCATACGACCCACCTGATGTAAAATAGTAACCGTCGTTTATGAACGCTTGCAAGACATTAAGTATTCCTCGCGTGATGCCATCTCTGCTGCTAACACAGCAACTCCTTAGGCGCTACTGACGGAACTGAACACAACAAGCAAGCAAGAACACAACAACTCTTCAAGGAGTTGTTATATGTATCATCAAAGGTGCATCAAAGCAACTCGTCTAGGAAAGTACCTCACTTCCCTAGACGAGTTGCTTTGATGCACTCTACAGGAGACATGTTCATTTTACGAGTACCTGTGTGGAAATCGAATCGAGCGAGCGTTGGTATCGAAGTAGCATTACTAATCACTGTGCTACTGAGCTTGTTAATATTAATCCAATGATAAAATATTCTATCTATAACTTCACGCCAAGTCCCTTGCGGGGTAGGTAAAGAGGAAAACAATAAACAATAAAATGATAAAATCTTACAATACAATAATGTTTAATAATCCTTCGCAATAGTCCCAATACTTGCCGTGACCTGGTTCATGGGTATATTGTCACATTGATATCCCCTGGAGTGCCACTGCGGGTAAACAACATTACATTACAGCTTCTCAAAGGGGCCTCTACGAGTTGGATACAAATCCCCGCGCACGCCTATCAAATGACCGGGTTAAGGGTTTATACCCGTGATATCATCCTAATAATATCCCAATAACCCCCGCACGGCAGCTTGTGGCTGGCAGTTGGCGCGTAACGACCCCACGGGTACCTGACTGCTCTCTGTGCTGCACTGTGCTCCAGGGAGTCGATCAGAGCCTTCGTCTCCGGCGTGTCTTCGTCGGTCGGAGTGGAAATCGAGAAGGCCCGCAGGACTCTCAGCTCTGGCTTGCCTTCATTGGCCGTCCAGAGAGGAATCGATAGAGCAGTATGCTGCAGGGGTGGTAGTGTTAAACGGCATAACGCACCTCTCGACACCCCCGAGTCACTCATACCGTTGTTGCCCCCGACCGACTTTCTCTGGCATTTCGGGGGTCCATCTAGTGAGTGGCGAGCCACCGCCTGCAGAAAGTAACAGTAACATACCATCAATCTTCTCAAAGGGGCCTCTATGCATTGGATCCACATCCCCGCGTACGTCTATCAAATGACCGGAATAATACCCGTGACATAAGAAAAAATCCTAATAAAAATAATCTTTCTGTCTATAACTTCACGCCAAATGTCTTGTGGGGTAATAAATAATCTGTTTACTTAAAACTTTAAGTAAACAGATTATTCCTCTGACGTATGATTTATGTCATTTCTTAGTAAAGTTTTGAGAGTATTCTAATAAAATAGGCATGTGTATAAAGTCAAAAGCTTGCTGGCAGTTTGAAAAAATATTAATGCACAATGTGAATAATGTGAAGTGCTCTTTAAACTCGCATCCCAGGGGTGCAATGAGTCTTGCTTCAGCACAAATTTTTTGCACAAAAACATTGAGCATATATGTCAAAAATTATGGTACATTTATATATATAATATAAGTGCCTTACGATCATCTTTAGAGCCATTGTCAATGTAGTTTCCTACTCCGTAAGGCACGTGCATTGCGGCGTAGGGAATTATTAAGTTTAAATTGATAAATAGATTTTCAAAGACATACTTTCAAAGTAAAATAATAATTATAATCTATCTTGATGTAGAATATAGGCCCACATAAATGGATAGAGTGAGGTCTCAGACAAGCATACAACCCACCCGATGTAAAGCGGTTACTGTAGCCTATGCACGCTTGCAATACAATAAGCATCACACCCATGCTGGAACACAACAACCGTCTAGGGAGTTATTATTTAGCTGCGCTTTTCTGATAGGTGGAGGTACTTCACGGAACAGTTGCTTTGATGCGCCCTACTTTTCATAAAAACACCCAGACCAAGACAAAGTCAAAGTCAAAATCTTTTAATTCCGTAAAAATGGCTACATTTGTTTGGAATCGTCACATTTTTTTTTCCCTACCGTGCAGTTCATGACTAGGTGAGCACTGATAAAAATACTGCCAAAAAACTCAGGCATCCCTCTTTTGGTATCCAAACAAATTTACATAATTTATTATTTACATTACAATTGGATCGATTGGACAAACAGGACTCACCACTACCCATGGCTGCACCGACCTCTCGGTCAGTTGAGCCGAATCGCGAGAGATGCGCACGGCACATACTGCTCTCTTCGTGCCGTCGCCAATTCTTCGCTCATTACAAGTCATTTATTATTATGTCTTAGCCTCGGCACATGGGCTGCTATGATGCGTTCTACCTCTCTTAAGTTTGTCCTGTGCGGGAATCAAATCGACGCGAGTTGGTATCAGAAGCGACCGTCTCGGGAACAGGAAGTTAAAAATCGGCCAAGTGCGAGTCGGACTCGCGCACGAAGGGTTCCGTACCATTATCTATAAAAAAGGCAAAAAGATCACGTTTGTTTTATGGGAGCCCCCTTAAATATTTATTTTATTCTATTTTTTAGTATTTGTTGTTATAGCGGCAACAGAAATATATCATCTGTGAAAATTTCAACTGTCTAGCTATCACGGTTCATGAGATACAGCCTGGTGACAGACGGACGGACAGCGGAGCCTCAGTAATAGGGTTCCGTTTTACCCTTTGGGTACGGAACCCTAAAAATGTGACATTAATCTTTTGTCTCATATATATTCTTCATTTCGGTTTCCACAGAGAGACGCGTGCCAAGACGCAGGCGAAGCCACGAGCGGTAACTTATCAAATATGTATAAAGCGCTTCTTTACCCAACTTTGGGCCTTTCGTGCCATTCCATATATTAATTAACTTTATTTCGCCATAATTCTTGTTAAGCACTTGCGAAATATAGCTATAAAGAAGATGCTGGTAATAATAAATTAAGAAAGTAATTTACGTGAGGTAGTGTCAAAATTATTTATAGTAACACTGGGACCATAGCCCCGTAATTTGAATTAAAAAATGACATTAACATGCGTTTTAAGTTTTGACATTATATGTCATTATTATGAGACTAGTTCGGAGATTTTTTTATACTACGTAGGGAGGCATACAAGCATACGATCCACCTGATGTAAAGTGGATACCATAGCCTATTAACGCTTGCGATATATTAAGTATCACTCGCGTGATGCCTCCTCTGCTGCTTACACACCAACTCTTTAGGAGTTTACTGGTGACCTCACTCACGCGCAGGAACACAGCCCTCTAGCGAGTTGTTATTTGGTTGCGGTTTTCTGTGAGGTGGAGGTACTTCCCCAGACGGGCTGCTTTGATGCGCCCTACCTCTCTTAAAACATTCAGACCACGACAAACAGCCAGGTTCATGCACACAAATGTTTGCCTTGTGTGCGAATCGAACCCTCGAGCGTTGGTGTCAAAGTCGCGTCATTCACGACTGAGCCACCGAGCTCGTTATGACTTCGTGACGTCAGATGGACTAGGAGTGGGAGTAGCAATGCTACTTTAACACCAGTGCTTGGGAGTTCGATTCCCACACAGGACAAACACGTGTATGCTTTTGTATGAAACGTCGGGAACGTTTTATACTCTTAGTTCTATGACTTAATTTGTTTGACAAAGTAAAATGGTCCGCTCATTTCACATTAAAACTACAAGAGCTTCTAGTAATGTATGACCAATTTGGTCGTGACAGGCGAGTATTGGCCTTCTTCCACTTTCACGTTGTATAAACGACGAAAATTATGAATTGTAAACAAAATTATGAACGACAAACATGCAATGTATAAAGCAGGTAGGTAATAAAGTCAGTCTATTTTCTTTATATACAACATGGAGAGAAAACAAGCACATGGTACACGGGTGTGAACAGATTTTCGTAGGTATTGAACGTATATGCATATTGTTATTGACTTTTTTTAGAGCTAATAACCCTTCTGGTTCAGAAGGGTTATTAGATCTAGAAAAGTTCTTCTGGTTTATTCAAATGTAAAAGTACTAATTATACTTATGATTATTTTTTTAATACCGGAATTCAATTTTAAAGCCAGAACTTATTTCATTTGCATACTAAAGACCCGAAGTATTCGGAAGGAGAAACCGAGTGACTGTGTCAGGGTTCCTTCCGTACATTCATTGACCAATCTGTAGGGAACAAACTAATAAAAATTAATAAAAGCGGCCGTAACAATGTTCTAGCCAAAGGAAGATTTGAAGACGTACGTAGTTTATATATCATTTAAATAAAAAAAAAATGTCTATCTTTTTGAATTCGTAGAACATTTTGGGCGTAGCAAAATCCGATGTTCGGATAAATTCTATTAACAATTTACGACGTCCCGGGATGTTCAGCCCAGCATCCGCCCAACTTCACCCACAAACTTTACTCTTCGCGGAATCAATGAAATTTCCGATGCACACATTATCGATTACTTTGCAGTTTCGGACTAATGAATACTTGTCAATCACAGTTATAATTTGTTAAATTTGCCGAAGTTCCCCCGTCATTCACACGGATTCACTTCGACAATTTTGTTTGACTACGTTCCTTTATAAATTGTAGAGTTTGAACAGTTAATTTGAAATTTTACAATTATGAATACAATTAAACATCTATATGTAAATATGCAAAGAGAGCTAAGTACCTTTTTCTCCTTTGTTTGTCAATTGATATTCTTTTTGTTTTTTTTTTTTACTTATTTAGTAGCTTTGACGAGCTCTAGTATTATCAGTTAAACAGTTTGGAATAAGGAGAAAATAAAATTGAAACATGTTAGTACATGTTTATTGTTTGCCCCGAACAGTAATGACTTTGTCGAATTAGGACAACGCGACGGGTAGTTTGCATAAGTGACACTAGTTATCAAATTAAAATCAAATTTGAGCGGTCACAGCTTATATATTATATATTATCCTTTATTGCACAAAACACTTATAATACACACTTATAAACTTATAAACACATATTTCGTTCGCAAAGGCGAGCTTATCTCTAGAAGAGATCTCTTCCAGCCAACCTCCAACAGTGGGATATATTGTTAGGTACGGAATAGCTGTAAGTGCCTGATAAATGTTACGTACACAGATATTTAACATACATACATATACACAAACAACACATATATACATATAAATATATATATAGATACATATACATACATACACACATACACTTATTTCTGAATAGATAAATAGTAATCTTTCAATTTATTAGCTTAGTGGATAAAGAACCGACCTATTAATTATCCGGTCCCTGTTTTGATTCCCGGTGTGAGCATGCGCCACTAAATTCGTGGTTACGGATTTATATACATATTTGGCAGAGCTGCGATAGCCAGCGGAGCCACATTACCCTCAAAATTGTCGTTTGGGGTAGACTGATGTCATCCAGCTAGCGTTTAGACGGTAATAGTGAGAAACTCCAAAATCGACACACTAATAGCTAACATATTACAATATGTTAGCTATACACACTAATAGCTAACATATTACAATATGTTAGCTATTAGTGTGTCGATTTTGTATCCTTTAATTTGAAATTTAAATGTTCGTTGGTGAGGAAGAACAGTCCAAAATCGTTCCAATTAGAAAAAAAAAACATACGGCCACTCTGCACTGCAGAGTGGCCGGCCACTCTGCAGTGCAGAGTCTGCACTGCACTCCCATCAACAGAAAAAGTAACAGCACTCGTCGCTAGTTGTAATTGTAACATACTTGGAGGTGGACGAAAATCATATTTCCACAGACGTGTGATCTAACCTAAGAGAGATCTGGTTTTGTCTCAGGGTTGTGGAGGTCTGAAAATAGTCGCTCCATATTAAGATTAGTATCTTCGCCAAATCCTTAGGTTAAGGTACCAATCTTAATGGAAACGGAATAACGCTAGTAATAAAATTACTTTTTTTATATTAGTTCGGTATAGTGGCTCCTCTTTGCCTGATGGTAAGCGAAGGAGGTGCCCAAATCGCAACTGCAACTGCCAAAACATAAATATTTTTGGTGTATGTAGATAAAATGAGAGCTCGATGGCGTCGTTGGGCGTGTCATTCTAACCAAACATGCAGGTTAAGCAACGTCGACTGCAGACTGACTACGAATGGGCTTATCTATCACGAGTTCAAACTAGTTTCCGTGCTTCAAAGGGTACATTAAGCCGTCGGTCCCGGCTGTTGTCGATAGATGACAGTCGTAAAGCTAAGTCAGTGGCCCTCGGGCGGCTTGAAAATACTCGCTTCCGCCAATCCGCATTTGAGCAGCGTGGTGGAGTATATTCTAAACCCTTTCGGTTGAAGGGAGACCCATATCCCTGCAGTGGGATGAGTAAGGTTTGTGGTGATGTAGAAAAAATCGCATGAACAATTTTTTTTATTACATAACCTACGGACGATTTTGATGTTTCAGTTTGTACGAGCTTTTTAAAATGGTAAAAGAGTGTTGAGTGCGACTATATATATATATATATATATAGTGCGACTGGTTTTCCATTCATGTAATGTATCATTTATGGCTGGATGTTATTGAAGTTACACTTTTGGTGCGTTAGAGGAAAATTATTAGAGTGAATTTTCAAAATTGACACCACGAAATTGATCAGTAAACGTGGCTCATATTTTGTTCGTGCCTATATTAAAACTTCGAATTTAGTTATTGTAGCTTAGTTATTCAAATACTTATTGATGAATCTACAATATGTGTTTTCGATCAGATAAAATATATTTATGTGTAGGTAAATATATATATGTGTATCTTTAAATTATATACGGTGGTGAATGATATTTATTGATAATTTATTATATTATCGTTTTGTTTTGCAAATGTAGAGTACTGGCACGCGGCATGAAATTTTTGGTGTTACACGAAACACGAAAGGTATTTTATCAACTAACATTTTTTCATAAAGTTAGCAGTTTGAAGCTCACGTTTACTAGCCCATCTACGTTTTCGAGCACCCCCCCAAGAACATAAATAAACGAATGAACACCGTAGAGGCGGATCCATGACTATTTATTGAAAATTTTCCTTTCGAATTTGTATTAGAAATTCCAGTCAGTTTCCTTTAAATCCCTAGTTCTTCGAACCCAACGTGTTAAGCGTCACAAACATAAAGTGTCAAAAGTACAAGCCAATAAAAGACAATAGTAAAGTCACGTATCTGGATCTAACTCGTAAACTTGGGGACTACGCTGGAGGCTACTCTAAACAAATGTTACATACGAAGGAAACGGCTACTGTAAACTGACCGAAGTAAATGCATGTATTTTTAGTGACACTAACAGTTGCTTGTTTAAATGGTTGTCGAAGGTAACTTTATCACTTACAACTAAGTGGTGTAGAAGTTTAAAAGAGTTAGTGCCGCGCCTGAGTTTCAATTATTTCGTTTCACTCTGTTATAAGCTTACGACTGAGAAGAATACTGTAAATTTCACAGTTATTATCTATGGCAGGAAAAAAAATGTACGTATGTATGTATATCTTCACGCCAGGTCCTTTGCGGGGTAGGCAGGGAGAACCGAGCGCCATAAGACGCAATCCTTACACACTTCAGTCGCATCTCTATCATTCATAGCTCTTTTCATGGATGCTCGCCGGTTCCTGACAGCACCTTCTGATAAACCACGACCAATTTGGTCATGGTAGGTTAGTCTTGGTCTTCCTCGGCTCTTACATCCTTCCACTTTCGAATTATTTAGTCATTCTTTCATTCTGCATTCTTTCTACATGACCGAACCTACGGAAAGAACAACAACAACAAAAAAAAGAAACCTACGAAAAAAAAACCTACGGAAAAAAACCTACGAAAAAAAACCTACGAAAAAAAAAACCTACGAGCCTTAGAAAAAAATATACAAGGTAAAAGTGTAGTAAACGAATATTTGTAATTCAAATTGCTTACATATTGCGTAATGTTATTTTGTGGATTTATTATGTAACGACGTTTAAAACATGAGTGTTAGTTTGCAATATATTGGTACGCAATTCTTCTGTGCGTATGTACTCGTATATCATTGAACTACCCTGAAAACGACTTGATGTGAAGATATTTATAGATAGATAATTTACAATTTGAGTATCACAGTTGTTAAATACAATTCGACACGTGTACCGCACGTGTCGACACGACACACGACATGTATATGGGTATAGGGAGTTGTTATTTGGCTGCAGTTTTCTGTGAGGTGGAGGTACTTCCTCAGACGGGCTGCTTTGATGCACCTTACCTCTCTTAAAACATCCAGACCAAGACAAACACACATGTTCACGCACACAAATGTTTGCCTTGAATGGGAATCGAACCCACGAGCGTTGGTGTCAAAGTCGCGTCATTCACGACTGAGTCACCGAGCTCGCCAAAATTATCTCCTCTGTCTCGACTTTATTTATTTAGGTACAAATAAAATGTTCATGTATAACATTTACATTTATATATTATATAAACAGTGATAATCATCATACATTTTCGGCTGTTATATCAGCGTGTATATTGAATTTACAGTAATTTAAAATATTAATGTACATATAATCGAAAAAAGTTTCGTGGTATTAGTCTAAATGATTTACCAATATTAATCATGAGTAATTGAAATAATTCTTATATATATTGCCGTGTAATCGGGCCAATTTTTAGACTTCGTGCTAATTTATCGAACAATTATCATTAACTAAATGTAATAGAATAACATTTAGTCACAAATATACTAAAATAATTCATATTTAAATATATTACATTTTTAAAACATACATATATCATAGTATTGTCTTAGGTTTTCGCGATTGTTACACATTGAATTAAACAATTTTTAACGAGAGTGATGCTTTGCAGCATCCGTGGTCGCAGGAAGACTTCCGCGGCCACGGATGCTGCAAAGCATTCGAAACGTCAGGTTCAACAAAATAAATAAAACACGCGATACTTCCGTTATAAATTGTTTAATTCAACATACATATATCATTACGCATGTCTCCAATTCACTTGGCGTTAATGAGATGCTAGGAAGGAAATTTTCAGAAATAGATGCATATTTTTTAATGGTGGTCGCTTCATGAACTTTTCCATTAGATTTTTTAATTTTACCGGTACCAAGGTTCGCAGCTAAATATCCGTAAATATCCGTCTCAGTGCTCGTATCACATTCATATTGCTGTTATTGTAATCTATTGACGTCCAAAACATGCGTGAACTAACAGCCAAAAAAAATATATATGTACAATTGTGAACTACGTTTATATCTATATATTCACGGCGCTCCCTCGTGGAGTAGGCAGAGAGAAGGAAAAGGTGGATCTATCTCCCTTAATTATTAAATTTAATAATGGTGACACAATCCTCCTGCCCGCGTGTTCGCGCGTATTTTCATAATGTGGTTATTAACAGACAAATTTACATCAAATAGAAAGTTTACTTGTTACGTTTCGATGCGGCATTAAAATCTGAAGATAATCGATTATTTATTAATTAAATGGGTTGCACCGTTAACATTAAGCCAAGGAGCTGCTACGGTAGCAGCGGATGTGTAAAAGCGTTATTGATATTGAAGATGATTTTAAATTAACCTGAATAAGGAAAATTTATCACGTATACATAATAATGAAAAAGTATCATACAGATTGAAGTTAAGCAGTTGATTAATATTGAGTATGCGCGTTTAAACATATTCACTCATGCATTATAATACAATATGTCTTCTTAGCGTTATTCCGGTTCCTAATCCATTAGGATTGGCAGGGTCCGCAACCTAAGCCTAAGGATTTAGCATTATTTTAAAATATGTATCTATACAGATAAATAAAATTGGAGTATCTATTTGTACGAGTAATATTAAAATAACCGCTTTTTATTAAATGCATATTATGGATGTATACACGGTACATATACCAAAATCATTCGACAAAATTATTACATCAGCTATCTGCCAGTGAAAGTCCCGTCAAAATCGGTCCAGCCTTTTTAGAGATTATCCGGAACAAACAGACAGACAAAAATTGTAAAAATATTCATTTTTGTATATGTACCGTGCAAAGTTACTACTGCAAAGTTGTTGTTACACTATTGCAAAGTTGATATACGTACATATGCATTGTACTCACTACTTCAATTACCAACTGATCGATTCCGTGCGCATCGGGAATTTCATTAATTTTGCAAAGAGGTTTGTCGACGAACTTGGTCGGAAGCCACGCTCTGGACATCTCCAACCGTAGATAGAATCTGTTCGGATGAATAACCCATTGAACTCTGCTCAGAATATTTTAACCAATTTCTGATGAGTGAGAGATAGTTTAGGAAGAATTTATTTATTTTCGTCCAACGTCGGGCGACATACAAGCACAGCATTTTGTGGCACCGCGAATAATAACGCGACTTTGACACCAACTCTCATGGGTTCGATTCCCTCACAGGACAAACATTTGTGTGCATGAATTTCTGTTTGTCTTGGTCTGGATATTTTTAAGACAGGTAGGGCGCATCGGAGGCAATCACTCTGGGAAAGTACTTCCACCTCACAGAAATAAGCCAAATAACAAACTCCCTGGGAACCGAGCGCACATGTCTCGATCATTACACACCCCACTCGCTTCTTAAGCATTCATTGCTCTTCTCATGCACGCTTGCCGGTTTCTAAGACTCCTGACATCACCTTCTGATAAATATGATTAATTTGGTCATGGTAGGCAAGTCTTGGTCTTCCTCGGCTCCTACATCCTTCTAATTTTGTGTTGTATTTCTGTTTCGTAATTCTCTCGTCCTGTGTTCTTTCAACATGTCCGAACCAACGAAGGATGCATCTTCTTATTTTAACACCGACACTCTCTTTCAGACCAACAGACAGACGTGCGTTATCCATAAGTATTCCATAAGTCCATTTTATTGATATTTAACTCTCAACTATCTCTGCATAAATAAAAATATAAATACTTGATAATAAATTACACGCGTACGAAGTCACGGGCAAAAGTTATAGTAATAGCAATAAACGAGAAGTAAATATAAGAATAAAGTAAAAATATTGTGGAATAAAATGTAGGTTTAATTTTTCTGAGATCTATTACAATTAAAACCGCCAAATAACAATCCCCTGCGAATGGTTGTTGTGTTCCTGCGAATGAGTGGGATTACCAATAAGCTCCTAAGGAGTTGCTGTGTCAAGGGGTGAACAATACTGCTTATGCTACAAGCGTTTATAGGCTACGGTAATCACTTTACATCAGGTGAACCGTATGCTTTAATGCCTAATAACGTTGTATAAAAACAATATCTCACACAGTCGCAGGAACAGAATAATTCTCCAGTAAGTAGTTATTTAGCAGCAGTCTTCTGTAATGTGAACGTTACTTCCTTAGTCGAGTACTCCCTACCTTTCTTTCGCCAGAACGTCGTTTGTTAACTAGCAGGGTGCGCCATGTGTAGATAAGGTCGGCTTTGACTCTAGAGATGATCGTAAGCCACATTTCAAAGAAAAAATCTAACTTAAATGTCAGTGTTAATGAACATAACATAAATACTCTCCAGGAAATTGTGCAACATTCAATACCAGTAACTAAATCTCTTTTGACACATAGAATCACAAAGAAATCTATATATATAAAAGAAAGTCGTGTTAGTTACACCATTTATAACTCAAGAACGGCTGGACCGATTTTTATGATTTTTGTGTTTTTGGATTTGTCTTCATCGGGAATAGGATAATAAGTATTAAAACATGGAAAAAATAATAAAAAAGTAATATAAAGTAAATTACATTTCTCATACATTTTCTATGAAATTCTTTTTTTATGATATCTCAAGTACGAATTGGCATATCTATCTATATATATAAAATAAAGTCGTGTTAGTTACACCATTTATAACTCAAGAACGGCACAGGATAATAAGTATTAAGTACCATTGAATAAGTTAACACACCATTTATTGATCCTGAGGCGGTACGAAGTTCGCCGGGTCAGCTAGTATAATATAAAATTAATAATATAGCAACCATTCACAGATTTTCATAACATCATCAATTATGACTTTTCAAATATGACACAGAATTCCGTTGGTTTGGACATGCAGAAAGAATATGCGATGAAAGTGTAACGAACTTGATATACAATGCATAAGAGGAAGAATGTATGAGCCGAGGAAGACCAAGACCCACTACATCAATCGTATTTTATCAGAGGGTGATGTCAGGAGCCGTGGGAACCGCCGAGTGTGCATGAAACGGGCTATAAATGTTAAATGTGTATAATGTGCGTAAAGGCTGCGTCTATAGCGCTTGGTTCTGTCTGCTGACCCCGCCAGGGACCTGGCGTGAAGATATAAATGTAATGATTTAGTGATAGTACAACACTATAATAAACAGCTATTAGAGAATTTTCAGAGTTGGATTAGTAGTAGGTACCAAAAACTGTACCGCGCGTTCAAAAGAACAAATACGCTTTACTTCTTTATAATTTTAGTACATTTTTTATAGTAATTTAGATTTTCTTATTATGCACCTCATTAAATATATCAAGTTAAAATTAAAGAGGCTTTAAAACCCAAGGTTGATGTTCCGATAAAATAAATATCCCCGGTAATTTTTCATTGACATCTTTATATCACTTTTATCCAGAGTTTTAAAATATAAAAAAGGACTAACCTAAAATAACAACAAAAGGTTGAATACAGAATTAGACAAGATCGAACGAGTTCGACTTTAAGGCGCTGAGTGTGAATAATGCAGTTATTCTCGCGTAAAAATTCGGGATTTAGACAAAGGTCAAAGCATTGGCTCGAACATGCACAGGATTTTGTAAAAGAAAAAAGTAGACGAACACTCACAATAAGGACACTTACTTAGAGCGGTTCGCACAGTAGATCTCGTGTCGTTCCAGAGGAAATGAAAAAGGCGAACAAAACGTTTCCAAAGCGGAATTCTTTCCTGAGATGCGCTGTCTGAAAATCTAACCCTTTTCTTTACACGCTCTTTATTTCG
The DNA here is from genome assembly GCA_947507595.1 of Pyralis farinalis. Lineage (NCBI taxonomy): Eukaryota > Metazoa > Arthropoda > Insecta > Lepidoptera > Pyralidae > Pyralis > Pyralis farinalis. Next base: position 27,081,429 of record OX382273.1, on the reverse strand, counting down.
TTTCCCAGTCCTTTTAACTATACTTGGTTTTAGATATTTCACTTCATTTGGAAACACAGTGGCACTATCATTACCAACAACACTAGTTATATCTTTCAGAAAAATCGTATTCACTACATTTTTATTCACTTCTTTCTTTGCATGCAAGGGTTTCGGTATCACGTTTTGTTTCACTAGTGTTCTCTCTTTTAGCTCCGTGTTAAATAAAACGAGTAGTATAGTATTGAAATGACACGATACAATGTCGTATTGCGACTTACTAATATAACTGCCGTGATTTGCGCCATGGCATTAGAAACGCTGCTGGTTGGCTTTGTTTCAATATTTGTCACAGTGTATAGTACACACTGTGACAAATACTCCCAGAGATACTAGAATCAATGATTATTAATTATTTCTAGATTAAATGAAATCTGTAAGATATTATTATGCCCAATACTATAATTACACTGAGTTTCAGAAGTGATAACCTATTAATAAATAAATATTGTCGGACAAAGTACACAGCGCCCCCTAGCCTCAAAGTAAGCGAAGTTTGTGTTATGGGTACTAGACAACTGATAAACATACGTATTTTTTTTTGTAAATACATACTTATTATACATAGAAAATACTAAGACCAAGACAAACAGACATGTTCATTCACACAAATGTTTGTACTGTGTGGGAATCGAACCTACTAGTGTTGGTGTCAAAGTAGCGTAACAGCGCGTTTCACCACTGCGCCACCGAGCTCGTCTTTTATTGACTAACCGGCCCCTGGTTTGAATCCTGGCGAGGACATGTACCACTAAATTTGTGTTTTCGGAACTATATGCATATTTGTAGTTATCTGGCTCGACGGTGTAAGATAACATCGCAAGGAAGCGGGTTGCCTGCCATTTCCAAGAAATTATATTTCGTAAGACGTCTAGTGTAAACCCAAGAAAGGTCTGGTTATCCGTTAAAGTTATAATCCCGCTGGGAATATCCTCGGGCTCCGAAGCGAAAGCTTAGGGCACGACCGGGATTAACGTTCGGATGATGATGATTGCTATACTTGCACTCATGAACCTTTATCAATGAACCTCATTGATAATATTGAGTGTATTATAAAATTTTACTATTCAGTCTTTTTTATATGACTTTGATTGTATACTATTTCTACATCATATGAAAGTAATGGGCTGTATCAGGTTTGTTTAGTTCGATATTCGTCTTAGAATAATTAACGATTTTGCCAGTTTTCCCCAAAAGTAGGGCAAATAGGAACTGTCACATAGATTACTTTTTACGAGACTTTACAAGTTTACGATTTTTGATTGATTTTTAAATGTAATTATTATTCCTAAATACCAATCCAGGACATTGGCACTTTAGTTCCGTACGGAGACTAACAAGGAAATCCCAAAACCTATAACGTCTATCAGTTTGTCCGTCTGTCTGCAAATACAACTGCAACATCCGTAATTGCTTTCAAAATATTTGTTTCTATGAAGATACAATTTCTAAAATGTTGGCTGTTTTCGATTGATAAAACAAACGAATACAGGCATCGCTTAACTATAAGCCGCGGCTAATTTATTATTTAACGTTACGGATTTTGCCAGTTTTCCTTTCAAGAAATGAAAGAAGCATTCAAGAAATGCGTGAAGAGGTTTTTAGAGGGTCGGCAACGCATGAGTGAAGCCCCCGGTGTTGCAAATGTCCATAGGCTACGGTGACTGTTTAACATCAGGCAGGCCGTATGCTTGATTGACACCTTAGTGGTATAAAAAAAAAATATGTCTTCCTTTGCGAATTTTGACATAATCTAAAGGACAATTTTGTTTTCAGATTTTAATTGAACTGGTTTCTCTAAGACAAAGTTACGTAACTTTCTTTGATTCATAGATTAACCTTCACTGTCCCTTCAATACATGAAGTTATGAAAGTATGATATTAAATCTCTCCATAATGTATGAGCGTGTAATGCAGTTTAATAATTATCATCAACTGATTTTATCGTTTTTAGCCTCGAAAAGTATGCACGAAAACATTTTCAAATTTAGCCAAGAAGATGTGTACTAAGCATTCGAAGAAATGTGATCCGATAAAAGTTGACACTAAATTAAACCTGTACCTAAACTTTGTAAAAAATAAACAACATGCTGTAACTTTTTGTCATGTAACATATTATTTTATATACAATATAACGTTCGCGGCTAAGTTCCCGTTCATAGTATAGATACTCACGCAGGCAGAGAGAACGCTATAAGACGCGCTCCTTACACACTTCACTCGTTTTAACATTCATAGCTCTTTTCATGCACGCTCACTGGTTCCTAGGCCTCCTGACATTACTTTCTGATAAAACACGATCAATCTGGTCATGGTAGGTTAGCCTTGGTCTTCCTCGTCTCCTACATCCTTCCACTTTCTCATTGTATATCTGTTTCGTCATTCTTTACTGGAAATAATAATAGTCAATTTTCTAATTAAATTTCACCCCAACCAGATGAAGTTTCATCGTTTCGAAGTTTGAACGATTGAACAGCGGGGAAATACTAGACGGAATGAATAAATAGTTTCAATAGTAAATAAATAATAATAAATAAATATTGTCGGACAAATTACACAGCGCCACCTAGCCCCAAAGTAAGCGAAGCTTGTGTTATGGGTACTAGACAACTGATAAACATACGTAAATACATTTTTTTTTTGTTAATACATAGGTACTTATTATATATATAGAAAATACCTAGACCAATACAAACAGACATGTTCATGCACACAAATGTTTGTACTGTGTGGGAATCGAACCCACGAGCGTTGGTGTCAAAGTAGCGTAACAGCGCGTTCCACCACTGAGCCACCGAGCTCGTCAAATAGTAAAATGTCATAAGACAAACAACCAAATAAACTGTATGAACGTAAACAAACGTGTGCAGTAGTTTGATCTCCTGCCAAGATTTTATTAAGCGAAGATATAAATGCGATCCAATTGTGAACAGTATGTGCCATGTGTGTATTTAATTAAATTGAGAGGGAAATTTCTGTTTCCCATATGTGGCTGTCGAGTTAAATTATTAAGCCAATTTACCAACTGTGCCGGTGGTTAAGGGTACATAAAATAGAGGAGTCAATATATGTTATGTTAAAGTAGCTAACCTCTCCACATGAAGAAAATAACCTATGGAGACCCAAACCCGTAGAGGTGATTTTCATGCACATCAACGCACACACAAACATATTTCATACAGGAACGGTGTTCCTATATGAAATCTATGTGTTTTCTGTATATTCGAATTTTGACTTCAGATTCGGATTCAGCATAACAAAGTAGAATAGGAATGTTCAGGAACACCGTTCCTATCTCTTAAGGACCATGGTCAAAATGGCCGACAAATAAAAAAAAAAATGAATTGTTATATAATTGACAAGCCAGGTATTCTGCCAGGTCTCTGGCAATGCAAGCTTGCGCATTCTCAACTGGTTTAATTATGCAATATCACGTAAATTGCATAACTGAAAGAAAAAGCGAGTGTGTTTTATACCACACGACTGAAGTAAATCTTCTTTAGCTCCATAGTGTGATACAGACAATAGGCTTGCACTGTGTCTTAAATATACGAAACTTAACTCGTTATGAGAGAAAGAGAGAAAGAAAATGTGTGCCCGCACCTCTCTCTCTTGCCCCTATAGTAATATAGGAAACGTAACTCTCTCTCTTTCTATCTTCACTAACTTATATCTCCCTCTCAACTTCCTTTCGCCTCGCCCGATCACACTTTTCGTAACGCTCTCGTCACGCATTCACCAGTTTACTCCCCAAGTCAAGCGTGCGTAAAGAAGTTTTACTTCAAAAATCACCTCTACGGGTCGGCGTATAAAGTTGAACGCGTAGCTCTTATTGCCTAGTTCGCTGATCAACATTGCGTCACTTATCGGCTTATTGATGAAAGTATCCTCCGATTGGTCAGTAAGCTTGAATTGGTGAGATATTTATGCGCTAAAACATTACGTTTTGGTGAGTCCCTCACTCTTTGCTGCGTCAAGTGGTTTATTGGTTTGTCTCTCTTCACCACCGGGCTTCCTACACTAAGGCATACAAGCATACGACCGGCTTGATGTAAAGTAGTTGCATTAAGTATCACTCGTGCACGGCAGTTGAGCTTCACTTGACTAGCCATCTTTTTGAGGTTTTAAATGCCTTATTTGTCATACTGCTGTCTCTCACTTTGCCAAGAGGGGAAGTCAATTCCAAAACTTCCTACTCCTACAAATTTCTTCTGATTAAATTCGTTGTGAGTTCCAAGGCAGCTGTAGTTTAACCCCCAGGACAGCAATGAACTTCACTGTTCATTACCTTTTTGGTGGTCGCCGCTGTTAATTCTGGCTACACAGGAGACACAGTGGTGGGTATGAGTGGTGGGCCTGTCCCGATAAAAAAAAAGTGTCACTCGTGCGATTCCTCCTCTGCTGCTAACACCAACTCTTTAGGATTTTACTAGTGACCTCACTCACATGTAGGAAACCTGCAGGGAGTTGTTATTTGGCTGTGGTTTTATGTGAGGTGGAGGTACTTCCCCGGACTTGACGCGCCCTACCACAAAACATTATTAAAAACTGCATTGATGGTATATATAGTATATGCATAGGCGCTAACAAATGTATGCCTATGAAAAACCTTATCAAAATAAGATATTGTTTGTTACCTTACGGCAATGACGAGTCCGGTAGTGTGTTGGTTAGCATGGTTGCTTTAAAAACAATGCTCGATGCATACACAGGACAAACATTTGTGTTACTGAACATGTCTTGTTTGTCTTGGTTTGGGTTTTGAGAGAGGTAGGGCGCATCAGCCTATGTGGAGAAGTGAATTTCATCTCACAGAAAACCGCAGCCAAATAAGAAATCCCTGGAGGATTGTTATGTTCTTGCGAGTGAGTGATTTTACCAGTAAGGGGCTGCTGGTTAAGCAGCGGATGTGGCAGCGCGTGAGCGATACTTAATGTGTGGCAAGCGTTCATACGGTAACCACTTTACATCAGGTGGGCAGTATGATTGTATGCCTCCCGACGTTGCATGAATGAACCATAATTCCTGTATAAAGTGAACCTGATATAAAACGGTTACTGTTGATGATATGAACGCTTGCAATACATTAAGTATCGCTCGCGCAATGCCACTTCTGCTGCTAACACAGCATCTCCTTAGGAGCTTACTGGTGACAACACTCACATGCAGGAACACATCAACTCTTCAGAGAGTTGCTATTTGGCTACGGTTTTTAGAGAGATGGAGGTACTTCCCCAGACCCAGACTTGTCCACAATATACTTGAAGATAGTATGATGTGCATATTGCAAGTTCAAATGAGTTAGTTCTGTAATTTGGAAGGCATCGTTACGGATAGCCAAATGTTTGTTCAGTATCAAGTACGCTCTGCTATCTCAGCTCTATGCTAAGTTGCTAATTTATGTGCTCAATATGGCAATACTAGATGATAAACCTAAACTTCGCTCGGATAAATCTTGCATTCAAGATCTTTTCAGCGGATTTCATATTTACATACGAAAGGCTGTCAAATCACCGAATCAATGTATGGTGAATGAATATCTCCTCCCCTTTCTTTTTATGCCTTCCACATCGCAATTTTTCCTGTAGCCGTGGGAACAGGTACGGATTGGGGTTCGATTTTAGCTATGGTATGTTAGGGTTTTTAAAATGTCAACATTGTGTTCGCGTTGTTTGTATGTTCATAGTGTTGAGAGACTCAAATTGCATTGAATGACTCGAATTGTCTATCTACCAGAATGTCTAAACTGTAAAATGCATGGTTGAGTTGTGTATAAAACTAAAAACTTTACTAAATAAAAGTGTGTAAAAGTAACGAAAGGTCAGTGGTCGGCACGCCACTGACGCTCAGCTGAGCATTGGCCGCTAGACATTGACACGTTTAGTATTTAAGATTTTCGGAATTGATACAACTTTTACTTTATCTCAACAAAATTGGAGAGATTAATTTTGTTTGCTTTAATATAGAATTTCTCTATGAAATACTATAATTTTCTGGAACTTTTTGGAATTTTTGTATCCGAAATTACTTTCAGAATTGCAGAAGGTTATCTCTTACAAACTGCTACACTTTATGTGTTATCATACTAATATTGATGTAGAAAAGCAATTTATAAAGGGTCTGAGTCATTCTTTACGTAAGTATATTCATCAAAACACGTAAATTTACGCAAAGGTGAAATTCAACGAAAGAGCGCAGGTGGCTTCTTCCTATACAAAATTTATGTAAAGCTTATGAAAATCGTATTCCGCCATAGGGATAATCTCTTTATAAAAATCGCCCGCTTTGGGAGGTGACAATTCCTAAACGAACCATTCGGAGTCGTCGAAATCCTTCAAAGGTTTTTGAAGTTAAAATGAAAATTAACTGGTTCCTAACGAGCTTGGGAAAATCCACCAGCCTATAGTAAAATGTCTCCGCCATTTTCGATCATTACCCGCCGAAATATTGCCAAAAAGAGCCCTTTCTTCTCAAGTAGTGAAAGTTATTTCGAATGATTACACTTTGTGGATTCTTATTGTTATTGGCTTGAATTTCTGGAAATAGGAGCTTGGTTGTTAAAGACGTTTAAAAGTAATATTATCGGCGAATATATATTTTTTGTAGCATATCTTCTGTTTATTTTAAATTCTAAATAAATAATATCATTATCCCTTTTCCCTCCATTTATCCTTTTTACAACAATTGGTTCTGTGCTTTGTGAAGGTTGGTTCATACGAGACGAGGCCCTTAATTGGGGACAGGGGAGAACATGTTTCTGTGCTGTTGGTCATCACTGGAAATATATAATGGTGGAAGATCATTTTTTAAGATCAAAAACAGTTTACAATATTAAACACTTGAAAACTACTTGAAAATTGGTGGTCAACATTGGGCATATTTATGTCGGTACCATAATATTAAAACGGAAGTGACAAACCATATCTCTTTAGATCAAACCGTATTGGTTAATTCCATCAGCAAATCACAGAGCCCAAGTACTAAATATTACTTGTTTTCAATTATAAGAATCAGTATGCAAATAACTAAGTAATGAGATTTCAAATGCAGTTTAAATGATTGATTCTAAATAAACCATGAGGAACAAATAAATATATAAATTAAAAAATGCCATATTTATTTCAATAAAATTAGAACATAAAATTAATACCGAATGCACATTATCTGTTGCATTATTTGGAACTAACTATCCAGAGAGAGACTTTGTACAAAAGTCCTCTGCGTGGGTACCTCTGTCTCACCTATTTCTACCGCCAAGCAGTTATATTTATATAGCTGTCTTCTGGTTTGAAGGGTGAGATATGGCAGAGAAATTACTGGGTACTGTGACGAAACATCCTTAGGTCACAAGATTGGCAGTACGCGAGTAACACCCCCGAGCGTCAATAGGCTGCAGTCAAAATATTGGAAGATTTTCTCGTCCAAAATTCTCAATGTCTCAAGATGAAAGTCTTCAACCCGTGTGTGTTGCCAGTGATGACTTACGGCACAGAAACGTGGTCGCTTACTATGGGCCTCATACGGAAGTTCAAGGTTGCACAGCGTGCGATTGAGAGAGCCATGCTCGGAGTTTCTCCACGATTTAGATTCAGCAATGAACACATCCGTAGCAGAACTAGAGTTACCGACATGGCTATAAGGAGCAGCAAGCTGAAGTGCTCGGAGAACCGATGGCAGTTGGGGCATAAAAGTTCTCGAATGGCGACCACGAGCCGTAAAACGCAGCGTTGGGCGGCCCCCCACACGATAGACCGAGGATCGCAGGGAGCCGATGGATGCAAGCGGCACACGACCGATCGCTGTGGAAGTCTAAGGGGGAGAGACAATGTATAGGTAACTGGATGGACCTTCCCAATAAAAGAAAATACTTTCTAAATCGGTGTCTAATTCGCAAAGGTTCACAAGTATAAAAAGTGGGTTACGAATTGAACCACCAATTGGAAGAAAGGAATAATTACAAAAAGTTCGAACTGAGATAATTAGAAAAAACTGATTTATTCTCAACGTATAGATCAAATGCCCATGATATCTTAAAATGAAATGTTGTAAACATTGTTGCCGATAATATGCTGTAAAAAAAAATATTTTATGTAAAGACAAACAAAAGTTAGGGTAGTTTGAAATTCTTGGAATTATTCCCTTTTTCCAATTTATGAAAATAAAAACACAAATATTAAAGAATATTAGCATTTATTATATTAATAACATAGAAACGATATTGTATTAATCCTCATCTATATCAGCACCATCCAATGTTGTTGTGGGCCAAGTCAAAATCAAATCATAAAACGTCTTATACTCTTCAGGAATATATGGTATGATTTTTCGCACATCATTCATCTTTTTTTCGTTTATGGGTAGTTTTGACGGGTATGTATTTTCTTCAGGTATTTTAGGATTAGTTCTTGATTTTCGGAGCAAAAAAGATGTCTTTACAAATCCGTCAATGAATTCGGTACAGGTTAAGTAACCTTTATTACCACTATTGTACTCAAAATGTTTATATTTTGATATTTTAAAAGTTGTACTTTTATCTATTGACTTGCAGGTTTTCTTGTAGAACGGCTGCCATGTTGTTTTAAAATTCAATATGTTCTCTTTATTAATGGCTTCAACCAAAAATCCCTTACTTTTAGCTTCTGAAATCAAGTTGTTGTACTGAGCTGGGACGTATATTCTATCTTTTCTTCTAATAAGTCTCTTGGCTGTTCCAAAATTACGATCACATTGCAAAAAGGAATGTCCTTGCACCGGAAAGTATTGATATATTTTATCAAAACGATTGATTGATACGAGGGTCAAAAAAAACCTTATGAGTGTGTTGTTCCTATTTTGCCCACCGCAAGCATCGCTAAAAACGTGTAGTTCTTTGATTTTAGGATCCATTTTCTGTATCATCATCCATAATAGACTACAAACTTCATCCGGACCTCGTTTAGCTTCTCCCTCATGATAAGTATAGAAATGTGCCTCGTTTATTTTTAAATCGTGAACGCAAAACACGTACAGCCATAGTTTTCTTAAGTAAAACATTTCTTGAACAGGAATCTTTGGCAAAGGTAGGTTCTGCATATAATCAAAAACTATAGCGCCTACATCGTCTTTATCATTGCATAAAGTCAATATTTCTTTTTATTATAAAACTTTTTCGCTCGTTTCACATGTACCATTTTCTCAGCCACAGCTACTCTCTTTGCATTATCATTAAGTGAAGTACTTTTTATTTTGGATTCTAGCTCTTCACAGACAGAGCAAACGTCGACTTGTGGCCGCCCAAATCTATAGTCGAAACTTTGTTTAAAATATGTCCTATAGTAATCATATTTCACAACATCTTTATATTGGGGGTAGTCCTTGGAAAAAAGTTCAAACATTATTTTGACATTAAGGCTAGCCTCTAAATAATAAAGCTCTCTGTTGCTGTAATGCGATAGTTTTAGGGGAAATGATCGTATGTGTTGATCGATCGCAACATTCGCTTCATTCGGTAAGCTATTTCCTCGATTACGATGTTTAACACGCTGATCTTCTGGGGGTTTACCTTCGGTGATAAGACGAGTCAATCGGAATATATGTTTATTTTTCACAGCGTATAATATAGAGAATGCTTCACGACATACTTTTATCTTTTCAGTATTTTTCATGGCAAAGTAATGAAAGCTACTCTCACGGTTTTTTTTATTCTCATTGTCAGATTGGCGGCGGCGGGCTATATTTGAGCGTTCAATAAGGCTCATAAGATACGTGTCTTGCTCATTTTTGGGTCGTCCATTATAAACTGTATCCATTATTGCTTGTCTATCTATATTACTGAACTGCTGAGTGCACTTTTTTATGCATTTACAATCACGTTCTTTATTGCTTTTTGCCTCTACTAACCTCCCTGTGCTTGTACTTGTGTACGATTGACCCAATAGACGCTGTGTTTTTTGTATTTCCTTTTTATAAAGGTGAGAATTACGTATCCCTCTTTTCTTCTTTTTTGGAATGTTAATCTCATCATCAGATGATTCGTTCTCAGTTGACATTGTTCTTTCTTCTTTTAAATAATCACAACAACGCGCACCACAAACGTTTGTAGTCAAGGTCAAATTTCAACTAAATAACTGGTAAACAAAACAAAATGGCGATGATCTAAGCAACCGGCTAACCAGCCAATCAAATTCAGTTATTACTAACGGTTTAAGTGAATAAAAATGTCAAATTAAAATAACCTTTAACTGTATGACAAAAGGTTGTTAGTTGGAAGAAAGAAATAAATCCTTCTTCCAACTTCCAACTTTTTTGGCCGATAGTATTACAATGGCGTTTGACCGTTTTATTTCTTTTTTCAACCTGACGCGTAGTTTTACGATTGAAAAGAGCTAATATGAGTAAAAATCTATTTCGTCAAAAACGGCTTTTATTCCCTTCTTCCAATTGGTGGTTCAATTATACGGTGTAATATATATATTATATATACAAAAAAAACACATGCGTAGAATTGATTACCTTTTGAAACCAGTTACGAGTAAATATATCGTATGCAGATTTTCAAAAACAGATTTTCAATATTTTTTAATTACTCGCTTATAAAATGTGACTATTTTATAAGCGAGTAATTAAATAATATAAAATATATATAATATAGAGCAAATACAGTTAAAAGCGGATCGCGCTTAATATTCTAAGTGTGATTCTTATTCCGAACCGCATAAGAATGGTACGAAGGTCATATATTGTAAAGCTTCAGATACACTTGACACAACATACCTATTGGTTTATATATTTAGCTTCTGTTGTTTGTTTATTGCATTACTAATTTTATATATCTGCAGTGGCTTGGATCTGCCTTTTAAGTAACTTATGCATTTCAAATCTAATTAGTAACTTGCTACATAACATATTGCTGACAAATGACACAGCGTTATCCAGTGTCATATGAAACACATTTTGTAGTGTTAATAGACAACTGATGAAGATTCGTGTATAATATTTACCTATGTAGTTAATAAATACAAGCGTTATTTTGCGAAAGTCAATTCTGATTAATATTATGTTCTTGGATACTACTACGTACGTATAAAACACCCACATCCAAGATAAACAGACGAATGTTCTTCTTGCGTTGAGATACAACCCACAACCCTTGGTGTTAAAGTAGCCATTACGAGTCTCGTGCCTACTGGGCTCCTCAAATTCATTTTATTATCAATGTCCAATTATTTTCAAAAGTAACACCAGATATTTGATAACTAAATTACAATAAATACACACATCAAAAGTGTCTAGGGATCAACATATATTTTTGCAATAACTTTTCTCCTGATTGATATTAATTAAAATTTTCTTTAAGGTTTCATCAAATAAAGTGTTTTCGTTTGTCTACAGTAACGATAAACCAAGTCACCTTTGCATTAATAAAGAAATTTGCCATTTTCATAATAAAGGGATTTTTGACATTTGAACCACTAACATTAAAGTTCGAAAAAAAGACTGAAATAACAGTTTTCTTTAAAATTTTATTGGGTAACTTAAACAATTAATAATCCGTGTTTCTACCGCGAACACTAACAACACAAGAACATCGGTTTGGCATACTCAAAATGAGTTCATCCAAATCACGCTGTGGAATGGCCGCCCATGTTCGTTGCAACAACAAAAAATGGTCTTCTTGCGACTGGATACCCTCCATATTCGGCAGAGCTCTTCTCTGTAGCATATCCCATGCATGCTCAATCGGGTTCAAGTCTGGCGACTGAGCAGGCCAGGGCATGACATTGATGTTAGCTGCGGCGAGAGTCTGTCTTACAACTCTTGCGGTGTGCGGTCGTGCATTATCATGCATTAACTGAAATAAGGGACCGATTTGCACTTGTAGAGGAACGATGACGTCTGATACAATCGTCTCAGCATAAATTTGAGCGTTGAGGTTGCCTCTGATCCAAATCAACTCAGTTCTTCCGCCGATCCAAATACCCGCCCATACCATGATGGTTCCACCACTATAAGGATGGACTTCCTGGCAGGATTTTAATCGCTGTTGGTGTCTAGGGGTTCTCCAGTGTCGTATACGTCTTGTATCCGGTCTCATACCAAAACGAGACTCATCAGAAAAGCACACGAAACGCCATTGTTCTTCTGCCCAATTTCTGTGTTCAAGAGCCCATTGATATCGAATCCTACGATTGTGCATTGCTATAGGTGGTACCCTTAGCGGTCTTCGGGAATGAAGGTTCACTTCATGCAAGCGGTTTCTGACTGTTTGGTCGCTAATTAAGTTCCCTGAAGAGTGATGAAGCGTCACGGCTAACATCATGGCGGTTATTGTTGGAGCTCTTCGAGTTGTGATTTGAATGAATCGGTCTTGTCTCCGTGTGGTGCAGCGATACCGTTGTTACCCAATAAAATTTTAAAGAAAACTGTTATTTCAGTCTTTTTTTCGAACTTTAATGTTAGTGGTTCAAATGTCAAAAATCCCTTTATTATGAAAATGGCAAATTTCTTTATTAATGCAAAGGTGACTTGGTTTATCGTTACTGTAGACAAACGAAAACACTTTATTTGATGAATCCTTAAAGAAAATTTTAATTAATATCAATCAGGAGAAAAGTTATTGCAAAAATATATGTTGATCCCTAGACACTTTTGATGTGTGTATATTATTTTGACAAGCTCGGTAGCACAGTTGTGACTGACGCGACTTTGACACCAACGCTCGTGGGTTCGATTTCCACACAGGACACACATTTGTAAGCACGAATTTGTCTGTTTGTCTTGGTTTGGGTATTTTTAAGAGAAGCAGGGCGCATGAAAGCAGCCCATCTGGGGAAGTACCTCCAGCTCACAGAAAACCGCAGCCATATAACAACTCCCTAGAGGGTTGTTGTGCTCCTGCGTGTTAGTGAGGTCATCGGTAAGCTCCTAAGGAATTGCTGTGTTAGCAGCAGAGGAGGCATCGCGCGAGTGATACTTAATGTATTACAAGCATTTATCGGCTAACAGCTTTACACGAGGTGCGCCGTGTGCTTGTATTCCTTCCGACTTTATATATAAAAAAACTGGCCAAGTGCGAGTCGGACTCGCGCACTAAGGGTTCCGTACATTATCTATAAAAACAGCAAAAAAAATCACGTTTGTTGTATGGGAGCCCCCCTTAAATATTTGTTTTATTTTAATTTAATTATTTATTTTGAAAGTGAATATATACCTAAATATTCTGTGAATATTTCAAGCGTCTACCTGTTGCCGTTATCAATACCAAGCAAAAACGAGCAGAAAAGTCACGTTTGTTGTATGGGAGCCCCCTTTAATATTTATTTATTCTGTTTTTTTAGTATTTGTTGTTATAGCGGCAATAGAAATACGTCATCTGTGAAATTCAACTGTCTAACTATCACGGTTCATGAGATACAGCCTGGTGACAGACGGACGGACAGCGGAGTCTCAGTAATAGGTCCGTTTTACCCTTTGGGTACGGAACCCTAAAAATAACCAAAGTAAACTCTCCATTGCTCAGTTAACAGTATACTGATTTTCCATTTCGCAGTTATTTCCATTAATAATAGATAATCACAAAATTGCTTACGTGGTAAACGATTTATCTTGGCCGCAAGTTGCCGAAAGTTTGCGAATACGATTTGAGTATAATGAAGTTTCTAAATGAGATATGACGTTAAGCAGCTAATTTCTAACATTTATGAGCTTAAGTTATTGGTTATTACCTAGTGAGCATAGGGAATAACCATGTAAGATTAATTAAGACAAAGTTGCTATTAGGTGAGCATCTCTAACTACTAATAAAACATTGTAAGATGCTTGAAAATTAGACATGGCTGCCATTCTCGGTACATGATCTTCCATGGGACTGATGTTGGATTATACGTGTTTGTTCGGATATGCTTACTAAAATGGTAAGCTCAGTTTTGCATATGTAATTTATATAGACCAATTAATACTATTGATAATGACATGTTCAAACTTATTATAATTAAATTAGAACACGTCATTACTTTGTATTATTCTGTTATTGTAATAACGACCATATTTTGTTCGTTTTAGGGTTCCATACGTCAAAACGGAACGCTGTCTGTCCGTCTGTCAAGACCCTTTTTCATCTGCTGCTGCTATCAAGCTAAAATTAATATCACTTAGGTCAGCAGTTACTTTGAGCAGTGAAAAAAATCAAACTTCTAAGCCAACGCAATCAAAATATACGGCTGGTTAGGTATCGTTTATATGCATATTTTGACACTCGCGAGGGAATCAAAACGTATAGAGTACTTCCCGTTGACCTAGAATCATGAAATTTGGTAAGAAGGAAGGTAATGTAGCACAAGCTAAGGAAATAATCCGAAGACCGTAAATTTGTAGTTAGATCACAAAATAAATATTGTCTTTGCGAAAATAATTTGTGAAATTTTTTTTTTTATGGAACCCTCGGTAAGCGTATCAGTTTCAGTACTTCTGTTTTACTTTTTCTTTTTTTCATTGTTCACTTGTTTAAGTTAATATACAGTAAACGAAATATGTAATATTATTATTACCTCTAGATAAGTATGCAATGTTAAGTAATTAATCTACAAACTATATAACACTGTAAATCAAGAAGTGAACTTATTACTAAATATTTTTTTTAAATTTAGGGTAAAAAATTCAAGTAAATATATTTTATTTGAATTTTTATTATTTTTGCACCTTAAATTAAATCATATCCTAATATAATTGAGTTAAATATAGTCATAGAATGCTATTTGTACTACTATCCTTTTGTCTCAGTCTTTTTTATCAAAATCATGAAGTTTTACATATAATAGAATTGTTTTTTAACCGGTCGCTTTATAGAAATTGTTTAGAGCAGTGATAGCCCAGTGGGCAAGGAACCGGCCTGTTGACCAACAAGTCCCCGGTTCGAAGCCTGGCTTGTACCATAAATTCGTGTTTTCAGATTTATGTACATATTTGTAATTATCATTTGCTTGAAGGAAGGTGAAGGAAAACATCGTAAAAAAACCCGCACATCCAAGAAAATATTATTCTTATATTTTTATATATATTATATAAAAATATAAGACGTGTGACTTTACCTAAGAATGCTCTGGTTTGTCCTCTGTGATTGTGGAGGTCTAACGACTGTCGTTCTTAGATAGCGAACTTCGCCAATCTTAACTTAAAATAAATCAGGTAAACGTAAGAAGAAGAGCACAATTGAAATTATCAAAAACATAAAACATGTCCTTGGTCTCTAAGGAATATCAAGAAATAAGTAAATACGTGAGGTACAAAGAGTTTGTTAATTACATTTGCATAATATATAATTCATGTTATTCAACATGTTACGTAACGAAATGTTTTAAACTTGTTCCAAGAATGTTTCTGGAGTTTGTTTCTGTTGTATGAAAATACACTCCGAGATTGAATTTACTTTCTCATTATTTAGGTTTAAACTGGGACGTCAGAAAATAAGGTTACGTGAAATTTCTTTTTAATATTTGCAATATCAAAGGGAGAGAGAGAGAGAGTGTTCGTTAATTGTTTCACGGATTTTAAACATTTGTGGCAACATTTTGTTCCTATAGAGTTTGATTTGACTTTTACAGAAGATAATCTTACATATAAAATATGTACACTCAGATGAAATGTTAATATGTTGAAATTGGTTTTAACGGGGGGTTTTTAACTGATTTTTATGGTGGTCATGTGCCAGAAGCGTGCTCGTTCGCGACCCCTGCCAATCAGTCGATTGCAATTCTGGACCAAGAGCGCACCGACGTGCGGATTAGGGCGTCCCCCGTAGGCGACGCGCACCGATCCGCCCCCGTCGGTGCGAATTTAGCTGCATGCGGCGGTGGGGGGCGCCACCCACCACGCAGCGCCAATTCCGGCATGACGAGGGGAGCCGAGTGCCGCATAGGTACGTGGAATGTGAGATGTGGATTGAATGATAAGACGAATGAACTGATAGACGTAATGAATGATAGACGTTTGGATGCTTTGTGTGTGACAGAGACTAAGCGCAAGGGGAGCGACACCGATGATCTGCCCGGTGGGATGATGGCCCTATGGTCTGGTGTAGACCGGGACGTGCTGGTGTAGGTGTCATACTCTCCTCTCGCTTAGCCCCTGGTGTGAAAGATTACTGTTTGGTAGGGCCTAGACTTCTCTGGGTTCGTATAAAACTGGGCATCACGCGAGTATTTCTGGTTGCAGCATACGCTCGCGTAAGCTCAGCGTGTGCCCAAGAACTAGAGAAGTTTTGGGAGTCTGTGAGGGATATTCTGGATTTAGCTGAAGGGAATGAAAGAGTGATTATGTGTGGAGATTTGAATGGATGGGTTGGGACCAAGCGATACAGCTATGAAGCTGTTCTTGGTCCGTATGGAGATAAGAGAGTGAACGAAGAGGTAAGTCAATACTAGATTTATGTATGGAACGAAACCTCCTCGTGTCCAATACTTTATTTCATCATAAGGATATTCACACGTATACATGGAGAAGGAATGACCAAAAAAGTATGATTGATTTGATTTTAATAGATAGACGTCTCCGAAATGTTATAATGGATACAAGAGCCTTTAGAGGCCCCACTCTTGAGACGGACCACTACCTGGTGGTAAGCCGGTTTGTGGGCCTTTTTAGGAAGTGGAGGCACTGGCGAGTGCGTATCCCTTTCGGAGATCATGAAAGGATAAGGAGCGAAAAATTGCAAGATGAAAATGTAAGGAGAACGTATGTGCATCTGGTAAGTGAGAGACTTGCAAATGCAAGCCTTTCCGACTCAGATGTGGATGATTGTTGGAAAGTTTTGAAAGAAAGTACGGTGGATAGTGCAAAAGCAGCTTGTGGATGAGCAAAGAGACGTAAAACAGCGAAAGAAGATACCTGGTGGGATGCGGAGTTTGAATCCTCCGTAGCAAGAAAGAGGAAAGCGTGGCTAGATTACGTATCATCTTTGCCCTTAAATATGCCCGTCTATACAAGAATGAAACCAAGGGTTTAGTGAAAGAGAAGCTCGAAAGACAAATTTTGAATGAGGAAGAGAGGCTGACGAAAAACTTCTTGGCAAATACCAAACTCTTTTGGTGAGAGGTATAGAAGTCTCGGAGTGGTTCGTCGGCATCCAGAATGGATAAGACAAAGTCTAAAGCTGGTGTCATTCTTGCGAACACTCAGGAAGTATTAGAACGGTGGAGTGAATATTTTGAGGAAATGTATAAGTATCCCTCGGACGCTGACAATGAGGATGAGTTGGATGCTTACTCCACATTGACGGCGTTCGACGAAGGCATAATTATGGATGAGATCGAATGGTCGATACGAAGCTTGAAAAATGGAAAATCAGCGGGAGTTGCGGAAAAACTACCCAGGAATTTGCGGCATGGTTTAACGTTAGATACCTTACCTACAATACTACTCATATGCATCAAATCAATAAGATAAAAAATATGAAAAATGGGTGCCTCATGATTTGACTGATCTGCTGAAAGAAACGCGTGTTGAAACTTGTGTTGCCTTGTTGAATCGTTACAGAAATGAAGGAATATTGGTCGATTCAACATTTGTGACATGTGACCAAAAGTGGATTCTTTACGATAACCGTAAGCGAAAAATGCAATGGCTGACTTCAGGTCAAATGCCGCAAGAGTATCCTAAAGCAAAGCTTACCAATAAAAAGGTAATAGTAACTGTTTGGTGGTCTCTTTATGGCGTTATTCACTATAACTTTCTCATTATTGCTCCATGATAACAAGCATTTATCCTGCTCGAGAAACCAAAAAGTCTGCAGGAGAAAGCCTGCAGGAGCTGCAGTTAGAAACCATACGTCATCCACCCTACTCGCCAGACCTTGCTACTACTATTTTTTTCGTGATTTGGACAATTTTCTACGTGGTAAAAAATTTCTTCCCAGGAGGCAGTACACAATGCTTTCACACAGTTTGTGAATCTAGATCCCTAGAGATCTATAGCAAAGGCATAAATAAACTTCCGATTAGATAGCAGCAATCTATGGATAATGAGGGTAAATATTTTGGTTAAATAAATGTGTAATATCTTAGAAAAAAAACGAGTTTTAATTTTTGAGTACAAATCGGCAATTTCATACTTTTGCCCCTAATACTTCGGGACCGGTACTTTAAGACAATTTCAATATTATAATTGTAGTTACAGGACTTACATCAAGATTTTGTCATGAGATCTAGTTCACAATTCTTTACTATTCAAGTAATATAGTTTCTAGAGAGGTAGCAGGTAGTAGGTTAGTGAGTGACGTTACCAGAAGCTCTAAGCGAGTTGCTGTGCTAGTAGCAGAGGTGAAATCGGTTCAAGCGATACTTAATGTATTGCCAGCATTCACAATTTATTATTACCTTATTATCACCATAGTAGTATAAAATCACTACACAAAACTTATATAGTAACATATGTGTACCCCCGCGTTTTTGTTGATAAGATAGTATGAAACCCTTCATTGTACTTATCCGATTTTTATAATTATTAATTAAATTAGACGAAGGTACAATACTTTTTTCTAGCTGTAACGAAGTATTATCACTTCATTATTATGACCCGAATGGTCAGCAATATTAAAAATTATGACCTCATATAGATTATTACGGGTGCGAGCCCAGCTTACCGCGAAATTTACTATTTTGGTTGACACCTTTTTTACGGTTACGGGCTTAATGTAACAATGATGAAAATGTCGACCGCTGGAGTATACTGAGTTATTTTAATACCTCGTTTTATGTCATTTCTCTGGGGAGTATATTTGGGCCAATATTGAGGTTGAAGTACTTTATTTTATGGTGATCGGTATTAACAGTACCACGCACCTACCGAATAAAATACTTAATACAATTAGATTATAACAACTTTATGTTGGTTGCGTTATTTTAAGATCAGCTAAATAACAATTCACTGGAAGGTTGTTGTGTTTTTGGATTTATTTATTCTTTGGAAGACCAACAACTTTTTAAATCATATTACATTAAAAAAACTTATAAATAACAGAGAGCCAATAACAAGTCTTCATTTATAAGATTTGGACTAAATACACATGACACGAACATAAATACTAAAAAACTTAATAACATTTTTCTTTTAAATTTTTTTCCCTCCATCGTTTCTCGATCTACCGAGTATATATAATATTTTTTATTAAAATTTAAATGAAGTTGCCAGTAAGCATCTAAGGAGTTGTCTTGTTAGCAGCAGAGATGGCATCGCGCGAGTACTTAAGTACGTATTGCAAGTGCTCATAGCGTGTATGCAAGTTCAAACTATGGGTCGTATAAGGTCAAGGTCACTCACTCATCATGCTATATAGAAAGAGCTATGCTCGAGGTTTCTCTGCGTGATAGAATCAGAAATGAGGATATCCGCAGTAGAACTAGGACACGCAGTGTGGGACGACCCGATACTAGATGCAGCATACATCAAGAGGTTCATAGGGAGATGATAGATGAAGATGGCACAGGATCGAAACGAATAGTACTCTAGAGGGGAGGCCTATGTTCAGCAGTGGTTGAATACGGGCTGAAATGTTGATGACGAAGTGTGCACTTTACATCTGGTGGTCCGTACGCTTGTATGCATCTCCATGTTGTATTAAAAAATCGGCCAAGTGCGAGTCGGACTCGCGCACGAAGGGTTCCGTACCATTATCTATAAAAACGGCAAAAAAATCATGTTGTATGGGAGCCCCCCTTAAATATTTGTTTTATTTTAATTTAATTATTTATTCTTAAAGTGAATATATAACTATATATTCTGTGAATATTTCAAGCGTCTACCTGCTGCCGTTACCAATATCGAGCAAAAATGAGCAAAAAAATCACGTTTGTTGTATGGGAGCCTCCTTAAATATTTATGTTATTCTATTTTTTAGTACTTGTTATTATAGCGGCAACAGAAATACATCATCTGTGAAAATTTCAACTGTCTAACCATCACGGTTCATGAGATACAGCCTGGTGACAGACGGACGGACGGACAGCGGAGCCTCAGTAATAGGGTTCCGTTTTACCCTTTGGGTACGGAACCCTAAATACCATTAAGGTTACGAGTTTAAATTAAATCATATTACAGTAGTAGTAACAAATTAGTGAAGATCGCTGAGAGCCGATGGATGCAAGCGACTCAGTATCGATCACTGTGTAAATCTAAGTGGAGGGCTACGTTCAGCCGTGGACGTTCTTCGACTGAAAATATGATAATGAAGAAATTTGCAGACTTCTTTTTGTACTACCTAGGTGCAAGCAATCCATTCATTTCCAAGCAATTATTGTGAGTCTATTTACAGAAGACTTTCTATTTTGAAGACAAATAGACATACGGTCCCTATGATTTTAAACGTACATAGTAAACACTCGTAATACAGGAAGAAAGGTTTGCACGTCGCCACTCTGTCACTTACACAGCAACTCGTTAGAAGCTTGCTGGACATTCCAGGAAAACTACAATCCTCCAAGATGTCATTACTTGGCTGTAGTATTCCCATAGTTCTATTTATGGTTACAATCTATATTCAATACTTACTTGAGTAGTGGTTGCCCAGTAAATAAAGTACCAATTGGTCCCCGGATCCAATCCTGGTGCCTATACCACTAAATTCTTGTTTTCTGATTTATGTACATAAATTGATCGGTGGTGACGGTGACGGAAAGCATCGCGAGGACGTATCAGAAATTATATTTCTAACCTAAGAGAGATCTGATTTTTCTCTGAGTTAGGTCAGATGGCAATCGCTCTATTTAAATGTGAATATCTTCGTCAAATCCTTGGACTTAGTATGCGGACCCCGCCAATCCTAATAGATTAGGAAACGGGATGATGTTAGGAAGAAGATGATCTACATCCATTACTTAGGTCACCGTATTTCATGTTTAGAGTTTCATATTCCAAGGAGACGTAATGCGTCTTTTATCCATGTAGATTAATCAAACTTCATACAATAGTTGAGACATTCTACAATTTCTATCTAGAATGTAGACACAAGAACGATTAACTTGAGGAACATTAGAAATCTGTAAGGAGTAAGGGATGAATCAAAACTGGGTACAATAGAAATTCAGACATTGAATAATTGCCTGGGAGATGTAGTCACATAGTGGCGATTAGGGGTTACTGATGCATTCTACTGTTCGTCGATTCATTTACGGAAGAATTTGTGAGATGGATAACAAAAAAAATGTTTTAAAATATTATACAATATAATATAAATATATAATATTTTTTTTGTATATGCAGAGCAGTGATAGTGCAGTGGATCGAGAACCGGCTTACTGATCAACCAGTCACCGGTTCGAAACCTGGCATGTACCACTAGATTCGTGTTTTCGGATTTATGTACATATTTGTAATTATCACTTGCTTGGCGGTGATGGAAAACATCGTGAAGAAACCCGCACGTCCAAGATATTATATTTCGAATGACGTATGACCTTATCTAAGCATGATCTGGTTTTCCTTCTGGGTTGCGGAGGTCAGACGTCAGTCGCTTTATGTAAAAATCAGTATCTTCACCAAATCCTTAGGCTTAGGTAGCGGACCCCACCAATCCTAATGGATTAGGAAAACGGGATAACCCTAAGAAAAAGACATTTTTTTGTATATGCGGCGTAATAAATCCGTGTTGCCAACTACTCAATTTTCATAATACTCGTAACTAGATATTTTGCGAAAAGTAGGCAGGGTGTGGTACTTAATAATATTATCTCTCCACAATATGTTTACAGCTTTAATTGGAACTGTATTCAATTAATTATATTTAGTACATAGTGTGGTTGAAGTCGCCAGGTCACCCCGCAACAAGGCCATTATGTACGTTCCAGACTCTTTATGTAACTATAATGATGACAGTTATGATAATCATAGTTTGATATTAATACTTATAAAATCAATACAAGCACAAACAAGCAGACAGAAACATATATGGTTATATGATGTCGTTATAATTAGTTTCTATTTCAATGTAATTCCGTTGAAATATAATAAATATTTTTTAATAATTTAAATCTTTCAGAAGATATAATTATGAGAACAATCTTGTTACGTAAATTTAATTGGCTCTTTTGCCTATAACGAACGTTTAAGTATTTTTATTTTAATGTTACTAGGAAAAGTACCTAAAAATGCTTCATTAACTTGTACATAGGAATAAATTAGTTAAGTTGCCAATAGTCGAGTTTTGTTGTACAAGTTATTCGAGTTTTGAATATCATTAGGTATATTTCTTTTTATACAACGTCGAAAGGCAAACAAGCGTACGGCTCACCTGATGTAAAGCGGTTTCAGTAGCCTATGAACGCTTGTAATACATAAAGAAGTTATCACTCGCGCTATGCATCCTTCGCTGACACAACAATAAATAGACATGTTCGTGCATACAAATATTTGACCTGTGTGGGAATCGAACCATCAAGCTCATCAAATATGTGAGTATCATTTTATGAACATATTTTACCAATGTTTTACATTACAAGTACGAATATACATATTTAAAATATATATCATCGTCGTCATAGTATAGTAATCACTAATGGAGAGATACTGCGATGAACACACAAAGAAAACAGCTTTCAAACGAAGATTATGTGCCCAATAGTCGAATAATGTGTCCGTAACTTCCAACGAAGTGATGAAACTTCCTTTCGAACACATTACTTTTGTCGTTGTAGATTTATAGAAGTAGGATTCCAATGGTTATAGTAGTATATTGACAATTGCTGAATTGACGGCGTCAAAACTCAGTAAATGAATGTATGTTTCAATGTATTCAGTTTCATCGCGTAAATAAAACGGAACATTGGACGTTGAAATATTAACGTCACTCAAATTCTGGTGTACATATACGATGCGAAAACCGCACCTTTCTTATATAAAAAAATCTCGACATCATAGCAAACCAATATTTCGAATGGTAAATTTAATCGCTGAATTTCAGTGACGTAATTTCCGCAATGTAATATCAACCTAACATGTAGTTGCTAATGTAAAAATCATTGCCTGTCAAACTTCGTTCGCATAATTACAAGGGTTATCAAAATATTTCCGTATAAGAGTGGCCCAGGATGTATGAAATACCTTAATTAATAATTAAAAGGTTCCATTATCGTTTAAATTGAAAATATGCAAAACCACTGAAATCCTCTCTATCTATAAGTTTCGTATCCATAGTGTGCCAACTGATCCCTTTTACTAACGTCTAGTTTTCCTTCTGCGTTGCGGAGGCACTCCTGATGTAGCAAATGTATTTACGGCTTTGTACGATATGTTACGGTAAATGCTTACTTTGAGAAAGGCCGCACGCTTGTTTGCCAATTCAGAGGATTAGAGGAATAAAACAATCAAATGAATATTTTCCATGCATTGCACTTTATTTGCATGAACCAAAAAAAGCTTTGTTGTGCGGCGTCGACATGCTGTTCGCCAAAATATAACCATTAAACACACACTGAATGCTTCCGGCCATATTTTATTGAATCGACCATAGGCGTATTGATATCGGAAAGATATATTATATTGGACACAATCCCCGCAATTGACTGAAAATGAAAATATTGAAACGATAATTTGCAATGTTAAATTTCAATATTAATCTTTGGCAATTATCGGGTTTTAAATAATGAGTGTCCATATGTATAGTAGTAGTCCATATCTGAGCATATGGTCCACCTGATGTAAAGCGGTTACCATAGCCTGTGAACGTTTGTAATACATTAAGCGCTCATGCCACATCTGCAGCTAACACACCAACTCCTTAGAAGCTTACTGGTGACCTCACTCACAAAGAACCCTCTGGGAAGTTGTTATTTGGCTGCGGTTTTCTGTGAGGTGGTGGTACTTCTCTTTAAAAAAAAACACCCAGACCAATAGAACCAGACATGTTCATGCACACAAATGTTTGTTCTGTGCGGGAATCATACAAAACAAAAATGATTGATATAGTAAGAAATAAAACGATACGAGAACTATGTGGAATGAACGATAATGTGTGACAAAAATTGTAGCGGTTACGCTGAGGTGGATTGGTCATTAAAAAAGAATGAATGACAAAAGAGTTACGAAAGAAGTGTATCGGGCAAGAGTGGATGGAGATATTGGCAGTGTACGCCCTAGATGCATACATAGATTGATGATGTATTGAAAAAGAGCCAAATTAAAGACACCAAAAACAGAAGAGCATGCATAAAGAGGTTGATGAATGTGAAAAAAGCGAGAGAGACATGTTTAGATTGGTGCACGTGGCGTTCCATAGCCTCTGCCTACCCTAATGGGAGACAGAGGTCATAATAGGTATGCATATATGTATGGTAGCACTATATATAAATTAACGACTACACCTCTGTAATTTTTCATCAGATTCCTGGTGCTATTACTGACGCATTAATCTTTCAGGAAGTTATTTGACTGAGGTCATCGTAAGAGTCTTCCGCCACTCGCGCTGCTGTGTGCTGTAACTAAACCCTACCTTAATAACCAACTACTCGGTAGAGTGCACCACGTGCCGATGACCTTGGCTTTGAATCTGAAGATGAGCTATTTAGATCTCATTCGCTCAATGAGTGTCACACGATTAGGCGGAATTTCACAAAAGATTCCGACCAAATTTTGAGGTATAAATTGCTCTCGATTATTAAGAGGGTGCCCAAAGCTAAGTGGCGCCCTCATTTTGTTTTTATTAATAACGCTGTATTTAAGACCAATTCCAAAAAAAAACGCTCTATACTGAAGAACCATATTTATGTTTTTTGAGACATATTCTGTTTTTATTATTTATATAGAATTAGTCATACTTTTGATTGTTGCTATAAGTGGCCACAATAAGCAATAATTAAAATTTTGGTTACTTGAAATAGATAATAAATACAAGATATGTTTCAAAAAAACGTAAATATGGCTCTTCAGTGCCCTATAGAGCGTTTTTTTTGGAATTGGTCTTAAATTCAGCGTTATTAATAAAAACAAAATGAGGGCGCCACTTAGCTTTGTGCGCCCTCTTAAAGCCAATTCTAACTGAATGGAGTAATCACACATTTAGTATACGGATCTATGGCAAAGAAATGACGACGACGAGCTCGGAGGCGCATTGATGAAACGCGTTGTTACACTACTTTGACACCAACGCTCGTGGGTTCGATTCCCACACAGTACAAACAATGGTGTGCATGAACATGACTGTTTGTCTTGATCTGGGTATTTTCTATGTATAATAAGTATGTATTTACAAAAAAAAAATGTATTTACGTATGTTTATCAGTTGTCTAGTACTCATAACACAAGCTTCGCTTACTTTGGGGCTAGATGGCGCTGTGTAATTAAGAGAAAAAAATGGACCCACAAAGCTTTTCAAAACTGGGCAAATATATCTCTTCCATCATACAGACGACTAAAAGCAAATAACAATTCAATACAGGTTTGTTGTGTGTTCGTGAATGCCTATCGAGAAAATGCCGCATTGGCAGCTGCGGCGTCAACACCGGATAATATATCTTCTATTGTAAGTAGCTACGATAACTCCTTCATGCCAAGCGAGTCATTTTGTCCGTCATTTATTTTCCACGTGACATTGTTATAATAAACTTCTGTGAACATTTTAGGAATAATATCAATTGATATGACACAACCAGTTTCGCCCTATCGCCTTGTCCTAAATAGATGTACGCAATTGTCTTAGTTGAGAATTTAGCATTTAGATGTAACTTTAAAATACTAATCTCAACTTTAATTTACAGTCTCTTGTTATGACAACGCGGCGGCACAAGAAAGCATTTCTTGTTCCCACATCAAACAATTCTTACATCAACATTTGCTCGAATCTAACAAATTACCAGCCGACTGTAAACTTGGAAATACGTTCACGAATGCAAAGTACAACCCTTTATTGTATCTTTAAATATGATGAAATTGTGTTTGTGTTTTCATAATTTCATAATTTATTTACTCATTGTGTAAACAAATTATGATATTATGTATACATATATTAGTGCAGCCATGATTAATATTGAACAGGTTTTACTAAATATTATCTTAGGTTTTCGCGATTGTTACCTACACATTGAATTAAACAATTTTTAACGGAATTTTGAAACGGAAGTCTTCCTGCGACCACGGACGCTGCAAAGCGTTCGAAACGTCAGGTTCAACAAAATAAATAAAACACGCGATACTTCCGTTAAAAATTGTTTAATTCAAGGTTTTACTCAACTTTAAAATTACACTTTTTTTATACAACGTCGAGAGACATACAGGCAAACGGCTCACCTGATGCAAAGCGGTTAGTAGCCGTAGCCGATGAACGCTTGCAATACATCAAGTAGGTATCACTCGAGCGATGCCACCTCTGTTGGTAACACAGCAACTCCTTCGGAGCTTACTCGTACGCAGAAACACAACAGCCCTCTTAGGGAGTTGTTATTAGGCTGGGTTTTCTTTGAGGTGGAAATACTTTTTGATTTGACCTACCTCTCTTAAAACACCCAGATCAAGACAAAGAGACAAGTCCGTGCACGCCAATGTTTGTCCTGGGTGGATATCGAACCCACGAGCGTTGGTGTCGAAGTAACGTAACAGTGCGTTTCACCACTGCGCAACCGAGCTCATCAAGTAATCAATTTTCAAGTCATAATAAGCAATATTATGAGTGGAACTGACTCAAAACTATCCTTAAAGCAACTAGGAAAGAAAAAACAGCTCCCCAGGAGTTTACTTACTGGTAAAACTGGAGTTGTTATTAGGTTTTCTGTGAGGTGCAACTCACACAAAACCAAATAACCAAAGTACTTCCTCCATCAACGTCTTTAAGAAAATATGTATAACCGATTGTAAATACGCCTCTTCCTCCTTATTATATTCAATAATTTTGACAGGTTAAGCACCTAATGTGTTAAAAAAGGACAGTTAATCATCAAGTGTTGCGTTAATGTTAATGTATTAATGAGCTGTCAAATGTATAACGATAAAAATAACAGCATTTACTCATGAAAGTAATAAGCTATAGAGAACTGATGAGACCTATTTTGCATAGTAACTCAATTCACCGCCCGTTCCGTAGGTCGGGGGGTAAAGTAGAACGCGCAGATCTTATTGGCTAGTTCACTGATCAACATCGCTGCTCTTATCGGCTTATTGGTTAAAATAACCTCCCATTGCACAGTTGGATATTTATGCGATATAATACAAGGTTTTTGTTTATTGGTTTGTGCATTTAATGCTATAAAAGTATTTTGTACCAGTGAACCTTAGGATGACGCAGATTATAAGATATGAGACTATTCACTGTATTTTTGAAACAATGTTTTTTGTCAAACATGACATTTCCGGGTGGACTGGACATAAAATCCTTAGTATTTGTACTGAGGTTTTGATTTGAAAAATAGACAGAGAGACATAGTTACAAAATCTCGATTTTTATTTTTCTGTAATCTTCAGTTATGAGACCTAGTTACTAAAAAATCCAACAGAAAAACAGATATACATACGTCTGTTAATGGATAAGAAAGTCAATAAGAGTTTCTTTTTACTTCTTAGAAAGTGGAACACCAACCAAGCCGCAAAAAGGCGTTTATTGTATGGGATACCCCTTTAGGTACTTCATTTTATTTTTATTATTTGTTGCCGTAGTGATCATAGTAACAGATGGCCAGACAGCGGAGCTTTATTAACATGGTTCCGTACCATGGTACGGAACTTTCACGAAAACCCTAAAAACGACTATTTTCGCTTCAGTTTTGATTGCAAAGCCCAGGCAATATCCCTGTTAAAAAAACATTTCACGTACAAACTCGACTCTGCTATTGGTTTTGTTATGTGACTGTGTATGTAGGAATATTGATCAATTACATTTAGAGTCAACTGATAATGTCAATAGTGGAACAGTTCTATTTTTTTTAATGAAAACTCGATTCTAGAGCTGAATGGATTTCAGTCAGCGAAAGACTAGTAGGTTAGAAAGTTAAATAACGCCATTGAAATTGCCTAACGATGTGTAGACAATTTTGTTCAGATATCTACCATTCTAATTTCTTCTTTTTCCTAGCGTTATCTTGTTTCCTAATCTAGGAAAGGCGAGGACCTTAATTAAGCTTAAAAATTTTGCGAATATACTGAGACTAGTCATACCTCCACAACCTAGAGGGAAAACCAGACCTTAGGCTAGGTCACTCGTCGTTTGAAATATAATTTCTTGGGCGTGCAGAGTTGCTCCCGATGTTTCCCTTTACCACCGAGCGAATGATAATTACAAACGTGCATATTTGTAATTATCATTTGCTCCACAGTGATAGCCAACATCCTTCATAGATAACAGAAATTCGAAAACCAGAATTTAGTGACACACGCCTGACCAGGATTCGAATCCGGTACCTGACGGTTAATAGGCTGGTTCTTTATACACTAGGCTATGACTGCTCATACCAATGTGTTGCTAGTAATTCTTCTAAAACAGCTCCTTGGACAAAACCTACTTCATGTCTTCGAAATACTCCGTGGTAGATTATAACGACAAATTAACAATATTAACGTCAATGTCAAAATCATGCATTGACATTGGCTATATTATTTTATTCTGCTAGGGCCTCGAAAAGCTCCTGTAGTTTTATGTTCTCGAAACGGTAGTATAATAGAATATTAAATGGCAGCGTCTAATTATCTAGAATAGGCTCGATCGATTGTGCTGAGACAATTAATAACAAATTAGTTTTGGGCAATATAACCTCCCTTTTTTCGTATATATTGGAACGTGTTACAAACTGAAAAATCACGATTTTATTAGCGACCCTCAATATAGTTATCGACTCATATTCTTTTACGAGTAGTATAGCTTACACATCGCTAGGCTATCGCGATTAAAGGTTAAGAATATTCAAAGTCTAGATATGGCGACGATATTCGATCGCGCCTGGTATCGCTGTCTCCTATCGAAGATACCATCGTACGGATTGCCCAAGGGTTCGTCCTAATGGGTTGCTAGCTTCTTGCCCAGCAGATGCATAAAAGCCGTTGCATATGGCAGCTGCTCGGATAGCATGGACGTGAATACTGGCGTACCGCAGGAGTCTGAGTTGTTCCCGATGCATATCATGTTATGCCAATGATAGCACCGAAGACGCTTAATATACAGGTTATGTTAACATCCCTTGTTGTCTTGTGGAGGAAAGCCACGATCAACTTCTATCTAAAATCGAGAGTACCTTGACTAAAGTATTTGACTAGGGACGGTTAAACTTAGTACAGTTCAACCCTAGCAAGACACATGTCATTCAGTAATTTTCAAGAGATATGTCACCGCTAAGAAAATCTCATTTGTTGTAGTCTCTCAATCCCGGAACACGCCTCTTACCATCGCCAAAAGCATAGCGATTATTGCTGTCGAGATCTTCAGCGAAGGTCAGTTCAAAAGTCACCTGGAGGATAAGATCGGGCTGGTATCCATGACACTCTGTGTGCTGATTAGAGCGAATTAGGACTTCAGCTCGAGATAAACACTTTTTCTATACAAGTCTCAAGCCAGACCCCACATGGAGTACTGTAGTCACTTATGGGCGGGAGCGCCTGAATACTAATTGGGATCTTGTATTTCGGTGCTAAGAAGAGTTGTGAGAATTGTCGATGATCCTAAGCTTACCTGCAGATGGAATTAAGCCCTTGAGTTTAATGAGAGGTTTTACCTCCCTTCGTGTGTACGGTACCGATTATACAACGTGTTTTTCGGACGTAAATAACGTTTTTACACGGAAATAAAGTTCAGTAAAAATATATAGTTCATTTTCGGTAGCAGTGTGTCACACTATTATTGCATATAATTACATATTTAGCAATTAATTGAAAATTCAAGTAAAAACGATGCAATACGTATTTGTTTGATTAATATTTTTACAAAGGCAACAAAGTATTAGTTCCTTATCATTGATATTAGTTTGTTGACTGTGGCACTGTCCGTCTTGTTTTGAGTGATTATTGACATCTTTTGTTAATCAATCAGTCAAAATATGATAATAATCGAATTGACTTTGTAATAAGTTATGTAATTGTGAATTTTTATTACTCATACTGTAATTTATATTACTAATAATACCAACTCTCGGAAAATGGATTAGTAGGTACCATCTGACGGCCAACGCTTGTGCGCGCTCATTGGCCAAATCAAATAGCGCACGCTTTCCTGGCTTCCTCTTACTTTCCTCTCTTTTCACGAAATCAATCACACAGATTATGGGAAAGGAGGAGGAAAAATGTTATACATCAATAAAATAATAAATACATTTTTAAATGAAATCGACCTATACTAACAAATGCTCAGACAGGTCAGGACAACATATAGACAAGGAACATAATTTATACCCCAATATACTATAAAAGTTTGCATACAGTAAATATTAGAGAAAATTATAAACATTAAAAATTCTAAAAATTAACAAACAGATCTGTTTGATCACTTTTTGCATATCCCCTCTATTAATACATTTTTATTAACCGTCGAAGGAGGTGCTCCTCCAATTTAATAATATAGCCGGCAGTGTAATGGTTTGTTATTCGCATGATATTTTAACGATTATTGACGAGTATATTATCTTTCTTTTTTATTTTACGTTATTAAATTTTAAATTGTAAAGCTCACTCACAGAAATGCGTACGCTTTTACTCTTCTAAACTGGTAAACAAGCGTACTATCTGCCAGTAAGCAAATCACAACATCCAGTAAACGCACGCAGCGTACACAATCACCCTTACTGTGGGATATCGAAATATAAAAAAGTGCACTGTTATGTAGCTGAAAATAATTCTACAATACTAGCGTATTATGATATAAGTATGTGATAGAAAAAAATAGAGAAAGGAAATTACCAAGAGCAAACTTGACGCCGGTCCATGCGGTGCGGACATAGTGGAAGAGACGGCGGTAGAGCGGGCGGTGGTGGCGGCGGCGCCGCACGGGCGCTTCCGCGTCGGGCGCGGGCGAGGGCGCGGGCTCGGCCTCTTCGCCCGCACCCCCGCGACCCTCCACCGACGACGCCGTGGCGTTGCGCACCCAGCTTTACTCGACACGCTTGCGCTCCGTTAATGACACCACACCATTAGCACACACATCTCGTAGTATTCACTCACATGCATTGTTCACACATCAGAATTCACTTATTGCACTGAATAATTTTGCCTACTTTTGCATCGTTAGTGCGCTCTACTGCAAAGTGCTTACTTATTAAAACGACCGACGAATTAGGTTAGTTGAAACGCAACTTAAATTAAAAATGACAAACACTAATGTTATTCAAGGGTTTTGTGGCGTGATTCAGTAGAAGTGGGTATTTGGAGGTATTAATAATTTATCCAGACAGTTCGCAACCTGAGGTCAAATATTAGGCGTTTAGTATGCTAAACTTTGGTGATTGATTTTGGTTAGCAAATAATATGCAGCGTTTCTAATATGTATAACTTTCAGTGTCGTTGAGTGCTTTTGCATAACACTGAGACTGGAAATTCCGTTTAGAGACGGTTAATTTGTTTTCTTCGAGTTTTTCAATAAGGTGCAGCAAGCTTTACAGGAGAGGAAGCGGAAATCTGTGAACAAAGAAAAGAAACAAGTTGTTAGTCTTGTTAGTGGGCGGTGACGGTGAAAATTAGTTTATAGTTAAAGGTATTAGTTCTGCTGCCGCTTTGTTGCAATCAATTGATTCCTGTTCACTTTCAAGATCTACGTAGTTGATGCTTAAGTATTCAACTTATTGCTCACTTTTGTTTTATCAGAAGGTATTTACTGCCCTATTAACTGGTAAGCGTGCATGAAAATAGCTATAAATGTTAAAGAAGCGAGTGATATGTGTAAGGACCGAGTCTCATAGCACTCGGTTCTCTATGCCTACCCCACAAGGGACCTGACGTGAAGATTTTTTTAAACAACTAGTTCGGCAAAAAAGCATGCGGCCCGCATTAGATGGTAAGCGGTCACCGCAGCCTATTGACGCTCGCTACACCACGGGGGTGTTACTCGCGTGCTGCCAATCTTGTGACCTAAGGCTGTTTCATCCCAGTAGTCAGTAATTTCTCTGCTATATCTCACCCTTCAAACCGGAACACAGCTATATAAATATAGCTGCGACTACGACTATTGTACAAAGTCTCCCTTAGGTAAAAAAGAAAGGTCTGTCTGTCAAGACATTTTCCTTAGGAACGGGTGGCTATCAACCTAAAATTAATATCAAATACTCAGATCTGTAATCCCTTCGAGCAGCGAAAAAGCAAACTTCTAAATCAACGCAATCGATAGATACGGCTGTTTATGCCTCGTTTATGCGCATATTTTGACACTCGCAAGGGAATCAAAACCTATACTTCCCGTTGAGCTAGATTCATGAAATTTGGTTAGAAGCAATGTAGCACAAGTAAAGAAAAAAATCCGAAAACCGTACATTTGTAGTTAAATTACAAAAAAATATGTTTTTTTTGCGAAAATATTCAATTACTGAACCCTCGGAGAGTGAGTTGGACTCGCACTTGACGGCTTTTTATAAACGCTTCCCAAAAAAAGAACGCAAATCTTCTACTTCAGTAGTGAACTATAGTTATTTTATTTATCCCTGTCCCTGTATCCCTAAGTAGGTACTTAAAACAACAGATTGTAGTTATCATCGAGCAGAAGATACAGGAAGATACTTACCATCAGGACTAAATAAAAAATAAATGGTTAATAGTTAGTACATTAACTTTGGGCTTATCGAATGTCGCGTTAAATCGCACTTGTACAGATTCCACTTCACACTCGGTTGTTGCGGCCGTCTCGCCGAGTGTTCGCCATCCGAAATA
This sequence comes from Pyralis farinalis, assembly GCA_947507595.1. Lineage (NCBI taxonomy): Eukaryota > Metazoa > Arthropoda > Insecta > Lepidoptera > Pyralidae > Pyralis > Pyralis farinalis. The sequence continues at coordinate 27,048,609 of OX382273.1, read as the reverse complement.
ATAACCGCATGCACCCGCCACCGTAGCTGACGCCGGTACTAGTTCACATGAACTAATCGGTAGCGGAAGTACACAGAGTAGTTTTTGTGAAGTGGAATCTGTACAAGTGCAAGTATTAACATTAACGCCATGTCTTCAAAATTCCACCAAGCGCCTACAATCAACAGTATCAACATAATTATCGAATGTGTACTTTTTTTATTTTCAAATTGTAATAAATAATTGGGCCTGAAAAATTTTAATTTGGAGAGACTATTACTTGTCTATTCTTACAATGGACTAAGAAGGCATTTTTAGAAATGGCAGGTTATTGTTACTAAACTACTTTGTGTGCTTCCGCTACCGATTAGTTCGTGCGAACTAGTGCCGGCCGGCTCCCACTCACTACCGTTAGTAGATGCATGCCGCCGCTGCTATGGCTGCTCCGGTCCGCAGCAACCGAGGCAGCGACCTGCCTCGGTTGCTGCGGCCGTCTCGCCGAGTGTTCGCCATCCGAAATAATAACCACATGCACCCGCCACCGTAGCTGACGCCGGTACTAGTTCACATGAACTAATCGGTAGCGGAAGTACACAGAGTAGTTTAAATTAAATTACCTGTAAATTTGACTTACGTAAAATATTGCCTCAATCTATTAACTATTTTTAGAAATATCCATGGGTACGAAGTCTTTTTTTGGTCTCAACTCAATGGTAGGCAAAATAATTCCTTAGATTTATTTTAACATGTAAGCTTGGTATTATTAAAAATTCTCACAATTTGTCTCTGAACTAAGTCATAATGCCCAAGCTGATGTCCTCCAGCCCAAAGATGAAAAGAAAAAAGTCCGGACAAATTACACAGCTCGGTGATAAATTATTAAATTTCGACGAGCTCAGTGGCACCGCGGTTAATAACGCAACTTTGACACTAACGCTCTTGAGTTCGATTCCTATATAGGACAAATATTTGTGTGCATGAACAAGTATGGTCGTCTTGGCATGGATATTTTTAAGCTCGTCTGAGGAAGTACTGCCAACTCAATGAAAACTGCGTCCAAATAACTCCCTGAAAGGTTGTTGTGTTCTCGTATGTGAGTGAGGTCACCAGTAAGCTCCTAAGAAGTTGGAGGTGGCATCGCGCGCGTGATTTTTAATGTATTACCAGCGTTCATGGTTTACGATAACCGCTTTACATCAGGTGGACCGTATGCTTCTGTGCCTTCTGACATTGTATAAAAATTAAATACAGCTCCATCTAGTCCTATATTAACCAAAACTTGTACCTAATACTAGATAATTGACAAACATGCCTTTATACATTTCTTTTATACACTACTTTATACACACTACACAAAGAGACAGAGTAGAATATAGTTTCTGTCTCCGTAGAATATAAACCATTACGTCAGCTGTTTTCTCTTACATAAACTAAAGGTTTCATTGGTCTGTTTTAAACTATTTATGCAATGTCTCGTCCCAATGTTAACCAACCGTGATGTTTCTGTACTTTGCCGCAAGCGTGCACAAACAAGCAAACATTCTAGGCGTCTCGTGTGTTCAAATAATAGTGTGACATGGGAACCTGTATTATGTGTTTGTGAATGCAGATTTGTGTTTTACGCTTAGTAAACGAGTCTTTGGTCAACGGGGGTAAATTAAGGGGAAAAGTTTTATATATATTTTTAGTGGCAAAGTGAAACCTTGCACGTGGCGAATACTAATAATTAACGAATCAACCTCTAGTAATGGATAACTAGAATGTATAAAGGTAGTTTCATTGGACATGTATCATCACCTCACAGAGGAACACAGTCAAATGACAACTCCCTAAGGGTTGATATGCTCCTGTGAGTGAGTGAAGTTACCAGTAAACTTCTCAGGAGTTGCTGCGTTAGAAGGGGGATGCCAAGGGAACTTCAGGCCTACGTAGTGCAACCTACTACTAACAAATGATATTTTGGAGAAAGAGAGCTAGCGCGCATCAAGGTAGACTGACTGGGGGAGGCACTTCTCTCGCCTCATGGAAATCCTCAACCAAACAGCAACTCTCTAGAATGTTGTTGTAGTAAGGTACCCAGTAAGTAGTTTATAGATAACTATTTCATTTTTCGCGTTCTTGTTCCAGATAAAGGACATTCACAGAGACGACCGGAGCAACTACGGTAGCGGCGGTATCCATCTATTAACGGTAGTGGGTGAATGCCGGCCGGCACTAGTTCGCATAACTAATCGGTAGCGGAAGCACACAAAGTACTTTAGATCAAAGTGCCTGTTCCCTGTAAGCTCCTAAGGAGTTGCTGTCTTAGCGGCAGTGGTAACAGAGCGCTGGCGGTTCTTCTTGTAATGCATGTGGTAACCTACTTGTTTGTCTCCCGACATTTTTTTAAAAAAAAGGTACCGCTGTGATGCAAGACGTATATAATAAAAAAACGGGGTGCACTCCGGGAGTGGTGGCAGAAGTGAAAACTTGAACATTAACGTTGTGAATTTTTGAATATTTTGGAATGGTTAGAGAATAATTTCGTACGAATTGCTTTATTTATCAATATAAAAGTACTATCACGTATGTGGTAAAATACAATATTCATTTATTGCGCTATCGCACACAAACATGACAATTTATATTACTTTAAAAATTTAACACTTCAGAACTATTACAATTATTTTACATTAAAAAGTTTATTTCTAAGAAAAATCAACTTTCATCCATAATTTCAACGACTCTTTCACCATCATCATTACCAGCATCATCATCGCCAATCTCTAAAACTCAAACACACGGCGCCGCTTACACCAAACAGCGATGTTGATAAACTACGTTGAATGAAACGCGTAAACGCCAACAATTTCATAGCGCTTACAACGTTTTGGTCGCGAGAAAATAATGCACTAGGAACAAGCGCTTCATGTTTTAATTGTTTAATTAGAGGTAACTAATGTTTTAGCGCTGCAGCGAACTTAAGTTCTAATTCTCACCTTTTGGTCTTACGGTCAGGGTCACGTGTCCTGATGCGAGTTTAGCATTGTTTACTCATCCCAAAAAGTGCACAACGCCGCTAAAGAAGTTTTCACTTCAAAAACCCATCCTTCCTCTCAAACGGGAGGGTTTACAACAATCTGTATGTATTGGAGAGGCTCAATCATCGTAACCTTGTCTAAAGACAAGGGATCATGCACGAACTGCGCCAACTATAGGGTCATCAGTTTGATCAGCTTAGCAGCGAAAGTTTATGGAAAAATAGTTGAGGAGAGAATGAGGGTCATCCATTGAAAAGTTGAGGAAGTACAGAAGGTGGATTTCGAAATAAAATATTGTGTCAAGTTTACTCACTCAACAATATCGTGGAACTAGATAGTTTTCTTCGGTTTTGTGGATCTAGAGAATTGAGAGAAATGCAAGAGCATTTTCTGTTTTGAGAGGGTTATGCGAAACCTCTGGGAAATTGTGCCAGAATTTGGGATTGACGATGCCCTGCTACGTGCTGTACAGTTCACTTATGTAATATACGTCTGAATGCCAGCTTGTCGCCGTGCTTTGGCTTGTAATATTGATGTCTGCCCAGGCTACCACATATATTTAAATTTTTATAATTAGTTATTATTATATTGTTCCCATGTGCTAACATAAATTTATCGTAATATATTTTCATATAATTGTAATTTTTTAGGTGGTATCTCCCTTACACGTAAAGTGGGGATATTTTTTTTTTATTCGCGGCCACCCCATTGTGTTGGGAGCCGTTAGATATGTTTCTGATTTTAAGAAAGAGGACGTGGGAAGATCATTTTTCGATATAGTGATCCGTTTGCGAAATATGTATATTAAAAGTGTAAAATTCTGTTAGACACATTTGAAACATTTGAATTATTATTTTGAACCAATATTTTTGCCTTTTGATTGGATATTGACAATACCGATCGCAGTATGAATTGCAGCACTACGACAGGTTCCAGTAATAAAAAAAAATATATACACGTTATATAATTCTCAATAACACGTTATGTAAGCTCGTCTCTGTATCGAGTCACAAGGTCCTAGCTGGTATCCAGGTACTCCCGCCCAAAGGTGGCTACAGTACTCCATATGCGGTCTGACTTGGGGCTTATATAACATAAGCCTTTGCCCCGCGCTGAAGTACTGTTTAGCTCTGTTGAGCACACCGAGTTTTTTGGACACCAGCTTGACCTTCTCCTCCAGGTGACCTCGATACTGAACATCGCTGGAGATCTCGATACCGAGAATCCCAATACTCTTAGTATATATCTTAATGCTAAGTCTTTTGCGGTGTAGGCAGAAAGAAATATAAATATTGTGTGAAAAATATCTTTCCAACAATTAATCAAATGAATGAAATTGACTAGTACATTTGATTAGTTGACAGTTACCGCAGTTTCAATACCATATGCGGTCGAAAAATTCGGCACAAATGAATTAACTTTAAGTACGGTTAAAATGCAGATCGGGAACCAAGGCGGAGAATAGATAATAATTAAATATAAAAACAAACTAAGTGAAGGGTAGTGATAGCTCAGTTGATACAGAATTAGCCTATTAACCCATTGGTCCCTGGTTCAAATATAGCTGTGGGCATGTATGCCACTACGTTATTATTTTACATATTTGTTTGGTCGGCGGTGAAGGAAAACATCGTGCGGATCCCCACATCCAAAAAATTATATTTCGAAATATATGTGATCAAATCTAAGAAAGTTGTTCCTATAGGCTGTGGAGGTGTGACGGCAGTCGCTCCATGCCAAAATCATTATTCGCTCATTTGGTGCAACAACGACGCAATTATACTTTTTGTCAAAATATAGTTAAGTATGACAAAACTCGCAGAACACACCTTTCCGCGAGTTTTGTTGTTACTTACCTAACACCTTTCCGCGAGTTTTGTTGTTACTTACCTAACACCTTTCCGCGAGTTTTGTTGTTACTTAACTATATTTGACAAAAAGTGTAATTGCGTCATTGTTGCACCAAGTGAGCGTATTGTCGCCAAATTCTTAAGTTTAGGCGGACTCCTACATCTAAATGGATTAGGAAATCTTGGTAACGCTAGGAAGAAGAGATAAAACTAGTCTTGTAAGAACTAGTAGTAATAGTTTTTAAGAGATGTAGGGCGCATCAAAGCATCGCGTCTACTGACTAATCATTTCTTTTTTCTGATGGCTTGCATCTAAAATTTATTACTTTTGTAGGTGTACCTTAAGCACAAAAAGTTTACGCAACAATCAGCTAAGGGAATATTACATCCGTTGGACCGTATGTTTGTACGTCCCGATGTTGTATAAAAAAAAGCGCTTATCGCAACATGTAGCCAGCTCGTAACCACCTTCGCCTTAAATGTACCACTTCCTCACTGAAACCCACTCTTATATTTTAATATATATGAAAAAAATAATTAATGAATGCTCTTCTTAATGCTCTGGAGAGCATTAAATAGTGTCTGATATTTAAGGTTAAGCAGGTTACTTAGAAAAGGTTATTGATTCAACTTTCTATATGAATCTCTTTTGTTAATGTTGTCAGGTAGGCATGTTTTCCAGTGGGCGTGTTAGATCACCGGAAATTCTGGAAGAAGTAACATTATGCAACGGCCTCCGTACACAGGTATTTATCAGCTTCTAACACATGGTGATTTAGAGGGAATCGGCAATGTGCGAAAAAGCGTTGAATTGAAAGCTTTTATGGCATATATCAAGCAACTTGCATATTTGTTGTCATCCGAGACATATTAAAATCATTTTATTGTCCGTAAAAATATACCGAAATGTAGATACTGTAGTAAAACGTATCTACGAGTAGATATCTGTGTAGTTTATATTCCGTAACCTTTTATGTTTATCTTATCTTCTACACTGGTTGGATCATTGGATTCGGAGAGCAAACATCGATCCTATGGGATCTTTTGTTATCCCTCCTTCCTATTTATTACCGGTCTCTGAAATGTTTGTAGCATACATATCCAATAGTTTTTATTTCTGTTGAGGTTACGTAAATTTATCACAATTTGCAAACAAATACTTGTTCATTACCATTTTTGCTGTAACTTTCCAATTTAGGTAAAATGATAGAATTTCGAAAGTAAGTAATGTAATTAAATAAGTAAGAATTTAATAAATATAATTGAGTTACATAATTATTTAGATGAGATTGGTGGCACAGTGGTTAGTAATGCTACTTTGACACTCGTGGGTTCGGATCCCATAAATGGACAACATTTGTGTGCATGAATGTGTTTATTTGTCTAGGTCTGGGTGTCAAAAGAGGTAGGGCGCATCAAAGCAGCCTGTTTTTTTTTATACTACATCGGGAGGCATACAAGCATACGGCCCACCTCATGTAAAGCGGGTATCGTAGCCTATTAACGTTGCGATATATTACGTATCACTCGCGTGATGCCTCCTCTGCTGCTTACACAGCAACTCCTTGGGAGCTTACTGGTGACCTCACTCACACGCAGGAACACAACAACCCTCTAGGGAGTTGTTATTTGGCAGCGGTTTTCTGTGAGGTGGAGGTACCTCCCCAGACGGGCTGTTTTGATGCGCTCTACCTCTCCTCTCTGTTTAGGAAAGTACCGTCACCTTGCATAAAACTGTAGCCAAGGTTGTTGTGTACTTGAGTAAGTGAGGTCACCAGTAAGCTCTTAAGGAGTAGGTAACAGCACAGGAATACATAATATGTTATAATCGTTCATAGGCTACATTTACCATCAGGTAGATTATATGTTTGCATGCCTCCTGACGTTGTATGTGTAAAAAATATACTTTAAGTATCTCATATGTCTAAACGTTAACAAGGACCCGTTGGCAAATAAATGCATTGTATATTTTTAAAATGTTGCATTAAAAATACAATATAATAATAATAATAAATATTTATTGCAGCCATGAAAAGCCATATCAAATACAAAAATCAAATTTGTATTTTCAGAATATAAATATGGTTATGTAATAAGTTGTGATACTAAAAAAACATAGTTAACAGGTTATACTATAAATTAGAATATTATTATTATGAAAGAATCCCGTTCTATTAGAAGGTGATATCAAGAGCTTTAGAAACCTGCGAGCGTGCATGAAAAGAGCAATGAATGTTAAAGAAGCGAATGAGGTATGTAAGAATTGAGTCATGTCATGTGACGTTCGCACGTCTCTGCCTATCCCGCAAAGGATTTGGCGTGAAGTAAGTACCATTTCTTAAGATATTATTTTCCTTACTTTTTTTTCTTTATTAAATAGAATCCTGGGCACCACAATTCTTATATCTGTGCCTTTAGAGTTAAACCCATACGATATAACAACTATATGTTTAAATAAATGAAAAGAGCAATGAATGTGAAAGAAGCGAGTGAGGTATGTAATGATCGAGTCGCGTGGCGCTCGGTTCTTTCTGCCTACCCCGTAAGGGATTTGGCGTGAAGTTATAGATGTTTAAATAAGTTGCAGTAAAATTCTGATTTTCAACTCTAACGTAACTACAAGTAATTAAGCTTACTGTCCTGAGTTTTCTCTTATGCTTATTATTAGGGATATGCTTAATCAATGCAAGCCTTGCACATGTAGTTGATCTAAGATTAGGCGGTATGTCGAAGATTTTTGTAATAATACATACAGTAATATGTAACAATAGTGTACACCTCTAGATATTTAATATTTTAAAGAAGAAGAGATAATACAAGATATGTATGAAATAGAGATGATGGCAGTACAGTTGCTATCCACCGACGATTTTTAGAACTTAAACCATATGATAGTAAATAATTTGCAGACGACTTACATATCTTTGTATTATAATAAGGGTACAAATTTGAGTGGGATACCGGAGTGGCAAGTAGTTCCCCTGACTTGTCGCCACTTCAACGTTCAGATAATTATCGAAATCGCAAAGGTTCGTGGGGGGCAATACATCTTGAAACTATTACCATAACAAAGGCATGCTATAATTGTGCGTTTCGATGTTTAAGATCCCTAAAATCTTAACTCTTAGTCTATACAAAAGGGCGAGATGAAACTTCGGTGTAAACTTAACCGGTTTAATTTGGGCGTAGTCAGTCATGAATAAAGACGTTGTTTGTTCGTTGTTTGCACTGGATTTGCATTAGAATTGGATTCTGCGGCGTGCCTCATGTAAATTTGTCGCTTGTGTGTTGGTGGCAAAAACCTGTCGAGTAATGCTGGCACGTGTGGTGAAATGAGGTTACTGTATGTGTAGATCTTCTTTGTTCGGGTTTTTTAGACTTTCCAGAACGACTGCCGGACTGTATCAGTTTCATTCATCTACGAATTTTTTTTAGATTTTACATTATTGGTGGTGCAATAAAGTATATTTATTATTAGCTCTTATTTCACGGGTTTTAATCCCGGTCATTTGATAGGCGTGCGCGGGGATATGAATCCAACGCGTAGAGGCCCCTTCGAAAAGAAAGATGTATTATACCAGCTGTGGCCTGCTCTAAGGGATATCAATGGGAGGATATACCCACGAATAGGTCACGGCAGGTATTGGGACTATTGCAAATGTGTCGGAAATAATTGAGCTATTGAAATGAGATCTGGAGGGATTATTAGTACTGAGCTATTACAGAAGAGAGACGGACACCTGCGATAACGATCCTATCTGATGTTACTTCGGTAGGCGGTGGCTCGCCACTCACTAGATGGACTCCCGAAATGCCAGAGAAAGTTGGCCGGGGGCAACACCAATGTGAGTGACTCAGGGGTGTCGAGAGGTGTGCTGCGCTTTCTCCGAAGTAACTTGCGGCGTTATGCCCTTTAACACTTCCACCCCTGGAGCATATCACCTGCTAGAGCAATATACTTTATCGACTCCTCTCTAGACGGCCAATGCAGGCAAGCCTGAGCTGAGAGTCCTCCGGGCCTTCTTGACTTTTCTCTCCGACCGATGAAGACACGCCGGACGCGAAGGCCTTAATCGACTCTCTGGAGCACTTGGGTACCCGTGGTGTCGTTACGCACCAGCAGCTCGCCACAAGCTGCCCTGCGGGCTTATTATTATTATTGTTTGATTGGTTTTTCTTTTTTTAAGACTAAGACTCACCTACCATGACCATTTGATCATGTTTTAGTAGTGGGACGTCAGGAGCCCTAGGAACCGGTTAGCGTGCATAAAAAGAGCTATGGGTATTAAATAAACGTACAAAGTAGGGTAGTGTCTTATAGCACTCTTCTCTCTGCCAACCCTGACCTGGCGTGAAGACATGCATACTTTTTCTATGCTAGTACTCGACTGTATGTAGATATATGATTAATATAAATATACTCGTATTTCTATTTTCACTGTCGATACTTTTTTTTTTCCTGTTTATATCTTGAAATGAGAGACAATATTCAGTCAGTTACTAATTATATATATGATTAATATAAATATACTCGTATTTCTATTTTCACTGTCGATACTTTATTTTTTCCTGTTTATATCTCTTGAAATGAGAGACAATATTCAGTCAGTTACTAATAGGCAACAATATGCACAGTTACAAAATAATGTAGGGTATTGTGTTCAGCGGAGTTCACCTTTCGGCCTCAATTAAGTTTCTATTTAAAATGCTCCCGCCCTACTTTCTAGATTTAGATCAAACTATTTTGCTAGTTCGTTAGACTTTTTGCATATACTCGTACATTATTCAGATTTTATATAGTCTAATTTCACTACAATTAACTAAATATTACTTGAGTATTAGGAATTGAAGAACGCCAATTGTAAATAAAATACTAACATGTAATAAAAGTAACTATGTACGAGTACAAATATACTTGTGAAATATTAATAGCCTATTTAAAAATATTATTGAACTTCATGCCAAGTCGTGTGGGGTATGTAAAGAGAACAGGGGGTCACGTGACTTGAACGGACGCTTTTCTATCATTTATACTATAGCAACCTTAGGTTCTTACTGCCCCTGATACCTTCTAGTAAAAGACAATGTAGTCGTAATATATACCAACTATAGAACATTTAATTAAGATTATTAGCGAAACGAAGCCAATTTCATTAGCAATTAATTGTTATTGTATATAATACTGAAACTTCACAAAGGGAAGCTTTCTTATTTAGATTATTTAGAACCAATTGAAAATTTATTAATAAATTCACATTAATCGTCATGAATATGGGTGACAGATAATAACATATCCTCAGCCTTCAATTATAATTCTTATTCAAGCACATTTTATTTTGTACGATGTCAGTAGGCAACCATTTATAGAGTCCAGCTGATGAAATCGTCTTGTCGTGATATGTATGTTGATATTCAGACTGGGCAGTTTTGTAGTTGATATTTGAGCTAACGACTACATTACATTTTCTTCACAAACATAATTATTTTCAAAATTTATTTATTTGGCTTTAATACTGTGAAAAATATTTGTATGTAAACTGGTCCACGGTTCAAATCCTGGCATGTACCGCTATATTCGTGTTTTCGAATGTATATTTGTAATTACCTCTTGCTCGACGTGATCATCGTGAGGAAACCCGCATGTGCAAGAAATTATATTTCGAAAGACGTGTGACCTACCTAAGAAAGATGCCGAATGATTTTCCCACTGGGATGTGCAGTCGCTCCATGCCACAATCAGTATCTTCGCCAAATCCCTACGCTTGGGTAGCGGACCACGCCAATCCTATAATAAATATACTATCTATCTATCTATCTATAACTTCACGCCAAATCCCTTGCGGGGTAGGCAGAGAGAACCGAGCGCCACGTGACTCGATCCTTACATATCTCACTCGCTTCTTTAACATTCATTGCTCTTCTCATGCACGCACGCCGGTTTCTAGGGCTCCTGACATCACCTTCTGATAGAACATGACCAATTTGGTCATGGTAGGTAAGTCTTGGCCTTCCCCGGCTCCTACATCCTTCCACTTTTGCATTGTATATCTGCTTCGTCATTCTTTCATCTTGCATTCTTTCTACATGCCCGAACCATCGGAGCATGCCTCTTCTTATTTTAACACCGACGCTCTCTTTCAGACCAACTCTATTTCTAATATCATCATTGCGAATACGGTCTACGAGCCTTACGCCACAAATTTTGCGCAGCGCTCGCATTTCAACCGCGTTTATTCTACTTTCATGCTCTTTCTGCCATACCCAACTCTCGCTTCCATAAGTTAGCGTTGGGACCAACACTGCATTGTGTATAGCGAGTTGTGCCTTCTGGCTCAGGATTTTACTGCCAAGAAGTTTTCCCAACGCTCCATTCACACTGTTCCCAGCACTCACTCGTCTTTCCACATCTGCGGTGTACCTTCCATCCCTGCTGAAAGCGCATCCAAGATATACAAACTCATCCACTTGTTCCAACACTTCATTATCAATCGTAATCCTTACATTAGTTCTGGATTCTTCTCTTTCAAATACCATTATCTTTGTTTTCTTCGCATTCAGTAGTAAGCCTTTCTCCATACAGTCGTCTTTCATCGCTGTGACCAGTGTTTGCAGTTTAGATGGTGTATCTGCTAATAGCACGGCATCGTCTGCATACAGCAGACAGTTCACCACTTGGTCACCCATGCGCAATCCCACATTCGTTGACCTTATTCTCTGCAGACAACTATCGAGATACAGGATAAACAGCCTAGCAGATAGCATGCAACCCTGTTTGACACCAATTTTGACATCAAACCAGGGTGACATGCCACCGTCTATCCGCACACATGCTGAGCAATCCTTGTAAGTGGACTGCACAGCACGGAGCAGTGAACCGTCAATCCCATATCTCGGCAATATGTCCCACAGTTCCTTTCGCACAACCCTATCAAAGGCTTTCTCAAGATCCACAAAACCGCAGAAAACCTTCCGGTCTATGGCCAGATGCTTCTCTACGATATTGCGGAGCGAGAAAACTTGATCCGTACATCCCCTTCCATTTCGGAAACCTCCTTGTGCGTCCCACAGCATTTCATCGGATTTCACCCTCATTCTCCTTTCAATCACCTTTCCATATACTTTTGCTGCTAAGCTGATCAAACTGATGGCCCTATAGTTGGCGCAGTCCATGCGTGATCCCTTGCCTTTATACAAGGGCACGATGACTGCGCGTCTCCAGTCCATTGGGACCCTTCCAGTTCTCCAGCATAGGTTGCATAGGTACCAGAAGGCGTCCCGGACGTAAGTGCCACCTAATTTGATCATCTCAGCTGTGATCAGATCAATCCCCGCTGATTTTCCATTTTTCAAGCTTCGTATCGACCATTCGATCTCATCCATAGTTATGCCTTCGTCGGACGCCGTCAACGTGGAGTAAGCATCCGACTCACTCTCATTGCCAGCGTCCGAGGCATACTCATACATTTCCTCAAAATATTCACTCCACCGTTCTAACACTTCCTGAGTGTTGGCAAGAATGACACCAGCTTTAGACTTTATCTTATCCATTCTGGATGCCGACGAACCACTCCGAGACTTCTTTACCTCTCTCCAAAAGAGTTTGGTATTTGCCTCGAAGTTTTTCGTCAGCCTCTCTTCCTCATTCATAATTTGTCTTTCACGCTTCTCTTTCACTAAAGCCTTGGTTTCATTCTTGCATAGACGGTACATTTCTTTCTTCTTTTCTCTCATATTTTCATTTAAAGGCAAAGATGATACGTAATCCAGCCACGCTTTCCTCTTTCTTGCTACGGAGGATTCAACCTCCGCATCCCACCAGGCATCTCCTTTCGCTGTTTTACGTCTCTTTGCGCATCCACAAGCTTCTTTTGCACTATCCACCATACTTTCTTTCAAAACTTTCCAACAATCATCCACATCTGAGTCGGAGAGGCTTGCATTTGCAAGTCTCTCACTTACCAGATGCACATACATTCTCCTTACACTTTCATCTTGCAATTTTTCGCTCATTATCCTTTCATGATCTCCGAAAGGGATACGCACTCGCCAGTGCCTCCACTTCCTAAAAAGGCCCACAAACCGGCTTACCACCAGGTAGTGGTCCGTCTCAAGAGTGGGGCCTCTAAAGGCTCTTGTATCCATTAAAACATTTCGGAGACGTCTATCTATTAAAATCAAATCAATCACACTTTTTTGATCATTCCTTCTCCATGTATACGTGTGAATATCCTTATGATGAAATAAAGTATTCGACACGAGGAGGCCTCGTTCCATACATAAATCTAGTATAGACTTACCTGCTTCGTTCACTCTCTTATCTCCATACGGACCAAGAACAGCTTCATAGCTGTATCGCTTGGTCCCAACCCATCCATTCAAGTCTCCACACATAATCACTCTTTCGTTCCCTTCAACTAAGTCCAGAATATCCCTCACAGACTCCCAAAACTTCTCCAGTTCTTGAGCACACGCTGAGCTTACGGGAGCGTATGCTGCAACCAAAAATACTCGCGTGATGCCCAGTTTAATACGAACCCAGAGAAGTCTAGGCCCTACCAAACAGTAATCTCTTACACCAGTGGCTAAGCGAGAGGAGAGTACGACACCTACACCAGCACTGGCATGATCGTCACGGTCTACCCCAGACCATAGGGCCATCATACCACCGGGCAGATCATCGGTGTCGCTCCCCTTGCGCTTAGTCTCTGTCACACATAAAGCATCCAAACGTCTATCATTCATTACGTCTATCAGTTCATTCGTCTTATCTTTCAATCCACCTCTCACATTCCACGTGCCTATGCGGCACTCGGCTCCCCTCGTCCCGCCGGAATTGGCGCTGCGTGGTGGGTGGCGGCCCCCACCGCCGCATGCAGCTGTATTCGCACCGACGGGGGCCGATCGGTGCGCGTCGCCTACGGGGGACGCCCTAATCCGCACGTCGGTGCGCTCTTGGTCCTTATTAATAAATATACGTATAAGTAAAATGACATACGAAAGAGAGTTGGACTGAAAGAGAGTGTCGGTGTTAAGATAAGAAAGGGTATGCTCCGTTGGTCCGGGCATGTAGAAAGAATGCAAGATGAAAGAATGACGAAACAGATATACAATGCGAAAGTGGAAGGATGTAGGAGCCGAGGAAGACCAAGACTAACCTACCATGACCAAATTGGTCGTGTTTTATCAGAAGGTGATGTCAGGAGCTTTAGGAACCGGCGAGCGTGCATGAAAAGAGCTATGAATGTGAAAGAAGCGAGTGAAGTGTGCAAGGACCGCGTCTTATGGCGCTCGGTTCTCTCTGCCTACCCCGCAAGGGACCTGGCGTGAAGATATGTATGTATATAAGTAAAAGTTAGAGTGTAGTTTTTTGTATAGTAATGAATTCATGCTTGTCGAAAATATTTTTATGGCAATCACGTCATTCTAAAACGTGCGACATTTCCTTATAAGATCTCAGTCTGAAGTTATACAGCAAGTAATTACTAGGGATGAATCGCAAGGACAACACAAGAACACTATCTTGATAATATTAATGGCTGCAATCTGCAACAAAGTGGGACTGAGATGGATTTTTCCAAATTCAGTCTCGAGTTACGTTTGTATCGTTACTCCATTAACATATAAATTAAACGACATTATACATTTCACAGGATTACCTTGTTAGTTAAGTTTTTAATTTTTATAGATACGAGTATTTCACATGATCAATATATTTGTTCAAAGTTAATTATCTGCCGTGTTGAAGGGTTAATAATGCAATCTGTTTTCTCTTTGCATACGAGTATTTTAAAGAGAAGGATGCAGTGCATGCAAATACGTATGTTAATTGCACAGGCACGGCGCCACTGTGCATCTTCGTTAACGCTTTATGCACCAGCCTTAGATTTCAACTACAAAAATAAATAATTACATCGTCAGGTAATTTATTAAGAAAACAAGTTTATATGAAATGTTTAAAGAAAAGTACTGTTCCATCTACGATTTGTTTATTGTTAAATAGTTAGAACTAAATAGGAAGCAATCTTACATATTCACGCTAAGTCGCTTGAGATGTAAGCAGAGAGAGAGCCGAGTGTCACATGACACGGTCCTTACATATCAATTCAATGATTCAATGTTATTCAATCATTCGGTTTCATTTTAATGATGTAACTACTAATGATCCGACTATTACGCGATCATAATATTTACGCTAACTACAATTTACTTTTAAAACGATATAGATTCGTATGTATGTTACGCATGTACTTTCACATAAGTGGTTCTGCCTGTGGAATCGTTCTCAACAATATTACTACTGTGACAGTTTATTAAAACGTTACAAAAATAATAATTCGGTTAAAAATTATAACCTTAGCATATATATTCATTTGTTATAATCAAATGTAAGCATATAAGTATGTATGTATATCTTAACGCCAGGTATCTTGCGGGGTGGGCAGAGAGAACCGAGCGCCATAAGACGTGGTCCTGACACACTCCACTGGCTTCTCTAACATTCATAGCATTTCAACCTTTTCTACTGGCGATGTATTATGAAATGCTATTATTGTATCAAATGACTTCTGCCACAAGATGGCGTATGTAACATATTTTTGTCAATTACCTTATCAAGGGTATCAAATGGTATATAATAAATAATAGTAAATAATAAATATTGTCGGACAAATTACACAGCGCCATCTAGCCCCAAAGTAAGCGAAGCTTGTGTTATGGGTACTAGACAACTGATAAACATACGTAAATACATTTTTTTTTTTATAAATACATGCTTATTATACATAGAAAATACCCAGACCTAGACAAACAGACATATTCATGCACACAAATGTTTGTCCTGTGTGGGAATCGAACCCACGAGCGTTGGTGTCAAAGTAACGTAACAACGCGTTTCACCACTGCGCCACCGAGCTTGTCAATTCAAATCGTCAAATCAAAGTATATAAAAAGACAAAGTGATAATGATAAAAGATATATAAAAGGATGAAGTGAGTGATATCACACTAAATTAACGATGCCTCCCTGAGATAGCGAATTACATTTTATTTTCTAACCCCCTTAAGATGAGTTACTAAATGGTAAGCTAAATACTAAAATTTGATTATATTTCAATACGCAATACTCAATTTTGTAAGATTTTTAAAAATGAAACATCGCCACAATACTGCAGACCATGTATTTATTATTTAATATTTCTGTAAACCTCCTTAATATGGGTAACAAATGAAAAGGATTAAATAATTGAAAATGATAAAATGCATGAGATCACACTAAATTCTGTATGGTCTAGTCCAAAATAGGGGATTACATTTTCTTTCCAACGCTAAAGTATTTCCTGAGGCTGCATACCTCGTACTTGCGTAGATTCTTGGCATTCAAAAAGCCGTGGGATGTACAGTCTCATAACCGAGGATAATGAATTATTCTTATACAATGTCGGAAGGCATTCATACATACGGTCTACCTGATATAAAGTGGTTACCGTAGCCTGTGAACGCTGATAATACATTAAGTATCACTCGTACGATGTCGCATCTCCTTTCTGTTGTCTGTGAGGTGGAGATACTTCCGCAAACGGGCTGCTTTGATGCATCTTACCTCTTTTAAAAACTACCATACCAAGGCAAACAGACGTGTTCCTGTACGCAAATGTTTGTCCTGTGCGGGAATCGAACCTATGAACATTGGTTATTAACAGCGGCGCCACCGAGCTCGTCAAAATTCTTGGTCAATATTTCCCCCAAGATGTTTTGACTTCAAAGAGAAACTTTAAAAACAAAGTCTCTGAGAGCAAAAAACTACCAGAGTCTAACTTGGTCATTTTTCATGACCGCATTTGAAAACACTTAACTCCATACCAAAAATGTTGTTAAAATTTTCAGTTACTTTCAGCAATATCAGCAGGTTTATGTTGAGTAGTGCGAATAGTTTGAGATCATTCATGTAGGTACAGTAGACGTAAAATATTCTCACCCCTTCTTCGAAGACACAAGCCTAACAATTTGAACCACTCCGGAGTGGTGAGTGGATTCAAATCTAGTCAAAACCAACACAAATTCAGACTGTCGCTCTGAAATATGGCTAAATGATTTATTACTATTGTTCTCATAATTCTATGATTGTTAAGGATACGTTTAAGGTACGTAAGGATTGAGTCATGTGGCACTCGAATCTCCCCACCTGCTTCGCAAGGAATATGGCTTAAAGATGTACATAGATTCTCATAATTCTTTGGAGTTTAATTTTTCAAATGGTAGTTGCAGCATAATAACTATTTTATGTGTCGAAGAACTGCACAGAAATCTTGGTGTGCGAAATCAACTATATTTTAATTTGATGAATATCGAGAATAAAATTCAATTGATTATTAATATCAGACTGCAATTAAGGGGTCAAATTTACAGGCATCACTTAATCTAAATCACCGCGTGAAAAACTCACTTCGCGACAGCTTCTGGCAGTTTTATCTCTAAGGGACAATGGGCACGTCGAGTTTGTCGCACAAACTTAACAACTTTACTTTTATAAGTACATTCGCAGTTTAGTCTTTATTCCAAGGAAATAAGGTTGTATCGAGAGGCAGAAAGAAGGCTGTAGGTCTATAAATTAGAACATGCGTCACTGTCAGGCTAAAGTGTTGGAGGAAGGGAAGGATGCTTAGTAATAACCTGTGAAATGAACATTTGATGACCACCAGTCGGGAAATATAGAGTTTTTAAGTCAACTAACAAGCGTGTTTGAAAATTGATAGTGGGTTTGTAAAACTTTTTGTTGTTGGTGGCTTTGCATGCCGCGTAAAATATTAGGGTAGATATTTGACGTTTTCACTAAAGATAAAAGACGATTTGTAGCGCCAAATTGGCACGTGTAAGTACTCACATATTATTCATTTTATGGATCCCGTATGATCTAAAGAGAAACATATTTCTTATCGTGATGCCAATTTGCTCCGAATCTAGAGGACCAATTTGATTGAGCTTATTACGCAGAGGATTTTTTGCAATCCAAATATAACATAAATAAATAAATTTTGAACAAAACGCTTCCTTTGGAAAATAAAATTGTGTATGCACTATTAATTATTTTATTGATTAAAAAAAAACCATAGACATTTTTTATAATATTAAAATGGTAAACGTAACCTTCTAAGTAGTTGCTGTGTTAGCAGCAGAGGAGGCATTGTGCGAGTGATATTTGATGTATGACAAGCGTTCCCAGGCGCTTTACATCAGGTGGGTCGTATGCTTGTAAGTCATATGCTTTCCGACGTTGTATAAAAAAATGTAAAAAACGTAGTCACCGTAGCCTATGGATTCATGCGATACCAGGAGCATCGGTCGTAATTCACACTGTAAAAACCTTTCTACACAGAAATGCAGCGACGTGTAGCTAGATGACATTAGTTAGAAGCTGTTTGTAGTTAGATAGGTTCGTTACAACCTCTGTTTATAGTAGAAAACTCTAGAACCGAACAGTATGTAACTATTCCAATATGTGAGGTAGAATTCCCTGTCAAAGGAAGGATATACCTTGACTCCTGCCAACTAGCAAATGAAGGTCTGGCTAAGTGGATGTAGAATACAGGATTTTCATCAGCAGCTCGACATGCATGGGATGTATATACATGTCACTGAAGCTTATAGCCGAATATCATATACCGGGAGAGTTGCAATGGTCGTAAAGATACCAGAAAACCTGCTGCGGAGTTGCAGGGTTGGTACGCGTGAATGATGCTCCTTGAATCATCAGTGTCCATAGACTACAGTCACTGCTTTACACAAAGCGATGCATATTCTTGTTTGCTACTCGAAATAGTATCATTGTCATGATCAGACGGTGTAATCCTTCGCTTTCCGCATTCGACTACTACCGAATTCACTCGTTTGAGGTAAGCGGTTCATCTAGAGGGTTTTTATACAACGCCGGGAGTTATATAAACATACGGCCCACCTGATGTAAAGCGGCTATCGTAGACTATGAATGCTTGCAATACATTAAGTATCACTCGCGCGATGCCACCTCTGCTGCTAATACAACAACTCCTTCAGCTTACTGGATGAAGTATCTCACTCACACGCAGGAACACAACAACCCTCTATGGAGTTGTTATTTGGCTGCGGTTTTCTGTGAGGTGGGGGTACTTCCCCAGATGGGTTTGCTTTGTTGTGCCCTACCTCTCTTAAAACATCCAGACCAAGACAAACAGACATGTTCATGCACACAAATGTTTGCCTTGTGCGGGAATCGAACTCACGAGCATTGGTGTCAAAGTCGCGTCATTCACGACTGAGCCACCGAGTTCCTAAAAATCACAAAACCCACAGAGCAAAAATAATTTCAAATCCACAGGTTTATGTCAAGGTAAGATGTGTAAAAGTGTTGCAAATTCCGTTAGCAGAAAACATCTCCGTGGGCGCCAAAACTACTTAAGGTATGTGATTATGACCGGTAGCATTTGTAAAACCTTAAAAAAAAAGATATGTCGATTGCAGTCCAAAAAATGTCATTTGGTTTTCAAGTTACGGTCTTAAGTAATTTTACGCAGTGTGGCGCAGACTCTACAGTCTCAACATTTTCCAACGGGATTTGAGTGCTAGGGCTACCATCGGTGGAAATTTTAACT
This sequence comes from Pyralis farinalis, assembly GCA_947507595.1. Taxonomy (NCBI): domain Eukaryota; kingdom Metazoa; phylum Arthropoda; class Insecta; order Lepidoptera; family Pyralidae; genus Pyralis; species Pyralis farinalis. Next base: position 27,029,137 of record OX382273.1, on the reverse strand, counting down.
AAGTATTTTATTGATTTATTTATTTTATAATTTATTTATTTTATAACTTAATTATTTATAAATATTTAACAAAAATACAATTTTTAATTAGCAGCAGGTACTTTTTGCGCCAGTACTCTACATATTTATTGATTTACCTATTGGTGGTGAAGTGAGGGTAGTACGCGTAAATGAAGTAGGTATCCAACAAACATTTAAAGTATTTTTTCAATGTTTTTTCTGATGCTAGGTAGCAGGTAGCAGTAAACATAGCATACACTTTTTGCTAGTGATTTGTTCGATCGCAATAACAGAGCGTAGAGTTACTGGGTTCTGGTATAAAAAACCTTCCCTGGTTGCCAGCGTGGTGGCGTTTCAAGGTGGGCCCAACTTGTTCCATGGATATTTCGTCCTTCCGAATCTCTATACGCCTTTAACGTGAATCGATTAACGCATTGCACGTGAGCATTTCAGCAAAATTGCGGGAAGAAAACCACGCACATTTAAAAGCTTCGTTCTCCTAAAGTTTGTGACTTACAAAAATCATAGTTATGTAGTTGTTAAGATTTATCTGACGACTACACAAAAAAAAAATCACTGCCTTTCCACCTTCCGCGATAACGTCATTGGTTGCGAAAACGAAGTCTGAAAATCAAATACGAAGCAGGCATTGCATATCTATTAAAAATCCAGTTATTATCGAAGCTATTTGATGAATAAAAAAAATAGATAGAATGAAAAAAAAAATTTAGAAGCTATTTTTCAAAATATTTTTTTACTTTTATTTAGCATGTCACTATCGTTTGATATAATAAATAAGTTTGAAATGTAGGTACGTAAATATTTTACACCAGTTACAGATACCAGTTAGTTTTTTTCTAAATAGGTACCTATCTTTTTTTCTAAATATGTACTTATTACATATCTATTGTTTTAAAACGAAATCTAATGTCTTACGTAAAAAAAATGTTGTTTTCTGTCAATTTCATCGGCACCTATTAAAATCTTAATGGAAAACATGTTTAATTAATTTGATATCACAACCCTAGCCCCTATCCACGTTTGTACGAAAGTTGAAATAAAAGTCCGCCCAGCATCATTTCCCACTTAACTAATGGACAAACTAATAACTTTTATTTTACTTTTATATTCTAAATCGCATGTTTACTGTGTATACTTTACTCATCTGCAATTGTGACACTGACAATGTGACACTGTGACAACGGTGTCACAATTGCAGAGTAATAAAGTTGTGCACAAATCCGCATTACTTCATCCGCCTTTTTTCTTTTGTTTTTCGAAAAAATATAATAAAATCTAGATTGATGAGCATTCTAATCGGTTTAAATATACAACCATATGTCACATTCTTTTGAATACTCCATATTTTTTTGACAGTAGTCTGAAAAGCCTAAAAAAGCAGGCAATGTTGGAGAATTTCACGGTATAGTAACATAATTTTAATTTCGACTTTTGACCCTATTAAAATAACTTGCCCTAAAATGGAAAGTTTATTACTAGTATTAATTATGAGGATAGAGTGGGTTTGCCTATTTTCCAACGGAGATAATGAATTGTCTATTAAAGTGAATCAAATGTGTACCACATATCACAGGCAATGTGAACTCGTATTCACGCCGTAGCATTCTATATTCATAGACTAATTAGATTTGACTTGGGAGGTAGTTTATATCCGCACGCATTCAGAATTTGTTAGTATTTAAACAAAGGCGAACATGATTTGGGTTTTATCGTATATCATGACATTTACGAGGAAAATTATTTTACTAAGAACTTAAGTTAATAATTTAGTATTTTAAGCTATTTTTCTTTTACACCACTAAGTTGGCAAACAAGCGTACGGCAGCCTGAAGGTAAGCAGTTACCGCAGCTTATGGACTTTTGCAACACTAGGGGTGTCATTTTTGTGTTGTCGACCCCGTAAGAAACTCTTCACACCTTTCTTGAAAAACCCCAAGCTGTAGTACCTTGAGAAAATCTTGAAAAAAGTTCTTGGCAGAAAACTTCTCTGGAACCACACAGTACGCGACCATTGCGGTTCCTGTGTATCAGTATGAACTCCCAGCCGTCGACGAGTTGTGCGATTTTAAAATGTGGCTGTTGGCATAATGTTGAATAACTCTTCCGAACACAACCCACTGTACAACGTATTATACAATCGGTAGAACATGCACACGGAGGCAAAACCTCTTAAGAGGGTGCAATGATAATATCGGTGTTTTATTAATTTTTCAAAATGCTTACAAAATGACTAAATAGAGTACATTTCATGTTTTTTTTCTATATCAATTCGACAATATTCATAAATAATATACTCAATACACTGAAACAAGAAGTATTGTTTAACATATTTTTATATCCCTATTATTTTGATTAACTATTTTAGACGATTTTTAAAGCACGTACGTAAAGGACGTAGCTACCAACATTAGCGATTCGTACCCGCCGGCGAGATTGTTTTTTTTCGTATACTTGAAATAGTTAAGTTTTCTTCATTCTAAACTAACACTCAGGTTAAGCAACGCCCACTGAAGGTGGGTTTATATATGCTTATCTGTACTTCGTAGGACAAGTTTGGCAGTCGGTCCCGGCTGTTGTCGATAGATGACAGTCGCTAAGCTAAGTCAGTAGCCTTCGGCCAATCGCCAATTCGCCAATATGTAGTTAAGCAGCTTGGTGGAATATGCTCTAAACCCCTTCGATTGAAGGGAGACCCGTATCCCTGCAGTAGGACGAGTTAGAGTTGCTAATGTAGAAACCTTAAAAACCATTACTTGTGAGTGAAACCTCGGGCATAGGCTAGTCTGTTTTAAAATAAGATTGCATTAGTTAAACCCTTGGCAGTAAGGTACAAAGTATTTCTCCTGAAGTAACACTTCGTCGCGAAGTTTGGAATACATCCGGAGATAAAATTTAATTTAATTTGTTCTCGTAAAATGTTTATGTTTAATTTCACCTTCCGCATGCGAGGTAATATTACGAAAGTAATTAAGTACATTTCATTGTATTTTAAAGTGTAGAAAGTAATTTTATTTGAAACGCAGTGAACAATTTGCATAAACCTTTTGTTCAGAAATCGGACGGAGATCTTATATTGATGGCTGCTATCTATGTGTCCATATGACGATGCCGATGACATAGTGGTTAGTAGCCCTACTTTAGATTCGATTTCCACATATGATAAACATTTTCTGTGCATGAACATATCTGTTTGTCTTGGTTTGGGTGTTTTCTATGTTTTATAAGTATGTATTTGCAAAAAAAAAAGTATTTATGTATGTCTATACCCGTAACACGCCACTTACTCTGGAGCTAGATGGGGCTGTGTAATTTATCCGACAATATCAATAAATCTTTAAGGCAAGTACCTTGCGGGGTAAGCAGAGAAAACCGAACACCACAATACTCTGATAATTCACTTCTCACTCGCTTTTTTAACAATTATAGCCCTCTTCGTGCCTATTCGCGGGTTCCTAGAGCGCCTTTTTTGCACTACCGAGGCGGAGCATAAGCGCACGGCCTGCCTAATAAGCGGTCACCGTAGCCTATAAACATTTGCAACACCAGGATCACTCTTGTGTTGCCGACCCTATGAAAATCAGTTCACACCTTTCTTGAAGAACCCCACGGTATAATTCTTTGGGAAAACATTGACTGAGAGTTCATTCCAGAGCTTAAGAGTTCTCAGAAGAAAACTTCCCCGGAACAGCACAGTACGCAACCATTGCGGTTCCAATATTAAAATTGTGAAAAACTCAAGAATTATAAGTAAAACTGTTTATGACAGTCGATTTGATCTATTATTAAATGAGTACGTAAGTTTTACTCAGATATTTCAAATAAAATTCAATTTTTTTATAGTGATAGATCTACATAAAGTATTAAACTCCAAAGTAAAATCATCATAATTATGTAAGAATCTTAAAAATTAACAATTCAGTAATGTTTGCAAGTTGACTGTTAATACTACATATGACGCACTCAATGGCGCAGTCTGTGCAAGTACCTACCCCCAGCTCACAGAAAAACCGCAACAAAACAACTCCCTGGGTTGTATTTGTGGTTGTGAGTGAGACCAACAGTAAGCTACTGAGGAGTTGCTGTGTTAGCAGCAGCAGTGAAAGCCTATTCAAACCTTACAATTCGAGGAGCATCGCTCCCCTGTCTAACTACATTGTTGCTTTGTTATTGTATCTCTCTTTCGCAAGAACTTTGTATGTTTACACTTTACAAGAAAACAGCAGTCAAATAATATTAACCTGTAGCGTTGTTGTGTTCCTGCACGTAGGAAATTGTAAGGTTTGAATAGCAAGCCTTACAATTCGAAGAGCATCGCTCCCCTGTCTAACTACATTGTTGCGTTGTTATTGTATCTTTCTTTTGCAAGAACTTTATTTGTTTACACTTTACAAGAAAACAGCAGTCAAATAATATTAACCTGTAGCGGTGGTGTGTTCCGGGGACTTGTTGCATTAGCAGTGGCCATAGCAATACACGGGCGATACTTCTTGTATGGCAAGCGTTTATACGCTAAGGCAACATATTCAGTTTCAACTTCAGTTTTAAGTATTTTGGCATTAAGTGTTGGAATAATTTTCCGCCTCCAAGGGACTGTGGAACAGTTGAGGTCTTCAAAAGTAAATATAAACAATACCTTGATGACTTTCAGAAATCTGTACCTCAGTGGCAGTATAATGTACTCATATGTATCTGATCGCATGAGTGTTTGTTAACGGGCATATTTGCAGAGCTGCATTACCCAGCGAAGCTTTATAACCGAGAAAATTGTCTTTTTTGCAGTTTTGCGGTTTTCGACTGTTACACGTAGTACTCCTTCAGTTTAGAAGCTAGAGAGCTGATTGTTCGACGTGAATGTACCTTAAGTATTGTAGATTCCCCTAAAATAGATTAAATTTCGATTAGCTCAATAAAGGATATCGATAAGAGATGTAGATGAATCGCCCGAAAAACTGTTCCAATACAAAGTCTATTGGAGCGCGTATGGCGAGCTCATTTCAAGTTTTGCAAATTTATATTCCGGGTCAAATTAATTGTCAAAATATTTATTGTCACCAGTAGGCTTCCAAGGTAAGCAGCAGAGGAGGCATTGCGCGATACTTAATATATCGCAAGCGTTGACCAGTTAATGGGCTACGGTACCCGCTTTACATCAGGTAGGCCGTAGGCTTGTATGCCTTCTGACGTAGTATAAGAAAAAACGGGGAATTCATATATTGACAGCATTAAGTCAATAAATAACGTAATATATAAAATGCCCCTAAACTTCATAGAGGCCAACTGTCTCCCCTCCAGGGACTCTCGTAGAAGCGGGCCCATTGTGCAGTTAGCGGGCTTGTGTTAATTAATAGTGCCAGATTTCGGTTCATTCGAACAAAGTATGCTTTGAGAAATAAAAATGAAATATGAAACTTTACAGAATGATAAATGTAAATCGCTTCTTCTCACCGTTATCCCGTTTCCCAATCCATCGTAATTGGGGTCCGCCACCTTAGCTTAAGGATTTGGAGAAGATACTGATTTTTACATGGAACCAATGCCGTCAGACCTCTACAAAACAGAGGGGACACCAGACTTTTTCTTAGGTTAGGTGACATGTCCTTTGTTACTATTTGTTTTTTTTTTATACTACGTCGAGAGGCACACAAGCATACGGCCCACCTGAGCGGGTACCGTAGCCTATTAACGCTTGCGATATATTAAGTATCACTAGCGCGATGCCTCCTCTGCTACTTACACAGCAACTCCTTGGGAGCTTACTGGTGATCTCACTCACATGCAGGAACACAACAACCCTCTAGGGAATTGTTATTTGGCTGCGGTTTTACGTGAGGTGGATTTGATTGATTGATTTCGTATATTTGAAGCGAATAGTATTTAGCACATCCAAGAAATTATATAACATTTAAGAGAGGTAGGGCGCATCAAAGCACCCCGTCTGGGGAAGTACCTCCACCTCACAGAAAACCGTAGCCAAAAAACCACTCTCTAGAGGGTTATTGTGTTCCTGCGTGTGAGTGAGGTCACTAGTAGGCTCCTAATGAATTGCTGTGTAAGCAGCAGAGGAGGCATTGCGCGCGTGGTACTTAATATATCTCAAACGTTAATAGGCTACGGTACCCGCTATACATCAGGTGGGCCCTATGCTTGTGGGCCTCCCGACGTAGTATAAAAAAAAAATTAAAAGTGTGAAAGGTGTTTACCGAGATGCGCGTACATATGTATTGTGTTCAGTATGAAATATTTATTTATTTGTGTAATATTATATATGCTCTATAATACTTAGATACGTAATAATTCAATACTTAGAAAGTCCGATTTACGGTAATAAAGTAATAAGTAACTAACCTACCAAGTATATGTTTTTCTTGTATTATTTATAGGATAAGAATCAGCTTAAAAGTTTGTGTGTTAATCAAAATTACACAACTATTATTTGATGAGCTCGGTGGGGCAGTAGTTAGTAACGCTACTTTGACACCAACGCTCGTGGGTTCGATTCCCATACGGGACAAACATTTGTATGCATGAACATGTCTGTTTGACATGGTGTGGGTGTTTTTAAGAGAGGTAGGGCGCATCCAAGCAGCTCATCTGGGGAAGTACTGTACCATCTCACAGGAAACCGTAGTCCACTAACAATTCACTGAAGGGTTGTTGTGTTCCTGCGAGTGAGGGAGGTCACTAATAACCTCCTAAGGAGTATATTATGCAAGCGTTCATAGGCTAAGGTAACCGCTTTAAGTCAGGTGGGCTGTATGCTTGCATGCTCCCGACCCAGTAAAGAAAAAAAAAACATATTTTATTCGTACCTATATATTATATTCGATTCCCACACAGTACAAACATTTGTGTGCATGAACATGTCTGTTTGTCTTGGTCTGGGTATTTTCTATGTATAATAAGTATGTATTTACAAAAAAAAAATGTATTTACGTATGTTTATCAGTTGTCTAGTACCCATAACACAAGCTTCGCTTACTTTGGGGCTAGATGGCGCTGTGTAATTAGTCCGACAATATTAAAAAAACAAAATCTATACTACTCTGCGAATATATTATAGTTATGAAGCAACAAAAGCGCAGCCCAGAACGTATCTACGGAATTTCAACACACTATTCATATATTCATAGTCGTAGAGAATATCTTAGAATTGCTTCTATCTATTCTAAAAGCGATCTCATACTATCTGAATACGAGATGTCTACAGACTTCACTCCCTTGTATTTTATAATAATCACGTTCTCGATACAATAGCATATTAAAAAGACCGATATTGGCAAGTTTCTTTCGGCATTTTCTTCTCGTCGATGGTCATTTTCGAAATGTTGGTAGATTAAAAATGAAAAATTAAACTCATAAAAAACTTAAACTATGGGAATTATTCGTTTCTATATATATTAAGAGTTTGGTATCAAAAATGTAAGACGTGTCTAAGTGCCCGCGAGGTCCCAGTGACAAATAAAGAATTTTACCTTTTAATAGATAACTCAAAAATTTAAAAGTCTTGAAAATGAATTGTTTTTTTTATACAACGTCGGGATGCATACAAGCATGCGGCCCACTTGATGTAAAGTGGTTACCGTAGTCTATGGATGTTCGCAATACAGTAACTACTGCACGCGCGTGTGCGTAGTACACGTACACGTTGTACACGTTGCTCTGTTTCCATCACTGCTACTAACAACTCCTTACTTTTTGATAACCTCACTTACTCGCAGAAACACAACAACCGTCCATGAATTTGTTATTTGCCTGCGATCTTTTGTAAGATGGTTGCAACTCCCCGGTCAGGTTACTTATTAAAAAAGTATGATAATACACACGTATATAAAAGATTACAATTGTAACCGACTTCAAAAACGAGTGTTCCAACTCCACCAATATGTTTATTTTTGTATGTATGTATGTATGTATATCTTCACGCCAAGTCCCTTGCGGGGTAGGCAGAGAGAACCGAGCGCCATAAGACGCGGTCCTTGCATACTTCACTCGCTTCTGTGACATTCATAGCTCTTTTCATGCACGCTCGCCGGTTCCTGGGGCTTATTTTTGTGTCTATGCGAAATCTTTGCTAATTGTGAACCGAGTTAATTTGTATAGTTTTATATGTAAACCTTTACCGCCTTAAATTAGTTTCACATAAATTTAGTAAAGTTATCCGAAATTAAGTTACTTTCATGCTCCGATGGTTCGGGCATGTAGAAAGAATGCAAGATGAAAGAATGACGAAGCAGATATACAATGCAAAAGTGGAAGGATGTAGGAGCCGGGGAAGGCCAAGACTTACCTACCATGACCAAATTGGTCATGTTCTATCAGAAGGTGATGTCAGGAGCCCTAGAAACCGGCGTGCGTGCATGAGAAGAGCAATGAATGTTAAAGAAGCGAGTGAGATATGTAAGGATCGAGTCACGTGGCGCTCGGTTCTCTCTGCCTACCCCGCAAGGGATCTGGCGTGAAGTTATAGATAGATAGAAGTTACTTTTATTGGCTTGGCTTAGCACTAGCTAATAATATTTTCAATAATTACAAAGGTTTAACCTTTTTATTTACTGAAAACATTCGTCAGATAATACTCAATTAAGAGAGGAAGGGCGCGTCAAGAGAGGTAGGGCGCATCAAAGCAGCTAGGGAAGTACATCCACCACAGAGAAAAACGTAGCCAAAATAACAAGTCCTTATTATTTTTTATAAATTCCATAGGTATTGACCTAATATTAAAGATAGCTATACCTAATATTATAGATAGTAATTTAAGATGAACTCTTATGTCACATATGCATCCAAGTTCAAGTTAGATCGATAATTATTTTTTTAAAGCTCTCTACTCTTTATATCATCTACTAGCGGCCCGCCCCGGCTTCGCACGGGTGGACATTTATTTTTTAAACATTTTGGGATAAACGAAGAGTAAATGTATCTTCAGAGAGTTTTTTAAATAGTTTTTCTTAAGTAGCTTTTTTTTCAGACAAATTACTTTAAGTGGTATGTACTTAGTGGTATTTTATTTTTTATTGGTTTTTATCCATAACCCTAATTACAATCGGAAAGTTTATTTTTTATTTATTTATATTGTTTTTTGTTTTATTTTTATATTTCTTTTTACATTTATTTTAATATATTTAACATATATTTAGAGACTACGAATGAGCCGCGCGGGTACCTATCTCATAGATGTGTGCCGCGCCGCCCGCTGCCACGCGCCGTGGCCGCCGGTGTCGCTAGCAAGGGATTGAAACACAGAACAAAATCCGTAATATCTTTGGAATGGAATGTCCGATTTCGTTAATTTAAAGAGTAACCTACAGGCATTGAAACAGTCTTGAATACGAAATGATTTATTTGGATAAGGATTAATACCAAGGTACGAATAATGTGGCCTAGTTTGTACCGGCGTTACTATAGCATATTTTAACATGAAAAAGTAGTTATTGTGACGTAACTGTAATAGTTAGACATACAGTATCGCGGACTTTTTTGTAGATATTGATGTCCTCTATAAAACTGTAGTACATTACTTTGCTCTATTGTCAATAGTTTCAGCAGCGTACGCGGTATAAGGATTTTTTGGTATCTTTTTCACACATTATCGAAGTTTTCATACAGATCCCTAACTATTTTCAAAATATTTTATAGCCTATGTTAAGCATTTATATTGTAGCATTCTAATGGTGAAAGAATTTTTGAAATCGGCCCCGTTGTTTTTGTGTTTATTCATAACATACTTACAAATCTTTCCTCTTTATAATAATATATATACAGTATATAGTATAGACATCTATTTTCCCGATCTTTATTGTAAGAAATATGCGGGTATGGAATAAATTGTAACCAATTTATTCTACAAAAATGAAATCAGTAACGTGTTCTGAAACTAGTTAAATTTGTTTAGAACCGAACTCAGGTAAATGATAAACATTTTTTCTAAAATTATCTACTTTACAAACAGTTTGTATACTTTTGTAAATAAACAACAATTACGCGTAACTTCTTATCAATTTTCTCATGTACGAATAAAAAGTTGTTTGGTTGTTTCGTTGCTCTGTTTCCATCACTGCTACTAACAACTCCTTACTTTTTGATAACCTCACTTACTCGCAGAAACACAACAACCGTCCATGAATTTGTTATTTGCCTGCGATCTTTTGTAAGATGGTTGCAACTCCCCGGTCAGGTTACTTATTAAAAAAGTATGATAATACACACGTATATAAAAGATTACAATTGTAACCGACTTCAAAAACGAGTGTTCCAACTCCACCAATATGTTTATTTTTGTATGTATGTATGTATGTATATCTTCACGCCAAGTCCCTTGCGGGGTAGGCAGAGGGAACCGAGCGCCGTAAGACGCGGTCCTTACATACTTCACTCGCTTTTCTAACATTCATAGCTCTTTTCATACACGCTCGCCGGTTCCTGACATCACCTTTTCATAAAACACGGCCAATAAGTAAAATTAAGTTGAATATATTCATAATTTACTTTATAACATACTTCATGTAACGATGATTGATATCAATCATATGTTGTTTAAGACAGGTGGATAACGAACGTATGAACACAGTCATATCATAATCCTTATCTTATCTACCTTATCTTTATAGCTTTCGAATATGGAATCATAAGTTTCAAAGTGAGGCTAATGAAGCAACTACGTGTTGCCTACTTCATATTTGAACTTCAGCAATGAATTCTAGATGATGATTTTGTTAAATTGGATTGATAAAAGGTTAACGAGTAGGGTGTGCATAAGAAATTGTTAGTAATTTACATACCTACTTTAGTTATCTTTACAAATTTATTTCAATTTCAAAAAGACACGCATAACATTACCATGTGAAATATGAGAACCATAAACCACCAGAGTGCGCACAGATAATGTAACGTTTTATCCTTACGAAGAGATAAGGTTGAGAAAAAAATAGCTTGTAATAAATCTTATGTCTTTCACAGTTGAACCTGTTAAATTATGGTGAATATTTGCTTAAATTTTCACAGTGGTGCGTTTTTTAGTAGTTACATTCAGTAATTATGCTTCATTACTAATTTTAAGTGGAGTAACCTAGCAATTAATCATTCTATCCTGAACAAAGACAAATATAAAAGATACTTTTTTAATTTGTAATTAGGTCCACGCGTGGCTTAGACATATCATTGTTTTTCTAATAAAATCTTCTTTTTGTTCATTTATTCACACTTGTCATTATTTTTTTCTAACATATGACCATATCAAAAATGGTCAATGGCGAAAAAGTGTTAAATGAAACCTGCCAGCCAAGAGGACTTAAGAGTCTGTGGTGGCGGCTATCGTTAGATCAGTATAATCTTCGCAAAATATAATTATAGTAAACGTGAATAAAAACAAAAATCATGAACTTACATTTAACATCTGACCACGACCTATTGGACTGCAGCATAATTGCTTTTAATTACGAGACGTACCTACCTTAATTGGGTACCTTAACCTAAATTCACGGGACAGTTTTTGATATATAGTTAATATTTATTTAGCAAAAAGTAACCATTTGTTTATAGAGCGCCATAAGACACGTCCTTACATACTTCACTCGCTTCTCTAACATTCATAGCTCTTTTCATGCATACATTATACCTCCGAATATATTTATCAAAATAGCTTTTTTTTTTAATTGACGACTGTACAACGGTTAATAATAAATATGATTAAAGAAATTTTAAAATTTCTACGCGAGCTACTCAAACTTTGAAAACATACAATAAAAATCAATTACAGGAAAATTATAATTTTCGATTATAATTGATATCGTGATTAAAACGGGCAGGCAGATACTCAAATATTTGCGTAGATTAATAACTAGAAAGAGGTGTCCAAAATATTCAAGAATAAAAAATAAATCACTTGCACGTCAGAGCAAGAAAAACTATACCTGGTGTTTAGCTTTATAAGGCTGCAAGACATGGATGATGACACAACAAGAAAAGGTATTTGAAATCTTTGAAACCCGGCACTAAAAGATGGAGATAATTAGCGAGAAAGACAAAGTAGTCCGTGAAGTTTTATTACAATTAATTGGCAATAAACAGGTGGGTATATAAAAAAAATTACAAACTGAAGGATAATTAACAAACGAGGTCTACGCCGAGGTAACGAGGAACCTCTGGCGAAAGAGATGTAAGGCCAAAGTAAAGATTTACCTTCATATTACAGAAGAAAATATAAATAATAATTTCTTGTTGTGTTCCTAGAAGTAAGTAGAGTTACTAGTAAGCTCTAGAGGAGTTGCCGGGCTACCAGAGGGCTGACAACTTGCGAGCTTTTTGTATTGCTAGCATTCCTAGGTTGCGGTAATCAGTTTATATAAGTAATTGTTGTGATGTTATACCTCGTGACTTTGTATACAAAAGCAAGATAGAAAGAAGGAGGGGAAGAGGAATACCAATGCACAGAAGTGAATAAAAATATGGGAGTCTTTCGTTTCAAAAGTTAAAGAGATTTACAGTAGGCATGTAGGCCATGCCTACTTCTACAAAAGTTGACGAAAGCAGCAAATTGAAGTAAATGATGATTGCTACTCGCAACATCAGTGGTACTTGTACCATTTATTGCCGACTGCTAATCCTCAATATAACAGCATTGATAGAGAGGATCGTACATTCCAGACTCCTAGTATTGGGATGAGTATGAATTTATATATGAATACTAGTACCACTACTAGGTCTTCACGCATACTATACCGAGCCGTATGGCACTCTGTTCGCTCTGCCTACCCTGCACGGGATTTGGTGAGAAGATAATATGATAGTTCTACAAAATGACTTTTCTTTTCTGATAGTCTGTGCCTTGTACTTGTAATATTATTTCTCAGTCTACTTTGTCCAATACATTTTCTAAATCTATAGAAGCTATATAAGTATCCTTTTCAAGTACTAATTTTGTATTAATAATGATACGCAGGGCCAGTATAGCTTCACGCGTTCCTTTATTTTATCCAAAGCAATATTAGTTAGGTCCAATAAAATTTTCCGCCAGGGGTCTTATTTTATTGTACATTATTTTGTACCTTGCATGTAATTGTAACTATTCATCATCTGCAACCTGTGATTTCAATGGTAGTCAAGCTCCAATAACTGGTAGGTTTAAATCCATCAGCTCGTACGCTTAAGGAAAAAGTATTGAAATATATTAAATATTCAGATAGTATGCTTGAATGCAAGTAAAACGCTCTCACACTGACCCTGTCAATGACTTGCACAAATAAAATAATTTAGTAACTGAAAACAAAACTAATTTTCGGTCATTAATTTAACTGTGTCGACAGCAGCGTAAGGTCCATTATCGGTATTACAGTATGCTGATTACTTCATTAATACACACCATGCAAATTATATGAAAATATATTGCGGGTAACTAACATGTGTTCATTAAAACGCTATTTGCGTCTGTAATTACTAGACTACTAATTTCGGCGTCGAATAATGATGGAAAAATATAAGCAGTACTAGCGGCTACTGCTTAGTATGGACTTTGTAATTGTCAGGAAACAAAATTCGTTAGACATTGTTCAACTTTGAAGATATATCACGACGCCTTAATATGCAATAACGGTAAGAATGCCGCGTCAGCGAATTTCAGTGTGAACGAGGGCCTGCCAAAAGTTTACTATACAGATCTTTTACGAAGATGATATACTATGAAATATAATAGTCAGTTCGACAATAATTATAATTAATTTTGAATTAATAAAAATATTTTTATTAAAAAAATCGGCCAAGTGCGAGTCGGACTCGCGCACGAAGGGTTCCGTACCATTATCTATAAAAACGGCAAAAAAAACACGTTTGTTGTATGGGAGCCCCCCTTAAATATTTGTTTTATTTTAATTTAATTATTTATTCTTAAAGTAAATATATAACTAAATATTCTGTGAATATTTCAAGCGTCTACCTGTTGCCGTTATCAATATCCAGCAAAAATGAGCAAAAAATCACGTTTGTTGTATGGGAGCCCCCTTAAATATTTATTTTATTCTATTTTTTAGTATTTGTTGTAATAGCGGCAACAGAAATACATCATCTGTGAAAATTTCAACTGTCTAACTATCACGGTTTATGAGATACAGCCTGGTGACAGACGGACGGACGGACGGACAGCGGAGCCTCAATAATAGGGTTTCGTTTTACCCTTTGGGTACGGAACGGAAAATCATCGACGACCCGTGTTTGACTCGCTTTAAATACAAAAAAGTCGAGCGCCATGCCCGACTTTTTTGACTTTGTCCAAACGCTGGTCTCTAGATAAAAACAAGAGTTGGAGACGCATTAGTATACAAATAATACACTATGGTTTAGTGGAACTACTATTTTCCATGTAGTCGGTAATCAGAGGTAAATTGTATTAGATTCGATAGTAAATTACCTATTAACAATTCTGTCTTTGCCTGACAATATATTCAAATGGTACATCAAAAATACTCTATGTTAGAAAGCTTATTACAGAATCGATGAATATCAGACTGACAGACATGTCTGGAAATGGCACAGCAAATGTAATAACATGTATTTAATATTACTACTTGACATCATTATATAACTAGCCTGGCCGGCGTTTATCGTCTATAGACAGGACATGCCCTAAATAAATCCCTTCAGTTGAAGAGAGTGGATCGATCAAAACGTTTTCTGTCCCGATACGCAGGTGAAAGGTACAGAAATAACCTCTTTACTGATGAAAAAATTTTCATAATTGAAGAGCACTATAACAAGCAAAATGACAAAGTGTACGCAGTTCTAGAGAAGCCGCCCAAGTAGTCGGAAAGGTATAATGTGGTCATTATCCTGCGTCTGTAATGGTTTGGTGAGGGGTGTCTTATCAAGGAGTCACAAAGCTTCATTCCTTAGCTTTTGAAAAAGGAGCATTGTGAAGAAGTGAAGACTTCAGCCAAAGTGTATCAAGAGACTTTCTTGGATCGTGATGCGTACCTCTCAGCAATGCACTTTTTAAAAATGTACCGTGGACTTTCCAGCAGGATTCGACACCTGGGACTGGGACACACGGCATGAAATACCCAAGCCTGACTCGAAATCAACGTTCCGTACATTATAATAGCTGAAGACTGACCCTCGTCTAGCCCAGATCGGAACCCCTTAGACTACAAATTATGATCAGTTCAGATCAGCTCGAAACGATACACCGACATTGTGAAAGAAATCTTCTCTCTCTCTTAAAAAATTTCTGGAGCAAACAGTGGCTAAATTTCCGATAGAAACAGTGCGTAAATTCATAGTTTCGTGACCAGGCATATTAAAGGCCTGTATCAAAGCCAAAGGTGGCCATTTCGAATACATTTTTTTGTATATAAATATGTACATATATTACAAGTTTTATTAAGATTACGTTACTTCATAAAAAAATATATGCATATTCATTTGTAACAGAATTTATGGCCGGACTAGGTATACAGTGACATAAATTTATTGTAATAGAACGATTTGAAAGACCTACATTGGCAAGTTTTTTTTTTGGCATTTCTTCTTCGGCAATGGTCCTTTTCGAAATGCTCGTACAATAAAAATGATAAATTAAAACTATTAAGAACTAAAACTATGAAAAAGTAATAACATCCAATGGAATTTGATACATAATGTAACGCCTGTCGAAGTCCGTGAAGCACTGGTAAATAAGTAATTTTTATTTCTTGTCTTTTTTATCAGCTCACTGAAGTTGGCTAATTTCTGTGAGCTGATAAAAAAGACAAAAAAACTGCCTCTACTGGTCCTTCGACTAATATATTTACTACGCGTATTTCACATATCACGTATTGATAGATAATGACATATAGTTACTTTAGGGAGGCTAATATACGCTACATAGTATCAATATCTAAATTATCTAAAAGACATAATATACTTTATTGTTATTTTTTTATTTATTTAAAAAAATTAAAGTTTCTTGTTAGAGAATTTTTCATTACTCCCGTACAGTTGACCGAACAGCTGTATGTAATCAAACAATGAATATATGTTTTGTAACAGTGAACGTTAATTTTTCAGCGCAGCTGCTGCAGCTATCGAAAAGTCGAGAAATGTTGGAAGAAATGTCAGTACATTTCTTCCAACATTCCTCAACTTTTTCAATGTAATGATATATTGACAACCCGTCAAAATAGGTATGAATAGTTTTTTGAAACAGAAAACATTCACAGATTTGGAAAATATAGTGGGTAAGAAAGCAACTCATATAAGTCATAAAATTTGGTCGTAGCAAGCGCTCAGATGTGCATCCGTAGATTGACCTGACAGAAAATAATTTTACTCTTAGTCAAATGCAGCCACTTTTCCGATAAACTTGTGGAAATAGGTATAGACCAAGAATAATGAATAGATAATTTCTTAATTATATCTATTGAAGGAATGTTCATGAACCTTTAGTTTAGTTTTTGCAATAGCTTTTTAATCAAGAATTATGTAAATGACAAAGACAGATAGAATAAAAATTTGTCTTTTAGCAATATTCTGTTTTTGTACCTGTAATTAACAACAGGTTACCATTGCCTAACTTTTATACCTACAATGTTCAAAAGTAACTATAACTATATTTTTGTACCGACGATAGTTCTTTATCTACACGTGTAATACATGAACATAAAATATAGATAAACAAATTCATTCACTTGTTCCACTTTTTCATTTCGGATCATTATCTGGCAATCTCTTCTTATTCGTAATGGCTGCAAGCTAAGCTTGGGATCACAAACCATTCTCCTAGTTCATCACTGAACTGAGCTACAAGGTCCAAATTACTATCCAGGTGTTCCCGTTCAAAGATGAAAACAATACGTCATTTGCGATTGGACTTCAAATTTGTACAACAAAAGTTGTTTCTCCGATCTGAACTACTACTTCGCTCTAAAAAACACATCAAGTTTAGATGCCAGTCTGACATTCTCTTCCAGGTGACTTTGAAGCTAAACATCGCTAGAGATCTCGACACCGAAAGATTCCCTGCTTTTGTCTATAAGGCTTTTATCGTGTATTGAAATTGAGGATCACGAAAGCAAACTTATGTTCGGCGAGGTTGAGTTGAACTAAGTTCATTCGCCCCTATGCTAGTTAAAGTACTCGCAATTGTATACGTAAGTCGTGTGAAGCTTTCCTTGTCATAGAAACGAAGGATGTTAACACGGTTTTTATAATAGTCTTCGAACGATAGCAAGTTCAAATAACAATGCATGCCGTCAATTAAAATCATATCATTATTATGCAGCAGCAACGGAATCGGGAACAATACCGATCCCGAGTGGATGCTGGCACATTGATATTCATGCAGTCGGAGCATCCATGCTAGCTAACTAGGAGCTAATATCAGTTTTGTAAGTCTGCTCAACCAGCAGTGACAAGATCGCTGTTATTTTCTTAGTCCATTAGTGTACATAGAATATTGCGGTATGTGGAGTTTCTCATGCATTTTTCCATGCAGTGGGTAGGTAGTTCTATGGATTTAGTCTTCGCCTGTACCACTTATCAGAATAATACCACAGGATTGGCTTTATTTTTAATCTATTGCATTAGAAGCTTAGAATCTTAAGTGGGCGTCCAAGAAACTTAAATTAGCGAAACAACCCTGAATTATTTTGTCTACTGAGCTACGAATAAAGGTTCATTTTAGAACTTATTTCCTGGGGCACTCATAAACGGTGCTTTAATTAATTAAGACACGAAAAAAGCTATCATTTGATTGTCCAGTATGTAATAATGCAAGGGCGTTCAAACAATTGGGACATTTTAAACTTAAATTTTATTTATATTCAACCTCAACCTAAGTACCAAGAACTCATGGAAAGTTAGCTACTGTTGGTCTTTACGATGGTTTGCCCAATAAGTTGTTAAACTAGTTTCTGACCACAGACTGACAATAGTTATTTAGTTAAGTTAGCGATCTTTTGAACTGAAAATTTGGCGAATAGTATAGTAAAGATTTTTAGTGCGAAATAAATCAAAATGTATGTCTATGTATCATAGCTTTATGAGAAATGGGCCATTTGTTATCAAATCTAAAATAAAATTTAATCGCAATGGTCATTATCTCTTTGATGAAAATCAGTTCAGTGGTTTTTAGAATATATCTATTTACACTTGTAAAACATTTGATAAAAGAATACTTTTTGAAGTGATGATAAGACTGTTTATATAAGCACTTTACATAATATAAACATACAGACAGAGACCAGATAAACCGTTATTAAAATTCACACCGTCACACCAAGTGCATTGCAGGGTGTCTCGCTTAGAGTGCCAAGTGAGAATATAGTTTGGGATGTTCGAGACTTTTCTGGATTCGTATCAAACAGGATCACGTGAAATTAAACTATTTTTAACGGAAGTATCGCGTGTTTTATTTATTTTGTTGAAACCTGACGTTTCGAACGCTTTGCAGCGTCCGTGGTCGCAGGAAAGACTAAGGTGGTATTTGTCTTACATTAGTTATTCAATTATTACATCTACCGACATGGATGGATTAATTATATATGTTCCGATTCACACAAAAATCGCTCACAGTGTCCGAACATTTTTTAGTAGATCTTTGGATTTGTGACTTGATTATTTTTAGGACTGGATCCCAAGCAGGTGGTACTTGCCAACCATCTTCTCTATTGAAATTGGGGTGTTTTCTTATTTCAATAGCCTCGCGCAACATTCTCGGCATGTAGCGATTTTCCTTGGCGAGGATTTGTGGCTACATGCCGAGAATGTTGCGCGAGGCTATTGAAATAAGAAAACACCCCAATTTCAATAGAGAAGATGGTTGGCAAGTACCAAGTACCACCTGCTTGGGATCCAGTCCTAAAAATAATCAAGTCACAAATCCAAAGATCTACTAAAAAATGTTCGGACACTGTGAGCGATTTTTGTGTGAATCGGAACATATATAATTAATCCATCCATGTCGGTAGATGTAATAATTAAATAACTAATGTAAGACAAATACCACCTTAGTCTTTCCTGCGACCACGGACGCTGCAAAGCGTTCGAAACGTCAGGTTTCAACAAAATAAATAAAACACGCGATACTTTCGTTAAAAATAGTTTAATTTCAATGTGTAACAATCGCGAAAACCTAAGACAATACTAGGATCACGTGAGTTTTTCTAGTCACCGTATATGCTCCCGTAGGCTCAAAATGTACCAAGAACATGGAATATTCTCGATTTAGATTTAGACGAAGATAATGAATAAAAATAATGCTAATTATATGAGGAGATTTGATGGTTAGGTTGTAACCAAGCGAGAGAACTGTAATAATTGATCTGTATTGGCCATGTTAGCCAATTTTAGACGTATGTATGGAACGAAACAATTTATTTCATCGTAAAGATATTTATACGTATATGTTGTGGCGAAATAGTAAAAAATGTGATCTCAATTTAATTTTTATAGATGATCGACTCCAAAATATATTATGGATACAAGGGCATAGAGGTCCCACTTTTGAAGCGAACTACTACTGTTAGCCTTTTCAAGCAGTTGAGGTATGTGGCTAACCTGCATGCCGGGACCCTGAAAGGATAACAATATGTATAGACAGTGAAAGACTTGAGAATGTGAATTTTTCTGACTTAGATGTGGATGATTGCTGAAAACTCTTGAATAAAAACCATGGTGTACAGCGTAAAATGCATGTGGATGCGCAAAAATCCATAAAGCTTTGAAAGTAAATGTCCCGTGGCACAAAGGTTGAATACTTCGCGATAAAAAAAGGGAAAACCGATTTTTATCATATCTTTTCACCTTACAGGAATGAAAGCGTGGCTGGAAGATATATCACGTTTGTATCTGAGTAATTAATAACTGAATGTTAATAGAGAGGAGAAGAAAGAAATTATAAGCCGATGCAAGAATAAAACGAAGGCATTAGTGAAATGAAGCATTCACAAATAATTGTAAAAGAGGTAGGGATAATGACGAGACATATAGCCGGAACATGGAATTGATGATACCCTACTATGCATTATGCATGGTGTATACATCATGATTGGGCATAGGCGGCAGCTTGTTACGCTGGTTTGCCGTCAATATTAGTATCAAGCAGGATTGCGTGCGCTTACATTCCTATATTTGTTGATTTTATTAGTGACGTTATTTATTAGTTATTAGTCTGGTAGTCAACGTGAAGGTTAATAAAGTGATTTCGTTAAATAAAGTCATAAGCTTATGCTGCATGGAACCCTAAAACTGAATTCCAAATATGAAATTATACTGGAAAAAGAATTCAAATCCATTAAAATACCATTAGCTCCAAATGACTAAACTAAGCTACCTTCACGGTTGAAAAATAGAGATGAAGATTTAAAAATATGTATAAAGCATTCAGTAAATGGTTGCTTAATTACCGCTTGAAACATAAGGGTATAACTCCGGACACAATAAGCCCTTGTTATAATTTAATTTATTGCTCTAACGACCCACTTCAAAATGCCAAATGCGCAGATAAAAATATATGCAAGAACAGGGAAATTACTCCCGTAGAATTGTTGTATTTTATGAAGCTTAATTATTAAATGTAAATGATTTGTGGATCTTTTTCAATACCGGTTCTTTACCAAAGTAATACCAAGCTGTTATTTTCGAGTTCTTCTTTTTTATTTTACTTTACCGTCCAATGAATCTTCTACGCCTTACATAAATTTTTGGAAATACGCTCACGAGTCATGTGTGATACATTTGAGTAGACGTTTTTGGTATTTTTTCAAACTGAACATTATGCAGTACGTGTGTTGTGGTGTGGCAAAAATCATTACTTAAATTTTTTTTAAACTTGTACTTGTACTAAGTACTTCTTTTGCAATTCTTGATTTTTGATCTTTTTTACTGAATATGTGTTCCTAACTCTCCACACACTGTGTTCATTTGTGATTCCTTGAACTTGGATGAAATAAATTTTATGCCACATTGGTCATACACGAGCAGAAAAAATATGTAAAAATATATAACAAGATGGCCTATGTTTTCCATATTATATTTCACAACTTTTGAGGTATAATCAACTACTTCATCAATAAAAAGATTATGAGAGATGGGCGGTTCCAATGAGGGGAGGGATATTAATGGGAACAGTGATGTTGTTACGAGTAATACAGAACGAACCTGATGCTACTTTGGCTTTTCCTTTTGAGCAAAATTTTCATCATCTTGACGTTACGGTCATCATCTTGTTATACACATATTTGCCAGCATTTTTTTTACATAAGCGCACATTGTTAGATGTTGATATTATTAATTCGGACGGGCAAACGCCTGAAACTAAGGTCAAGTGAAAACATCCAAAAAATGGAAAAAATCGAGATCTAAAATTATGAATTATGTTGAACGTCCTTTGGTTAACTATTTGAAACAAAGTTCTGTTCAGTCCTTTAGAAAATATTTTAAAGTAGTCAGATCTTCTATAAACTACAATGAACCGCTTACTGCGTGACCGTATATACGATTACATTTAGCGACGCGTTGTAAATAATTGATTTAATTCCTGTCCCGCAGTTATAAACTACAATCGCGGAACCGAAATTATATTGAAATTAGCTTTAGATATTACAATTATAATTCCAGTCGTTTAAACAGGTTTAAACAAAATAACATTTTAGTGCAATGCGTTTCAACATGACGCCTTAATTCATTCCTGTTGTTTTATAAAGAATACATATTTGTTCACTAACTAATCAGGTAATGACATCACATATACCAAATTTTAAGAAATTAGCACCTTTCCGCAAATGTAATAAATATGTATTTAATTTTTGATCAACGTTCTACATAAAAAAACAAAATTTTCGCCCTGTAATTAATTTTGCTTACAAGTTAGAGACACTTAACATTTGGTTACATAGCAGTGTGACAGCAAGGCTCTTGTCTGCCTTCGGTTACGGAATCCCTGGGTCTTCGGTTGTAGAATCTCTATTTGTAATATACCAGTCATTGTCACGAGTTATCTCTACGTTAAAGTAGAAAGTAAGTGGACTTGTCAAGGCTTGTTACATCTTGTTTTACAAATTCACTGTGATGAAGTAATCTTTTCACGGATCAGCCTAAAAGTTTTCCTCGCAGTCTATATTACGGTTTGTGAAGGAATTTGTTATGCTCGATTTTATTTAAGCTTTATATTGTTGACAAATTGCTCTAATGCATTTTGTCAACAATATGTGTGTGATAATTATTGTTACATTTTCCTCAACTAATTACTATTAATCTTAGTTAAAAGAGAAAACTATACTGTACTTCCAAGTCAGAGTTGGTCAATAGTTTATGTATTATATCTCATTCCCTGAGCAGCAATATGTATCGTCATCTCATGTGACATTATTCCTATACTGCACTGCTCCCCAGTATTGATATCATTACTCCTTACAAATCTCGTTTGTTTTTGAGCATTGTTAGAATTTTTCGTTAAGGTGTTAATGAGATGCTGGCCTCTTACTATTCTCCAAATCTAGTGTAGGTTGCTGGAGACCAACATTTTGGACTTGTGCGACACAAATAAAGAAAAATGGGGACGAAGGACGAAGACGAACGAAGTTGCTAAAAAGAACTTTAGAGAACCACATAACTAGGGGAGCTGGGCCTGCGGCGCATTGGCAGAGCTGCTTTTGCACAACAAGTAAATAACAGCAAGCTGCGTCAGCAGAGCTCCTAACCCTAACCCTTGTGTCAATAAATATTTTGACAATTAATTTGACCCCCCCCCCCCCCCCCCCCCCCGAATATAAATTTGCAAAACTTGAAATTAGCTCGCCATACGCGCTCCAATAGACTATGTATTGGAGTGGTTTTTCGGGCGATAACATCACTTATCGATATCCTTTATTGAGCTAATCGAATTTTAATCTATTTTAGGGGAATCTACAATACTTAAGCTACACGTCACGTCGAACAATCAGCTCTCTAGCTTCTAAACTGAAGGAGTACTACGTGTAACAGTCGAAAACCGCAAAACTGCAAAAAAGACAATTTTCTCGGTTATAAAGCTTCGCTGGCTAACGCAGCTCTGCAATTAAGAGGTTAAGCTTTCAAGCAAAATTTGGTTCTAGCAACAATATAGGTTATATTAAGTATTTACAAAAAAATATATATATTCTATGTTTTTTGTAAATACCATATGATGTATTTACAAAAAAATAAGCGTGTTTAAAATTTATTTATCAATTGTTTAGCCTATTTATAGCTTTCGTAATTTGTCTGTTTATGTTTATATATTTCATTTCATTAATTCATGGTCCAGAACCGTGTCCGTGGCGATCCTACCAATCCAGCGAACGTACGGATTGCAATTATCGAGCAAAACCGCACCGATGAGCGGATTAGGCCGACACCCGTAGGCAATGCACGCCGATCCGCCCTCGTCTGTGCGGCACCAAATGCGGAAGGACAAAAGGAGTACCTTATGGGTACATGAAATGTGAGAGATAAATTGAAAGATAAGATGATGGCGATACATGGCGCCAAAACTATTCAATAAATTGCCATCTAAATTCGTGGAGTTGCCTGTGAACAAATTTAAAAAACAACTGGAGGAATGGCTTCTCCAAAATTCCTTTTATTGTATAAATGACTATTTAAATTATAGATTTTAAGTTGACCTGTATTATTATCATATCTATTGACGGTGTAACTTAACCTGGCATCAAAAATATGTAATTGCAATAAACTGAATATTATTTTTTTTTATTTAAATTAATGTTGACTTTTATGAATAACTGTATTAACTGACATGTTGTAAATCTCGTAACTAAATGTATCCAAATATTTTGCATGCCTACATTTTTAAGGCAATATACAGTTGCCAAACAATATTCATCCTTGGCCTTATATTTAAAAAGAAAAATGACTGTACATGTGCAAATAAACAATTTCATTTCATTTCATTTCATGAATATGCTGACAAATATATTGAATGAAATATGCTTAGACACTTTATGTAACAGAGATTAAGCTGCTAAGTATAAGGGGAGCGACAATGTTGATCTTCCCAATGGCAATGGCTGTGATCCGTGGTGAATCATGATGATGATGCCAGCGCGATCATAATTGTCGTACCCTCCTCTTGCTTAGCGTTTGGTATGAATTTTTTTATACGACGTCGGAAGACATATAAAGACATATAAGCATATGACCCATCTGATTTAAAGCGGTTACCGTAGCCTACGAGTATAAACGCTTGTAACAGATTCAATATTACGCACGCGATGTCACCTCCGCTGCTAACACAGCAAATCCCTAGAAGCCCACTGGAGATCCCACTTACATGAGGAACACTATAACTCTCTAGGGAGGTATTATTTGGCTGCGGTTTTCTGTGAGGTGGAGGTACTTCCCCAGACGGGCTACTTTGATGCACCCTACCTCTCTTGATAGAATACAGTAAACTAAATTTAGACGTATGAATGGAACGAAACCTTGTTTCGAACACGTTGTTTCATCACAAGGATATTCAAACGTACTCGTATATGTATACTTATCCATGTGGAGACGGAATGACCAACAAAAGTAAGTATCCTATAGAAATCCTTGATTATGGTGGTAAGCCGGTGTGTGGGCCTTTTTAAAGAAATGGAGGCGCTGTCGAGTGCCAGATATTCTGAAAAGTTAAGTAGTGAACATGAAAGTGTAAGGAATACGAATGTTCTAGTCTAGTCTAGTCAGTGAAATAATGTAGACGATAGTAGGAAGGTTTTGAAAGAAAGTATGGTGGATAGTGCAAAAGATGCACGGGGATGCGCAAAGAGAAATAGATTATTGAAAGGTGATGCCTGGTGGGATGCGGATGGTAAATACTCCGTAGCAAAAAAAGAGGAATGCGTGCCTGGTTTATGTACCATTATTGCACCTAAGATAAGAAGAAGAAGAGAAAAGAAATATACCGTAGAATGAAACCACAATTTTATTCATTCTTAGTATCTATTGAAATAATTATAAATCTAAATACTCGTAAATTATTATAATCTCATTTTTCTGTTAGCTCTATATCACAGGCGTTCCCCTTCGATCTGCATAAAGAACACTAAAAAGAGTTACGGAAAAGTAAGAATCAAGACAAGGATTTTACTGGTTTATTCAGACTACACTGAAAAAAAACTTTTATTATACAAAGCTAAACTTTTGTCTACATATAACATAGAAAAAGTGACCACAAAACTAAAGCAGTACGTAACCAAATCAAGTTTGGTTATTTTTCTAACTAAACTCTTTTGTAATAATATTAAAACTATTCTGTCTGAGTCTTACAAAGGTGTTTAGTTCAGCTTTACCAATTTTGTTGTTACTTTGTGCTAAACTTTCAGCAACATATAGGCCTATTTATATGCAGCTAGTAAGCAAATTCTTTGTTCATTTTAGCCAATTCGTTTTGCTGTTACTAACTTGGCTAACTCGGTATTGTGTAACAAAATTGTTACTTTACTTACAACCTTATAAATAATTTAATTTAGATTATTTGATTTGTTCATTGTTACAAAACAGTTTGACTATTAACAACAAAACTAATTGCTTGTTTTAGCTTTGTAAATAATTTAATGTAGATATTTGATTTGTTAATTTTTACAAAACAGTTTGATTATTAACAACAAAACTAATTGCTTGTTTTAGCCTTATAAATAATTTAATTTAGATCATTTGATTTGTTCATTTTAACAAAACAGTTTGACTATTAACAACAAAATTTATTGCTTGTTTTAGCCGTAGTTGTTTGACTGTTTATCTCCAGTTGCAGAAAGCTCCATTAAAGTTAAAGCTTCTTTATATCTATTGCTGTTCTACCTTGTTGCGAGAGTCAACAATAGATTCAAAGAAGCTTTAACTTTAATGGAGCTTTCTGCAACCGGCGCGGCGGTTAGCGTCATTGTCCTTTTGTAAATATTTCTCTGACACATCCACAAAAGGGAAACGATCGCTAATTGCCATTCTAAAACTACCTTAATGGGGGTCTGTTCTGACTTTCCTACCTTAAGGTTGCCTGGAAGAAATTGCTCTCTAGCAATAAGGCCGCCTTGTTGTACACTAAGTTCTTTGTTGTCTTGTTCTTTGTTGTCTTGTTTTTTTGTCCTTGTGTGCAAATAAAGTATATATTGTATTATAAAACGCTCAGACTATAAATGTAGTAAGTAGCTTATTAAATGGTAGATAAATAAAATGCAGTTGTTTTACAAATGTTATTTATTTATTGGACCTGGATTTATACTTACATTGTAAAGTCATATTAATTACCATAATAATATTTATTATAAGAACAAAAATATTTTTGATTTTAAAACGAGGCTATCTTATAGCAATTTAAGCTACAAAAAACTTATATTTATCAAATCTGCGGCGTAAAAGCCATACATCTTGTACATTTGATTCAATTACCTGTTTCACCACCATCTGATGTCTCTGACCCTCAAATCATCAAATCAATCTATCAGAATATCTGAGAGATAAGCTTCCAAAGACTTATCCGACTGTGGAGACATACAAAGAAAACATACAAAAATTTCAAAAAATAACTTCTTACATTTGACAGTCGAATAATTATATTCTGCTAAAATTGGTATGCCACAAATATAAAATCTAAAAACAATGAAACATAATAAGCCTTTGAACGAATCTTGAACAAAATCTACAATATGGGGAACAGGGGAATGTGAACCCTACTTTAACATTCCCCATACCTATTGTAATTTTTTTAGTGTTTCATACTAAAACGCTGTTCGAAGAGTTACGTAACTTTTACCACTTGAAGTAACATTTATATGACAGAGAGTGTATGATATCAAGGCGTCCTGAAAAGTGTACATAGTGCACTCTTTCTCAGGTTTCTCTACCTCAAAACAATTTAAGTGATCGTCGAAACATATCGTATTCATTAACGAACATTCAAAAATAACTGTACTTGTATCATAAATAAATATGTTTTTAATCACCATAAAAGTTATTTCTGCAAGGTCTTCCACATCATGAACAATAATGGATCCAATCTTGTACTTTGTTCCTTTTATTTTGGCCCATGTGACAAGATTTAGTGAGACACCTGGTCGCAATTTAAGTGAGTGTATGACGTCATCGTATTCGTTATTTCGTAGTCTTTTTGAAGGACTCACAGAAAGTGTAATATCTAATGTTCCTTTAGTAAAGATTTCATTTAATTGCAGTTGATGTTTTATTGCAAGTGACTTAGTAAGATTGCGTCGATTGAACGTTGCTCTAGCCGTCATTTTAGATAATCTATGTTTAGCTTCGAAACGCATTGACCATATATTATTTAAAGGACCAAATTTTGATAGCATGCTTTGGTAGTGAAGTAAAAAATGAAATTTTGGTTTTAAAGTATCGCCTGTTAGTGCCAAATATAATTCATTTAATTCTGATACTAAAAATTTCAACAATTGACTACTACCTTCATTTGTAACAGTGGACATTAATATGTCAATAATTTTTCGCAATGTGATGTACAGCAGCCAATATTCATCCTCAGTTGGTATGAAGTCGCCAATAATCAGACCAAAATATCGTAAAAATGTTAACATTTCCGAAGCAGAGAGTCGAACGTTACCTTTTGAAATATAGTCTATACTTAAAGCACATGGTTTGCTAGTCGTATCAGGACCATAGTCAAAATTTTCTATTCTATCATTTAAAATTTTCAAAGTAAAGTATTTTAAATCTCGGGTGTATTTTAAGATAAGGAAAGACATGACATATTTGGAAACGCCCTCAAGTATATCATGCATTACGTCTACTCCTACTTGGTCGAATAAACTGAAATTTTTCACAGATAACCAAACACACTTTTCTTTGATTCCTGTATTGCTAGAACAATTTGTTTGCAGCTGTGCAAGGTAATCATTAGGAGTGCGGACCAAAGACGCGTCTTCCAAACACTGAGTTTTCATTACTTCCTTTGTAACGTTGCAAATTCGACATGGAAAGTTAGATGAAAATGATTCATTAAAACCTATAATTGAATGAATGCCGAGATTGTCACCCACGATTAGGGCTAAAGCAAAATGCAACTGCCCGTGAAATGCTGGTACACTAATTTCTATTCCTGTTTCGAATAGAAAATTAAACTCATCAATTAATGGTTTGAACGTAATACTATTGCCAAATGAAAGCCGGTCAGATGAATGAAATAAGAGGGCTAAGAAAATGTTGGTTAAAGTAGAGGCTCTTTCTGGAGGAAGGCAACCCACAGAAACGTACACAGCCCCTAATTTGTGGAGCCCAGAGTGACTTCCTAACACATTCCCACTTTCGTAGTCATCAAAGAATAAAAATAACGGAAAAACGAGCTTGTCTTTGTGCAGCGTTATAAATTTAGTCCAAAATGCACCTTGTATAAAGTTAAAGATATTATGATTGTTACAACTTGTCAAAGTATTTATGTAGTCTAATGTTTCTTTTAACACTCCATCTAGAGAAAAATATTTTTGAAGTACATGCCTAAGTGGGATAAATTGTTCCACACATTTTACAGTAACCGCTTTCACTACACCGCGTTTAGTTGTAGTGGTTGTTCTTTGACCAATGACTATTTCATTTGGGGCTATGTATGTTCCGACACTTTCAAAATATTTTAGGCGGCTATGCTCAGTATTTAATTTTTGCAACATAGAGTCGCCAAATGACAGCACCTTTTGTTTAATCAATGTTAAGTCATTTCCACTCGACTGGCTTAAGTTGTCAAAAATTTTTTGCGTATTATCAGTAATAGTATTAGAAACAAACACATTTACGGCTTCAACGATGTCTTGAACTATTTTTCTGGGTAGCAAAGGGTTTGCGTACAAAGAAGACAAAAATAATAATGTGTGGTTATCAGTTTTTGAATTTCTTGAGTCTAAAACATCTGAAGTTACTTGATTAGGGTATACCTGATTTGATTGAGATGTACCTGGAAGAGCTAAATCAGAAAGAGAATTTGCTTGTGGCGTGGAAATATTAGCATTAATTAAAGGTGGGTCCTGTTGTGACCAACTTATGGAGTCACGAATGTGAAATTTATTTAAATGTTTACTGAATGTATTTTTTAAATAAAATGATCGGTCACAGCCTTGATCAATACAGTGATAAACTGAAAAACAGTGTTTGTTGTGAGCAATCTCAAAATGTTTAAACAAGTCCTTGACACCTACGCATTTGTCGAAACATAAAAAGCATGTAATCATCATCTTATATTATTAGGTAAAAACTAATAAACTGACTCAATAAACATTCACTGAAAGGAGAAGAAAAATAATTAATAATTAATTATGTATGATCAAGTAGTTGAAAACGATGTATTTTTGTAACAATAAGCGTATAGCGCCCCTATTTTATTTTTTTCATCGAGATTCCTGTATTGCTAAACCGAGATCAGTGGCTAAAGCTCGTACAGTCGTGAAAGTTTTATCATATTTAGTGTTCATTTTGAATACAAATTTTTGAAGGAATTGCCAAACATGTTGACAGTCCGCAGAATATTCGGCGTTCAATGCGAAAATCACTTTAAAACATGCATCCACCGATTTTATAATGGACGGCAACTCGTATCGCAAATTGTTCAATACGATGTACCTTGCACAAATATCTTTGAGAGTGGGACCCACCACAATAATAAATGGCTGAAGGGTTAGCCCCAATTCTAAAAGCTTCACCTTGCGTCGTTGTATAGTTTCTTCTATTTCTGCTGCGCTCTTCATATGGCAAATAAAGCTTTGAAGCACTTCGTGTTTAGACGGTCTCCATTGTTTTTTATTTTTCGTTTTCTTAATAATAGAAGTTGTCATCAGAAATGCCAAGGCCATGAATCCAACCGTATTGAGAATCTCCTCAGAATCTGGAAAATAATAGGTCTTATCATCATCATCATATCAGCTGGAAGTTGTCCCCTGTTAGACATAGGCCTCCCCCAAAGATTTCCATCGTGAATGGGTGAAAAAGATCTTATAGAGGGTGAAATTAAAGAACACCCAAGCTTCATACAAAATTACCCCAGGCTGGGCGTAAAAAGAAACTTTCGCGATTCCTAGCCTTTTCTATATTTTATGTGCAATTTTTTTTGATAGGTTAAGTGTTATATCCAACAGCGTTACCAACATAAAAAAGTAAATATGTATTATACTTGCACGTTCATGCCCGGTTTAATTATTACCATAAAAAATATAAACAAACATGTAAGATTATTTATCTTACGAATTTTTATAGTGGTAATAACATTCGTTATCTAGCACCTGATTTCAATTATTTTTACTAAAATAATCTAAGATGCAAATGATATTACTGTTACATTCACTACTTTTTAAGTATTTGTGGTTCTTTTTCAGAATTATTTAATAAAATATATACGAAACAGTAATCATTGGATATTTTGTGTGAATCACTATAATAATCTAAAATTCGACCAATACTGTTGGAAACTACTGCTAGTAGTCTGTAGCTATTGAACTAAAATTAATAATTTCAATTAATATTATTAGTAAACTTAATTTTGATAATATTTTAAATGCGAATTGACGTGAAAAAGTGCCTTCTAAGACTTATTTTCTGAATAATTTTTGAATAAAAATACGATATTTATTTTTTTATTAAAAAGAAAGACGTTAAATAAAAATTATGTAAACCTTTTCTGGAGGAAATGGCATCTAAAATATAGTGCTTCTGTTACTGTAATACTTCTGATTTGCCACCTTGTGACGTAGGGTTTCGTACAACGGGAGATTGGTCGATAGGACCTTTTGGGTTGGGTTAGGTTGTTTGCCTTTATCTTGATTATTTTTTGTAACAATCGTAGTAGCGAAGCTTGTTCATTCAAGTGAAAATTCATTTAAAACACTAAGTATAAAATGATCTTACCATTATTTTCAGTGTTACTTAATATTTCTTTTAAATTAGAATCTTGCTTAGTTTTCGCATATTCAATTAGCTTTGGCCTAATTAATGGCCAGTTCTGGTATATGTTGTCATCGTACTGGGGATGGAGACTTTTGAAGTCTCTCATGAGCTGAAATTAATATTTACTTTGTCAGTCGATATAAAATAATCAATTAATGCATATATTAAAAAAAAAAAACTGAAATCCATCCATCCAAGAACACATTTATAACCGTATATCTCCTCGACTTGTTATGGACTGTGGAGAAAGAAAAACACTGAAATTGCATAAGAATATAGAAACTTACCAAAAATACACCGCCTGGTTGACTCAATGGCTTAAATTTTTGAAGATATTCTTCAACTGTTATTTTAGTTGTTAATTCAGTCAGCCTTTGTTTGGTTGTAGCGTCCCAGTATGTTTCAACTGTGACCCACGGATCACAGCAGTTATTAAGCCATAAAAGTTTGT
The DNA here is from genome assembly GCA_947507595.1 of Pyralis farinalis. Lineage (NCBI taxonomy): Eukaryota > Metazoa > Arthropoda > Insecta > Lepidoptera > Pyralidae > Pyralis > Pyralis farinalis. The sequence continues at coordinate 26,997,792 of OX382273.1, read as the reverse complement.
CTTGAATATCTTCAATTGATGTCTGTAGATTCTGAAGTTGGTTAATAGCGTCTTGAATATTGCTGCAGGGCGGGCCAGGTCTCCCAGCAGAATCTGTACCACTGCTAGTTGCTGATGATGGAGATCGTTTGGAGTATTCTGCAATAACTCCAGACTTGATGTACTCCCTCCTGCGTTGACGATAACAGTCTAGTAATTTTCCTTTTGCACTAGCCTTTTGCATAGGACTGATGCTCATGTAAGGTATAAAGTAGACTGATGAATTCTCTTTTTTGAATACTTTGGGTATTTCATATGCAAGTAGGTACAGCCGTGCACTGGTGATTCTTTTTTGGGGATCGTCTTGCAACTCGTTACTAATAATTATATTACAAAGTCGTCTTCGGTCGGCGTTATTTAAGAGGCCGTTGTCTTTGTGTCTCAGTAAGAGAGATTTACCCTCATTACATGAATTAAGAATTTTGAATAATTCCTGGAACAAAAATATTATTTTATAAATTAAAAATATTATTTGTAACGAGAATATTTGTATAGGTACCAGTAGAATCTTTGACAAGAAACCCTAAAAATTGACAGATTGGGTAATCATTGTGGATATAACATGTGAAGTCTAACAGACTCGATATACTTATAGGTGTCACCATAAAATTGTAAGAATCGTCAGATTATAATCTAAGGCAGGAGATTGTAATGTAACGTTAGGTTTAGGTTAGGTTAGTTTTTAAACCAACTAGATTTATTATAAAGGGACAGTTTTTACAATTTTAGGATGACATAGGTAAACGTATAAAAATAATAATAATACATATTATTAAGTACCTATATATGTACCTACATACATAACATATTGGTGTAATGGATAACCCAAACAAAAAACAAATAATATACTTCAAGTACACTAAATGTTAGGTACACATAAAATTCTGCTATAAATAAATAGCTATAAATAGCTTTGATTTTCTGATAGTAAAATACAAAATAAAACTCACACAGGACGAGTCAGGGTTTGTGTCTGGGTGCTTGATATTTTCCAAATCCAAATCTAAACTTTCGTCCACAGACTGTAGGACGTACGTAGTGTTAGTACCCTGTGACTTATTTGGCTCAATTGACTGGTACTGATCCTCAGAAATCTAAAAAAGAGAAAACATGTTCGTTAGTCAAGTTCAATGTCTTTAGATACATCAATACGGATGAAGCGGTAAGGAAATAGGTTGCCTAAGATAGAGGTAGGTAAGTGTACAATTGGGTACTTGACTGACGAGTCAAATTAGCTACTTTTTATCAAATTTCAAAACAGTGCCATGTATATTTGTAAGAGATATAAAAGTGTGATGTCATAATTCACATTTAACATTTTCATACTTTTTACCCGACTACGGCGAAGCCAAAAGGAAGGGTAATGATTTTGGCAGTCTATCTATGTATGTATATATGTATGTGGGTATACATATTCCACCGTAGCGCCTAAACTACTGAACCGATTTTAATGAATGAGGTGTCAGTAGATTCGTAATAATGGCCCGGGTGACATAGGCTATATAAATTTTATCAAAATTTTATATGACAGAATTTAAACCTTAGATTCTAACCTCGAAAAAAATTCAACTGATATAATCATCACGTGTTTGGTATCAAAAGAAAGGTCTTGGCGAGCACATTACAAATATGTGTATAATTTTTGTTTTTATTCCAAATAAAATAAAATAATATTATATAAGTGAAAACGAAATGGAAAAGTAATTAATAAAAAATACAGTTTAAAATACTATACGTATATGTAGTCAGGTTATAGTTTTTAAACTTTATTCTTGTTATCATTACCATTTTAAAAGGTGGTCACTTCTGCTCTCTTACTGTTTGTTATCTTGATACCTACATAGTGAATTGAAATGTTATAATAATGTAGGAAATTGGTGTAATTGTGGCTACTTTATGTATCTTTATACTCTTATACTTATGTATACATATATCTTTGATAGCTTACGAGTATTTAATTTGAATGTAATCAAGTACCCAATTACTGTTCATTGTTAATATAAGTAGGTAGGTAAGCACTTACTATTTCAAAAGTCATATTTTCCTCCCTGGGTGCTGTTAAAGATTGTAACAACTTTATTTGTGTGTGAAGTTTAGCTCTGTGGCCAATTATGGGAACAAGCTCCTTTATGTCATTTTCAGAAAGCATTTGTAGCGTCTCTAAATCTATGGCTTGGTCTGGAAAAATATCAGTAGCTAGGTTAGACACATGCAAGCGAGCTTTAAGTAAGTAGCAAGTTTGGATCCTAAATGGATAGGTAGGTAAGTAAATAGCTGCCCCCATAACTGCACCCTAACCTTATAGGTAATAGTTTTGGCGCGTTGGCACCATGCTCGGCCGTGTCCGGCAGGTGGGTAGGTACCACAGAACAATAACATATTCCGTGGTAGGTACCTACCTACCTACCCCATGGCGTAGCTTGCGTATTATTTTGCTTTTGTTTGGCATGGCATTCATCTGTACTTTACCATATAACAATGAAAGGAAATGATTAGGGAAATACTTACCTTTGAAAGGTTCAATGTACATTTCAAGCCCCCATTGCCGCAGGTAATCTTCAAGAGGATCTGGGTTCTGCTCGGCCATGTTTCTCTTTCGCAAATTTACTAATAGTTTAACATACATAAAACACTCACAACACATTAATCCTTGTTAATTAAATAATGAAATATCTTTTGATGGCAAAAAACAAAACAAATAAATTAAAACGGAGATAGTGTGCCCCGGTAAGCGAAAGCGGCAAAATGAACAGGAATGAACTTGCACGTGTCGTGACGTCGTCGTCGATCGCACGCACGCCTCCTAGTTCGACATCACGTAAACAAAAAAGTTTGGTTACATAAAATCAAAACACGGCTATCACAAGATAACGTGTATGTCTAGCTTAAAATATTACTTTGCTGTTTATTACATGTGTTTTGTTGTATCGTAGTTTTGTTATAAGTAAATTCATAAATAGGCTATTTGTTTCAATCATATGTGTTAAAATAACCAACTTTATTCGCATAATAGTAGCAATATGTTTCTGTAGTGTTTAACAATAATAATTGTTTAATAGTAAAACGTGCATGTAGTATATGGATAGTCTAAGAAATAGCTTAAATTAAGTTAACTACTTTCGTAAGACGTTACCGTTCTGATTTGTCGTCTTCATTATGGTTATACATAACAAAAACTTAGATTTTAAATAACCGAACTGAAAATAACGAAACTAGTTTTGTGCCTTGTAAATAAAGCACTTTCATTATTTTAAATTAAGTTGGTTGACAATTAACAAAATTATGGTTAAAAAGGCAATAACCGAAATAGTTTTGCTATTTATTTTTTTCAGTGTAGTATTCACCACAATGGCCGAAATTGAGCAAAATTTAAAATTTGAGGAAATATACAAATTTGCTCGTTTGCAACTTTATTCTACTACTGTCACTGTTTCCATTTTATTTTTTATTAAAACTCGTCAAAAGCTACTATTGTAATCGCTTTACTACTGCTATTGTAGTAAAAAAGATAAAAATCATTGCCAATTGCAAATATTTGCCATTAGAGCCTTACGGGCACTTAGACGCGTCTTACATTCTTTAAATTAAATCATATTGTAACTTAATAATATTCCAGTTTTTTTTTTTACTTTTAATCTCTCTTTTTTTAATTTAGTAACAAACCTCAGTCTCTTCTCTACAATCCATAAATAACAGGTACCTTTAAAAATATGACAAGTTGGGGCAAATACTACCTGAATGTACCTGCCTATATCAATATTAATCAATTTGTAATACTGTTGTGTAGATGTCCAATCTAGTGCAGCAACTTCTTATCAGTTTTCTGACGAACTACTTCTAACTAAAATTAACAATTTCCTGGAAATTGTCCCATTCTTCCGGGTAAGTGCAAGAACACAACAATTTCCTGGAAATTATTACAATGTTGTGGTTTTCTCTAACGTAGAAGTTAATCAATAGTTGGAATTGTTATTACAAATGTCTGTACCTTACTACTCTTTCACCAGGTTCTCGGTTGCTAATCAGCAGAATGCATCACGTATGGCTGAGGTTGGCTTTGGTTCTAAAGACGATATAGGCGAAACTAAAAAAAATATTAACTGGATGTACTCACATTCAATGTAGCTCATCTGTAGACTTTATTGCAACTGAAACAAAACATAAAATTGTATAAAAAACCTATTCTTGACTCTGAAGCTTTATGTAACCTAAGGAATGAATTTTAAAAAGAACAAATACTTATTCTGAGATGAATTGTGAAGAAGTACGGAAAATGATGCTTTCATGGTTATTACTGTATATGACAACTTTTAAGAGTTTCATAAGGAAAAAAGAAAACAAGTCGCATGTTTGTTGATATACTTGTAATTAATATGAATAGAAATAGAAAATGAGACCACCCTATTTTTAAATAAACAATTGTCTCCGAAGCTAATTATTAATTTTAATTAAATTTGTTTCATAGCTTTTAATATTATGTTACATACAGAGTCACCTGCAAACTTCTTTTGTTTTACTTATCGTATTTTATGTATCGTACAATTCGGTTTCCAAAAAAATACAATTTCATGAATAATTCTTTGATAATGTCATTAGAAGGTTAGATGATGAACTAAATGTGCAATCTAACGATTTGAACTTAAACAAATTGTGTTGATTATACAACACGACTTTCTACTCGTAATGTCATACGTTCACAGCAGTCTATATTTCGCTTTATTATTTAATTTAGCGGTAAATTTAATACGGCAAAAATATATTTTGGCTTTCAGAAATAAACTCAAGTATTCATTAATATTAACTACATTATATTTCAGATCAAGTAGCTAGCGCATTACACCGGCTACTTGGTAATAGCTGTCCAAGTGCTTGTCGTTAGAAATATTATAGCGTACCATCCTTCATGATACATTTCCGGTAGTTATTCGTCTTTAACATGGTTCATATTTCCACAAATAAAACTTTCCGTTTCTTCGAAAAGGTAGGAACCGTAATTAGGATACAGATGCTAACGTGTCTTTCTGAAGTCCATGTAGGGTCTGATAGTAACGTTTGCGTAGTTCCTTGCTCTGCCATACATAATATGCGTTAAACGTTTAACGCTACCATGGAGGGGGAATAGAAAGAGACAGAGCTAGAGTGAATGCGTGGCACTCGAACACAAAAGTACAGGTTGAAGCTGCTAAATGTTTCACGATATTACCGGTAGATGGCGTTATAGTTAAAAATGTGCAATAGGTTAAAACTGCTAAATGTTTCACGGTATTACCGGTAGATGGCGCTTTAGTTAAAAATGTATAACATTTGTATTTTACATTTGACTTGTATGTAATACATTCCATAAACATAGCCGCTACTACTTGATAGACGTTTTTTAATTTTACTCCAATAACCCTTCTTATAAATTAAAATATTATTATTTAATATAATTAAAATTAAATATTATTAAGTTATTAATGTTAACTATTTATTTAATGATGCCAGAGAAGTACTACTTCTTACGCGCGTACATAAGTACACGCACCCATTTTTTATATATTAAGTATGACTCGCGCGATGCCTTCTCTGCTGTTTACACAGCAACTCCTTAGGAGCTTACAGGTGACCTCACTCTCACGCAGGAATACAACAACCCTCTAGGGAGTTATTATTTGGCTGCGGTTTTCTGTGTGGAGGAAGTACTTCCCCAGACGGGCTGCTTTGATGCGCCCTACCGCTCTTTAACCGGCCATGCGATCATTATCACAGCTTAGTTTTATAACGCTGTGTCAGTTTTTCTTTGCAATAGATAAATGGGTTATGCGATGACGTAAATTAACTATGTCCTTATGCTTTTCCACTTCAGCATGTAGTAAATATTTTCGATATTTTATTTATTTCGATTATGAAGTCTTGCCATTCAACAAACCCTGTTTCTCAAATTTTTGTGAGAAATCTTCTTCTTCCTAGCATTATCCCGTTTCCTAATCCATTAGAATTGGCGGGATCCGCTACCTATGCCTATGAAATTGGTGAAAATACTACTGTTTTTAACATAGAGTGACTGTCGGCAGGCCCTCCACAACAATCAAGGAAAACTAGACCTTTCTTAAGTCATATGACTTTTTGACATGGCATTCCTTGTACATGCGGGTTTCTTCACGGTGTTTTTCTTTACCGCCGAGGAGATTACGTATATGTATATAGATCTGAAAACACGAATTTAGTTGTACTTACCGCCGCCAGGATTAGAATCAGGGACCGCCGGTTAACAGGCTGGTTCTTTATCTACTGGGCTCCCCACGTTTTCGTGAGATATACAACCTTGTTACTGAACGAGGATGATGTATATGTTGTGCAGTTATTAGTGCTCTGTCATGTGTAGTCCACTTAAGTATGCCAAAAGAATATTAGGACTGGCATGTCTCTAATCATTGTAAGCACGAACCTTATCGCGCCCCAACTACACACATCAAAAGTGTCTAGGGATCAACATATATTTTTGCAATAACTTTTCTTCTGATTGATATTAATTAAAATTTTCTTTAAGGATTCATCAAATAAAGTGTTTTCGTTTGTCTACAGTAACGATAAACCAAGTCATCTTTGCATTAATAAAGAAATTTGCCATTTTCATAATAAAGGGATTTTTGACATTTGAACCACTAACATTAAAGTTCGAAAAAAAGACTGAAATAACAGTTTTCTTTAAAATTTTATTGGGTAACTTAAACAATTAATAATCCGTGTTTCTACCGCGAACACTAACAACACAAGAACATCGGTTTGGCATACTCAAAATGAGTTCATCCAAATCACGCTGTGGAATGGCCGCCCATGTTCGTTGCAACAACAAAAAAAGGTCTTCTTGCGACTGGATACCCTCCATATTCGGCAGAGCTCTTCTCTGTAGCATATCCCATGCATGGACACGGAGACAAGACCGATACATTCAAATCACAACTCGAAGAGCTCCAACAATAACCGCCATGATGTTAGCCGTGACGCTTCATCACTCTTCAGGGAACTTAATTAGCGACCAAACAGTCAGAAACCGCTTGCATGAAGTGAACCTTCATTCCCGAAGACCGCTAAGGGTACCACCTATAGCAATGCACAATCGTAGGATTCGATATCAATGGGCTCTTGAACACAGAAATTGGGCAGAAGAACAATGGCGTTTCGTGTGCTTTTCTGATGAGTCTCGTTTTGGTATGAGACCGGATACAAGACGTATACGACACTGGAGAACCCCTGGACGCTAACAGCGATTAAAATCCTGCCAGGACGTCCATCCTTATAGTGGTGGAACCATCATGGTATGGGCGGGTATTTGGATCGGCGGAAGAACTGAGTTGATTTGGATCAGAGGCAACCTCAACGCTCAAATTTATGCTGAGACGATTGTATCAGACGTCATCGTTCCTCTACAAGTGCAAATCGGTCCCTTATTTCAGTTAATGCATGATAATGCACGACCGCACACCGCAAGAGTTGTAAGACAGACTCTCGCCGCAGCTAACATCAATGTCATGCCCTGGCCTGCTCAGTCGCCAGACTTGAACCCGATTGAGCATGCATGGGATATGCTACAGAGAAGAGCTCTGCCGAATATGGAGGGTATCCAGTCGCAAGAAGACCTTTTTTTGTTGTTGCAACGAACATGGGCGGCCATTCCACAGCGTGATTTGGATGAACTCATTTTGAGTATGCCAAACCGATGTTCTTGTGTTGTTAGTGTTCGCGGTAGAAACACGGATTATTAATTGTTTAAGTTACCCAATAAAATTTTAAAGAAAACTGTTATTTCAGTCTTTTTTTCGAACTTTAATGTTAGTGGTTCAAATGTCAAAAATCCCTTTATTATGAAAATGGCAAATTTCTTTATTAATGCAAAGGTGACTTGGTTTATCGTTACTGTAGACAAACGAAAACACTTTATTTGATGAATCCTTAAAGAAAATTTTAATTAATATCAATCAGGAGAAAAGTTATTGCAAAAATATATGTTGATCCCTAGACACTTTTGATGTGTGTATTTATAGCTTTTATCAGGCGGCCAAAGAAGCATTCTTTGACAGATATTTTCATATCAGTCTTAACAATTCCCAGAAAATAATTTCCGAAAGGGATTATTGGGGTACCTTATCAGATGCCACTATTGCTTTCATTCATCATTCATATAAAAAAAACGGAAAGATCTGTTATTTATACGCAACACGTGCTGTCTTATCTATAACTAAATGATCTTTCATTTGTCTATATCGAATTCAATCTTAGTAGAACTACATAATTTTAATACTTTGTATTTAGTGTGAAGATATAACTTCACACCAAGTACAAAAAAAAATACTTAAGTTATCTGTCATATTCAGTAAATTCATTAAATGTATTTTGTCCTATCCAATAACTTGAAGTCATCCATTTATAGGAGATGCGGTATAATCTGACCTTCCCTTCACTACTTGTAGGCCAGTATTGAATCTGTATCCAAGTGACTATGTCGGATACAACACGCATATTATCATCAACACTGCTATATGAATATTAATAAATATAATGTCATTATGTTCCTACTACCCATAAGAGTGGCGTAGGGTAAATTGAGTTAAATTAAATATGGCGTCTGGCAGAGGCCGTAATGCCCTTTGCTTTTTGTAAATGACTTCAAAATGAAGGAGGTTCTTAATTCAACTCGTATGTTTTAGTTGTTGTTGTATTAAGCAATAATATATTCGCCTATGTGAACTATAATTTTTAATACACTTTTTTACTAGACGGTCCTAGCGTACAATGCGTTCAATGTACATTAGGTTCACTGTAGTCCCAGCTGTCAGTTTTAAGCGATTACCAAATATATAATTTTTGTTAAGGCCTTATTCGACTTAATTGAAGAAGATTGAATTGATGGTCTCCATAATTACATATACATCTACTTTTTCCAAGCGTTATCCTATTTCCTTATCTATTAGGATGGGGGGGGGGGGGGGTCCTTTACTTAAGCCTAAGGCTCAATTTACTTAATTATATTAAGTATCACACGCGCGATGACTCCTCTGCTGCTTATACAGCAACTCCTTGGTAGCTTACTGGTGACGTCACTCACACGCAGGAACACAACAAACCTCTAAGGCGTTGTTATTTGACTGCGGTTTTCTGTGAGGTGGAGGTAATTCCCCAGACGGGCTGCTTTGATGCGTCCTACCTCTCTTAAAACATCCAGCCCAAGACAAACAGACATGTTCATGCACACAAATGTTTGCCTTGCGTGGGAATCGAATCGAAGCGTTAGTGTCAAAGTCGCGTCATTCACGACTGAGCCACCGAGCTCGTCAAACGTGAATTTGGTGGTACATTCCACCAGAATTCGAACTGGGGATCAGACGGTCAATAGGTCGTTTCTTTATCCACTGAGCTATCACTGCTCTTTATAATAATTATATTTTAAATTATATAAAATGCAAATTTTAGTAGGTAATATTGAAAATTGGTAAATTTATTGTAGGTTTCTTTTGTTTCGGGTCGGCAACCCATGAATTACAACCTTGGTGTTGTAAGTGTTCATAGGCTACGGTAACTGCTTACCATCAGTCAGGCCGTATGCTTGTTTGCTATCTAAGTGGTATAAAAATGTAACCATCGAGATGTTCGTGATCGAGAGTTGTTATGTCTATTTTAGTGGTATATTTTTTTAGAAAAAAAAAAATATTACCACAACGCTGCAGATTTATCAAAGTGAAAAGAAATGGTTTTAATTCGTCACTATTATAAAGCGCCCCGATATCTCAGTTGCTTGAGCATTCGACTGTGAGGATATGAGTTTATTTCCTACAGAAGCGGTAGAAGTAATTTTTGTTTTAAGTATCCTTATGACGAGCTCGGTGGCACGGTGGTTAGTCACGGGACTTTGATACCAACGCTCATGGACTCGATTCTCAAACAGGACAAATATTTTGCTATGCATGGACATGTCTAATTGATTTGTCATTTTTTAAGAAAAGGTATTTTTAAGAAAAGTCGGGCGTATCACAGCAGCCATCTGGGGAAGTACCTCCACCTCGACCGCAGCCAAATAACAAATCTCTAGAGGGTTGTTGTATTCCTGAGTGTGAGCGAGGACACCATAGGCTGCGGTAACCGCTTTACATCAGCTGGGCCGTATGCTTGTATGCCTCCCAACCCCTGTTTTTTATACAACATAACAACCGTTTCTGTTATCAATAAAATCCTTGTTAGATAAATTAATTGAATGGATACTTGCTCTATTAGCATTACGTATTAGATGGAAATTATTAAGCATATTTACTTATACAGATTATCACAGTAAGCAGGCGATGTTAAGCCGTCGAAGACAAACAGACTAAAATAATGAATGTCTCGCTTAGAGCGACAGATTGGGGGACCACAGCAAATGGAAAACCCCATTTGCTGTGGTCCCCCAATTCCAGAACACGCCACTAACCATTGCCAAGAGTATTAGGATTCTCGGCGTCTAGATCTCCAGCGAAGTTCAGTACCGAAGCCACTTGGAAGAAAAGGTCAAGCTGGCGTCAAAGAAACTTGGTGTGCTCAACAGAGCCAAACAGTACTTCAGCGCGGGACAAAGGCTTATATTATAAAAGTACCAAGTCAGACCGCATATGGAGTACTGTAGTCAGCTCTGTGCGGGGGCACCTGGTTACCAACTAGGACCTTGTGACTCGGTGCATATCGATGTCGAGTCGATGATCCTAAACTCACACACGTTATTGAGACCTTGAGTCTAAGGAGAGATTTCGCCTCCTCGGGTTGTGTTCTGAGAAATTTTTCGATATCATGCCAACAGCCTCGTTTTACAATCGCAATGTTCGCCGACGGCTGGGAGTTCACCCTCATACACTAGAACCGTAATGGTCGCGTACTGTGCGGTTCATGAGAAGCTTTCTATCGAGAACTATTAAGTTGTGGAATGACCTCCATGCCGAGGTTTTCCCAAGGGACTACAGTATGGGGTCCTTCTAGAAATGCGTGAAGAGGTTCTTACAGGGTCGGCAACGCAAGAGCGACACCCCTGGTGTTGCAAATGTCCATAGGCTACGGTAACTGCTTACCATCAGGCAGGCCGTATGCTTGTTTGCCACCTTGGTGGTGTAAAAAAAGTGGTTCAAACGCTTGAATCAAATCAATCACACCTACCCCCTACTTTATACTCGAACTCATTGTGTTCGCACACAAACCTACAGCATTGTTATCATTGCAACAACCTCACAACTGTCCAAACCTACCTGACAATTTATGGCACGAGCAAGCGGCACAATGTTTAGGTTTCAGAAAGGAACGCTGTTGTTGTGTCAATGTAATGTTCCCATAAACTAACCGGTGGCAGATTCACACAAAGTAATTTTGGGGCAAATTGCCTGTAAATTTGACTTCCGCAAAATGTAGCCTGAATCTATTAATATATATGTCAACCAGATTATTACTGACGCCAGAAAATCATTAGACAGCGATTTTTATTGTGTGCCGCTTTGATATTCTTTACAAATAAGTTTTTGATTTATACATCGTAGGAAAGAATACAATACGCTTCTGTAACCACTTCATGAAGAAAAAAAAGGTGCGGTGTGGCAAAGCGCCAGCGATACTCCTCGTAGTGTCGTGTGTTTACGATTTTTTTCTCTTTAACTTGTTTATACTCGCTCGCAGAAATACCCCCCAGGGAGCTGCTGTCAGATGCTAGATCAGATTGACTCTCATATTCTTCTACTGCTGGATATGCGCGTCTTGTTTAGAGAGCTATTCACCCCGATCTTGAGCCACCTGCATCCGGCGTCTACCTATATATATTTTCAGGTCGTCGCTTCAACTAGTGATATACATATATATATATGTATATATATATATAATAAGGATTGTACCAGTACGGTGAAGCTATTGGAGAACCTTTTTATCACCAGCAGTTGTTGGTTTTACGAGCAATGTGGCTGGTCCAGCGCAACTTCAGCTTGCTTATCCTTTGTTATTCTTATCTTCTTCTCAGGTAGGTAGGTCAGGTATATTACATTTTTGTAGGTACTCTCTCTCTCTCTCAATTAAACCCACCCGTGAAAGAAAAAAAAAACAATATGTTTAGTCACAAATTTCAAACTACAACACGCTCTCCATATTTATTTTTAAATTAACTAAATAAATTACAGTGTATTGTTATTCTGTACGTTGTTTCGTTTACGAACGGTAGACACTCTTGACATACTGACAGACAGACAGCAAAATGTCTTTGAGAGGGTTGCCGTTTTGTACCTCGGGCCTTAAACATACACATGCCTGTTATCTGACACATATAAACGAGTACCTATCATAAGAGAATTGGTTTACGTAAAAGACTGTAATTTCAGCTTCATTTGATTTCCTTTCCGATCATTATCATGCTATAAAACAACCTAACGAACTTCATTGTTCGGTTAATGACGCAACGCGATTTAAATATCCTTAATTGTGTTGAATTAAGGCTGAATCAAAAAACTGTTGTAATATCTCGAATGGAGACTACAAGGCCCTGTTAGAATGGAACTCTTTTTTAAACCGTGTTAGGTGGGAAATGAGCATACATTCCAATTGATGTAAAACGGTTTATGTACATAAAAATATCTGGTATTTAAACCATAACCAATATATGGTAGCTACGGAGAGTCACAGCCCTGTTACTTCGAGTCTAAAAATATACCCGCCCAAAGGCCAATTCTAATGACAAAGGCCAGATTTGGAAAATCATGTAGGTATGTTGTGAGTCAAGTATTATCCGAAATAAACATTGTGAGGGTGAATTGCGCTCGGATCTGTGTCAAGCGACTTTGGGAACTCTCAAGCGCGCTCGGGCTCGCCAATTACCGGGGGAAACAACGCCGTCTGAGTATTGCCATCAAATGGAAAACTTTTTGCTAAAAATAAGAAGCAAACCATTTTTGTAGCGGTACTTAAAAGCTGAGGTTTCGCAATCATTGCTAAAGATGAAAGTTTGAAGTGTACAAGTTGTTTAATGTATTCTTTGAGTTGTGTGAACTGTATCGATAAATATCACGTGCTTTTTTCGACAATTATAATGCCATTATGATTTTTAGAAGAGCGAAGATCTTTTTTCTTTTTGTTTTTTCCGTAGTATAAAAGAGAAGAAGAAATGTTGAGTTGTTTTTAAAACATGCGCTTTAGCTGTAGTATTAAGATTAGTACATAATTTAAACGGGCATATTTGATATGAAAGTCAAAATTGCAGTGACTGTTAATTTACTCCTATTTTTTTTCGTTGCGAGGCATACAAGCATACGGCTCACTTGATATAAAGCAGTTACCGTAGCCTATTAACGCATGTAATATATATTAGTATCACTAGCGCGATGCCTCCTCTGTTGCTAACAGCAACTCCTTTGGAGCTTACTGCTGACCTCACTCACACGCAGGAACACAACAACTCTCTAGTGGTTTTCTGTGAGGTGGAGGTACTTCCCCAGACGGGCTGCTTTGATGCGCCTTACCTCGCTTTTTAAGATATCCAGACAAAGACAAACAAACATGCACACAAATGTTTGTCTTGTGTAGGAATCGAATCCATGGTCATTGCAGTCAAAGTCGCGTCATTCACAACTGAGCCATCGAGCTCGTCGAACTATGATTTCATTCGAGAATAATTCGTCAAAATAAACCTTATTTCAAGAGTGAAATAAACATTTCATAACGTAGTATCTGAGTGTAGAAATATGGATTAACAATAAGTGTATTTTTAATAATGAGGTCTGTAGAAAATTCAACAACTTTGTATAAATTATTCCGGAATATATTGAAATATTCCATCTCGTTATGCATGTTTAATATAAAGAAAATAATGATATTTACGCGTTTCAGTAGACTTTTGGAATGAAAATTAATAATGGCTGCCGTAATATCAATTTCAAAGGACGCGAGGATTATCAGTATACGGCAGGCATTTTCGTTTTAATTATATTTTGTATAACAAAGAAACAAATGAAATACTTTAATAGTTCTTTGAAAAGACGAAAGCGAGACCAATCACATTAAATTATCGCCGTATTTTAATGTACCTGCAACAGAAATTAAAGGGAGGCAGTAAAACGTACGTAACGTACATTGATTAATCTGTTAGAATCAAACATTACGAACTTATTTCAGTTTGATTTATGCACTTACAGCTTAAGTTATTGTAGCATTAGTAACGTGAAGTGATACGCAGAGTTTAATTCGAAAATCGACTTTAATAAAGTCGCAAATTAATTAATGTATGTAATACCAAATTAACCATAGGTATATTGGATCCATCCAAGGGAGCGCTAGATGGTATTCAAAGAAAAAAATCGACATATTCACCATAGGCAACTGTAAAAAATCAACCCACTCACTTCTCACAAAGTTCTCTGAGCAAAAGAAATGATCTCCAAGATTTCCGGAAGACTATCAAACTGATATTACTACAAGACTGCAAATATTTAAAATAGAGGTTATGTAGCTATCTTTTATCTAAAATGGGAATTGGAAAATCTCCATCTCGAGAAAATCTCTATGTACATTTGGCTAGCGTGTTTTTACATGCTCGCCTTTGAACGTTCGCGTTTATTTACAATTTTTCAGTTATTTAAGATAGACTGAGTAAGAAGTTTTCTTTGAGAATATATACTTTTTGGGTTCTACTCGTTCGTGTTTGTTAGGTGTATTTTTTATATATTTATATTTAAAATTACTTGGTTTTGATGTACCTAAAATGTTCTTAAAATTTACGAACGAATATCAGTAGACAAAGTACCGGAAGGAGAATCAGTAGTACCGTAAATAAAACATGAAGAACATGAGAAGTAAGTTAAATATGGGTTTTTTTAGCTTATTATGTCAGTTTATTAATAAGTATTAATAAATCCTGTAGTTCAATCTGGGCATTTTCACTTCTTTCTACACAGCATAGCATGACTCATAGTGTAGGAATTCTTACGTTTGTGTATAGATTTTGAACAATATTAATATGTAAAAATGTCGCATTTAGCAAATATTATCATTATTAATATTCACCTTAGCTCGTGCAAAAGCCAGTAGAAAATATAAAATACAGATATCTTCAGAAACAGAATGCTGTGACTTAAGCACTGGTAGGTAGGTACTCCATGTCCGATACCAATAGACCAAGATTGTTTAGGAAACGACGCAAGCTTTCACAGTAAGTCAGAATGGCACATCTTATTGCACAATCTGCCCCAAGTTGTACAGCATAAATAAGTTCGTTTATGAACGATTTCGTTGTGAAAAAATATCTATTCCTTAGAACTGTCACTTCATTGTCCTGTAATATATTATTTTGTTAACTACTATTACATTTATTTCACTTTTCACTTTAAGCATAAGACCAAATCATGTAACCGAAGTAAAGGGGGGAGTTTTACGGATGGTGTTAGGTGGATACTGTGCCAATTGCTCAGACGAATAGATGAATCATAACAATTTATTTTCTTTTTTGTCCCAGAATCCAAAAAGAATACTACGAAAACAAATAAGTATTAAGTCGTTTTTCTGATTATCTCACTCTCTGCGATCTTCGATAGATGACAAGCTTGAAGCTGAACTATCACGAACATCATAGTAAGCTAATGGGTGTGAATAACAAAGCATGCGTAATTCAGCATTGCGTAGTCAATTAATGTGTAATAAATGGGTGCATGTCAACGTAGGCTAGGAATTATTCTACCAGAGTCGAGTACTAATTGTAATGTATGACAGCGGATCGCTCGTATGTCCAGGGTGTAGATTACAGACATCCTATGGTATGCCTTGGGGGCGTGGGGCGTAATATCTACACGCGGTCATAGCAGCCTTGTATTGTAGTGAAGCGGGCGAGCATTTTATTTAGTCCCTATGCAGGACTCATGCCTGTTATTACGGCCACGTCGGGTATGTTATTTTCTTATATACTAGTTGACCCGGCAAACGTTGTTCTGCCATATTATATTTTTTTTACGAAATATACTTTACGCCCTATTCTCATACCTACCAAATATATACAAAAAAAATCATGAAAATCGGTCGAGCCGTTTCGGAATATTGCGACCACACCTTGACGAGTTTTTCATATTTAACATTTTACGAACAACGAGAGAGATGGTGATAGAGAGCTCAATAGCGTCGTTGCGCGTGTAATTCTAAACGAACACGCAGGTTAAGGAATGTCGCCTGCGGCCCGTCTATGGATGGGTTTTTCTATCTTGAGTTTCTCCGTGCTCGGAGGGCACGTTAAGCCATCGGCCCCGGCTGTTGCGGATAGATGACAGTAGTTAAGCTAAGTCAGTGGCCCTCGGGCGGGCCGCCTTGAAGGCACTGGCCTCCTGGCCAATCTGCATTTGAGCAGCGTGGTGGAGTATGCTCTAAACCCCTTCTGTTGTAGGGAGACCCGTATCCCTACAGTGGGATGAGTAAGGGTTGCTGTGGTGATGTTGTGGTGGCTGGCACTAGGTGTCGTCTGCATACTTGCTGCGATTTTGCTGATAACTTGGTACATGGTACCAACCATAAATTTCTATCTATACGAGTATGATCAATCTAAATAAGGGTTCCTATTAAGATTTTTTATACCACTAAGGTGGCAAACAAGCATACGTCCTGCCTGATGGTAAAAAGTCATTGAAGCCTACGGACATTTGCAAGATCAAGGGTGTCACTCATGCGTTGCCGACCCTCTAAAAACCTCTTCACGCCTTACTTGAAGAACCCCATGCAGTAGTCCCTTGCGAAAACCTCGGCTGGGAGTTTTCATTCCACGACTTGAAAGTTCTTTTCTTTATATACTTAGTCTGGCCATAAATACTGTTACAATTAAAAATAAACAAAATATTACATTTGAATTTGGAATCTGTCATTTTTATATGATTGTTCATTGAGTTTTCTCATTTTGGCGCCAATACGTTGTATAATATTTTGCGATATTAAAATGGAGTGGGGTGATAAGGAGAACCGAATCGCATTCGCTCGTGATTTCATTACACAAAGTAGGTATGGAGCCAAATGCAATTTTGAAAACTCTCTATACGCTTGGTATTAGTAAATTGTTTGTGTACCGGTCTATTAATAGGTACAATGAGACTTCCTCTATTTGTGACAGAAAAAGATCTGGCCGTCCATGTAGTGTTCGTACGAAAAAGGTGCTCAAAGCAGTAAGGGAAAGAATTCGAAGAAATCCTGTCGGAAAGCAAAAGATTTTATCTCGGGAGATGAAGATAGCACCTAGAACCATGTCGCGTATTTTAAAAGATGACTTAGGACCTGCAGCCTATAAGAGACGTATTCGTCATTTCTTAACTGATAATTTAAAAAAGAATAGGGTGGTAAAATCGAAACAACTACTGAAGCGGTACGCAAAGGGCAGTCACAGAAAAATTTTGTTTACGGATGAGATTTTTTTTATAATTGAGCAACATTTTAACAAGAAAAATGACCACATTTATGCTTAAAGCTCTAAGGAAGCTTTCCAATTAGTCGACAGAGTACAACGTGGGCACTATCCGACTTCAGTGATGGTTAGGTGGGGTATTAGCTGTGAAGGAGTGACTGAGCCATAATTTTGTGAAAAAGTAATCAAAACATCGGCACAAGTCTATCAAGATACCATTCTTGAGAAGGTAATGAAGCCCCGTAACAACACCATGTTCAATAACCAAGAATGGTCCTTCCAGCAAGACACGGCGCCGGGTCATAAAGCTCGGTCTACGCAGTCTTGGTTGGAAACGAACGTTTCGGATTTCATCAGAGCTGAAGACTGGCCGTCATCTAGTCCCGATCTTAATCCGCTGGATTATGATTTATGGTCAGTTTTATAGAGTACGGCTTGCTCTAAACGCCATGATAATTTGGAGTCCCTAAAATAATCCGCACGATTGGCAGTGAAGAATTTTCCTATGGAAAGAGTGCGTGCTTCTATTGATAACTGGCCTCAACGTTTAAAGGACTATATGGCAGCCAATGGAGACCACTTCGAGTAAGCTTTTTATATTTAAAATTGTTTTAAATTTATGTATTAAATTAACACACTGTAAAAGTAATAAATGTTATTTGCAATAGAATTTTTTTTTTCTTTGTTTCAGTCTTTATGGCAAGACTAGGTATACAACGTCGGAAGGAATACAAGCATACGGTCCACCTGATGTAAAGCGGTTACCATAGCCTATGAACGCTTGTAATACTCGTGCGATGCCTCCTTTGCTGCTAACACAGCAACTCCTTAGTTAGGAGATTACTAGTGACCTCACTCACATGCAGGAACACAACAACCCACTATGGAGTTGTTATTTGGCTGCGGTTTTTTGTGAGGTAGAGATGCTTCCCCAGACGGGCAGTTTTGATGCGCCCTACCTCTCTTAAAACATCCACACCAAGACAAACATACATATTCAAATTCAGGAATTGCCCACTTATTCGACCTCGACTCATAATGCACATATAAAAAATTATTTAAATATGCTAAAGTCTTTAAAATATACTCTAATATGCATGGATATAAAGCCCATCGATAAACCCAGTTTACATTCATTTCCCCGTCGACTACATTTATATTCCCGAACAGGCATATCAATTTACATATACTATCTTTATAACTTCATATGTGTGTAAATTTTTTAAAGAAATAGTTTTACTAAAAAACGGTATGAATACATAGCACCAATTCAGCCACTGAAGATCATTCGTCATATTTTCAGTAAAGTTTCGGTTTCTCTTAACAGTTTAAACAGTTTTGAAGAGTAACTTATTGGAATTTTCTGAACTTGACACCATTTGGAACTATCATTTGCAGTTTAGTTTTCTAAAGTTGCCGCCTGCAATTTATAGTGTGTCTAAGAATTAATTTTATGTTTTTGACTGTGAAATGTACTTATAGCATTCAATAGTGGTAACTGAATATGAATTCATTTTTCATTTGAATAAATATATAATTGATCATTTTACATCAGGTATGCTTGTATATCTCCCGTTGCACAAAAAAAAAATCTTATGATTTCACCATAAGTTTAAAATATTTTAAAATAAATATCTAAAAAATTTTCTTATTCAAAACGAAATATATTTTAATTATAGTAATATCTATTCTAATTCAATAATATTATCTTTCTGTATTAATACTATAATGTTTTAAGTCTACTCGTGACATTGTATGCGAACTTGACTCCATGATAATCAGAAATACTAAAATTTTTTGGTTAATAGATTCAGGCGTTACTTTGCGAAAGTCAAATCTATATGCAATTTGATCTAACCTGCTTTGCGTGCTTCCGCCACCAATTAGTTCATGCGGCCTAGCGCCGGCCGGCACCCACACACTACTGTTAGTACTTGGTACATGCCGACGCTGCCATGGCTGCTCCGGTAGTCTCTGCCTCGGCTGCTGCGGTCGTCCGTCATCTGGAACAGAATCCGCATGCCCCCTCCACCACCGTCGCTGCCACGACTGGCCTGGTCGTCGCTGCGACACGTGTTTCGCCTCTCCACGAGGCATCATCAGGCGTTGTAGACGTTAATCGTAAGAATAACATGATGTTATTCTTACGATCGTAAGAATAACATGATGTTATTCTTACGATCGTAAGAGGCAGCGTCGGCATGTACCAAGTACTAACAGTAGTGGGTGGGTGCCGGCCGGCGCTAGGCCGCATGAACTAATTGGTGGCGGAAGCACGCAAAGCAGGTTAGATCAAATTGCATAAAATTTTTTGTTTATTTATTATTATACCCTAAGAAACGTTTAGATAAACCGTACGTTTTGATGATGATGATACATCTATTAATTGAGATTTTGCGGTAAAATCGTGTATCTCCACGTTACGAACGTTTTTATGTAACAAAATACCCGTCAGATTAGAAATACTAATAATAAAGTCGCTTAAAAGTAATCACACCAGTATTTATTCTTTATATATACCTAATAATCTTCTAGAATACTTAAGTTTAAATTTGTAAGGCATGGTGCCTTACAAATTAGAGTAGGTTAGAATGGTAATCAGTGAGTCAGGTAGTATTAAAAATTGTACATTTAAAGTCATAATAATTCAAAAACTATGAAATACTTCATCATGAAATTTGTATTTAAAATCCCGAGCGCATGCATAACTAAGATACATTCTAGTTATCACAAGAAATGTATCTAAGATCGATGCCACGGAATCGCGTAGATTATTAAAAAACAATATTTTTCTTCACTATTAATAAAACCTCCAAGTGTTCCGAATAAGTGCACTTACATCATACTGTTGTCCTTTAATGTCAAAGAAATAGAGTTCACTCTAGTGATATAAATTGCTCAACTTCTCACAATGGATGTATTTTAAGACTATTTGACGAGCTTTTAGAGATAACTGCCTTGAAATGTTTCCTTTGTAGCTTTGTATTATTATCCATTGTTTCCGTACTAGCTGTGAATAAGACTGACACCGTTATTTTTGTTTCGAATAAAGACGATCTTCTTTTGTTTCACGATACTAGTGTTTGGATGGTTGTGATAGCGTTTGTATCGTTGAACACGAAACAAGTGGCACTTATTATTTATTTTGTAAGCCAGCACTTAATTGAATAAACCCTTAAGTGGCGTGTAGAATGTGCTCGAAATTCCGAAGACCCAATTATATTTCACTAATGTAATCCAGTGATCACTTTACGGCCTTTTTAGTCAGACTTTAGACATCTGTGATATGGTTATTTAAATCGACCTTAACTTGACGAACCTGCATTATTCTATTACAGAATTCATGATCGCCCCGCGACTTCACCTGAACAGTTTATATGTAATAAATAAAATATGATTCTTTTTATCGTAATTACATTTGTTATACACACGCAATTTTAGTTAAACATTGACTTCAGCTCCGTGTATATTTCAATTTGGTAAAAAGTTAAATTTTGCGAAAATGCGAGGCAAAATTTCACTCGACAAAGGATTCGCCGGGCGTAATTCCGCTCTGTTGATTGTCAAAGCTTGCGCAATTCGAAATGGGCATATGTTCATCTTTCTGTTACATGTTGATAATAAATCAATATAAATATCTATTTCCTACTTTTAATAGTCCGCATGTATTTGAATGGAATAGATTTTACTTAATTCCGTAGTCAAAACAATCTTCCACTAGAAATTTCAACGTCTTACATTTTGGATATTTTATATGAGAAGTAAACTACTCGTAGAAATACAATTTGGTCAGTAAATTATATATGAATTACACGTGGCAATCAAATAAATAATAATTGCTAAATTTTGAGAAATATGACATATTTTTGTTGTTGTATGAATTATCTATTAAAAGATAACAGTTATGCTATTATTAAAAACTCGTATAATAAAGCTTGCTAATAGTATTGCATAATTCTTAACTAAGTAAATTTAAGTGAATTTACATTTATAACCAATTTATTTTAATTGCAATTTGATATAACTTGTATAGATGACAAGTTTTGTGAAGTACCTACTTCCGCCAATGTACCATTACCGCATTGGTGGCGGAAGCTCTCATTCAAGTTAGATCAAATTGTATGTAAATTTGACTTTCGCAAAATAACGTCTGAATCTATTAACTATTTATGTCATTGATTTTCTAAATTCTTTGCAAAAATGTTTTAAATCGAATTCATTCATTTTTTCATTCAGTGAATATGCCACGAGGATCACTGATCAGACAGCATCGTTCATATAAAATTCCACGCAAATGCTTTTGTGCCAACGTCTCATGGTACTGGTATAAAGTGATTCCCTCACAAAAATATTTTGCAGAGAAGGAGCACTTTTAAAAATATAAAATTCATCTTCCCTGAGATCTTTCTCGTTAATTTCATTTTCTTTTGCACAGACGACGAATTTCAATGCATGAACATAGACAAATGACAAAGAATTCCCCGCAATTTCTATGAAATAAATACGATTTCATGTTTAAAAATGTGACAATCGGAATTCGAACAGTTACGAGTGATTCGAAACAGTAAGCGCTTAACTTTCAATAACGCCATTGGTATGGGTAGCTGAGACTGTAGATTCATTTTTAAAATAATTACATTGGATAGTTATAGATATAGTTACAGCGATCTTCATAATCCTGGTATACGTGTAAGGTAAACGGCTAAGCCAATTTCAGTATCACCTGTTTGTTGTATGGCTAATATTTTTTTTTGGGTAGCAAGTAATTTTTTTATACTACTACGGTGGGAAACAAGTGAACTGCTTGCCTGATTGTAACCAGTTACCGTAGCCTTTGAATATTTACAACACCAGTCTGTCACTCTTGCGTTACTGACCCTGTCAAAACCTCTTCACGCCTTTTTTGAACAACCCGATGCTGTAGTCCCTTGGGAAAACAGTTTTTCACAACATAGCAGTTCTCGATAGAAAACTTCTCCGGAATCGCGCAGTCTGTTACCAACATGGTTTCAGCGTATGAGGATGAACTCCTAGCCATCGGCAAGCTGTGCAATTGTAAAATGAGGTTGTTGGCATCGTCTCGAACTATTCAGAACACATTCCATTGTACAATCGGTAGAACACGTAAAGGGACAATTTTTATTTCAGGTTGCCGGAGACAGCTCGTTCCCAAGTCATCAAGTAAAAGTATGATATTTGGTTATCGCGAAATAGTTAAATTTTAAAAAATAGTAAATCCTATTGAGATGGCTTTCTAATCAATAAAAAAATGTCAATTTAGGTCTATATTGCGACCTGCTTAAATACTTGTGTACGTGTAGTATCAACTGCCGGAGGTCGGTTTACATTTTCATAGGCTACTTTGAATTAAAATGAATACCTAACAATTACAAAAATGGTATTGAATTATAAAACTGTTGTCAATTTATAGAATTATATAGTATCTTTAATCGTCAATATTGTCGTGTATTCAACTGCTATTAACGTTCGTAGAAAATACGCCCGCGCTACGGCGTGTGCAATAATTATAATTACTCTAATAGGGATCGATAACGAATAAACAAAAACGACGAAAAACGTGCATATCTGACCGTGGGGACTACATGTTCATTTCTCGTTGTATTCGTTCGTTCGTTATTTGGATTTATGTTTCATATGGAACATAATCCAACTAACGAACCCTGAAAAAAGTTAGCAAAGAGATGCCGATTCATTTACTATCCTAAATAGTTATCAATTCAACTTCAGCAACAAATACAATACCAACTTTTCTCTAACTAAAGCTCTTGTAACAAAAATAGATTACAAGTAAAGATAATCTGGAGATCCGAGCTTCGTTGGTGAGATGGGGTAAAAATTTCCGAGATTTCGTCGACTTTAACACTCCGTTTGTTCTGCGGCGGGATTAAGGGCAGTCTGCGCTTATTGCTCAGAATTAGGCTACCCGTGGGAGTAGTTACAAGGGTTCTGTTTCGTATTGTGGGGATATATTTTCTTAAAACAAAGTTACTAGAAATACTAGCCTAAACTCCATGTATCTATCTATAACTTCACGCCAAATCCCTTGCGGGGTAGGCAGAGAGAACCGATCGCCACGTGACTCGATCCTTACATATCTCACTCGCTTCTTTAACATTCATTGCTCTTCTCATGACGCACGCCGGTTTCTAGGGCTCCTGACATCACCTTCTGATAGAACATGACCAATTTGGTCATGGTAGGTAAGTCTTGGCCTTCCCCGGCTCCTACATCCTTCCACTTTTGCATTGTATATCTGCTTCGTCATTCTTTCATCTTGCATTCTTTCTACATGCCCGAACCATCGGAGCATGCCTCGAAAAACTCCATGTATGATAGGAATTAAATTAATAAATATGTAAGTTAGCTTAAGATAGTGCCGGCAATAAATCATTTTTAGCCATGAAATACTACTAACTGACCACAATGATCTGAGGACAAATTACTAATTATTGAATTATTTATATGTTCACAAGTACAATAAATATTATGTAGACAAGTCGCGGACATGGCTGTTATACGCTAGGAAAAAAAATATAAATCAAATTATTTAAATAAATTAAAAAATCTACACTTATTTGGTTTCTTACTAATATATCAACATTGAAATCACCGCTATCTATTCTCATAAAAACTTTTCTTACAATATTCTTGTTCAAATTTTATATAATCACCACTAACGAGATCCATGTTCCTCAATAATTATATAATTGTCTAATTAAGTGCATAATACCACCATAGTGCATTCAATATAGAGCCTAATAATATACATATTTTCTTTGGCTTTGTGGTAATTTTTTAAAATAATCATTGTCTTAGCTCTTATTGAAGACTCTCTATTAAAGCAACTGATTATTTTATAATTATTAATGAAAAATAACATTTCACACTCAGTCAAAAATAAAATATCAATGTTGTATTTATCGGAAAACAGTTGCACTATATGTTCACAGCCAGGAAAGCCTTGAATAATTTGATGAACCAATTTTAATTTTTCCTTTCGTTTTGTCTTATGAGAGCAGTTTTAATCTGCAGTCAGATCAATATAGTTAGTTTATCGTTGAACTGTTAAGACAATTGACATTATATTTTATGTATAGTTTTATTTGAAAGATATATAAATATTTCTTTTTTGTGGCGTAACGCTTGTAGACCGTATTCGCAATGATGAGGTTAGAATAAGAGTTGGTATGAAAGAGAGTGTCGGTGTTAAAATAAGAAGAGGCATGCTCCGTTGGTTCGCACATGTAGAAAGAATGCAGGATGAAAGAATGACGAAGCAGATATGCAATGCAAAAGTGGAAGGATGTAGGAGCCGAGGAAGGCCAAGACTTACCTACCATGATCAAATTGATCGTGTTTTATCAGAAGGTAATGTCAGGAGCCATAGAAACCGGCGAGCGTGCATGAAAAGAGCAATGAATGTTAAAGAAGCGAGTGGGGTATGTAAGGATCGAGTCACGTGGCGTTCGGTACTCTCTGCCTACCCCGTAAGGGATTTGGCGTGAAGTTATAGATAGATAGATAGATAGATATATAAATAATATCTTTAAATATCTTTCATCTAATGAAAATTGCCAGTAAAATTGTTAGTGGCAAAAAATACAATATTGTCATTATGACAACATGTGATATGATATTGTTAATGTAGGTATTAATTTTTAGAGAGAGGCAACTAGTATAAGGTAGTGTGCATAACAATATCTCATTTACATTGATACAGTTTCTTTAATGCGTTAATTATATAGTTATAGTCCTATTTTGGACTATTCCCTTGCATTGAATGTCCTGGTCTTCACTTTCTTTCTATCAGTTACTTCAGGTAAAAAAAAATCTGTAGTACTGCAATTTCTTTAGAACCCACCCTCATCGTCAAGAACTTTTCCCAGTGCAGTTCTAATCGCTTTAGTTGTACTTAGATAGAACCTTGCGCTGTTTGTACAAGAGGTATTATTATAGTAGCTACTCGATAGTTGTAACCTTGCTTGTGTATGGTCCATTACTGGGGCTGCTTTCTAAATTTTGGCAATGAAATGTGATTATCTATCACGAACTACATCGCTTTTTATTTACACAACTCAGATTGTGGCACATCAACTCTTTCAATTTTCTCATTGGTGAGGGTTGTTCTTCTGCAAGAATATCTTCAGCAGTATGTGGAATAGGGTACTCCGACGACAAGCAGTTTAATAGTCTACAGTAGTCACCCCATTTTGAGAGCGCTGATCTCTTTTGGTGGAAATGGCGCTATTCATGAATGATCCGAGCTAATGAGTCCTGATCAGAGTTCCGTATCTTGTACAATATCATGTAGGTATTTACTCTTTGTTGCTCCGATCACTGGACTTCTAGTAGTTTGTGTGTTTATTAGTCCAGCAATTGCTCTGTTCTGCCAAAATCTTATGGTCTCTTCGCCGTTCAATGGCTTCTTTACTGACACTATTTCATCATTTTCTTCTTTGAAATTTCTCCCTTCTTTCCTACTACCATATACTACTATATATCGTATTCCCGATTATCTAACACATTTGTCTCCATTTAAATTATAATTTTTTTAAGTTGATTTTAAGCTCTAGTTGAAACGGTTTCCTTAGTTAATATGTTAATATGTGTGCATATTTTGTTAAATTTTGTGCACAATTTTAATACCTACAAAGTAATAATCACGTTGAAGTCGGCGACTCTATAAGAATATGAAAATACAATTCTTTAAACTATGTCCAACAGTCAGGGAAAAAATTATGCCTTTTCGATATCCATGTAAACAACGATCTTCAATCATTTTACGCCCCTGCTAAGCCTCAACTAACTTCTAATGCATTTTTCCCGGCTCGCTCCTGTTCAATAAATGGGTCACAGAGGCCGTGTATTCAATCGGGCTCCATAAAAATTCTGCTGTCGTCGTTATGCCACTGTTTCCAGCAATCGAACAGAAATAACGAGTCTGCATGGAGTCGATAATTACCGTATACCGAGATAGACACCGTAAACATGGAGCTTTACTTTGAAAGCATGCGACTAGTGGAGAGTTAAGGTTTTAGTTGCAGTATTCAAGATTTTGTATCGCTGTGTATAGATATTTTGATTTATGACGTGAATCCTATATAACAACGTGATACTTCCATAAATTGTATTGAGTAATGTAGTAAATATTGTCACTCATAAAACATAACGGATCAGTGCTGTTTTCACTACAGCTTCTGAAGATCATATTTACTTTTATAGCAGATCTGTTCAGCTCGATATTCAACAACCGAGACTGGTCAATTGCCCTAGCCCACTGCAGCTTCAGGACAACGCTAGACTTCACACTTCTCGACAGACATTGGCTAAATTAGAGAAGCTGCTTGGAATGTCTCCGACACCGACCATACTCCCCGGTCCTTGCTCCAACAGATTACAAGTTTTTTCGCAATTTAGACAACTACTTGCAAAGAAAGAAATTTTTTTCATCAGTAAAGAGGATATTTTTGGCCATTTCACCTGCGTATCGGGACTGAAGACGTTTTGATTGATCTACTCTCTTCAACTGTAGGGATTGATTTTGGGCATGTCCTGTAAACACCGAAGTTCAGATCTTGTTTTATTATACGCGAAAGAGTCCTAGCTGAAATCTTCATTTCTCGCGATAAGATTTTTTGTTTCCTAATGGGGTTTCGGTGAATTCTGGCATTTCATTTGTAGTTCTAACGGCACGCAGTCGCCCTGATATTTTATGGTCTTCAACAGAGAAACTGTTGGTATATCTCGTCGATAGTACGAGATGTGAACATACGGCTGATACCAAGCTTTTGAAGTATTTTGAATATGACCGACACGGCTCCATACTCACTTTGTGCAAGGCTGTCATTGCAATCCCATTTTCTTTAACACCCTATTTCATATTGCAATTTGATAATAAACACGAAAAAAATATGTAAAACAAAAAAAAATGTGTTTCAGATTCAAAATAAGTTGAAAGAAAAGAAGAGTTTCTATGTAACAGTATATATGATCAGACATACCGAACGTATTTTTTTTTTGATATTTCAGAAATTTGTATAATAATTGTCCGCTAAATATGTAATTCTTGATAGGTAAAATACCACTTTTAAAGTTAAAACCTAAGTGTTAGTCGAACTCGAACTATATAGGGTTCCTAAGTCCCTAGTTTCACATATCTAATATATTTTTTTTCACAACACAATTGGATATCAAGACATTTTTGCTGCTATTTTCAATGCACATATTTTAGTTATAAATAACGTCGGTATTGGGATTGTTTGACTCAAAGTAAATAAGGTTTACATTCACTAGAGTACCTAGACCTCACACTTGAGAACAAGTGCTAAAGTGCTTTTACCTACGCAGTATTTTTCGTATGAAAGTGGGAATATGTACATAGTAGAATAAACAGAACTGTATACGTAGTTATATCATACAAGTATACTAGATCTATTATACTATTATAAATAAATAAAATAATTTCAGTACCTATATCATAATGTACTGAAAAATATTTTATTTAGTTATGTATGGATGGAAATACTTAATTATAAGGAATACATAAGCACCCTTACTACAAGGTCGGGATTTTGATGATTGCCGAAAGTCTGTGTTAGAAACAAGATTTTCTTAAATATACTTATAACTATGTCAACTCTAATTAACATTTACTTTAAAAGAATCATGTTCTTATTTTTCCAGTAATATTTAGCGAACCAATTCCCAAATTTTCGCTTTGCTCAGAAATAAGAAGGGGTTGGGGCGATGGCATCTGTGATAGTCAGATAGGTGAATGGACCGACAAATCGCCATCGAGGGGGTTACTTTTTAAAGTACAGAACAACGAGTCTGGTATTTGTTTTTTCCATACTTTGCAAATGAAAATATTCTAATCATTTTAACTCGTCCTTCCCAAGTTATGTATGGAGTATAAACATTAACGGCCATAATCTTAATATCCCTCTTTGCATGCCACATAGTCGGTTAAAACACGGAAGTCTGGCGTCACTATTCCATTTGCATAATATAACGGTTATATTCTATACTTTGTTCAATGAAGAACGGAGCTCGCAAAATTTATCATTTATCGTTACATTTATTATTTTGACAAGCAATATAATAGTCAGGTATCAAAATTACTTTTGTAAATAAATTGAATTGTTAAGTTTTTTTCGAGGCACCGTAGAGATAGTATGAACGTTGAATAAACAAGCAAAATGCAGGCGTTGCGTAAAATCTTTGGTGTAGCGCTCGCTGACCGCGTTCACAAGGAAATTTGCAAAGAGAGACTTGATCTTACATAGAGTGTCGGTGATGAGAAAAGAGCATGCTCTGTTGCTTTGGATATAAAGAAAGAATGGGGAATGCAGAAATACGAAACAGAATGTACAAAGCAAAAGTGGGAGGATGTAGGAACCGAGAAAAGCCAAGATTTACCTGTTACGACTGAGTTGAAGGCCAGGCTCGATAAAAGGCGAGATCAGGAGCCAGGAAATCACGCTTAATTTGTGTCTACTTTGTTGATGAGCAAATGAGTTGATATCATAAGAAATTTCCTATAGATTACTATAATTGTTAAAATACACCATAACTTGTAACATAACAAACTTTCAGTGTATGAAATGTAAGATATAATAAATGTAAGATATTCTTTAATAACACTATAATTATTAAGTACTTTGAGTTTCGAAATGGCTCAAAGCACCATTACAGAATGATTACAGTGAATTAAGACTAAATGCTCAATTTGTAACTTCATAAATGTTTATTATGTACAAACTCGTTCTAAAACGAGATTTACTTTAAGACTTAATGGAAAGGCTAGATCAAAGCAAGCAGTAAAATTATAAATATTTACTTAACATATTTCTATAGTGAATTATGAAATAAGTTGAACTTTGAGCACATGCAGAGCTAAAATTTGTTAATTGCAATAAATTAAAATTTTTAGGAGTTTAATTTAACAAATATAAGTATTTTGGTGGTTTACGACTTAAGCTAATTTTTACACTGTTACAGTACATACCCGGCTATCTAGCAAGGGTTTACAAAAAGAAATAAAATTAACCTTTTATTGATTAATTTGATTAAAAAAGTAAAACTCTCAATATATTTATTTTTCATATGGTTATCTTACTGAGGCGCTGGCAGAATGACTCACGGTCTGGTCAGGTAACACCTGAACCAATAAAGGTAGAAATTAGATTTCATGTGGACCAGATAACCATTAATATATTGCCTTCTATTTACATTTATTATATATTTATTCTTAATGTTACATTTTATAATAATTTATTCCATAAATTTTATGCCTTCATTCATTTTCTAATTAATATGTTAAATTAGTTATGTAATTAATCATTTTAATTAATAATATTTTTTTATGTTGTATATAAAATATCGGGAGGCATACAAGCATACGACCTACCTGATGAAAAGCAGTTACCGTAGCCTTATTAATGCTTGTAATATATTAAGTATCACTCACGCCATGCCTCCTCTGCTGCTTACACAGCAACTTCTTAGGAGCACCAGGAATGACTTCAATCACATGCAGCAACACAACAACCCTCTAAAGAGTTGTTATTTGACTGCGGTTTTTTGTGAGGTGGAGGTTTTTCCTCAGACGGGCTGCTTTGATACGTCCTACCTCTCTTAAATATAATCCAATTGAACACATGAATGATAAATTGTGTTGAAGCCTAATAATTTTATAGCTTACTATCGTTTCCATTGTACCACCCTGAGAAACTTACTGATAAGCTCACTCCCTTGCAGGAACATAACAATTTGCTATTTGGCTACGGTTTTCAGTGTTGTAGAGGTAATTTCCACTTCGGACTGCTGAAATGCGCGCTATCTCTCTTTAGTAGCGTCTTTTAACTAATTCCAATTGTACAGGTTGGAAAGAAACAGGTAGTAAACAAATAAGAAAGATAGAATTTTGTATTCCGTGAAAGTATCTGAAACTAACTTTAATAAAATATTATTAATAATAATTGCATTTACAATAAAAGTCTTGAACAAGACTCGAGACTACATAGTGAATAAGTTAATCAGATAAATATAACAGAAGCTATTGTATAGATCCTAATGTCGTATAATGTTGTATTATATTAGTACCTATTGTATAGTGTAAAATCGAACACAGTGCCCGCTTATTGCCATATCTCAGGCTACGTTGATAACGGCCATTGTTGAAACTGGAACACCACTATTAGCAGTTTCTATATTCCACTATTACATAGACCGGCCATAAGTTCTGGTACAAATAAATATGCATTTATTTTTAAATGACGTAATCTAATCTTAATAAAACTTACATGTACATAACTATGAATGTCTCAGCAAAAAATAAAAAAATCATTCTATTCAAAATGGCCATTTTTGGCTTTGATATAGGCCTTTCATCTCTCTGGCCACGAATCTATGGATTTACGCACTGTTTCCATGGGAAATTTAACCACTGCTTGCTCCAGAGATTTCTTGAGAGACACAATACTGTGCATTATGCGCCGCTTAATCAAGCGCTGCGTCTGCTCATGGCAACTGTCTTCAGCTCATACTATAGAGTATAGACAGCTGAATAAGCAGATCTCTAAATGTATATGGCGAGACTTCGGCCAATTTAATATAATTCGAATTAAAGAGATGATAGAGCGGAACCAAGCATCCAAAGTCTTCGCCAAAGGTCTGTCTGTTGACCAACACTGCGCCATTATTTCTAAGAAGACTTAGATTCCGAATGAGATGGAGAATTTCTTTGGACAGCTGTACACATCGTAGTTGCAAACGGGCAACAGTGCTAGTAATGACCCAAGAAATAAACTGACCCGACACTATACCGAAGATATCCCGGACATTACGGTCTGTACGAGATTCGTATGGCTCTCAAACAGATTAAAAATGGAAAAGCACTGGGCGAGGATGGAATTACGGCGGAGCTTCTGAAAGTAGGCGAAAATCCGATACCTTTAATCCGTCAGAAGCTATTCAATTCCGTGATACACTCCGGTGAAAAACTGGAAGCGTGAAGCAGAAGCCTGGTCATGTTGTTCTTCAAAAAGAGTGATATAATCCTTTTGAGGAACTATAGGCCGATACCGCTTCTGAGCCGCGTTTATGTACTGTTTTCGAGAGTCATCACAAACCGTCTAGCACGCAAACTTGATGAATTCCAGCCTCCTGAACAAGTCGGTTTTCGAAAAGTCTTTAACACCGTGGATCACATACATACTCTCTGCCAGATTATATGAAGACTGAGGAGTATAATCTGTCCATATGTATGGCGTATGTGGACTACGAAATGGCCTTTGATTCCGTTGGGACATGGGCGGTGCTACAGTCCAGCATTGCCGTATTGACTATCGGTACATCGAAGCGTTGAAGTGCTTATACAGTAAGACAACGGTGTATATCCGAGTACAGGACCGGAGTACGAAACCGATCTAAGTGCAAATAGATGTAAGACAGGGCTATGTCATATCCCCGAAACTCTTCACCGCAGAATTGAAAAATGTCTTCAAGCTCTTGGACTGGAAAGAATACGGTATAAACATCAATGGCGAAAACTTCACTTCGATTTGCTGACGATATAGTTCTCATGGCGAAGTCGCTGGGGGAACTTAGCGCTTTGTTCAATAATATCAAAAGTCTTTCTAATCAGGTAGGTCTCAAAATGAACATGGACAAGACTAAGATCATGACGAATGTCATGTTACACCTATGCCGGTCACGGAACCACTAAGCTCGAAGTTGTTGATGAAATTGTCTTCCTAGGGCAGTTTATTCAGTTTGGTAAGTCCAATATCGTCCTAGAGGTCAACAGACAGATCCAACAGCGTTTGGGACACTTAGACACATCTTCTCGTCCGAAATACCTCAATGCCTGAAGAGCAAGGCCTTTGAACAGTGTGTGTTGCCAGTGATGACATAAGGAACTGAGACGTGGCTCTTCACTGCGGGCCGTATGGAGAAGCTCAAGGTCGCTCAGCGTGCTATGGAAAGAGCTATGCTCGGGTTTCTTTGCGTAACAGAATCAGAAACGAGGATATCCGCAGTAGAACTAAGGTAACCGACATAGCCCACAGAATAAGCAAGTTGAAGTGACAGTGGGTCGGCCATATAGTTCGTACAACCGACAACCGCTAGGGAAGAAAGGTTCTCGAATGGCGTCCCTGTCAGGCAGTGTGGGATGACCCCCCACTAGATGGAGTGACGACCTCAAGAGGTTTAGAGAGTCGTCGATGCAAAAATTACATAATACATGCTGACCGAAGCTCTGTCGCCCACGTAGTTGTACAGACATTTATGTTGGAAATATTTTAACAATATCTAGTGTTGTTATGTATTTATGATTTGTTTATTCGCTTTTGCCGTGATATTACTTTTTGATTTACTTCATCGTAACTTTTTTTTATACGATGTCGGGAGACATACAAGAGCATACGGTCTACCTGATGAAAACGGTTACATATAACGGTTCATTAGTTATATGAATGCTTGTAATTTGTATCATTCGTGCGGTGCCATCTGCTGCTAATACGACAATTCTTTAGGAGTTTACTGGTGACCTCATTCACTCGCAAGTACACGACAACGCTCTACATACATAGTTGTTATATAACTGGTTTTTGTTAGGTGCAGGTACTTCCACGACGAGCTGCTTTGATGCGTTAACGGACCCTACCTCTCTCAAATATATCCAGACCAAGACATACAGGCTGATAAAAAGGATGATGGATCAGATCCATCGAATTACAGGCCTATTGCCATAACCTCCCTCCCCTCCAAGGTGATGGAGCGTGTGATAAACACACGACTCTTTGCATACCTAGAAGATCATGATTTGATCAGCGACCGTCAATACCGCTTCCGTCACGGTCGTTCGATTGATTTTCTAGTGTATCTAACATACCGTTGTACTTCGGCGATTGAGAGTCGAGGTAAGGTATTGGCTGTAAGTAGATATGGCGAAGGCGATGGCGATGGCGGGTCTGACATCAGGGTCTTCTATCGAAGTTACCATCATACGGGCTACCCGAGGGTTTGTGCAAATGGGTTGCCAGCTTCTTATCCAGCAGACGCATAGTAGCCGTGGTAGATGGCAGTGGCTCCGATAGCATGGGTATCAATGATGGCGTCGTCTCTCCCCGACGCTGTTTTTGCTGCATATTAATGATCCGTTGTCAATTAATAGCATTCATTGTTATGCTTATGATAACAACGAGGACTCTTGTTATACAGGCCGGGCTAACATCCCTCGTTTCCTTATTGAGGAAAACCGCAATAAACCTGTATCTGAAATGGAGGGTACTATGGCTAAAGTATCTGACGGGGGGCGGCTTAACTTGGTCGAATTCAACCCCATGAAGACACAAGTTGCGCGTTCACCGCTAAGAAAACCTCATTTGCTGTGATTCCTAAATTCCAGAACACACCTCTTACCATCACCAACAGTATTACGATGCTTGGTGTCGAGATCTCCAGCGACGTTCAATATAGAAGTCACCTAGAGGAAAAGGTCAAGTTGACGTCCAAAAAACTTGGTGTGCTCAACAGAGCAAAGCAGTACTCCAGTGCGGGGCAAAGACGTATGTTATATAAGTCACAAGTCAGACCGCATATGGAGTACTGCAGTCACCTTTATACGGGAGCACCTGGATACCAGCTTGGACCGTGTGTCTCCGTTCAGAGACGAGCTGTGAGAATTGACGATCCTAAGCTTACACACGGTTTTGAACCCTTAAGTTTAAGCAAAAATTTTTCCTTCCTATGTGTGTTCTACCGATTATATAACGGGTTATGTTCTGAAGAATTGTTTGATATGATGCCGACAGCTAGCAGCTTTTATAAGCGCACCGCTCGCCGCCAGCGGGAATGAACCGAAATGGTCGCGTACTGTTCGGTTCCAGAGAAGCTTTCTACTGAGAACTCTCAAGTTGTGGAATGAACTTCCAGCCGAGGTTTTCTCAAGGGACTACAGCATGGGGCTCTTCAAGAAAGGCGCGAAGAGGTTTTTAGATGGTCGACAACGCAAAAGTGACATCTCTGGTGTTGCAAATGTCCATAGGCTACGGTGACTGTTTACCATCAGGCAGGTAGTATAGTTATTTTCCACCTTGATGGTATAAAAAAAATACAGATATGCACACAAATGTTTTGATACGAGCTTTGGTATCAAAGTAGCATTACTAACCATTCCGCCACCAACCTCGCTGAAAATGAAAATGATAAAAAGGAAACTTAGGCCCTTAGAAAATACATAAGCGAGTTGTGTATACTCTAAGTTTAGGCCTCTTTCACGAAGTAAGCGGTGAGCGAGGCGGCGAGAAGCAAGACGCAACGCAGGATATCATTCTATTCTATTATTTATAATTATTTCTCCTATATTTTTCTATAGATGATAAACATTTGTTTCTTCTACAAAATTATTTTAAAGTTTATCATTTCAAAATAGATATCATTCTTCACTTATTGATCTATGTTTAACTATGGCCATGTTATGTGTACTACCATAATATGGTAAATAAATAAAAGTAAGAAAGCACAGGAATAAAATATACATGTACTAACCTTGTAATGTCTTTTTCTTTCTGTTGTTGTACTGTTCATTAAGAAGTTGCCTACTATGTGACTAGTTATATATAATCTATATACATTAAAACCCATGATTGGAATTGAAAATGAAGTCGAATTGAAAGTTAGATTAGACCAGCGGGGGAAGCCGAGGAAGACCAATACTCACCTACAATGACCAAATTGGTTTTATCAGAAGGTGGTATCAAGAGCCATGGGAACCGGTGTGCGTGCATGAAAAGAGCAATTAATGTTAAAGAAGCGAGTGAGGTGTGTAAGAACCTTATAGCGCTCCGTTCTCTCTGCAAGGGACCTGATGTGAAGATATACATACATTCAAATAACTAAGGTTTTCATTGAAATGTAAGTAGGTAAGGTATGTGTACAATTATTGCTCATTTGTCCTGAATTAATGATACACACATCACACCGTTGTGTACAAGTACGAGTATATCATACAATTAATTAAAGTTATCCTATTTATTTGTAAAACCAACCCACTAATGTACGACAAGTTGTCCAGGGCGGCACATTTTATCTGGCATCCATAAATCGTTGAGCCTCGCGGGAGAAATCGGCACCCCATTGTGTTAATGTCCACTCCGATACAATTCAATTGTATAAAACATTTATAGTAACATCTCGTGTTAAATAGGTTATTATTTGTGTAGAATTTCACTTTATTATCAATCTTTTTTTATACTACTAGATTGCCAAACAAGCATGCGGTATCAGATGGTAAGCGGTCACCGCAGCCTATTGACGCTCGCAACACTACGGGGATATTACTCGCGCGCTGCCAATCTTGTGATCAAATAAAATATAATACTGTTATTTTGTACATAAGAAATAGAAGATACATTCAGGTGACCATAAAATTTAGGAAAAACTATTTTTACATTAGATCTGTAAAGAGAAATATTAAAAAAATTGACACTCCCTGACTCATTCCCATATAGAATATTACTTTGTTTTATGCAAGCATGTACACTTGATATAAAGTAATTATCGCAGTCTATGAACACTTGCAATATATTAAATATCACTCGCGGGATGTACACCCTCCGGGTAGTTATTATTTGGCTGCGGTTTTGTATAATGTACTTCTTCAGTCGGGCGGCTTTGATTCGCCTTACTTTTTAAAAAAATACCCAGACCAAGATAAACAGACATGTTCATGCACACAAATGTTAATCCTGTGCGGGAATCGAAACTCTGAGGTTAGTGTTTAAGTAGACATTGACTACCACTCGACCATTGGGTTCGTCGACCACGTGTATTGTGAGTTAGATTATAAAATTTGGCAAGCTACAAGGCCTAATAAATAACACAAGGACTACATAAAATTTATAAATCGAAAATACATCATTAACTGACAAAGAAGAATATTTGTTACAATCTAAACAGTTTTAGTTATCACTCAATGGCAACCAAACTACGGTTATCTCCTTCACATTGTTAATTCGTGGCACACCCAGTCGGTTCGCAAACGAAACGAGAAAGAGAGGAATACAGTATTTAATACATTTTGTCCCATATAATATTGATATGCAAACAAGTACTAGTAAATAACAGCAAGCTGTGTAGGCAGAGCTGATATTTTTTAAATTTAATAAATATTTAAATATTTTATTTTTAATTTTTTAATTTTTTTTAAATATATGGAACCCTGTACGACATCTAGCGATGAGTGCTGTTACTTTTTCTGTTGATGGGAGTGCAGTGGAGACTCTGCACTGCAGAGTGGCCGGCCATACGTTTTCCCATATGTTTTTTTTTCTAATTGGAACGATTTTGGACCGTTCTTCCTCACCAACGAACATTTAAATTTCAAATTAAAGGATACAAAACTACAATATGTTAGCTATTAGTGTGTCGGTTTTGGAGTTTCTCACTATTACCGTCTAAACGCTAGCTGGATGACATCAGTCTACCCCAAACGACAATTTTGAGGGTAATGTGGCTCCGCTGGCTATCGCAGCTCTGCCAATAAGATGCATCTATGGAACTTGTAATGTAGCTGAATGCTAGCTGTACAAGGAGATTACTGTTATACCCACATACTCGTAGAAACAATACAACCGGAAGTTGTTCTGCTGTGCTTACGATAAAGGCATCGATTAAGGTTTTTAATGAAGTCGAGTTAATACAATATCCAAAATAAGAAAGGCGAGAGCTGTTTAGCTCTCGCCTTTCTGGGCTCGTCTGGGTATTTTCTATGTATAATAAGTATGTATTTCTTATATATTATATCTTATATATATATTTATCAGTTGTCTAGTACCCATAACACAAGCTTCGCTTACTTTGGGGCTAGATGGCGCTGTGTAACTTGCCCAACAATATTTATTTATCTGTGATTTTCTTTCACTAAGACTGCTGTGTCTGCAAAGCAAAAGAAAATCGAAAAAAAGAAAATCTCATTCATAATACTACGTAAAAAAAATTGCAGCTATGATAATAAATGCTATGTCTGAGTCTACCTGTGGTAATCAGAAAGCAGCAGAAGTTGCTTTGACAGACTGGTTTGGTAAGCGCATCAGACACGTCTTAAATTGCCGGCAATAATTTATGAAAATTATTATTTCTGAAGTCGATATATGTTTGTTTGCCACGAGAATTCATTTCACAAATTTCAATTGTTCATTTTGCATGCAACAGAGAACGAATATAGTTCACACATTAGTGGCTTAGTGAAGTGCTATCGAAAGCCGTGCGGCGATTGACTTTTCAAGCGGCGGTGCGGTGCGACACAATGGGTTCGTGGTTTTCAGTGTAGTATAATTTATGTGCGACAATTTGCACAGCAATTGACAATGTTGAACAAGCGGTATCATTATTTCAATCTATGTGTATGTCCAAACCTTGCTGCTTAGACAGATAAGATTGAACCACACTCTCAATTGCGTCAGGAAATCTTATTTTATGTTAGAGGATTCCATCAGTCTGTAGCCAAATAATAATGAGGGTTTATTATTTCGCTATAGACTGCTGGATTCCTCTAACGTAAAATAATATTATCAGACATTATTAAGAGGGCATAGGCAATGCTTGTTTATTTATTTTAATCAACAACGTGGCTCAATTTTCTCTATCGACGCCGCAAGGTGTTCGGTTTCTTGTTTTTCTGGGAGTGATTAAAATAGCGGGCACGAAAATGTTCGATTTGTTATACCCGTAATAAATATATTATACGTCGGTTGTCATAATAGCTTCACATAACGCGGGTATATTCATTCGCCATTGTACGTAATATAAACAAAATCTTATATTATGCCGATCTCATTTTCTTCAGATTTCGACCTTTGTCTAGTATTAGCTAGCGAAGCGGCCGTAAGACCCCTATATCTGAAGGACCAAGAACGGTGTGAATCGACTGATGTTTTATTCATGAACACCTGAAATTCCTCAAACAACTTCAGAACACGGGTTGGAGAATCCAATATATAACGTATATTCTATATTCATATAGTATACATACTACGAGTATTATATACATCCATAACATATTGTGTCAGGGTTTATCGATACAATACTTACATTTTGTTATCTGAAATCACGCGATGCATTAAGTTTCGAAGTTTAAAGAGTGTAAAAATATGACTAACATATCTACCCAGTACTATCCCGCAATGTAGGTTTTTCTAAAACCTTCAAGAAATTTAAATTCGACTCGTATATTTTCTACAGGCATCAGTCTGTAGCTAGGTACGAATAATAAGTACTCCACTGTTCTATATTCTTAATAACTTGTACTGTGAGACATAAATGTTTTAACACCTTTTATATCGAATATTTTTATCGCATACTCAGTGGGTGTGTAGTAATTTACATATTCAATAATTTATGTACGTCTTCTTCCTATCCATTACATAAAGTCGATATGTACGAATTGTAAAATTTCATAGATTTCTGTATTTATAACATACGGTGTTTTTTAAGAATTTTTGTCATTTACTTTGTAATATTTATAAGAAAATAGATATATTAAAGTATCCAACAAATACATATGAAACTATATGTTGCAAATGTTTTCTATTTCAACTGGCATCAAAATTTCTATTTGACCTGTCCTTGTTGTAGATAGAATAACATCCTTAAAATAGGCTGTTAACTACTTATTAACATCCACCGCCTGGAACCCAGTATTTTACTTTATTATACACTAAAGAGGGTCTCCCTTATATTATTTTATCTGCTAAAATTGTCCAGTTTATTCCATACTGTAAAGCCCATTCATTTAATTAGTGAGGGATATCTAAAAAACAAGCGGACGTACTTTACATTAATACAATAGCACAATCATATTATTTCTACAGAAATTGCATGATTGGAGATAAATTTAGATTTACTTTGATAAAATACTTTATGATACAACAAAGACAAAGAAAACATTGTAAATATTGTAGCTCATTAATTTCAAGGAATTACGGCAAAATTTAGTCGCTTATGACAAAAAGGGAGATTAGATAATACTAAAGTAAACTTAAGTTTACAGCAGTGTAAACTTTCGTTCTCATTATTCTTTCTCTACTAGTACTAGTTCTCATCTACAAGTTTTCAGACGACTTTCAAAAGTTTTGAAACTGCCCAACATAGAAGATAAAATCTAATATAAAGCAAGCATAGCCAGAAAATTCAAAATTAGAAATAAAGAAAACGTTAGGTTTTATTATTATAAAAACTGTTAAGAAATAAGTATTCTCCATTAGTCAACCTTTACTCAAAATATGTAACGCTAATATTTAGTTCTCCGAAATAAGTAAAACTGGGAACTTGATGGCGTCGTTGCGCGTGTCATTCTAACCAAACACGCAGGTTAAGCAACGTGGACTGCAGCCTGGTTTATCTATCTCGAGTTTCTCCATGCTTCGGAGGGCACGTTAAGCCGTCGGTCCTGGCTGCTGTCGATAGATGAGAGTCGTTAAGCTAAGTCAGTGGCCCTCGGACGGCTTGAAAACACTGACCTCCGCCAATCCGCATTCGAGCAGCGTGGTGGAGTATGTTCTAAACCCCTTCGGTTGAAGGGAGACCTGTATCCCTACAGTGGATGAGTAAGGGTTGATGTGGAATAAGTAAAATTTAGGAATTTATATAGCAATGAACCGAATAAAAAAAATGACATGTAAATTTTTGAAGAGTAAAATGTTTATGAAAGTTGAGTTTTAAGTATATATTATCTTCAAAAGTAATATAGTAGTTAACCATAAAATTTAGGAACAATAATAGTATATTATAGAAGTAGATATATAATGAACATGTAGTTTCAACAATCCCTTCTTCGCCTGAGAAGGAATTAACATGTTAATCACTCTTTTATG
Source organism: Pyralis farinalis (assembly GCA_947507595.1). Lineage (NCBI taxonomy): Eukaryota > Metazoa > Arthropoda > Insecta > Lepidoptera > Pyralidae > Pyralis > Pyralis farinalis. The sequence continues at coordinate 26,957,460 of OX382273.1, read as the reverse complement.
TGGTTTATGAGTAGGTATGTAGGAGTTTCATGCAGTATTTTAAAAACATTTATTTTAATAAAACTTTTTAAGCTCCGACGGCAAAAGGACCCACTTAACCTCTTTTGTATGTATTCTAGTCACTTATTCGTTCAAACCTGCTTATCTAAAGAGTCCAGTGACGGTTGGTATGGTTTTAATGATACCTATATGAAATTCACACACATAAAAAGGCCCAGACACAAGCAATTTGGAGGTTACAACGATGAAGTTATAAAAAAAACCAAAACGATAGTAATAGGATAATGTTAGTGGAAAGGAAATGAAATAGTTTTACATTATTTCACAGGTTATAGCGTTTGCATTGCATGAACATGGCTAAGGAGCAAGTGAGATGTGAGACTGTGTTTTAGGTATATTTATTAAATCTTTTAGTAATTTTATTATTGCCTATTAAATTAAATGCACTTAGGCTAGCAAAAAAACTAAATATAATAATAATAAACGAGGGAAGATTCTATAAAATTCTCGGTTTTTTTATACTACGTCGGGAGGCATGCAAGCATACGGCCCACCTGATGTAAAGCGGCTACCGTAGCCTATTAACGCTTGTAATATATTAAGTATCACTCGCGCAATGCCTCCTCTGCTGCTTATACAGCAACTGATTGGGAGCATACTGGTGACCTCACTCACGCGCAGGAACACAAAAACCCTCTAGGGAGTTGTTATTTGGCTGCGGTTTTCTGTGAGGTTGAGGTACTTCCCCAGACGGGCTGCTTTGATGCGCCCGACCTCTTTTAAAACATCCATACCAAGACAAACAGACATGTTCATGCACACAAATGTTTGCCTTGTTTGGGAATCGAACCCACGAGCGTTGGTGTCAAAGTCGAGCCACCGAGCTCGTCAATATATCGGTTTATATTACGAAGATGATAAAGTTATAAATTGTTCTACAATACAATATTAAAATCCAGAGACTATGGTAATGTAGGTTTGGATATTCGTGCTGAGTATAGGTAACATAATTTTTATAATTAGTAAATATTAAGTATAGTTTTGATAGATAGAATATTATTCTTGAAGTACAAAAAGTCAAGTAAGTACAAGTATGACGCGAGAATTTTATATCGATTGCGCTACACCTTCTATTTTATACTGTGTCAGATGGCAAACAAGCATTGTACCATAAGAAAAAATTATACATCATTTCAAGAAAAAATTATACGTCACGGGTATTAATCCCGGTCATTTGATAGTCGTGCGCGGGGATAAGAATCCAACGCGTAGATGCCCCTTCGAAAAGACTGTATGTAGGTAATGTTGTACACTCGCCGTGACCCGCTCCAGGGTATATCAACGGGACAATATACCAATGAACGGCCACGGCAGGTATTGGGACTATTGGAAATATTTCGGAAGAAAGTGGGCTATTAAAATGAGATTTGGAGGTAATATTAGAACCGGGCTATTGCAGAAGAGGGACGGACGCCTGACATAACTAATCATATCTATATATATAAAAATGAATGTTTGTCTGTATATCCTCTATGGACTCAAAACGGCTGGGCAGATTTTGATGTAATTTTCAAGGGAATCTTCGGATTAATCCAGCGGGTGATCCTGTGAAGTTTGGTAGCGATCAGATCACCCGTGCGAAGCCGGGGTGGGTAGCTAGTTATTTATTTATCATTATTATTATGTAGCACACATATCATTGACCTTGTTTATAAATATTTCTCTTTCTTCAACTGTAGTTCAAACAGTCACTTAATTTAACGTTGAGTTTAAGTTGATATAGATACGATCGGAGCACAATGAAGAGGTCAGGTGTGGACGTGGCCAAACAATAGAAGACTGCGCGTGAAAGCGACTATCTCACTGAGAAGTGCTTAATAGAGCGACTAGCTTTGTGGTTAGTAGATGAAATAGTACGTTCAGTAAATATATTTTTCTATACTGATAATGAATGAACTAAAAAGTTTGAGTAATATTACAAATACAAGAAGTAAAATTGTGAAGAAAATAGTGATCCAACTTCATTGAACTCGACGTCAGTAAAATCAAAAGCTTTTTTAGTTAACTATTGTTAAGTGTTGAGTTGACACTTTTGCTTTTGCATTGAACAATGTCATTATATATAGATCGTACTAAATACTCGTATTATATCATATTCAGTATATATAAGTAAGCATCATCATACGTTCTAATCAGCAATAGTGTACCAATTGAGAAAACCACGAAATTAACGACTTGTACGTACTTTGTGCTGAAATTAAAAATAAACGAAAAAAATAATTGACCAAGTGCGAGCCGTACTAGTATACTGTGGGTTCCGTACAAATTACTGATGATTATTAATTAATCATGAAAGCCCCATTGCTATTACAAAAAGATATATAACAAGAAACAGAATTGAGGAAGAAAGTTTACCGTCAGAAAACTGTTGTACTCATACATCGACATGGGTTGCTGTTAGACTATAAACTACAAATAAGTTTAAAATAGCCAAAAAAATATTTTTTGTGATTTAATTACATTTTTTTTACTGTACCAAGGGATTGCAGACTTAAGTATTTCATATTAATTTTAACTTGATACCTCCACGTGTTCCTGAGAAAAAGGATTTTGACAGATGGACAGACAGACAATAAAGTGTCCTGTAAGGATTCCCTTTTTCCTTTAGAAATACGGAATCCTAAAATAACTAAAATGAACTAAAACACCTAAACTGTTTTTGTTCCTTTGCCATCTCTTCTTTCCATCCTGCAAAAATTTCATAGTTTTGGCTCCATTTTCTTCTTGCTTTTTCTGCTTCCTAACGCACATTACTAGACTAGACTAACGTGAAAAAAAAAACCTTTTAATGAGAGAGAAATAATGAATCCCTGTGTAACTCGAACGACCTATTAATTATTATATTGTAACACGAAATAAGGCAAAAGTGAACTTGACCAGGACCGCTCTAAATTCTCCTAATTTATCGACACCCTTTTAAGACCATATAAAATCTGACCTTTCCCCACATAACTTAATACCTGAACCTGCTCAGAACAAATTGAAGTTTCCAAGCGATAAAATTAAACGAATAATGTTTAGAAGACATATTTGAATGGGTATGTAAAGTCAGAGCTATCACATTTGTTATGGTTACGTTAGTGATAAGGGGACCCTAATTACTTATCATTTATTAACCACCCCTTCCCAGGTGGCTAATCACGTACTTCTAGCTTAGCTTTAGCCAAATTTACAGCAAAATAAGCGTTGTATATTCATTATAATTTAACCCTCAACTAAATTCAGATCTTCGTGAGACAATCAGTAACTAAAAGATGTGACATAACATGTTTCAAGAAAGGCGTGAAGAGATTGTTCAAGGGTCGGCAACTCACAACGCTTGTTTAATAGCGTTAGTGGTATAAAATAGTATTTTTGAGGAGCTTGATGTCGTCGATGCGTGTGGCAGTCTAATCAAAAACACAAGTCAAGTAATGTCGACCGCTTGTCGAGGTTTTAGTCGTATTGAGTTACTCTGAAGCGCAGGTTAAGTCGTTGGTCTCGGCTGTTTTCGATAGATGACAGATGTTAAGTTAAAAGAGATAGGGCAAAGCCCGGTTGGGGAAGTGCTCTACGTTACAGAAAATCGCAGCATAAATAACAACTGCATGGAGAGTAATTGTATTCCTGCGAGTTAATGCGATTACCAGTATACTCCTGAGAGAGACAATGTCTTAGTATTGAGACCGACAACGGGCGAGAGAGGAGAAATACTTCTTGTATTGTGAGCGTTCTTAGGCTATAGTAATAAATTTACGATGTAAAATGTAGGCGTGGGTTGTATGCTTGTAGGTATGTGTAGAGTTAGAGTGATTGATAGAATAAGAAGTAGTACGATACAAGAATTATGAACAGTGGAATGAAGGATGATATGGAGACAAAAATTTAAAAGGGGTATATAAACAACAGACAAAAGAGTTACGAAAGAAGTGTATCAAGCAATAATAAGTGGAGATATCGGGGCTAGACACACACATAGTAGATGAAATTGGTGATGTTTTGAATAAGGGCCAAACCGGAAGAGCATGCATGAAGCGGTTGATGAGTGTGGCAGAACTGGGCAGAAGCGAGGGAGGTATGTTGGTGCATTTGGCAGTCCATAGGCAGTCCGTCTCTGTCTATCACAATGGGAGACTAGTTTCCTTTCTATTTGCATTAAGTTATTTTTGTACCTATATTTTTACCATGTAAAAAATAATAAAAGTTCCTTCCTTCCTTATTGGAATTTGGATTTTTTTTTTACACGGTAAACTCAACCCAAAATGATTATTCAATCACAGTAGAGAGGTAGTGATAAAAGGCAGTAATAGGATGTACGAATAGTTTTCAACTTAAAACCATATTCGAAATAATATCCGGTCCAATTCCCAATATCGTTGTAAGTTTGCTGAAATGCAATTTCGATATCTCTACAACTAACAGTTCACCAAACAGAACATGCAGTTATTACTGCCATCATGTTCGAAATTTGAACATGAATGTATTTATCAGTATTAATATCATTAATTAAGATAATTTAGTCGATAGGAGCACTGATAGCCCAGTGTATAAACAATCAGCCTTTTAACCTACCGGTCACTGGTTCAAATTCTTGTTTTTCATTACAAGAAGTCAGAAGATATACAAGCTTTCGGTCCACCTGATGTATTCTAATTGCTGCAGCCTTAAACGCTTGCTATATATTAATTATCACTCGCACGATGCCACCTCTGCTGCTAATACAGCGACTTCTATGGAGGTTACTGGTGACCTCACTCATACGCATGAACACAACAACCTTCTAGAGAGTTGTTATTTGACCGCGGTTTTCTCTGAGATGGTATACTTCCCTAGACTAGCTGTTTTGTTGCACCCTGCCTCTTTAAATATATACCCAGAGCAATACAAACAGATATGTTCATGCACACAAATATTTATTTTGTTCGGGAATCGAACCCACGAGCGTTACTATTTAAGTAGCGTTACTATCCACTGCGCCACCGAGCTCGCCAACTCAATGTTCTCGGATTTATGTACTTATTTGTAATTATTCCTTAATCACTGGTGAAGGAAAAACATTGTGATCAAACCCACTCGCCCACGAAATGATATTTCGAAAAACAAGTGAACTTCAGGCTTTTAGAGGGTCGGTAACGCATGAGTGATACCCCTGGTGTTGCAAATGCCCATAGGCTACGGTGACTAATCACCATCAGACAGACCGTATGCTTGTTTGTAACCTTAGTGGTATGAAAAAAATTGGGGGCGTCACGGGGCGCCCAGCAGATATGAAACATCTTAGCGAATATTCAAATTTTTAATAATTAAATATCAAAAACCATCCTATCGATATAGTAATCATGCAGAGAAGCAACGGAGTATCTAATATGCGCACGCACACATGGCAGGGGGTCGAGAGTGGCGGCGTAGAGGGGACAATACGGCACGAGAGAGCGCCATGCCATTTGCGATCACTGCATACGGTTCGACTTTTACCGCCAAGGCGCGCCAATAGATGCTTATGATGAATAGATGCTTGCTTCACATAAAAAAAGATCTGGTTCTCCCTCTGGGTTATGGTTGTCTGGCTGCAGTCACTTCATGTCAAAATAGCGGACCCCGCCAATCGCCAACGCTATTCCGTCAATCGGGGTATAACTTACCCAATCACGGAAAACCGATAGTTGATGGAACTTCAGTGGAAAGCAATTTGATACTATTGATATATGACGCAATAGTTCAAAGTATCTGGTATCCATTTCAAAATGTCTGGAGTTTTAATTATGGTACTTCGATGGAGTAAGGTCACCAGATATCTGTTGTCGAGTTGTTTAGCGAGACAGAGATTTGTAGTAACGCATTAGCAATACTAGTTAGATAGTTAGATATAAGAGAAGTAAGGGTACCTCGGCCTCACAGAAAACTGCAGTCAAATAACAACTCCCTGGAGGGTTGTTGTGTTCTTGCGATTGTATGAAGTAAGTCCCTGAATAGTTGTTTTGTTAACAGTGGGAGCGTGCGAGCGATACTACTTGTATCGTAACCTTTCATAGGCTACGGTAACCGCTTTACGTAAGACGGACTGTATATTTGTATGTCTCCAGACGATGTATAAAAAAGTATTAGACATCTGAAGTACGATATGCCTGTTTGACATTTAATATAAAAACATTACTTCTTCTTTTTCCTAGATTTATAGCTTTTCCTAAGCCATCAAAATAAGCGGGGTCCGCTACCTAAGCCTGAAGATTTGGCTAAAATACAAATTTTTACATTGCCGTCAGACCTCGACAACCCAGAGGGTAATTCGGACCTTTTCTTGGGGGAAGGTCACACGTCTTTCGTAACATATTTTCTGAGACATTTCCGAGATGTTTTTCTTCACCGTCAAACAAGTGATAATTACAAATATGTACATAAATCCGAAAACACGAATTTAGTGACATATGTTTTTACCACCGGGATTCGAACCGGGAATCAGTTGGTTGCTAGGCCAGTTCTTTGTCCACTGAGTTATCACTACTCTCAGTATATAAACACTTTTACGATTTATTTGTTCGTTATTTTAATTTTACATCGATGTATCCATTCTCCGGTGACTTAACACTAAAACTAGACTAGACCCATGTCTCAGCCGAGTACTCAACTTCTGGTCACAATGCTTGGAAGGGCGGCTATAACTTTGAACAACTAATGGTTTCGAGCAAAATCGATGGCAGGCGCCCGCAAGGCCGCGGTTCAATTTGCGGTTTGACCAGACCCGTTACTACGCTGGACACTAAACACCATGATGGATAATAATGAAACAAATTATCTGACAATGGTCAGATGTAGAGTAAATCAACGGAGGCTCCTGAGAACCATAGTAAAGTCGCCAGTTATTATAGCTTACTGATTTGCGATACAATATTATTAGCTATAACATTGAGGGTATATTATTAACAACAATGTTATTTGATAATAAGTTAGTTCTAGTCAGATAAAAGAGAGCGTCAGTGTTAAAATAAGAAGAGGCATGCTCCGTTGACGGAAAGAATACAGAAGGAAATATAACGCAACTGATATATAACACAAAAGTAGAAGGATATTGGAGCCGAGGAAGATCAAGACTAACCTACCATGACCAAATTGGTCGTATTCTATCAGAAGGTGACGTCAGGAGTCTCAGAAACCAGCGAGCGTGCATAACAAGAGCAATGAATGTTAAAGAAGCGAATGAGGTATGTAAGGATCGAGTCATGCGGCGCTCGGCTCTCTCTGCCTATCCCGCAAGAGATTTGGCGTGAAGTTATACATACATACATAAGTTGGTTCTGCGATACATAAAAAGCTCTATATTTAGATACACGTGTAAAAGAAACAGCTGATAATACTATTAACCGCGAGAATACATAGTTACTTCTTATAATAATACACATTCAGTTAGTAAAAATAAATCGACATACATACCACCTTGCGAACAATATGCTACAAATCAAGCTATATCTAACTCCAAATCAATATTTAATACTCTAAAGTCGGAGTGCACTGAACTCTTCTATAAATTATAATAGATAGAGAAACAAACGTTGACCCGATTCCACCCAGCTGGGGATCGATTCAGAACGGACTGATGAACACAAGCTTACCAAGAATCGAAATAAAAATCGAGATCTATCGTTTTGGGGATTCGTGTTTATTACCTTTGGCAGAACGTGGCTAGTTGTAAACAGTTTGCGAGTGTTTCCATACTAGAGTCCTACCACGAATGCGTTGCGAATATGAATCGTTTTACTATAATATTTGATTTTTGAACGCAAAAAAATACCCAGCGTAGTTTCACTCCATAAAATGGTCGTTATAACGAGGGTATAAGGTCGATCTAAATATCACGACATATCGCTTGATCTGCAATTAATGTGCATACTATTTGATAATAGCAAAATTGATCTATATTTTTAAAATTTTTGATATTAGCTAGAGCTTTTTGTCGTCATAAATGGGCCACATACCAGTAGTCGATTATATATCACAGTTACAATTAATCAATTTAAGTCTAAACTAATATATAAACCAACATTATAAAGAAAAAAAGATTTGATGTTCTGTATGGTTGTCTGTATGGGATAACCTCAAAAACACTTAATTTGTTTTAAATTCTTTTACATATAGAAATCTATATTATCAGCTAGTACCAAGATCAATATTTTTTACGAAAATTGTAACAAAGCATCAAAATTTTTGCTACAAACGTTTTTATTTGGCGTGCGTTGCATTGACGATACATAAAATAATGTACTACATTTTTGTAGTGTCATGTCAATCATTTATTTGTAGAGATTAATGAAGACCGAACTCAAGACTGTTATTATCAAAACTCCATGCCAAGAGCGAAACATATTACTGTCACTCAGCTGTTGCATTATTGGTCTCTATCTGATAAATTAAACTAGTTGTTAGTTTGAATGTCCTGTGAGTAGTGATAGCTTAGTGAAAAAAGAACCGACGTAGTGACCAACGGGTGCCCGGTTCGAATACTCGCTGTACCATAAATTCGTGTTTTTGAATTTACGTACATATTTGTAATTATCACGTGATTGGCGGTGAACGAAATCATCGTGAGGAAACCTGCACGTACAAGAAATTATATTTCGAAAGATGTTTGACCTAACCGAAGAATGATATGGTTTTTCCTCTGGGTTACGGAGGTCTGACGGTAGTCGCATTATGTAAAAATCATTATCTTCGCCAAATCCTTAATCTTAGGTAGCAGACCCCGCCAATCTTAATGGATTAAGAAACGGGATAACGCTAATAATAAGAAAAATATTAGTTTGAACTTCCTGTTTTTTATATACTGTATTTTACAACAAATACTGAAAATACAGATTCGTAGTATAGTGTATGAACAAACATTATTTATATATCATTTATATTTATAATTCATAGTACTGTAAGAACAAAAACTGAAAATATATTACGCAAGCCCAAAATATCACTGCCTGTAAAACTTATATTTCAGCGTTTTTAAAATATTTTCGAAGCTTGAAGCAAATATATTTGACGTAATAACTACATTTGATGACATTGCTTTTTCATTTGGCTGTCGATTTTCATCTCCTCTTAAATTAGTGCTTTCGTTGTAGGTCTGGTTATTGTGAAGTAGATTTATTACATTTGCTTTGCACTGCAAATGTTTCCTAGTATTTGAGTGTTGCGGTGTTCAATAAAACACTAAAAATAGTTCATGAATTATTGATGAATACATACAATGTTTCAAATCAAACATTGTATGAATCATCTTGCGGCGAAAAAAGAGGCACGAGTGCAATAAGACGCGGTCTTTATTGGCTTGCTTCTGTAACATTCACAACTCTTTTCGTGCACGCTTGCCGGTTTCTAGTGCTGACATCACCATCCCATCCTCTTCATCAACATTCCTGAGTACAGGGTATAGTGTGAATGGATCGTTAGGAAAACTTCTAGGCAGCCGACACCTAAGCCACAAGTAGCTTTAGTACCCAAAGCGGTGCTAATTTCAACGCTAACTTGTGGAAGTGAAAGCTAAGTATAGCAGAGAGAGCATGAAAGTAGAACTAATGCCGTCGAGATGCGAGCATTGCCCAAAATTTGCTTGCTGACCACTTTCACAATGATGATGAAAGAAATACAGTTGGTCTGAAAGAGAGTATATGTATTAAGATAAGAAGATGCATGCTCCTTAAGTGCGGGCATGTAGAAAGAATGACACATCAGATATACAATGCGAAATTTGAAGGATGTAGAAACCCCCGACTAAATTCGTCGTATTTTATCAGAAAGTGATATCATTAGGCTTTATATTATATTATTAGGTAAAGTATTTTTCTCCGAATTTAATTGCGTAAAAGTAAAATCTTTCTTCTTAGAAACTAAATTCGTTCCAAGTTATATCAGGGTTAGGCAGTAATTCAACAATATCCAAGCTAATCTACGTTACTTTTCCAGTAATAATACAATGTAAGTTTATATTTATTTGGAAAAATTATGACACGTGAAAGGGGTGTAAGTAGTTCACATTTTTTTCTTATTTATCATTTAATTCTATAGACTTTGTTCACCCGTACCTTCTGTTATAGTTATAGTTCTTTATAGCGTTTGTTGATCCGCGTAAGTGCTTTGTCTTAAAACTATAGAACCAGCATAGTACTTTATTATTATTATGTAGATGCTATTCGACAGGTGCACGTAGACTAGAGCTGCCATCACCATATTCAACTAATTTAAAGGGAACACGGAAACCCCATCGCTCGTTTGGTCATCTTTGTCAGCATGACTCGCTCGCCTCTCTCGACACCAAACTTATTACATTTCTATTGTACCTACTTAGTCTACTTATTACATATTTTTTTTCACAGAACACTGCAGTCAAATAACAACTCCCGTGAGGTTTGCCGTGTTCCTGCGAGTGAGTTAGGTTACCAGTAAGGTCATAAGGAGTTGCTGTATTAGCAGCAGAGCGATACTTAATGTACTGCGAGCATTCATTGGCCATATGATACCATAACCATTTAACCTCAAGTGGGCCGTATGCACGTGCGATAAAAAACCGGCCAAGTGCGAGTCGGACTCACGCACGAATGGTTCCGTACCATTATCTATAAAAACGGCAAAAAAATCACGTTTGTTGTATGCGAGCCCCCCTTAAATATTTATTTATTCTATTTTTTAGTATTTGTTGTTATAGCATTAACAGAAATACATCATCTGTGAAAATTTCAACTGTCAAACGGTTCATGAGATACAGCCTGGTGACAGACGGACGGACGGACGGACAGCGGAGTCTCAGTAATAAGGTCAGTTTTACCCTTTGGGTACGGAACCCTAAAAAAAACATAAATTCGCTATGTTATTATTTTAAAGGAGTAATACATGTAGCTACATATATAAATATTTTTCGTGTATCTCAAAATCGGCTACAACGAATTGAATTAAATTTTGTATTTAGATAACATTTTGTGTTAAGTCACTTTCCTAAAAAAAAACGTGTTTTTTTAGGTTTTTTTACAGGTCAGGTACTACTTGTATATATATATTAATTTCCGAAAAGTATTAACTGGTATTAATGTCCCAAAAGTAAACTCGTAAACTATACAAAGGCATTAAGTTCACCTTTTGTACAAAATACACATATGTTTTATGTCGAAAAGGAATCAATCTGTTTTACGTAATCGTTATAAGCTGAATTGACTTCCTATCTTTGTCTGCATTGCGACAGCTTAAAAATATACGTCTAATGATTTCGACTATCGCTATTGGCTAGTTCACTGGATGGAAACGTCTATTCAACTCAAAATAGAACTTTCCATGTTCAGAATAATATTTCTAATATAAAACTGATACCTGATCCGATACTCAATTTATTTAAAATTTATGACTTATTTATCTCCATACAAAAACCTTAATTGACTTCACTGTGCCGTATATTAACTGTTTGCTTATGATCTTCTTTTATACAACGTCAGGAGGCATACAAGCATACTATTCACTGGTTACCGTAGCCTATGAAAGCTTACAATACAAATAAGTAGGGGAGCTGGGCCTGCAGCGCATTGGCAGAGCTTCTTTTGCACAATAAGTAAATAACAGCAAGCTGCGTAAGCAGGGCTGCTAACCCTAACCCTAACCCTAATGGTATGTACAGGAATATGATGAGTCTGTTGCCCCTAGACGGCGATAGTGATCGTGTTGTTGTTTTTCAGTGCTCGCCATACGCGCTCCAATTGACTTTGTATTGGAACGGTTTTTGGGGCGATAACATCACTTATCGATATCCTTTATTGAGCTAATCGAAATTTAATCTATTTTAGGGGAATCTACAATACTTAAGGTACATTCACGTCGAACAATCAGCTCTCTAGCTTCAAAACTGAAGGAGTACTACGTGTAACAGTCGAAAACCGCAAAACTGCAAAAAAGACAATTTTCTCGGTTGTATAGCTTCGCTGGTTAACGCAGCTCTGCAATTAAGTATCGCTCGCACGATACCACCTCTGCTTCCAACAGCAACTCTATAGGACCTTGCTGGTGACCCCACTCACTCGCAGGAACTTAACAACTCTCCAGGGAGTTTTTAAATGGCTGCGATTTTCTGTGATGTGGTGGTACTTCTCTAGACGGGGTGCTTTGATGATGACCTATCTCCCTTCTCTTATTCTTGCAATTATAGAGCATGTTTATTTTAGATTAAGCTTAAGCTTTTAAGTTGGTCTAAAAGAGAGTGTCGGTGTTAAGATAAGAAAGGGCATGCTCCGTTGGTTCGGACATGTAGAAAGAATGCGGGACGAAAGAATGACGAAACAGATATACAATGCAAAAGTGGAAGGATGTAGGAGCCGAGGAAGGCCGAGACTAACCTACCATGACCAAATTGGTCGTGTTTTATCAGAAGGTGATGTCAGAAGCCCCAGGAACCGGCGAGCGTGCATGAAAAGAGCTATGAATGTCACAGAAGCGAGTGAAGTATGCAAGGACCGCGTCTTATGGCGCTCGGTTCTCTCTGCCTACCCCGCAAGGGACTTGGCGTGAAGATATACATACATACATACTTAAGCTTTTCATAAGTTCAGGTTGCAAATCTTGATTTTATTTAATACTTGCGAATAAATAAGATAAGAGTCACAAAGTTTGTAAAAAAATATTTCTATTATGATTTTTTTACAGGCTAATCTTTGTGATTATTGTTTTTCGCTCGCATGTTTTTAATCTTTTTAAAAAAGGGGACGTTCTATGTCCGTTGCGTATGTGTTATTTATCTAAATACATCGATATCTCTCGAGTCGGCCAGCCGACATGATTAATTAAAACCGTATTCAGTTGAAATTTATCCGAATTTGGTTCATTATATATTAATATAAATTTTAATGATTAATATAAAAGTTATTAAAAATACTTTGCTAGAACCGTCTTTTTTAAGAATCTGTTGTTTTTTAACTTATGCAATATTGAATTTTATTTCATGAGTTTAGTTCATTGTTGAACCACTGTATCTAAGCCGAAGTTTTATTATATCACTAAGGTGTCAAAATAAGCAAATGCGTTGCTTGATGATAAGCTGGAACCATATCCAATGGATACTTGCAACACTAGGACTACCACTAGGTGGGCAGCCGAAACTGTGAATACATCGTATGTCCTTTTAGAAGAGCATAATTTAGTATCTGGGGAAAACCTCAGCAGGCACACATTAACCTAAGAGTTTTCGGAAGAAAGCTTCTTTAGAAGTGTATAAGTATGCAGCCATTGCGACTATAGTATACACATCGTTGTCTTACTGTATAAGCACTTCAACGCTTCGATGTACCGACTTACTTCTAGAAATATTCTTTTGGATATTAATTTCCCATCCTACTGTCCCTCTTTCTATATTTAATTTTTTTTATACAACTGGAGGCATAAACCCATACGGCTCACCTAAATGAAGCTATGAACACATAGCTACATTGAGTATCGTTCGCATGATACTACCTTTGTTGTCAATACAGCAATTCCTTAGAAGTTTACTGATAACCTCACTCACTCGCAGGGACACAACAACCCTCCACTAATACGTTATTTAGCTGCGGTTTACTGTGAGGTGAAGATACTTCCGCTAGACTGGCTGCTTCGACGCGCCCTACCTCACCTAAAAACAACCAGATGAAGACAAACAGACATGTTGAGCACACAAATATTTGTTTTGCATGAGAATCGAATCCACGAGTGCGTCGTCTTCTTTTATAAACCATCACAGAATCAACCATAAATCATCTCGCGTTCGTATAAGAATTTATAATGTAATTCATAATATCATTCATTTCGAAAGAAACAGTGTTCATTATCCCTCCAAAGTAGAAGTGACGCATGCCACCTGTCCGCTTTCCCTTGTGGGGAATTCATCCTTAAGTTTACATGAAAAGTACATCACTGATACATCAACATTATACTATTTGTTTCCGGCATAACAAACCTTTAAAACTTTACGTGGCATTTATTGTACAGATCGAAGTTACAGAGGCTAATCTTATTAAAGTTACATAATTTCTAAGCAAGTTACATAGTGGTAATCCCGTTTCAATCGTCTTAGTGACTTCTGAAACTGAAACTCCTTCTATCTGATTTCTTATCGATCTTAAGAATAAAATAGACTTCATCTTGCCAGAGATGTAATACGGATTTATCGTACACGGTATATTGCGGTCGCGGACAATCGGGAGAATTAAAGGATTTATTTAAGCTTCGCGATTAATCTTGAACCGTTGTCTGAGCCTTCCTTGCTTTCGAGAGATACTTCGAACTATATGCCTGAAACAAATTGAGTGTATTTCTAAATATTTTATACTGTAGAGTTCACCTCCTCTGCCAAGTTAATGCCTGAAGCCACGACCTACTGCCGGTCTAGTACTTTTCCAATTGAGCTACCGTGAAGGTTTATGATAGTGGCGAAGCGAATTTTCCGTATCATACGCCATCTCGCGGCAATCGAAGTTCTTCCCTCGTTGAACTGTGCTATCGTTGTTTAATTATTCCTTGTTAGACTGTAGCCTTGTGTTCGCTTATCTTTTCACAAACAGGGTCAATGTGACTTTTATTTTAAAATTTTGGCGTTTTTATTTTTATTAAAATAAATGTTTACTCATTCATTCCCCTTTCAAATATCACTTGTGATATTTATTCTAATGTTTACCAGCCTTCATGGCCGTAAAGATTAATACGTTGTTATTTTTATCAGGACAAATCTTCCTTCTCACTCATGCTGTGTATTGTCCACTTTCATTATAGTTATTGCGAATCTCGCGCCCCGCCTCACCTTTTATGATGTTCAACAAAATGAAATTAAATTTATAAGTTTATAGAATTTTGTGTTCTTTGTATGCCCAATAGATTTATACACCAGGTGGGTCGTAAATATGATTGATAGATTTAGCGCTCATTTTCAACTGCAATGTTAGACGAAACTATTTCCGAAATAAAATCACTATTATTCAATTCAATAATATTATTAGCCAATTCTATTATCGCAAAGATGAATTTAACAGCGTTAAAAGACCTGCGGAAAAGTTGCCCTTGGTAAGACGATAAACGGCAGACGGCAGCGATTATCCATCCGAATCCGCTGTATTCGCGCCAGCTGTCTACGGAGATAAGATAAAAATAGATTTTTGAATGTACAGAATTTTACTAGAGTATATACAAATGTATTTCATTAGAAAATAAAATTTACACGTTGCAAATAAACTTCAAGTCTGCGTTCTTCCTCGGCTTATGTTGATCACGCATGTTACTCTATTGTGTCGCTTCGGTATGTATCAAAGTAAAGCTTCACGCAACTGTGGATATACATTTATTATTTTTTATATTCCATTGACACTTACTATACAGTTAGCTCGTTACTACGTCATCGGATGGGAGAGACGGACGTGAAGCGCCACAGCCTGATGAAAAAGGAACGAGCGACTGCCCAATTTATTGCGCCCGAGTGGTGTCGGACCTCGACATAAGGAGTCGCAGGGCGAAACTGGTGGGCTATTCGGTACCTGGTGTATCGCGCAGAAATCCTAACTCTCCGACTCTCTCTCTCGTCTATGTACGAGTAGAGTGTCGGGGTCGGAGAGGTAGGGGGCATTCGCAACAGTAACCCGATCCTCGAGACATTCATTAAAATACTCCTTCGACTTATGTACATTACGAAAAACGAGACCATAACCAGTAACACCATTAATAACTAATAAGGCCAATGTTTCTGAATTAAACTTACTATATTTTCTTTTATTTTGTCTCAAAACCGAAAATAATCTTACATCTTTATAACTTGTGTGTGTAAGCGATTCATACAAATTATAAACACCCAATTTTAGACATTCGTGTAAGCGGCTATAAATTCTTTGCACAACACGGTACGTTCCTGACGTCAGCGGCACGCATGTTATCACGTGGAGTTCTCGTCCGTCAGCACCCCGTCATGCATGAACATTACGTACCTACACACTACTATTGACAAAGCAGACAGAGCGCGCGCGTGTACCAATAAGTGTACCAGTAATAATAACGTAGGTTGAGCAACGTCGACTGCAGTCTGTCTATGGATAGGTTTCTCGAGTTTCTCCGTGCTCGGAGGGCACGTTAAGCCATCGGTGATAGGTAATAGATGACAGTCTGTGAGCTAAGTCAGTGGCCCTCGGACAGCTTGAAAACATTGGCCTCCGCCAATCCGCATTTGAGTAGCATAGTGGAGTATGCTCTATACCCTTTCGGTTGAAGGGAGACCATGACGTATCCATGCAGTGGAATGAGTAAGGGTTGATGTGGTGGTATACAGAAGCGTAGAACACTTTTCGACACCCCTGAATCAGTTGCGCCGGTGTTGCCCGACCGACATACATCAATTTTCTCAAAAGAGGTCTCTGCGCGTTGGACTCATGTTGCCACACACGACTGTCAAATGACAGACATATATCAGTGAAACAAGATAAATAAATATAAAATTATAATCATAAGTTGTGTATGTTGATGTAAACATAAAAAATATTTTTTCATGGTTAACTATAAAATTTCTGTTACTTTTTGAAACTGTTTCTTTTACATTATTTACACAATAGACAACGGTGACATTGACCTTTGTTACAGCTTGCACTCAAAATGACAAGATTCACCTGAGGACTACCGATATTTAAACATTTTATGCCAACCTACATGGACTTGCTCTATGCTTCAGAAACCAACCTCCCCAGTCGATGTATACAATAACACAAACAACTGGACAATTCATTTGTTCCCTTCGTAGTAATTGAAATGAAAAAAAAAACATCTTGTCTGTGAATAATGAAAAGATGGAAAAAGTCGAACTCTAATTTGTATAAGCCGTTTGTTTCAAACATAGATATAGTATATACAAGTAGTTATATGTAGAATCGTAGCTCAGTGTTGCCATGGAAACGCACGAGTGATGTCATTGGTACGACATGTATTACATACGTCCATAGACTACAGTAAGAGCTTACAATCAAGCAATCCATATGTTATTACTTTAGTGATATATTGACGAGATGGGTGAAAGTGGCGAAACGCGCTGTTACATTACTTTAACACCAACGGTCGTAGGTTCGATTCCCACACAGGACAAACATTGGCAAGCATGAACATGGCTATTTGTCTTGGTCTGGGTATTTTACGAGAGGTAGGGCGTATCAGAGCAGCCCGTTTTGAGAAGTACCTCCGCCCCATCAAAAATCCGCAGCCAAATAACAACTCCATAGATGGATGTTGTGTTCCTGCATTAGCAAAGATGACATCGGACAAAAAAGGAAAAATACCATGCAATAACGATAGAATAGAAATACTCAGACAATTTTTAAAGGTACAAATAATTTCAATAGCCTCTGGCGCAAACAGGGTAAGAAAAATTTAAAATAAATAAATTTCTTGCGCGATACAAGCTTTTGAAATTAGAGAAACCAATTTAGTTTTAGTACAACTGAATTTTTAAAAGCTTCTTTTTAAAATAGTTTTGAAGTGGTAACTTCTTATAGGAGGAAACCGCTTCGTGACGTAACGCGTTACGGCGTCATCTGGCTTCCCTTTCTCTCTCGCATACGGCAGCTTTAATTATATGTAGATTAGTTTAAGTTATCACTATCTATCGGGCGTCCCGAGACGCACACTTTGTTTTTTTAATAATTTTATTATAAAAAAGACTACATTTCACCTCAAATGTGATCCGCTGTTTCGGAGGTATAGAAAGATTGCAAGAGGAAAGAATTGACGAAACAGGTATACCTACAACGTGAAAATAGAAGAAAGTTGTAGCCGAGAGCGGCTGAGACTCATTCACCACGGCCAAATTAGACGTAGGTATATTATCAGAAGGCGGTGGCAGGAGCCCTAGGACCTGCGTGTCTATGACCGCCTCTAGGGCGATGAGGATAAAAAGAGCAATGGATGTTAAATGAGAGAGTGAGGTATGTAACGTGTGGTACTGATGCTCAAATGACTCTCTCTACCCCGCAAGGGACTTGGGGTGAAGATGTAGTAGTGGTAGTAGTAGTATTTCACCTTAGCACTTTAATAATCTTCGCTACGTGTAATGTACATATTCGTTTTTACGATTGTCCCCTAAAACTTCTTCTATTGCTTTTTCAAGGCAACGGTACACATAAACTTTTATTTACTTGATAATAAAATGATCCTTTCTTTAGGTCATAAATAAAAACCAAGTAATGTGTTTTGGCTTTTTTAGACGTGTGTGGGAAAATTGAAATGGACAGTAAATTTGTTAACTACTACAAATATTGGAAGTGAACAACCGTTGAACAGTCACTAAGATATTACCTTGTACATCTCTTTGAAAAATAGAGTGCTAGAGTGGTTAGCAGTGCCCCTTTAACACTAATGCTTGTGGGTTCCATTCCCGTGCACGTCAGACATTTGCGTGCATGAACATGCCTGTTTGTCATAGTTTGGGCGTTGTAAAGAGCAGTGGGATGTATTAAAGTAGTCAGATAGAAGAAGTACCTTCACTACACAGAAACAGTTGCCAATTAGTCGATAAGCCTCCGGTTCGAACCTTAGTGTGGGTGTATCACTAAATTCGTATTTTCAGGTATATGTACTACATATTTTTAATTATCACTTACTTAGCAGTGTACGTGAACATTGTGAGGAGACTCGCAACAATCAAATGATGCTGCAACAATAGTTATCTTCGCACGAGGGCAATCCTCAACGATTAGTTGCACTATTATGAGACTTAAACTGTGCGTTTAATTCTGATAGTTTACGATGATCTGCACTATGAAATGTAATGTAAAATGCAGCTAGGACGGTCTGCGCACGAGAATATTCTTCAATAAGCTCATAACCGTGCTACTAATCATTGAGGAATGCTCTCACGTGATTCAAATCCTGGCTGAAGCATCACTTCGTAGTGCAGATCATGTTTAACTATCAGAATTAAACATATATACCAAGTTTCACTATAGCTTCCCTGTTCTCCCCACCAGATGCGCCAGTGTAGATCAGCTTGTAGTTATTCCCAATGAATCGGTATCTGCTGCCTTACCGACTCTGCTGTAGGAATGCCACGGCTACTTTTCACCTGGAGAGTACGTCGGCCAACTCCTCGCGCGTCCAATGTTCCAGATCGCATTGGCTCGTGTCTAGCCGTATCGTACTGCACAAAGGTCCACTTGCCATAGAGGTCGGGCGAGGTTTTCGAGCGGCGTCCTATTCGTGGCACTAGATTTTCCCTTCTGTACATTTTTTTAATTTGGCTTTTTATTATGAATTTTACAGGAGCGACTGCCGTACGACCTCCCAACCCCGAAGGGAAAGCCCGCAGCACAGCCTCACGATTGACTTGGGCCCCATAGATGTTGCTGGGCCCAATGTACCCCATTTATATTTACATATTTATTTCTACTAAATAGAGATTTATGTGTTTATAGTGTGTACATGCTCCCTTTATTATGCGTTTGAATTATATACTTCTTGTATCGTAATTGGCGTTCAGCACTGCAGGTTAAACTCATAAATAATTTTAGTCTTTGCTTTTAAAATGGACAGAACTTACTTTATATCGGCATAATTAAAAATGCTACCGTGGTAATATAAAAGCGACGTTTCGCGGTTTAATGAAAGTAAGTGCCTTTTAATTAGAGATACTGAGAACAACTCTTTCATTTTCTATACACACAAAGGTGACAAGTTCTTTGATGAAGTATATGGCCCACATGATGTAAAGCGGTTACCGTAGCCTATCAATGCTTGTAATATATTAAGTATCACTCGCGCGATGCCTCCTCTGCCGCTTACACAGCAATTTCTTAAGAGCTTACTGATGACCTCACTCACACGCAGGAACACAACAACTCTCTAGGAGTTGTTATTTGGCTGCGGTTTTCTGTGAGGTGGAGGTACTTCACTTTGATGCGTCCTACCTTTCTTAAAACATCCAGATAAAGACAAACACATGTTCATGCACACAAATGATTGTCTTGTGTGGGAATCGAACCCACGAGCGCCGGTGTCTAAACCGCGTTTTTCACGACTGAGCCACCGAGCTCGTCAAAAATATAAAACGTCAAGATTAAATAGATTGAAATTTTCCGTTCCAAGCTGACTCCTGACTTATACTACTATTATATCTGCTAGATATATATTATATTAAACTGACACGAAATAACTTTAATTCAAACTCAACTTTTTTATAAAACAGTAAGATATAATATCGTTAAAACACAAACCCATACTTTCATTAATATATATCCCCCATGGAGCCTCGTCTGCAGTTAATTAAGGACAATTTACAGAGGGGTTGCATTAAAAAAGGAACGCGGACGTATCCCAATTATGCCATTTATAATAACGGCTGAGGAAATTATACTATATGTGTGTATATATATATATATATATGTCAATTATTAATATAATAAGGATAAATATAAATAATATAAAATTCAGGAACACCGTTCCTATATGAAATCTATATGTTTGGCTGTATGTGCGTTTGTATGTGTGTGTGTCTGTCGCTTTTTTCGAATATTCGAATTTTGACTTCAGATTCGGATTCAGAATAAAAAAGTAGAATAGGAATGTTCAGGAACACCGTTCCTATCTATTGAGCAGTCAGAACCCGTTATATACGTTTTCCCATACATTTCGCGGTCGTATACGACCACCCGGGTTTCAAAGGGTTACTGATTTTTACTTAGAGCGAATGCCGTCAGATCTCCAGAGCCCAGAGGGAAAACCAGACCTTTCATAGTCACATGTCTTTCGAAATATAATTCTTTGGACTTGCGGGTTTCCTGTTTTCCTTCACCGAAGCGCTAGTGATAATTACAAACGTCTACGTAAATACGAATTTGTCAGGATTCGAACCTGGGACCAATTGATCAATAGGTCGATTCTTTATCCACTGACCTATCACAGCTCTAAGTAACGTTAAGCCCGTAATCTTGTTAATTGATAAGATTAACACCCAGTTTTGGCATCTGTATAGATGAGACATTTGCGATATAGCGTTTAATTTATTTCTTTTAACTATTCACGTCATGGAAAACACTATACTCAAGCATATACAGTCGGCAAAATAATAAGTTTTGTAACATTACGAGTCGAGCTAAGTTCGCCAAGTTCAATTTTCATTTCCAGATAAAATGTAGGCCGTTACGCTCAAAGTTGGTGAACTCGTGGGAGTCCAATAAAGTTTCAGATCACGTAACAGTCAATGTCCTATCGCTAGTTCCTTTTAATAACACAAAATAAAGATAATTACTATTTTAAATAATTATCATAATTGAGTATTTATGATAATTTTGACGAGCACTGTGGGGCAGTGGCTAAACTTTTCTATTTTTTTTATACTAAGTCGGGAGGCATACAAGCATACGCCCCACCTGATGTAAAGCGGGTACCGTAGCCTATTAACGCTTGCGATATATTAAGTATCACTCGCGCGATGCCTCTTCTGCTGCTTACACAGCAACTCCTTGGGAGCTTACTGGTGACCTCACTCACATGCAGGAACACCACAACCCTCTAGGGAGTTGTTATTTGGCTGCGGTTTTCTGTGATACGTCCTACCTCTCTTAAAACGCGTTGTTACGTTACTTTGACACCAACGTTCGTGGGTTCGATGAGTGAGGTCAGTAATATGCTCCTAAGGAGCTACAGCACCTCCTTACTAGCAGCAGAGGTGACTCGCGCGAGTGATACTCAGCGTATTGCGAGCGTTCATAGGCTATGTTAACCGCTTTCCATCACGTGGGCCTTATGCTTATAGGTTAGCCGATGTTGGTTAAAAAAAAAGATGCGTGTGTTTCGCTTTTGGCGTTAACATGAGTGTACGTATCTGTTTAATTCATGACCCCAGTTAAACGAGGCTGATCGCAGTTTGTCTAAGGCTGAACTTACATGTTGTTGCTGTGTTTACATGTCTTTCAGTTCAGTGGAGCTTTACATCAAGCTCCACTGAACTGAAAGACATGTAAACAAAATGCTGCTGATGATCAACGACACTCAACGATTGTCATCTAAGGACTTCGGGTGGGATTGTTGTCGATAGAAGTCTTTGGTTAAGTAGCCTTCGAAAGACATTAAAGGCACTTTTAAGGTTTACGCACACAAGGCTTAAGGTATTCAGCGTTTGAATAGCGTATGACTTCTTTTAGATTCGGTAAGTAAGATGCCTATTCCAACCTCGGGACGACTATAAATGGATATTGATAACTAATAAAATACACAGTAAAGACTGGCAGTACATAACGCGGTATGTGCAGCTAAGAGCAAATTATGACGCTGGATGTGCGATTGTAACTCTTATTATTTACGCAATAAGAACGGTACAAATGCATATGAAAAGATGCAAAGCACACAACATGACGTCACATTGCATACGTCTGACCAGGAATAGTCTCTGTCTTTTTCGCACTTTACGAAGATTATTTATATGATAGAAATCTCTTTTATTCTCTTTGTCAATATCTCTTCTATAAATCTTTATCAATACCTAACGGCTATTATTTATATTAAATAAATAAAATGTTTTGTTAACTATTTAATAAAAATAATGTTGTTTTACTTCCTACACAATAGTACTATGTCGCCTTTTTCCTAGCGTTATCATGTTTACTAATCCAATATGATTGGCTGGGTGCGCCAGCGGGGTGCGCTACCTAAGCATAAGGAATTAGCAAAGTACTGTAGGCCGATTCTACTAAAAAACTGTAACTGCACTGCAGCGCGGCGTGTGTCAAAATGTGTACATTTTGACGTTTTATCAAGCGAACTGACAGCAGTGACGTTTAACGAAACGTCAAAATGTACGTATTTTGACATACGCCGCGCTGCAGTGCAGTTGCAGTTTTTTAGTAGTTTCGGCCTACTGATTTTTACTTAGAGCAACCGCGTGATAACCTAGAGGGAAACCGCACTATTTTTGGTGAGGTTACACGTCAATCGAAATATAATTCTTTGCAAGTGCAAGATTCCTCACGACGTTTTCCTTCACCGCCGATCAAGTGATAATTACAAATAGGTGTACAGCTAAGAGCAGATCACGCTTAACACTCGAAGTGCGATTGTAACTCTTATCACGAACGATATAAGAACGGTACAATGGTCAAATTGTAAAGATTAAGCTGCACTTATCTGTACATAAATCCAAAAACACAAATTCAGTGACACATGGCACACCAAGATTGAATTCAGGGATCAGTCAGGTATATGTTTATAATTTAATTAATTATAATTTTTTAGATTTATAATTTAAGTAATTTTATAATTACGACTGTAATGAAAACGGACTCAAATATCTATCTATAACTTCACGCCAAATCCCTTGCGGGGTAGGCAGAGAGAACCGAGCGCGACGCGACTTGACCCTTACATACGAGTACCTCACTCGCTTCTTTAACACTCATTGCTCTTCCCATGCATGCTCGCTGGTTTCTAGTACCTGGACTCAAATATGCTTTAACAAAGAGCATATTTTTAAAGGTTACAAGCTGTTGTCGAAAGAGAAGGAGGTTGTATTATCGTATCTATTTCTTTTTTAGGATTCCGTACTTAACCCCTACCATCGGACACCTATTACTAACGCTCCGCTGTCTATCCATCTGTCAGTCACAGGGCTGTATATTTCTATTTTCTTTCTTTATTTTTCTGAAAATCTAAGATATTATATGTAAATAAATAAATAAATATTGCCGTACAAATTACACAGCGCCACCTAGCCCCAAAGTAAGCGAAGCTTGTGTTATGGGTACTAGACAACTGATAAACATACGTAAATACATTTTTTTTTTTGTAAATACATACTTATTATACATAGAAAATACCCAGACCAATACAAACAGACATGTTCATGCACACAAATATTTGTACTGTGTGAGAATCGAACCCACGAGCGTTGGTGTCAAAGTAGCGTAACAGCGCGTTTCACCACTGGCGCAGTGGTGAAACGCGCTCATCATGTAGTTATATATTCACAAGAAAAATATTTTCTTGACTTGAGTGAAAACTCTTCGTGTCCCAGGCAGGCTCGCACGACAGATTTTGTTCATGTACATTCTGTGTACTAAGTATCGGGAATTTGTCAATAAAACAAAAAATACAAATTATTCATCTAAATTTATTTTATCGCCTTCAAAGTAGGCCCCATCGCTTGCAATACAACATCTCCACCGCTTCACCCAGTCTTCCATACATTTTTCATAGGCTATTTGCGGTATGGCCTTTAGCTCATTCAGCGAATTTTCTTTTATGGCTTCTATCGACTCAAAACGTTTTCCTCGAAGTGGTAATTTTAACTTGGGAAATAAAAAAAAGTCAGACGGAGCCATATCAGGTGAATACGGTGCTTGGTCGAGAACTTTTGTTGAATTTTTCGCTAAAAACTCTTTCACTATAATGGCTGTGTGTGATGGTGCATTATCATGGTGCAGCATCCATGAGTTGTGTTGCCACAAATCTGGACGTTTTCGGCGGATACTCTCACGCAAACGCTTCATGACGCCTAAATAATATTCTTTATTCACTGTTTCTCCCTCTGGAAGGAATTCGGAGTGAACCACACCACGGTAGTCAAAAAAAACTGTCAGCATCACCTTGATTTTGGAGCGACTTTGCCGCGGTTTTTTGGGTTTCGGCTCGTTTTCGAGACGCCATTCTGAAGACTGTTGGCTTGTTTGCATGTCGTACTCATAAACAAATGTCTCGTCGCCAGTTATTATACGTTTCATAAAGGTCGGATCCGTAGAAGCTCGGGAAACCATGTCTTCAGCGACATGCTTTCGCTGCGCTTTTTGAACAAAATTGAGCTCTTTTGGAACTAGTCGAGCGGCGACGCGTTTCATGCCTAAAATGTCAATGAGAATGTTGTGGACGGACTTAAAAGATATGTTCACCTCACTAGCCAACTCTCTCAGACTCATACGTCGATTTTCGAGCACTAGCTTCTTGATTCTGTCGATGTTTTCTCTGGTCGTAGCGGTTGAAGGTCTACCAGAACGAGGCAAGTCTACTACTACTTCTCGGCCTTCTTTAAAAGCCTTATACCATTCATAAGCCCTTGTTTTCGATATACACGATTCGCCGTAGGTATTTCGCAACATTTTTAGTGATTCACCACATGAAATATCATTTGAAACACAAAATTTAAGGCACACTCTTTGTTCAACAATATTTTCCATTGTAAAAATCGCCGAGGACTCAAAACTATGACCAACAAAAAGTGTAGTTTAAAACAAATTAAATGACAGATCCCGCTCAAATTTTGCGCGCTAAATCAGTACAGTGCTACCAACATGCAGTAAAAAAATTAGAACGACCTCTTTTACGCGGGTCTTTTTATTGACATATTCCCGATACTTTTTACACAGAGTAGTATATTCGTCGATATCTTAGGAACAACTGAACGGATTTAGATAAATCAAACTGTATTCTGAGGTGGACAAATTTGGTGAAAATTAGTAGGGCGCGACAAAGTACATTCACCTCGCAGAAGCCAAATAACTCCATGGAGTGTTCTTTGTTTCTGCTATCTGAAACCTGATAAGGATTGCGGACGCCCATAGGCTCCTGTAAACGCTTCACATCTAGCAGCCCATATTAACGTTGTATTAAATAACTATGTCGTTTAACCTTATCTAATAAGAAAATATACGTGCCAAATTTGTTATGAAAATCCCTTAGATAAACATTTTTACGGCTCCAATAAGAATGATTAATTCTCCACTGAATTTTGGGAGAGATTACGTCCAGATAGCGTTTACGTTTTTTTATTACTTCCCCTTTTTAGTAATTTACATTTTTGCTGTAAATTGATATAATTACGGCAAGGGTTAAATGATAAATGTCACTCTTTAGAAATTACGTCGTGCGAAAGGAATTAATAGTCGTTAATGTCAGACAAGACTGAAAAAATGTCACGTCGTCTGCCATAGAGTTTAGAAAGTCTTAGCATGGTTGTTATTACGTTTTCAACCGGTTTCAATGTCCATGAAATTGTACTTTGTAGAGGTGTGACCTAACTTAAGAAAGGTCTGGATTTTTTTTATACTACGTCGGGAGGCATACAAGCATACGGCCCACCTGATGTAAAGCGGGTACCGTAGCCTATTAACGCTAGAGATATATTAAGTATCACTCGCGCGACGCCTCCACTGATGCTTACACAGCAACTCCTTGGGAGCTTACTGGTGACCTCAATCCCACACAGGAACACAACAACCCTCTAGGGAGTTGTTATTTGGCTGCGGTTTTCTGTGAGGTGGAGGTACTTCCCCAGACGGGCTGCTTTGATGTGCCCTACATCTCTTATCATAGGAGTACACTAACGAAATAAAATAAAAATCGGACCATAAACAAAATAGGAAACGGGATAACGCTTAGAAGAAGAGAGTGTTGGATGTTGCAGTTTACAGGTAACAATAATTATGCAATATATTTTGTCATCTAAATAAATTGTTTTATTTTTACTAAATAAACATGCACTTTTTGTCTGTTGATTACAAGAAATGAATTCGAACTGCAGTAATAGAACATCGTGTAACACATATTTTACAAACTGAAATATATCTATTTTATTGTATGCGGTGAAAATAAACTGAGTTTTCAGCTCAATGTTTTATCTAAAATATTTCGATTGCTGCTTGTTAAAGGATGCACAACATGGAGCCTGAATATATAAAAGCAGATATTGCAAATCTACCCAAAGTAAATTCATTTATGGTCGTCAATTTCTCCGACAATCCTGATTTTTATAACAGTAGCAACGGGTGTGCCAATGTTTAGAGTCGGCAAAGCGCGAGCGACACCCCTGGTGTTACAAATGTCCATAGGCTACGGTAGACGCGATCGAATAAAAAGACCTTCACCTTTTCTAAAACAGACTTCATCACCTTAATAATAAAATATGTTTGGCTTTGCATAAATTGGCAATTTATAAAGTGATACAAACATTATTTAGGTGCAGCTCGAATGTGGAATACATTAGTTATTCGTACCATGGTTTATGATGACATTTTGTATTAAACTAAACACGTATGCGAAATACACGTAAATATCACATAAATTCTGGGGAGAACTGGGGTCATTTCATATGCAGTATTTTATGATCAAATGTTATCACGTACTAAATCTACCGTTGTGATGTAGAACGAGAAAGGTCTTTATTTTTGCATATTTATATTTAGTATTTTAAATTTTAAATTGGTGAATAGAAATTCACACCATGTACTTTCAAATACGTACCTACACAAAACATGACAATATCTGTATGCAATCCGATCCAACCCGCTTTGTGTGCTTCCGCCACCAATTAGTTCATGCGGCCTAGCGCCGGCCGGCACCCACCCACTACTGTTAGTGCGTGCTACATGCCGACGCTGCCATGGCTGCTCCGGTAGTCTCTGCCTCGGCTGCTGCGGTCGTCCGTCATCTGGAACAGAATCCGCATGCCCCCACCACCACCGTCGCTGCCACGACTGGCCTGGTCGTCGCTGCGACACGTGTTTCGCCTCTCCACGAGGCATCATCAGGCGTTGTAGACGTTAATCGTAAGAATAACATGCTACAAGTCAGTACTTGTAGCATGTTATTCTTACGATTAACGTCGGCAGAGCGTGCCGAGGCAGAGACTACCGGAGCAGCCATGGCAGCGTCGGCATGTAGCACGCACTAACAGTAGTGGGTGGGTGCCGGCCGGCGCTAGGCCGCATGAACTAATTGGTGGCGGAAGCACACAAAGCGGGTTGGATCGGATTGCATGTGGATTTGACTTTCGCAAAATAACGCCTGAATCTATTAACTATTTAATGACAATATCTAATATACATCATTTTTTTATACAAGGTCGGGTGGTATACAAGCATACGGATGTAAAGCGGTTACTATAGCCTATGAACGCTTACAATATATTAAGTATCACTCATGTGATGCCTTTACTACTCACCCAGCAACTCCTTAGGAGCATACTGGTGACCTCACTCGTACGTAGAAATACAACAACCCTCTTGGGAGCTGACATTTGGTTACGGTTTCCGGTGTAGTGGTGGTACTTCCCCAGACGGGTTGCTTTGATGCTTCTCTCCTAAAGTCGCCAAACAGTTATTGTTACGCTGTTAACACGTAAATATTTGTCCTGTATGGGAATCGAACCCACAAGCGTTGATGTCAAAGTTAACAAACGCTACTTTTCTATATTTAGATATCATTTATAAATATATATGATATCTAAATATAGATTTTTTTCAGTTATACTTTATTTTAAATAACTTTATTTTTATTTTATTAATATTCTTATTTAAAGTTTAATTTTAGTATTTCATCCTTTAGCATATATTTATATTATATTTGTGACCTTTGTAATAAAATCACAATCGCTTTACTTTCAATCACTAGTCTACTTATATTGCTTGACACTTAGGCTGAAACAATGTATTTTGAAAGATTCAGGAGCGATGTTTGAATTTGACGTGAAAGGTCTTTTATTTCGATCAGTAGGAGGGGTGGCTTGCTAAAATCATATGTAACAAAATATATTATAAAAGATCGCTGCTGATTCAAGATTCAAAGTTGTGGTTGCAATTGATAGCGCTAGTTGGATCTGTCAAATGCACTACAAACGCAACAACAACCACATGCAATGTTAGATGCAGAATATACAATTCATATGCCATTGAAAAGTTATAAACTTTAAAGTACATGTGATATTTTACAAAAAATTGATGACTACTACTATTACGTATCGCAGGCAGTGGCGCTATAATAGTCGTATAGCGCCACTGCGTGCGATACGTAATATCCAGAAGGAACGCGCAAGGGCTCGGGTAGCAAGAGGAAATGAGACCTCTTACGGAATATGTGAGATTACATTCTCTAGCATAAAATGTTTTACGTACTGCACTACAGCTGCCTCCCTGATACAGCCTAACCGACTTTTTTGTTAAATTGTACCTAAATTACATTCCTGTGTTCGTCTAGCACATAGGTGCATACCTATGTGCTAGACCTAAGAAGGTTAAAGCAAACTTAATTAAACAAAATTCAGTTGTTACCACTATTTGAAAATGAAAGATTTTTCATTTCAAAGACGCTTTTAACATCGTGTCTACTTATTTGTAGACCTATGTTACGAAGGCTTACTTCATTTTACTTAGGGATAAAATATCGACGTAGTGCGATGTCGTCGCATATTTCATTAACGCTCGTTACCAAGTTCGCGCTGAACCGATTAATGCTAATGCATTAACATATTTTCTACCTACTATTCTTCAGTTATATATGAGATAGAAGGCGATGAAAAATGAAGGAGGTATTTAGTACATTGCAATGTGCAAAAGTAATGATACCAACTTAAGTCCACCACAATCTTCAGTCCACCCTCAGATTTCACTGGTCAGTCATGAATTATTTCAGGTTAAAAACCTGACCTTACGTTACCGAAAATAAATTAGTTTTTTAATTTGTGACTTCAATCTTCATCTAATGGATATCATAAAATAAAGACACAAGTTCAAAACATTGTTTTATTTTCGAAGAAGTAAATAAGAAATAAATAAAAATAAAATAGCTATTCAAAATTTATATAGCGTTCTTCGGCGCATACTTCATCAACTCGTATGTCAGGACTTACTTTCAAAATACTTCGCGTTCCTGAGAATCATACTATGTCTTTATGCGTTTATTAAGAAACTTCTCTCAAAACTGGCGAATAGATTCCATTAATTTGCTAACATACTGCAAACACTTGTTGCAAGTTAGCATACTTTAGCAACTTCTGCCAAAATAATAGCAAAACTTTTCGAAAGGCAGTTTGAGTAAAAACGAATGACTTGTGCCTAAATTATTCGATGCAGTTTTCAAGCACCTTCGTATAAAGGCAAGAGGTTACACATGGACTATACTCGCTGTAGGATCGTCGGTTTGAACAGATTAATAGTAAAAGTGCATAGAAAAATAATTAAGAGTAAAATCCGGTGGAATGTTAGGGGAGAGAATGAGAATTCTGAAATATAAAAGGATTTATTATATCGATTTACTGAGATATTATGAATCTTCTCAAAGTATTTCACATGGTTATGAAGCTGGATCTCTACGACATATGTGAGCATAGTAAAGCATGTGAGCGTGACGACTTGTCAACTTGGTTTGATATTAATATTGGTTGTCTGCCAGAACTCGAGCAAAATCGCGTGTTTTCTGCTCTGCCGTTCGTTTTGTAACTCCATAATTGTCTCCAAGGAATAAGGTCTTCTAAAATGTAGGATTGCGTTAGCGTAGTGGTGAATTGTCTGCTTTATGTATGCCATGTTATCATCAGAAATAACATCTGAACTGTAAACACTAATAACAATAATGAAAGGCGATTATCCGTAAAAACCAATACCTATATTTTCAACGCATTGTTTTAAGATTTCATCATATAAGGCGTGGAACAGTATGCGATAAAAACATAGGTATTAGTTTTGGAAAAAATATTTGAAAGAGAGGAAACCAGAACGTACATAAGGATTTATTTTGATGATGTGTTTGAAAAAGTGAATTAGATTGCATATCTTGGATGTACTTTTAACTGGGATGGAAGTGCAAAGACAAATGAGTACTGAGAAAGGTGTGAAATGGACACCGGGAAAACGGCAGTAAAGGATTGAGTCAGAAGACACTGCTCACTATACACAATGCGCTATTGATCTCAATGCAAACTTATGGAAGCAAGAGCTAAGTATGGCAGAGAGAGCATGAAAATAGAATAAACTTTTGTAACACTTATTTAGCCACTACTTGCTTTAGAGATTTCTTAAAAGACACAATGTCGGCGTGTGGTTTCGAGCAGTCCATGTCCTCTAAAACTGATCATAATTTGTAGTCTAAGGGGTTTAGATCTAGGCTAGATGAGGGCCAGTCTTCAGTTCTTATAAAGTCCGAAACATTGGTTTCAAGCCAGGCTTGGGTAGTTCATGCCTTGTGGTCAGATGTAGAGTCCTGCTGGAAAGTCCATGGCATATTTTTTAAAAGTGTATTGCTAAGAGGTTTCACAACACAATCCAAGCCAGTATCTTGACACACTTTGGCTGAAGTATTTCTCTTTCTTTTTCACAAAAATGAAGCTTTCTGATTCCTTGATAAGACACCCTCCATCAAACCATTACATACGCAGGATGATGACCACGTTCTACCTTTCCGACCACTTGGGTGGCTTCTTCAAAACTGTGTGCGTACATTTTGTTATTTTGCTTGTTGTAGTGCTCTTCAATCGTAAAATTTTTTCATCAGTAAATAGGATATTTTTGTGATTTTCACATTTTTGTGATTGAGACAGAAGGCATTTTGATCGATCCACTTTCTTCAACTGTAGGGATTCATTTAGGGCATGAACTGTATACCGGCGATAAGCACCGAGCTTCGGGTCTTGTTTTAGTATACGCGACAGTTTCCGAGCGGGAATCTTCTTTTCTCGCGATAAGATTTTTTGTTTACTAATGGGGTTTCGGCAAATTCTGGCTTTAACTGTTAATGCTGTTGCCTTTGTAGTTCGTAGTCGCCCCGATCTTTTATGGTTTTCAACAGAAGAAATGTTGGTATCTGTCGATAGTGTGATATACGAACATACGGCTGATATCATGCTTTTAAAGTATCTTGAATATGACCGACGGCTCCATACCCACTTTGTGCAAAGCAATCACTGCAATCCTATTTTCTTTAACATCCTATTTTATATTGCAATTTGATAGTAAACACGAAAAAAATATGTAAAACGTCGGGAAATCGAAAGAACTTTTAACATAATAAACACTTTCCAAATTCAAAATAATTAAAAAGTTGAAAAAAAAAACAAAAAGTTTCTATTTAACCGTATTTATGGTCAGACTAGTTTGTAAAGGTAGATAAACATAAAATTACATTTTATACAACTTGTAAACACACAACCTAAAAAATAGTGGACATTAAACGTTTATATCTCAACAAAACCCGTAAAATTTAAGCCGTAAAATTGCACGTAGTAAGCACTCACTTCTCCCATCCTACCGATAAATTCGGTAGAAAACTAATAAAAACAGATAAAACGTTAGTAAGGAATATATTGAAAAAGTTTCGGGAACTTGGCGCCATTCGCGTCACGTGCGTGTTACTCAACAATTCACTCTGAGCTAACGGTTTGATTTTCATATTACCAATCGCAGGGTGATTATGTGCAAATGTAAATTTGTTAATTTTATAAGATATGTTTGTATCTCATAACATAGATAAAAAAAAAATACAGTAAAGGATAGGCCTGAAACTCGCTGCTTATTTGCCACTCCTGCTACTAAAGATCCTCCTAAAACAACTCCTGACTTGTATATCTATAAACACTTGTTATCGCTGTCGTCTTGTTTATTATATAATGCACAATTCCACTAAAATGCCCTTTTTGCCTCCCTCCTTTGAAGAGCCCCACGGGTACCCCTTGGGGCTATTCAAAGGAAGGAGGTGGTGAACTGTCATGAGCATGAGTACTCTTTTGACCGGGCGAACGAGTTATGCTAGATTCTTAGTTAGTTGCCGCAAGGGTTGCCTTTAACCGGGAACGCTTCGAAGACTTCAACTGAAGCGATCGTCCCTAGGGTTACAAGACGATGAAATCGGTTTGCTCTACATTTGTTTAAAATAATATAGCATTAAGTTCGCATAACGCGTCAACTATAGATAAATAAGTAGTTTATACATCGTCGGAAGCAAACGAACATACGGATCACCTGACCTGATGTAGAATAATTGCGGCAGGCGGGTGTGCGGGAGAATCGCGCGTGGGTTGCCAACACCACTGCTTATACGGCAACACCATAGGATCTTACTGTTAACCACATTACTCGCATGAACACAACGACGTTGTTATTTGGCTGAGATCTTCTGCGAGGTGGCGTTGTTGGCGTTACTCCATCCATCCATCCATCCATCTCCATTTGGAAAGAGTTGCCCAACTCGCAACCAAAGCCTCATTTGTTAATAGCTATTTTTTATATACTACGTTGGGAGGCATACAAACAAACGGCCCACCTGATGTAAAGCGCGTAGCTTAGCCTATTAACGCTTGTAATATATTAAGTATCACTCGCGCGATGCCTCCTCTGCTGCCTACACAGCCACTCCTTGGGAGCTTACTGATAACCTCACTCACACGCAGGAATACAACAACCCTCTAGGAAGTTGTTATTTTGCTGGGGTTTTCTGTGAGGTGGAGGTACTTCCCCAGACGGGCTGCTTTGATGCGCCTCTCCACCAGATTCCACCAGATTCACAGATCTAGATCAACATCCAGACCAAGACAAATAGACATGTTCATGCACACTAATCTTTGCCTATTGTGGGAATCGAACCCACGAGCGTTGGTGTCAAAGTCGCGTCATTCACGACTGAGCTACCGAGCTCGTCGAAAGGGTGAATCACATCCAGGTGAGGTTGACTTTAACTCTAAACATGATACTAAGCCACCACGTGAGCCACATATCATAAAATACTATTAACTTATACCATTGCACCATAAAAACACACAAAAATATATATGTTGTCGAAGGACTCTCGAAGCCAATCATACAAGCCCGGACTTTATGGGCTTGCTCTTACCCGTTGACGAGTCCCATGTCATACGATCTCGATGGTATCACATTATTATATAATACACTCTCATTACTTCGGCCTCGACCCACACTTAACAGGTTTAGAGTAGGGCTTCTGTGGCTGCATGTAACCACAGAGACTTTCCCGCAAATAAAATCTATAGTGTTAACTGGAGCACCGCTGGCTTAGTTGTACCCTTGGTGCTATTTTCTGAACAGCTCATTCTATTCATGCGTGTTACCATGTTCAGAAATATAATTTATATCTTGAATTCTTAAAGAAACAAAAAATGTATAATTTTAAACTTTCATGGTTGTTTATTTCACTATTGTAGGTACGGAGTTTGCCGTGATTTGGTATTATATTTTACCGATATTTCGAGTCCCTAGTTATTCCGTGACTATGGCATCTACGATGTTGCCGAAATATCGGGAAACTATGAAAACAAATAGTAATAAAAAAACACCTAAATATTACTTATAGTATTACAGTGGAGGAATTTTATTCCTCTGTCTGTGATTTCACCTGCTTTGCTGCTCCAAGTTTTACGTAGTGTTATTTTTCCCATTTTATCTCAATATTGATTTGGAGCTGTCACTGAGTTAATTATCCTCCCAATATATTCAATTTTTGCGTGATGCGTGCATCATAGCGGTACGATTAAGCCCTAACGGTTTTATATGATTAGATTTCTATGTTATGTATCAGAGAAAAAGGCCGTAAACGTAAAGCGTTAACATAAAATGAAAATGAAAATTATCTACCATTCTATGAAAATTATCTACCATTCTACGTTTGAGAAAGTAAGGATTATTGTATGGAATCAGGAAACGTATTCAATTCAAGCAACTTAAATATGTTAAGCAAGGTGGTTCGCAGTCTGTCTATAAATGCATACGGGAGAAGTGGTTGCTGGTTTCTATAGAAAGACTACATACACTCCTTGACTCAAATAAGCGGCTTTGGGTGACTATATATATAACACTCGCAAATCCATAATGAAGTAGGATGAGTAGGGTCAGCTCAAAATCCCTCCAATCGAAGGGAGACAAGTATTCCAAGTGTGGGCGTATTGTCAATGATTGTGTATTAGTAAAAATAAAAAAAATACATATTGGTATAGGTACTGATACGGAAGAAACGAAATTTAAAGTAGCGATTCGATCGATTAGCGATCGAAGTCGTTTTGTTAGTAACATGGATATGATTTCATAGCTGCCTACAGGTTGAATATCAAACAGAAAGGACTAAGTTCGGGGTTAGTCTTAGACTTGAAGGCGCGTATGGGAAGTGAAACTAGGTGGACTGAAGATCTCAAACAAGCAACTATAAATGATTGAATGGAGTAAGCGTAATGCATATGGTAGAAAGTAATTGGGGCATCTGACAGTGGGCACACAAGTGGATCACAATGATGATAATACAAAAATTATGCAAATTCAGTTGTTACTATGTTAATTGAATAGGATGAACAGTATGGTAGCGCATAAATTACGAACAAAGATTTTTTTTATACAACGTCGGAAGACATGCGAGCATACGTACACCTGATGTAATGCGGTTACCATAGCCAATGAAGGCTTGTAATACATAGCAGTCAGAACCCGTTATATACGTTTTCCCATACATTTCGCGGTCGTATACGACTACCCGGGTTTCGAAGGGTTAAGTATCACACGCGCGATGCCTGCTGCTAACACAGCAACTCCTTAGAAGCTTACTGGTGACCTCACTCACACGCAGGAACACAACAACCTTCTAGGAAGTTGTTATTTGGCTGCGGTTATCTGTAAGGTGTAGGTGCCCCAGGCCTATCTCTTAAAACATCCAGACCAAGACAAACAAACAGACATTTTCGTAGACACAAATGTTTGTCTTGTTTGGGAATCGAACCCACGAGCGTCGGTCAAAGTCGCGTTATTCACGACTGAGCCACCGAGCACGTCGAAAAAGAAATTTATATATTAGACTATCAAAATGGAATATGTTTAACATCCTTATAAAGCACTAGACCGATTTCTTCTGATTGGTCTGTCAGCACGAAATTTGACAACTAAGTATAATTCAGATGACGACACAAATGTTATCTATCTATAAGTTCAGGTCCCTTGTGGGGTAGGCGGAGAAAACTGATAGCCATAAGACGTGGTCCTTATATATCTCGCTCACTTCTTTAACATCCACAGTCCTTTCATGCAGCATGCCGCTTCCCAGCTCTCTTGACATCACTTTCAGATAAAATACGACCAATTTAGATGTGGTAGGTGAGCTTTAGCTTCCTTGATAACACAAATATTGAACTGAGCAAAGTCCATTGAGCTGGTCAGATCATGAGTGTATAATTATTCAACAGGATTTATAAATATTATAGTACGTAAAGAACCGAATATCAATTCTAATTAAGTAAGACACCAACCCGTAAATTTCATTTAATATATTCACAAAGGAATGCCTACGCCTACACAAATTGTCGCTGGTCACTCTAAGTTGTCCTCGAAATTCAATAGGAGACAATAAGTCTACATTTAGGCTTGTATTAGATGTCACCACGCCTGAAAGTGGGTTGGCCTTAAATAAGACAGGACAATCAAATGGTAGGTACTCGTATTTTGAGGTGTATCATATATATTTTGTGGTTAATCATCTAGAAGGTCCCTAGTAAGCTCATGAAAGAGTTGCTGTGTTAGCAGCGGAAGTAACTTTAGGCGGACCGGATGGGTATTTTCCACCAGACATTAAATAGTAATAAGAAACTAAGCGACGTGGGTGATTTTGCACATTGGCAAGTTTCAGAAACTTTCCTTTAAAACAACATGTGGACAAAAATTTTAATCCCACTATTTAGTATGAATCGAATTAAAATATGAAGAATGAAAATATGAAAACAAAATTTAAAGAAACCAACACTTCACTGATACCCATTACCTCTTTTAAGGCAACACATTTTTCTAAAAAAGTAGCAATACGTCTCGCTTTTCATATAAGATCCTTTTTTTGAAGTCGGTTAGAAAGGTCCCCACTTCGCCAGCAGTACCATATCCCCTATCATGTATGACATGACAAGCATTGTTCGGACGATGACGAAATGTATTCACAGAACTATGGAATGGAACCATTACTGAACTGTACAACACAAAACATATTCCCAAAAACCTTTATGGTTCTCAGCGCCTCCGCCTACAAATTTCAGCTTTTGTTAAGGAAACTAACCATTCATTCCGCGGTCTTTATTGCGTATAACCGCATTATATGTAGCGAGGAAAAGATTAAATGGCATTAAGACACCCATTACGTGACAATGAAAAGTCTGCTTTGTGTCATTGGTGTTAATAGTTATTCATTACAGCACACCTATAATTACATCAACCTGTGTGTAATGGAAGGAAATTACTTTCAACTAATTCTGATCATCATATTATGAAACTTTTGCAATAGGGTGTAGTTTTGATCACAAAGAAACGAAAGATTGTTAAGTACGAAGTAAGTTTTTGACGAACCGTGGCGGAGTGGTTAGCAATACTACTTTAACCAGAAGGTTCGTGGGTTCAACTACTACGGGACAAATAATTATGTGCATGAACATGTCTGTTTGTCTTAACGATATTTGATCTAACCTGCTTTGTGTGCTTCCGCCACCAATTAGTTCATGCGGCCTAGCGCCGGCCGGCACCCACCCACTACCGTTAGTAGATGCAACATGCCGACGCTGCCATGGCTGCTCCAGTAGTATCTGCCTTGGCTGCTGTGGACAGAATCCGCATGCCCCCACCACCACCGTCGCTGCCACGACTGGTCGTCGTTGCGACACGTGTTTCGCCTCTCCACAAGGCATCATCAGGCTTTGTAGACGTTAATCGTAACAATAACATGCTACAAGTGACAAATCCATCGCAGTGCCGTCCCTTATATTGAATTGAGGGTGGAGGTGGATGGTGTGAGCGAAAATATATAAGATATCTATATGATACTATATGTCTCTACTAATATACAAAGCCAAAGAGTTTGTTTAATTGTTTGTTTGAACGCGTTAGTCTCTGGAACTAACAGTTGGATTTGAAAAAATCCTCTAGCATCTGACAGTTCAATTTTTGAGGAAGGAAGGTTTCTACCGAACACCAAGATTTGCGCGGGCAAGTCGCGAGTTGCAGCTAGTTTAAAATAAAATATTGTGCCTAATGAAGGAGATGCTTTTTAAAAGATGTATTATATATCATTTTACTTTATTCATATTCATTTACTAATTGCATTCATGTGGTGATACATTAGGTCTTAAGTTAAGAATTTAGTCCTGCGAGGGCATTGCAACAATTAATTATTATTATTATATTGGTCACTAGCAGAAGCCCGCGGCTTCGCACGCATGAGATTTGGGCTTTTAGTAGCCTTTATTTCTCTGTAGATATGAAATTGTTTCTGTTTAAAAAAAAAGTTCAGGGTCGTAGATGCAACCATAGAGCGATTCAATTTTCATACAGCGCCATCTATTATCCTTTACAGGAGGCAATCTATATGTATTTTATTTATATTAGTTAAAAAATGCGTAGTTATTTTATGTTACGAAAAATACTATGAAAATAATATTAAAAATGAAATTGCAAAGTCGAAGATATTCCCGAAGTGGAAGATATTTCCTCCTAATTTTAACAGTTTTTCATTTTTTACGCAGGAACCCTAAATATTTACGGTATAAAAAGTACCCTATATTCTGCTCTGAACAGTCCTCTACCTACCAGTGAAAGTCCCGTGAAAATCGGTTCAGCCATTTCTAAGATTAGCCCGGACAAACAAACAGACAGACAGACAAAAAAGTTAAAAATGCGTATTTAGGCTTTGGTAACGTGAAAATAATAACATGAGCTTAAGATAAAGGCTTTATTTTTAAATCACAGAGAGACACTTCAATTTTATTTATATGTATAGATGATAGGTAACTGTTGGCCTTATTGTTTGATTATTCTTATCTATCTTATAATAGATATATAAATAAACTATTATTAATTGATCTATTTTAGGATATTTCTTCATGTCTCCACTACGAATATTTTCTTCATGTTGTGGATGTATTGATTTCTGCAGCCCACGGATTCTTTCCTCAAATTACACTACGCTACACACCCTACATTTTAGTGTGCTATAAAATTTCCCCGAATTAGATGGCCCAACGCCCACAACATAAGCCCAAATTACGAGTGATAGCCTCGAAAAATCTACATTCTTAGTCCACATTAGAATTAATTGATTTTCATGTGCATATAGTAAGTACTCTGACGACCAGTCTGAAGGAACGATCTTTTCATTATGCGATATGAGTAAATAGGAATTTTTGAGCAGCTTCGGAAATTGCAGTAATTCTAATGTTTGCTTTACATTTTTTCTTTTACAATATCGGGTGGTCTACAAACATACAGTCCAGCTGATGTAAAGTGGTTACCGTAGACTATGAATACGACACATTATCACTCGCGCGATGCCACCTCTGATGCTATCATAGGAACTCCTTACGAGCTTACTGACGACCTCACTCACACGTAGGAACGCAACAACCCTGATGGCATTATTTTGCTGCGGTATTCTTTGAGGTGGAGGTACTCACCATAGATGCACCCTACTGTGTTAAAATACCCAGATTAAGACAAACAGACAGGTTCATGTACACAAATGTTTGTCTTGTATGGGAATCGAACCCACGAACGCTCGTGCGTAACACTGGTATAACATAAGCAGTGATAACCCAGGGTATAAAGAACTGATCTACTGGCCTCGGTTCAAGCCCCAGCTTGTACCACTTCATTCGTGTTTTCGAATGATTTATGTACATATTTGAACCTGCACGTCCAAGAAATTGTATTTCGATAGACGTGTGACCTAACCCAAGAAAGATATAATTTTCCCTCTGGCTTGTGGAGGTCTCACGGCAGTCGTCCCATATTAAAATCAGTATCTTCGCCAAATCTTTACACTTATATAGCGGACCCCGCAAATCCTAATGGATTAGGAAATGGGATAACGCTAGGAAGGAGAAGTAGTATTACTGAAATACTATTAAAAATTCAAACTTTTCTGCTAAATGAATATTTGCCTTTTAGGCATGATACGTACAATTATTATATATGTATTATGTATATAAACGTTATGTACCCGATTCGCAAACGAAGTTCTAATCTAAGGGGTATAAAGCAGTGGCGCAACTCAATGGAAAAGAGAAGATACCGGTAGGTGCCCTCTCACGGGCATATTTTTACTAATATAATTGTTTGACTAGGATTTTTATGAAGTTTGTTGGTGTAACTGATTATTAATTAATATATTTTAATGCCGAATGGTTTTATTGAAATTACGTGCTCTACTTTTTTAACATAATTTTACAGAGTCTAATACAAATTTAACCTAAAATATAAAACGCATAATTGAGTTAACCATAACCTTCAAATAAATAAATAATAAATATTGTCCGACAAATTACACAGCGCCATCTAGCCCCAAAGTAAGCGAAGCTTGTGTTATGGGTACTAGACAACTGATAAACATACGTAAATACATTTTTTTTTGTAAATACATAATTATTATACATATTAAATACCCAGACCAAGACAAACAGACATGTTCATGCACACAAATGTTTATATTGTATGGGAATCGAACCCACGAGCGTTGGTGTCAAAGTAGCGTAACAGCGTGATCTACCACTGCGCCACCGAGCTCGGCAAAGTAAATAATATTAAGATTATGTTTTGTGCTGGGCTTATTATGGAAATGATGAGACACCAAATTCGAGTGAAATTGGCGACAAAATAGTTTACATGGAATAGCTGCTTATGTTCGTTCTTGTTGACTCGGACCCGCAGTCAACAACAACAAAAGTCTGTAAGTACTGTAGTAAGTTGGCGGAGGATCGAATTTCTATCATCTACTTCATCCGAGCCTTATCTCTTGTGCTACGTTTTCACTTCGGAGCCCAGGGGAGAATGGAGTTTCTATAATGGGGTCTAAAGAAACCTAATGAACCCACAGTCACCAGCTAGCTATTTCATGTAAACTCCAATTTCACTTAAAATTGGTGTCTTATCATTTCCATAATAAGCTCAGCGGAAAACGTTAATATTAATGACTTTGAAGCTTAATGATTAACTCAATATATATATATACAATATAGTTCACTCGCAAACGTGCGTGAATGTTGTTTACTATAGTGACTATTATGACAAAGATGATTTTCAATGGCGTTTTAGGCATGCTCCGTGTTTCAAACAAAAATTGCTTGTTTTAACTACCACGTACTAATCACTTATAATGCTATTCAAATAAGTTTTCTCTTCCAACAAACCTCTTCAGTTCGCCCGGAGCTGCATTATTTGCGAAAGCAAAGTTTCGTATCGATAATGAAGTTTCGAAGAAATCAGTAATCGGTAAATTGTGTTCGGTAAATGTTTGAGAGTTTCACTTAGTTCGTCTTTAAATAATCTTTCTACTCGTTGTTAGATAAAGTGAAGATTTTATAAAAAAAATAAACTACTTTATTAAGGCAATATAAACATAATATTTGCACTTACTCACGCGCTGGCAATCTTGTGACCTAACGATATTTCGTCACAGTACCCAGTAATTTCTCTACCATATCTCACCCTTCAAACCGGAACACAGCTATACACAAAGCTATATACAAAGTCTCCCTCTGGTAAACAGAGGTTTACCAGAGGGAGACTTTGTACAAAAGTCGTCTGCATGGGTACCTCTGTCTCACCTATTTCTAACGCCAAGCAGCTATATTTATATAACTGTGTTCCGGTTTGAAGGGTGGTTGACTGTGAACGCAACTGCACAGGAGCTTACTGGTATCCCATTTCACTCGGAGGAACACAACACCCCTCCAGCATTTTGTCTTGTGTAAGGTACGAGTACTGCCCAGATAGGACTGTATTATATACCGAAGGAATTCCTAGAACTTCCTCCCTTTCCTCCTTCATTACTTCCAACTGTACTTCAAATTTTAACTTCGTACAATCTCCACGTACTTTATATACTAAAATTGTAGGACTTACGGACTGATGAAATACATTTTCTTAAATGGTCAAAATGTTCAGGACCTAGATCTAGCGGAGCTATACCTGAATTGGTACGGCAGTCAGTCGCTTTTGTTTTTTACGTACACAGATAAAGAAGACATAAGCTGCCAGGATTATTCTTATATGACATGATCCACTACCTAAGCCTAAGAATTTAGCAAAGTTACAGATTTCGACACAGAGCAACCTCCGTCAGGCCTCCATAACCCTAGAGGGTTAAGTACGTTTCTTAAATTAGTTCACACGTCTTCCGGAGCATAATTTCTTAGTCATATGGATTTTCTCGCGCTGTTTTCCTTTCGCCAAGCAAGTGATAATGACCCGTAATAGAATTCGAACCATCAACCTATCGGTTAATAGGTTGATTCATTATTCACTAGACTATCATTGCTGTATCACATAAGCGGTCAGGATATTCATAGAAATTATTTCAAAAATAATACTACAAATTACAGGAAACGAAGTGTAACTTGCACACCAATCGGGTTTCGACAAACTTTTAACGATTGTATCTTTCCTTTGTTGAAGTACGTCTGAATGAGAAATCTTTCGGTATTTCATTTTGTTCCTCTAAATAAAACTTTTACTACGAACGAATCAACTGCAAATAAATGGAAGTGGTTTTGCTAGTTTACAAGTCAATGTGCAAGTAGTGTAAATTACATCCTAATTATCATTTTATGTACTTACTTACTCTTGATTTATAGACTAAAAATGAACTATACTAGATGTTTGTTTGTTAAGTATTTCTGTATTATATTTGGGTATATTTTCGGTAAGGATATTTACTCTCACTTCTTAAAGAATCTCAATTTTCTTTTAGAAGTGATTGAGTTAATAAAATTCTTTTGATGTTTTACATAAAGTAACAAATATCAAACTTTGTTTTCATAAAATACGCAGACGAAGTTGTGTTGAATATTTATAATGTCTTCCGTAATGTGGGCGAAAAAAAAAGTAAATATTTTAGACAACCGCTGAAAATTTTCTTAGATGTAGCCAGTAAAATAAAAAGCGAGGAAAATGGAAAACGTGCTACATACTGTGTATTTTATGGTGTAAAAGAATACTTTGATGATAACGGATTGATGTAATGTAATTTTAATATAATTTTACATGTAAAACTATTATTACATTTCATTATATTTCATTATGTGTAAAATTATTGCAGAGCCTATAGAATAGAACTGTTGAAACCTTTTTTAATTGTATTATCTACTGTAAGTATACAGCGATGAAGATTTATTATTTTCTAATAATCTATGTATTCGAAACTACTACGACTAGCATTTTTCTTTTGTTGACCAACGAGTTTTTTTTATATACCACTAAGGTGGTATCAAGCGTACGGTCTGCCTGATGGTAAGCAGTTACCGTACTTTGTGGGCATTAGTAACACCAGGGATGTCACTCATGCGTTACCGACTGTGTAAAAATCTCTTCACGGCTTACTTGAAGAACCTATGCTATATATAGTCCCTTGGGTAAAATTCGGTGAGGAGTTCGTTCTTCATCAAGCCAGGTGCCAACTAGATAATAAAAAGAAACAGATTTCGACGACTGGAGCAGCCATGGCAGCGGCGGCATGCATCTGCTAATGGGTGGGTGCCAGCCGGCAGTAGTTCGCGCGAACTAATCGGGAGCGGAAGCACACAAAGTAGTTTAGATCAAATTGGCTGTAGA
This sequence comes from Pyralis farinalis, assembly GCA_947507595.1. Classification (NCBI taxonomy): domain Eukaryota; kingdom Metazoa; phylum Arthropoda; class Insecta; order Lepidoptera; family Pyralidae; genus Pyralis; species Pyralis farinalis. The sequence continues at coordinate 26,914,099 of OX382273.1, read as the reverse complement.
TTTTGGTCCGTAGATTCCTTCTATTTTGAAACCTTGTATATAGCATTCCATTGGATTTCGCTCCCTTTTTTCCCCTTAATAACTTTTCATACACCTCAGATATGCGTTTTCTGTTCCCTATTATATTCTGGTCAAGAAATAGCAAGCGTCCCGGACGTAAATGCCACCTAGTATGACCATCTCAGGTCAAACCGATTACTGCAAAGTTTCGTACCTATCGAAGTAACAAAATCTCTTAGACAATTTTCCATTTCAACATTTCTCTAACCTCTTGTTCAGGTATGATTAGTTCATTGACATCTCGCTCTTTTGGTAAATAGTTAAAAGGGGATCATTCAATTATAGTGAGTGAGACATCACATTAATTGCAATCTTAAGATATTACCTACAATGTTGTTATTAGGTACGTGAAGAAAAAATTTCAAGCATATTTGGTGCACGGAGGAAAATTAGATTTGAAATAATTGCAGAAACATAACAATTATGTAACTATGTGTTACTGTATTAAATAAAACATTCATAGTTTAAGTTCGTAGTTTTCGGATTGAAGTACAAAATGCAAATATTTTAAATCTGTCAATGTCTTTGGTCAAAATCCGGCATATTGGATAAATTATCGCTAATGAATATATTCTAGTTGACATAAAATTATGTTAAATAAAATAATCTTAATAACGCTCAATTTTAAAATCAAATTAATTATGGTCGAATTTCGATCATTAGGTGACAACTAGTATATTACAATTTTGTCATTAAGGCGACACCTCGATCGTGAAGCTTTAAAATGGCTCCGCCCAATCACCCCGCGCCCCTCAAGTGACACTCTACGCTCGATTTGTAAAATTTGAAATTAGCGCCTAATAGGTAACCTGGGGTCAACGTATAGTCAATGCAAATGAACAGAAAAGCTACGGAGTCGCGTCACACGTAAAAAAATTTATAATATCAATATTTAAAAATTATTGATTTAATTATTATTTAGCTTTATACATACTGAACCAAACATATTTATTTAAGCTAAACGGAAAACAATAGTAATAATAGTAATAAAAAACTACAGAAACGTATTCACTTTTAAAAGTTTATTGAAAGAGAAATCAATGACATCGTTTTATGTTTATATCTCTACAAGTTAACATGTCTCGGTATCTATGTTGTTCTTACTTAGGTCTCGTCCAGTGGCGCCCTCATTGAATAAAAAATCATATCATAGCATAGAAGATAAACATTATGAAATCCTATGTTGCATTTATTACGAAGATAGTAAAGTATTTTTACGTCATTAAACCAACACTCAAAATATTCCAATATCGTTGTTATAAGCAAAAGTGCTAAAAGAGGCCGTTTTTGGCAATTATGCCTATAACAACGAAAGCAAAACATTTCCATTGTTGGTTTAATGACGTAAAAGTACGTTATTGTATTTGTAACACACGCAACACAGGACTTTATAATGTTTATCTTCCACGCTATGATACGATATTTTATTCCTTGAGGCGCCACTGGATGGCATGTATCCCCCTTAATAAGAATGAAACACCTGCTACATAATACAACATTGTTTATCGAGAGGCTAAAGCGGGCCATTTGTTGATTTGGGCACATATGTTCGAGTGACATAATGGCTGATAGCGCCGAGTAAACACAGGATTTTTTATTTCGAATAAATAAGAGAAATAAAATTATCAGATTGAATTAGAGAAAGTATTCCCGCTATTACTACTAGTTTTTATATAATTTTCGCAACACATTAACATAATGTGACCTCCAGGATTTTTTTCTTTACAATGAAGTTAAGGGTTACAACTTATAACACACACTTTAGCCCCTCTACGTTATACCTTTAATGCCATTTTTTAGAGCACGAAGAGTAAACATTTTATTACAAGCTTTTAGCAACTTTTAGTGCATAAAATGGTATACGGCATCTACACAACTTTCACGCGTCATACCTAACATCGACGAATATATCATTCAGGTACCTACTGAAAGATTGCGTACCTAAATGATAAAGAAATTGTATATTTTGATCATTAAATGTAAATTTAACGTTTACCAAAAATTTATCCAGCACTTGGAATCCAATCAGCGAAATGTGAAAAAAACACAACCAATATTTTAGGGTATCCTTCGAAAGAATAAATTATAATGATTAATTTCATCAAATGATATAGATTTATAAATTTATGGAAAATATTTAGATTTAACATTCAATTATCACTAAGATTTTAAAAATTGCTGTTTTTGACCCTAACCATTATGTAGCTAAATAAATTGATAAAATTATAATTTATAAAATTAATTTTTATTCCTTGAGCCTCTTTAATAAGCACAAATCTTGATTTGGTGCCTTCACCACCAGACTACATTCAAGCTATTTCACGTAATATATATAACCGCTATGAATCAACAAACGTCTTGAAGTACTCGTTTATCCTTGGCGCTAATTTTGGATTGGGATTGCAACAAACATATTTTTAAAGAGTAAATAGCTCTAGCCATCCACCTTGCTTGATGCATCGCCAGGATCCAGGAGGTCTGATTTTAATTTTTTTCTCATTATCTCCTAGGAATATAATGGATAGTTCAATTACTTCGTGATAATCGTCACGTACAATGTTTTTTTGTTATTCTTGATTATAAAATATCTACAATTCTTTTATTATTGTATTACCAAAATGTTGTGTGACGATATCGGTGTATGATTTAATAGCAGCAGGATTAATAGTTTTCCAGTCGTCTCTAAATTTTTTGAACATTGGGATATCAGGGCTGCTTGTGACTTGGTGGATTTTTGATTCAATTTGACACAGCTTTACCTTGATCCTGGCCGGAAGAGCTCTCTAGTTTGGGTACAGCTAGAAGTTGTTCATTTTCTCTAAATGAAATTAAAATTGGCAGGCGTTCTTCTTTAGGGCTTCTCACGTCCAGACCAGGTAACAATTTCCCATTCCAGTAAACGGTCACCATTTTAGGCATATTATTTTGAAAATCTGATTTTATAGATTCCGCTCTATCTTTTGTACTCTGAGTGCGAATGCGTTGATAGACGATTTGTTTATCGGTAAATCATCACAGCTAAAATCTAGTGCTTCTACTACAGCCTGAAGTATATAGACAGAACCTTATGCTTAATTGAGATCTATCTAAATCTGCAACTAACATAGGCGTGATAAAGTCTTCCTTCCTCGTAACACATTTGTTTATGTCTTTTTTTCTCTTTTTTTAATTTTCTCTGTTTGGTCCTTTCTTCTTTTTCGGCTAACTTTTTTGTCTACGCCTGCTAAACATCCTGGACGCCCTGGTTCTATTTATATAAATATTTTGTCTTCTACTATTTTAATCCGTTCTAAAGCATCAGCGTGTGCTATATCGAATAAACTATCTAAATTATTTTGAAAGTCCTCACGGCGCTTGTAAACATCTTGTATTTTTATGGAAATTTTTTGCAACTCCCTCCTGGTGAAGATTCACAAGTTATTTTACACAGTTAGGTATAGCTCTGTTAGGGATCCTAGCTTTTTCCCTAAATATAATACACTCTCGAATGACTAGGTATGCGCTTTCACTAACAGTCAATTTCACTTCGCGAATTTTATAAAAAAGTACAGGAAGAACTTGACGGTTAGACGGTAATTACGTCTCCAACTAAGAAAATACTTGATTTATTGCTTCTCAATTCCACTGCCATCTTATAAAAGTTAAAACATTACGTATTAATCACGAGAATAACTGACAACACGAGAATAACTGACATTTAAAATTAATAGACGGCTAGGTAATTATGACAAAGTTAACGATGCTCTCTCTAAAGTTATTCATTGGTTTAGTGTTAATAATCTGCTTTTAAATGATAAAAAGACTAAAGTAATTAAGTTCTCAACACCTAATGTAAGACAGGTGGCTCCCAATGTACATGTTAATGGAACTAATTTAGCCTCTGTGGAGACAACTGTGTTCTTGGGTATAACAATTGACTCCAGACTACAATGGGGCCCACAAATTGAAAAATTATCAGGAAAACTAAGTTCTGCAGCCTATGCAGTGAAAATTATTAGACGGCTCACTGATATTGATACGGCTAGAATAGTTTATTTCAGCTACTTTCATAGTATTATGTCATATGGAATTCTTCTTTGGGGTAACTCCGCGGATATTAACACCATCTTTTTATTGCAAAAGAGAGCCATAAGAGCTATCTACAAACTTGGTCCCCGGGAGAGCCTTAGAGAAAAATTCAAAGAAATAAATATTTTAACAGTCGCATCGCAATATATCTATGAAAATCTTTTGTATGTCCATAAAAACATACACTCATTTTGTAAAAAGAGTGATACTCATAGCATAAATACTAGATATAAGCATAATCTTGTGTTATATGCAAGCCGTCTCCACAAAACAAGTAATTCTTTTATGGGGCAATGTATAGGGTTCTATAACAAACTTCCCAGCAATATAATAGAATTGTCAATAAACAAATTTGTATATGTATGTATGTATATCTTCACGCCAAGTCCCTCGCGGGGTAGGCAGAGAGAACTGCGCGCCACATGACTCGGTACTTACACACCTCGCTCACTTCTTTAACATGATACATACCGAGTTTTCTTTAAAAACTATCAAAATATACTATTTTACTAGTAATTATTTTTATACAAAAAAAAAAAAAACCTCCACTTGTTTTATATCTTCTGATAGCGCGAACCGCATTGGATAAATTTCCAACGTAAACTAACCTTCACCTACGTACAATGTCTAAGTCGGAGTTCGGTGAGCTTATAATGGTTACTATGAGTTTGTCGTCCCGTATGACACTTACGTTAAAGTAGCATATAAATCGAGTAGTGATTCTTCTGGTGGAATATGTTTATTTAGTAAGTTTCTCCTAAAAAACAAAACAGCAAAAATATTCTATTTTATAAGTTTTTATTTTAATACAAAGAAATAAAGAGTCTCCACTGGTTGCTATGTGCTGAGAGCGCGAACCGTATTGGTATAAATTTCCAACGTAACCTGACCTCCACCGACGTACAACTTCTAAGTCGGAGTTCGGTCAGATCATAATGGATATAATAGGAGTTTGACGTCCTATATATCCGGTCAGCCTATGGATAATGTATACCAATTATCAAATGTTACTGTTTATTCCTGCAAAAAATAACTCTTATTTAATGCAGTTTTATATAGAGCTATTAAGTAAGCAAAATTAAAAAAAAGTTTTAAGAGGAATTACATAGCTTGGGCCAACCATACCTAGAAACTGTTCTAAAAACTAGAAATATGTCTACACAATGTTACTATAATATGTTTAATAAATTAATATAATAATTAAAAAAAAAATACCTTGTCTTGTTCGCCTCCGCCATTCTACGAACATTTTCTTTGTATTTTTATTTTATATATTTTCTTTTTAGTGTTCCCCATTATTACAACAGTATAATAAATATATATAAACCTATAATATTTACTACTTATATCTAATAATAATACACTTACGCTAAATACTATAATATTGAATATTTACAACTATTAATTATAAAAACTTCGGTGTCGCGATGTTAATGGAGCGAGCTCGAGCAGACAGTCGACATAGGTCTCACCTCGAAGCAGGCTGCAGCCGGACTGGCCCGTGTAGTTAGTCAACGCGTTTATAATCCTCATTACCGCACAATAAGGTCGAAAACACGTAGCACCCAAGACGAATGTGATCGCTTAGAAATTGTCAGAATCTTGAAATATTTTTAAAAAATTTCATGTTTCAGTTATCAAAATATGCAGCAACCATATTGTAAACATAGATATTACTAATAGATTTAAGTAATTTTGAAGCGTATAAACAGAACAACTTCGTTGTAATTTCAAAAATAATGAATTTCAGGAGGTGTTTTCGAAAGTAATTATTATCGAATAAATTTTACACAATCGCGTATTTGAGCAAGCAAATTCAAGATAAAGAAATGAAGTTATTTATATTAAAATCTTAGATCCGTCAGTTTAGTCATTAGCCTATATTATTCGATGAAAGTTGGTCTAATTTTTCGATGTGTCGCCTTAAAATCTAAGTACATTTGTAAACTCATAAGCATGTTGTTAATAGTTATTCTGATGATGTTAAGTTACTCGTAGATACATGTATCATAATTTAGAATGTGTTTGGTTAAAATTACAGAAACTACATATTAAAATAATCTACTTTTTTTGTACTATATACACGTTTGTGTACGGAAGTCGTACGATGAGTAAATCGATTGGGGCTCCGCAAATCGCGGTCATTTCAACCGAATGCCAACATCATACCCGAGCGTGGTTGTGACTGCTGGTGTTAATTTCCTGGACCATTGTGTCTCGACCTATTTCCCGTAATTACAAATAACACAACATTATATCTATTTCGGGTCACTTTATGGGAGGGTGTGAGCAGTCTGTTTCAACGTTTGTGCTCATGATAACTTTAATTAAACGTAGCGGAGCCTATTTCATTGACCAAATATATGATCAAATGAAACTGTAGTGAACTTACGATAGTCTCAAGATTTATTATTTGGTCATATAAATTGTAACTACTCCCATCCGACAATGTTTAGAATACATTTGATGCGTAATATATTTATTGAGTAAGAAAAGTGTAGCGGTATATATTCAGCGTGAAAGGATAGCAAAGTAGAAATAATAATATCAAATAGGACTTGCAATTATTGTATGTGCTTTACATTTTTCTACTACACTACTAAAGACATTATGTTGCCGTAGCAACCCTCACAAATATAGTATTACTTTCTTTTTAACGTTACATTAGGGGCCAGAACGGAACCCTATTACTGAGGCTCCGCTGTCCGTCCGTCTCTCGCCAGGCTGTATCTCATGAACCGTGAGAATTAGACAGTTGAAATTTTCACAGATGATGTATTTCTGTTGCCGCTATAACAACAAATACTAAAAAATAGAATAAAATAAATATTTTAGGGGGCTCCCATACAAACAAACGTGATTTTTTTGCTCATTTTTGCTCGATATTGATAACGGCAACAGGTAGACGCTTGAAATATTCACAGAATATTTAGTTATATATTCACTTTAAGAATAAATAATTAAATTAAAATAAAACAAATATTTAAGGGGGGCTCCCAAACAACAAACGTTTTTTTTTTTGCCGTTTTATTATAGATAATGGTACGGAACCCTTAGTGCGCGAGTCCGACTCGCACTTGGCCGATTTTTCTAAGCGTTATTCCGTTTTCTAATTGATTATGATTGGTGGGTTTCGCTTCATAAACTAAGGACTCACCTAAGGATTAGGTGAAGGTACTGATTTTGACAAGGAGCGACTGTCGTCAGACCCCGACAACCCAGAGCGAAAATCAATCTTTTTTAGGGTTCCGTACCCAAAGGGTAAAACGGAACCCTATTACTAAGGCTCCGCTGTCCGTCCGTCCGTCTGTCACCAGGCTGTATCTCATGAACCGTGATAGTTAGACAGTTGAAATTTTCACAGATGATGTATTTCTGTTGCCGGTATAACAACAAATACTAAAAAATAGAATAAAATAAATATTTAAGGGGGCTCCCATACGACAAACGTGATTTTTTGCTCATTTTGCTCGATATTGATAACGGCAACAGGTAGACTCTTGAAATATTCACAGAATATTTAGTTATATATTCACTTTAAAAATAAATAATTAAATTAAAATAAAACAAATATCTAAGGGGGGCTCCCATACAACAAACGTGATTTTTTGCCGATTTTATAGATGGTACGGAACCCTTCGTGCGCAAGTCCGACTCGCACTTCGACGATTTTTTTAGGTTAGGTTACACCTCTTTCGAAATATAATTTCTTGGACGTGCGGGTTTCATCACCGCCGAGGAACTGATGTTCACACGTGTGTACGAGTCAGCGACGTATCAAAGGTAGACACGTTATACACGAACATTTTTGTATCTACGTACAGTTATTTATTATCACACTTTGCTCTAAAAAGAGACAAATGATAGGGAATACCTGTCGTTAGAAAGAGATGAATATACATCTTTAGTTACGTATTGATTGCTGCTGAGCGCTCATTGGCGCGAGCACTGATTTACCGATATGGAGGAGACTGGGGAAAAAGCTCTGGATTTAATTAGTGTTTAAAATAATAAAACCAATTATGTACAAAACATCTATTTTCGTAATATGAATTGTGAACAATGAAATTATAAAATAATATCGAGTCAGTTTGTGAGTGAATAAAAAAAATACGTATTTGATAAAATATTATTCCCTCAAATAAACTTAACTTATTCCTTTTTTGTCTTTTTTAATCAGTTTTCTGACCTAGACTATTTTAATGCGCGAAATATATTTTAACTTCACTATAATAGCGCGTATTAGGTGAAGCCTGTGTTTATAAGTCGGATATTGCTCTAGGAAATGACAATTTAAAGAGGAAAATACATCATTGCGAACACTTAAAACAAAACACTTTAAGGAAATACTTTAAATGACGACTCGAAATTTGACGAGCTCGGTGGCTCAGTCGTGGATGACGCGACTTTGATACCAACGCTCGTGGGTTCGATTCCCACACAAGGCAAACATTTGTGTGCATGAACATGTCTGTTTGTCTTAGTCTGGATGTTTTAAGAGAGGTAGGGCGCATCAAAGCAGCCCGCCTGGGGAAGTACTCGTACCTCCACCTCACAGAGAACCGCAGCCAAATAACAACTTCCTAGAGGGTTGTTGTGTTTCTGCGTGTGAGTGAGGTCACCAGTAAGCTCCCAAGGAGTTGCTGTGTAAGCAGCAGAGGAGGCATCGCGCGAGTGATAATTAATATATCGCAAGCGTTAATAGGCTACGGTACCCGCTTCACATCAGGTGGGCCGTATGCTTATATGCCTCCCGAAGTAGAATAAAAAAAATATTTAACCATTTTTTTTTCATCCAACCATCTAGATAATCTAAAATGGAAAGAAATAAATGATAAGTAATATTCTATTCGCTTCATTCTTTTCTAGAACGTCTAGTATTACTAGTATCTAATAATTGAAAATAAGGTAGGTAGGCGTATTACTTAATATAAAACAAAGTTAGGTATAAATTTAATTCACAATTCTGTGTTCGTAACGTGATAGTTAAATTTTCCTCAACTTCCCCTAGCAACGGCTGCCACTAGACCCGCTTTAATATTGCTAAAAACTAAACACATTTACTATGTTTTAATAAAAAAAAACTGTACTTACAAATGAAATGACACGTTTTCCTTGGTTTTAACAGTTGCCGTGTAATTTGTGGACCATCTAAAAACACAGGAAGGCATTTTTGCCAGAAATAACTTATTTACGCTTTGTAGCGAAGTACGTATAGACGTGACGCGAGAGCGTGCCCAACTGAATGCGAGGTGGGCAATTACCTTACTTTCGTATTGCCATTCTAGAGCGTGTACAACGTATCTATGACTATAAAAACATCTTAGTGTACGAGTACATAAATTCGAAATCATGTCTCTAGTTGTTGAATCGGGGACCAGTTGGTCAATCGCCTAGTTTCTTATCCTCCGGCTTATCACTACTTATGTATGTTCAAGTATCTATGGCGTTGATGAATATTTTCAAATATCCCGGGGTTTGATTCAAAGTTTACACAGTGGTATATGAAGCAAACATCGGTTAAAATGTACAATTATTGCAATTTCTGAAGCTGCCTAATAATCGTTATTTTGTTATTGTTCACAAAATCCGTTTGCTATTTTTCAATTTTGCCCTTCTCGGGGTATTTTATAACAATCTTCTAGTCGGAGGTTCCTGTAAAAACTCTCTGAAACCCCACCGTACCCGACCGGTGTGGTTGTAAAAGGAATCAATTGGTTACAACCAACTGATTCCTTTTACAACGTACACGTATAAACAATTAAATCACTTGATGCTATTATAAACTATATTACAAAGCAATGAACCTTTATGCGCCATGAAGGTTCCTCTCAGTCGTCAAAACTTAATATTTTAGCGCCTTAATATGTGACTAATAGGAGGATATTTTAACCAATAAACTGATAAGGGACGAGGTGTTGCTACGTGGAGCAACCAATAAGAGTTCCGCGTTCTACTTTACCCCCCGACCTGCCATGAGTTGGGCATTACCAAAATCATGTCATCATGTATCCACAAGTAATTTTCTTCATTGTTACGCATCATCTAGTGGCAAACAAGCTTCGGCACACCACGTCCTATTTATATTTGCTACCCAAAGACCCTTCAACCCTTCACTTATACGTCATCTTCTTAGGGGAATCATGGTAGTCTTACTCACATGAATACGATGAACTTTCCCGAAGTACTTATTCGGCAACGGTCTCCCGTATTAATGCCCAATCGTGACAGGCATGTAATTTCCCAATTAAGAAACTGGAGAAATACATACACCTGTTAAATGTTGCTGCACACTACCGGTCTTTCGCTTATGTAGTTTGCCAATCGACAGACCTTCGTTAGTTTATTTGCTATGTGCACGTAAGTTCAATTAACGTACCAGTTAAACCTTACCTAGACAAACCAATTATGAGTATCCACACTTAATAGTTTTTATTTTTTTAAAGGAAAAGATTTATTTAGTGAAATAAAAAAAGTGAAAAAAAAGTAGTATTACAATAAACTTAAATTACCTATTTCTACTATACAAAAACCCTAATCATCCCACTGCACTGGGTTACGGGTCCCCCTTCAATCAATGGGGTTTAGAGTACACTCCAGTACGCTGTTCAACTGCGGATTGGCGGCGGTTCGAGGCCAGTGTTTTCAAGCCGCCCAAAAATCATTGACTCAGCTTAAAGACTGTCATCTATCGACAACTGCCAGGACCGACGGCTTAACATGCCCTCCGAGCACGAAGCCTGAGAAAGATAATGGCATCCATGTGATAATGACAAGGCACGCAACGACACCATCGAGCTGTTAAATTAAACAATAGTTTTTTATAGCGTAACGGTGATGATACTGAAAGGGCGTCTATTCATTATTTGCCAGAATGTCTTACAACGCCTCAGTATTGGTCTTCCGTAAAGACCGAAGATAAATAAATATAAATTACTAGCTGCAGCCCGCGCCACTCGTCCTTGCCCGCGCGTATCCCAGTATACCGTGGGAACCGTCTTTTCTTACTTTCTTTGATTTCCTTGGCTTCTAAGGGTTGCATCGCGATGTTGAATGGTCTATATAACCTTCGTCAAGAATTGGACTACGACATGTAAATAGATTTTTTCAAATCCAACAAGTAATTACAGACAATTAACATGTTCAAGCAAACACTCGAATGGAGTTACAAAATTTGGTAGTATTTTTGTTACCTTTATTCATTTTTTTTACATTACCTAGGTATACTGCGCATATTTCGTTATCCCGTGCGACCCGCCGGTTTCCTTACTTATTTTCTTTTTCCGCGATGTTTTTTTATTCAACATAAAAATATTGAATAGCCTATACCGTCCTTATGTCTTGCTTACACCTTCCTCAAGAACTCTTACGCTCTATATTATAGAGTATATAGATGTGCGACTATGCACGCGTCATGTTAATCGAACACTCAAGTTAAACAGCGTCGACCGCAATCTGTCTATGTCTAGCGTCTTCATCATGAATCATCCACATAAACTCAAACTCATAGCTCATAAACAAAAATGAAACTGATCTAGAAAAGAAGAACATTTGAAACGTTGGACAGGGAAAGCTTGAACAACGTTTACCGCTTAAACATTCAGTAGTTCAAAATTAAAGTTCAACTGCAGTCCTTCTCTTCTAGAGTATGCCTCATGCCTACCAAGATCAGTGGAGTCCAGCGAAATTCAGTTCTGAAGTCACCTGGAGCAGAAGAAAGACAAACTGACGTTCAAGAAACTTGGCATGCTTAATAGAATCTTGTAGTAATAGTAATATTTCAACTCGGTGCAATAAAATGCTATATAAATCTCGAGTCAGACCACACACCCCTCAATAACGGTGATCGACCTGGTGACGATAGTCAAAAGTCACTTTCCAAGGGTTGTGTCGTGATGTTGAAATTCCTCATATTTCTGGCATGATACGTGTTTATGGTATATGATTATTTATGGCATGGTAATATTCAGTTGATAGTTAATAGATACAGGTGTTATTTTGTAAAAGTCTAATTTACAGGCAACTTGATCTAAACTATTTTGTGTGATTCCACTATCGATTAGCTCATGCGAACTCCTGCCAGCTGTACTATTAACGATAGTGGATTGGTGTCGGCCGGCGCTAGTTTTGATCAAATTATCTGTAATGTTTAGTTGATAAACTTTTGTTCATGAAGGAAAAATACACTCTATCTAATATTTGCATGAAATATATTTGTAATGTGTTTACGTAAATTTCAAAGATTCTGCACTCAAGAAAGTATACTTATATTTGTGTTTGTGATATGCGAATATTTGCACCGCAAACACGTTACACCCCCGTGTAATTTACCCCTCAATACCTACATATTAATGTACAGCCGACCACAGAACTAGAATGGCATTTTGATCTTTGGACCGTGCTTACATATCGTCGTAATAAAGATATAGTTCTTCTTATTCAATTATTATACATAAGATATGAAGGACCGTAATAAACATGAAAGTGGAGTGAATGAAAAAGAATTCATTGGCTTTCTTCGAGTTAATTCAGGAACGTGTCTCTGGTATTTTAAGCATAAGCACAAGCATCATCATAACAGACAAATAGACTAATCTCGCGTTTCAGACAATTCCATCAATTACATATATATGTTGTTCCATGTGAATTTTGCCAAAATTTAGAGTACCATACCACGAGTAACAGTTTTTGTCTCCTAAAATCATACATTACGAGATGTTCTTATTTATGTAACGTATTTGAACTGGGGCTTTATTTAACTCCATAACTTCACGCCAAACCCCTTGCGGGGTAGGCAGAGAGAACCGTGCGCCACGTGACTCGATCCTTGCATATCTCACTCGCTTTTTTAACATTCACTGCTCTTTTCATGCACGCTCGCCGGTTTCTAGGTCTCCTGACATCACCTTCTGATAGAACACGACCAATTTGGTCATGTTAGGTAAGTCTTTGCCTTCCCCGGCTCCTACATCCTTCCACTTTTGCATTGTATATCTGCTTCGTCATTCTTTCATCTTGCATTCTTTCTACATGTCCGAACCAACGGAGCATGCCTCTTCTTATTTTAACACCGACGCCCTTTTTCAGACCAACTCTCTTTCTAACATCATCATTGCGAATACGGTCTACTTTTGCCCAGCGCTCGCATTTGGACCGCGTTTCTTCTACTTTCATGCTCTTTCTGCCATATCCAGCTTTCGCTTCCACAAGTTAGCGTTGGGACCAACCCTACACTGTGTATAGCGAGTTGTGCCTTCTGGCTCAGGTTTTTACTGCCAAGAAGTTTTCTCAACGCTCCATTCACACTATTCCCAGCACTCACTCGTCTTTCCACATCTGCGGTGTACCTTCCATCCCTGCTGAAAGCGCATCCAAGATATACAAACTCATCCACTTGTTCCAACACTTCATCATCAATTAAATTCGCACCGACGGGGGCGGATCGGTGCGCGTCGCCTACGGGGGACGCCCTAATCCGCACATCGGTGCGCTCTTGGTCCAGCATTGCAATCGACTGATTGGCAGGGGTCGCGAACGAGCACGCTTCTGGCACATGACCCCCATTTATTTAACTCAATATGTAAATATATATGCCTATTAAAATAAATATGTAAACTCCGGAATGTTTAATACTGTCCGGGAGTTGGCCTACTAATGTATCTAATTTGCATAGTCTCTTTGAGTTGTTCATTAACAATGCCAAAGGCCTTCGGATCTACGTTCCCCATTCCGATCTGATTACGGGGACTTATTGCTCTGAAATGATTTAAACTGTCGAACTGGTTTATTGACAACTAAAGGTTGCCCGACACTGAAAGTTTGATGTGCTATTGAGAGAGAGAGAATGAGTTGATATGGGATTTTGAAATATAAATTACAATCGTAAACCTGTTTGAACGCGTACTTGATTTCATGTAGGTATACAGTATTTGTGATCCTATTTGATAGTACCAGTAGTAATGATCGATTCTTGGTCTTGTTGGACTTATCAATCGAATGTAATTTTAATTAAAAGAACATATTGAATATGTAAATTAAGACATATTAATATGTTAATTTTTAACTGAAATTTAATTCATTATTAATTTCTACAGAATGTGTAAGAAAAGAAAATTATTACGGCAAATGCAAGAAAGTTTGCTCTAAAGCCCTTCGGTTGAAGGGAGACCCGTATCCTTGCCGTGGGTTGCGTAAGGGTTGATGTGGTGTGTGGTGAGCAACAAAGTTAAATTAAATAAGCCTTTTAAGTTTATGTTATTTAACTTTGTTTTGGACGAATCGAATAAAACAATAAATTATTTCTTCTTCCTAGCGTTATTCTGTTTCCTAATTTCAATTAGGATTCACGAGGTCCGCTTAAAGCTTAAGGATTTGGCGAAGATATGGTGCGACTGCTGTCAGACCTATACAACCCAGAGGGAAAACCATGCCTTTCTCAGGTTAGATCCACACATCTTTCGAAATATAATTCCTCGGAGAAGGAAACATCGTAAGGAAACCCGCACTTTCCTTACGATGTTTCCTTCACCGACGAGCAAATGATAATTACAAATATGTACATTAGTCCGAGAAAACGAAATTCTCGGCCTAGGCCAGGATTCGTACAGGGGACCAGTTGATTAACAGGCGGGTTCCTCATCCATTGGGCTATCACTGAGTAAAATAATAAATACGGTCTTTAATTAATGAAAATATTAAGTCACGAAATCCATTATTTTTTGTCGACTATTCTATCTAAAATCTTTTGACGAGCTCGGTAGCTCAGTCGTGAATGACGCGACTTTGACACCAACGCTAGTGGGTTCGATTTCCACACAAAGCAAACGTTTGTGTACATGAACAGGTATGTTTGTCTTAGTCTGGAGATTTTAAGAAAGATAGGGCGCATCAAAACAGCCCGTCTAGGAAAGTATTCCCACCTCACAGAAAACCGCAGCCAAATAACAACTTTTAGCGGGTTGTTGTGTTCCTGCATGTGAGTGAGGTCGCCAGTAAGCTCCCAAGGGGTTGCTGTGTAAGCAGCAGAGGAGACATCGCGCGAGTGATACTTAATATGTCGCAAGGGTTAATAGGCTACGGTATCTACGCTTTACATCAGGTGGGCCGTATGCTTGTATGCCTCCCGACGTAATATAAAAAATACAAAGAATTTCATACCCCAAGTAGAAAAACAACGACTTATTTTGACAATGTTTAAATCGTATGTATATCTATTAATACGCACAAAATACATGTATCATGCAAATCTAGGTATTATCTTGTTGTTTACTCATTAGCTGTATTAAGCCAGCTCTGACTATTTGCTTGTACCGTGATCTTCCGAAATCCTTTAAGTGAGTTCATTACTAGTTTACTGCAAGCAATTAAATTATCTATCTTACAGCTTAAAAGGATAACCGAGTACTGACATTAAACATACGAGTTTCTTGACTTGAAAATACAAACGCATGTAACCCTATTCTTTCATTCGTGGTCTTACATTTTGAGTCAAAACTTGTGTTTTATTATTATTATGCTTTTGATACTACGATTATGTTTTATTATTTCTTTTGTACAAGAGAGATACAGCACATCAAACAGTCCCAACGTAGAAGTACTTCCACCTCACAGAAAATCGCAGTCAAATGACAATTCTTTGGAGGGTTGATGTATTCTTCCTACGAAGAAGTGAGGTTACCAGTAAGCCCATGAGGAGTTGCTCTCTTGCAACAGCGGTTACGAACGTATATTGCAAACATTCACAGGCTATGCTAACTCATCAACAGCAGGAAAGTACTATTTTTGTATTTGCCCGAATGTGTATAAATATTTTTTTTTATACTACGTCGGGAAGCATACACGCATACGGCTCACCTGACGTAAAGCGGCTACCGTAGCCTATTAACGCTTGAGATATATTAAGTATCACTCGCGCGATGCCTCCTCTAGCTGCTTACACAGCAACTCCTTGGGAGCTTACTGGTGACTTCACTCACGCACAAGAACATAACAACCCTCTAGGGGTTGTTATTTAGCTGCAGTTTTCTGTGAGGTAGGATTACTTTCCTAGACGGGCTGTTTTGATGCGCCCTACCTCTCTTAAAACATCCAGACCAAGGCAAACAGACATGTTCATGCACACAAATGTTTGCCTTGTGAGGGAATCGAACACACGAGCGTTGGTGTCAAAGTCGCGTCATTCACGACTGAGCCACCGAGATCATCGAAATAAATATTTTGTTTTATTCTCTATTATCACATTTTTAAATATACGACTTATTTTAAATATATATATATATATATATTAACGTATGAAACGTTGTATCCGCCTATAACAGAGCGATGAGCTAAACTACTGGTGAACAAGCATTGAAGCACCTCACAGAATTCGAGCATGTTAAAAAAACCGCCTCCTAAATCTGGTTCCTAACACAACAACCGAGCGAGAGCTCTCTAAAAGCCGAAACCCACAGGGGAGGGAAATACAGGAAAACCTGTCACACTAAGAGCGACCGCGCCGGGTCGCACCCGCTTTTTGTGTGACAGGTTGCGTACAGTTATGAGCGTTAAAAAAATTCCGTTCCGGATCGTTGCCGCTTTCCCGCTTTTCCCACCCCTCGGGATTTTGGCCTTAAAGGTAATGCCGAGGCTTTTCTCCATAAGTTACTGTCATGTTATGGACGTTGTAGAATTAGCTCAGCGGGGCTAAGCTTACTTGATTGCAGGCATCACAAAGACTAATGCACTCCGAATCAAAGGAAAGATGCACATGAGACGAGCATTAGTCAAGACAGGCTGAGTTAATCCTTCACTTACAGTTAAGTACTCGACCGCACGCTCTACTGGAATTAGATACGGTTTAATGCGCACGAGTGACAGCACTGTACTATTTCTTACGTTTTTATTGGTTACCACATCACCACATCAATCCTTAATCATCCTACTGCGGGGATACGGGTCTCCCTTCAATCGAAGGGGTTTAGAGCATACTCCACCACGCTGCTCAAATGCGGATTGACGGAGGCCAGTGTTTTCAGGGCCACTGACTTAGCTTAACCACTGTCATCTATAGACAACAGCCGGGACCGACGGCTTAGTATGCCCTCCGAAGCACAGAGAAACTCGAGATAGATAAACCCATCCATAGACAGGCGGCGGTCGATGATGCTTAACCTGCGTGTTAGGTTAGAATGACACGCGCAACAACGCCATCGAGCTCTCAATTTTATTCGTTAATGTATCTGAAAATGCATTATTAACAGTCTATAATATTTATTTATAATATTTATTTCCTACCCCGCAAGGGACTTGGCGTGAAGATATACATACATACATACATATAATATTTATTTCTACTAGTCAAAAACTTATTACTACTCCTGTTCTCCTGCGGTTCCCTCAGGAAAAATTCAATGTTATCGCCATATGAATATGATATACTCATTTAAAAAAAAATGCGCTTTTGTGATTTCCTACATACCTACATGTTCATATTAATTTTGGATTACGTGTTAATTCTGTTATAAGTCAGTCATTTTATGTTTTACTAGCTGAAGCCCGCGGCTTCGCACGCTTGAGATTTGGATTTTTAATACCCTTTATTTCTCTGCAGACCTGAAATTCTTTCTGTTTAAAAAAAACGAATTTCATGGTCATAGATACAACCATAGAGCAATTTTCATACAGAGCCATCTATTGGCCTTTACGGGAGGCTACGTATATTTATTTTATTTTCATTACATAAAAATGCGTAGTTATTTTATGTAACAAAAATACGTATTCTATGAAAATGAAAATAATAAAAATAAAATTGCAAAGTGCCCCGAAGGGGAAGATATTTCCCCGTAATTTTTACAGTTTTTCTCTTTATTAGCCCGGACAAACAGACAGACACAGACAGACAGACAAAAAGTTAAAAATGCGTATTTAGGCTTTGGTAACGTGAAATTAATAATATGAGCTTAAGTTAAGATAAAGGCTATATTTTGAAATCACAGATAGACGCTTCAATTTTATTTATATGTATAGATAGATTAGAGTTGTAAATTCATCATAAAAGTCGATTGTTTACATTTATACAGGTTATAGTGAAAAACGTCAAGGTTATGTATATACCAATATCTACTAAAAAGTCACAAACATAGGAGAAAAAGATACTAAACTGTATTATTTTTAACTATTTACATAGAAATATTGTTGTTCATCACAATATCTCTTTCAGTTGTTAGGACAATCCAGACGTATGCTTCGTTTTTCTCACATTAAGTTGTTTAAGTATTGCCGTAACGAAAGTATGTCGCATAACGAGTGCATTCTGTGTTATCTCCCCTTACGGACATATCTAGTTCAGTCAGTCTACAGGATGTTTCTTTTTGCTCTACGGGAAATATGAAGTTGCACGCTATATCATAATTTAATTAAACTAGATCCCATATATGACATTGGAGTGAACACATTGAAGAGGATAAATCCATACTAAAGAAAACCTAGTCATTTTTGCATTATACCAATGGGCTTATATCTCGGTGGTAAACGCCTCCTTGTTAGAAGGTACAATTTTCTTTAATATTTAAGTCTTATGTACACACGTAATAAGTTACACTTGTATATTTATATATTATCTGTAGTGATATAAAACAGAAATTGTAAATCGTACTCGTAGTTACTACCATTGTGGTGTCGGTTTTACTTGTCGGTGCTGTAACAAATCACACAAGAATTATAACTTAAATAAAAATAACATAAACAACATTATATAAATTTATTATACTCGTATATCTTCATCCAAATTCTACTTTCTGAATAATAAGTCGATGACAAGTCGAACATGAGTCACTTATCTTCATCTCCAACCGTGACGTTCACAAATCAACCTAGCTATGAGCTACTATAGATACCTTATAGAAGTAGGTAGGTATGCCACTGAATTAGACACGTGCAAGCGAGCGGCTAACGCAGTGTAATCAAGACGTGAGATCCTACATTAGTAGAGCAAATGCAGTTTAGTGCCACTTAGTACCCACATGGAATGCATATTGAGTTTAGATGGGATCCAGATACATAGTTAAATTACTCTTGAATTAATATGACTGCTAAGAACGGACTTAAATTGTTTGATATACACGTGAAAAATATACAGCTCGAATATCGGTCGCTTTTCATTTTTATCGCGGGTAGTGATCTTTAATTTTGCGTCCTACTTCCATCGTTTCCGTGGTGTAGCGGTTTTCACATCTGCCTAACACGCAGAAGGCCTCCCGGTTCGATGCCGGGCGGATTTTTTTTTTTTAATCGACTTTATTAGCAAGTTTCTTTTCCAAAAATATGTTTCCGCCCGGGATCGAACCGGGGGCCTTCTGCGTGTTAGGCAGATGTGATAACCGCTACACCACGGAAACATTCAAATTAAAGTCCAATTTTATAGAGCACTAGCCCCGACAGAAGTGAAAGGCAATCCAGTTTATGTTGAAATTGATTAAAAGTAGAGATAACGCATGTTTGGTATTGAATTGCTATCAGTAGGTCATAATTTGTGTGGATTATGTTGTATCTCTTTGAAATATGACCCACGTTAATGTATTTATGGCTATATGTTTTATGTTTGTAGTAGAAAATTAACGTAGATATATTTTATATGTACAAAGTTATATGGCAAACAGCGACGTCTCCTGCCGGATTCGGAATAGACACCGTAGCCTCAAGGCACTTGTAATATAAGTATCGCTCGCACGCTATTTATCAAGCTGCTAACGCAACTCCTCCTCAGGAGCTCTTGACTGTTTTTTATTTTTTCTTTCAACAAGATTGAAAGGGAACATAAAAATGGTATTCCGTATCAGTGCGCATAAGAACGCCGAATAAAACATGGTTCTTGTACGAACCCCCTTAAATTGTTAACATTTTTATTTTTATTATTCGTTGTTTAGACGGTTATACATCTATTTATCAATCTTTACTCCCTGGAGGCTTGTTATGTTACTACGTATGAGTGAGGTGACTAAGTAAGCTTCTAAGCAGTTGCTGTGTTAGCAGCAGAGATGGTCCCACATGAGTGATATTTAGTGTACTTTCATAAGCTGTGGTAACCGCTTTATATCAGATGGGTCATATCCTTGTATGCCTCCCGACGTTGTATATAAAAAAGAAAGTTTAACGACTACTACCTATCATAACCAGATGAGATTGACTCCTTAAAATGTCCTCTGTCTGGAGGGCATTTTAAGCATGTAATAGCTTGAAACTAATAAATACAGACAGGCTACGGTATACCGTGCTTAATTTGCGTATTCAATTGAACTGACTGAAAGCAAATTTATATTACCTTCTTCATTATCATAGCGTTATCCTACTTCCTTATCCAATTGGACTGGCGGGGTCCACTAGCTATTTCAAAAGGTTTGGCGAAGGCACTGAAATTTACATGGAGCGACTACCGTCATACCTAATATGAACCTAACCAAATATAATTTCATGAACGTGTGGGTTTCCTCACGATGTTTTCCTTCACCGCCGAGCAAGTTATAATTACAAATATCTACATAAATTGGAAAACACGAATTTAGTGGTTCATGCTAGGATTCGAACCGGGAACCTTTTGCTCAATAGGCTGGTTCCTTATCCACTGCGCTATCGCTGCTGCCTTGCTACGTACAAAGATTTGTATGTACCGTTCATCAGTTGCTGTTGCACTGTAATTAAAAAATAATTGCAAGCAAGCCACATTATCATCAATCAGGGACGCGAAAGTTCTGATGACGTTATTTAACTTGAGTTGAGAAATTATTTAATTCTAAAATATTATTTTCGTTTAAAGTAAATAAATTAAAATAATATTTTATAATTAAATATATTATAACTACTAGTTACTTTCTGGCTTTAATAATTATGTTTGGAATATAATAATCACTGCATACCGTGTGTTTAGAATGTCCGAAAATCACGTAGGAAGGAAAACGTTCACAATGTTGGCGGGGGAGTTACGTAAGAAAAGTCATTTATTTTTATCACAGGAGCTGACTAACGTCACTCCGTCAAATTAGAGAGAATTTGATATATTGCGAGTCAGTAAAAAATGTGGCGTGCCAATCGCGATTACGTCTCGGCAATTAAAATATTGCTAGCCGAATCGCATACTTCACTCGCGCTGCTCTCTCCTGTGTCGGCAGTTTATCTCAAAGGTTTTAGCAGAGGGAGACTTTGTACAAAAGTCGTCTGCGTGGGTACCTCTGTCTCACCTATTACTACGGCCAAGCAGCTATATTTATATAGCTGTGTTCCGTTTTGAAGGCATATGGCAGAGAAATTACTGGGTACAGTGACAAAATAGCCTTAGGTCACAAGATTGTCATTCTAATGCGGGCCGCATGCTTGTTTGCCAATCTAGTTGTATATAAAAGAAAGATTTATAATCTCTCTAATAAAGCTATCTAATATAAATAAAGCTATTACAATACGAAAACGATTTTATGAAAATTTTTATATGTATATGTTGCAGGGAAATGACGATACCGGTGATTTCATGAAATTTATACTCACTGCCTATAGAGTATTTTTTATTTTTATACAATGTCAGGAGGCATACAAGCATATGGCCCACGTGATGTAAAGCGGTTACCGTAGCCTATAAACACTAGCAATACATTAAGTAAAACTCGCGCGATGCCACTTCTGCTACTAACACAGCAACCCCACTTGAGCTTACTGGTGACCTTATTCACACGCAGGAAGACAACAGCGCTCTAGGGAGTTGTTATTTGGCTGCGGTTTTCTGTGAGGTGGAGGGACTTCCTCAGATGGGCTGCTGCAACTCTCAAAACATTCAGACCAAGACAAACTTACATGTTCATGCACACAAATGTTTACCCTGTGTGGGAATCGAACCCACGAGCGTTGGTGTCAAAGTCACGTCATTAACGACTGCTCCACCGAGCTCGGGATATAATCCTATATGTACTATCTCTATTCTACGAGTCTGAAACAAGCTCTTGTATTCGTAAGTTGCACGCCGTGCCAGAAGGGCTCTCTCATTATACTCTTGCAACAGAAACTGAAGTTACACAGACATTTGAAATTTTAATGTAACATAGCATAATTTTACTTAGATTCAAATATGTAGCGGTGAATATATACACCACAGTAGACTTAAAAGCTAAAGTACTGCTTTAGCTTTTGACCTCATACTAGCACCCGAATCGATACGCACACAAAGCGTCATTTACACGGCCGCTAACCGATCTTGGCGGCGCAAAACTAAGCAGTGCCACGTCGCGCGTCGCCGTATGCTTGTTTGCCATCGACGTGGTAACTATAAAAAAAAACAACTACCTACCTATGATAATGATGTGTATTTTAATGCCGCTGAACGGATTTTGATGAAGTTTTCAGTTTGGTAGCTTGGGGTCTAACTTAAAATGTAAGTCATATTTCATATAGTTCGAGTGGGTAGAACTTTGTTTGTCTGTCTGTTTGTGCACGCATCACGCATAAACCGCTGAACGGAGTTTGATGAAATTTTCACAGTTTGGTAGCTTGAGGGCAAACTTGTCCCTACTACCTTGTCCCTGTTTCCTAAAATTGTATTTATGTACATATGAGAATTTTTTATGTAATAAAATTCAACAACAGGGCGTTTAGAGCATGTCGCAATAGCAAATATTTTTCTATTACTAACTTATAATGTACCTAACTAATAAATAAATAATCATTTTTAATCCTAAACCTACAAATAAAACGAAATATAGGTACAAATCTACTACGCCCGCTTTTCTTTTTGTAGGCACCAACCCTAGCGATCCGCCCAGCCATAGGTATACTTTTCAAGGACACGGCTGAGTTACGTTACTGCTTTAGCTTATATAACTATCACTTGCGGGGTAGTCAGAGAGAACCGAGCGCCACAACTCAATACTTCCAAACCTCACTCTCTTCTTTAACATTCATTGCTCTTTTTATACACGCTCGCCAGTTTCTAAGGCTACTGACATCACCTTCTGATAAAACATAATCAATTTGATAATGGTAGGTCAGTCATAGCCTTCTGCGGCTCCTACATCCATCTTCTTTCGCATTGTATATCTGTTTCGTAATTATTTCTTCCTGCATTGTTTCTACATGTCCGAGCCAACGGAGCATGCCTCTTCTTACCGATACTGATTTTTATTCCCAATAGTATAATAGTATAGTAGCTTAACCCTTCGAAACCCGGGTGGTTATATATGACCGCGAAATGTATGGTAAAACGTATATAACGGGTTCTGACTGGTCATGAAAATCTTTGAGAAGAGCCCCGTATTTGCGAACTTACGTGTACAGTATTTAGGTACCCATCATTTATTTACCATCACTCGACACGAATAAATAAATCACGAAATAAACTTGTAAAATTTTCATCAGTGAACTATTTCGGGACTTGTCCTTTACTTGTGCTGACGCGTGCCCGATAAGAGCTGAGGCTTGGGTTCTCGCATAAATCTCAAAGATGTCGAGCTATTGACGATTTCGCAAAATATAGGATTATAATCTATATATTAATACCTGAAGAAAAACCTTTATGCCCTTTTTAAGGACATTGCTCGCATGGAATTTTATGAGATTTGGCATGATTAAAGTTCCTACGGAGAGGCAGTAGAAAAAGATAAAATACAGTCTCAAACTAAGCAAAGCTTGTGCTACTAGTCAACTGATATAAACTTGTAAATACATACATACTTGTAATACATAGAAAGTACACATACCAAGACAAATAGACATGTTTATGCACACAAGTATTTACCTTGTGTAGGAATCGAACCCACAACCCATGATGCTATCGCTATCGCTGCCCATGGTGCTATCGCTAAATAGAAATACACATGTTACCAGGAAGCTATTCTATTGATGTGCTTGTAATTAATGCTCCTTAAATTACAAGCGTTTTATAGACTATCGTAATCGCTTCACCATTGGGTGTTGCATGCTTCATTGCATTGGCTTTCTATAAAAATAAATTAACACACTCTACATTGATACGAAAGGCCATTCTTATTATAGCAACTAATATACTTTTATCTTTACCAATTGCAAATAATATTACGGTAATTAATTCTGTGATACATCCGATAAGTAAAAATGAATTGTCTTAGGCCTCGAGAGCCCGGCATTCGAATAAATCTACGCTTCGACTTATCGAATTCATTTTCGTGGGGCGAAGGCTTTGTAGGGCGCGTCCCCAGTTATTGAGAGGAGGTAAATATTTTCAGTCGTTTTCTATTAAAATTTTGAATATATATCGACTAAATTGCCTCTTTTGTATAATAAAACATTCACTTTGGCGATTAAGTCAATTGAAATTGTTGTTCCAATGTTTTATCCATAAACATTTGTACACAATCTAAATGACATCAAATTGTTGCCATCATTATATTCGGTGGACATAGTCTAGCAGAGAAATCAAGGTTCATGATAGCATAATGTAGATGAAAAATTAGGGCGTTGAAATAAGTGCGAGAAGGTATAATCATTATATTATTATATAATAGATTATTTGACACCTGCCTTGCCTTGCCGTAGCTTGAGCTGGCTAGCAGTGGACGGTTCAGGTATGTTAAAGTTCGTCCACTGCTAGTCAGCTTTGTTTGTCTGTTTACAAATATAAGGCTTTATATAGCGATTACGTTAGCTGTATAAAGTTATATATCCGTTGCTTCAGTCAATGATATCAAATATAAAACAATAATGATAAAGCAATTTATTAGAAAATTATGTAAAAATACTATGTTAAGTTTTAGGTAGGATACCAAATTGGGATAGTCCAAATCCTTATTTACAATTAACTGCCTTATTGGTTATAGTAATATAAAATTGGTTATAAATATAATACGTGCAGCAAAAACTTTGTTCCCCTTTTTACGACACAGTAAAAGTTTATATGAAAAGTGCAGAAAGCATTTTTTTTTAAATATGCTTACATTACACACGCTACCATGGCTTTGATACACAAACACATATGTACCCAATCATATAGGTACCTATCTACACTTTTGTTTATGGTTAAAGTCTGTGATCAAACTGAGAATAGTTATTATTATTATTGGTATTTAGTATTATTTGTCTATTGTCTTATTGAATGCCAAAAATACTTTTGTTTATGGTTGAAGTCTGTGGTCAAACTGAGAAGAGGGTATTATTATTGGTCTTTGATATTATTTGTCTATAGTATTCTTGAATGTTAAATGTAATCATAATTATGATAATGTCATAGTTATAGTTCATCTAGTAGATATTTGTACTTTATACATTAGTTATTCAAACGTTCAAACTTAAAAATTAAATGAATTAAGGTCGAATTTCGACCACTGGCCGACCACTACTTATGTTAATCCTCGCTAATTTTGTCTCACTAATTTTGACTCCGATATTAACAAGTCATTGAATTTTTTTTAATAAAATTTATTTATGTTAACGGCTGGTTTAGCGACGTCGATTTCAGTGTCTCTATGGATGGGTTAAGCTATCTCGCGAGATTCTCCGTACTTAAGTGGGCACAGTAAGCCATTTCGGCCTTCTCGGCTGTTGTAGATAGATGACAGTCGCGCTAGTCGTTTAACAATTCCTTGGTTGAAGGGAGATCTGTATCCTAATAATGGGACGAGTATTGACTAAATGTGAATGTAAACCGCTAATGGATGTATATACGTATAAAGGTTTTATTTTCAGTTCAGTTAGAAATATTCCCTGTATAACAAAAGCAAGTGACGACGTACCCTATTCATCTGAAGGTTCCCGAAAGCCCACTTATTTGCGGAAAGCCGTATGGAATCACTGCTGTAACAGATAAGGACATTACGGGCTTTTTGTGCGAAATATGACATAGAATCATCGATATTCTTTTATTCAGAGCGCTTACTTAAGGTTCACAGGTTCATTTTTGATGGGGAGGTGTGAATACATTCAATGGAATGACAATTACTTTTGAGATAAAAAATATTCATTGGAAATGTTATTGGAAGATATTTTATTGTAACTATTTATAGGTATTATGACAAATTTTTATATGGTTTTATTGGCATTGTGTCGTGTTGGTTATTCTTGGAAATGTCATCATCATTATAGCTCAAGCTTAATTGGAGAATATACAGTTTTTGGTTAAATTTGTCAAAGTTAACTTAAATAAAACGAGAAGTCGATAGCGTCGTTGCGCGTGTGATTCTAACCGAACACATATGTTAAACAACGTTGACCATAGCCTGTCTATGGATGGCTTTCTTTATTTCGAGGTTTTCCGTGCTTCTTAGGATGCGTCAAGCTGTCGGTCCCGGCTGTTGTCGACAGATCACAGTCGTTAAGTCAGTGGCCATCGGGCGGCTTGAAAACACTGCCCTTCATCAATCCACAGTTGAGCAGCGTGGTGGAGTATTCTCTAAACCCCTTCGGTTGTAGGGAGATCCGTATCTTTGCAATGGAATGAGGTAAGGTTGTAAACAATATTAGTTGAGGTTACCAGGTACTTCACATAATAATATTTAAAATAATATATAACAAGTATCGTATCCTCTGTCCGCCACTGCTGCTCTGACTGCCCTAATCATCTTTGTGACATGTGTTTACCTACATGTCTACACCTGTCCCCAAAACGTTCTTCCTTCAAACGTTCTTGGAAGCGCACAAAGTAGTGTAGACCAACGTGCCTCTGCCGTAAAACTGCCTCAAAATAATACACAACTTTTTTTTATTCTTACGCAATATATTAGTACGTTATAAAATATCTAAGTTTTTGGTGTAAAAAAGGTTATAGAGGCTTTTACACAAAATTTGTCTCAAAATTTCATAGTTTTCTATACACACTCTGTATATAGAAATAATAAGGCGATATATCCTTATAGGAAGTGTAGAAGCCAAAAGCTTTTGAATTTTTGTTCGTCTGTTTATATGTCTGTATGTTTGTAAGATAATCACGCATGCAATTTATTGTACGAAGTATTATGCGGTTTTCGTATCCGCATTGCTGGAGTTGAGAACTAGCTTAAAATTTGGTGCATGATTCATCTTGATACGCGCGCCGTCTCGAAGCGTGTTATCTATACATATACTCGTAACAAAATTGTAACTGACCTATGTATGTATTATGCGGCTTCTTTATAAGAGCAATATAATCCCAAACAACTGCGGTATAGAT
The DNA here is from genome assembly GCA_947507595.1 of Pyralis farinalis. NCBI lineage: Eukaryota > Metazoa > Arthropoda > Insecta > Lepidoptera > Pyralidae > Pyralis > Pyralis farinalis. Next base: position 26,886,840 of record OX382273.1, on the reverse strand, counting down.
GAAGTTTAACACAAAAATAGAGTATGATCTGGACTAATAGTGAGGTTGGTTTTTATCCCGAAAATATTTAGACTTCTTGTATGAAACTTGAAAAGCTGAACTGCAACCGAGCCGTGAAAATTTTTGATCTATTGCACAGGGTACCTACGTATTAGTTCAACATATTTCGTTGAAAATATCAGACAACCCACTAAAGACGTAAGTACGTACAGTTGTGTAGAAACGTTAGGGAAAAGAACAGCCTTAAGTATATTTTACACAATGGGGGATATTAATGCTACATGTATTAAGGACGAGTTTATCTTTTGCAAGCGGAAGAGTTTGTTAGTTTAATTTTTGTTTAAACTCACTAATCTCAGGAACTATCATTTCAATTTGAAAAATTAGTTTAGCATGTGATAGCCATATTATTGAGAAAGGTTCTAATTAATATCACGAAACGACCCTTAAAAGTCAATTAAAAAGAATAAAAGTAAAAAAGCGGTTCACACGGGTTATAAGGAAACGCGCGGACGAAGTCGCTGGGTGCAGCTAGTATTTATCAGTATTTATTTTATTCATGTAAAAGCTGATCGTTGTCGTTAAGGTGCTTGTGAGTCTAGACGAACATGCATGTCAAGCAATGTAGGCGGTATACTTTGAAGCATAAGTAAGTTGGTTCCAGTTGTTTACTATAGAAGACAGTAGAAGATAGAGAGCCACTGACTGAGTCACAGGCTTGTTACTGGCCTTCGGGCAGCTTTGGAAATACTACAAATAATAGTTTATTGCAAATATACTGGTTTCTGTCAACGCGTAATTAAGCAGAATATCCGTATCCCTACTAAGAATATTTTGTAGGAATAGATGAATGTGGGCCCGCACTGCTGACGCCACATGTAATTATGAGGCGTCGCAGGGGCGACATGACGCATCATGAATCTATTGAGCAAGAAGCTTGGTGAAGTTGAAGTGATAAATTTATCAGATCGACTGATTACGATTAATGTTATGCCATAATAGTGGTATATGATAAATTGAGTTCTCGAATTAGATTATGTAAGCTTCGGAGATGTTTTTTTTTGTGTGGGCGTGCTACTGCCTCATCTAGAAACCTCGTGAGCCCATGTCTGTTTTGTTTGGAGACTGCCATGGTTTACGTAATATGTTTGTGGGTAAATTTCATACAAATTCCTTCAGCAGATTTTGCATAAAAGCTTAACAAGCATCCGTATGTCTTCATAGACTTTTACATTCATAATATTAGTAGGATGTAACATATCAATATAGCAACAAGGAATGATACCAGTGATAGTACCAACAATATTAATGTCACTTTCATGAGCTATTTCATTTTTGTTTCAAATGTAACTTCGTCATTAAAAATTATTGTGAAATTCACAACATCCTCAATCACAGTAATTTTCAAATGTCGCCAATATAATTTTCACTTTCCTTCACAATACGTATTCAGGACGCAATAGGAAAGTAAGTAAGTAATCGCTCCACTACACCTCGGGCCGGAGACACGGGACAACGGTTATAAATCGTGATGCGACAGTTTTATTGGACCCTAATAAATTACATTAGTAAATTCCTAAAGACACCAGTGAGAATCGGTCATCGAAATTGCTCAGCTAATTCGCTGCTAACCTTGTGCGTCTTTCAGAAATTTCAGAGTAATTTCAAGTCAAATAGTCCAATTAAAAATTACGAAAACTAGTTTATGGACAATTAAACTTTTATTAGTTTGTATGCTATTGCCAATAGTGAGTATATATAGCTCCAGCTACTTCCTGCCAGTCCATTGACCACAGAATGGGGATGCCCTCCATCGTTCTATGTGGGGATTCCACGTCGCGATCTACTATCATTGAAATGGTGGATATGTCTTGTTCAATGTTACATCAGATTGCTGAATTTATTTCTAATGGCCTTGGTTATCAACACGTTAAACTTTAACGGTAAAAGCATTGCATATTCAAACATTGCAGTGTTTGTGGGGCAAGCATCTACCAAAATTATAGCCTTGTTGTCAGTCGCCTTGTTCAAACTACACAAAGTAACGTATGTATACTTCTCCAAGATAAACGTAGTCTTTGTTTTCATTCTCTGATATAACTGACGGGGACGATGAATTCACCGTATATACAATCACACGTCGAGACAAGCAAATTAAGATTGTTAAGTACCAGAGGGTAATTATTCTAGAATTCAGCCATTATAAACAAGTTATAAGCAAACTGAAGATTTGAGCAATAATTGCACTATCCCTAAAATTTGTCATCGTACACTGTTTATTAACAGTGATTAAGTAGTAAATTGATCAATTCAAACGTGAGTAGTCGATCTTGGTAGAGCTAATAGCGTTATTGTTGATGTAATACATGTAATTAATAAGTGTACATTTGAAAAGCTCGGGAAGCAAAAATAATGTTGTCGGATGATGTAATTTAATAACGATTTGCTATATCATTGATAATATTCTAATTGTATTGTTATGTTATTCAGCTGTACAACCCGACCGTTTTTTAGAAATTACCTGCTATACAATATGTGTATGTTGTTGACGGTGCTGCAGTAGCAACAACATTTGACACAAAAATAAAAAATAAACATGATACTTTCTCTATTTGAAGTCATATCACACGTAACAAAAGTACAAATGTAACTATTTTAGTATAAGTAATTGTATACGTATTGGTTTATAACAACAATAACAACAGTTTAGTTGAATCTGTTGTGTAAAAAAACCTTCCAATCCAAATAATAAACGCAGAAAAAGATAAGAAAAAATAAAAGGAATAAATGTTTTGTAAAGCAGCAAACAGTGTACACGTCAATAAACTTCGTCGGCAATAATTCAGGAAACAAGTCTGTTGAATGTCCCGCGTCGTTGGAAGGAAATCAGAGGAGGACGACAGAACACAAGGAAAAATAAAATTAAATGCAGCACTTTACACATAATTAACCAATCAATCGTTATCGACCTATATCAACTAACTGATGGATATAAGCTCTTACTCATTTGCGACATGATGTAAATAAATAATTAGTAGACATATTCACATTGCCTCGAAACATTATATTTGAATCGGAATCGAAATCGAAATCTGTCAAAACGTGCGGAATCTAAGTGAAAACTTACGAAATTGTTTCGAAGACGGTATTCCGAGGCAATGTACATCCGCAGGGCTATCATATATTTTGTATATCGCCCCGTTGGTTACAACTTTCGTTATTTTTGTTAGCTTTCGATATTATCATAATATAAATTAATTAATAATAATAATTTATTGCACGTAATTATAAATTTACATGCAATAAACAGTATACATTACTACTGAATCTGAAAGACAAAATTAAAAGGTAGTCAACCCTTCAGAGTGCGCCGTAGATCAATTGAGTAGTGTCTGTTGATGACAGTTCAATTTTGCAAAGGTTCTGTTAAACATGTATTGAATTTCGGCGTGAAAGAGGCGTCATAATGATCACTGAACCTCAATAGAACAGACTCTCTAAATAATTGAATAAAGCCAATGATAAGCCAAATTTTGCGGCCAGTAAGTATTGTGTGTACCCATATAACTTATTTTTAAGTAGTACATATTGTCTGACATCAATCTGTATTTTTTTAAAGGACAAGGCGTGGCAATTATAATATACTCACCAAAAAAGACACTACATGACTTAGATGTAGATCTTTGACAGTGCAAGTACCTGTAAATAAATAAAACGTTAAATAACTAAATATTTTGCAATGACATATAGTAATAAAAAGCAAATAATTTTGCAATCTTTTTTGTCAGTAACGTTACTTTGACATCAACGCTCGTGAGTTTGTTTCCCACACAGGGCAATCATGTGTATGCATGAACAGGCAGTTTAAAGTGGCGCATCATGGCAACCTATGTGGGAAAGTAAAGCAAGAAAGAAAGCCTCACGAAAAACTACAGTCAAATAACAACTCCTTGTTGTTGTATTCCTACGAGTGAGATCACACTGAAGCTCGACAATAGCTATTGAATGAAAGATAAAAAGGAAAATCGATTAACAAATGTAGGAAAATAATGCAATGTACTATTTTGACTTTATTTCTTTATTTAATGATATGAACAAAAAACGAATTTTAAACCCGCATTTAATTAAAATAGTAAAAATATTTTTCCTAGTGTTCGGGAAGCACTGCCTGCATAAACCTAGGTATTTTTCGTTGCGGATGCCAGCATTTCAGGCATCTTGGCTGTGGCGCGCTGGATTTTATTTACGTGTGAAAGAATTTTCAAGTAAATAAAATTGCAATAAGTATTATAACTTCAACGTTACAAATTGCATGTTAACGGAATAACTAATAAATAAATAAACGGTGTAGATGTCAACACTGACGTGCCGTAAAGTTCATTCGAGGAATTAGCCTATTGATCAACTGGTCCACGGTTCTAGTTCTGGCATTTACGACTAAATTCGTTTTCGGATTTATGTACATATTTGTAATGATCACTTGGTCGACGGTGAAGGAAGACATCGTGAGGAAACCCACACATACAATAATTTATTATACAAATAATTCGAAAGACGCGTGTCGTTGCCTAAGAAAGGTCCGATATTTCCTCTGGGTTGCGGTGATCTGACAGCAGTCGTTCCATCTAAAAATCAGTATCTTCGCCAAAATTCTTAGGCTTAGGTGGTCCTCGCCTATCCCAACGCAAAGGAAACAGCATAACATTATAAAGAAGAATGTTGCCAACATAGAGATGATAACACATTGTTATATATATTGTGACAAACAAATGAAAGCCCGGAGAATGAGGCCGTGTCTGGGAAAGATTCAATTACTATGTGAGGCCATAAAAACTCTCAAACAGCTATAGTACAAACAAAACAAATCTAGTAAAATGGTAGTTACTACACATATAGTAAGAAAGTAACATTAGAAGTACAATAGATTATAGAACTATCGATAGCGGAATATAACAAAGTGAAGTTTGGTGTTAAACATAGGCATCGAAAAACTGTTTTATTAAAAAAAGTTGTTTTTATGCTGACAAAAAGGCCAATAACCAAAAAATGGTTGATGCTTTTAAGCCAATTTATTATTAAAGGACTACGCTGCAAAAATGGAACCCGCTTCGATTTTCGATAACCCAACTCGTTAAATATGCACAAGGATTCAAAGTTTGTGATCATCAAGTATAAAGTGTTTTTACGTTTTTTGATCTCAAGTGTTTATATTGGATGTACATACGTTCATGTTCATTATGAACGACTTGCGAAGTTCTTTTGTACTACATTCTAAACAAATCATGATTCGCTTGATGTATATCAATGGTCGTTTGGAACACTAGGATATTCAGTCGTACTTTGCCACTACTAACGCAGCAATTCCTACCAGCTTCCTGGGGATCTTTATTAAATGACGAGCTCGGTGGCGCAGTGGTGAAACGCGCTGTTACGCTACTTTGACACCGACGCTCGTGGGTTCGATTCCCACACAGTACAAACATTTGTGTGCATGAACATGTCTGTTTGTCTTGGTCTGAGTATTTTCTATATATAATAAGTATGTATTTACAAAAAAAAAATGTATTTACGTATGTTTATCAGTTGTCTAGTACCCATAACACAAGCTTAGCTTACTTTGGGGCTAGATGGCGCTGTGTAATTTGTCCGACAATATTTATTATATTTATTATAGCTATTATTTATTATAAAGTTAGTGGGGATTACTAGCTTGCAGAAATACAACAACCATCTATGTGATTGTTAATTGTTTGCATCGACGAGGAGTTTCGTCATTCAAGACTGAGTCACCGATCTAGTCAACTTTACCACCAGGACTTGTGAGTACGATTTCCACGCAAGACAAACATTGTGTGCCTGAAAATGTTTGTTTCGATTCTATTGTTTTTTTTTTTTGAGATGTAGGGCGCAGAAAATTAGCCCGACTGGAGAAGTATCTATACCTCACGATAAACCGCAACCGGAATGCAACTACCAATAAACTCTTAAAGAGTTTGTGTGTTAGCAACAGGTATGGCAACGCACGAGCGGTACTTCCTGTATTGCAATGGTTCATAGAATACGGTAACCACTTTACATGTGAGGTGAACCGTATGCTTGTATGCCTCCCGACTTTGATCAAAAAAAGAATACTTTCACCCAAATAGAGTAAAAAAAGGGAAGGTATTCTCCTAGTCAGGCTACCAGTTATAAGATTAGTTAATGCCCTTTTACACCTAAGAGTTTCGTTTGATAATTAGCAGAGCGGCAAACTTTGACGATACCGGTGGCGCAGCAGTTTATAACGCGACTTTGTCACCGACGATCGGTTCGATTCCCACACATGACAAAAATTTGTGTGCATGAACATGTCCGTTTATCTTCATCTCGGTGTTTTTAAAAGAGGTAGGGCGCATCAATGCGTCTGGGGAAGTACCTCCACCTCGTAGAAAATCACAGCTAAATTACAACTCTCTGGAGGGTAGTTGTATTCCTGCGTGTGAGTGAGGTCGCCAGTAAGCTCCTAAGGAGTTGCTGTGTTAGCAGCAGAGAAGGCATCGCGCGTGTGATACTTAATGTATTACAAGCGTTCATAGGCTACGGTAACCGCTTTACATCAGGTGGGCCGTATGCTTGTATGCCTCTCGATGTTATGTAAAAAAAAGAGTGTACCAAGTGTAACCATGACAAAAGATGGTGTTGCAAAGAGGATGGTGACGGCGGGCAATTTACACCCGTTTCTTGTCTTTTGAAAAACTACTTTATCCATCTGCTTATATTATCACGTCAAGTCCATACGAGTATATCCAGGATATGGGGTAGCTCCATTCATAGCTCTTGTCGTACAATCTCATAACGTTCTTGACATCTCCATCTGATAAAACACAACTAAATTGCTTGTTATAAGTGTTTGCCTTCTGCGGCTCCTACATCGTTCCACTTTCGCATTGTAAATCTGTTTTGTTATTGTTTCTATATGCTCGCACAAATGCAGCATGCCTTCTCTTACGTTGACGTAATATGTTTCTTAAATCATGTTTCGAATACTAATTAATGTATTAAAAAATATTTATTCTGCCCTTAATCGTCGTTATGATCAGTTTTCATTTTTTATTCATAAAGTCATATATGTATGTATGTATATATATGTATAAGTATGTATATATGTATAAGTATGTATATATGTATAAGTATGTATATATGTATAAGGTTAAGCAGAGTCGAGCACAACCTTCCAGAAGTTGCTGTGTTAATAGAGAGTGTGGTAACGCATCACATTCGCCTGTTTGGTTGAAAGATCCTCCCATTGGACAGCAGGCGTTAATCGCTTGGGCGCTGAAATAATACGTTTTCGTGGGGAGCCTCCATGCATCGTTAATTTGTTTGTTAGTTTGCACGCGCTAGCGATACTCTTCATATTGCAGGCGTTCATAGACTACAGCAATGATCTTACATCAGGTGCGCTGTATGCTTATATGTCTTCCGACGTTGTATAAATAAGTACAACAAAAACCAGTTGAGAATGCACAAGCTTGCATTGCCAGAGGAACACTTGGCTCGTCAATTGTATAACAATTCAAAATTATTCTTTTTTTAAAATTGTCGACCATTTTGACCATGTTCCTTAAGAGATAGGAACTGTGTTCCTGAACATTCCTATTCTACTTTTTTATGTTGAATCCGAATCTGAAGTCAAAATTCGAATATTCGAAAAAAAGCGACAGACAAACGCACAGACAAACATATAGAATTCATATAGGAACGGTGTTCCTGAAAATATTGAAGCGTACAAAATTGTAATGAAAATATATTTTTCCTATTACGAGTAGACGCGAAATTTGATAACAAGATGAAGTTTTATTTTTGTTTAAAAATTAGCGCGAATTCTGTAGTGTTATTAAATTTTTCGTAAATAACTGATACCATGCCCTGTTAGTTCATACAAGTAGAAAGAATGCAGGAAAAAAGAATTATGTAATAGATATACAACGCAAAAATAGAAGGACGTAGTGCGTTAGAAGAGCTATGAATATTACAGAAGCGAGTGAGGTGTGTAATGACGGAGTCATGTGGTGCTCGGTCATCCCTGCCTGCCCCGTAAGGGATTTAGCGTGAAGATACATATTATATTTTTTTAACAAAATAATTTTACTAGAGGGAAACTTTGTACAAAAGTCGTCTGCGTGGGTACCTCTGTCTCACCTATTTCTACCGCCAAGAAGCTATATTTATATAGCTATGTACCGGTTTAAAGGGTGAGATATGACAGAGAAATTACTGGGTACTGTGACGAGACATCGTTAGGTCACAAGATTGGCAGCGCACGAGTAACATTCCCGTGGTGTTACGAGCGTCAATGGGCTGCGGTGACTAGGCTGCATGCTAGTTTACCAATCTAGTTTCATAAAAAAATTTTAGTACAATATATAATCATAGTTCAAATAAATTAAAATGCGTCCAAATTGTACATTAAAATAAAAATAAATCTTCGGTTGGCTATACGTATAAGTCACCTTTTCATTTTTACTAGCCTTCGCCTAAACACTCTAAATTAGGACGTAATTATTATATAAATTTTGTGGAAAAAGTGTATGCCTTAGCTTGTTACCAACTTATTTCTACTGTTTTCCACTCTTTTTTATAGATTACCGTAAAACTCGTAAATAGTTACTACACAGAAGAAAAAAGAAATTCGGTTTACAACAGAGAAGAAAAGGTTATTGAACTACTTTGTCTTTGCATATTTATATATATATTTAATCCTAGCACTGTCCGCATGTAATTGTAATAGCCTTAGTAGTATAATAGATTTAGTAGCGCAACACTATGAGAAAGTATATAGAGTGTATTCCAAATTAGTAGAGTATTCCCAGTACTGAATTTCACAATTTTTGTTAATGAAATTGTATTAGACCTTTTATTATTTGTTGCAACAAGCAGTCAATTCATTCCATTTCAGGGACCCTGTTGCTAAATTTACATGCATACTATTCAGCCCAGATTTTATTTAGGTCAGTAACAATTATGTACATGTTATTTGGTATAGACCCTGAAGCTAACTAAGGATACGAAAACTACTAATCAATATTCGGAATCAAACAATACGAATCCGAAACGTTTCAAGCTAAGTCGGTAAGTTCCCAGGTTTCCGCCGATTTATTATTCATTCTACTTTTGGGACACTGGTTTTCCTTCAATTTAAGGGAGTTCCAACGTACTGTATACGACAGCTCCACTGGGAATTGGTGGAAGTCTATGTTTGTGAGCCGCAGGCTATACTTTGCTTAACAACTGTCAAATATCAAGAACAGCCAGAACCTACACTTTAACAACTTTTTAAAAGCTCATGACAAATACACGCAATGGAATTTCAAAGCTCAGTGGATCACAATCTTATTAAGTACGATAATTAGAATATAGGATTTCAAGTAATGATAGCTCAGTAGACAAAGAAACGTCCTGTAGACCAGCTAATCTTCTGTTCGAATTCTACCACTAAATTCGTGCGTCGTTTGTGACTAGCTCAGCAGTGAAGATACGGTAAGTAAGTAAGGTAAGATAAGGTAGTGAATCCCACCGGTCCTAATAGATTAGGAAACTGGATAACGCTTAGAAGAAGATGAAGAAGAATCAAGAAATTATCGTTCATAACTAACTTTATTAAAAACCATGATTATAAAATAAATATGCTGGCGTGCAGTGCTAAATATCTTTAACAGTATACTTAAAATAGTCGGTAATCGTAATCTGTTTTTTAGATTGTAGTATAACTGGTTCCAATTGACTGAAATTTTTTGTCATTTATTCGTTGCTGATCCGCGAACTAAAAACAATCGGCAATCGTAATTCGTGATTTGGTCTATAATGCCAACCGAATATAGTTAATAGATTCAGGCGTTATTTTGGGAACATCTAATTAGCAGGCAATTTAATCTAAACAAATATGTGTACAGTCAGTAACGGAAGCACACAAAGTATTTTAGATCAAATTGCCTTGCCAAATATCTTTATCATTTATTAATAATCCATCACACTATCACATCCTCTTACGCTCATTTCAATGACGGGGTACGGTCATAGAGGTTAATATCTCGGTCACAGTGTTAAACAACAAATTACCGGAAATCATTCTTCGTGTACCACTGCCTTAGTTTAATGATGATTAATGCTATCACCTACCAATCCAACACGCAAAGAACTTCCACGTACTAAATTATAAAGCTCCTAAAATAACCCTATCCCCAGATGACGTTACTTAACCTGCGTATATGACCAGCAGGCTCTTAATTTATTTGTCACAGATCGATCATCAACAGATCAGAATCAACATATTCATCAATCATAATCGATAATCAAGATTGATGTGTGATGGCTACCATATATATGTCATATATCACTTCATCCTATCTATTGAACTCGATCGTAGATATTTTTTTATGAAATACCACGCTGATACGTAATTCTCTTTGCTGTTCGATACATTTAGTAATAGGCAGCCAACCACTATAATATGACACTGAACCGAATGACATGATGGCACTAAGCCAATGCCATCATGTCGTGTTACCGAGACGCCCGGTATTATAGCAAATGTCATACATCTGTTATATATGTAAATAAAATCTAGACTAATATTATAAATGTGAAAGTAACTCTGTCGTACAGTTTTCGCCTAATCGTGATATAAAAAATTTCTTAAGAGAGGTAAGACGTATCAAAGCAGCCCGTCTGGGAAAGTATCTCCACCTCACAGAAAACCGCAGCCAAATAATAACTCCCTTAGAGGGTTGTTGTGTTCCTGCGTGTGAGTGAGGTCACCAGTAAGCTCCCACGGAGTTGCTGTATAAGCAGCAGAGAAGGCATCGCGCGAGTGATACTTAATGTATTAATTAATATATCGCAAGCGTTATTAGGCTACGGTACCCGTTTTACATCAGGTGGGCCGTATGCTTGTATGCCTCCCGAGTTAGCATAAAAAAAAATTAGTCAATAATCACGAATACATTGTGAATGAATCGTAATGAGGTTTTTATAGATATTGCCTGAGAACTGAAAACAATTTTTGCTATAAGGGATTTAATAGATTCAGGCGTTATTTTGCGAAAGTCAAATTTACATGCAATTTGATCTAACCTGCATTGTGTGCTTCCGCCACCAATTAGTTTAGTGCCACGACTGGTGACAACAGCGACGGTGGTGGTGGGGGCATGCGGATTCTGTACCAGATGGCGGACGACCGCAGCAGCCGAGGCAGAGACTACCGGAGCAGCCATGGCGGCGTCGGCATGTTGCACTTGCTAACAGTAGTGGATGGGTGCCGGCCGGCGCTAGGCCGCATGAACTAATTGGTGGCGGAAGCGCACAAAGCGGGTTAGATCAAATTGCATAAGGGATTTACTCAAATGGAAGCCGCGGGGAGAAACTATTATACTATAAAGATGATAAATTTGAATAGTTATAATCCATTTTAAAGTAGTTAACGATAAAAATGTGATTACATGTAACTCATTTTAATTGTATTACTCTACGGGCACGTGCGACTCCGACAAATTACAATATAGATAATGATTTCTGACTATTACCTGCGAATTTATATTTGCGTTGGAGTTGAATATTAAGTAGTCTATATTCAGGATTCAAAATATCTATGTGATCAAAATTTTGTATTTATACAAAACTAGGCAACGTCGAACGTGTTATCGTTAGTGCGTTGACTCTCCCACAGCTCGATAGCAAATTCTAATTCTAATCTAATCTCACTAGCACAAACACAATAATAATCCAGTGAATTATTCGGCTGGTATTTTTGGTGAGGGTGGTTCAATTTGGCTCTTCTTCTTCTTCCCAGCGTTATCCCATTTTCTAATCCAGAAAGAGCAGGGTCCGCTTTTTAATGCTAAGGATTTGGTTAAGGTACTGTTTTTGACATGAAACGAATGCTGTCAGACCTCCACAAGCCAGAGGGAGAATCAGACCTCTCGTAAGTTAGGCTGCACGCCTTTCGAAACATAATTTCTTGGACGTGCGGATTTCGTCACGATAATTACCTTCCCACTGAGCAAGTGGTAATTACAATTAAGTGCTTACGTCAGAAAACATAAACATTGTGGTACATACCCAGTTATCCAGATGACTATGACAGCGGTACAGTTGTAGAAGCCAGCCGTATGTATAAAAAAGATGAAAAATCTGCTAATATAGGTCTAGTAAGAAACTTCCTGATTCAGGTTTTTTTTCAAGTCTTTAAATTATATTATAGTAGATTTATGTCAGTATATATATAATTATAGCAGCATATGTAGAATAGTTAAAGATATATATACATGTGCTGAATTATCTATAAATAAATAAATATTGTCGGACAAATTACACAGCGCCATCCAGCCCCAAAGTAAGCAAAGCTTGTGTTATGGGTACTAGACAACTGATAAACATACGTAAATACATTTTTTTTTTGTAAATACATACTTATTATACATAGAAAATACCCAGACCAAGACAAACAGACATGTTCATGCACACAAATGTTTGTACTGTGTGGGAATCGAACCCACGAGCGTTGGTGTCAAAGTAGCGTAACAGTGCGTTCGACCACTGCGCCACCGAGCTCGTCAATATCTATGTCAGTCTGATAGTCATAAATTCTGTAATAAGCCTTCTTGCAAAGAGTAATTTCTTAGATCATACACAACTTCTCGAAATACAAGTTGTAAAACGGTAGAATGCCGAAAGAGTGAAAAAGTATTTTTATAAACATAAGGGTATCAATATAATTTATAAACTTACGATCGTTAACAGATAACATAACAGATAACAGTTAACAAAAGTTTATTCGATATGCTGTTGAGTAGCTGCTGTTAGCAACAGTTTGCAAGAATTAGCTCGACAATAACCTGGACAACCATTAGAAATACCATGTCAATGAAAGAGCTGGACTCTCTCGGACGTCTCGATTCTCAATAGCCTAATCAGAACTGACTGTAAAATATACCAGGTGAATGTCCGTGATTAAAGCCAAAAGACTGATACTGATCAAGTGATGCTTGGCCGTGTAACCTCAGCGTAAGAATAGGTCACCCCATCTCAACCCATGAGCATCGTAAAAGGCGACTAAGGGAAATATCCAGGAGACGGGCAGCAGCATACTCTGCGTACTTTAGTAACTTACTGCTGTTGCTAACCCGCCTGCCAAGCATGGCAACTATGGCAAAAACCCTCTAGAGGGAGGCCTATGTTCAGCAGTGGCCGAATACAGGCTGAGTAGATGATGATGATCAAGTCATGACCTTCCTGGTTTGCCAGATTACGCGTATTTATTACACTCTTCATAACCTTGGGGAGAAAAAATGTGATAACCTTGGGGAGAAAAAATGGGCCTGCAATTCGATCTGTTTGATTTGTCACCCTCTTTTTAGCTCCACATTATAAATTAGAAGTATTCCACGAAGACGGTACATGTTCCGTGGAGTCATCCGTCTAGAACACTAGTCGGAAACATACAGATTCACCACCATTGCCGATATTCCGTCTGGACTACTCTTATGAGTATTCCTCAGAGCTAATGCCGACCAGACGCCTTTCTGAGTGATTGAGATTTGTGACGCTCAGCTACTGCCATCATGGAATGCTACGTGACATAGCCAGATAAAAGTTTATCTCAGTCTCATCTCTCCTCTAAGGATTTTTGATTTCTGGTAGCTTACTAAACCTTAGTAAACTACCAGAATGTAAGGATTCCAAGAGACCCTGCAAGCTACTTATTCCATCTCATTATAACATGGCTCTGCCGAGGAAATTAAGGTAGGTAAAAAAATGCTGCAGGTAACATTAAATTTGCTTTTCAATTAAGAAAGATAAGGATCTCCATTAGCACGCGCCGAATATGCCTCGTGCTTAAGAACTTGCTTGAGAAGATTAGCTTTTCTGCAAGGCCGATTAAACCGCGCCCACTTTTCAGCTTTCCTTGCAACTACTAGGTAACTGGGAATGCAGCATTTCATGGCTTCCAATACTACTCCAGGTACAACAATTACATATAAGTCTATATTTAATTTTAAGAGAGGTAGCACACATAAAAGCCGCCCGACTGAGAACGTACTTCCACCTTACAGAAAACCACAATCAACTAACAACCAAGAGACCCTTATTTCCGAAGCTATGAAAATGTCAACAACTAATATCCTCCCGAACAAACATGCATACCCCGGCAAAACGTAAGAGGTGATAAAGAGGAAGAATATTTCTATGCTATGCTTCTATGACAAAAAAAGAATGGAAGCCGAGAATTGTAAGCCGACACAGATGTTACAGTGAAGTCACCTCATATAAAAAAAAAACATATTCATTGTATATGTACGAATCTATGAATTTACGTACTGTTTCCATGTGAAAATTAACTTGTTTACTACCTGACGTGAATTATAAAAATAACCGGATGGCGCGAGTAGTATCGGAAATAGTTATACCGTATTTAATTTTGGTAATCAACTCTGACTTAATTGCAAATGATGCATTCTACGTATTTTAATTTACTTCGAACAAACAAAAAATCGACGTGGCAAGCTATTTCAACTTCCTTCAAATTAAAGTAAACTGATTTACTATCACTTTATGGGTGCCAATAATAAAGAAGAATCGAACCACTAATGCTGTTTTTGAAGCATTTTAAGTTATTAAACAATAGGGCGATTTTTTACATGGTTGGAAGGCATTGAAGCATACGGTCCACCTGATGTGAAGTGGTTACCGTAGACAATGAACGCTTGTAATACATTAAGTAACCCTCGCGCGATCGCTCCTCTGTCTAAACACAGCAACTCCTTAGGAGGTCACTGGTGACCTCATTCACACGCAGGAACACTGCAACCCTCTAGGTAGTTGTTATTTGGCTGCGGTTTTCTGTGAGGTACTTCCCCAGAAGAGCTGCTTTGATGCGCCCTACCTCTCTTGAGTACTTATTAGAAACGGAGGGGACAACGCAGTAGTAATCTATAACGGTCCAAAATAAATATTTCGCTTCTGGCATGCCGTAAGTACCCGACATGAATTATAAAAATAATCGGCGGCGCGTATTGGTATAGTGCCGGAAATAGTGATGCTATAATTAATGTAATCGACTTAATTGCTATAATCGATGCATTCTATTTTAATTCACTTAGATGAAACAAAAATTCATCATGACAAGCTATTTCAAGTTCCATTAAATTAATCAAACTAAACTGATTTACTATCACTTTATAGGCACTATGATAAAGAACAGAACCACTAATGCTAAATAACGTTGAGGCATTTTAGGGTATTAATTTAGGTCTATAGTTAGTTTTTATTTGACTTACAATGGTAGTATGGATTACTGAAAGTTAGTAAAAAGCGATAGTTGAAAAGAAGAGATAACTAAAATTAAACAATGTGAGACAGAATAGGGAGATAGGGTTTAGAAGGAAAGTGGTTAAAACAGTTTTAATTTGTTTATTTTAATTTATATCCGTGTTCAATCTATCATGAAAGCGGAACCAATAATGATAAATAACCTGCATTATGGCAGTTAGCTTTTATAATAACTAAAGCCTTTATTCTCATTAAATTATGAAACATTAATTTCAAAATCCATTTTCCAAATTCAGTAGTAAAAAAGGGCATTAATTATATTAATGAGAATCTATGTAATAATCAAAGCTTAAACCAATTTCCAAGTCGTGGGATTTACAAATTCTCATTTTTAGGGTTCCGTACCCAAATGGTAAAACGGAACCCTATTACTGAGGCTCCGCTGTCCGTCCGTCCGTCCGTCCGTCTGTCACCAGGCTGTATCTCATGAACCATGATAGTTAGACGGTTGAAATTTTCACAGATGATGTATTTCTGTTGCCGCTATAACAACAAATACTAAAAAATAGAATAAAATAAATATTTAAGGGGGCTCCCATACAACAAACGTAATTTTTTTTTTGCCGTTTTTATAGATAATGGTACGGAACCCTTCGTGCGCGAGTCCTACTCGCACTTGGCCGATTTTTTTTTATATTACTATGCTGGCAAACACACATTCGATCTACCTGATAGTTAAACAAATGTCATAGCATAAGGACACTTACAACACTAGGGATGTTGTCGACTCTAAAATGAAAAAAATAAAATAATTAAATA
Source organism: Pyralis farinalis (assembly GCA_947507595.1). Taxonomy (NCBI): domain Eukaryota; kingdom Metazoa; phylum Arthropoda; class Insecta; order Lepidoptera; family Pyralidae; genus Pyralis; species Pyralis farinalis. The sequence goes on along the minus strand of OX382273.1, from coordinate 26,870,715 downwards.
TTACGAAATTGTAAGAAGAACTTTATTTGCTTAAAAACATTCATACAGTAGCGCACACCACACGTTCGCAATACACAAAATAATTGTAATCACAAAGTATTATTTATAAAATTTTAGTTTATTAGAAAGATACGTTACTCGTTTTGTGAGTATATTGCAAATTTACAATACTATAAAATATTCAACGCTGTAACTGAAATTAGTAACATTCTGTATGTAAATTCATGGAAATTTGTCAAATTCTCATGCAAATAATACGGTCGCGCTTTTCCATTGTAGTTCCAGAAGGTCTATTTAATTTTAATTGTATGAAAATACATGCGATTGATGTACAACGTTCTGATAAATGAAATCTATTTTTTTATTTAAGTTTATAATAAAATGCTAACAATATTAAAAACTGAAGAACACACCCGCCTTTTAGTAAAATAAAAACCTATTTTTATTTAAGTTTATAATAAAATGGTAACAAAATTAAAAACTGAAAAACACACCCGTCTTTTTGTAAAATAAACTTAAAAGCAAATTTAGATATAAATATGTTATTACAGGACTTTAAGACTGCTTTGATACTTGCTATGACGTTCAGCTTGATATCTTAACCCAGTTTTCTATCTTCGTTATACAATACCTGTTCTATTATATAGCAAAGTCTTCAAGTAAAAATTTCTAACAATGTTGTTCAGGCGCTATACCATATGATTTATTATTGGTAGACCAGAATCATTGGTATGGTATGGTATAGTAGGATTCTTCACGCCGGAGCTTTGACTACTTTATAAGACTCAAGTTCGGGCCTGCGTGGAGTAATGCTCGCATCTCTGGGACAGCTCCACACAATATCTTCTCGAGGCTCTCGATAGGTTGCAGCGTCGGGCTATCCACATAATCGACGACGAGGAGGTTACCAAAAACCTTGAACTTCGTAGGGACATTGGCTCGCTAAGCGTATTTTACCGCCTTTACCATAGTGAGTGCTCTGAAGAATTATTTTTCCTTATCCCACCCTGCAATTTAAATGCAGTGCACAAATGCACTATGGTTTCGTTCATCAATCTTATAGAAGTCAACCGATAGTTGGTTTTATATTTATATGCCTATGCTTTTATTGCGATCTGGATAGTCGTAGATTTAATTTCACTTTGTATTAACCTTTGGATATTTAGTTACGAGTATGTTATTTAAAATGCTAGTTTATCTATTTTATTTATACTTATAAGTATACATAGCTATAAGTATAAATAAAATACTAACTTACTACTACTACTTACTACCACGGTTACTAACACGGCTCGAATCCTTTTTAAATGTACGAATAAACACTTACACTATTGGACAATGACCACTAACTTGGTTTTGGATGATAAAAAAAATCCAACAGGTTCGATTACCTATTTAGGCTTTCAGGCTTTCTAATTATTTCGCAAGTGAAGCAAATACGGTTCCCTGGTTTGAAAAAACAATTTGTGTTTTTTTCTGAATGAATTTTATTAAAATGACCTTCAAGCCTTGGCAGCTTCATCACTTTGTTTGAAAATATTTTTTGCCTACAGCCACCAGAGCGGAGATAAATTTGTGGAATTTTAAATAAATCCACATTTTTTATTATTATTATTATTATTTTTTATTAATATTTTTTATTAATATTATTTAGATATTCGGCACTGTATTGCCGATTCTTCTTTCTGTTTTGCTTCTGAGGTGGCTTTATTTTCACTAATATGCTAGTTAAGTATTGACTTAAAAAGTCGCTCTTGAAAATAAATGAAACGGTAGAAGCTTTAATATAATTTTAATATTATTAATTATAATACAGCACGTACAAAAGGCATATTCACAACTCTAACTATAGATATAACTGATATCTGTATGTGTATACTCATTTCGAGTTCTTCAAGACTCGGAGCACACTAAGCCGTCGTTCCTAGCTATTTTCGATAAATGTTTACATAATCTAAGCGAAATAGGGCAACTAGGGAAGTACCTCGACCTCACAGAAAATCGCAGTCAAATAACAATTCATTGGGTTCCTGTATTCCTATAAATGAGCGATGAAATGTTCACAGGTAACTCGATCCTCGAAACTATGTCAAGTACATAGCCAAAATGTGAATGAGGCCATTAATAGTAGTGCTTTTCAACAGATGTCATCATCATTAAATAATAATAGCGAAAATAATAACTCCAACATAATAATGTATAGTGATGAAATAGGTAAAAACATGGGCCAATTATTATTATAAAAATCAGGAAAACTGGTTACCAATTATTGTTTGCCTGGAGCCAGTTTCACTCAAATAGTAGATAGAATAGTTAAGAGGGATTACCACCCCAACACAACTTTAATTGTTTTTATTGGGAGGAGAGGAAATTTAAATAAACATATAATGATTAAATATTTTAATATGTTACAACAGATAAATGTGGGAAAAGTGTTTTTATTTACTTTCCCATACAGTCAATTGTTGCCCGAGGCGGAAAATGCATCTAGGTATAGATTAAATGATAAAATGCATACATTGATATTATATGATGACAAATTTCATATACTTGACATAAATATATTTAATAATAAATATTATAATTTGACAGAAGATAAATTTTATCTTAGCAATTTTTATAAAAGACAAATAGCAGATTCGCTATCATATTGTTTTATGAAACCAGCCAAAAGTTTGGCTAACAACCCTGCTTCTGTTGAGCAGTTAGATAATTTGACATTGAGTAATGGTACCTTGGAAGGTATTCCAAATTCTTTAAATTAGGTTACAAGACAATAGAGTTTTACTCTGGCAATGTAAATAGTAATAATATCAATATTAAAAACGGAACTAAAAGTAATAATAATACTATATCCCCATCATAAAGTGTCAAGAATATAGAAAGAATAATAATTGTATCAACCTGGTGCACCAAAACATTCAGGGGATGATAGGAAAGGAGTTAGAATTGGAGTTGTTTATGAATTGTAGCAATATTGATATTTTATGTCTAACTGAGCACTGGCTAAAACCCCATCAATTCATTTTCAGCTTCAATAACCAGCAGGTTGCAAGCTCATTCATCAGAGATAACTGTATACACGGTGGCTCCTTAATATTATTAAATAAGTTGCTTAAATTTAAAGAAAGGGGTGACATTGTGAGCCTCTCTGTTGAGCGAGTTGTAGAGATTTCATGCATTGAATTGGAACGATTCACTGTTATGAACCTGTATAAACCTCCTAGCACGCCCTTTGAAACATTTTCAAATATCATGGAGGATGCCTTAAATAAATTATCTAATAGCCATAAAACTGTTATAATTTGTGGAGACTTTAATATAAATATTTTGGAGAAAAATACTTGTACCTACAACTTTTTAAATTTATTTAAATCATACAATTTGCATCATATTTTTACAGAGCCAACAAGAGTAACTGCTACAAGTGCTACATGTATTGATAACATATTCAGCACTGTAAAACCTTTGTATCAATCTATAATTAATAAAGTTCAGTCAGACCATTCAGGTCAGTTGGTTTCATTTCCAAATTCTTCAAAAATACAAAGAAAGCAAATAAATTATATACCATTTAGTAAAAGCCGCTTAGAAAGATTTAAGTCTAATATAGCAGAAAAAATTGTATTGTTGCCCTGTCACGGTACTCCGGACCACTTGTACAGCTCGTTATTTAGCTTAATCACTAGTGAATTTAATACAATCTTTACTCCAAAACGACTGTCTGTAAGTGACCGTATGACATTCAGTGATTGGGCAACTCCTGGTATTTACAAAAGTCGGAATAAATTGTATGAACTTTATGAAGAAAGGACCTGTAATCACAATCCGACTTTTCAAGAACTTGTAAAAAATTATGCCAAAATATTTAAACGAGCCTGTTCCAATGCTAAGTCTATATATTTAAAAAATAAAATTAATGGTTCAACAAATATTATTAAATCTGTTTGGGATATGATAAATAATGAGACGGGTAGAGCGAAAGTACGTAGTCGAGACTTTCGGTTAAAGATAAATGATATAGATATCAAAAATGATGTAGAAATTGCTACTGAGTTTGAAAAATATTTTTCTAACATTCCTCTTATTACTACGAGAAATCTTATGTCTATATCTGCTGAACTGGTTCTCAAACAGAGCGTGGTAGAATGCGACACAATATTTGAATTTTCAGCTGTAAGCCCAAAAGATGTTTTGAACGCTTTTAAATCAATAAATATGAAAAACACTAAAGATCTGTGGGGTCTATCTGTCAAAACCATTTCTTCTATTATTATTTCAATCGCTCCACATTTAGCTACAATTTTCAATTGTTGTGTGGCATCTGGTGTATTTCCTGACTTGATGAAACATAGTAAAATCATTCCATTATTTAAATCTGGTGATAGTTCGGACCCTTCGAATTTTCGACCTGTTTCCATACTGCCCATTCTCAGTAAAATTTTTGAAAAACTAATGCTTAGCCAGTTGCTCAGATATTTCAATGCACATAATTTGCTTCATAGGAAACAGTTCGGATTTACGAGAGGTTGTTCAACTATAGACGCAGGGATTCATTTGCTTAAAAGTATATTCGCGGCATGGGAGGGTTCGCAAGATGCCTTGGGAATTTTCTGTGATCTGTCTAAAGCGTTTGACTGCGTGCACCATGACACTCTTGTCAGAAAATTACACCACTACGGTATCAGGAATAAGGCTCTCGAACTTCTGTCTTCTTATCTGGGCAATAGGATACAGAAGGTCGATGTTAATGGTAAAAGATCTTCGGGGTCCCCTGTAGTTATGGGAGTCCCACAGGGGTCAATTCTAGGTCCATTCCTATTTTTAGTTTATATAAATGACTTACCTTATTATGTAAGGGATAAACATGAGATTGTATTGTTTGCGGATGATACCTCTTTGACATTCAAAATTAATAGACAGTTAGGTAATTATGACGAAGTTAACGATGCTCTCTCTAAAGTTATTCATTGGTTTAGTGTTAATAATCTGCTTTTAAACGATAAAAAGACTAAAGTAATTAAGTTCTCAACACCTAATGTAAGACAGGTGGCTACCAATGTACATGTTAATGGAACTAATTTAGCCCCTGTGGAGACAACTGTGTTCTTGGGTATAACAATTGATTCCAGACTACAATGGGGCCCACAAATTGAAAAATTATCAGGAAAACTAAGTTCTGCAGCCTATGCAGTGAAAACTATTAGACGGCTCACTGATATTGATACGGCTAGAATAGTTTATTTCAGCTACTTTCATAGTATTATGTCATATGGAATTCTTTTTTGGGGTAACTCCGCGGACATTAACACCATCTTTTTATTGCAAAAGAGAGCTATAAGAGCTATCTACAAACTTGGTCCCCGGGAGAGCCTTAGAGAAAAATTCAAAGAAATAAATATTTTAACAGTCGCATCGCAATATATCTATGAAAATCTTTTGTATGTCCATAAAAACATAGACTCATTTTGTAAAAAGAGTGATACTCATAGCATAAATACTAGATATAAGCATAATCTTGTGTTACATGCAAGCCGTCTCCACAAAATAAGTAATTCTTTTATGGGGCAATGTATACGGTTCTATAACAAACTTCCCAGCAATATAAGAGAATTGTCAATAAACAAATTTAAAACTACTATTAAAGCCAAATTGTGTAGCAGGGCATATTATAAAGTATCTGACTATATTAATGATAAAAATGCCTGGGAGTGAGTCGATCCAATTATAATGTAATTAATAAAATATGTAAATTTGTTTGGACACCAAAAGAGGGATGCCTGAGTTTTTTGGCAGTATTTTTATCAGTGCTCACCTAGTCATAAACTGCACGGTAGGGAAAAAAATTGTGACGATTCCAAACAAATGTAGCCATTTTTACGGAATAAAAAGATTTTGACTTTGACTTTGACTTACCAGTAAGCTCCTGTAGAGAGTCGCTGTGTTAGTCTGCAGCGATGACAGCGCGCGAACGATACTTCCTGCATTGGAAGCATTCATATTCTATGGTAATTATTTTATATTATGCGTGCCATTTTGCTTGTTCGTCTCCCGACATTGTATAAAAAAATACCTCATATGATGAAATTTGTGCTGAAGAAGTTAAAACTATTGTCGGAATGAAAATGTCGGTGTTAAGATAAAATAATGCAACCTGAATGCAAGAGAGAATGAAGAAACAGATATACCACGCGAAAGTAGAAGGATGTAGGAGCCGAGGTAGGCCAAAACTCACCTACCAAGACCAAATTGGTCGTGTTTTATCAGAATGTGTTGTCAGGAGCCCGAGGAACCGGCGAGCGTGTATGAAAAGAGCTATGAACGTATGTATGTAACAAAGAAGCCAGCAAGGTATGAAAGAATCATAGTTAATAGATTTAGGCTTTATTTTACGAAAGTCAAATTTACATGCAATTTGATCTAACCTACTTTGTGTGCTTTCGCCATCGATTTGTTCATGAGAACTAGGGTTTCTTCTACTTGTTCCCTAATATTTAGTTTTAAAGTTTTGTCTATTGTGTATAAAAATTTATATGTGTTTATTGGAGGAGCTTCCAGCCGCCGCTTTTCCAAGGGACTACAGCATTGAATTCTTCAAACAATGCGTGAAGTGAACCCCTGAACGCATGAGTGACACCCCTGGTGTAGCAAATGTTCATAGGCTACGGTGACTGTTTACCATCAGGCAGGCCATATGCTTGATTTCCACCTTAGTGGTATAAAAAAGGACAAATAATGTCCTTTATCTATAAGATTTCGGCGAAGTGTAACCTTTCTGGACGATTATCAAAAACGATCTCATGAACACGTAACAACGTACAAAAACAGCAGCGACGGCATGTTACATCTAATAACGGTACTACTACCGTAGGGTGGGTGCCGGCCGGCGCTAGTCCGCATGAACTAATTGATAGTGGAAGCACACAAAGCAGGTTAAATCAAATTGCATGAAAGAATCATGTGATGCTCGGCTTCCTATGCCTAAACCACAAAGTACTTGCCGTGAAGATAGTAATAATAGTAACTTATACGCCAAAAACTAAGATCGAAGTTGTTTGTGACAAGATTCTTATCTCTCACTTCTTGTCTGAATACCTAAATGTATTCGATATCAAAGCGATTATTCGGAGTTCCAACAATAGTTACTTTATCCTATTTCATAGCCAGCCCACGTAATCACCTCACCGAAACATGGACGGACTGAGATTGTGCCATTGGTATTCAGAGAACCACGCCTTGCCTACATTAACCGAAACGACCACTGTCGCGATTGCTATGTTGCAAATGCAGTTGAAACATTGTGCTGAAACATGTGCGGTATTTTGATGCAACATACATGCTATCAACAAAGGGATTTAGGGAGACAGGGAGTAATAACTTAAGTCACTGTCAAAATATTACATTTTTGTTTCGATGTTCACCATGACTGAAGTGTGGTTGGTTTGAAGAAAGTTATCCGAACGTGGAGTATGTATATCTGCACGCCAGGTCCCTTGCAGGATAGGCAGAGAAGACCGAGTGTCATAAGACGCTTACGGTCCTTACACACCTTATTCGCTTCTTTAACATTCATTGCTCTTTTCATGGACGCTCGCCGGTTCTTAGTAATCCTGACATCACCTTCGGCTAAAACACGACCAATTTGGTCATGGTAGCTTAGTCTTGGTCTTCCTCGGGGCCTACGTCCTTCCACTTTCGCATAGTATATCTGTTTCGTTATTCTTTAATCGTGTATTCTTTCTACATGTCCGTACCAATGGAGTATGCCTTATCTCATCCGAACGAGCAGGAATAAATATAATACGTTATTTGTAAGACCGTAACCCAAAATTAAAGGCAGATAGTTTTCCACTATAGGAGTTTCAGAATTTAATACATTTATGTGTTTTAAGTTTAAAAAATAATGATTTTCATTTGGGTCTTCATGTTGTTTTGTTTTAAATTAATCTATACATATAAATAAAATTGAAGTGTATGTCTGTGATTTCAAAATTAAGCCTTTATCTTAAGCTCATATTATTATTTTCACGTTACCAAAGCCTAAATACGCATTTTTAACTTTTTTGTCTGTCTGTTTGTCTGTTTGTTCGTCCGGGCTAATCTTCGAAATGGCTGAACCGATTTTGACGGGACTTTCACTGGTAGGTAGAGGACTGTTCAGAGAGGAATATAGGGTACTATTATCCCGTAAATATTTAGGGTTCCTGCGTAAAAAATGAAAAACTGTTAAAATTAGGGGGAAATATCTTTCCCTTCGGGGGACTTTGCAGTTTTATTTTATTAATGAATACGTATTTCAGCTCTACATTTCGGTGAGTCCCGGTAAAACGGTTGAGACTCTGAAAAAGTTTAACGAAGACTTGGATGCTGTTGCTGTATGGTCAAATGTTAATTCTCTTGTACTGAATCCATCCAAGTCTAAGTTCATGGTAATGGGCACTAAGAGGCAAACCGAAAGAATCTTGAGTGACAAACCTGTCGTTAAAGTTTTGGGTAATAACGTAAAGCGTGTTAGCGAAGCAAAAAATTTAGGTATCATCACTGATTCCCAGTTGCGTTTTGAAAGTCATGTGTTGGGCCTTGTGCGGAACTGCTTTTATCGCTTGAAGGTACTTTATAAAATAAGACACTATTTGACCGAAAAAACGCGTATAACCCTCTGTGAATCATTGATTCTGTCAAGGCTCAATTACGGCGACCTAGTTTATGGACCACGGTTGTTACAGAAGAGTCAGAAATTGATACAGCGCATACAAAATGCCTGCTGTCGCTTCTGCTTCGATATCCCTCCGCGAAGCCATGTAACTCCGTTTATTAATAAAGCTTCCATGCTCAGTATGGAGTCGCGTAGGCAGTTACACCTTGCGGTCCTTATGTTCGACTTGATAAATTTTAAAAACCCCGAATATCTTTATACCAAATTAAGTGTTTCAACATTTCATAGACACTACGGCCCAGGTATTCCCAGATCGTGTCGCGCTCCTTTGACAACTCACTTTCATAGAACGATGGGCTTTAATGGCAGTTTTCGCTACCAGGCGACTAAGTGTTGGAATAACATTCCTCCTCCAATAAGAAACGCTCCGTCAAAGTACTCTTTTAAAACACAACTAAAATCTGCACTACTCAATTCCCAAAAACTAGGATTTCAAACTTGTCGCCTTGGTGGCGGTAGCTCCGTCTCTGTCCACTTGTAATCTATTATTTTCGTTTGTGTGTATTATATTATAAGTATGCATGTCCAAGTTTATTGAGTGTATTTGTATATAGGGTTATTTATTATCGGTTCAAACTTTGTATATGATTGGTGACATTCGGAATCTTATTGCATTTGTATTATAAAAAATGTACACTGCTAATGTGCAAACTTTCATTAGATCTCATTCACTTTCACTTTTGCAATTGTTTACAGATTCACATATTTTGCACTAAAATGTAAAAAAAAAACAGTTTGTATCGTTGCGCGCATCCCTGCGGCATCGTTAGGTCGCAGCTGAAAATCAGTGATTTGCTTCACTAGCAAATATTCCACTGAGCTGTTGCCTCTTTGTATCACTGCGACACACGTGCATGACGATGTCCCACTGCAATGTGGTGTAGGTACTAAATACTTCGAAATTTTAATAACTTCTTAACTATGTGACTTTGTCTTTTGCTCGTTTTAATTGTTTAGATGACGTATTTGGTATAATTTATTGTATTATTTATTCTGCGATACATATTGTGATATTACTATCCACAATGTATAATTTAAGTGTATAAGTGTAGAGTGCGTGGAGCTCTACCACTTGGTTTGAGACATGTCTACCTACACCCTTGTTTATTGTATAAATGTGTGTTCTTTGGTACAAATAAAAACTTTATCTATCTATCTATCTATCTATTTTTTATAATAAAAATAAAATAATTATACGTTGTATCCCGTAAAGGTCGATAGATGGCGCTGTACGAAAATTGAATCGCTCTATGATTGCATCTACGACCCTGAACTTAATTTTTCTTAAAAACAGAAAGAATTTGTGGTCTATGGAGAAATAAAGGCTACTTACTAAAAACCCAAATCTCATGCGTGCGAAGCCGCGGGCTTCAGCTAGTCACTTAATAAAGGAAACTTAGTGGCTCGACACTGTCCCCCCTCCCGTCTATCAATAACTATAGACTCAATATAATTATATAAAGTATCCTTATGTTCCACTCTCTCAAATATATCTTGTTGTGTAGAGAAATGTGAAATAATCACTGTTGTTAAAATTTATGACATAAATTAAAAATATTTGGTAATAAATAGATTATGGTAAAAACAATCTCTATTTATTATATAATTATGATGTGTTATATACAATAACCATACTATATGTGGTATCGGAAATACTGTAGTCCGTGGACACTTGCATCATCAGAAGCATTATTCGTATTTTTTTGAAGAACCCCGTAGTGATACTCTTGGCAAAACTTTGGCAGAAGAATTTTGAAAAGAAAACCTCTTTGAAACCGCATAATCGTATTGAAGACGCAAAAAACATATTTTGGAATTTTGGAGCTACAGTAAATAGATATATATTGATGGGGTTTAAATAGGCCATTTTCCGCCGCAGAAAATGGCCTATGATGAGATGCCGTGAAGATAGTAATAATAGTAACTTACACGTTACCCTACCCTGAATTTCAGACGTACGTCTTTATTGTCCTCTACATAGGAACAATGGATTGATGTTCATGCTTTCGAAGCGGTTGCCCTCAGCTTTAATGCATCTACTGGACTTAAAATTGACCACCATTTGCATAATCTCTCGGGCAGACCGTACGAAAGCAATTCTTATACAAGAATCTGATGTTGGATTCGATGCTTCAAATGAATTTAGCTTGGGCAGCCAACTTCAGAACGAAAGGACATGTGTTTACAACAAAATTATTTATTAATTTCCAAGTACATTATTGCAACGTGAATAATTTCGGTTAAATAATCCTAAATCATAAATCCAACCAAAATTTGGTTGTTACTGTACGTGATCTTTTTTGGCTAGTCAAGTATATAGAAAATTGATAAAACAAAACTAGAAATACATAAAAAAAATACGGTATTATATAGATAAGGATGACAGCTAGAAAATGCTTATGTGCTCTGCAGAAAATAAGTAAATAAATAATACTAAGCAAATTTTACTCAAGAGTGAATTATTTCCAACATACATACTGTAGGTATGTTTCAGTATAATGAGCATAGTTAACGGAGTCTGGCGCGATCCCATAAAGGGGTCAACTACAGGCCATTAGGGTCTGAGAAATACTCCCAATTATCTCATGAACTACGCTTAGGGGAACAGGTGGGGTACTGTGTCAGACTTGCTACAAATAGTCATTAATACAGCAAAGCTTAGGTTAAAAAGTATTTTTATGTTTTACTGGTTTCATTTACCTGTATTATACACATGAGTAAAGGCAATTCTTATAATATGAATAATGTATATCTACTGTAAATGTATATTGGAGTACACAACAGTGTGGAAACAAGTGTGAAGTATTCTCATAAAACCCTGACGTGAAGCAGTTACCTACTTCACGAATGCTTGTAACCGGAATTCAAAGCTTTCTTACATTTAAGGCTTATAAAAAATTGAATATAAATGTGGAAGGCAAGACCATTCAGTACCTTTTTCTCCTCTATTTGTCAGGTAATTTGTTTATTAGGGGATCATGTGACCGAAGGTACACGTCGTGACCCCTACCAATTCAACAGATTGCACTTGTGGCCCGAAAGCGCACCGATGTGCAGGTGTCCCCCGGAGGCTAAGCGCTTTGACCGGTGCGAATATAGGTGCATGCAGGGTGCCAAATCTACTGTGTAATGCTTGCAGACCGAGTTCACAATGTGAATGTGAGAAAGACTTTGGGTCTGAAAGTCGGACTAAAAGTATTGGTCTGTGTTAAAATAAGAAAGCGAAAACGCGAATTTTGTGGTACACGCCAGGACTCGAACCAAAGGGGAAATTCTTTATCCATTGAGTTATCGCTACTCTACACATTAACGTACAACTTTTTATCATATACTCACTTATTAAACATATTGTCAAAAATATTTATATTACTATATACTTATTAAACATATTGTCAAAAATATTTATAAATTTATAATGCAAATAAAATGTATACCATCTGTTTTGCCGAACTCGGTGGTGCAGCGGTTACGGACTTTGTCACCGACGCTCGTAGGTTCAATTCCCACACAGGACAAACATTTGTATCCATGAGCATGTCAGTTTGTCTTAGTCAGGGTGTTTTTAAGAGAGGTAAGGCGCATCATAGCAGCTCGTCTTGAAAGTACCTCCATCTCAGAGAAAACTGCAGTCACATAACAACTCTCTGGAGGGTTGTTGTGTTCCTGCGTGTGAGTGAGGTCACCAGTAAGCTCCAAAGAAGTAATCGTGCTAACACGATAACTAGCAGAGGTGGGATCATGCGAGTGAACAAGCATTTACCTAGGCTTTAGGCTACAGTAAACACTTTAAAGAAAGAAAGAAAGAAAGAAAATTATTTATTTGGTGACATAATTAATTACAGATTGAAAAAAAGAAGGAAACAGACTAGCTCTTAACACTATGACACCGAATCGGCATCCACTCAACATATGTCGCCACGTCCTCGTGAGACGGTACGACGCTGATCTTCCGTAGATACCTGATGGAAATAAGGACACCGCTCATCACGGTGCACATGCCTGTACAACATGACTCAATGTGGAATACAGTTAGGAAGTAGAATTGGGCATAGAGTAATTTAACAATCCAGTTACTTATGTACTAATGTTAAAATGCATATAGATACAAACACATAAATATACATACATATACACACTGACACATTCATAGATATATACACACACACTCATTCATTCACAATTCAAATGATAAATAATTTCTTACACATACAATGCATTGATTTTATACTTTACAAGGTGGGCGGTATACTAATATGCCTCCCGACGTTGTATAATAAAAATACCTAGAAAATGCAGTTATAGTCTTAGATATCTTTCTAGATTATAACAATATTCTCTTAGAACAATATGTTTTTTCCTACTATATGTACCCTTAGCTGACACACCAATAGCGGGGATTATCATTATGCATAAAAATTACATAACATGCTATTACACGAATGGGTTAGGCATAGAATGGTCGGTTAGGTAGAAATTATTATGGGAAATGAGCACGGTAGCCCCGAGGGAGTACGCTCAACGGCAACACCGCAGCTTTAATTAGTGTGTCGCCGGTGCTCCGTAAACATACACTGTGTGCCCTATCTAATAGTTTAACAGGAGCAAGTTGAAAAACATCGATGAAATAATTTCTAAAAGTACAACAGTAAATTAAATTTATTCTATAGATGAGATCTCTTTCTGTCAACCAATACTGTTTTCCAAATACTTAAATAATATTATAAATGTGAAAGTGTTTGTTCCTCTTTCGCATCAAAACGGAACAACGGAGTGATGCGATACTTTGTATGGAGATAGTGGGAGGACCCAAGAGTGACATAGGCTACTTTCTATCGCGGTAAAAAGCTCACTTCCGTGTAAATACGTTTTGTTTCCCTTTAACCACGCAGTCAATAACGTGGGTAATTGCAGGTAGAAAATAAATTCAGGCGTTATTTTGCGTAAGTCAAATTTACCGTTAATTTGATCTAATCTACTTTGTATGCTGCCGTCGCCAATTATTTCGTTAGTTCACGAACCAGTGCTGGCGAACTACCGTTAATAGTACGTCGCTAATTTCGTCGTCACTGCTTCGGCTGCTGCGATTGTGTTAGGTGTTAAAATTACATGTTACAAATAACGCTAACCGTAGCGTACCGTAAAGGATGTCAGTAGGCGCTAGTTCGCATGAACTAAGGGTTGGCTGAATCACACAATAGATCATAGATGTGACAATGCTCCGATGAACCAAACAGCATATCCACTGAAATGTCGTACCCGACCAGTCGTATAGCCAGCAGAAAATCCAGCAGAGCGGCTGTATGGTTCTCCATATTTGGTTATTCTCATTGAAGAATTAACCAGATGAGAGTGACCACAGTATAGCAAATTCATGAACAGATGTCCCTACGTGCCCACCCAAGTGCACCGAGCCAAGTCACTCGGCATGATGAGCATTAAAGTTTCCCAAAATCACTAACTCGCCGGTGGGATATTATACTGATAATAACTTTATTAGTCGCTATTTGCAGGCACTCGAATAAACGAGCTGATTCTGTATCTCCGCTAGCCAAATTTACATTATTACAAAATTTCGTTACCCTGAAGCTGCCTATAAATGTTGATTTCAGCAATAAAGCCGCATCGTTTTGCAACATATTTTATGTTAAACAATTTTTACATATCGTAAATTGTGGCTTATCTACAAACTGCTAACAAAGCATATTCAGCAGTTAACGTATATTTATCCTTTTGTAGATCACAATAATACCCTTCTGTAAATGTAAACTTTTCCTGTTGAATCCTGACTTGACTGACACAATGGGGAATGTTGTAATGCTTAAACATTACGCAGTGTACTATTAATGCTCCACTATATTATTGGAAATGAAAACGGTGGCCGTGAATTATTATAATTACGTGTGATGCCAGTATTATGTAAACAAGCCCTGTATACTCCGTTCTGTGACTGGTTGAAATCCTTTGGGCGTTTCAGACCTAGTTGCTTACCACCTAAGATGAATACGATTCAGATCGGATATTTTGATGCTCAAATTTTACTTCAGTTTAATAATAGCTATTGTCTTCAGCTAAAGCGACAGAGACTAATAAAGTAGTAGACTTTGGATAGATAAAGGCTTTCATTTATCTTTTTTTTTTATACAACGTCGGAAGGCATACAAGCATATATCCCACCAAATGTAAAGCGGTTACCGTAGCCTGTGAACGCTTGTAATACATTATCACTCGCTGCCTTGTCTGCTGCTAACACAGAAACTCCTTGGGAGCTTACTGGTGACCTCACTCGCACGGAGGAATACAACAACCCTCTAGGAAGTTGTTATTTGGCTGCAGTTTTCTGCGAGGTGGAGGTACCGGCCCAGACGATCTGCCTTGACGCACCCAACCTCTCTTAAAACATCCAGATTAAGACAAACAGGCATGTTCATGTACACATTTCCTGTGTGGGAATCAAACTCACGAGTTTTGGTATTAAAGTCGCGTCATCCACGACTGCGCCACCGAGCTCATCGAAATGACGATGAGGTTTTTCTAAAAGACATTACAGCATCTCGTCTTGCTGTCTGACAGCCATTACGCTTGCCTGCCCGCGAACTTCGTACCGCCTAACAGTCGATTACTTAATTATTTTTTTTATACTTATTCTGCTATACTAACGTCACTCAATTGTTTTTCCTTCCCGGAACCTCTCCACTAACACTTAAACTTTATAGTATGGTATTAAAATTCAAATTGACTTTTAAGTACTATTACGAATCTTTTGTATGCGAGTATAGAAAAGTGTTCTTTTTAGACTTTATTAGGCAATTTTTTAAATTTTTCTCTTCGTACTTCAAGGAATATTCTAAAAAAAGAATTAGCGAAATCGGTTCAGCTGCTCTCGAGATTTGCGCTTAGCAACACATTTAGCGATTCATTTTTATATTATAGAGAAGATTAGGTACGTAGTTCAGCTATAGCTAGTTTACTGGCAAATTGTTGACTGACGTGGTGTAAAAGGGCAACTGCATTGAATTAGTACAGATTGATAGCGATAAGAAAAAAGGATAAAGGGGCCGGGAAGACCAATATATGAAGCAAATAAGGGATAAAGTGAAATGAATATCATATCAAACAATAATGAAACTAGCGTTCCTGGCATCTCATACTACCAGCGCAAGATATAGCGCTATAATTTGGTCAAAATATATCAAGATTGATCGATCCAGTAGATATAAAAAGCGGGTAAAATACGTTTAACATCTACGACTGGGATCGTCACTCTTTAAGATCGCGAAGAGGGAGTGACTCGTTACAGATTGCGTGAAGCTTGACCAGTTGTTTAGAAGAACCAGCCGCGCCTGATTTCACTGCAAGGTTCGCTTAGAACCTATATAGAGGAAAACATTTCTGTAAATATTGTCGATTTTAATAGAAAATATATGCACAACATGTAAAAAAAGCTATAAAAACCTCTAAAATGTATAAGCTTTTCAGTTATGGTAAGGTATTTTGAAATAAGGACCTACTAGTTTAGGACCTAGGAGATAAATACTATTAAATGCCACTCAAGATGTTCTTCTATGTTTAAAATTGGAAAATTGTATATCGTTTTCTGGGTAACTGAATTAAACTAACATATAACCAACATCTTAAGTCCCTACGCAGTTAGTTGTTTGTATAGCAGTAGCTGTATAACCCAGGGTTATTCTATAATGCATATTCATGAGACTAGTCAAGTCTAATGTTAGCATAATATTTGGAGATAGATCCAAAACTGTATCTAATTGCCTCTATAACTTCATGCCAATTAATCTGGCTGGTTACAAGTTGAGATATGGATATAGATTTAATTATAAGAAGTACAATAGAGACATAGTTACTAAAGAGGTTCTTCACTGTTTAGCAATACTAGCATATAATAATAATATATAATAATAATATATAATAATATATAATAATACTGCTAGACGTTTGGATAAATGTACACTTTATTGCAGAAGGGCTGGTCCTTGCAGCTTCGTTCTCACCTGTTTAGTTTGCAAATGTTCAGAATATCATGCTCCTCGATTAACATGAGCTCTCATGGCATAAAGGTCTAAAGATATTCCTGTTGAAATACGCAGAAATTTAAATAAAACTTGCTAAGTATCTTGATCATAATACAGAATACCTGTTACCACAAACTTTTTTGATGTGAAACTGCTATTGGCGCGCATTGGCAGTAAAATTGAACCGCATGCCGTGACGGCAAATGTCATGCAATTTTACTTTTTATATATCACTAAGGTGGCAAACAAGCATACGGCCTGCCTGATGGCAAGCAGTTACCGCAACCTATGTACATTTGCAACACCAGGGGTGTCGCTCTTGTGTTGCCGACCCTACGCCGCCGGGCATCCCGTGACGGCCACCATTTCCTTTATTTATTACAAAAACGATAATTGAGTAAACTCAGTAACTATTTTATTATAATGATATTGATGCACATGTAGAAGGAGCAGTAAATGCCTAGTGGATTAAGAATCGTCCTATGAACCTGTAAACAAACTCCTGCTGTAGTGTTGTACTACTAAATTCTTGTTTTTGGGTGTATGCACATATTTGTAACGATCCCTAACTCGGCGGCAAAGGAAAACATCATGAGGAAAACTTTACGTCCAAGAAATGTTACCTAAGCTAAGGAAGGTCTGGTTTTCCCTCTGAGTTTAGGAATCATGACGGTAATTTCTTTATGTCAAAACCAGCATCTTTACGAAGACGTAGACTTAGTGAGCGGACCGTGCCATTGCTAATGGATTAGGAAAACGGGATATCGCATATACGGATACGGATAAGAAGAAGGAAACTTACACATAGAAACACATTTATATGTACAAAATTTAGACTGCACTGAATTCTTAGATGTGACGGAACAATGGATGAAGTTGACGCCAGACCCTCATTTATAGCCACAATAACTTACAGTTTATCTTTCTTATCGGGCTTGCTAGCTATCGCTGGCTACTATGAGCTTCGTGATATTAATTGGCCTACATAATGCCTGACAGCGCCGTCTTATAAATATGTATCTCAGAAATAAATGACAACGATAATTATAGTCTTCAGTAAAGTTGACTACAGAAAATAAAGCAATAGTTTACAGTTTTATTTTGTTTGTTCCACTTTTTGTTTTAAGTTATTATTTCATAATTTTCTGCTTATCATCTAAACTTCTTCAAATATTTATCAATATTACATGGGACCACTACAAAAATAATTTATGTAAGAATATGTATATGCAAACCGACTTCAAAAATCGTAACTCTACGAAGTTTATAGTTTTATGTAGGTATATAGTTTATGAAAACATAATGTATACATGGGGCACACTAAAAGTTTTGCACTTCTAGCTAATCGGAACTATTCGAATTTCGAATGTTATATTTTTTGAAACGTTGCAACCTACTTAGTAATAAAAAAAAAACAATTGGCGGGAAATCATTTGTCAATTGTTTTTATCACACATCAAAGTTCTACGTACGCAATGAAAATGGAATAGAGTCGAAAAGATTTTAGAGCGATGATTTTTTATGATTTTAAAAGTTCTCTCTCTCCGCAAGACTGTGCTGCTTGTCTTCAAAATGCTTTTGGGAGAGAAGCACCTTCTTTGAGCACCGTGAGGCGATGGTTTGCTGAATTTGAGAGAGGTCGGGTTTCTTTACATGCCGAATTTCGTGAAGGGCGGCCTTCAACTGCCGTCAACGTAAATAATGTGGCTACTGTTGTTAAGCGGCTCTCGAATTGTCTCATAGGTAACCCGCGGGTTTTCTTCAATTAAGAAAACCCGCGGATTACCTATGAGACAATTCGAGAACTATTGCGGATTGGTATGAGCCAAATTCAGAAAATTTTACACGAAGAATTGAAAGTTCGAAAACTTTGTTATCGTTGGATCCCTCATGAACTGACAGCGGAGCAGAAGTTGGCTCGCGTGGAATGGTGCTCACAGATGCTACTGATGTACGACCACGGACATTCTAATACTGTTTATGACATTGTCACAGGAGACGAAACGTGGATTTATTGTTTTGAACCCGAAAAAAAACAGCAATCTTGTGAATGGGTGTTTGAAAATGAGAACAGGCCAACAAAAGTGAGGCAGGCGAGAAACGTTGGTAAAAAAATGATCGCGTTTTTTTTCTCAGCTACGGGTCCCATCTGCACAATTCCACTTGAAGATCAAAAGAGTGTTAATGCCGAGTGGTATTCTACCATTTGTTTACCCAGAGTTTTAGAAAAAGTTCGCGAAAGACGACCAAAAAGCCGCGTTCTCCTACATCATGACAACGCTTCTTCACACACGGCCAACAAAACAAAGTCATTTTTAACTTCCGAAAAAGTACAACTCGTTACCCATCCTGCGCATAGCCCCGACCTAGCACCCTGTGATTTCTGTATTTTCCCCAAAATCAAAGATTTGATGAGAGGTTTCACTTTTACCAACTCCGAAGAGGCAGTGATAGCGTTCAATCAGCACGTAGAAAACATGCCTTCAGATCTGTGGTCCTCCTGTTTTAAAAAATGGTTCGATCGCATGAAAAAATGTTTAAAATGTAAAGGAGAGTATTTTGAAAAGCAATAAACATAATATTTTGGTTATAACATGTTGTTTTTTTAAGTTACGCAAAACTTATAGTGTGACCTACGTATTCGTATAAATTTAAAGACGATTTCAAGCTTTAGCGAATAACTTAGAAGTAGAAATAAATTGTGTATGCATGTACATAGGCTTGCTAGCACTTGTAGATCTTTTCTTGTAAATTGTATTCGATTCTGTGATAAGTTGATAATATGTAAGTACAGTTCAGTTTTTTCCTGGCAATATATCCAAAAATACTCTCTGTAAAAAGACTTATCATAGAATTGATAAATATGTGACTGACAAAGATGACTGGCAATACTTCAATACAGACAACCTTCTCTTTAAGTCTATCATTAGATATCATTATTGTACTGTTATGCAGACATGACTTTATTGTGATATCTAATTGGCAATTTGAAAAGAGATCTATATTGGCAAATTATTTTCGGCATTTCTTCTTAACCAATGGTCATTTCTGAAATGCTAGCGGATGAAAAAAGAAAAATTGTTACATAAAAAACTCGAATAAGATACATATCAAAAGTAAGTAAAACGTATCTAAGTATACGCGACGGCCCAATAGTAAATAAAGAATTCTTATCTTTTACTAGCTGCCCTCCGCAACTTCGTCCGCGCGCATCCCGGTATTCTACTTTCTTTTTTTCCTCGGCTTCAATGAGTCGAATCGTGATGTTGAATAGTTGAATTCCACAAAAATTCGGCTATCAAATTAAAAAAGATTTTTTAATATCCGACTGGTACTTCCAGAGATTTGTGCGTTCAAACAAACAAATAAGTTCTTCCGCTTTATATATTTATGTAGATGTAGATATGTTATCAGTCGGACACTGACACCTTCCAAATATGAATAAGGAATTTGAAATACTCGCTATTTTCGAACTTATCGCGTACACACAAACAAACATGCAGTCAAGTATGAGGAACTTTTCTATTCTGAAGTTGTATAAAAACACTACTTTTTATACAGCGTCAAATAGCATACAAGTATTCCACCCACCTGATCATATTAAATATCCATATCACACCTATACCGGTTGAGGCTGGAAACACTAAGCTTGAAATTGTTGACGAATAAGTCTTCGGCGTATTTTCTCGTCCGAATTATCTCAACGCCAAACACTAAAGTCTTCGGATAGTGTGTGCTGCCAGTGATGACATACGCAACTGAGACTTGGTCCTTCCTAGTAGCAGCAGAACTAAAGTAAGTGACGTAGCCCAAAGGATAAGCAAAGTAAAGTAACAGCGGGTCGACCACATTGTTTGTAGAACCGACAACCGGTGGAGGTTCTCGAATGGCGTCCACGTACCATATATACGCAATACGCAGTGTGGCGCAACTACCCATTAGATGGAACGGTATGAGTCGACAGAGGCAAGTGGCTTAGGGTTGAGGCGAGTGGCTCTCTAAAGGGGAGGCTTATGTCCAGCAATGGACTAATACTGGGTTGAATTGATGATAATTATTGTTATTTCGCACAGAGTTATTATATTCTAAGAGATTATAAACTAAGTTACCAACCCTCTTTACATACAACCCGGCCAAGTCACAGTCGTAATTGTGAATCTGGCAAAGTTTAATAACTTCTAAGTTCTACGTTATATTCCGAAGGGCAATTCATTGTTCCGCCCTCTGCGAAGTTATAGAAAGAAACAGGTACTTAAGTTACATGAAACGGGTCAAGCGTGAATGCTTTGAAATTGTTTCGAGGGTCGCGGCCCGTCCTTTTCATATTTGCTTTCAATATGTACGAGCTATGGACCTAGCCTAGCTATGTAAAGGAATATGTACACAATAAATAAATCGCAATCATAAAGGTTCTATCTAAACATAGGTTCGTATGAAACTTTAATATTGTGACCAGTTCTATGTATATTGCATCCTCACTGTTTTGTAAATATTTATTATATTAGTATATAGTTATTATTATCATAGGAATAAAATACCAAAAAAGTATTTTTAAATAAATTAGAACCACCTTCATAAAACACCCAGGAACTAAAAAGCAAAGCAAAAGTAATTGTGACCAATTATTTTTCGCTTTTTAGTTACTGGGTGTGTTTTGAAGGCGGTTTTTTTTTTATTTAAACTTTTTTTTTTTTTTTATACATTTTTGTTTTTGTTGATTTTATCAATAATCTATTCTATTCTATAACTTCACGCCAAATCCCTTACGGGGTAGGCAGAGAGAACCGAGCGCCACGCGACTCGATCCTTACATACCTCACTCGCTTCTTTAACAGTCATTGCTCTTTTCATGCACGCTTGCCGATTTCTAGTGCTCCTGGCATCACCTTCTGATAGAACACGACTAATTTGATCATGGTAGGTAAGTCTTAGCCTTCAATAATCAATAATCAATTTCGATAAAATTTATATGAGACCATCTCTGAAGTATGCTCATAATTGGCGGAATGATCGTGTAACAAACATACAAAAAAAACATACAATTGAATTAAGAACCTCCTTCTTTTTTGAAGTCGGTTGAAAAAACCTCGGTTGGGAGTGCAATTCATAACTTTTTCTTGGTAGGATTTTTTTCTACACAGCACGCGACCATTGCGGTTTCAGTGTGTGAGGATGAATTCCCATCCGTCAGCGAGTGGTGCAATTATAAAACTGTAATGTAAGACTGTTGGCATCATATCGAACAACTCCTCGGAACACAACCCATTGTTATGCTTGTGGATGGAGCTATAAGTGATTAATATACTTCGACAACATAGATTAACAAGCTAAATAGCTTCACGCCGTGTTCCTTCCGGGGTGGGTAGAGAAACTAAGTGCCACTTGACTTGATCTTAACGCGCCTCCCTCGCTACTTAAAAATGTATAGCCCTTTTCATATGCGTTCAGTAGTAGTTGATTGATATCCCGCATCAATCATTCAATCAATATTTTTATTTCTTAAACACAGATTTCTAAATATCATCATTACTATCAGCATGTTCTTTCTAGGTCTAACACCAATACTGCCTTTCGAATGAATTGTTTATCTTACATTATTAGTACGAATGCGGTCTGAAATTGTTACACCACAGATTTAGAACAACGAAAGCATCTAGACTCATTTATTTCATCATTCTATGCTTTTTTTTTCATATCTACATTGTCTCTCTCTCTTCACACATTAGCGTTGGGGTTAGCACCGTGTTATGTAACGTATCATAGTTTCTTGTCCAGAAGTTTTCCGATGCCACAATTTCAATATTTACTTTCTACACTCACTCTATTTCTGACATCTAAGATACAATTTTTGCTAAAATCACGTTGTGACGAGTGCTTGCTGATCAGATGGTGTACTGTACTATACTAAAATACTGCATCGTCTGCATAAAGCAAATTAATCACCATTAAATCACCCATTTCCAATTTTACATCCCTAGACTTAATTCTATATACCTACATAACTGTCAACGTACAAAATGAACAATCAAAGCTGACAGCAGGCAACTCTGTCTAATCAATATACCATGCCTGGTCAATAAGCTGCCGTTCACTAGCCCATATACTGTCAATCCTTATAAGAGGACAGTAGCCAGTAGATCACCCTCAATCCCGTTCTTCGGTAAAATGTGCCAGGGATAATTCAGTATGAATGTTAAAGTAGTGCGCTCAGTACTCTCTTTCCAACCCACAAGGGACGTGGCGTGAAGATATAGATAAAAAGTTTCGCACAACACTTTGAAATACCTTTACAAACTGCAGAAAACTTTTTGATCCAGAGTCAAATGTTAGAAAAGTCGACAATACTCCGATCTCAATGAATAAGCAAACTTGATCCGTACATCCCTCTTCATTTCAGAACCCTCCTTGTGCCTCTCATAGAATTCCATTGGATTTTACCCTTGTTTTCATCTTAATTATTTTCCGTACATTTATGTGTTTGTTCAGTTTTATATATATATTTATATATAATAGAAATATAGATGTAAGCACACATAGAGAGACAAATATGTACGAGTAAGCATGTGGAATGTATTCAGTTGATAGCCATTACAGACTGTACGCTTGTCTGCTCCCTTAATGTTTAAAAAACTTAAAGTTACGGATGCAGGCATGTGTCTTGAATTTCGGATAACATCTTCAGTCAGTCTTTGAAGACTGCAGTCTCGACAGCAAGATCGATACTGCTAATTAGTGCTGAGATGATTTGTATCATATCCTTGCCCAGACATACATTTCATTCGGCTGTGATGTACAAAACTTGTCGAGGTTCTTAGTAACGCTACTTTGACACCAACGCTCGTGGATTCGATTCCCACACAGGCAAAATATTTGTGTGCATGTCTGTTTGTCTCGGTCTCAGTATTTTTAAGAGAGGTATGGTACCTCAAAGTAGCTCCACCTCACAGAATACCGCAGTCAAATAACAATTCCCTGGAGGATTGTAGTGTTTCTGCGTGTGAGTGAGGCATCACGCGAGTGATACTTAATGTGTTGCAAGCGTTCATAGGCTACAATAACCGCTTTACATTAGGCGGGCCGTATGCTTAGTGCCTCCCGATGTTGTATAAAAAAACTATTTAATCTAGAGATCACAAGGAAATAGACTGTAATAGACTCATATTACAGTAGTATGACGAATATTTTTCAAATGAACAAAAAAGTGGAAACCGTGTAGGAATTAAAAGAAAATATAGTTAAATGCTGCATATTCCACATTAATTACCTGAGTGCAGATTCTCGCTAACGATACAATAGTAACTCGTCTAAATTCTCTAGAGAGGTAGGTCCACTACACACAAAAAACAGGTACATACACACAAAAAAAACATGTACATCTCGGGACGCGCGACAGAAGTGATAACTTAAACTAATCTACATATAATTAAAGCTGCCGCATAGGTGAGAGAAAGGTAAGCCAGACAGACTGGCGCCGTAATGCGTTACGTAACGAAGCGGTTTACCCTCCCATAAGAAGTTATCACTTTAAAACTTCTTATTCGCAGTTACAGTATTCACGGATGAATAATTGAGACCACTTCCTGTATTCGATAAATTTCGTTATTCGCGGATAAAGAAAATTAGGATTACACATAGGTATAATTTAAAAAGATATATTAATTGTTCAATATTCATCTATTTCCCCACTTACGTATCAAAACCAACAAGTAAGTTAAACAAAGAGAATCAAATATTGTATGTATATCTTCACGCCAAGTCCCTTGCGGGGTAGGCAGAGAGAACCGAGCGCCATAAGACGCGGTCCTTGCATACTTCACTCGCTCAAATATTATTTTTGTTAAACCTAAAGTTCTTTGATAAAAGCCGACTTCGCCGATACCACCTTTTAGAGGTGTTGCAAAGCTTCTAATATCGCCGTAAAAATCTGAGTTTAGGAACGGTAAGTGAACTGTGTGATCACTTCATTAAAATTGACTCGTATTTGGAGCGAAGCCTTGTTTTTAAAAGGAAAATTGATGATGCCTCAGTTAATTATCAGGCGAAATTAAAAGGTCTTTTAAAAGCGGCAAAGCAGGAAAATTATACAAAATATTTTAAAACAAATAATTCAAACACATAAAATACTTTTTGAATAATTATTTTATGTTTTAAATATGTATTTATCTGTTATTTGTGATTAAACAGACTTTATTTTGATTTATTTTATTTTCCTACCTTGGAACCTAACCCCTATATTTCCATACAAATCATCGTTCCATATTCACGGTTTCCGTATTCGCGGCATAATTTTGCTACGTATACCCAGCCAATAAGGAGATTTTACTGTATTTAATTTGAACATTCAAAATGTTTTCAGTTTATGTTGACAGTTATTATACAAATTATACTAGACTGTTATTTATCTCTATCTAATAAAATTTGACTTACTATTATATCTCGAAAACACTTAGGTTTCCTCTGTAGACATGAACGAGGTAACCAAATTGAGAACTGACGGAATGACTTTGCTTTGAAACTCATTTCACCGCTGCGACTCAGGAGATGAAGTAGAATGTACATTGCAACGTGCAAATGATCAGCTTTAATCGGCTTGTTCACGTGTCAACATCGTATTATTTATATAAAATATCCTCGCCTTGGATGGTAGGTGAAATATATAATATTATATTATATATATATAGTGTGTAAGTTTTTGTGAGTTACCCGTAACTTTCGTAACCAAACCCTCTCGCATGATGACAATAATTGTCAAAATAACGACACCGTCGAATTATTCGACGTTGTCATTATTTTGTTGCTGTCGTGTGTACATAATTACGAGGCTTATTAATTATCGCTGAATCCTACCTCTCTTTTGCCAGAGCTAACTTTGTAGGTACCCCACGTGCAGTCGAGGTTGACTATGACTCTAATGATATTGATATTTAAAAAAAAATATTCAATAATAAAGGCTATTATTAAAACAAAATTTCAAGCATGTGTACACAGATAGCTATTGTTAAATAAACCTTAGTAATTTGTTAGAAAGTAAACATATTTCTTAAACCAATTACGGCACAGAAACATCAGGAACAAATTCATCTCGAAAACGAAATGGAATGTCATAGAAAGACACGCGATAAAACCCCTTGTACTCACGCTAATAAATGGTTACGAGAAGTGAAATGCATTTCCTATAAACATATAATTCTTCTTTTGTCGGAAACGTATTCAATTTTGTATTAAATAACAACAAATTCTGAGGACCAAAATGGGTCCGTAATGTATTTTTAACGTTCCGCTGTCTGTCCATCTATCCGTTGGCTTTATCTTTTGAATAGCAACACTTGATTTTTTCCAGAATGTCTATTGCTATGGCTCAATCACATAAAATCGATGTTGAAAAAAGAATATTCAATAATGCTTTATTATTGAATATATTTTTCTATTTTTAAATTAATTAATAATTCGATTTCACATTAATTAGTGAAGATAACATAAGGGTAAAAATTAAATAGTAGGTACATAGGTAAGGTTTATACAAGAAATTTATTTTTGCCAGTGGATAAGGAACCGACCTTTTGACAAGCTAGTTCCCAGCAGCAGGACTCTACACCTAGTCATAAGGCACGAACAATTCAAGCCTGGCTCGAAACCAACGTTCCGGACTTTATAAGAGCTGAAGACTGGCCCTCGTCTAGCAAAGATCTGAACCCCTTAGAGTAGAATTATGATCAGTTTTAGAGGACATGGCCTGCTCGAAACGACCAGCCGTCATTGTGTCTTTTAAGAAATCCTAGAGCAAGCAGTGGATTCATTTCCCATGGAAACTGCGTAAATCAATAGATTGGTAGCCAAAAGCGGCCATTTCGAATAAATTATATTATGTATATATAGATATATAAGTTTTATTATGATTCTATTACGTCATAAAAAAATAAATGCATATTCATTTGTAACAAAACTTATGGCAGGGCTAGGTAGTTCATTCAATATGTGTTGCCAGATTCTTGTCTAGTAGATACACAAAAGACATTGTTGATGGCTGCTTCTCTAGCAGAACTTCGGTGTTAGCGTCCCACAAGATAGCGCTGTCTCCGATGCTATTTCTCAGCACATATGTTTTAGTACAACGGAGACAAACAAGCATGGTGTAAACTCTAACCTATAAAACTTACAAAATGAGGAGTATCGTTCATACGTTTCCACCAGTCTGTTGTTGATAAACGTGTTGCAGTATACTGTAAACTTCTTCGGTTGAAGGGAGACCCGTATCCCTACAGTGGTTTGATTTAGCATTGGTATAGTTGCCACCCCCGATGCAACCACAACAACTACATAGAACTTTCAAACATAACAACTCCCCAAGAAATCGTTATTTGGCTGTGGTGATTCTATAAAGTAGAGATACTTCCCCAGTTCGAATTCGCTTTAAGGCACCGTTACTTCTCACTCGCCAGAGCCTCGTATTTATCAGCCATACTACTTGCTACTGAGATTGGCTTCGATTATAACGCTCATATTCACTTATGCTACAAATTTTATATATCCATTAGGTGGGAATTATTTCTATGTGAATAACAGGGGAACACTTATTATACAGGCCCAGTTGACGTGCTTGTTTCCTTGTGAAGAAAATGTCGTAATCATCTTATGTCTAAAATTTATGATATCTAACTAAAATATCCAGCTAAGGGTAGTGGAACTTCAAATTCTTAAGAGATAGAAGTATATTTAAGGTGGTACGTTCGCAGCTAAGGAAACTCCAATCTTTATAGTTGCATAATTACAAAATACGCTTTTTACCATCGTCATTATTATGGAGGTGTTTGTGTTGAGATCTTCATCCAAGTTCAATTCGTTAGTCACCTCAGGGAGAAGGTCAAACTGACGTCTGAGAAACTTGGCGTACGCAACAGAGCAAAGTTGTGCCCCAGCTCGGCGAAAATACTTATGCTATACAACTCTCAAGTCAGGCCGCAGTTCAGAGCTGTGAAAATTGTAAGTAAGTTAAGGTAAGGTTTCATAATAATTTCTGTTTTTACACAAAAGGAAGCAAGTTCGCAAAGCAAATTATCATGAAATCTAGCATATTTCCTGTCTTAAAGCAGAGAGTATATTTTAATACTCCCTCAACGATAATGAGCTTGAAGCATATTCGTGTTGCTTTACGAGTTTACGAAAGCTAGCAATTTCAAACGATTTGAATGGCCACTGACTTGGTATAATGACTGCCATCCAACAACAATAGCTTAATAAATTGGAGATGATAATCTTGATATGTTTATCGTGCTATTTCCAACTACAGACGAGCTTGAAATAATTAAAGCCATCCGAAGTGATTGGACTACTCGTATTTTCCCAGTTAACGTAGATCCGACGAACAATTTTGTACATTATTATCTTCAAGGATATCATATTTATTATCTTTTAAGTTCTAAAACTCTGGCCTTTAATGTATTCAGAATATAATAACATTACCTTTTAAGAAATGATATAAACTAAGAACTTGAATGTATGATCTATTTACCTATATCTTCACAACAAGTACTTTCCGGGGTAGGCAGAGAGTTGCTGAGCACCACATGAAACTATGACATTTGTAACGGGGATTATAACTTGATTTTATATATTGTAATACATGCAAATAAAATATATTACTAAAGTTGAATATGTGAATACAAAAAGAACATACAAGTAAAAAATCTAGCATTTCTCAATGATTCGGCAGTTAACTTCATTTCAAAACGTACAAAAAGGAGCCAATTGTTTGTAAAAATATATGTATATGAGTATAAGAGAAAGTACAAATGCAGTGTAAAATAAATGATGATTAATATATGTAGGATATGATTGGTGTATAGTATAAGAACTAATGAAATTAAAATTTTCTCTAATTGTCGAGGTAATATTTTTTTAATGCAATATTAATCGGCCATTATCGCCCATGACGCTAAGAATCAATAAGTCCTTTCTTTTAATAAGTGATTGAAGCGATGTAGTCTTCTGCTGGTGGAAGTAATTCCCCAACCGAGATGCTTTGATGCGCCCTTGTGCAAGTACTACTTATTCTCTGCATCATGCTATGGTCGCCAGATAAAGTTTAATAAAGCATTATGTTTGCTATTTAATATTTAATAACACAAAAATTTAATAATTAATAAATTAAAAGAATATACAAAGTACATACAAAAATACAACATGTTGAATAATTATTTTCAAAAATAACTATAATAACGTATGACATCTCATCGGGTTGATTAAGTATAGTTTCAAATAATAGGTTATCAGTGAAAACGCACGTTTTAAAGAATCACATGTAAATAATTAACAAATGCTTATAAATTTTGAAATACAATTTATTATAAAATCTAGTGATGCGACATGATCTTGACATTGAAGGAAAATTATATTTGGGTTACAAATTTATCTTTACATTCATACAAAAAAACCTTTAGCAATGTTTCATCAATAACATATACCTTCAATTCACCTTAAATAAAGGCAGGTACCATTTTTATGTTTCAAACTTTTATTCTTTACAGTCACCTAATTAATATCTTTAGAGTCGTGATGGTGCAGTGGAGAAGCCTGAGAAACCTGCACATACAAGAAATTATATTTCGAAAGATATGTGATCTTACTTAAGAAAGGTCTGGTTTTGCCTCTGGGTTGTGGGGGTCTGACGGGAGTCGCTCCATGTAAACTCATCTTTGCCAAATCCTTAGGCGGACTAGCCTTAAGTAGCGGACTCCGCCAATCCTAATGGAAACGGAAAACGAATAACTTTCAGAAGAAGTAATCAGCTAATGTCTGTTGTTATTTGCATGTATGTAACTAGTCTGGCCATAAATACTGTTACATAGAAACTTTTCTTTTTTTCAACTGTTTAATTATTTTGAATTTCGAATGCATTTATTATGTTAAAATCATCTTTCGATTTCCCGTCGTTTTCCATGTTTTTTTCGTTTCATGTTTATTATCAAATTGCAATATGGAATAAGGTGCTAAAGAAAATAGGATTACAGTGACTGCCTTGAACAAAGTGGGTAAGAATCCGTCGGTCATATTCAAGACAATTCAAAAGCTTGGTATCAGCCGTATGTTCGTACATCGTACTATCGACAGATATATCAACACCTCCTCTGTTGAAGACCATAAAAGATCAGTGCGACCGCATGCTGTTAGAACTACAAATGCTGTTGAAGATAAAAAATCTTTATTTCCCTTTAGACTCTCACTGGCACTTAGACACGTAAGTATATTGTATCTTATTAATTTTTCATAGTTTTGATTTCTCTTTTTTAATGTAAGTACCAGGATTTCAAATAACCATTGGCGAAGAAGAAATGACAAAAGAAACTTGCCACTATAAGTCTTTCTTCAAATCGACAATTTATATTACAATAAATTTATGATAGTGTGTAATAGTGACAAGTTGTTTTATTAATACATGTGCTGAATCACATCCAGACATCTCTGTCAGCCAGATATTCATTGATCCTTTAATAACGCTTCTTACATAGAGTGTCACGCAAGGACAGAACTATTTCAGGTAATTTATTATAAAATTTAATACAATTTACAACAAAAGATGTACTCGTTTTAGCAAGCCGATGTATACGCAATCTACATTAATCTACATTTTGAAAACGACTTTATTTTTTTACGAGCATACATTATGTGCTCATAAATGTACTGATAGGTAACCGTGAGGATATTTATTTCTTTCAATAGTTCTTTAAGTGATTCCCTGGAGCCTATGTTATAAATAGAGCGGATGGCTCTCTTTTGTAATATAAAAATAGTTTCAATATCAGCCGCACTTTATCGAAATCCCATTAGGAAACAAAAATCTTACCGCGAAAAATTAATATTCGCTAGGATTCTGTCGCGTGTAACAGAACAAGACCTGAAGTTCGGTGTTGATCGTCGATATACAGGACATACCTTAAATCAATCCCAAAAATGCACCGTGGACTTTCCAGCAGGACTCTGAAACAGCTCATAAAGCACGAACTAACCAAGCCTGGCTCGAAACCAACGTTCCGGACTCTATAAGAGCTGAAGACTAGCCCTCGTCTAGCCCAGATGTAAACGCCTTTGATTATGAATTATGGTCAGTTTAAGAGGACATGGCTTGCTCGAAACGAGAAACAGTGCGTAAATTGTGTGTGCGTCGCCAGACAGATTAAAGGCCTGTATCAAAGCCAAAGGTGGCCATTTCGAATAGAATTTTTTTTTTTTGCTGAGACTTCCATAAATATGCTTATATAAGCTTTATTAAGATTACATTGCTTCATAAAAACATAAATGCATATTCATTTGTAGCAGAACTTATGGCCGAACAAGCTATATCTTCACGTCCCTTGCGGGGAACGCAAATAAGCAAATAAGTACGAGCGTCATAAGACGCGGTCCTTACACACCTGACTTACATTTTTAATAGCTCTTTTCATGCACACTCGCCAGTTCCTAGGGCGTCTAATATCACTTTATGATAAAACACGATCAATTTGATCATGGTAGGTGAGTCTTGGTCTTCCTCGTTTCCTACATCCTTCCACTTTCACATTTTATATCTGTTTCATTATTCTTTCATCCTGCATTCTTTCTACATGTCCGAACCAATGGAGTATTAACACTAACACTCTCTTTCAGATCAACTCTCTTTCTCTTTTGCATCATCATTACGTATACGGTCAGCAAGCGTTACGTTATCTTTAGTTAAAACATTGAAAACTGGAAAATATCTTTAAAATGTGAACATACTCATATTAAAATCTTTTAAACTGTCGAAGGCTCCATTAGGATAAATAAATCATTGGCTTTAGAGATGGGTTGATGGATTACACAAAACAGTGTTCGGAGAGTAACTGTTTTAAATGCCTCCACTCCCTTTTTAGGGTGGGAAGGCTCGATAAGGGAGGGTTGTCTCGGACGAAATTGATTGTCCCGCAAATTGTTCCTGAACAGAACTTAATAGTTCGTAAAATAGTTGTTTTGGGCACGACTATAGATACATAGTGTAAGTTAGATACACTATATATCTATGGTCATTACGTTTGTATTGATTTCTCTTGAAATTCTTTGAACTAAAGGTATTGGTGATCGATATACTGCTAATTATGATGACTGATGTCATACGGCTATGTTGATCACGTACGAGTATTACAAAACAAATACCTACTTATCAATAGAAGAATTAATTTAACAATATCTAAACTAAATTTATTATAAACTTACCATAAATTCTGTTGAAAAGGGATAACACCTATGGCCATGTAAAATATAAACACACTTTTTCTTGTTTTATTTTATTATTTTATTTATTTAAAATTATGAATCTTTACAATTCTTTGTTATTCTAAAGAGATAAATTACGGCTATATATCAGTCTCTCCTTGACTTTTACGTTATGAATCAAATTATGTTATAAGATAAGATACATTATAAGATAAGATAATTTATTTGCAAAAATAGTAAATAATTGTCACTGCGCGAGTTCAATTACTACCCTTAGGAGACTACAAAAATGTTTAATTTTCCGAAGGGTTGTTTAAACTTATTACCAGAAAAGTCTAAACGCAACGCAAATGATTAATATTTTTTTCTACTGCAAAGTGTTGCGAAATATTTTTTTACATCATATTTTTATTTCATTCGTCTTAAAACAATGATAAACTTGGTACGTATACGTGCGGGCGGTAGAAATTCGAGTCACTACACCTTCGGTTTTCGGCTCTTAGGCTTTTAGTCGCCTTTAGTTTATAATTTTTACTTTATCGCATAATGTAGAAATATTACATAAGGTCAGTGCATTCTAAAAATCTAAAAAATGGAACCAGTACATTTTTAATAACGCATGGCGCTATATACATAATGTAATAAAATAACATCAAAAACAAATTTAACAATGCCTTGACTTTTCATTTTATAAAGAAGAGAAAGCGTGTCGTCAAAGTAGAATATAATAAAATTATAATGCCATTGAATTGCTAAGTGGGAACGTGTAATTAACATTTTTCCTCCCTCATGGTCGTTTAATTAAAGCGAATCACATTAAGGTAAACCTTTACACGATGAGTGCATCTTGCATCGTAGGTTATTCTTACGTGTAATTATACAAATGTTTTGCATAATCATTTCCTATAAAGAGGGACCTTTATGAAGGGTCAGAATTTGTTGTTGAAGTAAAATTTAAATACAATGTCTAATTGGAGTAATGTAAAGTAATGTTAGAATTACAGGCTTGAGGCTATTTTGAACCATAAGGCGGAGCCCGAAGGCTTTACTGACTCGATTTTATAATCCATATATCACTGGTGATCACTCTCATACTCAGCTAGTCATTGTAATGTAATATGTTAAAAAATAAATAAAAGTATGGGCAAAAAATAGATATACAACACATGTTAATGTAATAAAATGATCTAATCTACCAACTTTAAGGTCTAACAAGTTTATCTTGGATTAAAGGCATTTCAGCAGGGATTATAGTTTCGCCGCTGATGTAGAGAGACAAGTGACACCCATCTTATTACATTAACATGTAATAAAAATACTAATCTACCAAGTTTACGTTTCATAATATTTTTTTTTGTATATGTGGATGAGATTGCAAATCTTGGATTAAAGGCATTTCAGCAGGGATTAAAGGATCGCCGCTGATGTGGAAAGACAAGTGAGTGATGGGAATAGTATGAACGGAGCGTTGGGAAAATTTCTTGGATGTAATAGCTTGAACCAGAAGGCACAGCTCGCTATACACAATGCAGTGCTGGTTCCGACGTAAACGTATGAAAACTAGAGCTGGGATATGCACTCCGTTCGTTCGGACATGTAGAAATAATCCGGGAATAGATATACAACGCGAAAGTAGAAGGATGTAGAGACCAGGAACGCCAAGACTTACGTACCATGACCAAATTGATCGTATTTTATGAGAAGGTGATGTCGGGAGCCTTCAAAACAAGCGAGCATGCATGAGACGGGCTATAAATGTTAAAGAATCCAGAGTGAGGTGTGTAAGCACCGAGTAATGAGGCACTCGGCACTCTCTGCCTACCCCGCAAGGGGTACACTTTGTATACAACGGCAGGGGGCATACAAGCATACAGTTCATCTGCTGTTAGTACAGCAACTCCTTAGGAGCTTACTGTTAACCTCACTCGCAGGAACTAAACAACCCTTCAGGGAGTTGTGAATCTAACAAAATATTAACAAGCCTGCATTTCACCTTTTTATTATTAACCTATCCAAACACAATATGCGTGATAACTACGAGTAACAGTGAATATATATTCCAAATAAACCAATGTGCTAATACGAAACAGGAACAAAACGACATAAGTTTATTACTTACAAATAGAGAATAACGTTTGCACTGTCAAGTCGTCACAGATATACCTATCACCCACACAAAGGAGCGTCTAACTACTGTAACCAAGCATTATCTGTCTACGCTAGCAGACATATGTATGTGCAATGGAAGTGTAAAGTATACTATATAAAGACAAATGCATTTTCAGAGTCGAGAGCAGTGGTAGCCTAGACTAGAGGATAAGGAATTGGCCTATTGACTAACTAGTAGGTACTCGGTTCAAATCCTGCTGGATGAGCACGTAGATATAGCATGTAGCACTAAATTCGTATTTCCGGATTTATGTACATATTTTTCTTGCTTGCCGGAAAACGTCGTGAGGAATCCCACACGTCCAGAAAATTATATTTCGAAAGACGTGTGGCCTAACCTAAGAAAGATCTGGTTTTCCCTCTAATTTGTAGAAGTCTGACGGCACTCGCCCTATGACAACATCAGTATCTTCGCCAACTCGTTAGGCTTAGGTAGCAGACCCCGCCAAACGGAATAACGAACGAATAACATTGAAAGAGAGCGTCGGTGTTAAAATAAGAAGAGGCATGTTCCGATGGTTCGGACATGTAGAAAGAATGGAAGATGAAAGAATGACGAAGCAGATATACAATACAAAAGTGGAAAGATGTAGGAGCCGGGGAAGGCTATCTATCTATCAGAAGGTGATGTCAGGAGCTCTAGAAACCGGCGAGCGTGCATGAGAAGAGCAATGAATGTTAAAGAAGCGAGTGAGATACGAGTATGTAAGGATCGAGTCACGTGGCGCTCGGTTCTCTCTGCCTACCCCGCAATGGATTTGGCGTGAAGTTATAGATAGATAGAAAAAGCGTTGTCAAAGAGACATATGTGTAAAATATACTAGGTCAAGCAGTATTCGCCACAACGCTGGTATATATGGTCACAATTGAACCGAGGAGGGTTTGCCCATTCCCGTGCGATGCTCCATTTTAGGTAGGCGGAAAGTATTTTTGGTTTGAAAGATTACTGGGTCTTCTTCTCGCTCGCGGTATCCGTTTCCTAATTCGCTAGAACTGGTGGGGTTCTCCTAAGTCTAAGGATTTGGCGAAAATACTGATTTTGACATGAAGTGACTTCCATCGGACCTCCACAACCAATAGGGAAAATCAGACTTTTCTCAGGTTAGGTCACACGTCTTTTCAAATATAGTTTCTTGACGTGGTGTTTGCTCACGATGTTTTTCATCACCGCCGAGCAAGTGATAATTACAAACGTGCACGCAAATACTAAAAGACGAACTTAGTGGCACATGCCCAGCCCTGGATCGAACCAGTTACCGAAGGTTTATCTTTGTCCACTAAGCTATCACTGCTCGCTTGACTTGGATCTGTTTTGGGTTAACGGGTAACCTTTCTTAAATTATGTTCGGTACATAGAAAAGATATTAGAATATGACCTCATAACAACGACTGCCTATGAGAGTGACTGGCTGGCTAAGACAGTTTATTTGTGAGAACATAATATATTATCGTATAAATATAGAATCGTTTTCAAAATTTTGTGACAATCTTAGAAGAAGGAATATCATAACGAAAAAAAATAAAAATATAGTGCATACATCGACTTGCTAAGACTAATAGATCTTTTGTTGTAAATGGTATACGATTCTATAATAAATTACCTGAAACAGTTCTGTCCTTGCCTGACAATATGTTCAAAAGGCATATCAAACATACTCTATGTAAGAAGGGTTATTACAGAACCGATAAATATCTGAACCGACAAAGATGTTTGAAAAAGATTCAGCACATGTATTAATATATCTTTAGTTGTACCACTTGATATCACTATATGTACACTCACATATACTTATTGTAATATAAATTGATGATTAGAAAAAAAGACCTAGTTTTTACCAAGTTTCTTTTGGCATTTCTTCTTCGCCAATGGTCATTTTCGAAATGCTGATAGATTAATAAAAAAAGATTATAGCTATGAAAAAATAATCCTACTAATATTATAAATGCGAAAGTTTGTATGTATGTATGGATGTTTGTTGCTCTTTCACGCTTAAACGGCTGAACGGATTTGAATGAAATTTGGCACGTAGATAGATTATGATCTGGATTAACATATAGGCTACGTTATTTGACTCCACACGGGCGGAGCCGCGGGCAGCAGCTTGTAATATATATCATGATTTGATTTAAAGAATGTAAGGTGTTTCTAAGTGCCTAATGGCAAATAAATGATTTTTAACTCAAAAGATTAATAGTTTAGAATGGGAGCATGGCAGTATGTATATATATATGTGTGTGTATATATACCAGCTGAAGCTCGCGACTTCGTCCACACATATCCCGGTGGGATCGGGATATCCTGTTTCTTTATTTTTGCTTGACTTCTAAGGATATATCGTGATGGTTAATAGCCTAAAACCTTCTTCAAGAATTAGGCTATCAAATTCAAAAATATTTTTCAAATTCGTTTGGGAGTTCCAGAGATCAACACCGTCAAACAAACAAACTCTCCCACTTTATAAATTAACATAGATATACTACTACATACTGCTCGCACCGACGACGCAACGACGTACGGACTGGGGCAATCATTAGTCGCAACCTCATCCGCTCCAGTCGGTACGAAACATGTGCTATCGGCGAAGGGGCCGCCATCGTTCACGCATCGTTAATTCCAGAGGTCTTTGAGATGAACGCCGCATATGCATATGGAATGTGAAAGATGGTTTGAAAGAACTGATAAATGGATTGGGAACAAACGAGAAAGTTACGAATCCTCCATAAGGACGAAGGACAGACATAAAGGAAGGAGTGAAGCAGGTGAGCTAATTCTAGGTGTATCTATGGAAATGACCAGAAAAGTGCAATTTTATTTTGATAGACAGCCGACTTCGAAATAGGTACCATATAGTGGATGAAAGCGAGTACAGAAGCCCGACTTTTGTAATGGGTCACAACTTGGTAGCGACAGGCTGACTCGAAACCTATTACAATCGATAAAAATAGAATAATTAAGCTACACCGTGATATTGTATACCCTTCTACAACATTTTACACACAAGAGATATTTTTACATCGCAAAGACTAGAGAGACACCGACACTCCTTAGGAGCTTACTGGTGACCTCTCTCACACGCAGGAATACAGTAACCCTCTAGGGAGTTGTTATTTGGCTGCGGTTTTCTGTGCGGTGGAGATACTGCCCCAAACGGGCTGCTTTGATATGCCCTACCTCTTTCTAAACTTCCAAAAACATCCATACCAAGGCAACAGACATGTTCATGCACACAAATGTTTGCCGTGTGGGAATCGAACTCACGAGCGTTGGTGTAGTAGATGAAAGTACATACTTTCATCTACTAATTTGTCACTTCTTTAGCATTTAGTCAGACTTGCAAATGTGATCCTTTTAGACTCGTATAAGGATAACTGTTGGAAAATTATGAAAGAAAGTTTGTTAGGTAGGGCAAAAGAAGCATGTGAATGCGCAAGGCATAAAATGTTGAAGGTGATGCATGATAAAAAGATAAAAATCATTTATTTGCCAATATATATTAATAATATTTGCCAATTACGGGTACGTCTTACATTCTTTAATATTGTATCTTAATATTTGTCCAGTTTTTTTTTACTTTTAATCTCTCTTTTTACTTTTAATCTACCAGCATTTCGAAAATGACCATTGGCGAAGAAGAAATGCCAAAAGAAACTTGGTTAATAGATTCAGGCGTTATTTTGCGAAGGTCAAATTGCATGTAAAAAGAAACTTGCCAATATATTTTTTCATCATTAATATATATTACAATAAATATATGTGAGTGTACATATACTGAAATCAAATGGTACAATTAAAAAGATCTGACGCGAAGGTGAAATCTTCCGTAACAAGAAGAAGGAAAGGAATATTGATTACGCACTCCTGAGCTTTGATACTACCGAATTCGGCATTAATCAGATGTAATCCGTCTAGACACTAGTCTGGGCGGATTACATCTAATTAGTGTCGACTTCAGACACTCTAGAAAGCGCCACGTACGCATGTGAACACTGAAGAACCGATGGTAATCAGTACACTGTTTAGACTAGCCCCTAGCTTTTGTGTATGGTAAAAAATGACTTAGCAATCGTACGGCAGCATAATACGTCTACTAATATATCTAACTTTTGTTAACGATTTGTGCGCTTTATTTACGCTTTTTTACATACTGCACAATTAGGCCTGTTAGCGCCCTGTTTATATGCTTACATAAATAATTTATCCTTTTTTCTATGACATGACGCCAAATGTCTTGCAGGGTAGGCAGTGATAACCGAGCGTCACATGACTCGGTCCTTATACTCACTCGCTTCTTCAACATTCATAGCTCTTCTCATGCAATCTCGCCGATTTCTAGGGTACATCTGACAGCAACTTCTGATAAAACACGATGAATTTGGTCATGGTATTGCTCGGCTCCCATACTTTTTCTACTTTTGGGTTTTAATATCTGTTTCGTGAATCATTCTTCCTCCATAGCATTTGTTTCTATTGTTTATATGTAAGTAATGTTGTCTATATTGATATTCTGACCGTAAATGTTGGTAGGTAACTAAGGGAAATAATTTTAGACACAGTTTAATAGGTGGTTCAATAGATACTTACTAAAATAACTGATGATTTTGTTTTATATGAGATCTCACAACGTCTTGCGGTGGAAACGCAATCCGCATTGCGAGACTTATGTATGTATGTTACATGTACTTATGTATGTATTACGTATGTTAGTATATTTTATGTTTTGATAGGATCTGTCTTTATCTATTGATAGTAGTTTTATCTTATACCTACACTTTAGGTTGACTTTTGTAAGCACGCAAATGTCTGCGACACAAGCGTCATATTGAACAAGCTTCATAAACTTGATTTTTGTAGTTCATTGCCAGGGTCAGGCGACTCTACACAGCTCTCTTGTACCATAAGATTCACGATATTTTCAGAGACAGGAACAGTAGTGATAGCCCAGTGAAAAAAGATCAATTGATCTCCGGTTCAAATCCTAATGTTGACACTAAATTCCTGTTTTCAGATTTATGTAAACATTTGTGATTATCATTTTGCTCGGCGGTGAAGGTAAATATCGTGAGGGATCCCTCACCAGTCGTCTCAGAAATTATGTTTTGACTGACGTGTGACCTGTCCTAAGACAGGTTTGGTTTTCTCTCTGGGTTGTTAATGCCTGAAGGCTGTCAATCTACCCAAAATCAGGATCTTCAAATTCAATTTAATTTATCCATTACGAGTACATACAAATATACAAAAATCAAATCTTACCTCTTCATAAGATTAGTTTAGAAGGAGCGACTTGGCTGAAAGTACCTCCAAATTTTATATCTCTAGATAACGATATAAGAGACATATATTTAATTACATATGTGGTATTTTAAATAGTTAATGAGTCACAAAGAAAGAATTCTTTGTTGAGCTCGGTGGCTCAGTCGTGAATGACGCGACTTTGACATCAACACTCGTGGGTTCGATTCCCACACAAGTCAAACATTTTGTGTGCATGAACATTTCTGTCTGTTCTGTTCTGTTCTGTCTGTTTGTCTTGGTCTGGATGTTTTAAGAGAGGTAGGGCGCATCAAAGCAGCCCGACTGGGGATGTACCTCCACTTCACAGGAAACCGCAGCCAAATAACAACTCCCTAGAGAGTTGTTGTGTTCCTGCGTGTGAGTGAGGTCACCAGTAAGCTCCCAAGGAGTTGCTGTGTAAGCAACAGAGGAGGCATCGCGCGAGTGATACTTAATATATCGCAAGCGTTAATAGGCTACGGTATCCGCTTTACATCAGGTGGGCGGTATGCTTGTATGCCTCCCGACGTAGTATAAAAAAAAACTTGCAGATTATTCCGATGCAGAATTGAACCCACCATGTTTGAAGATTGTCTTACTTCTACTAGTAAC
Source organism: Pyralis farinalis (assembly GCA_947507595.1). Lineage (NCBI taxonomy): Eukaryota > Metazoa > Arthropoda > Insecta > Lepidoptera > Pyralidae > Pyralis > Pyralis farinalis. The sequence goes on along the minus strand of OX382273.1, from coordinate 26,830,691 downwards.
TATTCTATTAGTATTCTCTGGTATTATATTAACTACACAAGAATTAATAAAAAAAACAAAAATTTTTCAACACGTAATATGAGCAAACTATTTAGTGGACCACTTTGAGTGGAAGGGTCGGGTCTCCTTTGAGAATTTTCTATTGCAAAATTGGGGAATAAATATGTTAGAGCTTGCGGGCTTTTTCATAGATTATCTAGTTTACCTTTATGGTTTACCCTATGTACAATTTAGAACCAGTAACTAGTATTTAGTAGTAGTATTAGTATTTTTTCTAAATAATAGGATGCCTCGAATATTCTATATTGTAAGTATTTTAAGTAGTAAGGAAATGGAAAATAATTTAACCTAAAATACCTATAAAATAACTGTTCTCATAGTTCACAGTCAAATAAATAATGGGCATTTTACACAGCTTTCTTATATCATAGCTTCCGTATCTGAGAATATTTTATTAGTCAGAAATTATAGAACGAATTGATAGCTAGAATATATACTCGCTTGAATTATCTAGTAATATAACCCATACAACAGTATACATAATGTTTGCAAATTCAAAATCGTGCAAAAAATTTGCAAAATATATTTTATCTTTGCTTAATTCGTAAAGCATTAAAGCCTAAACATTAAAAAAATGCTGTCAGAAACAAATGTTTATTAATATTAAGAATCCAAATTGTCTATGATACACTATAAGTGTTTTATCTTTGTCTTATGAGCCATAGGTCAATTTCTATATCTGGAAAGAAATCTATAATATTACATTAAATTTATTTCTACTATGAGTCACAGTATAATTATAACAACTATAATTATCTTTAAGACCATGTGTTTTTCTTTTATATATTACGATGACCTCCTAACAAACACACTGCTCGCTAATGTGGAGCAAAAACCTTAGTATACCTTCGGTTGCAATAAAACGAATGTGACTCTCGTTCGGCCGCAATTGTTATTATCGTACCGTACAGCAGCATATACTATCCGTTAAGGAAACTCCTTCAAATTCCTCTCTATTCCCCACTCTAACTTTCGATCTCATTATTTGAAGTTTTACGTTTTCTTATCCATACAGTACCAGGAAACATATAAATTTTCCTAATCCAAATTAAAATTGGAAATTTAGGGGGTCATGTGCCAGAAGCGTGCTCGTTCGCAACCCCTGCCAATCAGTCGATTGCAATTCTGGAACAAGAGCGTACCGACGTGCGGATTAGGGCATCCCCCGTAGGCGACGCGCACCGATCCGCCCCCGTCGATGCGAATATAGCTGCATGCGGCGGTGGGGGCCGCCACCCACCACGCAGCTCCAATTCCGGCGGGACGAAGGGAGCCGAGTGCCGCATAGGCACGTGGAATGTGAGAGGTGGATTGAATAATAAGACGAACGAACTGATAGACTTAATGAATGATAGACATTTGGATGCTTTGTGTGTGACGGAGACTAAGCGCAAGGGGAGCGACACCGATGATCTGCCCGGTGGGATGATGGCCCTATGGTCTGGGGTAGACTGGGACGATCATACCAGTGCTGGTGTAGGTGTCGTACTCTCCTCTCGCTTAGCCACTGGTGTAAGAAATTACTGTTTGGTAGGGCCTAGACTTTTCTGGGTTCGTATTAAACTCGCGCGAGTATTTCTGGATGCAGCATATGCTCCCGTAAGCTCAGCGTGTGCTCAAGAACTGGAGAAGTTTTGGGAGTCTGTGAGGGATGTTCTGGACTTAGCTGAAGGGAATGAAAGAGTGATTATGTGTGAAGATTTGAATGGATGGGTTGGGACCAAGCGATACAGCTATGAAGCTGTTCTTGGTCCGTATGGAGATAAGAGAGTGAACGAAGCAGGTAAGTCAATACTAGATTTATGTAGGAACGAAACCTCCTCGTGTCGAATACTTTATTTCATCATAAGGATATTTAACGTATACTTGGAGAAGGAATGACCGAAAAAGTGTGTATGATTTGATTTTAATAGATAGACGTCTCCGAAATGTACCTGTAATGTATCTACCTGGTGGTGAGCCAGTTTGTGGGCCTTTTTAGGAAGTGGAGGCACTGGCGAGTGCGTATTCCTTTCGGAAATCATGAAAGGATAAGAAGCGAAAAATTGCAAGATGAAAGTGTAAGGAGAACGTATGTGCATCTGGTAAGTGAGAGACTTGGAAATGCAAGCCTCTTCGACTCAGATGTGGATGATTGTTGGAAAGTTTTGGAAGAAAGTATGGTGGATAGTGCAAAAGATGCTTGTGGATGCGCAAAGAGACGTAAAACAGCGAAAGGAGATGCCTGGTGGGATGCGGAGGTTGAATCCTCCGTAGCAAGAAAGAGGAAAGCGTGGCTGGATTACGTATCATCTTTGCCGTTAAATGAAAATATGAGAGAAAAGAAGAAAGAAATGTACCGTCTATGCAAGAATGAAACCAAGACTTTAGTAGAAGAGAAGCGTGAAAGACAAATTATGAATGAAGAAGAGAGGCTGACGAAAAACTTCGAGGCAAATACCAAACTCTTTGAAGAGAGGTAAAGAAGTCTCGGAGTGGTTCGTCGGCATCCAGAATGGATAAGATAAAGTCTAAAGCTTGTGTCATTCTTGCGAATACTCAGGAAGTGATAGAACGGTGGAGTGAATATTTTGAGGAAATGTATGAGTATGCCTCGGACGCTGACAATAAAAGTGAGTCAGATGCTTACTCCACGTTGACGGCGTCCGACGAAGGCATAACTATGGATGAGATCGAATGGTATGGTGATCGATACAAAGCTTGAAAAATGAATAATCAGCGGGAATTGATCTGATCACAGCTGAGATGATCAAACTAGGTGGCACTTACGTCCGGAACGCCTTCTGGTACTTATGCAATCTATGCTGGAGAACTGGAAGGGCCCCAATGAACTGGAGACGCGCAGTCATCGTGCCCTTGTATAAAAACAAGGGGTCACTTGTACGGATCAAGTTTTCTCGCTCCGCAATATCGTGAGAAGTGATGAGTTTGTATATCTTGGATGCGCTTTCAACAGGAATGGAAGGTACACCGCAGATGTGGAAAGACGAGTGAGTGCTGGGAATAGTGTGAATGGAGCGTTGGGAAAACTTCTTGGCAGTAAAAACCTGAGCCAGAAGGCACAACCCACTATACACAATGCAGTGCTGGTCCCAACGCTAACTTATGGAAGCGAGAGCTGGGTATGGCAAAAAGAGCATGAAAGTAGAATAAACGCAGTCGAAATGCGAGCACTGCGCAAAATTTGTGGCATAAGGCTTGTAGACCGTATTCGCAATGATGATGTTAGAAACAGAGTTGGTCTGAAAGAGAGCGTCGGTGTTAAAATAAGAAGAGGCATGCTCCGTTAGTTCGGACATGTAGAAAGAATGACGAAGCAGATATACAATGCAAAAGTGGAAGGATGTAGGAGCCGGGGAAGGCCAAGACTTACCTACCATGACCAAATTGGTCGTGTTCTGTCAGAAGGTGATGTCAGGAGCCCTAGAAACTGGCAAGCGTGCATGAGAAGAGCAATTAATGTTAAAGAAGCGAGTGAGATATGTAAGGATCGACTCACGTGGCGCTCGCTTCTCTCTGCCTACCCCGCATGGGATTTGGCGTGAAGTTATAGATAGATAGATAGAAAATTGGAATAATCCTCATCGATGAATTCTAATCTAGAGTAATCTATAAATTTAAATGACTGTCTGAACTGCATAGTATTACGGCAACAATAGTTTTAGCCGGCGACGTCGCTTATTTTTATATACAACTTGGAAGGCAAATAAAATATACGTACGAAAATTCTGACGTGATGCGGTTACTATAGTATCATCTGTGATAGGGTAATTCGATGAGAATACAAAGTTGTTGACGTAGCCGCCAAAGTCAGCAAACTCAAATAGCATTGGATCGGCCATATCTGCCGCATTTTTGATATGAGGGAGATGAGAAGGAAAAATACTAGACTGTATGCCGTGTATGGAACAAAGAACCGTCCATCATCTAGATGAATCGATAATTTGAACGCATAAGCAAGTTGCTGAATGCAAAAAGCAGAGGATCGCGTAGAAAGAGAAAAGCATAAGGATGGTCTACATTGAACAATATTGAGTTGAATCTTACAAAAATAATCAGCAGAAGTATTCATATTAGATCGGAAACATCATTGGAATCGAAAAGTCGTCCCACCAAGAGACTCCACCAAGAGCAAAATACGTATTTCTTTTGTTCTTTTCAGGTCAGAGAAGTACTGGGAAAGGCTTTATGCCCATATAGCGCAAGCCTTAAGTTTAGAATTGTTTCAAAAGTTTCTTATTTCTACATTCTAGCTTCAGAAATTTTGCTGACTAATACTCCAAAAGGGTTCTCAGACAAAATCCTGTAATTTCAATACTACCCGTAAAACGATATTTATTATTCATGTTCTTCGTTATTAAAATTCTAAATTAAATACACGCACATTAAAACCCCATATAGTTAAAATTTCTTAATGTTTGCAATTTACATATAATAAATATACACCACGGAAAAATTTCACGAGGCTACAATATCATGAAAAAATGTCGAGTCAAAACGGCGTAATTTTAGGAATTAAGCAAAAATAATCGTTTTGACTCAAAATCGTAACTTGCATGGATTCAAATTCCATTGAAAAATCAGTTGAGAATGCGCAAGCTTGCATTGCCAGAGGAACACCTGGCTCGTCAATTATATAATAATACAATTTTTTTTTATTTGTCGGCCATTTTGACCATGTTCCTTAAGAGATAGGAACGGTGTTCCTGACCATTCCTATTCTACTTTTTTATGCTGAATCCGAATCGGAAGTCAAAATTCGAATATTAGAAAAAAGCGACAGACAAACGCACGGACAAACGCACAGACAAACATATAGAATTCATATAGGAACGGTGTTCCTGAAAATCTATTTTGTGACGAATATTACTTAAACCATTTGAATGAAATTCACTAGAAACAACTCCGATTCAGGGTAACATCTTTTTGATTCGAATGAGAATTTTCCGTATCAATATTAATATCCCTGCAGATTATTAATGAAAAAACATTCGAAACTTTATTATTAATACAAGATATATATATATACCTATAGATACGTCTCTAAGCTCATATGTAAATGATGTATGTATGTATATCTTCACGCCACGTTTCTTGCTGGGTAGTAAGCAGTTATATTAACATGCAATATGATCTATCTTGCTTCGTGTGCTTATGCCACCAATTAGTTCATGATGGCAAGCGGCATGCCGTTGCTGCCATGGCTGCTCCTGTTATCTCTGATTGCCTGCCATCTGAAATAGAAACATGCACCCGCCACCGTTGCTGCTATGACTGCTTTTGACATGACAGACAGTTTGATTGACAAATCCATCCTATTTCATCCATTATATTGAACTGAGGGCGGGGCTGGATGGGGTGAGTTATAAGATTTTAGCATTTATATGTTTAACAATTTCTAATTGTTCCCTAATATTTAGCTTGAATCTATTAACTATTTAGATTAACGTTTAAATTTAAGTTATTTATTAAAGTTGCTTAAGACATAAATACCCGGGATGACTATATAGACAATACATGAAATAAACAAGCACTGAAGGTTCATTGTTGGTTTATTTCATATCGTTGATTTGTCGCTGAGGTCGTTATAATGGTGTATTGCTGGACGATCTAATTGAGGTTTCTTAACGATATTATTATCTAATTGCTGTTTATGGTTCTATGAAGTCGCCCCTAGCAAATAAATAGCTGAAGAGCATTGTTTGTTGTTAGATTATTATTGTACATAAAATAAGATTGTTTCACAATAGTATTTAATATAACTCTGTTAAGCAGGATCATTATACTTCGGTCTAGGATTGTTTCTAAGAAACATATTAATTGCATTTCATTCGCAAATGAATGTTCAATAAATGTCAGAAAGTTTACGCCACCATAGATCGCGCCTGCCAAGCATCTGACGAAGTTTCTAAAGGCTGGGTAAATGTATATTTTATGCAGATACTCTGCAGATACTGTATGCAGATAACTTCGAGTAGGTTTAGTGCGAGGAGGAAATTTAAGTCGATAAATATATTAAGGGTAAGGGTCCCAATCGTCGATTTCGGGGATCACAAATATTGTATTAATCATATTTTAAATAAATTATCATATAGATCAGATACAATCGAATATTAACCTGATTCATAACTGACCAAACGTAATCCATATCATATCATCATCTATAACATACGTACATAACATTACGCCTGTCTTCCATTAGGATAGGCAGAGACTTTGGAACGCCAGATGTACCGATCCAAACATACCTTTTACGCCTCTTCTACACTCATAAACCTATTTTTGCATCCTCTTCGGTTTCGGGTGCTTTTGATTTGGCCCTTTTTCAGCACAGCAACTATTTGATCTATATGTGCGCGATTAGGGCGGCACCTGCCGATATCTTCAGTCACTCTTGCTCGATATACTTTTTTGGTAACTCTTTTATCTCCATTCTTTCCATGTATGAACCATCTCATTATACTCTTTCCAATTTTTGACACTACACCATCTTTCATTCCATATTGTTCTCGTATCGTGCTATTTCTTACTCTATCAATCATTGTAACTCCACAGATACTTCTTAGTACTCTTATTTCAATAGCGTTCACCCTACTTTCATGCTTCTTCTGCCATACCCATGATTCACTACCGTATCTATCTATAACTACACGCCAAATCTCTTGTGGGGTAGGCCGAGATAACCGAGTGCCATATGACTCGATCCTTACAAATCTCACTATCTTCTTCAACATTCATTGCTCTTCTTACACACACTCGCGGCTTTCTAAGGCTCCTCACATCACCTTCTGATAAAACACGATCAAATTGGTCATAGTAAGTAAGTCTTAGCCTTCCGCGGCCTTCTATTTTCGCGTTGTAGGTATATCTGTTTTGTAATTTACCTACGGAACATGCTTCTTCTTATTTTTATATTTTTAACACCCACACTCTGTTTCAGACCAACTCTATTGTTTGTTTCTAACATCATCGTCGCGAATACTGTCTACACGTATTACGCCACAAAATTTGCGCGACGCTCGCATTTCGACCGCGTTTATCCTACTTTCTATATTTATTCTCTCTGGCATACCCAGCTCTCGATTCCGTAAGTAAGTGTTGGGACCAGCCCTGCAATGTGTATAGCGAGCTGTGCCCTCTGGCGCAAGCTTTTACTGCCAAGAAGTTTTCCCAACGTTCCATTACGCACACTATTCCCAGCACTCACTTGTCTTTCCACATCAGCGATGTACCTGCCATTCCTGTTGAAAGCGTATCCAAAATATACATTTAAGAGAGGTAGGGCGCATCAAAGCAGCCCATCAGGGGAAGTACCTCCACCTCACAAAATACCGCAGCCAAATAACAACTCCCTAGAGGGTTCTTGTGTTCCTGCGTGTGAGTGAGGTCACTAAGGAGTTGCTGTGTAAGCGGCAGAGGAGGCATCGCGCGAGTGATACTTAATATATAACAAGCGTTAATAGGTTACGGTAACTGCTTTTCATCAGGTGGGCCGTAGGCTTATATGCCTATCGATGTTGTATAAAAAAAAACAATCTCATCCACTTGTTCCAATACTTTATCGTCAAACGTAATCCATATTTGGCCAAATTAGACTCACGCCTTTTTATATTATCGATGGAAAAATACTCATGCATACCGCGTCGCTAAGGGGATGTTGATGTAGTTATGTCAGACTGATATTCCAAACAAGGGGCTTTCCTACTGGACCACCTGAACAGACTAAAAACCTACCGGTCTTCCTCCTCACCATGACATGACATGATTTTCGTATCACCTCCAAAACTCCACCGGCGTGAGCTCGAAAATTGATTACAAATATTTAGTATTTATTGTCTAAATGAGGCATATCAGCAACACTTGGCTTTATGCCCGTTCGAGAATTTATCTCTGCTGAGAGGTAAGTTCCTCTCTCCATTGCTCAGAAGCCCCCGTTACGGTGGGTATCCAGCATAGCAGCAGCAGCAGTTGTTTCCTCGCGCCTTGCCATCTTATACAGGTACGGACCGAACCAGCCATACCTGGTAAGATCTGTGCCGCGTGGAAAGCAATGATTCCATGAATCCATTCGATCCATCTTTGGAGTACCGGCCGGATGGCATCGACGGTGCGCTGACCATTTACTAAGCGCGAATGAATCCACACGTAACGCGACCAAGATCTTACACCCATTCTCATTATTTTCATTCAAACTTAATCCAAAGTCCAGTTGGATTCGCGTCATAAGTTTCCCATTTACAATATATCCTGTAATATTTACAGAAACTTTTGTCGAATGATTTTTTTTTTGAACAAAGGGTGGAGCTGTAACGGTTCTTTATTACTCTAAATTTCGTGAGAACCCGATTTTTTTTTTCTAACATTTCTACAGATAAATAAAATTAGAGTATCTGCTTGTAATATTAAAATAACCCCTTTTTACTAAATGCATATGGATTTGTACAGTTTTTGTCTGTCTGTTTGTGCCGGTTAATCTCTGAAACGGCTGGACCGATTTTGATGGGAATTTCACTGGCAGATAGCTGATGTAATACGGAGTAACTTAGACTACTATTATTTTAGAAATTTTATTAATATAAATAAATAATAAAAAAATAACTATTCCGCGCGGACGAAATACATACACATACATATCTATTATTATTTTGCTGTTCGCTATACTCTGCTTATTTAGGTACTTATAATCGAATCAAATAAATAAAATTATAACTGAACAATAACTTTTTTGTTAAATTCCGCGTGGACGAAGTCGCGGGTAGATCTAGTAATAATATAATATTTCAATACACGTTGCTGATGAAATGCTGTAGTTTAAAGTAAATTTTGACTCAAATGATTTATGAAAAGTTTACCTTTCTCGATGCTAACCTACATATAGAACGATCACGTATTTTTTTTAACTAAAAAGCGTAAATTGTCGCTATAACCTACATAATTTTCATTTGTTAATTAAAAGCTAATACATCGCATAGAAATATTTCTCATAGCACTTTCAATGACTGCTCACTCACTCACTAAATCTCAAAGAAAAGCTTTCAGAAGCTTGGTGCTTGTACGTGAAATGCAAGTCTCAAACGAAATGCATGAAGTATTCATATGAATCATATGCCGGAGCTTTACAGTAGTTTAATGTACGTCATGAAATCCGTGGTACCATAATTCTAGTAACTTCTAAAGGTTTGCATTTTATTAATCCATTAGAAGTTTTTAGAATTATGGTGACATTTCTAGGATTAATTGTTGACAAACACCTGAAATGGACAAACCATATTGATAATGTTTGCTTAAAATTAAACAGATACATATATGATCTTAATAGGCTACGCAAAATAACTACACAAGAAACCGCGAGAACAGCCTACTATGGTTATATAGAGTCGGTATTAAGACATGGATTGGTGATTTGGGGTAATAGTATTGTTTTTTTTTCATACAACTTCGGAAGTCATACAAGCATACGGCCCGCCTGATGTAAAGCGGTTATCGTAGCCTTCCAATTAAGTACCAGTCGCGTAATGCCATCACTGCTGCTAACACAGCAAATCTTAAAAGTTTACTGGTGACCTCACTCACACGCAGAAACACAACAACCCTCCAGGGAGGTATTATTTGTCTGCGGTTTTCTATGAGGTGGAGATTTATTCTTACCGTAAATAAATAAACAGTGATTTGTTCTTTATATATCAAATAATTTTGCGAACTAATGTAATAAAGAGATTAGAATTAGGTCAATTGTATCGTCGTTGTCTACGGAAAATTTGAGAAACTAAACTTCATGCGGGTACAGTCGCGGGCAGCCGTTAGTTTCTTGTAAATTTAGTAGACTTTACTAATATCAGGTATTTGTTTAGGCAATGTTATAACCTCGGTACAGACATCGTGACCCGCGAGATAAACATCACTGTGAAGAGTTTCATTAAATTTGGACACGTAGTTTTTGAATGGCTATTGCACATTTACAAACAAAAAGAAATAAATATTTTTGGCATCTCTTCATCTGCTTCCACAGTAAAGTCTAGTTGCCCACCAATTATAAAAAAAATCGTCATATTGTGTTTTTCTACGGTTTTATTACACGAAGGACATAGGCAAAGAAAGGGCTCGTCGATTTTTGGCTTATTATTTGGTCACACTCAAACTAACGAAACGGGATACATTGCCTGTAAAGTCTATTGACAAATAAATTACAACTACATATTATTAAATATGGGCTAAAATGCTTCCCAATAAAAATAAAACATTCCAAATCGGTTTACAAATATTATAATAGACAAATAAAGAAACAGATATTAGAACCTATTTTTAATTGGTTAAAAGAAATATCATAACAGATAAATAAAAAACAGATAACAGAACTACCTTTTCGAATTGGTTAAAAAATACTATAACAGACAAATAAAGAAACAGATATTGTAACAACCTTTTTGAATTGGTTAAAAGAAATGAAATTCGTTTAATAATGTAGCAATAAGGTAAATAACAAATTATCCCACTGAGCGATGACGGCTATAAATCACGATATCCGAATGAATGCATCCCGCAATAAATGGAATTATACAATTATTCAAACGAATGCCGAAATGAGAATGATATGCAAATTCGTGAAAGTGCTCGCCCACGCTCACCTAACGCACTCATTGTTACGATTTGCTATTGTATGCCGTACATCCTTTTAATTTTCTACATCAGACAAGCTTTGAATTAATAGGATATGATCCAAACTAAGTTTAGTTCAGGTGTTAAATACGCCTTTGTGTTTGATCATAAATAAATAGTTATCGACAGTTTAGGGAGAACCGTTAAGAAATGATAGCCCAGATAAATAGCCGGGCCATTAACCGACTGGTCCCCGGTTCCTGATGGGGAATGTACCACTAAATTCTTGTATTCGGATTTATGTACATATTTGTAATTATCACTTGCTCGGCGGTGAAGGAAAACATTGTAATTAAGAAAAGCGCATTATGTTTTATGTTACGGAAATGTACGAATGAAGCTTCTGATGTCGCAATCGTACATACATATTGTATTGTTTTATTACTCTGGTAGTAATAAAACAATAAAAAAGTACAATAAACAAAGGGACCACTTTAACGATATAAAAAACACCACTAAAAAGTAACAGCGGGGCTTGATAACTGCAATTTCTCACAATATTAGTCAGTTGACCTCTTAAAGTTTACGGAAGAAGTTTTCAGGATGCATCAGTCACAATGGTTGGCTGTGATCCAAGTTTGTTGTTTACACCGATTAACTATCAGAGAGACGTAAATATTTTTCTACTCCACGATAGTATAAATCAATTTACAGGCTCACAATGACAAACCCAAGTTACAATTATGACAGGACAAATCTTTACTTATAAATTAACAAGTGACAAAAGTTTATGATATTGCTAGGCGGACCCTCCAGACAAAATCCGCTTTAGCCTGAGCGAGAGTTCGATGGCGTCGTTGCGCGCGTCATTCTAACCGAACACGAAGGTTAAGCAATATCGACCGCACCCTGAGTATGGATGGGTTTATCTATCTCGAGTTTCACTGTGCTTCGGAGGCCACGTTAAACCGTCCGTTCAGGTTGTTGTCGATAGATGACAATCGTTAAGCTAAGTCAGAGGCCTTCGGGTGGCTTGAAAACACTGGCCTCCGCCAATCCGCAGTTGAGCAGCGTGGTCAAGTATGCTCTAAACCCTTTGGGTTGAAGGTAGACCCGTATCCCCGCCGTAGGATGAGTAAGGGTTGACGAGTGTAATAATACAGTCAATATCTCTGTACTTTCCACATCCGCCTATACTTTACCGATATCATCCACAAATTAAAGATTCTATCATTGTTGTATATTTTCTCACACATTTCTTCTACGTGATACATTTTGCTTCCTGTACTACATAGAACAAATGTGTGAAATAACAAAAAACGAAACGAAAAATAAAGAGGCTAAACGACGTTAGAGGCTTGGTGTGAAGAGGAGGTGCACTACAGTTCTACCATCTTTATCCTACTCGTCACCCCTCCCTCCTGTCTTTCTTTATTGCATTCTACGTTATTTATTATTAAATAAGGACATATTGTCGCGATTTCTGATTCTAACTGAACCTAACTTTTATGATAAAGTTCGACAATAAAGTTTTATAATAAACATAAAGTTCAGAAATGACAATAGGGATTACGGAATAGTTCACAATAAATTCATCTAGTTCGTTTTCATTTGATTTATCTTAGCGAGCCTATTGGAAACACAATATATTTTTTGTCAATATATTATATATTTTTATCATGAGTAGTGACGGCCTAGTGATTCCAGGTTCGAATCCTGGCATGTACCGCTAAAATTCGTGTTTTCGCAATGCAATTTTTAATTATCACTAGCTCGGCGCTGAAGGAAAACTTCCATGAGAAAACATCCAAGAAATTATGTTTCGAAGACGTGTGACATTACCTAACAATGATTTGGTTTTCCTTCTGGGTTGCGGAGGTCTGACGGCAGTCGCTCCATCTAAAAATCAGTATCTTCGCTAAATCCTTAGAGTTTGGTAGCGGACCCCGCCAATCCTAATGGATTAGGAAACAGGATAACGCTAAGAAGAATAAGAATATATTTTGTGCCAGTTTAATAAGATTCCAATACTAATATTCAAAAATAGTCGGTTATAAAATAAGAAGAGGCATGCTCCGATGGTTCGGGCATGTAGAAAGAATGCAAGATGAAAGAATGACGGAGCAGATATACAATGCAAAAGTGGAAGGATGTAGGAGCCGGGGAAGGCCAAGACTTACCTACCATGACCAAATTGGTCGTGTTCTATCAGAAGGTGATGTCAGGAGCCCTAGAAACCGGCGAGCGTGCATGAGAAGAGCAATGAATGTTAAAGAAGCGAGTGAGATATGTAAGGATCGAGTCACGTGGCGCGCGGTTCTCTCTGCCTACCCCGCAAGGGATTTGGCGTGAAGTTATAGAATATTCAAAAATACGTTTCGAAAAGCTGCATTTAGCAAAGTGCCAAGTCAACCTCCTCAATCAGGGAACTTTCAAGCTCGAGGTGAGATAACGCACGTGAGAATGGACTGCGAAGCAGTTAGCACGTAGAACTGTTGACGTACGGCCGCGAGTATTACGGAATATCACTATAACACTGTATTATTCGCTAAGATTTATCGCAGGATTATGAGACTTATTCTACGTATCAGATACATTTCACAACTAACAGAATAGTGAAATGTGCTAGTATGAAACCCTCATTTAATATGATACTTATTATTGTCAAGAAGAACAGCATAGCAGGTACTACGTATATTTATCCATATCTCGGAGTCGGGTTAAATTTTTTTCTGTCAAAATACATCTCCTAACGTTGCAAATACATTTATTAGGCTTACTGATGAGTAAAAAAGTCATTTGAAAAAAAAAACTTTAATCGTGACTGTTTTGATATATGTTGTTCATAAGTTATTAAATATTATGCGTGTATTGTATATTACTACATATTATGTTAATTTAAGCTTCATGATCATTGAAGGAAGATACGTCGCATATTTTTTAGGTAGTAAATCTTTGTAAAACGTTCGTAATTGTTTGTGTGTGTTGGTACTTTTGTCATTTGGTTTTTCTCAAATAACCTAAGTATCAAAGTAAAATGACGTATAAAAACCGTAAGTGTGTCAGCATATTCGAATATGTATAACCTTTGGGTGTAAAATAAAGGGTGAATAACACACACCACAAGAAAAAGTACCGTCAACGCACCTATCGAACAATACAATCGTGGAACGATTTACTTTTGTCTATGGATTTTATTTGAAACAATGATGTAACTTTGCTTTTTTATGCTAGCTTAAAAACTACTAAACATTAAAACTATTTTGACGAAATTTTACGCAGTTATAGTTTAAATCCCGAGTAAATAATAAACATGCATGGAAAGTGACTTAAATTTAAGATTTAAACTAAGACTAAAACTTAAATCAAGGCGTAAAAATTTTGATTTCATGTTTTATGCAATAATCTTAAGTTTTAACAAAATAAAAAGCAGCCTAAATACTTATTTGGGCTATTTTATCTATACTATGGAATACATTTTGATGCAGTATCCAATATAATTTTAGGGATTTCTTACGGGAGTTTTATGTATACCGTGAGAGGCAGGAGTGGATGAGATAGTTTTTTACATGAAAATGAAATTAGTATCTTGAACAAAAGCGTCTCGTAGTTTGCGAGAAAAATAAAAAAATGTTAGAAAACATAAATATGCTAAAATTGAAAAGTTTATGTATCATAAACATTACAGAAATCTATAACATTTCTTGACATTCGTGTGCAATTTTCTAAAAAGGTCTGTTCGTCTACATTGTAGTCGCAGTGATAACTATATTTTTGTATAATAAATACAATGAGGCTTTGGTATAGATAAAAGATAAAAATCATTTATTTGCCATTAGACTCTTACGGGCACTTAGACACGTCTTATATTATTTAAATTAAATCATATGGTAACTTAATAATTTACCAGTTTTTTATTTTTAATCTCTCTTTTTAATCTACCAGCATTTAGGAAATGACCATTGGCGAAGAAGAAATGCCAAAAGAAACTTGCCAATATGGGTCTTTTATTCCATCGTTAAAATATATTACAATAAATATATGTGAGTGTACATATGAGTGAAATCAAGTGGTACAATTAAATATATATTAATACATGTGCTGAATCATTTCCCAACATCTCTATAAGTTAGATATTCATCGATTCTATAATAACCCTTCTTGCACAGAGTATTTTTGATGTACCTTTTGGGCATATTCTCAGGCAAGGACAGAACAGTTTTAGACAATTTATTATAGAATCGAATACAATTTACAATAAAAGATCTACTAGTCTTAGCAAGTCGATGTACAGGCATACACAATCTATTTTTACTTCTAATATTTTCACTAAATTTAGAAAATGACTCTATATTTTTACGAGCATACATTATATTCTCATAAATATACTGAGAGGTAACCGTGAGGATATTTATTTCTTTAAATAGTTCTCTAAGAGTTTCCCTGACGCCCATTATAAATAGAGCGGATGACTCTCTTTTGTAATATAAAAACAGTTTCAATGTCAGCCGCTTTTCCCCACAACAGTATACCATACGACATAATACTATGAAAGTAGCTGAAATAGACTAAGCGCGTAGTAGTCACATCCGTTAATTGTCTAATTCTCCTAACCGCATATGCGGCGGAGCTGAGCTTACTGGTCAGTTTTTTTATGTGGGGGCCCCACTGCAATTTGGAGTATATTGTAATTCCAAGAAATACAGTATCATTAATAAATTCTAGTATATTATTGTTAATGAATACTTCTGTATTGGCAGAAGGCATATTTGGTAGACTAAATTTTATACATTTGGTTTTGGTTGAATTTTATAAAAGATTATTACATGTGAACCAATTTAGAATGGCAGATAGAACACTATTTACATTGTCAATATTTTCGCACCGGCGAATATAGCATACCTTGTATATTTTTTTTAAACATAAAAAAAATAAGTAGGCAACACGCACGCTTGTTTACCCATCCAAATGGTCAAACATTCATATTTCAACTTATCTTTTGGATATTTCCATTTCTGTTCAAACAAATGCAGCCGTACTGTCTAAAATGAATATAGTATGGAAAACATTATCAAAATTATTGTCCTTCATGAAATAAATTGTCGAGTTATAGTTGAATAGATTGATATCGATTGCGTCAGTTGCCCTCGTACAATACAAGCGAATAGAAACATCAATAAAACTATAGTATCTACTTATGATGTAAGAAAGAGAGTTGGTCTGAAAGAGAGTGTCGGTGTTTAAATAAGAAAAGGCATGCTCCGTTGGTTCGGACATGTAGAAAGATGCAGGATGAAATAATGACGAAACAGGTATACAATGCAAAAGTGGAAGGATGTAGGAGCCGAGGAATACCAAGACTAACCTACCATGACATCACCTTCTGATAAAACACGACCGATTTGGTCGTGTTTTATCAGAAGGTGATGTCAGTGTCCTAGAAACCGGCGGGCGTGCATGAAAAGAGTTATGAATGTTAAAGAAGCGAGTGTAGTGTGTATGGACTGCGTCTTATGGCGTTCGGTTCCCTCTGCCTACCCCACAAGAGATTTGGCGTAAGGTATAGATAGATAGTATCTACTTACTGTATGTACAGGTAAGGTACGGTATCTCTATCTTCGCTAAATATCCTCTGTGGGCCGGCAGATAGAATCAAGTGCAGTTCTTATATACATCACTTACTTCTTTAACATTAATAGCTCTTTTCATCCACGCTCGCCGAATCTAGGGGTTCTGACGACACCTACTCGAAAATCGACACGCTCGTGACGAGCTCGGTGGCAAAGTGATTAGTAATGCTACTTTCATACCAGGGTTCGATTTCCACACGGGATAAACATTTGTGTGCACACGTAACAAAACATTTGGGTGAGCACTTCTGTTTGTTTTATTCTGGATGTTTTTAAGAGATGTAGGGCGTATTAAAGCAGCCCGTCTGGGGAATTGCCTCGACCTTACAGAAAACCGTGGCCAAATAACAACTTCCTAGATGTTTTGTTTCTACGTGTGAATGAGGTCACCAGTAAGCTCCTAAGGAGTTGCGATGTTAGCAGCAGAGGTGGCATCGAGCGATACCTAATGTATTGCTAGCGTTCATAGGCTACGGTAAATGCATTACATCAGGTGGGCCGTTTGTGTGCTTGCCGACGTAGTGTAAAAATAACAATTGTGCCTTTTACGTAAATTGCTTTTTTTTGGGTCATAATAAATTAATTATTACTTACTACTGCGAGTATAAATATCAAAATTTAAGAGACTAACCTTAATTAAGCTTAACCTTAATTATTCATCTTGCCACAGATTAATACTATCTATTAAATTCTGCTTAATATATAAACAGCTATATTTTAAACTGAGTAGAAAAAACATTAAGGATAAAAATTTACAATACCATATTGTTATAAGATAAAGAGTGGTACAGTGCAATAAACAGGCAAATTTTCCTTCTTGAGAAAGTATCATATTTCTGTTAAAACTTCGTTCTTTCTTTTGTGACCACACGAATGACCACGAAGCCGCGAACTACGAGTATCATAATGGCTGTACAAGAGAAGTCGCTAGTCAGTTGATATTATCAAAAATATCAGGAAAAAATATTATCAATGTCAGGCGCCCCAGGAACCGGCAAGCCTGAAAAGAGCTATGAATGTTAGAGAAGCGAGTGAAGTAAGTAAGTCTCATAGCGCTCGGTTCCCTCTGCCTGCCCCGCAAGGGACCTGCCATGAAAATATGTATGTATATCTTCACGTCATACAATCAAAAATAGATAATCCAATATTACAACCGTCACAAAAAGTCCTCTATTTTGCTTTGATAAATCGAAAAACAAAAAGCAAAGCACATGCTATCACCGTAGACACACCCTTAATAAACGTCGTTCGAAAGATTAGGCAGATTTTTTTGATATTTACTCATATATCCAGCAATGATGGATGAGACAACATGGCATGTATGAGATTCCTTCACAAATTGCTTTAACGCTGTTTTCAAATATTTTTTGCCAAACATCTGAGGCGTTCGCCTTGCGAAGTCAATATCTTTGATACATCAGATGTTATTTGTAGAGAGAAGAGGCACGGACCTCGGCATGTTAAATACTAGTCTCGCTATAGCTGCTAATGCAAATCCCTCTCAGTCAAGTCTCCAAACGGCCGTGTGTGCACGCGCTCTATTTACTTTGCTCTCACGCCCGCTTTATATACAAATAAGAATATATGAAGCTTCATACTACACTTTTAATACAGCTTATAATATGCTAGGCACAATAACGCTTGATGGAATCTTAGCTGTACTTCGAAACAATCGAATATACTGTTGTTAGCTGAATAGAAATAATTATTTGATTAGATTAGTGAGTCAATACGTAAATTGTTTAGGGCAATGGCATTTACATACCCTTTTTTAAACGATTTGATATTGATAACGATAAAAATGTTTTGAGCCCCCTTGAGTATATATATATATATATATATATATATATATATATATATATATTTAATTCTAATCGATTCGCTATAATCTTTCCCTAGGCTTAAAACAGAACTTAGGGTATATACATAAGCGTACCTAAACTCTTTGTTAAAAGTTACGTTGTTGTTCTGAAAGAAGACTTCTACATAGTATTGTCTTAGGTTTTCGCGATTGTTATACATCGAATTAAACATTTTTTACCGGAAATATTGCGTATTTTATTTATTTTGTTGAACCTGACGTTTTGAATGCTTTGCAGTCTTCGTGCGACCACGGATGCTGCAAAGCATTCGAAACGTCAGGTTCAACAAAATAAATAAAATACGCGATATTTCCGTTAAAAATTGTTTAATTCAAGACTTCTGCAATTTGCTTTACTAGGAATTTCATCCATTTATATTATCATTAACATATCATAGACGTTTCATTACTTCAAACGAGCTATTGTTGTATATATATGTTAACTACTACATTTTTACGTCAGGACCTTGCGGGATAGGCAGACAGACCCGAGCACAATATGACTTAATCCTCACACACCTAACTCGCTTCTGTAACATTCGAAACTCTTTTCATGCATGCTTTCTAGGGCTTTAGATCTTTCGGCTTTATGTTTATATATATATATATTTCTTGACTAAACGCAATGTTAATAAAACAATCGTCCAGATAATTATCAATTAATACTTACATCTATGGATCGTGTTATTGGATATTTTGATAATAACGTATTTGGTCTCACAAAGATATCCTGTCTAAAGCCTATTAATAGTTCTGTCTTTTTGCACCATTTTTCCTATTATTATAAAAGAGCAATTTGTTTTATACATATAAATTTTTCAGTGTATCTCGGAAACGGCTCCAACGATTTGAATCAAATTTTGTGTTTAGGTAAAGTTTTGCTTTTTATATTTATCTATGTTCGCGTCATTATTATAAAAATAAGATTTATTACAATAAACATAATAAATGGTCGCCCTGGTATTATATACAAGATATACATATCATATCCATAGAAATTGCCGATTTGTACTGAAAAATTAAAACTCGTTTTTCTAAAATGAAACATATCTATTTAATCAAAAAATTGACGAGCTCGGTGGCGCAGTGGTGAAACGCGTTGTTACGCTACTTTGAAACCAACGCTCGTGGGTTCGATTCCCACACAGTACAAACATTTGTGTGCATGAACATGTCTGTTTGTCTTGGTCTGGGTATTTTCTATGTATAATAAGTATGTATATACAAAACAAAAATGTATTTACGTATGTTTATCAGTTGTCTAGTACCTATAACACAAGCTTCGCTTACTTTGGGGCTAGGTGGCGCTGTGTAATTTGTGTGACAATATTTATTTATTATTTACCCTCATTATCTATACAATGCTGCCATCTAATCGGAAGTTTATTTATGCCTTTGCGATAGAACTCTGGGGATCTAGATTCGACAAACTGTGTGAAAGCATTTTGTACTGCTTCCCAGGAAGAAAATTTTTACCTCGTAGAAAATTGTCCAAATCACGAAAAAAATGGTAGTCACTTGGAGCAAGGTCTGGCGAGTACGGACGGATGACGTAGGGTTTTTAACTACAGCTCCTGTAGAGTTACAATGGTCTCTCGTGCAGTGTGAGATCTTGCGTTAACATGGAACAATAATGGTGAAGATCGATTCACGAGTTGCTGTTGCATTGCCAGTTTCGCCATTGTTCGAAGTTCGGCACAGTAAACATCTTCTGTCATTGCTTTACCTGCCCTGAGAAAGCTATAGTGAATAACGCCATGAAGAGACCACCAAACAGTTACAGTTACCTTTTTATTGGTAAGCTTTGCTTTAGGGCCTTGTTGCAGCGTTTGACCTGGGGTCAGCCATGGCATTATTCGCTTATGGTTATCGTAAAGAATCCACTTTTCGTTACATGTCCCAATTCGTTCGAATATTCCTTCAATGCTGTACCGATTTAACAAGGCACGCGTTTCTTTCTGCAAATCAGTCAAATCATGAGGCAACCATTTTTCATATTTATTTTATATTATTGATTTGATGCAAATGAGTCAGTACTGTAGGTAAGGTAACGTCAAACCATGCCGCTAATTCCTGAGTAGTTTGACTCGGATCGGCTTCCATCATCTCCTTCAATTCGGCGTGATTCACCTGTGTGAGCGGTCTTCCACATGGTTCGTTCTTCAAGTTGAAGTTTCCATTACGAAAGCGTTTAAACCAAAAACGCACTGTGTGTTAATTAGCAGTCTCCTCTCCAAACGCAGCATTGATATTGCGAGCCGTTTCTGCCGCGTTAGTTCCGCGTCGGAACTCGTATTCAAAAATTACTCGGATTTTCGAAGTATCCATCCTTCCCGTCTAAGCTGAATAAAAAAAAACAATTGAAATTCGAAAATCAAATGTAGCACATTTTTTAAAAGAACAGGTGAAAAAAGTTTCACTCGAAAATCCCACACTATGAAGGTTTAATGTCAATTCAAAGTATCTATTACTGTAAAACGGCAATTTCGTAATTTAACCCTTATTATTAGATAGGATCTGTGTTTATCTTGAATGTTTACTTTGATATAAGTCTTGTACCAAAATAAACCTTCAGGATATGATAATTTTGGGACTTTATTTTATTGTCTATTAATAGTAGAATTAATTCTAATATTCGTTAAGTAATTGAAAGTTATCTGATGTTCCGCGTAGGCGATCAAAATCAGTAGCGAGAAAATGCCAATGTAACCTTTATCCTTTATCATGATGACCTTCTGACGTCATACTAATCGGTTTTCGTGTATATTATTATAAAAGCTTTAAGGAGATAAATAGCTTTGAGCTTTTTTACATCCGAAGCTATTTATGTAATACTGAGAAAAAATATGTGGAACATTGTACGAGTAACAATAAAGAATAATATATAGCAGGATAATAATACTTGACATAAATTATTATCGTACCAATATGCTGTAATGAATTTTTTATAACATCTAATTGACGACTTGCAAGAGATATTGGCAAGCTTCTTTTGGCATCTTTGCCAACGTTAAAAAATCATAGTAGATTAAGATACTACTAAGAGAATTTATGACACTATAAAATTATGTTTTAAATTATAAGACGTATCTAAGTGACGTGAAGTGATATGTCTATAGATTTATCTTCATGATTATTTCGTCAAGTAGCATGCCACTATCCAGTCCACCTAATGTGACGCGTTTACTGAAAGTTATTAAAGCTTGCTATACAAGTAGTATCACTCACGTACTATGTGCAGTTACCTACGCGATTGAACCACAGGTAAAATAGCTCACGCTACCACCCCTGCTATTAACGGCAACTTCTTAGGTTTTACTGGTAATCTTACTGGCAGGAATACAAAAAGCCTCCAGGGAGATGTTATTTGGCTGCGGTTCTCTGTAATCTAGGTACATGACAGCATTTCCTCTTAAGGTACGCGTTTGTCTACATTATCTGAATATCAGTTTACTTCCAACTTTGTAATTGTTCTAGCGTATTGACATATACAAATAATAAAAGCAAGTAATAAATATATCTTATCTATAGGGATATGGCGTGAAGTTATTGATAAATAGATCGATCTAGTCCCATAAGCAATTTTATGCTTCGGGTACACAAACTGAAATTTGAAATAAGAATAAGTAAGAAAAATTTTACGATCTTGATGGCTCAGTCGTGAACGACGCGACTTTGACACCAATGCTCGTAGGTTCGATTCCCATACAAGACAAACAGTTGTGTGCATGAACATGTCAGTTTGCCTTGGTCTGGATGTTTTAAGAGAGGTAGAGGCACGCATCAAAGCATCCTGTATGGGGAAGTACCTCCACCTCACAGAATACCGCAGCCAAATAACAACTCCCTAAAGGGTTGTTGTATTCCTGCGTGCGAGTGAGGTCACTAGTAAGCTCCTAAGGTTGCTGTGTAAGCACCAGAGGAGACATCGCGCGAGTGATACTTAATATATTACAAGCGTCAATAGGCTACGGTAACTACTTTACATCAGGTGGGCCGTATGCTTGTATACCTCCCGACGTTGTATAAAAAAATAGACTATTAATCCACACAAATGTGAACCCGCTACGGTTGGCTTTCATTTATCATTATTATTTAACCGCGTCGTCCAATTTTTTAATACAATTTTCCAGGATGGTTTAAATTACAGAGATAGCGATATAAATTCAGGTCTACTAGGTTAGCACCTCGCTAGCCAAGTAGACCTGAATTTGGCTGTCATATAGCTCACTTTTCACTATCACTCAATTTTCATGTGGTGGTCCACCTAATAAAACTCGTCTGCAGCAGTCATTCCTGCCAACGATCGCTTGAAACTTCAGATATCAGTCGAGCAATATCATTTGTATGTACAAAACTACGAATATATTGTTTAGAAAAACTGAAGTCAGGTCCGGAATAGCTGAACCACTGAAAAGCAGAAACTTTGCGGTTACACAATAGCGGAAGTTCTCGGTCTAAATTAGATCTCTTCATTCTATGTAAACGTAGTTGTTAAGTGAGCCGATTTATCAAATACTTAATGAAAGCATAAGTCAAGAAGAAAGTTAAACTTCATTTAGATTTAGCGAGTAGCTTTTGATAGGGGCTTATAATTAAAAGTATTATACTGGTCCCAACGCTATGAAACTTATGGAAGCGAGAGCTAGTTATCGTAAAGAGGGAACGAAAGAGGGTAAGAAAACGTGGTCGAATTGTGAGCATCGCGGAAAATTTGCAGAGTAACACTTATTACTCGTAACTTCGCAATGATGATGTTAGAAAGACAATGTCAGTGTTAAAACAAGAACAGGCATACTCCGTTAGTTCGGACACGAGAAAGAATACAGGAACAACGAAATACGAAACAGATGTACAACGCGAAAGTAGAAGGCTCTAGGAGGCGAGGAAGGCCGTATCACAGAATCGAGTAAGGTCTGTAAGGCCTGTAAAGCCGAGTCATGTGGCGCTCGATTCTTTCGCCTATTCCGCAAGGTATTTGGCGTGAAGTTAAGACAGATAGATACTTTCATTTACGGGTCCGTTTTATGTTATTAATATCAAATAAATTGTAAGTATACCAATGTGAAAATTACAGCTAATTTGAACTAGTAACGGATATGTAGATCTTTACAATCGAAACCAAGGTATTGAGCAGTCAGAACCTGTTATATACGTTTTCCCATACATTTCGCGGTCGTATACGACCACCCGGGTTTCGAAGGGTTAATTAATAAAAAAGGTTTTTGCGAAAGAGAGGATAATCTCATCGAAACAGCATTAACTGGGGAAGAATATCCATCTCATAGAAGACTATGCAAACAAAAAGTTTCTAGGGGGTTGCTGTGTATCTGCAAGTAATTGACTAAGATAACTAATAAGCTCCTGATAAGCAACTGCATTAGTAAGGGTTGGCAACGCACGGGAGATATACGAGTGTATAGTAGGCATCGTCACTGTTTCTGGCGAAGTAACTGGCACACGAAGTAACAGTAAAGCGTTATGTCTTCTTTTGCATTTTTGTTGTTCATATCTTCGTTATTATATTAAAAAAAAATAGTGACTCTTATTTTAAAACAGTTACTCGAAAATAGTCATTCGCAGTAAATTTTACTCCATTGCTATTTCAACCAGATTACTCTTTTAAGCGTTATCCCATTTCCTAAACCATTAAGATTGGCAGGCTCTGCTATCTAAGCGTAAGGATTTAGCGAAGATACTAATTTTTACACGGAGCGACTGCCGCCAAACCTCCACAACCCCGAGGGAAAACCAAGCATTTCTTAGGTAAGGTCACACTTATCTTTCCAAATATAATTTCTCGGACATGCGGTTTTCCTCACGATGTTTACCTTTATCGCCGAACAAGTGATAATTAGAAAAATGTACATAAGTCCGAAAATACAAATTTAACTACTATTACATTTATTTGTAAAACATAAGGAGACAGGCAAGAAGGTGCTTACTGGTAATCTCACTTATGCAAGAATTCTACGACACTCCAAGGAGTTGTTAATTAACTTCGGTGCTCTGCCAGGTGCAGGTTTTCACGTACTCAACCTTTATTTCGCCAGTGCCCCATTTAATAATTAGCAAAATGCACCTTGCGATTCAAAAGATTCACCTCCACCTGGGGAATTTTTAGAATCAATCTAAAGATTATACTGAGCTGACATTCCAAAAGAAATAATATAGCGCTATGTAACAATAACAACAAATATTTATCATATTACTTTAAACGAGTAATTCTTGCTATATGCATTTATATATATTATATATATATATATAATATATAAATATATATATAATATATAAATATATTTCTCATAGACGCTTGTGTATCTCATAGGGTTCTAACGATTTAGATGAAATTCTGTATTAAGAGTAAGGTTTTGCTTTTTATGTTTATCTATATAGGTGACATTCCTGGAAAACCGCGATTTTGCTCAGTAAAAAAATGAAAAAATACATGTTAATGAAGCGAGTGAGATATGTAAGGATCGAGTCACGTGGCGCTCTCTGCCTACCCTGCAATGGATTTGGCGTGAAGTGATAGATAGAAAAAAATACATTGATATTTAATTTTAAAAAACATATTATATGAATACGAAATTAACGCTATTTCTACTAAACAAAAACTTAAAATTTCAATTTAACAATTAAAACTAGACAGACCATCGGTACTGAATAAAAATACTTATTTAACCAACCTTTTAATGAACTCAAGACTATAGACCTTAATGCTTGATATAAATGTCATCTTGATGTCTTTAACAGCTTTGGAGAAAAATGGTAGGATACAGGTGATGGAGAGTTTAAATGAGTATTCCTTATAAACGGCTCATAAAGAGGCCCCAGTATTGCATCTTTTTTTATTCTTTTTTTCATATTTGGAATAAAAACCAATTCGCGCATGAATAGTTCTCTACTAGTGTGTAAAAAGACGTCGAAAAAATATGTTTTTATTATGGGGACAACATTTTATATTAAACTTTTTTTATTTTTATTACTTGTTATTAAAGTGTCAATAGTAATACAGGCTCTGTACTGTTAAAATTTGGAGATATTACCTATTACGATTCAAAAGATATAGTCGTGAACTCTGTGATGCGATGGACGAGCAGACAGCGGAGCCTTAGTAGTAGAGTTTCATTGGTATCCTGCGAGTAAGTGATAATATAAATATGCTCTTAAGGAGTTACTTAGCCGCGGAGGTGGTGGTGGATACATTGACCACTTTACGTAGTGTAGGCGGTATGCTTGTATTACTCCAGAGATTGTATAAAAATGTAAACGTTTTTGCTGCCCTATACCCAATTGTATATAACGAAATAATTTCTAATTTAGGCGTTATATGGCAGCATAAAAGAATTCACATACATGAAATCAGGAAACATTACACTCCATAGGGAACTCGAGTAAAAACTGATACGAATTACTGAATTCTTATTAAAGATAAACGCAAAATCAAATATAATAAGAAATCTATTCAGCGGCACTTAATAGGTGGAGGGGCATTTAATATACTTTTAAGAAATACTCATGACTGTAAAAATATTAAACCGTTAATTTATATCGTGTATTTTTAACGTAGAGTGCGTGCCCAAAAAATAACAACAACGCAATATAACAACACATTTATTAAGTATATAATTTGCCTATAAGATTATCAGAATGTTGTGCTGAAAAGAAATTAGATTATCGTCAATAATCTAAATATACATAACAATAAGAATATACACAAAACAACTTACCGATAACCGAAGCGTAGAACCCAAGCCGCGAACTTCGCAAAATGCTTATCACGCAGATAATTCAAATCCTTGCTATTATTTCCACATACGCATCAACCGTGACATAGCGTTATTAGATACACAGTGAGTAAAATAAATAACATGAACATTTTGAGTTCGGTACAACACTATTCGAGTCGTGCGATGTAAGGGTGATTTTCCGATGAGGGCGCGTCACGCGAGCGTTCGGCCTGAGTTAGGACACTACACTGGCAGGGATGCTGGTTCGTTGCTACGATACGCGCCCGTCGCCACCCCCGGTAGATCGGCCTCCGCCCTAGACGAGTTGTGCGCGCAACCTAGTTTACGTATAGGCCCTACGCTACTGTCTGCGTAATAGCTCTTCGGCAATTTCCTGATAAAATGCCGTTGATATGCTATTTGTGTGGCATTTTATTTTTGATTGGTCTATTTGATTGGGTATACAGATGTAGAAACATACTAGGTGATCTTGTTTAGAATAAATTTAGGTGCTCCCTTTTTATTTAAGGGATCGTTTTAGCTTACTTTCCAGTAATTTAAAAAATATGTAACCAAACATTTTATAAGTGTAGGCGGTTCATCATTATATTTATACTCAAAATTATCTTGGCCTGCATGTGGCACCCTGCCAACTAAGTAACGTGGCTCTGACAAAAGGATGTTAGAGGTTTAGTCAGCAATTTTGTATCAAGTAGCAAAATAAGTGTAGTACCTCCAACTTACAGAAGAGCGTAGCTAAGTAAAAGCATCCTGAAGGCTTGTTGTATTTCTAAGGGTTAGGCTAATACTAAGCTCCTGATAAGTTGTTGCTGTAACAGTCTTTCACTCGAGATATGTCTGCTGCGTTGTAATGTGCAGGTTACAGCAATTGATTTAAATCCGATGGGCAGTACTTTTGTTTTCCAACCGCCTGATGTGAGACAGTCAAAAACAGTTAATTGCAAGTAACTTAATCATACACATATGGAATAGTCTCCATATTCATTTTATTCTACTTAATGTACATCAATTTAAGCAATGAATTGAATTTAATTCATTTGCATTTTTATTAAGAAAACGCATAGTACATTTCCTTTACTTAATCGATTTGCAAATTTCCCTTTCCGTCTCTTTCTTATCCTTAATGCGTAAACATCGTATCGGATCTAAGAGCCGTTGATAAAAATTTCCATCGATCTTGTGTCGTCTCACTGACCGCCACCCTCTATAGCTCTCAAGGGAAACGCACCGCAATGCGATTGGTTTGCGATAAGTATTAGATATTCACTCTATCAGATATTTTTGAGAGTTATAACGGATTTAATATAAGAAACCGTGGTGAAGTTAACTTACACCTAAGTTTTAATAACCTAAAATGTTTAATACGCAATTGAACCCCTGTAGGCTTGTAGACTTTTATTTATCTCCGTTTTATTAATACGTAGTAATATTTTTAAAGTTCTTCTTATGTGCGAAAAGCAAAGGCTATGCAGCCATAGTCTTAATTTAGTTTTTTCTGTTTCTCATTTAAATTAGGCTGACACATCTTCTTTAGTGTTATTTTTCCTATACCTAATACATGCAAGCCCGTAGCCACTTAGAATTAGTCTTCAGTTTAGAACCATTTGAATATCTTCTTAATTCTAGATGTTCTAGCTTTAGGAACTCTACTGAAAAAAATACTCGGATTCCCAGACCTAATAATGAAGTTTTGTATACTACTCATAAAAAAAATATGAATTTTACAAGGTCATCTTCACGTATATACTTCTTCCTAAAAAGTACGTTTATGCACTATTAATGTTGAGTTACTAATGTATAAATAAATTCACTAGCACGTATATTACAACATTCTATCAAAATGATCATTTATCAAAAGCGCTGGAGGTCTCAATACTTTGTTTTTGACGTGATAACTTCTTATAAATCGATGAACGCCGGCAGCACGCACGAAAAAGTGTCACGTTCCGCCTGTGCAAGCGAGAGCGCGGAACAAGCGATAGAGAGGCACGATCGGCCTAAGCGTTCGGCTTGTGACGCATCTATATCTCTCTTCCACTCCATCGGCCGATGCGTCCGGGTAGAAGAGAGACAGCGGCAGCACACAACATACACGTAAACTGTTTTGTCAACTGTTGAATGTTTTCTTATGAAGTTATCACGTAAAATTATCGTCCGTAAACCGACTTTACAGAGAACCAATTTTTTCTTTTGTTACAGTGCTATCGCCGATGCAGTCTTTATTTTTATAATAAGTTACGTTACATTATATTACAGGTATATATTGAAGAGTTCTCATAAGGTGCTAAAGAAACTTAAGTTATATTTTCAGAATTATATAACAAAAATCCGTCGTAGCATATTTTAACGTGCCAAAATGTATATTACATACTACATGCAACACATTGAGTGTAGGTTTATTAGAAACATGTTTTGTATGCAATCTATATACAACTTCACGCCAAATCTCTTGCGGGGTAGGCAGAGATTACCGAGCGCCACATGACTTGATCCTTACGCTCGCCGATTCCTAAGGCTCCTGACATCGCCTTTTGATAAAACACGATCAATTTGGTCATGGTACGAGTAAGTAAGTCTTGGCCTTCCTCGGCTCCTACATTCTTCTACTTTTACGTTGTATATCTGATTCGTAATTCATTCTTCCTGGAATCTTTCTACATGTCCGAATTAACGGAGATTTATACAACTTTCCTGTTAAACAAATATACAGCCTGCGTGATGGTAAGCAGTTACCTATGAATATTTGCTACAGCGGGTGATCAGTTGTCGAATCGGTGAAACCTTAATTTTTAGGGTTCCGTAACTTAAAGGAAAACCGGAACCCTTATAGGATCACTTTGTTGTCCGCCTGTTTGTCTCTGTCAATATTCTCAGGAACAGATAGAGCTATCAAGCTGAAATTAATATCAAATACTCAGGTCTACGAACAGTGAAAAAATCAAACTTCTAAGTCAACGCAATCAAAAGATATGGCTGCTTATGCCTCGTTTATGCGCATGTTTTGACACTCGCAAGGGAATTAAAACCTATAGGGTACCTACTTCCCGTTGACCTACAATCATGAAATTTAGTAAGAAGCAATGTCATGTAGCACAAGTGAAGTAAAAATCCGAAAAACGTAAATTGGTAGTTCCATCACAAAAAGTCCAGTTTTAAAACTGCGCATTGATATGTGCTCATATACTAGCTTCTGCGAGTTGCTTCGCCTACATGTGGACCTCTTATCTCAATAATAAGTAGACTATACCCTTGTTCTAGTCCCGGACTACCTTTATTCTAAATTTCATTACGGTACATACATACAGTAGTTTAATTGCTGCTTCATATCAGGCGGTCGTATTCTCGTCAGGTCGACCTACCTTACTTATTCTTATGCCAAAGTATTGGGCCAATGCCAAACATGTATACCTTATTCTAGTTCCGGCTCCACACATAGTAAAAGTTTCGTTACAGTTCATTTCTTGTGTTCATGTCATTTCAGATGTATTTTTACAAATATCTACCCAAGAGTCTCTGTAAAGTTTATTTGTCAATTGTTTTGTTTTTAAGCAAAAAATAATAAAAAGAAAACACAATGCACGTGTAGTTTACCAGATTTTCACTACACGGTGACAATATATCAACCAATGTGCATCCCACGGCTATTACATTTATCGCTTTTCGGTGCCGCATCGGGTTTCGCTGCTCTAATGCGATTGCGAATCGGTGATCACGTTGTAAGCCTAGCTTACCGATTAATTACACTATTATCCCTAAAATTATGATGTTATACGTAATTTCAACGGGGCTCCTGACCACAGAATATAATGACATTATGTCAGTTTGACATTTCATTATACGATTGGGATTAATCGAGTGAAAGAACTGTTCAAGACGGTTTCAGTTCCTATTTGTGTTTTTTAAGTTATCTCAAAATTAAATGAGTAAATTGAGTAAATAAACCTAATAAGATATGTAGAATAAACGGAAAAGTGCATTCATGGGACTCCACACATGTTCACTCCTTGCCATACGAGTAAAATAATTTTCAAAGTATATATTTCAAAATATATTTCACCCTGTGGCATTTTCTAAAGTTTCGAATATGATAAAAACTAAAGACATCCGTTTCGGGCACTTTCATTTAAAAAAAAATTGATTTATATATTTCATTAGTTACTTAAAAAATATTGCAAGGATAATTATACAATCTTGTATATTGTAGTTTACATTTTATACTTTAGCAACCAAAACCAACATGGCAGTACTGAGTCTGTGTCACTATCAATTAATGTTTTACTGTATGACACTACATTCATTAACGAATGAACGTAATGGCAAATAGCAACCTAAAGAGTAGTTCATTGAATGATTCCTAACACTATTTTTCTCAGAACGCCATATTTGTTTACATCTGCTCTAGTGTTATAATAGTATCGATAGTATACAACGGTATATGCAAACTTAGTTCTAAACTTATTTTCTCTCACTTTTAAATACAGTGGTTTTACGAAGTCTGTCTATGACGGTAATTCAAAAGTAAAATAATAAATGACAGGTATAATATAGCTTTAGTCTGTATTACTGACAGCCCGTGTTGTGAGAAGGTTCCTTACTATCAAAGAACTAAACTACCGATTTTCAGTACTCTACCTAGCTTGATCCATCGCTCCTCTACTGGCTAATGCCCACTTTTTTTTATTAATTCTATTAAAAAATGAATCCACTGATAGATTCTCGAATAGAGTTAGGGAAAATTCTGCATAGTCATGAAGCTTGTAAAGAAATTTCACTGAAACTAAAAATGGCATAGAGAGCTCAGGAGAATAATTGTTAGAATGAAATTTGGGATCACGAGTGTCACTGAGGAAGGAAAATTTATAATTCCATTGTACTGGTGGTGCTATTCCTACGGGACTTGGCGGAGTAAAAGTGAAAGAAGTCCACATTTTGAGATTTTTAACATGTACTAACTTCCAGCTCCGGTACTTGACAGGAAATCAAGAACAGGTACTAAGCTCTTGTCTAGTCACTGTTCTAGATGCAGACTGTTTATCAAATGGTCTCAAAGAACGAGTGCTTGAATCTAAAGAGACGAGGCAAAATCTACAGTCTGAAAACGTCAAGGATTGTTTTTTTATATTTTTTATATATAAGCTCAGCATAGTGGCTCCGCTTTGCCTGATGGGAAGCGAAAGAGGAGCCCAAATCGCAACTGACAACTGTAACTGATAAAATACTACACAGTGTTCTGTCCGTTTATGATACCGCTGGCCCGCAAGATGCTTTATAAAATTTTGGGTCTCTTGATTCACCAACTGGGACATAGTTTTGCAACTGTTATATCGTAAATATTAATATTTAGGAAATGTATTGAGCTGTATGAATACGTGGAATACCCAACAGTATGACGTTTAGAGTTTCCCATGTTCACTAAATTAATTAAATTAAACCCGGTGACTATATTCAGTCATTTTAAAGAAAGACTGTAAAAGCCTTTGGATCTCAAGCTTATTCTTTCTAGTATTATTTTGTTTCCTAATCTATTAGGATTGGCGGGGCCCTATCTGAGTAGAAGTATTTGGTGAAGATACTGACCTTGACATGGAGAGACTGCCATCAGACCTCTACAATCCTGAGGGAAAATCTGAGTTTTCATAGGTCAAGTTACGTATTTGAAATATAATTTCTTGGATATGCGGGTTTCCTCAAGATATATTCCTTCACCATCAAGCAAGTGATAATTTGAAATATGTAAATGAATCCGAAAACGCAAATTTAGTAGCATATGCCCACGCCTGGTTTAACCACGGACCGTTGGTTATTAGATTATTTCTTTATTCACTCGGCTACCACTGCTCCTGGCAGGTCATAGTTTGATGATGTTAGAAAGATAGACCGGAACATACTGCAGGAGCAAGCAAGGTGCAGCATTTATACTTTGCTGTACGTTTCAATTGCTGAAATGAGGGCTCTTAAAGTGTCCTTATACGATCCTACATTATTCCAAAACATATTAATATTAAACAATGATTATGCAAGTAACTAAGAGATGACTGAATGAATGAAATGTCAGCATACAATCGAGGGCGGTTTAATTATCGCTTAACTTCACTACCGTGCAGGATCGTGTATGACAAGCCTAATTTGACTGTGCTTTGTTGGTCACATTGTTTAAGTTCACACGTGAATTCGATCAATAGCGTTAATTACCAATACGTCAATACTTTATTTCATTTATAAATGTATTATTCAATTCGAAATGATATGTAAATAATAATAATAATATTCGATTCTGTAAACATCAAACAAATAAAGTGAATTGTACTCGTATTTGTTTGATGTTTACAGAATCGAATATTAGGTATTTGGTTTTTTTTTAATAAAAAGAGGTAGCAAAGTTTGTGTAAGCAATAGATGGGAAAACATATATTTTTTTCCTGGTATGGTAATAAATAAATGAAGAAGTTCACCAACTGCGCGTAGGTTGGTTGGTAAACTCATGATGGCGAACATTCTCGTCTTAAAAAATATGGGGAAAAATTCTGTCGAGTAATGCCATAAATAATTATAAAATCGTAGGTATATGTACTAACGAATGTTTAGACGAGTACTGTATTCGAGTGGTTAGTAACGCTACTTTGACACCAATGGTTGTGGGTTTGATTTCCAAATACGATAATCATTTGTGTGCATAGACATGTCTGTTTGCTTAGTCTAGGTATTTTTAAGAGACGTAGGGCGCAGCGCAGTCTGTCTGGGATAGTTCCTCCACCTCACAGAAAACCGCAGGCAAATAACAATTCTCTAGAGGGTTGTTGTGTTCCTGCGTGTGAGTGAGGTTTCCATTAAGCTCCTAAGGAGTTGCTGTTTTAGCGGAGGTGGCATCGCGCGAATGATATTATTTTAATATATTACATACTTTTATATGCTATGGTAAGACAGCTTTACATCGCGGGTATGCTCGTATGCATATACGTTGTATAGAAATAAACGTGAAATGAAGATGTCCTCAATGGTATTAGTGACATTGTACTACCAAACATAATATGATACTTGCCATATCTATATATTATATGCAAATAAGTTTGCGGTGTATCGATGAATGCAATTTGCCTTGGACCATGACTTGTGGGAATGTAAAAGACGTATTGTCAGTGATCTATTCAGTATGTAACTGAATCGATCACTGACGTATTCAGAAATGGTGATAAATAATGGAGATATAATGACGGTAATGATATAGCAGTTTGCGATGTTATGGATACAGTGTAGGTATTCGCTTTACCCCTACGGTATCAGCAGAGAGAACTGAACGAAACATGACTCGATGCTTAGACAGCCCGTCAGTTCTTTTTCCTAGTGTTACTCCTTTTCCCAATCCAACAGGATTAGCGGGGACCGTTACCTAAATCCAAGGATATGGCGAAGATACTATTTTTGACATGGAATGACTGCTATCAGACCTCGACGATCCAGAGGGATAACTAGAAATTTCTTGTATTAGGTTAAATCTTTTAAATGTTAAATCTTTTGAAATATAATTTCTTGGATGTGTGGGTTATCCGTCACTGTCAAGCAAGCGATAATTACTAATATATAAATAAATCCGAAAACACGAACTTAATGATACATTCCCACGTTTGGAACCGAACCAGAGACCACTGGTTATTAGGCTGGTTCTCTATCCACTGGGCTACCACCGCTCTTATACCTTTTGTTATCAAGTTATAATTAATATAGACCTAATGAAGCCCGAGAAGCATACATCAACCAAAATTCTTCCCTCTGCGGTACTAATACAGGTATCTTTTCCGTCAGAGGGCTTTAGAGCATATTCCGCTACGTTGTTCTATTGCGCATTAACGGAGACCAAAGTTTTCAAGTTGCGCGCGGGCCATTCAGCTTAACAATCGTCATTTGAAAAATATAACAATCGGCACCGACAACTTAACGCATTTTCCATCTTCCTTCGGTAACATTGCTTAACTCGTATAATCGATTAGACTCACACACCATCGATCGCCCCGAGCAAAACCTACCATATCCACTTATCTTATTATGTGGGTTCATATTTCAATCCACTTCACATCCACTCCATCCTTACCACCCCACCACGCATTATTGGGATACTGTATTTGGATTTGGTATGATATTTGGTATTTGTATGATATGTTGCCACGCTTTCAACTTCAATCTATTGGGTTTAGAGTATATTTCGCCGTACTTTCCATTACAAATATTAGGATAGGACACTCATCTACTAAATCACGACTAAATCATAATCTGAGGTTAACATACAAACACGGAGGAGGCCGAAAGGGTAAAATCACATAAATTTACCATTGTGTATGTGTACAGTTAAGTGTACGTCAAACTTTACACTTTGACAGTTGTAACGTTCTTAAATCGTGCGTAAAAAGGGTTACAATAGCACTTTGAGTATGAAGCGTGGTCTACTTTTAGCTGTACATAGGATGAATACCGGCTAATGACAATGGATAATAAAGTTTATTACAGTCCCGGGGTGAAATAAAACTATATCCACAAACAACTAATATAAGTACGGAACTTAATTAACTAAAGCTAAGTTAGTAAGTTACTATAGTATAAAGGATAGCAATGATAGCTCATTGGCATAGCATCATCATAAAGAACCAGACTATTGACCAATTGGTCCTCTGTTCGAATCCCGGCGTGGGCATGTACCTCTAAATTCACGTTTTCGGATTTATGTTCGGATATATTTGTAATTATCACGTGTTCGGTGAAGAAAAACATCGTGAAGAAACCTGCACGTCCAAGAAATTATATTCCGAAAGACGTGAGACCTAACCTAAGAAAGAGCTGGTTTTCTTTCTGGGTTGTAGAGATATGACGCTAAATTCTTACGCCTAGGTAGCGGACTTCGCCAATTTTAATGGATTAGGAAACGAGATAACTTTAGGAAGAAGACTTTAGTAATAAAGGAAAGTAATGAAATTGACTTTCTAGGCATTGCTAAATACTATTGTCATGTTGGTAAGAAACAGCAAGTCGTATGAGGATGGTTATCTATAAAAATCGGCCAATGGGAGTCAGGCTCGCAAACGAATAGTTCCGTACCACCGTTTAAAAGAAACACCCAAATAAAAGCAAGTTTTTGTATTGGGACTCGTATTATTTTCAACTTTTTTATTTTTATTATAACGGTCATAATTTACTCTACTTATTCAAAAGATATAGCCCTGAGACAGATAAATGAACAGACATATGCCCAGACCGTCGAGACTTTACAATAGGGTTCCGTTGATACATTTTGTGAACGGAACTCTAAAAATTAGCCAGAACTGACTACTCAACATGCCCTCCGAAGCAACACATGGTAAACAGACTTACTCATAGACAAGCATTGACTGACTTAACCTGGTTATTCCAATTTCAGTTTCCAACATTGATGAGAGATAACAATGCAATGTTGCGGTAATTAGATCCATCTTACACAAGGGTTAGTTGACGTGACAAATTTGATCAGTCTATCACACACATAGCCTTCCTTCGCTGTATTTTTTCTTTCCTTGCACTCCAAGCATTCGTATGGTACGGTAACTACTGTATCGGCTGGGTTAGCTGGGCCGTTTAACTCCTTATTTAAAAAAAAAACATAAATCAGTTCACTCCATTCAGCTCCTTTATACAACTTCAAAAAGAAATAAAAATATATACATCTATATTTTCATGGGTAGGCAAGGAGATCTTAGCGCCAGAAGATAAGGTCCTTACATACCTCGCTCATTTCTTTAACATTCATAGATATACTCATGGATGCCGATTCCTTAGACTGCTGACGTTGTCTGATGAAACTCAACCAATAATTATTTACTTAATTCCATTTACTCACCCTTTGATAACCACTCTGGTAATGAATTCCTTTAATTAAATTGGTAAATTATGCGTTAATTATGTTAAAGCATCATAAATTAATTTGCCTTCGATACAAATATTTATTGGAATTTCCTCTACAAAGTTTAACTTTATTTTGTGCCAAAACTTTCGTGTCAGTAGTTAATTAGATCTTGGATAGCAGCAATTTATCTACCAAAATAAACACAGTGGCCTACGGGCTCATCCTGACGCCAAGAAATTCAATTACTCCAGGTAACTTGGTTGCAAGTCCCAACGACAATATTGGACAGCTTACGTCGTACAACTACTCGTATAAATATAGAGATGAGACTACTACGTAACTCTGGGACGTAATACCGAGGACTAAGTGATATTTCCACACGTGGGGTTTTGTATTGAATATCTGTCTGACAAACTATTTATTGTAGTGTATATATAAAACATAAAACGAATATAGTTTTTCGGAAATCATCAAAATTCTGACTAAATAAGTTTGTTAGAAATTTATTTCACAGTCCTTGTCTGTGAAAAAAAAACCTTCACTACGCACAACATTTAAGAACATCTATCTCCTATCTATCTACATATGCCTATATTTTTACGCGTAGCGCCTTGCTGTGTAGACAGAGAAAACACAATCGCTTCTTATGAATTCGTGCACGCTCGCCGGTTTCTGGAGCTCTTAACATCACCGTTTCACGTTCACGATTGCATACATCTATCTGACTCACAATAAACATTTTTATTATTTTCGAATCAAATATACTTTAAAAGAATGCTTAAGTTGCGAAGGTGGTTTAACTTCATGGCTTCTTAAAACATTTAATTTAAATTTTTTTAATTCATAAATACTTTCTGATATGGTGAACATATAAATGAATATTAATAAAGATATATTAAATATGCGTCACAATCTGAATTTAAATTTTCTAAGACTTCGCAACGGTACGAAACTCTGAATGACAAATTATATAAAAATTCTGATCGAGTATGTATACGCAGTTGTTGTATTGTACATTATGTAGTTTCTCTGTTCTCCCACGGTCAGTTTTTTAACTAGCTGTGGCGTTGGAGAAACTGTTTTAATACCAACAATACTAATAACATCGACGGGCTTACATGTTCAGTTCATACGACTCCAGTTCCCCATTATACCATAGCGATTGGAATTATAATGAACAAAACTCAGGGTCAGATTAAACGCCAACGCGATTGATCTAAGTGTTCAATGTTTTACATACGGCTAATAATCTATCATTTGTAATATCAAAACTTAGTGCTCATATTTGCGTTAATCCCGAAGAAACCATTTACTAAAAAAACTATATTAATGTAGTTTTTATAGTAAATGGTTACTCTTCAAATTAATGTATTTCGAGAAAAATCGATAAGACTTCATTTCTTTGCTTTATTCGTGAGTGATAAAAAAAATCCCTCAGGCTGAGAACGACAACTTCCTAAAACGACAACTTCCTAAAACGTCAAGTGCAAAATAGACAATTACCGAAAATGACAACTTCCTAAAACGACAAATTCCGAAAATGACAACTTCCTAAAACGACAACTTACTAAGGGTGCCAAAGACAATGACAATTTACTAAGGACTTAAAATCCTCTTGGCCACACAGTAGAGCGTAGCAGTGGGGGTGGTGGAAGGCAAATTTATACGTATTAGTCTGTAACTTCACGCCAAATCCCTTACGGGGTAGGCAGAGAGAACCGAGCGCCACGCGACTCGATCCGTACAAACCTCACTCGCTTAAATTGGCGGAATTGGCGCTGCGTGGTGGCCCCCACCGCCGCATGCACCTATTTTCGCACCGACGGGGGCGGGTCGGTGCGCGTCGCCTCCGGGGAACGCCCTAACCCGCACGTCGGTGGGTTTTCGGGCCAGAATTGCAATCTAATCGATTGGCAGGGATCGCGAACGTGCACGCTTCTGGCACATGACCCCCAAATTTACGTATTAGGTCGTATGCATATGGTAATAAGTGTTTTTTGTTAAAAATATATGCTTTACTCTGTTACTGAACGTCTTTTTATTAAGTAAACAACTTAATGATTAATACAACTTCATAACTAAAACGTGGCTTAATACAAAGTATCCACTTAACTTAACAACTAATAGAATTTAATAACTAATATAACTTCATAATTAAAACTTGGCTTATGGATAGTGACGTCGTCGGGATCGTTGTTTAATTTTTGTTGTTGTTTTTAACTTTAAATATATAATTTTCTTCAAAAATGTTATTGCTGTTAAAAGTGTTGTTTTCAAGTTGCTGCAATAAAATTTTGTATTTTATATCAAAAACGATGTCACTTTTTTTTCTGTTCTTTTTAAACTTATTAAAATAGCTCCTTTTAATTTTTAAGTCAAAATGTTTAGCTTCTTTGTTCAATTTATTGAAAATGAAAAAAATGTTTGGCTTATGAGGAACTTTAGCATTTAGGCGTCTATGCCAACCCTCAACCGGATTATTGGTTCTGTGTTTGGAATACGCAACACTTAGAAATTTCTAATTTTTTTCTAACCATTGTCCTTCAAAGTAACGTATAAATTTTTTTAATTTCAAGTCGTTGTTAGGCATCATATTTTTTAACTGTAACCAGGCATTGCTTATATAGGTAGAGGGTAGTAAGGCTATTATAGCACTTAATCTTGATAGATTTCTGTCTTCTTTTGTAGTTTGTAATTTTAAGGCCTTCGATTGCTTGAAGACTGCCTTATTGAAGTGCTGATAACAACCTATTAAATTTACTGGGAAACACACGAAGGACAGCATTTATTTGCGCTTGTTCATAGTCGCATTTATATTGTGTAATGTTAATACCCAATATTTCTTTTATTAAGTTAAAAAACTTAAGGTATGTTCTATCTATCTATCTTGTATAGTGTACTTTTAACATTTTGAAATGTTGGTATATCAGGTATGATATTTTTATGTTTCTTAATTATTTTTTCAACATTGTCTTCAAAAATTTGCTGAATGGGATCAAAATTTTCGCAAACTTCTTTTTTACAACTATTTATCAATTGTGAAACAATATTATTGGAAACATCAGGTAAGCACACATGAACACCATCTCGTAAAATCTTAGCTCTCATACTATCTAAAGTTATAGTTGCACTACACAAATTTCTGTTAGTACATCTCCATAACGTTGTGTTATTATTATTCAATTTCATGAAATTGTATTTATACCCATTACTTAATAGACAGTCTTTTCCTTTTTGTGATTTTATAAATTGCATCTTTATTTCATGAAAAAACAATACTTTGAATTTTAGGATTGTCAAACTGACAAATACTATTTTTATGTCTAAAAAGAAAACTTTTTATAAATACTTTTTAATTATGCCAGTGGTAAGAAGTGGCCAAGTGCCAGTCCGACTCAACCATGAAGGTTTTCAACCATGAAGGATTCCGTAGTAACAAGTTAATAATTGACTCCAATGTTTGTGTTGCAAATTTGAATTAGTGTTTTTATTTGTGTGAATAACAAAGTTGTCGTTTTAGGAAGTTGTCATTTTCGGAATTTGTCGTTTTAGGAAGTTGTCGTTTTAGGAAGTTGTCATTTTAGGAATTTATCGTTTTAGGAAGTTGTCGTTTTAGGAAGTTGTCGTTCTCAGCCTGAGGGAATGATGTTGCATAAAACGACATTTCAATGCTGTTTACGACATTGTGACAGAAGACACGAAGATTTATTGTTTGAATCAGAGAAAAAACTGAAGATTTTTGTATGGGTATTCCAAAACGAGAATAAACCAGCAATACTAGGGCAGGTGTTTTTATTTATACTAATAATGCTATTTGTACATGTAATTTGCATTACAATACGTTGGGTTGTAAGGGACTCACTCTCACCTTTCGAGATAAAGGTACGAGCGGCACTATGCTAATTAACTAACGAGGCTCTGACGTAAGAGAGGTGAAGTACCTCTACCTTACAGAACACCGTAGGCAAATAACAAATTCACAAAGAATTGTTGTGTTCTTGTGAATAAGTGTGGTTACCAGTTAGCTCATGAGGAGAAGTACCATTGCGATAGCAACGCAACAACTCCTCAAGGATACTTCTTGTATCGCAAGCATTCATAGGCTATTGTAAATATATCAGAATCCTCATCATTTCAGCACCTATTAGTCCACTGCTGGACATAGTCCTCCCCTCTAGAGAGCCACTCACCCCGATCCTGAGCCATGTGCATATCCTTCGATTCCTTTTGAGGTCGTGGATCCGTCTAGCCGGGGTTATTTCACACTACAGGCACCGATATGGGGATGCCATTAGAGAACTTTTTTCACCATTCGAGAACACATCAACTCATTGTCTTATTCATTTGCCTATTACCTTACAAAAAAAAAATAGAACTGTAATGCCTGGCACAGGCTATAATACCTGAATGTCAGGATCAGGAGTATACCCGTGATGGAGTTTTTAAAACTTATATGTATATGCATACAAGCTACGTCAGGTTCTTTGCGGAATAGGCAAAGAGAACATGCAGGTATATCTGTTTCGACATTATTTCATCGTGTATACTTTTTACATGTCTTAACCTAACCAAGGAGCGTGCCTTTTCTTATCTTAACAACGACACTCTTTTTTAGACCAATTCTATTTCTTACATTATCAAGGTCAGCAGGCGTTTACCACAATGCTCGTATCTCGACCACTTTTATTCTACTTTTTATGCTCTCTCTGCCACACCCAGCTTTTACTTCCATAAATTAGCGTTGGATTTAGCTCCACGTTGTATAGCAAGCTGTGCCTTGTGGTTTAGGTTTCAGCTACCTAGAATTTCGCGCAACGCACTATTCACGCTGTTTCCTGCACTCACTAGTCTCTCCACTTCAGCAAAGTACCTTCTCTATCCTTGCTAAAAGCTATTCCAAGATATATAATCTCATTCGTTTGTTTCAACACTACGTCATCCACCGTAATTCTCGTGTTCGTTCTGGTTTCCTCTCTATCAAATACCATTATCAAACTCACGGTGTAGTATCAAAGACCGCTCCGTAGAACCACAGCCTATGGCGAACAGTTCATTTCCAACATAAAACATAGCCTAGAAATAAAGATTTAACTTTATTATAATTGATATAACGCAGATTGATATGCAGATATGCATACGGTCCACCTGAACTAAAGCACTTACCGAAGCCTATGATAACTTGCGATAGAAGGAGTATCGCTTGCGCTTTGCTACACCCACAGCGGTTTACTGGTAATCCCACTCACTCGTAGCAACACAAACCTCCCGGGAGCTGGTAATTCGCTGTGGTTTCTGTAAGGTAGATGCCAAAAAGTAGTAAATATTTTTGTGTTCTATCTCTCGTTTGTTATAGCTTCGTTCACAATTTGACAGGTTGCACCACATGCAAATTAGCTTTGGCTCTAAAGAGAATAACGAGCGAGTTGCAATCAAAATCAGTTTCAGGATGTTATATTGAAACAGATAGATATGCAAGTCAAACACTATTTTGACCTTGAATAAAAAATTCATTCACTTTAGTAGTTGGTGGCCGCTACCCGAAACCTCGATGATCAATCAAAACCTCATTGGAACGTCGCCTCACCCGATCGGTGTTATCCATCTTGTCTATTTTTAGCACAAGCCAGTAAGGTCTCTATCAACTGGAAGAGCGGGGAGATAAGCGACTACGTTTAGTGCGATTTCTTAACTAATTTTTTGCCAGTACCTATCTATATGGATACTTATTTACTTAAATTTCATAGCGATTTTATGCACGTTTCCTGGTTCCTGTGGCTTCTGGATAGACGGAGTCCCGAGTTGTGGAAAAGCAACGTAGGTGGTAAGAAACTTCAACATTGAAACAGACATAATCACCGCCGCCACCAACGTTGCAGCAA
This sequence comes from Pyralis farinalis, assembly GCA_947507595.1. Classification (NCBI taxonomy): domain Eukaryota; kingdom Metazoa; phylum Arthropoda; class Insecta; order Lepidoptera; family Pyralidae; genus Pyralis; species Pyralis farinalis. Next base: position 26,789,046 of record OX382273.1, on the reverse strand, counting down.
ATGTACTCAGGACAAAACTGGAACCCAAAGTCAGGCCCCACGTACGGTATAGAGTGCGCCCTATGCAAGTCATTGCAAGTCAACGGCATAAGAGTGGATAAGGGTTTCAAGAGACTGATAGTCGATGAAGCCTCGCTTAACTACTTCCGAGCCGTGGTGATGACAACAAGGCTAACGGATTCCAGAGACCTTCTGCTGATAAGCGACTAGAACGAACTTCCATACATTGACTGGGATTTAATATGCGGTACATCAGACCAAATGCCATTATAACCATCGATCAACCAAGAGCTTCTCTGTAATTACAGACATCCCATGGACGTTGCATATGCACTGACCGAGATCTACAGCGGTATATATTCACCCAAAGCTACTTTATCTGGTCCACAATCAAGCTGAGAAGAAATTTCTCTCCGCGTCCGTACCATTCATGATTCACAGGCATCAAATAGTAACAGTGATTATTGTGAGATCATAGAAGAAGAAGTCAATACTGTACAGGAGTGTACGTCACACAGTCGTGGCGATTTCGCGCAATACCGGCAGCTGTATATTACACAGCATGCCGAAAACGGTTAAAAGTCTACAATCTCCGAATGGTGATTCATGATCTTGACTCAGTAATAGTAGACGCGCTGGTGAGCGCCAGTAGACGCAAGATGTTGTATTAACTGTAAAGTAAATAATCGCGACATGCTGGGAGGGAAGTTTGAGAGATGCTCACAAAACAGTCCAAAGGGGCGGCGACTGCATCAGGGTTGCCGTGTTCTCTTCAAACTGGTTAAATGTGATTTAGAGAACATTCTGCATTGGCCAGTCCCCCAATCAGCACCCGTTCGTGAATTGACGCACCCCTCAAATCCTATCTTCGTATTGTAAAATATATAAAAGAACATTGCAGGTCCTATAGTTTTAAGACAAAGCACTTGTGTAGATCAACAAAATTAACACTATTAAGAACTATAAATATAACAAAAGGCATGAATGACCAAAGCTTGAAGAGTTAAATTATTAATAAAAAACCGGCCAAGTGCGAGTCGGACTCGCACACGAAGGGTTCCGTACCATAATCTATAAAAACGGCAAATAAATCACGTTTGTTGTATGGGAGCCCCCTTAAATTTTTGATTTATTTTAATTTAATTATTTATTTTTAAAGTGGATATATAACTAAATATTCTGTGAATATTCACCAGGCTGTATCTCACGAACCGTGACAGTTAGACAATTAAAATTTTCACAGATGATGTATTTCTATTACCGCTATAACAACAAATACTAAAAAATAGAATAAAATAAATATTTAAGGGGGCTCTCATACAACAAACGTGATTTTTTTGCTCGATATTGATAACGGCAACAGGTAGACACTTGAAATATTCACAGAATATTTAGTTATATATTCACTTTAAGAATAAATAATTAAATTAAAATAAAACAAATATTTAAGGGGGGCTCCAATACAACAAACGTGTTTTTTTCCCGTTTTTATAGATAATGGTACGGAGCCCTTCGTGCGCGAGTCCGACTCGCACTTGGCCGATTTATTTTACCGTTCAAAACCAAGTTACTGAGCATTGACAAATATTGTAAGAGTTTATACATACATTAAAATATCGAGCCGTGCTAGTAACTATTAAATCACGTTTGTTGTATGGGAGCCCCCTTAAATATTTATGATATTCTATTTTTTAGTATTTGTTTTTATAGCGGTAACAGAAATACATCATCTGTAAAAATTTCAACTATCTAACTATCACGGTTCATGAGATACAGCCTGGTGACAGACGGACGGACGGACGGACAGCGGAGCCTCAGTAATAGGGTTCCGTTTTACCCTTTTGGTACGGAACCCTAAAAATGACTTTTCCACACTCTCAATGTTTTTAAAAAACCTATCTAACGACATCCCACACCATGGGGTGCACGTGATAACAAAAATTCATCCCCACTTACGTGTAGGGGAGGTACCACCAAAAAAAATTTTTTTTTCAAGTTTTTATTCTACCACTTTGTGAGCATAGTTAATACGAGTATGTATATACTACATGCCAAACTACAGCTTTCTAGTATAAAGCGTCTATGAGCTAGGCCGCGGACAGATAGACGGACATGGCGAAACTATAATGGTTCCTTATAGTTTCGTCATATCTTACTACGGAACCCTAAAATGAAAAATATATTATGCGAAATAAGTATTTGGTTGACGTGATTTTAGCAATCGTAAATATGATCAAGTATCAAATTATAACTGGGGGAGAACCTTCAGCTCTTCAGCAGGGTAAAGACGTCGAATATGTCTAAGTTAGATCAGACCGCATATTATAGTACCATAGTCAACTTTGAGTGAACGATATATAGATACCAGCTTGCATCCCGTGATAGTTGGTGAATGGTACTAAGCACATACATTTTGAGAAGTCCGGTGATGTAGTAGATAGTAGTACTACTTTAACACCATGGCTAGTGGGTTCGCACACGAGTCAAACATTTGTCTGCGTGAACAAGTTTGTTTGTCTGGGACTTGGTGTTTTTAAAAGCAGTTATCAAAGTAGCCCAACTGGGGGAGAGCCTTTCTTTTTTTATACCTCTAAGGTGACAAACAAGCATACGACCCCATGCTGTATTTCCTTGGAAAAACCTCGGCTGGGACCTCATTCCACAGCTTGAGAGTTCTCGGAAGAAAACTTTCCTGGATATATATATATATATCCAGGAAAGTTTTCTTATATATATATATATATATATATCAAATTATATCATACTGTAAAATATAGAGGTGTATTTTGGTACGTGACTATACCGTACCTTCTATCCTAAATTACATTGATAGAGTTTCCAATTTCGCCAATTTCCACACTATGCTTAGTTTATCGGGGTGTCATCGCTACCGCTTGACGTTCGCTTTGCTTACATGAGGCTTGCCTTTACAAGTCTAAAATTCCGGTTTGATGGCAATTACATTAGGGCAACTTACATCTCTATTTTTGTTTTTACTTAGAACATGCAATATGTTTTGAAACATAAACGCAGCAGATTCACATTTAGTTTCGTGTACAGATCGTTTTGATCGTTTGTAACTTTTAAATTTCAGTCATAAGTAAATCCCGATAAACATATGGAGTTTACTCCGTATGTATATGAAATTGTTTCGAGGCCTTGAGACGAACCTTTTCCGTTTTTTTTTCATATAAATGCTCAACAGAGCAAAGCGATATTTCAGTGCGAGGAATTTACCCTCACACGCTGGAACCGCAATGGTCGCGTACTGTGCGGTTCCAGGAAAGTTTTCTTCCGAAAACTCTCAAGCTGTGTAATGAGGTCCCAGCCGAGGTTTTCCAAGGAACTACAGCATGGGGTCGTATGCTTGTTTGTCGCCTTAGAGGTATAAAAAAAGAAAGGCTCTCCCCCAGTTGGGCTACTTTGATAACTGCTTTTAAAAACACCAAGTCCCAGACAAACAAACTTGTTCACGCAGACAAATGTTTGACTAGTGTGCGAACCCACTAGCCATGGTGTTAAAGTAGTACTACTATCTACTACATCACCGGACTTGTCAAAATGTATCTGCTTAATACCATTCACCAACTATCACGGGATCTAAGCTGGTATCTATATATCGTTCACCCAAAGTTGACTATGGTACTATAATATGCGGTCTGATCTAACTTGAGACATATTCGTCGTCTTTACCCTGCTGAAGAGCTGAAGTACTGCTATGCTCGCTTTACTGAGAATTCTAAGTTCATGGCGGTGGTAACAGACATGTTCCGGGAATTGAGAATCTACTGCAAATATGGTCTTCTTAACGGTGAACGTGGAACTTGAAAGCTGACTTTCGGATTCGGTGGGAGTGTACTGTCTTGCAGTGTCAGTATGTCTTCCGTATTGGCCATGTGGTCACGCAATCTGTTCCTGCCATAAGGATAAATCGTCATGGACAAATCAGGACAAAGAACACGCTTCTGCATACGTAGAAGGCCTTCAACTGTATTTCTCGCACTATGACCTGCTGGGCACTTAGGTGTAAATGGATGTCTGAAACACATTTTTCAAATTTTATTCATGGGACTGCTATTTGCAATACACTGCCTTGCACTGCACAGATCCGTTTTATTGGATTTATGTTCGGCATGATAATATAGACGTAGTATCAAATAGCATCCGAGACGCTCATGACCAGTCTCTGGCTAAAGAGGTGGATTCAAGAAGTACCGTGACAGGGCGACCTGCATGTCAATGGTCTCATAATAAAAGAAACCGAATGCCGTGCAAAGATGAAAAGTAAAAGCAGGACGCGATCAGGATTAACGCTCGGTTGACGGATGAAAATGAAATAGGCAAAGATAAAACTATCCGGTACAAATTTCTCCACCAGTTGTCCAGCGATTTTTTTTTAAATTTATTTAGCAGCTTAGACAAGCTTTAGTTACACCAATAAAAAAATTGAAAGAGTGGAAAATATGCAAATTCGTTTGTTTTCTGCATATTTTCAATAATAATAATGATCGAAATCATTATTGGGGTGAACGTCAGTCTCCATAAATGCACGTTCAACTCAACTATCGCACCCTAGATACTATACAGTTTGTTTTCTGTAGACTGAGAGACTGTAACCACTTGCTGTCTCCGGACGATCTACGCCCGGAGACCAAACACTAGTTAGTGTTTAAAACTAGTTTATGTAATTACATGACGCTAGCGCTGTCGCAACTGTTAATGAATTTTCCATTTAACGTACGTTGGTAACTAATTTGCGTACTTCATGGCAAAATATATGAACATCGGTTTTTATTTAACTTTCATGCTGTTCTTGTAGCGGCTTCTTGCACTAAAGAGAATTCCGATCTTCTAATTAGTCAAGGGTTTACATGCCATCTATGCTATCATATAACGTATATAATATAATAAGCGGTAAGGTTTTTATATTTATTTATTTGTGTGTGTATGTAGGAGATAATCTCCGAAACTACTGATCCCATTCTGAACATTCTTTAATTCTATCTCTGTTAAACCTGAGTGGTACAGGTTATTTTTAAAGTTTGATAAGACGAATTCTAAACTAAGTTCGTACGGTCTGTATAATTAACCTTTCAGTTCTCTATAACAATAGGTGTGTAATTCGACGGGTCTGGTCTATCGCCAATTTTGGTCACCGGGAGCACAATCGCGGTCTTCCATGTAAATAGGACCTGCCTAGTGGAGTAGGAAAGAACGAAAAGGAGCCTTAATACAGAACACAATTCAAGAGCACACAGCTTCAGTACCACTGGCATTGTTCCGTCTGGCCCACTCGACTTATGAATGATGTTAAGAGAGAGTAATATTCGACCGCGCAGTCTCTAGATGATGATGGATCGCGTTGATATTCGAGTGTAAACCCTTGATATTGCAAAAGTCTATATACGTTGTAGAAGCAGCGGTTACTGTGAAACAACTTTTCTTTTTTCGTTTTGCTATTACGTGATGAGGTAAAAATGAGAAGTCGTTCAAAGGACGAGTGAAAGGCTAAAACGCGGTATCTTTCACCACAGTATAGTACAGATTGTGTGGTTTGCTGGCCCAGTGGGCGAAGGGGCATCCGTTCTCCCCTGCTGCAGCAGTCGGGTCCATCCCGGTTTCCTTCTCCGACACGACCACTGCAACAGGAACTTTGCACAGGTTGGTGGTTCAGTCTCCCGGTGCGGAGATTAAGTGATCTCCGGGTTCTCGGCGGAAGAGGTCCTAGTATATACTCCACTACTACAAAAAAATCTAATTCAGTGGAATACAGCACGAGCTTTCGTTAGGTCCTATTAAAGTGTGGAACGAGGGCAAAAATTACTCCTACACGAGTCTCGTTTGTGCTAACTCTTTTGAAAATCAAAGAAGTTTTAATACAGACTAGTATACCACCATTCATTTAGTCACACACATAGTATGTACCACGCACGCTGTGGTTTCCTCGTTTGAGAAAAAGTTACAGAATTGATGAACGTACGAGGGTCATTTGAAAAGTTTTTAGACTAACATACTTAACGAAACCACACGATTTTGAGTTTATTTTTATGTTTCAACATACGCTCCTCCGAGCTCAAAACACTTTTTCCATCGACCCGGTAAGGCTTCGATACCCGTTTTAAAAAATCTTCGTTTAACTCCTCAAAATAAGCGTCCACGGCGGCTATGACCCCTTCATTTGTAAAAAAATGTTTACCACCTAAAAATTTTTTCAGCTTTGGGAACACAAAAGTCGGACTGTGCTAAATCCGGTGAATATGGGGGATGAGGTAACAATTCGAAGCCACATTGATGGATTTCTGCCATGGATTGCACAGAGATGTGAACGCGCGCATTGTCCTGATGAAGCAAGACTTTTCTTCTCAATAAACCTGGACGTTTTTCTTTGATTTCTTCTCTCAAACGACGCAACAGGTGGCAATAGTAATCGGAGTTTATTGTTTCACCCTTTTTTAAATAATCCACGAGAATTATACCCTTTGCATCCCAAAAAACGGATGCCATGACTTTGCCCGCCGATAAAACCACCTTTGCCTTCTTTGGGGTGGGCGATCCTGCTCTTTTCCATTGTTTCGACTGTTCTTTTGTCTCGAGTGTATTGTGGTGAACCCAGGTTTCATCTATGGTTATAAATCTTTCAACAAATTCTATTGGGTCAGCTTCATATAACTCTAAACAGTCGCGAGAAGTTGTGAGTCGGTTGCGTTTTTGTTCCACTGAAAGCAGTCGCGGTACCCACCGCGCAGACATCTTAGAGAATCCAAGTTCAGTAGTAATTATATGATGTGTTCGCTCAGATGAGATGCCTACAGTCTTAGCTACCTCCTCGACAGTCAATCTTCGACCAGATAAAATTAAATCACAGATTTTTTCTTTGTTTTGATCAGTGGAAGAAGTCGAAGGCCGGCCACTACGGGCTCATCTTGAATGGTCTCACGACCACGTTTAAACTTTGCTACCCAGTTTTTAATAATCGCATACGAAGGAGCGGACTCACCCAAAGTAGCAGACATGTCTTCATGTATAGCTTTTGGAGTTAAACCTTTCAAATTCAGGTATTTTATCACTGCACGATGTTCAATTTTATCCATTTTCAAAAATAACTTTGACTTGACTTACGGTATCACGTGTAAACGAACAATGAGTTACTGTGAATAAACTAAACTGTGCATACTTGTTGCTAAATAATGTAACTACAAAATGAGGGTAGTTATAAAAAAACTAATGACTTTAACCATGTTAGGCTAAGAACTTTTCAAATGACCCTCGTACCATTTGTGAGCTAAATCTGAAAACACAAAGCGGTATTGCCTCCGGCTAAAATAATAACGAAAAAGTTGAAAATACGCTACGCTGCGTCTTTGTTTTTGGAGAAACAATAAAATCTGACAGTTTTTGGGTAGCTCCTAATCAGCGCCTAATCATCTGTCCGACAACAATGTATTTTTTGCTATGTAAACATTTTTTTTAGTTGATATAATACAAAATGTGTTGATGTTGATATATTATGTAATGTCAATACAAATGTCTACACATAGAATTTGACAATGACAATTGATTAGGTGCAACTTTGATCGAAAATATCCCATTACAACAAACTCCAGTATTTCAACCAAGTATCCAGTAATTCAACCAAGGATTCCTAGTTGTAGAGTCATTAACAAAATTGATCCGGGGTTGCTTCGTAGATAGCTGTTACCCACTAGGCACGTAGTAGGAGTAGCATTTGATAGTCCAATGCTGATTCTTCCCGAGCACTCGAGCTCATTCTTCATGTTCATGACTCATTGACAAACTTTTTTTCTGACCAACTCGCTGGCGGTGTCGTTAGCTCATCATCAGCTGTCGTGGTTTCGGTCCACACACAAGGCAAATATTTGAGCGAATGAACATGTGTGTTGATATCGGTATTGTTATTTCAATGACTAACACCTACAACGCCGGACGATGTCTCATGGAGAGGCGATACATGTGTCGCAGAGATGGCCGGCAGGCGTTCATACGTTAAACGCTAACATGAAAACACTTTTTTCCAAAATCCACCAGATGAAGCGAAAAGTTACCTTCAAAAGATTTCATTCAATTCATTTCAACCGTCCTATGATGCTTATCAGCATTTTGATAGTCGTAGCTAAACTAACAGTAACACAGAACTCTCGAGTACAATAGAAAAAGCAGTGTAACATAATAGAGAAATAGACGATCTTTTATTGCCCTAAAGGACATTATCGACTTATAAAGAGCATAGATGTTACTCACATCTATGCTTATGCTCTTTATTTCGCACAATGGGATTTCGGAACAATGGGTAACACGGGATGAGTTAGGCAATATTCAATCGAGATGGACAATCGATAGTATTCATTTAAAGAAAGATAGATTTCGGCTGACGGTGAAATAAAAATGAGTTAACCAAGAATAAAAGTCTTTTTAAAAGTATCAATCAAATGCCTATTTATAAAAACAAAAATAGCAACTTTGCATATTCATCAATATAACCTCATTACAATAGAGACAACACTAAGTGTAAGTACTGGTAAAATGGTGAAAAATTCATTCTTGGACATGTACTTAAAATTTCCCCTTTCGCACTTTAAATATCATAACATAAATCCAATTTATTTTTAAATCACCTTTTTACATTACATACACTTGACCAAGCACAATCAAGCACAGTATTTACTTTAGAGTTTTATAATCAGTCCATCATCATTTCTATTCTTTACAGATTATGTACAGTATACACTGCGAAGTTGTTAAAAACTGGCTCTAGTCAGGTTTTTCTAGTCTACTCATTTTTTACGACAACGCTCTCTCATATACCGTACAATGGATTATCTTCCGCCACCCGTAATATTCAGACATGGTTTAAATTCATTTTCCTTTAAGATCCAAATTTGCCATTTTACAGGCGAAAAATTTCAAATATTAAATGCGGAAAAAACACATTTGAACAGTTTATCAATTCTCGACCTCAGGACCAACTATCATTAAAATAGCAAAAGTGAATCGCATGATGACTAATACTTTGATTAAATTAATGGATAATTTTGTATAAAAAATATTTATGTTTTTCAATATAAAATGAAGTATTTATTTTAATTAGTTCCTACCTATTTCATAGCTGTATGGCCTAATTAAAATGAAAATGTATTATTACTTCGCAATGTATAAGTCGAACATACTAAGAAACGAAATAAAATGATAATAATAAATATTGTCGGACAATTTACACAGCGCCATCTAGCCCCAAAGTAAGCGAAGTTTGGGTCATGGATACCAGATAACTGATAAACATACGTAAATGCATTTTTTTGTAATTACATACTTATGACACATAGAAAACACCCAGACCAAGACAAAAAGACATGTTCACGGATATTGAGGTTAAATATAGTGTCATAGTTTTTGGATTTTGAACCTAAACCCTCCAAAAGGTAAAATGCAATTCACTATGTGCCAATATTACAAGAAATAGTTCTGGTAACTGAATAAACTTTGGATCCTTTGGTTGATCCAAAAATTATCAAGGAAGTCTCGCAAATGTATACTCAAAAAAAAAGGATTACTGCTTCAAAAACAAAGCGTGATAACAGTAGTGGAATACAAATGAGACTTCCTTATTAGTTCTTTGTAGTTCCAAACTCTTACTGCAATTTAAATAGAAAGTAATCGATCTTAAGAAGAATTCACAAAACTATTCATATTATTTTTGTTTGACAGAAACGAACATTTACAAAACTGTGTGGCTTTTTCACCAATAATCCTAATGGGTAATTTGAGTTGAAGCGTTTCTTACAGAACATTTCACTTATTCTTTTTTCACATTATCACGGTTGTGGTGAAAGACAGTGAGTACAAATAAAACATACAATAAATAATAATTTCATTGTTACGAGTACCTCATGCCAGGTTCCTTGAGGGATAAACGAGTGAACCGTGTGCCATAAGTCATGGTCCTTATACACCTCACTCACTTCATTAACATTCATAGGTCTTTTCACGCATACACGAATGCGGTCAATAAATTAATTAATTAATAATATATTTTTTGCATTTCTCGCATCTCGATCACTTTTCCGATCTCCTATCCCCGATTCCACTTTCATACTCTCTCTACTATACCCAGTTTACTATTCCATAATTTAGCGTTGGGACCAGCACTGCATTGTATACAGTGAGGTATATACCTTGTGGCTTATGTTTCGAGTGCCTAGAGTTTACCCAACGTTCTCACGCTCATTGATGCTTATCCCTGCACTCACTCGTCACTCTACGTCATCTTATATCTAAAAGCGCTGCCAAGATATACAATCTCATTCACACCACAATCAACTTCCAACACCACATCAACAACCGTAATCCCACGATTTTAATTGTTACCAATTATAAAATGGAATGCTATATTTTAGATAATATCATAGCTACAATAACTTATTGAATCGAAAAACAGGCCATTAAGACCAAGTAACAATAAAATTGTTCAAGTGTGTTGTTCAAGATCATTAACTTCCAGTTTATACGTTTACATCTCCGTTGGTTGCTCTAAAAGATTTATCGATGACACTTTTAATAATATACACAATAAATTTGCATCAGTGTTATTAAGACAAGGTATACATTAAGCAGGCTTATATGCCTACCGACACCGTATAAAAAAAAATCGTATATGGAGATGTACTTCGTCTTTGAAAGGTAAAATGATTCTTAAATATTTTTAATAATTATGTTTATATTTTTATTATTATATATTTATACTATTAAGTTCATGAAACAAGACTTCTTCTTTACATAAAGCAAGCATAATATGGCTAGTTTTGTTCTTGAAATCCAAGGCAGTCGCATTAAATGATAATAGTTCACACACCACAGTGGTCCAGTTATCGAATATTTTGACTACAAACTTATCAAAGTCCTAGAACTAACTTTAAAATTGAATCACGACCCTTTTTGGACGGCATATGACATAAAACTATAGAAATAGAGAGCAGTTAATCTCATCTTTAGCCAGGCTCATGCGCTTTGAATAATATTTGTCAATCTAGTCCAAATATTTTCTTCCTTTATTCAACTCGTCCGCGTATACAATACGATAAAGTTGCGTACATTGTCTTACACTATTTACTTATGAATTTACTCTCCTTTTTCTAAGCTAGAAATTCTGCATTTAATTGCTACCATTTCTTAAGTATCGAACAAGAGTTATAAACATGCCTTTAATAACCCTGATGATAAAATAATATTATGGTAACAATAAAATGGTTTATTTAGTCAATGAAAGAAATGTAAGTCTAGTCTAGTTTGGTCTCATTTGCTTTGTCTTGGTAAGCTCTTTATAAATACGGCTTGTTTTGTATCTTTGAAAGGAATGATATCAGAAATTATTAGTATTTGAACCGGTTACACGGTTCAAATACTAATAATTTCTGATTTGATGAACATTTGTATCAAAAGATTTTTTTTTAATTTCACTGAAACCCCAAATAAAATATTGATGTCATTATAAAACCCATGTTATGTCATATGATAATCATCGGTACCCATTTTACTTATTTGCTTTACCTCCAGCGGCGTCAATTACAAACTTGTTTCACATTTTTGTTCAATAGTTTTTAAATTTCACAGGATAATAAAAGAACTACTTTGTTTTGTTTTTTTTTAATGTAAGTATCAGTTTTGATTTTGCTAGTAGGTTGCATACATAACACTTGTAGAATTTGTTTCCACATTGATTACGGTTGGCTGGAAGAAATGTATTGAAGAGATAAGCTTGCCTTTGTACACTGTATTTGACACTCATTATTTTATTTCATTTGTGTGCAATAAATAAAATATACTTTAATCAACGAGAAAACAAAATTGGATCATAAACCAAACAAAGAAATGAAGATAATTGTTATTGAAACTTTGTGGAATAACTTTTTGGTTAATTATAGAATTTTCACCTAATTTATAGAGCACCAAATTCAGGTCTACGTAACAAAACACGATTTGAATTATTCAAGTATTATAAAGCCGTGAGAAAACATTAGAAAACAAAATATACACGTTGAACATAGGACCATTCTTTTAAAAAAATGCATTTAGTTAGAGGCTTCATTCTATTTTTCTGTACTAATGACACAAGTCTTTGTCTTTTGATTGTGTATTTAATTCATATTTTGTTCTTTTATTACTTTACCTAGGTTTATAAGCACCTTGGCCAGACCTATCTGGCCGTGGTTTCTAGTGTTTGTAACAGAGAGATGAACGTGCGGCCGGAGTCACACTATAAGCGCACCTTTATATGTAACATCATTTAGTATAGAACCAGAACTAAAGAGCTTGAATGATTTAGCAATGAGCCCATTTTTTACACCAAGGCATTCAAGTGAGCAAGGACGCTCCTAAGAAGTTGCAGTATATCCCGTCAGAACCCGTTATATACATTTCAAATGCATTTCGCCATATATGACTGGACTAGCAGCAGAGGTGACAATGCACCGGCGATACTTCTTGTATTTAAAGCGTTCATAGGCTGCGGTAATCACTTCCATCAAATAATTCTTATGCTCGTATGCCTACCGATGTTATATAAAAAAGCTAGATGCGCCGATTTTTAAATGCTAATAAAATAATTAGATTATTAGCAAAGAGTTTAAAGAAAGATAAAGCTTAAATTATTTTTTTATAAGTTAGTGATAGGATTTTCTGACAATCCTCTACTTGCCAGAAAATTCTACTGCTGTTATATTTTATGGGCGGCTATAATATTCCGTTGTCTCATCGCTGTCTGTACAACAACTTTATAATACCTATTACAAAGATACTCAAGATGGTGTAGATACCGAAAGTTCGATATCGGCCAGTGGGTACACGGTGAACGAGAGAAAGGATAAAGTATACATCACGCAATGTCACGCTATATAAAATTATCTTTCTTGGGCCCTTAGTCTAGCTTAAGGGGCACTTAGTCTTGTAGTCTTTCTCATAGTTTTCTTTTTCTTTCTTTAATTTACCAACATTTCGAAAATTACTATTGAAATGCCGAAAGAAACTTGCCAATATAGATCTTTTTTCAATTGATATTACAATAAATCTATGTCAGAATAACAATATAATAATAATAATGATATGACCTGTTCATTAGTATATTGATATCCCCTGGAGCGGGTCACGGCGCGTCGGGTGTACAACAATACATACAGTCTTTTTGAAGGGGCCTCTACGCGTTGGATCCTTATCCCCGCGCACACCTGTTACATGACCGGGATTAATACCCGTGATTAGAAAGAAATATAATGATATCAAGTGATAAAATAAAAAATATTTATATGCACGCATGTGCTGAATCATTTCCAGACATTTTGACGAGCTCGGTGGCCCAGTCGTGAATGACGCGACTTTGACACCAACGCTCGAAGGTTCGATTCCCACACAAGGCAGAGATTTGTGTGCATGAACATGTCTGTTTGTATTGGTCTGGATTTTAAGAGAGGTAGGGCGCATCAAAGCAGCTCGTCTGGGGAAGTACTTCCACTTCACAGAAAACCGCAGCCAAATAACAACTCCCTAGAGGGTTATTGTATTCCTGCGTGTAAGTGAGGTCACCAATAAGCTCCCAAGGAGTTGCTGTGTAAGCAGCAGAGGAGGCATCACGCGAGTGATAGTTAATATATCGCAAGCGTTAATAGGCAACGGTACCCGATTTACATCAGGAGGGCCGTATGCTTGTATGCCTCCCGACGTAGTATAAAAAAAGACATCTTTGTCAATCAGATATACATCGATTCTACAATAAGCCGTTCACCAAGAGTATTTTTGATAGTACCTTTTGAAGAATTGCCAGGATAGGACAGTACTCTTTCAGGCTATTTATTGGAATACAATATACAATGCAATATTTACCGATCTTAACAAGCCCATCTACCGGCGTGCACAGTAATTTCGGATTCTAAGATTTGCACTGAATTTTGATAACAACTTTATATTTTTACGAATATACATGATATTTTCATATACTGAGAGGTAACAGTAAGGATATTTATTTCTTTAAACAATTCCCTAAGTGATTCCCTGGAGCCCATGTTATAAATAGAGCGCACGGCTCTCCTATGTAGGATAAAAATTGTTTCGATATCAGCTTCTTTTCCCTACACCGTACGACATAATACTGTAGAAGTTACTGAAATATATTAAATGGGCTACTGCCACACCTGTCAATTGTCTACTACTTCTAACTGCATATGCGGCGGAGCTATGCTTAATTGCAAGTTTATTTATATGGGGGGCGATGGAGTCTACTGTAATTTCAAGAAATACTGTATCATTAACTAATTCAAATTTAATATTTTATGAATACTTCTGTATTTGTCACATTAAACTATTGAATATCTACAGACAATTTTCACTGGCTCTAAATTAAGCGAAGCTTTTGCTATAGGTAGTAGATAATTGATAAACGAAAATAAATACATTTCTAAAATTCATACTCATGATACATACAAACACATTTTCATGCACGTACATATTTGATTATACACATCTCATTGTGTTAAATGAAAGTAAACCTTATCTGCCACTGCTCGTAATGAGATTTGAAAAAAGTAGCTATAGGTCTGAAGAATAACACAATGCTACATACTGTTGCGATAACTACAGAAACTAATAAATGTATATTAAATAACAGTATAACAGTGTTCTCACAGAAATATGTCTCAGCGAAGTTGCAAATGTTCTTTACTTCAAGTTTTAAGTGAATCACTCTGAAAAAGGATGCAGCTTGTATACGAAGCCCACAAAATAATCGTGTAGTAAAAAATGTATCTGAAGGCGTATTTTGTAAAGGAAATATTAAATAAAATATATAAAAGATTTTCTTAGGTAGATGTGAACAACAATGTTTGCCGTAATTTCAGATCATATCAGCTGAGCAAATACATGTATTGTCAGAATATACAGTCAGATTTAAACCTTATTATTAAACTTGTACGGTAAAATCTGCTGAAAACATAACGCGGTATGTGTGGTTACCATAGCAACAGGTAGTTGCTCCCATTCCCTCATGTCCTCTGGCGGCTTAGGCTGAGTTATTGGTTAGGTCGTTTAACAAGTGAGGTTACACAAACTTGATAGCATTTCCAACTTCTTAGTTTAACCAAGGTTTTATGTCCGTCACAGATGTAGCTATTATATATCGCAAGGCAAGGTGCTACGTTAATATATATATTTAGATAATGCTGAAACTAGATAAATACAGGTTTCCCATGTTTAATTTATTTAGAGCGAGCATTATTTATTTATTTATTTATTTAAAAAGCATTATTTATTTATTTAAAAACTTTATTGGCCTCAACATTTCGGTACAATAGGCGGACTAACGCTAAAGCTGTGATAGCCCAGTGGATAAAGTACCGGCCTATTATCCGACGGTTTCGGTTTCGAATCCTGCTGTGAGCGTGTACCGCTAAATTCGTGTTTTCAGATTTATGTACATATTTGTAATTATCACTTGCTCGGTGGTGAAGGAAACATCGTGAGGAAACTCAGACGTCCAAGAAATTATATTTCGAAAGACATGTGATCTAGGTCGGATGGCAGTCGCTCCATCTCAAAATCAGTATCTTCGCCAAATCCTTAAGCTTAAGTAGCGGTCTCCGCAAATTCTAATGGGTCAACGGGAATAAACGGGACAACGTTAGGACGAAGAGGCAGACTAAACGCTATTTTGGGAATGCAGAGAATCACGTGGTTAAAAGATAATCTTTGACAATCTAAATTTTGTGCCCAGATCCTCCAGTGATTCACCCACATATTTTGTCGGTTAAATTCCATATTACCCAGTTAGTTTCAAAGTCATAAACCGCCATGCTGCGGCAAGCATAAATTCGTTAGCGCCAAATTAGATTTTGCGCTCAATGTTTCAAACTCGGATTGAATAAAAAATCAACCGTCGATGAAATATTTGACGAACGAGAATTAATTTGGGTTTAATGAATTTTTCACTCTTGATTGCATTTATTTATTATGTGCGTTATTCTTTTTTGTCATAGAGAAAATGCTTGATTCTTTCGTGAAAAATCACATCTATGTCAATATCAATAAATCTTATTGTTAATTTAATGAATATATTGAAGAGCACTACAACAAGTAAAATGACAAAGCATACGTACAGTTCTGAAGAATCCGCCCAAGTAGTCGGAAAGGTACATCGTGGTCATCATTCTGCATCTGCAATTGTTTGGTGGGGGGTGTCTTATCAAGGAGTCACAAAGCATCATTTTTAACATACGAGTACCTCTCCGCAATACTCTTTTTAAAAATGTACCGTGGACTTTCCAGCAGGACTCTGCATCTGGTCATAAGTCACGATCTACCCAAGCCTGACTCGAAACCAACTTTCCGGACTTTATAAGAGCTCAATACTGGCCAGATCTAAACCCCTTAGACTACCAATTGTGGTCAGTTTTAGAGGACATGGTGACATGACATGACAACTCCAAACGACACGCCGACATTGTATCTCTTAAGAAATCTCTGAAACAAGTACAGATTAAAGGCCAATATCAAAGTCAAATGTGGCCATTTCGAATATAATCTATTTTTGCTGAGACTTCCATAAATATGTACATATAAATTTTATTAAGATTACATTACTTCATAAAAATACATGCATATTCATTTGTAACAGAAATTATGGCCAAACTAAGTACATAGAGGCTGAATACCTGAGGATCAGCAACTTTTTTGAAGAAAAGCTTAATAACCAGTTAAGAACCGAGCCCGATTGTGTCATGAAATTACTACACAACCAAGCAGTGAACAGGATATGCCAATGAACATCAGTATCCTTATTCAAAGGAGCGATGGTGAAGCTGGATGATTGTCACCACGCCGTCATATTCCCACATCCAATAAGAGTACAGGTTAGCTGCAGCCGAGGTAGCTACACCACACTCAATAGGATCTACATTGTCACCATTTTCCATGGCAGTTTACAGTGTGATAGCGAGTTTACCATAGTAAACTTAAATGAAAATGCAAATGGGCATCCTGTAAAGATTCTTCAAGGCATTATCAATGCACCCTAGGCTTGATCAATCCCAAACGTCGCTACTCAAGGTACACTTCATTGGAAGAGCCTACATGATCTGCAACATAGAATAGAAAAACAATTACCAGTTATTTCTGAACAGAGACATAGTTTATACCACACTACCATATCTTTGTATGCAATGGGTATACTGATAGTCGGAATGACATGGTTGATCAGTCGCACGCTTACCATCACCGACAAAAGGACACGCAGTTGCAAAGTTTTAAGCTGCATCGCTGAGCGTAGTATCCACTCAAGAGACAACTCAGGATAAGGAATTTCCTCAAAATATAACTCAGAATAAGTTACATTTTCAATGAGCATGTAAAATAGTTGCGGGTCTTCGGATAAACGTGTTACATGCCAAGAATTAAGGAATATTGCTGAATTTTCACGCAGCACTGAGGTGGTATGCGACCTTAATTGCCACACATCGTACGATTCACAGTAACTGCTGAAATAATGCGCCGCTCGGCGTCCACGAGGTTGCGGTCTTCCACTTTAATATTAATCTTATCAAGTTATCGAGTTCTATGTAATATTTTAATAATTGTATTTTTTTTATTATATGTATTTTGTATTTCAAAATATTTTTTTAGATCTTCTGGCTGGGTATCCCGTTTCTGATCAGATACGTACACAAAATGTTCACAACACCTTCAACCAGCCTTCTGAAAGTTTGACGTAGCTCATAAACAATAGTAGTGTAGTTGAATAATGTAAGATCTAAAAGCCTTTTTTTAAGTCAGTTATATTATAAGTTACAGTTAATTGCACAACAAATTATTTTAAATAAAAGAGTCGTTACATCGAACACGTAGTTAGTTGTTGTTGTAGTAGTTAAGTCTATCCAGATCATTTGCATTTCATGGTTTTTAATTCGCAGGTAATTGTAGGAAATAATAGTTACAATTTTTAAAGTAGGTTAAGGGACTATTGGTGTTAAATATTGCCTACTCCGCGGAGCAAATATACATCTAATTTTAACTTAACTCGTCAGTTATATTACTGGTGGAAAGCAGTTGGTGCAAGTGAAGATCAACAGCGCCTGCATAATTCCATCCTAAATGGAGGCGGTGTGTTCCGAACGCGCAATATTTTCTTTCAACAGTGCATGACGGCTGTGAGTGAAATATTACTTACTTACAGGCTGATATTATTTTTTTGAATATTTTCAAGCTTATTGACTAGAAAAGATATGGCATCAACATCAACGGCGAGTATAATCACTGGAGGTTCAGTTTACAATGCTCGAAGACCTCAAAACGAGTGGGTCTTAAGATGAACATTTAAAACAAAGATTATGTCGAATATACAAGTATTAGTTACTGGGGCAGAAAGGTTCTCGGATGGTGGCCACGAATCGGAAAACTCACAAGGCCAGCCTACACACGATAGACCGACGATCTGGTAAAGATTGCAGGAAGCCAATGGATGTAAGTAGCACAAGACTGATCGTTGTGGAAGTCTAAGGGGGAAGCTTATGTTCAGCAGTGGAAGTCCTTCAGCTGAAACGATTTATACCATTATTTATGAATGTAAATTATTTGTAATATCAGTTTCATAGATAAAAATCAGTCTATGTAGACTTTTGGTACCTACTCTTATGATGAATTCTGTTCAGTTGAATGAAACATGATTAGAATCAAAATAATTACGGGTGCTGAAGTTAATTATTAAATAAAAACTCTAGTCAAGTGCAAGTCAAGATTATTTTTTTTCGAGTTCCATTTACGTACGTATGTATGTATCTTCACGCTAGGTCCCTTACGCGGTAGGCAGAGAGA
Source organism: Pyralis farinalis (assembly GCA_947507595.1). Classification (NCBI taxonomy): domain Eukaryota; kingdom Metazoa; phylum Arthropoda; class Insecta; order Lepidoptera; family Pyralidae; genus Pyralis; species Pyralis farinalis. The sequence goes on along the minus strand of OX382273.1, from coordinate 26,770,185 downwards.
AACGAGTGCCATAAACCGCGGTATTTACACAACTCGCTCACTTTTTTAAGATTCATAGTTCTTGTCATCCTCGCTTGCCGTTCCTGATGTCACCTTCGGATAAAACATAACCCAATTTGGTCATGGTAGGTGAGCCTTGACTCTTCGTCGGCTCCACGTCCTATCACTTTCGCACTGTATATCTGTTTCATCATTCTTTCATACTTACCACATGCCAGATCCAAGGGAGTATTTCTTTTTTTATCTTAACATCGACATTTTCTTTCAGACCAACTCTTCTTTTTTACATTACATTATTGCGAACCTGGTTAGCAAGTGCTACGCCATAAATCTAACGCAATGCCGGCATAATTGATCATGCATCATAATAGAATTTATTCTACTTTCATGCTTTCTATGTCATACCCAACTTTCAGCGTCGGGATTAGCCATTGTGTGCAGCGAACTGCACCTTCTGGCTAAGATTTCGACTGCCTAGAATTTACCCATCATTTCATTCATAGTGTTCCGTGCACTCACTCGATCTCTCCACATCAGCGGTGTACCATCCGTCGTTGTTAAAAATGCTTCCAAGTTATGCAATCTCGTCCACTTGTTCCAATACTACATCATTAACCGTAATTGTCCTATTCATTCTCGTTTCTAACATTCCAAATTACATTATCTTGGGTTTCTTGTAATCAATTATAAGTTATTCTACAAATAAAAGACACATTAACTGTTTAACTACTCCATGGTAACGTGCGTAGTAATTTGTTTAATAAATATTATTACATGCATTAATTTTTTCATGACTTTCCTGAGACTAGGTAGGTAATTTGTTGTTATATTAGCTATGTTTACTAATGATTGAATAGCATTTAATAATATGTCAAGTAGCAAATAGCAGTATTGACCATTTGATGTAATCCGTTACCTTACGATATAGACACTCGTAACCGCAGCTGACTGTATTGTTATACGTCCATAATACATATGAAATACTAAATATTATATTCTCTAACAAGATGGCTGCAAATATCATATTTTATCTCTACCGACCACCGATCGTGAAAGAGCTTAGAAAAAGCATATTGTTTCACATTTCTCATACGAACCCGTCGTTTGAGGAAATCGTGAATATCGACAGTCAGATATTTTCTTTCCCCGTAATGATTGAGACTGTTCGATATAAGCTTGCTCTATCCGGACCCAATCACGATTGTTCTGAACGGGTGGTTTCAGAAAGGGTTGTATAGAGTACCTATACTTATAATATACGAATTATTTGAAATAGGTCAGTGAGTATCACATTTTTATTATTAGGTTATATGCGTTATAATATTAAAGGTATATGTGAAAATCTGAAATTACCGTTTTATACGAAAAAGTATAAACACTTTTTAATAAAAGAGACACATATTTTATAGCATAAATTAATCATATTATCTACATATATCGAGAGGATAACTCTAATATCTAATATCGGATTAGTAAGTTTTTCGTCATATAAAAATTTAATTATAATCCGAAATGATAGAAATATAGGCCTAATGAGGATAATAGATAACAGATAGCTTTACTCCTTTAGTTTTGTGACGAGAGGAAGAAGGAGTGAACTAGAGGAATCGACAAGTTTCTATTTTCAATCAATTATTTTTAATAAAAGAGGTAGGGCGCATCAAAGCAACCCGTCTGGAGAAGTACCCTCCACCGCACAGAAAACCGCAGCCAAATAACAACTCCCTAGAGAATAGTTGTGTTCCTGCGTGTGAGTGAGGTCACCAGTAAGCTCCCAAGGAGTTGCTTTATAAGCAGCAGAGGAGACATCGCGAAAGTGATACTTAATATATCGCAAGCGTTAATAGGCTTCGGTACCTGTTTTACATCAGGCGGGCCGTAAGCTTATATGCCTCCCGACGTAGTATAAAAAGAAGAAGTCTGATTTCTAGTCTTTAGCAGTACAAAGCCTGGAGAAACGAAACGCCTGAATATTGTCGGCGATTCCTATAGCTACATAAGAAACTAAGGCGGCTACCAGACCATCTTAATATTTATATTTGTCTATCCTTTGATTAGGCATTTAAGAGAGTTACACCATAGCAACCCGTCTGGGGAAGTACATTCACCTCACTGAAAACTGCAGCCAAATAACAATTGTTGTTATATTTCTGCATGTGAGTGAGGTCACCGGTAAACTCTTAAGGAGTTGCTATGCTAGCAGCAGAGGTGGCATCGCGCGAGTGATATTGTATTGCTAACGTTCACAGTCTACGGTAATCGCTTTACATCAGGTCAACTGTATGCTTGTACGTTTCCCGACGGTGTATAAAAAAGCCGTCAAGTGTAAGTCGGACTCGCGCATCGAGAGTTCCGTAAAAATATTTTCTCGAATTATTTTCGCAAAAAAAAACTATTTTTTCGTGACATAACTACAAATTTACGGTTTTCAGATGGTTTTCTTCACCTGTGCTACATGAGATTGCTTCTTACCAAATTTCATGATTCCAGATCAACGGGAAGTACCCTATAGGTTTTGATTTCCTTGCGAGTGACAAAATATGCACACACATAAATGAGGCTTAAACAGTCGTATCTTTTGACTGCGTTGATTTAGAACTTTAATTTTTTTACTGCTCGAAGGGATTGCAGATCTGAGTATTTGACATTAATTTCAGCTTGATAGCTCTACCCGTCCCTGAGCAAAAGGGTCTTGATAGTCGTACAGACAGACAGACATATACACAGACAGACAACCAAGTGATTCTATAAGGGTTTCGTTTTTCCTTTAGAAGTACGGTATCCTAAAAATACACATATCATACAAAAGTTACCAAATGTATTATGATGAAATTTTAATCGTTTATAATCCGTCTTAAGATTTGGGATACTTTCAATGTAAGAAATATTTAGTGTTGTTAAGAAAATCTGAAAAAATAATACGAGTACTACATTCTATCTCTAATGAGAATTGAATTCAACTTGAACCCTACCTGGTCAACAGCTATGTGCAAAACTGTAAGTTTTGGGTTGGATTGTCGCCAAAATTCATTTGGAGGTCAATTTTGGTAGTAGCAATTGCATGTTGAACTTGAAGTATCAAGTTTATAGTTGAATCTGCAAGTTACCTGTCTCGGGATTTGATAATGTTCATGTATGAGGCTTCTATCGTGGTAGATTGTTTACTTCTATAGTAACATCGTAAGTTTTCCTATGTACAAAAGTACGTGCCTAATGGGGAACTCCACTGCCAATTTCTCGCACCAGAGGGCGCATCGGCGACATGGCCGTTTACTTATTAAATTACTTAAATAATTACTGGAATGTCTACATAATTAAATTTATGTATCTCCATATGAAATACTATGCATGTGGCAAATTTATAGACATTACTATTTAATATTATGAATAGTTCTATACGAAAATGCTTCTATTTTGATTGTACTTAACTTAAAACTTAACTTCACGCCAAGTCCCATGCGGGGTAGGCAGAAAGAACCGAGCGCCACATGACACGGTCCTTACACACTTCACTCACCTCTCCAACATTCATAGCTCTTTTTATTTTGGTTGTAACTTGTTTTTTCTATTGTTTTTAGGACGTAAACAAATATGCAAATTTCTTAAAAAAGAAACTGTACCAAGCATATTTCCATGGTGTATCAACAACACCAACATCAAGGGCCTTACGGTATGAGGAAAGAAGTAGGCGCATAATTGATTTTAGTGAACGAACTACAGAGGAAGCTAGCCCGTCCATTCTTCCCAAACCTTCCAGTGATATTGAAGTGGCAATATCAGGGACAGAGAGGACTTCAGATAACAGTCTTCTACAAACAAAAACTGTTGGTACTCAATGTGGTAGTTCTCTTGGAATCTTACCACTACAAGCCATGAAAAATAATCAGGAGGCTATTCACTTTTATACGGGATTAGAAAATTATGATTTTCAATTCTTTAAGCTTCCAAGCACAATACATGTTTAATAATATTGACGGCAAACCGGTTTTATCACAAGAACAAATAAAAATCTCAACTTATACACAAGCAAGTTATAGGTAAGTCAACAATTTGACAGTGGCCATGCCGCCGCTAGCGCCATCTGCGTTATACTTTGCCTGTGGATCCCCATTGAGAAGCAAAAACCTCATCTAAATACAAAATTTGATCCAACTCGTTAATGCCGATTCCGATATATGTAAAACCATTTAGAAATCAATACGGTCTCAGGTATTTTATACAAAATTTTGACGACAGACGTGCTTTTTGATCCTGTTCTCCACTGACCATATTATAAATGAGAACTATAAAGCATTCTGTCTGTCAGCATATGCTACATGCTAACAGACATAATGATTTATACTTCTCAAATACATATACATCTTCTTCTTCTGGGTTATCCCCTTTAGGATAGCCGAGGTCCGGTACTTTAACCTAAGAATTTTGGTGAAGTTAGTGATTTTTACCTGGAATGACAGCCGTATATCTCCATAATCCAGAGGAAAAGCCAAATCTTTGTTACGATAGGTCACAAGTCTTTCGTAATATATTTTTTTGGATGTGCGAGTTCCTTATGATGTTTTCTTTCATCGCCGAACAAGTGATAATTACAAATGTGTATGTATGTATGTATGTATGTATATCTTCACGCCAGGTCCCTTGCGAGGTAGGCAGAGAGAACCGAGCGCCATAAGACGCGGTCCTTACACACTTCACTCGCTTCTTTCACATTCATAGCTCTTTTCATGCACACTCGCCGGTTCCTAAGGCTCCTGACATCACCTTCTGATAAAACACGACCAATTTGGTCATGGTAGGTTAGTCTTGGTCTTCCTCGGCTCCTACATCCTTCCACTTTCGCATTGTATATCTGTTTCGTCATTCTTTCATCTTGCATTCTTTCTACATGTCCGAACCAACGGAGCATGCCCTTTCTTATCTTAACACCGACACTCTCTTTCAGTCCAACTCTCTTTCGTACGTCATCATTTCGAACATTACAAATGTGTAATTTGGATAAATGATAAAATAAGGATAAATTCGAAAACACGATTTAGTGGTACAAGATTCGAACCTCGGACCTATTGGTACATACGCCGATTCATTATCCATTAGGCTATCACTGCTCAAACAAACAGTGACAAATAGATATATCTATATTAAATTATCACAGGTCTATTTCCTATACCATGAAAGGCATAAGAAATATATGTATACATACAGATGTGCAACTTAGAAAGTACCACTCGTGCACTACCATCCCCCGATGAAAAGTTTACTCGTAACCTTACTCACTTATAGAAGCAGAAAACCACTCCAGAAGTACTATTTTTGTCTGTCAGTATTAAAGTATGTCAGTCAAAGATTTGTCGAAAACGAATGCTCTAGGGTGAAGCTAAAAATAATTTTAAACGTGATCATATTTACTGATTTAAGTTACAAGCGTAGGTCAGTTATTAAAATGCTACCTACTAGTACATTATTGAGATATTAGCAGCACAACAGCTTCAAAGGCATGTCCAAAATCATAGCATTCTCACAAATGTCCGCTGCCCACCTGCGTACACCGTTTACTATGAGCGATATTGAAAAGTGGGAGGCGTAAGTTGAAACGCAAGTGTTGATAATTATGTATAAAAAAAAGTAACCGAACGCGCTATTTAAGTACAGTTACAGTTATCTATCTCTATAGTAAAAAAGATGATTACCTACTTAGAACTCCTAATATAATTTTGGCAATTTGATTTCAGAATATCTCCTTTATGTCTACATACTCGTACCTTATCTTCTTGCAATTGAAACTGACGCTGCTCCCACAAAGTGTAAAAAAAGTATATTAATATAATATTGGAATATAATAATATAAATATGTTAATTATGGTTTTTTTTTAATTAATTATGGAAATATAAATTGTGTTAATTATGGAAATAATCGTTAAAAATATTTATTTTATTTGTATTTCATGTGAATAAATAACACATAAATAATTAAATACCGATATCATCCATCTTAGCTCGGTAATATGTTTTGGACGGGAACAACTTAAATTTTTTTTGGGATATGAGACATTCAGAGCCCTTACCTTTACAGAAAACTCCAACTTTTGAACATATACACGTCCAATCCCCGACTGTGACTACATAGAATACATTCAAATCTCCAGTGGCAAGAGCAACGAAAGTTACATTGTAACTTGAAGCCAAGTTTAGATCAGTTTAGGTAACTTGCAAAAACAATTCAGTGAAAGTAGTATCGTTTGGTTCCGCTCTAGAGCCGAAAAGTTTTACCTTACAGAGTTGCGCGCAGAATATCATTGGATATAAACCGACCGTAAATAGTGGGACTTCATAAAATACTTTGTAATTGGCTAAAGGAAAGAGACATACAGGTGCATGTAGAGATCGTTCCACTATCGTACCTCTCGACATAAATCAAAATTGCATTCGTATCACCTTGACGACAGTCTATCTACCGCGATACACTTTTAAGAGACTACCTATACTCTTGGTGCATTCTACAGACTAGACAACAAGGTTTTGATATTGAACACGTAATCAATTAATAAATGCGTAACAGAATGCGTAAAATTTTACGACAATATTACGTATGTATTTCATATACGTAATATGGTCGTAAAATTTTGCATATGAAATAAAATGATTTGTTTCAGCTATGGTGCTAGTTCGGAGAAAGCCCAGAGAACGTAAAGAAAATTAAAAATTATCACAGTTTATAATCAATCTGATAGATATGAAACATATTTTAATGGGCCACAAATATGAAGGAAATATCCAATGGAGAACTCGTGAAAATAATGAAATCAAACATAACGTACTAAATCAGATTGCGAATTTTAGTATACGAAATGTAATTGAGTGTAGTGGAATTAAACTTATTGATTACAATATTACTATAATATGTATCTATAGGCCGCCAAATAATAATCTTGAAGACATGAATGCATTTTTCACAAATCTTGATTTACTTCTTCTAAATGTATGCTATAATAAAAGTAAGGTTATCTTGTGTGGTGATTTTAACATAGACCTTTTAAAAAATAACAAGTCTACAAATACATTTAGAAACCTACTGTTAACATATAATTTAAAAGCTGAAATGAATCAACCCACTCGCCTTAGTAGTCAGACATGTATAGATAATATAATTCACAATATACGTGGCTGTAAAGGTGATATAATTGAGTTTGCATTGTCAGACCATACTGCTCAATTACTGATCTGTCCCGTAAATCATAGATGTAATATGAATCACTGGTATATTGAAAGACGTGATTACAGTGATGAAAATATGGTTAAGTTCCGTGAATGTTTAAGCTCTCTTACATTTTTTGATGTCTTTAGCTGCGATGATCCTAACATTGCATTTAATCGGTTTCATGAGGATTTTCTTTTGTACTACAACTTATGTTTTCCTATAGTGAAAAGAAAATTGACCACACGGAAACGGCCAAAATGGATTAGTAACGGAATCAAAACTTGTTCGAAACGTAAGAGGCATCTATTCTGGAAATTTCGAAAGTCTGGATCTGATGAAGATAGACTAAACTACAAAACATACTCTACAAAACTAAATCGTATTATAAAACTAACACAAAAGTCACAAAATAGTCATTATATAAATACAGCATCCAATAAGAGTAGGGCAACTTGGAACATCATAAATAACTATCATGCTAAGTTCAATCTACCGACAGAAAGTATAAAGCGGCTGAATATTAACGGAGAAATCGTGACTAACCCCATTCATATTGCGACTCATTTTAATGAATATTTTACTGAATCAAATAAACCATTAACATCATCTAAATATGAGAATAAATTGAAGTACAATCAGCCAAATTCTATGTTTCTATTGCCTACTACATCTTTCGAAATCAATAAAATAATATTAGCTCTTAAGAATAAAACAAGTACTGGTTATGATAAAGTATCTACCAAAGTAGTCAAATATGTAGTGGACGCCATAACTCCTGTTCTTGTCCATATCTCTAATTTGTGCATTTCACACGGTATTTTTCCAGAACAATTAAAATTAACAATCGTGAAACCGGTCTTTAAAAAACAAGATAGGGAAAATATGACTTTTTACAGACCTATAGCACTTACGCCAATTTTTTCTAAAATACTTGAAAAATTAATCTATGAAAGGCTCTACAACTACCTTCAAATAAATAATATTTTAGTTGAACAGCAAAGTGGTTTTAGGAAGAACAGATGCATCAATCAGGCCATATATAGTTTTTTAAATGAGGTAATAACTGGTATTGACACTAAGTCATCTGTATATGCGCTCTATATGGACTTAACCAAGGCATTTGACAAAGTGGACCATAATATATTGAAGATAAAGATGGAGGGTTATGGTATCCGAGGAATTGCACTTGACTTGATTATGTCCTATTTATCTGACAGAAAACAGGCTACAATGATTACAGATATATGCTCTGTTACAAAGACAGAAAGACATACGCTATCTGAATATAAAAATATTCACGTAGGAGTTCCGCAAGGTAGCGTTCTAGGACCTTTGTTGTTCCTTGTTTACATAAATGACTTTCCAACTTCTATAGCGTCACCGATGATCATGTTTGCGGATGATAGTACTGTTGTTTTTTCTAATAAGGGTTTGTCAGATGTCATATGTGACATAAATGCAGCTATGGTAGACATTGTTCAGTGGCTAAATAATAACAATCTGTCAATCAATCTATCCAAAACTCATGTGATGGCATTTAGAAATGACAGACGACCATCAAATGATACTATTGCTGTGAAATATTCTGGTACTTTAATTACAGATGTTAAGGTTATAAAATTTTTAGGACTTACTGTTGATAACAACTTAAATTGGAAGGCACACGTCGAAAATATCAGTGCAAAGGTATGCCAGTTCGCCTATGCACTGTATATGCTAAGAAAAATTATTAACGTTCCTACAGCGGTCACTGTCTATCAGGCTTATGTGGTATCTATCCTAAGGTATGGTGTGATATTTTGGGGTAACTCGACGACTAAAGAAACAGTGTTTAGGGCACAAAAACGATGCATAAGAGCCATATGCAAACTAAAACAAGCTGAAAGCTGTCAACAATATTTTAAAGACCTTAAAATCTTAACATTTCCGAGTTTGTTTATTTATGAAGTTGCAATTTTTGTAAAGAACAACATAAATAAGTTCAAAAAAATGAAGTTGCGAAGACATAATAGGAAATTTTGTGCGCCAACAAGTCGAACAACGTTAAAGAATAAGAGTATACTATGTATGGCTCCAAAAATTTATAATAAACTGCCTGACCATATTGTTATTTCTCCAGATATTGAAACATTTAAGAAAAGACTGACGAGTTTATTGATCGAAAAGGCATATTACAGTACTCAGGAGTTCCTTAATGATAAGCTCTGATACATTTATTCTAGCATTTTCATTATAATTTGTTTTTCTTCTATTTTAATAATTTTCATTTTGATTAGATTCTATTTATTTGTATTGTTTAATAATATTTTGAATTTATAACAAATAAGTTTATGGAATCAATTAAGTGTTTACCGAATTGTTGCATACCTTTTGGTAGAATATGGCTGAAACTCTAGTACCTAAAAGATTTTTCTTTTTTTTTCACCACCATCTGTACCCATATTCGCAATAAATATATTTGTATAAAAGATTTTGTTTTTTACTCAACTTACCGCTACGGGTCGGGGGTAAAGTAGAACGCACAGCTCTTATTGGCTAGTTCGCAGATTAACATCGCGTTATTCGTTTACTTAACATATTTAGGCGCTAAAACACTACATTTTGATAAGTGACGGGTGCCTTAAACCCCTTCAGGGTTTAGAGCATACTCCACCACGCTGCTCAAATGTGGATTGGCGGAGGCCAACGTTTTCAAGCCGTCCGAGGGCCACTGACTTAGCTTTACGACTGCCGTCTATCGACAACAGCCAGGACCGAGACGGCTTAACGTGCCCTCCGAATGCGGAGGAACTCGAGATAGATAAACCCATCCATTGACAGGATGTGGTCGACGTTGCTTAACCTGCGTGTTTGGTTAGAATAACACGCGCAACGACGCCATCGAGCTCTCGGTACGCAACACTGTAAGGTAAAACTGTTCCGGCTCTAGAGCGGAACCAAATGATACTATTTTCATTGAATTGCTTCTGGAAGTTACTAAGTAATACAAATAATTTTATTTTACTTCTACACATGGTATTAAGTTGTTTATAACAAATAGTCCATGCGTGTCACACTAATTAGCATGCAAAATATAAAAATGTGAATTTATTGAGTATAATACAAGGACAGTTAACTTCATAAATTGGCTAATATTAGTATATAACATTTTTCTTAATTCATCTAAATTGACTTAATAATAACAATACATTAGGCTCCTTCACCTCATTTGATAAATGGGTTCCGGTATCGATGTCTTTGGTAAAGGTAAGATTCGCTTTGGATTTAATAAAAACTAAATAATATGAGAAAAATATGAATAAATTCAATGGGAATGGAATCAAGATTGTATTATTTCGACATAAATTCATTAAAAAGGCACACATTATATTATAATATTTTGAAAGTTTATTTCCTTAATTAATACGAGTACATTTTACTGTAGTTCATATTATAAAAGCAATTGATGCAGATTATTCCTCATCATATTCTTCATCGGCCATTGTAGTAGTCGTATTAAATACAGCATTGACAATTCTCTTCAGCGCTTTTCTTGCACTTTGTCGAAGCAACGTCAGTTTGAACTGCATTAAGACGATTAGGTATGTAGACATAAATGAGATATTCTGAAAAAAATACAAAATTGGCTTAAAGAGTTCGAAGTGGATCACGACCTTTTTAGAATAACATACTTTTTAAGTATAGTAGGCAAAAGGATAAATAACCCACTTAGATTTTTTTTTTATAATTATCAATAACGTACGGTTACCACTTCTTAATATACGTCAATAAGAGTAAATAACGGTCGCAAGACAGAATGTTACCAGCCGCTTCTTTTTGAAGGATTGCGTAACTTCCCTTAAAAGCCTGCGTCCGAACCGTCAAAAAATGACCACAGAAGACTTACCATTACCACGTACGGTGCGAGTAGGGTTCGTGTACGGTACCACACGGAGTGAGATCAATTGTCCGTGGGAAGTTTAATAAAGCAGTCAGTCTATGCAATATTTATATTTTTTATGTTTCATATTATCCTAGTTAGTACTATTTTATTAAATTAGTTGATGCGTTTTGCGCGTTAGATCTATTTCTTTAGGCGACTCCTACAATTTTTTCTTCGGTGGTCTATCGATGTGCATTGTTGTTGGGAGGACATTTTGTCTGCGGTACTTTTAGTTCCTCGTGTGCGTCATGCGATTCCGTTGTAAGTGATCTGTTTTGGTGGATAAAAGTACTAACCCTCTGACACAAGGGCTGACCCTCATCTGCCATAGAATTGTTTAACGACGGTGAATTTTAACCGTGTTTTTTGAAGTTATCTTGCTTGAATCTTTCTAATGTTCTAGTAGGTTAAGTTTTGTTGACTATTAGCTAATAGTAGTAACGTTTAATGATTTTTGTCTCAATCACGTTGAGATCATTTTTAACGCGTTTCTTTCTCCTTACGAGGCGAGTTGCTAGCTCCACTCAAGGGTGATGAATAACTCACCTTCGAAATATCATTTCAGAAGAGTCAATCGACGTTAATTCTATACTACAGGGACAACTGTGATTAGGTAACAACTCACAAGCATAAGTACCACATGGTTGAAATGGAAGACGAGCCCGGTGGTGGAATGGCGAGCGATGGCTATTTGCGCACCAAGACTCGTAGGTTCCAGCACTACTGAATAGTCGTCTCCCACTTCGACTTCCACAACGATTGGTCTTTTGCCGTTTGCATCCCTATCCTGTCTACGATCTTCATCAGTTCGTTGGTACACAGTATGGAGGGCCATTCTGCGTTTTACTATTACTGGTTGCCATTCGAGAATGTTTCCGTACCAGCGGCTATCGGTTCTTCCAGTTAAGTGTCTTGCCCAATGCCGCTTCAGTTTGTTAATCCTTAGAGTCACACCGGCAATTTTAGTTCTACTACGAATGTATTCTTTCTCTCTCTCGCACGCTGTGCTATGTTGAGCTTTGGCCCATATACAGCCTATATATATATATATATATATATATATATATATATATATATATATATTTAAATAGTAGTCATATCCACAGGCTCTTTGGCCCGTGCCTTTGTTTGTTTGTCATTGTTTTTTTTTTTTGTCAGATTGTTAGTTTTTTATTATCGCTCCGCAAGTGCGATTACAATAAGTGCCTTATTATTATTCTTATTTTTATTAGTAGTTTAGTTTAGACGCAGAGGGCAGCCATCACCGTGTTCAATCATATTTTAGGGAACTCGATGACCCGCCCCCCAACGCCGCCGCCCGTCTAGACATTTTAGTGAGCACGACTGCTGGCATCTCTCATCTCTATCTCTGCTTTAGTTACTTTTGTTTCTTCCGGAAAGGAAGGGAGATGGCATTCCGGAGCCTTGCCATGACGCTCTTCCCCTCTCTCAGTCTACTGGTTTGGGAGGAGGAGGAGGGACCGCTCTCTGGGTCTTCGGAGCTTTGGGTCAACTTTTTAATGACCTTCTCGTCTCTTGCCCTCATCGCCATCTTAAGTCCCTGATGTGTTCTGTTGTCGCGGTCTCGGCTCGCTGGATAAACCGAGCTGTCGCGTCGTTATCGGTACAGTCTGTGTGGTATACACAGCTGTCCGTGTGTCTAGAGACCGCGACAACGGCATGGGGGACACTTTGGAAGAGGTGGGATTTTTTGGAGGTTGTACGCACAATAATCACTGACTCGCACGTTAGTCCCTGTGCTTCATGAATGGTTAGGGTGCGGGAACCCGAATTTGCTCCATAGCCCTGGCTGATAACGAGAGCCTTCTCAGCCTGGGTGTGGACAAGGTAAAGCGTGTTGTCCTGTTTCGGGATCCGCTCCCCTGTAAACCGCTTCAGCGATAGGGATGCCTATATATTCGCCTGTATTAGGCCCATTGTTAGATAGACATAGGAATACACACTGTTCTAAGACTTTCTTCTTTTGAACTCTCGGACTCTACGAATGACCTCTTTCTCGAAGACGGACCTACGTGGACTGCTTGTCGTATGTAGACAACTCCTAGAACTGAACTTCTTTCTGTACCTGGAGTATGTACAATATGTATTTTCGACATAACCATCATTTTGTCCATGTTCATTTTGAATCTTACTTGTTGGGATACTCTGATGAGGTCCTCGGGCATTGCGCTCAGATCCACCAATGTTGAGGGACAAGAAACATAGTGGTGGTAATATATAAGTGTTATTATTCCATAATATAATAGTCTTGTAAGCTCGATGACGTCGCTGCTTAACCTGCGCGTTTGATTATACTAACGCGCGTCAGTCTAACCAGCGTCGACTGGATATCAATGGATGGATTTAGTTGTCTTGAGTTCCTCTGTGCTTCGGATACCCCATTAAGCCATCTATTCCAACTATTTCCGATAATATAATGACAGTCACTAAGCACAAGACAGATAGGGCACCGACTGACTGAGTTCCTCCACCATAAAGGAAATCGCAGTCAAATATCAACTCGATGACAGAGAATTTTTGTATTTCTACGACTGCTTGATGTAATAATTTGTATCTTCACCAAACAATTAGGCTTAGGTAGCGGACCCCGCCAATCATAATGGATTAGGAAACGGGATAACGCTAAGACGAATATATAGATATATTATTACTGATCATAATATTGGGTTTGTTTTGCCACAGAACAAACCTATTAAATTCCGTTGTCCTAACTAAATCCACATTTAGCTCACCAGCTGTGATATAGTTGTGTTTCTGATTGGACTTTGTGTTTGCTCTGGCAAAACAGTTGACTGCCGGCTCATAATCACTGAGTTTGCTCTGCGTAAATCACGATTTAATTGTGTTAAGCGTATATATGTGCCATAAAATATAAACTGGGCAGCAATTAAGCAATTATGTACTTTAGAAATAATTATCAAAATGTTGATCTGAAAGAGAGTGTCGGTATTAAGTTAAGAAAAGGCATACTCCGTTGGTTCGGTCATGTAGAAATAATTCAGGATGAAAGAATGACAAAACAAATATACAATGCGAAAGTAGAAAGATGTTGGAGCCAAGGCAGACCAAGACTACCATGATCAAATTAGTCGTGTTTTATCAGAAGGTGATATCAGAAGCCCTAGGAACTGGCGAGCGTGCATGAAAAAAGCTATGAATATAAAAGAAGCGTGAAGCGTGTAAAGGCCGCGTCTTATGGCGCTCGGTTGTCTATGCCTACCCCGCAAGGCACCTGGGTTTGGATATACTATATACATACATCATCAAAATCTGATTATGAATTATGTACTATTTGGCTATGATTGAAACCAATATATTTATTTTATTTTGATAAATGGTATTATGACAAATTATAATTTACTGAAAGTTGTATTACTTCGAATTGATGGATAAATTCTTCGATATTTAAACTTTTACAACGTTACTTAGACTTTTTCTACAATATTTTAATCACGATTATAATTACTCTGTGAACTTATAACCTTTATGTGGATGGATACATAAGTCAGTCCGTAAGCATTCTATTGTTCCAGTTTTGGGAAATGTACCAAGCAATATATGGAAATTTGAACAGAAACACAAATTGGAAACGAAGATAACATCAAATTGGTTGTTTGCGTCCTCACGTGCTTCCAGAGAAATATTATAATAAACAATGTTAACCAAATGCCTACTTAATCATAAAAAGTTTTACTTTATAAATGTGTGCCACTCATCCTATGTAAACAAGTTTAGGACGTAAAAAGTTTCTTCAGAGTCAAAGCTGATTGCACCTGCACGTAGTCAAACGTGCCAACTAGCAAACAATGCAAAACGGACACAGAATGGAGCTATATTTAATAAGCAGATCAACTATATACTTATACGCATTTCGTATATCTTCACGCTGCTAGATTCCTTGCGGGATAGGCAGCGAGGACCGAGCGCCACATGAGGTGGTCCTAACACACCTTATTCGCATCTTTAATATCCTTAGCTCTTTTTATGCACAAACGCCGGTTCCTTCGACTTCTGGCATCACCTTCAGATAAAACTCCACTAATTTGGTCGTGATAGGTATATCTTGGCCTTCTTGCAATCTTCCATACAGTTATACAAAGCGCAGAATTCCTATTTTCGAACTAATATGAAATATAGGTTAAATATTTATATTAAATATAAAATATAAAGTTAATGTTTTTTTTCTATTTACATGATTTAATTTGTTCGATAACATGTTGTATTTGTAGGTAATTTATTTAAATTTATTTAATGTCAGGAGAATAAAGTATGATATTGAATAAATAAATATGTAACTCAATATCATACTTTATTGGTCAACAAAGTATGATAATGGATTGAATGAATTTTAAAATAAAACCTAATCAGATTTACATCAAATGATTCACGTGTAAATAATTACGACTCGATTGTAAATAACGAAGCTCCTCTATGTGATAATGCAATTTTCAAACATGTTGCCTACTGGAACTAAAATGGAGCCGTGTTATTGGAAACTAGCTACTGCCCGCGACTCCGCATAGAATTTAGTTTTCAATTTTCGTTGGAACACTGTTAAACAGTACATATGTACATTTACAAACCACAGGTAAATAACAACTTCTTGAAGGGGTTTTCTGTTAACAATTAACTTCTCGAGAAATGCATGAAATACAAGTGACCATAAACAGCGGCAATATGGAGTTACCAACCATTTTTAAATAAATAATTATGGACATAATTTTGAGGCCCTAAATATTTATTTATATAAAATTATATTTTTATGTTGATAAAATATCCCCCATGATTAATTTGAATTACTTCATATCAGGCAGACTGCATGTTTTTGTTGCCACTCGACATGTACAAAAAAAATGTATAGTATAAAGTGAACGATGCGATGATATAAAGTGAAAGGTATTTTAAGAGTATATAATTCTTCAATAAAGATCAGCTAATATTTGTAAATATAATGTTCGTTTGTTTCTTATTTTAATCCTCGAAAGTTCTTGGCCTTTTGTTTCAAAATTTGAAACTTTGTGTTATAATGGAGGATCACTTATGTGTGTTATATATTAATTAAACTGAATTAGAGCAACGCATGAAAGAGAGAGATGGTAGTGGAATAAATAAAATCTTAATTTTCAAATACATCCAATTCACAAACCATGTCGACATGTACTTAGTTTAGAATAATAAACCTGATACTTACTGCAGTAAATAGCTCTCGATTAATATTAGTGAAACCATCCAAATTCATGATTGGTGGATTTTTAGCAATAGCCACTAAAAACATTTCGACTTCCCTTTGCGTGCTTCTATCTATAGCTCCAAGATTTACATTCAGCAGGCGCATTTGAAATTCCAGACCAACCTGAATAAATTAACCAACGAATATTAACTACCTGGATTTAAAGAGACTAATTAATTGTGCCTAATTAAGGGAAAAGTGACGGTGAAAATGGTCATTATCATGCCATTGACTATTGAGGTCTCCAAATTAATATGGCAGTAGTAGTACTTTATACAGGAGACAAATGATCATTGGAGGGAATTGAAGTTTTCTTAAGACCTTTCAATAACAGATTTCATTAATAGAAGGCTATATTTAATTCCGAAAAAAAATACTAAATGTAGCCAGCTAAAGTAGACCACGCTGAATTATCTTCCTGGGTGATTTTGTGGCCTTGTGAGTAACATTACTATGAAGATAGTAAGGAGTTACTTTCTTATAGGTTCCAGTTCATAGGAACTGGCTTGCTTAATGTTTATGTAGGGCACATTTCAAGTTTTACGAATTAAAAGTTTAATAGAGTTAGCTTATTATAGTGGTTTATATAAAAAAACTACAATGTAGCGACAAAATTTTCTCACATGTGACTTTCTAGCTAATTTCATAATACCAAGTTAACTTTACGTACATAATGTTAAATTTTTATAATTTAAATTGACACTTCGTAACAAAAAACAATTCAGTTTTAATTTCAAATTTAAATACTGTTTCAAAAGATACTAATCATGGTTTTCATTATCATTCACATTGACATCATTACTTCACATTGGTTATTGTGCGACGACGTTGGTTACAATCTAAACTTTCCATTAGATTCAAGTTCCATTATGTTCATGTGACCCATGCACGTACAGCAATATATTTACCTTTGTAGATGCGTGATAAGCCTCATTACATATAATATAGAGCAGTGTCATGCAGTAACCAACTATAACTATTAAGCCCATCTCCTTGTAACTAAGACCGTGATCCAGTAACTCCGAGAGGACGCCGTATAGCGATATTGTTGTCGTGAAAAATATCACCATGCAGTATATACCGTACATGTTGGAATAAGCACGACCTGAAAATATAATAACAAAGATCTGGTGGGATTCCGATGCGATACATTTTGCAGAGTTTGCTAGGATGTATCGAAGACGGTAACATGACGAAATAATTAGGGAATTTCGGACAATGCCCTTTCACACGTCATGCGTAAGCGCAACACATGATCACAATTTGCATGAATATTCTGGTTTAAAAAAATATACTCCGGTATAGAACTACATCACCCCCACTCCATCCGTGGTTGCAATAGGAGGCGGTAAAGGGAAAAACATTATTGCGGTCGACGTTGCTTAACCTGCGTATTCAGTTAGAATGACACACGTAATGACGCCATCGGGCTCTCAAGTCAATACACATACATTCATGTGCTATTTTTCCCGGGCAAACCTTTTCAGTATAAGGCTACTGATGCGAATGAACGTATTTTTTCTAGAAGTTAATTTCGAGTCACTAATCCTAGTATACAAACCTAGTTGCTGCATCATATGTGATAAATCAACCCATAATTGTCTATACTGGGCTAACTTTAACGCTGGCTGATCGGCTTCCAGGGCCTTGTGAAGGTTCGTGGCTAAACCACGTGAGGCAGTACCGAAAGCATTACAGTTAATGTACCTGTGAAAATAAAGTATTAAAATATTATGTAACATTATAACTATGGAATACTCATAACAATAATTTTAGACAATTTATCAGAGTTTCCTGGCAAAACATAAATATTCATGCCTTAATCGAATATCCATTTCGTATAGCATAAATCTATAATTGAATCTATATTTTAACTTTGATGAATATCTTATTAATTGGAGGTTTTGCTTTTTAAGTTTATCTATATAGCTGTATTTCCTTAAAATTTGGTTAAAAGCAATGTCATGTAGTACAAGTAGAGGAAAAAATCAGAAAACCGTAAATTTACAGTTACGTCACAAAATAAACATTTTTTTGGGAGAATAATTTGAGAAAATGTTTTTTTTACGGAACTTTCGATGAGCGAGTCTGACTCGGACGTGACGGGTTTTTGTCATCAATGGAAAATTACATGGCATGAAAAATAAAACTTGTTTTCGTATGTATTACTGAAATCCTTTCATGTAATACCCCATTTGAACTAACAGCCGCACTTGAAAATTTCGACCCCCAATGTCAACTCTCTTTTTTTTCAACAGAAAACTATTCTAAATTTCAATTTGATAGTTGTATCAGTAGTTGCCGAAATTTGCCACTGTAACTGATACATTTAGACGGAGCGACAGTAAGACTTACAAAGTAACACTACAATGGTCCTTTTTTTAAATTTTGGTACGGGACTCTATAAAAATCATTCTGTATGGAAAATTAATGAATGTTAAAAATGGTAAACACTCCGGCCTTTACTGAATTTCGGTACAAATCAAGCGATAGTATTCCCGTCTCATTCTCACGCAGGTAAGAACGGCGGTGTAACTATCGCTAAGTGTAATAATGCCTTATTTATAATGTATAATGCCTTTAAATTGGTATAGGAATCATGTTTGTGCATTCATCTCATTTGGCAGGTCAGTAGTCAATAATACTTTCGTGGTGGAATCGTCAATTAATTAAATTTCAATAGAAACTAATAATAAAACAAATCCTATCATCTGTGTCTGTTGAAATGAGATACGAGTACATCACATTATTATTACATATTTACAAATAGTGTGTGACTACGGCTGGACAAAACAGACCTTCATTTCTTTTACTATTTGTACTTGAGGTTAAAGTACAAAATTGCCGATTTGTACCGAAATATTAAAACTCGTTATTTCTACGATGTAACATATTTATTTCGTAAAATATTTACCCTCATTATCTATACATTTCTGCCACCTAATCGGATGTTTATTTATGCCTTTGCGATAAAACTCTAGGGATCTAGATTCGACAAACTGAGTGAAAGTATTTTATACTGCCTGCTGAGAAGAATTTTTAAGCACGTAGAAAATTGTCCAATTCGCGGAAATAATAGTAGTCAGTTGAAGCAAGGTCTGGCGGGTATGGACGATGGCGTATGGTTTCTAACTGCAGCTTCTGTAGAGTTACAACGGTTTCTCATGCAGTGTGAGGTCTTGCGTTATCATGGAGCAATAATGGTGAAGATCGATTCACAAGTCAGGGCTGTATCACTGCCAGTTTCGCCATCATTGTTCGAAGTTCGGCACAGTAAACATCTGCTGTTATTGCTTGACCAGACCTGAGAAAGCTATAATGAAAAACGCCATGAGGAGACCACTAAACATTTACCATTTAGGGCACTGTTGCGGCGTTTGACCTGCGGGTCAGTAATTGCATTTTTGGCTTACGGTTTTCGTAAAGAGTGCACTTTTCGTCACATGTCACAATTCTATCCAATATTCCTTCATTTCAATTCATGAGTTAATATTGTAGGTAAGGTTAACGTTAAACCGTGCTGCTAATTCCTGGGGAGTTTGACTCGGATCCGCTTCCACCATCTCCTTCAGTTTAGCGTTATTCACATGTGTGGGCAATTTTCCACGTGTTTCATTCTTCAAGTCGAAGTTTCCATTACAAAATAAATAAATAAATAAATATTGTCGGACAAATTACACAGCGCCATCTAGCCCCAAAGTAAGCAAAGCTTGTGTTATGGGTACTAGACAACTGATAAACATATGTAAATACATTTTTTTTTGTAAATACATACTTATGATACATAGAAAATACCCAGACCAAGACAAACAGACATGTTCATGCACACAAATGTTTGTACTGTGTGGGAATCGAACCTACAAGGGTTGGTGTCAATGTAGCGTAACAGCGCGTTCCACTACTGCGCCACCGAGCTCGTCTCAAGTCAAAGTCAAGTCAAAGTGTTCAAACAAAAAAAAACGGTGTGTTCATTAGCAGTCTCCTCCAAAACGCAGCATTGATATTACGAGCCGTTTCTGCCGCGTTTGTTCCGCGTCGTAACTCGTATTTAAAAAATTACTCGGATTTTCGAATTAT
The DNA here is from genome assembly GCA_947507595.1 of Pyralis farinalis. Lineage (NCBI taxonomy): Eukaryota > Metazoa > Arthropoda > Insecta > Lepidoptera > Pyralidae > Pyralis > Pyralis farinalis. Next base: position 26,749,740 of record OX382273.1, on the reverse strand, counting down.
CCATATTTCCCGTCTAAGCTGAATAAAAAGAAATAATTGAAATTCTAAAATCAAATGTTTCACTTTTTTTAAAAAGAAAAGCATAGGTATCCTGTGAAAAAAGTTTCACTCGAAAATCTCAAACCATGAAGGTTTAATGTCAATTCAAATTATCTATTACTATAAAATGGCAATTTCATACTTTAAACCCTATTATCTTCACCTATTTTTTTTAATAACAAAATTTCATACAGTCATAAATTTATATAGGTATATACCTACTTATGAATAAATATAGCACTGCAATCAAACAGCAAAAACTCTTAAACAAGTATGGGTTTATGCAGAGACTATTTTATCAATGTTCCTTATATTACCACTGACTTCCTTAATTGACCTGTGGGTAGAGAATGTTGCTGCCGAGTTACAGAAAGAGAATACACAATCGAGTGTGTAACTTTTTATGACGAAAAGCGTCTAATACTGAAATATATTTTATCTTACAAAGGAGAGCCATTCGCTATATTTATAAAATGGTCTCCAGCATATCTCTAAGGGAACTATTCAAAGAAATAAATATCTTTGCTGTTACCTCTCAGTATACTTATGAAATCACATGATCGTAAAAATACAAAGCTAAGACTACTTTTTTGTTTGAAATTTTCTGTCTTGATATTCACTATATTTCGTATTACAGCGTGTTATTACTCGAAATTTTAAGTAGTTTTTCTTGTTTTTATATAACACTAAGGTGGCAAACAAGCATACGGCCTGCCTGATGGGAAACAGTCACCGTAGGCTACGGACATTTTCAACACTAGGGGTGTCACCAAGCGTTGCCGACCCTCTAAAAACCTCTTTCTTGAAGACCCCCATACTGTAGTCTCTTGGGAAAGCCTCGGCTGGGAGTTCATTCCACAAATCGAGAGTTTTCTGAAGAAAACTTCTGGAACCGCACAGCATGCGACCCTTACAGTTCCAGCATGTGAGGGTGAACTCCTCGCTGTCGGGGAGCGGTGCGGTTATAAAAAAATGCTATCAGTATCATATTAAACAATTCTTCAGAACACAACCCCTTGTACGATCGGTAAAACAAACAAACGGAGGCAAAATCGCTCCTTAAAAAAGTAGTTAAACTATATGAAGCCCCGAGAGCCGAGTGTATTGATTAAATTTGACCCCGCTCTTTACATATCAATAGATCCACGTTATAGAAAGGGAGAACCGTCTGAATTCCAAGAACTACTAGGTAAGTTAAAATTCCCTAACAGCAAGAAATAGTTCTCATTAGCAATTATTGCTGTTAGAGCAGTGTTAAGAAAGCATCTATATCGTGGGGCTGAGATACACTATTTCCGGGAATAATATGTACAAACCAAAATTTTATTGCAAAAGAGAGCCATAAGAGCTATCTACTCGTACAAACTTGGTCCCCGGGAGAGCCTTAGAGAAAAATTCAAAGAAATAAATATTCAAACAGTCGCATTGCAATATATCTATGAAAATCTTTTGTATATCTATAAAAACATAGACTCATTTTGTAAAAAGAGTGATACTCATAACATAAATACTAGATATAAGCATAATCTTGTGTTACATGCAAGCCGTCTCCACAAAATAAGTAATTCTTTTATGGGGCAATGTATACGGTTCTATAACAAACTTCCCAGCAATATAAGAGAATTGTCAATAAACAAATTTAAAACTACTATTAAAGCCAAATTGTGTAGCAGTGCATATTATAAAGTATCTGACTATATTAATGATAAAAATGCCTGGTATTGAGTCGATCCAATTGTAATGTAATTAATAAATTATGTAAATTTGTTTGGATACCAAAAGAGGGATGCCTGAGTTTTTTGGCAGTATTTTTATCAGTGCTCACCTAGTCATGAACTGCACGGTAGGGAAAAAAATTATGACGATTCCAAACAAATGTAGCCATTTTTACGGAATAAAAAGCCATCATCAACATCAGAGCCAATACGCCTTGCCATTATGGTTATCCAGATGCCCACCATGAAAAGAGAGGCGAGTTCCATTCGTCTTGAGAGTATCACATTATACGTTTGAAGGATATTAACACACCACCACCCCTGCATTTATTGGATCTCTGAATGTCATGATCGTAATGAAAGACATCATAACGCTGGTCACAATACTTCGAGTCAACTGTTGCATGACAGTTTCAGATAAGGCGATAATATCATAGTCATTGCTAATAATGCTCGAGTGTAGTGAACGGCATTTTGTTAGCAAGCCACACGTATTTTGGTAGCAAGTGTTCAGAGCACCTGTGTACAAGCTGTTCTGTACCTCCGTTTCAAATAATGTATAAAATTAGATCCATATTTGCAATTTGTTATAGTCGAATGTTGTAGAATATGTTCTGCACCGTCTGTGTACATAATATCGAACGTTGTTACGTGAGCAATAACGGGTATTTTTGGTTGTGTGTTGTGGCTGATTGTAATGGGGCGAATTTGAAGTTACTATGGAATATTTGCAACCGGCGCGGGCAAGGGACATGCACGAATGGCATGACAAACTTATAAAAGATTGAGTTGAAGTTACTAGTGATAAAATGTAAAATACTATATGTATGCGCTTTGAGCATTCTTTTTTAGTATCTTTTTGAGTGTCTTTTGTATATTTTGAAGACTTGATTTGTCTAACCAGACTGAGTTTCACATCATCATCACATCAACCCTTACTCATCCCACTTCAGGGCTACGAGTCTCCCTTCAACCGAAGGGGTATAGAGCATACTCCACAACGCTGCTCAACTACGGATTGGCGGAGGCCAGTGTTTTCAAGCCGCCCGAGGGCCACTGACTTAGCTTAACGACTGTCATCTATCGACAACAGCCTGAACTGTGGGCTTAACGGCATCCATAGACAGGCTGTGATCGACGTTGCTTAACCTGCGTGTTCGGTTCTAAGCGATTGCTGTATTTGATCCACCTAGTGTATGCACGGGACTTCACGAATGATCTACTGAACCACGGTGGGCAGACGTTACATTTACGGTAAAAAAATTACCACTAAGATGGCAAACAAGCATACGGTTTGCCTGAAGGTAAACAGTCACCGTAGACTACGGATATTTTCAACACCAGGGGTGTTACTCATGCGTTGCCGACCCTCTCAAAACCTCTTTCGCTTTCCTTGAAGAATCCCATGCTGTAGTCCCTTGGGAAAACCTCGGCTGGGAGTTCATTCCACAACTCCAGTTCTCGGAAGTAAATTTCTCTGGAACCGCACAGTACGCGACCATTACGGTTCCAGCGTGTGAGTTTATAGATGACCATCCCCGTAAATGGAATAACCAAATTTGGAACACGAGTCAACTGTAAGATAAGATGAGTTTAATATAAGCCATATTATACCTATACATTTGGTTCCTAATGAGACAAATGCATGAATTAGCTGCTATAAAAATTGATGTTAATGGATCAGCTAGACCATATGCTTATTTGATACCTAGGTGTTGTAAATAAAATTCTGTATGATAATTCATATTTTTTCACTTGCTTGTAAACACAGATTGATTTGGCGAGCTCGGTGGCGCAGTGGCGAAACGCGCTGTTACACTACTTTGACACCAACGCTCGTGGGCTCGATTCCCACACAGTACAAACATTTGTGTGCATGAACATGTCTGTTTGTCTTGATCTGGTTATTTTCTATGTATAATAAGTATGTATTTACAAAAAAAAATGTATTTACGTATGTTTATCAGTTGTCTAGTACCCATAACACACGCTTCGCTTACTTTGGGGCTAGGTGGCGCTGTGTAATTTGTCCGACAATATTTATATTTATTATTTACAGACTGTGTTTACAAGCAAGTGAAAAAATATGAATATACCATAATCAAAACTTACAAATCAAATACGCGTTTATATTTTTTTTTTCTGTGTCTACTGACGTACGAAAAGCCTATGGAACTAACAGTGGTGTTAGGTGATATAGCATTATTTCGTCATTATATATAAAACAAAGTCCCATGTTGCGTCAGTCAGTCTGTCTGTTCGCGATAAACTGAAAAACTACTGAACAGATTTCCATACCGTTTTCATCAATAGACAGAGTGATTCTTGAGGAAGATTTATGTATATAATTTGTTAAGTTATTGTGGAAATTGGTTGCAATATGACGGTAATTGTTGAAAATATCAGAAAAAAGAAGAAAGCCGCCTAGGAGCTTACATCGGTTATACAGTATTAATCCTCATTAACTTAAGTACGTTAATAGGCATAATATGCTCTACTACCCGTGCGAAGCCGGGCGGGTCACTAGTATATTAATATGACGATGAATGTGAAAGTACAAATTAGGGTCGGCAACGCAATAGTGACACCCCTGGTGTTGCAAATGTCCATAGGCTACGGTAACTGCTTACCATCAGGCAGGCCGTACGCTTGTTTGACACCTTGGTGGTATAAAAAATAAATTGAATCAAATACCGGTGAGTAGGTATATAAGCGTTTCATACATAACAAACGGTTTAATTGTTATTTTTTCTTACTTTTTTACTGTCATTAATGTTTCTTTGTCTATTTGTATCTCAATGTTTTCAAAAATAACTACTATTTTTTATCTGTAATAATTTTCTGACTGTACATAATGTATGAATGTTTATCAAATACACTACTTTAATAAAAGTTCGTTTATTTGTATAAATTATTTTTTCAACTGTGTTATTTTTCTTTCCTGTATTATCTGGGATTGACGGTGACATGCTCCGCTCTGTGCAATCCACTTACGATGATTGTATAGCATGTGTGTAGGTGGACGGCAGCTTGTCGCCCTGGTTTCATATCAACATTGGTGTCTGAAAGGGATGCATGCTGTCGGCTCGGCTATTCATTCACCTGTATATGGACAGTTGTCTTCAGAGAATAAGAAACATGAATGTGGGAATGCGAATGGGTGACACGACTCAGTGGTCAAATACTTACAAGGCTTACAATTAAAATCGAAGAAAAACAAGATAATGGTATTTGAAAGAGAGACAACCATAACGAACACTAGGATTATGGTTGATGATGTAGTCTTGGAGCAAGTGGATGAGATTGTATATCTTAAGCGCTTTTAGCAGCGATGGAAGGTACATCGCTGATGTGGAGAGGCGAGTGCAGTGAACAGCGTGAATGGAGCGTTAGGTAATCTTCTAGGCAACCGAAATCTAAGCCCGAAAGCACAGCTCGCTGTACACAACGCAGTGCTAATCCCTTAAATCTAACTTATGGAAGTGAAAGTTGGGTATTGCAGAGGGAGCACGAAAGTAGAATAAATGCGGTTGAAATGCGAGCATTGCGCATAATTTGTGGCATTACGCTTGCTGACCGCGTACGTATCGATGACTTAACAAAGAGAGTTGGTCTGTAAGAGAGTGACGGTATTAAGATAAGAAAAGGCATGCTCCGTTGGTTCGGAAAGACTGCAGGATCAAAGAATGACGAAACAGATATACAATGCGAATGTGGAAGGATGTACGAGCCGAGGAAGATCAAGACTAACTTATAATGACCAAATCGATCGTGTTTTATGAGAAGGTGATGTCAGAAGTCCCAAGAACCGGCGGGCGTGCATGAAAAGACCTATGAATATTAAAGAAGTGAGTAAAGTGTGTAAGGTCCGCGTCTTATGTCGCTCAGTCCTCTCTGCCTACCCCGCAAGGGACCTGGCGTGAAGATATACATGCATACGTACATACAGACTCTATCATTTGGGTTTGCTATGTAAATTTTGCTACGCTGGAATCCACGAGACTGAAGTCACGTCACATTTTGTTTACTACACTATGAAAATTTTGTTATATTCAGCCTTCACTCTACCCTGTACCATGATTAAGGTGAGTGAAAGCTATAAGTCAATTCGCCAGGATATAGGATCCTTCAACATATACAGTACAATTTAAATAGTGCAATAAATCATATTGTATTTACCATAATGAACAAAATCCATCCAACATCGCAATGATATGATAATAAGCAAATGAATGCCACAATTCGAAGTCATCTTGTAAGTAATGTTGAGACAGAATCACAACAATACTGAGACCCCAAGAGAAAAAACACAAAATCCAAGTCAAAGAGTATAGATTTGGAAACACTATTGGAGTTCCCGTTATTTTCAGGTATTTCAACTGAAACAGCAAAAAATAACAAAGCATAATAAGTTACACATTAATATAAACGTGATTCTCAAGTAATTCACCAGCTTTTTTGTATACAATAATTTCTACCTAGACTGTAATAGACTGTAATACTTTTGATAGAAAATAAATAAGTATAAAGGTATTCCTCAGGCTAAGAGTGTATATATATGAAAATCTTCTTCTTTTTATTGTTATCTCGCTTCCTAATCCATTAGGATTGGCGGGGTCCGCTACCTAAGCCTAAGCATTTGGCGAAGATACTGATTTTTATTGGGGGCGACTGCTATCACACCTGAGGGAAAACCAGATCTTTCTTAGGTAATGTCACACGTCTTTCGAAATATAATTACTTTGACGTGCGGGTTTCTTCACGATGTTTTCCTTCACCGCCGAGCAAGAGATAATTACAAATATGTACATAAATCCGAAAACACGAATTTAGTGGTACATGCCAGGATTCGAACCGGAGACGTGATGTTAGGTCGGTTCCTTATCCACTGGGCTATCACTGCTCATATATATAAAAGTATAGTCAAATATCTCATCATTAAGCTGTCTAATGGAATTCGTTTAGGGTTACTATTGAAACTAAATGCAATAACCATCCAATTTCATCATTGCATTGGATTGGGTTCTATCATTGGATGAACATGTTCGACAAAATTTCTTGATCACGACTATAATTTTGGAAATGTTATATTAAATAAATATTATTAATAGTGTGTATATATAATAGTTAAAAAGTAAATATCACTAATAAATGATGGAACAAGTACAAGTATTTTGACATTTGTGTAACTAGTACTTAGTTCGATAATCACCCTACACAATTAAAATATTTTAGCGTTACTGTCAAGTTTTGAGACGTTAATTTCTACCTACTTGATTTCGACAATGGTTTAAGATTCGATTGAAATTCGTTGATTATTCATTAATCTCAACATATGTATTCGATAAAGACTTTCCCAACAACGACATTATAAAACATAAAAATAAAGAAACATACTTCAAGATAAATAAAAAAATAAATTATCCGGTTAACAAGATATATAACAAATTGAAATAACAATACCTGATAGTGCGTCCACATATTTTTAAAAATAGCTACTTGCTGTCCGTGCCTCCACGACGCGATTGGAAGTAGGAAATGAGGTATAAGGATGCTTAAGAAGATGATGTTGTAGATTAGTTCGTCAAAAGGCTTGTTTGAACTATGCTGGAAATTCGCGAGGCGCTCCTTTCCCACTACAAAGGAAGCCATTGATTTTATTGTGAATGATGAATAGTCGTCCTTATCGATATTGTGGGAAGGAGTAAAATTGTGCTGAACTTCATCTAATTACTTAATTCAAAAATTTACATTAACGGTCTATTTTTTTATAGGTGTATTTAAGTTAAACACAGTAGAGATTACTATTACCACGTGGACGATCATCTCGTGTATTTTAGTATAAATGAGAGGCACATTAAGAACTGTAGAGATATAAAAAAACATAAAAGCAGCGCAGCAGAGCAAGTGCCGCTTCACCGTACATAAGACTGTCACACATAATAAGGTCCTATAGGATTGCTATGTTCTTGCGAGAGTAAAGGTCGCTGAGATGTTGCTACATTAACAGCACTTGTACGAATATCAACCGAACTGGTGAGACTTCATATGTTACAATCGTCGTCTGTAGGCATAATTATCACAGGCTGCCTTGTTTATTTGCTACTAGATGTAGTACAGTAAAAAGGTATTGTTATAATATTTTTTTTAAATAAGACCACGAGCTTACATATAGCTTCACTTATTCACAGGAACACAAAAACCCTCCAGGCAGCTGAGGCAGCAGGTATGTGGTCTACTGTGAGGTGGAGATTCACCAGTTAGTTTGTTTCGATGCAACATGCCTTTATTTTCCCATAACATTGTTTGTTTTTTATTAGCAGGGTTCATCGTGATCAGGTAATTTTGGCTTTGGCTCAAAGATAATAGTGAGCCACTTATAATGTACGTAGTAAAAAATGAACGCGAACAGTAGCAATAATATAAAGCTATGATAACTTCTCCAAACTTTTTAGCACCGACTCGACTTTATTCTATGTTACTCGTTAGAGGCCCACTTTCAACTACATGAATTTAAGTGTTAATTTTTCTATCATATTTCCTGGGCTCTGTCTGTGTTTACGACTACCAAAACTACGATAAATAAAATACATAATATTTTACAGGCGAGATAAAAGACGTTTCATGACATGGCTATGATTCGCTTTTTTATTTTCTGGGCTGGACGCGGCTGCTATAGGCAATATGATGTCCAACAGAAATGCCTTAAATTAATATGTACGCGTAGCGAAGAGAAACCTAAGTTTGTATATATATAAGTCATAATTGAAACGTGAACGTTTGTTACCCTTAACTACAATAATGCTTTCCAGACCCCACACCAGGTAAGCCCAAAACGTTGCTTTTGATATCCAGTTATACGTTGTACGTTCAGTCGTTTTTGCATCTGAAAAGTATTAAATAAAGTTAATTTGAAAATTCCCTTTTTCAAAGACTTTAAAAAGGTACATTAGGTATTCGTAGCGTCGTGATCGTAAGACCGTACATGGAGTACTGTAATCACCTTTGTGAACCTTAGTGATCTCGTGCACTTTTTCATACTTAATGATGAGGACTATAAACAATTAGTACATTACTTTATATATCATTCATAGTTTTCACACCGCACACCATATAATGAATTTTATACCCAAATTTTTGATACCTTAGGTGACATTACTGCAACTTACGTAGGGATTTCTCACTTTTTGGAAATAGTCAATGTTACTTGTTGATAATGTAACTTACAAAATGTGAAAGTACTATTTGTTTTAAATTTTTAGTGAAGTTGAGTAGTCTCGATAAGGATATTTGTCGAAAATCGTGACTCCGTTGAGTGCTCTATAGTCACCGCTTGCCAGCATTTCCAACTTTTCTTTTTTACTAAGTGTAAAACCAGCTTAAGGGCTATTAAGTGCTAGATATATTCCTGTATTTTTTCCCCCTGGAATCTCTTTTTTTTGCTATACTACTTTTGTATAGAAGCATAGGGCTTGCTCATGCTAACATCGCATGACTGCAGGTGATGCACTATGTGATGTTCTACTTTGCTCAGGTTCATGTCGCATGGAATATGGTCTATAGTTTATTTCTTATGCCGTGACACAAAGTATAAACAAAGAAAACTAAGATTTTCAAATTTACGAATCGGTACATTGAGGCTAAGCCTCGTCTACATGCCTTATATGTATTACCTTATATAACTATTCTTTATTTCGTTTCTTTCTCTACGATAAAACTTAAACAACAACTAAACCAAAAAAAAAATACGAAAATAATCTAAGTTACTTTTGACACACACAACTTCTGCGTCAAAAGTAATAATGGCTAATGTAATCAGAATAAATGCGAAAGTTGTTAATTCGTCATACTGTTTGTATTTGTAGTCTATTGCGTGCTTCTCGAATCTTCTCTTTCTTTTCTCTTCAGAGAGAAGGTAGTGAAACCAACTTAACTAAACGTCTTCGTAGGAATATATAACTACACTGGTAAGATTCTTTACGTAGGAGCACAGACTATGATTACAAAATTTCAACTTCAAAACAGATACACATAAAATACCAATAACCATCATAATGTGTGCTGATATAACTTTTTATAGCCAAAGTTTTTTAGTCATATTATTCTTTAATGGTACCGCATTTCACCACAGGCGCGAAAGAAGTATGAAACTTTAACTTGAACAATCTCGAGTTTAAAAAGTTATTGGATTTGAGATATTTTTCTTTTTTGGACCCCGGAAAGTTGCCAGGATACATTCAATTCAAGGGCAGATCTGAAATTCTTTTGTATCGCTTCGCTTCCCGGAGGGTGCTTAATGAAACGTGCGCTCTAATTTGGACGTTTTATATTTACATCAGAATCTTTTGTGTTATTATAAAGTTTTAATGAATCATGTACTTATATTTAATGCAATCTTTATAATTAAGCCTGTATTTCTAGATAAGTGGTTGAATCTAATTAACTGAGTAAATTAGGTGGGGCGGAGTAGTTAAAAATGTTACTTTAACACTAGGCATTGTGGGTTCATGGGATCGAACCCACGATGCATTGGACAGGCAGGCAGGAGAATTATGAGTGGTCATGAACATGCCTGTTTGTCTTGACCTCCATATCTTCTTGATATTGGAAGTAAGTATTTACGGAAAATGTATCCTTATTCTTATTATATTACCTATCCAAAGTACAAGGTTTATCAAAGTGAGTTTATGTTAATCACGCAAACATATCAACACCCTTTCCCGGTCTAAGCAAAGTGTTGTGGACTGTAGAAATAAAATCCCAGGTTTTGATCGCCGATTTATTGGTCTTCTTATTCTTGTATGGTACAGTCGCTGGAGTTCACAATTCGAGTCGCTTTGCGTTTCCTTAGGAACCTCGAGGCAATACCTTACAGTGAGCGCGTTGCTATATCGCGTTTCGACGCGTTTCGCCGTTCCATTTTCACTACGCGTGACCGCGTTTTTCGCGTGTATTGCCGCGAGCGTCCTATGTACATATATGTTCCTTACATCTAATTGTAGGCCGTAACATGCTCTATCTGGTGAATGTACAACTTATTTATATTTCTTATATCTAATGTACAAATTTGGCTTATAACTACGAAAAATTGTTACGATCTGACCATCGGAGCATTAAAACGGGTAATAATTATGTTTTATTCTTACATTGACTTATGTCGCTAGTCTAATAGTATATCTTAATACTAGTTATTCCTAATTTTTGGGGTTCCGCATATCATTTGTCAGGGGAATTAAAATAGTCATCATTCAAAGTTTTAATTCTTAGCACAGCTACTTAGTGTTAGTTACATGGTATGCTTTCGGAATTGCCGTTCTCAACAATAATCGTCATCGTAATGTTTAATTCTTAACCTAGCGACTTAACATTATTAACATGTATAGACTTCGAGGACGCTGTCCTTAACATTCTCCCCCCGGCGTAATTCCTATGTAGCCTCTTCTGGTGACAGCGATCTCGGCTCGGGGGTCGGCGCTTCTTGCAGTACTGCCAACTTCGTGGTCGGCCGTCGAAATACTCCGCTCCGTGTCCGGACGTCCGCGCTGCGTACGTGTCCATCTGGGCCTGGGTAGACGCGTTCCACGATGCCACGCGGCCAAGTGTTGCGTGGTAGTGCATGGTCGACCACTATGACCAAGTCCCCTTCGGTGAGCACTCGCTGATCCTGTGGTGTTCCTCTGCGTGGTATCAGCGTGGGCAGGTACTCGCGCACCCAGCGTCGCCAGAACTCGTCCGCTAAGGCCTGGGCTGCTCTCCAGGTGCGCTTATCCGTCGGCTCGCACGGTCCGGTGTGAGGCTGTCCTGTTGATGATCCGATTAAGAAATGATTCGGAGTTAGAGCCTCTGGGTCGTTGCGCTCCACTGAAACGTGCGTGAGAGGTCGCGCGTTTATGGAGTATTCTGCTTCTGTCATCAGCGTATGCAGGACCTCTTCTTTCGGAGACTTTTCGTTTAGCGTTGCAAGTAGAGCGACCTTCACCGATCGCACCAGCCTCTCCCAAGCTCCGCCTTGGCTTGGCGCGCCGGGAGGGGTGTACTTCCACTGCATCCGATGTCGTAGTCCGAGTTGCTGCAGGGCTGGAGACCATTCCGCGTACGCCTGTCGTAATTCGGCGTCTGCTCCTTTGAAATTGGTTCCGTTGTCGCTGTATATAGTTGCCGGCCATCCGCGTCGAGCTGCCATTCTTCTTATTGCCATGATTGCTGAGTCTGTTGATAATGATGCTGCAAGTTCTAGGTGGACGGCTCTTGTAGTCAGGCAAGTAAACAAGGCCCCCCATCTCTTCTCATGGCGTCGCCCGATCGTAACTGTCATAGGTCCGAAGTAGTCGAGTCCGCAGTTGGAGAATGGGCGTTGAAAGGCTCCTAGTCGTTCCTCTGGTAAGTTTCCCATCGGCGGTGTTTTAGGGTTCGCTCTCCTCAGTAGGCAGAACGAACAATCTTTAGTCACGCTTCGTACGGTGGGCCTCAGCTTCAGGATCCAGTATTTCTGTCGGAGATCGTTCACGACTCTCTCGCGGCTTCCGTGTCCTGCCTTCTTGTGTTCGTTGGTCACCAGCAGTTTCGTAAAAGGGTGACGTCCATCTAAGAGAACAGGATTCTTCATCTCCGCCGGCACGTGTGCAGCACCAATCCTTCCGTCAAGGAGTAGCAGGCCGTCTTTGTAAATTGGGTTGAGTCGGTATAAGGAGCTCGATCTCGGCACTCGCTTCCCTTGGTGCATGAGTTCAATTTCGCTTTTGAAGCTGTCCTTTTGCGCTTTTCGATGCCAGAGGGCCTCTGCTTTTTTCAGATGCTCGACGTTCAAAGTTGCCTTGCGGTTCTTGCATTTCTCAGCGAATAAATATAACATCGCTGTAGCTCTGATAAGACGTTCGTAGCTTGAGAAACGTTTGACTTCAGGCAGGCAATCGAGCTCGCGAGCGGAGTCCATAGTGGCGAGAACAGCGTGTTCTTCTTCTTGATCTTCGTAGACTGAGTCGTTCTGAGGCCACTCGTTCATAGGCCTGCTCAGGAACTCTGGTCCGTGGAACCATGGGTCGTCGGCGGTCTTGGGTATGTAGCCCGGTCTAGTCGCTAGGTCGGCGACATTGCTTTTGGTCGGTGTCCACTTCCATTGGTGAATCGAAGTTAGCTCGGCGATTTCTCCTAGTCGATGCGATACATAGGGTGTGTATCGTCGACTTCCGTTTTGGATCCAGTGCAAGACCACTTGAGCGTCGGTCCAGAAGAAAACAGCGTCGGGGTTCCATCGGTGTTCTTTCGCGACGTGGTTTCCTAATCTCGCTCCGATGAGTGCGGCCTGCAATTCCATTCGTGGTATCGTCTGACTTTTCAACGGCGCCACCTTGGCTTTAGCTGCCGCTAAGACGACTCGCACTTCATGGTCTTGTTCCAATCTCCAATAGGCTGCTGCTGCGTAAGCCTCCTTGCTGGCGTCACAGAAGACGTGTAGTTGGCGGCTCTTCACTGGGCTCCCCCCGTTATAGCTTCGCGGTAGTTCGAGGTGGCTGATGATTTCTAGGTTTTTCAGCCATTGGGCGAAGGTCTCAGCGGGTTCGGTCGGTATAGTTTCATCCCAGCCCAGCTTCTGTCGCCACAAGTCCTGGAGTATTATTTTTGCAGTGATCGTATAACAGCTAAGTAGTCCCAATGGGTCGTAAATGCTCATCACCGCGCTAAGTGCTTCTCGTTTAGTCGGTGTGCGGGTCATCTCACGAACCTCTTTGTGGACGCGGTTGAGTGAGGTGTTAAATTTTAACACGTCGTTTACGGAGTCCCATAACATCCCCAGTGTTTTCTGCTCATCTTTAGTGATTGACTGCGTTGTAGTCTTCGCGTGGCGGTCGGTGGGAATTTTGCGTAGTACATCAACTTCGTTGCTCGTCCATCCCCTTAGTTGGAAGCCAGCGTTATGATGTACGTAGTCGACTTGACTGATGACTTCCTCGGTGACTTCCTTGTTGGGATAGCTGTCCACGTAGTCGTCCATGTAGTGGGCTTCGGTGATGGCGCGAAGAGCTCCGGGGTGGGACTCGGCGAAATCCTGTGCATTCCTGTTTCTCACGCAGTGTGCTAGAAACGGTGAACTTGAGGCCCCAAATATCATTGCTGTCATTTTGTATGCCGTAGGTGACTCGTCTCTATCTCCTCTCCATAAGAACATCTGGGCTGGTTGATCTTGCTTTCTGATTTTCACCTGGAGAAACATCTCTTGTACGTCTGCCTTTATTGCGACGGCTTCTTCTCGAAATCTGAAGAGGATTGTTAGCAATGATACTAGCAGGTCGGGTCCCTCCAACAGGAAATCGTTCAAGCACACTCCGTGTGTTCTGGCTGCCGCGTCGAAGACCAGTCGCACCTTCCCTGGCTTGTTAGGGTTCTTCACGGGAAAGTGCGGCAAGTACCAGGTCACGTTGCTGCCGGCTTCTGATCCGTCACACTTCTCGGCGTATCCTTTCCTTAGCAGGTTCTGAACTTGTTCTTCATATTGCTGTTTGTCGCTCGGTGACTTGTTTAACTTATGTTCTAAATTCTTCAGTCTTCTGAGAGCGTTATTGTAGCTCATGGGTAGCTTGACATCGTCCGTTCGCCATGGAAGTCCAACTTCGTAATGACCGTCTTTTCTCCTGTTGACTGTCTTCTCGAAGATGTCGATAGCGCGCTGTTCTTCTTCTTTGATCATTGGTTTGGTTGATATTCCCAGCGCGTCGATATCAAAATGCTTCTTTACTATTTCTTCTAGTTGATCGTTTCGTGTTTCGACAGTTGCTATGTGTAAAACGTTTTCGTAGTCTTGTTTGACTATCTTCTTTGGTATGCTTCCGTGGATCACCCAGCCGAGTTGCGTCTTCGATGCAGCTGGTTGATTTCTCTTCCCTATACGCAGCTCTCTTGTCACGATGAGTTGCCAGTTATCTGTTCCGATGAGAAGTTGCGGTTTTCCATCCTCATAACATAGTTCTTCTTGCTTCAGATCCTTCAGGTGTTCTAACAGCAGAAGTTTTTCAGGAACCGTTTGGCTTAATAGGTTCATCCCATTAATTGTTCGCGCAGTAATGTTATGCTCGATTCCGTCGTGACCGCAGATGTTTATCTTCACTAATTGGCTGTTCATTTCCCGACGATCGGCGTTAATCCCGTGCATACATAATGCTTTGGATGGTCCGTCAGCGCCGATTGCTCGTGCCACCTCGCTGTCTAGCAGTGTTACCGTTGAGCCTTCATCAAACAGTGCTAGAATCTTCATTTTTCCCTTCGGTCCAATGGCGGTGATCGGGCGCATCTTGAGTTTTACTTCTCGACCGTGAGTAACCGATGCTACGGTCTCTGGAGTAGTCGTCGCGAGTAACACAGCTTTCTCTTCATGTAACAGCGGGTGATGTGGTCGTTTGCAGCCGTTGGTTCCGCAGTTCTTCTCTCTGCAGTTCATTCTTCTGTGTTTGCGATATATGCACTTGAAGCATAATTTAGCGTTCTTCACGGTATCCCATCGTTCTTGTATGCTTTGGTTGAGGAATTTAGTGCACTTGGGTAGAGCGTGTTCCTGTCCGCAAGCGACGCATTTCATATGACTTTCTTCGCTAATGCTTTTCTCAACGTCTACTTCTGTGCTGACTGTGAAGATAGGTTTCTTGTTTCTGAATTCGTGGGTTCTTGCGGGAGGTCGCGGCACCTCTCTCTTCGTTGTTGCATTTGCGCAAAAACCGTGCTTCAGAGCTCTGTCTGCTTCCCTCATCAAGAAGTCTGACAGTATGATGATTTCCGGGTCGCTGCTAGACTTGGAGGCTTCTTCTGCGTAGTCGTACCATCTAGTTCTCTGATGTGGGCTGAGCTTCTCTAGGATGTCCCTCGTCAGCATAGGATTGAAGAGGTATCCGTGCTTCAGCTTCTTCAGGACGGCAACGGCATTCTGAACCTTGACCGCAAACGTGTTCAGCTCAGTAGAGGTTCCCCCGAGTCTTGGTAGCTTCTTCAGATCTTCTATGATGCGGTCTACCATAACTTCGGGTCGACCGAAACATTGTTCCAGAGTCTTCATTACTTGGTCAGGTGATGATGCAGCGCTTAGAAGAGGTGATACGGTTTCTTTGGCTTCCCCGCGTAGACAGTTTCTCAAACGGGCCAGGTTCTCGATCGGAGTGAAGTTATAAATCGCCGTTGTTTCTTCCATGGCGGCCTTGAATGGTAGCCACTCGGTCAGTGCGCCGGAGAATACCGGTAATTCGGAGGCTTGTCGTGGCGGCGGGCGGCGGGTCATCATTTTCTCTAATACGTCGGCCAGTTGCTCCACTCCTCGGCTTCGTGATCTTGCTGGAGTAGGTGAGCGTTCTCTGGGCGGCGTATCCCATTCAACTCGTGTCGGTCTTCCTTTCTTGAGCTGTGTGTTGGTTGGTTTGAGTTCCGATGCCACGGTGGTCGTTGGTAAGGGGTACGGGTCGGAGGACTCCCCCCGTATGGCTTCCATGCCAGGATCGTTGTCATCCAGCCAGGTGGTTACTCGTTGTTCCACTTGCTCCGGTGATTCATCTTCGGCGTTACTGTCGTCTTCTAACGCGGCCATATCTGTAGCGAGTTTCTTCTTGATTAATTCTGCTTCAAGCTGTAGTTCTTTTCGGCGGATAGCGGCGAGTTTTTCTTCAGCTTCGTATCGCATGCGCGCTACAACGCTTGCTGTTGATCGGTGTGAACGAATAGAGTTCGCTTTCTTCCGTTGCGTTGAAGTGCCCGCTGGATCGGATGTATTCGTTCTCGCCGGTGAGTGCGCTTTCTTCCTTCGCGTTGAAGTGCCCGCTAGGTCTGTCGCACTTGTTCTCGCCGGTGGGTTCGTTTTCTGTAGTTGTGTTGAAGTGCCCGCTAGGTCTGGTGCACTCGTTCTCTGTAGTTGTGTTGAAGTACCCGCTAGGTCTGGTGCACTCGTTCTCTGTAGTTGCGTTGAAGTGCCCGCTAGGTCTGGTGCACTCGTTCTCGCAGGTGGGTTTGTTCTCTGCAGTTGCGTTGAAGTGCCCGCTAGGTCTGGTGCACTCGTTCTCGCAGGTGGGTTTGTTCTCTGCAGTTGCGTTGAAGTGCCCGCTAGGTCTGGTGCACTCGTTCTCGCAGGTGGGTTTGTTCTCTGCAGTTGCGTTGAAGTGCCCGCTAGGTCTGGTGCACTTGTTCTTGCTGGTGACTCGCTGGGCCTGCGGTGCTGACTCGACGTTTCTGTAGACGGAGATCGCGGCGGGTTTGAAAACACTCGTCCCGTCGTCGGTCGATCGTCGTTCCCAGCTTGGCTTCTAGTGACGACCATTTTTTCTTTCTTCCCAGTAGTTCTTCCAATAAATCCGGGCTCGATGGACCAGGCAATGTTGTGGACTGTAGAAATAAAATCCCAGGTTTTGATCGCCGATTTATTGGTCTTCTTATTCTTGTATGGTACAGTCGCTGGAGTTCACAATTCGAGTCGCTTTGCGTTTCCTTAGGAACCTCGAGGCAATACCTTACAGTGAGCGCGTTGCTATATCGCGTTTCGACGCGTTTCGCCGTTCCATTTTCACTACGCGTGACCGCGTTTTTCGCGTGTATTGCCGCGAGCGTCCTATGTACATATATGTTCCTTACATCTAATTGTAGGCCGTAACATGCTCTATCTGGTGAATGTACAACTTATTTATATTTCTTATATCTAATGTACAAATTTGGCTTATAACTACGAAAAATTGTTACGATCTGACCATCGGAGCATTAAAACGGGTAATAATTATGTTTTATTCTTACATTGACTTATGTCGCTAGTCTAATAGTATATCTTAATACTAGTTATTCCTAATTTTTGGGGTTCCGCATATCATTTGTCAGGGGAATTAAAATAGTCATCATTCAAAGTTTTAATTCTTAGCACAGCTACTTAGTGTTAGTTACATGGTATGCTTTCGGAATTGCCGTTCTCAACAATAATCGTCATCGTAATGTTTAATTCTTAACCTAGCGACTTAACATTATTAACATGTATAGACTTCGAGGACGCTGTCCTTAACACAAAGCATGTATTATGTGTGCTATACAATACTGTACACATAATTAAATCATATATTTGTAAAGATTTACCTAATTACAAATATATATGTATATATATCCTTACAATATATGAGGATCACTTAGATCCAACATTCATTATTCTACCTATTCGTAACATATTCACCCCAAGTGTCTAGCAGGTTTTAATTGCAAGCGCGCGATAGCAAGCGAGCAATATGTGAGGTCGACCTCCAGTTTCTCGGTATTTTGTACGCTCTACTTCTCCAAAACCAAAATAGTTTGAAACCCCCTTTTTTCGTGATCGTGTAGCCTAGATGTCGTAGTTGTGCCAGTTGAAATTTGTTTTTCAAAAAAAGAAGTTTTGTTCCAGAAAAATCGGTCCAAGAAGATTTGTCCCTACTGTGAGCAGTGCTTTTGCAGTGGTAGTACTAAATTTTCCTTTTTCCTCTTTTTTATTTTTTTTTCATTTTATTTAATTATAAAATGAAATGCCCAAGCATTTTTTAGATTGACGCACTAAGTTTCCAAGCGCGCTTGCTACACAGCTTGCTGTTACCTATTTAAAAGATAAAAAGCGCGCTTGCGTTTGCGCCGCAGGCCCTAACTTCCCTAGTAGGAGTAGGCAGAGTAAAATGGTTCGTGTTTTATACAAATCAATATACAATAATTTATATAACACCTACTAAACCTGTTAATAAGTCTGTGATTCACTGTGCAGTGCTATCTGATGAAGATATTATATATGAATGAGGATGAATGGTCGATATAATTAAAAAATGGAAAGTCAGGAGAAGTTGATTCATCAAAGGTGACCACATTAGGTGATACTACTGGACAATTGTCTAGAGAATGAAATCTATAAATGTAGGATCACGAATGGATATTTATCTAGAGAAAATTCTGCTCAAGGCAGACAATATTGTATTAGTACATCATCATCAGTAGTCCATCTAGACTGCAAATACTAGTTACAACGATAAAAATAATAGTATGGAAAATAGTTCACAATTTAATGAAAACCAAGATAATGGTATTTAAAATGCAGAAAATCAAATGAATGCAAGATTTATAGATAATAATGTGATAAAACAAATGAATGAGATTGTGTATTATGAATATGCTTTTAGCAGAGATGGAATGTACGCTGCTCAAGGGACAATTGAGTACAGGAAGCAGTGTGAATAGAGCGTTGGGAATATTCAAGGTAGCAGGAACCAAAACCAGAAGCCACAGTTTTCTATACACAGCGCGGTACAGATTCCGAAGCTAAAGTATGGAAACAAGAGCTGGGTGTGTTAGAAAGAGAAAACGCGATCAGGAACCAACCGTTAGACAATATATGGTATAACTTGGTAGCGTTCACAACCATTATAAAATATAGAGCCGGTCTAAAACGGAACCCTATTACTGAGGCTCCGCTGTCCGTCCGTCCGTCCGTCCGTCCGTCTGTCACCAGGCTGTATCTCTTGAACCGTGATAGTTAGACAGTTGAAATTTTCAACGAAAGGGGTGCTCCTATACAACAACGTGATTTTTTTGCTGTTTTTATAGATAATGGTACGGAACCCTTCGTGCGCGAGTCCGACTCGCACTTGGCCGATTTTTTAATACGTTTTTACTGCAGTTGAAAATATCTATATCAGCAAACTTTTTATTATAATCGCGAAGAATGCGCACAAGCGGGCAGTTTTGTGCATAACTTGTATGTACGAAAAGAAAAGCAATAAGTGTCTGTTTAGTGTGACGTGTGCGAATAGAAGGCGTGTTTAAAGGTAATTTCTGACAGAAGTGTAGGACTGTCCATGTGACCAGAAATGATGTCGTGCAGCAAGCAAACATCTAGAAGCTGTCGCCGGTTATCAATACTTATAATTTTGTGTCGTGCATAAGCATGCCCCTAATTTAACGTGCTATTTCAGGGTCATGTGAATATTTATATCTGTATATAAATTGTTATAATAAGAATAAAACATTCGGTATCTCATGGGTCTATCTGGTATCATTCACTCTACGTAATACCACCACGCAACCTAAAACCTGCAACCCCATATATTACCTCTAGGAACTCTCATAATGGGCATGATTCCCATGATCTGGAAAAGTACGAGTAAGCTCTTAGTGGTCAAATAGAAACTGTCGTGCAAATCGAGGAGGGCTCCGTCTTCAGCCGTAATTTTAGGACCATGCAATTCATTGATATTATGTTCTGAAAAAAAAAACAATAGCAGTTATTACATTTTTGTACAGTTCTGCACTGTTTGCTTTTCTCATAGGGCTATGTATAACTAGGTCACAGATTTAAGGGCCCTTAAAACCAAGTGCCCTGTCGCTGACAGATCCGGGGCACCTCACCAAAGTGGCCGAAGGCAATTCGCGGGGTTGTTTAGTGGGTATACCGTTGGAGAGCCAACGGGGAGTCCCACACTACCACCGGCGGCGGCCACCCAGGCACCGGTGGTGTGCGTAAAGCATTTTTCCCCGAGTCACAAAAAAAAGGGGCCCTTAAAACCAAGCGTAGATAAGGAGCGTAGTGTCAAACAACTTCGATGCTCAGAAGGTGATATTTTGTTATTTGTGTCTCCTTATTATTCGTCATTTTTTAGATTTATATATTGTATAGGAACCGAGGAACGTGTATGAAAAGTCTTACGAATTTTAAAGAAGCGAACAAGGTCTCTTAGGGCAAAGACCGCGTCTTATGGCGTTCGATTCTCTCCGCTTACCCCGTAATGGACTTGGCGTGAAAATATACAAACATATATGAATTGTGTCTAGTTCAGACGCTCACTGCGTGGTCTTTTTTTGTCTAAAGCGTGTTTATTAATCAGCGGGATGTACCACGGGCAGTTACATTGGTTTTTGTTTTAACGGTGAATATGACACACATACATTCAAAACAAATCTAATAATAAGAAAGAAAAATAAATAGTTCTGAAGAAAATGATAATAATAAGATCGACAAATATCGAGAATCCTCTAGAGCTGCTTATAAATGAGTGTGTAGTTTTGTAGAAAGAAATCTTAAAGCATATAACAAGATATAAGATTTTGTAGAATTCATGTATAATAGGGTTTAGACTGTCTCACAGATAGCTAGCTTCCGTTTGTTTATGTCCAGCAAATCCATGCCACATGCCAGAACCACAATGTACCGTCAAGTACATAAATAGAAGACAACATTTATTTTAGGTACAATAAGCATTTATTAAATGTTAACAGAAGTCTATGCCCTTTACTGTATCAGACCACCTCGGTATCCAATTTCATTAGGACTCATTCAGCAATTTAATATTGAAGATGAAGCAAAGATGTTTTAGCATTTATAATACGAAGGTCACACAATAAGTTTTGAGTAACTTAAAAAAACAACATGTAATAACCAAAATATTATGTTTATTGCTTTTCAAAATACTCTCCTTTACATTTTAAACATTTTTTCATGCGATCGAACCATTTTTTTAAACAGGAGGACCACAGATCTGAAGGCATGTTTTCTACGTGCTGATTGAACGGTATCACTGCCTCTTCGGAGTTGGCAAAAGTGAAACCTCTCATCAAATCTTTGATTTTGGGGAAAATACAGAAATCACAGGGTGGTAGGTCGGGGCTATGCGAAGGATGGGTAACGAGTTGTACTTTTTCGGAAGTTAAAAATTACTTTGTTTTGTTGGCCGTGTGTGAAGAAGCGTTGTCATGATGTAGGAGAACGCGGCTTTTTGGTCGTCTTTCGCGAACTTTTTCTAACACCCTGGGTAAACAAATGGTAGAATACCACTCGGCATTAACACTCTTTTGATCTTCAAGTGGAATTGTGCAGATGGGACCCGTAGCTGAGAAAAAAAACGCGATAATTTTTTTACCGACGTTTCTCGCCTGCCTCACTTTTGTTGGCCTGTTCTTATTTTCAAACACCCATTCACAAGATTGCTGTTTTTCTTCGGGTTCAAAACAATACATCCACGTTTCGTCTCCTGTGACAATGCCATAAACAGCATTAGAATGTCCGTTGTCGTACTTCAGTAGCATCTGTGAGCACCATTCCACGCGAGCCCGCTTCTGCTCCGCTGTCAGTTCATGAGGGATCCAACGACAATAAAGTTTCCGAACTTTCAATTCTTCGTGTAAAATTTTCTGAATTTAGCTCATACCTATCCCCAATAGTTCTCGAATTGTCTCATAGGTAATCCGCGGGTTTTCTTCAATTAGCCGTTTAACAGTAGCCACATTATTTACGTTGACGGTAGTTGAAGGCCGCCCTTCACGAAATTCGTCATGTAAAGAAACTCGATCACTCTCAAATTCAGCAAACCATCGCCTCACGGTGCTCGAAGAAGGTGCTTCTCTCCCAAAAGCATTTTGAAGACGAGCAGCACAGTCTTGCGGAGAGAGAGAACTTTTGAAATCATAAAAAATCATCGCTCTAAAATCTTTTCGACTCAATTCCATTTTCGTTGCGTACGTAGAACTTTGATGTGTGATAAAAAACAATTGGCAAATGATTTCCCGCCAATTGTTTTTTTTTTATTACTAAGTACATACAAGTACATTCGAAATTGAAATAGTTCCGATTAGCTAGAAGTGCAAAACTTTTAGTGTGCCCCATGTATAAGTCGTTATTTGCATTTACTAAAACTATTTCGTAAAGAATCACTGTGACTATGAAGAAATATTAAGATATTTAAATTCATGTATCTACTTGTACTTACCATGTACCATATTTACATATATGCATGACCATTCCTACTTTGTACACTAGCCTTATATTATATCGCAGTAAAATTTCATAGCCATAGTAGATGAAATTTCTTCTATTATTTCTGTATTTTGTAACAGGTAGAAAGTGACACGCTCTCATTTTGAAAAAAAAGCACCACTCTGGCCATCCCACGGACTAGTTTTTTGTATACCACTATGGTGGCAAACAAGCGTGCGATCTGCACGATGGTAAGAAAACATAAAGGATAATCTAGAAACCTTCTCACGCATTTCTTGAAGTACCCCATGCTGTAGACCCTAGGAAAAAGGCAGGGAGCTCAATCCACAACACATTGCACAGTACGCGACTATTGCGGCTCTAGTGTATGAGGATGAATTCCCAGCCGTGAGAAGTTGAGACACAACACAACAAGAATACGCAAGGTGAGGCAAAATCTCTCCTTAAACTCAAGGACTCAATATCGTGTGTTAGTTTAGGATCATGAACGGTCCTTACATCTCGTCTTTGCACCAAGTCACAAGGTAGCTGGTATCCATGTGCCCCCAAAGGCGACTACAGTACTGTCTAACTTGAGACTAATATACCAAGAGCCTTTGCTCCGAGCTAAAGTACAGCTTGGCTCAGCTGAGTACACTAAGTTTCTTGGACGCCAGCTTCACCTGCTCTTCCAGGTGATTTCGGTACAAAACATACCCGTAGGTACAACCCAGATTCTCGAATCGAATTGCCAAGAGATTCGAGAATCCCGAATCTCTTGGCAATGGTAAGTGGCGTGTTCTGGAAGTAAGGAACGACAGCAAATAGGGTTTTCTTAGCGGTGAATGCGCAAACTTGTATATTTATAGAGTTAAATTGTACCAAGTTCAACTGCCATTTTTAAAGAAGCGAACGAGGTCTCTTAGTGCAAAGACCGCGTCTTACGGCGTTCGATTCTCTCCGCTTACCCCGTAATGGACTTGGCGTGAAAATATACTAACATACATGAATTGTGTCTAGTTCAGACGCTCACTGCGTGGTTAATTACTAATGGTAAAATTGAATTAGTACAAAGCAACAGTTCCTATTCAGTTTGAAGTAGTCTAAACGTAGAAGTACTTCCGCGATTTAAATGAAACCGAAATCTTAAGCCGAATTATTTAGTTGCGGTAGGTAATTCAGTTTTACGGTAAAAACCTATGAAAACAAGGACAATGCTATTTATAAGAGAGGGATGGCAAAATGAACACATGTAAGTGATAACTCTATTATGTTGAAACAAGTAAATAAGTTTAATTCATACATTAGGTGTGCTTTTAGCAGAGATGGAAAGTAAATGGAAAGTACAAATCTGCCCGTCTTGTGTACCTGTATTTTCCTGTACGCCGTGTACTTTCCATTCCTGCTAAAAGTACACGGCGTACAGGAAAGTACAGGTACACAAGACGGGCAGATCCTAACGGCAAAGCTATATTTATAGCTATAGCAACAACAGAATAAATGCCGATCTCTTATATCAGGCTTAGATAATTTAAACGCACAAGAAAAATCTCAAGAAAAATCTTAGGACTGCCAAAACTGCTCAGAATGCAAATTTCGTTTTGGGTTACATGATAAGACAAATTTGTTCCGTAATCTTGTCCATAAGAACAGTGGATTTGAACGCATAATTCAAAATTTTATTTCTTTTCCGCAGTAAAATGTGGCCTTGTTTTAAGTTCGACATTAGGAGTTGTGCACATCTCAGAATTCAGTCAAAGACCAAATTCACATTTAGGCAACGCTGCTATATTTTAACACTAAACATTAATTGATATGTAGGTTTATTACAATTGAGTTTGTACATTGGGTCTACTGATAATAACTTATTTTTACGTCTAATGAGTACGGAACGGCTTCAATATACATATATCGAAACAATTATTAATTAAGTAGTAATGTAATTTACCTTTCATTCATCATAAGATGATTTTATTTCATTATAAGACACATAATAAAATAATTAATTGTTTACTTTTTTTTCTGTCTCTTTATTATGTACTATATTTCTAAAACTCAATCAAAGTGGCATCAGTGAATTAAATTTTGACAAATAAACGTAAAATACGCACTTGATAAGAACTCATGCTTACGCCTCATAGATCAGTCTAAATCACTACACCAGAAATTACTACATACGACGACTTCGACAAATAATCACACTAACGCTGAAATCATAATAGTTAATATTATATTTGGTTCTCTGCTATTGAAACGTGAACTCAATACAGCAGATCCAAGACATATTTTTACTGAATTTATAATAATAGATAGTATAAAAAACTTAACACTACCCCCTTCTTCCAAATTAATTTCACTCGATGTTGAAAGTTTATTTACTAACGTACCTTACCAGGATTGTCTAAAAATCCTCAAGTCCTCTTTAGAAAATAAAGGCGAGACAGATGACATATTACGACTGACAAGACTTTGCATGTCTCAAAATTATTTTCAGTTTGATAATAAATACTATTTTCAAAAAGAAGGGTTAGCAATGGGGTCCCCTCTTAGTCCATTGATGGCTGACTTATTTATGGATAATTACGAACGCGAACGCTTAATCGGTAAACCACACATATTCTATTACTATAGATATGTCGACAATATTCTCATATGCTGGACAGGTACCAATCGTCAATTGGATCTCTTTGTTTCCAAATTAAATAAAATCCACCCTAAAATTAAATTCACTTTAGAAATAGAACAAAATAGTTCACTTCACTTTTTAGATTTAACCATAACTAAAAATCAATCCCTCTATCAATTTTCGATATATCGTAAACCCACTCATACCGATACCACGATTCCCGCGTCATCCAGCCATCCTTGGCAACACAAGCTCGCAGCGTATAAAACTATGATACACCGTTTGATGAGCGTTCCATTAAGTAAGGATAATTACAAAAAAGAACTTGATGTAATATATCAAATCGCTAAGTCAAACGGTTATTCCAAGTCTACCATCGATAAATTATTGCGTAAAAAGATGAGTAGCATCGTTAACAGACTATTGTATGCGGTTCCATATATTTCGACAAATAAATACACTGCGAGTTTGTACATACCTGGGAAAAATCACTGACAAAATAGTTCACATATTTAGAAAAAATAACATTCATGTTGCTCTCAAATCAAATAATTCACTCAAATCACTTTGTAACTCTAAAGATAAAATCCCGCCCAAAAAAAATCCGGCGTCTATAAGCTGTTCTGTGATGAATGTGAACACGTTTATATAGGGCAAACTGGTCGTAATTTTATAACACGATTTCACGAACACGTATCGGCGTATAAAAACAATCGCCCAGAAAGGTCACACTTCGCCGAGCATCTCATAGACAAAGGACATAACTTATCCCCCACTAATACATATCAAATTTTACACACCATAAACAAAGGTTTAAAACTAAATATTATGGTACAATTAGAAATTAATAAACATAAAAACATGAACAAACAGACTGACGTAAACTATTCCCCACTATTAAATATCTTTTCGCTCACACCATCCACCCCCACCCTCAATTCAATATAAGGGACGGCACTGCGATGGATTTGTCACTTGTAGCATGTTATTCTTACGATTAACGTCTACAACGCCTGATGATACCTCGTGGAGAGGCGAAACTCGTGTCGCAGCGACGATCAGGCCAGTCGTGGCAGCGACGGTGGTGATGGGGGCATGCGGATTCTGTTCCAGATGGCGGACGACCGCAGCAGCCGAGGCAGAGACTACTGGAGTAGCCAGGGCAGCGTCGGCATGTTGCACTTACTAACAGTAGTGGGTGGTGCCCGCCGGCTCTAGGCCGCATGAACTAATTGGTGGCGGAAGCACACAAAGCAGGTTAGATCAAATTACATGAATTTATAAGTTATTATAAACCCTATTATTTTATCAAGCTCGTATCTACCGTTTTCCACTATATAACTCAAATTTTGTTAAAGCCGAATCACGAACGAATAATCTTAGGAACTAATAATACATTTTAACAATTTCTTTTTTTACATTTTAACATTACTTCTCTTTGATGAGAATATAATTGGTAAAGTTAAAAATAAATGTTTGCAATTTGAAGTTACCATATTATTTTTATGAATTTATCAATTTATATTTAATAACATCTGCTTTACACATACGGTAGAGCAATGCTATAACAGTGAAGTCAGACAATGCGCATCGTAGCTGTTAAAACTCGTAAAATTTGCTTTTACGACTTATACTCCGTTCTTCCAAACTATGCCCCGCTTTCGCATTAATTTAACTGAATTTCATCATCAAATGCATGTCTCCAACGAATATTATTTGTATAATGCTACGAAATGAATTATCCGAATACGGCGAAGCAAAGAAGGGTAATAAATTTATGAGTCTATGCTTAGATGTAGCTGCATTTTATCATAACTCTAAAACCGATCATAAGAAATTAAGTATCTATTGTTTTATCTTTATTATTACTGTTCTAAGCTGCATTTTTGACATTAGCGATAAGATGACTGTAATATTATAAGTTCAATTGGGAGAGTACACGACCGAATTGTGATAACCCAGTGGATAAAAACCGGCTTATTGAGCGACTGGTCTCCTTATCAAATCCTGGCGTCGGCATGTACTACTAAATTCGTATTTATAAATTTATGTACGTATTTATGATTATCATTTCCTCGGCGGTGAAGAAAAACAGTCGTGAATAAAACCAAACGTCAAGAACTTACATTTTGAAAGATCTTGTTTTACTACTGGATTGTGGAGGTCTGACAGCAGTGGCTCTATGCAATAACTAGTATATTGCCCAAATCCTAAAGTTTAGGTAGCGAATGCTGCAAATCCTAATGGATCAATGAAAAACAGGACCATACTAGGGAGAAGAAGAAAGAGCATACGAGCGGCAATGAAAGGTTGAGGGTTCAAAACCTAGCTATGCGATGGAGGTAGGATTCCAAATTCACCTGAAGGAGAAGTTCAAGTTAGAGTCCAAGAAACTCTACTAGTCTCAACAGAGCGAAACAGTACTTTATTTCGGACCAAGAC
Organism: Pyralis farinalis; assembly: GCA_947507595.1. Classification (NCBI taxonomy): domain Eukaryota; kingdom Metazoa; phylum Arthropoda; class Insecta; order Lepidoptera; family Pyralidae; genus Pyralis; species Pyralis farinalis. Next base: position 26,722,211 of record OX382273.1, on the reverse strand, counting down.
CTTAGTCAGCCCGCACCATGGATTATTGTAGTTACCTTTGGCTGAAGTGGATACCAGCTAGGAACATGTGATTCAGTTTAGAGGCGAACTATGATTGATGTGTATGATTGTCGACGATCCTAAGCTTGCATACAGTATTGAGCCCATAAGTTAATGAGTTTTAAAGAGAATTACCACTTATTATGCAACGGGTTCGTTCAAAGAGTGGTTCGATAAATTGCGCAATAGATACTGGAACTGCAATCATTGCATACTGTGCGGCTCCAGAGAGGTTATCTTCCGAGAACTGTTAAGTTGTGGAATGAACTCTCAGACGTGGTTTTCCATAGGAATTCTTGTTGTGAAGGCAAGGCTTGGCATGAAGTTCTTCAAAAAAGGCGTGAAGAAGTTTTTACTGGATCGGCACGGTTGCATAAAAATGTTAATTTTATTATTATAAAATATTTAATAAAACCTAATGTGAACGTTGCCTTAAAAATTAAATTACCTTTTATATCTTTCCCATTGTTCTTCACAAACATGTCCCGTCTCCGTATTTCCTCATTTTGATTCGGGTTATACACCCGAAATCTATGGTTATCTCGCAAATCACTCATAGTTTCGTTTAGTATGCGGCGTAGATTGGAGAGGCGTTTGGTCCCCTCAGGCTAGGCTTCGAATGAGATCTGAAAGCTGGTGTAACAAAATACGACATAATCAATCATAACCCACCCGTCTCAGCTTACTTGGTTATGCGCGTTTGTCTTTAGAATGCCACAGAGTTGCTTTAGTGTTATTTATTTTATATTTTATTGAATTGACTATTGGAAAATTTTGTTTTATTCGTTATTCTATACTTAGTCTAGTACAATTAGCACGGGACTATAAGACGACGTAAAATAAACACATATACATGTAAGGGTATATGTATTTATCCATCTATCACAGAAACTAACAACACCAGATATATCATATGTATTTTGTGAAACCTGTAGAAACCTCTTATTATTCTTGAAGAAAATCAAAACGAATTAATTATAGATTTATCCAGCTATCTAACTATATATAAATACCATTTTTGTATGATAATATATAGCACAAAAATGAAAAACGGTAGAATCTGAGGATAGCTCAAGCTAACTTAACAAATCTAAATTCATCGCATTCTCTCAAAAGGTGATGCCAGGTGTCCCAAGATCGTGCGGGTAGGAACAGAGTTACTAGTGTTATAGAAGTTGTTGAGATATATATCCAGCCATATGGCGATCGGTTCACTCTGCTTACCTACATTGGACTCATCTTAGAGCTATAGGTGGTGAATAGATATAAAAACGAAAACGGGGAATAAAAAAATAAGTTATTATTGGTACAAGAACAAAGTTTACGTGAGTTTAATATAGCTACAACGTTAATTTTCTATGGTTACCTTAAGAGACCATGTAATACAACTTACACTGTTACAATGGATTCGTCTTACGATAATAAATAATTTCCGTATAGGTTTAAAGAATATTCTATAAATGTAGTATTTATACGGTTAGCTACTCCTCAGACATTTCTGTCTTCAGACACCTCTTGAGAAGCCGTATATACCGATGACGCCGCAGCGTCGCTCCGCGCCCATTAATTCATATTTCACACTAATGGCGACTTTCAAAAACACTTAACGACCCTCTAAGTGAGATGTTAGCGCGGCCTTGTGGACCTAAGCATTAAATATTCATAACACAGGCAAGGGATTAGAATGAAGTCCGGGGGCATTTTTATTTTATGAAAACGAAAATCGAATATCTTGCAAGTTTAATAAACGTCGTCAAAATTCATTACAAATGGTAAGTGATAATTTCATACACAACCCGTGATTTGAAGTGAGTTTGTCTTGACTGTTTTAAGGCTTAAGGGGCAACGCAAACAGAAGGCGATAAGGCGAAGGTACGGTACAGATACGGCACGGATACGGCGCAGGCGCGATATCTGCGCAAACAGACGCGGCGACGGTACGGCACAGAGTATTATTATACAAGGTGCTATTTATTGGAAATAACACTTATTGCACATCTTTTCGGATTTTTTTCGAATTAACATTTTCCTCCTTTTGTATCATATAATTCCAATCAATTTCTAAAAGTGGCAGATGGATCATTAGTTTGTGATGCTGTCGCTCTAGCTACTTACTCCTTTTTATAGAATATGATCGTGAGTACATGTGTGACGATGATGAGTGAATGTTTAATACTTGAATTGGTCCGTAGAGTAAGTGAGACGGAAGCAGGATGGGCAGGGTTCTCGCTTGTTCGCTCTCTCGTTCTTTCGCTGGCAAGACCACTATTTACATATGCAACATGCATAGGTACCTATGTTTGCGCTATGATTAGGGATGTAAGTGGTTAATCAACATCTTTGAATCAAAGTCAACTGCTGACTGACAAACGAAGCTATGGCGAAAAGAGAGGTAGGGAGCGTAATTGTAAGCTGCTTAACAGGGGAAGCACCTCTACCTCACAGAATACCGCAGCCAAATAACAATTCCCTTGAGGGTTGTTGTGTTCCTGCGAGTGAGTGAGGTCACTAGAAAGGAAGGAGATGCTGCGTTGGCAGCGGGGGCGGCGGCATTTTAAGGGCGATATTTTAAGTTGCGAGCGTTAATATGGCTAGGGTAGTCGCTTCACATCCGGGCCGTATGCTTGTCTCCCACCCGACGTAGAGTAAAAAAAATATATGTAACCACAATGTTTGCCTTTAAGTGCTTTAAAATATTAAAAACAAAAGAAATTCAATTACATCGGATTTTCATGTAAAACCATGGATCGACCCATATGGACGAAAATTTTAAGTTTAAAATATATCGCTTCGTATCTTTGTTCATACTGTATACAACGCGAGACGCCGCTTGCGCCTTCCCGGTGTCGCATCTGCTGGCGACGTGGCGGGGGGCGAGGGACGGCGTACCTGCGCCGTCCGCTTGCCGCCTTCAGTCACGATTGTCACGAACAGATAAGTTGAGCAAAATGCACGTCGATTCGTATACAGGATGCGTGACGACATTGAGTTTAATATCATGTTTTGCGAATTAATTGAGCAATACCCAAATATCTACGACTACACTAAGACAGGGTATAGTTTATAAATTGACATTTTATAAATTGTGCGAAAACGATCAGGATATTTATATAAAGTTTCCATTATCGTATGAAACCTGTGTTCTTCTGATTCTCTCCACACTGGATGTATCCAATACCTTCTTGGTCTTTGCTGTAAATTAATAATCTGTAGCAAAGCCAGTGCATCTTCATCTTCGTCGGAAGAGGAATACATGTTACCTCGTCAACATCACGCTTTATAATGACATAACTTGCCGTACCGTCGCCGCGTCTATGTGCGCAGATGTCGTCTGCCTGCGCCGTATCCGTGCCGTATCTGTACCGTACCTTCGCCTTATCGCCTTCTGTTTGCATTGCCCCTAAGGGGGCGTAAGAGACTCATCCTCTATTTTAGACTAAATGTTAACTTCATCTACATAACAGCGAAAGTGGACCTTTTTAATAAGAAGTAGTCCGACGGGAGAAGTATCTTCACGTTGTAGAAAACTGTATGGAAACAACTATTCACTGCAGGTTTGTTGTAGTAGTAGCCGTTAAAGTAATTTCATCCGGAAGCTGGTTAGCAGTTGGTAGCGAATGTTTATATTTATATTCGAACCATTAGATTTGAAGAAAGGTAGTCGAGATGTGATGGTCTATCTATCAATCTCTCTATAACTTCACGCCAAATCCCTTACGGGGTAGTGACGAAGTGATGGTCAATACCTGAAATTAAAATAAATAAATAAACTTCTTCATAAAAAGTGATTAGGCCACTGAAATTATATATAAGAATGTTGTTAATTTTAATGAGTAGACTAATTCTGTTTAACATTTTATTTTGTATGTAGTATCATTTCTGTACTAGCCCGTTTAACAATTGCATTATAATTAGGTATAGATTTAACAAAGGAATTTAAGCAACTTCGACCTCTGAATAAATTCGAAAATTAATTATCGTATCGTGAAAATTGACAATTCAGTTAATAATAGTAACTACAGCCATAATGTTGACTAGTTTTGCATGCGACCCAATCTGCACCTAACGTTGAAAGGATGTGTTGAAATGATATGATCAAAATAATGTGCGATAGAAGAACTTGCCAATATGTATGTTTTTTAATGAATTAATATTTCAATAAACTTATTTCACTACTGACTGTAATCTGCGGCTTCGTCCTTATGAAAAGGAAAGTAACTGAGTTGTGTATCACACATTACAAATGCATCGTAAAAGTATCACTCAAGAATTGACTTAGGTTTTCGCAATTGTTACACATTGAATTAAACAATTTTTAACGGAATATCGCGTGTTTTATTTATTTTGTTGAACCTGACGTTTATATACTGACATTAGTTATTAAATTATTGCGATTTTTGTGTGAATCGGAACATATATAATTAATCCATCCATGTGGGTAGATGTAATAATTGAATAACTAATGTAAGACAAATATCACCTTAGTCTTTCCTGCGACCACGGACGTGGACGGACGGACGGACTGAAAAGCGTTCGAAATTTCAGGTTCAACAAAATAAATAAAACACGCGATACATACTTCCGTTAAAAATTGTTTAATTCAATATCACTCAAGAAGTCAAGATTCCTCTCATGTACTAGAAATCACTGACAAAAGGCACATCGGTTAGGATACGAAACAAAGCACTCTATTTTAAGATGTTATTGTAAACGATGTTGTATGTTTTACCATCCGTTGACAAAATGAAGAGATTCTGAGCAATATGCTGCATAGAGTTGGCCATGAGATAAGCACGGTTTTAAGCCCGCTGCCTCTAAGGTTTGTGCCTTAACAACACAACGAAAATTAAAGTTCTTTAAATTGTTGCATAATATCAAAGCAACAAAATCAATCAAAGCACAAAATTAAAGAATACCGCCCAACTTAGTACAACAAAAAAAACAAATGCTAAGAGAAGTTGTCATTTAAAATTATCTAGACAATAAACCCGAATCGGAAAACTAGCCAGAAAACTGAAATCAGAAGCAGTTAACGAACATAAAAGTTACCAAGAGCACAAACCCGAATCAATATATCACATAACCGAACGTATCAAGAAAGAGTACAATAGTATAGACGCCGTATTTACTATCGTATTATGCGTGAGCCAATGACGTGTCCAAGACAACAATCAAAACAAACAGTAGCCCGTTTTAATAATGTAGAAGCGTCATTGAGGGGAAATACACATCTGTCAATAATTTTAGGTCATGTTACAACGTATTTTCTTGTGGGAGTGTTTTATACTATCACCATCACCGTATTATACTATCGAAATGACACTGTACTAACAAAATGCTGTCCATCCTTTGCTCCATTTCGACGTGAAAGTATGACAAATACAATGCTTTTTCCCATAAGAGTGATATATTTTACGGCAGTAAAAAGTAACATATTTATGCCAATCAAGCCCTCTCACTATCCCCATACAAAAAAATCAAATCATTTTTAGAGTTCCGTACCCAAACGGTAAAACGGAACCCTATTACTAAGGCTCCGCTGTCCGTCCGTCCGTCCGTCCGTCTGTCACCAGGCTGTATCTCTTGAACCGTGATAGTTAGACAGTTGAAATTTTCACAGATGATGTATTTCTATTGCCGCTATAACAACAAATACTAAAAAATATAATAAAATAAATATTTAAGGGGGCTCCCATACAACAAACGTGACTTTTTTGCATTTTTTATAGATAATGGTACGGAACCCTTCGTGCACGTGTCCCACTCGCACTTGGCCGATTTTTTGGTTCACAGACGACTCTTAGTCAAAAGTGCCCAAAAAACGATAACAGAAAATTCATTCCAGCAAATGGATTTTGGAAGCATCACCGGAAGGATTTCAGGCAAATCGGAACATAACTCCAATCGCTGTTCACTTTATTCGATATTTAATTCATACTTCAAACATCTTTTACATTGATATAAATGTAGTAAACATGTAACTACTCCTCTGGTCGTAAATACGGTTACATATAAACTTTTCTTTTTTTCAACGCTTTAATTATTTTAAATTTGGAACGCATTTATTATGTTAAAGGAAATTTGATCTAAACTATTTTGTGTGCTTCCACTCCCGATTAGTTCGTGCGAACTAGAGCCGGCCGGCACCCACCCACTACCGTCAGTAGATGCATGCCGCCGCTGCCATGGCTGCTCCGGTCATTTCTACGACTGTTCACCTACAACAGATAGTGTTTGTACACAGATCGCACTAATAACATGAATTTGTCTAAGCCAAACTCTCCAGTTTTATTTACATCATATTTCCCTTTCACGACTCCCGTTTATTTTACACAGGGTGTTTCTGTGTTTTCAACATATGAAAGCACGTTGATCTTTGCCAATTTTAGAGTGTGGTGTAATTAATACTGTACTAATTTAATTAATTAGAATAGAATTATATAGAATATTGCACCTATCTGTTTCGAAAATCGAATCGAAATCGAAAATCAAAGTAGCAATAATCAAATTAAAAGGCAAACAATGCAGAGTTCATTATTTAATATGTTTTACTTAATGATGAAACTAAGGAGAAATGAGAGCCTAGTGGATAAAGAACTGGCCTAGTGACAAACGGGTCCCCGGTTCGAATCGGTGCCCTATTAACGCTTGAAATATATTAAGTATCATTCGCGCGAATCCTCCTCATCAGCTTACACAGCGACTCATTAGGAGCTTACTGGTGACCTCACTCACACGCAGGAACACAACAACCCTCTAGGGAGTCTATATTTGGCTGCAGTTTTCTGTGAGGTGGAGGTACTTCCCCAGACGGGCTGCTTTGATGCGCGCTACCACTCTTAAAACATCCAGACCAAGACAAACAGACATATTCGTGCATACAAATGTTTGTCATGTGTGGGAATCGAACACACGAGCGTGGATGTCAAAGTCGCGTCATTCTTGACTGAGCCACCGAGCTTGTCAGATTTATTTATATGCTGGACCAATCACTCGTTTAAGAACAAGTTTGCCGACGTGTTTAATATTCTCTAATCCTTCTATTTTCTTTACATTATTCTCCTTCGTGTGCATCTTTTATCGCTTTATTTTCTAATTATTTTCATTAGATTCATCCGAAAACATATTTGATAACACACGAAAGTTCATAATCCAAACAACAGCACGTATCATGACAGCCAAGTTCACACAATTCTTTTTTCTTTTTCAAAAACTACAATTTTCCATGGACAGTGGCTGTTTTTGTCAAAATTTTATATCACGCTCCAAACCTTGGTTGATTTTGTAAAAACGTCTAATTTTGAAGCTTAAATATCTCGGAGCTTACGTCGTTTTTCGCGGAATCTAACCAAAGTATAAACATAGCGATAACATTTAAGTGGGTGTCGCATATCAAAACTTTATGTAACAATTCATTACTATGTTTGTTTTTGTTATTTTACGACGGTAGTTAAAAAAACATGTTCGTTTATTTAATTTTTGTGACCGTTGAATCGCATTTCTGTATTAGAACTTGAAGTATACAGGTAAGTTAAAATTCTGTATTACTCGTAAAATGTTTGTGCACGTAATGTTGTTAATTTTCTTTGAAAGTCAATCTGTAGGATTTATCGATTTCAGAATAACGAAACAATGCCGAAAACTCCAGCTCAAGTCGCTGAAGCTGTATTGCTTAGAAATGAAGTGAACTCATCGGGAAATCGCTGTAACTTTGAGTGTACCGCGTACAACTTTAAGATATGCATTGACAAAGTGTAGTTTGACAGTGACAAAGTGTAGACCCGGCTTTACATAAGAAGGCCATGAAGTGTGGAATAAGGTGTTGTCTTATTGTGGTCGAGATCCGTCAGCGTCTGCAAACGTGAGGGAGCACACAATTAGATGATGAAAGGAGGAACGGAGTCTGCTTGCTCGAAGACCAGCTCGAGGCCCAGAACTCCACCAGCATCATCGCGTAGCCCGACTTCAATTTGCGAGAGAACACGCTAATTGGACGAGGAATGGAGTAAAATTCTTTGGACGGACGAATGCAGAGTGGCTTTAAGAGCTCCAAATAGCCGTGAATACATGTAGAGAAGACATGGAGAACGGTGTCTTCCAACCACTATTACTGAAACTGTCAGCTTTCATGAAGGTTCTGTATCTGCATCAGTTCTGACGCACGTACTGCGTTAGTAGTAGTGGAAGGTCGTTTAACTGCAGCACGAAACATTGAAGAAATCCTGCAACAACATGTTTTACCATACGAGTGGGTGATTGGTCGCGAAGAATTTATTTTAGTGCAAGACAATGCTCGACCTTATACAAAGCGTTGCGTCGATGATTACCTTCTAGATATCGGCATTCAAAAATTGCAGCAGCCAGCAAGAAGCCTGGACATGAACCATATAGAACATGTCTGGAATATGCTCAAAATGAAAGTCAGAACAAGCCCCAACCCTCAACAAACTTTCCGTGAGTTAAAAATTTGCCTTGGTGGCTGCTTGGGAAGAAATTTCTCTAGTAGAGGTTAAAAACATAATCCACAGACATACACATAATTTTCTTTGAAAATTGATTAAAATTAATTAAAATCCTACTTTTTTATATATTTTTTTATACAACGTCGGAAGGCATACAAGCATGCGGCCCACCTGATGTAAAGCAGTTACCGTAACTTATAAACGCTTGAAAAATATTAAATATCACTCCCGCGATGCTACCTCTATTGCTAACACAGAGACTGCTAAGGAGCTTACAGGTGGAACTTCAATCACACGCAGGAACACAACAAGACACAGGGATTGTTATTTAACTACGGCTTTTGTGTGAGGTGGGATACTTCTCTAGACCAAGCAAACAGACATGTTCATGCACACGAATGAGCGTTGATGTCAAAGTAGCGTTACTAACCACTACGCCACTAACTTCCTCAAACTACATCATTACAACGGGTGCAATTAAAGGACCTAGATGAATTTGAAGTAACGAAACCATACTTTGAATCTTTCCAATTAAATACATTTCTCCAATTAAGTACATTAAATTTTGGATAAATATCAAGTCTCAAACCTCTTTTTATAAATTTTCAATTATTCAAGGCATGCTCGATGGGGTTCATGTGTAGGCTGCGTGCTGAACACTTTAAACGCGTGATAGCGTCATTTTGAAGGCTTATCTTATCTTACATAAAGATGACATTCTCATCCATGTTCATAAAAAGTGAACGAATGCATTCATTTAACACTTTATTTATGTATCTTTCGGCAGTTAAAATTTAATTTTCGGTAACAATTACCTCAGCCTCCGTATGGTAGCCGCCGTATGATACTTTCCCTTTAATACAAGTTTGATTATAGTCTTCTGTAGACACTTTACCTTCCATCGTGTGTCTATAACCAAAAGCAGCATTTCAATGGCTTCAGATTTATTACTCGAATACTCGAATTTCTCCTTCCAGGGCGTAGAAGGCAATTTTTTACTTCAACAATCATTAGAAATCGATATGTAAAGGTTATTGAAACCATATAGCGATGTTCCCATGCTGTCGTATATCTTATTCGGAATGTTCCTGGTCTGGGAATATAGGATTTAGACTCCTGCCTGAAGCGCTGGAGCATATATTTGAACGGTTGGTAGCGACAAACCCTCAGTTTTCGCTGTGTAACGTTGACTGCGCCCGTTTTTAATTCTAGTACACTCTTCAGGAGTTAGTAACATGTTTCTAAGAAAAATTGATTAGAATAAAGAATTTCTGCATAGAAAATTCCGTATTCATATGCAAAACAGAAACAATACTATAACAAATTGTATTAAATTTCTTATTTTAAATTTAGAACTGCCTTAATGTTTTTATTTATTTGTTATTAAACAAACGTTAATTTCGTTTTTGATTCATAAACGTGTAAAAAATATTTTAGAAGGTATTGAAGTTTTTGTTACTGAACGTTTTCTTTTGCTATTAGTTTCAAGGTCAAGTATTAATTAGTACATAAATCTTTATTTAAGTAATTTTAATTTAGCATTGCTAAAACTTACTACAACTACTGACATTCTCGAATCCTTACATTAGAATCCAATGCAGCCTATCTATCCAATGCAGCAATTTCTGATTTTAGTAACTTTACTTAAAGCAACAAAGTCTCAAACAATTCAAAAGCAGATCTCAACAAGCACTAAGAATAGTTACAGACGCTGGAGGTAACTATATACGGAGAAAGTTCTGTAACATCTGGAATCAAAATGAGACTTATCCATTAGCTACTTAATCGGCTTCATTCACTTAGCACGAATATTAATGTGTTATTGTTCAGATATAATTATTAAATGTGAGTATAATTATTATTTATTTTAGCGTCCAAAGATTAATAGATCTTGTGAAGTTATTTTAGATTTATTTAAAAGAATAGGATGGCCGTTGTTTACGACCTAGAGATTTTAACTCAAATGTATTCAGGAGTATTAATTGAGTATTAAAGCTCTAGTTATAAAAAGTCTCTCTCCGTATATCAGCATGCTATCATTAACTCCAGCAACACTAACGAGAGAATTTTGATATAGTTTGGTGGATTGCAAATATTTTTCAATTTTTGTTGGAATTATATTGTAAATATCAGGAATTATTCTCCTTGAATTATCCCTTACATTAATATTTCAATTTCAATTTATTTCAATTTATTTATTTCGAAAAACAATATACATTGTGTTGAAATTTACAATTAATTATAGGCAATACAATATTTCGATACCAATTACAAATGTCATACAATCAAACAAAACAATAACAATTACATAAATAACATTAATCATATAAAACAATTACTAAATCGTCTAATCGAACCATCAATGTAATGTCAAATTTCCAAATTAATTTATAATCCTATTCAATAAGTATGTCTTAATAAAATAACAATAATAAAAGATACGAACATTACATTATTCTTTCAAAAAAAAAAAAAAAATTCTTCGGTATTATAAAAGCACTTTTCCAATAGAAAATTTCTTAATTTATGTTTAAACCCACGGCTATAAACTTGATCCTTCAATTCACATGGCAACCTGTTGAAAAATCTGACCGATTGATAATGAGAGCTGTGTTTAACCAACTCTAAACGTGGCATAATTTTCATCGGGATATAAATGGAACTTGCATATCATGTATTAAATTAGCTTTGATCAGTTTATTTGCATATAAAATCAGGAAAATCAGACAACTATAATTCACCCCTCAGGGCAGCTTATGACGAATGTTCCTGAGAGTCGATTGGAAACTCCGTATATTTATTTCCAACTTTACAGTCCATTTTTGAATGACTTCTACTCATCCCATTTTTATGATACTTGGCATATTAATGCACGCACAATATTTATTAAGAACCGGCCTAGTGACTAAAAGTTTCTGGTTCGAATCCTGTCATATACCACTAAATTTGTGTTTATAGATTTATGTACATATTTGTAATTAGCACTTGCTCGGTAGTGAAGGAAAAACATGGTGAAAAAATCTGCACGTTCAAGAAAGAATATTGCGAAAGACATGTGACCTTACCTAAGAGTAATCTGGTTTTCCCTATGGGCTGCGGAAGTCTTACGAGAGTCACTTCATATAAAAATCTGTATCTTCGCCAAATCCTTAGACTCAGGTATAATCCTATAACCTAATCCTAATAAATTAGGAAACGGGATAACGCTACGATTTATGGTTTGGGCTCTGTTTCAATCTGATTGACACATTTTTCCCGTTACAGATATAGTTTAAAATATTAAGCAAATCATCTTTATCTCTTTTCTGTGAGCTTGTATTTTTCGTGCAAAATGGCTTAAACCATTTTGTACGAAAAATATACAAGCTAAATTTCTATTCACGGCGGCCACATAAATCCGGACGCCATATGCCGCGACAATACTCACGTTTTCACCGTAAAAAGATTTCTATTCCAAACATCTGTCGACGAGTTTCATTTTTGTGTTATTTCATAATGTTTTCATTATCAGCTCTAAGTGATTCACTATAACCTTTAGCTAAAGTCTAAGGTTCACTTTGATTCTAAAACGTGCATAATGCACCCTGCCGACAAAAGAGGAACTGGCGAAAGATATGTTGGGTACAACAAAAGTAGTTTTATCTAGAAGCAGCTTGACTCTTATTGTCTTACCAGAGAATGCACCTGACTAATAATTCTATAGAAATTGTTGCATTCCCGCTAGTGGAAATAATCACCAAATAGTGAGGAGTAAGTGTTGGATATCGTAGCAGGCGCCTGTAATACTCGTAGAATGTCTTTGTATTACAAGTAACGAGTTAGTGTACTTGCAATTTATCATTTCCCCCTAATACGTAAAACTTAGTTACCTAGGTACTTAAGTAGAAGCCGCTGGTTTCTTTTGCTTATGGATTCAGGCGTTATTTTGTAAGAGACGTTTAATTTACGAGTATTTTGATCCAAATTACCTTGTGCGCTTCCGCTACTGATTAGTCCCCGATTCTCAAGATACAGGTCAGACCTAGTTTGAGAATCGGGGCCCATAAAACTACAAATGTTAATTGGGTGAAATTAACTAACTGATTGGATGTAACATGTTGTATTGGTGAATAAATCATTATTATTATTATTAGTTCATGTTAACTAGCGCCGGCCGGCACCCACCCACCACCGTTAGAGAACGCAGGCCGTCATGACTGCTCCGGTCGCCTAGGCTAGCGCGGTCGTCTCTGTGAATGCCTGTCAACAAAAACATGAACCGCATGCACCCACCACCGTTGCTGCCCTGGTTGCTCCGGTCGTCTACGGAATACGCTCTCTGCAATTTCGCCTCTCCGGGGGATGTCTCCCGGAGAGGCTGACAGGTGCTGTGGATGTTAGTCGTTAGAACTTTCGTATTATTCTAAGTGTGCATGCGGTTCATATTCCAGATGGCCAGCATTCGCAGACATGACCTCAGTTGCCAATGCAGAGACAGCCGGAGCTGAGATAAATATGTGCATATTAGTTTTATTAAGATTACATTACTTCATAAAAAAATAAATGCATATTTATTTGTACCAGAACTTATAGGCGGACTAGGTAAATATTCGCAAACTATTACGTGCATATATTTGCTATAAAAATCAATCAATAAGTCATGTCGTGCTCGTTTTTCTCTGCTATACCTGTAAGGGGCTTCGCGCGAAGATATATAGAAAAATCGGGGCAGGAAAACCCGTGGTGAAAAGATGAGTAAGAAAAACCTTTGGATTACCTTAAATTATATTGCAATGTTAAAACAGACATGGAATTGCACTGCATCAAACCTAAGATCTGTCTGTCAGTTACAGTGTTCTAGCTTGTGAGTTGATTGTTCCAAAATGGTTACTCTCTGGAGAGGTTTTCTTGGCAGATGATGTTTCATGCAATTATATGGGACTCGAGAGATATGTTTAAGTAATTTAGTCTGACGCAGACAATTTTGTTACGGGCTGTTAATTTATCTTAACGACTTTGAGTGCTTCGCTACCGATTAGTTCATTCGAACTAGCACCGACTAGCACTCACCCATTATCGTTCGTAAATGCATGCCGTCGCTGCCATTACGAATCTGGTCGCCTCTGCTCCAGCTGGAGTAGCGTTGATGGTTGCATGGAGTTTTGGTTAGAAATGCTGAACTTACGCTGAGACGATCAGAGCACCCATGGCATAAACCTATGAATGGTACTCGTATTAAGTATAAAGTGCGATATGGTATAATCATCCAGGAGCAGATAGAGATGAATATATATATATATTTGATCATATAAATATATGTATTAAACTAATGTTATGAAGAAAAAAGATTTATTTTTTCTTGAACGTTTGCTTGTAAATAACATAGGTTATATTTTATTTATTTTGTATCATATATATTTTTTATACAACTAGATTGGCAACCAAGCATGCGGCCCACATTAGACGGTAAGCGATCACCGCGGCCTATTGACGCTCGCAACACTACGGGGATGTTACTCCCGCGCTGGCAACCTTGTGACCTAAGGCTGTTTCGTCACAGTACCCAGTAATTTCACCATTCAAACCGGAACTCAGCTATATAAATATAGCGGTAGAAATAGGTGAGACAGAGGTACATGTCCCTCCACCAACCCATGGCTCCACCGACCTTACGGTCATTTGACCCGAATCGCGGGAGATGCAGCACGGCACATGCTGCTCTGAGGCTCTTCGCCGTGCCGTGGGCATTTGCTTGACTCCCTACAAATTATTTGTCTCCGTCCACATATCTCTGTATTCGCCTTCTCCCCCTTCTGGGGCGGCAACGTACACGTTTACGCCTTCACTACCGTCCGAAGGCGCTCGTGGGTATTCCTCCTAGCTTCTTGCAACGTTGCGCTCTCCCTCCTCCCGCTCTTGTGCCTTCTCGGCCTTTTCTTCGGCGCTCCTGCGCGCAAACCACGCGTGGGCGAACCCGCGGAAGGCCGCGAAGTTCCCCGGCGACGACACAAGGTCCCCAAAGTAAACAGGTCCCTCCTCTTTGCTGCTTGCTGAGACAGAGGTACAGAGGAAAGTCGTCCGCGTGGAGACGACTTTTGTACAAAGTCTCCCTCTGGTAAAATGTTATATTATTATCAAAAAAATTGTGGTGCCTACGAATTCGCAATAATGTAACTAAATGTAAATAATGTAAATAATAATTATTGTAATGTGGAGCAACAATCTTAAATATACCAGCAAAAGTCATTATTATCATGCGCAAAAAAAAAATGCAAAACCCATTGATGATACATAAAACAATGTACTATTATAATAAATGCACTATGTTTATAGTAATTATCATAACCCACAAAAAAAGAACGCAAAGCTCACCTGCTGTGAAGCAGTTATCGTAGCCAATGTACACTTGCAATACATTAAGTATTACTTTCGTGATGCCACCTCTGCTGCTAATACTTAGGACCTCACTCACCTCACTCATACGCGGAACACGACAACCCTCTAGGAAGACCAAGACAAATAGACATGTTAATGCACACAAATGTTTGTCCTGTTTGGGAATCGAACCCACGAGCGTTGATGTCAAAGTAACGTAGTAGTGCGTTTCGCCACTGCGCCACCGAGCTCTCGCCACTCAGCTATTCTTATCCAACTAAATATTTTCATAAGAAATTGTTGTTACGTTTTACTCCCAAGGTACTAGTTTACCTTCCTATCTAAGCGGCCAGGCGCGGCTTTGCATGGGTAGATACCATGCAAAGCCGCGCCTGGCCGCTTGTATTATGATATTTATGTAAATACACCTAAATATGATGATATAATATAAATATGATAAATATAAATATGATGATGTTAGAAATAGAGTTGGTCTGAAAGAGAGCGTCGGTGTTAAAATAAGAAGAGGCATGCTTCGATGGTTCGGGCATGTAGAAAGAATGCAAGATGAAAGAATGACGAAGCAGATATACAATGCAAAAGTGGAAGGATGTAGGAGCCGGGGAAGGCCAAGACTTACCTACCATGACCAAATTGGTCATGTTCTATCAGAAGGTGATGTCAGGAGCCCTAGAAACCGGCGTGCGTGCATGAGAAGAGCAATGAATGTTAAAGAAGCGAGTGAGATATGTAAGGATCGAGTCACGTGGCGCTCGGTTCTCTCTGCCTACCTCGCAAGGGATTTGGCGTGAAGTTATAGATAGATACACCTAAATATCTTATACGCAGACGGATTACATCAATAATGTGCCGCCTTGTTGCATAGTACATTTTTTATAATTGTAAGAATTTTTGAATGTATTTCCTTAAATTCTGTGTTATGCAAATAAAGTGTATTCTATCTATCTATCTATCTAATGTTCATTAGTGACATTATGTCTACAAGAGATCCCTTCCAGGCAATCTTATCCAACAGAATCGTCGTTGGACGGAAACAAAACACACGTTCATCCTTGATATACTTTAGATAAAGTCTGAAAAGCCACAGAGCACTATAAAGTAATGGTGAAAGTGGTTTTCGAGCTACAGTAAAGTGGCAGACAAGCGGTTTCGGATTGCAAACTTCTACGTCCGGAGATAGCTCCTCGACAAACAGTCTCGTGATACAGATTGTATTTATTCAAATGGCTTAGAGCAGACAATATTGTGGAAAGGAAAGATCGTGCTGAAACAAAAGGCATTGTTTGGTATTTTTGACCGATTTCAAAAAAGGGTTACATTTAGTCTGTATTTTATGCGAGTATGTTATACCATAATACGACAATATTATTGTAAATAAAAATATTTGACGAGCTCGGCGGCTCAGTCGTGAATGACGCGACTTTGACACCGACGCTCGTGGGTTCAATTCCCACACAAGGCAAACATTTGTGTACATGAACATGTCTGTTTGTCTTGGTCTGGGTATTTTCTATGTATAATAAGTATGTATTTACAAAAAAAAAAACTATTTACGTATGTTTATCAGTTGTCTAGCACCCATAACACAAGCTTCGCTTACTTTGGGGCTAGGTGGCGCTGTGTAATTTGTCCGACAATATTTATATTTATTTAAATACTTTTGAATTAATTCCGTGGAGTTATACTTTTAGCGGAGTATGTTTTCAGTAGTTTTATTTTCAGTACGTTTTTTACTTTACATTATTTTGGATGCTCAGAATATCTTGTATTAGTAGGTGCCATGAAATAAATCTACATTAATATATAAAGCGGAAAAGTATGTTTGGTTGTTTGAACGTGCTAATCTCTGGAACTGCCAGTTGGATTTTAATAATATTTTTTGTTATAGCTTATTCAACATTATGATACGACTTTTTGAAGCCGAGGAGAACAAAGAAAGCCTAAAAACGGTTCGTACGGGATATCGGATATACGCGCGAACGAAGTCACGGGGTCCAACTAGTAACGATAATAAGTAACGTAATAAATAAGTCCGACGTGTAATTTTTTCATTTTTTTACTAAACCGGCCGGCCGGCGTTAACTCGCATTAGCTAAGTAACACAACGTGTGCACTATTGATAAAATATCTGAATTTTTTTTATAGTATTTAAAAACAAAACGGCGTATAGGTTCGGCTGATGCATAGAAGTTCCCAACTACACGTCAATTATTCGTACTCCACTCCTGCTACCATTGTAGCCGCTTACCGCATATTTGCGATAGTTTACTTACTCGCTGTTTCACATTTTGTCTCAGAGGTAGGAGTACTTTTGTTAGCTGATCTTACTTGTAATGTTTGGTGCTGCTGCAATCAGGTTCCATTAACTTCGGTAAAAAGGTTTCTAAACTAAAGCTTTCATTCGCTATTACATCTTACTGATATAATATGCATTTATACCTATCGTCGGGAGGCATACAAGCACACAGTCCACCTGATCTAAACCGGTTGCAGTAAGTAGCCTATGATTGTGATACTCAATTGCGCACTTGTAAGTATCACTCGCGCGATGCCACACACACACAGCAACTGTTTAGGAGCTTACTGGCGACCTCACTCAGACGCAAAAACAAAACAACTGTCCAGCGAGGTTATATGGCTGCGGTTTTCTGTGAGGTGGAGGTACTTCCCCAGATCGGATGTTTTGATGCGCCCTACCTGTCTTAAAAATGAGTGTTTTTAAAAGAGGTAGAGCGCATCAAAGCAGCTCGATCAAAGGTACCAAGACAAATAAATATTTCATGCACACAAATGTTGGCACTGTGTGGAAATCGAACCGACAAACGTTGGTGTCAAAGTCGCGATTTAACCGCAGTGCTACCGAGCTTGTTTGCCACTTTAACCCGTTGAGGCCCGCGTGTCTGAATTCCGCCATGCGCGTTACGGCACTTTACATTAGTTAGCCCGTATCCTTGTATGCCTGCCGACGTTGTATAAAAAAAAGTTCGAATAGGTCATAGTTGAGAATAGTGTTCAATACTTCTGCTTCATGCAGTCCCAAGATACCAAGTTAGTTTCCAAATTGGACACACCTCGAAGGAAGAAGCAATTAATTCGTGAGGCTTATCTATCAGCTGGCGGGTCAACACGTTCGGTCCTTGTTAAAACTTAGATTAGGGTATCTCTGCATTTAATTGGGACGCTGTGACGTTCGTAGATGTGAGGCGCTGGTCTTAGCTTTCTAATTTCAACCACATTGATCCACAGAGTGCGGTTTGCATTCTTTACTCGACTTCGTGATTTGCCAATAATTGATTTCAGAGTATTTGAGACTTCAAATGGTTTTTTTTTCTGTAACAATACTTTCTTTTTAGTACACCGCCGGGGATATACAAGCTTATCGCCCACCTGATGTAAAGTGGTTACCGTAGCCTATTAACACATCAATTCCTTAGGAGTTCACTGGTGATCTTACTCACACGCAGAGACCTAGGGAGTTGATATTTGGCTGCGGTTATTTTTCTGTGCGGTGGAGGTACTACGCGAGACGGGCCGCTTTGAAGCACGCTACCTCTCTTAAAAAATACATTACAAATATTTGTGTGCATGAAGATGTCTGTTTGTCTTGGTCTGGGTATTTAAGGAGAGGTAGGACGCATCAAAGCAGTGTGGGAAAGTAGCTCCACCTAACAGAAAACCGCAGTTAAATAACGACTCGCTTGAAGGTTATTGTATTCCCGTGAGTGAGTGAGGTCACCAATAAGTGCTTTAGAATTTGCAGTGTTAGCAAAAACAACACAAGTAGCGGAAGCACATAAAGCAGTATCTGCTTCGCTACTTCATACAAACTGGCGCCGACGGGTACCTAACTACTACCATTACATACATACGGTACATCACTGTCATAATTACTATGAATGTATTTTTCTTCATGCATTTGTTCTTGAAGCGAAGGAGGACTTAGCGAGAAATCAGTACAGCAGTCACGCTGTGCCCCAATATATGAAATAATTTGATACAGCAGTACCAAATTATTTCATAGTGTTGGGGCACAACGCGCTTAGCTCTATCTGTCCGGAGAAGCACACTCTATCTTTCGGAACCTCCATTGTTCCATTATGGAGGAAAGCTGCGATCAACCGCTCCCGGTTAAAGTCTTCAACTAAGTATCTGCGAGCGAGTGAACTAGGTCTAATTTAAACCCACCAAGACACAACACGAGAACTTTCATCAATTTCGGGACACATCATCCACCATCGCGAAGAGCGATGATTCATAGTGTGAGATCTCCAGAGAAGTTCAGTTTCTATGTCACCTGGAAATCTATGAAACGTGGTAAAATGTGTACCCATCAGAGCAAAGCAGTACTTCAGCTCGGGGCAAATACTTATGCTATACTAGTTTCACATCGGACGGCACCTGGATTGAAAGATCGAGCTGTTCAGTTCAGAGATGGGATGTAAGAATTGTCAATGAAACTATGGGTGCACATGATAAATTAGGAGAGGAAGGAGAAACGGCAGCTTCCTCCCACATCTGCAGTGCTGGAAGGAATTCATACATTGGACTGTACTGTTCGGTTTCAGATTTTTTTCTTTTGTAGACCGTAGATTGCGTAATAAATTTCCTGCTGTTGTGTTCCCAAGGGACAACATCAGATTCTTGAAAAAGTACATGGAATTTTTATAAGGTTCGCAAAACATATATATAAATATTTTATACAACGTCCGGAGGCATACAAGCATACGATCCACCTGATGTAAAGTGGTTATCGTAGCCTATGAACGCTGGTAATAAATTAAGAATCACTCGCGTGATGCCACCTCTGCTGCTAACACAGCAACTCTTTAGGAGCTCACTGGTGATCTCAATCACACGCAGGAACACAACAACCCTCTAGGGAATTGTTATTTGGCTGCGGTTTTCTGTGCGATGGAGGTACTTCCCCAGTCGGGCTAATTTGATGGGCCCTACCTTCCTTAAAAATATTCCTCCTATTGGACAGAGATACAAGAGAGATGAGAGAGAGAGAGAGTAACTAATATCAGAAACTATGGGTGCGGTAATACTGAGCCGTATTTTTCGATAGATTAATTTTAGATGCAGTACGTTGGATATACTCACTTTACAATTTTTTGTTTGTCATAATAAATATATCCCTATTAATTTTATGACCAAAAAGTGTACCAAATATTATGAAAACATGCAATTTAAAACGGTGTAAACAACAGATGAACCAGGAGGTGCGACTCGCTATTGGACAGAGATTCAGAGCAACTAATATCACAAATTATGGGTGCGGTAATACTGAGCCGTATTACTCTATAAATTAATTTGGATGCAGTAGGTTGGATATACTCACTTTAATGACTCATTTTAATTTTTGATTGTCATAATTAATATATCCGTATTAATTTTATGACCAAAAAGTGTACCAAATAGGTATTATGAAAACATGCAATTTAAAGTAAACAATAGACGAACCAAGAGCTGCGACTCAACCGAAAAACAATGTAATTGTCTAATTTTAAGCTACGCTACATAATTGTAATGTTCAATATTGTGAATGTATAATCAAATAAATAATTTGCGGTGTAAAAAACATATTTTTTTTAAAGTGATTTCATTTCAAAAATAAAATCGATATTGAATGTCTGAAATGGACAATTACTGAGTATTTGTACAACCATTGTAAACACATTTAAAACAATAAATTATCTATATCGTATCTTATCTTAGTTTATGATTATGCATATAGTCTTGTATATTCAGCATCATAACAAACGCTGAGTTAATCATTATTTGTGTCAAGAGCTTCAGATCTTGATCGACAAAAATCGGTATCGAGTGAACGTCGAGAGGCATTTGAATTTTAGATTCAAAATCTCTGACGCGATATTAAAAATGTTGGAAACAGAGAGCGGGACAGCGATTGATCTTGACATAGTGTCAGTCTTGACAAATTGGAAGTGGATGTCACTTTGCATAATACAGTGGAATATTTCATATAGATATCCATAAGAATGTACAATTGGAAATGTAGAAACTTTCAGCGCTTAAGTCTCTGACCTTAAAAGTACGACTCATATTTTAAGTACAAATAGACACTATACTAGTAAATAACAGCAAGCTGTGTAGGGAGAGATGATATTTTTTAAATTTAAAAAATATTTAAATATTTTATAACTTCTTCACGCCAAATCCCTTGCGGGGTAGGCAGAGAGAACCGAGCGCCACGTGACTCGATCCTTACATATCTCACTCGCTTCTTTAACATTCATTGCTCTTCTCATGCACGCACGCCGGTTTCTAGGGCTCCTGACATCACCTTCTGATAGAACATGACCAATTTGGTCATGGTAGGTAAGTCTTGGCCTTCCCCGGCTCCTACATCCTTCCACTTTTGCATTGTATATCTGCTTCGTCATTCTTTCATCTTGCATTCTTTCTACATGCCCGAACCATCGGAGCATGCCTCTTCTTATTTTAACACCGACGCTCTCTTTCAGACCAACTCTATTTCTAACATCATCATTGCGAATACGGTCTACGAGCCTTACGCCACAAATTTTGCGCAGCGCTCGCATTTCAACCGCGTTTATTCTACTTTCATGCTCTTTCTGCCATACCCAACTCTCGCTTCCATAAGTTAGCGTTGGGACCAACACTGCATTGTGTATAGCGAGTTGTGCCTTCTGGCTCAGGATTTTACTGCCAAGAAGTTTTCCCAACGCTCTATTCACACTATTCCCAGCACTCACTCGTCTTTCCACATCTGCGGTGTACCTTCCATCCCTGCTGAAAGCGCATCCAAGATATACAAACTCATCCACTTGTTCCAACACTTCATCATCAATCGTAATCCTTACATTAGTTCTGGATTCTTCTCTTTCAAATACCATTATCTTTGTTTTCTTCGCATTCAGTAGTAAGCCTTTCTCCATACAGTCGTCTTTCATCGCTGTGACCAGTGTTTGCAGTTTAGATGGTGTATCTGCTAATAGCACGGCATCGTCTGCATACAGCAGACAGTTCACCACTTGGTCACCCATGCGCAATCCCACATTCGTTGACCTTATTCTCTGCAGACAACTATCGAGATACAGGATAAACAGCCTAGCAGATAGCATGCAACCCTGTTTGACACCAATTTTGACATCAAACCAGGGTGACATGCCACCGTCTATCCGCACACATGCTGAGCAATCCTTGTAAGTGGACTGCACAGCACGGAGCAGTGAACCGTCAATCCCATATCTCGGCAATATGTCCCACAGTTCCTTTCGCACAACCCTATCAAAGGCTTTCTCAAGATCCACAAAACCGCAGAAAACCTTCCGGTCTATGGCCAGATGCTTCTCTACGATATTGCGGAGCGAGAAAACTTGATCCGTACATCCCCTTCCATTTCGGAAACCTCCTTGTGCGTCCCACAGCATTTCATCGGATTTCACCCTCATTCTCCTTTCAATCACCTTTCCATATACTTTTGCTGCTAAGCTGATCAAACTGATGGCCCTATAGTTGGCGCAGTCCATGCGTGATCCCTTGCCTTTATACAAGGGCACGATGACTGCGCGTCTCCAGTCCATTGGGACCCTTCCAGTTCTCCAGCATAGGTTGCATAGGTACCAGAAGGCGTCCCGGACGTAAGTGCCACCTAATTTGATCATCTCAGCTGTGATCAGATCAATTCCCGCTGATTTTCCATTTTTCAAGCTTCGTATCGACCATTCGATCTCATTCATAGTTATGCCTTCGTCGGACGCCGTCAACGTGGAGTAAGCATCCGACTCACTCTCATTGCCAGCGTCCGAGGCATACTCATACATTTCCTCAAAATATTCACTCCACCGTTCTAACACTTCCTGAGTGTTGGCAAGAATGACACCAGCTTTAGACTTTATCTTATCCATTCTGGATGCCGACGAACCACTCCGAGACTTCTTTACCTCTCTCCAAAAGAGTTTGGTGTTTGCCTCGAAGTTTTTCGTCAGCCTCTCTTCCTCATTCATAATTTGTCTTTCACGCTTCTCTTTCACTAAAGCCTTGGTTTCATTCTTGCATAGACGGTACATTTCTTTCTTCTTTTCTCTCATATTTTCATTTAAAGGCAAAGATGATACGTAATCCAGCCACGCTTTCCTCTTTCTTGCTACGGAGGATTCAACCTCCGCATCCCACCAGGCATCTCCTTTCGCTGTTTTACGTCTCTTTGCGCATCCACAAGCTTCTTTTGCACTATCCACCATACTTTCTTTCAAAACTTTCCAACAATCATCCACATCTGAGTCAGAGAGGCTTGCATTTGCAAGTCTCTCACTTACCAGATGCACATACATTCTCCTTACACTTTCATCTTGCAATTTTTCGCTCATTATCCTTTCATGGTCTCCGAAAGGGATACGCACTCGCCAGTGCCTCCACTTCCTAAAAAGGCCCACAAACCGGCTTACCGCCAGGTAGTGGTCCGTCTCAAGAGTGGGGCCTCTAAAGGCTCTTGTATCCATTAGAACATTTCGGAGACGTCTATCTATTAAAATCAAATCAATCACACTTTTTTGATCATTCCTTCTCCATGTATACGTGTGAATATCCTTATGATGAAATAAAGTATTCGACACGAGGAGGCCTCGTTCCATACATAAATCTAGTATAGACTTACCTGCTTCGTTCACTCTCTTATCTCCATACGGACCAAGAACAGCTTCATAGCTGTATCGCTTGGTCCCAACCCATCCATTCAAGTCTCCACACATAATCACTCTTTCGTTCCCTTCAACTAAGTCCAGAACATCCCTCACAGACTCCCAAAACTTCTCCAGTTCTTGAGCACACGCTGAGCTTACGGGAGCGTATGCTGCAACCAAAAATACTCGCGTGATGCCCAGTTTAATACGAACCCAGAGAAGTCTAGGCCCTACCAAACAGTAATCTCTTACACCAGTGGCTAAGCGAGAGGAGAGTACGACACCTACACCAGCACTGGCATGATCGTCACGGTCTACCCCAGACCATAGGGCCATCATACCACCGGGCAGATCATCGGTGTCGCTCCCCTTGCGCTTAGTCTCTGTCACACATAAAGCATCCAAACGTCTATCATTCATTACGTCTATCAGTTCATTCGTCTTATCTTTCAATCCACCTCTCACATTCCACGTGCCTATGCGGCACTCGGCTCCCCTCGTCCCGCCGGAATTGGCGCTGCGTGGTGGGTGGCGGCCCCCACCGCCGCATGCAGCTGTATTCGCACCGACGGGGGCGGATCGGTGCGCGTCGCCTACGGGGGACGCCCTAATCCGCACGTCGGTGCGCTCTTGGTCCAGAATTGCAATCGACTGATTGGCAGGGGTCGCGAACGAGCACGCTTCTGGCACATGACCCCCTATATTTAAATAATATATTTAAATATTTTATTTTAAATTTTTTAATTTTTTTAAAATATATGGAACCCTGTACGACATCTAGCGACGAGTGCTGTTACTTTTTCTGTTGATGGGAGTGCAGTGCAGACTCTGCACTGCAGAGTGGCCGGCCATACGTTTTCCCATATGTTTTTTTTTCTAATTGGAACGATTTTGGACCGTTCTTCCTCACCAACGAACATTTAAATTTCAAATTAAAGGATACAAAACTACAATATGTTAGCTATTAGTGTGTCGATTTTGGAGTTTCTCACTATTACCGTCTAAACGCTAGCTGGATGACATCAGTCTACCCCAAACGGTAATTTTGAGGGTAATGTGGCTCCGCTGGCTATCGCAGCTCTGCCAAATATTTGTTTATAGTCATTTAAAGAATAAAGCAATTATTTTGTAACTTTTAGTGCACATTTTCATAACAGATGTTTTTTGAGTAGGTGTTTTATTTTCGCAAACAAAAATATATTTTATACAACGGCAGAATACAAACAAGCATACGGATCATCAAATATGAATTGGTTAGCCGTAGCCTATGAAGGCTTGCAATATATAAAATATCACTCACGCGATGCCACCTCTGCTGCTAACACATCACTACTACTTAGGAGCTTACCGGTGACTTCACTTACACGCAGGAACACAGCAACCCCCGGGTGTTGTCATTTGGCTGCGGTTGCCTGTGAAGCGGGGGTACTTCCCCAGACGAGGTGCTGATACTGATATTTATTTATATTTATTATGTGTGGAATCGAACATATTAGTATAGGTATCCAGGCAGCGTTACTAACCACTGCGCCACCGAACCGTCAACAAGTTAATATTTTATAATTTAAAAATAAAATTGTTTTTTTAAATTTGTAGATAGTTTATAGCAAGAACCATTAGGTTACAAAATGAACTTTTTGCTGAGATTTTCCCAAGGAACAACAAAATAGAGCATAATAATATAATATCCTTTTTTCAGAGTCGTTAGCGTAATGCATGATCAGTGCACGTGACGATGCAAACATCAACGAACATGCTACGATAACTCTACCCAGCAGTACGCTTATTTGCTACATTGTTATTTTCTTCTTGGCAGTAAGAATCTGTCCCGAAGGCACAGGTCACTATACACAAGGCGGTGTTGATCCCAACGCTAATGTATGTAAGCGAGAGCCGGATTTGGCGGAGGCAACATAAAAGTAGAATAAACGCCGTCGAAATGCGCAAAACCTGTGGCGTAGTGCTTGTAGGCCGAGTTCGCAATATGAATGTGAGAAAGAGAATTGATCTGAAAGAGATTATCAGTGTTAAGATCTCTGTTGGTTCGGACATTAAGAGAGAATGCAAGAAGAAATAACGACGACGACGTAGATATACAACGCGAAAGCAGAATGAAAGATATAGGTTCCTAGGAAAGCCTAGACTCACCTATCATGACCAAATAGATCGGGTGTTATCAGAAGTTGGTGTCAGGAGCCATAGGAGCCGGTGAGTATGCATGAAAAGAATTACGAATGTTAAAGAAGCGAGGGAGGTGTGTAAAGACAGAATCATGTGGCGCTCGCCTCTGTGTAAGGTGAGTGAGATAAAATACAAAATTAGGATTTGACTAATTCAAAGGGTTAAAATATTGTTTTTTATGGGAGTAAATATTGTTGAAGGTTTGATATAGGTACTTCATTTTTAATATTTTAGTTGTAATTTCCATTACTTTATCTCTTACCTATATATTTAAGAGATTTTATTTTTTATATTTCATTGTAACTTTCGTTTACATAAGCAGTAAGTACTTTAAAAATAATGCGAAAAATCCACATTTTTGTAATATTAAAAAGTTTCTACAGGATATGTAGTCCTCAGATTTTTGTAAAATCGTTTAGTTAAGTTTTTATGACAAAAGGTTATTTGTTTTAAATGTGTTTCTATTAGAATATTACTCCTTTACATAATAGAATATAGATATAGAAATTCCCTTATCGTTTTATAATATTTTTTGTAATTTGATTCCATACATGCCAAGTACTGGCTTATATGAAAGCCCTCTATATGTAAGAGAAAAAATCAGTAAAACATTTATGAAGTAAAGTTGTGTACCAAATTTCATAAAAAAAAATGTTTAATGATTTCGATGAAAATGTTGATAACGAACGGATTTTTCGAATCGAATTTCTATTAACTGTCTTGAATACGTTTTCATTGAAGTAAAAATAAATATTCACATTCAAATTCAAAATATTTGAAAATGTATCACAAATACGAAAAACTAAAGTAGAAAATGTAATTTCACCAATTTGAACCACATCATCATTAGACCCATTCTGTTATCTATGATTAGACCTTACCTACCTACCGGTAAAAGCGGCTGCTGGTGCTCTCCGCCACATGCAACCCTCTGCTTACACTGAAGCCGCTTCCACTTGAGGACTTTCCTCCCCCTTTCTGGCATCACTCACTTGGCATTTTCTTTTTTAATATTCACGTCGGGAGCATTCATGCATGCGGCCCACCTGATGTAAAGTGGGTAATCTATTAACGCTTGCGATATGTTAAGTATCCTCTGTTCAGTTCAGTAGTTGTTTCGATTTTACCACCCTATTCTTTTTTAAATTATCAGTTAAGAAAACCAGTACGTCTCTTATAGGCTGCAAGTCCTAAGTCATCTTTTAAAATACGCGACATGGTTCTGGGTGCTATCTTCATCTCCCGAGATAAAATCTTTTGCTTTCGGACAGGATTTCTTCGAATTCTTTCCCTTACTGCTTTGACCACCTTTTTCGTACAAACACTACGTGGACGGCCAGATCTTTTTCTGTCACAAACAGAGGAGGTCACATTGTACCTATTAATAGCCAGGTACACAAACATTTTACTAATGCCAAGCGTATGGAGAGTTTTAAAAATTGCATTTGGCTCCGTACCTACTTTGTGTAATGCAATCACAGCGATTCGGTTCTCTTTATCACCCCACTCCATTTTAATATCACAAAATATTGTACAATGTATTGGCGCTAAAATGAGAAAACGCAATGAACAATCATATAAAAATGACAGATTCCAAATTCAAATGTAATATTTTGTTTATTTTTAATTGTAACAGTATTTATAGCCAGACTAAGTACATACGATATCACGTATATGGTATGTATATACGTATGATAGATTGACGTCACCATAGACCGTTTTTGTAGTACTATGGTACATTGAATGCAAACGTACGTTATGCAATGCATCCCGATGATACGCACTTACCTAACCTACACTATGTAAATATTGTCTTTAAAATGTTTATATGTTTAAGGAACTATTTTGTCGAAAATTATTTTACGTGAACATAAACTCTGCAAAGGGAATTATCAGCGACTCTCAAACTATGAACGCCTCGATCTCAGTTAAGTATTCAGTAGTTGTCATGATATTCATGCTTCGGTTTTAGGGTGAATTAAACTTTCACGTTGTGGGTCCCTTGTCGACAGAATTGGGTGTGATGTGCGAATAAGATGCTAACATTCATTTAACACTAAATAGCAGTTACATAGAGTACATAAAAAAATATATTTGTTTCGACTAGAGTACTGTAGAGATATTAATAAAACATTATCTATACTATATTTTAATAAGATATAATAATAACATTGTTACATGCCTGCAGGAATATTGCCGCAATTTATGTTTATTTGCCGACTCAAGACGTGTGACATTTTACTAGAAGGAGACTTTGTTCTTCTGCGTGGGTAACTCTGTCTCGCCAAGCAGCTCTTGGCGGTAGAAATAGAAATATTTTTAGAGCTGTGTTCCGGTTTGAAGGGTGAGATAAAACAGAGAAATTACTGGGTACTGTGACGAAATGTATGCGCGTTCTAATTAGGTGAATTTAAAGCAAGTATATGTATATAAATCTTTTAAATGTATACTGTTAACAATTTGATGTATTATTCTGCGGTAGACAAACTTACAGGCAATTTGGTCGATGCAACTTGTGAGATTTCACCACACGTTAGTTCATGTGAACTAGAGCCGAGCGTCATCTTACCAATACCACTTCTTTCCCAGTACTTCCCATTTGCAGCTTTGATGCGCCTTACCTATCTAAAGTGCGAACCATACAGAGCTGGTGACATGAATCTTAATGTATAGCTCTTTCCATAGCATACTGAGCGACCTTGAGCTTCCCCATACGGCCCGCAGTAAAATGCCACGTCGCAGTTCCGTATGTCATTACTGGCAAAGCAAGACCTTGCTCTTCAGGCGTCGAGGTATTTTGGATGAGAAAATGTATTGTGTCGAAGTTTCCCGAACGCTGGCCAGCCGAGTTGGATCCATTTGTTGACATGTCCGTCGAAATTGCCCTTACTTAACTGGATAACCTGCCCTAGGTAGACATATTCTTCATCAACCTCGAGCTTAGTGCTTCCAACCGTGACCGGCATAGGTGTAACATGGACATTCCACATGATCTTAGTCTTGTCCATGTTCATCTTGAGACCTACCTGGTTGGAAACACTATTGAGGTCATTGA
Source organism: Pyralis farinalis (assembly GCA_947507595.1). Taxonomy (NCBI): domain Eukaryota; kingdom Metazoa; phylum Arthropoda; class Insecta; order Lepidoptera; family Pyralidae; genus Pyralis; species Pyralis farinalis. The sequence continues at coordinate 26,693,430 of OX382273.1, read as the reverse complement.
GCAAGTTGAATATTCAAGTGTACTTAACTTTTAATTGGTTATAAGTCATCACATAGTCTAAAATAACATATTATCAAATCTATTTATTTGTATACGTTGTATTTCAGATTGTAAGAATTTAAACATATATCCAGCCTTTATGTAATCTACTGGGAAATTCTGATCCAATAAGGCTAATTATCTTTGTGAGATACAATCTATCGTTACTGCATAAAGTAACAATCTTATGACATGGTAAAGTGCAAGCGAGTCAAATGTACAACCTCAGAGAATAGTGTTGTTTTCAAACCTACATCGCTTATCTATAATAACCTCCATTTTTTTATCTTCAGCGGTGTAGGTACTGACACTGGGTATCTTTTTCTATACTAATGGCTAAGATTTTATAATTATAGATACGTCGTACACGTTCGAGAATGGCAATACGAAAGTAAGGTAATTGCCCAACTCGCATTCAGTTATACGTATTTCGTCACAAAGCATAAATCTTTTAAGATTTATCTCTTTCTAACGACAGGTATGCCCTATCATTTGTCTCTTTAAACAAAGTGTCATAATAAATAACTGTACGTAAATATTACTATTATATTAATTACTACTTGTGCCTTTTTAAAATACAATAATGTTGGTGCATAACGTGTCTGCCTTTTGATACGTCTCTGACTAATGGTAAATGACTTCATGTGCTAATTTGAAGGGCATGTATCGCAGGAATTATTTTGACGATGTAACTTCTTTCACTAATGGAACAGGGCTCAAGGATGTATAGCTAATTTTATTATTCCTCTGATATTCATATCATTGTGCCTCATTGTCCTATACCATATAAAACTAATCGCCAACGTTTCAATACAAACTATTCTAATTACAGTAACGATACTATACGATGCCGGTAAAATATTTAAAGTGAGCTCGATGGCGTTGTTGCACGTGTCATTCTAACCGAACATGCAGGTTAAATAATGTAGACCGCAGCCTGTCTTCGAATGGGTTTTTTCTATCCTGAGCTTCTCTGTGCTCGGAGGGTACGTTAAGCGATCGGTCCCGCCCGGCTGTTGTCGATAAATGACAGTCGTTAAGCTAAGTCAGTAACCTTTGGGCGGCTTGAAAACACTGGCCGCAGTTGAGCAGCGTGGTGGAGTATGCTCTAAACCCCTACGGTTGAAGGGAGACTCGTATCCCTGCAGTGGGATGAGTTAGGTTTGGTGTAGTGTAGAAAATGTTTAAAGTATATGCCAAAATTTATTTTATGTATTATGAGCATTTCTGAATCTTCGGATAGTAACTGTAACTGAGGGCTCATAAGACTCCTTGGTCATATCAGTTTCACAAAGCCGTTAGGTAATCTATGATGTCAACTAATGCTCTGTCCTGAATTCAACATTATCATTAGATGACAATCATTAAACAAAATCTTTGAACTAGGCGAGACTTCTTAAGTTAACTCTGGTCAACGCTGGCACGATACCTTGCGTGTCGAATTTTGTGTTCCTAAAATTCCTAAAAATATATTGCAAAATTCGTGGGATAATTTAGAAATATTCTTGATCTTATTATACAGTTTTTCTATGCGTGTACTTGTGTGATTTCACCAATATCACACTACATAAATAGCCAGTTTCAACATAAAAAGGTCGAAATGTCGGTCTTTGAATTATTCATGGGCCTTATGTGGTGAAAATGCGGTATATGACGTAAACGAAGCGAAAACTCCGTGAATAAAAACTCTGGGTTTCACACGCACGGCTAGTTCCATTCGATGTCAGAAACAATGAGAAAGGCTGCTCAAGAAAATTGTGTCAAAATATAAGCTTATGTATTGAAAAAATCTTGTTGTTGATCTGAGAAAACTTTAGGAGAAATTCAAGATAATCTGTGAAAGACAATCTACTGAACGCAATCAATCAAATGTCAAACATTCTAATGTTAGTTTCTTATTATTCCTTTACTAAACACACTTTTTGCAGTTTTTTGAACAACGTGCTTTGCTAAATATGTGCAAATGGCTCGTGGCTCACTTTTATACTTGTAATACAAATTTATTTTGGTTTCACTTTTGAGTCTTATATTCACTTGAGTCTTGGTGACTTTATTAACAACTTTAATGAAAGAATACAAAATTATTCAGCTTTTAGTGATAAAGGGTTCAAGAAATGAATTCAAAGTACAAGCAAAGATAAAGGCAAGTATTTAAGTCTCCGCCCGCGCGATGAAAATGCACCCATGCCTTAGTAAATACACAAATAAATCTAAATGTGACTATGATAAGCATTGTAAACCATTGCCGGAGTTGAATGTCGGCGATGATGTTATTATGTTAGAAAATAATAATGAAAAAATTAAAGGGTCTGTAGTTGGAAGAGCGGGAACACCGCGATCTTATATCAAATCAAATAATTTTATTTGCAAGAATACACAATATTACAATAGGTGTTACAAATGACGTGTGTGGTAGTGTATTCAGTCTGCGTGCAGACGTGCAAAAAATACCGTGTTACATATATTATTATTAATTAAATCATGCCATATAAATTAACATTATGAATTACTATTAAGTACTGTTGTCATTTACATTTGTAGTCCAGATATTCCTTAATACTATAAAAACAGTGATCTAAGATTATATAATTAAAAACCAAAAAAAGAGGGCTTTATCGTCGTAATCGTCAATAGGCATCGTCGCCGAAGGGCATAACTATACAAATTAGCGAGGAAGGCGATTTTTGTGACATTTCAGATGATGAGTCGTTTCACCCGGCATCACCATCAATACATCGATGGGGCTTAGCGTTCAAAGTAGCTATTCTCCACCTTTTACTCGAAAGAAAACTAACAAATTATGAAATGTGTATTAGATCTTTTTGATTTTATTGGTTAAATATAAATTATATTATTAATAAGTAAGGATAAGCTGCAGCTATGTTTGACACAAACAAAGTTACATGTTGTCCATGTATTTAACCAATAAAATCAAAAAGATCTAATACACATTTTATAATTTGTTACTTTTCTTTCGAACTTTTAATTTTGTTGGAGAAAGATGTTGTAGATAGTTTAATAAATATGTATGTCAGTTTTCTTAAGAAAGCAGTTGATCGCTAGACTCGGATGTTTCAATACGTTACATTAGCCGGACAAACTCGAGTCATTAAGCCTCCAGTTATAGACTTCAGCCTTCTAAATAGTCTCATTTGTAATTCTTACGTGTTCCCCCAATTCGCAACGTACTATCGGTTATAGCGAACCGTACCATAGCGCAGATTTTGGGTTCCCATTGGCGTATTTCTCACTTGAGTCTTATTGTGTCGCATGCTAATAGAATATGGGCGATAGAATTTTTCGTCTCTTAAAGGATATCCAGTCCATTGTTAAGTTTGAAACGATACGATATTCTAAACTAAAATTGCGAAAACACTCGAGAAAGTTGTTAACGTTCTACCAACAATATATGCGACTCTTTCGGAAGGTTGGAGTTGCCCTTGTTACGAAGTCTAACGGAATATCGCCTTGGGGAATCGCAATCCAACTTTATTTATACGAGACTATACAATTCAAATCTTTATACTACTGAATCGCATTTTCTTTCTTTCTTATCTAAGAGGTACTAAGAGGTTGTTTACATTGCGAGGTTATATAGTGTAAACTTAGGTTACTTAACATTTTAAACGACCAAAGAGCTTAATTTATAGAGTTTTTAGTAGATTTTGACAATAAACTAGAAAGATAGCTATGTATAAGTGTGTCGAAAAAGTTTCATGTTATAATAGCTTGAATATTTTTGGCTTTAATTTAAGCCAAAAGCTCCTTGTCTTCATGCTCCTTGTCGATATATCTTAATAGATTCATAGATAGAGCCTGCTCGAATAATTTTACAACGGGATATACAGCGTATAGGTTGACTTATGGTTGGTTATTCGACGAGCTCGGTGGTGCAGCGGTTAATAACGCGACTTTGACACCAACGCTCGTGGGCTCGATTACAAAACAGGACAAACGTTTATATGCATAAACATGTCTATTTGTCTTGGTCTGGATTTTTATAAGAGAAGTAGGGTGCACCTAAGTACCTCCACCTCATAGAAATCCGCAGCCAAATAACAACTCTCTAGAGGGTTGATATGTACCAGCGTGTGAGTGAGGTCAACAATGATTTCATATGGAGTTGCTGTATGCGCAGCAGACGTGGCATGGCGCGAATGATACTCAATATATTACATCAGGTGAGCCGTGTACTTGTATGCCTCCCGACGTTGTATAAAAATATATATATATACCTACGTAGAGCGCAGTACAAAGATGCAATTCATATGTCACAATAGCAATAGCGTAGCGTCAAGTAGCGTGGCCCGTCGCATTTCGTACTTTGTGGTAGCGTACGCCGCCAAACGCTATCAATATACGGTGACATACAATATATGTCACCGTATATTGATGGCGTATCTATTTTTTTATTTAATTTACTCTAACATGACATATAGTCACAACGTGTTTAGATGTCAGCGTATGTAGATACATGTCTCATTACATTGGATTCTACATATCGCTCATTAAATGCAAAAGGGCCACAATTCAAAAAAATCGCAAAATCATTTTATTGCAAAAACGTAGCCTAAACCTATGATATTTTGTAGTAAAACGAAGACACTCATCAATTTAGCTCAAATTGTTACCAAGTCGCACGAGTGCCTTTTTTGCATTGGCGCGGTTTGGTGACTAACTTCATTGCAAAACGGCCACTTTCTGAATTGCGACCTGATTACCAGCGCGAACGCACGTTTGTTTTATGAAAGAGGGCCACATTTCAAAAAGTGACTGATTATTTTAATGTGTTCGGCTTCATATTTATGAGCAAAAGGGGCACATTGCGAAAAGCGACCATTTTGCATAAAATATTTATAAATAACAGAGCCACATTTTGAAAAGCGACCGTTTTGTATAAAATTTGAGGTAAGCGCAATTATGTTTTATTATTCAATACTGCCATATTTTGAAATACTTCTGTTTTGTATAGAACTATACACGAGTAATTTATTATTTATTTCAAGTCAAATTCCTGTTTTGCGTAATGCGTCTCTTTTGTATTTAAATAATTGATGATTGTTGTATTATTTTTATTGTCTCATTCTTGCGCGCAGTAATTTCCGTTATTTTTAAACTTATTAATGATGCTTTTGCTTTCGGTCAATATTTTATATGTTACTTTCAGATTCATATAACGTATTCTGAAAAGAAAGCTATGATCCTAGTTTTTTATTATATTTACATTATAAAATATTATATAGATTTGATCACATTTAGTGGTGGAAAAATGTTTTCTCCTTTTGTATGGACACCCGCGCGCTATTCTATCCTCTTAATGTATATTATTCGTTATGTATACCTATATATAGTTATTATTTTCTGAATGAACAATAGAGCAAGACGGATTTTAAAAATGGTCGATAAAACTGGAAATGAAAAACAAGAAAATGATGATGCATAGACCAGAAGATACACTATCTATTGATAGTATTGGGACTAACTCGATCCCAGATAGCCAACATAACCTCAGCTTTTCATTGCTTGATGATATTACTATAAATTCTACAGCGCAGATTACGAAACGCTCAAATATAACTATTTGTGATTCGAGTACCGATTCTGGCAGTGACTCTAGTACACATCACAATACCCTATTTTTGTCCTGATCCTGAAGATCCTGATTTTCAACCCAATATACAATACCATCATACCTCTTCTTGAGATTCCGGAGACCGTAATAATATAACTATAAAACGAATTGCTAAACAACTAGATTTTTCACCTCAGCCTGGACCTTCTGGTGTATAGCCTCATTTATTTCAAGATCCTGCCTCACGGTATAGATATCCAACCATCCAGTATAGATACAAACCTATCCAGTGTTGATATTCAGCTGTCCAGCATTGACACGCAACCAGCCAGCTTCGAGAATGCTCGATAACGATCCCGGAAAATAAAAGCTAACCTAGACTTGTGGAAATAGAAGGAAGTTTCTGAGAAACACTGGTAAAGCATACACAACTATGATCAAATTAAAAAAACAGATTAATGCCTGAGAAATGGGACTGGTCTATCACGATAAATGCAAACTAAAATGTTCTCACGAATATTCATTTGAGCAACCGAGGGAAACACGGTAACCAGACCAAGATGGAAACTACTTTGAAGGATGGTGTCAAGGCACATATTAGCTCCGTTCCACGCATTGGAAGCCGTTACTGCCGTGTTCGCACAAAACGTGAGTTTATTGAAGGTAGCTTGTCTGTTGCTGCTTTGTATCGCGATTATGGATCGATGTAAATCTGAAGGAAATGAGTATGTTGCATATCAAATATACTACAATATTCTCGTAAATTACTTCAATATTTCTTTTTGGCAACCCAAAAATGATCAGTGTGTGGACTGCACCGCTTTTGCAAATTCTGAAGGAAAGTCTGAAGGATTTTCATTTGAAAGAGAAATCTTTAGCTAGAGTTGAAAAGGAAGAAGATGTATATATAGATTATACTAAACTACTAATATATAGTATATGAAAACTATTCTGATAATATTTAGATTTGATCTCACGTTTTGTAGAACTTTGCAAAGTTGCGTTCAATTTTGATACTTACTATTTTAGAATTCACATATTTAACAATAATTAAAATTGATCTCATGTTTCCTAAGAATTTGATCTCATATTTCTTATCATTAATTTAATAATAATGTCAAGTTTAAAGGTTACGTGTTGTTTTTGATTTATGAAAATTTAGTTTTATTTTTTTCATCGAGAAATAAACAGTTTTGGTGGTGAACTGATTGTAATAATTTATTTTTGTGCCAATGATAACAATCAGAGGATTGTTTTATTATTTTCCAGTGAAAAACGTTGAATAAAACGTAGTTTTATAAAAAAATGCGTCTGTTTTGTTTTTTATTTTATATGATGTTGGTCACAATTTTATATACAAAAGGGACATAATTGCTATTTAATCTACATGGGTGATAGTTACACCAAAGTTAATATTTCTCATGGATAGAGTATAAAAAGACGCAACTAACGATGTATAAATATTATATAATTATCAAATAAAAATGTCAAAAATCTTAAAAAATCAAGTTATAAATTTTGTTTTGCTTGTCCTGTAAAATATGCCTATTTCGAATTGTGGCCCTTTTGTATTTAATGAGCGATATATCGGATGCCCTATGCTTCGAAACATGAGCTGTATAGATACATTCCGTTCCGAAAAAAACCTAACACTGTTTATAGTTACATCACAAAAAATAAAATCTCGCAAAAATAATTTGCGAAAATATTCTTTTACGAAACCCCGCGCGAGTCGGACTTGCACTTGACCGGCTGTTTTGTACCAAAAGTAACCTCACAATACTTGCAACACCAGGAGTATCATTCATGCCGTTTTTAAAGTGCCTTATTCTGTAGCCCCTTAGGATAACCTTGGCAGAGAGTTCATTGTCAAACCTTTTTTTAGGGTTCCGGACCTCAAATTGAAAAACGGAACCCTTATTGGATCCCTTTGTTCTTCGTCTGTCTGTCAATCTGTCAAAACACTTTTTCTCACGGACTGGGACAGGAACCGCACAGTACGTGACCGTTGCGGTTCCAGTGTGTGAGGGTGAACTCCCCGCCGTCGGCGAGAGGTTCGGTTATAAAAAGTAGCTGTCGGCATCATTTCGTACAATTCTTCAGAACACAACCCGTTGTACAATCGGTAGAACACACAAAGGGAGGCAAAATCTCTCCTTAAACATAAGGGTTCAATATCGTGTGTAAGTTTAGAATTGTCGACAATTCTTACAGCTCTTCTCTGAATGGCATATCATTAGCCAAGCTGGTATCCAGGTGCTCCCGCCCAAAGGTGACTGCAATACTCCAAGTCTTTGACCCGCGCTGAAGTACTGATTTATATATATAAATAGAAATTGTATATAAATAGCCATATTATTTGTTTTAACATCATATTTCACGAAGATCATCACTACGACGTATTCTGACAACAAATATGAAATGATATAGGTACCTACCTAAAGCTATGAAAGACTGGAGTAACGAACTATAGGTACGATATCACTCAGAACAGATGGAAAGCGGAAACATCAAATATATTTTACATCTGTCAATTCAAAACTCCCATCAGTGTTCTCATTATTAGGTACCTAATTGAAACGAGTTTTGCGGAGTAACCTACCTACTTATTCCGCAAAACTCGTTTCAATTATTATTTTCAATCGACTGTTTTTTTTCTGTCGAATAAGTACTTTATTTAATATACTTACGGACTTATGAGTTACGCTATTTTATCAAAGTATTTTGAATATTATCCAACTTATTAATGGGATGGCTTAATTTTTTTAACGACATTATGAAAAATAATAATTACATTTTTAATATTAATCAAAACTGCAAAATTGGGAAACCATGAATGGACATTCTCCTTTGGTGAAATCACTAAAGTTTGTTGGCACGGTTTGTGAACTTGTCTACTGCATAACTGCATTCATACTTTGTACACATTATTTGTAAATAAGCGCCATTAAACATTGTATATGATTGGAACTTGCAACCACAACGGAGGGCCACGTCGTCATTGAAAGCATTTTCTACAAAACGTTTAACAATAATGAAATTACACAAAAACAATGTCAATCTAGAATTATATATCGCGACATCTCTGAAACATTTAGAAAAGTAATTAAATTCAAATAACGTACATACTTCTTCCAACGTTATATAGATGGCGTTGTCACCAAATTTGAAATTGAACACGTTTATTATTCTTTCTAACGGTCATTTGTTCACTAGTACTTTTTAAAACATGAAAACAAAAAAATAACTACATGGTTGAAGTTTAAAAAAGTATGATCGTTATATCTTTAACTACTTTTTTTCTAAAGCATTTTTAGTTCCGCTACCCACTGCTAGATGGGGTACTAAAACGTTAAGCATATGTGAAGGTTTTACGAAATACCCGATAGTTACGACAATAGGGAGCTCAAATTTTCGAATTGCATTTTTTACTACTCTTGAATTATAAACAGGTTCTTAGCATATTATGTATGATTATTTTGGTAAGAACCATCAAATTTCCGTTGTCTCTGCTAGAATAACTACTTTATAAACAGTTTTGGAAGCCGAAAATAATATATGGTTACCGTAGCTTATGAATGCCTGCATGCAGTGCAGCAAGTGGAGCATTGCAAAACACTCAGCAAGAACCAAAGATTTGGTAACAAGTTAAATCATTATCAGAAATGGATTATACATTATTATATATCATCATGCACAATGGCGCATAAACGCGTATTGAGAGCGTATTTAATGATCTGGGCAATGACTCGAGATGTTTTTGAGGCACAATGACTCTACTGCCTGGCGATTTCCGCCAAATACTACCAGCCATTTCAAGATCGACCGCTGCCATTGAAATAAACGCTTGCCTCAAATCATCGACTCTGTGGCGCTATGAGACTAAACTTCGTGTGCTGGCAAATGCCGCAGGTTTCTCCAAGCAATTACCGACCATCGGTAATGGTCGTATTCATGTCGACGGACATTACGGATTGATTTCGTTTCCGCCGAATTTTACAATTTCTTCTCAATGAAGGACGAGCTCATCAACAAAGTGTTCCCGAGCATCTTTGATGACCACAAAAATCACAATTGGTGGAGTGAACAAGTAATTATTGCGGCAAAGAACAAAAATGTAGAACATTTAAACTTCACAATTCTTTTTTATTAGCTCAGCGTAGTGGCGCCGCTTTGCCTGCTGGTAAGCGAAAAGATGAGCCCAAATTGCAGAGGCAACTGATAAAAGACTACAGTGTCCTGACCCGTTGCCATGCTGGCCCGCAAGGTGCTTTTTCACGCTTCGCTTGAAGGAACCCATATTGAAGGAAGAAAAACACATGTTCCGGCAAGGCGTTCAATATGAACTATTAAAAGTACGACTGTACACTGTTTAGTACGCGAGGAAATATTCTCAACAGTGGAATAAAGACATCGTAAGCCTGCACGTGTGTTCTTATGACGGAAGGAAAAGGGAAAACAATTCTTGAGAACACTCACCATGGTATAGGCGGTAAATTACGCTTAGCGCGCCAATATCCCTATGAAGTTGAAGAGGTTCCAGGTTTTTGATGATCTCTTCGTTGTCGATTATGCTCATAGCCCGTCGCTACAACCTATCCAGAGCCTCGAGAAGATACTGTGCGGAAGTGTCCGAGAGATGCTAGCAATGCTCCCCGCAAGCCCGAACTTGAGTCTTATTCAAAATGAAATCGTTGATTTACCGCATTCCTTCAAATCTACCGAATAATGTAACAAACCCAGACGAAGCAACCTATAAAACTGAGTGTTGCCCGCACAATTTATAACTGAAGGGTAGCTCGGCAGGCAGAATCCACTCGAATGCGAACCATTCAGCAAACATCTTAATATAAAGTAGTAAAACAATGGTACGCGAATAACTTCGTTCGCTTTTATAAAGCTAATGCTTTGCTGCCATATGAATTATATTACTTTTGATATAATTAAAATACTTCTCATACATATTTTTAAATATTTTATTGCACTTATTTCATTTTGTCTTAATAAAAAACGGAATTTATTTCTCCTAATAACTTAAAACAACATTTATAGATTCCGAGGCGGTACGGAGTTCGCCGTGTCAGCTAGTTTAGCCGCCGTTTAGTTTCGCCGGGTTAGTATTTTTATTTTATACCACTAAGGTGACAAACAAGCATACGGCCTGCCTCATGGTACCGTAGCCTATGGACATTTGCAACACCAGAGGTGTCACACTTGCATTGCCGACCCTCTAAGAACCTCTTCACGCCTTTCTTGAAGAACCTCATACTGTAGCCCCTTGTGAAAACCTCGGCAGGGAGCTCATTCCACAACTTAATAGTTTTCGGTAGAAAACTTTTTAGAAACCGCACAGTACGCGACCATTGCGGTTCCAGTATATGAGAATGAACTCCCAGCCGCCGGTGAGCTGTGTAATTGTAAAACGAGGCTGTTGCCATCATATCGAACAACTTCTCAGAACACAACCCAATGTAGTAGTTATATTAAAAACTGAAATAATGCATTTAAATTATCAATTTAACTTATTTTTTTTTTATATCACTAAGGTAAAAAACAAGCATATGACCTGCCTGATGGTAAACAGTCACCGTAGCCTACAAACATTTGCTACACCGAGGGTGTCACTTTTGCGTTGCCGACCTCTAAAAACGTCTTCACGCCTTTCTTGAAGAACCCCATGCGGTAGTCCCTTGGGAAAACATCGGCAGGGAATTAATTTCACAACTCGAGAGTTCTCAGAAGAAAACTTCTCTTGAACCGCACGGTACGTGACCGTTGCGCTTCCAGCGTGTGAGTGCGATCTCCCTGCCGTCAGCGAGCAGTGCGAGTTAGGACGCCTCAAAGCAGCCCGTCTGAGGAAGTACCCCACCTTACAGAAAAACGCAGCCAAATAACAACTCCCTGGGTATTCCTGCTTGTCAGTAAGGTCTCCAGTAAGCTCCTAAAGAGTTGCTTTGTTAGCAGTAGATGTGGATCGCGCGCGTGATACTTAATGTATGCATTAAGCGTAAGCTACGGTAACCGTTTTACATCAGATGGACCGTATGTTTGTATGTATCCCCACGTTGTATAGAAAATACAAACGCTTTTATCGTACATACATTAAAAAATGCTGTTGGCATCATATTGAACAATTCTTCAGAACACAACCCGTTGTGTACAATCGGTAGAATACATAAAGTAAGTAATACAAAATCTTTTCCTTAACCCTTCGAAACCCGGGTGGTCGAATACGACCGCGAAATGTATGGGAAAATGTATATAACGGGTTCTGACTGCTCAAACTTAAAGGGTTCAATACCGTATGTATGCTTAAGATCGTGGACAATTGCCAAGAAATTAAGAATGCCGATATATCGTAGCAGTAAGGAAGCTGCTTGATTAAGTACTGTTAGGATTTATAAAACGATTCCTCAAAGAAATGCCATTCAAGCGATTTAAGGCTGAACTTAACAAGTGGCTTGACATGAACAGTTTTTATTTTTTGAGAGAATTTGTGTGTTAGCTATTGTGACTAATATATAATAAAATGCAAAAATATTGACGTAATATGTAACGTAATAAAAAAGATTATTTCTCTCTCTCTCTTAACATAAATAAATAATTAAATTAACTATTACAATCGCACAGCTCGCCGGCGGCTGGGAGTTCATCCGCACACACTGGAACCGCAATGGTCGCGCACTGTGCGCGTCACGAGAAGTTTTCTACCGAGAACTATTATGTTGTGGAATGAGCTCCCTGCCGAGGTTTTCCCAAGGGACTACAGTATGGGGTTCTTCAAGAAAGGCGTGAAGAGGTTCTTACAGGGTCGGCAACGCAAGAGTGACACCCCTGGTGTTGCAAAAGCCCATAGGCTACGGTAACTGCTTACCATCAGGCAGGCCGTACGCTTGTTTGCCACCTTAGTGGTATAAAAAAAAACTAATTATATTGATTGCAAAAAAAAAGTGTTAATAAATATGCGACGAATTTATATATGAAATAATTTGCATTGTGTGTCATGTCCTTCTAACATGATTTCTGTCTGCTTCTGTTGCCATGTGTTTAATATTTCATGCAAATATTAAATACATGGCAACAGAAGCCTTTAGAGTATAAGGTGAACATACTGTACTTACCTACTTGTAACACATCTTTGTAAATAAAAGATATTCTGTTCTATAGCTCCAGGTGATTTCGATATTGAGCGTCACTGCAAATCTCAACACCAAGCATTCTAATGCTGTTGGCAACGGCAAGAGGTGAGTTTTGGAATTTAGGAACCACATCAAAACAAATAACACGTACTGAGTGAAAGGCTTTCAGTTATTTGTACGATGAAAAATGGTACGATTTCTAAACCTATAAATGCTTCTTTATCTATAAAAATCATAAGAAAAAAATTAACACCTTCACACGTTGTTCAAACTCCTGATGATCTTTGTAACATGAGTAGTCAAATGTAATCTTAGCATAAGTTGTTCATATTGATGAGTAGAATCGCCCATTTTCCAGTTTTCAATCGGCTAGTTGATAAATTTTAGACCACCCGTATACAAAAGTCATTCAATGGTTTCACTAGCTAGCTATAATATTGTTAATAATTATTATTTAACACGATATTCGTTATGATAAAAGCCTTCATAATCTTTTTTATACAATGTAGGGAGACATACAAATATACGGCCCATCTGATTTAAAGCGGTTACCGTAGCCTATAAACGCTTGAAATATACGTTTGTTATAATAAATTAAGTATCACTCGTGTGATCCACCTCTGGTGCTAGCACAACGACTCCTTAGAAGCTTACTGCTGACCTCACCCACATGCAGGAACTCAACAGCCCTCTAAAGAGTTATTTGGCTGCAATTGTTTGTGAGGTGGAGGTACTTCCACTGACGGGTTGCTTCGATGCGTCCTACCTCTCTTAAAGATAATCTGTCTACATTGCTATTGGACATAGATGCACGTTGTGCTCTATGTCCAATAGCAATGGAGACTCCAGCAAAGAACGCAGTAATAAAAGGGGTACAATATCCGCTTCAAAATGGTTGAACCGTTTTTATTATTCGATGTTTTACTTACCATAAATACTTCCTATAAACAATCACAAATATTTGAAAACCATATAACCAGGTCACGGGAATAGTAGGTTCCCTGAACTTTTATATGGGACTAATCGATTGCAAGGAATTTCAAATACAGAGATTTTGTAATTAGGTACCTACAATGGTTTAATAACCTCTCAAACTGACTTGAGTGATACCGTAACTTCATCATATTGGACCACAAACCAATAAAAACACCTGACTGCATATAAAGGCTTTCATCTCAATGTTTAACTCTTAACCTAATGACCAATGGGACGATATTTTAACCAATAAGCCGATAGGCGACGCGATGTTGTTCCGCGAACTAACCAATAAGAAATGAGTGTTATATTTAGGTACCCCCGACCCGAAGCGGTGAATTGAGTTACTAGGTACTCCTTCATGGATCTATCGGGTGCCTGAAGCCTCCTAAAACTCTTTTATTCATTTTTGTCGGTTTACAATCAGCGAAGATATTTGCATCACATTGATACACATACAAACATACAGTCGAATTAACAAACATACTTAATTTTTAAGTCTATTTAAATAGATCTGCTGGTTATGTCGAATTTGACATCCCTAGTCACTAAACGCCGCCATAGTTAGAGCTACATCAACCAACGCCGCCGCCTTTTCCCTTCAACCAATGCGCGTGCGTTGCAGTCTGCAATTTAGTCACATGCAAAATTGCGCCTCGGAGCGACGGACGACGCTCAAACAAAATTATACCTTTCATTGTACACAGCGGGTACCTATTTGTATATAGCAACACTCTGTGCATGAATAAAGCTGTGTATAGATACGTTATACGATACTTTATCTAATCTACAGGCTTTAACTGTCAAAAAGGGTAAATGTATCTTTTGCTCATCAATAGATCAATCAATCTCTCTTTCACGGTTTTGATGTTTGATTGAATCACGGATGAATAACTTCTATAACAGCAAGTGCTAAAGAAAAGTCATTCATTTTTCTTACCAGAACCCCGTTCGGCTCGATAAATCTTACCTGATATATCATATATGGAAATACAACTGTTATTCGTATATTCTGGATTGATAAGTACCTTTGTATTTTAAAAAATAATGTCAATAAAAGTGCAAGTCAGCGTTCGAGGATTTATTGATCCATTCTCTTCCTTTTGACCACGTAATGAACATTTTATGTGGAAGATGTTTAATGACTTCTAAATGCCTATTAGAAACAACACTTGCTAACTATAAATATAATACTATCCCATAATTTTACACACAAAATTGACAATTATCAATTCAAAAACAACATACCTAACAATATTGCTGCAGTACAGTAATTTTATTATGTTATTGGCTTTGTATGCATAGTTTGATTCTATTCATTGAAATCTTTTTTTTTTGCTTCCTATTATATATTATACTGCACTATACCTTATTAATAAATATTTATATATATATATAAAGGTCCTCTGTGTATCCACTTGTATACTTGAAAGTTGCAGCGAAAATTGGGTGCTTAAAATCTACTTTTCATTCAGGAACAAATTTAAATGTATATGTGCTTTGCCTAAATTGGCAACGAATAAAACAGTGTATGCTAGATAAACACTTTCTTACATTCACTAAACTGAAATGATTTGATTCACACAATAAATTTTAGCGCAAAAACAGAATCCTCATTAAAATTAAAGTAGTACTGTTTAAGTTAATGCTTAGAAATGTAGATTACTAAAAAACGCTTTTGTTTCATTATTATATTGACTGAACATCATGATCTGATCATCAACTGAAATCATTTCATTTTTTTTTTTCATTTAAAACGCTGAAGTCAAGTCCCCAGGATATGGTTTCTTCTTTTAAAGATTTTTATTTAAATATATGCAACCTAAAAATGTCCTATGTTTTCTATAACATTTACATAATATTTTACCAACTCCGATTATTCTAGACTATTCAGCAGGATCACTTTAGTTAGCCAACTACCGCTATGTCTGTGAAGACAATGCCATGGGCACGATGCTACTTTTTATTTACCGAGATAATGTTGTTTATGAGAACACGTTAAATTAATGTTGTTTTAATTGATTAGCTATATTACCTAAAATTACGTCATCGCTCGTTGTTTTGTAGATATATCATAAATTACACAACTGATATAGTAATAATACACGTAAATTCGACACTTCAAATTAATGTACCAGATACAAGAAATTAATTGAACAGCTGATTATGTTGAATAACAATTTAGACAAGTGTTTTTTTAATATTTTTATTCGTATGAATAATAATAGTACAATTTAATGAATAATGTATTGTAATGTGTTATCATATATTTCTTTAAATAGGCGCCACGCAAAGGTATTTTAACTAGTTCATACTTCTATAGGAATAATTTTAGAATACAACGTTCCATAGTTTTAGAATGTTCTTAAGAGGATGTTGGATACTCGGCAAGCTCGCCCAATCAATGTGCCCTTTCTTAGAGATAAAATGGCATAATGATCATACGACCTTTATATTATATATGATCAAAATAAATACGCGTGATCAAATGTATTGATCAATAATGAATACTCTAGTATAAGTTCGCATGAATAGACTTTCAAAATAAAGGACATTGAATCCTGCGCGACCGCAGTGGCAGCGGCGATATTGGGTGGCATGGAATGATACATTCCCAATCGTTTAGTGGCTGCTGTGGGAGCTAAAAAGCAACTGTGGTTTAATCGGCCTAGATAAGCTAAACTTCTCAAATGGACTGCTTTTGAGGCTTTGACCACGGCGCGTGATAATGGGGATCCTGATGTCTCTGTTTTGAAACGCCAACTGAATCCTATCTCGAGGTCCAGTAAGAGGGTGACTGCCAGGGCAAAATTTGATTTCATCGGTAAAATTGTCGAGCGACTAGCAAGCCTTGCTTCTGAGAGCCGTGCTTTCTGGTCGCTGGCTAAAGCTACCGAGGCAAACTTTTCTCAACCGTCCATGGCACCATTGCAGAAATCGGGTGGCTGTCTGGGCCTACAGTGCTAAAGAGAAAGCAGATTTACTGGGTAATCTCTTTACCTCTAACTCGACTTTGAATGACGGGGGAGCTGCCACCTACCATCCCGAGGAGTGTCAGCTCAATGCCGGAAATCTCAATTACGCAAACGTCCGGCGGGTGTTGCTCTCCCTCGACATTCATAAGTCGAGTGGGCCAGATGATATACCTGCAGTGGTGCTGAAGCTGTGTGATCTTGAGTTGTGTTCTCTACTGACGCGCCATTTCGTGCTTTCGTACTCCACCGGGCAAGTCCCGTCTTCATGGTAGATCGCCCTTTTTGGGCACATGTGTAGCCCAAAAAGGGCGATAGATCAGATCAATCGAATTACAGGCCTATGGCCATAATCTCCCTTCTCTCCAAGGTGATGGAGCGTGTGATAAACACACGACTCCAGGCATATCTAGAACACGACTTGATCAGCGATCGTCAATACGACTTTCACCACGGTCGTTCGACTGTTCATCTTCAAGTCCATCTTACACACCATTCGGTTTCGGCGATTGAGAGTCAAGGTGAGGCATTGGCTGTCAGCCTAGATATGGCAAATGCGTTCGATCTGGTCTGGCATCGGTGTCTTCCATCGAAGTTACCATCGTACGGGCTGCCAAAGTTTTATAAAATTTGTGCATTTTCAATTTTACGGGCAGCCGTTCTAATGTTGCTTTCGAAAGTTTTATTTGTAGTATTAGGAATATTTAAATATAACTATTAATTTGGACCAGCTGTTCTGAATTGACGCACTTACAATCAGCATTTTATTTATACAGTATTTCTACTGGATATTAACTTATATTTTATCGTAAATATCTTTTTTTTTAGTAGGTAAATGATATCTGGGAGGCGCACTTACTAGGACCCAATATACCTAGGAAGAAGTTAGCTATGTTATGAAATGTATAGAAAATATATTGGGCTACGGACATAACATTTGGGTGTTTGAGCAACACATTTATCTTAATTACAATATGCTTTTATTTATCACAAGTAAATGTAAAATAAAGATTTCATATTTCATCATTAGTGCGCACCTCCAAGCCTAGCATCCCACCCGGCGGCAAATTGCTTAGTAATTTGGTCCACAAATGACATTAATGACATGTATCGAGACGGAATGTCATTTCGAAAATTGCGGTGGCTTATTACAACTCGGTATAATTGGTTGGGGTCACGCATCCTTAGGAATGTGACTTGATCTGTCAACGGCCATTAGATCTTGAGTGTATTTGAAATAAGTGTATGATTATTTTTGCTTACATATTCAGAAGTACCAATGTGTGTGTGTGTGTGAGTGGGTTGGACATTTTGTTTAACATTACAACCAAGTATATATTGAAGTATATTTTATTTGTTTATTTACAGAAAAGTTACATACTTCACTACACACCGTTCCGTCAAGGCTCACAGAAAACCGCAGCTGAATAACAACTCCCTACAGGGTTATTGTGTTCCTGCGTGTGAGTAAGGTCGCTAGTAAGCTCCTAAGGAGTTGCTGTGTTAGTAACAGAGGTAATACTTATTGCAAGCGTTTATAGGCTACGGTAACCGCTTTAGATCAGGTGGGCCGTATGCTTGTATGCCACCCGACGTACTATAAAAAAAACAATTTCTGTACATAACATTGTGTAGGTCGTAGACGGAACATTCGACTAATGGACACAACAGGAGAATAATTAATGAGCAGGTAGATAGGTAAATGGTAGGTAGGAAATAATACTTAAATGTACATATTTATGGAAGTCTCGACAAAAAATTTAAAAAAAAATCTATTCGACATGGGTCACCTTTGGCTTTGATACAAGCCTTAAATCTGTCTAGCCACGAATCTATGGATTTACGCACTGTTTCCATGGGAAATTTAGCCACTGCTTGCTCCAGAGGTTTCTAAAGAGACAAAATGTCAGCGTGTCATTTCGAGCAGGCCATGTCCTCTAAAACTGATCTAAGGGATTCGGATCTGGGCTAGAGGAGGGCCTGTCTTCAGCTCGTATAAAGTCCGGAACGTTAGTCGAGCCAGGTTTGGGTAGTTCGTGCCTTGTGACCAGGCTCAGAGTCCTGCTGAAAAGTCTACGGTATATTTTTTTAAAAGTGTAGAGGTTTCACAACATGAACTAAGACAGTCTCTTGATAAGCCTTGGCTGAAGTCTGCTTCCTTATTCACACAAACGAAGCTTTGTGTCTCCTTGATAAGAAACGCCACCAAAGTATTACAGATTTTTTTATACTACGTCGGGAGGCATACAAACATACGGCCCACCTGATGTAAAGCAGGTATCGCAGCCTATTAACGCTTGCGATATATTAATTATTATTATCACTCGCGCGATGCCTCCTCTGCTGTTTACACAGCAACTCCTTGGGAGCTTACTGGTGACCTCACTCACACGCAGGAACACAACAACCCTCTAGGGAGTTGTTATTTGGCTGCAGTTTTCTGTGAGGTGGAGGATTATGATGACGTTGTACCTTTCCGACCACTTGGGCGGCTTCAAACACGTTTTGCTTCTTGGACACTAGTTAGACATCAGCAATCCACATGCTATTTCTATTGTATGAGGACTATTTATTACTAGATTTAACATCAGGCAGGCCGTATGCTTGATTGCCACCTTAGTAGTATATAAAAAAAAAAAGATACAGTAATCCTGCTGTAATCCGGCCCTCTGTGACCCAACATGCATGCCCAAGATGCATACCTATTCTGGTAACCACCAACGTTCCCTGATCAATGGTAATGTTGCCAAATCCACGGATTTGCCGCCAGTTTTTTTCATACACCTCGGAAGGCATTCAAACAGGCGTCCGCCTGATGTAAGGCGGTTACCGTAGTCTATGAACGCTTGCAATATGCTAAGTATCACTCGCGCGATACCATCTCTGCTGCTAACACAGCAACTCCTTAGAAGCTTCCTGGTGGAGGTACTTCCACAGACGAGCGGCTTTGATGCGCCCTACCTCTCTTAAAAAGACTGCGATTGGACCAAATGCTTAAACAATTGAACTGCGAGGGCCACCTAAATTCCAATTGGCGCCATAGCGTTTCTTCAATTTCAGTCATTTTGACAACAGGTTAAGAGCAAAATTAACCAACAATTGGGCTACTTCAAATCTTTACATGAGAAACTTGTTTGACACCAACGATCGTAGGTTCGATTCCCACACAGGACAAACAATTGTGTGCACGAACATGTCTGTTTGTCTTGGTATGTGTGTCTTTAATAGATGTAGAGTGCATCAAAGCAGCCCGCATGGGGAAGTAC
Source organism: Pyralis farinalis (assembly GCA_947507595.1). Taxonomy (NCBI): domain Eukaryota; kingdom Metazoa; phylum Arthropoda; class Insecta; order Lepidoptera; family Pyralidae; genus Pyralis; species Pyralis farinalis. Next base: position 26,673,467 of record OX382273.1, on the reverse strand, counting down.
CTCCACCTCACAGAAAACCGCAGCCAAATAACATCTCCCTAGAGGGTTGTACTCCAGTAAGCTCCTTAGGAGTTGCTGTGTGTGTGTTTGTGTTTTGTATAATTAATGTATTGCAAGCATTTAAAGGCTACGGTAACCGCTTTACATCAGGTGGACCGTATGCTTGTATACCTCCTGACGTTGTATAAAAAAATAATGAAAAAAGCTGTGTTGTGACAATGATTTGGACGCAGTTGCATACGGTTTACATAATCATAATATTTGCCGGTAATAGTAGGTAAGTAGACGATCTATCTTTTTTATTTTGATCAAAATAAGACTTTTCATGTCTTGCACGTCTTCAATCTTAAGTTTGTACAGATCTTGCCTTTTTTTTTTTTGTGACGCTGGGAAAAATGCGTTACGCACACCACCGGTGCCTGGGTGGCCTCCGGTGGTAGTGTGGGACTCCCCGTCGGCTGTCCGACGGTATACCCACTAAACAACCCCGCGAAATGCCATCGGCCGCGTTGGTGTGGTGCCCCGGATCTGTCAGCAACAGGGCACCACTGCGACTGGCCAGCCCCTCAAAAGGGGGCCGGAGTTCTTCTCTCTAGGGGCCATCCCGGCAAATTGGGACAGCCCCTCCGGCGGCGGGACCATTATGGGGCCAGGTTCCCACCCTGACCCCTAGTCCCACAGGTTCGGGAGGCGGCAATAGGTGCGCTTAGCGCCTACGCCGCACTCCCGTCCGCCGTCTCCGGAGCGGGACAGCCAAGGGATCATCCTCCCTGTCCCGCTCCGCGGCCTCCTTCTGGGACATGACCGTCTCACAGAAGGAGGCCATCGCCTGCCAGGCACTGTCACTCCCAAGCATGTAACGGACCACGCTCGGGAGCGAGAGGTCCGCGCTTCCCAGCGCGGACACCAGATCATGGCGCTGCCGAGACCACCTGGGACACTGCTCCAGAGTGTGCTGAGCAGCGTCCTCGGCCGCGCCACAATCGTGGCAGCCTGGCTGCTCCTCCCGCCTTGCGACTCGGTGCAGGTACTCACCGAAGCACCCATGTCCGGTGAGCACCTGCACCATGCGGAAGGTGAGGGGTTTGCGCCGGCGGCGCATCCACGCCTCCAGGACCGGGCGCAGCGCATCCGCAACGCGGACTCCATAGCGCGGCTGCGCCAGGTCCTCCCCCCACCTCCGCATCATCTCCACTTGCCCTCGCCGGTGATACCGCCCCACCTCCACCGACGTGGGGCGCTCGCCGAGACTCCTCCTTTCAGCAACGAAGCCGTACACCTCGGCGAGCACCTCCGCCACCAACTCCCAGGGCGGGTCGCCAGCGAGGGCGGTCGCGGCCGTCCACGCCACCGTCCGGTACCCCCTTATCGCCCTCTGCGCTATGACCCGCTGCGCTCTGCGCAGCTGAGCCCTTTGTACAGATCTTGCCTACGGCAGTGCAATCTAAAATGAAAATATACGTTAGTGAATCTTAAATGAATAATAAATAATATAGAAAGTAAAATAAACACTGATTAGTTATAAAAACTTACTTTTGTTTGCAAATATCCTGTGCTTGTTCATGAATACGTTTAACTTCGACTTTTTTCCTATGTAACCTTCAGACTGGCATTTTAAAAAGGCAGTCAGTCAGTTTTTAGATATATCGATGTTGTGATTCAAATTTATTGTCGATCGCAGCATGGACTATGTTGTCCAAAGTGTCGATGACCTATATGTATTTGGTAAGTGTTTAAAATAAACCAAGAAAACGTTTTCGGAAAAAGATTCAACATTTTTGCTTTTCCTCCAATCACAGAAACTTTTGTAGCATCTTTCATACTGGTTTTTAGATTTTTTGGAAAGTGAAAAGGGAAAAGATTTTGCTGTTTCTGTAGTAACATCGGGTATTTCTGACGGCGTTGATATTTCAATATCACTCTCATCACTAATCGTATCGAACCATTTTTAATAAAATAATTACAAGTTACATGAACAAACTGAAAATTTCGATTAAATATGGCGGGTAATTATTATTTTTAATTAGTATGCAGCTTGGCGCCAAAAGTTTTAGCCAACTTTTCATACGACGCTTTTAGCTTCCAAATTCAAATTTTATGAAGATTCGCATTACAAAATGTTCTCGGTTAAACTGTATTGAAAAGATGTATGGATTTTTAGTACGCAACTGCTGCTTTCTGGAATGACGCCCCTTGTGATACATTGCAGTTTTAAAATTGGAACATTTCCAAATGGGAGTAAGAAAACTAAATTCCCTAGTTTTTTTCACCACATGTGACTCTCTATTTTCTACATTCAACCTCTATCAACCTGCCGCTCGTTATGGATACGTAAAGGGTAAATGCCCAAAGCTATATCGTTCCTTATCTAGAAAGAATGCGGGACGAAAGAATGACGAAACAGATATACAATGCAAAAGTGGAAGGATGTAGGAGCCGAGGAAGGCCGAGACTAACCTACCATGACCAAATTGGTCGTGTTTTATCAGAAGGTGATGTCAGAAGCCCCAGGAACCGGCGAGCGTGCATGAAAAGAGCTATGAATGTCACAGAAGCGAGTGAAGTATGCAAGGAGCGCGTCTTATGGCGCGCATATATATATATCGTTCCTTCTTTGATTCAACATGAAACAAATTATTTAATAACTCTAACCGTGGAGTTGTCACCTTAGTGGTATGAAAAAAATCTACAGGCAAACACGCATATGATCGACCAGATGTAAAGTGGTTACAGTACCCTACAAAGGCTTGCAATATAAGGAGTACGTGTGGGCACTCCCACTGATGACATAATAAATACTTAGGAGCTTTCTGCTAAACTTACTTGCAGGAATACAACAACGTCCAGAAAGTTGTTATTTGACTGTGTCTTGTTTTCTCTTAGGTTTAGGTGCTTCCGCAATCGAGCTACATCAATGGGTCCTACCTTCATAATCCAGAGCCTTTTTTAGGGTTCCGTACCCAAAGGGTAAAACGGAACCCTATTACTGAGGCTCCGCTGTCCGTCCGTCCGTCCGTCCGTCCGTCCGTCCGTCCGTCTGTCACCAGGCTGTATCTCATGAACCGTGATAGTTAGACAGTTGAAATTTTCACAGATGATGTATTTCTGTTGCCGCTATAACAACAAATACTAAAAAATAGAATAAAATAAATATTTAAGGGGGCTCCCATACAACAAACGTGATTTTTTTTGCCTATTTTATAGATAATGGTACGGAACCCTTGGTGCGCGAGTCCCACTCGCACTTGGCCGATTTTTTGTTAAGTGGCAGGGTGCACCCATGTGCAGGTAAGATTGACCTCGTTTCTAAATAAGATAGGGAGCCACTTGACACTTCAAATATTTTAATGCAACCAAGTTACAAACTTTTTATGTAACACAAGTAGGCTACGTAACGCTAGTAAGTATCATAGTATGACATCAACCTAATTTTTTTATCTCTTATTTTAATCAGTACATGATCAACAATATTACACAAAAACGTTTTGTGTAACGCTGGCACAACTTCTAAGAAATACAAATTGACTTTCGTTAGGCGTCAAATAGTCTGAGGGCTTTGAACGTATTCCACCGTCATTAGTGAAAGTATAATGGTTTGGAGGTCACGTATTTATCAGTTTATAAATAGAACCATTGATTTATTTATTTCGGTCGTTTTGTCCATTAACAACTTGTCTATTAGTTAACGTGAACGCAACACCTGGTTCATTTTTTACTGAACTTTTGACCTTTGGGAGGCCAGGGTTTTTACTGTCAGTTAAATTAGTTTAATTTGTGTTTTAGTTATAAAAAGTACACGGATATCGTTCATATGAACGACGATGATAATGATTATAGTTTTTTCACCCAACTGACCAAAAAGGAAGGGGTTTTTATAACGTCTGATGGTATACAAGTAAAATAACGCTTGTAATAGTTGGAATCTTGTTTCTATAAGTTATCCTTTGAATATGATAAAAGCTATCAATGTCAAAGACATGACATATCATATATTTGACAGAATATACTTGTGTTATCTTCAAGTACCCCATCAAATAAGAAAACAATGATTATTTAAAAAATACAAATGGGTACTTATTTAATTTTTTTCAATAAATACTTGATCGATTAGTGCACAAAGTGATTATTCTATTGATGGCAATCACACTAACATAGCTGTCTGATGAATGAATACACTGAATGAGAAAAATATTCAATTAAATATTGAAAAAAATAACGTTGGTCCGACTCGTGAACCGAGGGTTCCATAAAAAAAAAATTTTTTTTCGCAGTTTTATTTCTGTTTTGACTATAAATTTACGGTTTATGGATTTTGGACATGATACTGCTTCTTACCAAATTGCATGATTTTAGTAAAGTACCCTATAGGCTTTGGTTCCATTGCGAGTTTCAAAATATGCACATAAACGAGGCATAAACAGCTGTATATTTTGATTACATTGACTTAGAAATTTAATTTTTTGCTGCTCGAAGGGATTGCAGACATAAATATTTGATATTAATTTCAGCTTGATAGCGCCAGACAGACAGACGGACAACAAAGTGAACCGATAAGGGTTCCGTATTTCCTTTTGAGGTACGGAACCCTAAAAAGGATGAATGAGTAAAAGTTTCATTTTGGTTATAATTATATAAGAAGCATTATTTAGTCTATATGTGGTTTTAAAATCAGAAATATAGTTCTGTGTAATAATTATATGGAGGTGTGACATACTCCACACGAAAATGAAAACAAAACAACAGTAAAGTACGTAATTCCCAATTCACATTATTATGTAAGGATCGAGTCTCGTGGTGGAGATTTGGCGTGAAGTAATAGATAGATAGATTGAGAATATATTTTAGAATAAATAGGCACTCGTGCATTCAGAAAATCGTTAATTCTCTTAATGTTTTCAATAATAAAAATGGACCTACCCCGGCTAGGCGGGCGGTGGGGAAACCAGGCGACTACCAGGTGATTTTTCCATTTGTATAGGTATTATATCGCTTTTAGCACTAAAACATTTAGACAGTACTCATCCGTATTCAGATTTTCTGACAAATCGTGCTATTAACAACTATGAAATCATGCATTATGAAAATTTAAACACTGTGTTTTGATTATGGAGGTAGAGGTAGGGCTCATCAAAGTAGCCCGTCTGGGGAAGTACCTCCATCTCACAGAAAACTGCATCCAAAGAACAGCTTGTCATGTTCCTGTTGAGGTAATTTTCCTGAACAATTGTCGTGTTCCTGTGTATGAGTGTGGTCGCCTAGTAGTCGCCGGTAAGCTCCTAAGGAGTTGCTTTATTAGCAGCAGAGGTGGGATAGCGTAAGTTAATCTTAATGTATTGCAAGCGTACATAGTCTATGGTAATCGCTTTGCAGCAGGGTAGTCGTATGCTTGTATGTCTCCCGAAGTATTGAAAAAGTCCTTTCCCGTCCCTTATCACTGTCACGCCGTTTTTAAGTAAAATATTTTACTTAAAAACGGCGTGACAGTGATAACTGAATTGGAGATGATTATTTTATTTTTTGTACAAAGCTAATGCTAAAATAAAGCTAAAATAAAGCTTTGGGTAGCAAAGAAAGTTGTCAGCCTCGATATGACGAAGACGTTCGACCGGGTCTGGCATCGGGGGTCTTCTATAGAATTTGCCATCATACTGACTGCCCGGGGATTTGTGCAAATGGTTTTCCAGCTTCTTATCCAGCAGATACTTTAAAAGACTGTAGCAGCTCTGATAACATGGATATCAATCCTGGCGTACCATAGGGCTCCGAATTGCCCCCGATGATGTTTCGATATATATACGCAGTATTGATATGTTATACAGACGGCGATTGAACTTGGTTCAATCCAACCTCATTAAGACACAAGTCTGCACGTTCACAGCTAAGGAAATCCTATTTGCTGTGATATTTAAATTCTAGAACATACCTCTTACCATCGCCAGGAGCATTGAGTTGATTTTGAGATCTCCAGCGATGTTCAGTACCGGATTCACCTAGAGAAGGTCAAGCTGGCTTCCAAAAAAATTTGATCTTCGGCTCGCGGCAAAAACTTACGTTATACAAGTCTCAAACCAGACTGCACGAAGAGTATGTAGTCAACATTAACGTAGATCTTGCCTCCCTTTGTGTGTTCGACCGATTGTACAACGGGCTGTATTTGTTTAACTGTAACGAAGAATTGTTCCATAGCTACCTTTTACAACCGCATCACTCTCCGACGGCGGGGAATTCATCCTTATACACTGGAATTGCAATTTATTCCGCGACCTCTGTTGTGGAATGAACTCCCTAACTGACTGACGTGACTAAAGATGACCCAGACCCATCTGATGTAAAGCTGACGTATCATTAGCGCAATGCCATGTCACTGCTGCTAACATATAAGGAGACTATAGAGGCATGATGGTACTGATGGTACGTTACGGAAACGTCTTCGTACTTTTTTTTTGAAGAACTTCATGCAGTCGGGTAAACCTCAGCGGGGAGTTCATTCTACAATTTACGATATCTTGGAAGAAAATTTATATGAAACCGCACAGTACGCGAACATGAGTAAAATATTACAAAATAATATGACTCAAGGGCGAGAAACATGTGTAAGCTTCGGATCTTCGACAATTTTCACAGCTCGTCTCTAAACCAAATAACAACGTCCTATAAACAAGTATACAACTTGTCTAACTGGGAGCAGTTACCATCTGCTGAGGACGTTTGCAGGGCCATGACTCGTACAGCGCAGACGCTGTTAAACTATTTTCGAGACTTTCGCTCTAAAGGTCATAGTATATTGTTAATCAAACCCTAATTTATAAACGTTTTCCTGCACCTTGATACTTTAAGCTAAAAATATAAAGGTCTTCGACCGTTTAAGAATTTTCCCTAGACACATCGATACTGGAGTTAAAGGAAACAAAACAGCAGAAAGGCAAAAACAAAACGACTTTAAACACGCTGCGGGAATAGTTCGGTACTGGATCAAATAGTTAATAAGTATTTAATTGGGTCAGTGTATAGTTTTTGTTGTCGATCCGTCAGTTACACCTTAATTGGAGTTAATGATACCACCACATCCACGCAATCAGAACATATTGTGAAACAGAAAGTGTGAGAAGCGTCTCGTTAGAGCATTCTTCGACATATAAAATCGAAGTTAATTGAACGCCGCCATTTTGCATAGTTTTTGCATGGGGACAATAAAGATATTTTTATCAGAATCTTTTAAGGTATAATTATTTGGTATATTAACGAAAAGAAAAACAGTTTGGTACTTACTCGAAATTGTAACTGTGTAAACTTGATTTTAGATTTAATAAAAAGATTTTCTACAGAAAGAAAAACCTAGGCTTATGAGACTTATTGCCACTTTATGTTTCATTTTAAGGCGATCTTTTTAACCAGCTTATTTTCATAAAAATGGTTATACATAATTAACACATAAGGAGGGAATAATATTATACCTATGTACAATATTTATCAACTAATATATTTTTATCTATCATTCAATAGCGGAGAAAAAATTAGATGAAAGTAGTTCATTAATTACCTATTAATTCTTGAATGATAATAATAATGAGTACAGTTAATTATTAATGTACTCGTAGTATATGAACCTAATGAATAAATAATAAAATAGATTCCAATGAATATCTGCATCTGGGTTGTCTGACTATCGTCGAGGCAAACCAATTAATCCTAAGAAATGTTGAGGGTAAAAGATACGGCTTCGAATTTTGAAAAATATTTCTATTACTACAAGAACTCTGACTGATCCAATTGCAGGGATGCGGGTCTCCCTTCAACCGAATGGGTTTAGAACATATTCCACCACGCTGCTCAACTGCGAATTGGCGAAGGCCAGTGTTTTCAAGCACTCCGAAGATTAACGACTATCATCTATCGACAACAGGGACCGACGGCTTAACGTGCCCTCCGAAGCACGGAGAAACTCGAGATAGATAAACCCATTCGTAGACAGGCTGCGGCCGACGTTGCTTAACCTGCACGTTAGGTTAAAATGAGACACATAACGATGCCATCGAGCTCTCATCATTACCATCTAGAAATATGTTTAATTGTCCCTAAATTTGCTCTTGAAAACCCTGTCTAATTAGGAACGTCTCATGATATATGTTGATAGAATTGAATGCTGTAAGATGCGAGTTCGTATTTAAGTGGTTGCATGCTACAGGTCGCTGTTTTTAATCATCTTTGAAAATTATTTACTTGGTTGAAAAACGGTATTAACGCGATACTTACATTACTGATGTTTCTCAAAATGATTCAATCCACCACCACTACCGCCACCGCCACCGCCAAGCGAATGATAATTACAAATATATATCATAATCATATATATAATTTTATTTTTATTTTATTTCATTTTATTTTATTTTATTTTATTTTATTTTATTTTATTTTATTTTATTTTATTTTATTTTATTTTATTTTATTTTATTTTATTTTATTTTATTTTATTTTATTTTATTTTATTTTATTTTATTTTATTTTATTTTATTTTATTTTATTTTATTTTATTTTATTTTATTTTATTTTATTTTATTTTATTTTATTTTATTTTATTTTATTTTATTTTATTTTATTTTATTTTATTTTATTTTATTTTATTTTATTTTATTTGATTTTATTTTATTTTATTTTATTTTATTTTATTTTATTTTATTTTATTTTATTTTATTTTATTTTATTTCATTTTATTTTATTTTATTTTATTTTATTAGGGAAACATACAGTAATGTTATTAACTAGTGTTAATTACAGATTAAGAACGAATAGTACACATTTACATTGTTTTCGCATACAATAATCATATATCCGAAAACACCAATTTTTTGGTCACAAGGCCGGTACTTTATCCACTGGGCCGTCACTGCTCCTCCTCTAGTCAATTCTTCATCGTTTCGTTAAAAATCGAGTTGGCGAGAATAATTGATATGAGGTAATTGATATTTGTTTAAATAATTTTGTTCAAATAATATAGTACATTGATATAAACAATTATCGTTATCGTCGTGACCCGCAAACCCGCACGTCCAAGATTTTATTATATTATAAGGAAACGGGGTAACGCTAAAAAGAAGAGATGAAAAAAAACACTGTGTTCGATAAACTACTTGACACATGATAGCCTAAATGTTTATAAATACACTTTTTTTGTTACATAATTAGGTACGTCTCAAGACATAATTGAATGATATGCGTGTACGTATGTGTGATTGCATGCTACAGGTCGCTATTTTTAATCACCTTTGATATTTATTTACTCGGTTGAAGAACGGTATTATCGCATACTTAAATTACTATTGTTTTTCAAAATGATATAATTATATAAGCTAATATCCCGGTGATGGAAAACACCGTGAGGAAACCCGCACATGAACATGTGTTATCATGATTCATTATCTTCTCTGTATATATGTATATCTTCACGCCAGAACCCTTATTGTCTTGTTTGGTTCCCCTTTAAGGGTAACGGAGGTCAGATGGCAGTCGCTCCAATGTAATATACTGGGCTCGTCACATCTTGGATCACGATCATATCGAACCCCGGGCTCCGTAGTGGGTGCAACCGGGACTTACCGCTTGATGAGTGAATTATCTAAACTAATATCTATTTTACCTCCTATCAATTATTCGTGCTGTCGGCTCGGCTGTTCATCCTGTATCTGGACAGTCATCTTCAGAGAATAAGAAATATGAATGTGGGAATGCGAATGGTTGACTCAGTGGTCAACTGCCTACTTTATGCAGATGATGCGGCATTAATAGCAGAATCACCATCCGAACTGCAAACACTAGTTACAACAATGAAAGATGACTGTATGAAGAAAGGCTTACAATTGAATGCGAAGAAAACCAAGATAATGGTATTTGAAAGAAAGACAACCAGAACGAACACTAGGATTGTGGTTGATGATGTAGTATTGGAGCAAGTGAATGAGATTGTATATCTTGGAAGTGCTTTTAGCAGCAATGGAAGGTACACCGCTGATGTGGAGAGACGAGTGAGTGCCGGGAATAGGGTGAATGGAGCGTTGGGTAAACTTCTAGGCAGCCGAAATTTAAGCCAGAAGGCACAGCTCGCTGTACACAACGCGGTGCTAATTCCAACGCTAACTTATGGAAGTGAGAGCTGGGTATGGCAGAGAGAGCATGAAAGTAGAATAAATGCGGTCGAAATGCGAGCATTGCGCAAAATTTGTGGAATAACGCTTGCTGACCGCGTTCGTAATGAAAACGTGAGAGAAAGAGTTGGTCTAAAAGAGAGTGTCGGTGTTAAGATAAGAAAGGGCATGCTCCCTTGGTTCGGACATGTAGAAAGAATGCGGGACGAAATAATGACGAAACAGATATACAATGCAAAAGTGGAAGGATATAGGAGCCGAGGAAGGCCGAGACTAACCTACCATGTCCAAATTGGTCGTGTTTTATCAGAAGGTGATGTCAGAAGCCCCAGGAACCGGCGAGCGTGCATGAAAAGAGCTATGAATGTCACAGAAGCGAGTGAAGTATGCAAGGACCGCGTCTTATGGCGTTCGGGTCTCTCTGCCTACCCCGCAAGGGACTTGGCGTGAAGATATACATACATACACAATTATTCTCGCCTACTCGATTTCAAACGATGAAGAATATAACTGGAGGAGGAGCAGCGACAGCCCAGTGGATAAAGAATCGGCCTTGTGACCACTAAATTCGCATTTTATAGAATAAAATAGAAATATATTTATTCCAACTTCACATAATAATTTTACAGTAAGATATGTACACATACACACAAGTGAAGTCAGAATTGCCCTGGTTTTCATTGAAAGTCGAGAGTGACGACATGGAACGAAAATATACAATGATACTTAACTATTACAATATATATAAATAAATTATTTACTATTACAATATATATAAAAAAAAGTTAAGGTAGGTAGGTACTAACACAAACTACAATTACATTCCCGAGCGAGGCCAATACAAATTCCATAGCACTAATAAATTGCAACACTATGCTGTATGGTCACAGAACCAATGCAATGCATTTTCGAATTTATATATATATTTGTAATTATCACTTGCTTGGCGGTGAAGGAAACCATCATAAAGAAACCCACGCGTCCAATAAATTATATTTCGAAAGACATGCTACCTTACGTAATAACGATACATGGCCTGCTCAAAACGACACGTCGACATTGTGTCTCGAAGTCTCTGAAGCAAGCAGGCGCTAAATTTCCCATGGAAAATGGGCGGTGCTACATTGTCTCCAGCGATGCCGAATTGACTATCGGTACATCGAAGTGTTGAAGCGTTTGTACGGTAAGGCTACGATGCATATCCGAGTCACGACCAGAGTACAAAACCGATCCAAGTGCAAAAAGGTGTAAGACAGGGCGATGTCATATCGCCGAAATTTGTCTTCAAGCTCTTGGATTGGAAAGGATACGGTATAAACATCAATGGCGAATACATCACTCACCTTCGATTTGCCGACGATATAGTTTTCATGCTGGAGGAACTTAGCGCTATGCTCAATGACCTCAATCGTGTTTCCAGCCAGGTGGGTCTCAAGATGAACATGACCAAGACTAAGATCATGTCGAATGTCCATGTTACACCTACGCCGATCACGGTTGGAAGCACTAAGCTGGAAGTTGATGACGAATATGTTTACCTAGGACAGGTTATTTATTTAGGTAACAGACGGATCCAACTCGGCTGGATAACGTTCGGGAAACTTCGACACATATTCTCGTCCAAAATACCTCAACGTCTGAAGAGTAAGATCTTCGAACAATGTGTGTTGCCAGTGATAACAATAGAAACTGAGACGTGGCCCTTCGCTGCGGGTCGTATGGGAAAGTTCAAGATCGCTCAGCGTGCTATGGAAAGAGCTATGCTCGGGGTTCCTCTGCGTGATAGAATCAGAAATTAAGATATCAGCAGTAGAACTAAGATAACCGACATAGCCCACAGGATAAGCAAGCAGAAGTGGCAGTGGGCCGGCCACATAGTTCGTAGAACCGACAACCGCTGGGGAAGAAAGGTTCTCGAATGGCGTCTCTGTACTGGTGCACGCAGTGTGAAACGACCTCCCACTAGATGGAGCGACGACCTCAAGAGGTTTGTAGGGAGTCGATGCAGGTGGCACAGGATTGAGACGAGTCGCTCTAAAGGGGAGGCCTATGTTCTGCAGTGGACGAATACAGGCTGAAATGATTTCGAATTTGAGATTTGAATGGAACAAAAAGTTTTCGGGTGCATTGATAGTCGTACTTATATACAATACACACTCACGGGACGTAACATACATAGTAAAGTGACGTCACAATGTCACAATGGGCGATGAGGCCGCGTCGCACGCCTATCTAAAAAAATAAAAATGTCAGAAAAATGTAAAACGTACGAAAAAAAAATTATTAAACGAGTTTTTTTATAGAGAATACGAACACTATAAGGTATTAAAATAAGAAGAGGCATGCTCCGTTGGTTCGGACATGTAGATAGAATGCAGAAAGAAAGAATTATGAAACAGATATACAACGCGTAAGTAGAAGGACGTTGGAGCCAAGGAAGGTCAAGACTTACCTACCATTACCGCTTATACATACCGTTTAGTCTGCTATTGATCGTCACAAGTAGATTAGTAGATTTGCGTCATCCATAATTGTTAAGGAAATTAATTTAAAAAAATCAAAAACCTAACTGCGTGAAAAGTGAACTTTAATTGAAGACTGAAAAAAAAAACCAGTCCAATTGCCTAGAATTTTGTTTATTGAATAACTAAGTAAGTTTTAAGAGAGGTAGGGTGCATCAAAGCAGCCCGTCTGGGGAAACGGAACCTCACAGAATACTGCAGCCAAATAACAACTCCCTAGAGGGTTGTTGTGTTCCTGCGTGTGAGTGAGCTCTCCAGTAAGCTCCCTAGGAGTTGCTGTGTAAGCAGCAGAGGAGGTATCGCGCGAGTGATACTTAATATATCGCAAGCGTTAATAGGCTACGGTACCCGCTTTACATCAAGTGGGCCGTATGCTTGTATGCCTCCCGACGTAGTATAAAAAAAAACTAAGTACATCATTGAAATAGTTTCATAATTGCTACAGAAATACAATTAAATAATAAATTCAAATGTGATATATAACAAAATTCGAGAATTACTCAAATCTTTTCAATAATATATACTCGTAATAACACACAAACCACTTTCGACAAGCTCGGTGGCGCAGTGGTGAAACGCGTTGTCACGCTACGTTGACACCAACGTTCGTGGTTTCGATTCCCACACAGTACAAACATTTGTGTGCATGAACATGTCTGTTTATCTTGGTCTGGGTATTTCCTATGTATAATAAGTATTTATTTATAAAAAAAAATGTATTTACGTATGTTTATCAGTTGTCTAGTACCCATAACGCAAGCTTCGCTTACTTTGGGGCTACATGGCGCAGTGTAAATTGTCCGATAATATTTATTGTCTGACAATATTTATTTACTTAACTGCGCATGAAGACACCCCGCGTTCATGTTGTATTTTAGCGCCTAAATATCTCAACGACCCGAGTCTACTGCTCAATAGGAGATATATTGCCGATAAGTGTCGCAATATTACTTCATTAACTAGCCAATTAGAGATACACGTTCTACTTTACCTCCGACCTGTAGCGGCGAATTGAGTTAGTACATATAATTGGTTTCATTGGTTCTCCATAGGTTATTTCCTTAATGGTACCTCGTTAGAATTTATTGCTTTTTATGTGTGTATCGATCATGAAACTATTTCAATTAGTCAATAATAGTTAACAGAATTCTAGACTACTGGTCTTGTTTGTTATATTTCAGCTTCTTTAGCATCGTTGAGATTTGAAACTCGATGAAACGAAAAAGTAAAAAGAGACAACCACATACATATACAATAATAACATAATAATATACGTGAATGAAGATACAAATAAAAATGATATCTATCTACGTATCTATATATAGGATTTAACGTGCTAAAAACTGACTGAAAGCATTATACATATAATATTTATTATAGGGTCCGAGCGTTGTACGTGTGTCAGTACATATGTGTGCGCGCCTGCGTATTACGAAGCTTGGGGATAAGACATCGTAACAACCGTGGTGAATTGTACACGTGTACAATTGCAAGCAATGTTGTTTACATAAATATTTCATTATTTTAACAAAATCATTTTTTAAGCATGCCGAAAACGAATGCAGAATATTGTCGTGATTTTTACGCTACTGCTGTCACATGTGAGGTCATCAGTAAGTCTCTAACTTACTGATGACCTCACTCACTCGCTGGAACACAACAAGCCTCCAAGGAGTTGTTATTTGGCTGCGGTTTTCTGTGAGATGGAAGTAGTTCCCTAGACGAGGTACTTTGATGCGTCCTAACTCTCTTAAAAATATCCAGAATAAGGCAAGCTTGGGATAAGACGTCATAACAACTGTGGTGAATTGTACACGTGTACACGTGTAGCAATGTTGTTTACATAAAAATTTTATTATTTTAACAAAAACATTTTCAAGTATGCCGAAAACGAATGCAGAATATTGTCGTAGTTATTAAGTTTTTGAAATTTCTATCGAGTGTGAACTGCACACATTTTTTTTTAATTTATAGATCACTTTTTAAGCAATCGGGATTTTTATTTTAATTATCAGTAGCTTAGACCGTCGCAAGCTACGTAATAATCAACACGGTATTATCTCCTGTAATTAAATAACACGATTGCGAAGCTTATCATGGTATAATCGTAACTAAAAAGTGTAACTACTTAAGTGTTTACACTTTTTAGTTAGGATTGTAACATGGTAAATTTCGGTGTGTTGTTATTTTATTGTTAGAGTTAATACAGACCAAAACAGGCTCAATGCCATATAACTTTATCCTTTCGCAAAAATGGGTGACCTTAAATCAAGTACAGCTCGTTCCAAAGTATTTGTTTTATATAATCTCGGGAGGTATACAAGCATACGACCTACTGGATGTAAATCGGTTACCGTAGCCTATGAACGCTTGCAACATAATAAGTATAATTTGCGCGATGCCACCTCTACTGCTAACACAGCTACTGCTTAGGGACTTACTGATGACCTCACTCGCTCGCAGGAACACAACAAGGCTCCAAGGCTCCAAGGGGTTGTTATTTGGCTACGGTTTTCTGTGAGACGGACGTAGTTTCCTAGAAGAGCTACTTTGATGCGTCCTACCTCTCTTAAAACATCCAGAATAAGATAAACAGACATGTTCATGTACACAAATGTTTGTTCTATGTGGAAGTTCAACCCACGAGCGTTGGTGTCAGAGAAGCGTTATTAATTCATAACGTCATAATTCCTTGTAACTTACGTACAATAACACCCCTGTCATTATTCTAATATAAATAATAATTGATATAGTTAATATTCTTAATTTTTACCATTCACTCAATAAAATGTAATCTGATTAGATTAAACTACGCGTCTTAAATCAGAAAATTGTGAGTTATTGTTCTTTCAACGGATTAACTTTATGAGATCGTTCATTCTTCTCTTTTTATACTACCTCGGATGACAGGCAAGAATACAACTTACCTAACATGAAGCGATTAGCGTACGCTTGCAATACATGGAGTAAGTATCAAACTAGCATTGCCACCTCTGCTGTTAATACAGCAGCCGCTTAGAAGTTTGCTGCTAACCTCACCCACTGGCACGAGTTTACTCGTAATTTGGCATATTCAATACGGGACTAATAGCGCCATCTGTTGGATTGTTTCGTTACCATGTTCAGAATCTCTTTTTATAGATGACAATGATGAATCATTCCATTTTTATCCTCATATCATTGAACTCGAACTGCAGATACAGAGTCCACTGCACCATCAATTTCGTGGAATCATTTACGAGGGCTTCGATAACATCTAACCTATTTGCAGTTAACCCCATAACCTGACCTACGTTAGCTCGCGTGACCAATGCTGTACTACCGCCCCGTGGTCAATCGAAACACAGAAACAAATGCCATTTTTCATGGTTTAATCTCAGTGAATACGTTTACGAATACTCGTACTTTTACATAATATTTTTAATAAATTTAGAACTTTTGTACACTACTAAGATGACAAGCAAAGATACGCCCTGCCTGATGGTAAACAGTTACTGTAGGCTCAGAACATTTGCAATAAAACGAGTGTCACTCTTGCGTTGACAAATCTGTAAAAACCATTTTTGACGAACCCGAACGAATTGAAAATCCCTTGGAAAATCCTCAGCTGGGAATTCCTTCCACAACTTTAGAATTATCAGCAGAGAACAGACAGGGTGGAGTCGAAATGAGCTCCTTGATGTTTTTTGATTGATAAATGAAGTACTTGCCTTATCGACGAACGCATGCCTAATGGATATTGCGGAGCGATAGTTCCGTGTAGGTCCATTGGACAATTTTTGTAGGATTTGATCTAATTAATTATGTTTCTCGGAATTACAGTAGACTCCAAATTACTTTGGGGTCCCATATAAGTTACTTTCCGGTAAGTTCAACTCCGGTGCATATGCAATTAGGAGAATCAGACAATTGACGGATGTGACTACTGTGCGCTTTATCTATTTCATCTACTTTCACAGCTTTATGTCGTATACTGTTGTGAACGGCGGATCATATTTAATCAATTTTATCTTACAAAAAGCCGTTCGCTCAAGCAAAAGCAAAACATAATGTATGTCCGTTAAAATTTAAATCAATTTTCAACTTCAGTGAAAATCTTAGAAGCAGATAAGTTGCGTATATCGTTGCATCGGCTTGCTAGGACTGGTAGGTTTTTTTCCTGTAAATTGTATTAGATTCTAAAATAAATTGCCTGAAACAGTTCTGTCGTTTCATGTTGAAAAAGCAACAAAGTGTTGAAAAAGCGCATCAAAAATACTCTCTGTAAAAAGGCTTATTTAGAATTGATGGATATGTAACTGACAAAGACGTCTGGTAATAATTGAGCACAGACAACCTTTTCTTAAAAATCTTTAACTCTACCACCAGACACATAATTATTGTATCAATATGCTGACATGGACCGAATTAAAATATGTATTAAGTGATAACGCGTGAGGGATATTGTTTCTGCGTCCATAAGCTACGGTAAATATTACACATCAGGTAAATAGTATGTTTTTTTACGCCTTATGTAATATAAGAAAAAATCTTTGTATCGTTAAACAAATAATCCACAACAAATAAAAAAAATTGAGCATTCTACAATGGGCAAATTTTTAAAAACAATCATAATTTAGATCCACAATAGGATTATTAAAGATACGAAACCAAGGTTAAGAAACTGTAGTGAATACTATTTTAATACAACTATTGTGAAGTAACGAGCATTTTTTGCTATTGCTCTGACGACCTTGCTCTCGGCCTTGTAAGGCCTCTACTTTGTCTTGTGTATCAGACATATGACGACTACTAATCTTGATACTTGTTTTATTATATCAGGGCATATTAAAGTAGCAGTTGGATTTTACTCATCAGTCTTTTTTTTAATATCTTATGACTGCATTATGCAAAAATTACCGAACCGATTTTCATGAAATTTACGCCGTAACAGGATAAATTCGTCAAAGTTTAGGCTATTTTTACCCTGAAATATTTAAGGTTCCTTAGTAAAAGTAGAAGACAGAAGTTCCATGGAAGCGGAGTGGCGATCAGCACCTACTTTGTAATAACGATTCAAGAAGAAACCAAAATATATTTAGTGATTTTATGGTTCTAATAGTTTCAAATATTTATCGTCCTAATAGTATGCTCCTACTGAGTGCGAAGATATTGAAATATTGTAACTTAATTTATGGTTGATGTAACCTAACAACATTTAACATTCTCGCAATACTCAGGACAAACTGTAGATCGCACGTGGCCCAGAAGCTCTGTATTATTCAAGCTCAATATTATTATTACATTTCATTGTAGCGCCGATTCATGAATGCACGTAGTACAGGGTTGTCAGATATCAAATCTTAGAAGACTACAATAAGTTTACTTATGTATGTATGTATATCTTCACTCCCGGTCCTTTGCGGGGTTTGCAGAGAACCGAACGCCATAAGATGATTTTTACCCATCTCGCTTGCTTCTTTAACATTCATATCTTTTCTTGCACGTTCGCCAATACTTTGGGCTCCTGACATCACTCAGCTCAGTCAGCTCTGACGTTTGATTGGAGTTTACTCCTTACAAAAAAAGAGGGTAAATGAACGCATCTTTTAAAATAATAACAATATTATAGGCTTACCAATTAACCGCATCCACGTGTTTTTCGTATTCTTTTTCATTATCACTCGAATCAATTTCTTCCATATTTTCCAATGTTTTTTAACTTTAATCTCTTTAGTCTTTAGTCTCTTTTTAAGCGGACGAGCGTAAAACTATGACTAATAGTTAGCACTTGATTTTACTCCTAATAAAATTTCTGTACTGGACCTTGTAACTAAAATTGTTTCTTGGTCACGAGATGATTAGAAAGAAAAACAAATCATGTTAAAATTCATTACCATCCCTTTTTTAGGGGCATACAAGCATACAACATAATGCAAAGCGGTTACCGTAGCCTATGTACATATGGAGCTTAGTGGTGACCTCACTCACACGCAGGAACACAATAGCCCTCTAAGGAGTTGTTGTTTGGCAGCAGTTTACTGTGCCCTACCTCTTTTGAATCTATCTACAATAGTGATATAAGCAACTGTGGAAGTTTAAAATTATACAGCGTAAAATAATCTAATGTAGCAATTTTGAATAAATGCACAATCATGAAGAAAATAACCTATTGAAAATCGATGCAATGATTTTGCACAGTAATTCAACTCACCGGTACGGGACGGGGCGTAAAGTAGAATGCGCAGGTCTTATTTACTTGTTAGCGAATCAACATTGGGTCACGTACCTATATTTAGTATTATTGATATTTAGGCACTAAATGCTACATTGGTAAGCGGTAGTGCCTTTATGCGCCTTCAAGTAGTTTCTGGTTCATGCCCACAATATTGCTAGCCGGTTTGCTTTATCCGCCCACGTCATTCTCTTTCTCTTAATTCACTTGATTTTCTAATAGATGTGTACCTTTATAAACTATTGACTTCCTTTCAACCCAAGTAACTAAAAATAACTGAAATAAAAATATAGTATTCAGTTCCGAGCATAATCTATGTTGTTTTGATAACTTTTTGTCCAGTCTAGGCGCCAAGTACACGTCATCATATTATTTTAGTCTAGTCTTCATCTTCTTCGCGTTATCCCGTTTTCCTAATCCATTAGGATTGGCGGAATCTGCTACCTAAGCCTAAGTATTTGGCGAAGACACTGATTTTTGTATAGCGCGACCGGCGTCAGACCTCCACAACTCAGAGGGAAAACTAGATATTTTTTAGGTTAAGTCACACGTCCTTCGAAATGTCTTGGACGTGTAGATGATGTTTTTCGGATGTTTTCTCTTGATCTCTTCACAATGTTTTCCTTCATCGCCGAGCAAGTAATAAATGTGTACATTAATATGAAAAAACTATTTTTTTAGTGCTACGTGCCCCCGCTAGGATTCGATTCGGGCGCCAGATGGTGAATAGGCCGGTTTCTTATCCACTGGGCTACCACTGCTCTTAAATTATTTTAGTCTAGTATATGTATATAGATGGTTAGTAACTCTGTATTCTAAATTAAGCATCAAAATTGATTAGTCCTGCTATTGGAGTCAATTGTTTTCCATTCCTATTTTGAATCTTCGATTTGTATGTACTCGCTGGGCCTTGGTGCTAATTCACACCTTTATTGCATTTACTTAATATTAGTAATCGTCCCAGTGGTCGATATTCGACCATTATTGAAAATTTAAAGAAAACATATAAGAATTTGCATATTTTCATATTTTCAAAATTATTTTTATTATTAATACTAAAGCTTTTAACTGTTACACTTTTTACCAGTAGCGTTAATGAAAACTTGTGAAAACATACTCAAGCCATTAGAAATGGCGGCCAATCTAATTACCATAAGGCTGACAGCATGCCCGTTTATACTAACAGATTCGATCGTCGTCGGATGAGATACGACATTGATCGGAACATTTCATACAAGACCACTTTAAAGACAAAATAATGTGCCTACATTAGTCATCATTTTGAGTAATTATATTCAATCATGTTAGGCCATTTAAAAGGATATTAGGTATATACAAATAATAGTAAGTAATTTAACAAATCTTAATTAATAATGCCGTTGTGGATGTTTTTGCATCACAGTATAAATTATTAGATGTCAAATTGCCAAAAGCCATATTTCACCGAGAAATTTAATCAAATGAACATACAATTATGTAGGGAGAATGGTACCAAACAACTTTTGTCAATCAAGTCCCATTAAAAATAACGATATATAAGTGCCATTTTCTATACACTCGTCCCATTTATCTTTTGTTGTATATTACAACAATAATCTAATACTAATGTCATATTAAACTGTATATATACACCATAGACGTAATAAAATAGTATACACTGAAATAATATTTATTTTTCTACGGCATAACATTACTCATACTTTTTTTTAATATGTTTATTTTTCTGTACAGACGCTTTATTGAGTCACACAAAAGTTGATTATATGCTCCCCCATTAGACAAATAGCCATTCTTATTAAATTATTAAACTAACAATCATAATTTACAGTTGCAGCTAGCTCTTAGCCTATAATTCAGGAACACTTCAAAAATAAATCGAACGTGTTGTACGTAGGCGCCAATTCCTATAATACCCAAGCGAAAGGCATACCAATGTATCTCGGTTGAATTACGCAACTAACATCTGTTCTTATTCAGTCGATACGATGCGAACACGACCGGTTTGCCGGCACTATTTTAGCGGTATCGTAATCGTTAACCATTGTGTCGAGTTATGATTACACAGTGTGAAAATACCGCGTTATGTTAGTCCAGTGTCGATAACAACGCCCATACGACGTCCGTGCGTTTTGTTCATATTTCGCGGAAGAAAATTCGAATTATCTCCAAGTGCGTTTTGTGAAAGTGGGAATAACTTTGTAGTGACTATTTTAGGTGGCGTATTGTCTGTGAGTCTTCTGTTAATTGTGTAAGTATAATAGTGTAAATATTTTTAGTTCGTAATATCACAGAATGAAGAATTAGTACTTGCTACTTACGTAATGAAATAATAATTTTTGAGTATTAAATAATTCACATTTAAGGGTATTTTTTTATGAAAGCTAACATCAGATTGTATGTGTGTGTGTATACTCGTAAATACTACAGGTATGTTTCACCTGTTAAGTAGCCAAATTCTAAGAATAAACGATCGATAATTTGTGGTCGATTTAATAGAAGCGTGTTTCTTGAAGACAGCATTTGATAAACATGTTTTATATGTATACCACTCTGTACGATACAAACATTTGAGACGTTCGTTTTCTTAGTATTGGAAAGAACAACATTAATTTTGTTTACCTCTATTTTATATTGTATATTTGGGTTACTGGAAATCAAGAAAACCAATATTATTTGAGTTTAAAAGTTTTAAGGCAAAGTTTAAAAAAGCCGTTAGGTACTTAATATTTTTGAAAAAAGTAGCCTACATATTGACCTAGAAATATTAGCAATATCAGTTCTTCAAAATTTGTTTATGATCGAATATATTAAACAATTATAGTTTATATATTGTTTAATGTATTCTATCATAAATAGTATAGAAATCGGACCCTGGCTTTCGAAGCGAAAGAGTAGGACGCGAACTGGATTAACGCTCGCATGATGATGATGATGACCAGTGTCAAAAATATTATTTTTTCCTTATATTAACTAAAACGAATTAAAACTTAATTAAAACGTCACTACCTGTCAGATTAATTTTCTTTTTTAACATCATCGTTGCGAACGCTGTCAACAAGCGCATTTTTACTCTTGTTTATGTAAGGTTAGAATGAAACCGATAGAATAGAAACATTTATTTAAAAACTCGTCCTGATTCATCAAATTTTCACTAAAAATATCCACGAATAGAGTGAGCTCACATGTGAACCCTCGCACTCACGTGTCTAAATTTACAGGTAGCCGAAATGTTTTAAGCTACATTGTGTGAGACGTAGATAGAGAAAGTGTGAGTAAATAAACTCGTATCCATAGAGGCTGCCCGTAATATTTTTCGGCGGTCGCTCTACGGATTGGGGCGAAAAGTGAGAAAATATTATAACTGAAAGCAAGGTTGTATGGTCGTAGAACCTTTGCCAACCATATGTTTGGCTAATAACCTATTCCCTACTGGCTGATACAAACTTGCGTAGATAGCAATCAGTTCAATAATAGTCATAGATATCTCGTGAATTGTTCTTTTTTATGAAAAAGATATGTATAAAGTGGTAATCATTTAAATATTCTGTTTTATGCAAAATAATGTTAATTCAATCTATTCAATCTATGAAATTTTAGACAAAACTAAATTACAGAGTGATTTATTTATCTATTGGCGGGAAATGAGATTGACATGCCCTGCTGCGTGCTATGCAGTCGTCGTATGAAGATTGTATAACATGCAAATATATTAGGCCAGTGACTGAAGGTAAAAATCGGGTACAACCTCCCAATTTTTTCAAGAAAGATGGATTTTATGCCTATGTGTGATTATTACTCTTAGGGTTGAAAACTACTCCTAATTGACAAAAATTATGAAATTCATAAATTGCAGTATTTGATGAATAAAAAAATGTATGTAGCTTTTAATTAAAAATAGTTTCATATTTTAAGACACTATTGGCTAGTTTTCAACCCCTATTTTATTCATTATACCCTTCTAAAACACCCTTTTTTTCATAAAATTGGAAAAAAAACTCGTCGCTCGTTGAGTTTGTGAGGGAGAGACACAGGCACGCACGCACACACATACGTATAAAAATTGCTAGAGTACTTTACGAGCTCGGTGGGTCAGTCGTGAAAGACGCGACTTTGACACCAACGCTCGTGGGTTCGATTCCCACACAAGACAAACATTTGTGTGCATGAACATGTCTGTTTGTCTTGGTGTGGATGTTTTAAGAGAGGTAGGACGCATCAAAGCATATCGCCTGGGGAAGTACCTCCACCTCACAGAAAACCGCAACCAATAACAACTCCCTAGAGGGTTGTTGTATTCCTGCGTATTAGTGAGGTCACCAGTAAGCTCCTAAGGAGTTGCTGTGTAAGCAGCAGAGGAGGCATAGCGCGAGTAATATATGTTACAAGCGTTAATAGGCTACGGTAACTGCTTTACATCAGCTAGACTGTATGCTTGTATGCCTCCCGACGTTGATAATAAAACAAATACACACACATATCTATATAATATATACACAGACAAGACACTTTCACCAGGTGCCAATGATAAAACAGTATCTCTTCTACAAAATCTAGCTACTCCGAAATTAAAAAAAAAATGCGTGTGGTTCTTTGACATTTTCTCGGTTGCATGTTGAACTAGACAAATCATAAAAAAAGCATTTTGTAGGTAATTTTTTGGCCTATAAGCTCATATACATTTCATATTCCTCAGAACCTCCATTTTATAAAGGTGAACGGTGAAAGGGCTGAAGGGCACAGATTTCTTACTAATGCCAACTTTGACAAGCCATGTCTCGGAAAATTTTGAAGCTACAAAAACAAAAAAGAAAACAACATTTTTGTAAAAGAAAATGCTAACTTTTTGTACTCCAGCAATTTTTATGAATATAGCTTATTTTCTGAGTTATTATTGAAAATAGAATTTTTTTTGATAAATATCAAAATCCGACGCTTTAAACATTTTTTTTTTCAAAAATAAGTAGTTGAAACTGGTAAAACTTTAGGAACATATTTGTAATATTAAAGTAATTTGTAAATTTTCAGAATTTAATCTAGTGATGAGTAGGGTTTCATTGTAGATTTTTATCTTAAAAAACTCAAAACTCATTTTATTTTCGCCATAACTCCGTTAGTTTTCATGCTAGAGGCCTTTATAAAAACGCATTTAGAAGGTTTCTTTGTGTTCTTCGAAAATGATCTGAAGCATTTTCATTGTAAAATGTACCGTTTATTCGCAATTCAATGTTGAAATTTTTAAATTTTGTGTTGAGAAAATAAGGCCTATCTTCAATGAGCCATATCTTTGTTTATATTGGGCCTAGATAAAAAAAAAAAAAAGAAGACGAAATTCTTTGTTTATTTATTAACTATAATTTTGATTCCTACAGTTTTTTCGACAAAATCAATAATTTTTGAGTTATTTGTGAAAACCATTTGAAAAACGACGTTTTTTTGTAAAAAATTGACGTTAGCAATTACTAATACCACAAAAAGCATTGATTTTTCGAAAAACTTTTATAGAATATTTTTTGCTTAGAATTGATTCTTCTATCGATTACAATTTTTTTTCCCCCACCTCCGAGTTAGGGTGGTATTCACCCCTAACAAAAAAGCACATATCGGCATGGGGTAGATTTTAATTTCAGCAAAATCCTTTCTTTCTTGAACAAATTAAGAGCCATCCTGGTTGGACGTTAAAAATGTTGTCAAACATGGTTGCGTCGGCATTCTGTATCTCGATCATTGTCTACAGAGAATAAGATCTATGAATGTAGAATTGCACATGGTAACCAACTAGGAATCGTCAGATTTATACAGATGACATTGAATGCAGAAACGCCTAAATACTACTATGATATGACTGCTAGATATGAGGTAGAATATCGATATTTTTGACACTTAGTCAAGTTATTATTCGATTTGGAAAATTTTGCACTGTACTGTCCGTAGATAGCGCGAACAATCTGTTATATAGTTTTACGACGGTTTGCTTTGTTTGTATATATGAGACATACGCGTCACTAACTGCTTATCAATGCCATATCAGAATTATTATGGCCCGTGTAAGTCACCAATGTTGTCATTATTGGTGTGACTCAACATGGGTCTAATAAACTGCTCCATTTTAGGCGGATTGTATTCTTGTACATATATGTATATTTCTGTAATATTTAAAAAGTTTGAAACTTGGCGGTAATTCTTACATTTTGTAGGTTGTAATAAAATACTGTAGTATGATGATTTTGACGAGTTCGGTGGCGCAGTGGTGAAACGCGCTGATACTCGTACATTACTTATGACACAACATTACACCAAGCAATGTTGTGTCATAAGATTCTTTCAAATCTTGGCGTCGTAAAACCAATCACATACCTACTTACGTGTAAAGCCTACATTATCGTCATTTATATAAATATATGATTGTTATTGAAACCGCAGACTTTTCTGCTCATTCCCATGTTTATTGATTCACATAATTTATGTAGTCTCTTCACAAGTTTCATTGTAATACGTACGTGTTCAAGCGGTGCGTAGTACCTTACGAACAACGGTGTATGTCAAACGCACAGCCACCTCCGTTCATAACGTAGTAACTCGGATGTTTTCGGTGAACTAAGTTAAAGTGAAGTAACACAACCCTACACCCAAGTATATAAGATACAGTCCGCTGCAATCTGCTTGTTCCGTCTTTCCCCACAACCTCGCTTGATAATCGGGTGCGTACATTGATGGTACACCTGCAGGCAAACTTGGCTATGGCTGCCAAGACAATATCGAGATCATCAAAATATTTGAATTTATATTATTGAAATTATATAATTTATAAGAAAACGCTTTGTGGCGGTGAAAGACGAAGAAGTGACGTACGATATATAATCTTGTTATGTATCTGTCTGTCACTTGACGTTGAAATAAGATATTATGTGTGTAGCAACTCTGTCGTCACGGCTTTATTCAAAATTATAAATGATACAAAACGTGACTGGATTCGTCTGTATCTGTGGGGCAAACCCACTACACATTCATCCCGCTCCGTCTCACGTGTAGTCAGGATTAATATCAGCAACCGCCACAGAAGAAAAAAAGAAACGAACAATCAAGTTAAATGCAGTCCCGAAGATAACACTCACGTTATGAACGGAGGTGGCTGTGCGTTTGACATACACCGTTGTTCGTAAGGTACTACGCACCGCTTGAACACGTACGTATTACAACGCCAAGATTTGAAAGAATCTTATGACACAACATTGCTTGGTGTAATGTTGTGTCATAAGTAATGTACGAGTATCAGCGCGTTTCACCACTGCGCCACCGAACTCGTCAAAATCATCATACTACAGTATTTTATTACAACCTACAAAATGTTAAAATTACCGCCAAATTTCAAACTTTTTAAATATTACAGAAATATTCATATATGTACAAGAATACAATCCGCCTAAAATGGAGCAGTTTATTAGACCCATGTTGAGTCATATAGTTAACTTGGGGCTCACAATGAATTTAATCTGAAGAACTTAAGTAGAAATAGGCAGTAGTACATCAATAGTCTGAAAACTGGTATTGTCGAGTGAAACCTTTGACTTTGGTAAAGCTTTGGCAAATTTTATTTTCTTCCCTACCCAAATATATTAGTTTTAATAACATTGATTGTTTAATCGTCTAATTTAATTTATCCATTTATTCTCAGAAGAATTACAAAATTCACTTATTATGAGAACAACAACACTTAATACAAAGATACTGGTTGGTGGTTGGTGTTGTTGTAAACAACATTCATAACGTAGGCACACTAGTTAGGTTTTGGGAACGTTTAAAGAACTTTTTAAAAACTAGAATTAAAAGAAAATGATTAACGTCTGACAGAATTGGATGCCAATCGTATAATGAATTAAAAAGAGAGTTACATTGTGCACCTAATAACTAAACTGCTTACTAGCTATTCCTTATCTACATCCGTTAGAGTCCAGTCCCGCTGACTCTATCAAAAGCTCGGGTCTGGGCGACCTAACTTCCCCCCCCTCAAGAGCGAAATTATCGGGTTCACGTGGTTTTACTTGAATCCGGTGATTTCGCTTCATACATATTTCCCAACATCTATATTTAAGATTATAATAGACAATCAAAATTACAATACACATAATGAGTGCGATATATAACACTAGAGTAGCTAAGCTGATACTACGGGTTTGTATAACGCGAACTTCACTAATATTGTTTCTCACTTCACTTACACTTTCACTATTTCTTCTTAACGCGTAATTTAGGAACTTGACGTCATCGAGGTGAATTTCCTTTAGATTCATTTTTGTAGAGGATATGTTATTCCTCTTATGCAGGTTTGGCAACTGAATGACCGGCGTCCGTTCACTCTCCATACTGTAATATACATATTTTCTCTCTAATGTTATATTACTGATGACGACAGTACAATTTTCCTCTATAGTAATTATATATGTGCCACGTACCAGTTGTTTAGTAATGTCACTGCCACATTGCGAAGATAATAAAGTATGATATCTGCTATATAATATCCAACTATGTGAGGATATTCGCTGTATCCTAATATTTTCTATATCAACTAGATGTTGGCTACATTGTGTAGGATTTGGGTAGAACTCCATCAGCTGTTCTATACATGTTATTCTGTGAAACTCCATCACATCATCTTCCGTGCAAAGAAACTGATCTCTCGCGATGTCTCTACATGGTCGCAGGACTGGTTGGTATTTCATCCCATTCGCTATGAGGTAAGGATATTTTGGGATGACTATAAAGGTTTTATTTGTGGAATCATCTAGGACAGGGAGGGAGTACAATTTAAAATAATTATATGTATAATTGTCGGTGAGAGGAACATCAATTAGAAACGTTATCTGGTTAGATTTTACATATGTTTTTACAGTAAGTATTTCTTCTATCATAATCAAATTCTGTTCTGATACGGTGTACATAAGATTACTTTGTTTCTCTATCATTTTTAATGTACATAATAATTCAGTGGAATTGATAATTGATTTATGTAATACAGATGTTTTGCTTAAAGCTAGAGCGGTTTCTAGTTCACTTAGTTTAATGTATATAGTGCGAAAGTTCATACTAAATTGATTAAATAAGCTTAACACATAAACTAAATACATAGTGTCTTCCTTTACGTTATCTAATTCTAAAACAATTCTTTCAAGGCGATCTAATCTCATATCTACAATGGCGGTGTTTTCTTTCATAATTTCAGATGAGTTCATAAAGTGATCCAGCATTTCAGAGATGAGAGTTATCTTTTTACCAATTGCCTGCTCATTGGTTTTAATTTCAGAAATTATTTTATCATATTTGACTGCATCGGTATGGTCAAGATTACCAGTTATTAGTTTTATAATTGAACCAGCAGGATCTAGAAGCCCTCGTTTAAATCTATTCGTTGGTACTAGTTCCTGTATTTTTCCTAAGGTGATATCCTGAAGATAGTCTACGTGAGCTTTCATTTCTTTAACTTCATGTTTATACTCAAATTCGCCTTCTAATATTTTACTAAAATCGGAATATTTTTGCATGTTAAAATTTAAATCTTTACTAATACCGTCTAAACTAATAATTTTAACAATAAGCCATTTGTCCATTTGGATATACGCGCGACCTTCTTTTACAGGTAAGATTCCCGGATTTTCATTAATTCGGTCTACTTGAAGAGCCTGGTTCTTGTGGGTCAGCAGGAGTAGACACCACCTGTGAAGGGCGTTTAACATCTTTAATATGAGCAGTAGTTGTCCTATTTCCTATTTGAATAGGGATAATATTACGTTGTTGTTTGTTTGTTACTGTCGCCTTTCTATATCGTGGTTTGTCCTTACTTTTTCTTACATTTATATCTTTTACGTAAATTGTATCGGAAATATCAAATTCTTTTACCTCTTCTCCTCCTTTAATGTTCCTAGCTTTCTCTTTGTTTGCTATTAACTTATCTGCTATATTTTTATATAAAACTTTTGTTCTTTTACAGTGATCTGTAAGTAATTGCTGTGTATATGATCTTTCAAAATCTACATTAAAAGCATCATTTGATTCAGTGTGTCCAAAGAGCACTTCAAACGGAGTGAGTCCTGTTGATGAGTGTATAGTACTATTGTAAGCCATAATAGAATACACCATTACAGATGCCGCATCTGTACATTTCTGTTCGTACCTAGCTAACCTATATATTTCAATGATAGTGGAATTAAAACGTTCCACTATACCAGTAGCGTTAGAATTATGTGTAGTGCTTATGTGCAATTGAATTTTATAGAGAGCCATGAGTTGTCTCATAAGGTCATTGTTGAATTCGGATCCAGGGTCACTGGTAATTTTCTTAGGGACTCCGTAAAGAGAGAAGTATTTTATTAAGGCTCTTGTAACTTCTGGGGTTGATCTATTGCTTATCTCTATAGCTTGACCGTGTTTGCTAAAGGCATCTACTAAGGTAAGATAGGTTTTCCCTTCTATAGTAAACAGATCTATGAATATTTCCTGCATGGGGGCTGATTGAGTTTGTGTAATTTGTAATATAGGTTTAATGGGGTTACGGTCATATTTCATAGTTTTACAGGCTTCACATATATTTAGTTGGGCTGCAATGGTTTCCTGCATGTTGGGCCAAAAATAATTCCTACGTATTCTGGCCATAGTTTCTTTAATACCACGATGGCATGTCTTACCTTCGTGAAGTTTAAGAATGATAGCCTTTTGTTCATTCTCGTCCTCTATGAATACAACACGCTTGGTGCATTCATAGAAGGAGACTTGGCCTTCCTTAAATAATCTGATAACGACATTAGAGAAGAAGTATTTAGTTTTGTCTTTAATATACTCTTTTAAAAACTGTGTTACTACCTGTTCATTATTTATTGGTAAGAATACCTCTATGATTTTCTGTGTCTTATTGGAAATATCTTTTGCTTGCATGCTATCCTTTAACCATGTAAATACTAATATCTGTCTAGGCTTTGTATCTATAGCCTCGTCTAATATAGGCATGCCCTTACCTTCCATGTCAGGGGCAGAATGAGCAGTTACGCTATGCGTTGGGCTATTGCTACTAACTGATCTAATGGGATATTTGGGTTCTGCGATATAGTCATCTGAAATCGTAATAGTTTTGGATTCGTCAGAGATCGTTATAGTCTCGTCAGTAACGCGTCTTTGAGCTATTCTAGTCAGTTCCTCAGTAACGTCATTGAGGTACTCCTGTAATCGCTGTTCTTTTTCGTCTATGTTAACTAGTAGAGATGAAGTGTCGTCCTGATTACCTAATGCATTGATTTGAATACGAGATAGTGCATCTGCATTCAAATTTTGCTTTCCATTTTTATGGATAACATCGAAATCATACTCCTGCAGACGCAAGCGCCAGCGGGTTAGTTTACTATCAGGTTCTTTTAATTTATATAGCCAGATAAGAGGTTTATGGTCCGTGTATATGATAAATTTGTGACCATAAAGGTAGGGTCTGAAATGTTTCACTGCCCATATAATGGCCAATAATTCTCGTTCTATCGCACTGTATCTACGCTCGGTATCAGTGAGGGTTTTGCTAGCATAGGCAACGGGTCTATCGCTGCCGACTATTCCCTGGGAGAGTACAGCGCCAACTGCTACTTCCGAGGCATCGGTTGTGACTATAAATGGCTTAGACATGTCAGGGTATTGAAGGATTGGTGCATTAACTAACAATTCTTTACACTTATGAAATGCATCAATATAATTTTGTTCAAGAACTACCTTCTTGTTTTTCTTTAAACACGCTGTCATAGGTTGTGTAATTTTTGAAAAGTCTTTGATGAAACGGCGGTAGTAGCCTATAAAGCCTAGGAATCTTTTAATTTCAGTTTGAGTCTTGGGTATGGGATAATCAATGACTGCTTGTATTTTGTCACTATTGGGTTTAAGACCCTCATTTGTAATGGTATGTCCGAGATAAAGTATTTCCTTGCGGAGGAATTCCGACTTATCTAGCTGTACTTTTAAGTTAGTTTGTCTTAAGCGATCAAAAACGGTTCGTAATTTCTGTAGGTGTTCTTGTAAGCTAGTGGAGTATATTAGTATGTCGTCGAGGTATACAAGGCAATGAATACCCTGTAATCCACGAAGGACATTGTCCATTGCACGCTGGAATGTTGCGGGTGCTGTTTTCAAACCAAACGGCATACGCGAGAATTCGTAGTGGCCGTTCTCAGTACTAAATGCAGTTTTTTGCCTGTCCTTTTCCTCGATTTGTAGCTGATGGTAGCCACTTGCAAGGTCAAGTGTGGTGAAGTAGGTACTTCTACCTAACTTATCAAAAAGATCGGTTATGTTAGGTAGCGGGTACTTATCGTCGACTGTGATCTCGTTTAGTCGTCTGTAATCTACCACCATACGGTATTTAGTTTCGCCTGATGCATCACCTTTTTTTAATACGAGGTGCACTGGAGCATTCCACGGGGAATGAGATTCTTGTATTACATTGTCATGCAAAAGCTTATCAACCTGATTTTTAATTTCGTTAGCCTGAGCTTGGCCTTGTCGATAAGGTTTGACATAAATAGGGTCTTCGTTGACAGTGCGAATTTGGTGTTTAACTTGATTTGAAAAGGTAAGAGGTATTGCATCACAATAAAATATATCTTTGTATTCGCTGCAGAGGTCATAGATGGAGTCACGCTCCTCGTTGTTCATGTGATCCAGTCGTAATTTTGAAAGGTTATTATGCAATAATGAATTAACGTCAATGTCATTATTTATTTTATTATTATAAACCTGATCTACTTCCAGCCTTGAAATTTCCAATGGGGTACTAATAGTGAGTGCTACTTCTTCCTCGAGAGCGTTTTGAATTATAGAGGTAGCGAATCCATTTTTACAAGTAACTATTGCAGAAGGTATTCGTACTCCATCGCAAAACTGTATGCTATGTAGTACGCCCTGTCCATCAAATAATTTAGCGGGAAGTTTGACACGCTGTTCAGACCGCGGGGCTAAACGAACTATATGTTGGGGACACTCGATCGGTATGCGAGTATTTTTTGTGACTAGGAATTTTTCCTTTAGTCGAATGTCGGCTTCTAACTGCAACATCAGATCTAATCCAATTAAACCGTCATAGTTATTATCTACGTTAAAAACATAAAATTTGTGGAACTCGTTGCTTTTAAATGTCGGAAATAGGGGAATTGATAAAACTTCGTCATGACAACTAGTAGCATGGGTACTAATCACTTGAAAGGGCTCATGGGATTTTTCATGCGCGAAGTATTCATCAGCCTTCCAAGGGCTTATGAAAGATCTCGTACTGCCGGTATCTAACATAAATTTACCATCTATTTCGGGAATATAAATATAAGGTAATTTTAAATTTGAATCGAAATTAATTTTTATCACTTCTGGGGGGAATTCGGAGGCTTTTACTTGAAAATTTTCACTATTATCACGATTTTGTGCAGGTGCTCCAATGTCAAGGTCAATGTTATTAACAGAATCTACTAGTAAGTTATCAATTTGGGAAACGGGATATTGTTCAAAGTATGGTTCTTCATAATCAGTCTCGGGTGTCATGTCGTCTTGTTCGTAATAATACGGCAAATTATTTGGGTATATGCAATTATTATAGTCTTCAACATAAGGCTCATTTAAATAAAACTGAGGCTTAGCGGGGGCTGTCCTCATGGACACATCATTACTTGGGATTGGTTTTTTATCGAAAGGACGTGTGTTATTTAATTGTTGTTGTGGTAAGGAGTTGCCGAATTGTGGTGGTCGGTAACCGAATTGTTGCGGTGGATGATAACCGAACTGTTGTTGCGGCCGATAACCACCTGGTTGGGCCATGAAACCAGACGATTGCATGGGACGGCCCATGCCTGGCGGAATGCCAAATCTGAACTGATTATTATTTTGAGGTATTCCGAATTTGAACTGGGGATTTTGTGGGAACCCAGAAGCTTGGAACGGTATATTTTTCGCCATAGGGGGTTGTGCCGTAAAAGGAAAATTAAATTTTTGTTGCATAGTTGGCTGTGTCGGTATTTTTGGTTTATTATCGAAGAAACGATTTCGCCGGTTGTATTGTTCCTGAAAATTAATTTCCTCCAAAACGTATTTGTGGGCTTCTTCTAAGGTGGTGGGATTTTTAATTCGTACCATTCTAATCATGTTTTCCGGTAAATTATAAAGAAAGACATTTAAACAGGTATTATTGTATATAATATGTTTCGCCTCGCGTAAACTCGAATTCGCTAACCTATTCACCTTAGCCAATAATATTGATCGAACGCTCTGTATTCTATGACAAAAATCTGAAAAAGATTCATTATTTTTAAGCTTTAAACTCTCTAATTCTATGGCCACACATTCCTCACTACGCGGATCGCCAAAATGCTGATCTAACAAGTTCTTCAATTCATTCCATGTAGTTATATCGTTACGTTCACTGATAAGCGCGGCTGCATTCCCGGTCAATTTGCTAGTGAAGCATTGCATTAAATATTCATTACGGTTTTGGTCTCCTTGGTATTTTAAAATCGCGTATTCACATTTTCGTATGTATAAATTTAAAAGTCGCGAATCTCCCGAAAATTGTGGAATTAATGATAATGCGTCACTGGCTTTAATTATTAATTCATTATCACATACATTTATGTTCGAGTTCTCGGATTTAGACATTTTGGAATGGATTGATCACACACAATAAAGTAAACAACAGTATGAAAACTTATGTGAAAAGACACAATAAAATATAAAACACACAATATAAAACAATGTAAATAAGTAAAAATTAAAATGAAATGAATTTCGATTAAATAGTTTTAATTACAATATTCTTACGTAACATGGAACGAAAATAAGGTATTTTCTTTTATTCGCTTATTAATATTTATTTCTTTTTATTCTTATGTACTATATGTATTTAAATTTCACAACTTAACCAGATAACGTTATTACAAAAGAGTTTTATTTCGCAATAACAAGGGAGTGGAAATGAAAGGAAAGCGAAGAGTTTTACTCACCAACCAATCAGACCAATCGCCATAGTCTTGTCTTCGTAGCCCGTAACGTCACTTATTTATTTGTTCGAAAGATCACTCGTAGCCCACGCCGCGTACTCGTCTTCTGACCAAAATTTGATAGTCAGGTGTAAACACAGGAAAGGAGCGAAAAACGGCGTTGCCTTTAGCGAGCGATCCTACACGGCTGCGCCAGTTAGGTTTTGGGAACGTTTAAAGAACTTTTTAAAAACTAGAATTAAAAGAAAATGATTAACGTCTGACAGAATTGGATGCCAATTGTATAATGAATTAAAAAGAGAGTTACATTGTGCACCTAATAACTAAACTGCTTACTAGCTATTCCTTATCTACATCCGTTAGAGTCCAGTCCCGCTGACTCTATCAAAAGCTCGGGTCTGGGCGACCTAACTCACTTCGTGCGGTAGAAAAATAAAAAGTTTGTTTACATTCGCACGCCGCATCACAGACGCTCGCAGGCGCAGATAGACAATAGTAGATGTGGTTCCTAAATACGTAATTCTCCGTAACTGAACTATTTTTGAATTTGAATAGTATAACAAATTGGATGTTGCAAGGAATTCAGTATTTCATTACGCTCCCGACTGCAAGACGCACTGTCGGAAACCGTGATGCGCTGTTTGTACAATTTAATGGTTTGCCGTCAAAAATCTATAAACCACTTACAGCGCAGAAAAACGTTGTGTTTTAGCGCCTAAATATCTTATCGATTCATACGTATTGATCAATAGGAAGATAGTTTAACTAATAAGGCGATAAGTTCCTTGATATTGATCCGGGAACTAGCCAATAATCTACTTTACCCCCGACACGTAGCGATGGCAGAGCGTTTACATGTTACCTTAGTGGTATAAAAGAAATAGATCCACGATTGTAGGATTGTTCGCGTACGGGTGTCATAGTAACGTATTGTCTGCTTTATAATATTAGCAAAAACTCTGTAAACGCTAGTTACAATAATGAAAGATTGTCTAGGTTTGCAACTGAATGCGAAGGAAATAAAGATAATTATTTGTGAGAGATGAAACCAGAGCTAACGCAAGGATTGCTGTGAATTATATAGTAATGAAACAAGTGAATGAGATTGTTATGTATTGTATACCTGTGATGTGGAGTGAGAATTGGGAATAGTGTGAATTTAGTTTTGGGAAAACTTCCCGGCATTACAAGCTTAAGCCAGAAGTGACAGCTCGTTGGACATAATGCGGTCCTAGTCCTAACGTTAACTTATGGATGAAGAGCTGGATTTACCAGAGAGAGCATGACAATGCAATAAATGCGGTCGAAATGCATGTAGTGAGTAGTGGAAAAATTATAAACCGCCTTCGCAACGATGATGTAAGAAAAAGAGGTGGTCTAAAAGATGTTAAAAATATGAACAAACATGCTCCATTGTTTCGGATATGTCGAAAAAACGTAGGAGGCAATAACGACAAAAGATATAGGAGCCAAGAAAGTTCAAGACTCACATTCCTTGACTAAATTTTTTAGTTAGTGTTCTATTAGATGTCAACTGACATCTAATAGAACGAGCGTGCATGTAAAGACCTACGAACTTTAAAGAAGCAGGTGATGTTGCGTACAGTTAAACAGATCTTTGGTTTTGAAGTGTGCTTAAACCAAATACACTACAGTAAGTCTATGAACATAATTAGTTTTATGGTGGCAGGTTTGTTACAGCGTTAATAGCATATTAACCCCGCGTACATTTGTGATTAGATAACATAATCTATAGCTATCTACGTAATATATAACTGATAAAAATTATCTATATGACTACATATAAGTTTAATGCAGATCGCGAGATAACTGTAAGTAGTAAATCTATTTTTAAATTTCAAATGTAAAAGTTTAAATAAGGCTTCACTTTATTATCAGCGTGCGTTTTTGTAGTTCTGTACCAAAAGAGTGAATAAGAAACTCTTATAATTTGAATAAGAAACTCACATACAGGTGGCCGGACCATTGACGTCCAAAAAATGTAGGTCCCTCGTATCGTGGGGTATTCGAATCACCCCCATGTATGTTCCGCGACTTTTCATAGGTTTCATGTCATGAATTTCTTTTTTTTTGAATATTTGTTTATTTTAGAAGTTAACAAATTAAAACAATTCTAAAGAAAAAGTAGAATACTTTTTTGTGATTAGTTTAGTTAAGTTGTACTTTTGTGAGTAAAATAATCAGCTTCGTAACTTTGATGAAAGTTACAAAAATGGTGGTCTAAAGTGAAAAAATTACGTTCGGTGACTTAAATTTTCAATTTTAAAAACCTTAACAGGTGACTTCGTAGTTCCTAAGTAGGCCTCACGAATGCGCCAGACTCTCAGATTTCATGATCATAAAAAAAAGTTGTACTTAATACTTTGGCAAAAATAGGCCCTCAATGATAGCGAGTTGGAAAATTCTTAAAATTAGCCATCTATTAATTAGTTTGTTAACTAACCAAAAATGACTGACGGAAAGCTAAGATTTAAACCCAAAGTGGGTTTGTTAATAAAATAAAACAATACGTTACTTAAAACTTTTCTTACTCAATCTGTGAAACTATTTGTTGGTTAGTTTCCAGCATTCTCTATCATTACCTAACCTTAGGAATGATAAAATAGCCAATGTTTCCTTTTTTAAACTGATGGCTAGTTTTAAGAATTTTCCACCTCGCTGCATTTAAGGGCAGACTTTTGGGTGAAGTATTACTTTAACGTATTACCCTATTAAAGTACCTACTACTTTTTTCTAATGATTATGAAAGCTTTGATTTTTAATTTAAAGTTAAAATTTAAGCCATAATTCACCGAATGTAATTTTTTAACTTTAGACCAACATTTATTTTTTACTGCTTTTTTAAGTTGCTCACGTCGAAAATTCTCAAAATATAAAAGAATATATATACGAGTATAACTCGAAACTATGAAAAGTCGCGGATCATACATAGGGGTGATTCGGATACCTCACGATACCACGATACGAGGAACCTAAATTATGATTTTTTGAACGTCATTATTCCGGTCACTCTGTACCTATATAGAAATACACCTGTTTATTTCGAAGGTATTTTATAAGAGGGCGCATTATAGCAGCCCGTCCAAGGAGGGAACCTCACAGAAAACCGCAGCCAAATAACAACTTTGTTGTTGTGCTCCTGTGTGTGAGTGAGGTCACAGTAAGCTCCTTAGGAGTGGCTGTGCTAGCAACAGAGGCGGCATCACACGATGATACTTAATATTTTGCAAGCGTTTATAGGCTACGGTAACGGCTTTACATCCGGTGGGCCGTATGTTGTATAAAAAAGCAATTAAATTTAAATTACTAAACATTTTAATATTATACGTATATATATCTGTAAGAATGATTTCAGAAAACATGATCATTAAAAATCGTTCAGAAACACATTGACGTTCCAAGTTACAAAAATCACATTTGAGTTAGTTTTAGTTTAAGTTTTATATAAATATTGCGTAGTAAAATAAAAGCTTACATAAATATAATTACTTGATGTTCATGGAACGTTCTGAAGCCTAGATGCGAAAGTCCACCTCCCATTAGATCGATTTTATTTTTAGGATTGGTGACATGAGTGGCATAAAATGTGATGAGTGATGTTCTGTAATATAATGTAGATGCGTTACTTAGTTGTTCTACCGATTTTACAAAACATTTTCAATAGGAAAAATTTAAATATGCTGTGGCAAGAGAAAAACCGGTAATATATATCCGGTATCTAACAAGGGTGATAGATCAGGCTCACGCCTATTGCTATAAACCCATTTCTCTCCAAGGCAATGGAGTATATATTAACACGCGACTCCTGGCATACCAAGAGAATCACGACTTGATCAGCGATCGGTACGGTATCTTACATACTGCTGTGCTTTAGCGATTGAGAGTGAAGTGAGGCATTAGTTGTCAGCCTTGATATGACGAAGGCATTCGTTTCGTATCAGGGTCTTCTATCGAAGCTGTTTTCATACGGTAAATGGTGAGCTTTTTATTCAATCGATGCATAAAAGCAGTTATGCTGCTTGCTGCTTTGATAGCATGGGTCGGGTATTGACTGGCGTCCACAGGGCTCTGTGCTGTACCCGACGCTATTTCTTCTATATATTAATGATATGTTGTCAATTGATGGCATTCATTTGTATGTGGATGTTAACACTGGGGATAGTTACTATAACTATATCATAATTAACACACACACACGTGAACTTTGAAAATATCACATTCATTTATTTATCATTTACAAAGTGAGTGAAAGTATGTCTTGGTGTCTGTCTCGCTCACATTTTTTAAGGTTTTTAAGGCGCGCGATGCAGCAGTTTAATTGAAGCAATTATGATGAAATTTTGTATTTAGTACATCGACCATGAAGAATTCTTTTTGTATAAAAAAGTTCGGATTTTCAACTCTTCCACAGAAACTCTAAATATTTTTACAGTTGAAGCGGGCTAAATAAAAAATAAAAGATTTTTTTAAAATACGTAGATTACACAAGCTCTAATTGAAATTAAAAATTGCATTAAATTACTAAGTAAATCCTTTCTCGTCCTATAGCTCAAAGACATTGAATATGTAAGTTTAAATGTCGTACATCTGAATTAGGAGCGTTTAAATGTTTGTATGCTACGAAATATCTAAAATAATATATAATATCCTACCTCTGGCAAAGTACCATGAAAATCTTTTGTTATCTAGTTTAAAAATCAAATCTAAAACGCTTCGGAAAAGTACTTGGAAAATTATTTTGTATCGTGTAATTTAAATTTCAAACACTGTCGCTTCGAAATTTAATCTTATGCTTAAAAATTAAGTTTTAACCATTAGTACATAGATAAACGAGCTCGGTGACGCGTGGTTAGTAATGCTGCTTTGACACCAACGCTCGTGGGTTAGATTCTCACACAGAACAAACCTGTGTGTGCATGAACATGTTAGTTTGGCTGGGCTGGGTGTTTTCTATGTATCATAAGTATGTATTTACAAAAAAAATGTATTTACGTATGTTTATTAATTGTCTAGTATCCATACCACAGGCTTCGCTTGCTTTGTACAACAGTATTTACATTTATTTATAGATATTTTGTGTGTTTTTCCAATGCAATTTAAATATTTTCGTAAGTGTTCGAAAAATATTTATTACACCACGTCGAAAGGGTCGGTTCTATAGTCGGCTAACGCATGAGTGACACCCCTGGTGTTGCAAATGTCCGTAGCCTACGTTGAATGTTTACCATCAGTCAGGCCGTATGCTTGTTTGCCACCTTGGTGGTATCAAAAAACGGCAAACATACATTCGGTTCTCCTAACATAAATAAGCTATCGTAACTGATAGGCACAAGGAATAGCACTAACGCCTAGCAAACTCTACAACAGTAGTTCAACTCAACACCTTAGGATCTACCTGATGGCATAAGCCATTTGTAGTAATAACAACCGTCCAGAGACGACGAGCTCGGTGGCTCAGTCGTGAATGCCGCGACTTTGACACCAACGCTCGTGGGTTCGATTCCCACACAAGGCAAACATTTGTGTGCATGAACATGTCTGTTTGTCTTGGTATGGATATATCGAGAGGTAGGGCGCATCAAAGCAGCCCGTCTGGGGAAGTACCTCCACCTCACAGAAAACCGCAGCCAAATAACAACTCCCTAGAGGGTTGTTGTGTTCCTGCGTGTGAGTGAGGTCGCCAGTAAGCTCCCAATGAGTTGCTGTGTACGCAGCAGAGGAGGCATCGCGCGAGTGATACTTAATACACCGCTAGCGTTAATAGGCTACACTACCCGCTTTACATCAGGTGGGCCATATGCTTGTATTTCTCCCGACGTAGTATAAAAAAAATCGGCCAAGTGCGAGTCGGACTCGCGCACGAAGGGTTCCGTACCATTATCTATGAAAACGGCAAAAAAATCACGTTTGTTGTATGGGAGCCCCCCTTAAATATTTGTTTTATTTTAATTTAACTATTTATTTCTAAAGTGGATATATAACTAAATATTCTGTAAATATTTCAAGCGTTTACCTGTTGCCGTTATCAATATCGAGCAAAAACGAGCAAAAAAATCATGTTTGTTGTATGGGAGCCCCCTTAAATATTTATGTTATTCTATTTTTTAGTATTTGTTGTTATAGCGGCAATAGAAATACATCATCTGTGAAAATTTCAACTGTCTAACTATCACGGTTCAAGAGATACAGCCTGGTGACAGACGGACGGACGGACGGACGGACGGACAGCGGAGTATCAGTAATAGGGTTTCGTTTTACCCCTTGGGTACGGAACCCTAAAAAGAGAGCATTCTCTGGAGGATTGCGGATGGTTATGTCGATCTCTCCATTTGACTAGGTATGGCATTTTGTAATACGGGGGTTTACACCTAACTAAAAATCGACACACCTTTCCTAAGATATAAGTAGCTGACCTTACAAAGTTTAATATTATCTACTAAGTAACATACAGTGAAGTGTACGATATAAAGTAGATTTAGATAGATGAGTAACAAGCCACCTGCTAATCTTATATCATCGAAAATACCAATACAGAAATAGTATTGCACATTTCGAGACTTCGAAACGCGAACCTGTTTGCCGGCTCCCAAAATACTGCCGAAATAACAAATTCTTTGCAAATAGATAGTTATTTATATTTTATACAACGTCATGCAAGCATACGGTCCACCTGATGTAAAATGGTTACTGTAGCCTATGAACGCTTGCAATACATTAAATATTACTGGTGTGATGCCACCTCTGCTGCTAACACAGCAACTGCTTAGGAGCTTATTGGTAACCTCACTCACTCCCAGGAATATTCCAGGAAGTCTTTATTTAGCTGCAGTTTTCTTTGAGTTGGAGTTACTTCGCTAGATGGCATACAAACATACGGCCCAACTGATGTAAAACGGTTACCGTAGCCTATGAACGCTTGCAAAACATTACAAACATACGGCCCAACTGATGTAAAACGGTTACCGTAGCCTATGAAAGTAGCTTGCAATACATTAAGTATCACTCACGCGATGCCTCCTCCGCTGCTTACACTCAGCTTACTCACACACAGGAACACAACAACCCTCTAGGGAGTTGTTATTTGGCTGAGGTTTTCTGTGAGGTGGAGGTACTTCTCCAGACGGGCTGCTTTGATGCGGCCTACCTCTCTTTAAACATCCAGACCGAGATAAACAGACATGTTCATGCACACAAATGTTTGTCTTGTGTGGGAATCGAACCCACGAGCATTGGTGTCAAAGTCGCGTCATTCACGATTCACGTCAATTTTATATGCAGTCAAGTTTATTGATTTTTGACATGGCCTCACCTTGATGTACTTCCGTTCATTCATTCATCTATTCGTCTGTCGTAAGTTACAGAACCTTGAAATTGGGCAAATGGGTAGCAACTGTTACGGTCTGATGATGAGTTTTGCACATAAAACAGAGGTCAAATGTGTAGTGGTAAGTAGTCTTTATTTTCTTATTAGTTGAGCGTCAGATAAATAGCATCGTCCTATAAAGCTCAAGCAAAAGCTTGTACTATTTATAGAAACTGAAACAGTTTATTATAAGAAACAGACAACCAACCTTAACTGAATTACATCTTCATTCAATTTCACCTTAATGGAAGTTCTTCGTACATTGGGGTAATGCAAATAATAATATAAACAATCGCCCAGAAAGGTCACACTTCGCCGAGCATCTCATAGACAAAGGACATAATTATTCCCCCACTAATACATATCAAATTTTACACACCATAGACA
This sequence comes from Pyralis farinalis, assembly GCA_947507595.1. Taxonomy (NCBI): domain Eukaryota; kingdom Metazoa; phylum Arthropoda; class Insecta; order Lepidoptera; family Pyralidae; genus Pyralis; species Pyralis farinalis. The sequence goes on along the minus strand of OX382273.1, from coordinate 26,631,822 downwards.
AAGGTTTAAAACTAAATATTAGGGAACAATTAGAAATTAATAAACATAAAAATTCTAAAATTACTTTAATGAACAAACAGATTGACGTAAACAATTCCCCACTATTAAATATCTTTTCGCTCACACCATCCACCCCCACCCTTAATTCAAAATAAGGGACGGCACTGCGATGGATTTGTCACTTGTAGCATGTTATTCTTACGATTAACGTCTACAACGTCTGAAGATGCCTCGTGGAGGTGCGAAACACGTGTCGCAGCGACGACCAGGCCAGTCGTGGCAGCGACGGTGGTGGTGGGGGCATGCGGATTCTGTTCCAGATGGCGGACGACCGGAGCAGCCATGGCAGCGTCGGCATGTTGCATTTACTAACAGTAGTAGGTGGGTGCCGGCCGGCGCTAGGCCGCATGAACTAATCAGGTTAGATCAAATTGCATGTAAATTTGACTTTCGCAAAATAACGCCTGAATCTATTAACTATTTAATGCAAGTACACAGTCAGATGTGTAACAATACGGAACATCAAATGCGTAAGGCTCGACGTAGTAACTATTAAGTAATCTGTGTCGACGGGCTTCAGACGGTAGTAGCTTGATTTTCGTAGCGTAGCTTTATTTTTTAGTAATATTTAGTAAGTACCCGACACAAAAAATGACAAAAACGCGTTGTACAGTTGTCAAAAGTCAAGGTTTAGAACGAACATCACGGATCTTATCCGTGAGTTTTTTTCTGTAATTATTTCATTTTGTTAGCGATGTGATCATAATTAAACAAACAGATAGAATAATAAGGCAGGTGGAATAATCATTTTCGCTATAGCTATAATAGCTGAGATATGTTCCATTATTCGAGCGCCTGATGTTGCGACTGACATGGTTATCGAGTTAATAATTAGTCGAAGTTTCCATTACGAAAGCGTTTAAACCAAAAAACGCACGGTAAGTTCATTAGCAGTCTCCTCTCCAAACGCAACATTGATGTTGCGAGCCGTTTCTGCCGCTTTGGTTCCGCGTCGGAACTCGTATTCAAAACTTATTCGGATTTTCGAAGTATCCATCATTCCCGTGTATGCTGAAAAAAAACAATTAAAATTCGAAAATTAAATGTTTCACATTTTTTTAAAGAAAATCGTCATACGTATCATGTAAAAATAGTTTCACTCGAAATGCTCGCACCATGAAGGTTTAATGGGAATTCAAAGTTTCTATTATTATAAAACGGCAATTTCATACTTTGACCCCTATTACGTATAATAGCTTTAACAAGTGATAATCCCATCACACACACAGACATACAATACTGTTACAACAATACTGTTATTGTATCTGCACTAACAATCTTATCCATAGATAAAATTCAAAAGTTCAAAGAGTCTAAGTAAATATTTACATTCTCGTTACTTATGCAAATGAATTTTCCCACAATGGTAAAAATTATGATTTTACGTATGAAATTAATGATCAAGAAGATAAACTTACATTCCTTGTCTTTATAAATGATTTGTTCAATTTTCTTCGTGTAATCAATAGAGCGAAATACTTACATTTCGAAAATACTATTGTTTAACAAGTTTCAAGTCAGATTGCACACGGAGTACTATAACTTCACGCCAAATCCCTTGCGGGGTAGGCAGAGAGAACCGAGCGCCACGTGACTCGATCCTTACATATCTCACTCGCTTCTTTAACATTCATTGCTCTTCTCATGCACGCACGCCGGTTTCTAGGGCTCCTGACATCACCTTCTGATAGAACATGACCAATTTGGTCATGGTAGGTAAGTCTTGGCCTTCCCCGGCTCCTACATCCTTCCACTTTTGCATTGTATATCTGCTTCGTCATTCTTTCATCTTGCATTCTTTCTACATGCCCGAACCATCGGAGCATGCCTCTTCTTATTTTAACACACGGAGTACTGTTGTCACCTTTGGGCGAATACACCTGGACACCAGGAACACCAACCTGGAATCTTTTAATTCCGTTTAGAGACAGACTGCGAGAATTGTCGATGATCCTAAGTTTATAGACGGTAGGTTAAAGAGACTTAAAAGCCGTTAGCATTTGAATCTCCTTAAGCATATCGGCGTAATACAATTTTGCATCCCTTTGTATGTTTTACGGATTGTACAATGAGTTACGTTGTACGAGTGTACGTTCCGAGGAGTTATTCAATATGATGCCAACTGCTTCCTTCCACAACCATACCACTCGTTGGCGAAGAGAATTTAATCACGAATTCGGACCATAATGACCACGTACCACGCTGTTCCAGAAAAGTTTTCTAACAAAAATTCTTAAGCTGTGAAATTAAATTTCCACCGAGTTTCCTCAAAAAACTACAGCACGAGGTTTATTAAAAAAACTTTAGACGGTTTTACATTGAAAGTTACCTAAACCTTGTCCATTTCATTGCGACACGGACTTAATTAAATCTGCTCTAATATTGTAAAATGGCAAAATTTCTTTATTTGTTTCTATGATTATAAAACATATCTTATAATCATAGAAACAACTAAAGAAATTATAATATCTGGAATATTATAGTATCTGGAAAATATTATATATAAAATTCTGGAAATACTCATTCTGAAAATTCCTTGACTTATAGGAAGCTACGTTATTTGTGAGTTACTACACGAATTTTTTTAATTAGAGATCATGCATAAAGCTTAAAAAACGGTACGCAGCGCGAGCTGAGCCGTGGTTAGTATTCACTTATTTACGCATAGCAACGCTAGGTAATTTTCATATACTACTTGAGTTACGCATTTAGTTCGTCTGATATCAAGTGTTTACACGAACAGTATAAGAAGAATTGTATAGTTCAACACCGAATTTTAAAAATCAATTACCTTTGGAGCCGATGTACTTATTATCTTTTTTTTTATACTACGTCAGAAGGCGTACAAGCATACGGCCCACCTGATCTAAAGCGGGTACCGTAGCCTATTAATACTACTGATATATTAAGTATCACTCGCGCGATGCCTCCTCTGCTGTTTACACAGCAACTCCTTGACCTCATTCACACGCAGGAACACAAAAACCCTCTAGAGAGTTGTTATTTGGCTGCGGTTTTCTGTGAGGTGGAGGTACCTCCCCAGACGGGCTGCTAACAAATGAAAAGTAAACACGTCCTGAGACGTGAATAGAAGAAAGTACGAATAAAGTAAGATGAATTACTAAAGTCATTACAGTCTGTTAAGCCAGCAACCATGAAAATACAAATAAAGATTCATATCTTGATTCAGCGATTCAAAACGAAAGATTAGCTGGAAGAGAATCTCCTGTTATTTGTAATGACTATACCAATAAAGTTGTACATACAAAAACAAAAACTTTAATTCGTTCGTCTTTGCCAATAACACAGTAGCTTCCTGAACACACACTCGCATGTTATGTTATGTTTCTTTCATGAACGTGAAACAAACATAATTGTAATCGTTAACCAACCATCCAAGGACGTCGAATGTATGTGCCTTCTTTAAAATTAATATAATATACGCCAATCTGTGCCAACATGTCTGTTTCATGTCGGTCTGCTCTCAAGATTCATCAGAAAATATTTTCGTATATTTTCGTAGAAATAAAATTGACAGCATATCAGGTGTATCAATTGCAATGCAGAAATGATCTCTATTGTGATGAGATAAGGGCGGTCCAAAGGCGAATATTCTAAACGTGACGTGCCTTTGACATTACTGTGAAACCGTCTATTTACTTTTAACATTACGGTTTGGATGCTTGACATTCAGGTTTTTTTATACTATTTCGAGAGACATACGTCCCATCTGATAAAGCGTGAATGAATAGGCCTGCAATTCTTTACGTATCACTCGCGCGATGCCACCTCTGCTGCTAACACAGCAACTTCTTACGAGCCTACTTATATATAAAACTACACCCCGCAACTTCGTCCGCATTGCCCCAGTTACTCCTTATGACATCAGTAGCAAATAACTGGCAAACAGTGAAAGTCCCATCAAAATCAGCCCAGCCGTTTCCGTGATTAGCCTTAACGAAGACATCCAAAAATATTATTATTAATACAGGAATTTGCTATATTTTTGGTATCTACGTACTCGTATATACATTCGTATGCCTTTATTAACCAACTGTTATTTTGACATTACAAATAGAGACTTAAATTTATTTATATGTACAGCAACTTTGCAACTTTTTCCTTGTCGATTTACCTACACTGAATTTTTGTGTAAGTATAGCATAGTCTATCTCGACTCTTAGATATCGTTTCTGTAAGTATAGCATAGTCTATACTTACAGAAAAACTTTAGTATAAATATATTATACTCTTAGATATTGTTATAACTGCTTTACTCTTTCTATATCTTCCCGAAAGAATGTTATTATTATGAATATATGAAGATGTTGTGTAGCACGGATAAGTTTGCCGACTAATTAGCAATACCAAAATAAATCGTACATTTCAAATGACTTATACAGCAAAGATACTTACAACAAACACTTGAATCATTGTGTCGTTTATATGTTAAAAAAATATTTAAAAAAAATGAGACTAATTATGACGCATTGCGCTAATTAGATGACTGTCTTCGAATCCGTTACGTCATTCATGCGTGAGTAAATTTCAATACAAACAGAGTACTCTGTGTTCATATTATCAAATTATTTGCATAACCAAACCTGAAAGCAATTTGTTCAATTTTAGTTATGCTACTTGTCAATAGATGTCGCTGTATGTTTTGTGGCGCATGTTACCACGACTGGTTGTTATAATATTCAGTGTTAATATTACAGTTATTCAAATTCAATTTAACATCGTGCAAGGGAAAAGCTAAGTGATGTAGCTACTACGAAACATGTTGTGAAAACAATTATTAATTATAATTATTTTATCCGGTTAACTAATTCAACAACAGATGTCGCTACAAGCTTGTGCAAATTATTGGAACGTGGAAGTGAGTCATGATTTACATTTTAAAAACCATTGATCTAGATGGCGCTACTGAACAATTATTGCAGATGGAAGTCTATAAATTTTGACGAGCTCGGTGGAGCAGTGACTAAACGCGCGGTTACCTTACTTTGACACCAACGCTCGTGGGTTCGATTCCCACACAGGACAAACATATGTGTGCATGAACATGTCTGTTTGTCACGGTCTGGATATTTTAAGAGAGGTAGCGCGCATCAAAGCAGCCTGTCTGGGGAAGTAGCTCCACTTCACAGAAAACCACAGCCAAATAACAACTCCCTGGAGGGGTTGTTGTGTTCCTGCGAGTGAATGACGTCACCAGTAAGCTCTTAAGGAGTTGCTGTGTTAGCGGCAGGGGTGGCAGCGCGCAAATGACAATGTATTGTTGCAAGCGTTTATAGGCTACGGTAACCGCTTTACAACAGGTAGGTCGTATGCTTGTATGCCTCAAGACGTTGTATAAAAAAAAGCCTGTCTGCTATATATGCTGCGAAACTACCTTAATTTTATTCTGCTACCCCTTGATGTCAAGGTATGTATTTGTATTCTGAAAAGTTAACTATTATAATTAGATACATATATCCAATTATTAGAATCAACTATTGGGCGATTTAATACATTCAACCATTGATTAATATTTTGTCTATTGGCTTAAAAAAAGAAAGACACTGTTTGTATGACGAATATTAATAATCGTTCAATGATTACATTTTTCAATGAAGGAACATCTATGCACTGTTCTCCCACATGCACAGAATTAAAATATTTTTTTCTCAAACATGTGCGGATGTATAATGTAAATATTAACAAATAATTCGAAAAAGAATACGCAAAATATAACTTTTATTATAAAGAATAGTGTTACAAATTTAAACTAGACTACAAAAAATGGTTTATACAAAAATTATGCTGCACATATGAGCTAAAGAGAAACGAAATAGAAAAGGAGTTGGAAATCTAAATTTCAGAAATGATAGGGAATAAAATTATTTAAATAAAATATATATGTTCAGATACGAGTATTCATTTTCTACAACAAGGGTCGTGAAAAATTTTTTCGGCATATTGCAAGTTACAATAAAGAGATTTGGGAACACCTAAGGGTTACCAAATAAAGGTCCCAAGAAATAGAAGGGAAGGAAGTTGAGAAAGCGGAGAGAAAACGAAATCCAGAAAGCTAAAATCTTCATATATTCTAATCTGACTCGGGAAAATAAAATAGCATGATAGGGTAGCAAAAGGTAGAAAAAAAAATATCTTGACTATGTAGAGCAAGGCGGTATGGAAGAGAACATATTTGGTAGAGCGAGAAAAATTCAAAGAAGAGACTAATAAATGACTGCCCCGGGGAGTTAGCTAGTTTATATCACTATAGTGTGGTGAATATTAAAGAATAAACTTAAATTATTGAAAACATAAGGAATAATGAGCGCGATTCTTAGTGTAGCTATGAGTACCTAGTATGTGTCATGCGGTCAAAAGACAGTATAATTCACATAAACTTTACCCATTTACTGGAATGCTTTATTGAAAGATGCAAGGTTCAGGAACGTTAATGGAAAGATTCAGAGCTGGATGACTTGGATTTCCCGACGCATAAATCCTTTATTGTATTAATTTACTACATATTACTCATACATCATCATGGCAATTGGAAAATTAGAACGTGGAATAATTCCGTGAGTCAAAACGGATTAAAATCGAGGTGTACTATCGATTCCCACCATTCCTTCCGTTGTTTCTTAGTAGATGACGTTATGCGGGAATGTAAAATACCCATGGCAGTGAAACGTGCGCTGTGACGTTGTATCAGCGCGCTTTAGTTCTGTGAAAAGTGACGTTGAACGTATGACGAGTGTGACGTGACGTGTGCGACGACACGCCCGCGGCGCGCTCGTCCAAGGCCACCGCGCGTGGAACGTAATATAATAGTCTGATTATACAGCGCGTTACATAATTGCGGTTTATTTTTATACTCGCTATCTATTACTATAATAGTATGTATATAAGCTTCTACCGATGTCTTTCCTTGTATGATGCTATGTACAAATTAATTATGTTCATAAGTTAGAATGTTTCTGAAGATATTTTGACCTTAATCTATTCATCTATGCCAAGTCCATTGCCAAGTCATGCACACTAGCCGGTTCCCAGGGCTCCCGCCCCACCTTCTTATAAAACACACAACTAAATCTTTCTATTTGATGCCAATAGTTTCTCTACTCTGGATATCAGAAATGGCTACGTTTTACGGCTTTCACGTTAACAGCAGTGGTGGCAACGCGCGAATGATACTTCCCGTGTTGCAAACGTTCGTAATCTATGGCATGGCTACGGTAACTACTTTACATCAGATGGGTGGTATGCTTGTATGTCTGCCGATGTGGTATAAAAATAATTCAAATCTACCGTATGATGGCGTCTACGCATCGGTGTCATTGTCCTGTACGAACATAAACAAGGTAAATGTCACAAACGATTGAACATATAGAGTTGGCATTTATTTCATATTTTACACGTGTTTGTGGTGTACATGTTTGCGGTGTACATGTTTGTGGGTTCGATTTCCACACAGGACAACATTTGTGTGCATGAACGTGTCTGTTTGCACTGGGTGTTTTTAAGCAGCCCGTCTACCGCCCGCACGTCGGGAAGTACTCTCCTTTACCTTACAGACAACCGCATCCAAATAACGACTCTATGTAGGGTTGTTGTGTTCCTGCGAATGAGTGAGGTCACAGAGGTGACATCGCACGATTGATACTTAATATGTTGAGAGCGTTCATATAATCATATGCTTATATGCACCGACGTTGAGTTTGACTGCAATTTTCTGTGTTGTTGTTGTTGTAATCTCTTTATTGCACAAATATACATAACATATACAGTTACAAATGTTTAGTATGTACAAAGACGGACGGATAAGAGATATGAGAAGGAGGAATTTAGTAGGGCTGCTTTGATGCTCCCTGCCTCTCATAAAACGCTTATATCATGCCAAACAGATGTTCATGAACACAAATGTCTGTCCTACGTAGGAATCAAACCCACCACTATACATTCGGCCACGGAATCGTCAAGTATTGTTAACGAACATCTATAACTTGAACGCCAAATCCCTTGCGGCGTAGGCAGAGAGGACCGAGCGCAGCGTTAACTTGGCGACGTCGCGCCCTACGTCTCTTTCGCCAAAGCCTCGTCTGTTGAAAATCAGGGTGCATCACGGCAAGTGAGGTTGGCTTTGGCTCTAAAGGTGACACTGAGCCACTTACACCCCAAAACTTTACTTAACCCCCCCCACCCGTAATTGTGAATTGAGTTACTAATTAATGTCGGTCTCATTGGCTCTCCATAGGTTCTTCATGGTGAGCTCACTCCAGACATTTTTTCGCACCAGACCACCCTGTAAAGCTATATTCATAATCAAGCAGATTCTTTTTACTTAGCAAAATATTTTGATGAGGTAACTAGGGTTGCCACCCGTACTTTATAATAAAGTATTGTACGTTATCTTGGGTAATTGTACTTTCTACTTTACGATAAAAATAAAGTACGCGAAAATACTTTATTTGGCATGATTTAATATCTCCGTCATAAAAAAGTTTGATTGTAAGCATTTTTGCGTAAAACGGAAGGTTATCGATTAGTGACGAATCGTTAGGTCGCCAGCGGCACTTCACTTAAATATGTAATGATAATAAGACTGTGCAATTAGTTAGCAATAATAATAATTTGATGAAACTTCCGAAAACCAATTAAAATTTGTTTTTAAATACAATGATGAAGAAAAATTAACGATACTTTATTTTGCCACTGCGTACTCTTTTTTTCTTACCTTTAATCGCGAATGTACTTTAATTGCAAAGAAAAAAGGTGGCAACCCTAGAGGTAACTGAATAACACTACCTAAATCGAACCGGAAATATTAATGTAAAAAGCTTATCTATTACCACCTAACAATAGTAAATGCATTGTTACTGTTGTTAGAGTACAGATAGAGCTAGGTTTAGGACTGAGCTTCTTAGAAATGGTATGATAATACGGGTAAACCCTCTATAAATCATGTGGCACAGTAAGTATGGCGAGCTCGGTAGCGTAGTGGTGAAATGCGCTGTTACGTTACTCTAACACCGACGGTCGTGAGTTCAATTCCCACACATGTTGTCACGTGTGCATGAACCTATGAATTTGTCTTGGTCTGGGTGTTTTTAAGAAAGGTAGGGCGCACCAAAGCAGGCCGTCCGGGGAAGTGCCTCCACCTCAAGAAGTCCGCAGCCAAATAACAACTTCCTAGAGGGTTCTTGTGTTCCTGTATGTGAGTGAGGTCACCAAGGAGATAAGCTCCTAAGGAGTAGCTGTGTTAGCAGTAGAGTTGGCATCGCGCAAGTGATACATAATGTATTGCAAACGTTTATATGCAATATCTGACTATATTAATGATAAAAATGCCTGGGTGGGAGTCGATCCAATTATAATGTAATTAATAAATTATGTAAATTTGTTTGGATACCAAAAGAGGGATGCTCCAGTTTTTTGGCAGTATTTTTATCAACGCTCACCTAGTCATAAACTGCACGGTAGGGAAAAAAATTGTGACGATTCCAAACAAATGTAGATATTTTTACGAAATAAAAAGATTTTGATTTTGACTTTGAATGGTAACCGCTTTACATTAGGTGGCCGGTATGCTTGTATGCCTCCCGATGGTGTACAGAAAAAAGTACAGATAAGAACAATACTTTACATTATCAACACAATTATAACACTTATTACTCGTGAGTATGGATGGGCGGCACAAAGGTCAAAGAGCTTTGCGTATTCGTAATTGTACAGTTAAGTACTTTCACTTTTTTTTCTTTTTTTTTATACTACGTCAAGAGGCATACAAGCATACGGTCCACCTGATGTAAAGCGGGTACCGTAGCTTATTAACGCTTGCGATATATTAAGTATCACTCGCGCGATGCCTCCTCTGCTGCTTACACAGCAACTCCTTGGGAGCTTACTGGTGTCCTCACTCACACGCAGGAACACAACAACCTTCTAGGGAGTTGTTATTTGGCTGCGGACTTCTGTGAGGTTGAGGTACTTCCCCGGACGGGCTGCTTTGGTGCGTCCTACCTCTCTTAAAAGCACCCAGACCAAGACAAATACACAGGTTCACGTCTAGTTTGACACGTTGACCTTAGTATAGTTTTTATGTCTGAAGAGGTAAGAGTTACAATTGAACTTTGAGAGATAAGCGTGATCTGCTCTTAGCTGTACATGCATTTATTTGAATTATTCATCGCGGAATCTTGGCCTTCGTCATATGTTTCATAGATAGGCACTTTCAAATATAAGGCAATGGAAATATTGTGCCGTTGAAGGGACAAAACCTTCCGTTCTGCATTTCCTAGCAATAAATAAATAAATATTGTCAGAAATTACACAGCGCCATCTAGCCCAAAGTAAGCGAAGCTTGTGTTATGGGTACTAGACAACTGATAAACATACGTAAATACATTTTTTTGTAAATACATACTTATTATACATAGAAAATACCCAGACCAAGACAAACAGACATGTTCATGCACACAAATGTTTGCCTTGTGTGGGAATCGAACCCACGAGCGTTGGTGTCAAAGTCGCGTCATTCACGACTGAGCCACCGAGCTCGTCTCTATAATATAATGAAGTTACACTCTGAAGTTAACTTAAAAAGGGATATTACGTCATTTTTTGAGAATGGCGAAACAGATATACAGTGACAGTGGAAAAATAAAGGGAAGAGGAAGGGTCAAATCAAAAAGTAGGGTATTTTTTTTAAAGAAGTAGGTCTGGGGTATGTAGCGCCGCCTCATAGAAAAGAGATGTCAGCGCGCGAGTGATACTTAACACATTGCTGCGGTAATTGCTTTACAGCAGGTGGCCCGTATGACTGTACGCTTCTTGATGTTGTAAATAAAAAAAAATGGATGTGGAATTAACTTAATTCAAGTTGGCTAAACGCACTTACACTGGCTGCAAGAATGTTTCTTTTATACAACGCCTGATGCCGAAAAACATATGACCCACCTGATGTAAAATCATTTATTAGCAGAACGCTTACAATGCAATAAGCATCGCTTACGTGATGCCACCGCTGCTGCTTACACAGCAACTCCTTAGGAGCTTACTAGTAACCTCACTCACTTGCAGGAACTGAAGCAACAGGGAGTTGTTATTTAGCTGCGGTTTTCTGTGAAGCGGAGGTAACTTCCCCAGATGGACTGCTTTGATGCGCCCTACCTTACTAACACCCAGACTAAGACAAACAGATATATTCATGCACACAAATGGTTGTCCTGCGGGGGAATCGAACTCAAGAGCATTGTCAAATTGGTGTTACTAACAACTTTGCCACCGAACTGGAACACTGAACAAAATTATATATGTATGTGTATTAATATAGCCTTAGAAAAGATTCAATGATATGAGAACGATGTTCGTACTTGCGTTATGACATGAATCATTCACCATTACGTGCATTATTTCGAGACCTCGATTTCGTGATAACTCCGGAACTATCACAGGTTTTCCCACCACGTCTATGGGATGCTGTTTCATGGCAGATGTCAAGCCCGCATCCGTATCTGAATCACTACTTTGTTCATTCATTTAGTACTCATAGTATTAAGTAGGCGTGAAATTGTTTCGCTATATACGTTAGATATTGTAGCATAGATAGCATGTTGGCATGATTCAGTCTAACTGAATCAATGGATTCTGGACTAAATTGTTTTGGAGCATGTTATCACAGGCAGGGCTCCATGGCATCGTTGCACGTGTCATTCTAAACGAACACGCAAGTTAAGCAACGTTGGCCGCAACCTGTCTGTGGATGTATTTATCTATCTCTTACACAACTTCAGGAGCCTGATGTAAAGCGGTTATCGTAGCCTATAAATGCTTGCAATAGTACATTAAACATTACTCGCGCGATGCCACCTCTGCTGCTAACACAGCAACTCCACAGGAGCTTACTGGTGGCCTCACTCATACGTAGGAACATATCAATCCTCTAGGTAGTTGTTATTTGGCTGCGGCTTTCTGTGAAGTGGAGGTACTTCACCAGACGGGCTGCTTTGATGCGCCTAACCTCTCTTAAAAATACCCAGACCAGGACAAACAGATATGTTCATGCGCACATATGTTAGTCGCGTCTGGGAATCGAACCCACGAGCGTTAGTGTCAAAGTAACGTAACAACGCGTTTCGCCTGTAAGTCGTCGGTTCCGGCTGTTGTCTATAGATAACAGTCGTTAAGCTAAATCAATAACCTTCTGGCAGCTTAAAAACACTGGATTTCGTCCATCCGCAGTTGAGCAGCGCGGTGCAGTATGCTCTAAACCCCTTCGGTTGAAAGAAGACCCGTATCCCTTCAATGGGATGAGTTAGGGTTGTTACAAATTTATTTAGGTCTTAAACGGTAGATATGGAATCGCTCCATGGCTTTATTTACAGATGCTATAGGTATATCAATGGAAATTGCCTATTTTTTTGCATAATAGTGGGCAAAGAACCAAACACTTGTTCGATTATTTTTTATTTCAATGAAACTGCTTGTTTTTATTTTGTAATGAATTCTAAAAAATATATGAAGTCTATTATTTCTAAGATTATTTTAGTATATATAACTACGATCATTGTTTCCTATCCTATCATAATACTAGCATGCCTTTTTATAAATTAAATGAAATATCCATATTGTATGGTCGATAACATCGAAATATCGATATTAAGCTATTGATATCAATATCGATATTTCATCAATATATTAACTTACCCCTAACCTGGTATAAAGTATGAACGCTTGCAATACACAGAGAATCCCCCCGAATGACGAAACAGATATACAACGCGAAGGTGGAAGGAAGTCGGGGAAGACCTAGACTCACCTTTCACGACCAAATTGGTCGTGTTTTATCACTAGGAGATATCTTTTTTTAGAACCTAGGATCCGATGAGTATCGAAAATATTATAAATAATATAAAAGTTCTAGCTGTAAACCATGGCTTTGTTCTCGCGTAAAGGATCGTAGCGTAAAATTAAATAGCCTTTAATCTACCTCAAGAATTGGTCTATTAAATGCAGAAAGAATTTTTCAAATATGATTCTAGAGATAATCGCATTCAAACAAATAAACAATCTCTTCATTTGTTAGTATAGATTCATATTATCACAGAGATTTTTAAAAGCAATACGTATTATGAAGGATATACCAGTACTCCAATGACCTAGATATTAAGCGTTTTACACTGTGGCAGATTCAACTTTTGAGTCACAATGTTGTAATTTTGATCATGCAGACCTTTTTGACCGCAGCAAACCACGAAATCTTGGAAAGGTGCATTTTGACGTCAATAATTTGGAAATACCACCAGCTTCCAATTGGTGAGAAATCTTTCAATTATGCGTCGTTTAGTCATCCGAAAACATGACACTTTCCTTAAAGAGAAAAGCAGTGAAAGAATGTATAAAAACTGTACTAAAACTTGGTTTCATGAAAACTAAATATTTTATATTGAAATAAATACATATAAAGAAGGTAAAGACTTACCTAACACGACCAAACTGGCCGTGTTTTATCATAAGGCGATGTCAGAAGCTCTAAGCTCCGATGATCGTGCATGAAAAAAGCTATAAATGTTAAAAAAAAGTGGGAGAGATGATTAAGGAACGCGTCTTATGGCGCTCGTTCCTTTTCTACCTACCCTGAAAGGGACGTTAAAAAAATATGCATATGAGTACACATACTTACATGCATGTAGGGTAAAGCAACAAATTTTTGATACTTTAAAAGCATACTTGAAATAACTAGAAATATTTAATGTCAAATGGAATCTAATACAATAAAAATTACTTAATTAATTGAATACGAATCTCGAAACATTATTAAAAAAAAATTTAATGTATCCACATGCTAAACACACAATTATTGGTGCATTCTATCCAAAGCATTTGAAACATACCTATTATTTATCTATAAATGTAAGGTTATCGATAATTGGGTGGGTGCCAACGTTCAGACGGATTTACAGCACATATAAATATTTTACATTCCATGAAGATGAACGTTAGCAAAAATGTTACGAGTATAAGAATTTACTGCGTGAATATCAATACCAATGTTGACTTTGAAATCTGATGCATGAAGGGTGGGTACTTTTTTTTTAATTGTGTAACATATCCTTATAATAGAAACGTGCAATTAAAACTAATGATTTGTATGAACTGTTGAATTCATATAAAGTTTTGTTTTTTAACTTTATCTCTACAGTATTACTCATAACAAGCAAATTAACACAAAAAAAACGCCAAGCGAAGTTCTGTCACCTATATATTAACTACTTTATATACGATATGCCAATTTCTTCCATGTAATTAAATGAAAATAAGCAAACTAAGATTGAGTGACATGAAATTGAAAATATTTACATGGCAACAGGTTAAAAAACAAGTGGCACGCACCACGCGAGTGTCCGGTGAATCATATGGAGAAAGTGGCCTTCACGTTAGAGAGACAAACAAAACAAACATTACATTGCTATGTGTGACTCAGATGACTGATATGTTTTAATATGTGTAATGTACAACTATAAGTGATTATTATTGCCAATAGATATTTGCACAAGGAATATTGATCGTTGTCAACAAAAGACTTCCTCGGGAGCTTCCCGATGACCTCAATTACTCGAAGGAACAAGTAAATACATATCTCCGGACAAATTACACATCGCTATTATCTAGATTTAAAGTAAGGGAAGCTTTATGGGTGCCAGACAACTGGTGATACGTAAATACATACCTATGATACAAAAAAACACCCATGACAAACGTATATGTTCATGCACACAAAAGTTTGCCTTGTGTGTAAATCGAACCCAGGAGCAATTATGCTTAAAGCGCCATTACTAACTACTTAACCACCGCCGTCAACTCGTCTAGGTATATAGATAGGTGCGGTAGTCTGTAAGATGTTGCAAAAAGGTTAGCCTTTTCTATATTCCATTTCAATTACAAATACCCTTAACAACTCTCTACATTAATGTAGTTTGCACGTTTTAAAAATATAAATAGTAAGCGACCAGCTCCGGCTTCTCAGGTGTATCTCAATTACTACGAGTATCTAACTTCACAGAATCACCCACTGTTAAAATCTGAAGATTCGCTGAAAATTTCATCAAAATAGGCTCATCCGTTTTGGAGCCCATAGGTAACATACATAAACACATCGAATTTTTTATATGAGAAGACTAGGCTGCACTCCGCCACTTCGTTCGCGCGTATCCCGGTATCCGGTGAAAATCCATTTTTTTTTACTTTTTCTCGACTTCTAAGGGTCGTATGGTGATGTTAAATAGCCTTTAACCTTCCTCAAGAATTGGGCTATCAATTTTTTTTTATACCACGTCGGGAGGTATATAAGCATACGGCCCACCTGATGTAAAGCGGGTACCGTAGCCTATTAACACTTGTAATATATTAGGTATCACTCGCGCGATGCCTCCTCTGCTGCTTACACTGCAACTACAACTCATTGGGAGCTTACTGGTGACCTCACTCACGCGCAGGAACACAACAACCCTCTAGGGAGTTGTTA
Source organism: Pyralis farinalis (assembly GCA_947507595.1). Taxonomy (NCBI): domain Eukaryota; kingdom Metazoa; phylum Arthropoda; class Insecta; order Lepidoptera; family Pyralidae; genus Pyralis; species Pyralis farinalis. Next base: position 26,616,242 of record OX382273.1, on the reverse strand, counting down.
TTTGGCTGCGGTTTTCTGTAATGTGGAGGTACTTCCCCAGACGGGCTGCTTTGATGCGCCTTACCTCTGTTAAAAATACCCAGACCAGGATAAACAGACATGTTCATGCGCACAAATGTTTGTCCTGTCTGGGAATCGAACCCATGAGCGGTGGTGTCAAAGTCGCGTCCTTCACGACTGAGCCACCGAGCTCGTCAAATGCATTTTTTTTTTAATTCGACTGGTAGTACCAGAGATTAGTGCGTTCAAACAACCAAACCCTTCCGCTTTATGTATTAGTACAGATAAGCAATCTTTGCGTAAGTATTGTAATGAATATATATACAAATTTATTGAAAATTCTTAGTATTTATTGAGAAGTTTATTTGAGTTCATTGTAAGAAATCAAAATATCTTAAATTTTTAAAGATAAATATTTGGAATGGAGAATTTAGCGCAATTATCTAGTCCTTTACAGACGAGTAGGCCGATTCTACTAAAAAAAAACTGCAACTGCACTGCAGCGCGGCGTATGTCAAAATGCGTTCATTTTGACGTTTCGTTAAGCGATGTGACAGCAGCGATGTTTAAGTCACACCTTTATGTTTTACAGTGATGCCATAAACGGGTCAAAGTAATAGGCAAGTAATATGCAATAAACCCTAGTACAATCTTTGGAATACTAATAATCCGTTTCAAACACTGACATCACACGTTGTGTTAGTAAATAGAGACGTGCGTCGACCTGTATTTGCAGAACTATATAAGGCAACAGACTAAAAACTGTTAGCTATGTTACACGGCTGTGAGCAAACGAAAGCTGGTAATGTACGCGGATCTATAGCGGAATTTATCAAAGGAACTATCGCGTTTGCGTCATATCCGAAGTGACGAAAAAGCTGACCTTATTTAGTACTATTTATAGAACTCGGTTGTTTTTATTTAGCTGTCTGCAAAATGGCTTTATAACTTCGAAAAGGATGAGGTTCTGTATTCGTAGAGTATATTTTTAGGGGATAAAGGGGACATTGTTACTAAGGTCCCGTTATCTGTTCGTCTGTCACAGTGCTGTTATTTGAACAGTAACAGATAGATACTTGAAATTTTCATAGAGCGTGTATGGCCGTTATGGCTGCCAATAATGTATGTATGTATATCTTCACGCCAGGTCCCTTGCGGGGTAGGCAGAGAGAACCGAGCGCCATAAGACGCGGTCCTTACACACTTCACTCGCTTCTTTCACATTCATAGCTCTTTTCATGCACGCTCGCCGGTTCCTAAGGCTCCTGACATCACCTTGTGATAAAACACGACCAATTTGGTCATGGTAGGTTAGTCTTGGTCTTCCTCGGCTCCTACATCCTTCCACTTTCGCATTGTATATCTGTTTCGTCATTCTTTCATCTTGCATTCTTTCTACATGTCCGAACCAACGGAGCATGCCCTTTCTTATCTTAACACCGACACTCTCTTTCAGTCCAACTCTCTTTCGTACGTCATCATTTCGAACGCGGTCAGCAAGCGCTATGCCACTAATTTTTCGCAGTGCTCGCATCTCGACCGCATTTATTCTACTTTCATGCTCTCTCTGCCATACCCTGCCAATAATAAAAATAAAATAAAGCAAAATATGTTTTATTTTTACAAAATCTTTTTTAAAACTGACACGTGTTAGTCAGATTAGCATAAGCCATACTATTGTGCAAAAAAGCGTCAAAAATCATTTTTGTGTGAGGAACTTTAATTTTTAAATACATTTTATTCTTATTATTATGTTTCTTTAAAATCACGGATTTTAATCGCGAGCGACCCTTTGATTATATACTTTGATACGGGAATATGGATCCAATGCGTAGATGACCCTTGGAGAAGATTGATGTGATTAGTATACCCGGTGTGACGCGCTCCTGGATGTCAATGGGATATTATACCCAGAACAGGTCGCGGCAGTTATTGGAACTATTGCGAATGTATCGGAAATTAATGGGCTATCGTAATGAGATCTAGAGAAATTGACGATACAGTGCTATTACAATGAAGGACTTATTATTTATTGTTATTGTAATATATATTGTTTAAAAAGTCAAGTACTACCTACCTATAACTTTGTTATTTATATTATATTTTAGTAGTTAATAGTAGCTTACCATTTCTAATAATCTGGCTTCTGAATCACAGTGGCAAAATATTTTTAATACGAGAGTTCTTCAAGTGCTCGCAATTATACTACGGTTCAGCGTTCTGAATGGCTGCCAAGTCGAATGATGTATGAAGTATATAATCCAAGTATCGAGTAAACAAAAATTGGACAGTGACTTCACCTCTCTTTTCATGTAAGGCATACAAGCATAAGGACCATGTGATGTAAAGCTTTTACATTAAGTATCAATCGCGTGATGTCACCTCTGCTGCTAACAGCCACTCTTCAGGAGCTTATTGGCGACTTCACTCACTCGTAGAAATACAACAACCTTCCAGGGAGTTGTTATTTGGGTGAGGTTTATGTTAGGAGGGTGTACTTCCTCAGATGGGCTGCTTTGCGCGCCCTGCTTCTCTTATCCTAATTTTATTGCTGTCTTTATTAGTAAGCTATCGGAAGTGAGCCTTGCGGGGTAGACAGAGAGAATCGAGCGCAACATTACTCGGGCGAAATAATAATATATTTAAATACATGATTTATACTATGAGCAAAGATAGACTAATGGACAATAAAACGGGCCTATTGATCAACTGGTACCCGGTTTGAAGCCTAGCATGTATCACTAAATTCACGTTTTGCGATTTGTACACATTTGTAAGTATCATATCATGAAATGCGAGCGTTGCGCAAAATCTGTGGAGTAACGCTTGTAGACCGTATTTGCAATGATGAGGTTAGAAGCAGAGTTGGTCTGAAAGAGAGCGTCGGTGTTAAAATAAGAAGAGGCATGCTCCGTTGGTTCGGACACGTAGAAAGAATGCAGGATGAAAGAATGACGAAGCAGGTATACAATGCAAAGGTGAAAGGATGTAGGAGCCCTCGGCTCGGCGAAGGCCAAGACTTACCTACCATGATCAAATTGGTCGTGTTCTATCAGAAGGTGATGTCAGGAGCCCTAGAAACCGGCGAGCGTGCATGAAAAGAGCAATGAATGTTAAGGAAGCGAGTAAGGTATGTAAGGATCGAGTCGCGTGGCGCTCGGTTCTCTCTGCCTACCTCGTATGGGGTTTGGCGTGAAGTTATAGTAATAGTTGTAAGTATCACTTGCTTAGCGGTGAAGGAAAACATCGTTAGAAAACCCGCACGTTCAGGAAATTATATTCCAAAAGATGTGTTACCTTACCTAAAGAAAGGTCTGGAATTCTATCTGGGTTGCGGAGGTTTGACGGCAGTTGCTCCATGTAAAAATCTGCATCTTCGGCCAAATCCTTAGGCTAAGGTAACGGGCCCCGTCAATCCAATCAATCGTCGGAGAAAATAACGCTAAGGAGAAGAATGAGATTTATACTTATTATGCACGTTGGATATCTTCTACTATGATAGCCTTTGGCTTTTGTCGGATCCTACATTTTTCACTTTCGCGTTGTCTACATATTTTTCTTTATTCTTTCATTCCACATTTTTCTTCAAAGAATCGGAACTCTGTTTCTTACACCATTATAGCGAACGCGACCTAAAAGCGTTACTCCACAGACTTTGCGCAACGTGTGCATATCCACCGCCTTTACTAAACATTAATGCTCTCTCTATAACATACCCAGCATTCGCTTTCATGGATTATCGTTGAGATCAACGCAGCGTTGTGCCTCGTGACTTAAGTTTTGTTGTCTAGAAGATTTCGCAATACTCCTTTCGCACTGCATTCGCTATAAGTTAACTTATTTTTATCATTAACAAAATTTACAAATTAGTAATTGAAACATTATTGCCATATTGTACTTTTTAAAATTAATGGATTCACTTACTAAATGAGGTTCACTTATAATTATGTAAATTACTAGACTAGGAGGAATCTTATTAGTAATGACGAATCACTACATACTTTTTTTGTTGTGGACAAAATAGTGTAATTATAATTATTTATTATATAATAACAATTTTTTTTTATTCTAGCCGGTCTACTCTTATGCCTGTTCGTTGTCCACTTTGATATTAGTTAAAAATCGGTTAAGCCGTTTCGGAGGATTGCGACTACAAACACCGTGACACGAAATTTTTATATATATAATGATATAATATAAAAAAACAATAATGAGGTTCCTTACACATTCTATACTAAAATTTCATATGTGAACCTTATTTAGTAAGTGAATATATTAAGTTTATAAAGTAAATGTATCAGTTAACTTTCATGAGGATAGAAAGATATAAGATTGAAAGTCATTTTGTACTAAACATTTTTTACTAATGAGGTATTAAATAAGATACTTGCAACGCTAGAAGCATTACAGGCACATTGGTAACTCCATAGAAATTTCTATAATCGTCTGATTGGGTAACCTACTAGCTCTTCGCCGGGGAGTTAGTGTGTTCCTCGGAGTAACATCTTATCAAGCTGCTGCTTAGCGACGATGGTCGCAAGATGCGAACAATTTTCCGTGTATGGTAGAGCCTTTGGTTCATAAGTCGAAACCTCGTAGGATATACATCGATCCATGTTCCTTTGGCAATGTCGTTCGTGAGTAGTGTTTCAACTTGCGAAATTTGCGCTTATAACAAAAACCGTTCACTTCTATAACTACGTACTTACCACCTAATGTAGCAAAAAAACAAAGAATATCTACAAAAACGATCTCAACTTGATATTAGAGGAATGAAACACACCATACATTATAAGTAGGATAAATTATGTAGACCACCAGGCTGTATCTCCTGTCTGTATAATTTGTGTGTTTTTTACGAGATCGAATTATTTTGAGTTTACGCATCGCGATGACTTATGAGAATGGCGCGCTCGTGCGCTCTTAATAACCGATGGTGATTCACTTTGCTACCAATATTCTGCTGTGAGGAAAATCATTCACTTTCTATATAACAGAACTTTATTTGAAAGCAAAGAGGGTGACTCTTCTCTTAATAATATCAAATTCTGATATGGGACTAATTTCGGTGCTGTCAGCTATGTTATTTGTCTTGTATACGGACAGTTGATTGTAATAAAATCAATGAATGTGGGGTTCCGAGTAGGTGACATAATGGTAAATTGTCTGGTTTAAGCAGACGATGCCGAATTGCACACATTAGTGGGAACGATGAAAGATGCGTGTATGAAGAAATGCTTACAATTAAATGCGATAAAACAAAGATTAAAGATGATTAAAGGTATTTGAAAGAGAGGAAACTAGAACGAGATAAGGATTACGGTTGATGATGCAGTGTTGGAACCAGTGAATTAGACATATTGTAAAACTCATTTAGCATATATAGAAGGTACACAGCTGATATGGAGAGATGAGTGAATGCAATGAATAGTATTAATGCAGCGTTAGGAAAACTTCTAGCAGCTGAAACCTAAGCCAGAAGGTACAGCTTACACAATGCCAATGCTAACTTATGAAAACTAAAGATGAGTATATGGCAGAGAGATTATGAAAGTAGAATAAACGTAGTTAAGAAGCAAACATTGTGCAAAATTGTAATGATGAAGGAGAGATAATCTGAAAGAGAGTATCGTTGTTAAGATAAAAGAAGGTAACTCCGTTGGTTCGGACATAGGACTGTGTATTGACAGAATTAACAGCGGCGACCACCAAAAAGGCAATGAACAGTGAAGTTCATTGCTGTCCCGGGGGTTAAACTACAGCTGCCTTGAAACTCACAACGAATTTAATCAGGAGATATTTGTAGGAGTAGGAAGTGTTAGAATTGGCTTATACATGATGTAAAAGAATCTTTAGTACATCAGCTATTCAAATTAATGCACATCTTGTCACGGTAATCAAGTCTTCGTTATTGGGAAAAAGACCATACTGTGTTATACCGAAGTATAAAAAATATTGACAGGCAATGATATTGAAAGTCTGAATAGAAAAATAAATATTTTGATACCTAATAGTACTAATAAGGTTTCCCAATTTGACAAGTACCTTCAACTGTAAAAGTCAGTGTCAAACAATAAATCCTGGAGCCGTACTGTATGCAATCATAATGTTTAATAGCTGGTAATTAACGGTTAACACGATCCGCAATATTTTTCATGTTTTTTTGTATCAAATCGCATTTTTTCATGAAATACACCTATATAGATGAACTTGAACAGCAAATTCTTATCTGCATACTAAACTTGATCGAATTCGTTGAAGTATGTAACATTATAATGATTTATAATATAATAATGATAATCCAACTATTGTAGGCTAGTAAAGCAGGTTGTTATTGAGTTTTTGTTACATATTTGTGACTTATTAAACTAAATATAGGTACTCTAGGTTCACATTGAGTTACAAGAAAATAGTATGGCGACCAATGCGAAAACATCTGCTGTATGACACATTCGTTTTGTCTAGTCTAATGGAGCGATTTGGCTATGATTCACATTGCTGCTTGGTTTCATATCCAAAATTTTCTCCAAAGTTAGATTGCTAGAATATGAAAAATATGTACTAACTTTTTTATGCAACTGAGTTAACAGGTAGCTTACCGATCGCTTGTAATACCAGTAGCATCACTCGCGAGTTGCTGATCCCTTAAAGTACGAAAAATATGTGAAATATTTTTCGAAAACCCCCTAGTCCATATTAGTACAATTATGTGTGCAAATAAAAGAAGTGCAAGTACATTACCGGTCGATCAAAGAATTTCTCATCGAAGTTCATTGCTCGCTATCGAACGTTTGCGTCCGAGAACAACCTCACCCAAGGTCTCCGTTCATTCACGATCGTATACGCCAAGTTCATTGATGACTGGCGCTTGATTGTGTGCGTAATAAACTCGTATTACGTGACAATGCGAGTGTGTGCTAATGCTGGAAAGTTGTGTACTGCTGCCATAGAGTAATCAGAGATTAGATATGAATACCATAATACTACCTACCGATCTCACTCAGATTTTAGTTTTTATAGGTACGAGTATTTATATATTGTATAGAGTAGTATATTTATTTATTTTTTTACACTACGTCGGGAGGCATACTGCCCACCTGATGTAGTATATAGTAAGACTAAGGGTTTTTTTTTATACAACTTCGTGAGACATACAAACGTACGACTACCGTGCTGTAAAGCGATTACCGTGGACTATGAGTAAGCTTGCAATACATTAAGATTAACTCGCGCGATGCCACCTCTGCTGCTAACACACCAACTCTTAGGAACTTTCTGGTAACCTCACTAACTCTCAGGAACACAACAACCCTTCAGAGAGTTGTTATTTGGCTGTGGTTTTCTATGAGATGGATGTACTTCACCAGACGGGCTGCTTTGATGCACTCTATTGCTCTTAAAAATACCCAGACCAAGACAAACAGACATGTACATGTACACAAATGTTTATCCTGTGTGGGCATCGAACCCACGAGCGTTGGTGTCAAAGTACCACTGTTAATCTTTTCACCTCCGAGGTCATCAATAAATACATAAATAAAATATACTATACTATAAAATAAAATATACTATTATAAATAGCAGTAACACATGCTTCAATATTTGATTAGAAAAAGTAGCTTTTTTCGCATATAGCCTCTCGATTACCTATCAATTACCTTTTCAATTGAGCTACTAGGGAATTTTCCTAACCAAACCAAATACGGAGATAATTTTATTTCCCACCTTTAAAGTAAAGATTAAACTTTTACACAGCAGTCCAAATCGATTACGAAATGATATCATGACAGACGTGAAACCTCTTCTAGTTGAGAAAGTAGGCCATGATCACGATACAATTTATTCTCGTATGTTAATTACTCCATCGACATCAATGTTCAAGGTTTCCCAAATCCGTGAACTACGCAAGATGGTATTGCCCAGGCCAAGTCACTGCTATCGTCGTACGTCATACATAACATTGGCCAACAGTACATACGAGAGTACGGTCAAAGTGCAGGAGTTGGTCAACAGATTTATAGGCATAACCACTTAACACTAGGCCGGCTGTAAGCTAGTTTGTCTACCGACGTTGTATAATACTAAGAAAAAACAGATTAATAAACAAAATTTCTTTAAAATGATACTTAGTGTCTTATAAGACTATGAAAGGCGAACGCTATTGTAAAAGAAATGAATAACAAAGTGAAATCCTTCTCATTAAAATCGACGACTGTAATCTTTGCTGGCGTCAATTTTAATCGAGTAGATTTCACTTTTTTATCTATAAACATTCATTTTATTGTTTTTATAACTAAATCTTTGTTAAATGACAATAAATTATGGTGATGTTTTATTATTCACTGACTAAGAATTGTGAATTTTTTAACCGATTAAAAAAAAACTATTTTCATCACACTCACAACACATCACATATCTCAAAAAATACTTATAAATGCCTATTTATGTATGGTCAGTAGGTAAAGTTCAGGCGTCTTCCAAATTCTAATAATAAACAATTGAAATCGTCCTTATATTTTTGGTTTTATTTAGTTGACTGGCATTTTTTTCATTTTATGACCATCTCTTTTCAACCTCTCCAGGTTCTTATGATATTCTCACAAAACTAAATAAGATTTATACAAAGACAAATGACACACAACAACAAAAATAATAATGTGAACAAAGTACATAAATAAATGAGTATAATGAAAGTTCGAGTAATTGTTAAATCCATACAATAATTATATAAGACGAACTTCAGATACACTTTAATAGAACACTAATGTCACCGAGATGAACATGTATATAATATTAATGAACACAACATAGCAACTAACTACAATAAATAAATTATTTATTCGTAGCATGCTTCGGTTTGTACAAATTATTCTAATGTCTAATGTTTCAGATTCGAAAGTATTAAAAGCGACTGTTTTTGTTACGATCTTTTAATTATAGATAGCAAATTTTCGCTTGCGAACATTTCTTATCAATTGAGACGAAATTAGGTCGTACAAAAGCTTTAATTGATCAAATCACCGCATTAAGAGAACATACTGCCAACAAGAACCATTGTCTTATTTGTAAGTCATGGGTATAGGAGGGGATATTTATTCTTTTGAATTTATGTAATGATTAATGTAGAGTAAATATAATAAACATATTTATAGTACATCATTTTATTTATTATAATAACATATAATTCTTATGTTAACACGTAGAATGTACACAAATAGTGTAAACTTTACTGTCAATGAATCATTACATAAATATATTTATTACTAGTAATCAAAACATATCCTTTCGCTTGCATAATTACGAGTACATATATAGAATTAGTAATATTATATATGATCTTAATTTGCTATTGTGCGCTCATATAGAGGTGGGGAAGCTATTTTTCTACTATTTCATATTTTCTGCACGAAATTTTATTTTCTAGTATAAAGAATTAAAAAATAAAATTACAAAACATGTTAGATGTATGAAGTTTTTTACTCTATAAGTTGAACGGCAACTTTTATCATCAAATTTTCTCGTCACTGCATAAATTTACGAATGTTCACACATTCAAATACGAAAGGACATTTCCAAATATATTTCAAATTTATTATATCAAATATGAAATATTATTATATTCAGAGTTCAACTTGTCTATTGACATGGCATCCACAAGACTGTCAATCATGGTCACAATTGGCCTACATACAAGAATAGCCTTAAAAACGACGATGATCCATATTTCATTCTTTTTAGAAAAATGTTTGAATGTATATTGCTCGGCTATTTTCGAGTATATGCTCTAAATATTATTTGATCTATGAAATCTACTTAAATTTCTATCTGAGAGTCGTATGTGTGCGTGTACGCACCGTTGCTGTGGCTGTGGTGACAGGACGAACAACAATAGCCGGAATAGGAAGCGCCAACGGCAGAATGAGCGTGCAGACTGGCTCCTCAGACAACCATGTATACCACGCAATTCTAATCACTTGAAAAACTTACTTACATTGATTCTTCATTGACATACATTGCTACTTAATTTAAAGTTCCTCGCTTAATAGTGTAATAAAAGCATCAATGATTAACGATTAAAGCACATAATCTGATTTTACGACAGTTAAGTTGTAGATGCTTAGTTCCGTATTGGGGTTCTTGCCATTGCGCTCTCTTTTGACGCTAATACACTAATTTGATATAAACAATGGCGGTTGAAGCGGTTCTACGCGTAAACTATTCGCCCTGGTCAGGTATCTGAGATCGAAGGAAATCCTGGTTCACGTAGTGTCGTGTAGCGTTACTACGGTGTTATATGTATAGTTCGTCTCATTTTCTCCGAACTATAAGTAGCTCACACGAATAGAAGTTGTTTACCTGCATCTTTAGAGTCAAAGCCATGTTCACCTATACGTGGTGTAACCTGCTGATTCGCAAACAAAGGAAACGAGAGGTAGAGCGTAGCTAATATATATTCAAGAAGATTGAGGAGGTTTTGTACCTTTTCTTTTACATACAACGTCAGGCATAAGGCATAAGGTCCAATAGATGTAAAGTCATTACCGTGATCTATGAACGCTTGCAATACATTAAGTATCAAATATTATCAATATTATAAATATTATCAATATTATAATATTATCAATCGCGCGATGCCACCTCCGCTGCCAAAAAACATAACTACAATAAACTCAAGTAAACTTTTCAATTGGGAATTGTCAATAAATTCGAATAAATATTTACTACCATAAGTAAAGACTTATCTTCTTATATACAACTTAGCATCAGGTGGACAGTATGATTGTTTATGAACAGAGGGTTAAAAATTAAAATCTTTTTATGTTTAGGTTGGTTACAAATTCTATCTAGAGTATCACAAGAGAATTTTCAACAATCCTTTGTTGTTGAAAGCCGTAGACACAGTGTCATCTAGTGGCAAACTAAGCAAAGCTACTAAACAACTGAATAATATGTAAATCTTTTTTTGTAAATACAACCAAGTAAGTAAACGTTATACTTAGAAAACATCTAGATGAAGACAGACAGGTTCATGCACATGACCAGATTAAATAGCCAGCTAATCGACAGCTATTTTTTTTTATACAACGTCGAGAAGCATTCAAGCATACGGCCCACCTTATGTAAAGCGGTTACCGTAGCCTATAAACACTTGTAATATATTAAGTATCATTCGCGCGATGCCTCCTCTGCTGTTTACACAGCAACTCCTTAGGAGCTTACTGGTGACCTCACTCACACACAGGAAAACAACAACCCTCTTAGGAGTTGTTATTTGGCTGTGGTTTTCTGTGAGGTGGAGGTACTTCCCCAGACGGGCTACTTTGATCCACTCTACCTCTCTTTAAATATCCAGACCAAGATAAACAGACATGTTCATGCACACAAATGTTTGCCTTGTGTGGGAATCGAACCTACGAGCCTTGGTGTCAAAGTCGCGTCATTCACGACTGAGCCACCGAGCTCGTCCACTAGCTTCATCGAAAGAAGGATTGGCTTTCAAATTGGGACAGCAAAAACTACTGTGTCTGATATTTGAAATTTGGGGAGTTTTCATACAGTTTCAATATCCTATAACGTTAAGTTCTAGAAGCGAGAGCTGGGTATGGCAAAGAGAATAAAAGTAAAATCGCGGTTGAAATGCAAGCGTTGCGCAAAATCTGTGGCTTAAAGCTTGGAGACCGAGTTGGTGTGAAGCTGGATCTGGAGAGCATTGGTATTAAGATAAAAAACGGAATGCTCCGTTTTTTCGTACATGTAGAAGGAATGCAGTAGATATGAATGACGCAACAGATACATAGGTAACGCAACAGTAGAAGCATATAGGGGCTTAGGAATGACAAGACTTGCCTGCCACGATTAAAATAGATGTATTTTGTAAGTTAGTGAAGTGTGTAAGGACTGAGCTATGTGGCAATGAGTTGTCTTTGCCTACCCCGTCAGGAAATTGGTGTGAAGATCGAGTTGCAAATGTACGAAATTGCAGATCAACTCTGTTTACTCGCATAATATCATCCATAAAACGTGCTTACCATCAGGCAGGCCGTTCGCTTGTTTGGCGCTTTAGTGGTATAAAAAAAATTAAAAAAAAGGCGCGGTAAAAGATATATTGTAAGTAATTAAAAATAGAGGCTTATTGTTGCCTAATACATACATAATTATAATATTTATACATAAATATCATCACGCCTGTCTCCTATTGGGGTAGGTAGATACTATGGAACTCGGTGGCTCAGTCGTAAATGACGCGACTTTGACACGATTTCCACACAAGACAAACATTTGTGTACATGAACATGTCTGATTATCTTGGTCTGGATGTTTAAAGAGAAGTAGGGTGCATCGAAGCAGCCCGTCTGGGGAAGTACCTCCACCTCACAGAAAACCGCAGCCAAATAACAACTCCCAAGAGGGTTGTTGTGTTCCTGTGTGTGAGTGAGGTCCCCAGTAAGCTCCTAAGGAGTTGCTGTGTAAACAGCAGAGGAGGCATCGCGCGAGTGATACTTAATATTATCACTCGCGCGATGCCTCCTCTGCTGTTTTAAAATAAAATAAGGCGCGGGAAAAGATATATCGTAAGTAATTAAAAATAGAGGCTTATAGTTGCCTAATACATACAGTCAATCTGGCTAACTTTGGCCCAGTTTGCACATAAAAAGTTAGACCAATGTTTAAAATAATACGTTACTCAAAAAGATACACTTGTTATGGTGGCTTTATGTAGCCTACTTCCAAAAAATTTACTCATTTATCAATAATCTCTAGGAAAATAGTTTCAAAAAATCCATTTAACCACTGGGCCAATGTTAGATTGTGAGTTGGGCTTGGATTGGCCCAGGTCCCAATTTTAGGTTGTTTTTGCTTATTTTATTTTATTTAAAGCATTTTGCTAACATTGGCCTGCATATTTACCATAAAAACTACAGCTGAGGGCCATAGACAATAATTATGTATACATTCGGTTTCCTTTATTAGTACTAAAATGGGTAAATAAATTATTGCCATAGGAAAATCAACACAGTTTTTATTCAATCTTATTTTTTTGGTGAACAATGCGTTTTTAACTTATTTACTGACTTACCATATAGCTAAGACAATGAAAAAAGTATCAAAATAATTAAAATTTTATTTAATCCTAAATCTACATCTACATCATGGGGTTAAACTTTGAAAAATTTCCATTCCATTCCATGGCCAGGAAGTCGTCTTATATGATAAAATACCTTTCTTTCTTTGAATATTAGTGTCATTCAGCATACGTATGATATTTGTATCATTCATTATGCAAAACTGAGCCACGGCCTTTATCACATTATCACTAATCATCTGAAGTTCCAGTCTACCGTCATGTACTTCGTATGTCTCTATAGAAAAAAAATCCTCCTGTGCTATATCCAAACCACATTCTTCTTCATGTGTTATGTCTCCTTCCTCTGCCCTTTCGTCACACTTATCGAATATATCTCCTCTCAATATTTTGAGAATTTTGAACTTTGGCCCGGGCTCAAGTTACCCTTATTCACCGGTAATAATTTACCTGTTCAATATTTATGGCAATATCATGGGAATTAGCTAATTAACTCTCGTAATTTTTGAAAGAAATAATAGATAGACACATATGAGACACTTTAAAATAACACTTGCCTCCTTAAGTATTCAAATGACAACACAGCAGACAACTTTTTGGCGCTTTCGTAACAAACCGCTCTATTCACACCACAGAAAAAAGCAACTGACGTCTCAACAATGATAGATGTCAATTATTTGGCAGAATCTGAGCATTTACGAAGATATATTAGAATCGATGTTTACAAATCTAGTTTGAAATACATAAAATCATAGCAAAAAAAAATCTATAATATGCATTTGAAATTTTGGGCCAATTTTATATTGAAGGCTTAAGTTACCCTGATCGACTGTACATAATTATAATTTTTATACATAAATATCATCACGCCTGTCTCCTATTGGGGTAGGCAGATATTATGGAACGCCAGATGCACCGATGCGAATATACCTCTCTCACTTTTTCCATACTCATCAACCTTTTTATGCATACTCTTCGGTTTTGGATAGCGTGGTCAGCTTCAGATTTAGTTGGCTTTTTGCACACCACCAATTTGATCTATATGTGTGCGTCTTGGGTGGTCCCTGCAGATATTTCCACTCACTCTTGCTCAATACTCTTTCTAAATTATAAACCATCTCAGCATACGCTTTTCAATTTTTGTCACTACATCATCTTTCATTCCACATAGTTCTCGTATCGTGCTATTTTTTGCTCTAACAATAATTCTAAGTCAACAAACACTTCTTAGCACAGTCATTTCTATAGTATTCACCCGGCTTTCATGCTTCTTTTGCTATACCCAGGCATATCATTGCCGTAAGTATACATCAATGTTGACGTCAATACACTCTGAATACAAGATAGTAAGGTGAGCTTTGCTCGTTATGTTATCGTTGTTGCCTATTAGTGTGATTTTTATATTGTCTCGATGGTAAGCAACGATATGGACTGCCTAATGTGAAGAGATTCTATTTCTCTTACAAACTCTCCTGCTCCTATATAGATAAATGTACAAAGTAAAACCTTATTTGAACATAAAACTTGATCCAAATCGTTAGAGTCGATTCCGAGTCGTTATTTGTATGACGAAATATATTTATTAATACATAATTATATTATATTACGTATTATTTAGTTTGTAGTTGTATTTTTAATTAGGATACTATTATGTTATTTATTTTAAAGATCTTTTTTTGTAAATTGTATTCGATTCTATAATAAATATTATATTACTATATGTTAAGAGAGGTAGGCCGCATCATAGCAGCCCGTCTGGGGAAGTACCTCTACCTCACAGAAAACCGCAGCAAAATAACAACTAGAGGGTTGTTGTATTCCTGCGTGTGAGTGAGATCACCGGTAAGCTCCCAAGGAGTTGCTGTGTAAGCAGCAGAGGAGGCATCGCGCAAGTGATACTTAATATGTTGCAAGCGTTAATATGCTACGGTACCCGCTTTACATCAGGTGGGCCGTATGCTTGTATGCCTTCCGACTATATAGAAAAAAAAAATTTAGGACGAAATATATTTCGTATATCTCGGAAAGGCTCCAACATATTAAGTGAAATTTTGTATTTTGATATAGTTTTACTTCTGTAATGTAGTTTGTGCAAAAACTTGATTTTACACAAAATACATAGAAAGCCCAAACATGTAACATTGACAGGAATTCTGTGTTACCACTCCCTACCACATATGAATATATTAGTAAATTAATATAACATATATATACGAACCCTCCTCATTCCTGACAATATAACTAATAAAAGTGGTAAAAAACATTTCGCGAGATTCAATTACATAGAACAGAGGTCAATCTATCACAAGCATGTTAATGAAATACACCCGTAGAGATTAACCGAAATAAAATACATTGTTTCGATGTGTAAATAATCTTATCCAAGATCCCGGATCTATTATTTTTGTATGGTGATCTGTTTTAGATTAGCAATAGATCCATGACGGGGCAAAAAATGGATAACTATAAAAAGTACTCCCGGACATCGATTTGTCATTGCGTCATCATACTTCGGATGCTTTTCGTAATTCAATACGGAATTAAAATTTTCTAAAGTGCAGGAGCCGAGATAAAGAATGTAAACGTACTATATGGGTGAACAAGATACTTTTATTGAGTACAGTAGTGTTCGTCTTTTGAGCATTACCACCACTACGCTATCATTACTCCAGTAACAAAAATAAAGTTAAAAACTGTAACCCGTCTAATACAAAAATTGCCTGCCTAGTAGGTAATAAGATATACGCAAGACTTCAAAATAGGCATGTTGTTTATTGTAAATTTATAAACAATAAAAAATATATCATAGGACAACTTCTATGAGTAGATTGTAATTAAAATAAAGGTCTTTGTCTAGCCGTAGTCACACGTCATTACTAACTATATGTTTACACAGGAAACAGTATCATGTTCGTTGCGCTGGGAGGGATGTCGTACCACACGTGGTACTTTTTAACCGACTTTAAAAAGGAGGAGGTTCTCAATTCGTTTCGTTCAATTTGTTTTTAGGGTTCCGTACCCAAAGGGTAAAACGGAACCTTATTACTGAGGCTCCGCTGTCCGTCCGTCCGTCCGTCCGTCTGTCACCAGGCTGTATCTCATGAACCGTGATAGTTAGACAGTTGAAATTTTCATAGATGATGTATTTCTGTTGCCGCTATAACAGCAAATACTAAAAAATAGAATAAAATTAATATTTAAGGGGGCTCCCATACAACAAACGTGATTTTTTTGCTCATTTTTGCTCGATATTGATAACGGCAACAGGTTGACGCTTAAAATATTCACAGAATATTTATTTATATATTCACTTTAAGAATAAATAATTAAATTAAAATAAAACAAATATTTAAGGGGGGCTCCCATGCAACAAACGTGATTTTTGTTCCGTTTTTAACGATAATGGTACGGAACCCTTCGTGTGAGAGTCCGACTCGCACTTGGCCGATTTTTTATGTATGTTCCCCGATTACACGAAGACGCCTGGTCCATACATACATTATGTTTTCATAAATATACTGAGAGATAACAGTGAAGGGATTTATTTCTTTGAACGATTCCCTGGAGCCCATGTCGTAAATGGAGAGGATAGTTCACTTTTGTAAGACAAAAAATGATGTAGTAGTATAAACAAGTAAAAAGTTCTATCTATCTATCTATATATTTACGCCAAATTCCTTGCTTGGTAGGCAGAGAGAACCGAGCGCAACGTGACTCGATCCTTACATACCTCACTCGCTTCTTTAACATTCATTGCTCTTCTCATGCACGCTTGCCGGTTTCTAGGGCTCCTGACATCACCTTCTGATAGAACACGACCAATTTGGTCATGGTAGGTAAGTATTACAGTAAATACGAGTATAACTATTACAGTTAACTTATAATAACCTAAATAAAACAAAATGGGAAGTATTCCACCTCACAGAAAACCACAGCCGAATAACCGTTGTTGTGTTCCTGCTTGTATGTAAAGTCAACAGCAAGGTCTTAAGGAGTTGCTATGTTAGCAGCATAGATCAAGCATACTTAATGCATTACCAGCGTTCATAGGCTACGGTAATCACTTTACATCAAGTGAACCGTATGCTTGTACGCCTCCCGACGTTGTATATAAAAAAAAACGGGTGTGTTTCAGACCACACGACTGAAGTAAAACTTCTTTCGCTCCATAGTGTGATACAGATAATAGGCTTGCACTGTGTCTTAGATATACGAAACTTAACTCGCTATGAGAGAAAGAGAAAAAGAAAATGTGGGCTCGCACCTCTCTCTCTTGCCCCTACTACAGTCATATACGAAACGTAATTCTCTCTCTTTCTATCTTCACTACCTTATATCTCCCTCTCAACTTCCGTTCGCCTCGCCCGAACACATTTTTCGTAACGCTCTCGTCACGCATTCACCAGCTTACTCCCCAAGTCAATCGTGCATAAAGAAGTTTTACTTAAAAAAAAAAGTTTTTTGGTTCAAAGTAGTAAATGAAAAGCACGGGTAGAATCAAAAGTTCAAGAAATTCATATCACGAAATTAGTCCTTAATCGACTAAATACAAGTAGTTTCGTAAGGAATTATTGGTATATACTATTTGTAAAGTCTCTAAAAACTCATTATTCCATTCATTTCCGGGGCAGGACGGTAGTAATGTTATATAATTGCATCATCCTTCTTTTTCACTGTAATATAACACAACCTTACTTACATCGTTTCCTTACATATACATTCTTACACAGTGTAATAATTTCTTAGTACCATAATCTATCTTCTATACATGTATACATATAAATAAAATTGAAGTGTCTGTCTGTGATTTCAAAATAAAGCCTTTATCTTAAGCTCATATTATTATTTTGACGTTACCAAAGCCTAAATACGCATTTTTAACTTTTTTTGTCTGTCTGTCTGTCTGTGTGTTTGTCCGGGCTAATCTTCGAAATGGCTGAACCGATTTTAACGGTCACTGGCAGGTAGAGGACTGTTCAGAATGTAGGGTACTTTTTATCCCGTAAATATTTAGGGTTCCTGCGTAAAAAATGAAAAGCTGTTAAAATTAGGGGGAAATATCTTCCCCTTCGGGGGACTTTGCAATTTTATTTTTATTATTTTCATAGAATACGTATTTTTTGTAACATAAAATAACTACGCATTTTTTATGTAATATGAATAAAATACATAATATACGTTGTCTCCTGTGAAGGTCAATAGATGCGCTGTACGAAAATTGAATCGCTCTATGGTTGCATAAACAGAAGCAATTTCATGTCTACAGAGAAACAAAGGCTACTAAAAGCCCAAATCTCATGCGTGCGAAGCCGCGGGCTTGTGCTAGTCAATAATAAAATTAGATAAGTAACATAATAAATACAGAAAACAAGCACAAACTTTAGCACTAACAAAAGGGTGTCCGCTTTTAAATTACTTTCTTGTCAATCATTTTTTTAATTCATTGAAATAATATTTACTATTGTTTTGAATTGTATAATAATTTTATATTGTCGTACAACAAGAACTACCGTGTAAATGCAGAGTGCTGTAAATTTTGAGGTATTGAAGAAAACCGAAGCGAGTCTGGCCAAATTAGGCTGAAAATCTATTCAAGGCTAAACACAGCTGATGGTAAAGACATAAACGTAAAAGTAATAAATCCTCTTTACGCCCCGCTACCCGCTACTACTACATCAACAGTAACTCATCAAAAGCCACCCGAAACCCACTGACTTATGAGTAGCTTAACGACTGTCATCTGTCGACAACAGCCGGGACCGATGCCGTAACGTGCATCAAGTATGGAGAAGGCTGAGATAGATAACCCCATCCATACGCTGGCTGCGGTCTACATTGCTTAACCTGCGTGTTCGACGACGACAACGACGGCGTCGTACTCTCTGAAATCGTGTTTCCACTTAGTAAATTGATACTAGAGAAAACTGAGCACTAACTTCTTTTTATGTATCCACAAATATATAGGTATACTACTGCTACTACTATTTTGACGAGCTCGGTGGCGCAGTGGTGAAACGCGTTGCTACGCTACTTTGGCACCAACGCTCGTGGGTTCGATTCCCACACGGTACAAACATTTGTGTGCATGAACATGTCTGTTTGTCTTGGTCTGGGTATTTTCTATGTATAATAAGTATGTATTTACAAAAAAAAAATTATGTATGTTTATCACTTGTCTAGTACCCATAACACAAGGTTCGCTTACATTGGGGCTAGGTGGCGCTGTGTCATTTGCCCGACAATATTTATATTTATTTATTATTATACATATATAGAGAGGAAGAGAGAGATGTTTCGGGTCTCTCCCGTGACCGTGACGTTTAGGATTAAACCACTCAATTACATTTTTGTAAATAATTTAATGTATTTATACGTAACGCGAAAGTAAGAAGCACTAGCCCCTTAGTAAATGCTCAAATCTGTATACTAATTACTCGGCAACCTGTTTATATAAAAATATTTTATTACAATGATTATTTTTGGGCTTAGACCACTCAATTATATACATACACTCAGTTATATTTTAAATAATTCGATGCATTTATACGTAACGCGAAAAGTAACCAAGAAACCATAGACGTTTAGTAAATCCTCAAATCTCTATACTTATTTTCTCGGCAACTTGCTTTGATTGCTCCATATTATAGCAACAATTATTGTTATGACCTTCTCAGTGATCCTCATGATCTTGTCTGAGATATGACAGGTTATAATTTCGATAATATTGACCACTTTATGAGACCCCTCAATGTCATTACAGTTTCAAACAAATTTAAACTCTATGTGTTCAAAATTTAAGCCGATTACTACTCAATTTTGAATACATTAAGTAATTATGCGAAACGTATTTTGGTGTAGTGTTCAAAAAGATCTAGGTCACGAAAAGCATTGCTCCCAGTCCCAGCCCCAGGCCTAAACATCGAACCTAAATACTAAATTATCATCAAACACAGACTGATCATTAGTTTGGTAGCAAAAAACTATTTTAAGGTCTTATTTTTAAATGTGGTGCCAATTTCAAATTTACCATCATATTTTTTCTCTTCACTGCGTTTTAGCCTCGGTCGGGATTCAATTATTTTATATTAAATTATATTTAATTTCGACAATGTATGGACATAGAGATCGCAGTGAATTCAGGTAGAGAAAAATAAAATAATAAATTCATTCATCATATTTTAATATCATGTAATAATATAATGAGCACTATATTCCACTCTATTCTTTGCAGCTCTAATGTCGTTTTTTTTTTAATTCATTGTATTTTTATTTATATAAAAAGTACTTGAATTACATTTAATTTTAGATCTAGAAATTAGTTTTAGGTTAACATGCTACGTTATATGTTCAAATTTCAAGTCAGTAAGTAATTTACATTTAGTCCTGAAGAGAATGGAAAAAATATACTAATTTGATTGTTTTCAGATATTTTCAATTGCAAACTTCTTGGATATAGAGAGGCGATTAAAGTATTAAGATTTTTTTTAAATAAATCAAAAAGAAAATGAATTTGTTTGAAGATATGCGTATTAACATAAAAAAAAATGTTTGAGAATATGCTCATATAACCCTGTCACTAACATTTTTTTAAATAATTAATTTTAATGTTCTATATATATAAAAATGAATGTTTGTCTGTATGTCCTCTATGGACTCAAAACGGCTGGGCAGATTATGATGAAATTTTCAGTGAATCTCCCGGTTATCCCAGCCGGTGATCCTGTGAAGTTTGGTAAAGATTGGATCACCCGTGCGAAGCTGGGTCGAGTAGCTAGTCTTATACATAAAATTCCATGTGTGTATGTATGTTTCCTTTGAACTCCAAAACGTGTGAACCGACTTTCAAGTCATTTTTAGAGAATCTTCACATTAGTCCAGCGGGTGATCCTGCGAAAATTCTGTAGCGACCGAATCACCCGTGCAGACTGTGTTTTTGTCATTTGGCGCGGGTTACTAACAATTTTTGTAACCGCTATCTATCTATTTGTCTATATTTGTCCCTTGCGAAATGGTATGGTATAACTATTAAAATAACATGATTTTTGCTCCTTACAGGTCTGACTATCGCAGCCGGGAGCTAATTGGGACCTGAAATATAAGGTAAGAATTAATTGTAAGAAAAACATAATACGATATCTGCTTATGTTTTGTACGCATTCTAAACGTGGAAGTATTTGGAGTTTGGGTCAATATTTAAATGAAAATATGCACAGTACATAAATACAACATTTTGTGTTGATGAACTTTCTAAACAAGTAAATAGAGTACTTACATTAATATTTACCATGATCTCGATACATATAGCAAGAGAATAAAATGTGAAGTGTAATGATGATGTAAAAGGTGACAGAAGTTGAAGAGAGATAGACAAATATAAAGCACACACCTAGGATATTTTGCGTCAAAAACTTCTACAGATTGTGTGAAACACATTAGTTATGGATCGAGTCCTGTGGCATTCGGTTCTGTGCGCCTACCCTGCAAGGGATTTGCTGTGAAGTTATAGATTGATAGATAGAAGTTTCTGAATAAATAATTGTCACGAAACCTAAAATGTATCAATGTAGTACACAGCGATATATAGTGTAGGGAAGGAACTGAAAGATGGCGTGGAACACGACTTGTTCCGAATTTTAATATGATTTTGACATATGTTGTTCTTTGTTGTTCATGCCTACGTGTTCCTATACGCGTACTAATACAAAAAAGTGTTAATAATCTACTAAGATGAATCACTTTACGATATTATTCAGATATGCAGATAATTGTATGGTAATAAATGAATGACGGATTATTTATTTTGTTACTCAATTTTTATGACGTAGAAGTGGTGGCTTAAAAGAACATGTATATTTTGTTTGCACATATATTGAATCATTGGAAATTACTTCAATGTTAAGGGCTCTAGTCAAAAGTGTACCTTTAGCCGTCCATAGATTTTTTAAGAGCTATAAAAAAAAGGTTTTTACAATTTTGTTCGACATCAGAGATCTATTGTAACAGCTTATATAGTGTATCTATATGGACTATTAAACTATTAAGTATATATCTACATAGTGTCTATATTTTTATTACTTTAATAAAGTTGATAATAATGAGCTAATACAGGTCACGTCGAAATTCGAAAAAATACTTGCCATTCAAAAGTTGGGTTCAAAATTTACGGATGTTTGCCGTCTTAGTAGGAAGTATAAAAGAAATTCGCTGCTCGATCTTTTGGATATAGTGTTGATTTGATGTACCCGGTGGTCATGTCGAGCAATGGCTACTTTATCACCGAGGCGATGTGGATACAATTTCCACGCAGGACAAATATGTGTGTACATGAATTCATCTGTTTATATTGGTCTGGGTGTTTCATAAGAGGTAGAGCACATCGAAGCAGCCCGACTGGGGAGATTCACCTCCACCTCACAGAAAGCCACAGTCAAATAACAACTCCCTGGAGGGTTACTGTATTCCTGCGAGTAAAGGCGAGCAGAAAGCTCATATGGAGTTGCTAAATCATACTTTCTGCATTGTTACGATAACTACTATCCATAAGATGGGCTGTATGGTTTAATGAATGAATAAACGTTTATTTGCCTATAAATAAGGTAATCATAAGGTGTGAAAATATGTTAATATTATAAAAAAAAAACGGGTTGCACTCCGGGAGTGCCGCCAGAAGTGAAGACTTGAACATTAAGGTTGTGGATTTTTGAATATTTTGGAATGGTTAGGGAATAATTTCGCACGAATTGCTTTATTTATCAGTATAAAAGTACTATCTCGAGCCATCAGCAGTCACCATCCGTGAATACGTGTAGCAGGCTGTAGTACAAACGTCAAACACACACGCACACTCGCGCAAGCGCCCTGCGCCGCTTAAACCAAACAGCGATGTTGATAAACTACGTTGAACGAAACGCGTAAGCGCCAACAATTTCATGGCGCTTACAACGTTTTGGTCGCGAGAAAATAATGCCCTATATGAACGATCTAGCGCTTCATGTTTTAATTGTTTAATTAGAGGTAACTAATGTTTTAGTGCTGCAGCGAACTTAGTTCTAATTCTCACCAAAATCTTACGGTCAGGGTCACGTGTCCTGACGCGAGTTTAACATTTTTTACTCATCCCAAAAAGTGCAAAACGCCGCTAAAGAAGGTTTCACTTCAAAAAATGACGCGGAAGTAAAATACATTATTATTATTTTACAATTCATTTTCTGACTCTTTATATATCGTAAACGTATAATTAATCAACATTACACAAAAATATTTGCCATCACTCAATAATACATTTTAGTTTTATTCATAATTTTGATTTAAATTTTTTAATACATAATATTCACTACAACAATTTCAATAAATATTGGAATTAAATTGAACATTAAATTAAAGTTGACGCTGCCACTTTAATCAATTTACGATTTTATTTTAGATTTTATTAGAAACAATTAGTCGTATAAATTATTTAATTATTATTTTTTGAAATGCTTTACGAGCTATTCTCATACCTTCCAAATATACATAAAAAAAAACATTAAAATTGGTCGAGCCGTTTCGGAGGAGTGCGATCACAAACACCGTTACCCGAGATTTTTATATATATAAATACCTTAATTACAATAATATGTTCTATAGCCTGTTTTTAAATTTATTATATGGTATGTTTTAATACTATCTTGAACGTTGTTAAATATATTAACACATTTTATAGCAGATTATCTGATATAGCACTTGGAACGTGGTCACATACAATTCGATTGTTATTTTTTGTGTTTCCTATCTAGGTATGCAGTATGCTACAGGTTTGGATAGATAGGTGTGCTTTTTTCACACTTCACTATTTCGAGGATATAAATTCGTATTTAAGTAGTGTGTAAGTATTTTTAACTGTAAGAATAGTGGTTTATACCGTTCGGTTTGTGATATACTGCAAATACATATAATCTTTTTCTAACACATTCTTTCTCTAGAATATAACTCCGTATAACACAGAGTCTAGATATGCTGTAAATGCTGTTTTCTATGTAGCAATTATTCGAATTCATTTAATTATGTAGACGTATCTAATTAATTTGCTACAAATTGTGTCAACGTTATTTTTTCATTTCAATTGTTGGTCAATGGTTAATTCTAAAAATGTCATTTTACCAGCCTCGCATATAATTTGATTGATGAAAATGATTGAAGTCAGCAACACATCATACGACTTCGATTATGCGTTCATACGTGACCAATACTATGGTTTACATATTTTAGCAGCTACTCAAACACAGTATCTTGGAGGATAAGCAGAGAATACTGAGCGCTAGATGAGTCACTCCTTTGTATGCAACATAGGGAGGCGCACGAGTATACGGCTCACCTGATATCAACCGGTTACCGCAGCCTATGACCGCTTTTAATAAATCAAGTATCGCTCACGCAATGCCAACTCTGCTGCTAACACACAGACTCCTTAGGAGCTTACTGGTGACCTCACGCAACTACCCTTCAGGGAGCTGTTAACTGACTGTGAGGAGTATACGGACGGAGGTAACTTCCACAGACAGGCTGCTTTCGTGTGCCTCCTTTAAAATACCTCACTACCTTTCTCAACATTTACAGCTCTTTCCGTACATACTTGCCGGTTCTTAGGGTTGACATCACCTTATCCTTAAACGAGATGAATTTGGTCACTTCAAGTGACCTGTAGTAAATAAATAAAAGAATTATGTGACGTACAAAAAATATTTATTTTCTTTATTAACGGATGAATTAAAAATATTAGGTACACAAAAAGGTTTTGCGTGTGTGGATACCAAACTTGAAGCTGGGATCTTTTCTAGCTAAATATTTTTTCTTTTTAATGAACCGTCTAGTTTATCTATGGTAAATTTTAATTGACATTTCGCTGTGACTTTAATGTGTTCACATCACATCGCGTAAATGTGAAATTTCTAACAGATTTTTTAATATTTTTCGTGTATCTATTTTTGAAGGAATTATTTATTTTATGTGAAGTCATGGTGAAATATCATGTGTTGTAAATTCTCCTCGTCAATATCGGACAGATTATTGGTTAGGTGTTTAAGAAAGAAAATCTTAGCGTTGGCATCATGTTGAACGGATGGTCTCATCGAAAGATAGAAGTTTACATAGGACATCTTCAGGTATGTAATAAAATAAAAAATATTAAAATTTACTTCTTACCGCGCTTTTCACGAGTGACTTTGTTGTTGAAATTGTTACGATTCAGTATAAAATTGGCTTTATGTGACAACTTTGATAGTATTTTGTAGCGTAAGTGCTAGTGAACTTTTACAGTAATGAAAAAACTCACATATAACGTCTATGAACTTTTTGAGAAAGAGCTATGAATGTGAAACAAGCGAGTGAAGTGTGCAAGGACCGCATTTTATGGCGCTCGGTCTACCTACCCCGTAAGGGACCTGGCGTGAAGATATACATACATACATGAACTTTTTGAAAGACGTGATTAAGTCCATGAAGAAAACATTGTAAAATTCTCTATCGTTTTACGGGTGATATTCAAACTGCAGGATTGGGTCTGGGTACTCTTGCGAAATATTTTTTCAGTAGAGTTACTGTAGCTAAAATATCTAAAATTAAGATTTTGAAATGTTAATTTTGACTGAAATGAAATTTGAACTGAAAACTTGCCTGTATGAGCTAGATCTATTTGCCTTTCCCCGCGAGGATAAAAATAACCGAAATAAAGTATTAAAAATTTTTATACTTCAAATTTTATTTATTAGACGCACCCTAAAATTTGTTACGTTTTAATTTAAATACATAAGTTCAGTATATGGTTGCAACAGGCTAATATTTTTGTATGGTACACATTTTTTGAACAATCACATATTGAGAACTATCCGAGACACTCGTACATATTGTAAAGAGTACCTTATATCTGTGATATTCATCGGTAAAAAGACCGTCATTATTGGCTCATTAGTTCATAGTTTAATGTATTTTCCTGTTGTCAATACCGTTACAGTAATCATCCCACACATGTCGCCAAGCGCCGTCTCTCGATGGGTATTTTCACACAGCCTCTCTTCCTTGTTCCATAGAATTAGCACGGGAGAGATATGCCATGTGCAAATTTATTGTAAACGTAAAAATGTGTTACAATTGTCTAATATCATCTATATATAACATTATAATATATAATAGAGAGTTGTTTCTACATACGGATGGTGAACGTGTACGAATAACGATTGTTTTTAATACACTCGTAGAGATTTTTCATCTTCTTAAAAATAGCCTTTCTTATGGGAATCAAATTTATGAGCATTTTCCATTAACACCTTTCTTGCTACTTTCCTATGAGACATCCGTGTTTGATTTTTTAAACTTTATATATATACGTAATTAAAAATATTTAATCACCATTTCATAATTTTTATAAAATTCATAATTTAATATTTCGATCATGGTATAATACTAATGCAAAATTAATTAATGTATTATTACTCACCGTTGAAATGACATAAAGTGTTTAACTCGGGTAAGTGATCAATTGCGCTCTCGAACATTGGTGTTCTCGCTCAATACGGTAAAAGTCGGGATACTCTGTTCCTCCCTTGTTTGACATTCTACTATTCATTCTACGAGCATATATAGGTCACTTGAAAAATCTAATGTGATCCCTCATATTAATGTCCGGCTTTGTTATTTACCATTTATACCAATCAGTAAAATTAATTAAGTGACGTACCAATGAAATAAATTTGTTTTACTGATGTGCTTCTCCTTAACCTACTTCATTAGGTGTCAATAAATGTGTTTAGATAACTTTAGCTTTGGTTTTCGCTTAAAAGCATCTAATCCTCATCGGCGGCATATTCCGTTTCATGTATATTATATAGTTCGAGAATAATATTGATCTCATTTGTTTGAGTTAAAAATTTCTTCACGACTTTTTATGCAATAATTTAAAAAAATACAATACGTGCTATAAAATTTAAACAAAAAAAAAATAATTATTATTTTAAATTGAGGCTTCAACTTGAATCGTACGGGAATGGAAATATGAATTTTCTTTTATTTCCATAAAGGAAAATAGGTTAAAAATAACAAATTTCTATATCCACATAATCATCATATTTTTTATTTATTTTATTTATTTCAACCTATATCACTATAATTTACAATTATCGCGTCATCGTGCCAGAAAACCTTTTCAGGTTTGAATTGACACTGACCATTCGCCTGAGGTACATATTATTATTTCTTTAAAATTTAGATTACAGTTATTACCTAATTACCCAACTACTCAGCATCATACCTATTTCTAATAAATGGAAGTACAACTGTGCATATGCAACAATTCAATGTATCTACACATTTTTAATTTCTAATTGTCACATTTTAACAAATTGATACGAAAATGTAGGTACATCAGTAAACGATTGTTGCAACCACCTCCTGAGCGCGTCAGCCCGTGCTACCCGCTCACGTCGGTCACACTCACATGTTCGCTCCGCGCTGTGTCGGGCTCAGAGTTGTTACGTACCGGTTATAACTAGCCATCTATACAGGCTGCTTATTTTGCTTCTTAAGATAATTTATTGTTAATTTTGAATATTCACATATACACAGGTACATATATATATATATATATATATATACATACACACACACACACACCCGTTCACATATATATATATATACTTATATAATCAAACCCCAATTCCGACTATATATAATAGTTGCATACGTCACTTTTGTTTTATATTTATGTTATTTATAGAGTATTTACAAAATGTTCTTTTAATATTATTTTTATATTTTTTTCTGTCAATTTATTTACTATTTCACTGGGAATATTATTTATTATGTCTATTATAAAATTGTTTATTTTTCTTTGCCCATAGAAGTTTTTAAATTTAATTGTAGAATATATGTTTCGTTTGCGAGGTCTTTTGCTTTTTATATTAGTTACTTTGGCTAGGTTTTGGACTCTTTGAAAATAATGTTCTATCATATAATTGTATTTGACTTTTTCCTGGATGGGCAGTATTTTGTAGTGTTTAAATAGTTTTACATAATTATCCCTAAAGTTTTTTTTCATTCTTTTATTAATTGTTGTTTTTAGTATTCTAAGTTGTAGATTATATACCTTATCTGTATGTGTTTTATGTGTATTGCCATAGCTTGTTATGCCATATGTGATCAAAGGATCTACCAGTGCATTATACATAGCAACGAGAATCGAAGAAGGCACTTTGTTCCTTATCTGCTTAAACTTTGCTAGTAGAGCTCTTAGCTTATTACATAATGCATCTATGTGAGGTACCCAATTAAACCTATTGTCAATTATTAGCCCTAAATATTTGTGTGCATTCACTTCCTCAAGGGGTTCACAATGACATGTAGCTTTGTTCATATTATGCAGACATTTATGATTATGAACAACCACTGAGATTGATTGTGTAGTAATATTGTGACTAGAATTTATATGCAATAGTTTTGTTTTATTTATGTTTAGTACTAAACCCATATCATGGGACCATTTATTAAGTAAATCTAAATCATGCTGTAACATATTTTTTGCTACTAATATGTCCTGATCAGCTGCTACTAAACATGTGTCATCTGCATACTGATATATTTGGCACAATGTTATTAGATTATTTAAATCATTGACATATGTTAAATAATGCAAGGGGCCCATGACAGATCCCTGTGCGGTTCCTTCAGTTACACTTATTTTGTCACTATATGAATCACCCACTTTAACCGTGTTTTTTCGATCCTTTAGATACTCTACATTCCATTTTAACAGTGGTCCTCTTATACCAGAGTTCTCTAATTTCTCTAGTAATGTATCATGTCTCAGAGTGTCGAATGCTTTGCTATAGTCAATGAATATTATTAACACATGTTTGGTATCATTAAGAAATGTGTTTATTTCATTTGTGAAATTTGATAGTAACATAGTTGTACTTTTCTTTGGTTGAAACCCGTATTGGTTTTGTGATATAAATTGACTATTATTGTAGAATTCTTGAATTTGATTATGAATGTACTTTTCTGTTATTTTATCAACTATTGGCAAAATACATATAGGTCTGTAATTGTCATAATCATTTTGCGATCCCTGTTTATGTATGGGCCGCACTATGCCAGTTTTTAGGCCTACCGGGTAGCAACAGGTTTTATCTGAAGTATTTAAAAAAGTTTTTATAGTTTCTGATATTTCATCAGAAATAGTTTTAATATCAATACTCTTAATACCGTCATAACCCGGCCCTTTATGTATTTTTAGGTTTTTTATAATCTTATGTACATCTTCAACAGTTGCGTTTTTAAAATAAATTGACATATCTGATTGTTTTGTATATATATTCGGGTCTAATATTTTTTTGTTACATTTGGGCATAATTTTTCTTACATTATCTTTAAATTTATTGGCAAATGTCTGGGATATTGTTTCTACTGAAGAAGATGAAAATGCTCTAATAATAACTTCGTCAACCGTTTTCGTAATTTTGCCTGAAATTTTATTTAAAAGCGACCACAGTTGTTGTGGGTTGTACTTATGTTTATTTATTTCGTTTCTATAATAATTATTTCTACTTTTTTCTATCATTTTGTTTGTTTTATTTCTTATTTTATTATATTCTAATCTTAATATTTTATCTGTTGGATCTTTTTTCCAAGCTATAAATAGTGTGTCTCGTTTCTTACACAGGTTGTTGATTTTATGATTAATCCATTTTTCTTTATTACGTTTACTATTTATATTAATTTTTTCAGTGTATTTTGCTTCCTGATATGATTTATTTATACTGTCTTTAATAAATTTATAAATTTGATTTGGGTCACATAAATGTTTTGTTTCTTTCCACTCGATCTTTTTCAAGGCACTTATTAATTTGTCATGGTTAAATTTTGTTACATATTTATAAGCAGCCTGTATAGAGGCACAATACGATTGGACGCAGGTTAGTACAATCATTCTATGATCCGCCAGTGTCGTACCGAGTGCCGCAGCGAAAAGGTCGTGCTCGCGGGATCGCACAAAAATGTGATCAATACATGTTTTTGTAACTAAATTCTTTCTAAGTTCGATACGCGTATAGTCTGTTATCCCGCAAGCAAAACCCTCGCTGCTATGAAAGCCATCAAGCCATCGGATGATGGTTTTCAAATTGTAGGCATTAGGAAACCGCCAAATCGGGTGTAGTTTTACGTGTATCCAATGATGCTCAGTTGCGGAAGCTGCAATCGGCAGAAGGGATTAAATCGGCGGGTTAAACTCGAAAAGCCCGAAGGACGCCGACCGCGTATTATTATAAAAGACATTCCCGATAAAATGGACTACACAAAGTTCTTGTCAGCGTTATATAATCAAAATATAAAAAAAACGAGATGAACATTACATTGTCAGAGTACTTAAAAGACGTAAAAATAGTGCGTCGTCGTCCTGTAGCCTACGGTAGAAAATGGATGGGTGTCGAACTATCCCCGGAAATACGCAAGCACCTAACAAAAGAAAAAAAATATCGACTTTGGCACATGCAGATTCGTGGATGATATTGAATTAGTACGTTGTTTAAAATGTCAACAATACAATAATGTTAGTAAATATTGCACAGATACCAAACCAACTTGTGCTCACTGTGTTGAATCTCATAACTCGCGGGAATGTACTAAGAAGTCGGAAGAATCTTGTCCAACTTACGCGGCTAGGTTGAAGTACAATATATTAAATACCAGATATGGATAACGTCGTGATTGCTCAATTAAATCTTCACATCGATAAAATTGCAACATCAGAGTTAGATAATCTCGTTGCGGACTATAAGCTCGATCTAGTCTTAGTTCAGGAGCAATACCAACGAGCCCAACTAACCAGTAAATTCCTACAGCTCAGTAACAAGTCACGCACGGGTATTTATGTTCCAAAAAGCGGTTTAACTATAACAGCGATAAATAACTTAATGTCCACGCTCTGTGCGATAGGTGAAGTAACATCCCCCTATTTGAGAATGTTCGTAGTGAGTTGTTATTTTCAATATTCTGACCCAGTAGGTCCTCATTTACACCATCTGCGTAGAGTTTTACATGCGCTTTATGGTCATAAAGTAGTTATAGGAGCTGACGTAAATGCATCATCGCCATTATGGTACGGTAAGCTGAGAGCAACCGTTGCTGACAGACGCTCTGCTGTTGAAGAGTTCATTGTGGAAATTAATCTTCTTATTCACAATACCCCAGAAGCACCACCTATTTTTAGCAGCCCAATGGGCGAGTCTTCTATTGACGTCACACTTTCTAGTGTAGACGTCCGAATACAAAACTGGCGCGGTTTACCTGAGGCTTCTTGCAGTGATCACCGTCTGATCGTTTGTAACTTCTTCCTCGGTTGTAGATAACTTACACCCGCAACAATATACTGGATTTCAATATAAAACAAAAAATGACGATTTGGCAGTCTTTGCTTCCCTTTTCTCTTATTGCGCCGGAGATTTCACTCGTGCTGATCTTACAGTCACAGAAAGTGTTCAAATTATGTCTGATACATTCACATATTGTGCTGACGTTATATTGGGCCGAAAATCTATAGTAAATAAGAGACGCTGTGACTGGTGGAATGATAAGTTTGTCAGGCTGCGTAGGAGTCTCCGCTGTACCCGACGTAAGGTTACTAAATTAAGAAAACGTAACATCGAAGGAGAACTATATCAAACAGCTCTGAGTAACTTGCGTATTGCTAGATCTCATAATCGCGCTGCCGTCGAAAAATCTAAAGGTAATTTGCTAAAATGAATAGTAAAAAGATTAAATTGTGAGGGACCGTGGTCTCCCCTGTATCACGAATTTAAGGCAAATAGGCGCATTGATCAGGCCTTTGTTTCTAATATTAAACTTGATAATACCCACACCCTCAGTGTAGAGGAGACTACTGATGCACTTCTGCATGCTTTATGCCAGTCCAATGTCAACTGTGGTGTCAATGGACGAATTTATACATGTTGTTAAAACATTACCAACAAATAAAGCTTCTGGTGATGATAAAATCTCAAACAAAATGATCAAGGAAGTTTGCAAAGTTGCTGCTGAACCTATTTTAAAGGTACTCGTATTATACCGGTGTATTGTAGAAGGTAACTTACCTAGAGTTTTACGTGGTGGTGTTATAAAAATAATACCAAAAAGCGGTGATCGACGACGATCCGATATCTTATCGCCCTATTACCATCGCTGGGTAAACTACTTGAACGTTTAATTGTACCACGTATGTTGCCCGGTGCAATTTCATAAAAATCAATACTGCTTTACCATCGGTAAGTCTACTGTTGATGCAACAGTCGCGGTGCGTAAAATTGTGGACCTATCGGATAGTAAATACGTTGTAGGTATTTTCTTGGACATTTCAGGTGCCTTCGATAATGCTTGGTGGCTAATGTTGTTGTTGAAATTAAAGGCGAGAGGTTGCCATCGCAACATATACTCCCTTATTCGATTGTGCTTTTTCAATGGTGCAACTAAATTAAAACTTGGCCATTATGCTGCTGCTTGAAGGTGCTGTCCTCAGGGTTCAGTGTTAGGGCCGTATCTTTGGAATATCGGTTTTGATGACTTTCTTAGCCTACCCTTACCGGAAGGGTGCTCGTTAACTGGCTACGCCGATGACGCCCTATTATTAATAAAAGCTAATTCCAGATCAAGTATAGAAAGACTAGCCAGTACTTGCCTTGGCCTGATTTCAGACTGGGGCTATCGTAACCGTCTCGATTTCGCACCCCACAAAACGTATCAGCTCTTGCTTAAGGGAAATTTGCAGGTTCCGCCGCGATTCCACTTCAATGGAGTATCAGTTGCAAATAAAAACTCGGTGTGTTACTTGGGATTACTGTTGGACAAAGGTTTTTTTGTTCAAAAACATTGAACACATAAAGCAGGTTGGAGAAAAAGCTAAAAAGAACTTTTTGCGTTAACTCAAATTTCCACCTCGACGTGGGGCTTAACTTTTAAAACGTTAAAAAATATTTACACAGCCACATATTTAGGATGTATTCCGTACGGTTCACCTGCATGGGCTGATAGGGCTACCATAGGTGCTGCGCGTCGTAAGTTGTTGCAAAGTCAGCGTCACAATTTCACAATTTTTTTAGCGTTTTTATGTAAATCGTATAGAACTGTGAGCACCGAGGCACTACCATTGCTGGCAGGCGTATTACCAGTTGACTTAGAAATTCAACGCCGGGCTTCAATGTACTACACCTCTAAAAACATACACCCTGACTTTCTAAAACACCGCGATATTGACAAAATACTTAGATTCTGCAAACCAATTGACGAGGTATTTGAAACTTAATTGTCTGAATGGCAAGAAAGATGGGAAACTTCTACTAAAGATCGCCACTTGTATCTGTTCTTTCAATCAGTGCGTGACAGAATAAGTAAAGAGTGGTTAGAAGTCGATCATCCCGTTGCGCATTTGTTACCTGGACATGGAAACTTTAGAGCGAAGCTCTTTTCGTTTAGACTTGTGTCATCGCTTTTATGTGAGTGTTCTACGACAAATCATGAATTCGAGCAAACAGCACATCATGTTCTCTGGGAGTGCGATCTCTGGCGTCGGGAGCGGGACGATATGTTAAATTCCTTGCATGTCACATCCGGGGTAGTATACTATTCTGATTTGGTGAAAACAAGGGAGAATTACCAGGTGTTTAGGCGGTTCTGCAATCTATATTATTCGAATCGATGTGTTAGGTAACAACTCACAATTTAGGTCCCAATAGTGTTAGATATCTGATAAATCAAGGTGCACTGCAGTTGAGCTTCACTTGACTAGCCATCTCTATGAGGTTTTTAAATGCCTCATTTGTCACATTGCTGTCTCTCACTTTGCCAAGAGGTGAAGTCATCTCGAAAACTTCCTACTCTTACACATTCCTTCTGATTAAATTCGTTGTGAGTTCCAAGGCAGCTGTAGTTTAACCCCCGGGACAGCAATGGACTTCACTGTTCATTGCCTTTTTGTGGTCGCCGCTGTTGATTCTGGCTACACAGGAGATACAGTGGTGGGAATGAGTGGTGGTCCTGTCCCATCCACATCATCATTATCATATTAAAATCCCTTTTTATCTAGTTATTCATGACGTAATAAGATCCTTTACGTCTTTGATTACTACGTCATCAATTGGTGGTTACGGAGAATTTATAACGGATGCTGAAGTTATAGCCGGTATTTCCCGTCACTTTCGCCATGTTAACCTTAATTTATTTCAGTCATCATGATTCATAGTGGGTCATTCCGTTTATCCACCCTAAATCAGCTACCCCAGAGTGGATGCTCGGAAATGCGTGTACGATGTATTCCGTACGGTTCACCTGCATGGGCTGATAGGGCTAGGTAAATATCATTATCCTACTTTTTTTTAATTTTCGTTTTTTCGTTCGTTTTTAATTTTAAATTAATTTTCGTACAATAGTTATTAAAGTAATGAAACTGCAGACATAACTCTGTACATATATATATATAGTTAACTCAAACTACAATTTATTTATTTATTATTCGGGTGTTTTACAGCGAAGAAAACAGTCTATGTGCATTCACTTATATGTAAATTATATGCTATTCATAAATCTACTAAATCATATACAATGTTGGTTACATCCTTTTCAATTAAAAAAATATTCTGATATTACGATCATTTCTATTTTTCTTAACAAATCTATAACCAAAGCAAAAAGAGGATCACTTCCCACTCCAGTTTTTTCTACCATAATGACCTTCGATTTTAATTGTCGGGCTAATTACGACATAATTTGACGACCGACTGAGTAATGTTTTAATTGTACACCCTTCTCTTTGTATTTTGTTGCCAATTAGAACCGGGTATTTAATTATATTATCTGTACAATGAGAACGTTACTTTTGAATGCGTTTAGGAATCGTGCATTTTAGACAAGATGGCGACGACTGTGCGTGTGACTCGACGCGCCCCAAAACAGTTTTAGATCAGATATTTTCGCACAGGTCAAAACTTTTGAATTCGAAAATGGGGTATAAAAAGAGGCTGCATTGGGCCAACCGCCGCGGCTTGCCCACCCAGTCTGTTGACCATACCGGCTTACAATGCCGCTGCGTCGCGGTCGTTGGCAAATACCGCCAATTCCTGCGCCATACCTCCCTTTATCCCACAAGACTTATAACCCTTACGACGTTCAAACGATATTTTACCTTAGTGTTCTCAAGCTAAGTCATACAATTTACTGGCAATTGTTTAACTAATTTTCCGACAGAGATAATGATTAAATTGTTTCGGCATGTCAAATCAAACGAAATTATGCTGTTATATCTTGTTTAATAGCGGTACGTTTATGTTTGTTTCGTACATACCAACGAAGATACCCCCAAGTGAGATTTCTCCTTTAATGGATTCCATAAAAATATTTTCTTCCCCTTAAAGTGCCTTTAAAAGAATATATTTAATTGTTGAACCGATTTTTACATTTACAGAGAATGTTATAATGTGAAAATGTTTTACAACTTATGGTTGTTCATAAAGAGTACTTACACATCACGAAAATTTTGATCAAGAGCCGAACCTTGTTGTGAAGATTGGCCATAGATTACTATTAATTTAGTGATGGAGGTATCGTCTAGGGTCGTATTTCAAGAATGTCAATTTTGAAAAAGGACGTTGTACGTAGAAGTGAACGAATTAGGAAGTGGACAACTTTGGAAATGGACCAGTTAGGAAGTGGCCCAAATCGACCAGAGGGGTATTATCGGGTCGGGAATACACGAGTGGTATCCGTAGTATTGTAAATGGTGGACACCCTTGCAACGGTAACTGCCTACAGCCAGGCAGAACCCTCAGGTATAAAACAAAAAGAAATGATTTTTCGAAGTTTACACACAAATTTGCCTCCACTAAGTGGGCAAATTTGTGGGAAAATAATATTGTATTAATTGTAGAATATCCCATAATGAAGTTTTAAATGTTCAACCAATGTAACGTCGGGAAACATACAAGCATACGGCCCACCTGATATAAAGCATTTACCGTAGCCTATGAACGCTTGTATTACATTGATTATCACTCGCGCGATGCCACCTCTACTGCAACCACTTAGCAGCTTACTGCTGAACGCTTTCACACGAATTTACATTCTCAACCCTCAAGGGAGTTGTTAGATGGCTGCGGTTTTCTGTGAGGAGGAGGTACTTCCCCAGACGGGCTGCTTTGATGCACCCTGCCTCTTAAATAAAATTGTGTGATAAGATGCGAGTGATACTTGTGTAGCAATCGTCAATAGGTCCTTCACTTCTTCACTTCACTTCTAAATTCACCTGTAACGAAAGAAAATAATTTCGATTAAGTAATGCCGACAACTTGTTACGACCGCGACGTCTCTGGTACAGATGCTGTTACAACATTTCTACACGTTTTCTGTCGCGCGCTATTAGCAACAATGTTGCCACCAGAATGATGTCTGCGTGTAATATGGACAGACCTCAATATTGAGATATCGACCTGTATGTGCATATTGGTCTAACCTGGAAATATTCAAGAGTGTGGGTAAAAAATATAATACCATTTTACACTATCGCATCATTCATTTATTTATTTGCATTAACAAACATTAAACACAACTACTGGGAATATCATTTTAACCACACTTTACTTTAATAATTACATACATAATAATGTATATAATAAGTTTAGTAAGTATGTGCTGTATACATTTTCTAATAAACTATATAGTTTCGACATCTTTTTAAAGTCTACTTTAACATATTTCAATTTCTACCATGGTCATACGTAACAATAAAAAATAAAATAAATACTCTGATAAACTGATAAAGCTTTTCATCCGGTGGGCCGTATGATTGCATACTTCCCGACGTTGTATAAAAAAAAAAACCTTAGTCACACGTGCAAAACAGTTGACGATCTTGGACGTGTTCCATTTACATTCAATCACTGCTGTATTGTGAAGTTGCATTGGTTACCAATTCTGTGCACTCTTCAGGCATGATTGGCATGATTGACTTCCAGAGCGTAATCAGCTTTTTCTTCAAGTCGCTCGATAGGCGATAAATCTGGGCTGTTAGATGACTTTTCAATTGTAGGGATGCTTTTTGAAAATAGCCAGGCGTTTGTTGTCATCGCAGTGTGTTGTAACTTAACTCTTCACCGTTGGAATGCTAGGCACTTGACTCTTTTTGGTATTTCCTGTATCGATAGAATCAATCACAAATTGCATTCCACCAACATCCTGCGCTGACATGCAGCTCCACATCAAAAGGAAGGCTGGTGACTTAACTTTTTGTCTAAGATCTTCAGTCTGGAATGCCTTACTCTTTCAACGCTTGCTGGTTTATAGTGTTCCAAATATTAATAATATTACTTATACGTAAATTTCATAGTATCATATTATATAAGAATGAAGGTGGTTAGGGAGATGATGGTACAAATAACAATTTCAACGTCCGCTACACTCTTTCTCTTTGTTTCGCTATGTCCTCTCTGCACATACAATAAATTGACATTGTGAATTTTATTATATGACATCTATCTCGCGACAATTGTCAGGTTCTGATTTCTATAAGGCTTAGGTACCATATCCAGGCTATACCTAGTCCGGCCATAAGTTCTGTTTACAAATTAATATGCATTTTTTTTATACAACGTCAGTTTCTACAATGAAGTAATAAAACTTATATGACATATTTATGGAAGTCTCAGAAAAAAAATAAACAAATGATTCTATTCGAAATAACCAGCTTAGACCTTTAATCTGTCTCGCCACGTATCTTATGAATTTACGCACTATTTTCATTGAAAATTTAGCCACTGCTTGCTCCATAGATTTCATAAGAGACACAATGTCAGCGTGTCGTTTCGAGCAGGCCATGTCCTCTAAAACTGACCATAATTTTTAGTCTAAGGGATCAGATCTAGGCTAGACGACGGCCAGTCTTCAGCTCTTATAAAGTCAGGAACGAACAGGTTTCGAGCCAGGCTTGGGTAATTCGTGCCTTATGACCAGGTGCAGAGTCTTGCTTGAAAGTCCACGGTACATTTTTAAAAAGCATGTCGCTGAGAGGTTTCACAACACGATCCAAGATAGCCTCTTGATACACTTTAGCTTCTTCACTCCTTTTTCACAAAAATAAAGCTTTGTGACTCCTTGATAGGACACCCCCCCCACTAATCCATTACAGACGCAGGATGATGACCACGTTGTACCTTTCCGATCACTTGGGCAGCTTGTTTAGAACTGTGTGCATACAGTTTGTCATTTTGCTTGTTGTGGTGTTCTTTAATCGCGAATTTTTTTCATCTGTAAAGAGGATATTTCTGTGTCTTTCACTGCGTATTGGGATAGAAAGCATTTTGATCGATCCACTCTCTTCAACTGTAGGGCTTAATTTAGGGCATGCCGTGTATATGGGCGGTAAACGCCGGCTTCAGGTCTTGGTTTATTATATGCGACAGAGTCCTAACGGGAATCTTCATTTCCCGCGATAAGATTTTTTGTTTCCTAAAGGTGATTCGAATTCTGACTTTAACAGCATTAACAGCCTTTGTAGTTCTAACAGCACGCCCCTATTTTATATCGCCTTCAACAGATGAATTGTTGGTATATCTGTAGATAGTATGACATACGGCGGATACCTAGCTTTTGAAGTATCTTGAATATGACCGACAGCTCCATACCGACTTTGTGCAAGGCAATCACTGCAATTATTTGCTTTAACAACCCATTCCATGTCGTAATTTGATAATAAATACACAAAAATATGAAAAACGGTCGGAAATCGAAAAAAACATTTAACTTAATAAACGCGTTCCAAATTCAAAATAATTAAAAAGTTGAAAAAAACTAAAGTTTCTGTGTAACAGTATTTTTATCCAGTCTAAGTTATAATATATAGGTACATACATACAAGACTTTAATTGAATGCCTACCATCATTTTGTCTAAAATATGCTCTTTTCGGGGCACGATCTTTTCCCAGACGCCAGCTAGTCTAGCTAGCTTTTTAGATCTCTGCGATTTAGACATTTTGTTCGTCCACACACTTCGAGAGAGTTTGGGACTTCTTGATCTTTCTAAGCTTATTCACATACATAAACTAATTCATATTATGTATCTACGAGTACTGCAAGCATGATTGTGCTTGGATATATATATAACTAAATTAACATGGGCGTATTAGAAATATTTCGTTGTTATTGTAAGATAACATCTAAATTTATTATAAAATTACACAACACACCGGCCATAATTAGTAAAAATATCTATACTAATAACTTAAAAGACTAATTAATAAAAAATCAAGTAAATTTTTTTTTTATTGATTGTAGTTTTAAACATATAGCTTGTATATATTTTGGGTTACCATTCAAAACACACTTCAACTTTCACATACTTCAACTTCATAATATTCTGCGATGAGATATACATCTAATGCGGTTAAAATATTTAGTAGCTACGTTGAAATAAAGAAACTCTGGAAAAAGAAATGAACCTGGAAAAAAATCACTTTATTTAGAGCAGTCTTGAAAAGGGACAATGTTAAAATTTATTATAAATATAATTTTTAAAGATTTGTTTTTTCTTTTTTATACTCATGAAGACCAGTGATGGCAGTACTTTATCTGAAATCTGATGACCGATGTCAAATATTAAGAAAATTGAAAAGCATTAGGCTGGTATGCCTTAGATTTATAGGTGTGTATAAAATTAAACTACAGCTGTGTAAATAAACGTATACATAAATATATATGTATTGGAATCGTAAAATAAAAATAAAACGAAGGATACAATTATGTTTGTTTATTATTTTGTATAAATGAAGAATGATATATGTAATATTATAATTATTGAATATATATGTTTAATTTTGGATATCTATAGGTACAGGTTATAAGGTTATGGTAAATGTTTGTTATGCAATTATTTTTTTAATTTATCATAATTTAATATATTTACATCTATTTCATCTACTAACAGCAAATCTGAATATAGTAAGTATCAAATGCAACAATTTGTAATGTTACATACTTTAAAATTAATGTATAGGTATGCTGCCTATATATGTCCTGCTGCCTAAGCATATTTTGATTATTTTTACGGTGGGTCACTAAATATTTTCGGGTGTAATAAATATTGATTGATTGATTGATTAACCTAAGAGCTACTAAAATCCTCAAATTGTTTCATACCTATATCATTTATCGGTTAACTAATTTGCATAGACGGAATCTATAGGAATCTATAGATACGGCATATAACTTTAACAGCATGTTAAAACGCTATAAAATTATATAACAAATTTGGCCATAAATACTGTTACATAGAAACTTTTCTTTTTTTTCAACTCTTTAATTATTTTGAATTTGGAACGCATTTATTATGTCAATTTCCCGCCGTTTTACATATTTTTTTCCTGTTTATTGTCAAAGAATTGGGTGTTAAAGAAAATAGGATTGCCTTGCACAAAGTGGGTATGGAGCCGCCGCTCATTTTCAAGACACTTAAAACGCTTGGTACCAGCCGCATGTTCGTATATCGTACTATCGACAGATATACCAACACTTCCTTTAGTGAAGACCATAAAAGATTAGGGCGATGGCGTGCTGTTAGAACTACAAATGCTGTTAATGCTTTTAAAGCCAGAATTCGCTGAAACCCCATTGTGAAAAAAAAATCTTATCGCGAGAAATGAAGATTCTCGCTAGGACTGTCGCGTATAATAAAACAAGACTTGAAGGTCCGCGCTTATCGCCGATATACAGGACATGCCCTAAATTAATTCATACAGTTGAAGCGAGTGGATTGATAACGCCGGTTTAAGCAACGTCGAACGCAGTCTGTCTATGGATGGGTTTATTTATCACGAGTTTCTCCATGCTTCGGAGGGCACGTTAGGCCGTCGGTCTCGGCTGTTAAGTCAGTGAGCGGCTTGAAAACACTAGCCTCCGCCAATCCGCATTTGAGCAGCGTGGTGGAGTATGCTCTAAACACCTTTGGTTGACGGGAGATCCGTATCCCTGCAATGAGATAAGTACGGGTTGATGGAATGGATAACGGATAATTACAAAAAAAAAATTACTTTACATTTTATTATGTTTTCGTATGCCCTACGATATTGGTTCGGGATATTGGACTATGGTTAGTATGGTACAGCCAATAATGCACAGCCCAATAAGTTATACACTACATAGCTTCGAATTACATGGCAGCACTTTATGGGATGTACTGTGCCGGATCGAGCTTAGAATGTATACAGCACTAACACACGACACGATAGTAGTTGACTACCAATGTTAAAACGGCTTGTGATTCCTTTAGATAAGATTTGACATAATTTAACTAATGCCATAACATCATTTTAAAATAATTGAGAACGAGATTACACAACTTTGTAATTCCTATTGCTATAATTGTGTATGATGAAGTCATCTATTATTTTGTGACAGGACCAGCAGTTGAGCAGCGATAGCCAAATAAAGCTAGCCTAGCTCTCTTAAAACATCCAGACCAAGACAAAGAGACATGTTCACGCACACAAATGTTTGTTGGTTGTTATGTTTGGTTAATATATCGCAAGCGTTAATAGGCTACGGTACCCGCTTT
The DNA here is from genome assembly GCA_947507595.1 of Pyralis farinalis. Lineage (NCBI taxonomy): Eukaryota > Metazoa > Arthropoda > Insecta > Lepidoptera > Pyralidae > Pyralis > Pyralis farinalis. The sequence goes on along the minus strand of OX382273.1, from coordinate 26,574,545 downwards.
ACATCAGGTGGGCCGTATGCTTGTATACCTCCCGACGTACCTAGTATAAAAAAAAAGATTTGATTTGGCTTTCCCTAGACTCTAGTGAAAGCCAAATCTAAGGCTTTAACACAGATTTTAAAAATAAAGCTTTAAAAAGGTACTGAAATTTACGGTGGTGTTCAGTTCCTCCACTACCTCGTGGAGATGGTCGGTCTGGCGCCAAAGAAACTCGGTATATTCCAAGGCGCAAAAGCAGCACCTACTTACTCAATTACGTCTGCTCTGTACGGCATAAGACTCATACAGAGTATTGTTGTCACCATTGGGTAGGCACATCCGGATACCAGCTTAAGCCTTGCGACTACGATTAGCATGCGATAAGTAACAGGAATTAAGGTAGAAAGAAGGAAGGAGGAACTTGTCGTCGACTTCTCCTGGGACAATCTCACGTGCATTCTATACGCTTCTGCTCCCCTTTTTTTAATTTTTGATAGCATATCGTGTATTAAGGCCAGTAGAAATCGAGCTTCTAAATATTCACTTATATGTAAATCCTCACACGAGAGGATATTTACAAGCCCGAGACCAAGTGCCGAAATGTTAACGTTTCGAGCTTGTAGTTATTGTACCACCCGTGTTACATGCATTATTATCCACCACATGTCCAAGATTAAATTATAAGGCCAAAATCTTTTTATAAAATGCATGCAAGTAACAAAATGGTCGCAAATAGGAAGACAACTATATTTGGAGTTCGCTGGTTATTGTCTTATGAAACTTGTAAATAAACTTAATTAAATTAATGACAATACCAAAATAAAATTCTAAGGGAGAAACGAGTTTGAAAGCAGCGATGAATGTGTGATTGATCATTTCATATATGGTGTTTAATAACAGATATGAAAAATATATTCTCATATACTATATTGTTCTTTTTTCGCAGCAAACATATTGCACAGATAATTTAATCAAAGCAAAGGCCAATCAAAGGAGAGACCATACCTTCCATTCGTAAATGAATTATCTAATTCTCACTTTTCATGATCTATCAGTATATTGAAGTAACCTGGCATCATCTTGTCAATTTTGGGTTATGCTTGTAATACGAAATTATGTTCAGTGCTTATGGCGCTAGGGTGTGTCACATAAGGACTATCTTCCTATTCTTTTAACAAAATAAACTAAAAAATCTGTCACAAATCGTCGCAGTATTGTTAAAAACATCTGTGGTTTTCGTAGCTTACTAGAACTTGATCCTGTTCTTCGATATTATCATCATTTTAATACCTACATAATTCAGTCAAAAATTCAAACCTAAACAAATTTTACAATATGAATTAGCACTTACATTGTCTTATTCTGATTGGATTCCGACTTAGAAACTTAACTAACAAGTGACCAACAGAGATGGCGCTAAACTATAAAAATCATTTTGAAGTACCTCTGCCTACCACAAGGGACTTGGTGTGAAGATTATATGATAAGATTTAAGTATACCTTATTATTAGTAATATCACGCCTTGCCCATAGTTTAAGTTAAGTGAACAGATACTAGAACTTGTAGGTACTTACTGATTAGTATTTAAATGGAATTTTGCTTGAATTTTAATTATGAATATCGCTATTACTAAAATAATTTTGCTACCAAGATATGCTGAGAGAGCAGCACGTGAAGAAAGATATCATATCATACATTCATGAATAAAGAACTTAATATGAGGAAACCTTTCCGAATTTTTAATTGCCCGTAGGCGTTACGAAGGGCAGACGGCCAGCTTTGCCGTTCACGTTATAAGGCTATTTACGATCAAGTGTAATGAAAAAAACATATACTCTTCTATTTTGCATTTGGGAATCACCTGCTACTTGATTTCTATGACTAGAAGTGACATAACAGTGTCTTTCGAAAAAATCTAAATTCTAAATATAAACTGAACTCATAATTGAGATAATCACAGCCTCCGTTTGGACGTCAGTCATTATGAATACAAACAACCTATAGACAACTAACTGCAGTAACGTATCCGTTGCTTCTTCAGTAAGAACCGTTGTAATTATAATATTTAATTGGCGATCGTTGTATACGAGACGCATTAGTAAACATCGTGTGGTTCCGGTGTATATGTGACGCAATGAATGTAGTATTTCTGTTGTAATCGTCCATTGAGATTCTGATTCCGGCCTGTGAGTTTGTCCGATGAGTCACGGAGTCATCACTGTCTAGGAATCAAATGAAAACAACTAGCATGCTGCTTCGTAATTACTCGAGTTACACTTCTCGCATTAGCATGTTAATTAATATTAAATTATTTTATCGTCACTATGTTAGGCCTGTGGCCATTGACTATATGTGTTGTGGCGCAAGTAAATTATGTTGCGCAAAGTTCCGTTCCAGATTTTTTTTCGCTTCTTGATCCGTGTTGACTATTCGTCTTTGCGTCATGCCGTAGATAGTTGGGTTTTTAATTACGGGATGTTAGTTTTGGAGGCTGTTTAATTGTTTAGACGATTTAAGTCTAAGGTAAGTCCTAGTTCCTTGTGTAATTACGCAGACATTTTAACGGCTATTTGAATGTTAAACCTCTCTCGCACTGGAGCCTCGTTTGTTATCTAACAAGACGCATCACATATAGGCGAGCAGTCCTTAGACACTTAAGATGAGTGTGAGCCTTTCATACACATATGTGTGAAGTGTATCTAATGCAGTACTTACTGTACTTGAATTTTTTTTGCTAGGTTAACTACTTGAACCGGAAAAGGGCGTATTGTTGACGGGCTATTTATCAAACAAACATCCAATGATGCATCTATTCACACAATTCTTTAGTCAAATTTCATAGCCTCCATTGTATTTTGTTTAAATGTATTGCATGCGACCTGAATTTCATTGTGCATGCTGTCCTTTAAATGCAGCCGCTTCATACAAAAGCAAGTAGTAATGTCGTCGAATGTTTTGTGAGTACTACCGTTAAAGTAAAAACAATATAAGTAAGATACTTTAAAGGACACTCCGACAATGCACTTTATTGCACCATATATTACGTAGTGAAAGTTAAAATGTATTGTTTCTAACGTTCGTTAACGGTAAACAAAACAAATTGACGGTACAAAGGAATGATTTTGAACAGGAGTCGGCTACTTTATAGGACTCAATAAATACAGATTGCGATTTTTATGGGTGTTTTATGGCGTATATTTATGGGAAGTTATGGCGAGACCGACTTGAGACTTTTGACTTCGCAATTTTAGCCTTTGTCCGAAACGTGCCGTTAATTTATTGCATAAGTTTCGAACGCGTTTTTATGCCGATTGTATAATGAATTTGGTTCGGCTCTGATATTCAGGCAACATTCTTAACGCAGTTAATGCCAAATAAGCATATGGTATTAACTGCGTTGAGGATGTGCCAGATACTTTATTCACCACTTCCAAAATAATAACCAATAATACAAATGAAATATTGGATCTCATACGTGCGTATCCCAAAGGCCACAATGGAAACATATACTTCCACCGGCCGTTCCCCCCAGCCTAAAACATTCGCTCTCACCGCTAGGGCTACTATATAAATATAATGTACATATATACCTACTTTTATATAGTCTGCATCCCAATTGAAATTTGGCCATAATCATTGTTAAATATTTAAGGAAACATGTTCGAGTTTGAATGAAGATCTTTTTTCTGCGTTCCAAAAAAGGAAGGATAGTCGTTTTACATATAAAGGAGAAAAGGATACGGGTTTTCTTCTCTATATGTATGACGATAAGTAATTGCTTTGTCTTTACCTCGTTACATATATATTATGTATTTTGCATTAAATTAACAGTTGAATCAGAGATCTGTAGAAATACTTAATACTTATAAGTCCTTTCCATAGTATCCTTATTATTATTATTTTTTATACTACGTCGGGAGGCATACAAGCATACGGCCCACTTGACGCAAAGCGTGTGCCGTAGCCTATTAATGCTTGTAATATATTAAGTATCACTCACGCGATACCACCTCTGCTGCTTACACAGCAACTCCTTGGGACCTTACTGGTGACCTTACTCACACGTAGCAACACAACAACCCTAGGGAGTTGTTATTTGGCTGCGGTTTTCTGTGAGGTGGAGGTACTTCCCCAGACGGATTGCTTTAATGCACCCTACCTCTTTTAAAACGTCCAGACCAAAACAAACAGACATGTTCATGCACACAAATGTTTGCCTTGTGTGGGAATCGAACCCACGAGCGTTGGTGTCTAAGTCGCGTCATTCACGACTGAGCCACCGAGCTCGTCAAATGTTCATGTCGATTTTATAAAATAGAAATAAAAGTGCATTATTATTACATAATATTGTAATTTCACTAACAGATGCGACTATGGTTAAATACCAAAGCGTGATCTTGGTTTTTAGTCACTCGGATTCATATAGTATAACAGAGAACACGACCGAATATAATGGCCGTTTAAACAAACCCGAATTGGCTTGCTAGTTAAAGCGTTAGTAAATGCACGGCAGTATAGTAGACTGAGTGCAAGTTTTACATAGTTTTACATTACCACTGTGTTCAGGAATACACCGATAACTTTTTATGGAAATATGAGTTTTCGAAACGTTCCGCTAGAGGCGTGGCTAAAATTTCCATACGTACGAATGTATGTCGACATAAACCTAAACGCAGTAGTAATATAAATCGTTGCTAAAACTCGCACTCACTCGATAGACTATATTGACTTCGAAAGCTTTTGAATTTTGGCTTTATCTGGTCGTTAAGGTTATTTTCTATAAAGTATCAGCTATGGAAGAAACGCCATGTATCAAGTGGTCATATGCTGCTTGACATAGGAACCCCTATTACTATTACTACCGCTACCATAATAAACATATAGCTAAATGAAGTTAGTAGTAGTTAGTTCTAGTTCTAGTCGATTTTATATAATGATGATGAAGATTTAGTTCTTTATCAAATTATTACCCACATTACATATAGTTATCAAAGACTAGAACCGTGAAAGAAAAAATACAATAGAATTAAAAACAAAATAAAACAAACATTTAGTATCTACCTTAATAGAACAGTTTGAATTATACAAATCCGTTGAATAGTTCCAAAGCTAACGGTGAAATTGCATAAATAAATGCATTCGGAACGAACGTAGATCGCCCTCTGTTTTTGCAATCGGTTAAAAGAGAAGTTTTAATTCATGCTTGGCATGGAGTCGTTTTTTTTTCATGTAACAACATCCGATTATGATATACATATTTATGGGTTTCATTCCGGGAAGAACTGGCGAAGATTTGAAATAAAATAAAGGGTAAGAAAGTAAAGACTATTCAGTTGAGTTCTAAAAATCATGAAAACTCATCAAATTTATATGACACCAGTCGGAAGCTATTGGTCTATTTATAATACATAAATTTCTTGTAAAGGAAATTCAAAGTAGGTATGTTCAGAATTCACGAAAACATCACGTAAAAATACAAGTCGAATAAAAAACTACTCTTTTTTTTGAAGTCGGTTATATACAAATCGACTGATTTATCTACCCCGCAATGGGCTTAGCGTGGAGATATATATAGATAGATAGATTTCAATAAAAACTTGATTCCTACTCGCTTCGTTCTTTTGATTCATTCATATGTCGACTTCAATGAAAACAGTCTCTATTTATATGTAACTTTTGTATAACAGAGCGGCTTGATCACTCCCTATAAAAAAAACAGGGGTTAACATTGTCAGAATATTGCAAAAGGATCATAGGAATGAAGTCATCGACATTAACTGGTGTAGGATGTGCTTAATAATAATTTCATGCATGTATTGAGACTCCACTAAAGCCCAGCACGATACCACTTTAGTATTGGCAAGTGCTACATGATAGGTTTGTTGAGAAAAATGTCACAGCTTGTGCCGAGGTAAGGTTGTGATGACTCAATGTAAAAAAAAGTGTCTATTTTAATACCAAATGAAGATTACAGGCAGGTAGCGCTATCCATTCATACCAAAATGCTTTTGTTTGTATTTATGACAATCGTCTCTACACTTTTGTGATAATATACTTTCATTTTTACCCGACTACGGCGGTGTCAAATGGAGAGTTATGATTTTTGGAAGCTATGTATGTTTGTTCATCTTTCTCAAATCTCCCAAACGTATCGTCTAAAGCGCCTTGTTTTGAGGGTTACGATATAAGCATGCCTGAAAAGTGGTGTCATTTTTTTTATTTTTATAAGGATATATTGCGATTGTAGTGAAATGAAAAATCTTAGTGATCTAATCACTAAACGTATGTTTTATATGTTTATTTCCACTAAAAGAAACCAATAAAAAAGTGAAATATTTTTACAATACATATCGTTTTTACTTCGCAAAAGAAAACTATAACGGATTCATAATGAACAAAAGTAGTTTACATAAAAATAGGTAAAAAAGGAATATTCGACTACGTCAAAAGTTCTCACTGAACTATCATAAACAAGATATCCAGATATTTTACAAAAGTGATAGGCTAATATTTTTTTTTTTTTTTATCAGAACCATTACCAATTTACATCTATTAATAAAACAAACTCGATGTTTGTATAACTTCTGTAGTCACATGTAATTTGTTCCTTTCATATACTAACTTATTATATTTGTAACTTGAGTGTGAATACGGATCTCATACATAGTACGAGCGCTGATATTTGCCTTATTAATAGATTATAGTAACATGCTGAAGGTTCGCACAAATATTCCTCGTAATGGATAATTACATTGATATTTAACATGGATATCAACCTCTTGTATAGTAAACCGGCCTATTATCCGAATACTGACTACATATTTGTAATTATTAGATACTTGCTCGGTGGTGAAGGAAAACATCGTGAGGAAATCCGCTTGTCCAAGAAATTATTTTTCTAAAGACGTGGGATCTTACCTAAGAAACGTCTGATTTTCCCTGTAGATTGTGGAGGTCTGACGATAGTCGGTCTATGTAAAAATCATTGTATTTTCCAAATCCTTAGACTTAATAGCATCCCCCGTTTACACGTATATCCTTTAAAATGGTGCGCAATAAATTGCGCTCTGTTTTATAGGATTATATATTAAATAAAATACGTGTGCTAAAGTTATTTCCACATTATTTTGGTTATGTAACGACGGCAGAATGAGAGAAGTCCTGGAGAAAACTTCGCACATCGCGGACTATAAGATAAATTGTCTTAGAGTGGATAGATTCGGGTAGATGATACTAAAGTGGAAATTTATTATTCTTCTTGTATGTATATTGTATGTGTATAGGTATATATTATACATTTAGGGCATAAACAAATGTGTTTTTGACACCAGAAAAACCGTAAGAAAAAGTTAGAATTTCCGTAACTTGAGTCATCACTATGGCTTTTTTTTACTTTCTAGTACAAAAGTATACATTAAGATTTATACGTTAGTTAATCCTCAGTGTTTACGGATTAGGCTGCACTGCACCTAACTGTAAATTGTCATTATTGTAGAAGTAAAAAAGGCCACGAATGACTTGACATTTAATGTTTATGGCTATTTATATCTACCTAGATGGACCTTCTGTCTCGAAAAGAACAAAACGGTTACCCTTCTGAAAAGAAGGCTCCATTTTTATCAATATTTTACTTAAGATGTGTTTGTTCTGGTTATGCCAAACGACTTTTTTGTTATCGAACACAAGTTAGGAGTTATCTAAGAGATAAGGATTCTTTAACTGTCTTGAACGTGGCCATCACGGGCTCCATTCAATTTGTAATACACATAATTGAACAGTTCGTAATAGAAGCCTATACAGATTGCAGAACATCTATTGTATTGCCAGGTGGATTAAGTCTATCTAAGTTTGTCTTAAAGTGTCTTTTTGTATACACTCTCTGTTAGTTAGTGTTAGGACATATGACATTTTTACGAGATGGCATTTTCTATATAATACAAGGCTTTTTATACAACTGTGAAGTTGAAGTTGTGAGGCTAAGTGCAACGTTACTGTAGTTATTTTATGTCAACTTGATAAAAGCATGGAAATCATGAACTGTGTTTATAAGGACTTCACTAGTGGCTAATTTACACTTACCGCGTTTGGCAACTTATGTCCTTATCAAAGTGAATGCATTTCTAAAATATTAGAATTTCACTTAAATTTTCTAAATATTTTGTGCATAATGCGATTCTACCGCACCAGTGGATAGAACGCTTTAAACATGGACGGAACGGGAAGTAGGCAAGCATACCATTCAGCTTCAATATTTAAAACCATCGCCTGTTCACTTAGGCTGCTGAAAACTGTATGCCTAATAAAAATGCGTCACTGATATAAAAAAGATGAGCGGAGGCGACACCATAATGTACCTAATTCCCATAAACTAACCGTATATATGGATGTGAGCTGTATTGTTAGTTTAACATATACGCTTGAATGAACGTGACGTAACGTCTTTACAATACAGGTAGATCGTAGCGGTTGAAGTGCTATTATTACACTTACTTAAAAATATCTTTCGATGACTTCTTAACTTATTCGTATTACGTCATTATCCACACCTTTGTCAATTTTTCGTCATTTAAACGTCATTTGGTACCTATATATGGGAGTTTGCTTAGGAATTTGCGACAGGCAAGTCACATCCTTGCGGTCAGAATATTGACATTAGCTTAAAAGGATCCAAAGATGTATTATTGTTGATGCCATCGCGCGTAAACTGTCAGTAAAAAGTATTGCATGTTATCTAATGAATCATTAGATAACATGCAATTCCTTTATTAGTAATGTTACAAGCTAAATATGCTATTTGAATGATATAATCTAGTGTTTTCAAGCAACATAACCTGTCGCAAAAATAGAAAGCCTTATGCTTTCAGGTCGTAACTATACACAATCTATTTTTTATAATTTTACTATGTTCTCATAGGAAATTAACAATTATAATATTCTTGGTGAATTCAGTAGATCTCGTAGGATAACACGGGTAATAAAAATGAACGAGACGAGGTGGCATTTGGACTATTGAAAAATTCATATGATTTTCCAATTTGAAATGTGATAGTTTTTCATTTTCATTATAAGTATAATGAAAAAACCTTCAAAAACTTCGTTGCCTGACAATCATCAAAATTGCAATGTCAACAAAATTGGAATTTCTATTTTTGTGACAATTATTATAGCTCCCCTGAAATGAGAAGTTAGTGAGTAAATAAACCGTAAAAACAATCCTCATGATAAAAACACCTTGATGTATCAAATTTCGTAGCATTCAGTCCTAGTCTCCATTTTTGAGCTATCATTGATAGGCGTGCGGGGGGATATTATCACTTTCCCCCGCAGGCCTGTTAATGTGATTATGCTATGACCGGATGGACTAGTTATATATTATTACCTTACGCATGCTTCCGTTGATAAATTTATATATCGACTTTTGTGATAGCAATATGACTCTTCAAAAAAACGTGAACGGGTTTTTACTGAGTCGACAAGCAGAAGAGGTAATGCAGTTGCAAATGCCTAGGTATATGCTACGGTGGTAGGTTACCATAATGTCATCATCATATCAGCCGAAAGACGTCCACTGCTGAACATAGGCCTCGCCCTTACCATCCTGTATTACGTAAGGTGCTAATTCATTAGTTACCTAACGATCCTGAATCATACGAAAACGGGATGAGTTTGCAAGTATATATTATTTTCAGATTTTTATTTGTTTGCGTATTAGTATAAATAAATTACTAGGTTTTTAATATAAAATTCATAATAACTAAAAGAGTTTAATAAGTAGATACATAAATATTTTTCTATTTTAATATATATTTCTCTTTGACCTTCGTAATCCGAAAAGTATGGAAGTTCAAAATGGTGCACTTTTGTACACGGTTTAATAAGCTATAGTAGTCAGCCGAATTTATTATAATCGCCCTAAATATTAATCCAAATATGTTTCCCTTACTTTTTTTATACCACAAAGGTGACAAACAAACTTTTGACCTGCCTAACAGTAAACAGTTACTGTAGCCTACGGACATTTACAACACCAGGGGTATCACCAATGCGTTGCCGACCCTGCAAAACCTTCACGCCTTTCTTGAAGAAATGTGGTCTTTCAGGAAAATCTCGGCTGAGATTTAATTCCACAACTTGATAATTTTCATGAGGAAACTCTTTGAAACGGCACAGTACGCGACCATTGCGATTCCAGCGTGTGAGGGCAAATTCCTCGCCGTCGGTAAGCGGTGCGATTGTAAAAAGAAGCTGTCTTTGTGTAGTTACAAAGTACAAATTAAAAAGGCAATTAGAAACATACGATTTTTTCTAATAGTAAGCCAGACGGGCTTCATTTTTATTACAATTTTGTAATTATAACTCAAATTTCGCAATCAGATACAGGAAAACATCCACATACTAACGATAAGAAATTGATACATCAACTTCCTTTCTTCCAGTAATAACATTTGTCACAGCATCGACTATCTAGACAGTATGGCGACGGAATGTATTATCAAGAACTAATTCCTGTTAGTATTGTTTGATTATATCAGCGGGTTTTAGGGCTGATGCAGTCACAGGTGTTATAACGGTGTACTGTATGTTCACAGAACTACTTATTGACTCAACGACACATCCGGTGGTTGATATCACTCGTGTATTGCGGCTTCGCCCGCTTGCAGTAACTAATTTGACGAGCTCGGTGGCGCAGTGGTGAAACGCGTTGTAACGCTACTTTGACACCAACGCTCGTGGGTTCGATTCCCACACAGTACAAACATTTGTGTGCATGAACATGTCTGTTTGTATTGGTCTGGGTATTTTCTATGTATAATAAGTATGTATTTACAAAAAAAAAAAAAAAAATATTTACGTATGTTTATCAGTTGTCTAGTACCCATAACACAAGCTTCGCTTACTTTGGGGCTAGATGGCGCTGTGTAATTTGTCCGACAATATTTATTTATATTTATTATTTAATTTTTAGGGTTCCGTACCCAAAGGGTAAAACGGAACCCTATTACTGAGGCTCCGCTGTCCGTCCGTCCGTCCGTCACCAGGCTGTATCTCATGAACCGTGATAGTTAGACAGTTGAAATTTTCACGGATGATGTATTTCTGTTGCCACTATAACAACAAATACTAAAAAATAGAATAAATTAAATATTTAAGGGGATCCCATATACAACAAACGTGATTTTTTTGCTCATTTTTGCTCGATATTGATAACGGCAACAGGTAGACGCTTGAAATATTCACAGAATATTTAGTTATATATTCACTTTAAGAACAAATAATTAAATTTAAATAAAACAAATATTTAAGGGGGGCTCCCATACAACAAACGTGATTTTGTGTGCGAGTCCGACTCGCACTTGGCCGACTTTTTATGTAAACACCTTCAGAAAGCACCGGACATTTGCAATGCAAGGAGCATTATTTGTACATTATTCTTCTTCCTAGCGTTATCCCGTTTGCTAATCTATTAGGAATGGCGGAGTTCACTACCTATGCCTAAGAATTTGGCGAAATAACTGATTTTTAATGGAGCGACTGCCGTCAGACCTCCACAACTCAGATGGAAAACCAGTAGTCGGCCTACTTCTACTAAAAAAACTGCAACTGCACTGCAGCGCGGCGTGTGTCAAAATGTGTACATTTTGACGTTTCGTTAAACGTCACTGCTGTCAGAGAAATGTCAAAATGTAGGTACGCATTTTGACACACGCCGCGCTGCAGTTCAGTTGCACTTTTATAGTAGAATCGGCCTACAGATCTTTCTTACGTAAGGTCACGCGTCTTTCGAAATATAATATCTGTGACGTGCGGGTTTGGTTGCGATCTTTTCCTTCACCGCCGATAATTACAAATATGTTTCATAGTACATAAATCCGAAAATTCAAATTTAGTGGTACCCCAGTTGGATTCGAACCGGGTATCAGAAGGTTAATAGGCTAGTTCTTTATGAACTGAGCTATCACTGCTCTATGTCTGTGGCATCTGCTGCATTGCTATACTTTAATTATAGCTAGTTTTTTTTTGTAATTTGTAAAACTTATAATATGCGTCAATAATTTAGCAAATTAATGATTAATTACAATTTGATATACTAATTTTGTAATTACAACCATTTAGGAAATGTATATACTGAACTGACTAATGTGAATAATTATTGGATAATATATGGAAAAGTGCTGGACTTAGCTATGATATATTTCATCCTAGTGGTATAACGAAGTATAATATATACTAAAAAATAAATATAATAACTAAATATCAGTCAGGGATATCTAAAGCATCCTGCTGATGTCAGCAACTCTGGCGCGCGTGCAAGAAAAGACCTGAGAATACTGAAGAAGCGGGTGAAGCGTGTAAGTTTCGCGTCTTTTGGCATTGGTCCTCTGCCTACTCTGCAAGGGGCCTGGCGTGAAGTATAGATAGCAGAATGGTTTATTCTTCACAAATGTTTTAGGAAGCTTATTTGCTACAATGAAATACATCGTATTAATTTAAAACAATATATGTGATTGATACACTAAAAAGATAAATAATCACTGGTAAAACCAGAGGTTCAGACCAAGCAAATTTTATATACACATATGTATACACTACAGCAGAATACACCACGTGTATCTGAGTTTCGATTATTTTAAATAACTTACATGCCCTTACAGCAACGTAGGGATATGCATTATTTACTCCATACTTTTCAATCCCCAGAGCCCATATGATTATATTCATATCAACAAAAAGAAAATCAAATATATCATAAAAACTTGTTTGTTTATATTCTGTAACTGAGTCAACTGAAAATTCATAATGACTAACCTGCAATATTTTAGACGATAAAAATGTGAGTCAAGTCTGGAATCACGTTAAACTTGCCAAAAGTAACACAAGGACAGACAAACAAATACTTCTGTGATAGTCCATCGAAATTCTTAACATATTATTCACAGAAATAATTTTACGAAATTTCACAACTGTATTAAGATGGTTTTGTGTTAAATATTCAATAATGTTAAATATACCCTATTCGCTTTTGAAAGTCCCATCTAAAAGCTAAAAGCGTGCAGCGTTTTAGAACATTAAGCCGGACATATAACCAGTTGAGAATGCGCAAGCTTGCAATGCCAGAGGAATACCTGGCTCGTCAATTACGTAACAATTCATTTTTTTTTAATTTTTCGGTAATTTTGACCATGTTCCTTAAGAGATAGGAACGGTGTTCCTGAACATTCCTATTCTACTATTTTATGCTGAATCCGAATCTGTCTGTGTGAAGTCATAATTCGAATATTCGAAAAAAAACGTACACACAGCCACACGCACAAACATATAGATTTCATATAGGAACGGTGTTCCTGAAAAGATATACAAAAGCAACTTTTAAAACTACGTATAACCTACGTGTAATTATTACGGAAATAAATTTTAACTACTTGTACTAGCAGAGGGTTTGTTTCTTAGCGAACCCTGGGCTCCGAAGCGAAAACATAGGACGCGACCGGGATTCAGATGATGATGATTCGCAGAGGGTTTATAACAAAATTAATCTTAAAATTTTAGAAATACAATTTAACCCTTCCTTAGGCCGGCAATGTACTCATCCTATAATGACTTCATTCGATATTGTCCTTGTCTTATAAAATTATTTTTTAATAAATCTTAATTTTCAAATGTCTGCATCCTGAAATGTTTCCATTTCCAAACGACTTCAATGTTATCACATAGGTATACAACTGACAATACAGGTGTGGACAGGTTATAACTGCAAGCTGAAAACTTATAGTACTTTTAGATCAAAACTAATATACTTATCTTGTACTATTCCCGACGGCTCCAGACTGAATTGTAAAATAAATTTCTGTTAATTAATAATTATTATGTAAATATAAATTTTGTTTTTACTCATATCAAAATCAACTAATGTTTGGAATTAAGTTAAGTAAGTTAAGGGAAAATGTACAATTATGAATAGATCCTTATGTTAGTTACAGTGCTATAAAATCAACCCTGTACAGGATGAGGACTTTTTAGGATCAAGACATTTGTGATATGCACAATATAGGAGGGAGACATTTTCAGGTTTATTTTATACTCCGTCGGGAGGCATACAAGCATACGTCCCACCTGATGTAAAGCGGGTACCGTAGCCTATTAACGCTTGCGATATATTAAGTATCACTCGCGTGATGCCTCTTGCTGCTAACACAGCAACTCCTTGGGAGCTTACTGGCGACCTCATTAACACCCAGGAACACAACAACCCTCTAGGGTTATTTTTTTTTATTTGTCTGCGGTTTTTGTGACGTGGAGGGTACTTCCCCAGACGAGCTGTTTTGATGCGCCCTACCTCTCTTAAAACATCCAGACCAAGACCAATAGCCATGTTCATGCACACCAATGTTTGCATTGTGTGGGAATCAATCCCACGAGCGTTGGTGTCAAAGTCGCGTCATTCACGACTGAGCCACCGAGCTCCAAATGGATGCGAACTTTCTATGATCAGGACGATATGATTATTATAGGATGAAGACATTGTCGGCCGGAAGGATTTTAATATGTGTGTTAAATATCACAGATAAGACTAAAACACTTTTTATAGGAATAATTCTCAAAAGATATATATATTAAATTATTGAAATGTAATGTCTGTGTCGTCTCCTCTATCTGTTTTTGTTTAAATTTATTTCATGCTTATAGCTATACATTTTATTAATCATAGTGAAAGTTCTGCCATTTTTAAGCAATGCGTTTACGCAACTCAAGGGCAAATGCGTCATCGAAACAAAATCATTTTTACACCATCTTGCGCAGTAAATACAAATTGTTACGTGATGTGTTAATATTTATATCTAGCTAAAATAACGGACGTCATATTGATTGGAAACAAAAACGCACAAATATGCCAACTTTCACAGTGATCAGTTCCAGTTAGTATAGCCGCAATGAGCAGCTAAACTCCCGTAATATTCATATTAACAGGAACCGTGAACAATAAAAATCGCTTATAGCGCTCGTGATGTGCATTGAATCCCGCTTTTCAGGGAACCATAAATAAAAAAAAACCAGCAAGTGCAACGTAGCGTCCTATTTAGTAAAAAAGTTTTCAGAATCGCCACTACAGTTCTGGAGATTAACTCCTAGACCTATAAAAACTTTGCAGTTTTACAATATTAATGTACTTAGGTACCTATATATAGATTTGACAGAAATTGGAAAATTTAATAACATAATCATATAATTACCAAGCACAGTGGTGCTTAATGTTAATTAAATTTGAGCACTTCTACCTAATTAATCAGTTTTGATTAAGATTACTTTGCCTATATTGCTTGTAACGAAGTTACGTAAAGTGTAGTTAAGTATACGACAAGAGATAAATTTTTAACTCAATTGTATGAAGGTTGCTTACTTTTCTGATCCATTTTCGTACTTACTTGGAAAAATATATGAATAAATATGAAGTTTTCGCAAGTTTGTAAGAAATCATACAGGTATAGTGGTTGCCCGTATACAATAATATATTGTTTTTCGGTTGTGCAACTAACTCCCTGCCGAGGTTTCCTCAAGCATGTAGAAAAAAGCATGATTTTTTTTTCAAGTAAAACTAACTTGGTTTTCTACTACTTAGCCTGCAAGTTATGCCTGCAATCGTCCGTGCCCTAGGTTGACTGTTTACTATCAATTAGATTATACGCGTGTTTTACATTATTGGAACAGTATGTTTCAATGACGCTGATAAATTTGATATCTGTCTCGTGCGTTTATTAGTATGACGTTCTGTTTCCCTGACTATTGATAATAAAACGCAAACAAAATTTACAAACGTAACAAACCATATCAAAATTCCCATATGTTACGCAATTCCATATGGATCACGAAACTATATTTGTATGGATAAAATTTTCGGGAATTTTTTGTGCTTATTTTTTAGTTAAAACTTAATTTTTTTTCAGTTAAATTTGGCCTGAATCTGATTCTAAAGTAAAAGTTTTGATTAGGTTAGGTCAAACATCCTGTAAAGTTTATCGAACTTTCATGAAGTAAAACTTCTTTACGCACGCTTGACTTGGGGAGTAAGCTGGTGAATCCGTGACAAGATCGTTACGAAAAGTGTGATCGGGCGAAGCGAACGGAAGTTGAGAGGGAGATATAAGTTAGTGAAGACAGAAAGAGAGAGAGTTACGTTTCTTATGTTACTGTAGGGGCAAGAGAGAGAGATGCGAGCACACAGTGCAAGCTAAAGAAGTTTTACGTCAGTCGTGTGGTCTAAAGCACACTCGTTTTTTTTATTTAATAAGTTCAAATTTATACAAACATTAAGACGTGTTGAGCGGAATCACAAGGGTTTCATTTTTATCTCCATTGTTATTAAAGTTATATATATAACACGCTGTAAAGTTTTTTTACTAACATATTTAAACAATTAGTTTATTAAGCTCGAAACTATTGAGGAGTCGCTATTGTAACTTGGTTGTTGCTTGAATTTGGATCTAGTGGGTAAGTATTTGATACACTGCTGCTACTGACAATTGCAATCCTTCAGGATAGACCGCAGATTTGTTAGGTGGCAGACATCTGAGATTCCACTTCCTTGCAGTATAGCAAGGCGCGGGCAGCTGTTTCTTCATATGCAGACATTGTGAGATGTAGGTCTTGTAGTTAACTGTATGTATGTATAACTTTCGAAATTCAACTTCAGACTAGTTCGACGATACCATAAGTTATTGTATTGTCATCTATACTTAACTTGTCGAGTTTTAATTGATACAAATTACTTAGAAGTGGTTTAAATTCAGTTTGCGTTAAAATATTATTAATTTTACTTTCCAAATTTATTTACTTCAAAATTAATTAATTTAACGTTATTTATTTACTGCAGTGTAAAAGATACGAACGATGTTATATACCTAATTTTATTTTACTTATTTTACCTTAAACTAGTAAAAAATACTGTAATGTGTAACCAAAAAATATTATATTTTTCATTAGTACCAAAATCTGTAATGAAATATGGTACATCAATTCTTTAATCGATTTCATTGATATAATTATAATTACGTACTTATTCACTTAGATATTTTTTACTAACCTACCATGACCAAATTGGTCGTGTTTTATCAGAACATGATGTTAGGAGCCCCAGGAACTGGCGAGCGTGCATGAAAAGAGCTATGAATGTCACAGAAGCGAGTGAAGTAGGTATGCAAGGACCGCGTCTTATGGCGCTCGGTTCACTCTGCCTACCCCGCAAGGGACTTGGCGTGAAGATATACATACATACATACATAATTTTAGCGTAGGTACTGAATAGATATAACGAAACTGATACTCAGTATATAAAGATAATCAATGATTCAATTGCATTATATGTTAATTTAAGTGTAGGTATATAGATACGGTATAAAATGTCATTGCGATGTAAATCACTTGTAGTAAATTGATATATTGAGTTATACTCGCTCGTACTCGTATGTACTGTATGTATATCATTAGACCTTATTTAGATAGGCATTAGTCATCCTAATCACAGCTTTAATTAAATTATTATCTCGGAATCTGGGATATACCTAGGAAGGAACATACTGATTGAGCTAGAAATACTATGTAGCGATTTTCATATCGGTGATTCCGGAAAAGTATCAGGATGTCATTAGACTTCAAATAAATTTTTCCACTCGGAAAAAATCATAATTAGATATTTTTTTAACGTACCTAGGTATCTCCGGTCCAATGAAAAATGCAAATGTAAGTAGACCGATTGTGCGGGGAACACCATCGCAGTACCTAGCGCTTCACTGCTGGCTCCTGCTTTAAAGATTCTGTGAAGGTTTTTTCACAACTCACTTCCAAAGTCTTGGGATCAAATCACGCGTAATGAAAAGGAGCTTCCTGTTTCTTTAGTTTAAAAAAGATAGTTGATGAAGTTTTATAATGCGCAAAGATTCTTAAGATTATCATTTTATTCATACACTATTTGTTTCATGTATTTTATTTCTTCAATCTTGTACTCAAGATACGGTACAGTTCTTTAAATATTAGAAAGTAGATGCCGGATTGTCACACATCAAGACAAAAGTCTGATAACTTATGTCATGAATTGAGTTTGGAAGATATAAACCAATGGAACTATTGGATATGCGCCTGTGCATTTCGCATTCGTCTTATAAATGCTTTTTTTCATATAAGTTTAAGGACATCCTTCGATTCAACCGTTGATCTTATGAAGCTAGTTTCTGAATTTATCCCTCTTGGGACCAATGATATGCGTTTTATAATTCCATGACGTAAGACAATAATCTTATAGTAAATAAATGGGTAGATGCAATCATAAATAAGTATTAATTTCTTTACTATAGACGCGTTGGAATGAAATGTTATTAAACTACATTTCAAGAACCTACTCAAACTTACTTGTGACATAAAAGATAAGGATCATTCCTTTGCTAAGACGAACTGATAAAACAAATTAATATTCGTTACGTTACGTCGTATTAGATACTTAACCGACGCTTTGCTTATATAGGAAACTATGATAATCGTGTCTTGTCAAGATTGTCGTGCTTTTAACTATATTTTTTTGATGGCGATGATTAGGCGTATGGTCATGCATATCTTAGTCATTCGCTTAATATTGAAAGAGGTACTGTCTACGCAAGTCTAAGACTAAAATAGATTACATCACCACTGGGTTTCCCATGGCGAGTCATAACAGATGTTCAGTTAAACTGAAAAAATATTTTGTCAAGTAATTTAAAAGAAATGTATAAATGCTTTCTTACTACTCGTAGTAGTAAACTTTAACAGCCGAACATGGGGAGTTTTAATTTTCGTATAGACCTTATTTTTAATAAATTGAAGCTGTTCCGTGTCTCAATAACATGTTTTTATTTATATTTTATTGGATACACGTGATTAATTCGGTTGCCTATGTGAATGAACATAAATTCTTATCGGGTCTATATTTTGTAAACAAATTATTAGTAACTTAGTAAAATCCTAAAAATATATAATAGAAAACATGACAAAAAATAATTAAACATCACAATAGCGGCTTCATACATCAATATCACATTTGAAAATTTTCAACCCTCACAACATATAAGCGGACATAAATAAAAAAAACCCATGTGTGATCCAACAGGGTCCCTATTACATAAAGGTACTTACAACTGGGTGGGCGCGGACCCGCCCTCGCCCACGATTGGCTGGGGCAAGGTACAGCGCCCCGGCTCCCTCATACTTCACAGCCATTCGTATCCCCACTTCAGGTTGACAGGCCACGTGCTCAGTGTAGAATCACCTTTATCTTACGCGCGGACACACCAAACGTTTAGTCTCTGACTTGACACGACGCGTGTGACATTGCTGTACTGCCAATTTGGGGATGCAATACATCGCCGCGTAATATGGATCACGACATCATCCCCTCCTGTGCCCTTAATAGAAAAGCCACAACAATGATAGTTAGAAGCGTTAAGGAAGTGATGGAAGACATTCACGAATTTGACGGCTGTCGAAATTCCGCCAGCTCTATTTTATTGGACAGGCTATCAACATGTGAAAAATGCAATAGGACTAGATTAAATAATAAATACAGTGACTGTGATAGTGGACCATTGGACAAATATCGAGTATACAGATCCAGATCTGCGAAAAGTAGTAAGCATACCTATTGTTTTGTATTCTTAAGTTTATAATTGAGATATGTTTCCTAAAATGATATACAAATTGTAATATGTATTTCGCACAGTGAAGTTGATTTTGATAATATAAAAGTTTCAATAATAAAGCATAGCTATTTTTTATTATTGCTTTATACAGTTTTTTTTTAGGTAAAGCTTTTATATTTGCAAATTAATAATTAATTACATATACATGTTTTATATTATCTTTTTTACATATTTATAATACATTTAATAAAATAGTAATTACATTAACAGTAACAAGTAGTAATTGTACACATAATGCAATGCATTTTTATTGACATTTTTAATATTTAAGTTTAATGTTAAAAATAATAATTATATATAATTACATACCTATTGCCGTAATATAAAGCTAATTAATTGCTTATATGAGTATCATCTATTATTATAAATTTGTGTGTCTTTCATCGTAAACAGCGTCTACTTTATAAATGTTTTTTTAACTATCATTTAACTCTCAAAGCATAATTCGATGAGCGAGGTACTCTACTTTTCCTTGAACTTCAATTTTTTAAAGTCATCGGTAAAGTCCCTTCATTTAAACTACTGTCATATTGTTATCGTAAGCGTAAACATACGAAGGTATCATAAGCATTATTTATTTATAAACTAAGTATCCGGTCTACGCCTATTCGCACATCCTCCGCACTTCACAAGTATTCCTATGGTTAGCTACGTCTCTCTCTCACTTGTAGAATGTGAATGAGATGGAATAGACAATTTAAAAAAATCAAGCCTGTAGTTTAATGATATAAGAGATGCGTTATAATAATGACATCCTAAGAAGGAATTCTTAATACTAACGTTTAGTACTAATAAAAAGTAGCCTTTCTAAATTATGTCAAGTAGCATGCAAACTTTAGCTTGCCTGCTTTGGAGCGCCATAGCCTATATATGTTTGCATCAAAAGGAGTATCACTCGCATCTTGAAACTCTCGTTCCTATTGCAAAGACTACATCACATTATTGGTAACTAGACTTAATCGCATTAATACAACAATCTACTAGGATATTTAGTTACATATTTCTATAAAGTGGTTAAAACTCATTTGTAGAGTTTCCTATTCATATCCTTTTTGATACTAAAACATTTATATATATCTGTCTATAACTTCAAGCGAAATCCGTTGCGGGGTAGGCAGAGAGAACCGATAACTCTATAATGCGCCACGTAACTCGGCCCTTCAAACGTCACACACGTATATAACATTGTTAGCTTTTTAATGCACGCATGTCAATTTTTATAAATTCTTCTTTGAGATATAGCATATGATAATTAGTTTTACGAGCTTATATTTCAGTCTATTTGATAGGATTTGCGTTAAATTAAAATAAATTTAATTTTCCAATATCTACGTGTAGAGAGGATATTTGGTGAATGAAGTGACTAAAAGGTATTATTGCACCATAGAGATAACGTAATAATGAAGCTGGAATGTGATTACGCGAACTTATTAATAGAGAATAGTGCAGGTCATAGAATTTCAGTGAATTATTACTTCAACTCTCCGAGTATCATAAATAGAGTGCTTTATAAAAGAATTCCTGCAGTAACACTAGTTTCTCCTCGCGCTTTCACCCACGTGGGTTCTCCTTATCGCGATAATAATATTTGACTCTACATTTTAGACTATTCCAGTACCAATTAATAATGTATTATTTGATTTTGTTTTGAAGTTTATTCGTAAATTATAACACTTAGACCTTTATTTTCTCATTTATAACATTGATGAGGATTTCAATAAATAAAGTCAGTTATATACAAATTACTCCATTATAAAAAAAGCTCTGACATCACCTTCTGATAGAACATGACCAATTTGATCATGGTAAATAAGTCTTGGCCTTCCTCGGAAGTCCTGTAAACCAACCGAGCGTGAATGAAAAGAGCAATGAATGTTAAAGAAGCGAGTCAGGTATGTAAGGATCGAGTCACGTAGCACTCGGTTGCCTCCGACTACTACCTCTGCTTACCCCGTAAGGGATTTAGTGTGAAGTTATAGATAGATAGATAGAAAGAAGCTCTTAGTTACCTAAATGATAAATTAGTGCGTTTTTACATTAATTATCGCATATTAACTAAATACCCTATTTTATTTATGATGCGTCGCTTTTATGACCTGGATGTCTCATTACTTTATGAAGTTTTATGTAATTATTACGCTCAATCAGACCACTATAGACGAAACGTTTTTGGACCTGGCTTAATGGTATATGATAGCCGTTAAATGAAGTCAGTTACCTCTGGGCAGCTTGAAAATATACGGCTCTATCAGACTCCAATGCCATAGCGTAGCATATTACATTCGGAAACCATGGGATTGAAGGAAAACTATACTGCAGTATTAGCAGTATAGTTTTCCTTCAATCCCATGTTTATTTATTGATATTATTATCCAGTTGGGCAGCTCTATTAAATGTCTCTATATTCTTCTGCCCTACCTTTCTTTCGGAATAGCTTCGTGATGTATTCTTTTTCGTTTGAAATACTCACAAGAAAATGATACGATAAATTAAGTGCACAAATCAAAGCAACGTCTTTGAAAATCATTCTAAGATTAAGCATAAGAAGGATCATATTTTCTTGCCCAGTGACAGTCACAGCGAGAGCTTTGTGAGTGTGACAGTAGGTAACCGTAACGACACCATGCCATAAAATCGGAGTCAGCACGGGTTCTTAAATATCTCATTTTTGCACATTAAATGCAGAATAATTTAATGAATTTCTACACATGAAATTCATTAAACACAACAGTTTATGAAGGTACTACGCCAATTTCGGATTTATTTATACGACATCACCAATGTTTCTTTTTGACGTCCCTTTATACACTTATTTTGATTCGATTTTGACAACGATGAAAGACGAATGTATGGAGAAAGGGTTACTACTGAATGCGAAGAAAAGAAAGATAATGGTATTTGAAAGAGAAGAATCCAGAACTAATGTAAGGATTACGATTGATGATGAAGTGTTGGAACAAGTGGATGAGTTTGTATACCTTGGATACACTTTCAGCAGGGATAGAAGGTACACCGGAGATGTGGAAAGACGAGTGAGTGCTGGGAATAGTGTGAATGGAGCGTTGGGAAAACTTCTTGGCAGTAAAATCCTGAGCCAGAAGGCACAACTCGCTATACACAATGCAGTGTTGGTCCCAACGCTAACTTATGGAAGCGAGAGCTGGGTATGGCAGAAAGTGCATGAAAGTAGAATCAACGCGGTCGAAATGCGAGCGCTGTGTAAAATTTGTGGCGTAAGGCTTATAGACCATATTCGCAATGATGATGTTAGAAACAGAGTTGGTCTGAAAGAGAGCGTCGGTGTTAAAATAAGAAGAGGCATGCTCCGATGGTTCGGACATGTAGAAAGAATGCAAGATGAAAGAATGACGAAGCAGATATACAATGCAAAAGTGGAAGGATGTACGAGCCGGGGAAGGCCAAGACTTACCTACTATGACCAAATTGGTCATGTTCTATCAGAAGGTGATGTCAGGAGCCCTAGAAACCGGCGTGCGTGCATGAGAAGAGCAATGAATGTTAAAGAAGCGAGTGAGATATGTAAGGATCGAGTCACGTGGCGCTCGGTTCTCTCTGCCTGCCCCGCAAGGGATTTGGCGTTAAGTTGTAGATAGAGAGTAGATAGATATATACTTATTATAAGCTTTACCCATTCCTGTGCAGAAAATAACGTAATGTTTATGTAAAAAAAACAGCAGAGTGACTATTAAAATTACAAACCAATAGAAATAAGATCTCATTTAGTAATGGAGCTTACATTTTCATCATGCAAAAAAACCGCTGCCTCTACAATGTTAAACACGAGTAGCTAACTAGAGTTGGTGTAATTAAAACTACCTTCATACTGTTACCGGCTGACATATCTTACTAAATGTCCTATCCTTTAATAGTCATACAGTTACATGCGCCTGCGCACCATTTCGTAATAAATGTCGCGCCGCTCTCTATGTATGACGGGAAATTATTTATGTCGCCGATGAAAGTCGGGTTTATATAAATATGTGTATTTTCACATTGATTGAATTATATTGTTGAGTATGGAATTGCTAGTAAATTTTGTACAATATCCATTTTAGCAGAGGTATTATTATTAATTGGAGTTCGTGATCGTAGCCCTCTTTAGTACCTATATGATGTGTGAGAGAGAGAGAGAGAGATTGGGATTAAATCGGGTTTATAGGTAATTAATCTGGCTACTTACCGTTACGCGCGTAGGTTATTGTTACGAGTATTTATAAATTTTGATTTATTATAATTAATAATTTTATCTGACTTCGTATGTTTTACAGTTTAAGGATATGTTCGTTATTACTAATAGATTTCGAACTATTTCCTTATTCACTCGAATTTCCCCATATATAGGAATATTTTTCTTTTACTGTAATACCATTAGTTTACTGTCACTTGCAATCGTTTTTGTCTAATACATAAAAGTATCACTGCCTTGTTAAACTTAAACCTTGTTAAAAATACCGTAAACTAACTTTTGATGCACTATAAAATAATTGGTGTTCATAATATTTATTTAATACTCAAACTGTTATAGTCAACTAGTAATGTAAATTGTAATTGAAGTCGCTCGAGCGAAGTAATGATGACATCTTCCAATTATACATGTATCACCATCATCTCGCTTACGTCACAAGATTTGATAAAATCACCAATTTAATATGAAAACTTTTTATAGTATGTAGTTTGCATAGAATTTTCCTATTCACTTGTTTTTCCCACGTGGACACGGGCCTGTACCGGCGGAACCGGATATTGTTAATGGGGTATATAATTAAAAACCATTTATTTACAGTTACGTGCCAAACACATATTATACGAGTATATATAAATAAATAGATGAAGACAAAACAATTAAGTACATTTTTCTTTTCTGTTTATCAACTAATTTTCTTTTTTATTTACGAGCTGTTAAAGAGCTCTAGCGCTATCGATGTTTTTTTTTAAGTAGAAGTAAGGACGGAACCAAATTTTCAATAATGATTATGGCCAAATTTAGACAATTCAGGCAACCGCTCGTTATATAATATATAACGACTACGATATACTTTTCCATTTAGTCAGACTTCAAATTAAATAGGAGTACACTCAGCAAAAATATTCGTAACATATTTGTTTGCTGTTTCTCCTCATATTAGCTTTCGTCTACATTTTTTAATCGATTTTCTCACTTACAACAATGTGCCCAAATTTTATGGTTCTAGCAGTAGTGTCCATTTTTATGTTCTATCTCAATTTTACAATTTCATGAATAACAATATATATATATATATACAATAACAATAATGACAACAACATACAATAACAATAATAGGTGCTCATTTACTTGATCTGCTTTGGTCAGATCTATTATCGTGTCGAAGACGCTGACCAGCCTTCTAGAGAAGCCTGCACCATTGGCGACGTCACTATAACTAGCCGCAAGTTAGCAAGCAAATCGAAATTTTAGTTACGTTACAATAATATCACCAAAAAACTTAATATTTAAATTAATTTCTATATTACGTGAATTTAATAATTTTGTCATTGACTCATCTCGATAATGGTAAATTGATCAATGTATGTCAATTTCAACACTATTGTTTGTTTCATTTCTTAGATAAATATAATAAGAACTAAAATTTAGACCTATAATATCTGTGTTTTAAGTACTTTAGCTTAGAATGCGAGGCGCCTCATAATCTATGAAAATAGTTAATTATGTTAGTCATTTGATTGATTTGACAAGTCTATCGAAACTAATAAAAAGACAATTAAGTGCACGCATGCGCACCGAATAATCTGGTAAGATCATAGGGATCCTACGCAAGCAAATGCCGCAAAAACAATCGGTTTCGAAGTCAATCTAGGGAAGGTGCAGTTGTTTAAGTTTTTCGGTTGAAATGACGCTCTATCAATGAATAGGCGTTATCGAGCATCACATTTATGACTCGGTCCTTGCACAACTCACTCAATAACTACATTCATAGTTCTTTTTGCTCGCTAGCCGATTCTTAGAACTCCCGATATTATCATCTGATTCAAATTTTGACGACATGCTTACGTACGAATCGATCTATACCATTTTTGAAAGGATGCTTGCATCTGTGTATATGTGGGTGCATGTGTGTATGACGCAAACAAAATTTGCGCTCACTTTTCTGTGCAACATCTATAGCAGTGGAGATATTTTTTTTTATAACAGGGGAATCTTGACGTAACTATACATCCAATAATATCAACAATAGCTTAATAAATTTGTAGCTTAGAAAAATATTTAATATTTAACGTCTTTTGCCAAATTTGCAACTTACCAATAGAATATGCTCCCTCGTTTAGTTTTATATTGTGATGAGATATTGAAATGTCAATTTAGGATAAAGTAATCAATTACCAAATAGTAGTCTTCTTAAAGTTGTTCCAAATTGAACAGTTATTCCTTTCATACTAGAAATGGAACAAGATGCACGTTGGCCAATCATTATTCTGTCATTATATCACTCGTACTAACATTCAAAATTTCCCAATTATTGTGTGGGTAATATTAAGAGGGATTTCCATATGGTTTATAATAATGCGGATTATTACGATCACTATCTGTGGTTGTTATTGAAATGTCAAACATTCAACGACACAGACAATTTTCCAAATAGCAACGCTCCTAGCTCAGTCGCAACGTAGTTCATAGTTCCAATTACCTTTCTTGATAAAAAATGAGCAGCTCCCGAGAAAGCTATGTTGTGCCATCCCATTATATCAAAGTACGGCGGGCGGCTGTCGGCTCGATTTCATGAACTATGTCCGCGTCATTAGGCCCGCGATCCACTCCCCTATTAGCAACATTTTCACATAAAACCTCGTTCATTTACGCCGAGTAAGCCGCCGCTTCAATTATAAACAGTTATTTCAGTGAGCCCGCACCACTCATAATTGCAGTGTTTAGCTGTCACCCATTTAGTGAGAGATGTCGAACCGACCTTATTTTTTATGTCACCTTCAAAGGAAACCATTAAAAGAACATGCAAAAATCACACTCGTAATACAGTATCAAATTGGTCCCGCGTCAAATAACGCTGGATT
This sequence comes from Pyralis farinalis, assembly GCA_947507595.1. Taxonomy (NCBI): domain Eukaryota; kingdom Metazoa; phylum Arthropoda; class Insecta; order Lepidoptera; family Pyralidae; genus Pyralis; species Pyralis farinalis. Next base: position 26,547,779 of record OX382273.1, on the reverse strand, counting down.
CCATTCAATTTCACTCCACAAAAAGTAATTGTGATAACATCAGTTGTTACCTTATTAAATTTAATTCGAGAAAAATTCGCGCTTGTTTCGTTAATTCCGACCGATCGCGACGCTATTACCATTTAGAGTGATTTTCAGTTAATGAAGAGTGTATCACCGGTGAGCTTGTGATACGCCGCCACGCGCGTCTCCGTGCGATAATCGCTCTTATTATGCGCAGTCAAATTTTACGACCGCATCGGTTGTTAGCCGCTACTAACAAAATGAACCGACTCAAATTAAACCTCTATTATAGGTAAACATGACGCCTTTTCTATGCAGCGTCACGCGGATGGATACTAGTTGCCCGTTAATGAAGTTCACATTACATGTCCGTGCAGGGCCAAGATTGCAAGGGTGATATTCGCATAAAATGCGAAAAAAATTGATGCGGATGATTTGTCGACGCGCCCGCAAAGATAATGCGAGCATCCAAATTTGACGCATTGATGAACGGAATTTACATAATGATTACGCTGGCGCCTGGCGACTAACTCGACGTCCGGTCGGACGCGACGCGGCTTTTCTCGGTTTTCGAACCGAAATTCTAGTTAGCGGACGCGCGATTTCTTTTTAAAAAGTTTAACAAGGTCTCGTTTCGGTCGTTTTTGTACTGCGATGCCTCCTTTTGTGAACGGCGAGCTGTTAAAAAATAAACGAACTCTTTGTTTCTCGGGTAGTCGGAGCGACCTCCGAAGCGGTCCCTACTTTTTTATACCGCCTATAACCCGTGTATTACCTACGTGTAGGTATCTACGTTTTTTTATGGTCGCCCGGTCACTTCTTCAATGGGCTAAAGAATCCAATTGAGCCTCATATTGTTGCCTTAATAGTATCAATAAACATTTGAAAAAAGTAACTTCTTTGTAATAAGATGTGTAATACAGATTATTTTAATCGTTTTGGGCATTACTTTAATCTTTTTTTTTTTTAATCTTTTGAGTGTTACGTGACTGTTTCCGTAGTAAAAATTATACTAAAATTTCATTTTCAACTTTAGTGTGAATTAGCCTTGCGTATTTTTAACTTAAGAGCTATGACAATGGAATGTGGCCGCTATAGTACACTTTTCTGTCACGAGAACCCAGTTTCCCAAGGAAATATTTGTCTCACACTGACTCCACGTCTTTTACGATCTGATCTGTTTTTTTTTTCGTTGAACTTTTGAGTCGGTCGCGCGGTCGCTTTTGACTGGCGCACTAATAAAATGTTATGATCGTGTGTTTAACGCGAGTCGGGCGTCCTTTTGACATGATCGTTATTGCTGGTACACCTTTGCGGTCTTTTGTAATCCAAGTTACAACATTATTATTGTGTCAATTATACAACCATATAAACTAAATCAGTGCTAGTTAGTTTTATAACGATCATGTTGTGTTTATGCAAAAGGCTAGTTTAATTTTGTTTTTATATTACGTCGAGTGGAAAATAAGCATACAGATCGTTTGTTGTTACATCGACATCTGTACAACGGTTGCCGTAGTTTAAGACTGCTTAGGATAAAAGGATATCTTTCGCGTGTTTCCTCTCCCGCTGCTAAACCATCATATATTCACCAGCTTTTTAAGAATACTGCAGAGAATTATTTGGCAGCGCAGTTGTGTAACTTGAAAATGATTTCCCAACTGGTCTGCTTATTGAATATCAATGTCCATATCTCCCTCTCACCAGAACCTTGATGGCTAAATAAGCAGTAGACACCAAGTGCGCCATTGCACCCTAGCCAGCCAGTATTGACGTGAGACAGATGATTTCGGTGTCTCTGTCCTTCTAAAGCGGTGGGCGTGTGGTAATCGGGTTCAGTTCACAGGGACTAGTTAAATAATAAGCGGCGAAGCGCCCTATAACTATAATTTTGTTGTGTTTGACCGCCCGCCGCAAGCCCCGGGCTAAGCAGCGAAATCGCCACGAAACGACTAACGAGATGCGAAAGGGAAAAAAACTCACGCATATATTTGCACTAATTGTGTGAGTGTATTGATGAATTTGACTTTAGACTCTTTTCGTTCCCACACTGTATTTCGCAAGCCGAAAATAAAACTCAAATTGACAAAATAATAATGTACGCTTTAGTAACATCTCCTATATTAGCAGACTGTTAAATTTGGGGGTCTACATATATACCTCACCGTCATTTTTAGAATATAAGCCACCTGCACATGGTACAACATGCCAGTTAACGAAGTTCTGGCAAATGAGAGATTGGATATAAGTTGCCAAGGGAAGTGTACACAGCACAAAAGGCCACGACAACCAAACTCTTCCTAGACAAGTTGCGCTGCCCAGTAAGCTTCTGAGTAGTTTTTAACAGATAGAGGTAATGCGCGAGCGATACTCTTTGTACTCGTATCACATGACATCACATGGTACACTTTATTACTTATGATTAAATTGAATCAAACCTATTAAAGTATTGCCATTTATAAAGAACAAGTTAATAATATAACCATTTCAATGTTAATATACAGAATAGTAATACATCTCACTTTAAAACGGGTTCTACAAAATTACTCAATGCCTCATATCTAAAATGAAAAATAACACAAATTACCATTGGCGAGATTCATTGCTTCATATCTACTTATATATATAATATACATCTTTGTCATCCGATAAAAATAATAATCAACATTGTTTCCATTCATGCAGTAATATCATCATCATAAAGTCAATAGTTAAAGTATGAATCCCTATGAATGCTTCGAAACTTCGCTACGAATTGTGTAAAACAGATGTTTATGTAGTGTAAAATAGCGCAAAAGATTATCATATTAGTCACCTGGTGTGGACATAAGAGTAATGATTCACAATTTGAGTCAAAACTGAAAAAAATATATATGCCATGAGTAACGCTTACCGTTCAATCCTACTAATAAATCTGTTCTAGTTATAAATACCTACTGTACGTGAGTTAAAAACTCTACTAGAGTATATTGTAGAGTATTGTGTGTTAAGTGGTTAAAACTAATCAATATTTGCGTTGTTTTAGCAAACTCTAATCTGATTCACCTGAAAAGTATCCAACTATCTCTTGTAAATAGAAATGACAGTGTATGTATACTGTATTTTATTTTCTTAATGTCATAAACGAGAAATATTATTTATTTTAAGAGATGCAGAACGATGATATTGCTTATATTAGTAGATTTCAGTCAAGGCTAAATTCCTAATCTGAAAGTAGGTTGCATGTTAGTTATCAGTTCAAATTAGAGGAAGACAAAGATAACAATGCGATTGAACGTATCCACATAATATTTTATCTCGAACAAAAGGAAAATTAATTGGCTATTTGCAATTGCGTGCGCACTGTAAGAAGGGGTCGTACATAATAGATATGTTCATGTACATGAAACACTACGCGGAATAAAATTTTAATTCAATACTGTTGCAATTAATCTGTTATTAAATATGAAGGATGATACTCAAATTCATCTTCATTTGCAGTTTTATTTCGAATTTCAAACTGACTACACGCCCGTTAATATAATAATCAAAGAGGGTTTATTGCTGTGCAAAGCAAACGAAAGTGATTCGATTAACGATCCCGATACTTGACTATGTCTCCTTTATCGGAAGAATGTCCGTTCTGTAACTGGCCACCGTTAAATCATGCCGCATTAGTGATTCACATAGGTTCACTGGACAATTAGCAAAGGCTGTCCACCTCTGAGCCGCGTTGTATTTATTCATCGGATGTTCATCGATTACCATAATCGACAGCATCGCGCGTGCCGCATACGGAACAAGTGGCTCCTGGGCGTTTTCATTGATGAGATGCATCGAAAAGTACGATGGTAATTTGTGTTATTTTTCTTTTTAAATATGAGACATTGAGTAATTTTGTAGAACCCGTTTTAAAGTAAGATGTACGTATTACTATGCTGTATATTAACATTGAAGTGGTTATATTGTTAACTTTCTTTCTTTCTTTATACATGGCAATACTTTAATAGGTTTGATTCCATTTAATCATAAATAGTAGAGTGTAACATGTGATCTGTTGTGATCGGGCCAAGTGTCCTTCTACTAAAGGCTAAAATAAGCTATATTAAGTATTAAATTTTGGTTTTGTTTCACAGCATAATAGGATATCTATTACATTACATTTTGATTTGGTAAGCAAAGGAAGATATTTCCATTGAATTCAAAGCAATCGTAAGATCTTGTACATTCCATAGTATTATGATGTCAAAAATCATATGTTTTTGGAGACTTATAAAATGTTCTTCGATAATTACCGTGGGAGTAGGCTTAACCGCAAAATCGTCGTTGACGCAAGCACGTGATTTGTAAAATATAGGTATATATTTATGTTTGATACTGATATATCTGATATAACCACTTATTGTTCAAGAGTCATTGGTATTTCCAGAATACTTCCACGTGATATTTCACTGTTACTTACAATGGATATAAAAGTGCTTGTAGATTTTGTTTCATTTTGCTGAACAACTAGCACCTGTAATGTCGATCTCAATATCAAATTCAGGGGAAAACAAATTGCATCACTATTATTCCCCCAAATAATTGATAAAGTTTTAAAATTCGCGATTACTTTGTATCCTTGCGTGTGTGAATGTAATCCAGCCTGCAGGTAAATTGTTACTTTTTTTTTCTAGGATACGTCAACGTCTGCGCAGTCGTGTGCCTGTTACTACTCATCGGCGGTCTGTCACCCCGGTCGTCGGCGGCGCCATATCGAAGCCGTACCATGGACCGTCAGAAACGTGCTTTATCCCAGGACGAAAACAGTCTGTGGGGTGATCCCTGTACATACAACAATCAATCAGATGATGTAAGTTTGAGTGTTTTTAAAGAAGAGATAATTACCGAAGTTACCCTTACATAAATGAATTAAGTGATTCGTATCATGTTACTTCGGATGGTCAACAAGTGTAATGATCCGGCTTGATGGGAATTGGTTACCGTTTCCTTTAGACACTTGCAAATCGAATTGTACTCGTCCAATGACGCAGTATCCAGGACCTTTATGTTGACCTTCGTCGTCGTCGTCGTCGTTTATAAATTATCAGGGTATACAGGTGATCAATCGCATCTACACATTCTACACCCTAATGTGGACGGATATTTGTAGGCACTTCACAAAATACCAAACGGGGAAGCGTGCAAATTTTTTACTGATACTTTGCTTTAATTAGTATGAATTTTAATTAGAAAAAATAGAGGTGAATAGCGATATAACATAATTATGTTATAATGAATCTTGGACATTAAGTTTTTGTTTATTGCAAGATTAGTTGTTCTTCTCGATTGTCGTGAAGGAATGCTCTATAAATCAAAACACATGGCGCATCCATGAAAATCTTCTTAAAGGTGAATTTCTGGTGTGAGGTGAGGTCAAGGTGAATTGAGATATACTTGAAAAGTAGACTATACCATTTTCTTCGAAAAATAATAGAGTCATTGCCGGTAATGCAAAATAAGTCGATTGTTTTAAAATAGTTTATCAAGGCTAACTTTGGTGTTTTAACTGTAAATATTCGTCAGTTTCTTAGTGGTTTAGTATCTTTAGTAATGATTTATATCTACGTTTAACCAACTTATCACAGTGTAATTAAACGGAGAAAATTGTTTTCATCGATTTACATATCTATCGATTTAGATCAGCGTTTAGTTGCTATTCATATTATCAACTAATGTAATTAGTTATAGAAGAACAAATTTTAATGTCTAAAGTATTTCGAAGACACTAAACACCTTTTTTGCGTACTAATCGGTGAATTGACTGAATTCACACGTCGCTGCCGGCAATGCTGCTGTCCTAGATGACTCCGTAATAATCGTCGAAACAATCATACTCGTAGCATTCATGGCAGTAGAGGCAGCGGCAGCATCTAGTGACGATAGTGGGCAATTTAATAGTGACGAAAGCATTAAATTGTTACATATCAAATTGCCGGCTAGTTTTTAACTGATTTTTGTCAACCTTTGTGAAATTCAGACTTACTGATTTGGGTTCGGGTGATGTAGACAGTATCACCTTCTCTTGATGGAATCCGTAACGATGAATAGAAATTTGAGTACCTATTAGAATTTTGATATAGAAACTTATTATTTAAATGAATGATGAAATGATCACTGCAGTCGCCATTGAGCTAATTTCTTTGTAAGTGTAAGATATTGCCAGCCTTTAATTGACTATAAAAAGGAGGAAAATTAGAGTTTGAATTCCTTGTTTGTGAAACCACATTTTTTTACTACCAGGGTAGAAAAGAATCTGCTTAATAATGCGGCCTATGTACGATTGTGACACACGGGGAGTCGTTATCGCATTGGTGTTGTATATTATATTGATAGTAGCAAAACTTGTTCTTAGAAAGGCTTTTTTCATGCAATTTATTTTTATTTTCAGACAAAAGCTGAGTACGACGAAGCAAAACAGCGACAAATTGCACAGAAAGTTGTGCAACAAGCCAAATACTCCTACCAACAAGCGGTGAAATATAAAGATGTATTTGTAAGTATACTTATATTGATTAACCGCGAATTTTTCGCTTTCATTCATAGATTCGAATCGAGATGTCACAGTAGATGTATACAAGCAGTAGCTCAACTAACGTACTTAAGTCTTTTTTAACATAATTACCAATGTTTGTATTAAAATGCGCCACATTTCAAGTAGTACGTGAAGGAGCATCGGTTCATCACGCCGAATATTAATATTAATATTAAATTAATTCTGCAGCGGTTCGCATCTGTATCAGTGTTCGGCTTTCTAACGTCCTTTTGAAGTTACCCTGTTGCTTATATTCCTATACTGTGGTGACATCGAGTTGTATTCGCGATCCCATCGATATGCCCGCCGCGTCGTTATAATGAACGGACGAAGCTTGTGGCCTGCCAATACCAATAAAGCTTGCTTCACGTAGAATACGTTTGGGCTATTCGAATTGATGGTATCGAGTTTGTGAATGAAATTGATTTATGGCTATATAATAAACAGTATTACAGGGTAAATAAACCCAGTGTTCAAGATTCAAATTTTGAGCTTGAATTTCTAACTTCAAAGCGCCTCAGTTATAAATAATAAATTGTAGATATTGCTTGTGGTATTGTGATTATATAATACTAGCTTTTACCCACGGCTTCGCTCGAATAGAAAAAAAAAATTTTTTTTTTCAATCAAAAGTATCCTATTTTACTTCTGATATCTCTAAGAATATGTGTACAAAGTTTCATGATGATCGGTTTAGTAGTTTTCGCGTGAAAGCGTAACAAACAAACGGATATTCACATTTATAATATTAGTATGATTTATTCTCGTTATTTGGTTAGTGAGAATTGTAGGTAGGTAATATTAGCGCCGTTCCTACATACTTACTGATAGGAGTACTTTTAGTTACGCCTTAATGATGTAAACTGGACTTCATTCACATTTTTTTATGTTACAGCTGCTTTAATAAATACTATGTATATTTTTACAATACACATCACAACATATATTTACAATACATATAATAAAATCGTACCCGGGTGGAGTTTGTACATGAAATATTTGTTTAAAAATTGTAAAACAGTTTACAGCATTACATTCATATTATGAGCTTACTTCATGTCAAACTGTTTTCCAAAAAACAATTCGCACGAAATTCAATCTATTTGAGATTCTCGCCATGCTGATGCACATTTTAGCGCCTTATTCTCAGCCTGGAAGGGAGATTGCATCGGTTCGGGCGCCGGCAGTGCGTTCGCGCGTCCGGCCATCGCTTCCTCCCTTTTAATTATAATTTTGCACTGCATTTACATGACGCCACCGTTGTATATCTACGACTTAATTGAATATTACTTTTCACTAAATGAAAGTATTGACATAACCACATGTTATATATATATATATATTAAATATCTTATTTCCTCTGATTGGATAGTGATGCTTCGTTTTATATAACTGTTCATACTAGTTACGCTCTCACAGAATTGCGTACTAAAATTAATTAATAATGTATAAAAAAAAAAGTATTTACGTATGTTTATCAGTTGTCTAGTACCCATAACACAAGCTTCGCTTACTTTGGGGCTAGGTGGCGCTGTGTAATTTGTCTGGCAATATTTATTATTTATAGGTAATATAATATAATATATATATATATTATATTATATTACCTATTACGTCTATCGTAAGTCTGCTACTTACATCAAAATGTCAATTAAAATCAATCAATCAAGGTCAATTTTCATCATTATGTTATGACTCCATAAATAAGAATTGAAGAAAATAATATGTAGAATCCTCATTAACTTGTTAAAGTAATAATACCCCACTGACATGACACTTTTATTAGCAATATTTGGACCGTCATTTCATTCTACAATTATTTTTTATTCATTTGATACATGTGTCATCAAAATCAGTGATCAGGCCATTAGTATAGTTTGAAAATGTCATACTGTTTGGAACCGCTGTAATCACTTCAAATTGCAGAGTAGTAACTTATATGCTTAACACATTGCACAGCCAAATTTGAAGATATTTTTCTATTTTTATAACAAGTTGTCTTCATGATCTTATAACATTTAGAGCGGCGAAAATACTAACACGCGTTCCATTAACAATGCACATATAACAAGAAGAACGTGTGTTTAGAATCATAGACAAGTCAACCTACATTACAAAATTCATAAAACATTCACGAATTAACAGAAACTTACGTTCGGCATGTTAATACAACAATTCATATGACACCTCTATAATTCCAATCCTAGGAATATAATATTTCCGAATCGGAAGTAAGGTGGGCCGATCAACCAGCAATAATGCGATGTCGATGTCGCGTCTCGAATCATTTATGGATGGTCCTTCACCACTGCACTCGCTTGTCACATCTCGTATCGACGCGCAACGTGTTTATTTCGGTTGCGGTTCCCAGAGCATACCGATTATCCAGTATCGCGTAGTCAATGGAAGCGGAACAACGCACGAGCTTTATGCTCAATGCGTCGGTTATCGAACATGGTGTTCGCGTATGAGGTATGGTGGCATTGTAATAGTCGACGGTCGTAACGACGGCGACGTCCTGTCCGCTTACCACCGCCTCGTAAAACGACATTATCGACTCACAGTAGCCGGAACGAGGTACAGGACGATGAGCGTACGTATCGAATATTGATTGCGCATTAGTATTGCGAGACACACCTGCCCGACGATTTTTTTCTGTCTCTCCCCTTAATGTCGGTCATTCGATACTAATGTATCATATTTATTGCGATTTAGACGAAGCTGCGAGTCGATGAACTACCATTGTTACTGATAACCAAGGACGTTTGCTTCTTTGTTTGACTGATATTACCTTGTTACCTCACACCTCGCGATCACGCCCGCCTCGCTGAAGTCAGATCGAGATAAACGTAACAGGAAAAGAAACGGGTAACGTAACGTAACATAAATAAATACAATATTCAAATTACTCAGACTGTCTCATAATGTCGCCAGGCCATTCCATGTGTATAATAACTGGCCGCGTTACTAAGAACGCAATAATAAATTCAACGAACTCTACCGGTATGTGACTCGCCACCGGGCACCGTGTGAATGTGTCCTACACTCATATTTTCGAGTGCCGGTGCTACCATAACCATGATGTCCAAAATCTGTATTCATATATGAAAATATTACTTGAATACAAAGAGGTTAAACAATTCGCGACCATTCGACCGCGATTCAAGGCACCGTCTACATGTTATCAGGTCTATAGTGACACTATAAACATCGAATTACACATAGTACATACTACATGTACATACTTACATTAGCACGATATCGTTGTTCACAGGCGACAGGCTGTCTGCGCCGTTGGGTGCGTACGTGTGTCGTAAATACATCATTTGCCGCGCTTGTGTGTGTGCATGTTTATTTGATAAGCTTCCGATGCGAGCTATAAGTATTCGGATGCTATGTCGTCGAATTTCTTAGCAGATGGCCCACCCGCGTTCGCTTCCTAATGCTAACGTAATCGATTTTGCAACTGCTTATTGCATTCCTGTATGCAGCTGCTCTAAAAATCGTACCGATATTGCACTGAGTGAGCGATACTTTATGGCTGTCGCATATCGAAATATGTCTCGAACTAGATTGGATGTGAAAATCGATGTTGGATCTTAAATCGATTTAGATTTTCTACATATTCAGTTTGCGTTCGAGGGACATCAAATGTAGAATAACATACGGTCACGAGTTAACCGTACAATAAATAGATTTTAGATTCCACAATAAATATGATTATGGACCAAAACGACTCCTGACAAAATTGATAGTGTTCTATCAGAAAATGACGTCAGGAGCCTTAGAAACTGGCGAGAGAGAGGCGAAAAGCTATGAGTGTTAAGGAAGCGATGATCATGTGGCACTCGGTTCTCTCTGCTTACAGATTTGGCGTGAAGTTATTGTAGTTATAGTAATAATGTAATTATAATTCAGATTTAGTTTGAAAATAGTTTATCTATAAATGTTATCCCTCGAAATGGATTTTCAATATTTTCGCATTATAATTTTTAATCCAGTTATAAATTATGACGGTAATCTTTTTTCTATGTAAATTGCTGTTTATTTAGGAATTGATACTAGGTGTCACGTTTACTTAATTTGAGAAAATAGCATTTCGTACAGATGAATGATTATTACAAATATATGCTACTAGCTACTCGACCTGGCTTCGCACGGTTGCCATCGTTACCAAACTTCACAGGATCACCTGCTGGGCTAACCTGAAGATTCACTGAAAATTTCATCAAAATCTGCCCAGCCGCTTTCGAGTCCATAGAGGACATACAGACAAGCATTCATTTTTATATATATAGATGGGTACAGGGATATGCAATGTATTCACGCATAATATGCATGATAGAACTCCGATTATAATTACTCACACGTGTATTGTTTTGGTAAAATTATACAAATGTTTACTAAGAAGTGTAATCGCGTGATGTCGTATGATGATAAAATGAGTTTGTGTTTTGTGAATGTACACAAGCACGCCCCTCGTTCTACATTGCAAAGGGACTAAAATATTTCTAAGAATGTTATGTATGTTTACGAGAGATTTCTGTATTATTCAATGTAGATAGGTTTCGGATATGGCGTGATGTGCCGGACGCGCACCTGTGTATTGAGAGGGACGAACCGTTGCGCGACACATTCCAATGAATTATTACGAACGTGGCATTCTTTGCACTTATTGTGAGTACACCAGCTAGCTCTGAATTCATTCGAATTGAAATCAAATTAAACAGTCCATATTCTATTTTTCCTCTGGTAGTCACACCATCTTAGCTACATCTACCTATATATAAATCTATCTATCTATTCCATCATTCTTGTGGTAGGCATGGAAAACCGAAGCGCTATATGACTGCTTTAACGTACATAGCTAATTTTCGACCGTGTACGCTCGCCAGTTTTTAGATCTTCTGACACCGTCTTCTGATAAAAAAACAGTTCTGATGATTTTATTAAAATCATTTTTCTGGTATTTTTTTTTTTATGAATTATGTATAAAAAAAAAATATTCCGTTTCTCCATGTAGCTACCGTATGAACTTGCAGTACAGGTAATATAGCTCGCGCAGTGCCACCGCTTTAAAAGCTTTCTGTTAACTCCATTCACTAACAGAAATACAACAACCATTCAAGGAGCTGTTATTTGGATGAGATTTTCTGTGAGATGGAGATACTTCTTCAGTCGGGTTGCTTTGATGCACCCTACCTCTCTTAATATCAACTAGACATCAGGCAGATCGTACGCTATTTGCCACTTTAGTAGTATAAAAAATGACTTCCGTATCTATGAACTATTTGTACCTACATCGACTTTCCATAAGGTTAATTTATCCTTTACGATTAAATTGAGTTGGAACTGCGGGACGTTAAGGCATTGCCTTTAGAAAAAAAAATGATCAGATAGCATCACCTAGCAGAAACATCTGATAGCGTAACTTTTTTTATACCACTAAGGTGGCAGTCAAGCATACGGCCTGCCTGTTAAACAGTCACCATAGTCTATGGACAATTGCAACACCAGGGGTGTCACTCGTGCGTTGCCGACCCTAAAAACTATCATATAAACATAACATAAACAAGCCTATAATTTCATTTCTACAATAAATATAACCACAAAAACGCCCCTTATCACTGCAATTTAATATCACGTGTCACAATATGAATTGATTCAAATTAATCGATCTTTTGAAATTGCCATATCCAAATAACGATTTCGATAAGTTTGCACAATAATTTCGGTACTTTATCACTGCACTGTAGGCACGTTTTAATTAGGTGTATTGTTATATAACAGTGTAAGAATGGGGCACGAAATTTCTACCGCTTGGACTTTGCATCTGCTGCTGAAATTTGGGCTCATCACTCATTTTTGAGCTCTTTGCTATCAGGATAGAACTTAATTTCATTTGAATGGTTCAGTGTTAGTGTCAATTTTAATGTGGAAACGATTTTGTTACTTGCTCGATGTAAGTACCTGCAATTTCTATATCATATTGCATGCGATCTTGCTTCTATCGTAAATTATTTGGATACATGTCGATATGAAGACAATTTTTTTATTTAAGTACTGCAGTCATCTTCATTGCCCTTATCAGAATTTATTTTATGTTACACAAATTAAGTAATTAAACAAATGAAGTCTTTCATTTTGTTCAGATTTTATTTTTCTTAGTACTTTATGTTCCACTGCGTGATGATGAAAAGAGGAGGTGTATACGTGTTATCATCCATTTGAGATGAGATTGTTTAATAGATAGATTGCACCATCAAACAACTAGTACAAAATGACCCTTACAGTAATTATTGTATCAACAGTATACAGGTCAACATATGCTAGTTCTTTTTCTTTAATCTGCAATACGCATGCCATTTCAAAGAACAATTTGTGATCTATTATGCTGTTGCAAGTTGTTTTTTTTATTTTTAAGAAAAGAATCTTGAAGTAAATCACGTATTGATTTAAAACCTACAAGAGATAATATTTGATTTTATTAACAAATTTTGTTTCTTTTCCGCCTCTGTTGTTTTCTCTATACAAAATCATCGTTTATTTACTGTAAACAATTATCTTATGTAAATTACCTATTATTCCTTGATTAATAATACTTGGCGTATCACACTTCAACGAGAAATGTATACACAGGAGAAAAAATCGATAATAATTGAACCAACGGTGCACCTGATAAAGCCCGCCTATACGTATTGACGAGTACATGGGATATTGGAGTCAGTTTTGGTTGTACTAAGAATGCGTATTTACCGTTGTATAAATAATAAATAATAATAAATAAATAAATATTGTCGGACAAATTACACAGCGCCATCTAGCCCCAAAGTAAGCGACGGTTGTGTTATGGGTACTACTAGACAACTGATAAACATACGTAAATACATTTTTTTTTTGTAAATACATACTTATTATACATAGAAAATACCCAGACCAAGACAAACAGAAATGTTCATGCACACAAATGTTTGTACTGTGTGGGAATCGAACCCACGAGCGTTGGTATCAAAGTATCGTAACAACGCGTTTCACCACTGCGCCACCGAGCTCGTCAATGATTGATTATGTTAATGTTTAATTTGAAGAAAATAAAAAAATATTTGTAATAAGTTAAGGTAATTAAATTCAAAAACCACTTCGAGATTCAGCTGAATTAAGAAAATATTGCAGTAAAGATTTTCGTGCTTATTGTTTAGCTCAAGCTTATGATAAATAACACTAAAATTAACTCGTAATGTCACATTTTAAAGCTCTTCAACAGTTATTTGGTACTAGTGAAAATTAAATAAGAAAAACATACCAAACAGTAGTGTAACTAAATGCATGTACAGATAAACATATGATTTTTGGATGTACAATCTTTTTTATACATTCATCATTTGATTATTTTTGTATTAAACTATACTCGCGAGCGTTAACAGTGGCATGGTTATATTTATTTTGATAACGTAGATGCTTTATGTTGATAACGCCCCTTGGCTACACTACCACAGCATACATATAAACATATAACATAGGCAACATACGCCGTTTGAAACCTGATACATATGCGAGTGAGGTAGTTATTAACAGCGAGTAAAAGGATATAACACTTGATTGACACGAACAGTACTTTCCATAAAAGATAAAGATACTCGTACAAATTCATGGAGAAAATAGACGGAAAACTTTGACAACGTACCTCAAAAGTCAGTTCTATATGGTACCGGCAGCGTGTCCACTAGTGGGAGTCGGGAACCAGTAACATTTATATACGATCGCTCCAGGAAACTGTACAAGTCCGCCATCCCGTCCGTCCGATGTCCTTTTCCATGAAAGCCAATCAACACAATGTACCGACACGCTCCATTTTCATCATTCGAAGAAATCAACGGAGAGTTGACTCACTCTCTAAGTCAATAATTTACAGTTTAAACCCGTTTATACAAGTAAAAGTATTATAACTTTTGTTTTCATTTGAGAAGAAAGTGATTGATATAATATCAATATAACAAAAACGCCAGTTGAATGGCGAGCGTGCTTGAAAAGAGATAAATGTTAAATGATGAATGAATGAATCTTAAAGAAGCGAGTGAGGTGTGTAAGCACCGCGTCTTATGGCGCACGATTCTCTCTGCTTACCCCGCAAGGGGCGTGTCGTGAAGATATACATACAAGAATGCGTGACGTTTCATAACGAAGCAAAATAAGAGAGTATTTTTAAATGCAAATTGGAATTAAGACTAAGCTCTAATAGTTCATCTGAGTAATCAGTCATGGAGTAGTGATAGCCCAGTAGATAAAGAATCGGCCTATTGGCTAACTCGTCCCCGGTTTGAATCCTGGCATAGTGCATACCACAAAAATGCGTGTTTTCGGATTTACGTACATGTCTGTAATTATCACTTGCTCGGCGGCGAAGGAAAACCTGAGGAATCTCGCATGTCTCAGAAACTATATTTCGATAGACGTGTGACCTAACCTAAGAAAAGGTATGGTTTTCCTACCATGTTGTGGAGGTATGACGGCAGTCGCTCCATATAAAATCTTTGCAAATCCTTAGGTTTAGATTTGCAAACGAGATAATTCTAAGAAGAAGACTCGGACGCTTCACGTCATGTTTCTTTACACAACAATAAATTAGACAAGTAAACTTAGAACTTTCTTACCAACCGACCACATCAAATGTTGTTTATAATAAGCGTCAAGACTTCAGATGATCATATCGAAGCAGACCGTTACGATTAAGTCCTTCAATGTAGAGTCCAATTCGGTCGTCAATGTTATGTTTTCTTTTTTTCCACTCCTTACATTATTTGAGTAAAATGCGTGTTCTTTTCTCAATATCGAGTTAATAAACCTAAGATATTATGAATTTTAGACCATAATTCAAACATAATAATATAAATTACAATATGTCCCCACATTTTAATGTATAATATAATTGTACATTAGGTCATGACATTACAATGTTTGAAAACTGTACTAATGTGTGCAATTTTGCTGAACTTCAAAATCGTTATCAGCTGTGTCAGGTAGGAAGTGTAGTGAAATTATGCATATTTCAAGTCGCTATATACTCGCAAATAATATCGCAAATAAAATTAGTATGTATCTCTTCGTAGATATAGTTATATTTTTAGAATTAACAATGAAACTACACAATCATTCCAAACCATCCGTCCTTTTAACATATTTTTCAATTTTTGATAATCTTAAGGTCTCACTTACATATAAGGAATACATTAAGTCGTGCCTATATACAAATTCGTGAGTGAGAATTATATGACATCAATACACTATCCGTGTCAAATACGTCATACTACAAAATAAATTGACAGTTGTCTCATTTTTATCTCGCTGTGACGTTTTTTAACTCCCATTTTTCGTTGGACCAGCATCACATTACATTATCATATGCATCACGTGTAAACAAAATGATTCGATAATTGCGCAAAGCTTCGAAAACCCGCATAATCATAATATTTTGTTGATATAGTTCGACTTGTTAGTCAAACCTGATTCGACTAGTTTTAGATATTATTTGTTATCATAACGTAAGCGCGGATTCAGCACATTGGCAAGCACGAGGTGTATTTTTTTTAATATCAAGAACTGATAAACTTCTATTCCTATGGGGCTCTGACTCTCTAATCAGCCCTAATCTAAATTTATATAATCAGGGCTTAGAATGAACAAAATTTGAATTTCAACTTTTAATTCAATTAGTATAATTTCCCCTAACATGCTCAATAGAAGATTCCATCAAATACTTTTATGCAAACTGAATTTTTCTAACCGCTGTATAGTAGATGGTCCGGTTGTTTTGGTCGGGAACATAAAGGTAAGGTACATATACCTTTCATAGTGTGGGTGAATAATGCGAGTATACAACATAGTGTCTTTTGACATTATTTAGATACCTATTTGATTATTATTATTTTACATTACATTATCATATATTCTGCCTACCCCGCAGGGGACTTGGTGTGAAGATATACATACATACTATTTGATTAAGATACTATCATTGTCACAGCAAGTTGGCAGCTACTAGACACTTTTTAAAATTAATTGTGTCTTATCAAAATATCTATCTATCTATCTATAACTTCACGCGAAATCCCTTGCGGGGTAGGCAGAGAGAACCGGGAGCCACGTGACTCGATCCTTACATACCTCACTCGTTTCTTTAACATTCATTCTTATCAAAATATCCCAAATTTTATTCTTGTACATAATTTTACTTAACAAATATAAGAAAACATTTATTTATTTACATTCATTCGCAGGTACATTTGGTCGTTTATTGATCGATTAGCGTTTAAACATGACACATTATAGTAACACTGCAACTACTAATAAAGTAAACTATATTAGTGCACTTCTTGTTCTACCTACTGTTCGCATTATTTTGACGAGCTTGGTGGCGCAGTGGTGGAACGCGTTGTTACGCTACTTTGACACCAACGCTCGTGGGTTCGATTCCCACACAGTACAAACATTTGTGTGCATGTACATGTCTGTTTGTCTTGGTCTGGGTATTTTCTATGTATAATAAGTATGTATTTACAAAAAAAAAATGTATTTACGTATGTTTATCAGTTGTCTAGTACCCATAACACAAGCTTCGCTTACTTTGGGGCTAGATGGCGCTGTGTGATTTGTCCGAAAATATTTATTTATTTATTTATTTATTCTAGAGAGAATAAAATGGAATAATTTTACAAGAAAATAAATGTGTTATGATAAAACTTAAAATCCCTAAGAATAAATATGATTTTTTTAGCTTGTGTTTCAAATCGATTTCTGTTTGTTACAGGCCTCTAAATTACATAGCGCTAACTTCGATGCAGTGCAAGACCTGTACAAGGATGATGACTGGCTACGAAGTTATGACTGGTTCCGTGAAGAAGCTCTGCCTAATAAGGGAATTGAAGGAATAATGCCTGCGGACAAGATGACCCAATTATTGGTAAGCATCATGCTTTGTTAGCTGTAGTATCCACGGCTATTATTTTTTATTATTAACTACTTAATTCCTTGTCTATGTAGGATACAGTTTCCAAGTTTTAGAAGTATCTGATAGTTAGTAATATAAGTGTTTGAAGTTTAGTAATTTTTAAACTCCTGTCTTTCTAATAAAAATTCAATACATGATATTCATATGTTCATCTTTTGTAAAATACTAAGACAGATTGCAATAAATATTCGTGGTAAAAAATGATACCAAAGGTCATTGACTCGATAACCCGAGACTAAGAAATCCAACGTTATCAATTAGTAAGGATGCCATTTTGTTTAATTATATCTCGGGAATGTCGAATTGATGGTCGTTTCCTAAACAAGAACAATAAGCGGGGAGCGACGAATTCGCTGATGCTCAAAAACGTGCATCCGTATGAGTTTTTCAATCGATTTCATGGAATCGCCTTCGTCGGTGGCACTCATTGTTGTGGCCCGACTATCGCTTACGTGAGAACACAATCGTTTTGCAATATGTACGATTTGATCGTGTAAGCGGATAAATTTGGATAACAAAACGAAACAAATCAGTCGTTGTCGCGTGCTCTTTCTTGCGATTGTATGATATACTATTGCAACATTATCATTTGAGCCTATTTTAGGACTTTATGTGAAGTAACGTATTTATTAACAAATGAAATTCTACCGAGAGAGACTGGGTTTCTTTCACACTAGTTACGCTGGGTGCAGCTTGAGTGAGCAAATTGAAAATTACAACTACCTTAAAAAAAGACCTCTGTTAAAAAAATATTCTCTATCCTCCAAATGGTATAAAAAAATTGTATGCATGCTTTAAATGTGATATACTAGTATAAGTTCTTACTAAAATTCAGTTCGGCGTCTCCCATAAACTCCGGCTATAAGTTGAATGCATTTTGTGGCATCTACTCATTAGTATAGTGTTGTTGTTATTTTAACCCGAATTCAAAAGGGTATCATAACTGTGTCATTATTTTTCCTTTCTTTTTATTATATCTCTGTGTGTTGAAGAGTGGCATCGTTTTTAAGAGAGGTAGGGCACATCAAACATCCGGTCTTGGGAATTACGTACACTACACAGAAAACCGGAACCAACTAACTGTTGAAACTCCCTGGAGAGTTATTGTGTTCCTGCAAGTGAGTGAGGTCACCAGTAAGCTCCTAATGTTTGTATACCTCCCGATATTGTATAAAAAATCGTAGCTCTCATTTGGTATATACGTCCAAGAGAATGCAAGACTAATGTCCTGTTTTATTTTTATTTTAAAACTCGTATATTGAGGATAGACTTGAGCTGCATGTGTTTGCAGCTATAAAAAGCGATAAAGTAACACCAAAGATAACATAATTATTTTTTCAAATATCACGTAAATAGAAAATTTATAAATAATCTTGAATAAACCTATTTAAAATTATTATATTTGAAATTGATTAAGTATTCTATTACGAGTATCTATTATCTTTCCCATATCTTCAGCCTTTAGTCCATTGCTTTTAATCTGTCGGAAAATGTCTAAGTGTGAATGTTTTTTCATCACTTCATTACTATTTACTATAACGTAATACGTATAATATAACAATACTCACAGGTGCCCATAAAAAAAAAAAAAAACTATTGGGCATTCTAGCGTGGAACAGATAAAATAACCCATACAAAACTTATTAACTGTCTCGAAAGGAATTACCGGGGAATTGGGTTGACGTCAAGGTTTTTTTATATACCTAATTTTCTTACTTCTTAAAATTGTACTATTTCGATCCATTCAATAGATCCACGGAAATAAGTTCACTGGTCATTACCAACCAACACTGCCGATTAAGTGACCGAACTTCACTAGTAATTAATAATCATGGGAATATATATATACCTGTTAACGTTATCGCAAAGCCCTTGCTTCAATATAGCTATTTTCATCAATTCCATTGAAGGGCGATCGCCTTGACCCTGCCACTTATTTTCCCTCTATCTTCACATCCTGTTATTGGAAGTATTCCATAAATAGCCGCTTATATAGCTGTTAGACGTTGTTCAACAGAATTTTTCTGTGACTATGGATCCTTAGTTACATAACTATAATAATTTTATTAATGCGCTTTCGCTTATCACGAGTAAAGATCACCCTGTCCACCACACTGTCGACACTTATTGACCGATTCTTCGTTCGAAATCCAGTCTAATACTGCGTTAGATGTCGATGCCAGTTTCGAAAATGTTTTTGCTAGCTTCAAAATCCCATCAGATCATAGGCTACATTAACTTCGTCTGAACAACGTTAGAAAAACCTTGAACATTTCAATATCTTTTTTTTTTTTTTTTTTTTTTTTTTTTTTTTTTTATATTGGCTCAGCATAGTGGCTCCTCTTCGCCTGTTGGTAAGCGAAAAGGGGAGCCCAAATTGCAGTGGCAACTGACAAAGGACTACGGTGTCCTGTCAGTTGACGCTACCATGCTGGCCCGCAAGGTGCTTCTTCACGCTTCGTTTGAAGGATCCCATGTTGTAGGAAGGAGGAAACACATGTGCAGGCAAAGCGTTCCACTTTTTAAAAGTTCGACAGAGATAGGAGTTGCCGAACTTTTTAGTACGAGAACAAATGTCCTCAACAGTGGAATGATGACATCGCAAGCCTGCACGTGTGGTTCTATGACGGAAGGGAGAGGGTGGGATAAGGGAAAATAGTTCTTCAGATAAAATAAATCTTGGTGGTTCTGGTCAGCTAGCATTAAATTTGACTCGACGAAATTAAATGGTCACCTTTAACAATGGTAGTTAAGTAGCATAAAATACTTTAGACTATATTGCCAGTTGATTTGAATGCTATGACTCTGTTTCCATGGGTATCAATATTGTCTTGGACCATGGGTGTGTGTTATTTACCAGAGGGAGACTTTGTACAAAAGCCGTCTGCGTGGGTACCTATCTCTCCTATTTCTACCGCCAAGCAGCTATATTTATATAGCTGTGTTCCGGTTTGAAGGGTGTGATATTGCAGAGAAATTACTGGGTAATGTGACGAAACAGCCTTAGGTCACAAGATTGGCAGTGCGCGAGTAATATCCCCGTGGTGTAGCGAGTGTTACTATCTAATGCGGGCCGCAAAAATTTAGGGTTCCTGGGGGTGGATATATATTATTAATAATGATATTCAAACACTAAAAGTCTATTTTAAGTAATATTGCATTAATTAAAGCGAACTTTTGGTGTCCATTTTGTTATCGAACGTCTTTATTAAATCAGTATCTAAGCATTGTTACAATTTAATAAACCATCTTACATTTCCATCATGGTTTCTTGAATATAACAATTCTAATATATTTATTTATATTGTCTACAGGATAATATAGACAAGGTGTTACCGTCCATGTACAAAGGGCTGAAAATGGTTGTCGCCGGCCTGTATGTGTTTACGGAGAGCCTAAAGAACGATAACATCAGTACAGACGTGGATCTTACTACTAGTCTCAACCAAACTGTGACTGAGGTGCGCAATGTGCTCTGCTATTTTTATGTAAGTATTTTCTGTTGAACTTCACCTTCTCCTATAGCCCCTGTCGAGCCTGGCTCGATCTAATCCTTCTTTAGTTCTCCAAATCTTTTTTTTGTTGATAAAAACCGTATATCATGTTATGTTATGTGTAGAAACAGGCTTTCACATAATGTTTATTAATATTAAAAATGTGTCATGGTCAATAAATAACAAAAATGTCAAGCGAGTAATCGATTACTTAAAATTTATTGTAGTCAATATTAAAATAAGAAAAATAATGCAGAACAAATCACCTATCAATAAGAACTATCATAATCCCAGAATAAATTTTCCAATTATATATATATATGTGTATATTTCATTATTTTTATTATTGTTTAACAACCTATTTTCTCGTTTTTGCAGGACTTAATGGCAGCACGAAAGCTAGAAATTCCTCCACTCCCAAACTCAGAAGTTCCCAAGATAACGAATGGCAATCAGCTCTCAATGGGCTTCCTCATTTACCGAGATACCCTCAACTACTTGGACTCCTTAGCACAGGTCTTTCAGAAAATGGCTCAGAATAATTCATCAACTGCTTGAATTAACAGTTGGAATTGGGATCGTTAAGACCGCAACGATAAAGAGGAACTGCGTATCATTGTACACAGACACACGAAGTACATAAATCTTAGAGTAGTTAAGCACTTTTTTTCTTTTAATAAATGTTAAACACTTTTGAAAGATAATGTTATCTTTGAATTTGTATCATCACATTGGTGCTTATCGTATTTTGTATAAAATTTTATTATATGTTCCTCGTCAACAGTATTGATTCAGGGATAACTTCCTTAGTCGAATTATTGTCATCTTTGGCTGTTAATGTAGTAGAAAAAAATGTCATTGCCATTACATTGCCATTTTGGTCTAGAGCGGATTAGTTCCTTTTTAGTTTAACGAATTTAAAATGTATTAATTTATTGTCTGATTACATTCTAAATTTTCCCGATTATCCTAGTCAAGGTCTTAACTTATTTATTTCTCGACTAATTTCATTTAGCTTCAATTCTTTATTGATATTATTTAATATAGATTTTAGTATTAGACGCCATTCCACCAGAATAATGAGATTGAATGTGTCTATAGTAAAATGTTTAGTGTGTATGAGTCAGATGGTGAATCATGATGGTTTTTATTACAGTTGATGAGTATCTCGCCGCGACATGCGTGTGCGCAAACAGGGCTTGATTTACTGTATATATTTAATAGGCTCGAGCCTGAGAGCGGATTCAGCTTAGTTATTTTAAATTTTTAGGCGAAATAATGGGGTCAGCAACCCTATTTACGAGCCTGAAGGCAGCTAATGCAGGCAGCTACGATCAAGTCCTGCGCGTGAAGTGTTCACTCAAATTATTTTACAAGAACACTATTTCCTTTTAATTAGTGTTACTTAACACTTTGTTAACTATTTATATTAATGTTAAATCCGTGAAATGAAATAGCTTTAATAGAGCTGTTAATTATTATTGTAAAATACAGAGCCAGTGTATTTATAACTAATCACTATTTGTATAGTTCTAATAATGCTATTTATATCTTAACAAACATACTGATATGTTTGTATGAAATTAAATTATTATTATTACCTTTATATGCGTTTTATTATTTCGCGCAGCCTTCTGGAATATAACCATCAGCCACATTTATGTCTTAACTCAATGTTGTAAAATACTCAAGATCACCTGGTTTGTTATTCAGTTCGTAGTATTATGTAAAATATTAAAAAATCTAATAATAAAGCGATTTTAACAAATTACTTTATTTTTTAATGTTATATCGACATGTCAGCATTATTTATCTCTGGATAACTGAATAATAAAACGAGGTAACAACTTTACGTTAGCGAATGCTTATTACGTCTATCATCTGTGATCTTACATGGGAATGACGGGCTTACGATTAGAAAACAGGTTGGTAACCAGCCCTTTACGTTCCCTATACTATCTCGGATACACCAAGAACAAGCTACGGTCTTATAAGGAAATAAAATCTCACTAGTAGGTGACACTAATAAATATCATTTCCTCAGTGCTTTTAGTGTCCTATGAAAGGCATTTTTTTATACAACGTCGGGAGTCATGCAAGGATACGGTCCACCTGATGTAAAGTAGTTACCGTAGCCTATTAACGCGGGTAATATATTGAGTATCACTCGCGCGATGCCGCCTCTGCTGCTTACACAGCAACTCCTTAGGAGCTTACTGGTGACTTCACGCACAGACAGGAACACAACAACCCTCTAGGGAGTTGTTATTTGGCTCGGTTTTCTGTGAGGTGGAGATACTTCCCCAGACGGGCTGCTGTGATGCACCCTAACACTCTTAAAACATCCAGATTTGGACAAACAGATATTTTCATGCACACAAATGTTTTGCCTTGTGTGGGGATCGAGCCCACGAGCGTTGGCGTGTGGTCGCGTCATTCACGACTGAGCCACCGAGCTCGTCAAAATACATGTAATGAATTCTTGCAGCAGATTCGAGTTTCATATAAAATATATTTTTATGTTTTGCCATCACCAATGTGGTGTCGTTTACATTTTTTTTTTGGTAACAACGGCACCGCCGACTGTAGTTGTGGTTACGTATAGTAATAGAATTTATGTTTTAATGTTTATTGATTAACCATTTGTAAATTATAACATGCAAATTTTAAAATTAAGTGTTTTAATAATCGTTTCCTTTACAACAAAAATAACAAATACAAAAAAAAAGCTTAAGTCGATATTGCGATATAACTTTTAAGTATATTGTTAAAGTGCATTCGCTATGCCTTTTATAATATCAAAAAAAAGTAAACCTAATCGATAACAATAAATGCATAAGTTTAGTATTTGAACTTCACTAGGGCGATGTCATTATAAAAAAAAAAATAATCACAGTAGGGTGGTCTAGTGGTATCGTTGACAATACATGTTTTTTTAGGGTTTCGTACCTCAATAGCAAAAACGGAACCAATATAGGATCACGTCGTTGTCCGTCTGTTCGCCTGTCAAGATCAATCTAGCAGAAATTAATATCAAATACTCAAGTCTGCAATGGCCATATCTTTTGGCCACAGTCTACAGGGATAATCAGACCCTGTGCAGAGCAAGCGATAAATACAAAGTACGGAATCCGAAAACACGAATTTAGTGCCACATGCCAGTATTCGAACTGGGAAATTGATCAATAAGCTGGCCCTTATCCACTGGACTATCACTACTTGTATGTAAAAATCGATGTCTTCGCTAAATCCTTAGGCTTAGGTGACGGGCTCCGTCAATCCTAATGAATTAGGAAACGGGATAACGCTCGGAAGAAAGAAATCGCCGCACAAAATCAGCCAAGTATGTTTCCTCAAGTCCTCCTTCCCACTAAGGGTGAAAATCATCTAAAAGCTCCGTAGGAGGCGAATTTCATTCACTCCTTTACTTCAGGCCACCCCGACTCCGCCCTATTTGTCCCCCGCCTACCCGTACCTCGCACCACTTGTTGATTACCTATTCAACAAGCGAATAGAATAGAAGCGCGAAAAATTTATAAATGAAGTGGCAAACAAGCATACGGCCTGCCTGATGGTAAACAGTCACCGTAGCCTACGGACATTTGCAACACCAGGGTGTCACTCATGCGTGGCCGACCCTCTAAAAACCTCTTTACGCCTTTCTTGAAGAACCCCATGCTGTAGTTCCTTGGGGTCATCGTAAGGATACCCGTACATCCAAGAATTTATATTTCCAAAAACGTGTGACCTCAACTAACGAAGACCCGGTTTTCTCTCCAGATTGTGGATGTCTAACGGTAGTCGCTCCATGTAAAAGTCAGTATCTTTGCCAAATCCTTAGGCTTTAGTAGCGGATCCCGCCGATCCTAATGGATTAGAAAACGAGATAACCCTGGGAAAAAGAAGAGCTCTGTAGTATAAATATATTTCGGAAACAGAAATATTTGCCTAGCTGTATGCAAAGGGAAAGGTGATAGGGAGCTGGTTTCTATATAGCTGTATGTTTTCTAACATTATAAACATTTTTTAAGAGAGGTAGGACGCATTAAAGCAGCCTACCGGGGGAAGTACCTCCACCTTACAGAAAATCGCAGCCAAATAACAACTCCCTATAGGGTTGTCGTGTTCCTGCGTGTGAGTGAGGTCACCCCAAGGAGTTGCTGTGTAAGCAGCAGAGGAGGCGTCGCCCGAGTGATAATTAATATATCGCAAGTGTTAATAGGCTGCGGTATTACAACATACATATATGAACTTTTTACTCTTTGTACATAGATACTTCCTTCGGCATGTCATTTCAAAATTTAGCACGTCATGAAAAATTATAAGACAATAATTTTTCATGATGTGCTAAATTTTTAATTTTAAATAATTTAGCACGTCATGAAAAATTATTATCATATATTTATCACGTCAATTTTAATTTAAAATTTGACATGATATGCCGAATGAAGTATCTCGAGCTCGAACTCGAGAACCGCTGGATAGATTTTTATGATCTTTGTTTTGTTTGATTTATCTCCGCCCCGAATAGCAGATAATTATAAAAACATGGAAAAAATAACGAAAAAAAAATATGAAGTTAATACATTTTCTGAAACATTTTATATGAAACGCCTTTTTTACGATATCTCAAGAACGAATTGACAAATTTCAATGAATATTTTTTTGTTCGTCTTGGCGAATGCTGAAAGCAACAACATTTATGAAAGAATAAAGAAATAGTTTACTTCTGCTACAGTATAAAATATTACTTGACCAGAGGAAGACTTTGCATAAAAGTCGTCTGCATAGGTACCTTTGTCTCACCTATTTCTAACGCCAAGCAGCTATATTTATATAGCTGTCTTCCGGTTTGGGTGAGATATGTCATAGAAATTACTGGGTATTGTGACGAAACATCCTTAGGTCACATGATTGGTAGCGCGCGAGTAACATCCCCGTGGTGTTGCGAGCGTCAATAGGATGCGGTGACCGCTTAACATCTGATGCGGGCCGCGTGCTTGTTTGTCAATCTAATGTAAGTTGTAAAAAAAACCTAGTTTTGTATGGGCGGCAACAGAACTAGACAGAAGCTTGATTCCAACATTTAGTAGCTAAATATCTAAAACTATCCGGGGAGCAGTGGTTTTGTGGCAATGTTAGGAAAGCTTCCAAAGTGCACTCTACGTTTTGTTCATCGATTTTGAGTTTTGTCATAGAGATATTTTGGTATTTTAGTGTTTACAATATCGAAAAGTAAGGTTGCAAAGTACAAATTGCACCTATTTTTCATATTAAGTATATTAGCAGCGTTTAAATATGGAGTAACATGTAGTTTTGGTGGTACTCCAAAACAGAAACTAATACAAGCATTTTGTAGGTATGCGCTGGTGGATGTGTATGTTTACAGGAGACAGTAACCAAAGGAGGAAAAAAACAAACATTGACTAGCTTCTTTCCGATTTGCCAAAGCGATTCATTTATACAAACGCTGATATTCCATGTTATTCCACTTGTAATGTTCATCCCAGATACTTCAACATCGGGAGCAAGGCAATATGGTTCCTGATCATCCGGATGTGCGTTCTGCTGAAGTTTTTGATCGTATTTACACAGTTTATTCAAAGAGTGAGGAATGCTTGTACTTGCGGTTGTTGCTGGTGAATGTTCGTTGGCCGACATCAATTGAATCACTTCGAACTGTCAACGGTATAGTGTGCCTAATACTTCATGTCAACAGCTCAATTTGCTTGAAAATGATACTCATTGGGACATGACAATCGTTGAAGCAGTTGCTATATTTTCAAGTGCTTCCCACGGAGTACACATGAATCGTGGAATAATAACGTATATGTATGTCAAAAGGCATTTTACATCGAAGTCGGGTCAGTTCAGGAAATCCCGATCTCGAGGTGAATGAAGAGATATACATGTATACTAGGCTTTGCTTTTAATCGAAGACATGTGGTACATCTAGAGCGGTAGTTTGTTAGTGAAGTTAAGAATGCTACTGCCAAATCATGGAATGAACGACGCTATTAGTCTAGAATTATAATGTGAACGTGAATATGTTCGAAATGTATTGAACCAATCAGTTGGAGCGAATGTACCACTGTTGAACCCCCAACAGAAGGAAATGTGCGATTAACGATCTGGGCAATGGCTCGAGATGTTTTGGAGGCAATGATTCTACTGCCTAGTGATTTCCGCCAAATATCACCAGCTATTTCAAGATCGATCGCTGCCGATGAAATAAACGCTTGCCTTAAATCATCGATTCTATGACGTTGTGAGACGAAACTTCAGCTGACGGAAAACATGCGAGTTGCATTGCTAAACGGCCGGTCTGCCGCAGGTTTCTCCCAGCAAATACCGACTATCGGTAATAGTCGTATTCCTGTCGAGGAATCTAATGGATTGATTTCGTTTACGGCAAATTTTGCAATTTCTTCTCAATAATATCTTTGATAACCGCAAAAATCGCAATGGGTTGAGTGAACGAGTAATTCTGGCGAAAAACATAAATGTTGAACAAAAATATATAACACTTCATAATTCATAATGAAATCGTTGGTGTACTGGATTCCTTCAAATCTACCGACAATGTAACAAACCAAGACGAAGCAACCACCTGTACAACTGAATGTTTAAACTCATTGAATCAGCCTGACTTGCCCCGTACAATTTACAATTTACAACTGAAGATTAGCTCGGTAGTCATTTAAACGAAGGGTATCGACTTGAATGCAACCCATCCAGCAAATAGAGTAATATAAAGTAGTACAACAATGGTATGCCAAAGCAAATGCATTACTGCCATGTGAGTTACATTTAACATAATTAAAGTACTACTTATTTACGAGTATATTTCTGAACACCGCATAGTTCATTTCGACTATTCATTTTATCTTAAAAAACTGAATTATATCAGCTACGAAGGTACGAAGTTCGCCGGGTCAGCTATTATTGTGTAAGTCATAGTTTTATTTGGACCGATACAAAATGAGCAGGGTTAACAAAACAAAATCAAGTTTGTTGTCGTTCACATTCCGACTTCATCAAGCGTGTTCCCATGGGCACTACACGTTGGAAACAAATTCATATCTTTACTCAAGATATTCACGACACGACTATTTGCGTTGGTGACTCGGACGCCTCGACAAATTAGACTGGCGAAGGAAAAAACAGTCGTGCATCCTAAAAATATTCGTTCTACCCAAGAATAAGGTGATCTTTCGAACGTATTCTTACAAGAAAGTAGTACACAAAAGGGTGTCCACAATAAGGGATGCTAAAATAAATTCCGATTAATTATTGTGAGATACTTAATAAATTTGTGCTGAGTTAAAGGCATGTTTTTCTTATCTTGTATATATTATTACAATATATTCTTAAACACATATCTCACCGCCTTTGAAGGTGAATATTATACCAAAACTAAAGTTTTCTAAAAATAACATAATTGTCCAATGATCTTACAAATTGTTATAATAATGGCATGTTGCACGTCACGTAATATGATAATAATAAGTTTATCTCCATTCACGAACTACAACGTCGTCACAAATTGTTAACTCGATCAACGCTTAATGAAATGTTTACTTATTATCATCATTGCCAAATAAAAAACATATACCTAATAATACGTATTAATTAATATAATGTACACACGCAGCGATAAGTCTAACTATCGGTTTATTACAATCACCTACTCGTGCTTAGTTTCTGAGCGAAACCAATAAATGTTAAGAGATATTCATAATGAATAAGAAGCGTACTGGTGCACGGTTAGAATCCACTAAATTTCCCGTGGCTATATGCCACTAATTTCATATTTTCGGATTTATACGTATTTGTAATTATCGATTGTTTGGCGACGGAGAAAAACACCGTGAGGAAACTCGCACGTTCCAGAAATTATATTTCGAAAGGCCTATGATCTATCTTAAGAAAGGTCTGGTTTTCTTTATGGGTCGGGGTGGTCTGACGGCAGTCGCTCCATATAAAAAACAGTATCAAATCCTTTGGCTTAGGTAGCGGATCTCGCCAATCCTAAGTGCTTAGGAAATGGAATAACGCTAGGAAGAATTAATATGATGTATCTGTATAACGCCAATGGCATAAGAACGCCGCGGTCGACTGGCGCGATGGACATACCAAATCAAAGAATCCTCCTCTCAAAAATTTTACATCCTGGTGAGAAGTGCTCTCCAATCGGCAAGGGAAGGAGTTCGTGGCAGTATTCGTGTCAAGTGGCAAACAACCTATTATTCTAATATTAATATTGACATTGTATTTCTATCGAATCGAAATCGAAACTAAAAAAATCGGCCAAGTGCGAGTCGGACTCGCGCACGAAGGGTTCCGTACCACTATCTATAAAAACGGCAAAAAAATCACGTTTGTTGTATGGGAGCCCCCTTAAATATTTATTATATTCTATTTTTTAGTATTTGTTGGTATAGCGGCAACAGAAATACATCATCTGTGAAAATTTCAACTATCTAACTATCACAGTTCATGGGATACAGCCTGGTGACAGACGGACGGACGGACTGACGGACGGACAGCGGAGCCTCAGTAATAGGGTTCCGTTTTACCCTTTGGGTACGGAGCCTTAAAAAATTACAATAGAAAAACAATTCGCGTCACGTACAATATGTCACTATTGTAGGTATGGGTATTAATTTATCATTATTTATTTTTATTTCTTTACCATTTGTTTTCCTAATTTGTTGGCAATGTATAACAATCAAAAAATGTGATGATAATAAAAATATTGGTTATTATATTTGTTTTGTAACATAATAATGTATTGTGATATTTAGATTACAACTATTTTAAGCTACTCGTAGATAATCTATTTACGTAATTAGAAATCTTAAATTTCATGTTTGTTCATCATAAGTATTGATTTTTCTGTTAGATGAATGTTTCTTTTTTACTCAAAAAATTGGCCATTTTCTCTAATGTTTACATTTTGTTTTATCTAATTACTTTATCTTTAGTATCACTCCCAGGCTACTCAGAAAGTATTGTGAAAATAGTTTTTATATATCAGAGACTGGCCAGTTATAATCTATTTTGAATATATGATTAATTATCGTGTCCCATTAAAAATGAATCTGCGCCGGGAACATTTTTTTTATACCACTAAGGTGGCAATCAAGCATACATCCTGCCTGATGGTCAACAGTTACCGTAGCCTATGGACATTTGCAATACCAGGGGTGTCACTCATGCGTTGCCGACCCTCTAAAAACCTCTTCACGCATTTCTTGAAGAACTCCATGCTGTAGTCCCTGGAAAAACCGCGACTGGGAGCTCATTCCACAGCTTGAGAGTTCTCGGACGAAAACTTCTCTGGAACCGCACAGTACGCGACTATTGCGGTTCCAGTGTGTGAGGATGAACTCCCCGCTGTCGGCGAGCGGTCCGGTTATAAAAAGTAGCTGTCGTCATCATTTCGAACAACTCTCCAGTTGTACAATCGGTAGATTACACAAAGGGAGGCAAAATCTCGCCTTAAACTCAAGGGTTTAATACCGCTTGTAAGCTTAGGATTGTCGACCATTCTCACAGCTCCTCTCTGAATCGAATCACATGGTCCAAGCTGGTATCCAGGTGCTCCCGCCCAAAGGTGACTGCAGTACTCCAAGTGCGGTCTGGCTTAAGACTTATATAACATAAGTCTTTGCCCCGCACTGATACACTGCTTTGCTCTGTTGAGCACACCACATTTTTAAACATTGAACATTTGAATGAACATTTTCACGCTGTGATTTTTTACGATTTCAAGTGCTAGCAGTGAAAAATTTAATCCAAGATAATAGGTGAGTTACGTATCAGGAGATTCAGCACATACTGCAGATTGCATCGGGAAGCCTTCGCCAGCTTCTATACTTGCATCTTCGCGTGAGGAGGATAGTTTCACGCTGGGTGCCACACAATCTCACCTTTGCTCAGAAGTTGGCCCGGGTGGAATGGTGCCGTGATATAAACAAATTTGCAGTAGGCTCGTCTCGGCGTGTTTACGACATCATTACAGGTGATGAGTCCTGGATTTATCGATTCGATCCAGACGAAGCGTCAGTCGACGGGTTGGGTGTTTCAAAACGAATCAACGTCTACCAAAGTGAAGCGATCTAGATCTAGATCCTTTACATACCCAAAGAAGCAACAACGCCGAATTATACTACCAAATACTTGGTTTTCTCAGTTGTTCGCAACAAGCGACCAAGCACAGGGCTCCGCGGGCTTTTGTTGAAATATGGTACACAGTACCATATTTCAACAAAAGCCCGCGGAGCATACAGTCAGACATACTTTGGCTGTCCAAAGTCGTAGATAAGGGTTTTTTTTTACATTGTGATATAGAATATAGAAAATATAGAAGCTAATTAAAAGGGGTCCAAGGGGGTGTTACGCGGAATATAAGAAAATTTACAAGAAATTTTCTCTAGCCTCTGCACCCCAACTCCACTCTCACCTTCACGCGGTGGGCCCCGTTAAGTTGAGTAACTATGTTAAAGATTGGGTGAAACCCCAGTGGGAGACATGGTCAATGAACTAAGAGAGACAGGGGGGATCAACAAGACGAAACTCGGTTTGTTGATTCGGAGATGCTTAGGGAAGGAGTATCCTCCTTGGGTTGGTAGCGGAAGAGTCTTCTTGAAAAGACCAACGGTAGCACCCACAGTCCGAGTTAGTAGGACTACTTCTCACTCACCAAGACGCCTTGGGCAAGCGGGTGGGTTACTGAGCCTAATCCCTTCAGAAATATGAAAGCACAAGTAACACAATGGCCCCGAGTTCCCAGCGGGAATGCGAAACCCAGCAAAGACAGCAGCGTGGGCTCTAGCAGACCCAGGGGTGCTAAGAATCTCTGGGAGTTATCAAGCTGTCCAAACAAAAGTGAGAAAGGAACAACAACAAAGATCGCAGTGGCATCATACAATGTAAGAACCCTCAGAACAGAAGACCGACTTGAAGAACTACTATACGAACTGGATAAAATTACTTGGGATATTGTTGGTTTGTCTGAGGTAAGAAGACCTGGAGAAGAATGTCTGAAACTTAAAAACGGGCACATCTTTTATTACCGGGGAAGCGACGACAATGCCCACACACATGGTGTAGGACTGCTTATCAACAAAGGCATCTGGGATAATGTCATCTCAGTGGATTCCATCTCCGACAGAGTCACTTATGTCCATCTCAAAATTACTAACAAAATTACCATCAAGATCATTCAAGCATATGCTCCAACAAGTGAAGCATCTGATGAGTCCATAGATACATTTTATGAAGACATAGAAAAATGTGTCAACGACATTAAAATAAAATCAACATACACCATTATTACTGGGGACTTTAATGCTAAAATTGGAGTAAAAACAGAAGAGTCGGAACAATTCATGGGAAATTTCGGGTTTGGAAGAAGAAATGCGTCAGGAAATAGATTGGTAAACTTTTTGGAACAAAATCATCTATTCCACATGAGTTCGTTTTTTCAAAAGCGCGCAGAAAGAAAATGGACTTGGTTATCTCCAGGTGGAAGACACAAGAACGAAATCGACTATGTGTTCAGCAGTCATAAATGTATAATAAAAGACGTTAACATTCTTAATAGCTTTAACACCAATAGCGACCACCGGCTTATCAGGGCAAGTCTAAGCATTAACGCTAGAATGCATAGGTATACTTCCATAAACTCTAAGAAAACAAGAATAGATCCAATATGCCTAATAGCAAATAAGGATGCATATCAGGAAAGAGTCAGCAAAATGCTTGAGGACCACTACAAAGAATCTTTCGACATAAGCGAGCTAGCTCATCATTTGCAAACCACCCTCTATACTGAAGCAAAAGACATAGTCCCCAAAGGCAAAAACAGCCGGCCTAAACTAAAAAATGCTACTAGAAAACTTCTAGAAAAGAGAAGGCAACTAATAAGGATGGGGCTTATGTCTACTGAGGAGTTCCGTCGTCTTTGTAAGGAAGCAAGGAAAAATGTAGAAAAGGACATCGAAGAATACCGCGAAAAAACCGTACAAGCTATTATAGAAAAATACAAGGGCCCGAAAGTATTTAGGAAAGCTATATCACCTGGCGAACATCAAATCACAAAACTCTTAGACGATGATGGAAACTTGGTAACTGATAAAAAACTGCTTTTGAGAACCGTCGAACAGTATTACCAACAACTATATGCATCAAAAAGTTCAAGACCAACGGAAATACAATCTAGGCAAATTACAAATGTTGGATCGGAAGATATACCGGAAATATCAAACTCGGAAATAGAAGCTGCCCTAGGAAAGATGAAGAATGGTAAAGCACCGGGTGAAGACGGAGTGATAATTGAAATGGTCAAAGAAGGAGGAACAACAGTATTACAATTTCTTAACATGCTTCTAAACAAATGCCTAGAAGAAGGAAAAATACCTAAAGAATGGGAATCTGCCAACGTTGTCCTATTATTCAAGAAAGGTGACAAAGCAAACTTAAATAACTATCGCCCTATCAGTTTATTATCTCACCTTTATAAACTGCTTACAAAAATTATTACCCTTCGTTTAAGTAACAAATTTGATTTTTATCAACCTCCCGAACAAGCCGGTTTCAGAAGCGGATATAGCACTATGGACCACATCTTAACACTGAGAACCGTGATCGAGAAAGCCACAGAGTATCAATCACCCCTCTGGCTGGCCTTCATTGACTACAAAAAGGCGTTCGATAGTGTGGAATCCTGGGCAGTTGTTCAGTCACTTCAGCATGCACGAATAGACCATAGATACTCAAAGCTAATCGAAAATATTTACAATAATGCTACCATGAAAGAAACCTTGACGGAGCAAACACAGCAGATTAAGATCCTAAGAGGTGTAAGACAGGGAGACACTCTTTCGCCAAAACTATTTACTCTTGTTTTAGAAGATGTTTTCAAGAAACTTTCATGGGAAGATTTTGGTCTCAAGATACCAGGTGCCAGACTGAGCAACCTTAGATTCGCGGATGATATCGTTCTTCTCAGTGACAATCCTGACGACTTACAACTCATGATTCAGAAATTGAACGAAGCTTCGCTACAAGTTGGCTTGGAAATGAACATCAACAAAACTAAGATCATGACAAACGAAACCAGAACACATGTTAAAATAAAAGTCAACCAAACTGTCATCGAAAATGTAGAGAAATATGTCTATCTGGGTCAGGAAGTAAGGATGGGCAAGGACAACCAGGTTGGAGAAATTGACAGACGTATCCGTCTTATGTGGGCCGCCTATTCAAAACTGGACTTTGCCTTCAAAATGAACATAACAGCAGAACAGAAAGCTAGGTTGTTCAATCAGTGTATCCTGCCAGTTTTAACTTACGGAGCGGAAACCTGGGTCCTGACCAAAGATAACATTAACAAGATACAGGTCGCCCAGAGGAAATTAGAGAGAAAGCTCGTGGGGGTTACACTGATGGACCACAAAACAAATACATGGCTTAGGGGGCGGAGTGGAGTCGCAGATGCCGTAGAGCGAATAGCGAATCTGAAGTGGCAGTGGGCGGGTCACATAGCCCGAAAACACAATTCATTGTGTAAAATGGCCCTGGAGTGGAGGCCTTGGGAAGAAAAGCGGCCTAGAGGAAGACCACAAATGCGATGGAAGGATGATATTACGAAAATAGCAGGGTCCAACTGGATGCAAGTTGCACAGGACAGAGAAAAATGGAAGAGTCTGAAGGAGGCCTACACCAGATTACTGGTAGATAAGGGCTAAAAAGAAGAAAGAAAGAAGAAGCTAATTAGTCGTGACATTGTTCTATTATATATTGTAATAATATTATATCTATTATATATATTGTTGTTTGTATATTGTTCAATTATGCCACCTAATTAAAATGTATGTGTCGCACGCATAGATTTTAATTAGGTGGCATAATAATAAGTGTTTCTTTCATCATCTCATGGTAACCCTACTCCTCGCGCATCCTGCTACCGATCACAAAGGGATCATTCAAACGCACACCGCTGTTAGTTTTATGTGTTAGATATGCCTACAGCTTATGCCGTCACGATGATCTGTCACCGGTCATCTAATTATTAAATTTGGTTTGTGATTAGTTAGTAGAATCAAAAATCTCGACCAGTTTGCCCTCCTACGTCGACGATGACTAGGGCATCGAAACTCGGTTCATTTTTGAAAACCCGGGTTTTCGGGTCTAAGAGTAATCAAAACCCGGGTAGACCGGTTTTTTCGAGCAATTCGATATTTTTATTGTAATTTTTTAAAATACACTAATCTGCGTTTATATGTCGATTTCCTACAATGAGTACAAAATATAAAGAATGAAGAAGAATTTAAATAAATGAAACAGTACTTTCCAAATTACAAAAACAGTTTTAATGTTTAAAAAAGTGATAAAGATTTATTTTTCTTCAGAATATCTTAAAACTTAGTAAGTAATCTAGTCTTTTTTAAATCACAGACTTGCAGAGATTAGTTTTAACATTAAATGAATTATTTTGGTAACGTATTCACTTATTGTATTTAAAAGCTAATAAAAATAATAATTATGTCACTCTGCGCAATAAATGTAATAAACAATGTAGGGTAGCAAAAAGAAATTTCATTCGCTCGTCAATTGACAATTGTCCCCACGATAAATTGTGGATTTTTTTTTAATAAGATAGGTATAGGAAAGCCCAGATCTCGTAATTCATCCAATTTAAACGCTGATGACCTAAATAAACACTTCAGTTCAACTCCAAGTATCTTGTCACCTCAGGTTAGATTGGCTACTGTAAGTCACTTGAATTCATCTCCTGGACTAAGCGGTAATCAATTTGAGCTTGGTACGGTTTCGGCGGATGAAGTGGTGAAATTCATAGGCTCCTTAAAGTCTAAAGCAGTAGGGTGCGATGGCATGTGCATCGACATGATGGTGCTAATCAATGACATAATTGCTCCGTTATTAGCTGACATAATTTACTGCTCCTTATCCTCCGGCATTTTTCCTGCTTTATGGAAACGTGGCCATATCATTCCACTTCCAAAAACATCAAATCCTTCCTCTTTCGCCGATTTTCGGCCCATCACTATCCTTCCCATTCTCTCTAAGATTTTGGAGCACTTTGTGCATTATCGCCTTACGAAATACCTTCGTCTGAATAATCTACTGAGTCAGTATCAGTCTGGTTTTTGGGCCGGCCACAGCACTGTTTCAGCACTCATAAATATTACTGACGACATTCGGAACAATATAGATAATAAACTTCTTACTCTTCTCGTCTTACTTGACTTTTCCAATGCTTTCAATATGGTTGATCACGAAATTTTACTAGCAGTGCTTCGGCAAATGAATCTATCGTGTGTTTCTCTTTCCTGGTTTCATTCTTACCTTTCTGACCGGCTTCAATCAGTAAAAATCGACGATTGTAAATCTGAATCTGGTGCAAAGTCGACGTGGGTGTCCCACAAGGTAGTGTGTTATCACCTCTCTTATTCTCTATTTTTGTTAATGGCATTACTTCATATGTGTCCTCCTCTATTCATTTGTACGCTGATGATGTCCAAATCTATACAGCTGCCTCTCTTCAAGACTATTCAAACGCTACAGTCGTTATTAATTCAGATCTCAGCGCTATTGCAAAATTGGCACAGAACTTCGGCCTAAAAATTAATGCGATAAAGTCATAATGTATCGTAATAGGCAGCCCTCACTTCATTTCCAGGTTCCAATCAGGAAGTTATCCAAATATTGTTTACAACGGTACAATAATTCCTTATTCTTCTACTGTTAAAAACCTTGGAATTGTCATTGATCAGACACTATCTTGGGGACCCCAAATAAATGCCATAAGCCCCAAATTGTTTTCTTCCCTTCACTCTCTGAAACGCCTTCAAAATTTCCTTCCAACGGAAACCAAGGCGTTGCTGGCTCAATCTCTTCTCCTACCGCTCCTTGATTATGCCGATGTAGCCTTTCTGGATCCCTCCGAAGATTTACTGAATAAATTGGACAGGCTTCAAAATCAATGTATCCGATTTGTATTTGGTCTTCGCAAGTATGACCATATTTCTCAATTTCGACAGCAACTTAACTGGCTGCCTATAAGGCTACGGCGTAAAATCCACATTCTAACCTTTCTCTATAATGTTCTTTTTAATCCTTCTTTTCCAACGTACCTCAGGAGGAGGTTTCATTTTCGGATCATGAACGAGCGTCTACGATGTAGCCAAGACCCCATCTTGAAGGTGCCCGCCTCCCTGACCAACACGTTCGGGAATTCTTATACCGTGCGTGCCGCCCGTCTTTGGAACGCACTTCCGCTCGACATCAGAGCTTCGCCTACTATAAGTTCTTTCAAAAAACGTCTAAAAAATTCAGTACTTCTACGAGACATTGAGTTTACATTATGTATTATTTTTATTCAATTATATTAAATATTTGTTTGTATTCTATCGTTATCCATTAGTATGTATATATGTATCTGTGCCCGTGTGTATATACATTTGAGTGTCTATATGCATATGTACATAAATTAATATACTTAAAAATCCTTTCTCAATTTTCTTAATATATGCTGGCATCAATTTAGTTATTATGTTAACCTTATATACTTTTTATCTACCACCGCCATACATTATTCCACTCAGGAACTCATAAGCAATGGTTGGCTGGAAGAGATTCCTTGAAGGAATAAGCCCGCCTTTGCAAATCAAATTCCAATATTTTAAGAATGTAAACATTAATATAACAATAAAGTTCTACAAACAAACAAACAAATAATATCTTCAAAAGACATTTTTGTAGTATCACAAATAATTTTAACATTAATAAAACTCTTCTTCGCATTAACAATTAAGTAACGAATAGTTCTAGTCTAATTAACTAAAATACTAAGTAAAAAGTAGTTATGCATTTGACACATTATTTAAACAACATAGTTAAGACATACCCTCTGACCATCTGACCTCTTTAGAAAAAAAGAGATATTCATATAAATTAATAACTAATACCGTACTAATATATAGATGGACGCGCGCGTTTCATTTAACTTGCATGGCTTGTTTTATTGGTAGCAACGAAGCTACTTTTTTACGTAATTACTAATAATTTATCAAAGCGTGTTTTTATTTCACTTACTTATTATTGCATTCGAAGTGTCTTAAACTTAATAAATAACAAAAACAATAGTATTAAAAAAACTCGAAAAACCCGAGTTTTCAAAATCAAACCCGGGTTTTTTTGTAATCCTCAGAACCGGGAAAACCCGGGTTTTTCGGTCCGGGTAAACCCGGGTTCGATGCCTTAACGATGACAAATGAGATGACGTCCAACAATTTATTATCCTAATTTTTTTATATATACATTGTTATAATATATCACTAACAGATCCTAGTTTACAGATTTTCACAATTTGCAGCCTTATTCAACTAATGATTGCATGCAAATATTTAAATATACTTAATATTATTAAATTTCATAAATTAAATGTATTATTGTGATGATAATGTACTGGACGCTGGCACTGTGAATAAATCTGTGACTGACTCGGCAGTGCCAGCGTACCATGAAGACGTTACCATGGATAACATTGAATGGTCGATACCAGCGAATATCTTGTGATTTGAATCAGAGACGAGCTGTGAGAATTGTCAACCATTATGAGCTTACAGTTTACGTAGTTTTCCCAAGGGTTCATAGCACGGGGTTTATTAAAAAAAGGTGGTGGGGATCTTCCAGGATCGGCAGGATCGCACGAGCGATATCCTTGGTGTTGTAAATAACGCAAAAATTCATAGACTACGGCAACCGCTTCATATTATGCGGACTGCGTGCTTATTGGCGGTGCTGTATAAAACAATATATGACATACTTTCTTTATACCCTATTCATTTGGACATGCTTGAAGTAGGCAGATTCGTTTAGATTTGAGACAAAATGTAAACAAATCATAAAAACGTTGTTTTAAGTTTCGCTTTTATCACAAAATTAATTTCTTCAAACAATATATGTTTAGTAAAAGTATAAAGCTGTAAATAAATTTAATAAAATTACCACTAGAATTGCGATAATTGCCGTCATCTTTACACACAATTATTTGAACACTCTATATACGTATGTATAAATTTTTTCATAATTGTGGGCATTGGATCAACTTTACAGCTACGGTCATAAATGCACACTAAGCTCAGAGAGATCTATTTCCTAAACGTTGTGCGCCCTTTCACTAGGTCACAAGAAATATATCGCGTTAAAAGTAACAGCTCAGACAGTATTTAATAAATGAGTGGTAATTACTGCATGTTATATAAATACAGGAAAATATAATTTTTATTTCCAATTATATATACCTATATATTGTTATTGTCTCATCTCTTGGCCATGAGTACCACAAGCGCGGGTGCATGATTAAACTTACTTATAATGAATGAGGAGAAGTATATTTTTTAATAATATTTCAAACATAATATTTTATATCAGGCAGGCAGCTTGCTCACGCAAAGACTTTCCTTAGCAATCCAGCGCGGGAACGCTGCCTGCGTTATGGGCACCTTTCCTAAAGGACCCAATTATTTAAATATATTTTAGTAGTTTATGTTTAGGTAATTTTAGTTTGTACTTGTATTTTTAATTAGGATACTATTATGTATCCTAATTAAAAATCTAATCGATGTCTAAGAAATTGTCAAAGATACTGATTATGAAATGAAGTGAGCCCTAGGCAGAGGGAAAACCCGACATTTCGAAATAAAGTTTCTTGAACGTGTAGATTTCCTCACGATCTTTTCCTTCACCGTCGAGCAAGTGATAATTACAAAAATGTATTAAAATACAAATTGCCAAACTGTATTTCTTTACGTATTAATATATAGATTAAATATCCGAGCATGGTAAACATCATAAACATTATACGTCATTAATGTAATCCCAAGATTATGTGTATGTTAACGTGCATTGAAGTCTCGTTGAGGGCTGTCGCGGTCGTGTAAATACGAAACACAATATTTACACATTAACATCCAAAGCTCAATAAGAGTGACCTACCACATTGTGTATCGAGTTGGGATACATTTATTGTTGTTAAAAAATCTCCATTATAATTTTTACGGGTGGTTCCGCATGTAGTTATGGAACAGAACAGTTTAGTGACTTACTGCATCAACTGACAGGACACTGTGTAGTCTTTTGTCAGTTGCAGTTGCGGTTTGGGCTCCTCTATTGCTTACCATCAGGCAAAGAGGAGACACTATGCTGAACTTATATAAAATAAGAATAATAATCAATATCATCCCACTTCAACCCTTTAAGGATTGCGTTTTGAAATATCCCGCCTACCAAGCGTGGTGATTATGGCAAACCCCCCTAAATGTGTAAAGAAATACACGGCCCCTAGTCCCCGGTGGCCCCGCTATTCCGCACTATGGTAGCGGTTGGGGTTAACGGCGGGTGGGGAGTGCGAAGAATCCCCGGTAGTGATCCGGCTACCAAACCGGATTTTAGTGGTACAAAATTTTCAAATGTTTATACCATTGTCGAGCCATCATGTACGCGTATTCCGCCATGCAAAAGAACCAGAAAGAGTCAGTCCTAATTCCACAATTTAATGTTTTTGCGATAATGGAATGACATTGCATGTACCTTTTATTGACATAAACTGGTTAAAAACAATAAAAAATATCAGTAATTCTTTAAAAATAAATAGCAGTAAGTTAGGTCTTATAAAAGTTACCTTACCTTACCTTCATAATGCGTCAATATCAAAAAGTATCAAATACATACTGTACATACATATAAGTTGACCCGTCCTTTATTTATATATGTATCCTATTTTAGTTTAATCTGTAGAAAAATAATTAAATGTTATGCTGCACTAGACCAGTCTTCATGCTTGATATGTTCTATTAGGACAGCATTTTATTCATAGTCAATATAAAATTAGATTAAACTAAAGCCCATTCGTAAACCATATGCCTATTGGTTTCGATCTTGAGTTTCGGGTAGAAATCACCGTAATTTTGCGTGCTTCACTTGTTATAATAATATTTTTATAAACAAAGTAGTTACTGTGGCCATGAACATTTGCTTGCACGTTGATATCGCTGCTGCTAACAGAGCAGCTCCTTAGTAAACCCACTCACTCATTGGGGTATAAAGTGCTTTAACATAGTTTTTAAAGGTAAGGTGCACCTTCACGTCATGCGCGATACTTTGCCAACTAGCAATGAACGAACAACGACAAACGGAGTCCTGGTGATGAATATTACGTTAGGCTATACTGTTACTGGTTCTGGAATACCAGAACCAGTTTTTCCCCAGTGGTTGTCGGTTCTACGAGCTATTTTGCCTACTGACTGCAACTTCAGCTTGCTTATCCTTTGAACTAGTTACTTTAGTTCTACTGCAGATATTCTCAATTCTGATTCTATCACACAGCCTAACCCCGAGCATTGCCCCTTTCTATAATACGTTGAGGGTACCTTGAGCTTCTCCATACGGCCCACAGTGAAAGGTCACCCAATGCAGTATAAATACCCATTTTAAAAATATCATAGACAGATGAACCCTAAAAACTTATATAACCTTGTTTACGCCGACCCCTAAAAGGGGACAAAATATTTTCACATTCGTTTAACGACCCGCACCGGGTCACAATGGCGGCGTTTGGACTCACCGAACGCGCGTTCGCCCTTTATCTCGCTCACGTTGGCTTGTTTTTTATTTATTAGAAAGATTTATTATTTACCACGGCTCGCACACGAAGTGTCACGAATTTGAGACGAAACCAGGTTATGGTAATGCGCGAGCCGTTCGCACGTGACAATATTTTTTTTTCGATACCCCGATGCACTGAATTAACTCTGTGAGTTGTTTATCGTTTCCTTGTCTGTTTATGTCACTTCTTCGGACCCTGGAGGTATACGTAAAAGTTGACAAGAAAGGGCACATGAAGGAACATAATATAAATTTTGAATTTAGTCCTCCGCTATGCACCACTGAGTTATATGAGATGTGAATAATAGGAGTTAACAATTTTCGGATGTATCGTCATTTTACTTTGATGCTGTATGATTCTGGTGTGCATTGGCAATGGTGACCAATTATCATCGGGTCGGTTGGTGAATTATGCTGACCAGAACTGAAAAAAAATAATATTGTCTATTACTAAACTAAGATTAAAAACAAATTCCCTAAAATATAAGAACTTGTATGCATTTATTTATTACATACCATGATATTTAATATATTACACTATTTTTTTCGATCATCTTTCCTCTCACTTTTCTGTGATCGGTAGGAGTGATTTCGTCAAAAGGAACGGAAGTGTGTAACAGCAAGCCGGAGAAGCGCGCGCTATTTGACATGATTAATGAGCACACGCGTACAGTACAGTACACAGCAGAGTCGGCTGTCAGATGCAACCAATCCATTTTCTATCAGGTTGATACTATTGATATTGTTATTTACAATATGAGTAATAGAA
The DNA here is from genome assembly GCA_947507595.1 of Pyralis farinalis. Taxonomy (NCBI): domain Eukaryota; kingdom Metazoa; phylum Arthropoda; class Insecta; order Lepidoptera; family Pyralidae; genus Pyralis; species Pyralis farinalis. Next base: position 26,505,255 of record OX382273.1, on the reverse strand, counting down.
AACCACATTTACATAACTTATTATAAAGTCAATTCAATTAAGTATTATCATAATTTGAGTGATTGATTGAAAACAGTTGTCTGATTGATTGACATCACTCAATGCGAAACAACACCACAAACAACTAATCAATATCAATGGTAAAAGGAACTAACACTTTCTTGCGTTTGTAGAAAAAACAAGTATTTCACTATATTTAATTCAATTTTCAATTAGCTAAATTTGTTGTTAATCACACTACTGCCGTAAACGGATTAATTATTTTTATAGAAAATCATTTGAGTTTAAAAATGTTATTACCGTCCGAAAAAGATTTGAATTATTCATCATATAGCGTCAAAAGAATTTTAACTTCAAAAACAAATTAATTAATTACACGAATAGTTTCTTTGAAATTAATATTTTTTTAATGTTTATAATTCTAATTTAATTCTAGTCATTTATAATCGAGGTGATATGTCAGATATTATATTATACATCATATGCGACTACTATACCTAAGGCTCGCTCTTTTTATTTTTACATTTTATAGTGATTCGATTGTAGCAGCAGATAGTAGGACATTCAAGTAAATACGATAAAATCTCTATATATTATTACTCAAAGGTGTTTTTTTGTCGGTATGAAATATCTCTTTAATACTGTATCAAACTTAATGTTTGATACGCCATTTTAAAGATTATTTTATCTTTAGTAACGAAAAATAAACTTATAATATTCGTTAAAAAATTACCTTTTAAAATTTATCTCTATATATTAGGTATTTACTCAAAGGTGTTTTTTTGTCGGTATGAAATATCTCTCTTAATACTGTATCAAACTTAATGTTTGATAAGCCATTTTAAAGATTACTTTTTACTTTAATGACGAAAAATTTATTTATATAAGTTTCAGTTCATTTTCGTTAAAAAAATACATTTTAAAATTTACATTTTCAAAAATTTATTTTAAAAAACATTTAATTTTAAAGAAGAGTCGCCATCTGTTTTTTAATTTATATTTTTTAACAGTTAAAAGTGTCTTGGTGGTGCTGATGTCGTTAAATTTAACAAATTAAAATATACGTATATGTAAACATATGAACAACATATTATTCAAATAAATACATTACAGCCTTGCGAACGAAATACTTTAAATCTGTATAGTGTTTTTGTGCAATAATGGATAATAATAATAATAATATAAATAACGTGTCAATCGAGTAATCAAGTAAGCATTTTTATTTTACTCATTATTAAGTATGATTTTGAACATTTCATGCTATTTTTTTCACTTTGATTTCTATTTTAATTTTTATTACTTTACAGTATTTGTAAAAGCAATTGGAGTACTATTCTAACCTCAATAATATTGCGTTTTTAATTAATAAATATAAAGAATAATGTGTAAAATATTTATTACATTTATAAAAAATAATAATTTTTTATTACGAAATATTTGCTACAATATTTGTATATTTATATGTAAAGTGTTTATTGGGTATTGGATATTTGTTCACTAAAAATTGCTCTCATTTCAATGAAAACATATAAATGTGTATATATTGTTAACATAAAACTAATTTTGTTACTATTTTTTTTTAATAATATATTTAAAATTAATAAATATTTATATTTACTTATTTCTACTTTATTATACCACGTAATTTATTAATTATACTACGGGTTATCTATTTGTCTTTATTTGAATAATATTTTTACAAATGCAACAAAGTATTAGTTTCTACCATTAATATTAGTTTCTTGTCTGTAACATTTGTCCTGTATTTAGTGATTCTTGATAAATTATGATAATAATTGAATTGACGAGTTCCGTCGCGCAGTGGTGAAAGACGCGACTTTGACACCAATGCTCGTGGGTTCGATTCCCACTCAGGACAAACATTTGTGTGCATGAACATGTCTATTTGTGTTTTTTTAAGAGAGGTAGGGCGCATCAAAGCAGGATGTAAAGTAAAGTAGTCTGGGGGAAGTACCTCCACCTCACAGAAAACCGCAGCCAAATAGCAACTCCCTAGAAGGTTGTTGTGTTGCTGTGTGTGAGGTCGCCAGTAAAGTTCCTAAGGAGTTGCTGTGTTAGCGGCAGAGGTGTAATCGCGTGAGTGATACTTAATGTATTACAAGCGTTCATAGGCTACGGTAATCGCTTTACATCACGTGGATCGTATGATTGTATGACTCCCGACGGTGTATAAAAAAATTAGTTTGTAATAAATTATGTGAATGTGGCTTTTTATTACTCATACTGTAAATTATGTTATCACCAGCACCAACCCCTCGGAAAATGGGAAGGTGTTGGTACCATCTGATGACCGACTGATCACCGTGACATCGTCCGCGCGTGTCCCAGTATCCTGTAAAAAACGCTTTTTCTTATTCCTTTGCTTCTAAAGGACGTATCGTGGTGTTGAGTAGCCTGCAATCTTCCTCAAGAATTGGGATATCCAATGCAAAAAGAACTTTTCAAACTGGTAGTTTTAGTGATTAGCGGGTTCAAACAAATGAACAAACTCTTCCGTTTTATATATTATAGTATAGATATACGCATGAATGGTAAACACTTCAGTTATCAAATCAAATCATTTATTTGTAGAAGTAGTTACATAGGTACTATAGATGTTATAATCAATAAAGTAGCTCAGACTACTTCTTGCCCTACAAACAGAGCACACAAATATTAATAATTATAACATGCTGTAATGTTACAACCTTATTTAATGATTTATATAGAATCTTTTCTTTGCATGCTCTGTTTAGTCTGACAATTTGTCAAAAATATTGATTTGTAATTCAAAATTTTAAAATATTACATTTTAGTGTCGGAAAACAGAAAGCAAGTCAGTCTGGAGGAAGCTTTCGAGAAGTAGAGATTCAGTGCACCACGTCTGAGACCACCAGCCTCCTGCTGAGGGCTACGTGGTGAACCCTCGGGATATTACTACCTTTTCCAAACTCGATAATTTCCGGACGTCTAACTAATCTAAAAATTATAATACCTGCAGCCTCTGTTGAGGACTACGGCGGCTGACAAAGATACCGCTGCGGTGTTGGTCCGTAAGGCGGTCCCCACCATTACCAACAACTTCTACGTCTGGATCTGCGTGCTGGCTAGCACGCTAACCTGCCATCTACAGTCGTCGACCACTATAGCCGGCGGCCACTTAGTACACCCACCAGTGATTCTATCAGTGATATACCGGTTAGACAAATTAAAGCGCGAGTTCTTAAAGACCTTATTTAGTCGAACTTAAAGTGAACCCATTTTTATATTTATTATATTTTGTAAAATAGACCTATTAAATTAGTATCGCTTTTAATACTCCCTTTTCTTCAACTAGTAACATAACAATGCACATTCTATAATGTAATTTAACAATATTTATATTACTTCATGTCTAATTATTAATTTATTACAGTCAATGTCATATTATATTTAAGTACTCTAAGATATGTCTTTGTCATGTATATAATCTTTAATGTCATAATAGCATTTGTTTCTTAATATTTGTATCTGAAATATAAAAATAATATAAATATCGCCCATAAAAAATATATTATCTATCTATGACGTGGTCCTTACATACTTCACTTGCTTCTTTAACATTCATAACTCTTTTCATGCACGCTCACCGGTCCCTCTCGATATCACCTTCTGATAAAACACGACCAAATTGGTTATGGTAGGTTAGTCGTAATCTTCCTCGGTTTGTACAACTTTCCAATTTCGCATTGTATATCTGTTTCATCATTTTTTCATCCTGCATTATTTCTACATGTCCGAACCAACGGAGCATGCCTTGTCTTATCATAACACCGTCACTCTCTTCCAGACCAACTCTCTTTGTTACGTTATCGATACGTACGCGGTCAGCAAGCGTGATCCCACAAATTTTGCGTAATGACCGCATTTCAACCGCATTTATTCTACTTTCATACTCTCTCTCTGCCATACCCAGCTTTCACTTTCATAAATTAGCGCTGGGATTAACACCGCGTTATATACAGCGAGTTGTATCTTCAGGCTTAGAATTTAGCTGCCTAGAAGCTTACCCAACGCTTCATTCACGCTGTTCCATGCACTCACTCGTCTCTCCACATCAGCGGTGTACCTTCCATTAATTATCTTTATAAATTAATTATTATATATTACTATGACGCAAATTATATAAATATGATGAATTAAATATCATGACATATGCTATTCATAATCAGCTTATTCAGCTTACGTACTGGCACTACACTTATAATTCTGGCATTAATAGTAAGAAATATAATTTAAATCAAATCGATTAAAGTTTAAACGTGATTACTATTACAATATATTTAAGCATTGCCACTATATTTTATACTATATCATAAACAAATCTCCCTTGAACCATTATAATCAACATGTATTACTGTTGTGACTCATATCTATAAAACCCAGAGCCTTACAATCGCTCTAAAAAAGCTAACAAGGATTATTCAGCGGTTCTTAACCTTTTGGCAAAACTAAATGTACAGAAATAAAAATGAATGAAAAGCACTTGGCTGACAATCTAGTTGGAACCAAAACCCGCAATGGTTTTGATTCCAACTACTTAGGCTAAAATAATTATTGCTTTCTGCAATAGTTACCCTCAATTTATTGACCGAATTTCTCCATAACGCGCTTATACTCTTTTACTCCCTTTCTTGCCGCATAGCGCCGGTACACCAGAAAATTTTCATATACCATGTCCAGCAAACCTCATGATGAGTCCATGCTATTTTTTATCATCTGCATATCCTTGTGTAGTCATTTATGAAACATGTATTTTCGATTGTTCTAGTAAATATAAATAAATAAATATGAACTGTCTTGAATTTTAGTTTGCTTCTGACACAAAATGTTTCCTATTTAATTTCGTAATATTTATAACCGCTTAAAGTTGCTAAAGCGACTTTTGATATAATCTCAATAGCCGGTACCAATACAGAAAATGTTTAGCTACATTATTATCGCTCATCATCTGCCCATATATACCCATCTGTGGATATAGGCCTCTCCTAATGCTTTCCACCAAAATCAAACGTAAGTCTCTACTTTCGTCATCGAGCCACTACAGGCCGCACGTTTGAGTTCGAGTCATCAGGCAATTTAGAAGGTGGATGCTCAATGAATCGTCGTACTTCTGTTCTAACTTCCATCCTCCATCTACAATCAGATATGGCCCGTCCACTTCAGTTTGATTGCTATGTTGACAAATTTGGTTTTCTGTCAAATTTTCGAATATAGAACAAAAAAATCCGAAAATTATTTATTTACCATTGGGCCCTCGCGGGCACTTAGACACGTCTTACACTTTTTGAAATATAATCTTGTTGTATCTTATTCAATTCTCTTTTAGTACTATTTTTGAATGACCAATGGCGAAGAAGAAATACCGATATAAGCTTGCCAATATAAAATCTCGCCAGCATATTGGTACAATAATGTCGTAAAATAGTAGAATTAACTATTATTAAAAAGAGCTTGTCTGTGCTGAATTATTTTGAGTCTTTTTACAGCGAGTATTTAAAGTGTTCTTTGAATACATTGCCAGAAAAGGACAGAACTGTTTCAGACAATTTATTATAAAATCGAATATAATTTACAAGAAAAGATCTACTAGTCCTAGCGAGCCGATGTACCGGCATGCATGATTCTCTGGAGCCCAGGTTCTAAATAGAGCGAATGGCTGTTTGTAATCTTTTTAATTAGTAATCCCTTTTATTTGTTGGATCTGTATACCTGTACGTGTCTATCAAATGCAGGATATTAAGTCAAGGGATAAACGAGAAAAAGAATAAAATGATGTGGTTTTGTTGGAAATAAATATTAAGAATCACTGACTCGAATCGCACTTGACCTGCACAAAACCACACGTCTGCCGTGACCGAGTAGACAAACATACAAACACGTAAATGAAAAGGCAAAGATAGCCGAGACATGTCGTGCTTTGTTTACTCTGCGAACCCTCAAACAAGCTTAGTTAAGTGAGAAAATTATAGTATTATAGGGAAGTAATAAATTTTAATACCTGTTTAAAAAATACATTAAATTCTTCTACAGAACTTCACTTTTGTCCTTTTTCAAAATAGATGTATTTTTTAGCCAACCTCGAAAATAAAGGGATAGCAATGGAACTATATGCCTATGAACTGGTCTCTGCAAATAATACAAATATCTGCCGTAGGTACTGCCTATACTCGTATGTTGAAAATGAAATGGCTAATGATGTAAGATTTGATAGGATTATTGACATTAAGCTATGACAGAAGATGTTATACGTGTGTTACAACTATCACTTTTATTCGCTATTTCCGGAGGCAGTGGCTCGTGTTTGAGTGGATGGACTCTAGAAATGCTGAAGGCGATACTAGTGCTAAATGACTCGAGGGTGCCGAAGGATGTGCTGCGCTGTGCGCGAAGTCAACTAAGGCACTAATAACTCCTCTTTTTAATTTTTGGGCAATGATGCCAAGCCAAAGTTGAGAAACCCGAAAGCTGTCTTAGATTTTCACTCCGTGCGATGAAGTTACGCCGAAAACGATGACCCAGATCGATTTCATAGAACACTCTGAACCTCAGCATCGAATTGGCTCATTGCTAATCATCTCTCTCGCAGGAACAAAACAAACTCCTAGGAGATATTTCCCCGATTGAGGTACTACTAATCCTAAGCTAACTTCTTATCCGTCATAGCGTCACTTACTAGTTGACTGGGTAGATTCCAGATAATGTTGGGTTTTGATCTTAAAACCAAGATATCCTAGAACGCAGAGAAGAGCACTCTGCTGCAAATTAGGTAGTGTCGACATCCTCTTATAGAACTTGCTAAGTAAGTAGTCTGACATAACTCGTACGGCCTTCCGTTAGGGCAATCCATGAAGATTCATCGCCACGTCTGGAGAGTGCCCCCCTCAGAAGAACGACTATCGCATATCGCATACTCGGGGTGCGTTAGTCCTTTTGGGGGTCAACGTTTACGTCGGGCGAAAAAAAAGAACGCCTTGGTCGTACACGACAGTCTCATTTCTGAGGTTGAACTGCAAACAATGGCAAAAACTGTCTTATCCATTCCCTTGCCTAGCTATCGTATTGCTCCAATGAATTACACTTTGAGACATTCACAATTAAACTCTTAATATGAACGGTGTCTAAACCATCAGGATACTCGAATTAAATCAAACCCAGACGGGGTTTAAGTCAAGTGATTGCTGCAATTATCTTTTCGTCTCTTAAGGTCACACACGATTGTGCCAAGATACGACCTCGTGAACACTGTTGAACTAAATGACTTAAGTGACATCATGCCTTATATACACTTAAGTCATTATTTATCTGGAGTGTTGCGACACGACGCTGGAAACTATGACAGGAAATGGGCGCATACCTTTCTTCAGGTGTCACAAACTCTCGGTTTTGTTTTCAGCTGGATTTTCCAAACGTCTTTGTGCAGTGATTGTCGCAAAAAAGTGTCGAATTATGTGTCATCTACGTATTTGTGAATAATTGATGGTAACATTTTAATACGAATAGATTTTGCTTATGCTTCTTTGCATTTTGTGTTCACTTAATTATTATTTAATTTGAAACGATATAGGAGTATAAGTGACTTATTATCATTATATGGATATGTACAAGTATATCCATACCTTGCTAGTCAAAGCCAACCTCAATTGCACAGGGTTCTGATAACTATCAAACGAGGCTCTGGTTAAGGAGAGGTAGGTCGTATCAAAACAATACTAGGGAAGTACCTCCACTTGACAGACCTCCACAGCCAAATAATTAAATTAAATTAAATGTCTTTTATTTCAGAACAAATTATCCATATAATTAACATTATTATTAGAAATTGATTAATATTTCCGATGTCAAAAATTATGATAACAGATAGTCATTAATGAATACATTTTAAGTCCAAAAATAGCAAAATAATACAAATAAAGTTATACATCATCATTTTTGACATCTACCTATTCCACTAGGGGGCAATGGAGGCGCATGCATGTCACTGTAACATTGAAACATCGGTCCGTGCAATCTGTCAGCTACCGTCTTCAGGAGGCTGTTGGAACTGCCACGCACCCGCCTTATCAGGGAGGCGACCCTTTTACGCATAATGCAATAAAAGTCATCTACCCGATTTTCAGCAAACATCCCTGACGCACTGCAATGTCGTGGCAGCCCCAACAGCGCCCTGAACATGTTGTTATATTGTACACGCAGGACGCCACGCGCCCTCTGAGAGTAAAGTTGACCCACAGGCTGCAAGTGTAGAAGGTCTGACAATATGCTCTAAACAAAGTAATTTTCACACTATTTGTACACTTTGCAAACCTTCGAATCAACATATTACCCCGGACTGCTAGCGCCCTGCGTTCCCGCTCAATGTCTACATCATCATTTAGTTTTTCGGTGACCCAGTTCCCCAGGTACTTGACTTGTGTGACAAATTTAAGTGAAACTCCACAGAGTGCCTCTGGTGGTATATGGGGATAATATTTAGTACCAGCCTTAAACAGCATACACTCACTCTTCACAGGATTATACCTGAGGCCATGAGTCTCCGCGTATCGTTCACAGGTAGATGTCAGCTTCCTGAGACCATTGATTGATGGGCTCAACAACGCCATATCATCAGCATAACTAACATTATTTACAAAAGTCCCTCCGACGGTACAGCCCACGCCGGCGCTGCTGAGCTCACCAATCAGATGATTAACATATAAACTGAAGAGTCGGGGCGAAGTTAACCCACCCTGCCTTACCCCGCACTCCAGTCCATAGGGCACAGATAACGTACCTGCCCATTTCACCACATTGCTTTGATGTCTATACCAATACTTAAACATTTCAATTAACTCACCAGGCAATGTGGTGTCTTCATAAAGCTTCTTCCATAACAAGCCATAAGATACCATATCGAAGGCCTTTGACAAATCTAAAAAGCATGCGTACACATATATATATACATATACATAATACTACCCGGACTAATTTTGTGTTTCTGCGAGTGAATCAGATTTTCAATAAGCTTCTGAGGAGTTGCTATGTAAGCACCGGGAGCCGCTACCCATGATGGTACTTCTTGTATTGTAAGCGGGAAGGGTGGCCCCTCAGATCACAGCAGTGTGATCTCAGGATCTCACTCTGTGATCTGTGCCTTTGCTGTTCGCCCGCTCCGTAAGAAATTTTCTGAATGGTAGAGAAAACCACATCAAAATCAATTGCATGGTTTCGAAGAACCATGCAACACTGACTTTACCAGTAAGTACCAGTGACTTCATAGGTAAAATGTACTAGTAATGCTCAGTATGGTTTAACATCCCATTTTATATTCTAGTTCAATTGATCATTGAAATTCTTAAACCAAAAAAAATTATATTATGTGCCTCACTAAATTTTTATATATTTAATATATTGTTTTATTGTCGGTAAACGTGGTTCTGTATATAAAGCGGCTACATATTTTTTTAAAACCACTAAATTGGTGTACAACACTAGCAGCTTTAATGGTGCGTTGCAGACTCTGTGAAAGCATATTTTTAATGTGACGACCTAGTGACCCTCAATACAGGCTTTTAGTCTAGCTCGGCATCAGTCTCCCACACAATTTGTAATTTAATAAAAGTGTGTGTAATTTATTGCAATTATACATTGTAATTTATTACAAAATATTTTTTAATTACTTTGCACATATTTTTGTTGATCTCAGAATAAAAAAAAAATGTAACAATATATTCTTATATTTATATAAAATAAAATTTATTTGCATATAATAAATATTATTTCTGTTAAATAAAATGGCTAGACTACTCCTGACAATGATGCTATGTTGTTGCGATCGCAGTCGGTAATTATTATAACAGATGTGTTTAATGAACTTCGTACCTACATTTAGTTGACAGCTTGTTATTTTTCTTTTTCTATTAATTCGGTGCAACCACCTTATGTAAAATGGTTACGGTTATAAGCACTCTAGAGCAGAGTTTCTTCAGGAGGTCCCCAGTGTCCTGGTTACGCACAGGTACAAACAACCTCCAGGGTATTGCTTATTTTTGGGGTGTGTGTCTTATTGTCCTCTTTGTAGTCAAAGCAAACCTCACCTCCATATGGTGCACCGCGGTAATTAACCAACGGGGGTCCGCCGAAAGATATAGCAGCCTATAAACATTTACATTAAGTATTACTTACACGATATCACCTCTGCTGCTAGCCTATAAACGCTTATATTAAGTATTACTTGCAGCATGTTTCTTCTAACACAGTAACTCTTTAGGAGCTTACTGGTGACCTCAATCACACGCCGGAACACAACTACCATTCAGGGAGTTATTTGGTTTTCTGTGAGGTGGAGGTACTTCCCCATAGGGCGCCTTTCGCCACTGAAACACCGAGCTGGTCGTTTTGTTCTTTAAAAATGTAGTAAAAATGCTTTTTCTTCTTAGCTGCGAAATGTCCTATTCATCTTGTCATGTCAATCACTAATAGTGTTGATAACATAAAACTTATGAAATAATGTCATAATTATTGATTATCATTACGGTGGCCTGTTACATCTTCATTTTTCAATATTGCTAGCTGGAGGTACTTCCTAGAAGCTTCTTCAAAGAAAACCGCAACCAAATAAAAACTCCCTACAGGGTTGTTGTGTTCCTGCGTGTGAGTGAGGTCGCCAGTAAGTTCCTAAGGAGTTGCTGTGTTAGCAGCAGAATAGGTATCGCGGGAGTGATACTTAATGTACCTAGGCCGGCCATAAGTTTTATTACAAATGAATATGCATTTATTTTATTCTTAATAAAACTTCTATGTACATATTTCCGGAAGTCTCAGCAAAAATTAAAAAAATATATATTCTATTCGAAATCGTCACTTTTGGTTTTGATGGCCTTTAATCTGTCTGACCAAGAATCAAGAAATTTACGCGTTGTTTCCATGGAAAATTTAGCCACTGCTTGCTCCAGAGATTTCTTAAGAGACACAATGTCGTCGCGGCGTGTCATTTCCACGTTGTACCTTTCTGACACTTAGTCGTCTTCTTTAGAACTGTGTGCGTACACTTTATCATTTTTTGCTTGTTGTAGTGCTCTTCCATCGTGAATTTTTTTTTCATCTACAAGATTTTCTGTTTCCTAATAGGGTTTCGGCGAATGCTGGCTTTAACAACATTAACAGCCTTTAGTAATTCTAATAGCACGCGGTCGCCCTGATCTTTGATGGTCTTCAACAAAGGAAGTATTGGTATATCTGTCTATAGTACCTACGATATACAAACATATGGCTGATACCAATCTTTTGACACATACCCACTTTGTGCAAGGCAATCACTGCAATCCTAATATTTTTAAACACCCCATTCCATGTTCTAATTTGATAATAAACAGGAAAAGAATATGTAAAACGGCGGGAATTCGATAGAAACTAATTTAGTACTAATTTTTACTTGGAGCGACTGCCGATAGACCAACCTACACAACCCAAACGTAAAATCTGATATTTCTTAGGTTACACGTCTTTCGAAATACAATTTCTTAGACATGCGGGTTTCCTGACGATGTTTCTCTTGACCACCAAGCAAACGATAATAACAAATATGTACATAAATCCGAAAACACGAATTTAGCGGTAAATGCCAAGGAACCAGTTGGTCAATAGGCAGATTCTTTATCCACTGGGGTATCACTGCTATTGGTACTCCCTAAAGATCCTCTTACTGAATTTCGAACCAGGGATCGTTGAATACTAAACAGGTCGGTCCTTTGTTCTGTGGTTTATCACAGCTTTTGACGTGATAACGTCTTATAAATCAATGAACGCCGGCTGCTGCCACGAATATGTGTCACATACCGCCTGAGCCACGCTAGGCTAGAGCAAGCGAGAGCGCGGAACAAGCGATAGAGAGGCACGATCGGCCTAAGCGTTCGGCTTGTGCGTCTTGTGACGCATCTATCTCTCTTCCACTCCATCGGCCGATGCGTCCAAGTAGAAGAGAGACAGCGGCAGCACACAACCTACATGTGAACTGTTTTGTCAACTGTTGAATGTTTTCTTATAACGTTATCACGTAAAATTATCGTCCGTAAACTGACTTTACAGACAACCAATTTTTTTTTGCTCGCTTACATATGCGTCGCGTTGTATATAATGTTAATTACTCGTTTTCAAAATGAATTCAAAATTTCTAATAATTTTCCATTGTGTACCTAACTACCTTACACAATAGTATATTGACAATAAGTTAGTTTAAAAATATGAATGAACGGTTTGAATATGCAACGATAAATTTATGTCAAGTACTCATACCGGAAAGAACGGAAATTCTCTTCGGATACTGGGGCATACCATACATGCGGTAGTGACTTTCAATGGGCGGTGAATCACTACTCTCTTTTTTGTAAAACAAATCAACACTGACAAATCTAGACCACTCTAACATTTGATAATCTTAATGCCTTTGATGATGCATAAACAGCCACCTAAAGAATGAACTTGGCTATTGGCTCTTGTAAGCAGTAAAATTTTCCTATATGTTTTTTTACAAAGCGAATGTTAAATCAAACAATGTTACGGTCTCACTGATGGTAAACATTTACTGTATACTGCGAAGAGATGCAAGATCAAGAGCTCCACTCGTGCGTTCCCGACCCTTTTGAAAAACTAGCATCAATTTCGACAAGATACACAAATAAGACCAAGATAATTCCTCTGGAACAGCTGAGTATGCATCTATTGTGATACCAGTGTGTGAGGATGAATGTTTACCGACATGAAGAAAATAACCAATGGAGTACCGATGATACGATTGTGCGTAGTAAATAAACTCGCCATTACGGGTCGGGGGGTAAAGTAGAACGCACAGTACCTACTTGTTGAAAGAAAGAAAAATATATTTGCCTCAAATATTGGTACATTGACGTTGATAATAAATACCTACTAGTTTCACAATATTTCGCCTGAATAAAATATGCATAGAGTGGCTAGTTTATGGATCAACACCGCGTCACTTATCGGCTTATTAGTAAAAATATCGGAGGATATTTGATCAATATTGATCAGTAGGCTCTGATCGCCGAGATATATAGGTGCTATACCTCCACTTTTTGATGAGTTTATTGGTTTGTATTTACGGACTGTAAACAGCTATTTGGAATTTCGTGATAAATGTTTCTGAATGAAAAACTAATAATAAATAATAAATAAATATTGTCGGACAAATTACACAGCGCCACCTAGCCCCAAAGTAAGCGAAGCTTGTGTTATGGGTACTAGACAACTGATAAACATACGTAAATACATTTTTTTTTGTAAATACTTACTTATTATACATAGAAAATACCCAGACCAATACAAACAGACATGTTCATGCACACAAATGTTTGTACTGTGTGGGAATCGAACCCACGAGCGTTGGTGTCAAAGTAGCGTAACAGCGCGTTTCACCACTGCGCCACCGAGCTCGTAAAACCCGAGCCCGAAAAACAAAACTATTTAGCTAACTGTATTATAACTATGTGACAATTATACTATATAGTTAAGTTGTTCAAGATAAAAGTTCATGAAAAATACGCTTGAATAGCTAGCGCCGTACTTGGCAGCAACGGTGGCGGGTGCATACGGTTTCTGTTCCAGATGGCGGGCAAACGCGAGGTCGACTGCAGCAGCTTAGGCAGAGACTACCGGAGCAGCCATGGCAGCGATGACATGTTGCATCTATTAACGGTAGAGGGTGGCTATTGGCGGGCGCTAGTTCGAATGAACTAATTGGTGGCGGATGCACAAAAAACCGGTTAGTTTAAATTACATGTAAATCGAAATCAAACTTTCGCAAAATAACGCCTGAATCTATTGACTAAGTATAATTCTACAAGTGCCTGATAACGTTTAGCAAAAAGTGTTCCAAGAGATTAGGGTAGAGTAGCCAGACAGAATAACCAGATAGATATATATATATACAAAATAATAAAAAAAAAATCACTCAATTTTGTGAATACTGACGACTGCAGGAAGTACTTACTGTGTTGCATGCATATGTCAGCGATCTGTCATGATTTCTAGAGTCAAACCCACTGATTAGCAAAGGTAACTCTAGTGATAGAGTTAGGGCATAGCGATATTATCTGGTGCAACGTTACGGGAACATACATTCACATATGTATAAAAGTCCACAACCAACATTTCCTTCAGCAGTTGTTGTGTTCTTGCAAGTGAGTAACATTAACATACGTAAGGCGCAGCAATGCAGCCTGACTAAGGAAATACACCTCACAGAAACCGCAGGCAAGTAATAACTTTCTAAAGGGTTGTTGTGCGAGTAAGGTTACCTAAGGAGTTGTTGTGTTGCAGCAGGAGTAGCAACATGCGAGTATCTTCCGCTGTATTGCAAGCCTACGTGAGCTACGGTAACCACTTCACATTAGATGGGCCGTATGCGTAGATGCCTCTCGACATTGTTTACAAAAGAACCGGCAAGCTCTTGAGTGGCCGCTCTAGCCACCTCCAACGCGCGATCCATATGTAGTAACCATCTACAGGCTACCAGAATTTCATGAGGAGGGCCGCATACTTGATGGCATCAGACGTAGTATTGCATCCGTAGTACTCTCCTTTACTCCAAAACGACTGTCTGTAAGTGACCGTATGACATTCAGTGATTGGGCAACTCCTGGTATTTACAAAAGTCGGAATAAATTGTATGAACTTTATGAAGAAAGGACCTGTAATCACAATCCGACTTTTCAAGAACTTGTAAAAAATTATGCCAAAATATTTAAACGAGCCTGTTCCAATGCTAAGTCTATATATTTAAAAAATAAAATTAATGGTTCAACAAATATTATTAAATCTGTTTGGGATATGATAAATAATGAGACGGGTAGAGCGAAAGTACGTAGTCGAGACTTTCGGTTAAAGATAAATGATATAGATATCAAAAATGATGTAGAAATTGCGACTGAGTTTGAAAAATATTTTTCTAACATTCCTCTTATTACTACGAGAAATCTTATGTCATCTTCTATATCTGCTGAACTGGTTCTCAAACAGAGCGTGGTAGAATGCGACACAATATTTGAATTTTCAGCTGTAAGCCCAAAAGATGTTTTGAACGCTTTTAAATCAATAAATATGAAAAACACTAAAGATCTGTGGGGTCTATCTGTCAAAACCATTTCTTCTATTATTATTTCAATCGCTCCACATTTAGCTACAATTTTCAATTGTTGTGTGGCATCTGGTGTATTTCCTGACTTGATGAAACATAGTAAAATCATTCCATTATTTAAATCTGGTGATAGTTCGGACCCTTCGAATTTTCGACCTGTTTCCATACTGCCCATTCTCAGTAAAATTTTTGAAAAACTAATGCTTAGCCAGTTGCTCAGACATTTCAATGCACATAATTTGCTTCATAGGAAACAGTTCGGATTTACGAGAGGTTGTTCAACTATAGACGCAGGGATTAATTTGCTTAAAAGTATATTCGCGGCATGGGAGGGTTCGCAAGATGCCTTGGGAATTTTTTGTGATCTCTCTAAAGCGTTTGACTGCGTGCACCATGACACTCTTGTCAGAAAATTACACCACTACGGTATCAGGAACAAGGCTCTCGAACTTCTGTCTTCTTATCTGGGCAATAGGATACAGAAGGTCGATGTTAATGGTAAAAGATCTTCGGGGTCCCCTGTAGTTATGGGAGTCCCACAGGGGTCAATTCTAGGTCCATTCTTATTTTTAGTTTATATAAATGACTTACCTTATTATGTAAGGGATAAACATGAGATTGTATTGTTTGCGGATGATACCTCTTTGACATTCAAAATTAATAGACAATTAGGTAATTATGACGAAGTTAACGATGCTCTCTCTAAAGTTATTCATTGGTTTAGTGTTAATAATCTGCTTTTAAACGATAAAAAGACTAAAGTAATTAAGTTCTCAACACCTAATGTAAGACAGGTGGCTACCAATGTACATGTTAATGGAACAAATTTAGCCCCTGTGGAGACAACTGTGTTCTTGGGTATAACAATTGACTCCAGACTACAATGGGGCCCACAAATTGAAAAATTATCAGGAAAACTAAGTTCTGCAGCCTATGCAGTGAAAACTATTAGACGGCTCACTGATATTGATACGGCTAGAATAGTTTATTTCAGCTACTTTCATAGTATTATGTCATATGGAATTCTTCTTTGGGGTAACTCCGCGGACATTAACACCATCTTTTTATTGCAAAAGAGAGCCATAAGAGCTATCTACAAACTTGGTCCCCGGGAGAGCCTTAGAGGAAAATTCAAAGAAATAAATATTTTAACAGTCGCATCGCAATATATCTATGAAAATCTTTTGTATGTCCATAAAAACATAGACTCATTTTGTAAAAAGAGTGATACTCATAGCATAAATACTAGATATAAGCATAATCTTGTGTTACATGCAAGCCGTCTCCACAAAATAAGTAATTCTTTTATGGGGCAATGTATACGGTTCTATAACAAACTTCCCAGCAATATAAGAGAATTGTCAATAAACAAATTTAAAACTACTATTAAAGCCAAATTGTGTAGCAGGGCATATTATAAAGTATCTGACTATATTAATGATAAAAATGCCTGGGAGTGAGTCGATCCAATTATAATGTAATTAATAAAATATGTAAATTTGTTTGGACACCAAAAGAGGGATGCCTGAGTTTTTTGGCAGTATTTTTATCAGTGCTCATCTAGTCATAAACTGCACGGTAGGGAAAAAATTGTGACGATTCCAAACAAATGTAGCCATTTTTACGGAATAAAAAGATTTTGACTTTGACTTTGACTTTGAGTATTACTACGCACGTGACTGTAATAACGTATCTAGTCCATTTATGACTCACTGCATATCATAACCACCTGATACTTTGCTTATATCATACGAAAGATTGTCAAATCCGTTTGATTGTGTAGTCTATATGAAACCTTTTACACTGTTAAAAGTATGATAAACTGTGTAATATTCATTATTTTGCATGTGTCAAATTCAAACCGGAAACATGAGAAATTCTGATGCAGAGGTTGTTCGAGTTCATCTTTGTAATGAGTGGCGAGTCGTTACAATTGGGCATATTTGTGGCAAATACATATAGAGCTCTAATATACTTATACCCGTGGTTATGAAAATTTCGATTAGGTGTTTTAGTCTGGGTGTTTATAACAGACGTAGGGTACTACAAACCAGTCCATCTTCAGAGAGATTGATTTAAGAGAAGTAGGGCACATCGTAGCAGCCCATATGGGGAAGTAATTCCACTTCACAGAAAACCGCAGCCAATTAACAACTCCCTAGAGGGTTGTTGTGTTGCTGCGTGTGGGTGAAGTCACCAGTAAGCTCATAAGGTGTTGCTGTGTTAGCAGCTGAGGTGATATCACTCACACGCAGGAACACAACAACCCCTCAGGGAGTTATTTGGTTGCGGTTTTCTGTGAGGTGGAGGTACTTCCCCAGACGAGCTGCATTGATGCGCCCTACGTCTATTAAAACACTCAGTCAAAGACAAACAGACATACTCATGTACACAAATGTTTGCCCTGTGTGGGAATCGAACCCACCAGCGTTGGTGTCAAAGTAGCGTAACAGCGCGTTTTACCATTGTACCAGCAAGCTAGTTAAAATCGTCGTATGTGGAAATATTCCTTGCACGAACTATTTAAAAAAAATATTGGATAAGTACTTCTCTATAATTTAAACCACAGCATTGAGTCTTTAATATTATTGATATAATGCCTGATGAGTAATATTTTCACGGAAGAGCTCACTTCGTTGTGCCTGTTAATCGAATCAAGCACGCGAGCAAGGAACGTCGGCCGTACTTATTCTTTGACGAGCTCAGTGGCGCAGTGGTAAATAATGCTGCTTTGGCACCAACACTCGTAAGTTCTAATCCCACACAGGCTAAACATTTGTGTGGATGAACATATTTATTTGTATTTTTAAGAGAGGTATGGCACAATAAGTAGCCTATCACCTCATAAAAGTAACCTATGTACCTTCACCTCATAAAAAATTGCAGACAAATAACAATTCCCTGGATAGTTGTTCCGTTCCTTAGCGTGAGTGAGGTCACTAGTCACAAGGTCCTTGGGAGTTGTGGTGTTAACAGCAGAGACGGCATCGCGCGAGTGGTACTCAATGTATTTCAAGCGTTAACGGTAACCGTTTTACATCAGGTGGGGCGTATGGTTGTATGCCTCTCGACGTCGTATAAAAAATGTTCACTTGTCTCAAACGGTTTAGTCGGTGTACCACCGGTCTGTTGTCGATGGTCGTAAAGACAAGTCA
Source organism: Pyralis farinalis (assembly GCA_947507595.1). Lineage (NCBI taxonomy): Eukaryota > Metazoa > Arthropoda > Insecta > Lepidoptera > Pyralidae > Pyralis > Pyralis farinalis. The sequence goes on along the minus strand of OX382273.1, from coordinate 26,486,931 downwards.
GAGGAGCTGCGACGTAGAGCATACTTCCAAAGAGGGCTGAAACTGAAGGCTGAGAGAGTAGAGGTTCTTGTCGAAGGGGCGTTGCTTATTATTTACGTGTGTTAAATTTTAATGCTGTACATATCGACTCTGGGATTTAGAACTGATGGAAAAATGGAAGCTTCAATTTATCCGGATGAACTTGGAAGTGAAGCCGTAAATATTTCTTTTGGTACAACTATTTTCATATTTGAGGTATGGATTTGCCCAACCGATAGTTTCACAATTATGAATTAATGTAACCGTCATCAAAATGATAGTGGAATAAGGATTTAAAGTTTCGTTAAAATTGTCATTCCCGCTGTAATTTCGACTTACTCGTAAACCTGAGAAGACGATCCATCTCATCTACGCATTATGCAATTAAGGTGTTATTGTTACAGGGATTGGAGGTTTTCAAGTTAAATAGGGAATCTCGCCCTATACATTAAAATTTATCACATACTAAATTTTAGTTTATATTAAATAATGCAAAGGTAAATTTTACATGTGGGCTATAAAATATATATGCTTAAACATTATTACTATAAACATGGTGATGTTTACTGATTCACAGCTTCAGCAAATTGTCCAATCAGAAGGCGTAGTTTTTCTTATTGAATATGGATTTGTTTGGAATTTCTCTGTCAGAGTTAGATAGCGCGTTTCAAAGATATGTAACTGATGATCAAATAAGACAGAAAGCTGGAATGGAGTTTTAGATAACCCTCAGATTGAAATTGAAGCATCAAGAGTTGCAGATACACCGAAATTTAAACTGGGCTAGCTCACAACTACAAATAAAATAATTAATAAAGAGAAAGAATATTGAAGGTGTCACGTATATTTTTTCTTTTTATTAATTATTTTCTTTGTTGCTGTGATCCATCCCGCTATGCGCCAGCAGTCAAGTTTCTCATTGTGACAAATTAGGACATGAATTTATTACTTGTTGGCGATCTTTTCTGTCTGATGAACATATTTGAATAAAAATAATAATGGCATCTTACTTTCAGACGTCCTTCCTATAATGTTGTTTGGCCATTTTTGAGGCCTTACTATCTGTAGTGACTTGTTTCATACATACTAAAAGCTAGTCCATTATATGGAGGTAAAATGTGAATATGAAAATAAAATATTAAATAATATGGCTAATCTATTATCTCTACGACAAAATGGATCAACTTTTTTGGACGAAGTTCCCAAAGATCATATTCGCAATCATTGATCCTTTAACCTCGTTTTCCAAATCGTTTATTTCATTAACACATTTACTTTCATTTATTCGTTGTGATTCTATATTAATGCTATATAATGTATGATTCCAGTTTTATTAGTGGTTTCTGATTCTTAATGTAATATGGTTTAAAGTGTTAGATATATCTAGAACTTCATTCTAACCTCATTAAGTATGGATGCCCTGGGCATTCATAATTAATTTCGAGTGTACGCGTCGGCATCCCAGCATAAAGTACGACTTCCCATGTTTGCGCGTGAGTCAGCTATGGGACATTCATTGATGAACTTGGTGAATCATTCGTATCACATGCCATAATCTATACTCTCTAAATTATTTTGACAGCCATCGAATAGGTCTGAGGATTTGCATGGATTGTACCACTCGCACTCAATAGGCTATTTGACACTATTAAAAATATGCTACGAAATGTGGTGATTCTATTAGGTAATAGCATAAAAAAACATATTTATCTCTGTTTTATCCAAAAATATTTATAGATTTTTCAAAATAAACAAAATAAATTCAAATTATTTTTGAAATTAATTCAGCGACATGAACGTTCTGTGATTGGCTACGCCTCGCGTGACGTCACACGCTAGTAAACATTGTTTATTGTTATACGCTGTATGTGATTCTATCATTTTTGTCGTATTTTCTTCGTTTCTTGTGCTATTTTTACAAGAATTTTTGAAGATTCCGCAAGACATTAATGTCTAGTAATAAAAATAAAAGTGTTTGCTATCAAAATGGACGAGAATTTTGTACGAGCCGACAATAGAAATCTACCTACGATAGACGCAATTATGGTTGCACTTTTCTTCAAAAATAATACTGATTATTATGTTGCAGAGCTGAAAAATATAAAAACTGCTGTGTAAGTATCTACTTATTTATTTATAATGATATTTTTAATATAAATTTGCGTCGCGGTTCCACAAAATATTTAGGTTATGTCTATTAATAATACCTTTCAAAATTTCTAAGCCCATTTTGTACTTCATGTAATTAATTGTATCTTTTTCCATCTGAAATGTAATAATCGAAGCTAGGTAAAACCAGTTTTTGCTATCAAGTTGATGGAAACAACACATTTTAATCAAATGGTTTTAGGTTATGTATATGTACTATATTTATTTCGTTTTACAAAAATCAATTTTTACTTATTTGCTATTACTATTCGAATCAAATATTACTGGCATACTTACATCAAAGTGATCTTCACACATGAAAACATTTGTATGAGATAAAATGCTGTTTGGGTCTCTTCGAGCTAACTGTAACCACTTATTACGTCTCTTAGGGTTCGTTGGAACAGAAACAAACACTTTTTGTGGAGTTTTTATAGAAGTATTTGTACATTGTGGCACAATACACCATTTATACACCATTTTTTTTAGTAAATTGATAAGAAAAATATTAGAAACACGCTGAATGTACACTTCGGTACACTCGTTTACTTGTCTGCGACGTCACGCAGATCATATGCACCCGCCATTAAAAAAACAGCGTTTTTAGCGCGAATATTGTAGTTTAAATTTCAACACAATATTTTACGTAAAATACTGCAAATTTCGCAGAAATATGCATGTGGTGTATTCATCATATACCAACGAATAATTGAAAACAATTTTTCAAAATCAGTCAAATAGCCTATTATGCATGACATACCTGCATAGTAATGGTAATTATAACTTATTTCTTTTTATTCACAAATTAACTTAGTTACAGTGTCCGAAAGTACGGCTCGTGGTCTGACTTAGGTTCAGATCAGGTTTGAGTCGGGTTTGGATCAGGGTCGAGTCAGATTTAGGTCACCGCCATAGCGCGGCTCACACTCAGCTGACCATGTATCACTCAACATTGACTCTTCATGACACATTAGCCCTGCACGCTTTGTCGAAATGTTTTTCAGCTTATATATATTTAATGTTGAATATTATTATAATAAACTCAAGGCACGAGAGATTCCTTTGATATTAAAAGTGTTTATAAGCTGTGGAAACTCCTTTCTATCAGGAATATTGTACTGCTGTTTGTCACCTATGTAGTGTCAAAAAAAAACTTTAAATCATATATATATATAACAGTACATTTTAGAAACTTAGTGTTTCGTCATATCTGTCTGTCAATTCATCTGTATGTCACAACTATAATATATACAGATCAATCTAAATATACGAGTAAATTACTGGGGGAACAGAGTACATACAATACATAGCGTCAGGAGTTTTGGGTAACACATTGTACTAATGAAATTAAACAGCAGTGGCTTGTCGCCCGACAACAGAATGCACGTAGTCTAGGCGTACCTATTATGAAGAACAGAATAAAGTAATAGTTGAACTTTCATCTTGTGATTTATATCTGCATAGACATTTCCTGGCCAGTTCACATAGAACACACACAACACTTCAACTGTATATTGGTGACCCTCTACTACTTCTTAACATTAGTGACATCAACATCATACCATTACAAAGATAGGCAACGGTTTAGTCATAGATGTTCATAACGCGAAAGAAGTTTACAGGGTTTACAGTGGTTCTTGAAGACAGAGCAGCGCTGCCTTTTATACAAGGCGCAAGTTCGCCCATGCATGGTGTACTTGTTCTTACCTCCGGGACGGGTCCGCCAAATACCTACATGACGCTCTCGATAGAATGCAGCGCCGCGCTATACGCATCATAGATTGTGCTGAGGTCACTAACCCCCTAGAGCTTCTTCAGCTGCGTAGGGATATTGGTAGCTTAAATGTTCTTTAATAATAAGCAATATGTACTATGGGGAATGTTCTGAGAAGCTTTTCGACCTCGTCCCTTCTTCTCCCTTCCTTCTCCGGAATACTCGTGCTGGATTGAGATCACATCCACATAGAATTGGGTTGGTGACCTTACGTACTAAGAGGATAAGCAATTCATTTCTCTGTCGGACTGTCAAAATGTAGAATTCGCTTCCGGCGCATGTGTTCCCCACCTCCTGTAATTCCGGGTCATTCAGACGAGATGTGAATAGGCACCTTAGCGGACTGTCAAGGGGGGGACAGCCAGCACAGCGGTATTCACCGTGATGGCTGTTCTCTCATCCGGTTTTCATCAGGCGTAATGAAGTCATTTTGGCAGGCCACATTAAAAAAAAGTAAAAATATAAATAAAAAATAAGTAGCCGCTATATAAAATTAGGGAAAGTGTTTTTTATAATAAACATCACTTTTTGATATCACGAAGTTTTCAATATATACATTATTAAGGCTCATATGACGCAGTATATTAATTAAATTAAATATACTTAAACAACTGGTATTTTTATTTGTTCGTTTACTAACTGAAATTGAATGTAATTGAGGTTTCAGGATTAGATGAATCCGGCTGAAACGATTTTGAGGTTATAAATGGACGTTAGCTTTACGTACGCCCCTCATGTACGAAACTAAGGTGCTCTATTTTGATACCTGACTTGTTATTATTATGTTAATAAAAGTATATGGTCAGGAGAAAAACCTATAGAAAAGTACGTTTTAATAGTACCAGTTTTTTTATATAATTACGCATAGGATATAAGCATACAGCACATCAGATTATCGGTTATCATTAAACATGTTATCGTAGCATATGAACACTAGCAATACATTAAGTGTCGCTCGCGTGATGTAATCTCTACTGCTAACACAGCAACTCCTTAGGAGCTAGCTGGTAAGCTCACTCAGTCACTGAAATATAACAACCCTCCAAATAATTGTTATTTGGTTGCAGTTTCTGCGATATGGAGGTATTGGATACAACTTCCCCAGACGGCTGCTTTGATGCTCTATACATCTCTTAACCGGCTCTAAGCCGGTCGGCACCCACTCACCATCGTTAGAAGACGCAACATGCCGTCGCTGCCATAGCTGCTCCGGTAGTCTCCGCCTCAACTGCTGCGGTCGTCCGCCATCTGGAATAGAAACCGCATGCACCCGTCACCGTCGCTGCCACGACTGGTCGTCGCTGCGACACGTGTTTCGTCTCCCTACGAGGCATCCTCGGGTGCTATAGATGTTAGTCGTTAGAATAACAAGCTACAAGCCAAGAAATTATATTTCTAAAGACGTGTGTCCTAAGAGCAGATAGCTCAGTAGACAAAGAAGAGATTTATTATCCGACAATCTCTGATTCGTATCCTGGTGTGGGCATTTCTTTTTTTTCAGCGTGGGTATAAAGTGTCATTTAAATTATAAATCTGATGATTAAATGTACAGACCTATTCATATTGACATATTTTTTCTTAACAAATCATGAACGAAAAAAGGAGGCAAGATGTTGAACAATAATATGACAGAGCTTGTGGCACTGTTCACTAAACGCCTGGACAACGTTGTTTGTGAGTTTGAACCAGCAGCCGGGTACCACAGCGACAGGCGATGCCCACACATTGAAAACAACACTGTAGCTAGTACGTGACCTTAGGTTACGTACTTGATGATAGCCTGTAGTGCTCTGCGGACTATTGCGTATCATCGGAAATTTCTATCTTTTTCTTTTATGCAACGTCGGGAGGCATTCATGCATACGGCCCACCTGATGTAAAGCAGTTACCGTAGCCTATTAACACTTGTAATATATTAAGTATCACTTGCGCGATCCGTCCTCTGCAGCTTACACAGCAACTCCTTAGGAGATTACTGGTGACCTCACTCACACGCAGGAACACAACAGCCCTCTAGGGAGTTGTTATTTGGCTGCGGTTTTGTGTAAGGTGGAGGGACTTCCCCAGACGGGCTGCTTTGATGCGCCCTACCTCTCTTTAAGATCAAGTCAAGTGGCACTTAGTTTCTCTACCCACCCCGGAAGGAACACGGCGTGAAGCTATTTAGCTTGTTAATCTATGTTGTCGAAGTAGTATATTAATCACTTATAGATCCATACAAACATAACAATGGGTTGTGTTCCGAGGAGTTGTTCGATATGATGCCAACAGTCTTACATTACAGTTTTATAATTGCACCACTCGCTGACGGATGGGAATTCATCCTCACACACTGAAACCGCAATGGTCGCGTGCTGTGTAGAAAAAAATCCTACCAAGAAAAAGTTATGAATTGCACTCCCAACCGAGGTTTTTTCAACCGACTTCAAAAAGAAGGAGGTTCTTAATTCAATTGTATGTTTTTTTTGTATGTTTGTTACACGATCATTCCGCCAATTATGAGCATACTTCAGAGATGGTCTCATATACCAGACCAAGATAAACAGACATGTTTATCTTGGTCTGGATGTCACACAAATGTTTTGTTATGTGTGGGAATCGAACCCGCGAGCGTTAGTGTTAAAATCTCGTCATTGACGACTGAGCCGCCGAGTTCGTCAAAATCTATCTTAATGACAAGTCTTACAATGGATAACCGATGAGACCGGTATTACGTAGTAACTCAATGCACCGCAACGGGGCGGGGGTAAAGTAGAACAAGCAGCTCTTATTGGCTAGCTTAGTGGCTAATTATTTTTGTCAAAAACTGACAACTACAAATAACCACGTAATGTACAATTATTTCAAATTTTATATAAAAATCACTAAATCTCATAAAAAAATAATGGGTAAGATGATTTTTTAAATGCCAATATGTAATAGCCGCTACTGGTTTTTATATCTATTGGTTATTTATTCAGTTTTGTTTGAAAGAAGGTGCTATAAATTATCTCGAAAATTTTGTAATACGTTCATTACGTATTATTATTACATTACAGTACGTTCATTATACTGATATGTATTTTTGTTTTCTTTTTGTTTTATCTTTTTTTTTAATGATTTATTTCATATTACAAGGTATATTTTTCACTGGTTATGTATGCCAAACTACATAGTAGTTTATCGGCAATGTTTTGTTCTCGCCGTATAATATTTTTTAATTAAGTATATTTCGACAAGATGCACGCCGTTACTGAAACATAACATTCCAAATATATTATGGAATTTTTTGGAATTGCTTGCATTAAACATATATATTTTCAAATCGGTCCTCCTTGCAACTGGTACACTGAATAAATCAAAGATTGACATCTAAAACGGGCGTATGTAATCTTTACAAACTTACGTTGCTAACTTAACAATATACTAATTAGACATTAACCATACGCTATGGGCACAAAGACAAGTAATGTTTAATAAGAGTATTTTTTTAAATATTTCTTGTGTTCGCCTCCATGGACGTAACTGACGCCGGCAGCTCGTTGTGCAGGACTGGTGTTAACCACCGTCTTGTGCGCTTTCCGTAATAATTACATATTTTAGGTACAAACATAACATTTTTCTTGGAAGCACGGGTTGGGTAGCCATGCACTTTCTTTGATTTATATTTATCTCTTATTTCACGGGTTTTAATCACGGTCATTTGATAGGCGTGCGCGGGGATATGAATCCAACGCATAGAGGCCCCTTCGAAAAGAAAGGTGTAATGTAATATACCACCTGTGGTTTGCTCTAAGGGATATCAATGGGAGGATATACCCACGAACAGGTCACGGCAGGTATTGGGACTATTGCAAATGTGTCGGAAATAATTGAGCTATTGAAATGAGATCTGGAGGGATTATTAGTACTGAGCTATTACAGAAGAGAGATGGACACCTGCCATAACGATCCTATTTGATGTTACTTCGGCAGGCGGTGACTCGCCACTCACTAGATGGACCCCCTAAAAACTAGAGAAAGTCGGCCGGGGGCAACACTGATGTGAGTGACTCAGGGGTGTCGAGAGGTGTGCTGCGCTTTCTCCGAAGTTACTCGCGACGTTATGCCCTTTAACACTTCCACCCCTGGAGCATACCTGCTAGAGCAATTATATTTATTATTATTGTATTGTTCCAAAAGTGTGATTGTTTTAAATTTTAAATCCACTGGCAAAATATTAAGTATTTTAAAGAGCTTTTCGTATTCTTTGTTAAGACCTTTCTTTGTTTTATTATTTACTAATCTTTAATATCCGAATTTGTACTGATTTTATTTTTTGAATATTTGTTTTGTAAGTCCATAGCAATCCAATCCGCATGCAATAATAGCATCAGCGAGCTCGTGGTATAATGTAGCCATTACCTTTTTGTTCAAGACATATTTCAAACTGCTCAATTTACCTAAAACGGATCTTAATTTATTACATACTATGTGAACATGCAAATTCCAATTAAATTTATTATCGACTGTAATTCCGAGGTATTTATATGATTGCACTTGTTCTATTTTATCACAGTGACAATTTTATTCATTATCGTGCAAGCATTCGTACGAGTGTCCCCACAGGTTGACATTATTCTTTCTATTATTTGGGGAATGTATAACCATGCATTTAGTTTTATCTATATTAATTATAATCCCATTATTATGCGCCCAGCGTATGACAGTATCAAATTCTAGTTGCATTTCAAATTTGCATTCTGTTGACATTTGTACCACTACATTAAACACGTGTCATCGGCGTACATATAGATTTTACCTCTTTTTATTATATTACACATACTGTTAACATGAATTATGTATCCAACGGGACCAAAAACCGAGCCAGTAGGTACCCCATATTTTACTGTCCCTACTCTACTTTCAGTGCCACAGACATTTACTTTTAGTTTCCTGCCTTCAAGGTATTTTCTGAACCATGTTTTCATGGGTCCGCATATACCACACTCACTCAAAACTTGCAACAGATCGCCGTGGTCGAGAGTTTCAAAAGCTTTTTTAAAATCAATCTCTCCATGAACATTACCGCTTCACATTTTATTTTTTTAAAGGAAGCTTTTTTCAAGTTTATTAGTTTAGTACGAATAACGTAGCTTTAACAATCAATCTGTAATTATCAAACATAATTATCAAACCTTATAAAATTAGTATGCACCGTAGTCTGCGAAACAAGTGCTGTTTTTTTTCATGACCTCCGACGACATCTTGTTTATTAGGTGCGCTCAGAAAATGAGTGTCATTTTAATTCGTTCAGCGATTTAACTGTAAATATTTAGCTACGATTTATCACAGTGTCCTATAATTTCTGAAAATCACTCTATGTACTGAATGAATAATCATGATAAAATGTTGCCTGATAATATCGTTGAAAGCAGCACGACTTCGATATGTGAGTGTATTTATACTGACTAAATAGGATGTTCCTTATGTACATAGAATGTTCCGTATGTACCTTAAACATTTTTATCTATTGGGATCAACATTCCTAGCGTTGATTGTATCTTATTATTATAAGATAATTTGATACATAGGTATATCTATCTATAACTTCACGCCAAATCCCTAATGGGGTAGGCAGAGAGAACCGAGCGCCACGTGACTCGATCCTTACACACCTCGCTAGTTTCCTTTCACATTCATTGCTCTTCTCATGCACGCTTGTCGATTTCTGGGGCTCCTAATATCACTTTCTGATAGAACACGACCTATTTAGTCATGGTAGGCAAGTCCTGGCCTTCCTCAGCTCCTACATCCTTCCACTTTTGCGTTGTATATCTGCTTCGTTATTCTTTCATCCTGCATACATTTGTTACATTAAAAGACAATGTTCGTGTGATGTCAGATTTTAGAAAAGCGAAGTGTTCACAAGCATTACAGATACTAACGATAACTTCAATAAGAAACTTTTGCAATTCGTAGAACCAAATTTGAAAAAAAATGATATGTTAATTAAGAGCAGTGATAGCCTATTGAATAAAGAACTTACCTATTGATCAACTGGTCCCCAGTTTGAATCCTGACATGTATCACTAAATTCGTGCTTTCGGATTTATGTACATACTAGCTATCCGCCCCGGCTTCGCACAGGTGATATGATCGCTACCAAACCTCACAGGATCACCTGCTGGGTTAACCTGAAGATTCACTGAAAATTTCATCAAAATCTGCCCAGCCGTTTTGAGTCCATAGAGGACATACAGACAAACATTTACTTATATATATATATATATATATATATATATATATATAGATTTGTAATTTGTAACTATGACTTGCTCAGTTATGAAGGAAAACATCGTGAGGAAATCCACATGTCCAAGATTATATTTCGAAGGACGGTTGACGTAACCTAAGAAAGGTCTGGTTTTCCCTCTGGATTGTGGAGGCTAACGGTAGTCACTCCGTGGAAAAATCAGTATCTTCGCCAAATCCTTAGGCTTAGGTAGCGGACCCTGACAATCCTAATGGATTAGGAAACGGGATAATGTTAAGAAGAAGAAGTTAATTAAGAAGGAAAATATTTTCGTTATTATTTTTAATCCATGTGTCATCGGGTCCACACGGTGCATTTAGCGAGCACAGTGGTCGAGTAATGGCGACTTTTGTAGTTGTGGGTTCGATTACCACAACGTTCTTGTTTATGAACATGTCTATTTATCGTGATATCAGTACGTCCATTTATTATAAGTATGTATTTACAAAAAAAAACTATTTACGCATAGTAGCTAAGTAGGACTTGATCGCGCTGTGCAATTTGTTTGAAAATATCTGCAATGTACATTAGTACGTACGTACGTACATAGTACGTGAATAAGTAAATATTTATGTAAACATACATCCCGTCTGATGTGAACGTGGCCAATGATCCCTCATGTCACACCGATGATCTCCTGCGCTCTTAACGTAGCAAATCCTCGGTTAATGGTTACCGTAACGTAAGAATGCTCGCAGTACATTAAGTATCACTCGCGCGATACCACCTCTGTTATCAAGGCAACTCCTTAGGAGCTTACTGATGATCTCACGTACACGTAAAAACAGAATAACTCTCCAGGCTATTGTTGTTTGGATGCAGTTTCCTGTGGGATGGAGACACTTCCCCAGACGGCAGTTTTGATGTGCCCTACCTTCTTTTTTTTTATATTAGTTCAGCATAGTGCATAGCCCCTCTTTGCCTGATGGTAAGCGAAAGAGGAGCCCAAATCGCAACTGCAACTGACAACATACTACATCCCGTATCCTGTCAGTTGACGCTGCCATGCTGACCCGCAAAATGCTTCTTCACGCTTCGTTTGAAGGATCCCATATTGTCCTTCCTTCCTACAATATGGGATCCTTCAAACGAAGCGTGAAGAAGCATTTTGCCTAGCTTGAAACACCCAGACCAAGAGAAACAGACATGTTCATGAACACATATATTTGTCCTCTGAGGAATTCAAAACCACGAGCGTTCAAAAAAAAATTCGAAATTTCTTTATTTTCTTCACACATATTACAAATTATTGTGCATGAATTTTCTATAACTACGTATCCTAAATGTGAAGACTGGCGCTTTAAATAAGTTGTAACCTGTGCTACAAGACACCGGGTCTTCACCCCCCTGATTATGACATTAATAACTGTAATGCATACTATATATCAAGCAATATCTAGTGTACGGTGAATGAGTTGATGCTATACTATATCCTATATCCAAAAAGATTTTCCTATATAACCAAAGCACAGGAGCATAACTTATGTAGGGTGGAACTAGTTCTACATTCCTGCCGATTAAATATCATCATCCCTGTGCCCAAACTGCCTCTTACCAATTAAATATCACTGTGCCCAGAGTTTAGTTTGCTAGCTGGCAGGATGCAGGCGAGATGCGAGAGAGAGTTAAGAGAGATTATGCAAATAATTATAAATACATATTTTATAGTTAAATTTTGAAAAGTAAAGTGTGCAATAACACGTTTAGAAAATTTGTAACTGCAAGAAGTGTATGCTGTTTTTTACTTAAGAAATTTGAATAATGAACCTAACTAACTTTACTTAGGTTAATCGAACTTAAAGGTAATTAAAATTTAAACTTTACGACTTTTAAATGCACTTTACATAAAAAAGTATAAATTATAAAAGAGTAACAACCATCATCAGTATTTCAACTTTCGCATAACTCGCTTGCATCTGGTGGCGGGTCGTAAGTATGTTTACATGTCGTCCGATATGGATTATTACATACACTGTACATACTAAAGAGCGTTAGTGCTATATGTTCTATTTCTAGTATTGGTCCTTTTCCGAATTGACCATTTTTAGTAGTAGTCATCTTGTAATTTGGTAAATCTAATTTGGTACGTTCACATATTTCATGGATAAAATTGTTGTTTTAAAGAATACGTAAATACACTATTTTTTTAATTTTTCACCATACCTCGTTATTAAAATTCCTAACCAACCTTTAATAAATTACTCAACGAAATGTTATTTTCTTTACAATATATGAAATTGTTTTAAGTAAATTAAAAATCAATACATATATCTTTTTACTTGCATAAATATTAATTTCATACACGTAGTAAGTCCGTGACTTTTTCATTTCGTTTTCGTGAGAAAATCTATCTTCCAGCACATTACGTTTCAAATAGTAATCGAAATCACGTAATCATTGCAAGTCTTTTCCAAATATGAAATCGATTTATTCTCTACTTTTCTATTACAATAAGTTAGGAAACAAAACATACGTAGACTATTTTCTGATCCTAAAGTTTGTCGTGCACTACAAAACCGAATTAAAAATGAGGACAAAAAATGTGAAGCTTTCGTTCCCATACCTCCAGTTTGTTCTGTCTCCGTGTTAATTGACTCATAATGTGTTATCGTGTGAATGTCTTAAGCCTCTTGTTTCCTTGCAATGTTTATTTATAGCTTGTAGGACACCGATCCACTGTTTTGTTAGGCTGCCGTGTGCTATTTCTGTTCGTCCCTTTGTTTGCGATCGTTTGCCACTTTTGCCGGTGGTCTAACGTTTTTTGTTGGCATCTACTGGTTTTGGGTCATTTCTATTTATTTTCATATCTATAATCTGTGAGATGTGTTGGCCAACTTGTTATTTTATCTACAAATTTAAATTACTGGCGGAACAGTGTTATTTAGACATGAAAGTTTATATATTCCTATAGAAGAGTGTTTCTTCAATAGTAATTGGGATTATTGGGATAATAGAGATCTAGATAGTAGACAGATAAGCAATGTTTTTACTCCTATTAGCATTGTTTTTATGTATATTTACTGCTGTCTCCGTTTTGGCTTAATCGATTTTATTATTTTAACAGTATTTTATTAAGGCATATCTAAATTTGAGGTCATATAAATTCGGTGAAGATTTTACGCTTAGGTAGTTAAAAATTACCAAAGGAAAATAATATATATGACTATAGACCAAAAGATTATCTGCGGTTTTGTAGGTTTTATGAAAGCATTTGGTAGGGCTATGCAAAAATATCTCTAAACATATTGCCGAGTATGGGATTCTCCGTATTGTACGGTCTACGAATAAGAATTACTCAGTATATATCTGGATACATGGCATCATGGCACCCTGGTCTAGTGTCAAAATTGCTCTATATCTCGATAATTGTCTACGGACAATATGTTTTACAAACGTAGGATGGTGCATGGGTGACCTAGCAGAGAATTGTCTGCTTTATGACAATATCGTATAATTAACAGAAATGTTAACTGAACTGCAAACGCTGACCAGAATAATAAGAGAAGGAACTGAAAGACACAAAGTATAGGTTTTGACGAGCTCAGTGGCACAGTTTATAACGTGACTTAGTCACCGACGCTCGTGAGTTAGATTCCCACACAAGCATTTGCGTGCATGACCATGACGGCTTGGCTTGGCCTGGGTATTTTTAAGAAAGGTAAGGGCGCATCAAAGCATCTCTACCTCACAGAAAACCGCAGCCAAATAACAACTTCTCGGAGGGTTGGTGTGTTCCAGCATGTGAGTGAAGCTCCTAAGTTGCTGTGTTAACAGCAGAGGTGGCATCGCGTGATACTTAATGTTTTGCGTTCATAGACTACGGTAATCGCTTTGCGTTAGGTGGGCTGTATGCTTGGATGCATCTCGACGTTGTATAAAAAAATACGAAGGACAGGAACGAATTCGGGAATTACGGTTGATAGTATAGTGTTGTTACAAGTGGATGAGATTGTAAATCTTGGATATTGTTTTACACCGCTAATGTGGACAGACGGGTGGGTGGCTACAAACTGGGAATAGTGTGAATGCAGTAGTTGAATTGAATGGGATCAAAATGCGCAATAGGCTTACTTATCATGCCAAATAAGTTGTGTTTTGACAGTATGTGTAATAAGAAGTCCTGGAAATCGACGAGCGTGCATGAGTAGAGCTATTTATTATATAGTAGAAAGGAAAATCATAGCTAAGAGAATTGAGTAAGACGTGTCTATGTGCCGGCGAAGAAATTATGGCAAAAAAAATATTTTTTGTCTTTATAAATAAATTTTTATAAAAAAAATGTACACAAGACATTTCCTTAAAAAAATCTAATATTTTTAAAATTTTCGTTACACACTCGAACCCAAAAAAAAACTGAGCGCAATTATTTTTTCTAAAACGCCTAATTATTCCGGAAGGTAACGTAATATTATAAATGTGTTGTTCCCATTGTGTATCCAAATACACATCGACAATTTAATGATCTACGTCTAGAGGTGTAGAGTTACTGTACTACTCCCGGTGGCGCGGCGGTAAACTTTTGTGAATGCATTCAAGTGAATAATTAATGGGTTTCATAATTTGACCAATAGAGAATATAAGAGTGAACGGTCGATCACTTCGACACTTGATAAGCATAAAGGTTGCACCGGTAGGACCGGAAGCACAATCAATCAGAATCATAAAATTGTCTAAAATAAACATGAAATAAGAAAATGTTGTCCTTATTGTATATATGTTGTTAAAATAAGAAGAGGCATGCTCCGTTGGTTCGGACATGTAGAAAGAATGCAGGATGAAAGAATGATGAAGTAGATATTCAATGCAAAAGTGGAAGGGTGTAGGAGCCGAGGAAGGCCAAGACTTATACCATGATCAAATTGGTCGTGTTCTATCAGAAGGTGACGTCAAGAGCCCTAGAAACCGGCGAGCGTGCGTGAAAAGAGCAATGAATGTTAAAGAAGCGAGTGAGGTATGTTAGGATCGAGTCACGTGGCGCTCGGTTCTCTCTGCCTATCCCGTAAGGGATTTGGCGTGAAGTTATAGATATATAGATTGTCTTATACATATATTAGTAAACTAATTACCGTACTCGGCTTAGCCGAGATGAAACGTAAGTGTTGACAATTTAAGTCTCCAGTTCTCATACTGTTTCAAAAACAAGTAGACATACGTTAGTATTTTATATTGTGCATAGTAGCGATTTTTAAGGAACCGTCAGTGGGTACATTTTTTTCATAAAGTCTATATTTAAAAGGACAAAAATTGCTTTTTTGCCAAAAGGCCTTCCCTGGTACTTAGACACGTCTTTCTATTTATTATTATTTTTCTTTCTACTAGCATACAACTTTTGATGATTCTACTATAAAATTATAAAATCATGGAACATACATAGAAAGATACAAAACTTACTAACTAATCTAGAGTAGGTAAAATAAAAAAAAATCCATCCTAACACGTTCCTAACAGTAGTATAATCGGACGCGCGATACTATATTAGTAGGTAACTCAGTTTAATGTAAATCACAGATTTTTTTTGCCTATACCCAAAATTTAAAAAAATATATTTCTTAATTACTATATATATAATAATAATATTTACTACGGTTATTATCTTGTTTGTTTGTCCGTTGTATTGGTAAACATGCGTCATTATCAAACAAAAATGCCTAAATGAATTTTGATGAAGTTACATTCCAATTCATGATTTATGTTATATTTATACTGTTGACATTATGAAACCCTCTTTTATATTACTATACTGGCACGTAACTAATAGTTAAGTCGATAGTTCGTTGAAGATGATTAAGGTACTGCTTGATGGATTAATTATTTAGCGTGAAATAGATATGTAACTTCCCAACTATCACAAAAACAACAAGAAAAATCAGTATCACTAATAACTTATGAAAAGCTATAAATACTCAATAATATGTATACTTACTAAATCCTAAATACAGTTGATTATTTTGAAACTATGCGACATAGGTACAAACGTTCCTGAGTTCCTGAAATGTTAGGTATAACCCATATGAAGAGAGATAGGAGTCCTTAGGACGCATCGAAACAGCACGTCTGTGTAAATACAACTCTCTGGTGGGTTGATGTGTTTCTGTGTGTGTGTGTGAATGAGGTCACCAGTAAGATCCTACGGGTTGCTGTGTTAGCAGTAGAGGTAGCATCGCGCTATTAACACTTAATGTATTACAAGCGTTCATAGGCTAAGGTAACCGCTTAACATCAGGTGGACCGTATATTGTATGCCTTCGGTAGTTGTGTAAAAAATAAAAGTAAATAAGAGTGTAAGAGAATTATCTTCGTATTTAGAATCAAAGCCAGCTTACAATTACATAGTAAAAACGAGGCTCTGGCAAAAGAAATGAAGGACACAGCGATATTTATTATGTATCAGCTCGATTCAATAAATACCGATCTTATAGACCGCAGCTAAATAACAGTTTCCTTTACGCATTCTTGCGATTAAGTGGGGTCACCAAAGGGCCTCGCACTCCTGAGAGTCATTTCCTTAGCGACGGGAGTGTAACGCAAACGCTTGAGCTTGTGCCGCAAAATGTTAATAAGCCACGGCAACCGCTACATATTATGCAGGCCGTATGCTTATTTACCACCGTTACTAGACTATAAGTTTACAAAAGTAATTTGTATATATATATTTGTTTGTTATTCAGGAAAATCATAAAAATTATTCGCATTTATATTACGATACTTTTAATCAAATTAGGAATCCCAATGTCAATAAAAAATGTATATAATGAGCAGATGTTTTTATTATACATTAAAATATGACGTACTTAACCATCACAATCAACGGATGTCCGCTGACGTATATACGGACAACAAACGTGTCAAATTATTGAACAAGCTATTGATCAATATTGATTTATTTGATCGGGCCTATAAGAAGACTTATATATTAATCTTTAAAACAATACAATTTTAAAAACTAATTACAGAAGAGTTTCAATTTTTAATTTGTCGCCTGATTTTTTACTGTTTTCAACAAAGGCGGAAGTATTTTATGCCATATCTTCGAACATTTTAATATCAATCCTGGATTTTTCTTTTGCTTTTATTAGCTGGTGGGATTTGTTCCACATGAAATGCCAATTTTATGATGTCGATTTTCGGTGTTTTTGAAGTTTAGTAATTATTGCCATTATTATTTACTAGTTGTTGCCCGCGGCCTAGTAGAGCGGCGAGGTTAGTTTCTTCAAGTAGTATCTAAGAGCCCCGAAATTTTCTAGTAAAGTAGTAAGGATAAAAAATACCCTAAATGATGATAAAATATCGCTGTAAAAAGCTTATAAAGGTCGATTCACGAGACTCAGACATTTTTTCAAATTGCTGTTGTAGCTTTTCTGTCTAGAGTAGGGTTTAGTAGCTTCACTAAAATAGTATAGAAATGTGATAAGACAAAAAATTATGATACAGCCGATCTAATTAAAAACCACTTAAACTCTACATAATTAAAATTAAAAGCTCTGATGGTGACTACGTATAAAATATAAAAAAATGCTTACATACCTACAGCTGCAATAATCCAATTGGCATTAAATGAAAATTGAAGTACAAATATTTTTCTTTAGTGTTCTAGGGCATTTTTAATTCAATTCGTTTTTGAACGGTATTAAAACAACATGTATTGATTTTTGGCTTTCATTATTTTTGTAAATATTGAAGTATAATTCTGAGGTACTTCATTTTTAATTTTTTAAGGACATTAACGATTATATACATTATTATTATTATTTCTTTATGGAGACTTTTGTTACATTTTTAAATATAATGTTCATAATTAAATTTAACAATATAAAAAGGGGGTATTCGCCGATAGCAAAACTAAGACCCAAGCTAACGGTGGTAGTTAGGGTTCCAGAATGAGGAACCTCCTCACAAAGCGGGCCGTGTTTAGGAGAACCGCCTTCTGAATCTGGTCCTTGACACAACTTCCAAGCGAGAGCCTCTCAAGATAGCGGTCACGACTATTGGAATAATTATCCTTGATTCCACATGCCACATGGCGGTAACTGCGTGAGCTAAGTCCGAGAACTTAGATTTATTATTATTATTATTTTAAGCGAGTATTTTTGACAAACTTTATTACGTCTACTGTATTATACTAAAACAAGTACTAACTAGTAGTTCACGCCTCCTGTTAGCGAACTAGGCTAAGAAATAGCCGGTATTTCGGTCAACAGCACTCTCCTCACAATATGACACATTTAGTAAGCAGACGATTTAAATTTGTGAAACATTATCGCGCACCACGCTTATAAATTTGGTCTATAACAATAGTCAGGAAAAAGAAATACAATAAAAAATATAGAAAGTGTATTTGTCTATTTGTCCTCTCAAAAAAAAAACGAATAATGAGTGATTGCATATAAAATGTAATCGTTTGGTTTAGCGGAAAAGTTGTGTACTATGTTGTACACCATTTATTTGGGGAACCTATACGCATATAGTCTCAATACGCGACCACCGACGTTGTGAATAAAATCAATGAATATATATTTTTAATATATTAATGTATACAGTTTTCTATATCTAGTCTAGATCATAAATACTGTTACATAGAAACTTTTCTTTTTTCAACTCTCATTAATTTTCAATTTGGAACGCGTTTATTACGTTAAAAATTTCTTTCGCTTTCCCGTCGTTTTACATATTTATTATCAAATTACTATATGGAATAGGGTGTTAAAGGAAACAGGATTGCAGTGATTGCCTTGCACAAAGTACGTATGGAGCCGTCGGTCATATTCAGGACACTTCAAAAGCTTGGTATCAGCCGTATGTTCGTATATCGTACTATCGACAGATATATCAACACTTTCTCTGTTGAAGACCATAAAAGATCGGGGTGATCGAATGCTGTTAGAACTACAAAGGCTAAGGCTAAGGCTGGTTATGCTGTTAAAGTCAGAATTCGCCGAAAGCCCATAAGGATACAAAAAATCTTGTCGCGAGAAATGAACATTCCCGCTAGGACTCCGTCGCGTATAATAAAATAAAACCTGAAGCTCGGTGCTTATCGTCGATATACAGGACATGCCCTAAATCAATCTCTGCAGTTGAATATAGTGGATAGATCAAAATGCCTTCTGTCTCGATACGCAGCTGGAAGGCATAGAAAAATCCTCTTTCCTAATGAAAAAAAAATCACGATTAAAGAGCAATACAATAAGCAAAATGACAAAGTGTACACAAAGCCACAAAGAAAAGTATACTACCTCGATGTTGTCAATGTGATGATGTCAATGTCATCGTGTGTTATCGGGTGACATCGGGGCCTAATCGGTGAAATTATAACATGCAAACGATGTACAACAATGACAAACAATAACATACGTAAACGTATATATATGATACAAAGTTCGTCATTTTATTTAAAACTGCAATGGTGCAGAGGCTGAACAAGTTACTATTATATATAATTCGTGGGATCGAATCTCTCCAGGGTCACTTAACTTTTTGGTTAGTTTAATGACGACTCGATTTTTTATTTTATGTGAGTTAATATTTATTAGAATTTATAAATAATAACTTAAGATATTTGAGTAAATAAGGAAATGTCACAAATAACAGTTGTTTATTATATAAAACATGACTATATACTATAAAGGTAGAAGTTTACATTAGAATGTTATATCCGAATGCATTTCATTTATACAATAAATAATAATTTGTCGATACTGTAAAGATTATCTACGTTAGTCTACACACCGATAGTATAGTAATTAAGTCTATAATAGTACGCACACCAGTACCTACGAATTAAT
The DNA here is from genome assembly GCA_947507595.1 of Pyralis farinalis. NCBI lineage: Eukaryota > Metazoa > Arthropoda > Insecta > Lepidoptera > Pyralidae > Pyralis > Pyralis farinalis. The sequence goes on along the minus strand of OX382273.1, from coordinate 26,466,935 downwards.
TACTATTACATTAAGTATGTAATAGTAATTAATTCGTAGGTACTGGTGTGCGTGAGCATGAACCATAGTATTACTAGGGACATTCATTCATAGTCCCTATTTGGTCAATCGTGAGTATCATAGTAATTAATAAAATTTACTAGTCTCATGGTATCTGACTGTGTACCTCTGCGTCATAGACCGAATAGCAGAGATACGACCTGCAGCTGATGGTAAGCAGTTACTGTAGCCTATGGACACATCAGGAGCATCAGTCGTGCGTTGGCAAACTTGCCAACATTAAAATAGAAATTGTTACTTCTATCTAAGTACTTTTATGTCTAAAGTGGAGTGGTGAACCCATATCGGGTTACTTATTTCAGAGATATACTAGACTAAGTAATTGTTGTTGAAGTCGTATATTAAGTTCGAACAGATACAATGTACTAGAATTCTCAATATGACTAGTAGGCATTAAAATATATTGACAAGAATAGATACATTATAATAATAAGTTTAAAGATAGGCGTCAACAAATCACGTCATAAAAAGTGTTTTCGCAAACACAATGCCGAATTTTAGAACCTTTATCAAGAACAAGACCGCAAGATAGTCTACCGTATCGAAAATGGCGATTTGGTGTCAGGGTAACCGTCCCGAAATTAATTGGACATAATTAATAAAGCGTCTAAAACAAACTCCTCCCTGCCTCTGCAATCTTGTTCTTTACATTTATTTTTTATTTATTCAGCGCACAAAGTTCCCTTAATACCTTATGGAATAAGATATAAAGTCGATATTAGTCCGACATTTGAAGTTGTAAACAGTAAATGTAAGTTTATCATGGTGTGTATCTAAGGCTTTTTTGTTACAACATTCCGTACAAAACTGGCGTTGTAAAGAGCCCCCGACCGACGATACCACCCATTCATAAGGACACTGGTGACCTATTGATATTCGAGATTGTTGAAAGGTATGGATAAGACTTAATATATATATTTATGTTGCATTCATCAACTTATTTGTGATGAAAATTATAAAGGCATAGAAAGTGTAAACTAGTATTTGCCTATATTTCTTGAGGAGAGTCTAGCCCAAATTAAGGAGAAAGTAAACATCGTGTCACATAAAGATAGAAAGATAATTATGATTGATACTCTATCGAAAAGATTATTAAATTGTAGGAGAAGAATAACTGAGCTTTACAAACAAAACCTTTTTCAGATTTGAAATTAGTAGACTTTGTACTAGTATAAAGGTAATTGTTAATGATATATAATAGAGATGTTATAAAACATTTCGTCTACTAGTTTTGCCAGGATTTGGTCGATAGCTTCATTGTTGCAGCATTTTATCATCGCTTACTTAGATATAGATAGACTTTATATGTAATTATTTATACAAGGGCCTCACTAAAAGCGCTGCACTCTGGCTGCTCGTAACTTCTGAATATGAAATATTTTTTTAAACACAGCGTGTTTACTTTTATTATGAAACAAACGGGTAATCGTTTGCCAATTGCTTTTTAATTGTATTTATGTAAAAAGACATTAAAGCGATTATATTTTAAGATTTAAAAGATGCTATTTCTTTAATTTGTCTTCAAAATACTTTTGAGGAAGAAGCGAGGTTTTCCCAAAGGACTACAGCATGAGTCCTTTCATCCAAAATGCGTGAAAAGATTTTCACGCCGGGCAACGCATCAGTTACGCACACTCTTACTGTTGCAAGGTACTTTGGAACAGCAAGAGTTGATTCACCTGAGTACTACCTTATCTGAGAATCGTGACACACTGGTAAGTGAAATTTAAGCGCTTACATGTTTCTTAGAATGACGACATTCGTGTAGATCGGCTTACAATTGCAATCACTGAGGAAAATATATTTACAGTTAAGGGCTTAAACTTAAACAAACCGACACATCACCTACGAAAAAAAGGCGTCAAGTGTAAGTGCATCTGTAATTAACACTTGTTCGGCGGTGATGGAAAACATCGTGAGGAAACCCGCATGTCCAAGAAATTATATTTCGATAGGCGTGTGACCTAACCTAAGAAAGATCTGTTTTACCTCTGGGTTGTGAAGGTCTGACAGCAGTCGCTCCATATCAAAAGCAGTATCTTCACGAAACCCTTAAGCTTAAGTAGCGGACCCTGTCAATCCTAATGGATTAGGAAACGGGATAACGCTAAGAAGACGGAGACGTATAAAGTTGGGAAGACAACAACTTTGATTAATTAACAAGCTTATGTAACACTACGTTCCCAAAAAGCGTGATTAATGATTTAACAACATTAGGTACCAGTGGCGAAGAGTCCATATAACCCGATTCCCATCGGCTTCCCTTACGAAAAATCTAATCAATGGGCCAACGACATTTTTAGTTTGTTATATTCACACACTCACTTTGAATAGTTTGAATTGACTATACGCCTTAAAAAAATTAAACAGCAATTGTCAAATTGCAAGCCGAAAAATACCGGGTTACTCCTTCATAATACAATATCTCATACAGAGCATGTGCCCTTTCGTTTCTATGAACTGACTCCTATTATTGCTACTCGTTCCGTCTCGTTTTAGCACGCGAAAACAATACGCGAAATAACTCGGAGAATAGCGGCTTGTGACAGAGTAAGGTAATTAGCAACGTACAAGTGTAAGCGAGAAAGATCATTTAAGAAGTAATAGTACCTATAAAGATTCTAAATCATGAATTAATGTAGCACCTTAAAACTCTTACTGGCGAGTAATATATTTTATTTGGCAGGATTTATTGTAATGATTCTAAATTAAGAATGATTTTAGCGGCATATGCTCGTGACAGGCGCGTAATATTTTTGTTTTTTGTCAATTTCTTGTCGAATTTTATTTGTTTTAGTGCTGAAGTGTGGTGAGTGAGTTGTTTTAATTTGTGTTGTGCCGACCGTCGTATAGTAAGTAGTTACTGTCGAAGGAAACTTCGTTTTCAAAACTATTTTTACGACAGTGTTTTATCTGATTTTGTTAAAAAGAACAGACGAATTGCTTTAGAATATAAATAAGTCCTAGGTCGTCGTAGATGGTCGTTTTTTATAGTCATCGTTACTTTTGTTAACTTTTCAATTTGATTTTTTACTAGCAGGGTACGAAATATTTTTCAAAGTAACCAAGCATTTATCAATATTAAAGAATGCATGCCACACATACTGCTTAAACTAAAAAGGCTTTTTTTCAAAACCACCATTATCATACTTGAAAGCATTCTGTATTCTGAGCTTGAAAGACACTGTTACTCGTATATAAACAGCTTCCATGTATGATGAAGGTGGGGCCTATATTTTTGCATCATGGAGCGGGCAGCATTTGGGGAGTGGACTTTTTATACTCCGGCTTCCCTTCTGAAAATATCCACCCTTCGCCACTGTTAGGTATATAAGTCATTAATTGACATAAAACTTTGAATTCGCGACGTCCCATCCATCTATTGACATCGTTCAAGAAGCCCACACGCGCGTCCCAAGCATCCTCTTGTAAAATCGACTTTGGGATTGAACGACACTTGGTCCTTTTGTTGTTTGGCCTTGACGGCTGAATTTACGGCTCACCTCGCACTCATATAATGAGCGTCAGCACAACTATTAACACCTTCGTTCTCAATGAAGATGTACCAAGGAAAAAATGTAGAACATTCTTGGTGACTACATATTGAACCACAGTACTTATACATAAATGTCTTAATAATTATATACATAACTGTATGCCAACATAGCATTTTTTTGCAGCGTAGTTGGTATGACAAATCTTGAGCGATTATTGAGCACATAAATTATATTATATTGTTGACTCTTAATATGCATTTAGCTTCAAACAATCACAAATACATACTTAATTCTTTTTCAAAAAGGAAATGACACAATATGTAATGATACCCTCAACAGATAATATCATTAATATACTGATATTTAAAACTTCAAGTCAGGTTCCTTGGTTTGTCTAATCCGTAAGGACACACTCTCCATGTATGCACACTCACCGGTTCCTAGGACCCCTGACATAGTTTCCTGAAAAAATAGGATCAATTTGGCATTGTATATTTTCCACTTTCGCATTGTATATTTGTTTGTCACTCTTAGACCCCGCATTCTTTCCACATGCCTGAAGCAACGGAGCACCTGACTATGATGATAAATATAAACAATAAACCGTTCAAAAAAAAAATTATAAATTCTTAGGTTCAAATCTGTGCCTGAATCAATTATCATGTAGGTACCGAATCATTATATGAACCTTAAACATTTTTTCACACTTAGTTTAAAAAGATTCCTCGTCTTGTATTGTTACATGTAAAAAAAATGTTACACTTGACGTAACAATAAATACGTTCTAAACAGATATATAAACATATTGTAATGCAACCTAAACCAATTCTCAACAAAATTAAGCACGCTTTTCAACATGCACAACGAAATTATACGCCTATTTAACGATGTCATCCGACCTACAAATCTATGGTTCCAAAACATCGAATAGCTAAATATAGGACACGCATAATCAGCAAATAGTGGGTTCGATAAACACAACGCCTCTCTTCACACCTTTCAATACCACCTCGAAACCGTTTATGATTTTTAAAAGATTCCAACATTTCGAACACAAAAAAAAAACAATTTATGATCACTTCACCCCCGCTGTAACCATTCAAAGCCCAATAATTGTATATTCTTTTACAGTAGTGTATTTTGTATGGGGAAGAAAAAAAAAACATTCAGCCAAAATCACAGGCGCCTTTAATCACCGCTATTGAGATCTATCGAGGGATCAAAGCGCGTGCGTCATTAATATAAATTGAACGTTATGCGTGTGTAATAAGGTCGAACAAGCAATTGGAATTAGTTAAATATTTTTTGCTAGGAAGCGGATGCTCGTGTCAAATGCTTTAGTATTTTGAGTTTGTTTTGAAAATTCTTTTATCTGTATTATTTGCCGTAGCTATTGTTGAAGTTTACTTGAATGTTGTAGAGGAGGCGGTTTGGTGAATCTTACTTGCAATAATTTAGATGTCACTGTATGGTTTTTGTATGTGACGATCGTTTCGGAATATTTATGGTGCGGACCTATGTATTGTGTTGTGGAATTTTCGGCGGCTTTGATGCAGACGTGTGAAGCCTTGGTGGCATTTCCGTTCGCAACCAAAGGTTTTTTTGCATATCATTGTAAGGAGGCTAGTTGAACATTTTCTGTATCATTTAGTGGCTTCTAATCAATCATTTGTTATAGTATGGAAACACAAAGAATATTAAATGAAAAATGAACAATAAAAACATTTACCTAGATTATTTTGTTAATGCCTTCAATTTCAGTAATAATAGGTATTTATTATTTCTGTAGTTGGTTATTTTTTTTTCATTATCATATTATTTCAATGATGATGCAGATTTTTATACACCATTTTCTGTAGATAAAATATGCTTAATATTTATTTTTCAGATTTTTTAATAATTAATTAATTATATGTATATACCTATATATATATGAATGATTTATAATGATACAGGTTAAAAATTAAGTTATTATTTACACACTCATTTTATCCAATGGTAGAATAATTGAATTTAGTTGCGGAGGTAATTATAATATATTCACATTTTAAAGTTAGTTTGCATACGATATAAAAGACTTCAACGAGTGCTACACCGCGCCTAGAGAAACAACGTTGCGAATACTATTTGAGTTCATTTATTATATTTAATATAGTATATATGTATAATATAATAGTACATATTTGAATTTTTAAAACTATTTTAATATTTTGACATACCTATTCAATTGCAGGACAAGATTTTATTTAAAATATATTTTGCATGTATAGCATATTTAATATATGTTTAATGGATTATTTCTTCAATACCTAGTATTTTCTATCCTTCAAACTATAAGTCTATAATTATATTATTTTATATAATGTCAACAACTTGTCATAATTTACAATTACATCTACCGAAGTAAGTTCTTTTCAGCCAATTAACTCGTTGAGGCAACGAAAACAAATACCTACGTAAATTCAACCAACTTCATCTGAGTCGACGTCTACATAGTTGCTGTAAACTATATTGGCGCGTTCAATGAAGTTATCTTCATTTTTTTATTTAAATGCTATTTCAAAAGCTCATAAAAAAGATTTTTTGAACATAACTTAAAATATTTGTCAAATTTATATGTGGTCAACTTCGAATAAACCTTAATATAATAGTTTTATGCATAGTATCTGCTCCTGTTTCAAAATTCGTTCCACGTTTGTAATCTGTAAAATCTGTTATTATGTCTTTTAATACACTACCTCTACTAGAATACTAGGATAACATGAATTTTGTAGGTAGCGTAACATGCGTAGCGTAACCTTCCTTCCTTATGTCGACTTACAGATAGTTCTTGTCATTATACTTGATGTGTGATCCAATGTAATATTTTTTACCTATATTAGAGGGGGACAAACAAGAATGTGGGATGGTAAGTAGTCACAATCGTCCATAGACATCAGCAACACCAAAGGTTCACTGATCCGTTGCCAGCCTTTTTAGGGAAACATAGGCTCTTTTCTTAAAGGCACCCATATCGTATTTGTTCGGGAACACCGCTGAGAGTAATTTGTTCCTCAATTTCACCGTAGAAAATACCTCAAAAAGCGTACTGTAGTAGATTAGATTGCCACTCATCAAGACGGTGAGGGTGAAATTTAAGTTTGTGTCGAGTGGTACTATAGTGGAACTTAGCGGCTGGTATTAAGTTGAACAGCTCCTCCGAACACTCCCCATGATACAATTTGTACAGCACACAAAGAGAAGCAACGTCTCTTTATATACTAAAAGCGAGTCTAGCCGAGATCACTGGGTTGCCGACAATTCGATCTGCTCTACGTTGTATGTAGATTTTTCTGTAATTAAACCTACATACCAAATATTTTTCGTATATACGAAATACCTACTAAATAGTTCTAGTACCTAAGTGAAATAATATCTAATATTGTGGTCCTTAAAATAAGTAAAATCTGGATTTTTTACTCAAATATATCCTTGAATAACAACTTTCTCTTAACATCCATCAAGCATCGCATATGTCCAAGTAGTCGATTTAATCTCATTAATACCTCGGTACGTGTGTTACAGTCACAAAAACAGACAATTGAAAATGTGTCCGCGCAGCTGTCGTGCGCATGCGACTGACAGGTGTGATTTTAGCGGGAACACGTTTTGGGCACGTGATGGCTTCGTATCATATAATTTTGGACTAAAGTCAACTGGGAAAGTACTCTCGTACATAAATAAAAATTAAATTGAAGCCAAATGAGAATATTTTTAAGTTTCTACGAGAAAATGAGGCTATCAGTCAGCTTCATAAAATAATCTGATCTATGAAGTCGCGACGCGCGGCTGTACTGCTTGTATTAAGCGTCCTTAGGCTACTGTAACCTACTCACATAAGTCGGATTTAATGCTTGTTTATACGACGACGTGTAAATTGAATTAACATGTTTTTGTAATTTGATTTTTATAAATTAATATCACTTTCCGGTACTCACCCCATTTCTGTGCGAAAATGTAAATATGTACCTACAGTAGAAGTGATAACAAAACCTACTGACACCACACGTAATTCTACTATGGAAAGAAATATATTAGAAGGAAGTTACCAATTATTATATTTATCATATTATATGTCTATTATTATTAGCGCTTCAATTATTCACTAAACACGTTATTTGTTATATACAGTAAAAATTCATTATAACATATTGTAACTTGTATCTTTATGATGTTTTATATTTATGATATTTTTATGGTGTTTAATTAACATAAAAAGTAACTTTGTATTTTTCAAACATGTAAAGCTATATATAGCTTATTCGCGATTGACTGAGGCGCTTTACGTTCGGCTAACAAATGTAATGGGAATATAACCACATCCAAAAGTATGCCCGGATACATATACAACAGATTAAATCTGACGAGCTTAGTAGCACTGTGGTTATTAACGCTACTTTGATATCAACGCTCGTGGTTTCTATTCCCACACACGACAAACATTTGTGTGAATGACATGTCTGTATGTCTTGATCTGGATGCTTTAAGGAAGGTAGAGCGTACCAAAGCAGTCCATCTTGGGAAGTGTCCTAACATCACAGAAAACTGCAGCCAAATAACAATTCCCTGGAGGGTTGTTATGTTCCTGCGAGTAAATGAGGTCACTATCGTAATACTCCTAAGGAGGCGCTGTGTTAGCATCGCTCGAGTGATACTTAATGTGTTGTAAGCGTTCATCGGCTACAGTTACAGCCGTGCCTTGGGCCGTATGCTTCTATGCCCCTGACGTTGTAAAAAAAACTTGAAGTCATGCATAATTGCCCAAATATATATATGGTATTGGTGTTTGTATATAATGTATATGTACACGTAAATATCATGTACTACAAATATCAAGGAACTAGACCCGAATATTTCAGCATATTTGGACGGAATTTAAATAAGTAATTAAATCCATCCAGTGTAACTAATAGGTTCCAAAATATAAATCTACGGAACGAAATTATCTATGTTGTCGTTTACAAACAAATATTGTACGCATAAAACACCTCCGGCGACGCCACCTTTGATTTCCCATGTAAGTATCTTAGCAGTCTTTCCGCATACTCTAATAATCATAAAACTCGAAACAAAAGCGCATCTTTACAAAAATATCAAGTTACTCCACCAATGAAACCCTTGTCAAAATATTTAGAATCATAAAACCAATATAAAAATAATATATAGCAGAATCGGCGCAACCCATTTGTATTCATACCCTACGCGAGTTATAAAAAGATTATGTCTGTCATTTTGACTCGTTTCGTCATTAAAAAGTTAGCTGCCGCTTAGCGCACACGTCACGTAGAAACACGTTATAAACTCTGCCTTCAATAAATTAAAGTTATACTCCTTAGATATAATTTGTTTGTCGTGTCCGTCCCGCTGTAAGAGCGCCATAAAAGCCGTGGCAACAACCTTGTCACTCCAATCGCACCACAGATCGCACACAGCTTCTCCACATAAAAAAATCGAATAGAAATTCCTTGCCCTCGGCAAATATATACGATCAAAGACATAATCTAATACATTAACATATGAATAAGCGTCGCCAATAAAAATCAAAAATCGATTTAGTCTCCAATGAAAAAAGACATCAAAATCAATTTACGATCAGATGCGATATGAATCCGAGCAGTCACAACAGATACTTTTGTACGAATGCATCATAATCCTAAACGCCACTTGTCAAATGCTAGTCTTTATAATATTATGACAATAAAAAAGTATTCATTGAGACAATAGTTGGGGCCGAAGCCCACAATAAATTCTGACATGGTCCATTTATCACACAAGATACAGATCGCAGGCCGCGCCGCCGACTCACACACGGGGGGAAATTCTTTTAGGGTTTATTCACCTAATTCTGTCAAAATTGTACATTTAATTATGTTGTTTAGGTTAGAAATTAGTGTTCTTAATATGGAGATACATATCTGTACTGGAATGCAGGCAAAACTGAAGCATGAGATTTGCACAGGAAATCGCGCGACTGGAATATAAAATATTGTTAAAGTGATGTATTTTAAATTTAGATTCGCATGATTTGTTTACTAGGTCTATGTATAATAAATAATAATTCCCCATAATGATTATTAAGAATATGCTACGTAACAATGATATAGTATTTTTCCATAATATGTCGTTTATTTTTTCATAATTATGTAGTCAGTGTGTATATTTAAATATAGATTTAAAAAAAATCTTAACAACTTAAATAAATTAAACTTAGTGCGAACTTAATCATATGAGAATATATAGTGTAAAATTTGTTTTAGGTATTATTAAATTTTAGTAATCTTTGTATCTATATAAAATAACAAATATAATAAAAACATGACTGACTACGATATGACTAAATGACCTAAATAGGTGTATATGTTTTGATTTTTTATAGAAACCTACTGGTAATGGAGCAGACTGTCCTATAAATACATGATTTCATGCATTTTCCCAAATTTCCTTTTATTTACTAGTACACATTATTATAAATTAGCAACATGATCGAAACTGCAACATAACTCTTTCGTTTTCCTTTCTTCGTATTGCAGCAAACTACTTGTACCACACTGTCTGATTACCTTTCATGACAGGCGATCATGGCGCTCGTTACGTTCCCTATGCACTGGATATTGATCATTGATACCAAATATGTAATTTATTTTTATTGCGCGGAACATGAAGGCATGAATCTAAGGCTATGTAAAAAATATATTTCATATATTTTTTACATAGCCTTAGAATTCTTGAACTTATACTGGGATTTACTTACAATATTATCGAAAGCAATGAAATATACATATTTTTCAATTGAATTTTGAAGTGAAAACTTTACGTTGAGTGATAAGACATAAAAATTTTTCAAGAGTCAACAACACACTATAATTATCAGTATATTTGTAACTATAAATATAATTTACAAATAGCTATAAATATATGCTTGAATACTTATTTTCTAAAACTAAAAACGCATATATTATGTTACTTAATTAGCTGTGTTTAACATCAAATTCAGAGATACAGTAACAGTCTATAGGTTCGAACTATACAGTTAATGGCAAAAGAAATCTATCTATAACTTCATGCCAAATGCCTTGCAGAGTAGGCAGAGAGAACCGAGGGCCATAAGACGCGGTCCTTACACACATCACTCGCTTCTTTAGTATTCATAACTCTTATCATGCACGCCCGCCGGTTTCTAGTTTAAAAAAAAAATTGCATTAAAACCTAACCCTGTTTAAAATCCAAACGTGTGTATCAAACAAATGGGTCAACAAATCAGCTACAATGTTTGTCGACCAATCGGCGTACGGAAGCCGCACCGCCGCGATCTCCCTAACCTTTTCACACGGGGCGAACGCTCCATTTAGCTTTACGCCCAATTATTCCATATATTATCGACGTATAAAATTTATTTTTATGTTAAACAACGTTGTAGCAGCGACTTTGTATGTTCTATATGAGGATCGCGTAAGCATAGTAACGCGTAGCATTTGGTCAATATGCGTACGTATATATGTTTCTGTAAAAGCCTGAACTACGGTAAACCAATAAATCTTAAGATTTACCGCCATGAGTTAGTAAATGTAAGTATTAATAAAAAGGGGAACAAGTTTTCGGACTTATACCATTAGAAACTGGTACATGCTAGGTTTTACCAGCGGCGGTTAGTAAATGTTGGTTTTGGTACGAAAACAATAAGTACTTTTTCTTTATTTATTTCAATTAACTATCAGTAATCAACAAAGTAATTATTAATCATAAAACCAATCAGTCAAATCCTTACCTATATAAAATATTTTTATTTGGTAAGTATTTTTATTTATTAATTATTAGTATTTTATAATTTTCAAATAATTTTAATATTCTTTTTAAAAAATAATACAAATTAAAATGTCTTCTAAAACATTATATTAAAAAAAAACACAAATTAAATTCTCTTCATAAAAAATATAATGTTAATCGGCTTGGTTAATCTAATTGAATCATTGCTTTTCTTATTATTTAGTATTTAACAAACAAAAATAAAGGCAATTTATCTATTGTCAGTAACTAGTATGTAGTAAATAAAAATTACTTTACAACAAGGAGTGCTACTGTGGCATTTAGAATTGCAAAGTAATCCTGATGTCTTGCAAGAGCATTTCTTTGACAGGTACATTTTTTTGAATCCTTGTCCTCCAATCAACGACAACTTTCCGACAACTTCTCGAAGACTCACTTTTTTATCTGTTACGACGTCTTCTATCTTTATAAAATCTTCAGAGTATGAAGTAAATTGGTTCCGAGTGTAAAGCTGCTTTAGTACTCCAATTTTGGTACCAAGTTGGTAAAACTCGTTTTCCTTTATATATACAACAACAATACAACTTGCACTTGTGGCAACAAGTGCAATAATACTTTTCGGGTCAGTTTTGGCTCTGTCGATGTCAGGTCTTACATCTTGACCAACTTTTCATTTAGATACTTATTAGCTGATATGGGTTTCATTCTTTCAGCTTAATTTACTAAATTCAATTTAGCTTTTTTTCTTATTGTCTGGATAGATTCTATCTTTCTCGGCATATTCTTGAGACTGGATTGCGTTTTCTATCTCTAAAATACTCTGAATCGGTATATCTCTGAATGACGGGCTCGGTGACGCAGTGGTGAAACGCGTTGTTACGCTACTTTGACACCAACGCTCGTGGGTTCGATTCCCAGTACGAACATTTGTGTGCATGAACATGTCTGTTTGTCTTGGTCTGGGTATTTTCTATGTATAATAAGAATGTATTTAAAAAAAATGTATTTACGTATGTTTATCAGTTGTCTAGTAACCATAACACAAGCTTCGCTTACTTCGGGGCTAAATGGCGCTGTGTAATTTGTCCGACAATATTTATCTATATTTATTTATAGTTACACTAGTATTATCGTTTATTTGCTTATCCTTCAACTTTTCCGTTTCAATAATTTCGTTTTCTTGTTCACTGTACTGTCCTCTTCTAGTTCATTTTCAACAACATTGTCTTCTTCTTGTTTTTAATATTTTGTTCTGTAGTTTTTTGCGAATGTTACAAGATTTCTAAATCTTCTTCTGATCATAATAATCATATCTTTATTAATTACTTACGTTGTAATGCCCATTTTCAAGTGACTACCATACATTGCTTCGTAAGGCGAGCTTTTAATTCCCTCCTAGGCCTGGATCCTTGTTCAAGCCCCCTGATTATTCTGATGACTGATTGGTCTCCACACACGTGCTAAGGATATACTCTATGTCTTGATTAGCATGCTCCTTGTCTCTGGCTGTGGCTTGCCTTTCCATGTACGATTTTAATATCCGGCCACACAGAGCATAAACTGTCAATTACTTGATTACAAAATTCCCGATCATTAACGGAACTAAGGATGTTTGGTGCACCAAAAGTAGAGAAAATATCCGGGCGTTTAGTTTAAAGTGTACGAAGGATTACAAATTTAGTAACATGGTCTTGGTTGACAAATATGATTTTATAATTTCCATTAGGGTTATTTTGTAGGTCTATGAGATCTACTTGACAGGGTGAGTTTATTTCACCTTGAAGTATAGACTTGATGACAATGCCCGTTTTCAAAGGCTTCTGGTTCTTTTCATGCACTTTGGCATATTTTTAAATATATCATGATAGCCTCAACCTTAATATTTTTATCCTTGCGGTTACATTCCTTAAGCATCCTCGTCCGTCCATCGTGTCCAACAGCAACATGCACTTCTTAGAGAATTTTGAACAATTCGTCATAATATACGTAATACTTGATTTCTGCATTATCTTCTTCCATGGGCGCAATAATGCGCTTTTCTTCGCCGCCTATAAATAAAATATCATAGCAATATATACACCTATAATGAACAGCTTCCTTCTTTTCCAGGTTCTTTGCAGTTTTACTTCCTCTAAACACTTTGAGTATTTATCCTTATCGAGGTAAAAGTTATTATCTTTTCTGCTCGCTACGAGCTCGTCTATTGTTTTTTTAAACCTATGTTTTACACTCATATCGATTTGTAAGTTACTTCCACACTGTAAAATATGATGATATATGACGATGTGGCAGTTCTGGCATGTCTGTTTATCGACATCTGTCGTGTATTTGAAGTAAATCTTAAAATTTACCTAGTGACTGGTGGTAAATGCTCGAAGTATACGAAGATCACGAGACTTTTCGGACTTTTACCATCACCAGATGTTAAATCTTAGGTTTTACCGTAGTACGGGTTTTTACAGTAACATATATAATAATACCTATATAGATTATACCCGAAAGTTTTCGATTCAAGAGACTATTGGATTTCAAATTGTTATCATGCGAAGTTACTGCTGATGAAAGCGATCTTCATAATTTTACTCTCAAACTCACTCACTTGCAACACTAATCACGATACCGCCCCGTGAAGTTTAGGTTTTTCAAGATTTTCATAGGAAGAAATTTTTCCTGTATAAAAGTCGCCAAAATGTGATTCAGTATATAAGCTTCCATCGTATACAATTTCATAAAACTCTATCTAGTAAATTTGTGTGCACGACGGTTAGACAGACATTGACTTAAAAATGACTGTTTTGACTTCTGGGTCTATCTATATATCCACATATTTATGCCAAGTGCCTTGCGGGGTAAGCAAAGGGAACCGGGCGCCACATGACATGATCCTTAAATACTTTACTCGCTTCTTTATTGGTTATAATGTGACGTTGATACCGACGAAGCAACTCCTTATAAGCTTACTCAAAACCTCACTCGCTCTACCATATCGATCTAGAAGTCAAAACAGTTTGTTAGTTCAGCTCAAACTGTTTCAAAATAATATTCTACGTATAAACACGAGCCTGCTACGATTGCAATATATGTATAGTTAGATATAAAAAAGAAATATTGGCTTTGGCTCTACAGACATTGGTGAGGCATGTTTACAGTACAAAGTAAGTTTTGCTCAGCTAGGACAGGCGTCAGGATTTTGCATTATTGACATGTGACTTGTTGATTTCAGTTTTTCCGATGAAACATGTTCGTTAGACGGGGTGAGTTTTTGTTCTCTGGTTTTAAATCGGCTAACGATAATAAGTTATAAGATCCACCTGGTATCAGTTGTCTCCCGCGAAGACAGAATAGCTATCAACGCATTTTTTGTTGTTATAAAGATGCCAAGCGCGTACTTGATGCTAATTTAATAACGCAGTTTTTGTACTAAATTCTTTAAATATAAGGAACTACATTGCTTCTATTTTCTGATTAAAATAGCTGTATCATTAAACGTCGAATAATTTTGGTATTTTCTTGATTATTACTATTCTCTATGATTGTAGGTACGGGACTTACCGCGATTTGTTTTTATGTTTCCCTGATATTTAGGCGACCTTACAGATGCCATGTTCACGGGATGACTCAATAAGAAATAGAAATACAGGGGGAATATAAAATATAAAAATCGCGGAAGGTCCTGTATCCACAATAAAAGTGTAAACAACCTTGAGAGTTTAACTATTCTCGGTTAATACTGTAACTTTTTTTTCTTACAGCTTCTGTACCTAATCATAAATTTATAACTGTTAATTTGTGCGGAAGTTTTTTAGTTCGTTCGTAATAACTTAATTCTACATAGTTATAATGAAACCACTAAAGTCTATAAGTGTTGTGAATACACATATTGCAAAATAGCATTTAGAATACGTAAGTTGTTGAATAAACTACTTGTCTCCATTTTCGTGCGGGACTGTTCATTCACTGTTCAACAATCAGGTTCTTCAGAAAAGTAGTGAAGAGATTTTTACAAGTTGGGCAACTCACGAGTATTGTAAGTACCCATAAGCTACGGAAACTGCTTACCACAGTCAGGCGACATGTTTGTTTTCCATCTTAGTGATATGATAAAATGTAAAATATTAATCACATAAGTTCACTTCTTCTTCTTAGCGTTATCCCGTTTCCTAATCCATTAGAATAGACGGGGTCGGGGTCCATCAGACCTCCACAACCCACAGGAAAAAATAGACCTTAGGTCACATGTCTTTTGAAATATATTTTCTTGGCCGTGCGGCATTCCTCACGATGCTTTCCTTCACCGCCGAGCAAGTAATAATTAGTAATATGTAAATAAACTAATTTAGTGCTGCGTGCCCACACCAGGATTCGAGCTACGAAGTCATAGGTTAATTAGGCTGGTTATTTATCTATTGAGCTATGACTGCTCTGAATCACATAAGTTCAATTTTCGATTTTTTTGTTAGAAAGAAAATTGATCAGCCGTTGTAAAATCTTAAACACGTTTTCAGCAGGTTCACTATAGACCATTTATCTATAGCTTCACGCCAAATCCCTTGATGGGTAGGCACTGAACTGTGACTCGATCTTTACATATCTCACGCGCTTCTTTAACATTGATTGCACTATAGACTAAATTATATTTTTATAAGATGAACCAGATTCTAGTAGGCGTAGGCTACAAATATGTATGCAAGTGGGTAGCCATTCTATTTCAGTAGTAATGCCATGGACCAAGAATTTTCCACAAAAATATTCGTTCTCGTGAAATTGTTAGGCGTTCATCAATCTACGAGTAATTTACTTTTAACAGATTTAACTTCTTTTAGGTTTAAATTAAAAGCACATTATATATTTTGTTAAGAAAATGGCGTTCTATATCCTTATAATTTCAATACGCTGACCGGCGGCATTCCGCACGCAAAGTAACACCATATCCTTGGGAATGTGATGCTCTCCCATCGAAATATTTCAAAATTCGATCACTATCTCGGCGACTATGCAGCCCGTTATTGAATGAGACGTGAAAAATGATGGCCGCCACGCAAAGGCCGCCGACAATTGCTCCTTTCTTTTTGTAAAAGAAAAATGTGAGCAGCGAAAAAGAGGCGAACATGAGAAGCGTACCCTATAGACTGTTGCGATTAATCGCTTTTCTATAATTCAAGAAAAGTACCAAAAAATAAAATGAACCTGTTGTATGTTGTATTCAATTATAATGAAATTGATTTCAATTGCCTAAAAAAGAAGGACGTATCGTAGTACATACAAGTGATAATGTCAAATTTATTCATTCCTAACAATACATCAATGACACAAACTAAGAAATACATAGGCAAATGACGTGGCATCTTCTATAATGAACAATCTAAAACTATATCAACGGTATACAATTACATCCATAGATGCAACATTGCAACTATTAAGGTGCGTGTTTGATCTGGCGAAAACCCCCGATAACGATTTAAAATGTCTGCTATGCACTATTTTGAACTAGAATACAGAGAGAATTGTAAAATTAGTTACTTTGTGAGTATAACTATTATAATGCAAATTTTACTTAAGTATTATACATGAAAAACAAATAGTGATGTGATGAGACAAACAGGACCGATTTATAAGAAGTGAAAATGAGTTTGACTACAAATGGAGAACACAACTAGCGGTGGCGTGTCTTAATATGTAACTGTTATTATATGTGAACAGATAGAAGATACTTATCACTTACTCGACGGTGAAGGTAAACATCGTGAGGAAACCCGCTATATTTAATAATACATTTTTAAGATGTGGAACGTTAACTAAGAAAGGTCTGTGTTAGTAAAAATTTGAATCTTCGCCATATCCTTAGGCGTAGGTAGCGGACCCCGCCGACCCTGACGGAATAGGAAACGGAACAACGCCAAGAAGAGGAAGATGTAGTGAGTATGTAACATATTTGTAATTAGGTATCACTAGTTTGGCGGCAATGGAAAACATGGTGAGGAAACAATGACATGTGACCTAAGAAACGTCTGGTTTTCCTTCAACATTGTGGTGGCCTGTCGGCAGTCGCATTTAAAATCAGTATTTTCGCCAAATCCTTAGGCTAATGTAGCGGACCCCGCCGATCCTAATGGATTAGAAACAGGATTACGATAAGAAGAAGAAGAATATTATTCGGCTTCAGGTTTAGTTCGAATGTAAAAGACACAGACGATTTACGTTTTTGAACATAAATTATATAAGTATAAAATTTATTTATAGCCCACTCAGACTCTACCTATGTATTATTTGTCTGAAGTTTTTACTTACATTTTTGCGACAATCGTGTCTAAGGTGTGCGTTTAAGTATAAAGATGAACAAAGGCGGTGTGATATGACAGTAGTTCAATGTAGTTTTATACCTTCGCTACTCAGTGGAGGTCTAAACAGCAGGGGGCATCGGCGGCTGTCCCTGTCACCCACTGCGCGAACTTCTCTCACTTTGTCACATAATTAATTTATTGCACTAGTTGCAATCACTTTGGAGCACCTGGATTCACTCAGTGGGGTCTTTTAAGGCGGTATATTTTAGGTAAGCAGGTTCTCGAAATTGAGACATTAGCGGTATCTCTTTGGATTTGGTAAATTTAACGCGGTGCCCTTTATGTGTCACGCTTTGAGAATTTGTTGCCAAACACGATATGTTTTTTTATATACACGACTAATAACACGGTTGCTGGCCTTCCAATTACTGGGATGATTTAGTTTCATGTTAGCTATTTGAATTGATTGGTTTTGTAGGCAGTCTAATTTAAAGGTGAACCACCAGCGATGTGTATTCTTTATACTGCTCTATATCTGGCGAGCCATATACTCATTTTAGCCGTAATAACGTGTCTTATGTTGTATGTTTGTTGTATAAGGGGTTAAGAATATGAAGTCAGTAATTACATATTTTTAAAGAAATAATGTGATATAATGTAGATAAGTTGTAATGAAAAGTGAAATTGTATATTGATGACTTCAAAATTGCGTAATTTTAAGCAGTAACAATGGAAACACCCAACAGTCCTATTTTAATCTAATTCTATATGGTAGAAATGGTTATGTATAACGTCAGTTTTACGATTAAACTTATTAGACCAATCAATTTTATACATCTTATATCTATCGAATAGAAAGATATGAACCACACACTCTATCAAATATCAAATTATTAGCCTTCAGTCAATTCCTTCCTTTTTTCTTACCATACCACCGATAACTTAATCTGCCCTGAGGATGTTGAGATTTGAACCAATCCATAGACACCCTTAAATAGATGTTACTTGACTTGAATACCTATATATTAATACGCAATAAGTAAGAAAAAAAATATTTAACATAATTAAATTCTAGTAGGCGTAGTTCATATGGAGAAGAAGTACCTACAGAAAACTAAAATTTACGTATAATATGTATTACAAATTTTACATAATATAAATAGTTTACACTCTTCAAGTATTATATATATATAAAGACCATCAAAATACTTTGGTTTTAGTAATATTATTAATTTGTTTTTTCTGTACATTCAGGTATTCACTTATTTATGGTTCGACTGAAAAGAAAGAATACGTATACATATATTATATAAAATAATTCGGCCAAATGCAAACTTAAATAGTATACAAAATTATATTATTATTTTGAAACATATACTCAAATGCACACTGAATGTCATTGTTTTGAATACATTTTGAAAACTTTGAATAGCTTTGATTTTTGGTCAATGATCTACAATGTAGGTTCTGAAATATCGAATCTGAAGTCTATTTAAGTAAAAGGTATGCATGCATTGCATGTTGTCATAAGGGTAAAGCAATATCATCGTTAAAGTTAACATGAATATTTTAAATAATTGTATAATAAACTCGTACTTTAGATGAAGATACAATAAAAAGCTACAAAAATATTTTGAAAACATTCGTAAATACAATTCATCATACTGGTTAGTATTTCATTACATTAGCGAAAATAATTACTTTTAAGCTATCCCCGTTGTCAAATAAAAGAAATCCATAATGTTGAAAATTGTAAATTAAATATAAATTACGGTCCTGTTTGAACCACGGGGCGACCACTAGTGTACCTAAATAAATATTTCTAGCCAAATTAGATAACGCTGTCTAAACCCAAATAAGAAAATTCTGTAATAAGGTATACTAAATGTAAAACGAAGACAAACCTAAATATTGACTTACACAAATGTTTGTTACGTACGGGAATCAAACTAACGAGCCACTAGACCATCGGCCTAAGCGTATGATTATGTAACTAACACGAGCACTGCCTTCGAAGCCCACTAGATTTTTACATTTGCGTTATCTCAAATCATAACAATGCTAATACAAGTGGCTATTACAAAAACAAAACAAAGGTCACGACGCGGAGTGGACACGGTGGGATAGTCTGTAATCAGACGGGTGTCAGCCATCAAAGAGGACGTTGTCACAAGTCACAAACCAGTCCGCGCCGAAACCACTCCATAACTTTGTGTACTGGCACCATCAAAACTGTTAAGCCGATATTATTTTTATCCACTTAAAAAAAAAGAGTTCGTTAATTCACGGGCGTATTATCTTATTATATTTAAACTGACGCACTATATGCTACATTGGCGATGGTCTTGGTCTGTTTTTAAGAGAGGTAAGACACATCAAAGCAGCCGACGAGGGAAGTATCCCCATCTTACAGAAAATCGCAGCTAAATCCTAAACCCACCCCGAAGGATTGCTGTGTCTCTGCGGATAACTGAAGTTACGAGCGAGTTTTTAAGGAGTTACTGTGTGCAACAGAAGCGGCAACACGCGAGCAATGCCTCTTTTAATGCAAACATTCATAGGCTATGGTAACCACTTTATATCGGGTGAACTTCTTGTATACCAATGATTAAAAAAATATATAGGACTCACACGGACGGCGATAAAGACGTTTCGTGAGTGTTGCTGCCTCAGACGGGAGGCTGAGCACAATTATTATTGTGAATAGGAGTAAATAACTTGCAGGCAGCCAGGATATGATAATGATATGATGACATGAAGCAGAGTCTCAGAACGCCAATCACCTGCAATTCGCCTCATATGACCGAGAAATCATTGGAACCATGGGTCGGTAATGTCTAATGGGTGGGCTAATGTCATGTAATATGTAACATAAACTCGGAATATCGGAAATACCTACATTCATGTATCTAACCTCTACTGTACACACCAAATCAATAAAACTATCTTCACTATCGTCAATGACATTTAGTTTTCTTCATGATTGTACAAGGATCGACGGTCATTTTGTGACAGAAATTACGTTAACTGTCCGTGTGTACTTTTTATTGCAGATATAATCTACCTAATGTCAAGATTTTGTGTATACATTTTTAATTGTATTTGGAAAATCTGGCGTATCGTATTGGTCAGTACTGAAACCATGAGTGCCATAATTTACGCAAATTATTTTAGGAGCTAGTCTAGTTAGGTAGGTACTAGTCACGACGGCAAAAGATAATAATAACAAGATGTATGAAGAAATGCTTACAATTGAATGCGAATTAAAGCAAGAAATTGATATTTGAAAGCCAGAAAACCAGAACGAACATGAGGATTTCGGTTGATTATGTCATGTTGGAACAAGTGAATGAGATAGTATTATCTTGGAAGCGCTCTGAGCTGGATGGAACGTAGTTCGGTGATATGGTGAGACGAGTGAGTGCAAGTAGCATTGTGAATGGAGCGTTGGGTTTTTTAAAAACTTTTAGGAAGACGAAATCTAAACCAGAAAGCCACAGCCTCAGCTCACTGCAACGAAGTGCTAAGCTTAACGCTAACTTAGCGAACAGAACACTGCGACAGAGAGAGCATGAAAGTAGAATAAACACGGTCAAGATGCGAATGCTGCACTAAATTTGTAGCGGAACGCTTGCTGACCACAACGATGGTATAAGAAAGGAAGTTGGACTGAAAGAGAGTGTCGGTGTTAAGATAGGAAAAGGCATATTCCGTTAGTTTGGGCATATAGAAAATGTGGGACGAAATAATGATGCAATAGATATACAATACGAAAGTGGAAAATTGAAATTTCGATTTTTCTATTGAGCGAGTGCTCCTCCAGGTGAAGCAGGAATGTTTATATAGGTAATAGTTTTTTTTTATCTCAATATATCGTATAGAGAGTAGAGTAGGGCTACAAGGGTTCTAATACAATCTCATTCATTTAATCCAATTTTACGTCATCAACCATAGTTCTTGTATTAGTTCTGGTTTCCTCTCTTTCCTTCCTCAATCTATTGGGACCCTCGGGAGTTCTAGTATAAATTTCTCAAAAACTTGAAGGTATCCCGATTCCCCGATAGAGGGAGGCTCTGTACAAAAGTCGTCTCCGTGGGTACCTCTGTCTCACCTATTTCCACCGCCAAGTAGCTATATTTATATAGCTGTGTTCCGGTTTGAAGGGTGAAATATGGCAGAGAAATTATTGGGTACTGTGACGAAACAGCCTTAGGTCACAAGATTGGCAGCACGCGAGTAACATCCCCGTGGCGAGCGTCAATAAGCTATGGTGACCGCTTACCATCTAATGTGAACCGCATGCTTGTTTGCCAATCTAGTTGTATGAAAAAAAATCCCGAACGAAGGCACACCTAGTTTGATTATCTCAGACGTAACTAAATTTCTGCCGACATTCCATTTTTCAAATTTATTATCGACCATTCTATCTCATTTATGGTGATGTCTTCATGCAATGTTGGCACTCCTAAGTCAGTCACAGCCTCATCCATAGTGCTAGCGTCCCGGACGTAAGCATACGTTTCTGCAATATATTTGCTTCATTGTTCTAAACCTTCTTGAATGTTAGCAACAATGTCACAAACTTTAGACTTAATCTTAGACATTATGGATGCTTACGACCCACCCCGAGACATCCTTACCTCTCTCCAGAAGTTTTGGCAATCGCCTCTATATTGCTTTTCAAACTCTCTTCCTCGTTCAGAGTTTCACGTATTACCGACGTGACGAGTACAGTAGCACAGTGGTTAATAACGATACTTTGACACCAACGCTCGTGGGTTCCCAGACAGGACAAACATTTTTGTGCGTGAACATGTGTGTTTGCTCTGGTCTGGGCATTTTAAGAGAGGTAGGGTCTATCATAGCAGTACGTCTGGGGTAAGTACCTCCACCTCACAAAAAAACCGCAGCTAAATAGCAACTCCCTAGGGGTTGTTGTGTTTCTGCGTGTGAGTGAGGTCACCAGTAAGCTCCTAAGCAGTTGCTGTGTTACCAGCAGGAGTGACATCGCGCGAGTGATACTTAATGTATTGCAAGCGTTCATAGGCTACGATAACCGCTTTACATCAGGTGGGCCGTATGCTTGTACGCCTCCCAGCGTTGAATAAAAACAATATCCACAAACTTCACATCAAATGTAATCCTTGCATACGCATCACTGCACACATTACGACGTCGAAAGAAACGCGTTAGTACGTAACAAACCCTTAACAATATATCATAATACAAGAAATTCAGAACCCTTTGTATGACTCTGAATAATAGAAAGGCTAGCTATTTTGTTTGGTTTATTGTGGTCATGATTATGTCGGCCACTTTAACGGATTATTGGCTTTGTTGGTTATTCAATGGCCAAGTAAATACAGTTACTCATTCAGTTTAAGATGTTATCTAAAACAAAGTGGTAAGTTTTGGATACCATGTGTCCTTATCGCCGGTATCTCGGTTTGATCTGTAAAGCTTTGACGATTTGTATGTTACCAAATAATGGTTGGTTATCTTTAAAGTGAGATTTCAAGCACCATTTCAATCGGATGCCGTGACGCGTTAAACATGCTTGTAAAGCCTTCCTTTTGTGAGTTTAAGTTGAATGAATACATTTTATTTGAAATATAAGAAAGATAGTAAGTACATGAACGACCGAGATTCGCTCGACGATTTTATGTGATGTCTGTATGTAAGTGTATCTTCTTAATCTACGCCAGGTTGCTTTCGGGGTACAGAGAACCGAACGCCAAAAGACGCGGTCCTTACACCTTACTCGTTTCTTTAATATTCATAGCTCTTTTCATGCACTTTCGCCGATTTCTAAGGCTTCTGACATCATCTTCTGATAAAACACGACCAATTTTATCATGGTAAGTCATCGGCTCCTACACCCTTCCACTTTCGTGTTGTGTATTTGTATGTATATTTTGTAAAAAATAATAATACGTAAACATAAGAAGCAAAATCTTATCTAATATAAAATTTTAATACAAATCGTTAAAGCCGTTTTTACATACGTAATACACAGAATTGCCCGTCTAAAGTAATAGTAAATAATAGGCAAAAAGAGAGTGCCGTTTGTAGGTTTCGAACCGGGGACCTTTGTGATAGACAGTACATACGGTGGAACCAAATACGTAACAATTATAATATCCAATAGCGTGGAATGGTGGTAGTCTTTAACATCATCAGCAGTTTTTATATTTTTCAAGAAAGATAAACTTTCAAAGCAAACTTTCAAACCAAAACCTTGTCAAAATACAAAATTTGATCCAAATTGTTAGTTAGTCGTTTTCGAGATTCCCGAAATATATTTATAAATATACAAGAATTGCTCGTATAATATATATATATATATTTAATTTGCAGTATCTCTGCATGTAAGCGAGATGACCAAGAAGTTCCTAGCGAGGTGTGTAGCTGTGCATATGGAAATGTGTGAGCGATAGTAGGTATCGCCTTATTTTGCAAATGTCTATATGCTACGGTATGTATATATTGCGTATATGTTAGCACATTCCGAAACTCTTTACTAGGAATACAAACAATACTACACAATTTACTGATCTTTGATACTACGCTCAAGTTTATTGCGCATTCGGATTTTTGTAACAATGGATCAATTTCCGAGCAAGCGAAAAATGAATAACAATAAAATATTAGACAGAAAATATATTTTTTGTGTGATATTTTATTTTCATTCCTTTTTACCTGCAAAGGAATAGGTAATGTGTTTTATAAAAGAAAATGCAAGTTAATCAGCCGTATATTACTTTGAACGTATGGATCTTATAAATCTCTGTATATGTGTATAAGAAGACACTAACCCACTGGCTAACTGATATGTCAACGTCACCCCAGGGTGTAAAGAGTTGAAATTTTCACACACGCATTTTCCTTGAAAGTTCCCACAGGATGCTAAGATACACGCTGGATTTGCAGCTACGAAATATTCAGCGCTTACTCATTCATTGAACTTCTATAGAAATCTGCTCCAAACTCATCTCATCATTCATCAGAAAAGTATGTTGCGAATACTATATCAGATCGTTCTCCCATGACTTTAACAAGCCGACAAGGTAGCCACAAAATCGTGTTCAAATTAACTAACCTAACCACATAACACGACTCATGAGTCACAATGATCACTAGGGTACGAGGGCACCCAAGGAGATCTCATTAGATTAAATCCGACTAAGTTCGCCGAAAGACCACCACTGAAACGGAAAAGTGAATGGAAAGAAAAGGTTGGCCCATTCGTGCAACATTCAGAATTCGCCAATATCCGGTGGCGCCTATGAATACACGAGAGCTTTAAATAGGGTTGTCTCTTTTTCCAAACTTAGTAAAATTATTAACGATGATGTATAGAGTTATCACTATGTTGTATATTATTCTTATATTTTGCAAAAATTGGAGAGTTATTCGATTTACTTTGGTGTCTGTTCATCATCAGTATACCCGGTCAACCTCAATAAATTCTCAGGATGAAATGGCATGAAATAAATAATAAAGTGTTGATTTTTTTAAATTGTTTAATTGCATAGTAGTCTATTATGTTTTATCAGAGGGAGAATAGAATAGATTTTATTTGCATTAAAGTGGTTAGGAATATGTTAGTATTACAATTAAATAGGGCGCTCACTTTTGGCATTTACAGACATGCAAATATTTTCAAACGATGATGTTGTCACCACCCATACATCAACAATACAACACATTCCGTTGTCAGCTTAAATATTGTCGTGACAACCCTCAATATTACAAACTATTTATAAATAACACCCTGCTGAGACATAAAACAGACGCCGACGCCGATGATTACCCATATAACTCCAGGATTAGCCATAAATCCATGGCAGTTTAGAACCTCATTTTGGTAAAATAGTTTATTTACAGCAAATATACTAAACGTCAAATCCTTTGTGTTAATCCTCTATTTTTGGAGTTACCAAGCATAGACAATAGACCATTTAATCTGCTAGAAGAATACGGTTACAATCCTATGGGTTTCCTTTGCCGAAGTTGGCAAAAACGGTCACTAATGTTTTTTTTTATATGTACTCTAAAAATATATTTAGAAGCAAGTTTATTATTTTTTTATTGGGCAGTATCTTACAAAGAAAGTTATTAATTTAGGCAAGAATTAAAAATATGTAGGAAAATTAAAAAAATGATTCAAATATATCTTTCTATCTATAGCGTCATGCCAAATCACTTGGAGTGTGCAGAGAGAACCGAGCACTAGATGACTCGGTCGTCACACACTTCATTCGTTCTTCATTTCTTTAACATTCATTCTCTTCTCATACATTCACGCCGGTTTTAATGGTTGTAAAATATAAAGATAAAATTAAGTAAAAGAGCAATTACACTGTAATACGAGTAGTATAGTAACTTTATGACTCCGCCTACTTATTTGACTGGGCCTCTCTATTTCTTCTTCTTCAAACGCAACCTTACCAGCACGTAGTACTAACAATTAGCTATTAAGGTCCAATTGAAAGAGAGGCAATATATTTTAAGATGTCTTTCAGGGATACCACGTGTTGAATCAATCTGAATCCGTATTACAAATGTGGTTATGTTAGGAGCGATCTGACTGGCGAAGTACGTTCGCATTTCAGACCTTAGACTAATAATAATGTACTGTTCCTACGAAAATTATCAATAGGAAGATTTAAGGTTATGCGACTGTGGCAAAAGATGTCAGCCTGCGGTACGGTTGTC
This sequence comes from Pyralis farinalis, assembly GCA_947507595.1. Classification (NCBI taxonomy): domain Eukaryota; kingdom Metazoa; phylum Arthropoda; class Insecta; order Lepidoptera; family Pyralidae; genus Pyralis; species Pyralis farinalis. Next base: position 26,440,576 of record OX382273.1, on the reverse strand, counting down.
ACTTTATAAATATTAAAGTAAAGCAAATGGTCGTATGTGTTTATATCTAACTACACCAATGATGACCTTCATAAATATTTTATTTTATTCTATTTTCCGTTGCCATAATATTTTAAAACAATCTGAAATGGGGTAAAATTGTAAAATAATTAAGTGTATAATTATGTCGTTAGTGAAATGCGTATTTACTTCTGGTATCAGGAGATCGTTTCTTGTACACGGATGAGTTTATATAGGAGTATAATATAGTCAAAGCTTGTAATCGCTTGGGTTCCTCTCGATATTGGTGAGGATTGGGCCAAACAATATGACCACTGCAGTCATATAGTTTTTATAAGGCGGTAAGGCCCTCGAGCGTTGCTCACTCTATGTAAATCTCTACACGCCCTTTTTGTAGAACCTCATATTGTTATCGTATGGGAAAACTTCGGCAGGGAGAGGGTTATCTAGTTATGTATTTGGCAGAGGAGATAATCTTAGTTATGGACAACCACGACATAGAGCATGAGATCCTAGCATCTTGCAATCAAATTCACTGTTCCTGACATCTCCTTTTTATGTCGAATTGTGACAAATAAAGTTGACTTTTTAACTATAAATAAAATGATCCGTAAAACATTGATTGAAGCTACTCCATAGATATTGATTTATAGAGAAGTATTTCGTTATTTTAACAGTCATGATATAAAAAAGTTAAGAATAGGTACTTTTGTCGCCGAATAAGTGAATCAACCTAATTTTATCTTCTTCAATCGAGCCTTTATGTGTGTTGCATCAATATTATATAAATATTAATAAATTGATTTATTAACTATATAAATACAACGGAATTTGTTTTCTAAACAATTAATGTGTATGTAAAAAGAACTATATAATTAGGCGCCATCTAGCGCCGAGTAGCAAAACGAATATCGTAAATCATTTGCAAATCCTATCAGGTTAGTTCTGCTGATGTTACTTACAATCGCCTGTATACACCTTGTGTAGGGACCCTGGCTATTGACCAACCATTGAATTATTAATAACTGATACGACATAATATTGATAGATGGCGCTACAGGCATCAGAAACAAGGATACTTATTCATTCCTGAGAGTAGTGTATGCATTTTAGATTATACACGAATGATTTTTTTCCTGGAGAAAACATATAATTTATCCAGGTCTGCTATGTAGCAGATATCATGGAACAAAAAAAAAATATATAAACATAAGAGACATCACCAGGTAATTTATTGGAATGACTCGCTGGTACACTTAGTACCACTAGTACGGCAAGATTTTTCAAGTTTCACGCGGGAAAGCATTATGCGTATCAAAAAGTAGCCTTTGTTAATCCGGGGTATAATATATCCCCATGTAAAATATCAAAATCTGTTGAGTACTGTACCTAGATTTTGCGTGATATACTTACAACAAACAAACGACAAAAAATAAAAAAAAGACTACTGCTAAGGTTTCTTTGTCGTTCGTGTCATGGTGCATCAATATTGCGTTTTATTTTTTAATTATACTACTTTCAACACGACCATGTTATAATTTGATTATTATTACGCGAAAGTAATATATGTCCTTTCCCGGGTATTAAACTGTACACCGAGTTTTATCAAAATCTATTTAGTGGTTTAGAGCGACGCTCTTCCGAATATTTGATATTGCAATTGCGATTCCAGAACGTTACTTCTGCAAATGCTCTAGTATAATGTTCTCTCTTTCTCAAGAGAATACAGCGCGGGGTTCTTAAATAAAACCGATGAAGTGAGAGACACCCACCCATCGCCCACCGAATTCTTTGAAACGCGTAACCAGAGGTGAAAGAGCTAGTGAGAATTATATTTTGTTCATGCCTAAAACCGACCAAAACCTAGCGTAGCATACATAAACAAAAATCTAACGTCAATTGGTATTCCGGTTTATTAGTTATGAAGACTTTTTCGTGCTTTCTAAAAATACTGTGTTTATCAGCAACGTCGATTTATTGTCTTGTTTAAACATTCTTTAAGATTTGTAGAAAAAAGTCAATTCGTGAAATAAAAAGCGGTTATTTACGTATATTTATCAATGAGAATAACCTCTTTTATTATATAATTTTTGTATTTAATTAAAATTTTGTATGAATTGTAATTAATTGAGATATTTCATTTATCATTATTCAGAGATAATGTGGGGGCAATAATATCTGTGACAGGTCGACGGACACCAATAATGATCCCAACGTTAACGTATGGAAGCGAGAGCTGGATGTGGCAGAGAGACCATGAAAGTAGAATAAACACAGTTGAAACACGAGCGTTGCACAAAATGTCGGAAATAGAGTGCCGGTGTTGAAATAAGAATAGGTAAACTCCGTTGGTTCGAATATGTAGGAATAATGCAGGAAGAAAGAATCACGAAACCGATATAAAATGCGAATGTGGAAGGATGTAGGAGCCGAGGAAGGCCGAGACTTATCTACTATGACCAAGTTGATCGTGGCTTATCAGAAGGTGATGTCAGGAACCTTAGAAACCGCAGAGCGTGCATGAGAATATCTATGAATGTTAAAGAAGCGAGTGAAGTGTAAGGACCGAGGCACGTGGCGTTCGGTTCTCACTGCTTACCAAAAAAAGGGATTTGGCATAAAGTTATATATATAGATTATTTTCTATTAAAATTTTTCTTATTTAAAATTAAAATTTGGTTTAGATCTGTTACTAAACTCAAATCTGAATACATTGTTTTCCTTACTGACATTGTTAACAAGTTGTCATGGAGCAATGGAAGTCAGTTTTACTTTATAAAAAGCTTCTTTCTATTTAGACTTCAGGAAAATTAATCTTTAATTTATAAGTTTCTTTTCATAAAAATACATGAGATCATCATAGGAGTATATAAGAATGATATAAATCGTATCATAAAAAGAACTTAGTATGAAGTGTACAATATAAGTGATAAAAAATTATACAACATCGGAAAGCATATAGGCATATCCGAAGGAAGCATTCATATGTCACCATATCACCCCCGCTGCTAACACAGCAACTACTCAGAAGCTAATTAGCAACCCCCCTCAATCAGAAGAACACAACAAACTACCAGGGAGTTTGTATGTGAATTTGGTTAGTAAGGTAGAAATTCAAACATCTACAGTCGGACTGCCTCTATTCTCCGGCCTTTATATTGAACTATTACATTAGTATTTTTTATTGCTTTGTAAGCAAACATTCCTAATGAAATCCCCATAACTTCTAGTACTTTATTAGTCACTTGCCAACTCCTTTTATATTATTAACTCTTTAACAAACCTCAACGTTAATAAGAACATTTTAAACACACCAAAACTTAATTTAAAGCGGACTAATAAGATACCACGCCTACAAGATGGCTATCTAAACAGTCAGACCAAAGAACGCGCCGAATATCCTGTCATTTCTACCATTTTACTTAAGTAAAAAATAAACAAACGCGAGTGTTTATCTCCAATCGGCACCCTGTTACTTGTTCCACGTGAAGGTTAACACCGATTCATTAAAAAAACGTCTCTAGACCCCCAAAAGACTACAAAAGGACGATGAGGGCAAAAAGACTACATTTTGGTTACCGAGCGGCGCCTAGTGGGTGCTACGGCGGCGTCTGTGAATGTGAACCTTTTTATAGTATTCGACTCGGTCGGATTCAATTTAGTCGGATTCGACTTTTTATTCCACTGAGGCCAGTGTCAGATGACAGAAAATGCAACTTTACCATTTATAGTTTGGTATTTAACATTCAAGCATGTTACATTGACGAATAACTAAAAACTCTGGCACCCCACAAACGTTATCAAAATTGTAATTTATCATAATCATTCTCATTTGTCCGCAAGTGGTGTCCTAGTATATGCAGAGAGCGACAACCCCCCATTGGAAGGAGTGATGACCTCAAGAGGTTTGTTGGGAGTCGATGGTAGCACAGTACTGAAGCGAATAGCTCTCTAAAGGGAGGCTTATTTTCAGCAGTTGGCGAAACTATGATGAAGATGATAGTAAGGTATATAATATCCTTCTAAACTCTTCAATATTTTCTTAAACTACCAGTGGAGAAAAAAATATATAAATGTAATTAAAAACAGATAATATGTATTACATTACAGAGATTAGACCATAAGGTACTTAGTATAGCTAGTAACTAGTTATATAGTATCTTAATTACAAATTCACTTCATCGAACTTTTGGTGTGTAGACGTGTTAAGCTCTTTGGTGATGATAACACTTCTCAAAATACGAAAGAGTAAAATAATTTAATCATACTAGCCGGTAAGCGTTCCTCGCCCGCACCAACGTATTCCTTTACCACCGATCCTTCTAAGAGAGGTAGGGCCCATCACCTCTATCTCACAGAAAACCGCAGCCAAATATCAACTCCTGTGTGTGAGTGAGGTCACCAGTAAGCTCCTAAGGAGTTACTGTGTAAACAGCAGAGGAGGCATCGCGCGCGATACTTAATTTACTACACGAGTTCATAGGCCACTGTTATCGCTTTACATCAGGTGGGCTGTATGCTTGTATGCCTTCCGACGTAGAATATAAAAAAATATAGTGATAATTACAAATATCTATATTAATCTGAAAACTCTTTTTCGTTTTTATCGTATCAGCTCAATATTGTAATAACAAAGCAATGCATACAAGTAATAACAAAATTATTAATAATATAGAATTGCCTATCTGTTCGGTATTTTACTTATAATATCCCTGATTACTTTGTATACTTTAACACTGCTGTGTGCAGTGTGATCATTAATATCTTTTCGATTTTACCAAGTAGAAATATTTGGAGTGTTATATGTTTACAAGGTCGAAATAGTTCCTGAAGCTCCATCTACATGATACTTAGACTTTTCCGCACTGGAAAAGTGGTCAGAAAAGTACGAGTACGAACTTATACCGACCGAATGCTTGTTGTTAGTCATCCGAGCAGGATTAAATGTCAAAACAAACTTGAACAAAAGTATAGAAAGTCATTATATTTCTTACATGTAAATACACAAAAAAACCAACAAATATTTCTTCAAGACAAAATTAGAGCCGTACATTATTAAAACATGACAAACCTACATCCTACAAATGTTATAAACTAAAATTAGAAATTAAATGAGAATTGATCTTGTTTATGAAATACTAGCTGCTACCCACGGCTCCGCTCACGTGGAGTCAAATAACGTAGCCTATGTGTTAATCCAGATCATAATCTATGTACGTGCCAAATTTCATTCAAATCCGTTCAGCCGTTTAAGCGTGAAAGAGCAACTAACATCCATCCATACATACAAACTTTTCCATTTATAATATTAGTAGAATTTCCTCTGCAGCATTGAGCTTATATCAGACTAATTAGCATCGTCATCTCACAGCCTGTCAGGTCCTCCTTTGAATGCAATAATTATTAATAATTAATTATTAATATCACCATCCGAACTGCAAACACTAGTTACAACAATGATAAATGATTGTATGAAAAAAGGCTTACAATTGAATGCGAAGACAACCAAGTTATTTGAAAGACAGACAACCAGAACGAACACTAGGATTACGGTGGATGATGTAGTGTTGGAGCAAGTGAATGAGATTGTATATCTTGGAAGTGCTTTTAGAAGATAGGATGGAATGGAATGCAATGGAAGGTACACCGCTAATGTGGAGAAACGAGTGAGTGCAGGGAATAGGGTGAATGGAGCGTTGGGTAAACTTCTGGGCAGCCGAAATCTAAGCCAGAAGGCACAGCTCGCTGTACACAACGCGCTGCTAATCCCAACGCTAACTCATGGAAGTGAGAGCTGGGTATGGCAGAGAGAGCATGAAAGTAGAATAAATGCGGTTGTGATTGTTGCTGGTTTTGTTGTAATGAAGACGTGAGGTAAAGAGTTGGTCTGAAAGAGAGTGTCGGTGTTAAGATAAGAAAAGGCATGCTCCGTTGGTTCGGACATGTAAAAAGAACGCGGGACGAGAGAATGACGAAACAGATATACAATGCAAAAGTGGAAGGATGTAGGAACCGAGGAAGACCAAGACTAACCTACCATGACCAAATTGGTCGTGTTTTATCAGAAGGTGATGTCAGGAACCCCAGGAACCGGCGAGCGTGCATGAAAAGAGCTATTAATGTCACAGAAGCGATTGAAGTATGTAAGGACCGCGTCTTATACCGCTCGGTTCTGTCTGCCTACCCCGCAAGGGACCTGGCGTGAAGATATACATACATACATATTAATATATAATTTTTTGTAGTTCTTTGCATGCAGCATGGTATATCTCATACGTATAATTCTTATCTATCACTCAAGTTCGTCAAGACTTTTGACAAGCAGGCAGAGAGAACCGAGCTTCACGTGACTCAATTCATACATCTCTTACATACATCTTTTACATTCAAGCTCTTTTCATACATCCTCGCCGGATCCTAGGATTTTTAACACTATGTGCTGATAATACACAACAAATTTGATCGCGCGAGCGATACTTAATGCATTTCATAAGCTACTGTTACTGCGTACATTTCATCATACGCATATTTGCCTCCAGAAGTTGCATAATAAATACTATTTGTAATCGGAATAAGAGTTTTTAAACCCAAACTGCATGCGATAAATCGAGGGCAGTAGCTTAAAATTGAAAACTCTATCTTCTTAATTACACACTCTTCCCCTGTATTACCCCTTCTTTCCTATGCTTCGAATTTGGAATCATTATCCTTCTTCAGTAGTAGTAACTTGTCCACAACAATGTTTTTTACACCCGAAATAATCCCTCTCTGTATGACAAAACGCTTAGCTATTTTAATTAAAATTACATCCCGAATCAGATTACAAACGTAATCCAGTCTATGTTGCCGTAAATGATACATCGATAGCCGTAAATACCAAGTTCAGTTAAGTAAGATATAAAATGTCTAACATGTCGAAATATGCAAAATAAATTACAAAACATTTAGATAAGAACGAAGAATGAAAGTTTTTTTTAATTTTAACAAAAGCTTTTAAAAACTTTCGCATATAATATGTAGGTATCAGATTGTTGGACCCCAATTTCACCAAAGATAAGTTTTATTATACCAATCTTTCAAAATTTGTTTCAATTGACAGATTGGTTGTTTTTCAATACATGAATCTAAAAAAGTAGTACTTTTTTGTTCGCGTTATGGGCAGATTCCTCCTTCTCGATTCTTCGCTTCTCATCGTCAAAATAGTTTAACCCATCTGGTTGTATTTCTTCAAATAAGTTTATCCAATCCAGAACTCCAATTCTACTCGTAGATCTGTTTCAGCCAGGATGGCTAGTCTCTACCAAAATCAGCCTCTTGGCCTACTTCATAGAAGTTTTCAGTTCTTCTATTTCAATTTTAATTTCTTTTTCCTCTCCCGTTAACAAAGTGATTAATTACTTTTAGCCCAATTAGTTCAATATCGCAAAAACAGGATAATGGTATTTGAAAGAGAGATAACCAGAACGGACACTGGGATTACGCTTGATGATGTAGTGCTGGAGCAAGTGGATGAGATTGTATATCTTGGAAGCGCTTTTAGCGCTTTTAGGGATGGCATGTGGAGAGACGAGTGAATGCAGGGTACAGCGTGAATGGAGCGTTGGATAAACTTCTAAGCAGCCGAAATCTAAGCTAGAAGGTACAGCTCGCTGTACACAACGCGGTGCTAATCCCAACGCTAACTTATGGAAGTGGAATCTGGGTATGGCAGAAAAAGCATGATAGTAGAATAAATGCGGTCGAGATGCGAGCATTGCGCAAAAGTTGTGGCATAACGCTTGCTGACCACGTTCGTAATGATGACGTAAGACAGAGAGTTGGTCTGAAAGAGAGTGTTGGTGACTTTTCTTATCTTAATAAGAAAAGCTATGCTCCTTTGTTACGGATATGTAGAAAGAATGCAGTATGAAAGAATACGCCGAGGAAGACCAAGACTAACCTATGATATCGTTATTAACCAAATTGATCGTGTTTTATCGGAAGATAAGCACTCCTCTGATTGATATATATACAACAACAGCCTTCTATGGTATTGTTATTTAACTACGCTTCTTTGGGTGGAGTCATTCTGTCACTAGAGACTTCTATGCGAGTGCGCCACGAGCAAGTGAAGTCAGCTTTGTCACTAAAGATGATCATGATACTTATTATTATTATACTGTATTTTACATATTCTTGTACTTTACACCACGACGAGAGGAAATCAAGTATATGTCCCACCTGATTTGTAGTGATTACAGCTTACGAGCCCTTGCAATGCAAGAAAAATCGCTTGCACATAGTCACCTTCGTTGCTACTTAGAACCTCACTCGCGCGCAGGAAGACGACACCGTTCCAGGGAGTTGTTATTTGACAGTGGTTTTCTGTGAGATGGAGGTATGTAAAAAGAAGAAGATATTAAGAAAAATCGAGTAAATTTTGTCGTTAGGTATAAATTGTTTAGATGTTTCGTCTGATATTCGAAGGCGTGTAGTTTTGTTGCGTCGCGCGGTGAGCGAGCGCTCACCTAATTTATAAGCGTCGTGGAAGCGGTGCTATTGAGTATGAACCTATGTTTAAATGGGCTTATAGCGAATTTTCGTTGCTGAATTGGAGACTGCTTTTATATTTTTTACGTGCGTCCTTTTATTTATTGTAACTAAGGAATGGTTGATAGTCGTGACTTCCGATGCAAAGAAAACAACTTTAAACATCCGTAAGGTTCCATTCAGAATGTATTCAGAATATATTACAGGTGAGGCAACGTTTTAAAAGTTTATAACTTTTAATACAGACCCTTAAAACTTATATTTTAAAACATATACTCATTTAAAAAATACAGAGTTGTACAAAATCTTAAAGTGTATTTATTCAGAATATATAGGAAGCTGTTTGTAGTTAGAAAATAATATTTTTTTTTGATGAATTTTTAATTGTAATATGGCCATAACTAGTATTTTAGGAACTTTTGTATCTTTTTGTAGGAACTGGCTGGGTATATATCTAAGCTTTCCTTAATTTAATTCTTAAAAAATAACTTTAGCAATAGAATGGCATTTTTAACACTAATGAAGCATTTAAAGAATCACTATTAGGTACATTAATTGCTGTGCGCTAGAATTGATATCCAAAATTACCACAATATTGACGAGGTCATTAATCATTACTCAGTTTTTTCGCAGATATATTGTTAACTCAGAATGCAATAAAAGCACAATGAGGTAAAACTCTTGAATGAAATTGTCGGTTCATCACACAGAAATCAAAAGCCCAATTCCCAACTAATCCGTGAGGCGCCTACGAGGTCGGTTACGCCCCGCATGTTTCCACGTCAGACCGCATCTCTTCAAAGGATTACCAGACAAAATATCGTTCATTTTGACAGATCTTATGATACCGCACCTTTATAGGTTACGATAGCATCTGCGGTCCCGTCGGACGGCATGAATGGACCTTTAGATTTCAGATAAATCATCGTTAATGGTTTGTAAGTTTACGTGAGAATTTGTGTTGTGGTGTTTTGGGATATTGCAATTTTTATTTCTATTTCTATATGGTTTTAAATAATACCAAGCGTTTTATGCAATATTAGAATAAGCTGACGAGCTCGGTGGCTCAGTCGTGAATAACGCGATTTTGACACCAACGCTCGTGGTTTCAATTCCACCCCCTAGGTCACCAGTAAGCTCCCAAGGAGTTGCTGTGTAAGCAGCAAAGGAGGCATCGCGTGAGATAATTAATATATCGCAAGCGTTAATAGGCTACGGTACCCGCTTTACCGTATGCTTGTATGCCTCCCGACGTAGTATAAAAAAAAATAAAAAAAAATAAGCGGTTATCGTGAGCTAAAGATGGCAGAAGTACGGTTTGTGTTGCCACTCTCGTTAAGAACGCAGCATCGTTGTAGAAGTCTCGCTGCTGTCATCACTCGCAGGACCACAACAATTTTCCGAGGTATTGGTAAGTCTTCAGTAAGATAGAGGAACTTGCAACATGCGACTACTCTCAATTCAATATACCTTTCCTTTACTAGAGCCACTATCACACAATCGAATATTAAGGAAGCGAGTAAAGGGTGTTAGAACCGAGTTATGTGGCGTTCTGTCTGCCCGAAGAACTTGACATAAAGGAAGATTTATATAGATTGGTTTTGTACCACTAAGGTGTTAAACTAATATACGGCTCACCTGATGTTAAGCAATTACCGTAGCCTATGGAAATTTGAAACACCAGTGGCTTCACTTGTCGACTCTAAAAAAACCTCTTCACGCAATTTTAGAAGAACCTCAATTAGAATAGTCATGACCTCGCCAAGACTTCAACAACATTAAGTTCTTGGAAGATAACTTCTTTGGATTTACACAATACACGAACATCGCGATTCCAAAGTAATCAAAGTGATCAATGTGTGTGGCGCAGATTCTCGATGGTGCAGAGGTGAAACATACTGTTGTATTACTTTCACACCAACGCTCGTGGGTTCGATTCCCACATAGGATAAATAGGTATGTATGCCTGAACATGTCTGTTTGTATTGGTCAGAGTGTTTTTAAGAGGGCGCACCCAAATAGCCCGTCTGAGGAAGTACCTCTACCTCATAGAAAACCGCAGCCAAATAACAACTCCCTTGAGGGTTGTTGTGTTCATGCGTGTGAGTGAGGTCACCAGTAAGTTCCTAAGGAGTAGCTGTGTTAGCGGCAGAGGCATCATGCCAATAATACTTAATGTATTGCAAGCGCTCATAAGCTATGGTAACCGCTTTACATCAGGTGGACTGTATGCTTGTATACCTCCCGACGGTACATTAAACAAAAGTCTTTACTTTCGTTTCGTAATTACGTTCCGTATAAAAATGACGCAATTTTTTTAAGTGAGGTCGGGCGCATCATACATCACTGTAAACCGCAGTCAAATGATAACTCCCTGGAGCATTGTTGTATTCCAGCGAGAGAGTGAGGCTGCCAGTAAGGTTCTAAGGAGTTGATGTATTAGCAGTAGAGGTTGACTTCGCGCGAGTAATACTTAATGAGTACTACAAGCATGAACTACGGTAAGCTTTACATGAGGCGGACCGTATGCTGACGTTACATAAAAAAAAAAAACAAAATCAAAATTGGTTCATCCATTTCGAAGCTACAATGCCACAGACAGATACACAGAAACACAGATACACACGTCAAACTTCTAACTACCCTCTATTGCTTCGGGGGTTAAAAAATAAGATCGAGATCCTATTACTAAGCTGGAAAGGTGAGGAAGGCTGAATCGTTTCAACCATTCTAAGTAGCGGGTTGAAATTTTTACCGGTATGTTAATTGTATTAGTATATTAATACCGGTAAAAATTTCATATTAATGACGGATTGGATGACGAAAAATGGGTACGGAATTCTAAAAAAATCGGTCAAGTGCGAGTGGGACTCGCGCACGACGGGTTCCGTACCATTATCTATAAAAAAGGCAAAAAAAATCACGTTTGTTGTACGGGAGACCCCTTAAATATTTATTTTGTTCTATTTTTTAGTATTTATTGTTATAGCGGCAACAGAAATACATCATCTATGAAAATTTCAACTGTCTAACTATCACGGTTCATGAGATACAGCCTGGTGACAGACGGACGGACGGACGGACAGACAGCGGAGCCTCAGTAATAGGGTTCCGTTTTACCCTTTGGCTACGGAACCCTAAAAATGGAGCCGAAGCATTGCCTTTTTGGGGTGTCAATGTCACCTTTAGAGCTAAAGCCAACCTCAAGTGAGCGCGGTGCACCCTGCTTATCAACAGACGAGGCTCTGGTGAAAGAGAGGTAGGGCACTATGTTAGGCCGACTGGCGAAGTACCTCCACCTCACAGAAGATGGCAGCCAAATAACTCCATGGATAGTTGTTGTACTCCTATGAGTGAGTGAGGTCACCAGAAGGTGAAGAGTTGCTGTGTTGACAGCGGGAGTGGCAATTGGACATTATTTTTGTTGCTAGCTTTCATAGACTACGGTAACCGCTTTACATCCGTTTGCTATCCGTCGTAGTATAAAATACATATATTACAAAACCAAGCTTTGGTTTATAGTTACATGAAAACCGCCCAGGTGAGAATGGAGCTTCCGCTCAGGAGTTTTGATAACTGTTGAATACTACGAAACACGACACTTGAGTGGAGTCACACACATTATTATACGAAAGATTTCGACTTTTTAGGTTATAATCAAACATTTATTATTTTTATACAATTATTTCTGTATTATTATGTTCATACAATTATTATAAAATTCAAATAATATCCCCAGAGATGTGAACAATATTGAATAATGGTGATCTTAACATGGTTTTAAATAATCATAAAATTTTCAACATATTTATATGGGACCTTCTCGTTACCTTAAAAGTCTAACACTTTTACCTTTTATAATGAATTATGTCTTCACGAAATTTCGGCGCAAATACAATAAAATACATTTTTCACAAACATTGAAATTATTTGGATAAACTAAATTAGTTGGTTTAAATGAAGTTAAATGTTTGAAGGTGATTGAAATTTTCCGCTCTCTTATTAATTATCATATTATGTTAATTGCGATTTTCCGCAATGTGACTTATTTATATAACGTCTTAGAGACATGCAATCACGCAACCCACGGTAAAGTGAGTATCGTAGTCTATGAATCTCACTGACTCGCAAGAATACTATAACACTCCAGAGCGTTGTTATTTGGCTATGATTTTCTGTGAGACTTCTCTTCTTCTCAAGTCGGCTCTTAAACGCGTATTTATTGATTTACGCGTACCAAAACATTGAAATGATAACATGTGTAACTTTTCTCGTACAAACAAAGAGATTGCACGGTTTATACCATCATGAACATCTACAAGTGGTAACTGTCATTATATGTTACAAAGCATCGCGATTTCTGCCACCAGAAACAATTTAACAAACGTCATTTGCAGTAATCACAATTGAATGAACATTTAACCATCATTTTTTGTAACATTACCCGACTGCAAAGTGCATCAGAATTGCATCGACGTATCTCAGTGGTCATTACAATCAATTATATATACATTTACGCGGCACAGTGTGTCCGAACCCTCGATACCGCTCATTTTGTATGATCACTTTTTATGTGTATGGAACAATGATTTCTCCAGGTTATGTGTTGATGGCAGTTTTATAAACATGCTTTCGAAATCATCGTCAGCATATTTATTACTACTATGAAACACAGGCTTTCTGTTTAATAAAAATACCTGTAAATTTTCTGACAAGTTAAAAACTATAAAAGTTTAATATATGATTAGTTCAGTGTCATTAACTTACTTAATCAATACTGTATCCCGTCTGCAAAAATGGGTTGCTATGCTTAATTTGGGGGTTATGTGCCAGAATCGTGGTCGTTCGCGACCCCAGCCAATCAATCAGATCGAATGTAGCTTAATGCGGCAGTGGGCGCCGTCACCCACTACGAAACGCCAATTCCGGCGGATCGAGGAGAGCCGAGCCCGAAACGTGAGAGGTGGATTGAGTGATAAGATGAGCGAGCTGATGGACGTAATGAATGAGAGACGCTTAAATGCTTTGTGTGTGACAAAGACTAAGCTCAAGGGGAGATAATCTGCCCGATGGAATGATGGCCCTATGGTCTGAGGTGGACCGGAACGATCATGCCAGTGCTGGTGTAGGTGTCATACTCTCTTCTCGCTTAGCCTCTGGTGTAAAAGATTACTGTTTGATAGAGCCTAGACTTCTTTGGTTCGTATAAAACTGGGCATCACGCGAGTATTTCTGGTTAGAGCATACGCTCCCGTAAGCTCAGCGTGTGCCCAAGAACTAGAGAAGTTTTAGGAGTTTATGAGGGATGTTCTGGATTTAGCTGAAGGAAAAGAGTGATTATGTGGTGAGATCTGAATAGATGGGTTGAGACCAAACGAGACAGCTATGAATCTGTTCTTGATCCCTATGGAGATATAATACCGTGAACGAAGCAAGTAAGTAAATTTTAGATTTATGTATGGAACGAAACCTCCTCGTGTCGAATACTAGGTATATTTCATCACAAGGATCTTCACAGGAGACGGAATGACCAAAAAATTGATTTGATTTTATTAGAGGTCTCCGAAATACTATAATGAATACAAGAGCCTTTAGAGGTCCCACTCTTGAAACGACCACAACCTGGTGGTAAATCGGTATGTGAGACTTTTCAAGAAGTGGAGACATTGACGAGTGTGTATCCCTTTCGAAGATCATGAAAGGATAAGGAACGAAAAATTGCAAGACGAAAGTCTAAGGACAATATGTACATCTGGTAAGCGAAAGACTTGCGAATGCAAGCCTTTCCAACTCAAATGTGGATGATTGTAGGGGAGTTCTGAAAGAAGGTATGGTGGATAGTGCAAAAGAAGCATGTGGATGCGCAAAGAGTTATCAAATATTGAAAGAAGAAGTCTGGTGGGATGCGGAGGTTGAATCCTCCGTAGCAAGAAAGAGGAAACCGTGGCTGGATTATGTATCATCTTTGCCTTTAAAAGTTATCTTGCCAGTGTTTTTACATGCATCCTCACGGATCCTACTTGTGATCCTACAATGACTGTCACTTTCATTTTCAAAATTTTATTTCTTTTTTGTACGATTATATTCGGATTTACTTTGGATTTAAATCTTGATTGTAAATGTATTCCGTCCTCTCTCGGTGATTTCCAATTTTTAAGCTGTTTAAGAGCCATACGAATCTCGTACAGAATGATGGTCGAGATATCTTCGGCATAGTGTCGTATCAGTTTACCCCTTAGACCGATACTAGCAGCTTTTCAATCTCCCAGGTGAATTGTGACCACATGAGAAGAGATAAGCTCCATTACGCATTGATAGTATAGGTGGATTGTTGACGAAATCTTACCGCGTTATGTAATTTTAAATCATGTGAGCTCTCTCTCTCATTCTCAATTTTTTTTGAACTTCGAACTTTTAAAAACTATCTAAGCGACGAACTTGTGAAAACCACTGGCATTGAAAAATCGGTTTGTTTTTATCAAACTGTCAACCAGATTAAATCTGCTTTAAGGAAACGCACATATGTAATCAATACATAGCATTGTCTGCCTATTTCCTACAGGTTTTACCCAAATGACAAAACTTCAACCTAATAATACCTCTTTGAATATTGTTAAAATTATTAAGAAATAACAAATAAAATCTTTGCCACCACTCACACTTTACTCGAAGTTTCAAGCTGTTTGTGTATTCCGCGTTGCAAGCGCACATCGTAAAATGCATTGACATACCTAATAACGTTTTATGTGATGAAATGGCAGAGCAAGAGAGGCTATGGGTGCAATAATACAGGTTTTGTAACAATTGAGTCCGGGTTATTGTCTCAAATAACTGTCTCTGTCTCTTTCAGGCACCCTGGCGCTGCAGCAAAATGTGTCTTAAGCGGTGTACTAAATTTAAAAGAACAAGGATCTTAAATGATAAATAATGCAGCAAGGTAGATTTTTCATAATAAATTTATTTTTTATGTAAGTATGCAAGATTTATTTTGAAGAAGGTGCCATACGAGTTTCAATCTTAATCGATCATCTTAATAGAGCCCAACAACTGCAAGTAGTACTTTTTGATAGACCATGTGAGAACATGATCTATAAAAAAGTACTACTCTTGTTGCTTTCAGATTTTTATATTTATGAGTGTAAGCAACTTATCTCTTTTTAGAGAGATATACAACTTTACGTCGTGTATCCTGCCGATTAGCGAACTAGTTTTTACATCAGAGTCATGTACTTCCCGGCGTTGTTTTCTTCATATTTTGAAATTATTGAATTAATTATAAACAAACTTCTTGTTTTTGGAATGAGTATAAAACCTTTTTAAATAGTCTCGTCCAAAATTTCCTCTACGGTCGTTAGACATGATCTTAAGACTGGGGGAAATAAATGCTCTCGAAATTTGGTGCTGGAGAAATCTGCTGCCGAATCCGTGTACTTGCATCGATGCTTAAAAAAGCGACTGAGAAGAATACGAATAGCCATAAATTACATTTTCGTTCATACAAAATTAATGATTGGCATTTGGCTACAGTAGATTTTTTAAAGAATTTTCCACCACGTGAAGTTGTGAAATCAAAATCCCTCATCAACATCTTGAAAATCTCTAGAAAAAAGATTAAAGTGAAAACTTTAGCCAGGAATCGAAGACATTAAAAGACTTCCCCACACCTCACTACATCCACACTTATATGATAAATAGAGATTATGTAATAGTCTCTATTTTAACTCCTAAGGAACTCAATAGTAATCATAATAACTTATGGAAACACAACAAGGAGGTATTTGTTATTTGGCTTCCTTTCATCACAAACTCGTTCCCAAGTCGACATACACCAGGTGACGTACTGTTCTGCACGTGGTGTATACCACGGTTTGGTTTTAATAATTATAGTGGGAGCTGTCCTAAATACTCGTAGTTTTGTTCTAATGATATCAACGGGTGACTGACAGCCAAGTTTCAACTGAGATCTGTTGATCACAGAGATATAATTGAACAAATGCCGGTTGCTCGTCAAAATGAAGGTTATCTAATTTTTCGTCGAACCATTCAGGCTATCTAAGTCCATTTGCGCTGCGACTGAAGGAGCAGAAGCTAGCAGAAGGAGTTCATCGCAAAGAGATCTCCATGAAGTCGACCAGCAGTTATTCCCTTTGGTTTCGTTGCCCAATTCCAAATTGCCCCACTCTCAGCTCATTGTTCTGTTTCGTGCCTAGCTTTGCATTGAAGTCTCCCATCAGCACTGTGTAGTGAGGTTTAGAGGTATGTATGGCTTTGGAGATATCCTTCATCTTTAGTACATTGCTGACGCGGGGCCTACGGACGATAAACCCGATACTACTACCATTTTATTACAAATAGGTACACTGTTTAGTTTTACCTATTTGTAATAAACTGTTTTGTGAACTTTTGTTTTAAGTGCGTCATAGCTGAACGTTGACAAAATCTGCATCGTTGTATTGACTGTTCACTGTTGGTGGCACACAACTTGAAAGCACTTTCGCTTCAAGAACCTGGTGCTGATAATATATTCAGTATTTTACGTTCTTCAGTAGCCACGAGAGAAATTGCAAGACAACGTTTACTAGAAGCTAACAGAAATGATGAAGAACTGGTCACCTACCTATGCCACCTACTTTACTCGAATCTATTAAAGAAGTACCACCTAGACAACTCCTCATATCACCGCGACTACATTCACAGACTTATAAATGTGCAGTAACAAGAAAGGGTTGTTTGTTCCCATTGTGTAACAACCCTGAAAGATTATTGGTGCCCACAGCATTAAAAGAGATGACTCTTCTGCATCATAATCTATACATCCCTCTTAGAGCAAGAATCTGTTGATTTCATCGTAAGAATAATTCCTGTTTTACTTGTTTCCATGACATGATGATGATGACATGATGAGACTGATGAGAAATAACATCTATTCGACAAATAGATTTTATCAAGATTCATGAGATGGAACCACATCTTTGCCATTACTGGCTGGGCATGAATGCTGAGCAATTCGAACATCTTTTGTCTCATATACCAACATTGCCGTAAGAACTTTCATCGGCAAGTGTAGCTTGAAGAATACTTATTGTCAAATTAAGAACTGGCGATAGTAACAAAAGGCTTCCTATATTATTTAAAATATCTCGGACGACCATAGAAACGTACACGTCTAAGGCTAGAAAAAGTCTTACTGAACAATTAGTGCCATTATATTTGGGTCTACAAAGTATGACAATGCAGGATGTAGCATCTAGAAATAAAATAATTCCAGAGGGATTCTTTGGTAATATTCAGATGCCAAGAGAGACTAAACCAACCATTACAATTTACGATGGAACATATCTATACCAAAAACAAACGCATAGTTTACACAAACATACAATGCAATACACTTTATTGCACCAGAAGAAAAATACATAAAAAAACAACAATAAAAACGTATCAGTACAACGGCGGTCTTATCGCGATGCGATCTCTTCCAGACAACCTTAGGGTAGAGGAGAAGTGAAGAAACAAGGTAGGTGGCACATAGCATAAATCAAAGGAAATAAAATTTATATAAATAGACATAAATAAATACATAAATATATATAATGTACATAAATATACACATACACACAAATTTATCAAAATGATACACAATGAATATGCACACTGTAAATGAGACTGAGGGGAGAAGCAAGAAAAATCTATTTATATACATAGTCAGTCAGTTAAATCCTTTTTCTTTGTATCAGTGATGGCTACATTATGGATTGTTTAGGGCCATACATGGCAACAGATAATGATGCTAGTATAATCGCAGGTTTGTTTCAAAACGAGGAGGGCCCAATGCGATCGTTTTTCAGGCCAGGAGATGTGTTTATCTTTAATAGAGGGTTCAGGGATATTATATCAATATTAGAAGCATAGGGCTATAAAACACATACTCTAGAGTCTTTAATGGAAAGAGAGCACCAGCTTACAACCTTACAGGCCAACCGATCAAGATGGGTGACAATATGCCGATGAGTTGTAGAAATAGTTAACAGATAAACTTATAGAATAAAAAGAGATTTCAAATTATTCAGACAGAAATGTTTTAATCGGGTATCAGCACACCTGATGGAAGGCCTTAACATAGCTTGTGCTATTCTTAATAAATTCCACCCATTGATAGTAGATAATCCAGAAGCAATGGACTTTTGACAATTTACCGCGTTAATTTAGAAAATTATGTCTCGCAGTATGTCCAAAATGAACATTTAAATAGAAAATGGGCAATGTTTGAGCATTTTGATGCTAATAGTGAATATTTAAATTATTTTCCTAAACTCACGTTAAATCAATTAAGAAATTTCGCATTGGGTTATCAGTTAAAATTGGGCAGCTTCATATTATGGTGAAAATGTGCGTATTACAGGTGAATACATAATTGAAGTAGCTGATGTTGTTATTGAGAATGACATGCCGCTGATGTTAGGTTTCAATAAAAAATTGATTAGGGGACAAATAAAATCGAGACTTATTGCTTTTTGGACATACTAGTGTTATTTGTTAATTTCTAAAAATCGAAATGTAGGCCAATATCATAAATACTAATATATCTGGCTACTATTGCAGTTGTCTAGTTGGTAACAATACAGTTGCCTGTTGCGCACATATTAAGACCATATTATAGCCGTTGTAATGCGAATGGTGCCCCAGCCTCATTTTTAAATGAATTATTTGTAGATGTAATATAATAATTCAAATAAATAAAATGACAATATGATGTTTTTCTCGTTTTTCTTATGTACTCCTTTCAGATTTTAAATTAACTGTGTAAGTGGCTCACCATATCACCATCACTTATGAAGATGCAAAACCAACCTCATCTATATGTGGTTGGCAAACGAGGCGATAGAGAGATGAAGGAGAAGTAGCTCTTACGAAGATTGTAGCCTAAAAAAAATTGCTTGACAATTGTTTTTAGGATGTGTTCTTGCCAGTGACAAGTAACGATGGTATACAATGTGAGTCAGTTGGGTTTTGCGTCGGGTGGCAAACAAGCATATGGCCCGCCTGATCTGAAGTAGTTACTGTAGCCTATGAATGCTTGCAACACAAAAAGTGTCGCTCGCCTTTGGCTCGGCTTGGCTGGATGGTAAAGTTGTCAGAAAATTCTTGAGATACGACGTGCAGCGTGAGCCTAGCGCGAGCGATATACTTCACAAAGGTCAAGGTCGACACGTCGGCTATTATAAGGGAGCTACGCATCATGCAATAGAAGGATCTAACTAGAAGAACTCGTGATAATACACCTTTTTTCTCTAGTATTTAATAAAAATAAATGGGTACCTGTAGATTTTATAACCTCAAGTTGTAGCCAAATCAGTTACTTTTAATTTTTAATAAATAAGGTAGTAAATTTGGCAACATAACTTCGTTCCTTTGATCAATATACAAAAATCTTGATTAAGTGCCTAACGCTCATACAAGTAAAAACATTCTCCTTTGAATATTCATGTTGCACATCTGCCTAGCGTCCCGTGACGGCCACCATTTTTTTTTATTGATTGATTAGCTTGTTACTTTGATATTGAAAAAAGAAGTTGATCTATTTACGATTTTGATGTCATTGGATTTCATTGGGTTATGTTGTAAAAGTAAAACGACATTCATTTGGCGTAATTAAATATAAGGAAATAATTCCATCAGCCGATCGCTTTTGAATGCTTGCGATCCAGCTTGAGTGACGCTCGTGGGATTGTAATTCTTTCTGAGCTACTGTAGTTGTTTGCCATCATCGTACGCGTATGTGCTTCTTTATTGGTGCGTATAAAAACATTGACTGAAATAACCTTGAGTTGGGGATTTTGAGAAAATTCATATCCATTATGGTTTATAAATTTATAACATCGGGAGGCATACATACTGCTGACCTGGTGTACCGTAGCCTACGAGCGCTGGCAATAGGTATAGGAAGTATCACTCGCGCGTTACCATCCTTGCTGATAACGTAACAGCTTCTTAGAAACTTCCCGATAACCTCTCTCACACTGATGATACCGTACGCTCAGATAAACATTCGCGCTCAAAACAGTAGATTCACCATCTACTGTTTCGAGCGCCTAAAATGGCATAGAGCTACAAAAATAAACCAACAAGATAATTAACTACTAACAAAACTTAAAAGGAAAGCGTTTATTGCAATATATTCAAAAGTATCAGATTTCATGCTGATATTTTAATTATCTTGTAACAGAATAGCGTCACGTAAGGCTCAATCTCCATGGAAATGGCAAACACCTACGTAGACTAAGGGTGTGAGTCAAATTAGTGAGAAGAGTGTAATTAGGGCGATTACACTCGAGATCCGAACATCCTGTCTGCAGGATACGTGTAGGCGAGGCTTTGCTGGCATGCCGTTATAAACATTGTATTTTGTTTTTCATATTGCCTTTATTTCGGTTTGGGAAACGGTGCATTACCACAGTTCGTACATTTTTCAAACCGAAATAAATGTTTTGAAATTATTGTGCTCTTATGACACAGAGAATGTAAATTTTTTTAATACAACCAATCGATGGGAACTGCAGTGATAACTTTATGGATAAAGAATTATCATCGTGAGGAAACTGAAAGTCCATGAAATTACATTTCGAAAAGCGTGTATATATTTTTTTTGTTATTATTATTACTACAATCTGTCACCTTGCTGGGACATTAAGTAGCAGTTTTGTCAGAAATTTCAACGGGCGTGCTCGGTATGCGACCTAAGTCACATCCTACTTTACTTTATTAGGATTTAAGTGTGTCCTGTGGCATTTTCCGTTTTAGTCTGCGAATCGTTTGGTTTTCTTCCATCAATACTCTTGCCAAGCTGTTTGGGTGGTTTGTAATCCTTTGCTTGTATGTTTTAGTGTGGCGGATAATTTCCTGTTTGACCTTGTTAACTAGTCGTGGTGCAGTTGCTCATTTGTGACAAACCAAGGGGCATTGGTTATCATTCTCAGCATTTTATTCTGGAATCGTTGTATGATTTCAATATTGGAGTGAGAGGCTGTCCTCCAGAGGCACATACGAGGCTCTGATGAAAGAGAGGTAGGGCTCGACGTTAGCTCAACTGGGGAAGTACCTCCAGCTCACAGAAGACGGCAGCCAAATAACCACTCCCTGGAGGGTTGTTGCGTTCTTGCGAGTGAGTGAGGTCATCAGAAGATGAGTTGCTGTGTTGACAGCGAGGGTGGCGAAAAATGTCACTAGTGAGTGACATTTTTATTGTTGCTAGTGTTCATGGGCTACGGTAACCGCTTTACATCAGGCAAACCGTATGCTTGTATGCTATCCGTCGTAGTATATAAAAAAATAGGAGCTCAGTGGCGCAGTGGTTTTTTTTTTTTTTTTTTCGTACTTTTTAAACGTACACCCCTGCCTTGGGCAAGGCACTTATTGCTACTAATATATATATTTATGTCTAATAAAGTTTGTACAATCGCATATAGATAACACATTCATACATCACACACTTTCGTTCCTCAATTCATTCTTCCATTCATCTTTCAGTTTTATTGTCAAAATATTCTCATTTGCCCATTTTAGAACGCCGGTGAAAACTATTGTACCTATTGCCAAACTTCCCTCCCTATACTGCGTCAGTCCAGACACGGGCGACAGCGAGCTTCGCAGCTCCACCTAGCCACCGCGATCCCATCGGCTATACAAAATATAGCCGAGGTATACAGCATTAGTCCTAGGCGGAGCCGCTCTGCTTGTTACGATCTATCGTAGCCGTGGCTAGACTGACGCAGTATTTTAAAAATTTTGCTCGAGTTTTCCCTATCATTATTTCGGAGACTGTAGTTTCGGTGACCCGCATTCCCAACTCCTGCTCCAAATCGTACCTCTGTTTGGAGAATGCGGGACACCGAAACAATATGTGCTGCACTGTCTGGTCCACGCCGGGCTCGCAGAAGCAGGATGGGTCATCCGCGCACTTGAACCTGTGCAAGTACGCGGAGAACCCACCATGCCCCGAGAGGACCTGCGTGGTGATGCTCGACGGCACCATTTTGCCCACGATACCGTACGCCTCCGCCGCACTCGGGAAGAACAGCTTCGTCGTCGAAGCTGTTGTTCCCGATTTGTATCTCCTGTCCCATTCGTCAATGGTCCCCTTACGGATCATACCTTTGACGAATGAGACAGGGCAGCGGTCGTAATCTGGCCGCCTCCGCAACCCCAGTGCGGCGCTCCTGGCGAGTTCATCGGCCCGTTCGTTCCCCTCCAACCCCGCGTGTGCTTTGATCCAGAACAGCGAGACGCTCTTACCCTGGCTTTTGCACAGTTTAAGAGCGTCCCGTGTTTGCACCGCCAGGGGATGGGGGGACTCGACGTTCGCCACCGCCTGGAGCGCCGCCATGGAGTCGCTGAAGATGCCAATACTGGGTCCATCGCAGCTCAAAGCGCACTCAGCCGCCGTGCAAATAGCCAGGAGTTCCGCCTGGTAGACGGTACAGTAGGACGACAAAGCAAGCTTGAGGGCCTTGGTTTCGGCGTCGCCGTTCCATATGGATACAGCGGCGCCAACCCGGCCCTCAATCTTGCTGCCGTCCGTAAACATTCGCAGGGCAAAGTTGGAGTGTGCCCTGCATTGTTCCTCGTCCACCAGGCTGCCGAACTCCAAGCTATCTAGCTCCGCGGGATGCGGGGCCTCGATCTTCGAGGCCATCCGCTCGATCTCCCTGTCCCCGAGCAGCGGATGGGGTAGCCCCCTCTTGGCCTCGTACAAAGAGGCGACCTCGCGCACTCTGAGGTCAAGAGGTAGCACCCCGGCCAGCAGCAGTGCGGAGTTCAGGGAGACCGTGCGGTAGGCTCTGCAGATCTTCTGCGCGAAGCCCCGCTGTACGCTATTGAGCTGTTTCTGGATGCCCAGCGTATTGACCGCTGGAGCCCATGCGGCGGCAGCGTACAATATCGTAGGTTCCACTACGGCTGAATATATGATCTTCACTACTTCAGGGTTGAGACCCCAACTGACGCGGGCCGTACGCGCAAGGCGCCCGTATATGGCCACTGCCCTTTTACAGACAGTAGCCACGTGCGCGTTGAACGTCAGACTACGACGTGGCGCAGTGGTTAGGAACGGTACTTTGACATTGTGGCTGTGATTCCCACAAATGACAAACATTTGTGCGCATGAACATGTCTGTTTATCTTGGTCTGAGTGTTTTTAAGAAAGATAGGGCGTATTAAAGCACTCCCATCAAGGCAAGTACCTCGACCTCACAGAATACCGCAGTCAAATAACAACTCCCTGGAGAGTGAATGAGATCGCCTGAAAACTCCTAAGGAGTAACTGTGTTAACAACAGAGATGGCCTCGCGCGAGTGTTACTTAATGTGTTGCAAGCGTTCATAGGCTACTGTAACTGCTTTACATTAGGTGGGCCGTATACTTGTTTGGCCACGACGTTGTATAAAATAAATAATGGCATAGAAAACAAAAACGTATACGTTATTTAGAATAGGAAACCCTCTGTACACTAGACGAAAGCGCGCTTAATCAGTTTCGTTTTCAATTGTCGCACTAAAACTCTAAATGTCTGTCATTTGCTATTTAAAAGCAACATTAATACTAGTGTGTGTATGATTTCTACTCTTAATATGACTCACAGCCGATAATTATTATTGTAAGTGGTCTAAAGCTCTCATATCATCCTTCCAAATGTAGGTAGACAGGTCACGGAACGAACTCATAGCTTATGTGTGAAAGTGTGTAGGAATTAATTACTATTTACTCAGCATGTAAGTAGTGTATTGAAAACAATAAATAATGTCAATAGGTCGCTTGTCAATTACCTAGTGCCATAGATTCTTACCTGACTTAATCTCCTAGGATTATGTTTTATGTAAGGATGAAAGTTTGTATGTGAAATTATTGGAGTACAATCACTAACTACGAGTACTACTAATTTCTGCTATGCGCTTTCTATTATGTCACAAATAAGCCACAATTAATATATATATAAACATATCGAGGGTGGAAAGGCTAATAACTTCAAGCGACAGTTTTGGAACTTTTTAAAAGAGCATTTTAAAGTTTTAAAATTCCGAAAAAATGTCGTAGAAATTCAATTAATTAATTAATTTAAATTTCAAATATACAGTTATTTTTAATTTTATTCCCCATCAGATGGTTTTATTTGAAAACAAAACAAAACTTTGCAGGAATAAATGTCGCTTGAAGCAAAAATGCTTCGTGGCATTTTTTTTGGTCAAGGAAAAACGACTTAAGTGGTGATCTCCCTTATGTACTCGTATCGAGTAAGATTAAAATGTTTTAAATACAGTGTATATTAATATTAGCAAAAGCCTAAAAGATTCAAGAGTGTACCAATTGTATTTTTTGTGTCAGGCTAAGAGATTCAAATACCTAGCTATGAGTATAATAGATTAAGGCTAACAAGCTGAAAGTCCAATACAGCCCTTATATAGGTTTAGGTTAAATAGCTTAAAAAACAACAGTGTTCCTATCTATCTATCTATAACTTCACGCCAAATCCCTTACGGGGTAGGCAGAGAGAACCGAGCGCCACGCGACTCGATCTTTACATACCTGACTCGCTTCTTTAACATTCATTGCTCTTTTCATGCACGCTCGCCGGTTTCTAGGGCTCCTGACATCACCTTCTGATAGAACACGACCAATCGACCAACGAACACGATCACGGTAGGTAAGTCTTGGCCTTCCTCGGCTCCTACATCCTTCCACTTTTGCATTGTATATCTGCTTCGTCATTCCTTCATCCTGCATTCTTTCTACATGTCCGAACCAACGGAGCATGCCTCTTCTTATTTTAACACCGACGCTCTCTTTCAGACCAACTCTGCTTCTAACCTCATCATTGCGAATACGGTCTACAAGCGTTACGTGCGCAACGCTCGCTGTTCGACCGCGTTTATCCTACTTTCATCTACCATACCCAGCTCTCGCCTCCATAAGTAAGCGTTAGAGCCAGCACTGCATTGTGTATAGCGAGCTGTGCCCTCTGGCTCAAATTTTTACTGCCATGAAGTTTTCTTAACGCTCCATTCAAACTATTCCCAGCACTCACTCGTCTTTTCGCGTTATCGCTGTGTACCTTCCATCCCAGCTTAAAGCACGTCCAATATATACAGTCTTATCCACTTGTTCTAGCACTTCATCATCAACGGTAATACTTACATTGGTTCTGGTTTCTTCTCTTTCATATACCATTATCTTTTTTTCTTCGCATTCAATAGTAAGCCTTTCTCCACACAATCGTCTTTCATCATTGTGACCGGTGTTTGCAGTTCAGATAGCGTTTTTGCTAATATTACCGCATCGTTTGCATACAGCAGACAGTTCACCACTAGGTCACCCATGTACAATCCTACGTTCATTGACCTTATTTTTTGCAGACAACTATCGAGATACAGAATAAACAGCCTAGCCGATGCAACCCTGTTTGACACCAATTTTGACATCAAACCAGGGTGACATGCTACCATCTATCTGCTCACATGCTGAGCAATCCTTGCAAGTAGACTACACGCACAGAGCAGTGAACTGTCAATTCCGTATCTTAGCAATATTTCCCATGGTTCTCGTCGCACAACCCTATCAAATGCTATATAAAGATTC
The DNA here is from genome assembly GCA_947507595.1 of Pyralis farinalis. Taxonomy (NCBI): domain Eukaryota; kingdom Metazoa; phylum Arthropoda; class Insecta; order Lepidoptera; family Pyralidae; genus Pyralis; species Pyralis farinalis. The sequence continues at coordinate 26,414,422 of OX382273.1, read as the reverse complement.
ACAAAACCGCAGCGATGCGTGTGGCCTATGGTCAGATGCTTCTCCACGTTATTACGGAGTGAGAAAACTTGATCCGTACATCCCCTTCCATTTCGGAATCCTCCATGTGCCTCAATTACTTTTCTATACACATTTACCGCTAAGCTGATCAAATTGATGCCCCCATGTGTGACCCCTTGCATTTATAGAAGGACGATCACTACGCGTCTTCAGTCCGCCGGGGCCCTTCCAGTTCTCCAGCATAGATTGCTTAGGTACCTGAAGGCGTACCGGACATAAGTGCCAGCTAGTTTGTCATCTCAGCTGTGATCATATCAAGTCCCGCAGACTTTACATTTTTCAACCTTCATTCAACTTAAGTTAGCTTAAGTCAACGTGGAGTGTGCATCAGTTTTATTCTCATTGCCAGCGTCCGAGGCATATTCATGTATTTCTCCAAAATATTCACTCCACCGTTCTAACACTTCCTGAGTGTCAGCAAGAAGGATACCTACTTTAAATTTTTTTTGTCAACACTGGATGCTGACCCCGAGACTTCTTTTCCACATTTCTCTTTCCCTTGCCTCTCTTCCCTCATTCATAATTTGTCTTTCACGTTTTTTTTTTTCACTAAAGCCATGGTTTCATTCTTCCATAGACGGTTAATTTCTTTCTTCTTCTATCTTATACTTTCATTTAAGGGCAAAGAGTTAAGTTAAAATAATTTAGCCACGCTTTCCTATTTCTTGCTACGGAGGATTCAACCTTCGCATCCTACCAGCATCTCCTGTTTTACAGCTCTTTGTACATCAATATTCATATTCCAGTAATCATCAGCATCTGTATCGGAAAAGCTTGCATTTGCAAGTCTTTCGCTTACCAGATATACATACGTTCTCCTTATACTTTCGTCTTGCAATTTTTCGTTCCTTATCCTTTCATGATCTCTGAAAGGGATATGCACTCACCAATGTCTCCACTTCTTAAAAATCCCACAAACCGGCTTACCACCAGGTAGTGGTCCGTTTCAAGTGTGGTACCTCTAAAGGCTGTTGTATCCATTATAGTATTTTGGAGACGTCTATCTATTCAAATCAAATCAATCACACTTGTTTGGTTATTCCGTCCCCATGTATACATCTGAATACCCTTGTGATAAAATAAAGTATACGACACGAGTAGGTTTCGTTCCATACATAAATCTAGAATTGACTTACCTGCTTCCAAATTAATAGTTCAAAATTAATAGACAGTTAGGTAATTATGACGAAGTTAACGATGCTCTCTCTAAAGTTATGCATTGGTTTAATGTTAATAATCTGCTTTTAAATGATAAAAAGACTAAAGTAATTAAGTTCTCAACACCTAATGTAAGACAGGTGACTACCAATGTCAATGTTAATGGAACTAATTTAGCCCCTGTGGAGACAACTGTGTTCTTGGGTATAACAATTGACTCCAAACTACAATGGGGCCCACAAATTGAAAAATTATCAGGAAAACTAAGTTCTGCAGCCTATGCAGTGAAAACTATTAGACGGCTCACTGATGTTGATACGGCTAGAATAGTTTATTTCAGCTACTTTCATAGTATTATGTCATACGGAATTCTTCTTTGGGGTAACTCCGCGGACATTAACACCATCTTTTTATTGCAAAAGAGAGCCATAAGAGCTATCTACAAACTTGGTCCCCGTGAGAGCCTTAGAGAAAAATTCAAAGAAATAAATATTCTAACAGTCGCATCGCAATATATCTATGAAAATCTTTTGTATGTCCATAAAAACATAGACTCATTTTGTAAAAAGAGTGATACTCATAACATAAATACTAGATATAAGCATAATCTTGTGTTACATGCAAGCCGTCTCCACAAAATAAGTAATTCTTTTATGGGGCAATGTATACGGTTCTATAACAAACTTCACAGCAATATAAGAGAATTGTCAATAAACAAGTTTAAAACTACTATTAAAGCCAAATTGTGTAGCAGGGCATATTATAAAGTATCTGACTATATTAATGATAAAAATGCCTGGGATTGAGTCGATCCAATTATAATGTAATTAATAAATTATGTAAATTTGTTTGGATACCAAAAGAGGGATGCCTGAGTTTTTTGGCAGTATTTTTATCAGTGCTCACCTAGTCATGAACTGCACGGTAGGGAAAAAAATTGTGACGATTCCAAACAAATGTAGCCATTTTTACGGAATAAAAAGATTTTGACTTTGACTTTGACTTTGCTTCGTTTTCTCTCTTATCTCCATACGGACCAAGAACAGCTTCATAGTTGTCTCGCTTGGTTCCAAACCATCTATTCAAATCTCCACGCATAATCACTCTTTCATTCCCTTCAGCTAAATTCAGAACATCCCTCACAGACTCTCAAAACGCCTCTAGTTCTTAAGCACATACTGAGGTTATAGTAGCGTACGCTGCAACCAGAACTACTCGCGTGATGCCCAGTTTTATAAGAATCCAGAGAAGTCTAGGCCCTACCAAACAGTAATCTCTTACTGCAGTGGCTAAGCGAGAGGAGAGTACGATACCTATACCAGCACTGGCATGATAGTCCCGGTCTACCCCAGACCTGCCAGAATGCCATCATTCCACCGGGCAGATCATCGGTGTCGCTTTCTTTAACATCCCATTCCAAATTGCTATTTGATAATAAAGACGAAAAAAACTACTCCTTTACGAGAGAACGAGGAAAATGTTAGGTTTTCACAAAGGACGCATGTGGTTTTTAGGGTTCCGTACCCAAAGGGTAAAACGGAACCCTATTACTGAGGCTCCGCTGTCCGTCCGTCCGTCCGTCCGTCCGTCCGTCTGTCAACAGGCTGTATCTCATGAACCGTGATAGTTAGACAATTGAAATTTTCACAGATGATGTATTTCTGTTGCCGCTATAACAACAAATACTAAAAAATAGAATAAAATATATATTTAAGGGGGCTCCCATACAACAAACGTGATTTTTTTGCTCATTTTTGCTTGATATTGATAACGGCAATAGGTAGAGGCTTGAAATATTCACAGAATATTTAGTTATATATTTACTTTAAGAATAAATAATTAAATTAAAATAAAACAAATATTTAAGGGGGGCTCCCATACAACAAACGTGATTTTTTTTTTGCTGTTTTTATAGATAATAGTACGGACCCTTCGTGCGCGAGTCCGACTCGCACTTGGCCGATTTTTTAAGAAAGGCGTGAAGAGGTTTCTACACGATCGGCGACTAATGAGTACCAGTCGAGTCCTTGTGTTGCAAATGTTCATAGGCTACGGTAGCTGCTCACCATTAGGAAGGCCGTACGCTTGTTTACCCTTTAGTGGTATAAAAAAACGATTTGAATCAAATTTTGTATTTAAATAAGGTTTTAGTTTTGAAATTAATTTATATTGCGATCTATTCTGAAAAAACGAAGCGAAGTTCGGTCAGCCGGGTACTGAAATAAATTCGATTACGGATTCTAAGTAGAATAAAACATAGCGGTATTCATATTAACCAACATTAAAAGTCGGCAATTAATAGACAAAAAAATGTTATTGCCTATAACTCTATTCCTTAACTTTTTTTCACTAGAGTGTCATTTGCTAATCTACGGAATGTATAGGTGTGGTGTAGGAACGTGAAGGTGAGACTAAGCTGGCTAATGGTATCCACCTTTACCTCAAAATCGTGTTTTTGAAGTAAACTTCTTTAGCCACGTCATGAGATAGGGAAAAAAGGATTGGAGTTACGATTTTTGCAACGAAACGGTTACTGAGCTCTTACGTTGTGCGAAGAATGTATGAGTGTTTTTACGCATTTCATGAGTATAGCTAAATTCGTCAACATATATTTTAGTACTAAACTAATCAAATTAAATCAAATACTTTTATTTCTCTCTCTACATCTTAGGCTTAGGTACTATACAGCAACATGAACATAATTGATAGTAGTTAGTACATGTAAATTGACGTAATGTGACAATGTAAGATGGTGAGAGACTGGTGCCTGAACTAAGCCGAGGCCTGTATCTCAGCGCACCAGCACCCTCCCCGAATAACGTGGATGGAGTATATCGATAGGACACAGTACAAGCAAACAGTGGGGTACCAAGCAACATGCTTATACAATATACATACATATAATGTTCCATTAAGAAAACATAGAATTAAAATTAAAAATTACACAACATTAAAAAAGTGAGTTTGAACAGGAAGGAGTGTTATGAATTTGAGTATTAGTGCGCTTGTGTATGTGTATTTGCATGTGTGCACATGTGTTTGTCTTTGTGTGTGTATGACTACGATAAAGGCAGCAAAATGTTTTCGGTTTCCATGTAGTTTAAATTTTGTAGATATGTAGTGATCTTTTTTTATAGACAAATTTGGTATATGAGAATAAATTAAGTTTCTTTTGTAATTTATTGTATAAAGATGGACCCAGGTAACAGAAGAAATGACGAGAGAAGGTTGTTTTAAAAGCCGATGTAGACGTAACTAAGTGATTGCGTCGAGCGTGGGTTGTTTTGAGGTTGAATTCCGTAATAGTATGTTGCTTGAGGATAGTATAAAGGATGAAGAGTTGGCGGACTGACAGAACTTTACAGAATTGATAGAGATCATATGTCGGGAATAAGATAGGCTTCTTAGTACACACCTTAAGCAGAGCCCTCTGGGCTCATTCTAGTTTTAAAAGGGTGGATTTGGCAGCACCATCCCAGGAAGTGATGCAATATATTAATACTAAACTAACTACTAACTAATGACACTTTGATTGACTAAACTATCTAATGTTATTAATTTCCTCCGTCATTTATTGCTATCTTATACAATGTGAGATGCTGCCTTGCTCCAAAATAAACAAAAGTTGATCTTAAAGTAAAGTAATGATAACCCACAGAATTTTCACCTCTTGCACGTATACACATACATGCACTCTTATTTTTCATACCACAAAGATAACAATCAAGCATACGGTCTCCCACCAGTACTGTATTATAGACATTTGTAACAATAGATTTGGTTCCATATAGGCAAATGAATTCCCTGTCCATCGCAAGCAGTGCGAGGTACAAAGAAATTGTAGGTATATATCGAAAAACTCCGACAACCCTGAGTACAAATGGTAGAACACAAAAAGAGAGGCAAAGTCTCTCCTTAGACTTAAATGCTCGATACCATATATAAGTTTGGAATCGTAACCATTCTCACAGCTCGTCTCTGAACTGAGTCACAAGGCCCAAGTTGGTATCCAGTAGCTATCGCCCAAAAGTGAGGCCCATACTCCATGGTCGTACTTGTGACTTACATCGAGATTTTTTATTGTGTGGCTACAGTGACTGGTAAATTCCAAAAACATGGTTCGGATGAATTATATTGAGATAATAATTTAAAGCTGCAATTCGTACATCTCAGTGGGATGTTCAATTTAATCCCTAGGTATACTCAAGTAGCTACAAACTTATTGCAATATATCAAAGGGCAATCATATGGAATATAGTATTAATTACTTCCTTGAAATTATAAATTAATTCTTACACAGGTTAAGCTTAAGTTATATGTTTCGCATTACTTTTGTTTGACTAATGAACGACCGGCGATTATTGTCGTGATATTAGAGTTTATGTTAATAAAATTTAACACTGAATATAAAGTCATAAATCAGTAATAAAATCTTGCCAATGCTGCGTCGTTCGACGATTGCCAGTATAAAATATCTCACAGTAAGCCAAACGTCGGCTAATCTTTGAGCTGAGGCCCCTCGCAAATCACAAAACCCAGAGATTAACATCCATTATTTTGCATATTATTGACATTTACTACCACACCGCTTTATTTATATTCATCCAGAGTTATTTGGGAAGTATTTTTTGAAGATGTCCACATAAAAATGTTAGTAGGAAACAAAAAGAGATTATATTTATGGCTGAGTCGATGTGTGTCAATATGAAATTTATAACGTTGAGAACAGATTTAGCATTGGATGCGTTTGAAATACGTTCTTTGTGAGTAACCCATCGGGTTCTTATACGGATAATGAGCCATGAGTCGTATGCTGTTAAAGATTACTGAGATAATATTATGAGCTAACTTTGTAAGGAGGGCCAAGCTAAATGTTCACTGAACGATCTTGTTTACTAAATTGCTGGTGTTGTTCCACCTTTTAGCCTCTTTTATGGCCTCCGAGATGATACGGTTGCTACCTTTTTGTATATTTTAATTTTATAAGGCATGGCAAACAAATTAAAAACAAATTATTCGCAAATTGAAATTGTCTGTTAACGATTTGCGGATGTATAACTTTCTTCTGCCATTTAAATCTTCGAGGCGATCGTTAAAAGCTCTTTTGGCGTGTTTTACACATTTTATGTTAGCTCTGCAACGGTCCATCTATTTAATAGCTTCTACATGTATAAAATACCATATCGGGATGTTTATGAAGTAAAATTTGATTGTAGACAAATAATGTGATCTAAAATTTGCTTGTATGTCTTAATTTTTTGCAGACTATTGAATAATTAATTATACTGCGTTTGCAATCCAGAGCGGCAAAGAATATTTACTGTTATATTAAAAATGCAGTAATAGAAAGATTTCAATAATCATCTATGCTAATTATTGGGTTTACTAAGTTAAATTGGGTGTACATAGGTTTTTTTTTATTACAAAAACAGAACGATACCTGAACCTATTAATATGTTTATTACTTTTCGAAATAAGGTTCTGTCAGACCTTTTTCGAACCCAGTCTCTTTAGGTTTTATAAAACAAATAAAAGTCACGAGCTATCAGGTCGGGATTGTATGGAGAAATACTTACTAAGCCATTCATCCAAAGAGTATCTACCGAGCGGAATGAGCTAGAGCGTTGTCGAGATAGAGGAAGATTATGTTTCATGGATGATTCTCACGACAAATGGTAAATAATGATTAACATGCCAATATGCAGTAATATTCCTTTTAACTTTCAGCACATTTATTGCGAAATGACCCTTCCATCTAAAGAATGAGTCAATCGTCTTTTCCCCTTGATTTATGCTCATCTTTACTTTTATTGGTGTCCTTCGAATGGCAATGTCCATTTTAAAGATTGTCTTGTAGTGTCGGGATCATTTTTATTTATACAACGTCGGGAGACGTACAAGCAATGCCTATGAACGCTTGCAGTACATTACGTATCAATTGCGCGATGCGACCTCTGCTGCCAATATAGCAACTTCTTTGGAGGTTACTGGGGACCTCACTACGTGTGAGTGAGGTAAGCTCCAGGATCACAACGACCCTCTAGCTATTTGTTACTTGGCTGCAGTTTTCTATGCAGTGGTGGTACTTCCCCAGACTTGCTTTGATGCACCATACCTCTCTTAAAAACACCCAAACCTAGACAAACAGATATGTTCATGCACACAAATGTTTGTCCTGTGCGGGAATCGAACCCATGAGCGTTGATGTCAAGGTAACGTAACAGCGCGTTTCACCACTGCGCCATTGAGTTCGTCACATAACAATATATCCAGCTTTCATCACTTGTGACAATTCCATATACAGCGAGTTATATACCTATATTCGAGTCTCCTCCGTTATATATTTAGAGCATGTTGTGATACTAATCCCAATAACGGCGTTTTTGATATTCCAATAAATTATAAGATATCCATCCAGTACAAAGCTTTCTTTATTTTATTCATTGGATAAGACAAAGTCTGGTGTCATTCTTACTAACGGTCAGAAAGTGTTAGCAAGGCGGAGAGAATATTTCAAAGAAATGTATGACTGTGCCTTGAACTAAGATTCAGAGAGTGACTCTCAGGTTGCCAGCGTCCGATGAAGGCATATCTACGAATCGATATCGAAACGAAGCATGAACACTGGAGAGTCGGTGGGAATTAATATGATCATAGCTGAAATAATGATGGTACCTACTTATGTCTGGGACGCCTTTACTTAAGCAATAAATACTCGAGAACTGGAAGGGTCTCAGGAATTGGAGACGTGCAGTCTTGTATAAAGAAATACAAGGGATCACACATAGATTACGTCAGCTACAGATACGGTAGCCATAAGTTTGATTCGCTTAGCGGCAAATATCTACGGTATGGTAATTAAAAAGAGAATGAGAGTGAAATGCTGTAGAAGGCACACGGAGGATTTCAAAATTACCTTAGACCAGAAAGTTTTCTGCAGTTTTATGGATTTTGATAAAGCATTTGACAGGGTTGTGCGAAAGGAACTATGGGGCATTGTAAGGTTATTGAATAAAAAAGGGAATAAAATTGGAAGACCCAAATTAAAAATAACAATTTTATTAAAAACTAATTCCACCATTCCACATTAAGTCTTCCTCATCCCACTGCAGGGATACGGGCCTTCCTTCAACCGAAAGGGTTTTACAAATAAAATGATAGCAGATAATATGATAGAGCATGAAAAAGCTATGAATGTTACAGAAGCGAGTGAAGTGTGTAAAGACCGCAACTCTGCTTACCCCGCAAGGGACCTGGCGTGAAGAAATACATACATATATACATATTGCCGAAGTATGGGATTAACGGTACACTGCTCTCTGTTGTCCACGTACAAGGGTTGCTCAGCATGTATACGGATAGATGGCAGCATATCACCTTAGTTTGATATCATATTAGCGTCAAGCAGGGTTGCTTGCTGTCTGCTCGGCTGTTCATTCTGTTTCACGATAATTGTCTACATAGAATAAAGTCTACGTGTATAGGATTACGCATAAGTAACCTAGTGGTGAACTGTTTTCTTTATGCAGACCATGCCATGTTATTAGCAGTAATCGTAGCTCCACTGAAAACACTGGCCATTATGACGAAGGACGATTACTATTGAATGCGAAAAAAACAAAGATAATGGTATTCGAAAGAGAATGAACCAGAGTCAACATCAAGATTGCGGTTGGTGATGAAGTTCTGCAACAAGTGAACGAGATTTTATACCTTCAATTCGCTTTCAGTGTGTATGAAAGCGACACCACTAATATAGAAAGAGGAGAGAATGAGAATAGTATGAATGGAGCGTTGGGAAAACTTCTTGGCAGTAAAAGTCTGATTCAGAAAGCGCAACTCGCTGTGCAGAAAGCAGTACTGATTCCCACGCTATGTTATGGTAATAAGATCTGGGGATGGCAGAGAGTATGAAAGCAGGATAAATGCGGTGGAAATGCAAGCATTGTCCAAAACTTGCGGTAAAAAACTTGTAGAACGTGTATAGACCACAATGATGGTAATGTAAGCAACATGTTTCTATGTTAAAATAAGAAAAAGCATGTTCCGTTGGTTCGTACATTAAAGAACGAACGAAATAAGAATAACCAAATAGATAGACATGCGACAGAAGAAGAATGGGGAAGCTGAGATGGGCCAAGATATATTTCATTACTTTGACAAAAATTATTGTATTTTATCAGAAGATGATGTCAGGAGCCCTAAAAACTGGCGAACATGCGTGAGAAGAACTAAAGAAGCGATTGAGTTGTATAAAAATCGAGTCATGTGACTCTCAGTTCTCTTTGAAATTGTTTTTCCTCGCAAGGGATTTAACGTGAAGTTATAGATAAATAGATAGTTTGAAGAGACAAGGTCTTCAGCCGAGAAGTTATCTATTAAATATTATATATCAAATAATAAAACTACATCATTAGTAAGGAAGGTGCAATTCAAGTTATTAGTTTTTAAACCATTAGCTTTATCTCAGTGTCCTACTCCACAATTTTATGGACTTCCTTAAACGTGGGATAAAATATTCTCGTAGAATTCTTATCTTTCAATGCTCAATCCATAGTTTTATTAGTTACCATAAAGTTTTGCGTTAATTATACATGGTCTGAAGTTGCCTACACAAATCATATTAATTTAGCTTAACAGTTTATACAGCAGCATGACATCAGCTGAGAACCGAGTGAAAGCTAATTAAATAGATCAGTTAATGATAAAGAACATGGTTTCACAGGTCTTGTATGCGTGTCATTGCTCCATGAATGTAGGAATAGAAAACGATGTATTGATATTTCATTTTCGTATATGTTTTCTAATACCTACTTCTGAATTTTTATTGAAAAAGGCATTTGTTTCTTTACTTTGTAGGAACAAAATACTACCTTATTAGCTTTGCTATTTACCGAAATATGAACCGAAATATTTAAAGAGCCGTCAATGAATTAGAAAGTTATAACATTTTTGTTTAGTAAACTGTTAGATTTCCGAATAGTAAATGAAAGAATTATGTGTTTTTCTTAATATTTTTTATTATGATGTCAAAATTCAAAACCTTTAAATTCGTGTAGTCACATCCCGAAATTGTTAACAATATGACAAATACTAATTTTTAAAACTCTTGTACAATGTACGGATATGCCTAAAATCGATATTGTTAAGTAACAGCGACTGATATATCGTAGTGCGATTGTAACAATCACAAAATGAGAAATTTATCTAAATAACGTGACTGTACAATTATATCATACCATTGGATGATATTAATGTACAGTTATTTGATTCTCATTAGAATATAAGAGAGGTAGAATGCATCAAAGCAGCCCGACTGGGGAAGTGTTATAGTGAGTTTTCGTGCTAGCAGCGGCGATGACAATGTGTGAACTATATTTGTAGACGAGCTCGGCGGCTCAGTCGTGAATGACGCGACTTTGACACCGACGCTCGTGGGTTCGATTCCCACACAAGGCAAACATTTGTGTGCATGAACATGTCTGTTTGTCTTGGTCTGGGTATTTTCTATGTATAATAAGTATGTATTTACAAAAAAAAATGTATTTACGTATGTTTATTAGTTGTCTAGTACCCATAACACAAGCTTCGCTTACTTTGGGGCTAGGTGGCGCTGTGTAATTTGTCCGACAATATTTATTTATTTATTTGTTGTGTCGCAAATGTTCATAGGTCACGGAAATCACTGTACATAAGGTAGCCCATATGTTTGTTTGCCTCAGAATATTGTATTAAAAAATATTGATTCTTCAGCCAAAGGTACAAAGTACGTACATAATAAACCGTTTATTTCGTATTGTACTTAGTAGTGTAACTTAATTGATAACCAACAATTATTTTATTGCAACCGTTTAGGAAAGTTATTATTGAAATAGTGTAAATTGAAATATACAAACATTGGTACTTCGGTTATTGAGGTAGGTACTTCAATCTGTCCATCTACATACCAATTAACATTGACGCCGTTTATCACTAGCTCCTTTACGCCTTTATACCAATATAACTACTTGTGCATAAAAGTTAAACATTTAATCATTTGATCGACTATTTGATTTACAGCCTTAAAAAAGATGTATGGAACTTTTCGGCTTTTTTTTTAATGTTGACCAAATGCAGAGCTACGGGTGTTGACAAAGGAAACTATTCAATCTTAGGTATTTCGGCATTTTGGTGTCAATAGAAAGACGTTGTCTTTCGTGATGTTAAGCTAACCAAGAAGGAGAACAACTCCTAGGTCGTGGAAAGAGTAAAATCGATATTTAACTGACTGCAAGATGTAAGGCGATAGGCTTTATATTCACCAGGATTTTTTCGTTAGTCTTCAAATCGTACTAAATTTGCTCCATGAATACGGTCTACGGGCACAAACCCCAATCACGTGCCCTCTTATGTGGGGCAAAAGTAAGGAGTTAAAATTCTACTTTGCAGTTACTTACGACTTGGGTATAAGCAAGTGTATCGTCATTCTGAAAATGCCGATCTCGAAGTGTGGAACTGCACCCTTACAGCGGTCTTACACAGTAATGGTTTAGCCAAATATTATGAAAAACAGAACTAGACATCCGACTCTTTCCTCCACAATTGCCAAAACGCAATCCATCCATTCCATCGATGCTCTACAGATGTATCCCAAAAGATAAAATTAGAATAACCCACAAACTAAAAGTTACATTTTCAATGATGGTTTTCTTTTATTAATTTTATCTTTTCACCAAGATATAATATAGATATAAAAAAATATAAATTTTACATTGATAATAAATAAATTAAAAAATTTCATAAATATTTTTTTGTTGTTCAAATTTCATTTACCAGTAAGGGTTAAAATGCGGACATTGAAATTGCATATAATCACTACTTAAAGCTCCATTTGTAAACACAACATCACACTTCTATTGTGTATTCAACAGAGAGCTTGGCAGTATCCATACATTCTTCATTATTGAGGTAATTTTTAATACTATCATTGAACCCTTTCAAATTGTATATTCTCTATTAAAGCAAATGATTATTTTATAAATTACAATGCCAAATTGAACTCTTTTTTGTTTAGTAATTGCGTTTAAAAGAAATATCTCGAATATTTTGGAGTACAAACATCAAGCTTTGCTTTTCTTTGTCTTATTAGGCATTTTTTTTTTATACAACGTCGGAATGCATACAAACATACGGCCCACCTGATGTAAAGCGGTTACCGTAGCCTATCAACGCTTGTACAAAATTAAGTATCACTCGCGCGATGCCTCCCCTGCTGCTAACACAGCAACTCCCTAGGAGCTTACTGGTGACCTCACTCACACGCAGGAACACAACAACCCTCTAGGGAGTTGTTATTTGGCTTCGGTTTTCTGTGAGGTGGAGGTACTAGTACCCCAGATGGGCTGCTTTGATGCGCCCTACTTCTCTTAAAACATCTAGACCAAGACAAACAGACATTTCATGCACACAAATATTTGTCTTGTGTGGGAGTCGAACCCACGAACGTTGGTGTAAAAGTCGCGTCATTCACGACTGAGCCACCGAGCTCGTCGAACTTTGTACATACATTGTACATTTTGTGAATTAATGAATGAGAATCTGAAATACAATGTAAATTGACTTTGGCTTAAAGTACATTTTATAGTATACTATTATATTAAAATAGACAAATTAACGGTACACACTGGTGAAACATGTGGCTGGTACAGCAATAGAAAATCCACGAAAATGTCAAACAACACGATAATGTTTTTGTGATAGGGTTTAGCCAAGCTATACCATATTTTTCTATGACCTATTTGTAGATACTAGCAGGTTACGTAATATATTAAGTGAAAAAATATATCTGCGATGATAATAGAGGTATATTCTTCGAAATAAGAACCTTAATAACGTCCAATCGGGGAATTATGATCGAATTTCGACCACGGAGCGACGTCTAGTAAATATTTATTACTTCTCCCATTCACCCATTCTCCCTCGTACCCGTTGTGATGCCTCCGGCCACCCTTTGACTGCTTACTATGGGAAGGGTATTTAACAAATTCCTGCGACGAAGTACATATACCAGTAAACACCTGAGAAGTAGCTTATTAGTGGCAAAGTAGCGAACTGGCGCTTGCAATACAAGCATCGTAGGTTACGGTTATCTTTACATCGGGTGTGGATGGCAGACAAGCATACGGCATGCTTGTCTGCCATCACACGTGATATAAATAAAATATTAGTCACCAATCGAAGTGAGACATGTTATCATCAAAAGTGTCTTGTGTAAACACATTTGTATTGGACATAGTTGCGATTGATTAAATTTTAATCATAAAAATAGGTCAGTCGTATTTATTTACAAAGATTTTCGTATCTAGGTCGTGTTTGTAGCAAATACTCGTATTATGAAAGAGCAATCTATCAGAGTGAAGTCTAATACTGGTATAAATTGTACAAAATAAAATTTAACTCCTTAAAGGAGTTGTATGACTATGGGAATCTGTAAAGCGGAGATACATTTTCTTACTTGTACATAGAACCTCGTTTCCTAGTTGATAGGATGCACCATATGAAGGTTGACTTTGGCTCTTAGGAAACCACTTTTACCACTATTATGTAACGGCTAATAGACGTATCTGAATATCACCATGTTTACTTATCGTCCTATGCACAAAATGTTGTTCGGAAATATTTAGCGTTAAGACAAATTTGGTATTTATATGCTATTGAAAAATAGTGTGTGTAGACAAGCCTAAAACTTACGCTTCTCGAGAGAACTACGTGATTAGAAAAACTTGAGTCAGAATAACATACAATGCGGTGCTGATCCTTACAGTAACTTAGGTAGTAAAAGCTGGATTGGAGAAATGAAGCATGAAAGTAGGACAACCTTGTAAACCACGTTTGCAATGATGGTGTAAGAGAGTTGGTCTGAAAGAGAGTATCGATGTTAAGATAAGATGAGGTATGCTTCGTTAGTTGGAGCATGTAGAAATAATGCAGATCGAGTAAGTTGTATTTGTGACGCAGTCGCAGTGAAGTACGTGAAATGTAACGCGTCCTGTGTGGATACGAACAAGTTCCACTAAGGTTATAATGGTTAGTCGAGAATCGGTACCTCTCGCTTTTGCTGCCCCAGCATTTACACAGTTTTCTGGACGATATATATTGTGTGTGATGACGTCATAGTTGAGTAGTCCTCAAAGTTATGCAAAAATCACACATCACACATTTTAAAACTTTTTAATGGCACAAGTAAGGTTATATTTATATGTAACTCGTACTTGCGCTTTAACTATAACGCGATGAAGTCTGTCCAGCACAACCACTCTCGTTTGAACAGATTAGTGTACTGCTGAGTAATCACTATGTAATGTACACAGAGCATGATGAAAAATTTAGCTCCCGAATGCGTCGTTATGCATGCAATTTAAACCAGTGATATATATACTACCGTGTAATGGCTTCTTTCCCCTGGATAACAGCAGTGATAGGAGACGAGGTATACCAATAATTAGCTACCGTGACTATTTTTTTGTGTTTTATCATAAGGAGATGTCAGGAGCCCTAGAAACTGGCAGTGTGAAGTGTCGAGGCATGTGGCGCTCGATTATCTCTGCCTATCTCTATGACAATTCTTAGTACTAGTAATATTAAAAGATCGTTATTCATATCTACGACCATGTGGTGATGGCAAGGGACCCACATAGCCGATATTAAATGTATTTTCTAGCTAATTTGATCATCAAATGACTACAGTCATGATAGCAGTCAAAATTCGATCATAAACAATGTTAATAGAAAAACATAAGGCAGGTCAGATATAGCGATAATTAGTAAGTGGCAAGGTTGAGGTAACACCCCTTCTGCTTTACTTCCTGGAAGGTTCTGTTCTTGCAAATTACTGAATTTACGACAATGCTTTTGAAAAGTTGTTGCGTCAGTCGTGAATGTGGCAACGGGATTGGTATTTCTCTTAAGAAAGCATATATGTACGACGGCAATTAGATAGTATGATATGAAATAATAAAAGCAAGACTAGGGTTTTTAATGCATGTACAGTCTACATTACTAACTATAATAAAATCTATGATGATGTAATACAATTCAAATCAATAGTATGCAGATTCTTTGCCCATAGATTATTTTTTGCTTAATTAATATTTGCGCAATACCGACAGTTCTCTACAGACGCGGTATCAGCTGATAGGTTTCAAATTGCACGATAAGATATGGACCGATATAGTAACGGAAAAAATAAAAAAGGTCATTACACTTACACACGTGGAATTTTGTAAAAGTACCTACGAATTGAAGTCACAGACCTATAAGTAAATATTGAAAATGAAGTAATTACATATTCTAAATATAGCGTAACATATTTCTAGCAGCGAGTTAGTTTGAAACGTCATCAACAATTCTTTATAGGTATCATTTTACTAATTACCAAACAAATAGATTTTGTATTCCCCTAATAATATACTTTTCTACTGATACGATAGATTTCACATTAAAATAAAGTCACCAAACGATATACAGAAACGGTTTTCTAAAATAGAATAATATGTATTGTATTTCATCAGTGTTGCACTCCGCAACAGTCAGTCGAACTCTGTAATATTTAACCTTTTTAGGGTTCCGTACCCAAAGGGTAAAACGGAACCCTATTACTGAGGCTCCGCTGTCCGTCCGTCCGTCCGTCCGTCCGTCTGTCACCAGGCTGTATCTCTTGAACCGTGATAGTTACACAGTTGAAATTTTCACAAATGATGTATTTCTGTTACCGCTATAACAACAAATACTAAAAAATAGAATAAAATAAATATTTAAGGGGGCTCCCATACAACAAACGTGATTTTTTTGCTCATTTTTGTTTGATATTGATAACGGCAACAGGTAGACGCTTGAAATATTCACAGAATATTTAGTTATATATTCACTTTAAGAATAAATAATTAAATTAAAATAAAACAAATATTTAAGGTGGGCTCTCATACAACAAACGTGATTTTTTTGCTGTTTTTATAGATAATGGTACGGAACCCTTCGTGCGCGAGTCCGTCTCGCACTTAGCCGGTTTTTTGAATAATACGTAATATATAATCTTTTCTTTGATTGTCGCTCTTAACTCTATGATATGTCAATTGTCATAATTTATTTGTAAATTCAATTTTTTAAAATTAAAGATTTTAGACGTGCAACTAGAAAACGAGGCGGTCTGGAGGATCATTCGTGTAGAAAAACATACTGTACACCGCATATGAGACCACCAGCCTTGCTGTGTTGGCTACGCGGTGAACCATCGATATATTTCTCTCTTTTCCGATCCCGTGAACCTCTAGATACTTATTAACCAAATATAATTTGAATACCTCCAGCCCCTGCTGTGGACTACGGCGGCTGGCAACTAATACCGCTGCGGTGTTGGACCGCAAGGCCGTCCACACCGATTCCTCCAACTTCTGCATCGGGATCTGCGTGCTGGCTGGTACGTTGACGTGCTCATCTTCAGTCGTCGGCCTACTACAGCCGGTGGCCAATTACTGCATTCACCGGTGTTACAAACAGCGATCCTCGGGATAGACGAGTTCTTAAAGACTTTGTTTAGCCGAACTTTTAGTGAACCTTTTTTATATTTATTATACTGTAAACAATAGCCCTATTAATAAATTTGTATCACTTTTTAGAACTCCCTTTTCTTTTATCTAGTAACATAACAACTCATCTATTGACAGCAAAACCAGCTAAAGATGCAGTGTCGGGGCATAGTCCTTCTATTTCATTTCTTTCATCCATTCTTCTATGTTGAAAACGTATCATAGATATTAATCCTGAAATTGTGCAAATTATCTAAAGGAAACTGCGGACAATTTCATTGCGGCTGATATTAGTCGACGCCATAGAATGGGTCGTGTTTCCCATGATAAGCCAATAGTCATTTTAGTTATATTTTATGATACTACTGCTACTGTTCGAAGAAATGTTTGGTTCGAAAAAAAATATATTTATACCCCTTTTAAAGACTCGCGCGAGTTTCTCACGCAGGTTTTCCGGGATGCGTTCATAGTTCAAAATCATTTATGGGCCATAGCGTTGGCCCATAACTAATTTGCCAAAATCTACTGCTGGACTCGTGATGATTATATGATCATCTCCAAGCCTGATGATAGCAAGCATCGTATAGTACTTAGTGTGGCTGAGGTTAAACATCTCGTAGTATCGGTATCGATTGCGGTGGATCCTACCTAGGGTTCATCTTCCACTCTCAGCAGTATCTGGCGTCTAAAGGTAGTGTAGCAAAAGTGAAAGGAAGGCGCCTACCGAAAAAATAAAACACAGGCTTGATTTTCTATTTCTATTCGGTGTTATACGTAACAAGTTAGTAAAATTTTCCTTTTTCGCTCAATACTTGACGATTTCTTCCTTTAGGTATTTGAAAAATTCATCAACATAGAGTTTAACTAATTATTTGCCTATCAACAATATCAATATTTTATTTCAATAATATCATATATTTAGCATCAAAGTTCACGATTGACATTTACTCACTAATACTGATATTACCTTAGATTAAGTACTTCGTTACGTGTGACTCTTTTACTCTTCTTATTTCAGTTGCTGGCAGTTAGTACTCACTCGAAATAATTTTTGATCGTTCCCGCTTTAATTTGATTGAAATTTATTTTCTACCAGCTGAGCCCGCGACTTCGTCCGCGTGGAATATTATTTATATTAATAAAAATAAATAAAATTTCTAAAATAAAAGTAGCCTAAGTTATTTCTTATTACATCAGCTATCTGCCTGTGAAAGTCCCGTCAAAATCGGTCCAGCTGTTTCAGAGATTAGCCGGAACAAAAGACAGACAAAAAATGTAAAAATATTAATTTTGGTATATGTACCGTGTATACATATGCATTTAGTAAAAAGCAGTTATTTTAATACTACAAACAGACACTCCAATTTTATTTATCTGTATACCTGTATAGAAGATTAGTGTATACTCTGCTGATGGATTTAGTGCTTTTAGTACACTTTACACTTTTCACAGTTACAATGTGTAATAAATATAGTATCCAAAGCGATGCGAGTGAGACAACGGTATGTGCCTGAATAAATTTTATGTAAATGGATATACAGGTATCGAATATACACATACAAATATAACTATACTTATTTCGAAATATAAAAAAAAGAGTGGTCAAATGGTATTTTACGAATGTGTGTTGGTAATTTGTTCCACAACTGAGCAGCACGATATTGATTAAGTAAACATTGACCTTTGATTTTGATTGATAGTAATCTTCTTTTTATATATATTTATTTATTTATTTAATACTTTATTGACCACAATACAGTTGGTGCAAAAGGCGGACTTAATGCTAATTGTATTCTCTACCAGTCAACTATCGGGAGTGAAGAAAAAACGCGATTGCTGTTTTTATTCAAATAGTAGTCGACCCTGTAAAGAATTTGTTCTTTATATGGTCACCTAACATAAATATAAGAATACATAAATAAATGACTACGATAATACATACACACCTGCAACAACACATACAATACCCTAGTAATACATACATATTTTCTCTATTAATAATATAATATATACTAATTTTACAACACACGCTGGTTAACTACTGCTTGGACAGGCTCTTTAAAAGATAGGCATGTAACTTCTTTTTAAAAGTAAACTTGTTTGGGGTTGGGGTTCCAGAGTCATAAAGCTTGTAGAGTAAAGGAATTAGACATATAAAAATAGACGTGCAGACTCAAAACCGACTGAATCTATTTTGAGGGAACTAAGAAACATAATAATTTCTTAGCTATTTTTTTTTTAATTGGATAAGATACAATAAGATTATATTTATGTAAAATGTGTAAAAATGTAAGCGTCTAAGTGCCCATAAGGACCTGATGTCAAATAAAGCTTTTTATTTTTATCTTATCTTTTATGTAAAAAAACTCATCAAATTATCTACATCCAAGTTTTATAATTTGATTCATTATTCATGATGTTTACCGTGATTGATATGAATCATCTTCAACGTAAATGAATGAATGACGTGAATTTAGGATAATTTTATCTTTTTATATTTCTACCTCCCCATCTCCCCTATGAACGATTTTACAGATGAACTGGAATATATGAGAACTGGTAAACTATAATTCTAACTGTTGCCGTGATATGACCCGCGCTTCGTCAGTCAATACAGTAAAAACATGCCTTTTTGATCTTGTTAAGTAGGTGCACCAGAATAGCATTACTCAATATTAAAATATTTTTTCTAGAATTCTTGACGATGTATGTAGGTATGACGCATATACAGTTTATATGTTAATTTTTGTAGTCAGGCAAGTCGTATATTTAAAACTAGGAGAAGCCCGCCGCTTCGCACGCATGAGATTTTGGCTTTTAGTAGCCTTTATTTCTCTATAGACCTGAAATTCTTTCTGTTAAAAAAAAACAGTTCAGGTTCGTAGATGCAACCATAGAGCGATTCAATTTTCGTACAGCGCCATCTTTTAACCTTTTCAGGAGGCAACGTATATGTATTTTATTTATATTACATAAAAAATGCGTAGTTATTTTATGTTACAAAAAATACGTATTCTATGAAAATAATAAAAATAAAATTGCAAAGTCCCCCGAAGGGCAAGATATTTCCCCCTAATTTTAACAGTTTTTCATTTTTTACGCAGGAACCCTAAATATGTACGAGTAAAAAAGTACCCTATACTCTGCTCTGAACAGTCTTCTACCTACCAGTGAAAGTCCTGTTAAAATCGGTTCAGCCATTTCGAAGATATTAGCCCGGACAAACAAACAGACAGACAGACAAAAGATAAAAATGCGTATTTAGGCTTTGGTAACGTGAAAATAATAATATGAGCTTACGATAAAGGCTTTATTTTGAAATCACAGACAGACACTTCAATTTTATTTATATGTATGTAGTATAGATACTACAAGTGGTACTACCATCCTGATATCTATAATCTTGAAGTGATACAATTTATATAGTGGTACAATTTAGGCAATTTTCTCCTACAAGGCATGTCTCGAAAATATTAAAATAATCATAAATATGTTTCTATCATTCACAAGATAGCATTTTCATTTATTCTTTTATTAGTGAAACTATTGTCCGCGCTGACAGTGGCCGCTTATTTTTCAATTTCAGAAGAAAATAGATAACCACAAGATATTTAACTTCATTTAATTTTCTCACAAACTCTATGTCGAATTGTAAGAAATTTCGCTGCAAAGTTTTGCAACTAAATCAAGTTTGCTCATTTGTTTTTTATAAATTTTGACAGAACTACATATGAATACAAATGGGTCTACACCTCATAACGCGTAACTTGTAAGGCGATGTTCATAATTAGCGGAACTTTACGACACCAATATGAATAAAGTAAATTAATTTTATATCAACAGCACCAAAACGATTTAAGGAGTGTTTCCATTGATTTAAACAAGAAATATATATTTTTGTCTTTAAAGAAGAAAGTAGCTGACTGATTGAGTTACTAAAGTATTAGCCCAGAGCGACTCGCTAAATCTAGGTTGTGGAGTTTTTATGTGGACTTTTCTTGTATGATACCTAAGGGAATAAAATGCTACTATATTTCATAAAACGTTAAGGTTTTTTAGTTCAATGTCAGCAGGGCGAAACTGGAGAAATCTATAAAAAACAAGCCAAATACAAGTCGGATTCATTTCGGATTTCGGACATACAGTCTTGTGACAAACGAACAGACAGCAGAGTGGCAATAGAGTCCCGCTAACAATCTTCGAGTATGAGCACCTAATAATGAGAGCGGCAAAGATAAATTTTAAAAATTAACCCGTTTTGAAAACCGTCCCAGAATTCAAGCTCTATTTCATTAACATTTATGGCGGATCTTGTATTTTTTAATTGTACTGATATTAAATATAAACTTCAACTATATTAGTAACAACAGCAATCCAGAATATTGAGCTATGGTTAATACAATTATATATATAAAGAGAAAGCGTGTGTTCATCAACGCAGACTGGAAACAATTGAAGGTAAAAACGCAAAACTAACAGTGTGTTTATTTACTTGCCGACAAGCAGTAAGAAGATAATTTTGCAAATTCGTGCTCTGAGGATGTAAAATAGCTAATGAGGGTTTAGATGGTTTTTTTTTCTATTATTGGTTAACTCGAAATTTAGCGTAAAGACTTTAAAATAGAAATAATATAATTTATGTACTTATTAATAAGTGCGAAGTTATTAGTAAGTATCTTGTGTCAGCTTTTCAAATTCTTCACCTATTCACGATACTTCGCGTATGTATAAAATAAAGTATGAAAGATTGCGTGAAGGATTTTTCACACATATGTCCATTACCTTGAAACTAGTTTAAGCCATAAGTAATAAAAAAATCCCTGAATTTTAACATAAGTAAATAACAATTGATACTTATTTATTAACGCTAAGTCTGATTTCCAGACTGTTGTCGCACATCCTAAACCGCTTGTTATAGAACTTTAAAATTCGGTAGACGTTTTTAATGTGCTGTGGTGAAATAAGGAAGACTATTTATTTAAAACCCATTCATTATGTTTATCAATCCAGAGTTTCAAGTGTCGATTGAAACAAAACTGGTAAATATTGGACAAAACAAACGAAAATTTTTTCAGAAGTTTTAAATATTCTGTTATTATCAGAGTAAAAGTATATGTTTTTCATTTATAAAATGAATTTAAAATTGTAACTACTAAAGATAGATAGGAGTGGGAAAAAGATATTGGGAGATATTATTCTTTCCAGTAAGAACAGAGTAGGTGTAAAGAGGAAATAGATGGTAAAGTATAACATGAATTTAGCTGCTAAGAGGGGAAAATAATGATAAATATTTCAATTTTTTCTCAGATTTAAAGAAATTGCTTCCTTCCACAATCAGGTCATTCTGTCTTCGTAAAACGCTAGCCAGTTCTTATTCCGTCATGCCAATGGAAACGTGCCTTTACCTGATCAATCCTTTATATCACTCTTCGCCCTCCGACCCGTTAGCTTTACCGTTAATTATCACAAACTTTATTTGCATGCAATAACGGTCAACCCATATGGGGGACAATTAAAAGTGACGCATCGAGTCAAATGCTCAAGGATGCATCGATACATTGGTTTGTGGAATTGAGAACAGTGAAATCGATTTATGACTCCATTTAATATGCCACTGGGTATACGACTCATACGTCTAAATAATGTTTTAATTATTTTCATGCTAAAAGGAGGGAATTGTTTAAATGAGGCAAAAACATTAATCGACTTACATTCTGTTTTTTAAGGATTATATTACAAATAATACAAGTGTATTGGCGAAAACGTAAGAATTTATTTTAAATTTTTGGTAACAAGTGACTTGATTCGAATATTTATGATGAAATACTCGTAGTTACCATGCTCTGCTCTGCGTTTCAGAGTTTATTGATCTTACAGAATACGCGAGACCAATAAAAAAAGATCATTTTTTTTATATTTATAAAAAGGATATAGGGAGATAGATTCTAACCTCACAATGTCATCGCTCAGGAATTTACGAGTACCAATGCTATTAACGGTACTGTGCCAAAATAATTATTATTACCTTATTGTTTGTAACACTATTTACTCATAAGAATAAATTTAAAATAAAACCCGACTACAACAGAGATAGTCACTAAAAGTGCTTTAATACACAATATTTATTATTATCATATCTTCACACCAGGTCCCATGTTGGGAAGGTAGAGAGAACCGAGCATTATGAGATGCGGTCCTTACCTTCTTCTTCTGCTTCTTTAGCACTTATAATTCTTTTCATGCATGTGGCCAGTTCCTCGGGCTCCTGATAAAACACGACTAATTTGGTCGTGGTAGGTAAGTCTCGGCCTTCCTCGGCACATACATCCTTTCACTTTCGCAATATCTATTTCGTCGTTCTTTCTACATGCCCAAACCAACGGAGCACTCTCTTTCAGACCAACACTCGTTCTTACATCATTGTTGCGAACGCCGTCAGTAAGCGCTTCGCCACAATTTTTGCGTAATGCTCTCATCTCCACGGTGTTTATTTTACTTACATGCTCTCTCTGCTATACCCAACTTTCATATTCATAAGTCAGCGTTGTTATGTGTGTACAGCGAGTTTTGCCTTCTGACTTATGTTGCGGCTGCTTAGCCGTTTACCCAATGCTCCATTCACGATGATCCAAGCATTCACTCGTCTCTCCACATCAGCAATATACCTTCCGTCCCTGCTAAAACCGCTTCCAAGATATACGTACATTCTCGTTCACATGTTCCAATACTACATCATCAAAAGTAATTCTTGTGATCGTACTGCTTTCCTCTCTCTCTCTCAGATACCTTTATTTTCTTTTTCAACTGTAAGCCATTTGTCGTCATATCGTTGTGACCAATGTTTGCATATACGACGGTGATTCTAGTATTAATGCAGCATTCTATCTTCATAATTTTAAATTAGATGTTTAATTTTCTTTTTTTAATTGTATATTAAAAATTATAGGGTAACCTTATATGGATTACCCTAAATTTTTAATATACAATTAAAAAAAGAAAATATTTTCAAATTGTACTCATGAAGACTTTTCACAGGACATGAAATACGGTATATTATTTTAAACTTTGTCTCTTTTTTACTTCTTTTTCTTTTTTGGAGTACTTTATGATTACCATAAGTAGCCATGTTCGATTTTTTAAGATGTTATAAGCTTAGAAACAGCAAAATGCTTGCAATTTCATGAACCAATGAATAGTTTAAAAGTCATACATTGACTTATGAACATACATACCCTGCTAAAATCATACCCTCCTTTTGGATTCGCCCAGGTTGGGTAAAAAGATGTCAATCATAAATTTACATTAATAATTATTGTTTATTTATTTATGAACAAATTCAAAATATTTCTAGTTTAAGTTTGCCTTTACTAGTATACGTATAATATGTCACCTTTTTAAAAACACGAGTTTTATTAACAATACAAAACTTTCCAAGCATACAAAAAGCGATTCAACTCGCCATGATTGACAATCATAAGTACCTCTGTCGCCTCATATATATCTTAAATCATACACATCCCCAAAAAAAGTAAAAAGGTCATTAACTGCCCCATCCCGTTACAAACGCATCATTCTCGCTAATCGAAAATTCTCAAACATGTTATCTTAAATTTCAAGCCTCGCGCGAAATGAATCATGTGTCGAAATAAGGCACCGATAATGGAACCTCAATTTCGCATGCCCCTGTACAAAGAAAGGAAAGCACTCTTACTTTTTTACTGCATTCGCTTTTCTCACGGTGGGAACTGACTCACGGTCGAATTTCGTCGTATATTGGCCCTTTAATTATGACGTCATAACCGCGAGGCACGGTAACTGCTACCGGTTTTTTTTTTATTTTGTCAGACGCTGACACACTGCCTGCGTATCTTCGGATCTTTGGAAGAAATGACTGGACAACGGTTGTAATTTACCGTGTTTACGACTGAGCTTGATACAAAATTATATAACTAGTAAAATTTGTGATTCGAAAAGTAACCACTGAAGTAACAAAATCAATAACGTCTACCTTAGACTGTCTATGAATGGGATGGTGACCTTACTCACACACAGCAACACAACAACTCTCTAGGAAGTTGTTATTTGGCTGCGGTTTTCTGTGAGGTCGAGCTACTTCCCCAGACGGGCTGCTTTGATGCGCCCTACCTCTCCTAAAATAGAATTTTCATACAATATCGGGACACATTTAATTATACAGCCCATCTGATGTAAAGCGGCTAGCCTATAAATAATTCTGCTGCTACACAAGAAACCAACAACCCTCCAGTTAGTTGTTATTAGCTGCAGTTTTCTGTTAGGTGGAAAAACTTCCCCAGATGGTCTGGTTTCATACACCCTACATCTCTTAAAAACACTCAATCCGAGATAAACAGACATGTTCATGCACACAAATGTTTGTCCTGTATGGCCATCGAACCCACGAGCGTTGCTGTCAAAGTAGCGTCATTAACTACTGCACCACCGAGCTTGTCATAAGCGAAGTACAAATTTATGGTTTGAAGAATACTAAGCATACTATATTAACAACGTAAGTCAAGTTAATAGCTTTGTATTCTTTAATTAACTGCAAAGTTGAAGAAGTATAGAATGCATCTAATTAGACAATTTGTAAACCTAGTCATTGCGGAACAAATAATTTACAGAATCCTCGATGTGGGAGTTCTACTCGCACTTATTATGGTATTGTTTTAAGAAGTAAAGGACAGAAATACAATGTAATAGTTTTAGTTATAAAATACATACAATTTAGAATTCAATTCATATTCTAATACGCAAATCGAGAATAGGCTTAGAATCTACAACAATTTCTACACTGAAACGCGATAAGATTAAAATATTAAGTCCTCAACAATCTCACCGTATTTCTTGTTGGACCACAATATGCACAATAGCAACCCATTCCTATGGGTAAATAGCTCGAAAGCTATTGCTGGGATCCTTGCAGAGCCGTGAATAGAATATTAAAGGTATTATAAATAAATATAACTGTCCAGTATGGACGAAGAAAGTGTTCTCCGTGTGGGGTTGTCGCTTGAGCTAAAATTAAATATATTTATTATTTTTTTATCACGATAATTGCTATAAAATAATGAAATGACTACGGAACATCGACATATTTTACCATGCCTGTCATGAGAAGGATATACATAGTCACTTCAACGTCTTGAGACGTTATCAAAAAATAGCTTTCATAAATTAGGCAAAATCAGGAGACCAAAAGAGCATCGCCTACCTAATGTGAAGCACTTGCCGTAATGTACGAACTCTGGCAATATAAGGAGAATCTATCACGTATTATTACAGATCCGCCGCTTCTGTATCAGAAAGTTATCAAGAGCTTACAGGTAAGCTTACTCATTCGCAGGAATAAAACAACCTTCCGGTGGGGTTTAATTGCATAGATGCGATCTTCAGTAGAAGGGTTTTTTACGTTCTGTATATAGTTGACCAGGGCCGAATTACTTATCTGGCCTGAGAAATGGAGATTTGGTTGTTTTTATCTTATATATATCATATCTTTAATACGCTAGTGAGCTAATTACGCCTCAAAATAACATTTGTCGGTACAAAGGTTACGTTATATATACCACTTTAGCTTATATTGTTTGGACTTTTTTATATTTTGCTTTAAATTTAAATATTGAAAAAAAAAATTGATTCACATAACATGTACAATTCGTAGTAGGCATTTAAGATTTTAATTTATATTAGGATGTAATATGGTTTCCATAGAAAGTTGAATGATACGAAATTTTATATGTCTATTCAATTGACTGAGTTATTTCGGTGTAACAAACGTACCTTTAGTAGTAATTTTTGACAACAAAAAACCTAAAACAGAGACAACCCTATCCCCGTGCAAACGCAACTCGTAAAGCAATGTTACAGCTCTATAAACATATTTTCAATTTTAGTAGCAGTATAGACCCTTCTGTTCATTGTCAGCGATTGAACACGTGCCTATACATGCACTGTATGCTGAATGACATAGAATCACAAATTGTGTGACATAAAAACAGTTGATGAAGAAAGTATTACTTTATCAATATGTGGAAGCTGCACGTGCATTTGTATGGCATCAATAAGTCAATAATGTACCGTTAGTTTAATCTGCAATAACATTTGTATGACGAATATTAAGAGTAGCAGTATTGTGACAGTGATACAGGTTTCTGGATCAGACGTAAATAACTCAGACATTACCTTGTAAGATGTTGGCAAAACTGATAAAGTATTCTTCAAAGAATCGCAGTTTAAAAGCTATATATAATAAAATAACATAATGTTATAACATATTATATTGATCTGAGACTCCTGCTAGAGAACAATGATACTTCGGCTACAAATTCAAAATAGATAAGCATGTAGAAGAGTGAATTAAACAATTATTAATTATGGAGTTTGTTCAGAGATAAAAGCGGTTACATGGCCAATACTAAGCTTAAATACTCTTCTACATAGTATTGTCTTAGGTTTTCGCGATTGTTACACATTGAATTAAACAATTTTTAACGGAAGTATCGCGTGTTTTATTTATTTTGTTGAACCTGACGCAGTCTTACGTTGTTAATTGTCAGTCGCAGGAAAGACAATTAACAACGTAAGTCTTTCCTGCGACCACGGACGCTGCAAAGCGTTCGAAACGTCAGGTTCAACGAAATAAATAAAACACGCGATACTTCCGTTAAAAATTGTTTAATTCAATGTGTAACAATCGCGAAAACCTAAGACAATACTATGTAGAAGAGTATTTAAGCTTAGTATTGGCCATGTAACTGTCTTTATCTCTGAACAAACTCCATGGATGTAAGTACATGTTCGTCAATTCTCATACCTCAAATGCTGCTTTGAGTATACCGGTGTGCATGGATATTACCATACCATGCTATTCCACTGGCTAAAATATCCGTACTGTAATCGTCACTTGCTGCCATGTACTACGAAGACTAGATATACTTCAAGTCAATATTAAAAAGTTGAGAAAAGAAAGCAGTGTAAACGATCAGTAGACGTGATGCCTATATCTATTGTGCATTTACTACACAGTTCGTGGCCGTAGAACTCTAATGATGACAAAGTATTTGAAGTAGCATCTCTGAAACATTAATAATGCGTCTCATCACAATATATAGACAGTACGTCAACTAACTTATTTAGACTTTGATTGGATATACCTAATTACTATCGCTCGCTTTATAGCACAAATCAAAATCACCGAACAGTCGCGATTGACTTGACTGCGACATAGACTTATACATTGTTTTATCAATAACAAAAAGGGCCCCATAATAATATTATAGTATATGCAAAGTTGCATACCCTAACGTTATATACACTTAATCGGACTGAGAAAGTAACAATGATAAGTTCTTTAATCTACTAGGGATTTACTATTACTAGATTTACTATTCACAGATAGGTATCCGTCTATGTTTATAAGTATGCGACTATAAATTTATTCTTTACATTACTTGACTTTTTATCTGTAATTGAATAGTACCATCGAAAGTAATGAAATAATAAAATTGGGCAATTGATAAATTGACTAGGTTGATGGAAAAACTTGTGTGAATAAAAATACGAATATATGAGTACTTTACTGTATCTTTATATAATCTTACACTGAAACATAACCTCGTGGCGTTAAATATAAATAATTTAAACCAGTCTTGTTAGATTTACATGAATGAACCGAATTTTAACCAAGTTTGATTGTCGCTCAAGAAGAATTAACTCAATTGTCAACTTTCGCGACAAAACAATTATTATTTAGTATGTATGTATGTATGTATATCTTCACGCCAAGTCCCTTGCGTGGTATGCAGAGAGAACCGAGCGCCATAAGACGCGGTCCTTGCATACTTCACTCGCTTCTGTGACATTCATAGCTCTTTTCATGCACGCTCGCCGGTTCCTGGGGCTTCTGACATCACCTTGAGATAAAACACGACCAATTTGGTCATGGTAGGTTAGTCTCGGCCTTCCTCGGCTCCTACATCCTTCCACTTTTGCATTGTATATCTGTTTCGTCATTCTTTCGTCCCGCATTCTTTTTACATGTCCGAACCAACGGAGCATGCCCTTTCTTATCTTAACACCGACACTCTCTTTTAGACCAACTCTTTCTCTCACGTCTTTACGAACGCGGTCAGCAAGCGTTATGCCACAAATTTTGCGCAATGCTCGCATCTTTAGTATTTAGTAATTTTTTTATTACCTCAATGTGCACTTAACTATGCAATAAATTATAAGGAATCGAATTTTAATCAAGTCTAAGTAGATGTCTTATCGTGAAAGTTGAAAATTAAGTGCAGTTGTGGTAACAATACAGTAACATAGTATTATCAAGCTGGTCTATGAAGGAGAATATGGATGGCCAAAGGGACTTTCCAGTTATTCATATGCATCTAACTTGGGCTCGCTCGACTTATATAAATAAACCCTTTAGTTATACAGTGTTTTAACCAACTTTTAACAACTTAACACCAGGCAGGTGAACTTTCTCAATTCGACCCGTATATTTTTTATTCATATAAATAAATAAATATTGTCGGACAAATTACACAGCGCCACCTAGCCCCAAAGTAAGTTTGTGTTATGGGTACTAGACAACTGATAAACATACGTAAATATTTTTTTTGTAAATACATACTTATTATACATAGAAAATACCCAGACCAAAACAAACAGACATGTTCATGCACACAAATGTTTGTACTGTGTGGAAATCGAACCCACGAGCGTTGGTGTCAAAGTAGCGTAACAGCGTGTTTCACCACTGCGCCACCGAGCTCGTCAAATATGTAACGCTCTATCTTCTATAATTGTAAACGGATTTTAATAATTCTTTTCTTTATAGTTAATAGATTCAGGCATTACTTTGCGAAAGTCAAATTTACAGGCAAATTGATCTAAACTACTTTGTGTGCTTCCGCTCCCGATCGGGATCGCAATCGGGAGCGGAAGCGGAAGCACACAAAGTAGTTTAGATCAATTTGCCTGTCTTTTCTTTATTACACAACCGCAAGAGCGCGAAAGGTTTGTACAAATTTGATGAACTCAGGCCTTCGGTGAAGTCAGTTTTAAGGGTATATAATTTTTTGTTTTTGTGAAACGAATTGTGAAAGTCCTAGCGATCGATTACAACATAAATTTGGAGAAATAATAACTTCATTGAAGTCGCGAAATCGGTTTTCGTTTAGAATTTATAAGGAACTTTTGCATTTATTGGGTTTTATAAGCCACAACGAAGCCGGGCATCTTCTAAGAACAATATTGTCTTCTAGGTACAGCGGTATAAGGAAGCGATTGAAATAACAAGCGCAAACTAGCGATGTAATATACGTAAACTTTGATGTTACCAGCGCCCACAGTGTGTCGACTCTACTATTTCTCAAGCATTCCCACCGTTGGTTTCACCACCGTGAGTTATGGACCCGCTACGCTGATATGTCCCTAGTGAGTTATGGACCGGGACTGGTTTCATTCACGCTTCTCATTCACAAAGTCTAGACTTACTAGCCACTGTAAACTATCTTGGCTCCTTGATTATATTAAAGTTGTAGTAAATATACCTTGTTTTGCTTAGATATTTTAGCCGGTTTTGTTTAATGCAAGTGAGTTTGATACATTTTCTTAATACCTATACATTTTTAAAACCTATTTAAATGTATATAACGTCAGACAACAAACAAGCACGCTGTTGTCTTGACTTGTTGTAACATTTAAATTTATTGTTGGTCCCCAAAACCTATCAGTAGTATATCGTACTTTATTTATTTTATTTAAAAACTTTATTGATTTTTGATACAATAGGCGAACTTAATGTTAATTGCATTCTCTACCAGTTTATATTTTTGTCTGTACATTATCTTAACTTTTGAGGAGCTCGATGGTGAAGTGATTAGCTAGTTAGCAATACTTCTTTAAAACCAAAACTAGACGATTCGACGATTCTGTTTTTAAGAGAGGTAGGATATACTAAAGCTGTCCATCTAGGTCCACTTTCACCTTACAGAATGTGTATATAGTAATCACAGGTAACATACATTACCGATGGAAGAAGACGAGGAAAGTGACCAAAGAACCACATTATCATTGTGTTTTTTAGAGCTCGCCAGAAAGTTGTCATTGTCTATTTATATGACATTTAGAATAAAAATAAATAATGACAGACATATTTTTAGGATTCAATTGATCAACACAATCGACGCGGTCAAGCTTAGCTCTATATTTTTCTTATATATAGTGAAAGAACCAGCAATATTATATATGTAACCATACACATCATTTAAAAACACATTCTAACTTTAGTTTCCTATGAATGTAAAAAGCAAGCAAATATACAACTTTCATAAAAAATATGAACAGCTAAAGAAGTCGTGTACTTTAACACAGAGAAGGCGCCGGTAATCTAGAGTCATATCAAGCTATGAATACAGCGCAATACAATTTTTACTTCATATAATGTTACACTTACCCACGCCGCGCCGCCGACCAAGTTAAGCATGGTCTGTTCCAGATTTTGTTACTGGCTGTAAATTTTTATTCCTTTATGAAGTTTTATTATTTTATTCGACAAAGCTGTGTGCACATTGTAAATACAATTTTAATGTATTTATATTATTAGCACTTTTTAATGCAGACACAGTCTTATATGAATAACAATTTCAAGGACCTACAGCATCATCGTTTTGTCATCGTTTATAACCGCAGCCAAATAACAACTCCCTAGAGGGTTGTTGTATTCCTGTGTGTAAGTGACGTCACCAGTAAGGTTGCTGTGTAAGCAGCAGTGGAGGCATCGCGCGAGAGATACTTAATATGCTGCTTTACATCAGGTAGGCCGCATGCTTGAATACCTCCCGACATTGTATAAAAAAATCGTCATTATCGTCGTCATTAAGTAACAATTAAATTAAATTTCATCAATCATTAGAAAACAAAGAGTAGATTATTTTCTACTAAATTAAATGTAAAAAAATACGTATGTATTTACTAATTTTGTGTAAAATGATTTTTTTGCCATCAATTATCTCGGACCGTCCTCTACCAATCTAGGAAGGCTCGCAGGACACTCAGCTCTTGCTTTACTTGTAAGGTAGGGCACAGGCCATACAAGAAGAAGTTGATAGAGCTATATCCTTAAGGGGTAAAGGAAGGAAGTGTTTAAGTACATTACACCGCGAGTAACTTCCGAGAAAGTGCAGCAAATGTCTCGACACTCCTGAGTCATTAACGCCGGTGTTGCCCTTGGCCAACTTTCTTTGCCCTTATTCTGTAATAACTAGGTATGTAATTGTATATTAATAGCCCATTAATTTCTGACACATTTACTATAGTCCCATACGTTCCGAGACTTCCTCATATAATCTATAATATAGGAATATATCCAATATTGCCCCATTAATATTTACAAGAGCCGCATTACATCAATCTTCTCAAAAATAGTTAGATGGATGCTTCTTCTATTTTCTACGCATTAGATTCATATCCCCGCGTACCCCTGTCAAATAACGGGATTACTAAGAAATGTAATAAAATGAATATTGCAAATATTAATGTAATTTTTGTGTTTGTTACTATTTAACGGCTACATCCGTCAACAAATCTAACGAATTTAACACAAAAGCAATTCGGAGACATGCTTATTGTCACGACGACGGGATCCTAACGCGAGCAAAGCAGCGGCCAGAAACCAGTAAAATAATGAACTCACAATATCCAGATTGTGAATATACTCGTATGTACAAACAGGCTAAACCTCAGTCCTTTGTGTCTTTGTTGCAACAACTAGAGGTGGTCGCCATTTTAATTCACGCATCGCAATAAAATACGATATATTGTAGCAAACTTGAGTAATCGAACTGTGTTTATGGCCGGAGGACACAATAATAATGCCATTTTAGTTTTTTTCAATGCAATAAATTACTCTTGTTCTTCCTGTTTTAAAAATGCCAGAGAAGCTATTATTTGCAATATTAAATAAGAATGAATATAAAAGTAAATGAAAAGTTTTACTTTTATCTTTGTTTCTTTTTAGTAATATTGTAAATATAATAATGATAGTGCATCATTATTTAGTAATTTGCTACGCGACTCCCGTCTATGGACACCTCAGAAAACCGCAGCCATAATGAAATGAGCAGGGTAACAAGGTGATCATGAGGAGTTGTCGTAGGTAATAGCAGCGCGGCGGCGTGGCGCTGCCCAAGCGATGTGTTACATGTTGAAAAGTAACTATAGGTCATGGCATGCGTAATGCATCAAGTAACGTAGTAAAACCGCATAAGTATGGATCAAAATCATTCTTTGACTAATCAGATACACATAAACCTATATAATGAGACGGTTCTGGTTCTACGGTCACCGGTGGTAGAAAGGGTAATGCAAAAACTGAATTATTAATTTAGCCACATCAGCAAATAGACATACTTAATTGCTTGATACTTATTACAATTAAATAAAAGAAGTAGGAAGCATCAAGGTAGCCCGTCTGGGGTAGAACCTTCACCTCACAGAAAACCGCAGTCAAATAACAACTTCCGGGAGGATTGTTATATTCCTGCATGTGAGTGAAGTCAGTAAGCTGTTGAGAAGTTACCGTGCTAGCTGCTGCTAGTTAGCTGGCAGTGTCGCGCAAGTGATTCCTAGTGTGTTTCAAACATTCATAGGCTACGGTAACTGCTACGCATCAGGTGGACCATATGCTTGTATGTCTCCCGATGTAGTATAAGCAAAATACTTTCTTAGCACCTTTGTGATCCCAGTTGTTTAAGAACAACATTAGTTGTTTTTGAAGAGCCTTATCAAGGAGTCACAAAGCTTCATTTTTGTGATAAAGGAGTGAATACTTCAGCCAAAGTGTATCAAGAGACTGTGTATGATCGTGTTTTGAAACCTCTCAGCAGAACTCTTTTTAAAAATGTACCGTGGACTTTCCAGCAGGACTCTGCGCCTGGTCACAAGGCAAGAACTATCCAAGCCTGGCTCGAAACCAACGTTCCGGACTTCATAAGAGCTGAAGACTGGCCCTCGTCTAGCCCAGATCTGAACCCCTTAGACTACAAATTAAGGTTAGTTTTAGAGGACACGGCCTGCTTTAAACGACACGCCGACATTGTGTCTTTAAAGAAATCTCTGGAGCAAACAGTGGCTAAATTTCTCATGGAAAAAGTGCGTAAATCCATAGATTCTTGGCCAGACAGATTAAGGCCTGAATCAAAGCCAAAATGGAAGATTATTTTCGATAGAACCATTTTTTATTTTTGCTGAGACTTCCAAAAATATGTACATATATAAGAAATGCAATTTTAATAAAACTTTTTATTAAAATTGCATTTCTTCATAAAAAAATAAATGCATATTCATTCATAACAGAACTTATGGCTGGACTAGGTGTATATAAAGTGTTGCTTTTAACTTTAAATATAGATACATACGTCTTTCCTAAAAAATCGCGACTTTACACAAAAAGAAACATAAAATACGCCTAGGGAAGCTCGATCATACAGGTACTTTTATGAAAGCGATAAAAATGGTTTTTACAAAAATATTTAAGTGTATTGTTTCACTTAGCAGATATTCGTCTAATATATCTAAAATACCAACCATGTGTCATGCAATAAACGTATAAACATGGAGAATGTTAGGATTAAACCAAAATCTTTAGTTTTACGATAAAACCTAATTTTTTCGGTTAAAGATATCTGCTTGAAAATTGAGTTGCAAGATTTCACCCGAACATACTTACATTGCAAGTTAAATAAAAGCTTGTAAAAAGCATGATTCGGACGCGTAGAAAGAATGCAAGAGGAAACAGATATACGACGCCAATACACCAAATTTAATGTGTTTTATCATTTATTTACGCATTACTATTTTATCAGGAGAGGAGATTTAAGAACCTGCGAGTGTCCATGAGAAGAGATATGAATATTAAAGAAGCTAGCAAGGTATGTAAAGTATCGCGATTAATGCTCTAAAGCGTCGTCTTGATGCTTATATTCATCTAATATACAACAACAGTGTCTTGAGAGGCGTGACAACAATCTTGAAAATTACAAAGTCATACATAGTCCTTTTAATAGTCTATAATATCATTTAGCTATTATTATTATTTTAGCCCATAAAAACCGCATCATTCTTATCTGTATAACTGCTAACCATCTGTCTGTCTGTGCGGTCATATAAAAACCAGCCAAGTGCGAGTCGGACTCGCGCCGAAGGGTTTCGTACCATTCTAAAATCTATAAAAACGGCAAAAATACACGTTTGTTGTATTGTATATTTATTTTATTCTGTTTTTTAGTATTTGTTGTTATAGCGGCAACAGAAATACATCATCTGTGAAAACTTCAACTGTCCGGAAACAGACGGACGGACGGACGGATGGACAGCGGAGTCTCAGTAATAGGGTCCGTTTTACCCTTTGGGTGCGGAACCCTAAAAATATGTCACGACTACCTGCTTAAATATTAAAATCGCAGTTATTTTTGTAGTTTATCGAAACAAAACAGAAGGTAACTGAGATGTTCGTGTGTAGATCCACGTCAGCTGATACACCCCGTATATGGAGATGAGCCTTTGTAAGCCAGAAAATACCATTCAAAGGTTGATATTTAAATATACATTATTATTTTAATGACCGTCTTTGACAAACCACCTTCTACAATATTTTAATATCTACCTATAACATTTATATATCCAAATCCCTTGCTGGGTAGGCAGAGAGAATCGAGCGCCACATGACTCCATCCTTACACACCTCACTCGCTTCTTTAACATTCATTGCTTTTCTCATGCACGCTCTCAGGTTTCTATGGCTCCTCACATCACCTTCTAATAAAACGCGATCAATTTGGTCATGGTAGGTAAGTGTTGGCCTTCCTCGATATGGTATTCCAATATCATACGAGAAATACAGTTTAGTTAGTACGAGTAAAATCTAGCAGTCTCGTGATTGCTGAAATGAGAGTATGTGCTTTTGCATTGCTTAACTGCCCTTGTATAATAAGATTACACTTCTTATTTTCATTATTGGCAATCAATCGTCATCGCTTGATACAAGCATCAAGGAACGACTATTTCAGCTCCTACAGAGAATCAGGTTTCCTTTAACTTTGACCAGCTTTTAAATTAGGAAAAATCTATTGTGTATTCTGTAGGATATTGAATGGAACGCATCACCAGCTATGCTGTCAGGTTCTCGTGATGTTGTTACAAAATTTATACAGCGGCCCAGTTGATCTATTTAAAATATGTATAAATGTACTGACCATGCCGGTCTTATTCAAGTGGGAGCAATAGAATGAAAAGTCAAATATTTTAGGAATTTTTTATGCCTCTAAAGTGTCAATAAAGCATTCAGCCTACCTCGTGATGTACAATATTAAATTAACAAGAAGGATGGTTATCACGGGAATGCACGAGGAAACAAATATACAACGCGAAAGTTGAAGGATGTTGGGACCGAGGAAGGTGAAGATACACCTTGTTTTATTAGATGGTAGTGATAGGAGATCTTGTCATCTGCGACTGTGTATGGGAAGAGTTATGAATATTAAAAAAACGAGTGAGACATGTAAATACCGAGTAAAATTTATTGCGGTTAATGCATAACAGTCTCTGAAAAACCTATTTAAGTCTTTTGTGAAGACCATTATACTGAAGTATATTTTACTAACCATAATACCTACAATAATAGTTTAAACTGAGGTGCCTTGAGAAACCTCGTTTATTCCAGAACAATTTCCACGACAACAACAATAGACAAATTTAATCAAGTTGCTATTGGAAACAAATGCAATTCGGATATACTCACTATTATATTTACAATTTAATATTGGTCTTGACCTATACTGAATTCCCAACACTCCCTAACACACAACAATTACATTTTACCCGATAGATTTTAAACGCAATATGATAAAGTCTGATTTATTCAGAATAACATATTGTTCTAGATATATTGTTAAGTCTCTTTAAAATTACATAATTTAACTTCGACACTTA
This sequence comes from Pyralis farinalis, assembly GCA_947507595.1. Lineage (NCBI taxonomy): Eukaryota > Metazoa > Arthropoda > Insecta > Lepidoptera > Pyralidae > Pyralis > Pyralis farinalis. The sequence continues at coordinate 26,377,628 of OX382273.1, read as the reverse complement.
CATCTTGTTAATTGAAAACTCATTCTAATTTCCATAAACACGCACAATGAAAAAGTATGTTCTAACACGTAATCACATACATTTGAAAGGTAATTATCCTCAAAGCGGTTATAATGAATAAATTTTATGTTTAATTAAGATTTTCATTATTGGGTATACGGAACACTTAATTTAGATATCATTGCGTTGGTTTTATTAATAGAAACTTTCTCTTATGAAGTCATGTCAATTCAATTTTAGCTCTATTTGTTTGTAATAGTAATTAAAGTTTCTAAGTATAATACTGCAATGAAATTTATAAAATATGCACCTGCGGCGGTCACAAGGTATTGGAAAACTGATGACTTATTTGAATAGTAATGTAACCGTGCTTTAGTGGTATGATGCGAATTCTAAATATAAATATTGTCGAACAAATTACACAGCGCCATCTAGCCCCAAAGTAAGCGAAGCTTGTGTTGTGGGTAATTGACAACTGACATACGTAATACATTTTTTTGTAAATACATACTTATTATACATAAAAAATACCCAGACCAAGACAAACAGACATGTTCGTGCACACAAATGTTTGTACTGTGTGGGAATCGAACCCACGAGCGTTGGTGTCAGTCAAAGTTGCGTAACAGCGCGTTTCACCACTGCGCCACCGAGCTCGTCAAATAAAAGATTATAACATATATTGTCTGTAGCTCATAAAAATGTTTGTACTGTTTGGGCATTTTCTATTTATTCTTTATGAGGGGTAGGACGTATCAAAGCAGCCTGTTTGGAGAAGCACCTTTACTTCACAGAAAAACAGCCGCGAAATAACAACTCCCTAGAGGGTTGTTGTATTCCTGCGTGTGAGTCTCCAGTAAGCCCCTAAGGAGTAACTGTGTTAGCAGCAGAGGTGGCATCGCGCGAGAAATACTGAAAGGATTGCAAGCGTTTATGGTTTATATCAGTTGGGGCATATGGTTGTATGCGCCCTGACGTTAAAAGAAACAGGAGAGAATTGGTCTGGTATAATTATTGATTATGACTTAGTTGGAGTCATAAAATCTGAAACTTTATTTAGATATTCAAGTCGATAACGATAAATTACATATGGATATTTTTTCGAGTCGCGTGGCGCTCGGTTCTCTCTGCCTACCCCTTAAGGGATTTTGCGTGAAGTTATAGATAGATGGATATGACCCAACTGATATAAAGCGGTTACTATTGTTATTAAAATAACACTTTGACGTCTGTGAGCACTACATGCATACACAGTACAATACATGTATATTATAGTACGTTACATGTCCGTATTTGGGTTAGAAAAAATCATATATGTATAAAAATACAATGGAATCGTTCCAGTAGATTCCGATTAAAATGGTTGTGGCTACAGACAGATCTTATAAAAGTTTCATTTTTTATTCAGGCATACGGACCCCTTAAAAAATGTGATAGATTATTTGTCATGTTTTCGCACTAAATTATAATATCATTAGTAGCAAGCACGATATCTGCCATGTTATGCATAATGTAAATCAGCCAGAGTAGGGAAGCTTATCAGCCATTTTAATGTTCCCTATGAAAAATAAATATTGGTTTATGAATGTAATATTAAAAGACATTCTATAAGAAAGTAGGTCATATTTATTTTCGAGCAATATTGAATGACAACTGTATATCTGAAACCATTTTTTTTTCTAGTTGCAACCGGAAGTTCCTATAGACTATAGGAGCGGGTGGGCGCTTCCAACAAATATGTGCTTACTTTATTGTTAATATGTCATACTAACTATATCACAGTACTTTTTTTTATATCAACGATGTAAACATTTAAATAAATAAATAAAAATAAAATAAATAAAATGTTTGTTTATTTTGGCAACGAGGGCCCATTTGTTAGTAACAATTTGTCTTACAAGCTAATATTAGTATCTAAACATGAAAAAAAATCTGAAATGGATTATATTACCGACAATTATATAATCAGTTCCACATGTATTACCGCCAGCTAGTTACCTCTGTCTAACCAGCACACTAATAAAGTGTTCTAGCATGGGCGAATCAAATTTATTGATTAATGTTTTCAGAATATTGTTGGAGCTATTACGCGTTCTTGTTAATAAGGATGCTGTCTTTTTCCTTATCATGGCATAAAAGTCATCTGTTCGTGCAAGCGCAAACATGCCAGACGCGCTACAGAATCGCTGCAGCCCCATCAATACTCTGAAACCATTATTATACTGTATGCGCAGGGCGTTGTAGGCCGACTGCGTATAGTTGACCCACAGACAACCAGTGTAGAAGGTTTGACAATAACTTTTAAATAGAGTTATTTTGGCTTCCTTGCTACACCGAGCGAACCTACGAGCCAACATATTGCACCTTGCCGCCAACGCCCTGCGCTCCCGTTCCATGTCCATCTGATCTTTAAGGTCCTCAGTCACATAGTGCCCCAGGTATTTAAAGTGTGACACTCGCTTAAGTGGAATGCCATTGAGCATAATTACAGCGTCATATGGTACTTGTTTTCTGGGGGCCTTAAATATCAGATATTCACTCTTATTTGTGTTATACACAAGACCGTGCTTAGCAGCGTACATCTCACAGATATGTAAAAGCTCTCTGATTGATCCCGCCGTTGGACCCAGTAACACCATATCGTCTGCATAGCTGAGGTTATTGACACTGACGCCGTCAATCTCACATCCAACAGGTTTGTCACTGAGTTCAACAATGAGATCATTCATGTACAAATTAAAGAGCTTTGGCGATGTCAACCCACCTTGCCTAACCCCGCAATCCAACTTGTACACTTCAGAGAGTGAATCACCCCAACGAACATTGTTTTGTTGATTCTTATACCAGTAGCAGAACAAATGCATCAAGTCTATCGGCACACCTGCTTCCCTCATCTTCCTCCATAGAACATCATATGCTACGAGATCGAAGGCCCTGGAGAGATCAAGGAAACAGGCGTACACCGGAGTCTGCCGCGATGTGTAGTATTGGGCCGTCTGCTTGAGGGCCAAAATCGCACTTTCTGTTGAAAGTCCAGCTCTAAAGCCGAACTGCGCGTCATGTAGCTTTAGGTATTGATCCAGTTCTTTATCAAGCAGACTGTCCAGCACTTTAGCTATTATTGTGGCAAGCGATATTGGTCTATAATTCGCTGGGTCCGATATATCTCCAGTCTTGTTTTTTACTATCGGAACAACTACCGTTTTAAGCATCGCCGGAGGCATATATGAGTGACTAATACACAATGAGTAAAACATCGACAACACTCTCGGTAGATGGACACCCGCATTCTTCAGGTGTTCGATGCTGAGACCGTCATGACCAGGTGATTTGCCTTTAATTTTAAACCAACAATTTTTTTTCTATTGATTTTTTGCTAAACACATTCATTTTTACAAATTACATTGTCATATGTTTTACTTTCTTAGGATCCCCCTAAGAAAGGAATAGAAAACAAATATGCGAATGGTGAAAATAACCCTTATGGTGCGACTTTATACATAATATATCTTCAGTCTGCTACAGTAGCATATTCCAACAACTACTAAAGCTATCTAAAATTTGGAATTTAGGTTTAAATACCACTTAACTAATTTATAATAGGTGTGTAGGACACTTTAAATAAAGTACCCTCAATTTCAGGCACAAGTTAATCATAGATCTCCTCCACAGTGTACGAGAGATATAAGACCGCTCTCAATTGACTATTCGTAGTATTATATAACATTAATGTATCAAGAAAAGCATAGAGCCTTGATATCCATGGCATCAGAGTAGCAACTATCTATAACTACTTTTACGCATCTGCTGAATAAGAATCTGGCAACTTATTTACACGTACAATGGCATCTTTGAGAAATGAGCTCCATGCCATATACAATCGAATGCCTTCACCTACGCTAAAACCTAATACCTCACCTTAACTATCAATTGCCGAAGCCCAACGATGTGTAAGATTCACTTGAAGATCACTCGTCGATCGACCGTGGCGGAAGCCATTTTGACGATTAATGATCAATTTATGATCTTCCAGATATACTAAACACCACATGTTTATCACACTGTCTTAGAGGGAAGGGAGGAAGTTTATAGCGATAAGTCGTATGTGAATTGGATATTTTAGGCTCTTTAGGCCTTTATTCATATCGTACAATTTATTACATATGAATAATACGATATCATACGAATAATCACAATGTTTCGACTAAATCTATTGACATAATTCAGTAAATGCCGTCGCACACTGTAAATTTTGAAATTCTTTCCGTGTGTATATCAAAGATTTTTTATCTAAGTATTCATGCGTGAATATTGATGAGTATTTATTCGGTAATTAAGTCGAGAAGCATACAATACGATCCATATTTAAGTAATGTGTCCCACGATCGTTCATGAAATAAAATAACCGTATTGTCAGTGTAATTTAGAGTGGCTGCTTTTTCTAATTTAAGTATCAAGAGATCATTTAGGTAAATCATGAAAGCATAGGACCCATAATACTGCCCTGATGGACTCCGAATAACATGTCACAACCGGAACTGATGAAGGCACCGACCCTCGAACGTTGGTTTTTTCTCAACATGTAGCTATGCCTATTTTGTAAAGGAGTTATTGTATATGAACAGATGCAATAAAGGAATAATCGCTTACGCGTTGTCTCGTCTACTGCTACAACGCTTAAGGAGCTTATTGGTAATCTCACTCCTTCGCAAGAGCACGACGCCCCAGTGAGTTGTTATTTGGCTACAATTTTCTGTGAGATGGACGTACTCTGGTTAATTTGATGTAATTACTTTTCTTGATATATAAAAAAAAAAACATTGTCATTAGTTATTTTAGCAAACATGTTTAAAATTATTGTACACAAATGCCAATATACAGTTTGTAAACTGCAAAGCGCGTTGAACTCATCTCGCCCGCAAACTTAAGCCTAGCACTCATTATGGTTTCATTGAATAATTTACTCCGAGTACTTTTTATTATCTATAAATATATGTATATATCCTGATCTCAATGCAGATCTGCTTGATAAGCTGGACCGGTTAATTAATAATGCCATCCGATTTATCTTTTGTCTTCGTAAATTTGACCACATTTCTTCCTACCGGTCTAAGCTTGGATGGCTACCTATTCGTCAGCGTCGAAATCTGAGGTTACTTTGTACTCTCTATTCTATTCTTTCCAACCCTCATTCTCCAGAATACTTGAAATGCAAGTTTCAGTATCTCTGTGACTCTCACAATCTCCCACTACGTTCCTACAATTCTCTCTTACTCTCTATCCCTCTTTTCCGCTCAGGCTTCATGTCTAACTCCTTCACTAGGCAATCAATCCAACTCTGGAATGCGTTACCAGTTTCTATCAAGAAATCGTGCAGCAAATTTGTCTTCAAAAAGAAGGTACACCAGTATCTTTTTGAAAGCTCGACAAGGCAGTAAGACCGTCATCATTATTTATATATTTCTATTATTTTAATATAAGTTGTAACAATTATGTATGTATATGTATATATATATATATGTATGAATGTGTGTGTGTGTGTATATATATATATGTATTATTGTTGTGTATGTATATATATATATATTATTATATATATAATGTTAAGCCGCAATCGTGATTCTCTGTACTCCCAAAGGTCGACTGGTAGAGAATGCAACTAGCATTAAGTCCGCCTATTGTACCAAAAATGTAAAGTGGTCAATAAAGTTTTAAATAAATAAATAAATAAATATATAGTACAGTTAAGACCTGAGTACTTCTTCTTCTTGACCCATACGTAATAAGAGTTTTCATAGTGCTTTGAGCATTCAGCGTGATAGCTCTTAGCTGTATACAAGGAATTAGTCAGGTAGGGATTATTCGGGAGTTGGAATCAATTGTTAATTAATGTATATTTTTTAAATGATTTTGATAATAAAATTTATTACCAAATAGGCAGCAAATTTGTATCGAATTACTGCGGAACCATTTTGTGTTAAACAATCTTAATGGGAAACGATTTAACTAAACTAAATTAAATTCGGTTAAGCTATTTACAAACATTAGTCAGTATACGTAACAAAAAAATAAGTGTTTTTTTAAGTTAAGCTGTTTTATTGTAAAGAAACATAATAATGATGCAGGTAATGTACTAAAAGCTAAAAAATAAAAAGGTTTGTAACAGGTGTCAGTTATCACACCACTCTTCTCATCAAAATAGGCAATCAATCAGACTAAATAAAATTGTAGGGCCAGTCGAATTTCTATTATACTACAGTCAACCAGACATACCACTATATGCCTTGGATTATATATACATACATCTTTTCTCAATAGACAACTTATGCAAAATGTGAGTAAAAGTAAATCCGTCACTGTCATCGTGCGACATCACAGATTGGTCATTCGTCTTAGGTCTTTGGTTATTAGAATAACATGCTACGAATAACTAATCCATCGCATCGCCGTCCTTTATATAGAGAAGGTGGAGGCGGTGGCAGGAAAGACAAAATTCCGCCAAATAAAAAATCCAGCGTGTACAAGTTGTTTTGCGATGATGTTACAGTGACAGCTGATCTCAGATATATATATTTTTTAATCCATTTGCATCCCTGAAGCCATCGCCAATCACGAGCTCTAACCTATCTAAAGTTTGGAAACTAATTTTGTATTGTACGTCTAAACAGGCTTCGTTTTTAGGGTTCCGTACCCAAAGGGTAAAACGGAACCCTATTACTGAGACTTCGCTGTCCGTCCGTCCGTCCGTCCGTCCGTCCGTCTGTCACCAGGCTGTATCTCATGAACCGTGATAGTTAGACAGTTGAAATTTTCACAGATGATGTATTTCTGTTGCCGCTATAAAAACAAATACTAAAAAATAGAATAAAGTAAATATTTAAGGGGGCTCCCATACAACAAACGTGATATTTTTGCTCGTTTTTACTCGATATTCATAACGGCAACAGGTAGACGCTTGAAATATTCACAGAATATTTAGTTATATATTTACTTTAAAAATAAATAATTAAATTAAAATAAAACAATTATTTAAGGGGGCCCCCATACAACAAACGTGATTTTTTTGCCGTTTTTATAGATAATGGTACGGAACCCTTCGTGCGCGAGTCCGACTCGCACTTGGCCGATTTTTTGTTAATAGGTTATTTGGAGTAATAACTAATGGTCAGAATGTTTAAGGTTTAATTCGATACATTATAAAAGAAGGAAACTTATCTTTCACTTATTAACACTAAGTAATAAATTTGGTACAGTATTCAAATCTATATCAACCATTATATAATACTTACCTCACAGGGCGCTCCATTCATGTATCTAACGCTACTTCAGAACTGCATTGCCATATGAAGAGTGCAAACAATATTAAATCTTAACGCAAAAGCTTATACAATCTTCTTTCATTCTACTCGAGTTTTATTCAATATGTTGTACAATGACTTTTCTTTGAGAATGTCACCATATTTCATACAATACTTGTCTGCTATCGCGACACCGTCCAGAAATGAGCAATTACATAGACCAATAGCCACTAAAGCGTTGCCACCTGTTCTCACTACGATACTGTTAATCATTTTCTTTGAATACACTGCATACGATCAATTTCAAGCACTATTTCCTTTCATTTTGCGTTTACATTCCTTTGTCACAACTCAGTAGCATTTCTTATACCGGAAAGTATTTCTTGTATATATGTATATTAAGGCGAATCTTCTTTGGTACATGTTGATGAGTGAAGTCGATGTAGGATAACAGCCCACACGCTTTCATTCATAGGAAATCCGTACCTTTGTTTAGTAATGAAATTGTTAGTTTATTTCTTCAAATAAACGACTTGTATCCGTGGGTCCATAGTCTATATCGTTAAGTATGGGTGGCCTCGAACAACCGAATTGTGTGCTTGATATTGTTGACTGATGCTTATATATAAATTATGAAGAAGAAATCACCCAGTACCACTTCCCGTATATACAAACTCTTCGTACTCCCTTCTGCTGAAGTAGTTTAAATCATGCTTCGCTGCTATGAAATAAATAAACTGTATCCACAATTGTTGCATAGTAAAGAAACTCTGTAACGGGTCAGGGGTAAAGTAAAACTCGTTGCATATCGGCTTATTGGTTTATAACATCTAGGCGCTAATACACTGCGTTTTGCTGAGTAAGGGGAGCCTTCATGCGACATCAAGTTGGTTTGTGTTTGAATTGAATAAGTTAAACGACTGTTCTCTATGAACAACAAGAAAACGGATGACTTAATGTGCCCTCTGTATGAGGGAGGATTTTGAGTAAGTATGTAAACACAAATAGGTATACAAAGACTCCTAAACTGTACCGTCAGGATAAAGTTACTCCTACGGCTCGAATGATGTGCACTTCAAACAAGATCCACCATACAAGTTCGAATCTATACGCAATCGCTGACAGAGGATAGGTATTTTTGAGTTATGTGCTGTCATCAGATAAAATTTATGTATTCTTGTTGATAGTGCACAATTTCCATTAGCAATTAACTTAATGTATAATGAGTAATGTGTAATGATTACTTTTTCAACGTTCTTTCGAAATAATTAAACATTACAGCCACTTTGAAACACTCTACAATGTACAAGTAACATTTATTGTTAAATAAAAAAAAAATCAATGAGTTAAAACAGTTTGAAATTATATAACCATTATTATCTTAACAAGAAATATAATTATCCACGAGTATTATACTCATGAACTAAGTTAAGCACCCTTCACGCGGCTGTCCAAACAACACTATTGCACTTTATCCGTCCCGTTACAGTGACAGCAATGTGCCTACACAAATTGGAAGCGCTGGCTGGCACACAACCTGCATTCTAATTTGTTTACATAAACTTAAAACAAAAGCCTAGCTAACAGCAACATAGAACAAAAACTATATGGAATGGTAAAATTTGATTTTTAGTTAATGAATCATTATGCTCTTTCTATACCTAACATTATAGCGAGATTAGATTAGATACGGTTTATATAAGTACTTATAAAATGCAAATTAATTTCTATGATCGTTGGTCATACCACGCCGGGACGCATACGGCTCGCCTTATGGTACGAAGTTACCTTAACCTAGGGACAGTTTTAGGCTACAGTACCCGCTTTACATCAGGTGTGCCCTATGCTTGTATGCCTCCCGACGTAGTATAAAAAAAAGTTCCAATGCCAAGGATGTCACTGTAATTAATAAAGAGATAAAAGAATTTTCATGCCACATAAAAAGATTTAAAGGGATGTAGGTCGGGAATGAGCCATAAACGGCATTGACCTATTGTACATAGTTTCCCCTTATATGTTTATAATACCTATATACGACAGGACTTAAGCTATTTGTTCAAAACCACTTAAACATCAAGTAGTATCTTTTGAACATATTGTCAGGCAAGGGCAGAAATGTTTCAGGTAATGTATTATAGAATCGAATACAATTTACAACAAAAGATCTAATAGTCTTATTAAGCCGATATACGCAATATGTAGATGAACATATGTATTTTTTGCGTGTTTTCTATGTAAATAAGTACATATTGAAAGAAGTACGGACATGTATAATAATAATCAGTTGTATAGCATACATGGCACAATATTTTTTTAGCTTGCAAGTAGATGCTGCTGTGTAATATTATCGAAATACGAGTATTATTATTTTATTTTTTTATATGTATGCCCTATCCGCTTGTCACTGAATCCCTGATCATCCTACACAGTCGTCGAGACGTTCCCATGTTATCCACAATTTCAAGTGCAGCTTATAATTTCGGTCCATGATGCTATCGCCGAGAAATATTGTTAGAGCTATTAGCCGGGCTCGCTTACAAAATGGTATATGAACTTGCAATATCAGCTGTTCTCACTTTATTTAGTGCTTTCACAGTTTGCTAAATATATTATAGTGATCGTAAATCTAATAATTTCACGTCATCGTTCGTATTATTCATTGAAAATATCCAAAATATCGTTTACCCACGCAATGTCGAAATTACATTATGATTGTTAACGTGGTTATATTATTGGTACCAGTTAACTATGAATTATTACAGTTTAGTTACTTTCATATTGAGTCTAACAAAATTTAGTCATCTGGTTTACGTAGATGATGGCGTGTTATTAGTAGAAACATCACCTGAACTGCAAAATCTAGTCACAATAGTAAAAGACGATTGTATGGCGAAGAAATTACTACTGAATGCAATTAAGACAAAAATAAAGTAACGTATTTGAAAGAGAAGGAACCAGAACTAATGTAAGAATTACTGTCAATAGGTAATGAAGTGTTGGAACAAGTGAATAAAATTATATAGGTATCTTGGATGCGCTTTCAGCGAGGATGGAAGGTACATTATACTGATGTGGAAAGACGAGTGATTGCTGGGAATAGTGTTAATGGAGCATTGGGAAAACTTCACGTTTTTTTATTTGGAAGTATTTTTGTTAGGAACACGGTATATTGTTAGGAATATGGTAGGTATACCATGACCAAATTTATCGTGTATTATCAAAAAACGATATCAGGAGCCTTAGAAACCGTGCATGGGAAGTGCTATGAATGTTAAAGAAGGTGAGGCGTGTAAGAACCAATTCATGTGGCATTTGGTTAAGTCTGCCTACCCCGCAAGGGCACAGAGTAGTCTATACTTCTGCGAGCATAGAGTAGTATATATTCTCTAGTAGTCTATTATTTTAATATAAGTTGTAACAATTATGTATGTATATGTATATATATATATATGTATGAATGTGTGTGTGTGTATATATATATATGTATTATTGTTGTGTATGTATATATATATATATTATTATATATATAATGTTAAGCCGCAATCGTGATTCTCTGTACTCCCAAAGGTCGACTGGTAGAGAATGCAACTAGCATTAAGTCCGCCTATTGTACCAAAAATGTAAAGTGGTCAATAAAGTTTTAAATAAATAAATAAATAAATATATAGTACAGTTAAGACCTGAGTACTTCTTCTTCTTGACCCATACGTAATAAGAGTTTTCATAGTGCTTTGAGCATTCAGCGTGATAGCTCTTAGCTGTATACAAGGAATTAGTCAGGTAGGGATTATTCGGGAGTTGGAATCAATTGTTAATTAATGTATATTTTTTAAATGATTTTGATAATAAAATTTATTACCAAATAGGCAGCAAATTTGTATCGAATTACTGCGGAACCATTTTGTGTTAAACAATCTTAATGGGAAACGATTTAACTAAACTAAATTAAATTCGGTTAAGCTATTTACAAACATTAGTCAGTATACGTAACAAAAAAATAAGTGTTTTTTTAAGTTAAGCTGTTTTATTGTAAAGAAACATAATAATGATGCAGGTAATGTACTAAAAGCTAAAAAATAAAAAGGTTAGTAACAGGTGTCAGTTATCACACCACTCTTCTCATCAAAATAGGCAATCAATCAGACTAAATAAAATTGTAGGGCCAGTCGAATTTCTATTATACTACAGTCAACCAGACATACCACTATATGCCTTGGATTATATATACATACATCTTTTCTCAATAGACAACTTATGCAAAATGTGAGTAAAAGTAAATCCGTCACTGTCATCGTGCGACATCACAGATTGGTCATTCGTCTTAGGTCTTTGGTTATTAGAATAACATGCTACGAATAACTAATCCATCGCATCGCCGTCCTTTATATAGAGAAGGTGGAGGCGGTGGCAGGAAAGACAAAATTCCGCCAAATAAAAAATCCAGCGTGTACAAGTTGTTTTGCGATGATGTTACAGTGACAGCTGATCTCAGATATATATATTTTTTAATCCATTTGCATCCCTGAAGCCATCGCCAATCACGAGCTCTAACCTATCTAAAGTTTGGAAACTAATTTTGTATTGTACGTCTAAACAGGCTTCGTTTTTAGGGTTCCGTACCCAAAGGGTAAAACGGAACCCTATTACTGAGACTTCGCTGTCCGTCCGTCCGTCCGTCCGTCCGTCCGTCTGTCACCAGGCTGTATCTCATGAACCGTGATAGTTAGACAGTTGAAATTTTCACAGATGATGTATTTCTGTTGCCGCTATAAAAACAAATACTAAAAAATAGAATAAAGTAAATATTTAAGGGGGCTCCCATACAACAAACGTGATATTTTTGCTCGTTTTTACTCGATATTCATAACGGCAACAGGTAGACGCTTGAAATATTCACAGAATATTTAGTTATATATTTACTTTAAAAATAAATAATTAAATTAAAATAAAACAATTATTTAAGGGGGCCCCCATACAACAAACGTGATTTTTTTGCCGTTTTTATAGATAATGGTACGGAACCCTTCGTGCGCGAGTCCGACTCGCACTTGGCCGATTTTTTGTTAATAGGTTATTTGGAGTAATAACTAATGGTCAGAATGTTTAAGGTTTAATTCGATACATTATAAAAGAAGGAAACTTATCTTTCACTTATTAACACTAAGTAATAAATTTGGTACAGTATTCAAATCTATATCAACCATTATATAATACTTACCTCACAGGGCGCTCCATTCATGTATCTAACGCTACTTCAGAACTGCATTGCCATATGAAGAGTGCAAACAATATTAAATCTTAACGCAAAAGCTTATACAATCTTCTTTCATTCTACTCGAGTTTTATTCAATATGTTGTACAATGACTTTTCTTTGAGAATGTCACCATATTTCATACAATACTTGTCTGCTATCGCGACACCGTCCAGAAATGAGCAATTACATAGACCAATAGCCACTAAAGCGTTGCCACCTGTTCTCACTACGATACTGTTAATCATTTTCTTTGAATACACTGCATACGATCAATTTCAAGCACTATTTCCTTTCATTTTGCGTTTACATTCCTTTGTCACAACTCAGTAGCATTTCTTATACCGGAAAGTATTTCTTGTATATATGTATATTAAGGCGAATCTTCTTTGGTACATGTTGATGAGTGAAGTCGATGTAGGATAACAGCCCACACGCTTTCATTCATAGGAAATCCGTACCTTTGTTTAGTAATGAAATTGTTAGTTTATTTCTTCAAATAAACGACTTGTATCCGTGGGTCCATAGTCTATATCGTTAAGTATGGGTGGCCTCGAACAACCGAATTGTGTGCTTGATATTGTTGACTGATGCTTATATATAAATTATGAAGAAGAAATCACCCAGTACCACTTCCCGTATATACAAACTCTTCGTACTCCCTTCTGCTGAAGTAGTTTAAATCATGCTTCGCTGCTATGAAATAAATAAACTGTATCCACAATTGTTGCATAGTAAAGAAACTCTGTAACGGGTCAGGGGTAAAGTAAAACTCGTTGCATATCGGCTTATTGGTTTATAACATCTAGGCGCTAATACACTGCGTTTTGCTGAGTAAGGGGAGCCTTCATGCGACATCAAGTTGGTTTGTGTTTGAATTGAATAAGTTAAACGACTGTTCTCTATGAACAACAAGAAAACGGATGACTTAATGTGCCCTCTGTATGAGGGAGGATTTTGAGTAAGTATGTAAACACAAATAGGTATACAAAGACTCCTAAACTGTACCGTCAGGATAAAGTTACTCCTACGGCTCGAATGATGTGCACTTCAAACAAGATCCACCATACAAGTTCGAATCTATACGCAATCGCTGACAGAGGATAGGTATTTTTGAGTTATGTGCTGTCATCAGATAAAATTTATGTATTCTTGTTGATAGTGCACAATTTCCATTAGCAATTAACTTAATGTATAATGAGTAATGTGTAATGATTACTTTTTCAACGTTCTTTCGAAATAATTAAACATTACAGCCACTTTGAAACACTCTACAATGTACAAGTAACATTTATTGTTAAATAAAAAAAAAATCAATGAGTTAAAACAGTTTGAAATTATATAACCATTATTATCTTAACAAGAAATATAATTATCCACGAGTATTATACTCATGAACTAAGTTAAGCACCCTTCACGCGGCTGTCCAAACAACACTATTGCACTTTATCCGTCCCGTTACAGTGACAGCAATGTGCCTACACAAATTGGAAGCGCTGGCTGGCACACAACCTGCATTCTAATTTGTTTACATAAACTTAAAACAAAAGCCTAGCTAACAGCAACATAGAACAAAAACTATATGGAATGGTAAAATTTGATTTTTAGTTAATGAATCATTATGCTCTTTCTATACCTAACATTATAGCGAGATTAGATTAGATACGGTTTATATAAGTACTTATAAAATGCAAATTAATTTCTATGATCGTTGGTCATACCACGCCGGGACGCATACGGCTCGCCTTATGGTACGAAGTTACCTTAACCTAGGGACAGTTTTAGGCTACAGTACCCGCTTTACATCAGGTGTGCCCTATGCTTGTATGCCTCCCGACGTAGTATAAAAAAAAGTTCCAATGCCAAGGATGTCACTGTAATTAATAAAGAGATAAAAGAATTTTCATGCCACATAAAAAGATTTAAAGGGATGTAGGTCGGGAATGAGCCATAAACGGCATTGACCTATTGTACATAGTTTCCCCTTATATGTTTATAATACCTATATACGACAGGACTTAAGCTATTTGTTCAAAACCACTTAAACATCAAGTAGTATCTTTTGAACATATTGTCAGGCAAGGGCAGAAATGTTTCAGGTAATGTATTATAGAATCGAATACAATTTACAACAAAAGATCTAATAGTCTTATTAAGCCGATATACGCAATATGTAGATGAACATATGTATTTTTTGCGTGTTTTCTATGTAAATAAGTACATATTGAAAGAAGTACGGACATGTATAATAATAATCAGTTGTATAGCATACATGGCACAATATTTTTTTAGCTTGCAAGTAGATGCTGCTGTGTAATATTATCGAAATACGAGTATTATTATTTTATTTTTTTATATGTATGCCCTATCCGCTTGTCACTGAATCCCTGATCATCCTACACAGTCGTCGAGACGTTCCCATGTTATCCACAATTTCAAGTGCAGCTTATAATTTCGGTCCATGATGCTATCGCCGAGAAATATTGTTAGAGCTATTAGCCGGGCTCGCTTACAAAATGGTATATGAACTTGCAATATCAGCTGTTCTCACTTTATTTAGTGCTTTCACAGTTTGCTAAATATATTATAGTGATCGTAAATCTAATAATTTCACGTCATCGTTCGTATTATTCATTGAAAATATCCAAAATATCGTTTACCCACGCAATGTCGAAATTACATTATGATTGTTAACGTGGTTATATTATTGGTACCAGTTAACTATGAATTATTACAGTTTAGTTACTTTCATATTGAGTCTAACAAAATTTAGTCATCTGGTTTACGTAGATGATGGCGTGTTATTAGTAGAAACATCACCTGAACTGCAAAATCTAGTCACAATAGTAAAAGACGATTGTATGGCGAAGAAATTACTACTGAATGCAATTAAGACAAAAATAAAGTAACGTATTTGAAAGAGAAGGAACCAGAACTAATGTAAGAATTACTGTCAATAGGTAATGAAGTGTTGGAACAAGTGAATAAAATTATATAGGTATCTTGGATGCGCTTTCAGCGAGGATGGAAGGTACATTATACTGATGTGGAAAGACGAGTGATTGCTGGGAATAGTGTTAATGGAGCGTTGGGAAAACTTCACGTTTTTTATTTGGAAGTATTTTTGTTAGGAATACGGTATATTGTTAGGAATATGGTAGGTATACCATGACCAAATTTATCGTGTATTATCAAAAAACGATATCAGGAGCCTTAGAAACCGTGCATGAGAAGTGCTATGAATGTTAAAGAAGGTGAGGCGTGTAAGGACCGATTCATGTGGCACTTGGATAAGTCTGCCTACCCCGCAAGCGCACAGAGTAGTCTATACTTCTGCGAGCATAGAGTAGTATATATTCTCTAGTATACAGGTACGCAGTAGGTTTAGTAGAGAGGGTGCTTGACCAGCGATGTCTGGTGATCTGGTAGGTTGGTCTACCAGTTGAGTCAGGCTGTACGAAAGAGCGAACGCTTGGGCGGTCCTTTCTGCATGGTTAGTTATGGAGGACCCCAACCAAGAGTCGTGGTAGTCGTGAGAGTTAAATTCCCCAAACATACCATCTCTACAGTAGGGCACCGCTCATTTTTCATATATACAGAGTACGGGAAAGGAAGAATCCTCAAAGGCAGAGCAGGCGGCAATAACCTACATCCGAGTAGTACAGAGTAAGTGAGAGCAATATCAAGCACTTTAATTACGAGTAACATCCCATTATTTTTACGCATGACAATTAAAATATTTATTCATTGAAAATACTTATCTACATTGTAGACTATCTTATTTCATAGTACGTACATTGTAGACGATATAGGACTAAGGTATACGGCGTTGTAAAGCTATTCCCGTCGATTAATGATGTAACAGCTAGCATACTCTCACATTGCCTGTATCATTAACTATAGTTAGCAGGCAATTTCATCTATACTACTCATACTTTGTGTGATTCCGTCACCAGAGAGCTTATAAGACGTTTGGAGGTATACAAACATACGGCGCACCTGATGTAAAGCGGTTACCGTAGCCTATGAACGCTTGCAACACATTAAGTATCGGTCGCGCTATGTCACCTTTGCTACTAACAAAGCTACTCCTTATTAGCTTACTGATGACCTCACTCACTCGCAAGAACACAAGAACGCTCCAGATAGTTATTATTTGGCTACGGTTTTCTGGGAGACGGAGGTAGTTCCCTTGACTCGCTGCTTTGATGCGCTCTACCTCTCAAAAAAAATACCCTGACCAAGACAACAGACATGTTCATGTTCACACACAAATGTTTGATCCGTGTGGGAATCGAACCCACGAACGTCGGTGTCAAAGTAGCGTAACTGACCATTGCGCCACTATGCTCGCCATAAATATATGTGTATAATAAAGGAATGGTGAACGGACCCTGGGCTCCGAAGCGAAACCGTAGGACGCCACCGGGATTATCGCTCAGAAGGTGATGGTGAACAAAGGAATGCATAATAATATAGCATTCACACGAGCTTAAATAAGGCAGGTTGTACCAATTTCTTGGTGAATAACGACACTACGGGTACTCGAGTGCTCCAGAACGTCGATCAGTCTTGCAGGTCGCCGGCGTGTCTTCAACGGAGTGGAAATCCAAAAAGACCTCCAAAACTCTTCATTAGCCGTCCAAAAAGAAGTCAATACATCATTATGCTCCAAGGGTGGAAGTATTATCTTAACACCCCTGAATCACTCACGCCGGTGTTGCCCACGGCTGACTTTTTTTGGCATTTCAAGTGTCCATCGAGTGAGTGGCGAGCCACCGCCTAATAAAAGTAGCAATCAGATATTAAAGTTACGGGTCTCTCATCTGTAATAGCCCAGTAACAATAATCCATGCAGTTCAAATAACCCAATAATTTCTCACATCTTTACAATAGTTCCTATACCTGCCAAGACCCGCTCATGAGCATATTTTTCCATTTATATTCTTCATTTATATTACATCAGTCTTCTTAAATAGCCCTCTACCCATTGGATCCATATCCCCGCGTATGCCTTTCAAATGACCGGGTTTAATAACCGTGATTCTAGAAGAATGTAAATAAAATTAATGTTCACCGTCCTCAACACGATGTAAGATGGCATCCACTAAATAATTACATAAATTTAATAATGAATATATTGAACTTTAATGTACTGGTAAATAGACATTAACATATTAGATAATTTACTTGATTAACATCAGAAAATTAGCGATTTGTTAATCACAATCGTGACTAGCTTAGCATTGAGATAAAAGAGAACTTTTGATTCATTATTCTATTGCAGATCCTGATGAGATCCTACATTCGGAACGGGTGTGCTAATGGGCCAGCGACACTCGATACTTTGCCTTATCAGCGGATCTAAACTTCGGTGACAGCTTTACATAAGACAGGCAATGTGGTTGTTATCTGCTCTATCATGTTGCATCAATATCTACTGGATAATTATATTAATTATAGTTTAAAGTACAAAAAAGGGTAAAATCGAAAATCGCTTTTGCAATTGGTAGGATGATCATCATTAGCACGGATGTCAAGCCGATTTTCAAACGATGTCATTCATATATGTATGTATGTTACAATATTGTAAACCGATTTTGAGAATTGTTGGAGATATTTTAGCGTTCGATTCATATAAATTCCATATAAATTCCAGGACCTACATCGAGATTCGCTCGGCGTTTTATAGGCTATTTATATTATATACCTATTGCTCGTTCAAAGCAATAGCCAAAAATCTTCAAAAAGAGAATGCTGTTAGCGGGCAAATATGCAATAATCACAATGTTGAACAGCTGTTCAATATTCTTACAGAAGTTGTAAACATTTGTAATTATGAAACTTCTGTAATTGTCGTGGCGTTTAATAATTTCAATATATTTTTGCTGAAGTTATAACTGAAATGTCATAAGTATTTGTTCACATAAAATACTACCTAGTCCGGCCATAAGTTCTGTTACAAATGAATATGCATTTATATTTTTTCATCAGTAAAGAGGATATTTTTGTGCCTTTCACCTGCATTTCGGGACAGAAATCGTTTTGATCGATCCACTCTCTTCAACTGTAGGGATTGACTTAGGGCATTTCCGAGCTTCAGGTCTTGATTTATTTCCTTCTAGAGTCCTAGTAGGAGTTTTCTTTTCTCGCGATAAGATTTTTGAAACCCCATTGGTTTCGGCGAATTCTGGCATTTACAGTAGAAGTTTTTAACATAATAAACGCGTTCCAAATTCAAAATAATTAAAGAGTTGAAGAAAAGAAAAGTTTCTATGTAACAGTATTTATGGCCAAACTATTTATATTTCCTTTTTTCAAATTCAAATTATACTTTATAATAGGTTATAACAAAATTTCATGTCATAAAGTCGAGGAACACAAGATAACGGTACTTGAAACAGAAGAAAACCGAACCAATGTAAAGATTACGGTTATTCATGAAGTGTTGGAATAAGTGAATGAGACTGTATACAGTTCCATTGCGTTTGGAAAACTTTTTGGCAGTAAAAGATTAAGCCACAGAGCTTGATACAGCTGGGTATACGCAACACAGTGCTAGTCCCTAGCTAATTTATGGAAGCGAGAACTGGATATGGCAGAGATAGTGTGAAAGTGGAATAAGCACGGTCGAAATCCGACCGTTGAGCAAAATTTGTAGCGTAACTATTGTAGACCACATTCGCAATGACAATGTAAGGAACAGAATTGGTCTGAAAGAGAGTGTCGGTTTTAAAATAAGAAGAGTTATGCTCCGTTGGTTCGGACATGTAGGAAGAATACAGTAAGAAAATATCACCAAATTGATCGTGTTCAAAAGGTGATACCAGGAGCCTTAGAAACCGGCGAGCGTGCATGACAAGAGGTATGAATATTATAGAAATGAGAAGAAAAGGAATATGAACGTTTATAATTCCGAAATGTTTGATTTTTTTTTGTGATTTGTCAATAAAATAATTTCTTCTTTGATTAAGTTTCATATAAACATTTTAATTTATTAGTTGAGCACATACCATGTCCCAAATATTACTAAGATATAGATTGAGGATGATAAAATCTTAATTACAAGTTAATTTATGACAACTATTGGAACGTACATAGTTACTGCTATTACTACTACATCTTCACGCCAAGTACATTGCGAGGTAACCAGAGAGGACCGAGCGCCATATGACTCAGTTCTTACGTGTGTAATATACTCGTATATACGTATATGGGGATGAACCTTTGTAAGCCAGAAAATAACATTCAAAGGTTGATATTTAAATATACATATTATTTTAATGGCAGTCTTTGACAAACTACCTTCTACAATGTTCTAATATCTATCTATATATAACATTTATATATCCAAATCCCTTGCTGGGTAGGCAGAGACACCACATGACTTGATCCTTACACCCCTCACTCGTTTCTTTAAAACTTCCCTATCTCTTTTCATGCACGCTCACCAATTCCTAGGGCTAAATATAGTTAAATGTTGCAATAAATGATTTATCTAGTATAGATTTTCTTGTCACTGCTGTGAAATATCAAACTATTTCACACATTTTATGCTGCAAATGTATTAGAAAATGACATAATATTTACATTTGTAGAACAAATAAAGCCTTATGTTCAACTGATAATAATACAATGGATAGCAACTGCCACACACAAATCATTTCGACACAATTAATGCCTAGTGCCGTGAACGTGTCCTAGCTTAATTGCTTGCACGAATTTATGTAATACTTATTGTGCGAGAACATGAATAAAATTCTATTAATTCGATAAGATACAAGGAGTTATAAAATTATTGATGTGACAAATTTACGTTAAGAAATGTACTGCATAATGAGATTTTTACGCAACTCATTGCACTCTGGCTGAGTTGCAGTTTATACGAATAAGAATAGCACATATATATTGTCAAGAAACTAAGTAAGGAAATTTTAAAAACAAACTGATTGATTACCTATTAGAAAACTGCGGCGAATCATACATACTTAGGCAATGCTCAATAACACCCTCGATACTTAATATATCTGTAATAACCCTTACAGTAATACTTTCTATTTACACGGGTCACATGTTACCGTACCTACACAAGGTATTATGTAAAAGGAATCATTATTCAATCGAGTACTAAAATGGATTCATAAAAACTATTTAAAAAAATATCTATCTTCAACCTCACCCCAAATCTCTAGCATAGGTATAAAAGACCGAGCGCCACATCAATCGGTCCTTGCACACCTTACTCGCTTCTTTAACATTCGCAGCTCTTCTCTTGCACGCTCGCCGGTTTCTATGACTCTGACTGACATCACCTTCTGATGAAACACGATCAGTTTAGTCGTGGTAGGTTAGTCTTGGCCTTCCCCGACTCCTACGAAGATTTGATTATTCGATGTAGAATAATTTATAAATTTTTGACTAGCGCGGTAGCCGAGTAGATAGCAATGGCGACTTTATTACCAAGGGGGTTCGATTCTCGAACAAGACAAACGTTTGTGTTAAATAAAAAATTATTTACGTATGTTGCTCAGTTGTCTGTGTGCTTATCTGAAGAGAACAATATGATTAAAAAATTAATATTTTTTTAAATTATATTGTTCTTTTTCTTAACATTTTCGTTCTGTTCTCAGTTTTAGCATTATAGTATTAATATCTTAGTACCACATAACATTTTTGTATAAGTTTAATCATGTATTAATTTCGTAATTTATGAATAAGTGTAAACCATTGATAAGTAACAATTAATAAAAAAATATGAATACATACATTAACCAGATTACAATCATGATTGCAGTCTTAATCTAAATAATAAAGCAATTACGTTGTTCTTGCGGCAATAAATTAGTACACAGTATTTTGTGTCAAACAAACTACAATACAATTAACCAATTAATTTTCTTAACAGCATCTAAATTTACAGTTATTGAGCATCATTACATGTTTATTAAAACAAATAATAATAAATTGTTCTTAAATTTTAATTGAATAGAAGAACTACGTTATATCTCTTATACCTACCTCGCTTCATTATTGAAAATGTAAATTAGTATTTATGAATGAATTAAAGACAGAAAAGGTAAGGGCGTTTGCCCTCTCAAAGTTAATTATTAATTTAATTAAACTATGTTAACCACTAATTGAATGTAAGCTAAGTGCTCGTCAACCTTTATACCGTTCTCATGCCGTACGCGATAGGAGGTATAATCGCACATCGAGTGGCAAGTGCTGCTGTTAGCTGTACAAGGGCAGACTTAATGCTAATGGCATTCTTTATTAGCCACAAGTTATAATATTATATTAGAATCACAAAGTAACTACAGAATTAGGACGAAATTCTAACCAACCTAATTCTACGCGTGTATTTAAAATTTATCTCCGTCAATACATATTAAACGTTTTCGTTTTAACGTTACTACGTCATCTTTAGTAATTTCGTCAAATTTAACATATTTGTTTTATACAGCATTTGGAATAAGAGCTTCATCAGTTTATGCCAATGAATATACCTAACTAGTCGAACAATTTACCAACGATTATAGTGTCTAAATAATCCAAATATATAATTAAAATTCACTTTGTTTATTGTTAGTGATTTCTCTTTTGTTACACATCATTACTAACAACTGTATTACACCATATAAAATTACTTACTATATACAGATTTTGAACTATAAATTCTATTCCACTTTAACTAATTTAATTATCAACACTATACCTTACGAACTTCCTTATTCTAACCGATTACGATAGCAGTCTCTAACGTAGTTGTTTGGTTGTGCTACTTGTACAGTTCATAGTAATCGACTTATTTTAATAAATTTTGTATTGATGTAGCGTGACTTTCTTCACCTAATAATAACCTTATAAAACAACATTGACTATATGCTTTTCTCTAATATTTGTCAATATTCAATAAAAAACTGTTTTCTATTTTATTCCTGGTCCAACATTTCATTATAAATGCTATAGTATGTTCTTGGTTTTTAAACCATGCATTTTCTACTTACACAATTGATCTGCATTTAATGCAAGATCCTTTACCTTGTAATAATAATATTCATTATTACAAAGTAATAAACCTTATAATAAGTACAATATTAGTTCTATGATATACTCTAATATTTGTGAATATTTTTTTTTTAAATAGTCCCGTTCTAACCTATTTTTATAAATGCGATAGGGTATTTCTTTATTCGTCTTCCGTAAGCTTAACCTAGTATTTTCCACTTCGACCTTTAGAATCATAAATCTAAGGCTAAGGTGATTATCGTTTTACCTCAAAAATATCCACTGCTAAACATACAACTCCTCCTTAGAATATCATCTTTAGAAGCAAAGTCGACCCATGGGTCGACTTTGGCTATAAAGAGGATGTTGAACGCAAAACAAAACAAACTGAGAATGCGCAAGCTTGCATTGCCAGAGGAACAACTGGCTCGTCAATTATGTAACAATTCAATTTTTTTTTTAAGTTGTCGGTCATTTTGTCCATGTTCCTTAAGATATAGGAACGGTGTTCCTGAACATTCCTATTCTACTTTTTTATGCTGTATCCGAATCTGAAGTCAAAATTCGAATATTCGAAAAAAAAAAACGACAGACAAACGCACAGATAAACATACAGATGTCATATAGGAACGGTGTTCCTGAACATTATGAACGTCACCAGTAAAGAATCTTTATTGCTAAGGTACACGGCAAGATTTACATACAAGATGATTGAACGTGAGTTAGTGGAAAAAGATAAAGAAAAGACAAAGTATGAATTCATAAGTATCAACATCCGTCAAACAGCAGTCCCTGAGCAGTCCACAGTAAAATGACAATTAATTATGAAATAACAACTCCCTAAAAGCTTATTGTATCCAGCGTGTAAGCAAGCCAAGGAAGCTGTAAGGTGAGGGACACAACTTACGTTGCAAGTTGTATAAGTTACAGCAACAGCTACACATTACAACATGATATATATTTTTTGAGGTTGTAAATTTTCCTTTTATTAGGTGCAAATATGGGTTAATAGATTCCCATGTCTATTTTAAACAAAGTGGCTCTTTAACTTAATAATTTATTCAGCATAATGTTTCACCAATTCAACACCCAATAATTAAGCCACTTAAAACAAGCTCGCGTTTAGGCATTCAATTCTGATCCTATTAATTATGTATTAACAGTATCAAAGATATGATGTCCTTGATTTATAGCAGTAAACAGTCCTATGTTATTAAATACGATTCCTTTTTGGAAGATTGGCAGGTATATATATTAACTAATCAATGTTAAAAGTTTAACTATGCTAATGTACCTAAAACTAATTGTGAAACCTAATTGATACGGAAGTATTCATGTGTATTATAATTGCAGTATCTAAGGATGCCTCGTGGTTAGGCGAAACACGTGTCCCTAAGACGACCAGGGCGTGCCGTGGCAGATGCATGTTCCAGATGGCGACTAATAGCGGGGGCTATACTCTGTATAGCCGATGGGATCGCGGTGGCTAAGTGGAGCTGTGAAGCTCGCTGACGCCCGTGGCTGGACTGATGCAGTATGGGGAGGGAAGTTGGAAACATATGAAGATATTTCACCGGCGTTCTAAAACGGGCAAATCAAAAAAAAAATTTCTGGAAATTAAACTGAAAGATGATGAATGTAAGAATGAGTTGTGGAATATGAAAGCGAGTGTGATGTATGAATGTTTTTATATATATTGTACTGAGACTTTTAAAAAAATATATGTGTATTAAAATATTTATATTGTACAATAATAAGTGCCTTGCCCACGGCAGGGGTGTAAGTTTAAAAAAAAAAATGCGGGGGCGACCGCAGCAGCTGAGGCAGAGACGACTGGAGCAGCCATGGCAGCGACAGCATATACTTACGGTTGTGGGTAGGCACACAAAGCAGTTTAGATCAAATTGCATGTATTCATCAGTTTGCACGGTTAGTTAGCCAATTCTTAACAACCAGACATCAACCCTGACTTGTACGAAATACTACAGTTAAGCAGTTTTACCTTTGAGGGTACCATAATATAAGAGTCAATTGCAGACAGTCTCACCGTTACCTTTAGACCAATTGCAATATAATCTCTTTGGAACTGTCCCTACGACATGATTCTACTTCTGTTACTACATTTGATATGTGATCAACTTTACATCATGCTTGCTCTAAAACTTTGTACAAGCATCCTCATCATCCTCCGTCGTATGACACTCGGTGTCAAATGAGTATACTACCAGCCTTCAAACCAGGCAGGTGTGAAGCGCAGCGCAGCATAAATGACTGCAACCTAGGGGAGTAGAGTATCACACGTCTTCCACTCACTCAGTAACTCCAATAAATACCATTCACTCGCAATAAGAGGGATAGACATTGATAAAAGATAAAAATTCTTCATTTGCCATTGGGCTCTCCCGGGCACTTAGACACATCTTACAGTTTTTGAAATATAATCTTATTATATCTTATTTAATTCTCTTTTTGCTTTTTTCCTTTTTTTTATCTACTAGCATTTCGGAAATGACCATTGGCTAAGAAGAAATGCCGAAGGAAACTTGCCAATATAGGTCTCTTTTAAAATTGTCAATTAGATATTACAAAAACAAAAAATACATAAGCATATTGTTGTTGTTAAAATGGCTTTATTGTACTATACATGCATAATATGAGTATTTAGTAACATTAACAAAATTATTGTATTTATAAAGGCGTCTCTATGAGAGATCTCTCTCCGCCAACCTTTAAATTATTATTTTTAGTATACCACTTAGAAAGGAAGGTACTAACTTTATTATACCACTTAGGTGACAAACAAGCGTACGGCCTGCCTTGTGGTAAACTATTACCGTAGCCTACACTACTAACCTGCCGTAGCCAACACTTGCAACACCGGGTGCGTAATTCGTGTTGTTGTAAAACTTTTTTAAGACTGTTTTAGAGAACGTCGTGCTGTAAAATCACCCTTGAGAAACCTGAGGAGCGAGTAAAAGAGTTCTCGGATAGAACTTCTCTAGGACAGCGTTACACGCTACAATTGCGGTTTCAGTGCGTGAGAATGAATTCCCCACCGTCGTTGTCAAAGTTGTTATTTTTCTTTTTTGCAAAATGAATTTGCTTTCCCAGTTAGCTTTCCCTTAAGTATCACTTTTAATTTTTCTTCGACATCGTTCAGTTCATAATATGGAAAACTTAAAATATCGCATTATTTACGAGTACGAATTCTACCGTGGCTCCAACGCTGCAGAAACAGGTCGAAGGATTAACTATGTGTATGGGGAAGGTACTATAAAAGAAAACACGGTACGTTTTTGGTTCCAGTGTTTTCGTTCTGGAAATTTTGATGTACATAACAAACCCCGTGGACCTCCAGAGACTTTTGAGGTTGACAACGAAGCATTAAAGATGATCGTGGAAGCAGATCAATAGGAAACCAAGTGAGAGTTAGCAGCAGGCTTCATTGTGAATGACAAAATAGTTTTATTTCACTTGAAATAAATTAGAAAAGTGTAAAAGCTCGAAAAATGGGTACCGCATGAATTGAGTGAAGCACACCAACAAACACACATTGAGTGCTGCGTTACATTACTCAACTGTCACTATAACGAGGGAATCGTATTTGTTGTGTTACTTGTGATGAGAAAAAAATGTATGACAATCGGAAACCCTTATCACAGTATGTAATTTCAAATATATATATATATATATATTTTGTATGTATGTATATCTTCACGCCAGTACCTTTGCGGGGTAGGCAGAGAGAACCGAGCGCCATAAGACGCGGTCCTTACATATTTCACTCGCTTCTTTTACATTCATAGCTCTTTTCATGCACGCTCGCCGGTTCCTAAGGTTTTTTTTTTTGCTTTACTTATTCCATATTAAACGTCAATTTCATATGTAAGGACCAAATATTACTAGTCTGGCCATAAATACTGTTACATAGAAACTTTTCCTTTTTTCAACTATTTAATTATTTTGAATTTGGAACGCGTTTGTTATGTTAAAATTTTCTTTCAATTTCCCGCTGTTTTACATTTTTTTTGTGGTTATTATCAAATTCAAATATGGAATGGAATGTTAAAGAAAATAGCATTGCAGTGATTGCCTTGCACAAAGTGGGTATGGAGCCATGGATCATATTAAGACACTTCAAAAGCTTGGTACCAGCCGTATATTCGTATATCGTACTATCGATAGATATATCGACACTTCCTCTGTTGAAGACCGTAAAAGATCGGGATGACCGCGTGCTGTCAGAACTACAAAGGCTGTGAATGTAGTTA
Organism: Pyralis farinalis; assembly: GCA_947507595.1. Lineage (NCBI taxonomy): Eukaryota > Metazoa > Arthropoda > Insecta > Lepidoptera > Pyralidae > Pyralis > Pyralis farinalis. Next base: position 26,350,799 of record OX382273.1, on the reverse strand, counting down.
AAGCCAGAATTCGGCGAAACCTCATTAGGAAACAAAAACCTGAAGCTCGGCGCTTATCGTCCATATTACAGGACATGCCCTAAATCAATCCCTATAGTTGAAGAGAGTAGATCGATCAAAACGCCTTCGTGAAAGGCACAGAAATATCGTCTTCACTGATGAAAAAAATTTCACGATTGAAGAGCATCAAGCAAATGACAAAGTGTACGCACACGGTTCTAAAGAAACTGCCCAAGTGATCAGAAATACAACATGGTCATCATCCTGCATCTGTAATGGGGAGTGTTTTCAAGGAGTCACAAAGCTTTATTTTTGTGAAAACAGGAATGAAGACGTCAGCTAAAGTGTATCTAGAGATTGTCTTGGATCATGTTGTGAAATCTCTCAGCAATACACTTTTTAAAAATGTAAGTACCCTGGGCTTTTCAGCAGGACTCTGCACCTGGTCACAAGACACGAACTACCCAAGCCTGGCTTGTAACCAATGTTCCGAACTTTATATGAGGAGAAGACTGGCCCTAGTCAAACCCGGATCTAAACCCCTTAAACTACAAATTATAGTCAGTTTTAGAGGATATGGCCTGCTCAAAACGACATAACGACATTGCATCTCATTAAGAAATCAAAGCTAGAGCAATAGAGCAAGCAATTGCTAAATTTTCCATGGAAACAGCGCATAAATATATTCATTGCCAGACAGATTATAGATTTTATAACAAACCATAAAAATATAGTTTTAGTAATATACATAATATTACAAAAACTATGTTTTTATGGTTTGTACAAATTTTTTAAATTCACCGCAAACATTATTTTATTGAATCGCTGTTTAATTGCAGCAATAACAGTAAATAAACACAGATACTTATGTAATAACTCAATGTTATTCAAAGTTAATGCTTAATTTATGTGTCCATTCTAAATCATAAATCGTTATCAGTGAATAAGTTTGTACGTTTGTTTATGTCCATATAAGAAATAGGTATTAAATTAAATATTTATTATACTTCGGTAATGGTTGACGTGTCTCACAGTATGTTCCTGTGCGAAAATTTGAATGGGACTTCCTTGGTACATATTTTTGTATTACAATCCTTATGAAAAATTGATTTGTATTAAATAATGATCTTTAATAACTAATTTAATTATGTAGGGCTAGTTGATATTAATAGCTGTGAATTTAATATAGAAATATTTTAAAAGTTTTATTCATGAAAATAAAATTTACTTTATTCATTTTAGGTTAAATGAAAAGCATGTTTTTAAAAGCTTTTTATTATTTTTTTATCTTAAACATTTTAGTTATTTTATATTACTTACAATTAAAATTCTAGTATAGAATAATAAATGACTAATTACTGTTAAAAGTACGAAATAGTGCGAGCCGTATGTACCTTGATTGTTTTTAACAGGTCCACCAAAGTATGATCAAACACAGTAATTGTAGTATACGTTCGTACTATGAACATACGAGTATACTGCAATTACTGTGTTAATACTCAAGTTAATACTCATACAAGCCATAATACTAATGCTTATGCTAATGTTATGCTGAATACTAATATTAAACTATGGCAAATTAGATATTAGAACAATGAAAGATCAATAAAGTTATATAACGTACTCACTAACTATTTAACAATTTTAAAAATCGGGAAGGACTAGACCACAAGTTATCTGCACTTATGTGAATTTTTAAAATGTAATTTACAGGGTTGTGGAAAATGATCACTGGAAAATATTCCCGGGATACAGATTTGATTGTGCCTTTATAAATGCTGTGCAGTCCACTTATGAGAAATTCTCAGCGAGTGCTTGTCACCCTGATTCGACATCAATACTGTTGTCAAAGAGGGTTGCGTGCCGTCGACTCGGCTATTTTATTCTGTATCTTGATAATTGTATGCAGAATAAGGTCTAAAAAGAAACATGATGTTGTTGCACATGGGTGAACTAGTGATGAATTGTCTACTTTATGCAGACGATGTCATACTAACAGTAGACATAGATCTGGACTGAAATCAATCCCAATGATGTGAGATAATCGTTAGGAAAAATGATTACAACTGAATGCAAAGGAAATAATGATAATTTGAATGAGAGGAAATCAAAACTAACGCTAGGGTTATAAATGGTAGATCCAGAGATTAGCGTCTGTGGATCGACCAGTTGGATTTAAAAGTTATTTTTGTTTTTGATAGCCCAATTCTTGAGGAACGTTATATACTGTTTAACATCTCGCTACGGGCTGGCAAAAGCGCGGACAACAGCTAGTTCGAAATATTTAATAACAACGTATGTCTATAAAAACAGACTTTCATTTACGTTATAGTATATAAGTAGTCCTATATTATTTGTTAAACTATTTATCATTTTCAATAAAAAAAATACCTACATTAAAACCATGTTTATATCACTTGGGTGGGCATTTTATGTCGTAGTCGTGTTTTACTTTTTATTGGATTACGGCGAAGCCAAAAGGAGGATTATGAATTTAGCAGGCTGTATATATGTATATTCATATGTCACAACATACATCCTTAACAAAGCGTATAGCAGTTCCGTTAGTTATAAGCTATATGATCTAATAGAAAGTCTCATACATTCTGAAATTAAATAGGTTACCTACCTATATATTTTCAACATAAATATCGAAAAAAAAGAAATATACGTTTTCTATGTCGTGGCTACGTTGTACATTTCGGTAAATTACGTTGTTGTGTTCGTCGGACGAGATCAACTACCCCAAAATAATTAAAAATAATTTAGAGATAAAACCGATATCCTAAAACAAGACTTCAATAGATGTATTTTTTTTATTAAAATTGATAAGCAATTAAAATATGATATTAGAATATTTATGTGAGTAATTACAATTAAAATAAATGTCAGTTTTGCTTAGCCGTAGTTACACGCCGATTCTAGGGTGTAGCCTATCTAAATAAGGTACATGAATGTTTAATTACGACGTGTGGCTAACGAAACAAGCCTGTAATGTATTGTTGTAATCTACTCATGTAACGAGTAAATAGCATATTTTTAATACTTAATAATTAAATAAAATGGCTTTGCCGGTGAGGTTTTTTGTTGTAGTCAGCTTTTAGTTTACAACTTAATTTTTATGTTTAGTTTTTGTATTTAAATAGAATGGCAGTTTTTAAAAGTCATCAAAAGCTAGGCCGTTCCAGTAAAGTATAGAACATTTGACTGTATGTTTATTTTCATATGAATACGGCGTTTTTTTTGAAACAATCAAAGCGGCTTCGAAACAAGCACCGATTCGGACACGGAAACAGTGTATGACTTCGGTATACTCGTATGATTAATCATACCGTCGACAAAATAGGAGGTTGGACGTCCAAAGCATTTAAAAACACAAGTTGTGAACATTATTTACGAGAAACTAACACATTATTAAATGTATATAAGCCAATGGCAACTTTAATGACCTCATATAGTAGTAACTTTAAACTATAACATTCATTCTCAGTTCTCATGTCGAGTTGACAGTTTGAAGGGCGAATTAGAATTTCATTTGCATTGACAGACTCGAATATCTATTCAAAAGGTTGCTCTATGACGTCACCAATGATGTAATGATTCACATAGATCGTGTCAGACGAGCCTCGTTTATATTAAATGTAATGTAGTTACAATTTGATTTAGTGATTCTTACGTCATTCTATTATTTGAATTATAGACTTGTCAATCATAATGAACGGTTTGGTTTACAATGTTGTTGTGTTTATCTTGGGTTATTTGTTTCGCATGAAATTTACAGTCTATCGAAGAACATGTTGAATAACAGGAGTTCAAAGTATCTTTGGCACCCTGAGTGATTAATAGTTGCTGTATTTGTACGATTAGGTTACATTTCGCTTTACACATTTTTGCTTACTCTGTTTAAAAAAGTTTGAAAGGAGTAAGCTTACTGTAGTTCTCTCATACCCTATTTTTGATGTCAAATGATGATGATGTAAAAAAGGTCCGAAAGAGAGTGTCTATGTTAAGATAAGAAAAGTCATGGTCCGTCGGACATATAGAAATAATGCGGAATGAAATAATGGCAAAAACAGATATACAATGCGAAATTGAAAGAATGTGACTGTCATTTTTGACGAGCTCGGTGGCGCAGTCGTGAATGACGCGACTTTGATACTAACGCTCGTGGGTTCGATTCCCAGACAGGGAAAACACTTGTGTGTATGAATATCTCTGTTTGTCTTGATCTGGATGTTTTAGAGAGATAGGGCACATCTAAGCAGCCCGTCTGGGGAGGTATCTCCACCTCACAGAAAACCGCAGCCAAATAACAGCTCCCTATAGGGTTGTTGTATTCCTGCGTGTGAGTGAGGTCACCAGTAAGTTCCTCAGGAGTTGCTGTGTCAACAGCAGAGAAGGCAAGACGAGAGTGATATTTAATGTATTACAAGCGTTCATAGGCTACGGTAGCCGCTTTACATCAAGTGGGCCATATGCTTTTATGTCAGGAGCCTTAGGAACTTGCGAGTACAAATGAACACAGCTATGATTGTTGAAGAAGCGAGGAAGGTGTCTAAAGACCACGTGTTATGGCGCTCGGCTTTCTCTCTGCCTAGCCCGCAAGGGACCTGGCGTCAAGATATACATATATACATAAATGAAAAATTGATATTAACAAATGATTAAATTTTGATTAAATTAAAGTTGAATGCGACTTAAATGATTCGATATACAATCATTTAAAGATTTATCTAAAATAAAAAAAACTTGACATCGACAATTATAGAATAAAACATGTACTAACTTATCTAGTAGGTATAAATGTCCTTTAAAATCTAAAAATAAAATAATAATATAAATGGAAGGAATATACTAAATGGAGCTAAATGGAACTTGGAGTATTTATAATAACTACTATTGGAATAAGTTGAAGAATTTTACTGTTTTCAGTTTTATCACAAATCAAAAATATCTCTATGGTGAGCCATAGATATCTATCCTAATCACATCCATCCACTCTTAGAAGGCAGGTTTTCCTTCAACTAAAGGAATTGCAGAGCATCCTCCACCACGCTGTTCCATTATGCACATTCCAGTGTTTACAAGCCCCGCGTAGTCCACAGATTTGGTTTAACATTTTTTGTCGATCACAAAAAGAGTCAAAGCCATCGGCTAAATGGATCCCTAGGGCAGGGTAGGGAAAGGCCGACTTAAATCAACTCATTAACAAACAGGTTACAGTCTAGATTGCTTGACTTGAGCGATAAACTGACGAAAGCAACTACGCTCTTTTATATAAGTAGCTTAAGATAATCACGAAATTACCTTCTAATATTATTGGGCATAGATTTCATTTTCGTTTGGACATCATCATGATATAATTATTGCTTACAGCTTGTAACTCTATCGAATAGGACACACATAGAAATACACTTTCCTATTATAATATATATAATAGACATGTTTTAAGAGATACCCGTACGAGTATAGTTTCTCCAAGTAGGTACTTCTTGCGAACATTTATTCTGTAATCAATATCCTCGCATTCCGATGTTATGCGCGCAGTCCACCGAGAACGTGTAGGCTGTTCCATTGCTAGACTAAAGATACGACTAGACTACCATTTGGTAGTGATTCAGGCTCTCTTAAAAACACACAGACAAGATTAAGACATTTTCATAATCATCATCTCATTGTATTTATTATTTATCAATAAAATATCGATAAGCCTTACGTCAAAGCTTTGTTTATACTTATTTACAGGATGCAGGAACTTAACTGGTACCTGTCATATACTCAGGAACGTAACAATCCTTCTGTATATTCTTATGTAGCTGTAGTCTGTATAGGCAAGGTACAGGTCAAGGTAAGTTTGCAGTAAAGTAAGATAGGAGGCACTTCTCCCAGTTGGATTGTTCTGTTTCTTCTGCAAATGATTAAGTTTTATTTAGTACCTACCCTTTTTCTTTTTTGTTTGCTTTCATAATGCTACGAGCAACAGTTTTTGGATATTTCTTCATACTTTGTACAGAACTATGAAAACTTTATTGGTTTCAGGTTGGGATTTCTTAAGAAAATAGACCGATGCGTGTAGAAAAAATTGGATCATTTGCGATTTTTCTTTATTGGTGTTATGCCCTATACCTTGTTTCTTGCCAAATTTCATGGTGTTACGTCAAAATAATTTATCTTATAAGACTAAAAGTTTTCAAACGTATTTTTTTATTGCGGTTAGGTGCTAGCAGTGTAACGCGTTCATTTCATCTGGACCAGCGACGTATCTAAAGGTAGACACCAACACTATTGTATTTTAATATGACGGATTTAGAACTACTTTTTCGTACAATTATTTATTATGACACTTTAGTCTAACAAAGAGACAAATGATAGGGCATACCTGACATTAGAAAGAGAGAAATATATTTCTTAAGACATTTATGCTTTGTGGCGTAGTACGTATGGACGCGACGCGAAAGCGTGGTCAACTGAACGCGAGTTGGGCAATTACCTTACTTTTGTATTGCCATTCTAGACCATGTACGACGTATCTATAACTATAAAAACATATTCGATGTGGACACGTTTGTGTTCTGACCAGTAGTTTTAATGTTACATTCGTATGTATGAAGCGTCAAAGTCTCAATTTGAATTGAATAAAGTTACTATTCACTTACGACTAGAACTTATTCATTTCCAAAAACATCTTATTAATAATAAAACAGTCATAACCATGACCTAATAATGACTATTAAAAACTAAATCTAGTTATTTACTGCCAAAATTAGGTCATTTTTACACGTGGAATTGTGTATGAACAGTGATTATTACATATTAAACAGGTTATCTAGCCTTGAGCGTATTCGTAAATATTTTCAAATTTTGACATTACATAAGAATGTTACAATAACAAATACAGTCTCAGGCATCCTAACCGATTATGCTCCCAATAACCACATTGGCACGTAGCAACAACAGCTATCAAATGGCTATCAGTATATATAATAGACTAAACGAAGATAATATGAAGTCTCTATCTTTAAGTACATTTAAAATAAAATTGATATACTGGTTAATACAAAATTGTTTTTACTCTATTAATGAATATTATATTTTTAAGGGCGTATTGATTTAATAATTTAATTTGTTTCCTAACCGCATTTATAAATGTTGCATGCTAGAGTCTGGTAAAATGTGTGAAACTTATTGTTATTTTTGTCATTTTAAAGATCTGTATATATACTACATTTCTAGCAAAATAAACTTATTTGTATTTGATCGAATCGGTCTTCAACAGAGGTATGAGAAGCGATAAAATGATTTTATGACTTATAAATTAATACATATAGAAACTTTTTTACTCACTGTACATAGTATAGTACATATCATTTGGAATGTCCTGTCAAAATTTATCTTAACTTTAATTATTAATTTTAAATTATTTTTTAAGTGAGGTAGGGCGTTTTTAAATGAGGTAGGGCGCATCAAAGCATCCCTTCTGGGGAAGTACCTCCACCTCACAGAAAACCACAACAAATCCCTAGAGAGTTGTTGTGTTCCTGCGTCTGAGTGAGGTCACCAGTAAGCTCTCAAGGAGTTGCTGTGTAAGCAGCACGTGAGGCGCGAGTGATACTTAATATATCGCAAGCGTTAATAAACTACGGTACCCGCTTTACATCAGATGGGCCGTATCCTTGTATGCCTCCCGACGTAGTATATAAAAAAAAATGTGTAAATTTTTTTTTTAAATGTAAATTTGTAGACATCGGACGAGAAGGAAAGAAGGGAAACTACGCGGAGATCGAGTCAGCAGCTCACGGTGTGTATCACGGCTGTTCTTTTCTGTATGCGGCGTGCTCCCCTGTCCCCAGTTGTGTTAGGCCACAGGGCGACCTCTCTCGCCGTGTACACCGGTGCTCGCCTTCTGCTGTGACCACGGTACCTATAACTTCAATAGCGCCTGCGACTTCCTGCGACCGTGAGCGCCTCACGGTCCTGCTCGCTGGCTGGCTGTTCACTGGGCGAACTACACGACTACGGCCTGCATCTCTGTCCGCAACTCCTGACGTGTTCGTGAACTGCCGACCCCCTCTGTCCGGGGCCTCCTAGTTAACCCTCCTGAACTATGGTCAGACCCATCTACGCGAGCCCTTAAAGCCAGACCTAACCCGGATTTTTAGAACCCGTCTTTTTTAGGGTTCCGTACCCAAAGGGTAAAACGGAACCCTATTACTGAGGCTCCGCTGTCCGTCCGTCCGTCTGTCACCAGGCTATATCTCATGAACCGTGACAGTTAGACAGTTGAAATTTTCACAGATGATGTATTACTGTTGCCGCTATAACAACAAATACTAAAAAATAGAATAAAATAAATATTTAAGGGGGCTCCCATACAACAAACGTAATTTTTTTGCCGTTTTTATCGATAATGGTACGGAACCCTTCATGTGCGAGTCCGATTCGCACTTGGCCGATTTTTATAACTTTATTTGTAAATATTAGTTTTTAATAAATTTGTTATTTTTATTTTGGAAGACCCCTTTTTATTAATTAACCTTCAGACATCAGATCAGATCAGATTTTTATGGAAAAAGTTGCGATTTGTACATTAGACCGGGAACTTATCAACAGATGTGTTAGCTCGATCAGTAATAAATTGTAATGTTTAAAGTTATGCTTTTTTGACATATTTATACTTCTCATTATGACGCTCATATATTGTGCAAAATTGTTAACCTGTGATGATTTCTTTACGTAAATATTATACATACTCGTACTATAAACGATAGACGTCAAAGTCTCAATTTGAATTGAATAAAGTTACTCTATCACTTACGACTAGAACTCATTCATTTCCAAAAACATCTTATTAGTAATAAAACAGTCATAACCATGACCTAATAATGACTATTAAAAACTAAATCTAGTTATTTACCAAAATTAGGTCATTTTTACACGTGGAATTGTGTATGAACAGTGATTATTACATATTAAACAGGTTATCTATCCTTGAGCGTATTCGTAAATATTTTCAAATTTTGACATTACATAAGAATGTTACATCATTCCTTTATTTATTTTAGTATTCACAAACATCATGAAACACCATCTGTGTCCATTCTCCCTGCTGCTCAGACTGGCTTATCTCAAAAGCCGTCATAGAAGTTCACGGAAACGAAACAGACAGTGCAAATAATATTTTAGACATAATAACGGACAAATATTGTGTTTTGAACACTATTTGTTTACTTGCAGAATGTGAAACTTACAGTTATTAATGAACTAGTAACATTTTGTGTCTTTATCTATGAGAAATGTATAATAATTGGCAATAATTCATGCCTATAAATAGCCACTCATTAGATTAGATACCTGGAGCCACCGACTCATCCACATTTATTCGTTGCCAACATTTTTATACTACTAAGATGCACGGAAGCTTTCGGCCTGCCTGATGGAAAGCAGTTACCGCATTCTACGGACATTTGCAGTAATTACAGGGGTGCCACTCGTGTATTGCCGACCCTATAACTCCTTTGTTTTATTGTAACCCTGTAACGAATCTTCAAGACTCCTTTGAAAACCTTATGCTGATTTTTAAAGAAACCTCGACGGGGATTAATTCCACATCTTAAAGTTCTCAGAAAAACCTCTGGTTTTCTATAACAAAGTCCAAAAATACATTGCGGTTCTAGTGTGTGAGGATAAATTCTATGCCGTCAGCCAGTGTTGCAGTTGTAGAATGAAGCTGTTGACATCATATCGATAAATTTTTTGGAACACAACCCGTTGCACAATCCATAGAATACACAAAGGGAGACAAAGTCTTTTCTTAAACTATCAATACCGTATGTAAGCTTAGAACTGTGAACGGTGTCCATGGACAAATTTTCACCGCTTTACTCTGAACTAAGCGTTAACCCGTTAAGAAGATGGTCTCTGGTATCCCGTTCGGCAAAGGTGACAACAGTGCTTCATGTGCGGTTTGACTTGAGACTCGTATGATTACGTAAGTTAATTCCTCGTGATGAATTATCTGTTGAGCATACCAAGTTTTTTGCACAGAACTCTAGGTAGCTTTGGAACTGAATTTCGCTGGAGACCTCGACACCAAGAATCCCAAAGTTCTTAGCAATGCATATCCTAAATTATCCATTTACGATAACATAAAAATGAAAAAAAATGTTTTTAAAACCAATAATAACAATTCACCTCAAAATGTTATTTATAAATTAGTCTGTTATATATGAAATTAATTCATTTCATTAATGCAACGTTAAGTTGATATCTGTTGTTATAATAATGTTAACCTTTCGAAACCCGGGTGGTCGTATACGACCGCGAAATGTATGGGAAAACGTATATAACGGGTTATGACTGCTCAATAAATAACATTAATTTCGCCCAACTTAATAACAGGGTCTACTCTTGCCCTATTTTACAGGATTTTTCATCGTGATAACTGAAGAGAAGGTGTGTGCTTTAATTTGCTGATTTACAAAACACAATTGTTGTATATAGTGTCCATGAGAAGATATTTTGTAAAATTAAATATTCATTTTATACAATGATGGAAGGCATACAAGCATACGGCCCACTTGATGAAAGCGGTTACCGTAGTCTATGAACGCTTACCTCCTTAGGAGCTTACTGTTGACCTGACCCACACGCATATTATTACTTAAAAAAAATACTAAATTTTTCCCTTCTTTTCCTTTTTGTCGAATTCACATTGCAATTCTAGTGCAAAATTCATTTTAGGCACAAAAGAGATAAATATGATGCAAGATGATTGATACTACAAGTTCAAAAGCGTGCAATATCTACAAAGCTGCACTTAGTAATTTAAATGAATTTGAAGAATAAAGTCAGCGATAAAGAAACTATCAAATATGATACCTTTGATACGCATCTAGATGCTATGAATACTTAATCTATATATATAAAAGGAGAAGCTGACTGACTGACATATCAACGCAGAGCCTAAACTATAAGGGTTAAAAACTTGAAATTTGTTCATAAAAACGAAGTTAAGATAAACAGTCGTATTTTTGACATCGTACATAGAAAATTCATCCTCGTGTGCGATGGTAAGGGGCATAGATAACAGAAACAATGGGAGATGTGACATACCACGCGAGTTTACACAGGGACGGTTGTCGCCGAGTTTCACCCCACCATAAAACACTCACACACTTAAATAAATAAAAAATATCATTCTACGCACACAAGTACAACGACACACATTTGTTAAGACGCTGTCATTGGATGTTTATTTAAACAACACCCAAGTAAGTACGCACTACTACATTTATAAAGCGGCAGAAACAAGCGGCCGTATCTCGAAACTGTACACACAGTGAACGAATAATATTACTCACTTTACATTGCGTGTTGGTAAACGAGCGGTGGCGACTGCGTAATGGTAGAAAAGCAATGTATGATTAAGAATGAGAAATTTGATATTTATAATTTGTATCGTGGTAAGGCCCTGGTAGAAATGGCGTCAGAGAATTTTTGAAATTAATTCTGTATTTATGCTTATAAAACGTAATATTATTTGTACTTATAGGTGATAAGTGATTCCATTTGATTTAAAGTTAACCACTGCACTTCTATTTTTGCAAAAAGGCAACAGCACAACTTGGCATTTTGCTAAAACAAGGAGCAACGTATCTCAATCGAACTTGATTGCAACTAACTAACTGTTCTTGGCAATGTTCTCGTTTTGAGCATATTGCGGCGACACCAACCACGCCCCCTCGTCACATCTCCCGTTGTTTCTGTTATCTATGGTAAGGGGTGTGTTCAGGACTTGAGAAACCACTATAAATGGAATGTAGTGGTTAGCGGTAGTGAACACATAGACTTGGTAATGCTATTAATTTGTAATGTAATAGCATACCTTTTTAATCATACTTTTTTTGTTAGGTTTTTATTGATCATGTTATTTTGTACTGCATCGTATATATCTGTGTTAGCAACGTGGGTGGCATCGCGCGTGTATATATACAATACTTAATGTATTGCGAGCGTATGTAGGCTACGGTAGCCGCTTTATGTCAGGTGGGCCATATGCTTGAATGCCACCCGACGTTCTGTAAAAAAATCAAAGATTATTTATATATTTTTTCAATGTTTGTGCATATTATATTTTTTTATTGTTCTAATAAAAACTATTTTATTTTTTAAAAAAGCTTATACATAGAGCATATGATATATGACAAACATTTCCATTTTGCTAAAAAATCTATGCTACACATTTAAAAATTTTAAAATAACATTACATTGACTACCCTACATTATATATCGTTTACAGCACGAAGTAACGCGCGCATTCCTACCTCTCGCTCGCGCTTACTCGAGGTGGGAGTAATTAATTCAAATCATGGCTACCATGACTTGCGGCCACTTTTTTACAAGCAACCATGGATTATTGTGTTCAACACAAATTTAACTTCAATTTGATATAATATATTTTTTTTAAACACGGCAACCGCAAAAAATCAACATTAATGTACCTCTTTACAGCTGGTAGCGTAAGGGTTGCGGCTGACTGGGAGGTGGCAACCACATTTTTTTTACTTTCTTTACATTATTTCCTGACGTTTCATTCACTTAAAAAACATATAGCTCAAAATTATACAAAATCATTAACAAAAAAATATTTAATTAAAATTATTGCTGCTAATTTTTTATAGGCAACCCTGAATTAACTCATTATGTTACCTGAATCTGAATGATATTTTGTTAATTAAACAAATACCTACACAATTTTACAGTGGGACCTCGGGTTATTGCGCGACTGCTAAAAAAATCGTATTAAATTTCGGTTCAGAGGTAGTCTGAGATCTGAAGAACGTAAAGTAGTAATGCTAAACGAGATCTCCACGTGGGCAAATCCAAATCTCGATGGTGTTTTACACAACATCCGGTGGCAAACAATTGATAAGAAGTGATTATCACCAACGTAAAATTATTAAAAGTATCGCTCGTACGTTGTTATCCTCCCGGCTAACCCAGTCACCCTTCAATTACTTGCTGGTCTCACCCATTCACACAACCCTCCAAAGAGTTATTATTGCTGTCTTCAGTGAGGTGGAGGTACTTCCCCAGTCGAGCTACCTCGATACGTCCAACCTCTCTTTCATCAGAGCAAAGTTTGTTAATTAGGAAGATGCACCATGTGCAGGTGAAGTTGATTTTAACTCCAAAGATGAGTCATTTTCTCGTTACTAACAGGGCACACAACTACTCAGGAGCTTAGTGGTAGTCTCACTCTCTCACCCTCCAGAGAATTCAGTCGGGTTACATCCCTAACCCTCTTTTGACAGAGCTGCACTTCTTTCCTGGTAGGGTGCGCCACGTGCAGGTGAGGTTGACATTAACTCTGAAGATGATATAGTAAGTCATCAAAAATCGAAATTAAAATTTTACATTGTTTACTTGTACTTAGTCGGATAATTACAATTTTCAGCTCACATCCTACAGAACAGGTAGCTGAAGAGTCTAGTCTCCAAATGTACACGATGAAACATACGCCAATTTAATACAATTTGTATTAAAGAAGCGATAGACCAAGGTTCCGAAGTCTTCGCCACAGATCTACCTGTATGGCAAAGTCACCAGACGAAGCTGAAAATCGACAATATAATCATTATTTCTGCATAAGACTGAGATACTGAATGAGATGGAGAAATTCCATAGAACAGCGGTATACTAAGCCACTCAGAAAGTATTGCGAAAAAAAGTTTTTATGTATGAGAGCTGCCCTGTTATAATCTATTTCGAAAATATGATTTTTTATGAATAAAAATAGGCACGTTTCAACTTCAAAACTTCCCTTCACATTTTTTATCGTGTTTCATTGAAAAATGGATCTGCGCTGGGAACATTTTTTTACAATTTCAAGTGTCGCCCGAAACCGGACGAATGGTACGATAGACTTCAAATGGCATTCATGTATGAAGGGCCTTCCAAGGCAACCGTGTATCGTTGGTATAATGAATTCAAGCGCGGTTGGCTAACTTTGGGGGAATGAAGAAAGAAGTGGTCGCCCTTTGATGACTGTTACGGAAGAAAACGTGCTATCAGTGAAAAATTTAATCCAAGACAATAGGCGAGTTACGTATCACAAGATTCAGCACATACTGTAGATTGGATCGGGGAGCCTTCATGAAATTCTACACTTGCATCTTCGCGTGAGAAGGATAGTTTAACGCTGGGTGCAGCACAACCTCACCGTTCGTTGCTCAGAAGCAGGCCCGGGCGGAATGATGCCGTGATATGATAAACAAATTTGAAGCAGGCTCGTCTCGGCGTGTTTACGACATGATTACAGGTGATGAGTCCTGGGTTTATCGATACGATCCAGAAACGAAGCGCCAGTCCACGGTTTTGGTGTTTCAAAACGAATCAACGCCTACCAAAGTGAAGCGATCTAGAAGCGGGGTAAGATTATGATGGCGAGATTTTTCAATTTAACTGATGTAAATTCCTTTACAGACCCAAAGAAGCATCAACGCCGAATGGTATATGACCAAATGCTTGGCAGAAGTTTTCTCTGTTGTGAGCAATAAGCGACCAAACATAGGGCTCCGCAGGCTACTGCTCCACCACGACAATGCGCCCGCGCACACCGCGCTCAAAACGAGGGACTTCTTGAAAAGCAAGCTGGACAAACTCCTGGGTCACCCTCCTTACAGCCCTGACCTAGCACAGTGTGATTTCTTTTTACTCCCGAAAATAAAATATGAGCTCAAAGGCATACAATTTTCGTCGCGGAAGATGCGCTGTCAGCGTTCGAGCAGACTATAAATGACTGTAAGACTGTAAATGAGGTCTGCGGCGGACTGGATAAAGTGTTTCGAATACTGGTTCAAACTTTGTATAGATGCTGATGGAGAGAACTTTGAAAATATTTTATAAAAATAATGTACCTATAGAACACTTTTTTTTTTATTTTCGCAAAACTGTCTGTGTGTCCCACATACATTGTCGTTGGAGCCAGGTCTAACATTGTTGCCCAGCTCTAACGACAATGTATATCGTTGCAATCGTTGCGTCGATCCAGAGATAATCTGACCCGACACTGGATATTCCGGACATCAATCTGTATGAGATTCGTATGGCTCAATAAAAAAATAAAAATAAATGAGAAAACCCTGGGCTTAATGTATGTTCATATAACTTACGTCTGGGGAAACTCATGGTCGCTCAGCGTGTTATGGAAAGGGCAATACGTGGGATTTCGCTACGTGATAGAATCAGAAATAAAGATATCCGTTGTAGAGCTAAAGTAACTGACACAACCCAAAGGATAAGAACTGCGTATACAGTGTGGGACTACCTCCCACTAGTTGGAGCGACAATTGGAAAAAAAAATGTGTAGACTTGATTCCTGCATGTCGTTCAGGATGGAGGCGAGAGAAAAAAAAAGAGAAGGACTATGTCTAGCAGTAGATGAATACGGACTGAAATGATGTTGACAATGTGTCAACTAACCTATACGTAAAAAATGTAACTAGTCTCAGCGTTACGATTACGTAATGTAATCGTATTATACGATGACGTCATTAATTCGCCAGACTCACAGGTGCCGATCTGATATTCTCATTTGCATTCTTGTCGCTTATCATCTTGTACACAAAAATCTACTTTAACATTTAGACACGAAAGTGGTATTTCATTAACACGAAACTTAATTTAGGCCGATATGTTATTAAGAATAAAACAGGTTTGTACCTTTAGGAAATAATTGCAAATCACTTTTGTTGGGCTATTTTAGGTTTACAAATATCGTAATATAATTAAAAAACATAGTGGCCAACTTACTAGTAGTGCCGAAAAAAAATTAATTCAGGAAGGTCAGGATTCAGAGGGTTAAAATCATGCATGTACCAGGAAGTCTTATAATGATTATACATAATAATAATAAGTAGAAATAGTTATATATGTTAGTTATGTGGCTGCCTCCGCCCCTCTTTTGTATTATTCTAATATCAATATCTGTAGAGACCAGCTAATGGGTAAATCTTACCATTAATATATTAATACCCTCTAGAGCGGGTCATAGCGTATACACTGCATTGTATGTTCTCAAAGGAAAAGTGTTATATCCATGTCCACAAGCATAAAATATTCACGAATATACTTGAAATAGATTGATAATCTAGTTGCCAGAGTAACGTTATAACTTATAAACAATACAGTGAATCACATTGTATTGTTAACTCCATATAATTTACAATAGTATACACCCACATATCATTATAACAATGTTGTTAAACGGTAAATTATATCAATGTGTGATCAATTAGCTGGTTATTTGTCAAAACAATAGGAATAGAGATGACAGAATTAGCAAGTATAGATAGACCTATCTACTATGGGCGGAAATAGTTAAAAGAATATTGAAGTGGTTCAATCAACGGCACATTACCTGGTTATAAGTGATTTATTTTTGGAAGTGTGAATGATAGCAACCATTATGTACAAAGAGATAATTATATTATCGCGTGAGTACGTATTGGTACTTCTTAAAGCTAAAACTCACAAATGTGCGCTTTTTGTGTTACGGGTTGCATACAAACACGAAAGTTAGAAAAAATCCTGTCTTGAATCGCTGCCACTTTCCCGCTTTTCCTGCGTTTGGTTTCGCAAGCAATACGCCGTGTAAAGGTTGAGGAAATGGATATTCAGCGTACAATTTATCTCTCTCTGTATATGGAATCGAAAGAGGAGCTCAATAAAATTTTGAATATGAGGGGCTCACTATCATCTTCTGAATCAAATCTTATTAATAAACAACCGAGTCTGGCGAAAGATTCGGCGTTCTGAGCCGCTCGACTTGGCAAGTACCGCACAGATAATGGCAACTAAATAATAATACTCTGGAAAGATGTTGTGTTTCTACGAATGCACCAGTTACCAGTACCCTTCTGAGGAGGATGCAGTGTTAGGATCAACTGTGGCCACATGCGAGCGATTATATTGCAAGAGTTCATACGCTACCACTAAATAGTTAAACAATGCTGTTTCTATCTATATCTTCACGCCAGGTGATTTGTGGTGTAGGCAGAGAGAATCGAGCGCTATAAAACGCGGTGGTTACACACCTCACTCGTTTCTTTTGAATGAATCTGTCCATATCTTTTTCTCGATTATTATTATTGTTTTTGCGTTTTGTTGCTTGATCTGCTGACTTTCTCATCCTGTATCACATCTTTCGGCTCATACACATTCTCACATTCTCTTACATGTTTATTCGCACTTACACTGCACAGCTACACACCACACATACATACACTTCTGTTCAATCATTGTACAATGCGTACCTACTAACTCTAACACTCTAACAATGGTGAACATCTGCGGCTTTATTATATATCAAGTTTATTGTTAACTTTATGACGTATTTAACTTTCTCATATTATTATATGAGAAAGTGGTTAATATGGTTTGAAAATGTTCTGATGTGCTATTTGACTATATGGGGGGAGGGTCCTGGTGACCTGTGTCTCAGGCTTTTTCGAAAGCCTACTTCAGGCACCAGTCTCTCACAAAATAGTAAAAATTGTAACTCGGTATATGTTCTTTCAATGACTGTTATCCTACTTGTGATGAGAAAATAAACGCTTTTTATTATATATTATTATTTCTTTAACATTTGTAGCTCTTTTCATGCACGCACGCCTGTACCTAAAGCTAAAACATCTAATAAATCACGACCAATTTGGTCATGGAGCTTGGTCTTCCTCGGCTTTATCATCCTTCTACTTTTGCATTGAAAATCTATTTCATCATTCTTTCATACTGCATTATTTTCATGCCCGATCCAACGGAACGTGCCTTTTCTTATCTTAACTCCGGCACTGTTTTTCGAAAAAACTCTCTTTTGCGCGAGTTGCGAATACCGCTAGCAAGCGTTACGTCACAAATTTTGCGCAATGTAATTGCATCTCGACCGCATATGGTATATCGAGAAACATTTACTGTCCCATCTATATTAATTCACTGCATAAATAATAGTTCTAATGCAATCAAATTCATTCAACATCAGCTATTTCGAGTCCCATTACCACAAAACATAATCCTTAATCTTGATCATGTTTTATGGGGCTTTAATCATGAATAGGAAATTATTATTATCGGGTAATAAACACCAATTATCATATTCCAGACATACAAGAACAGGCTTCTATTAACATCAGTAAACCTTTTCTTGATTAATACAAGTGTTTAACGCTCGAAGCTACAGGTAAAGACAAATCGTAATTCTCGTCCAATTAAGTTTAATACTTTAGAATTATTTATAACTTGCAGTGACTGCTGTCAAAGGGCAAATGTCGCAGTACCTGCTGAATGTATGTCAAATTCCAGGTACACTCAGTGTGAATATATTTTATAGCGCGGTTACTCTTTCTTTGTTTCAGTAAGTCCCATAACGACTCTACGCGAACATTGTCTACACGTTTCACATAATATATAATATAAATAAAAAACAGTTTTTTGTATGGTATCAAATCTCCATTTGAATTTATTCAGAATTTTAAATTGAGTTTATTCTAGTTTAATGTAGCAAATAAAATTATATTTGTTCGTGGGACTTGGTAATTGGAATGGAGTATAATTTACGTGTATGCATGTGAAGTTTCAATTCAGCTGCCTTAAAATTACACTACTGATCCATTACTATATGTTTGATATGATATTGATATGTTATGATACTTAATGTTATTAATACGAATATCTGATGGCAATTTTACTGTGTATCATCATTATTATTTGTTGTATATCAAAAAATTCGGATTACGTAGTGACTACACCATAGTCCAGGTAGTGACTACTCGAATGCCCTAGGTCTCCGCGAAGCCTCTGTAGGTGCTCCGCGAAAGCAAATACTAAAGCGTACTTTAATATAAGATTTGATAGCTATATAGAAATGTTTCAAGATGATATGATTAAAAATTGGTCCAATTAATATATCAATACTGTGCGCGCGTCTTTGAAGATGTATTTTTGGAAATGATACGTTTTTCAGAATACACAAATTAAAATTAATTGATGAATTCAAAATCCTTTTGTATGCAATCTGCGAAAACATACTTTCGGTATGTGAAACAAGATTTATGAATAATTTTTAGAAATTTCATCAGACACCTGTATATGTTCAAAACACTATTCAAAACTATGTCTCTGGATGATTTTTGGTGTAGGATCTGTGACTGTGATGAACATTCACTTCTTTTCACAAAGGCCTTATATTCTTCTCTCGTTCCCAACAAATTACTTGTGACAAACAGGATTCTTAACCTATGTATGTATGTATGTATATCTTCACGCCAAGTCCCTTGCGGGGTAGGCAGAGAGAACCGAGCGCCATAAGACGCGGTCCTTGCATACTTCACTCGCTTCTGTGACATTCATAGCTCTTTTCATGCACGCTCGCCGGTTCCTGGGGCTTATGACATCACCTTCTGATAAAACACGACCAATTTGGTCATGGTAGGTTAGTCTCGGCCTTCCTCGGCTCCTACATCCTTCCACTTTTGCATTGTATATCTGTTTCGTCATTCTTTCGTATGCTGTAAAATACCGCAGTAGATTGGATGCCAAACCTGATGTGAGACTTCAACTACCATCTGTCAAGCCTGATGCCAAGCGACAGATGAAAAAACAACAGTACATACCGCCCGTTAGAAATTTGATTGTTATGTATCATGAATTCATGATTATTAAAAATACATATCAACCAGTTTTTTGTTATTTTAGGGCTCTGACAAATTTTGCGCTTTCCAAAAGGATTTTTTTATACAACGTCGGGAGGCATACAAACATACCTGATGTAAAGCAGTTATCGTAGCATATGAACGCGAAGCCACCTCTGCAACTTCTTACGAACTTACTGGTGAACTCACTCACGACAACTCTCTGGAAGGTCTTCCACGTTGTTACATGGCTACGGTTTTTCTGTGATGTGAAGGTACTTCCCTAGATGGGCTGTTTTTATGGGCCCCACCTCTCTTGAAAACGCCTACCGA
This sequence comes from Pyralis farinalis, assembly GCA_947507595.1. Lineage (NCBI taxonomy): Eukaryota > Metazoa > Arthropoda > Insecta > Lepidoptera > Pyralidae > Pyralis > Pyralis farinalis. The sequence continues at coordinate 26,330,778 of OX382273.1, read as the reverse complement.
GACAAGCTGACGTGTTCATGCACACAAATGTTTGTCCTGGACCCACGAGCGTCAGTGTTAAAGTCGCGTTGATAACCGCTACGCCACCGAGCTCGTCGCCTATCTTTGACTAATAATGAAGTTCGCAAACTCAAACAAGGTTCTCCTCACGAGTATGCGATGCGATCTCCATAAGTCAGTTCGCGTAAGATAGCTTCTGATGAACATTATTTTTATTACAGTGAAAATTACATAAATTTTCATCAACTTTCACATTTTTCGCTTTACCTATTTTCCGATCAAACAAAGAATGTTTAAGCGTCTAAAAAATTCAGTAAATTTAGCAAAGGTTAACCTTTTATAGAATTCAATAAATGTATGTAGCCTGCGATACCGTCATCACTGAGTTGCGTACATATTTTTACTTGTAAAAACTAAAGCAGTTTTGCGTGTTTCGAACAAAAAAATCTTCTTATAATATTTGCCTTGTTTGGGAATCAAACAAACGAGCCTTCGTGCTAAAGTAGCCTAGTATCGCTATCCTTTCCACCACCGAGCTTGTGTAATGATGCTATAGATTAGATAGACAGACTATGTTCAAATATTGATATATTTTTAACTTTGGTTTCGGATAATATGTTAGGTTTAAGGAAAAGGATGTCGGCGCTGAAGAATTCTTTGGTATAGTTCTTCATTTTAAGATCGAGCCACAATATCCTGCCAGTTTTTTTTAAATACGTTGGGAGGCGTACACGCATACGGTTCACCTGATGTAAATTAGTTACCGTATCCTGTGAACGCTGGTTCTCTGCTGCTAAGACAGTAACTCCTTGGGAGTATTCTGGTTACCTCACTCACACGCAGGAACATAATAACCCTGGATGGAGTTTGTTGTTTGGCTGCGTTATAGTATGATTAGGTGTGTGCTTTTAAAGAAATAGCTCCAAAAAGTTGGCCCTTTCTTTAAAATTTAATTAGGATTCAAAGATTTTCATTAAATACAACAAAAATGAGTATGGCAGAGAGAGCATGAAAGTAGATAATGCGGTCGAGATGCGAGCACTGCGAAAAATTTGTGGCATAACGCTTGCTGACTGCGTTCGAAATGATGACGTACGAAAGAGAGTTGGACTGAAAGAGAGTGTCAGCGTTAAGATAAGAAAGTGCATGCTCCGTTGGTTCCGACATGTAGAAAGAATGCAAGATGAAAGAAGGACGAAACAGATATACAATGCGAAAGTGGATGGATGGAGGCGAGGAAGACCAAGACTAACCTACCATGACCAAATTGGACATGTTTTATCAGAAGGTGATGTCAGGAGCCTTAGGAACCGGCGAGCGTGCATGAAAAGAGCTATGAATGTGAAAGAAGCGAGTGAAGTGTGTATGGACCGCGTCTTATGGCGCTCGGTTCTCTCTGCCTACCCCGCAAGGAACCTGGCGTGAAGATATACATACATACAACAAAAAGGGAATTTGTTTTTAACAATTTAGTTTACTCATCAAACCAACAGGACAATGGCTTCTTTATTTGTAACTTTATAAAAAAATGTCGTTTGATTATTATTTCCTGTATAATATTACCCGATTTATGTTTTGTTGTAATGCAATAAGAATACATTGTAAGGATGTTAAGAAGAATTCAATAATAAATTCTTTGTTTTAATGGTATAAACAAAAAAGGTTAAGTCGTTTTATGTGATGTTATAGTATACATTCTGTGTACTAAGTATCGGGAATTTGTCAATAAAACAAAAAATACAAATTATTCATCTAAATTTATTTTATCGCCTTCAAAGTAGGCCCCATCGCTTGCAATACAACATCTCCACCGCTTCACCCAGTCTTCCATACATTTTTCATAGGCTATTTGCGGTATGGCCTTTAGCTCATTCAGCGAATTTTCTTTTATGGCTTCTATCGACTCAAAACGTTTTCCTCGAAGTGGTAATTTTAACTTGGGAAATAAAAAAAAGTCAGACGGAGCCATATCAGGTGAATACGGTGCTTGGTCGAGAACTTTTGTTGAATTTTTCGCTAAAAACTCTTTCACTATAATGGCTGTGTGTGATGGTGCATTATCATGGTGCAGCATCCATGAGTTGTGTTGCCACAAATCTGGACGTTTTCGGCGGATACTCTCACGCAAACGCTTCATGACGCCTAAATAATATTCTTTATTCACTGTTTCTCCCTCTGGAAGGAATTCGGAGTGAACCACACCACGGTAGTCAAAAAAAACTGTCAGCATCACCTTGATTTTGGAGCGACTTTGCCGCGGTTTTTTGGGTTTCGGCTCGTTTTCGAGACGCCATTCTGAAGACTGTTGGCTTGTTTGCATGTCGTACTCATAAACCCATGTCTCGTCGCCAGTTATTATACGTTTCATAAAGGTCGGATCCGTAGAAGCTCGGGAAACCATGTCTTCAGCGACATGCTTTCGCTGCGCTTTTTGAACAAAATTGAGCTCTTTTGGAACTAGTCGAGCGGCGACGCGTTTCATGCCTAAAATGTCAATGAGAATGTTGTGGACGGACTTAAAAGATATGTTCACCTCACTAGCCAACTCTCTCAGACTCATACGTCGATTTTCGAGCACTAGCTTCTTGATTCTGTCGATGTTTTCTCTGGTCGTAGCGGTTGAAGGTCTACCAGAACGAGGCAAGTCTACTACTACTTCTCGGCCTTCTTTAAAAGCCTTATACCATTCATAAGCCCTTGTTTTCGATATACACGATTCGCCGTAGGTATTTCGCAACATTTTTAGTGATTCACCACATGAAATATCATTTGAAACACAAAATTTAAGGCACACTCTTTGTTCAACAATATTTTCCATTGTAAAAATCGCCGAGGACTCAAAACTATGACCAACAAAAAGTGTAGTTTAAAACAAATTAAATGACAGATCCCGCTCAAATTTTGCGCGCTAAATCAGTACAGTGCTACCAACATGCAGTAAAAAAATTAGAACGACCTCTTTTACGCGGGTCTTTTTATTGACATATTCCCGATACTTTTTACACAGAGTAGTATATCGATATTTTTACTTATAGAACAAAGATTTTTGATAACGAATGTTAAACTTTGAGATATATATATATAATTGATTAAAGATTCATCATAATCCAACTACCTTTGCATTTCAGGCTATTGACCTGTTTCTGATTTTTAAGCGACGTCGTGAGGCATACAAGCATATGACCTACCTGATTGGTTATCGTAGGCGTTTTGTGTTTTATTGGTTAACGTTTGCAATACATTAAGTATCACTCAAGCGATGCTATCTCTGCTGCTAACACAGCAACTCATTAGGAGCTTACTAGTAACCTCACTCATTTGCAGGTACACAACAGCCCTCCAGGTTCAACAACTATTTGCCTGCGGTTTTCTACGAGTTGGAGGTATTTCCTCAGATAGGCTGCTTTGACGCGCCCTACCTCTCTTAAAAACACCCAGACCAAGATAAAGTTCATGTACACAAATATTTGTTCTATTTGAAAATCAAACCCACGAGCCTTGATGTCAAAGTAGGATTACTATTTATTATACATACATATAATCATGCCTGTCTCCCATTGGGGTAGGCAGAACGTCAGGTACACCGATCCAACCATACCTCACTCGCCTCTTCCACATTCATCAACCTCCTTTCGCATGCTCTTCGGTTCGGTTCGGCCCTTATTCAGCTATTTGATACATATGTGTACGCCTTAGGACGGCCTCTGCCGATATTTCCATTTGCTCTTACTAGATGTACTTCTTTCGTAACTCTTTTGTCATTCATTCTTTCCAAATGTCCAAAATTTTCATTTCAGATTGTTCTCTCGTATCGTGCTATTTATTACTGTATCAATCATTCTAACTCCACAAATATTCCTCTGCGCTCTCATTTCAAAAGCGTTAACCAATTTTCTGTACTTTTATGCTTTTTCTGCCATACCCATAATTCACTACCGTACTTCAATGTTGGCATACCCTGAATAAAAGCAAGGTGAGCTTTGGTCGATATATTTTCGCTCATCAAAACTGAATACAACGCACCATTGATACGGTTTCATGCTTTCACTCTTCTTGCAATATCACCCTGACATTTTCTATCTCAAGTAAACATAGAACCCAGATACACAAAAATTCATTAACTTGTTTCACTTTTTCATCACCGATCATTATTTGCCACTCTGTAACAGTTCCGTTCCTTTCAATCACCAACGCTTTCGTCTTCATAACATTCACTTTCATACCTTTCTTTTTAAAGGCCTCATTCATTACTGTAACCATTTGTTGCAGTTCTCCCGCTTAAGATGTAAGGAGAAGTGTACAACAAGATTTTAAATATTGAGTCGTTCAATCTTATTCCATGGTCATACTCTTTCAAATCTGTGCACATTTATCCAGACACAGGCACTCGAGTCCTTCAACAAGGACTCCAGTCCCCGTATTAAAATACTATCCACCCCGTGCATTGATAGCGTAGACCTACGAGTATCTCGACCTCGTTCGTGCCTCGCCACTCTGTCATAAGCCTTTTCCATGTCTATGAAGGCGCAGAAAACCTTTTTATGTTTTGCTAAGGCTTTCCCCGCAATATACCTTAAGGAAAAGACTTGATTCACATAACCCATCACCTTTCAAAACCCCGCTTGCACATCCCAAGTTCTCGGTTCAGTTACAGGTATCACTCTTCCAATCAGTATCTTTACATATAATTTGCTTACTACACTCAGGAGGCTTATACCATGATAATTTTTGCATTCCTGCTGTGAGCTTTACCTTTGTACAGCGGCACAATCACGGCTTTTACCCAGTCGTCTCGTACACGACCGGAACGCCAGCATAGGTTAAATAAAAGGTACAACAGACCTGCTATGATTTCTCCACCCGCATTGAGCATATCGGCACATATCCTATCAAATCTCACAGCGTTATCGTCGGACAAATTACACAGCGCCATCTAGCCCAAAGTAAGCGACGCTTGTGTTATGGGTACTAGACAACTGATAAACATACGTAAATACATTTTTTTTGTAAATACATACTTATTATACACAGAAAATACCCAGACCAAGACAAACAGACATGTTCATGCACACAAATGTTTGCCTTGTGTGGGAATCGAACCCACGAGCGTTGGTGTCAAAGTCGCGTCATTCACGACTGAGCCACCGAGCTCGTCAACCGAGTTACAACGCTTTCTCGCGCAGTCTTGCGTTATCGTGGTGAAGATAATGGTAATTATAATGGTGAAGATCGATTCACGAGTCGGGGTTGTTACACTGCCAGTTTCGTCATCATTGTTCGAAGTTCGGCACAGTAAACATCTGCTTTATTGCTTGACCAGGCCTGAGAAACCTATAGTGAATAACGCCATGAAGAGACCACCAAACAGTTATCAATATCTTTTTATTGCTAAGCTTTGCTTTAGGGCACTGTTGCGGCGTTTAACCTGGTCCAGCCATTGCATTTTTCACTTACGGTTATCGTAAAGAATCCACTTTTCGTCACATGTCACAATTCGATCCAATATTCCTTTATTTCTGTGCCGATTCAACACGGTACCATAAGTTTCAACACGTGTTTCTTTCTGCAGATCAGTCAAATTATAGCACACATTTTTCATATTTTTTTATCTTATTAATTTGATTCAAGTGAGTCAATATTGTAGGTAAGATAACGTTAAACCAGGCTGCTAATTCCTGGGTAGTTTGACTCGGATCGGCTTCCACCATCTACTTCAATTCAGCGTTATTCACCTGTGTAAGTATCTGTTACTATAAAACGGCAATTTCGTACTTTAACTCCTCATATATATTTTACCACTTAACATCATTACACATATTATACATTATTATTATATATATGTAAGGGATAAACATGAGATTGTATTGTTTGCGGATGATACCTCTTTGACATTCAAAATTAATAGACAGTTAGGTAATTATAACGAAGTTAATGATGCTCTCTCAAAAGTTATTCATTGGTTAAGTGTTAATAATCTGCTTTTAAATGATAAAAAGACTAAAGTAATTAAGTTCTCAACACCTAATGTAAGACAGGTGACTACCAATGTACATGTTAATGGAACTAATTTAGCCCCTGTGGAGACAACTGTGTTCTTGGGTATAACAATTGACTCCAGACTACAATGGGGCCCACAAATTGAAAAATTATCAGGAAAACTAAGTTCTACAGCCTATGCAGTGAAAACTATTAGACGGCTCACTGATGTTGATACGGCTAGTATAGTTTATTTCTGCTACTTTCATAGTATTATGTCATACGGAATTCTTCTTTGGGGTAACTCCGCGGACATTAACACCATCTTTTTGTTGCAAAAGAGAGCCATAAGAGCTATCTACAAACTTGGTCCCCGGGAGAGCCTTAGAGAAAAATTCAAAGAAATAAATATTTTAACAGTCGCATCGCAATATATCTATGAAAATCTTTTATATGTCCATAAAAACATAGACTCATTTTGTAAAAAGAGTGATACTCATAATATAAATACTAGATATAAGCATAATCTTGTGTTACATGCAAGCCGTCTCCACAAAATAAGTAATCCTTTTATGGGGCAATGTATACGGTTCTATAACAAACTTCCCAGCAATATAAGAGAATTGTCAATTAACAAATTTAAAACTACTATTAAAACCAAATTGTGTAGCTGGGCATATTATAAAGTATCTGACTATATTAATGATAAAAATGCATGGGATTGAGTCGATCCAATTATAATGTAATTAATAAATTATGTAAATTTGTTTGGATACCAAAAGAGGGATGCCTGAGTTTTTTGGCAGTATTTTTATCAGTGCTCACCTAGTCATAAACTGCACGGTAGGGAAAAAAATTGTGACGATTCCAAACAAATGTAGCCATTTTTACGGAATAAAAAGATTTTGACTTTGACTTTGACTTATATATGGACAATTAGAATGTCCGTATTTATAATAATATAATGATGTCAAGTGGTAAAATATATTACTCGTAATATATGTGATGAATCACTTCCAGACGAGATCCGTAGGGATCTTTTAAACTCTGTCATTCACATGTTCATCAATTCTGTAATAAGCATTTTTACATACTATTTTTGATGAGTCTTTTGAGCATATTCTCGAGAAACGACACATATGCAACTTATTCCTGTTTCTAAGATTTTAAATGATCGTGACGATATTTCCTTTTTTGAACTCTATCAGGCTCTTTTTCGTAATATAAAAAACTGTTTCAATAACAGTCACCTTTTCCCACAACAGTATATAATACACAGAATGCTATGAAAGTATCTAAAGTAAAGTAATCGCGCAGCAGCCCCATCCGTCAATTGTCTGATTCTCCTAGCTGCATATAGGGCAGAGCTGAACGAACTGGCTGATTCATTTATCAAAATTAATTCTGAACAACTAAAATAATTGTTATGCCAACAGGGAGCTACGTGTGTATTACTTTCCTGCGTACGTACGCACTATGTTGTACTTCACAAAATCACTGAGGTGATAACTGACGGACTCTCTTCCAGTAGGCATCAATATGTCTTCTTTGATATTGACTTCTTCGATTCGACAGAGAGGACATCTATCAACGATGACGTTTAACGGATTTTATGATTCATTGTTGTTATCAGGTATTCTATGATTGACTGGAAAAGATCCTGGGTGGGATGTGAGGTGGGACACCATTGTAGAAACAATTATATTCATATTTGTATTTTATTTGGGTTGAAAAATTAATAGATAACTGTTATAAAAATACATTTAATATTTTCTCTAATTTGTAATCCACATTCCATTCATGTTTGTTTTATTTTTGAGTCGAGATACTACATACATAAGAATCAAAGACCTTGCTTTTATAAGGAATATAAAAACGTAAACAGGCGTCTTGTAATGCGTACGCTATTTAATTTTTCAAATGATTGCGAAAGTTTTACTCCGGAAATTATTAAGCAAAAATGACGACGCTTAAAATATTAGGAATGAATCAGGAACTGTTTTAACTGACTTCAAAACATGGAAGATCTCGTTTTTTTTCTATATTACGCCATAACTTCACTAATGCAACAATGTTGAAAAGTATTTATTATTAGAAGGCTTCTAATATAAAGTTTTAAGCTATATTTGGCGTAGTTGCGTCGACACTGGAAGCTGGTTTTCAATGTTAGCAGATATTTAACTAAGACTTTCAAGATGTTCAAGTAAAGCTAATTAAAGATTATCTAATTTTTACTTGGATAAGTCTCATAAATCAAACTAACATAGCAAAAGATACATGGATTTACGAGTATGTGGTACACATCTTTTCAATCTCAACGTAGTAAACGTTAATGTTTTATAATGTTTAATCAAATTTTCATTTACATTAAATATTTAACAAAACATTTTATTTGGCTAATAGCATATGCTATAGCTATTAGACTATCTAAACACTACTACAACCGATTCCATAATTTCAACTTTCTGTTTCTACATCAACGAAACCATCGATTCTCACCGTATAAGGCATACACACATACCAACGGCATGCATGTGTACCTACAGCCTCGTAATTTTACCCGACAGCCACATTTTCCTTTAGTACCCACTACTAATTGGCGACTCGTGTCTGTAACCCAACAACTGTATAATGGAACTACATAGAGATGATACACATACGAGTTTTGATTTATTGCTCATAGTTCCATATTTTAAGGGTAAAATTAACAGAAAACATGTGATATGCTACAAGTATAGTATGTTACTCCCCACACCCGCAATGGAACAGCAGTGCAGCACGCGAAATATATACTCGTAATGTCTTGATCTAATATAATTAACACTCACACACGTAGTACATATTGTAATATTAATATATATACATACTTTTTTATTGTCTTTGTAGATATCGATCCTATAAAATATCATTATCAAAATTTGTGATAAAAATTATTTTAAATTTTTAAAATAAAAATGTTCTGTAGATGACCCATCAGAAGAAACAGGCAGTCTACGCTGAAATCTGATCAGCAATGCACGGTGTACTGACTACCGCGCCTGTGACCTCCAGCCCCTGCTGTGTGGGCTACGCGGTGTACTTCGGCGGTGGCACCTTTTAACCGCTGCTTCCTACTCTCTACTGCGCCTTCCGATCTCCAATGTCCGTGAGCCCCTCACGGACCTGCTCGCCAGCTGAGGTTCGCTGGCGAGCTCCTCTACAGCCGGCGAACTACATAATTGGTAGACCAACCTACCAGAATACCAGATGTCGCTGGTCAGGAGCCCACACTACTAGACCTACTGCTGAGCTCCCACCCTGCTGGGTACCGGGTTGAGGTCAGCGCGCCCTTGGGCACATCTGACCACTGCCTAGTGTCCAGCACAGTGCCAAGTACAGCTCCACCACAGCACACTGCGGTTAAGCGTCGTATCTGGCATTATTCGTCAGCAGATTGGGATGGCATGCGTGACTACTTTGCTTCCCTCCCATGGGGGCAGCGCTGTTTTAGTGAGAAAGATCTTACGGCGAGTGCTGCGGCTTATCTTCTCGAGGCTCTCGATAGGTTGCAGCAATGGACTATCCGCATAATCGACAATGAAGAGGTCACAAAAAACCTAGAACCTCTGCAACTTCGTAGGCATAGGCTCGTTAAGTATATTTTACCGCCTGTACCATGGCGAGTGCTCTGAAGAACTATTTTCCCTTATCCCACCCTCTCCCTTCCGTCATAGAACTACAAGTACAGGCTTGCGATGACATCATTCCACTGTTGAGGACATTTCTTCTCATATTAAAAAGTTCGGCAACGCCTATCTCTATCGTACCAACTATTAAAAAGTGAAACGCCTTGCCTGCACATGTGTTTCCTCCTTCCTACAACATGGGATCCATCAACGAAGCGTGAACAAGCACCTTGCGGGCCAGTATGGTAGCGTCAACTGACAGGACACAGTGTCCTTTCCTTTACTTTTTCTAATTTCCATAGTCCTTTGTCAGTTTCCGCTGTAATTTGGACTCCTCGTTTCGCTTACCAACAGGCGAAGTGGAGCCACTATGCTGAGCCAATATAAAAAAAAACCTTCCGGACCATGACCGGGTGCTGCAGACCAGTGAACTTTGGTTAGATTGAACCAACATGAGTCCCCAAAGACAAAACTAGCCGATCTTTAGAATCCGTCTTTCTGTATAATCTTTTATTGTCAATATCACCCTTTTTTTAATTAGTAATATTACAATATCTACCTATGCCCGTAAATATGGATGAGTTATGACAAGAAAAACGCTATGTAATTTAAAATGAGCATTAACTTATACCGGTTTACTTCATCATCAACGACTCATTTTTTTTTCTCAAACGCTGACAGACAAATGAAAAAAGTAATAGTTTCTAATAGACATATAATGCAATGTTTTAAATGGTTAGGGTTCCAGAAGTAACGGTTAATGTTTATTCACTGAGTAATATTGTGATCTTTGTTGTGTTACAGTTATAATTGTTGAAAAAAAAATACATTATTCAATCGGTTATTTTTGATGTTAAAAAAACGTTGAATTAATGACGTAAAAGACAACTTAATAATTTTGAAGCAAATTTAACACTGAATTCTTTAAGGCATATGGAATACTTAACTAAAGTACGTTCAGGCAGCCGAGATATATAATATAAAGAAGCATTAAGGGGGTACAACACATTTTTTTTGGGTATAGTACTCTTCTTCCTTCTAGAGTTACAACCACTAGACAATCACTGCTATTAATTTGGTGTAACATATTTACTTAAACAAAAGTAAAGTTTTAAACTGAAATTTAACTAATGAAATGAAATTTAAACAAAACAGGAATAATAACGTTGTTATTTGGTTGCAGTTTTCTGTCGGTTGGAGGTAGGTACTTCAATTATTAAGCAATAATTATCAATTAATGTGCTCTATTTGTCTTTTGTTAACTTTTCATTACGTTCTGTGGACTGAAGTGGAGATATCGGCAGGGGCCGGTGATGTGCTGTAAAAGGGCTAAATCAAAAGCACCCAAAAACGAAGAGTATGCATAAAGAGGTTGAAGATAAAGATAAAGATTAAAATCATTTACTTGCCATTAGGCCCTTACGGTCACTTAGACACGTCTTACATTATTTAAATTAAATCATATTGTATCTTAATAATTTTTCATAGTTTAAATCTCTCTTTTTTAATCTATCGTCATTTCGAAAATGACCATTGGCGAAGAAATGTAAATCTTATCTACCTACCGAAAAAATAGACAAGACTTCAAAGTCGACATATTTTTATTATAAATGGATAAACAATAAAAAATATAATATTGGACTACTTATATGAGTAGATTGAAATTAAAATAAAGGTCTAGTTTGTCCAGCCATAGTCACACTTCATTGATAAATATGTAATAATGCTATGTGTCTTATTCAAACAGGCATAGATAATAGGATTTTATGCTTTATTATTCGTTTCTATTAAAATTTAATTAATTTACGATTCATCCGCGTAAATATTACTTAATTAATGCCAAATGTGACGAATTTATGAACAGACATGGTTCCCGTACCAAAAAAGACAGCAACACTTAGCTATAATTAGCCGCCGTTCCTGCCTGCGAGAGAAAAGGACGGGGATACTTATCGCATGATTTTTAACGAAACATTTTCTACGAGTTTAAGCGTTTAGGAAACAATAAAAACGACACAAAATATATGAGACTAAGCATCGATGCATCAAGCATCCGATTATCTTATAAATTGCTCATAAAAAGAGAATTTTTATTCATAATTTTAATAATTTGGAAGTATCGGGTAATATACACAAAAATATGCAGGTCCACCCGTTTGATCGCGGTTAACATTAGCAACATTTTGTAGGCAAAGATTGAGTTTTTTTTTACATAAGATTTTAATTAGTGAAACGTTCGACCCATGTTGGTACTATCCCCTCACAGTGAGTGCCAACAACATACGAGTCAACAAGAAATGCCAGTCGAAACGTAACCGACAACTGAGCAGGTCCAACTGCGTACCGACATGTAATTTGTCAAGCAATTTAAATAATATGCATGATTATATATCTATTAAAGGCATAAGACGTGTTGATATCGGACTAATGAGGTGAAGTCGTAATGTCAGCTACTTGTTTCGCGAGTATTGGATCATTTTTGTCGATTATATGCGAAATGAGAGAAAGTTGCTGTATTAAAATACTTGAAAATATAATTTGAAGGCCCCAATATGGCTCCACTGAGCAGAAATATCAATGGCATAAACAGTTGTGGTGAGAGTTAAGTTTTAAAATACGAAAATAACATCCCTCTTTTAACAGGACACATAATTGAAAGTATTACAACGTCCTGAATTGTACTCTATCCTGACTATTATTATCATGACCCTCTTACAATTTCAATAGGCCGTGATAGAAGAACTCTCTCAAAAAAAACTAAAGGAAAGCCGTTAGAACGCCTTAATAATTTAATCGCGTGTAATGAAATAAGATATTTTGTAGTACATTATAAAATACTTATTCGATCAAGATGTATAAAGTAGAAACAAAGTAGCTGTAAAATCGGACAAGATTGTAAATATATATTTTAGTCAATAGCAAGAATGTCATTATGATAGATATAGATAGATGGCAGGCACAGGGCAGGGATACTTAGGTGAATCCCGACTGGAATAGTACCGCCATCTTACAGCCTCAGCAAAATAGTAATTGGCCGGAAAGTTGTTCTAGTCGTGGGCTTTTATAGAAATCACTAGAAAACTCGAAAGAAGGAGAAATGAAAAATAGGAAACTCCAATGAATGGGTTGCAACACGCGAACGATACTCCTTGTTTCAGGCAGTTGCTTTTGTTAGCAATTGTATAAAAAACAGCACTACAAATTTACATGTTCTCGTTTTCTAACAAGTCTGACCATAAATACTGTTACATAGAAAAAAATATATTTTTCAACATTTTAATTAAAACTGCTTTCGACTTCCCGCCGTTTTACATATTTTTTCCTGTTTATTATCAAATTCCAATATGGAATGGGATGTTAAAGGAAATAGGATTGTAATAATTGCCTTGCACAAAATGGGTATGGAGCCTTCGGTCATGTTCAAGATACTTCAAAAGCTTAGTATCAGCCGTATATTCGTATATCGTACTATCGACAGATATACCAACACTTCCTCTGTTGAAGACCATAAAAGATCGAGGCCATCGCGTGCTATTAGAACTACAAAGGCTGTTAATGCTGTTATAGCTAGAATTCGCCGAAACCCCATTAGGAAAGAAAAAATATTATCGCGAGAAATGAAGATTCCCGCTAGAAATTTGTCGCGTATAATAATACAAGGCCAGAAGCACATATCGTAAGCGCTTATCGTCGATATACAGGATATGCCCTAAATCAATCACTACAGTTGGAGAGAGTGGATCGATCAAAATGCCTTCTGTTCCGAGATGCAGGTGAAAGACACAAAAATATCCTCTTTACTGATGAAAAATTTTCACGTTTGAAGAGCACTACAACAAGCAAAATTACGAAGTGTACGCACACAGTTCTAAAAAAGCCACCCATGTGGTCGGAAAGGTACAACGTGGTCATCATCCCGCGTCTGTAATAGTTTGGTGGGGGTTTTTCTAATCGCGGAGTTATGAAGCTTCATTTTTGTGAAAAAGAAGTGAAGACCTCAGCCAAAGTGAATCAAGAGACTGTCTTGGATCGTGTTGTGCAAATACACCAGCTCTATTTATCTATCAAAAATACAATTGTACAAAACCAACAAAAAAATGTACCGTGAACTTTCCAGCATAATTCTGCACCTAGTCACAAGGCACGAACTATCTAAGCCTTGCTCGAAACCAAAGTTTCGGACTTTATAAGAGCTGAAGACTGGCCCTCGTCTATCCCCTAACCATTTAGACTACATATTATGGTCAGTTTTAGAGGACATGGCCTGCTCGAAAGGCCGACATTGTGTCTCTTAAGAAGTCTCTGGAACAAGCATTGGCTAAATTTCCCTTGGAATCAGTGCGTAAACCCATAGATTAGTAGCCAGACAGATTAAAGGCCTGTATCAAAGCCAAAGGTGGTAATTTCGAATAGAATCATTAATTTATTTTTTACTGAGACTTCCATAAATATGTACATATAAGTTTATAAAAAAAATTAATGCATATATATTCATTTGTAACAGAATTTATGGCATACATCTCTCGTCAAAATTTAAGATACCTAGAAAAGGCGGGAACAAATATGTTATGTTCAGGTAATTGTTTATAATAATTTAACGATGAATAATTCTGAAAAACAATAGGATTCGGTTGTAATATATCCCAAACCTATTATAAAAGAATCATCAAAATCGGATAAGAATTGCCACATGTACCGGGCAACCACACATACGTAGGTAAATACATACAGATAAACGTTTTCTTCTTCTTAGCTTTATCCCATTTCCTAATCTATTATGGTGGACGGGGTCAGTTATCTAAGCCTGATAATTTGGCGAAGATACTGACTTTACATACCGACCAACGTATGTAGGCTTATATTATTTCATAAAAACAAATTTAGTTAAAGAAGAGAAAATTTATCCATTATTTTTTCTAGAACTATATAAAAAGAGTAATTAAATAATTATCTACAGTATGACTAATTTTGTCGTAGAATTCTCAGGCGGGTGATAATAGAACTCAATCCCAGCGCGAGGTATATAGTAAATGCCGTAGTTTACATCGATACCTAAATAATAAGCGTCAAACAGATACATAACTGGCATAAACATGCCAGTGCATAATTGACTTGTCGTGTCAAATTACCGTGTATTAACGTTACGATATCTCCTGCACTATATTATTTACAACACTACAATTATTTTTATCTGGTTGTCACTCTATTACATCTTGGTGACAGTCGATGGCATTATCTCCTTGTACCGGCTGTACAGCAGTTTACGCTGTGTTGTATACCCATTTGCAGTGTATTTTACTTCACCACAATAATACCTTTTATGCGTCTATAAGGATTCGTTTATGCCACTATACTTACTTATCTAACTTGAAAACCGCAGCGAAATTACAACTCCTTGGAGGGCCCTTTTGTTCTTGTGAGTGGGTGAGGTTACCCGTATACTCCAAAGGAGTTATTAGGTCTGCAACAGGACAATATAATAATTTGTTTCCATTAAGCTGATCTACTGATTGAATCGGGAGATAGATAGCGGAACTCTTCAAATCGTCCTTTCCTCGAATTTGGACTCGGTTGGTTCATTTTAGTAATCGCATAAATCATGGTTCATTTAATGCTGTGTGCTAATAGATTCCACCCAAGCCAAGGTGAGGCGCAAAATATTTTTTTTGCGTGAAAACAAATTGCTTTTTTTTTGTAATCAAAACATATTATTAATAGTTATTTGACTGCCATCACTTATCAAACATGCACACATTTTTTTATTATTATTATCTATATATAAATAGGAAAGACAAAATAGTAAAGTAGTAGTGTCTCCTTTCTTTGTTAACCAATTTTTTTACGATTTACGAGTACTAATGTGAAAAACATTTGCAGATACAGATAAGAGCAGAACACGCTTAAAACTCAAAGTGCGATTATTTCTCTTACTAGCCAACGCGTGCGACTTCGTCTGCGTAAATGCCGCGAACATAGTTCTGTGGGTATTTCAGAAAAATCCCATCTAGAAAATAGAGATTTTTACGCTTCTGGGCAAATTTCCCAATTTTTCTCTTCATAAGAACCTTCCTCGGAATTCAACGAATAATGAAAAAAAATAATTTCCGAATCGATCCAGTTGTTTGTGTGTATGAACACACAAATCACAGTCAAATTACAATTCCCTGGAGCGTTGTTGTGTTCCTACGAGTAAGTGACGTCACCACGAAGCAGTCAGATGACTTGGCATCGCGCGAGTGTGACTTAATATGTTACAAGCGTTTATGGGCTACCGTAACCAATATACATCAGGTGGGCCGTATCTTGTATGCCATCCGACGTTGTACCTATAAAAAAAGGTCTTACATGCATAGACGTGTACCTAACAAATTTAAGACAACATTAAACAATCATCAATGGTAGTATATTGTGGAATGAATGGCATAGACATTGTATAACATAGACATTAGGAACTAAAAACAATTAATTCATAATTAAGAGTAATAGTGATTTTGTTATTTATACGATAAATACAAACAATTAAGTGTATACTTATACCGTATATTATGTAAACTATGAAGAATTATTAAAAAACTCTTTCAATGTAGCACAAATTGCAATTATATTGTAATGTTTGTGGAAAATTTACTTTAATTCCAAATTACTACAACAAATAAATGAATTATATCTTAAGTAAAACTACTTTTACACGAACAATAAATAATCACCGTAGCCTACAATTTACAATTTGCACAAAATTGTTAAGGAGAACGCTAAAGTTCGCGACTTGATATGTTCAATAAAATGTTTCTTCCATATGACATACAACGTCCACGATAAGCATATCTCTGTCCACGTTTCATTCAACCATGATACTACGTTCCGTTCGATGCATTGTCCATACATTTTAACACCTTGACTAAATTTAGTTAGAAACAGAACCGAGACGTCGACCAAATCGAATCTCGCGTTTGTACTCGTCATAAACTTTCAGATCCGTAATCCGGGAGTATGACGTAGGTTTACTATTGTTTATGTTGAAGTGAACCAAGAACTTTTAAAATAAATTAATCTGTTGGACAGTCTGATATTATTTTTATACATAGTCAAATTTAATAGTAATTTTTTTCTAGCTACAATTTTGGAACGTATTTTATGGATGTCAATCAAGATCAACACAAGAGCTGGAATAGGGGCACAGCTGCAGATTTGGAGTAATTCCAATGAAGGCAGTAGTAATGTACCGCTGTCAACCAAGTAAGGGTTTGCGCTGCTTTTCTCTTGGATTTTTGGACATGATCAAACTTAGCAGATAAAGCAGGACACTTATTGCAGATTTAGAGTAAATCATATTTAGGTAGTAGCAATATAACGCTATCAGCAAAATGTGTGTTGTGCTCCAAAATGCTGCGCTCTTGCTTTTTAGATAGATGTCATGATCACGGATAACAATTGAAGGAAGATACTAGCCGCAGGATAAGAGTAAGCTATATGTAGGTAGTAGTAGTGCGCCGCTGTTGTGCACTAAATTGCGGCGCTTTATAATGAAGTTCAGGCGCAAAAGCTGGATTAAGATACTACTCGCAACATTAGACTCAATTATCTAATATTTAAATTATATATCATCCTTTCCGACTAACTAAAGCCTTTTTTCACATTTGATGGACCATAGTTACCAACCAAACGATAATTTATAAATTTTAGAAAAACATCTAACTTATATTATTGTCCTTTTCAGCATTTACTTTGATTTTAGTTTACGTGTATGTTACGATTAGAGTATATGTACGATCGTATGGACAATATTTTGTGTTATAGTAAACATATAAATATGAAGTTGTTAGCTCTCATCTTCATATAACATTACAATTGCACGATTTGGTGCGGTTTGAGTCACTGCTCACAAAAAATCCGTTGTATTGAAATTATCCAGTCATCTGCGGGTTTCCCGTCAATTTGTACATTTGCACGGACTAATCTAATTCTATTAGATATCATTTGTATTCACTGGTTTGTTTTTCGCCCCAGTAATAGGATGTCCGGTATCAAATGGAAACGTAGTGACCTATATTAACAGCAAACAACCTTTGACGGACTTCAAAAACCAACATTTTCTAATCCCCCTGTGTGTTTGTGTATTCACGCGTGATTTCTTCCAAAATGGTACATTTGCATACACCCATTAGGTATGTACCTATGAGATACCTGTACATATGATACACTTTCAGATAAACGTAATTATATTGTGGAATATAAGATTTTCTTTAAACATAAAATACAAATATGTTGTGTATACATGAGGCAAAATAAAATACTTATTTAGAATATAGTTATAAGAATTAATTCCACATTCGAACACTTCGTATTTGTTTTAATTGCATAGAGTAAAGAAGTGTTTAAAATAAATATTTTTATCAATGACATTGGTTTACAAGCGCAAGTGGTTTTATTTATTCTCTTCTAGGTATCATTACCAATACCTACATAACTATAATTAACCACATACTAAAATAACTTGTCTATAAACTATAGGCAGATGAGACATAGTTTTGTGACTCAGTTACTAAAATATAATGAATATTTCGTGTTATATCGAGAAGAAACACTGAAAACCACTAACTTATGTTGAGTACACTAAGTAAATTAGTGGTTTTCAATACAATAATCTATGTTTATAGTGACAGTACTTTAGGTAACAAGTCGCGTGTATAGGTTTTCAATATAGATAAATCCTCAAAGCCAGTCGAGCTTCCCTTGA
Source organism: Pyralis farinalis (assembly GCA_947507595.1). NCBI lineage: Eukaryota > Metazoa > Arthropoda > Insecta > Lepidoptera > Pyralidae > Pyralis > Pyralis farinalis. The sequence goes on along the minus strand of OX382273.1, from coordinate 26,312,400 downwards.
TTAGCCATTTCTTTTGGCTATTAAACTATTGTTATTCTTACATCACATGCATATACTGCTGAAGAGTGGTCGCTTGGCTCTCTAAGGGAAACCAACTCAAATTGACTTCAAAAAGTAAGAAATTTGTAATGCAACCCCTGTTTTTTACGTATGTAGGTATGTGGTATCTTCGCGAATTGTGAACAGACTTGAATTATTTTCTTATGATTTGATGTAACGGATTGGACTCAAATAAATTTAGTGAAGTTACGATTTCACTGAAGTTAGTTTTAAGGGGTATTTATTTTCCAAAACTGAATAATAAAATCTGTATTCCAAAACGGAAAAATAAAAAACCTAAGACTCCGCTGTATGGTACTTCACTTCAATATAATGTTGGTTATAGCACTCTAAAGATTCTTCGTCACTCATCGTACATGCATATCCTTAATCTAGACTTATCCGAAAACATTACTCTTAACCAGTCATCCAAAGTTCAGTTCGCATGTTCTCTAGCGTAACTCAGCCTTAAATTTCGATGCGGCTTTTCCAGTTTTGGACCATTTGCGGGTTTCTGAGACTTCGCCTTTCTGTACACGTACTCAGGTTGCTCCCTCCAGCACGTAGAAAATGTTTTTTTATTTCAATCGATTAAAATCGATTTGTTGAGGTTATTGACACTATATAGCGATCCTGTCACGCTTTCGTACATCTTGTTAGGCTTTTCTAGTCTACGAATAATGGATCCAGTCTCCTGAAAGTGCTGGAGCACTCACTGTGTGGTTGACAGCAACACACTGTCTCTACAATGCAGAATGCACCCTGTCTCAAGCATTAACAAGCTTTCGGTACACGCTTCAGTGGCTAATGACATCATATTATAAGAATTTGATTAGAGTAATGACTTTCTGGATACTAATTGCCGTATTTATATGACAGAACAGAAATAAAATTAAGCAAAATTTTGAAATTTGTTATTCGAATTTTTAGAAATGTTTTGAAAATGTTTAGAAATTTATGGTATGCAGTTGTCGAAAAGGAATGAAAAAATTTTTTTACTACTTAAATTTGTTATATAATAACCTTAAAAAAATGTTTTTATTTCACAAAGCAAGCTCCAATGTTTTTGGGAGATGTTGAGGTTTTTGTAACTGACTCATTTTCGTACTAGTGTAGTGTAGTACTAGTTAGTAGTAATGAAATATATATATATTTTATACAATAGCAACAGGAATAAAAACATACAACTTACCTAATTTAAAGTTAAATATTTAATTACTTGCGTTGTGATAAATTTTGATTGACCAAATATTTTTAATTATTATCGTTTCGAGGGTGGAAAAGCTAATGGCTTCAAGCGACACCATTGGCAATATGTAGTTATATATATATATATATATATATATACTAACATACAATATATCTTGAACAGAGGCTTCAGGCTTTTCGTTAATTTTTATTTTAATAGTTTGTTTTTGTTAAACAAATTCTAAAATTACGTAGTTATGGAAATTTAAATAAGAAAATCTCAAATCCTCGAGTCTGTTGAGTCTAACCTTATGTTGTATGTATGTGTATGTGTATAAACAGAGTTGGACAGAATAAGGTCAACGAATGTAGGATTGCGCATGGGTGACTTAGTGGTGAACTGTCTGCTGTATGGCGACGATGCCGTGTTATTAGCAGAAACACCATCTGAACTGCAAACACTGGTCACAATAATGAACGATGATTGTATGGAGAAAGATTCAATAGTAAATTGAATGAGAATAAAACAAAGATAATGGTGTCTAAAAGAGAACAAACCAGAATTAATGTAAGGATACGGTTGATGATGAAGTGTTGGAACAAGTGGATATATCTTGGATGGGCTTTCACCGGAGATGGAAGGTACACCGCTGATGTGGAAAGACGAGTGAGTGCTGTGAATAGTGGGAATGGAGCGTTGGGAAAACTTTTTGCCAGCAAAAACCAAAGCCAGTTCACTATACACAATGCAGTGCTGGTCCCAACGCTTACTTATGGAAGCGAGAGCTGGGTGTGGCAGAAAGAGCATGAAAGTAGGATAGAAATGCGAGCGTTGCGCAAAATTTGTGGTATAACGCTTGTAGACCGTATTTGCAATGATGATGTTAGAAACAGAGTTGGGCTGAAATAGAGCGTCGGTGTTAAAATAACAAGGGGCTTGCAGTATTGGTTCAGACATGTAGAAAGTAGATGATGGGTGATGATGTAGGAGCAGAGGAAGGCCAAGACTAACCTACCATGACCAAATCGATCTGTGTTCTATCTGAAGGTTATGTCAGGAGCCTTAGAAACCGTCGAGCATGCATGAGAAGAGCAATGAATGTTAAAATAGCCAGTGATGTGTGTAAGGATCGAGTCACGTGGCGCTCGGGTTTCTCTGCCTACTCCGCAAGGGATTTGATGTGAAGTTATACATAGATAGTTACATTTATTAATGCAAATAAATTATAATATTAACTATATTATATATATATATATACTATATTTAAGAATTTAATCGCTGTGTAAAAAAATGGTGTTACGTACTATTTGTCTTAATAAAGATGTAATTTTATCTTTGTATTTATCTACGCACGGAAGCAGGAGCGAGTTACATGTTCAAATGATTAGTTTTGTAATGGTATAAGTATCAACTCATAGAATACCATTAACTTGTTTCGCTGACCAGACAACATTGCGGCGGTGTCTCGCTAGCGATACTTAATATACTGCAAGCGTTCATAGGTAACCACTTTATATCAGGCGGGCCGTATGCTTCCCGAAGTTGTAGAAAAACAGAAGTAGTGTTAAAAATAAGTTATTAACCAGCCTACCTTTTGGTTCCTCGTTATACACAACGCGGTGCTGATTCCAACGCCAATGTAAGTACAAAAACGAGAGCTGACATTAGTTATTCAATTATTACATCTACCGACATGGATGGATTAATTATATATGTTCCGATTCACACAAAAATCGAGAGCTGAGTTTAGCAGACGGAGATCATCGAAGTAGATTAATTGCTATCGAGGTGCGAGTGTTGTTCAAAATCTGCGACGTAACGCCTTGTAGAACGAGTTCAAATGTAGATGTAAGAAAGAGAGTTAGTCTGAAAGAAAATATAGGTGTTAAGAAGAGGGGCGTGCCTTGGTTCGGACATATAGAAATAATACAAGAGGAAAGAATAAAAAACACTTATACTACGCGAAAGTAGGAGGATGTGGGTGCTGAGGAAGACCTAGATTCACCTACCATGACAACATAGGTCAGGTGTTATCAGAATATACCTACCCGGCAAACAAGTTGGCGTGAAGTTAGGAAGCATTTGATAGGGTTGTGCGAAAGGAACTGTGGAACATATTGCCGAAATATGGGATCGATGGTTCACTGCTCCATGCTGTGTAGTCCACTTACAAGGATTGCTCAGCATGTGTGCGGATAGTTGGTATCATGCCACCCTGGTTTGGTGTCAAATAGGGTTGCATTCTATCTGCTAGGCTGTTTATTCTCGTTCTCGTTTATCTCGATAGTTGTCTGCAGAGAATAAGGTCTTGTCGACGTAGAATATTAAGATTCTAATTCTCGTTACGCTTTAATCGATTCACAAATACTTTCTTCTTCTTCCTAGAAGAAGAAGGTACTTTATCTCTTCCTTCCTTCTTCGTTATCCCATTTCTTAATTCATTAGGATTAGCGAAGTTTACTATATAAGGATTTGGCGACGATTCGGATTACTCGGCCATCACTGACATCACTAAATGACGAGCTCGGTGGCGCAGTGGTGAAACGCGCTGTTACGCTTCTTTGACACCAACGCCCGTGGGTTCTATAGCCACAGTACAAACATTTGTGTGCATGAACATGTCTGTTTGTATTGGTCTGGGTATTTTCTATGTATAATTAGTATGTATTTACAAAAAAAAAAGTATTTACGTATATTTATCAGTTGTCTAGTACCCATAACACAAGCTTCGCTTACTTTGGGACTAGGTGGCGCTGTGTAATTTGTCCGGCAATATTGATTATTCCTTTTTTATATTTACTGCTCCATTGATAACATTACATACTTATATAAATTTTGAATTTTGCCTATAATAAGAGAACAAGACAGCGAATTACGCATATTATATTAAGTGAGACGCCATCCATTTGCCCTACGACTTTTGTCCCTTTGTTACTGGAAAACTTAATAATAGACTTTAAAAATACCCACATTAGGGTTTAAATTAACCACTATATGGCGAAAGGAAATACTTTAGAGATCAGATCATCCCACGTGTGATTTCGTCATCGTTAACACATGTATATCTGTCTACTTTTTTTATATAGAATTTTCGGCTAGACGACTCGGTCGGGTTGTTTTCTCAGACAATCGCCAGACAAACAGTGACAATAGTAGTAGTAATAATAATATTATTAAGTCAGTGATATTGTAGACTTCGCCAAGACAAGGACAAATACTAAATTAGCCTCATTTGTTGCTTAGTGGTTTCTTTGTTTCGATTATGTTTATAATGTTTTTCGTATTTCGATCGCCAGCTGTTATATTTTTCATCAATCCATGATTGTCAATTGTATTTACATAGGTACATTGTAAATTATAATGACCATGCTAAGGGAGATGTTATTTGTCTGTGGTTTTCGTGGTGAAGACACTTCCTTAAATATATTACTTTTGCATTGCTTTTACCTTATCCTTAAGGCTCTGGAAAGAAAGTAAACCTGTTTAAAAAACTGCAACAATTGTCTGAGGACCGTACTTTCATAAAAGAATGAGAATACCAGGAAGCTCCTGAAAGGTGCTGCATTAGCATTGTACTCAAAGTTTGCAACATTTATAGGACATGTTAACTACGTTACGTTAGGTGAACCGTATTCTTGTTTGCCATCCGACGTGGTACACAAATTTAAACACGTAAACGCAGTTTCCATCATAAGATTATTCCAACATTCTTACAATGTTATGCGTTACGTCATACAGTAGGCACAAAACATGCAATAACTTGCAATAGCAAATTGCAGCTTTTAAGTAGTTGCGACAGAGCATGTTAACACATTCTACAAATCACTGAACTGTACGAACATCTGCCTACCTAAATTTGATTATGCTCCTAGAAAACATACGTCGCTTTTTTAACTTGGTATAAGTACATAATAATGAACTTACAATATTACTGGTATATAATAATTATTTATATATAATTAAAAAGTTTTAAACTTGTGGCAATTTTTTGAAAAAATAATGCAATTAACCTTTTAGAACATAGCGGAAATCCCAGTCCAAGACCCTATTATATATTATCTTGTAATTATCACGTGCTCGGCAGTAAACGAAAACATCACGAGGAAACACGCGTCTCAGAAATTATATTTCGAAAGATTGTGACCTAATCTAAGAAAGATTTGGTTTTCCCTAGATAGTGGAAGTCTAACGGCAAAAATCATTTGTAAAAATCATTTTGCTTCTTCCTAGCGTCATCCGTTTCCTAATTTATTAGGATCGGCGGGGTCCGCTACCTAAGCCTCCAAACTCCACAACCCAGAGGGAAAACCAGACCTTTCTTATGTCAAGTCACGCGCCTATCGAAATTAAATTTCTTAGACGTGCGGGTTTTCTCACGATGTTTTCTATCACCGCCGAGCAGGTGATAATTACAATTCAATGTAAAAATCAGTAACTTCAACAAATCCTTAGGCTCGACTTTTTAAAAAACTGGATAAAGCTGGAAATTTAAAGAATGTAGTTAAGTCTTAGGTTTTCGCGATTGTTATACATTGAATTAAACAATTTTTAACGGATGCTGAAAGCGAAATAAATAAAACACATCGCGTGTTTTATTTATTTCGCTTTCAGCATCCGTGGTCGTAGGAAGACAGACTTCCAGCGACCACGAACGCTGCAAAGTATTCGAAACATCAGGTTCAACAAAAATAAATAAAACACGCGATACTTCCGTTAAAAATTGTTTAATTCAATGAATGTCCTTTTCTACTGCTACAAATAAGAGCACACTAAGCTTGTGTCACTCTTATTACTGTTTTCAATTGAAATGATGAGAATCTACGCTATACGGTGTTGAAGGAAATCTATCTCAGCAAAAACTACCAGAACCAATGTACTTGACTGATCTTGTGTTGTGGGAGGCGAACTTATATAGGATATAAGTTCGCTCTTCTCCTTCGCTCTAAATAAATGTAGGTTCGCTCACACCTAGAGTGTCGACGAGAAATTACAAAGGAGAAGAAAGTGGATAAAGAAATGCCCTAGTGGCCAAAAGATCCCAGGTCCGAATCTTGGCATAGACCACTAAATTCGTGTTGTCGAATTTATGTACACATTTGTAATTATCACTTGCTTGCTGGTGAAGGAAAACATAATGAGGAAAATCGCACGTCAAGAAATTATAATTCAGAAGACATTATCTAAGAATGATCTGGTTTCCCCTCTGGGTTGTGGAGGTCTGACGGCAGTCGTCATGTAGAAGTCAATATCTTCGCCAAATTTTTAGGCTTAGGCAACGAACCCCACTAGTCCTAAGGTATTAAGAAATGGGATTACACTAAGAAGAAGAAAGTGATGATGATGCTGAAAAAAAGATTCTAATTACATTACACCTACTACAAAGTCTCCTACGGGACTGGGCCTAAATAACTGTTCATTTGCTGGGAATGTCTTGATTTCTGAGACAAAACTAAGTTAGTATCAGTAAATACGTTTAAACTTTACCCGTAAACAAACTACCAATGGTGATGTCATAAATCAATCAGAATTGCAAATTTAAGGTTGATAAACCTCAATTAACCGTAATGTACTTCATCTATTCAGTAGGCTTAGTAATGTACGCTATCAATTTAGTAGAACATAGTGTTTGCTGTTTATTGCTTTTTGTAAAATATTTCTCACATGATGTCATAGGATGGAATGCTGTGGGAGTACAGGGAGGATTTTGAAATGGAAGGGGACATACAGTTCAAGTATTCTCGCTCCGCAATATTGTGGAGAAGCATCTGGCCATAGACCAAAAGGATTTCTTCGATCTTGTGGATCTTGAGAAAGTATTTGATAGGGTTGTGCGAAAGGAACTATGGGACATATTGCCTGCTATCTGCTAGGCTGTTTATTCTGTATCATGATAGTTGTCTGCAGAGAATAAGGTCAATGAATGTAGGATTGTGCATGGGTAACCTAGTGTTGAACTGTCTGCTGTATGCAGACGATGCCGTGCTGTTATGAGTAGCAGAAACACCATAAAAAAATAGAAACACTGGTCACAATGATAAAAAATGATTGTATGGAGAAAGGCTTACTAGTGAATGCGAAGAAAACGAGCATCGGTGTTAAAATAAGAAGAGGCATGCTACGTTGGTTCGGACATGTGGAAAGAATGCAGAAAGGAAGAATTACGAAACAGATACACAACGCAAAAGTAAAGGGATGCGCCACCGAGGTCATCAAAAAGTATAACATATGTAGTCTTTTCTAGTAATTTTTAAGCGACTGCGATGAGTTTATGTTGATACATTTTTATTCTGATTCTTTACCCCATCACAATATCCAAATGGCTGATGAATTTTATTATATGATTTGGTAACAAAGGTCATAAACGTTTTGAGTTGCGAAATACATGTCGCAAGAAAATTGTGTAGATAGCCCTACACTATTTATTCGACTTTGATACCCAGCAAGAATATCATAATAATAGTTATTATTTATTATGTGTATTCTTCTTCCTAAGTATTATTATACCTTCTTAGTCCATTAGGAATGACACCATCCGCTATCCAAGCCTAAGGATTTGGCAAAGATATTGATTTTTACATGGAGCTACTGTCGTCAGACCTCCATAACCTAGAGGGAAAACTAAACTTTCTTAGGTAAGGTCACACATCTTGGACATGCGCGTTTCGTCAAGTTGTTTTCCTTCACCGCCGAACAAGTGATAATTACAAATATGTACATTTATTCGACAATACGAATTTAGTGGTCCATGCCAAGATCCGGACCGGGGATCTTTTGGTCACTGGGGCATTTCTTTATCCACTTGGCTTCCACTGCTCGCATTTTTTCAGCATCATCATCTACCTATTTCGGGATATAAACCTTAACTAAATTCCATTTATTCTTTACTCGCTGCAATTTTTTATACCTGTCTTTTGTCATATTTATACGCTTTTAACTTCTCTGGAGTAAAGTAGCAACATTAATGCATGGCAGCTAACGCTTTCACCGACAAAGACTGATAATTACGAATATGCTCAGACTACGACATATCAAGCTATATATCCAGGTATCTTACGTAGTAGCGATAAAGGTGATATTTACGTGGTTTTGCGTAGCTTGAGTAGTCGTCATGTGTACATATATACTAAAACATTAACTTATTGGTTCATGCCCCCACTAGGATATCAACCAGTCGTTTAATAGGCCGGTTCTTTGTCCACTGGGCTACCACAGCAGATTTTTTTTCTAAATCTCAATCGTACCTTATAGGTACATACATGCACATACCAATACGTACACATTACCTACTTGGCTACGGAAGATTACAACTATTTATTTTTACCTCTTCATATTTGTTCCTTGTCAACGGTTGTTACAATCTTGTGCGACTTAAACTTAAAGATACCTGCCTGTTGAGTACTGTAACAGTACTATAATTGTAATAAAACTATAATTTAATTTAAAATAAACCTAATACCCAATTTAAATGTCAACCGCTATCAGAAGTATTTTTCTTCTAAGCGTTATCACGTTTCCTAATCTATTACAATTGGTAGGGTCGCTACCTAAGCCCTAGGATTTGGCGAAGATACTGATTTTAGATCACACGTGTTGCGAAATATAATTTATTGAACGTATGGTTTCCGATATTTTCTTTCGCCGCCAAGTTAGATAATTTCCAATATATGCATAAATTCAAAAATACGGTGGTACATGCTAGGATTTAAACCGGGGACCAGCAGGTCAATGAGGAGGTTCTTTATCCATTGGGCTATCAATATTCAATGTCACTGCACTGTCTACAATATCAGGCAGTTAAAGTATTATTACATCATTCAAAAATAGATTAAAAATAGTATCGCTAGAAAATAAAGTGAACGACATTGAGAACTTTTTATTTATTTTAACATGTAATTTTATGATAATTGGTAAATGTATTAATTATTAGTTAATGTTTGTTATTAATTTTTATGAATGTTTATATTACTGTTTATGAATATTTAAATCAAAAACATAGTACCACTGTGTTTATTGTTACCCTTCTGTAACTGTAACGTATGGTGGCGAAATCACACAAAGCAGGCTAGATAAAATTGCATGTGGAACTGAGACTAGAGTATCCACAAAATATTACGTTGTGCTCTATCTTATGGAGTCAAATTATTTTTATCTATCTTATTACTTTAAACGACCAACTCTATACTATACTAAACTATACTAAATCTAATACATTTCTAACGATTTGGATCAAATTTTGTACTTGGATAAGGATTTGCTGGTTAAGTTTATCTATGTCGGTGTTGTTCCTGATAAAAACACGTTTTTTTTTAAAAAGCCGACTATCACATTTTTCATCTTATCAAACGAAGGACTGACTACTGAATATAGGCCTCCTCCTTAGACTTTGACAGTCTTGTGCTACTCGCATCCGTCGGCTCCCTGCGATCTTTACAAGATCGTCGGTCTATCGGTCGTCCTACACTGCGTTTTCCGATTGGTGATCGCCATTCGATATTTTTTCTGCCCCAATTACCAATGTGTTCTCCAAGCAATGTGGCCTGCCCATTGTCACTTCAGCAGGATCAACACGTCGTCGTCGAATCCAACTCGGATGAGAAGCGTTTGGGAAATTGCGAAAGATTTTCTCGTCCAATATACCTCAATGTCTCATGACGAAAGTCTTCACCAGTGTGTATTGCCAGTGATGATGATGATGACTTACGGCACAGAAACTTCGTGGTCTCGTGGTCTCTTCATATGGGCCTCATACGCAAGCTCAAGGTTGCACAGCGTGCGATGGAAAGAGTCACGCTCGGATTTTCTCTGCGATATATATTCAAAATGAGCACGTCCGTAGCAGGACTAGAATTACAATAACATTATACACATACTTAGAATAATAAAATATACATATAATTACCAGGTTTAGATCTCGATGGCGTTGTTGCGCGACTTGGCGTGAAGATAGAAATGTTTATAATCGACGACGATATATCACCAATCAATTTTTGTTTGTGTAATAAAATCCTAAGCACTCACCAACCGGACGCATTATTATTTAACATTCATTTGACAGCTCTTCATATCATCAACATAGTCTTGACTAATTGTCATACCTTAACACCGGTTTTCAGTCGACTGGAACCAACAGCAGCGATATCTCTTCATGGCCAATTGTTCTCAGATATCTCATGCTTTAGAACAGAAGTTAACAATGCAAAAATCATGTTACCGAAAAGCGTTGAGATTGTAGATACTAATTGGACGATGTTCCCACGAGATCCAACAACAAATAAAAATTCCTATCAACAAGAAACGTAATTTTTAAATTTCGCTATAATCAAATCAAACAAACGAACGAGCGAATTCTCAAACCATGAACCGATTTCAATGTTGAGAACCGCTGAAAAACCTCAACGCTCATGTAAGAACACTTTTATTGAGTTTTTATTAGGACAAGTGTTTCTTTTAGATGATTCGCAGTAATCAAAAATGGTGGCGTTGAAAAGTCTTTAATAGCATTGTTATATTATAGAAAATACCTACTATGTAGGTATAATGTACTAGTAATAGTGTTTTTTAACAACTTTTACGACCAAATGCTTTGCTAATTGACAATGTTGCCACTTGCCTATAGAAAAAATGCAATAAGTTTTATTTTGTTTTTATTATTTAAACGAACCGCGATACTCTTGAGTACGGAAGAGAATACTACACTGTTTAATTCAATTATATTTCAGTTTACTGTGAAATAAAATTGTACTAATTTGAATACTTTTTACAGGCCTAATGAACAAGAGATCCCGTTTCGATCCTGGCATGTACCACTAAATACGTGTATTCGGATATATGTACAGAGTTGTAATTATCACTTATTCAGCGGTGAAGAAAAACATCGTCAGGAAACCCGCACATCCAATAAAATGCATTTCGAATGACTTGTAACTAAATAATAATAAATATTGTCGGACAAATTACCCAGCGCCACCTAGCCCCAAAATAAGCGAAGCTTGTGTTATGGGATATATATTATATATATATATTATACTAGACAACTGATAAACATACGTAAATACATTTATTTTTTAAATTTTAAATTTTGTAAATACATACTTATAATATATAAAAAATACCCAGACCAAGACAAACAGACATGTTCATGCACACAAATGTTTGTCCTGTGTGGGAATCAAACCTAAGAAGCTAAGAAAGCTAAGAAGAGGACGTCGAATACTTTTTTCTATCATAACTATGAAATGGCAATTTTAATATTTTTTTGTACTTCTTCAATTAGATCTTTCTCATTGATAAACATATTATAGACTAACTGAAAGTGTCTTACAGGTTTTTATGTTTAATATATTGATATACAAATGTCATACCGATGGTTATAAATTTTTGAAATCTTTAAAACGTCATGAACAGCCTGCAGCGCAGCGCTTTAAAGGTAGCTCATGTATGATGCTGTTACCTCTGGAGTTGCCTTTTAAAATTGAAACAATCAAACATTCTTTTATATCAGAATGTATATTTAATTAATGAACATTCATTGATTTAACTGCTATAGAAATCTTGCGAGGAATACTCTTAGATCAGTTTTTCGGTGTTTCTCACCGTCTCATCGGATTTTAAATTTAGCGACTATAAAATGTTACCGGGCCCTATGGGAAAGATGCAATTTGATCTAACCTGCTTTGCGTGCTTCGGCCACCAATTAGTTCATGCGGCCTAGCGCCGGCCGGCACCCACCCACTACTGTTAGTACGTGGTACATGCCGACGCTGCCATGGCTGCTCCGGTAGTCTCTGCCTCGGCTGCTGCGGTCGTCCGTCATCTGGAACAGAATCCGCATGCCCCCACCACCACCGTCGCTGCCACGACTGGCCTGGTCGTCGCTGCGACACGTGTTTCGCCTCTCCACGAGGCATCATCAGGCGTTCGTAAGAATAACATGCTACAAGTGACAAATCCATCGCAGTGCCGTCCCTTATATTGAATTGAGGGTGGGGGTGGATGGTGTGAGCGAAAAGATATTTAATAGTGGGGAATGGTTAACGTCGTCTGTTTGTTCATGAGAGTAATTTTAGAATTTTTATGTTTATTAACTTCTAATTGTTCCCTAATATTTAGTTTTAAACCTTTGTCTATGGTGTGTAAAATTTGATATGTATTAGTGGGGGATAAGTTATGTCCTTTGTCTATAAGATGCTCGGCGAAGTGTGACCTTTCTGGGCGATTGTTTTTATACGCCGATACGTATTCGTGAAATCGTGTTATAAAGTTACGACCAGTTTGCCCGATACAAACGTGTTCACATTCATCGCAGAACAGCTTATAGACGCCGGATTTTTTATTGGGCGGGATTTTATCTTTAGTGTTACAAAGTGACCTGAGTGAATTATGGGATTTGAGAGCAACATGTATGTTATTTTTTCTAAATATGTGAACTATTTTGTCAGTGATTTTACCCAGGTATGACAAACTCGCAGTGTATTTATTTGTCGAATGTACCACGTACTAACAGTAGTGGGTGGGTGCCGGCCGGCGCTAGGCCGCATGAACTAATTGGTGGCGGAAGCACGCAAAGCAGGTTAGATCAAATTGCATGTAGATTTGACTTTCGCACAATAACCTATGGGAAAGCTCAAGTTCGCTCAGTGTGCTATGGAAAGAGCTATGCTTGAGTTTTCTGCGTGATAGAATCAGAAATGTGTAAATCCACAGTAGAATTAAGGTAATCGTGCATAGCTCAAAGGATAAGCAAGCTGAAGTGGTGGTGGGCCGGCTGCAGAGTTCGTAGAACCATCAACCGCTGTTGAAGTAAGGTTTTATTGCACCACTAAGGTGGTAAACAAACATACGGCCTGCCCGATGGTAAAACGTCGCTGTAGCCTACGGAAATTTGCAACATCAGGAGAGTCCCGCTGCAAAAATATACCATGTGCAAATCGACTTTGCTACGGTTTTACTATAAAATATGTTTTACGTATATATGTATTTACACAACGTATATATGTATTACACAACGTCGGGAGGCATACAAGCACACAGCCCACCTGATGTAAAGTGGTTGTCGTAGCCTATGAATTCTTGCAATACATTAAGTATCACTCGCGCGATGCCGCCTCTGCTGCTAACACAGCAACTCCCTAGGAGCTTACTGGTGACCCCACTCACACATAGGATCACAACAACCCTCAAGAAAATTGTTATTTGGCTACGGTTTTCTATGAGGCGGTGGTACTTCCTCAGACGGGTTGCTTTCATGCGTGCTACATTTATTTTTGTAAACACATACTTATAATATATAGAAAATACCCAGACCAAGACAAACAGACATGTTCATGCACCCAAATATTTGTCTTGTGTGGAAATCGAACCCACGAGCCCTGGTGTCAATGTGGCGTTACCTACCACTGCTCCACAGACCTCGTCAATAAGTTATAACGAGATGGGATATAACTTTTTTAAACCAGTGCCACATTTACAACACCGCGTTTAAATTTATAGCAATAACGTTTATAAACACACGACTATGATAAATATTCTGGTAAATTCCCCACACAGGCCCTACCTTTCTTAAAATTGATTATTCTACACCGTCCTATAGAGTATGCTACTTCTATTTGTGTGTGCCACGCCTATTAACTACTCATGAGACTGGGTTAGTGGTGAATCTGTCAATTATCAACTTCGATCATACAATTATCAATCAATTAAGAGGCTGCGCATGAGTGCGACTTTCGGAATCCAGGACGCCCCGTTAGCAGATCCTTATACTTTTTATCACAGTGATTCATAAAGAAATCTATTCAATAAAAGTAACTTAATTGATACGACGCGGTTCTGTATATAAATTCATAGACATTAATAGACTACAAACGTTCATAGACTAGGATTTACATCAGGTTGGCCGTATGTATGTATCTCGACGTTGTATACAAATAGATACTATCGCCTTTATACATATCACAATGAAATACAAAATTTAACACGTGCTGCTAATATTTTTCCTTCCTTTTCCTTCCCTCCTTTAGGATTACCAGGGTTCGCTACCTAACACCAAGGGTCTCATGAAGATATAGATTTTTACATAGAGCGACTGACTTTTCTTAGGTTTATGTACCACGTTTTTTGAAATCGAGTGAGTGCTGGGAATAGTGTGAATGGAGCATTGGGAAAACTTCTTGGCAGTAAAAACCTGAGCCAGAAGGCGCAGCTGGCTATACACAATGCAATGCTAGTCCCAACGCTTACTTATGGAAGCGAGAGCTGGGTATGGCAGACAGAGCATGAAAGTAGGATAAACGCGGTTGAAATGCGAGCGTTGCGCAAAATTTGTGGCGTAACGCTTGTAGACGTAGACGCTTGTAGAGTTGTTGTGTAGTATTCGCAATGATGAGGTTAGAAGCAGAGTTGGTCTCTGTTAAATTAGAAGAGGCATGCTCCGTTGGTTCGGATATGTAGAAAGAATACAGTATGAAAAAATGACAAAGCAGATATACAATGCAAAAGTGGAAGGACGTAGGAGCCGAAGAAGGCCAAGACTTACCTACCATTATCAAATTGGTCATATTCAATCAGAAGGTGATGTCAGGAGCCCTAAAAACTGGCGAACGTGCATGAAAAGAACAATGAATGTTAAAGAAGCGCGTGAGGTATGTAAGGATCGAGTCACGTGGCGCTCGGTTCTCTCTGCCTACCCTGTAAGGGATTTGGCGTGAAGTTATGATAGATAGATAGTTTTTTGAAATATAATTGGACGTAGCATATTTTGCTAATATGAAAATAAATGCGGCTTTCTTTTAAAAACTTATCAAACTAAATTAAATAAAGCCTTAATTCATATTTGATACAGTACCCTAAAATGTACTAGTAAAGTTTTTTCCAACAATTCTATGACGTTTCCGAAGCCGTTTTTATCAATAAGTACATGCTTCTGCCCACAATGTTTCCTTGACACTGACATTCTCTAATTGGATGGTAAAACATAATAATTAGTTTGTCAAGCACAATGATTATTCATGTCGATCAATACGACTTATGAATAACTGTTGATGGTTCCGTTAACACAATTTTATCATGTTTTTATTGATACATACGACATGATTTATGACATTTATTTTTTACATGATATTTATACTGATATGATCGTGATCTGATATCAATTTTTCAATAACTTTTAATTTAACTTAATGTAATGAAGTGAAGTGAAGTGTTAATGAATGAATCGACGAGCTCGGTGGCGCAGTGGTGAAACGCGTTGTTACGATACTTTGACACCAACGCTCGTGGGTTCGATTCCCACACAGTACAAACATTTGTGTGCATGAACATGTCTGTTCGTCTTTTCTGGGTGTTTTCTATGTATAATAAGTATGTATTTACAAAAAAAATGTATTGACGTATGTTTATCAGTTGTCTAGTACCCAAAACACAAGCTTCGCTTACTTTAGGGCTAGGTGGCGCTGTGTAATTTGTCCGACAATATTTGTTTATTATTATTGAATATTTATTTATTAATGAAGTGGGAATGCGCGTTTAATACTTTTTGTGGAGCATGTAAGTAAATATTAGTTTATTGTTATATCTTTAATGCACATCAAATAAGAATGTATAACATTAAAATGCAACTCATAAATGTGCAAAGGCGAACTTATTCCTACAAGAAATCTCTTCCAGTCAACCTTTGAGTAGGTATTTAATTAAAACTTTGCAAGCGAGAGGCAATATATATATAAACAGAAATAGTAATAAATGTCATAAGAAATAATAAAATCAAAAATAACTAGTTAAAATATAATATAATATTTATATACATATATATTTATCACTAATATATTTATTATCTGCCATGCCACACGAAGTGTAGCGGTCGCAATAGTCTCGACAGAATCTTATTTTTGTCAATAGTATCTGATTCAAACCATGAAAAGATATCTGATTATTTGTTGAGATTTTTTCGCTACAAACAAAATTTTTTTTTGCTATTCATTTTTTATCGGGCACATTTGCTTGATATTTTTATTTGCCCTTTTATCTAATCTGAGTGTACAAAAATAGATTACAAAGGTAAAATGTAATACTTTGATATTGGTATTCCCCGATTGATAAGTGAGTGTTACCAATAAATTCCATAAAATCGATTATTTAATTACTAAACATAGTAAAACATAAAAATAATCTCTATATGCTTCGACATAGCCATATATAGGTATGCATATTCAACAATAATTTCGATAATGAAAAATTTACCGCGTCAGCTGCCGGAGTGCTATGATATATATTTTTAGTTTAGAACATATGTACTGACGCATTTACCATCTCCAATTCATTATTTTTTTTTTATACTACGCCAGAAGACATACAAGCATACAGCCCACGTGATGTAAAGCGGGTACCGTAGCCTATTAACGCTTGCGATATATTAAGTATCACTCGCGCGATGCCTCCTTTGATGTTTACACAGCAACTCCTTGAGAGCTTACTGGTGACCTCACTCACACGCAGAAATACAACAACCCTCTAGTGTTAGTTGTCATTTAGCTGCGGTATTCTGTGAGGTGGAGAACTTCCCCAGACGGGATGCTTTGATGCGCTCTACCTCTCTTAAACCATCCAGACCAAGACAAACAGACATGTCATGCACACAAATGTTTGCCTTGTGTGGGAATCGAACTCACGAGCGTTGATGTCAAAGTCGCGTCATTCGCGACTGAACCACCGAACTCGCCGAAACAAAAATATACTATCAACATCGCTTGATTTGTTTTATTATTAAGAGGCGATTTTTGCGGCGTAACACTTGACAAAACTAATTGCTTTCCATCTGTGGCAAACCAATAAACCACTTGTCGACGCATAAAGACCCGTTGCTCACCAAAACGTAGTATATTAGTGCCTCAATATCGAGCACACTGACCAATGAGAGGACATTTTAACCTATAAGCCGATAAGTGACCTGATTTTGATGCATGAAGCCGATAAGAGCTGCACGTTCTACATTACCCCCAACCCGTAGCGGTGACTTTTGTCACTAAGCAAAATCGTATCAGCAGTTCTCCATAGGTTATTTCCCTACTGCTATTTATCTACCCGTGGAAAGCCATGGGGAATCACCAGTAGAACTACTACTATTATAAAATTGTAAACGACAGCAACCGATAAAATACTCGTAAATAAAACAAATGCATTAGCACTCCATCATATTTGTGTTCAATGACAATCATGATGATGGATATGAATCATTGAGCTTCATCTGATTGATTGAGATTGATATGTGGAACTGATTCAGTTTGTCACCTATTCGTATTGTCATTGTGTTTTTATATGTATTAAAGTGACGACAAATATATATCATTATTTTATGGCTATATTAGATCTCATCTATATTGGTTCGCCTGAAGCCTTATTAAGATCTGTCACCTCCTTGCAAGGGAAGGAACCCTGCGACTGGATCACAGGACTCAAGTTTTTACCTCCATTTTGTATGACCATCACGTGAATAAAGATATTTATTTTTTTACAACATCCATAAAGCGATTACCATAGCCTATCAACGATTACAATACATTAAGTATCACACGCGTCATGCCACCTCTGCTCCTAACACAGTAACTCCTTAGGAGCTTACTGGTGACCCCACTCACACATAGGAACACAACAACCCTCCAGGGATTTATTATTTGGCAGCAGCTATTATATAAGGTGGATGATTTCCCCAGATGGGCTGGTTTGATGCGTCCCATCTCTACCCTCCTAAACGGACATGTTCATGCACACAAAAATGTTTGTCGTTTATGTAAACGGAATCTACGAGCCTTTTGTTTCACCAAAGGTATAAGACATTAAAATACATTTGTTTCAAGTTCTTTAAGCACACATGCAATTACAAAGAAAAAAACAGACATGCAACACACAGTACTTACTTGTGTGAACTTACGCGATACTGAATAAGATATTAATGTATAGTGATGTAAAAGGATATCTACGTAGGATAACTGTGGCAACACCAACATAGTAGAACACATACTAATGAAAAGTAAACAATTACAATAACACGAAATACAAAATAAACAGCAACAATAACATTAAACACGATATTAAGTTATTAGACATAAAGAAACTTTGCTTAATACAGTACGGCCGTATCGCTAAACTAATCTCTTCCAGGCAATCTTGAGGAAGAAAAGACGATAAATTAATAAGAGTAGGTATGTGTCAAATTAATTGATAAGACTACAAGTTGATCATACATATTGAAGTCACAGATTTGATTCGTACGTATACGTGACGTATATTATATACGCACACCTTTTGATCAGACGTCTTAACCAATGACGATAAAACTTCCCCCGTATCTGCTAGGGAATGTGTTGCCAACGTAGTAAATTATTACTATTATAGTAGTTTTCGTACAATGAAAGATTATTTGAAATATAATACACTTAACTGAGTACATATACCTAAACAAGCATATAGTCCACCAGATGTGAAGTTAATGTGGATTCTTACAATACAAGGAATATTTGGTCAGACCTTTTCTTCTTCGCAGCTAAAACATCCACTCCTTGACAACGTCATTTTGAGAAGCTGATATGCCAGTTTAATCAATCGCTAAAAGTCACCTCCTTGCCTCCACCCCCAGGTGAGTCAGTTTTGAAAGGTGCAGACTCTAAACTCGGACATCTTCTGTATATAGCTGTGTCCTAGTTCTTCGCTAATGCCTCGTTTAATATTCGGTACCACGCGCAAGAGAGGTTCACTTTGTATTTAAGATGACGGTGACTCACTTAGACCATTAAACATAAACTGCAGGCAAATTTTAGAATTGAACGGGAAATATCTTGATTTGGCTTCGTAGGTCATTTCTACAATGGCAATGATATCATAAAAAATATATATACGAGTAGTAATACACATCTACAAATACGTAACCAGGATTGTTTGAGCTGGCCGCGGAAGAAATTGCTTACTACTCTGGGTACAAACTCAATAGACCAATTTAATAATTTGCCTCGATTGCCAAACAGGCATGCTTGCAATAAGGAATATTAATAGCGTGTTGCCACTCGCGCAGCTAACGCAACAAATACTTAGGAGTTACTGAGGACTGAGGAGCCCTGTGGTGGTATGGCTAACGATAGATACTTTAGCACTAAGGCTCATGGGCCCGATTTTTGCATAAGGCATACATTCTGTCTTGATCCAGATGTTTTCTATATATATTATTAGTATCTATTTACAAAAAAAAACTAAATTTACGTATGTTTATCAGTTGTTTAGTATCAACAGTACAAGCTTTGCTTTGTTTGCGACTAGATGGCACTGTATAATCTTTGAGAATATTTATTATCTGTATTTAATAATATCTCTAAAATAGAGTGTCGGTGTTAAGATAAGAAAAGGCATGCTCCGATGGTTCGGACATGTAGAAAGAATGCAAAACAATTACCAAACAGATATACAAGACAGGAAGGAAGGAAGACAGAGACTAACCTACCATGACCAAATTGGTCGTGTTTTATCAGAAGGTGATGTCAGAACCAGCCACGAACCGGCGTGCATGAAAAGAGTTATGAATGTTAGAGAAGCGAGTGAAGTATGCAAGGACCGCGTCTTATGGCGCTCGGTTCTCTCTGCCTACCTCGCAAGGGACCTGGCGTGAAAATATACATACATACAATAACCTCATTGAAAAATAATAGCGAATAATTCTATAAAAGGTTCTTATTTATATTATTGTTAGGATGAACGTTGTGCACTTTGTCGTCTACCAAAGGAGGATTTACTGAAAGAGCCTCTCTTTCTTTCAGATGAAGTTCACTTTGTTTATAAAAGTCATAGTATATTTGGCGATAGCGGGCAGGTGACGGTTGCAAATGTTGTCTGGCGTTGCAAGCGTCCGTATAGTCACCAACGCCATTTTAAAAATCACAAGTAAATCAGTTGAGAATGCGCAAGCTTGCATTGCCAGAGAAACACCTGGCTCGTCAATTATATAACAATTCAAATTTTTTTTTTTAATTTGTCGGCCATTTTGACCGTGTTCCTTAAGAGATAGGAACGGTGTTCCTGAAAAGTCCTATTCTACTTTTTTATGCTGAATCCGAATCTGAAATCAAAATTCGAATATTCGAAAAAAAGCGACAGACACACGCACTCACAGACACACACACACACACACAGACACACACACACACACAGACACACACACACACACACACACGCAGCCAAACATATAGATTTCATAGAGAAGCGGTGTTCCTGAAAACTGTGTGGTAGTGTCCCAGTCTACTAAGACGCACGACATGAGATCCGCACTTTCCGCGTCTCGCTACTCACACCCCACCCCGATGTATAGCTGAATAGGTTATGATATTAGTGGAATTTCTTTGTATACGGGGCATATTGTATATATTTCTTCTTCTTAGCGTCATCCCGTTTTCCTAATCCATTAGGATTGGCGGGTTCGCTACCAAAGCCTAAGGATTTGGCGAAAATACTGATTTTTACATGGAACTAATGCCGTCTGACCGCCACAACCCAAAGAGAATACTAGACCGCTATTAGGTAACGTCACATGTTTTTAGAAATATAATTTCTTGAGCATACAGGTTTCCTCACGATGTTTTCCTTCACCGCCAAGTAACTGATAATGACAAATATGTACATAAATCCGAAAACACGAACTTAGTGGTAGGTACGTGCTAAGATTCGAACCGCGGACCTGTTGGTCACTCGACCGGTTCTTTATCCACTGGGTTATCACTGCTCAATGAGGCATGTTGTGTATACTATAAGAACTTATACGGTCCTTTCCTACATCCCACATCAACCCTTACTCATCCCACTGCAAGTATACGAGTCTCCCTTCAACCGAAGGGGTTTAGAGCATACTCCACCTCAAATGCGATCGACAACAGCCGGAACCATAGATAACAGAAACAACCGTTGTTTCTGTTATCTATGGCCGGGACCGACGGCTTAACGTACCCTCCGACGGACGGAGAAACTCGAGATAGATAAACCCATCCATAGACAGGCTGCGGTCGACGTTGCTTAACCTGCGTGTTTTTGTTAGAATGACATGCGCAACGATGCCATCGAGCTCTCCATACGATCCTTTAGTGTATACAAAAACCGTGCTACAGATGGGCTTACTAATGACAGGAAGTATAGTTTCCTCAAACAACAATGCACTACAATCATACTATTTTTAATATCAATCAATAATACTGGGAAAAGAGTCGAACTGTGAGATCAGCCACTTGAGAAGTTATCGAAAGCGTAATGGCAACCGCAAACGTTTATATAAACATACTTATTACTGTTATGTTGGCGCCAAACCATGAATCATTGTGTTATCAAACTGAACAACGGCGAGCGACTATTTTATTCAGCTAAGGTGTAAATATAGAGAATTATATTTCAAGGCAAAGGACAATAATACGAGTATTAACGAGAAAAGAAAACATAAATAGGCGTTTAAAAAGTTTTATCTCTCTATTAATATATATCAACTAAATTAGAAAATAGATCATACAGTTGACGTGTAACTACAAAACCGTATTATTACATATATGATGTAACTTATATCCATTACTTATATTTACGATAAGATTTCTCACATCAAGGGGATAAGCCTATGAATATAATATTTATACACGATAAAACTTGAATACGAAGTATTGACATAGACATTACACCGCTAACGTCATATGATTTACTTGTAATCTGTGACGTCAGTAGATAATAATTTATCTGACAATGCTCCTTTCATTCATAAATAGAAGCCAGGCACACCTTTTGAATATAAAGTCCTTTTATTTATCAAATCGGTTTCTATCCACTTATGCTGTGTACGTAGATAGATACCACAGTTGAAGAATATTAGCAGTATATCAACTAGCTTACTTAATCTGTTTTTAGCTTAATTAGCAAAGTTCGCGATAGAGTTTCGCGAGAAGTTTTCTACCGAGAACTATTATGTTGTGGAATGAGCTCCCTGCCGAGATTTTCCCAAGGGACTACAGTATGGGGTTCTTCAAGAAAGGCGTGAAGAGGTTCTTACAGGGTCGGCAACGCAAGAGTGACACCCCTGGTGTTGCAAATGCCCATAGGCTACGGTAACTGCTTACCATCAGGCAGGCCGTACGCTTGTTTGCCACCTTAGTGGTATAAAAAAAAAATTAAAAAAAAAGAGTGGGCGCAGGTAATTAGTTAATATAATTTAGAATAGATACAGCGGCACTCTTCTGTGTGAATGTGACGATTTCGTATGCCTCTTCAAAGTTATCTTACTCTATCCTGTGCAGATATCATGTTCTTCAAGATGTATAATGTGTAAGAATGTAAATATTTAATGAAATGTCGTTATGTCGTTGCCATGAGTTTTGCCATTTTACTGAAATTTTACTGCCCAAATTTGGAATATTTGTGCAGTAATTTTTCCAACAGAAATAAATGAGAACATTTCAGATATCTTCTAAGATATAGAATGGACATATAGCTGTTCAAATATTTTGATGTAAAAGAGTTCAGAAGTTTCATTTTTTTTACTTAAGATTATTTAAATGTGTGATTTATGCAACATAATTTATAAAGTTTCTATACTCAATCGTTTATTACGTTATGAACGTTTGTATACAAAATCATGAAAATTTCACCTTTACTTCTAAGAAATAACTAGATATGTTGCTGTCTGTACATAGATCTTTGATTTAAATATATTCTTCTACATTCTTTTCAGATTAATAAGACTGATGAATGAAGAATGAGTAAATAAAATGTAAAAGATAACTTTGTCATAAATTATTATTAAGATAATTACATGAAACTGCTATTTTTTGCATAATTTAAACGACGTAAAGTACGAAACGAAGTAAAAAATAGCAGTTTTGTGTAGATTTCATAGAAAAACCGAGGAATTCGAGTACAAACGGAGTGGTATATAGAACTCTCGAAATTTTCGACAGAAACGCGTACGGGTTCGCCGGAAGCGACCCCAAGCAAAATGCTAGAGAGGTTAGCTGAATATTTAGTATCGTATTTTGTATGGGAG
Organism: Pyralis farinalis; assembly: GCA_947507595.1. Lineage (NCBI taxonomy): Eukaryota > Metazoa > Arthropoda > Insecta > Lepidoptera > Pyralidae > Pyralis > Pyralis farinalis. The sequence goes on along the minus strand of OX382273.1, from coordinate 26,289,130 downwards.
AAAACAGATTGTTCAAAGTTGAAAACATTCTTCTAAAATAAATTGAAAAAACTATTTTGGTCTAAACACAACAGACGTTAGATAAAGTATTTTAATAAATAATATTAATATTTAATTAATTCTCATAACTTTACCTAACATTTGTTCTTTTTGGAATAAAACTCTTTTTCTTTTGCTTACATGAAAATTCCTATTGTTATTTGAGTTTTATCTATTTAGACGATTCCGAGATATCGGTAAAGATATTGTATAAAATATACTCTCCAACATAGCACCTCCTCCTCGAAGTTGATTAACAATCAAAGAAATGTACCATTGTCAAGTTATGCATCATTGTCGGTTAAAAACACTCACGCTCAGGTATGAACTGACCTAGCTCTAGCATCCGTCCGGATAAAGCCGGATATTGTCAGTTTATTGAGCACATTCTAATCCGACATAGCTGAATGTCCAAAAAATATGACCAAAATAAGACTTTTTACTGAAAGTAGTAGTCGTACTTTTCTACCAGTGAGTGACAGAAACACACGTACCCGCAATGTAGAAGAATTAATTTACAGCGCTATTTCTAAACCTTTTGTTTCGTAGCTCAATAGTAACAACCGAACGCTTATAGGATCACTTCCTTGTCCGTCTGTCACGATCCTTTTTCTCAGGAACGCGTGGAGGTATCAAGTTGAAATCTGCAATCCCTTGGAGCAGTGAAAAACTCAACAAAAACAAAAGATACTGCCGTTTATGCCCCATTTACTACTCTGTGTAAAAAGTATCGGGAATATGTCAATAAAAAGACCCGCGTAAAAGAGGTCGTTCTAATTTTTTTACTGCATGTTGGTAGCACTGTACTGATTTAGCGCGCAAAATTTGAGCGGGATCTGTCATTTAATTTGTTTTAAACTACACTTTTTGTTGGTCATAGTTTTGAGTCCTCGGCGATTTTTACAATGGAAAATATTGTTGAACAAAGAGTGTGCCTTAAATTTTGTGTTTCAAATGATATTTCATGTGGTGAATCACTAAAAATGTTGCGAAATACCTACGGCGAATCGTGTATATCGAAAACAAGGGCTTATGAATGGTATAAGGCTTTTAAAGAAGGCCGAGAAGTAGTAGTAGACTTGCCTCGTTCTGGTAGACCTTCAACCGCTACGACCAGAGAAAACATCGACAGAATCAAGAAGCTAGTGCTCGAAAATCGACGTATGAGTCTGAGAGAGTTGGCTAGTGAGGTGAACATATCTTTTAAGTCCGTCCACAACATTCTCATTGACATTTTAGGCATGAAACGCGTCGCCGCTCGACTAGTTCCAAAAGAGCTCAATTTTGTTCAAAAAGCGCAGCGAAAGCATGTCGCTGAAGACATGGTTTCCCGAGCTTCTACGGATCCGACCTTTATGAAACGTATAATAACTGGCGACGAGACATGGGTTTATGAGTACGACATGCAAACAAGCCAACAGTCTTCAGAATGGCGTCTCGAAAACGAGCCGAAACCCAAAAAACCGCGGCAAAGTCGCTCCAAAATCAAGGTGATGCTGACAGTTTTTTTTGACTACCGTGGTGTGGTTCACTCCGAATTCCTTCCAGAGGGAGAAACAGTGAATAAAGAATATTATTTAGGCGTCATGAAGCGTTTGCGTGAGAGTATCCGCCGAAAACGTCCAGATTTGTGGCAACACAACTCATGGATGCTGCACCATGATAATGCACCATCACACACAGCCATTATAGTGAAAGAGTTTTTAGCGAAAAATTCAACAAAAGTTCTCGACCAAGCACCGTATTCACCTGATATGGCTCCGTCTGACTTTTTTTTATTTCCCAAGTTAAAATTACCACTTCGAGGAAAACGTTTTGAGTCGATAGAAGCCATAAAAGAAAATTCGCTGAATGAGCTAAAGGCCATACCGCAAATAGCCTATGAAAAATGTATGGAAGACTGGGTGAAGCGGTGGAGATGTTGTATTGCAAGCGATGGGGCCTACTTTGAAGGCGATAAAATAAATTTAGATGAATAATTTGTATTTTTTGTTTTATTGACAAATTCCCGATACTTAGTACACAGAATGTATGCAGCATATTTTGACACTGGCAAGGGATTCAAAACCTATAGGGTACTTTCCGTTATATTTTTTGCGATTACGAACTTATTTGCAGTTAGGAAACTAGCCGCAAACTATGTAAATGTATGGGGATAAACCTTTTCCAAAGGCAAAGTTAAGTTTCTCCCTCCATCCAGTTATTTTCGTTAGTAAAATGTTTGGTGCTTTCATAGTGAATGAACTTCAGTAATATTCCCTAATTATTTCGATGAACGCAACTATACATTACCTCACTGTTATCCATATATATGTTTGTTAATTTATGGCATTTTTAATTTATGTCATTTGTCATTAATTAAAAATATAATTATCTAATTAATGCAAGTTGTACTATACTATGGTAGGTAAATACAAAATTCTTTTACTATACATTTAACGGCGATAGCACAACGTTGTTGTTGTAAATCTTCGAGACTTGACTTCCGTGATGGACAAACTATTTACACACCTATAAGTTTCTATGAAACCCTCGGTGCGCGAGTGCGGCCCATGCTTCTTTTAGGAAGCAACCAAGTATACAGCCCGCTTGAAGTCAGGTGAGCATGTACCTACAAACATTAGCAATACCGAGACTCCACTCTCGCTCCCACTGCTATCACATCAACTCCTCAGGAGCTAACCGGTAATCTAAAGCAATCGCAGATACACAACAACCCTTTAAAAAGTTTTATTTAGCTGTGGTTTTTTTTTTATAAAGTGGAGATACTTCTCCAGTTGGACTGCTTTAATGTAAAAAAAAATCCAAGAAATATTTTTTAACATCCGCTTTGGGTACCTACAGGAATGTCTGGCTTTGATAAATTATAAGACCGTTCTTCTTATTTAAAAAAATGGCCATGTTTTACTGGTCAACAACACAAACTTCCGTTTTGCAAATAAACATGTCATTTTGCGTCATAGATTAATGTAATCCTCTTTCCAATGCGGACCTCCATACAAATCTAATTGAAGGACAAACCCATGTCGTCAAGATATTATTTCGTTTACGCGTGGGTGCGACATGTTGCGATTTTTATCTAAATTTCAATTAAACTGTTTATCTATAAAATCTGATTTATTAGCTTCGAGATTGGATTATTTGGTTTTAGTTTCTAACGGAGTAGTTCCATTTTGGTCATATGAACTGCTTTTCAAACGATAATTGTTCAATTATATTTTCAGATTAATTCACAGATAGGAACAACTTCTTTAACGATGCTGGGTGGTCCTGATTTTATTTTGTTTTGCATTTTACATCGGTAAATTTCTATTATATATATTGTAACAGTAATACTTATTGTCGGTAACGCATGACACACCTTGTGTTGCAAATGTCCATAGACTACGGTGACTGAAGGCAGGCCGTATGTTTGTTTGCCACCTTGGTGGTATAAAAAAAATGTATCACAAACATACGTGCTATAGAATTGGATAAGGCTTATTAATTTTTTTTTCTATTTCAACTTTCATTTGGGACTGGACTGAAAATCAGTGTCGAGTCTGCTACACAGGCTTCGACAATATACTGAGTCCAGACCATTTTGTTTTCTTCGTATTGTTGGTATATGTTGGTTTGTCAAATTTTCATACTATTGATTGAACGGAAAAGTACACACGGGGTACGAAATTTCTGCATCGCATTTACTCCTTTGTTTAGTACATTAGAGGTACTAAAAATCTGTATAATTTTATTGTGGATATTTTTATGTACCTATAGCTGAGCCCGCGACTTCGTCCGCGCGGAATTTAACAAAAAAGTTATTGTTCAATTATAATTTTATTTATTTAATTTGATTATAAGTACTTAAATAAGCAGAGTAAAATAGCGAACTGCAAAATAATAATATATATGTATTATGTACTTCGTCCGTGGAATAGTTATTTTTTTTTATTATTTATTTATAGTATTAAAAATAAAATCTAAAATAAAAGTAGCCGAAGTTACTCCTTATTACATCAGCTATCTGCCAGTGAAAGTCCCATCAAAATCGGTCGGTTTCAGAAATTAGCCGGAACAAACAGACAGACAAAAATTGAAAAAAATATTCATTTTGGTATATGTACCGTGTATACATCCATATGCATTTAGTAAAAAGCAGTTATCAGGAACACCGTTCCTATATGAAATCTATATATTTGTCTGCCCACGGCCCACCTGATGTAAAGCGGGTACCGTAGCCTATTAACGCCTGCGATATATTAAGTATCACTCGCGCGATGCCTCCTCTGCTGCTTACACAGAAACTCCTTGATAGCTTACTGGTAATGAGGTTACCAGTAAGCTCCCAAGGAGTTGCTGTGTGTGTGCTCACACGCAGGAACACAACAAGGAGTTGTTATTTGGCTGCAGTTTTCTGTAAGGTGGAGGTACTTCCCCAGACGGGCTGCTTTGATGCGCCCTACCTATCTTAAAATTATCATAAGTCGCAGTAAGTTGCAATATTTTTTCTTGGCATTAAAGCTCATAAAGGCTTACACCCAGGCAGTTAAGACGCTAATAATCTACAATGCTTCATAAGTCGTAGATAATTTCTAAAATATTCTTATACAATGAATAAAAATGTACATGCAATTTGATCTAACCTGCTTTGTGTGCTTCCGCCACCAAGTAGTTCATGCGGCCTAGCGCCGGCCGGCACCCACCCACTACTGTTGGTACGTGCTACATGCAGACGCTGCCATGGCTGCTCCGGTAGTCCGCCATCTGGAACAGAATCCGCATGCCCCCACCACCACCGTCGCTGCCACGACTGGCCTGGTCGTCGCTGCGACACGTGTTTCGCCTCTCCACGAGGCATCATCAGGCGTTGTAGACGTTAGTCGTAAGAATAACATGCTACAAGTGACAAATCCATCGCAGTGCCGTCCCTTATATTGAATTGAGGGTGGGAGTGGATGGTGTGAGCGAAAAGATATTTAATAGTGGGGAATGGTTTACGTCAGTCTGTTTGTTCATGAGAGTAATTTTAGAATAAAAATGTAACAATGAACTTTACATTAAAATTATAAATACAAACTTTGAACCAAACCGAAACAAAAATACCGTAACTTATTCATCGTAATCAAACATAACTCGCAACACGTTTTATAAATAGACAACTAAAAATACTTTATTATTTAGTTAAACATTTAGTGAGTGGTCATTCGAACAAAGCACGACCTCATTGACGTGCCGGTATTAAAATCATGTTAGGGCATGCTAAAAAGTGTTTTTGATGTACAATGTGATGTGATTTCGCAGGTAACTTGAGGACTTTGTATTGTGCCCATACTCTTAATCATTACGAAGCAAAATCGAGTCCCTCCAAGTACCAAGTAAGTACAAGTGATATTTATTTTCAGTTAAATCAATGGGCGCTTATGACATCATTTGTTTACGGCATTGTTAAATAATATTAAATAGAAATCTAGTTGCCACTGTATGGTACTCACACCTTTTCGTTTGTTTTTACGAGGGTTATTTGAAAAGTTCTTAGCCTAACATACTTAATGAAACCACACGATTTTGAGTTTATTTTTATTTTTCAACATACTCTCATAAGAGCTGAAAACACTTTTTCCATCGACACGGTAAGGCTTCGATATCCGTTTTAAAAAAATCTTCGTCTAAACTGTGCATACTTGTTGCTAAATAATGTAACTACAAAATAAGGGTAGTTATAAAAAAAAAACCAATGACTTTAACCATGTTAGGCTAAGAACTTTTCAAATGACCCTCGTATAAATTATAAAAAATATGAATCATCTGCTGCCAACATAACACATGCAATATAGTTACTATAATACTCGTAGTTTCCCCTGATTTTTTTAGCCAAAGGTCGTACGAAATTGAGTTATGTCGATGTAGATTCCTCGTAGTTAGCGAATGCATATATGGCCGTCACATAGCATTAAGAATTGTATGTGAATCTATTCTATTATTAGGCTGACTTATCTCTTGAGAATTTTTCACTATATTAAAACTTGAACTATTTTAGTGTTATGAGAAAAGTGATTGTAAGCTTTATGATCTATGCTACGTTATTTTCCAACACCCCCAATTAGGTTATGAGAGCTAGCGACGGCCAGTACCCACTTACTACCAATGGTCTTTGCGTCCGAACGTTGTCAGTACCGGTAGCTTATGGTCATCCCAACCTGGTGTACTGCGATCATCGCTTGCTCAACATCTGTAACTGAACATGCCGATTTTGGGCAAGCGCAGTAACAGTTGCAGCAGCCTGTAGACATGAACACCGCTACAACCATCTATTAACGGATGAATACTGGTTAAGGTTGTGGCGAAAAATTAACAGATATTCTGTTCCAAGTACGTAAAATAACACCTGAATCTATTGAGTATCTGAATGATAATGTTTTTTTATATATTGGCTCACGCAGAATAATATTTATTCGGCAACGATTTTCTTAGTAGCATCTTTATTTGTCAAATATTTGACAGTAATCCCATACACTTGAACATACAACAGTGCGGACCCTCTGACGTAATGAATGTCCGTTTTGACGTACGTAAGTGTGAATTGCCCGGTTATAGTTTAACCCTTTCCTGACTGACGGTACCAATTTGGTATCGGGTGATTCCCCGTCCATTATTTCGACAATACGTTCGCGCTGTACGTATTTGACACTGACTGATCTTTTTGAGTGCTATTACGGTAGCCAATCACTGTGATTTATTTCAGTTTTGCCTATTTACCGCCAGCATCTTTGTGTGTTCTACCGATTGTACAAGGGTTGTGTTCTGAAGAGTTGTTCGAAATGATGCCGACAGCTACTTTTTATAACCACACCGCTCGCCGACGGCGGGGAGTTCACCCTCACACGCTTGAACCGCAATAATCGCGTACGGTGCGGTTCCAGAGAAGTTTTCTTCCGAGAACACTCAAGCTGTGGAATGAGCTCCCAACCGAGGTTTTCCCAAGGGACTACAGCATGGAGTTCTTCAAGAAATGCTTGAAGAGGTTTTTAGAGGGTCGGCAACGCATGAGTGACGCCCCTGGTGTTGCAAATGTCCATAGGCTACGGTGACTGTTTAACATCAGGCAGGCCGTATGCTTGATTGCCACCTTAGTGGTATAAAAAAAAGCATCCGCCAGCAAGTGACACTTTCAAGTTTCGACCTGTTTCGGATTTGAGAACTGCGGATTGCATTTGTTTTAGAAAACATTTAAAAATATAATAAATGGGGTAAGTGTTATTATTTTATATTATTATATTAGATTGTAGTTTTAACTATACAATTTTAGTGCTAAAATAAAATAAATAAGCTAAAATAAAAAAAATGTACAAGGACTTATGAGTACCGTCCGTGACTTTGGTTATTTTTTTTTAGTTAGATCGAATATATTATGATATTCGTTTATCTTATATTACAAATATCTATAAGGAATATTTCAAAGAATACGGCTTTGATAGACGCCTTACTTCAGGAAGATCTTCCCGATTGACCCGAAACTTCAGATGTGGAATTAACTGACGAAGAAAACATTCCCGAAGAACAACTACTCTCAACTAGCAATTTTGATCAAAATTTTGAGGCAGAATTAGAAGAACATATGCTGAGCCAAGCTGAGGCAGAAGCTCCTAGTGCGGAAATAGACCAAGTGGTAATTGTATATTCTATTTCCAACACTGTTCCAGATAATTTACAGACTGAGGAAACTGTTACTGATGTTTGTTTAGGGAGGTGGAAGTATGCAGCATGAAGAAAGCTCACTCAAAATGTTCACACTGCAATATATTTTTGTGCATAAATGAAAAAGAGAATTGTTTTGCAGAATGCCATGATGCTAATGTTTAATTACTTTTTAATTTTATTATTAATTCGAGCCAAAAAGAAGTTTGTAAGTCTAGGTTGTAAAAATAGTACCTAGATATAATAAAAAAAAATGACATTTCTTTACATCCCCTTATTCATATATGATCATAAAAACTTTGTTTTTCATTATTTTGGGTATATTCGCTAGGAAAGGGTTAAGTACAAAGAAAGAAAATAATAATTAATTTATTAATTTCAAGTTAAAGATAGACAGATTGAGGGACAGAAGAGTTACAAAAGAAGTGTATCCAGAACGAGCGAATGGAGATATCGGTAGGGGCCACCCTAGACGCACACATATAGAACAAATTGGTGTTGTGCCGTAAAAGGATCAAATCAAAAACTACTAAAACCGCAGAGTATGAAGAAGTTGATGAGTGTGGAAGAAGCGAGAGAGGTTTGGATCGGTGCATTTGGCTATAGAATGCCAAATGCACCGTTTCTGCTTACCCTAATAGGAGAAAACTTTGATGATAATATAAAGTTTCAATTACTACCTCATTCATATCACATTCAGCCAACTTCACATTATAATTCCAAGTTTTGGCATCTTTTTACACACATATTGTGTTGAACGTATGCGTATTTTTTTGTCAAAATTATTACTCTGTTAATATAAACATCTGTCAGATAGAGACGGGTAATAATACCAATAGTATAAGGAGGTGAAATATGAAAGTTACGATAAATTTACAAATATACAGCGTCTAGTCTGTGTTTAGACGTGACTTCACTGACACTGATGGTCATTTATATTAAATAATTAATTTGATATGCAAGGGTCATTAAAACAAATATTAGTGAACATTTTAATAAGGACGATACTAACATTTTATTGTACATTAAAACAAACGTGACAAATTGACGAAATTCACTTCTATCCTTACGTGTCTGTCGCCATTTAGAGTGGAGGTTTTGCGTCATCTGTCCCCTAATTTATGAGTGAAGATAGATGAGAATCAAAATGTAGTCAATGATAATTCATCAAAATCGATCACTTGTTACAATAGTTTAATTAACAAAAAGGCAACAGATTTTAGGATAAAAAATTCAGTTTTCTTTGATAAATTAATTGAATTTTTTAAGATTATTTTTTTAGAGTTTTTGTGGCCTTTTTTATTTCATTAAATGAAATTAAACCACCGAAGAAATAGAAAAAGCCAGATTTTAGAGATTTTACAAGTGAGAAAAATTCAATCAAATCCCTATTTCAGACCGGCCTTTTAGTGTCAATAGAAGATTAATTTCTTTAGTTAGGTTAATACTGCTTAGCTGCACCCAGGTTCAAGGCGGTATCATCCGATATTAATCGCCCAGGTGAAAGATTTAAAGCTATAATTCTCAAGCTGTGTTATTGTTAGATTCGTGAATGCACTGCTGTAGTTGCCGACTTTGTATGAACCAGACCCTACGTGCACGACGCTTGATATAATGACCAACTACAATGCCACGCTACGCCACGAGAATCGCGCAAAGTTATGTATATCGTATGTAATATATATATATATATATATATATACATATATTTATCGCCCTTTGGAAATTCTGTTCGAATAAGCTACACCTAAAAAGTGCATCCTTACATCGGGCTCTACCGGTTTTGCCTGTTATAATGAAAACGAGACAAACTGAGTTATTTTGTGAAGAGCCTTGAGTAGTTAAATGATAAGTATAATTTAGATGTTTAATTAATAATATTATGTACCTAAGGCGAAGGTCAGTGTCAATTCAAACTTGAAAAGGTGTTCTGACCCAATGACTCGACTATTGTAAATTGTATTTATAGAATAAAATAAATATATAAAAATAAATAACAGTGCGAATATGCATATAGCTCGGAGGACAAGTAAATATTTGGCAATAGAAAACAGCCTGGTGATCTACATGACACACTCGATCGTCAGACCTTAATCACATTAAGCACGCATGGACTAGAGACTACTTTTCTGTATACCTATCAATCCCACGGCTCCCAATTCTCCCGCACGGTTACTTATGGAGATTTATAAGTTCGTGTTATGGCCGACCTACTTTGGCCTAGGAGAGATCTATTCTTAGAAATCTCTGTCCATAAATCCCAATGTTTTTCCAAATCGTTCGTGGTTCATGTCATATGCCACTAGAAGTTACTCTCAACCAATGTCTTGGGGTTAACACAAAATCTACGGAAAACTAATGAGAAGGAATAACGAAATCATAATACAAAAGAAAATAACAATAATGCACGTGTAAGGATTAGTCAGCAGCTTACAACCTTTATAATAAACGTACATGGAAATAAATCATAAGAAATTCTCTATAGAATGTTACACGTCGGTGAACTGCATTGGCTTGCGCAATACGGTGGCAGCAATGAAGATTAGCATCAAATGTGGGACGAGAGTCGCGTCGGCGTCCTATCACGTGGTTAGGGCGGTCGCACGCTGCGCTAGGACTGCTGTTCTTTGTATGCCTTGTAGCGATTGTCGTAGATTATTATGTTACATGACCCTCATACAACGGTAACGTAAAAGTCACGTAATACAATTACAAAGCAAATGATCAATTGATGAAAGCAAGTAATACAATTGCAAAGCAATGAACCTAATATTATTTTTAACATATTAATGTATGTTTAACTATAAAAAAAAACTATGTAAGAAAACGAGACTGTACGCGTAGTACACCGAAGATGATGATGATTAAAAGATAGATATTATATTAAGATCGCTATGTTACATTTACGGTAATTGCTAATAGATTGATACTATGCGCGATGGTAACGCGGAACTGATCAAACCAATTCTTTTTAAACTAATTGAAGTTAAAGCGCTGATTGGGCATTATATGCGGCTGCACCGTACAAATACTCGATTTCAAAAAAAATATAGACCTCGTGTCTATATTTTTTAAGCAAATTTAGCAAGTAAAATTCGCGATACCCAGGAACTTTACCAGTAATCATCAAAAGGTTTATTTAGGTAAATGTTTTTGATGTGGGGCACCGGGTTAAAAACACCATTATCTGATGTTAACAAGCCCTGCGATATAAAAGATCTCAGACCGATCAGTATACTGCCTTTTTTATCTTATTTAGAGGGAAAGATAGTTTTTATGCAGCTGTGTGATTATGTAGCATCAACAAATATTTTGCTGTTTTGCCAGTTGGGCTTTCGCAAAGGCATTTCTACTGCAACAGCACAAATTGACCTTGTGATTAATGTGGTCGCTGATAGAAACTCGAGTCGTCTAATTTGCCTTGCGTTAATTGATTTTTTACGAGTGTTTATTAACTTGGGTAGCCTTTTATTAATATTTAAACTATCTTACTAGATACAGGCCCACCACGCATTCCCACCACTGTGTCTCCTGTAGCCAGGATTATCAGCGCGATCACCAAAAATGTAATGAACAGTGAAGTTCACTGCTGTCCCGGGGGTTAAACTACAGCTGCCTTGGAATACACAACGAATTTAATCAGAAGAAATTTGTAGGAGTAGGAAGTTTTGGAATTGACTTCCCCTCTTGACAAAGTGAGAAACAGCAATGTGACAAATAAAGCAATAAAAAAAAATCAAAAAGATGCCTAGTCAAGTGACGCTCAACTGCTTTTTAGTAGGTGTGTAGTGCAGTGTGAGTTCTTGAAATGAATTCACATTTATCACTCACAAATCGTTAAAAAGAGGATAGTACCACACTATTTTCTAATCAAACCTATAAAACGAAGCATTTCACATAGTGCCATACTTGATCTATGAGATGAAGTGCATAAAGCATTATCAATACCACGTTTAGCAGATGACGTTCAATTATATCTTTCAGCTAGTCTTCGTGAAAGCATTGTAGTAGACCAATGAAGACCAATAAAGACCCACGTAATATAGTTATATGGTCATGGCGAAACGGTCAGTTACTTAACTCTATCAAAACTAAGTACATTCATTCATTTAATAATATCAACAATCATGATATGGAACGAATGATTGCGGCCAAAAACTTGGATATTGCAATCGATAGTCTGCTGCGACATGAAAATCGTGTTGTAAACTTAGTAAGGTCTTTGTTTCTATTACCTGGAAGTTTTATATCGCATACGAGAGTTTCGTCGTGAAAATATGCCAATATGTATTTGCAAATCACTAATTATAATTACACATAATTATGAATATGTGGCGTGGCGTTAATTAATGAGCAGTGATAGCCAAGTGTATAAAGAACTGCCCTAGTGACCAACTAATGACATCCTCCCCGGTTCGAATCCTGGCATGTACCACTAAATTCGTGTTTTCGGATTTATGTACAAGTTTGCAATTATCACTTACTTGGTGATGAAGAAAAACATCGTGACGTGATCACACGTCCCAGAAATTATATTTCGGAAGACGTGTGATCTTACCTAAGAATGATTTGGTTTTCCCTTTGGATTTTGGAGATCTGACGACAGTCGCTCCATGTAAAATCAGTATCTTCACCAAACCCTTGGGCTTTGGTAGCAGACCCCACCAATCCTAATGGATTAGAAATCGGGATAACGCTAAGAAAAAGATGTATAGGCCACTCACACACTTGCAATCAATGATACGTGTCGCAATCAGCGTATACAAAATGCATGTTACCGCTTTTATCATAATATTCCACCAAGAAGAAGTCTAAATATGCCCCTGCATCTTGCACGAATATAATACACCAGAGTATAGCTGCTTTTGCTACCAAAGCAAATAAAAATATATAAAATTATATTTTTATTTTTTTGAGCCATTTGAAACATGGCTTATACTTTTTTATAATATTTTGTACTAGTTTTTATGTACATTATAGTTTTTACAGCACAATACAAAACACACCTGTAATTTGTAATTGAGAAATAATACGTCAAACTTAGATCAGTAATTCTTTTATACTGTCATACAAAAAACTACTACGCTCAATAAAGTTATTGAAAACAGTTGCTCGTTACACGTGTTGCAAGCGGTGAGTGTTCGCCAGAAGATTCTTTTGGAAATAAAAATGTCTTGCGAAGAGTCTTCTCGACGACGAACGAGCAACTGTTTTCAAAAACTTTATTGAGCGTAGTAGTTTTTTTTCATACGAAGTCAAGTAGTTTATTAGTCTGTGTTCGTGCGCCATCTATTCGCTTGTGTGACAATGCGCCAAACGACTATGTTCAGTCAGATATTCGGCAGCCGGCTGTGTCGTGTTGATACTGACGTATCCGGCTATAAGGTTGGCCGGATATTCGGTGTCCGGTATCCGGCAATACAGCTATCCGTTTCATCTCTAATACACATCCCCACAATAAAATTCAGGGGCGTTATGTTTGGAAATCTCGCTGGCAATGATGTGTTCATCATTAGATTGCCAGCGAGATTTCCAAACAGTATATCATTATTATGATCGGAAAAAAGAGAATACTGATTTAGAAATTAAACTATATAGGTACTCCGGCTGTTATGAGCCAATCCTATTGAAAAAGTACGTCGCTCTGCTTCAGGAAGTTTATTTATTTCACCTTTTATACTTCCTTCCTAAAAAAAAAATGATTAAAAATTTTTGCAATTACCCACCAATAAATGACACGTGCATTTGATTATTGGTTTCGCGGGCTCGCAATGGTTTATGTCTCATCCAAATTATCACGTTAGTTGTGCTATACTGTTGTTACTAGCATTTAACGCATCTGATCAATGCTTGAAATTCCTATTTCATCTTCTCCTTCCCTCCTTGAAGCCTTCGGATTGGCCTCAAGCAAATTAAAATATCCAGTTCATCATACGTGATGTTTATCATGTAGTACTATAGATGTTGTACATGTTGATGAAAACGCACTAAACTTGTCAAATTGTTAACTTTTCTATTTCAAACAAACCGGGATGGTATTTGCCAGTCGGGATAGACTACCGCGCGCGATTTCGCGATACCACCGCAATATTTTTTTTTATACATCGTCGGGAGGCATACCAGCCTACGGTCCACCTGATGTAAAGCAGTCACCGTAGCCTATTAACGCTTGCAACATATATCACTCGCGCGTTGCCTCCTCTGCTGCTTACACAACAACTCCTTAGGATCTTGCTGGTGACCTCACTCACACGCAGGAACACAACAATCTTTTAGGGAAGTGTTATTTGAAACAACTCCCTAGAGTTATAAGAACAATACGTTTTTGTTGTTAAAAAAAATGCTTCCATTTAGTCGTAATTATACACACGCCATGTTTAGTCAATAATGGCAAATGAATATAAACGAAACACAAACAAAAAAGTATTTCAGGATGACCTAGTAAAAGACTTTAATAGTCGCGACAACCTAATTTTCCTAAATATAAGATTTATATAAGATTATCGCAAAAAGTGTTTTATTTATGGACATAATTTATAATGGGAACCCCCTTTAACTTACATCATAATGTACTTACAACTGATAAGGTTCTAATTGGTGTCTAATCCATTACATACTCATATAATCTACACAGAGCTGGTAATTTTTGTACAAATAGATGACCTACAAATAGCTGTGAGTCATCAAGAATGTGTTTCCCAGACACAAATGACAGTCATGTCCTTTAAAAAGTAATTATATTTATTTTAGTGAGATTATCAGCTTGATATATTATTGTATATATGTATATCTTCATGCCAGGTCCCTTGCGGGGTAGGCAGAGAGAGCCGAGAGCCATAAGACGCGGTCCTCAGACACTTCACTCGCTTCTCATAATTTACATTGATATATTATTATTATAGATGTTATTATTTAATCTTATGCACAAATGAAGGAGGATTGGGATTATTTGTTTTAGTTTATTTCACGGGTTTTAATCCCAGTCATTTGATAGGCGTGCGCGGGGATATGAATCCAACGCGCATAGGCCCCTTCGAAAAGAATGATGTAATGTATTATACCCGCCGTGGCCTGCTGATCAACAGGTCACGGCAGGATTGTTTGCTTATTATTATGGGCATTTAAAATGGTTATTTAGGTACATGTTGGATTTACACGCTCAGTTCCGTGCAGGATAAGCAGACATAACACGTATATTTTTAAAATTTTTCAAAATATTTCTGAACAAATGAGGCGATTTTTCAACCTTCGTTCTTTTTCAATCTAAATAGCGAGTGGAAAATCGTTTGTTCCTCCTTAGCAAGGAAAGTATTTTTCTGTTATGAAACGGTCTTTGGATATTATTCAAGAAATTTTATTTTATATCCTGAAGAGAGAAGCGTGCCCCGGATGACAAATTGCATGTTAAAATATAAAGTATATGTGTAATTAATCGAAGTATTGGCTATTACTAACTGTGGTTTTGCCATTTTAATGGTAGTTTATTAATGACTGCTATAGAAATCCTGGGGATCGACGAACTCTTCAAAAAGGTTGTCATCACCTCCTCGAATGTTATTTTTTTCCTCTGTAAAAGGAATTAATGGAAAAATATATATTTTTTAATAAAATATTATTCTTTTATTATGAATTAATAATATCTCAGTAAAAGAAATATTGTACCTATAAGTTTTACGTTTATAATTGAATTCTAAAGATGCTGAGTATGCAAAAGAAGGTAGTGATCTGTCCATGAACAGAGTCAAGTGGCGCTCAAGTTTTATACCGTACCTACCTACCCCACAATGAACTTGGGGTAAAGAAATATTTGAGAAGAGAAGAAATATGAAATATTTAAATATTAAGACATATAACGTTTTTACACTTAGGTAATAATTTTCTGAATATACCTTTTATATTTATTTTTTTTGATTTTATGATAGCCATTAGAATAGCCTCTTTAATATTCAATTTTGACAAAATTCCAAAAAATGCTGTCATTGAGTTCAATTACTCGAAACTTAACAGAAGGCATGTAAACTGTATATGGCTGATTGTGTTAACTTATGAAATAGGTAGGTGTGGTTGGGTTGAGTAATTGTCGCGCCGACAAGAGATTGCAAACCGTAAGCGGACGTATTCGAAGCTGCAATGACTTTAGAATACGTATTGTCAAATAATGATTCAGCAAGTGTCAATTCATATCTGGATCACTGAGTATTTTTAAAACAAAAAGATATAGACAATACTTTGCATAGACAGTGTAGCCGGACATTTTACTCTATAAGCAAAACTGCTTATTTTGAATAGGAATAAAGTAATAGGAAGCAAAAATGTATGTATTTGTATACCACTTATTATTATAAAACTCATTACCATTAGACTGATTCCTATTTTTCTAAGGTTGTATCAATAACTTAGTACGAGCCTTAATTTTGCTTATTTATCTTGTAGCTAACAGCCCAACAAAAGCTAGACAGACTCGATGTAATTATCGAAAAATAACAGAAAAAAGTTGACACCTGGCAACCCTATAGAAACGCATTTCTAACGAAGTTTTTCGAGCTTTATATAAACTATATATAAAAATTAAAATTATATTTAATTTTGTAAAATTGTGTTCCATATATGTTTGATTAATTTATAGGTTAATTTTGTCAATTATAATATATAGACAGATACTCGCAATCTAAGAAAGTAAATCATAAACGTTGGTAAATTTACTAGATCAAGCACACACCTAATTTCAATAACTACGTAGATCGATAAAAACTATATAAATACCAAACACTTTTTCAAAACCAAAAACATAAACATTCACCTAAAGAATTTACAAAGATACCAATAGACTAGACAAGACATAGGAGCACTCGACAGACATTCCAATCAGATGAAACGCGATACGTCGCTCGCGAGGCACGCGCGGAACATAAGCACGCAAATGTCGGATGAACTTAAGAAAAACAAATAATGTATACCTATGCATATTCCTAAAGCAAATTCCTCGAGTGATCTATGCGATAAACACACAGGCATGTCGATTATACAGTCGAATGTCAACCGTGTCGACGAGAGTAAACACCTATTATCCCTTTGTATAAAATAAGAAACTTGATGACTTGAGCTCGGTGGCTCGGTCGTGAAAGACGCGACTTTGACACCAACGATTCCCACACAAGGCAAACATTTGTGTGCATGAACATATCTGTTTGTCTTGGTCTGGATGTTTTAAGAGAGGTAGGGTGTATCAAAGCAGCCCGTCTGGGGAAGTACCTCCACCTCACAGAAAACAGCAGCCAAATAACAACTCTATACAGGGTTGTTGTGTTCCTGCGTATGAGTGAGATCACCAGTAAGCTTCCAAGGAGGTGCTGTGTAAGCAGCAGAGGAGCCATCACGCGAGTGATACTTAATATATCGCTAGCGTTAATAGGCTACGGTACCCGCTTTACATTAGGTGGGTCATATGCTTGTACGCCTCCCGACGTAACATAAAAAAAATGTTAATGGCAAATTCGAACCGCTCTGGTTATAGTAACATCATTTTTTATTAATTTATCCTATCAAAATATCTTTTTAGAAATTTAGATAAAACAGAGCGTAAAAACTGTCGCAGAGCCAGTGAGATGTTTGAGGACTAGTGGCTCTCGATTCTCTATGGCTATCCTATCATGGGCATGGCACGATGATTACAGTATTAGTCAAAACGCAGCTTGCTCTTCCAGCCTTTATCTTCTCGTACGTTTCCATACAAGCGCTAGTACCTCTTTATGATGTTGCATAATATTTAAAAATATATAATATGTTACCTATAAACAAAATTCTAGACCCTTTTTCAATCAAAGCGGGAAGGTTCCCTTTAATACTTTTCACGTACCGCCTTATACATATTATATTGACGGGGAAGGGTAGATGCACTAGAACTGAATTCCTCGATTATTCTGCAGGGATAAAAATGATTACCAAAAAATTATTGTCAACTTCTTTTTAGTCATAGTAATAGCGTGTCTCAGACTGCAGTCTGTGTACTCTTTTCAACTATTAAAATGTATTTTATGTAATATTTATTATTACAGTATGAAGGCAAATTCTGATGCCAAAAAACAAGGCAAGAACTTCGCACATTTTCCAAGTTATAGTCCATTCATTCGAATACAAATCGCAACTCGGCCCGTGGCGAAGCTTTTTCATTCAATAACAGTCCCGTCGAGAAGTATTCACTTTGTTGCCTACCGAACACAATCGTACTTATTGTTGGGACAGCAATGAAAATAAATAGGATTCTCCGCTTTGAAACCTTACCTTTGTTTACTGTTGTAGACAGTAAAATTGCTGGGAATTGTGTGCTAAACTAGCTTTACCTGTGACAGCTTGGTTGTTGCTTGGTTTCTAATTTTTTCTACTATATTTCCAGTCTGGAAGTTGTTTAACCTAGTGACAGATATCTGAAACTTGGAAACTTGTGTTTATTAGACGAACTACGAGTACGTCAGTTTCTCAAACGTTTTTTTACCATACACTGTGTGTTTTTAAAATTATAACAAATATTTATTTTGGGTAGTTTTATGATTTTAATGCCATTGGATTAAGAAAGAGCGTTTGTGAATGATGGAAATCTGATGCAAATTAGCAATCATTTCTTCACACAGTTTATTTTAAATATGATTTAATAACATTTAGTCGTATGTTGGGTTAATGAATTAACACACACTAATTTAAAAATATCCGTATATTGACTATATCTTTTGTACAAGGTCCAGAAGGTATACTAATGAAGAAAACAGACACAGAACACCATAACCGTATATAAACCAGCCTTTCGGAATTTCAAAATATCGTCAGTCTCGACGCACATACCGTAAACACCCGACTGGCTTTTTATTCAATCTTCGCACGGTGGGCATGAACTAACGCGGTGCCCTGCGACGCAAACATAAACAAAAACATCCGTGCGCTGCGACGAAATACTTTACCGACTGCGATGCGCAAGGTAGTGTTGTGTTGTTTACGATTATGGCGCAGCCACAAACACTTGCTTACAATATTGCTTCTACTACTAGACTAACCCTAACTTATCCTACTGTAGAGATACGGGTCTTCCGTAAACCTAAGGGATTTAGAGCATACTCTACTCATACTCAACTGCGGATTGACGGAGGCCAGTGTTTTCAAGTATTGGAGCAAGTGGATGAAATTGAAAATCTTAGAATCGCTTTTAGCAGGGATCGAGGGTACGCCGCTAATGTGGCGAGACGAGTGAGTGCAGAGAACAGCGTGAAGCGGGAGAGTTCGGTAAACTTCTAAGCAGCCGAAATCTAAGCCAGAAGGCACATCGCTTGCTGACCGCTTTCATTGTGATGATGTGAGTAAGTTAGTCTGAAAGAGAGTTCGTACGTGTAGAAAGAATGCAGGATGAAAGAATGACAAAACAAATATACAATGCGAAAGTTGAAGGATGTATGAGCGAGGAAGACTAACTCACCATGACCAAATTGATCGTGTTTTACCAGAAGGTGCTGTCAGGAGCCCTAGGAACCAGCGAGCATGCATGGAAAGAGCTATGAATGTTAAAGAAGTGAATGAAGTGTGTAAGGACCACATCTTATGGCGCTCGGTTCTCTCTACCTAGCCCCAAGGCACCTAGCGTGAAGATATGTATGGAAGAAAGAAACCCGGCTCTGGTGTGAGAAGCGTAGCGCATATAGATCACGTCAAACATCTAATTAGACCTGAATTTGTTCTGCGTAGGTGTACGAGTACTCCATAAATCTTACTATTGCGCGAACGAAACGTGTTGTTTTCAGAGCTAACTAGAAGTTTGGCGCGATCTATACTAATTTCAAATGAGTTACACGATTAAAAAGTGCCTTCAGCTTATAGAACTGCATCTAAATAAATACTTGCTATAAAATTTATGTTATGTAAAAAGCCTCTGAGATTTTACTTCTATTCACAGCGGTAGTGGCAATGCATAGATGACATAATTTGGGAAAAAATGGCATACGGAGGAAATAATATAGATATAATTAAGATATTC
Organism: Pyralis farinalis; assembly: GCA_947507595.1. NCBI lineage: Eukaryota > Metazoa > Arthropoda > Insecta > Lepidoptera > Pyralidae > Pyralis > Pyralis farinalis. The sequence continues at coordinate 26,269,398 of OX382273.1, read as the reverse complement.
ATTGCTCAAGATGCGTAGGTGTTTTTTCTCACATTACATCAGATATATTTAGCTACATTTCCTTTCACTAAAAATATAACTAGTTAGTACTGCCTACCGCTACGCCCACGGGGAAATAGAAACCTTAACCATAAAATCTTAAGCGCATGCACACCCTACTCAGCTACAACTCAATTAGCAGATGCAAGTTTCCTTATGTACACACACACTCTATATCCTTCAGCCTGAAGTTACCCAGCTCATTTTATGAAATGCAAACTGATAAAACAAAGCAGGACATCTGCCGTAGGACATGCAGTAACCAATTTAAAATTGTTGAATGCCTTCGGACCCAGTTGGCTCCAATAGGCATAATTTAGTTAAAAGGGGATCCAATTCCCAGATGGCTTGTCAATGGCTCATATTTTGTCGCATTTGCTATCTTACTTTCGTGTCCAAAATCATGGAGGACCTTAACAAAAAAGGCGTTAAGTTTCGATATAAATCTATATAGGTTGCCATTAACAAACAGAAGAAGAAGTACATGAAATCCTCAAGGGCTCTGAATCACTGCGGACCATGCATGAGCAATGTCACTCCATATCAATCGTAAAAATGCATAACAATTTCTGAAATTTAGTTCTAGACTACGCTATTATAGTAATGTCCCTATTTTAGATAAAAAATCTAAAGACCACTTGAGGAATTAATGAATACTCTATTAAGGAGTGACAAATATATTCTAATAAACGTATGTAACGGTCATTAAACAGCGGGGTTTGGGCACTAAAACTTTATTTACAGTTCTCCATTGCTGCGCCGCCGCTCTGATTGAATACTCTATAATTTCCTTGTTACATCGAAAAAGATTCATTAACGCTAAAATTAGACATGTATCCCGAACAAAGCATTTATTATTAAATGAATATATATTAAATAAAAAAATATATTCGCAGATTATTTACCATGACCTTCATAGGTAATTAAATTTGATTTTCTCCGTACGTAATTTGGTTTTGAAATACTAATATTAAACAGAAATTGTTATAAATTAATGTCGTCTCTACTGCTAACATAACAACTCCTTAGGAGCTTACTGATAACCTCACTCACTAGCAGCAGTTTTCTGTGAAGCGGGATACTTTCCCTAGTCGCACTGCCTTCGTACGGCTTATTTCTTATTCGCATTATCCCGTTTCCTAATCCATTAGGATTAGCGGGGTCTGCTAGCTAAGCCTAAGGATTTGGCAAAGACACATATTTTTACATAGAGCGACTGCCGTCAGACCTCCACAGCCCAGGGGGAAAACCAGATCTTTCTTAGATTAGGTCACACGTCTTTCCAAATATAATTTCTTGGACATGTGGTTTCCTCACTATATTTTCCTTCGCCGTCGAGCAAGTGATAAATATGTAATTAGTCTGGCCATAAATACTGTTACATTGAAACTTTACTTTTTTTTAAACTCTTAAATTATTTTGAATTTGAAACGCTCTGAATAATAAACATAATGTCGAAAAACTTCTTTCGATCTCCCGCCGTTTTACTAATTTTTTTCGAGTTAATTTTTAAAATTACAATAAGGAAAGGGGTGTTAAAGAAAATAGAATTACAGTGATTGCCTTGCACAAAGTGAGTATGGAGCCGTCGGTCCTATTCAAGACACTGCAAAAGCTTGATGTCAGTCGTATGTTAGTATATCGTACTATCATCAGATAGCCCCGATCATTTATGGTCTACCAAGACTTCGTCTATTGAAGACCACAAATGATCGGGGCGACCGCGCGCTGTTAGAATGCTGTTAAAGCTAGAATTCCCCATTTCGCCGAAACCCCATTAAGAAACAAAAAACCTTATCGCGAGAAATGAAGATGCCCGCTAGGTGACATATAATAAAACAAGACCTGAAGTTATATATATTGTCGGACAAATTACACAGCGCCATCTAGCCCCAAAGTAAACGAAGCTTGTGTTATGGGTACTAGACAACTGATAAACAAACGTAAATATTTTTTTTTTGTAAGTACATACTTATTATACATAGAAAATACCCAGACCAAGACAAACAGACATGTTCATGCACACAAATGTTTGTACTGTGTGGGTATCGAACCCACGAGCATTGGTGTCAAAGCAGCGTAACAACGCGTTTCACCACTGCGCCACCGAGCTCGTCAAAGAACGACGATATACAGGACATGCCCTTAATCAATCCCTACAGTTGAAGAGAGTGGATCTACCAAAACGCCTTCTGTGCCGATACGCAGGTGAAGGGCACAGAAATATCCTCTTTGCGAATGATGAAATGTCACGATTGAAGAACACTATAACAAGCAAAATTGTGAAAATGAAGTGTACGTACACAGTTCTAAAGAAGCCGCCCAAGTGGCCGCAAAGATTCAACGTGGTCATCATCCTGCGTCTATAATGGTTTGGTGGGGGGGTGTCTTACCAAGGAGTCACTAAGCCTCGTTTTGGTGAAAAAGGTATCAAGAGATTGTCTTGGATCGTGTTGTGAAACCTATCAGCAATACACTTTCTAAAAATTGACCGTGGACTTTCCAGCTGGACTCTGCACCTGGTCACAAGGCATGAAGTACCCAAGCCTGGCTCCAAACTAACGGTCCGGACATTATAACAGCTGAAGACTGGCCCTCGTCTAACCCAGATCTGAACCCTTAGACCCTTAGACAAATTATGATCAGTTTTAGAGGACATGGCCTGCTCGAAACGACACGCCGACGCTGATCTTGTGTCTCTTAAGAAATCTCTGGAAGTGAGCACTGGCTAACTTTCCCATGGAAACAGTGCGTAAATGCATAGATTCGTGGCCAGACAGATTAAAGACCCGTGGCCATTTCGAATAGAATCTTTATTTTTAAGTTTTTCTGACTTACATAAATTAGGTATATATAAGTTTTATTAAGATTACATTACTTAATAAAAATGCATATTCATTTGTAACGAAACTTATGGCCGGACTAGGTACATAAATCCGAAAATACGAATTTGGTGGTACATGCCCCCGCGAGGATTCGAACCGGTGATCAGGTGGTCAATAGGCCGATTCCTTATTCACAGGGCTATCGCTGCTCCAGTTTTCATACCTTTCTTAAAAATATCCAAATCAAAATAAACAGATATGTAAAGTTATGTAACAACACCACTACGCCACTAAGCGCGTCAAGAATTTCTTTCATAATTCTAGCATTCAGACCGGGTTACTTCGAAAAGAACTAAGAGATCTATAGCACTATCCCCCTGGCTTCTTCACATCAACATACTGCTCTCATCATCAAAGATTTACGAGGTTGTACGATTAATTTTGATCCAGTATGAACTGCGTCTCGCCAACGGGTGGCATGATGGAAGACGTACAGTGCCATATCCAATTACACCCCGAAAACAGTTGCTGTGTGGTGGACCACGCTGCTGTAGAAGAAGGCTGCATAACTTGCAACATTTGTGGTGGTCTGTCCTATCGTACCGTTATGTGTCAGTGTAACAAATTCTCTTATATAATAAACCTCAACTAATCATGGTTCACACCAAGAAAAGTTGTATTACAATAGCATCTTCATCCACAACCAATGTGAATCCTCAAATCAATGAATTTCATCATGCATATGTATCAGAAATAATGGTGGGGGCAACACAGACCGTTCCAGGATGACAGCAGGACATTGATCGAAACGGCTACCATCAATAATCGTAGCTCCAGTATATTCATTTGATGAGCTCGGTGGCTCAGTAGTGAATACGCGACTTTGACACCGACGCTCGTGGGTTTGATTTCCACGCAAAACAAACATTTATATATCTATTTGTGTTGGTCTGGATGTTCTAAAAGAGGTAGGGCACATCAAAGCAGCCCGTGTGGGAAAGTACCTCCACCTCACAGAAAACCGCAGCCCAATAACAACTTCCTAGAGGGTTGTGTTCCTGCGTGTGAGTGAAGTCACCAGTAAGGTCCCAGGACTTGTATTCTACTACATAATAAATTGCTTGAAATAGGTCTATCTTTTCCCCAACATTTACTTCAAAATATTCTCCAGATTGCGAGGGCTCAATGGCAAATAAATATTTTTTAACTTCTTTTTAAAGGTTTTTATGAATCGGTTGGACAAGAAGTCAATAGCCTGGCCGGTAACACAGCTGGTATTCGCATATACCCTCAGGCAGTCCGTACGATGGTAACTTCGATAGGAAACTCCGACGCCTGACTCCGTCGAATGTTTTTGTCTTAACTCTTAATCGACAAAAACTCTCAATCGCCAAAGCCCGACGATATGTAAAATTTACAGAAAAATCACCAGTCTAACGACCGTGGTGTATTAACGGCCACTGATCAAGTCGTGATGCCAGTATGGCAGCAGACGCGTATTAATTGCCCGCTGTATCGTCTGGTAGAGAATGAAATTACAGCTATATGCATGTAATTCTTCACATCCTTGATTATTATGACGTGACAATATCAGAGAGCAGAGTGACCGCACCCGCATCTACCTTCTGAGATCCCTACAACACGTTTATTTCAACGCCTACAACTAGCTGTTGACAATGTTATCGAGCTGTATCCCTCCGCAGCGTTATTGATTTTGAGACACTTTAATATTTAATCTTCCCCCCAAGTGACTATGCATATTCGACCCACTAACTACGTGGGGACGTTCTCTGGTCTTAAAAAAAAAAATTAAGCCTTAACTTTCTTACCGGGGTACAGGCTACAGATATTTGGTTCATTTGATGTAAAACGAGGACCATGGCTTATGGGTAATGGCAATATGACACGCTAACAGGCAGTATTTTTATCAGTGCTCACCTAGTCATGAACTGCACGGTAGGGAAAAAAATTGTGACGATTCCAAACAAATGTAGCCATTTTTACGGAATAAAAAGATTTTGACTTTGACTAACACACAAACTTTGTATTAAGTAAGTATTATTATCTTACCCGATCGTGAGAACACATTACACTCCAAAGTTAATTGATTACGGTCTTCTGTAAGAGTAAGTTTCTCCCACAGTTGCTGCTTCTACTGCATGCACAACTGTGTCTTTCTCTTACAGATGTTTCCTAATTTTCTTGACTTTACGTAGTAATAAAATATTATTTTTTTGCAGTACTTCCACGTCGGTATAAAAGTATATACGAGTATTATTTTATTAGATAATATATCAGTGACGCATTAGACGTAATTAATCGTATTTATTTATAGCGTAGGATGTACGGTATTGCATTGAGTATTGATGGGCTCATTGACAATATAATACAATGTTCGATGGTTTAATAAAAGTTATTTTTATACTACTGTCAACAATTTAGACTAATAATAGAACTGATAGATTAAATAGGTACTAACATGAATTTTACAAAAATGTATCATTTTTAAGCTAAAATTTTGAGAACGATTTATCCTTAAATCTAACTGTGCTGAGTAGCGTTCAGGAAATGATAAAAGATCATTCCTTTAAAAATACCTCAGTGTCCCAAGAGAAAAGTTTTCGATCAGTGTGTTGAGCTCTGATGATTAAGCTCATCTCTAGATCGATAAGCTCGGATTTTATCATGTTTCGTACGTCTTAAAATTAAACACAAGTAATTAATTTACTTGCGTTAATATCTTACTGAATACTACTTTGTGATACATAACATTAACTTTTCATCAAACTATCGGCACAAAGCTGTTTGTTGTGTAACTTTATTGCATTATTCATAATAAATAACAAAGTATAAAAGTTACATGATTTACAAACGCGCGCTTGTTGCTTCAAGGAATCTCTTTTTGATTTTTGTTTAAATAACGTCGGGAGGCAAACAAGCATAGGGCCCACCTGATGTAAAGCGGTTACCGCAGCCTAAGAACGCTTGCAATACATTAAGTATCACTCGCGCGATGACACCTCTGCTAATAAGCAACAACAGCAACTCCTTAGCTTACTGGTGACCTCACTCAGACGCAGGAACATACGAACCCTCTAGGGAGTTGTTATTTGGCTGCAGTTTCCTGTGAGGTGGACGTACTGCCCCAGACGGGCTGTTTTACCTCCCTTAAAAACATCCAGACCAGGACAATCATACATGTTCATGCACACAAATGTCTGTCCTGCGTGGAAAACGAACCCACAAGTAATGTAACAGCGTGTTTCACCACTGCGCCACCAAGCTTGCCATCCGACTTCCTGAATGGTGCAATGTATAAAACTTAAAAGCTTAATATTTAATTTTGACTAGCTCGGTGGCTCAGTCGTGAAAGACGCTACTTTCACACCAACTCTCGTGGGTTCGATTCCCACACAAGACAAAAATTTGTGTGCATGAACATATCTGTTTGTCTTGGGCTGGGTGTTTTAAGAGAGGTAGGGCGCATCCAAATAACAACTCCCTAGAGGGTTGTTGTGTTCCTACGTGTGAGTGAGGTCTCCAGTAAGCTCCCAAGGAGTTGCTGTGTAAGCAGCAGAGGAGGCATCGCGCGAGTGATATGTTACAAGCGTTAAAAGACTATGGTAACTGCTTTACATCAGGTGGACCGTATGCTTGTATGCCTACCGACGTTATCTAAAAAAAAATTGTTACTGAGTTCACGATTAAATTACACTACTGTTATGCTGTGAGCACTGAAAACGATACTGTATCGAGATAGAAGCGTATCCTTCTACTTTCCTTATCATACTAAGGCTGCTAGAAGAAACTGCATTATCGCTAAAGTCAGTTATTGCTTGTCTATTGTCTTATTTATGTCAATTTTATTAGGTGCATTAAAGTAATTTGTAAACATAAAACATTACAGTTTCGCTATGTCTGTCTATTCATTATAGACAGACATAGCGAAACTGTAATGTTTTATGTTTCTCCGTCTGCATGTTGTCACAGCCAAATTACTCGCAATTTGAGTTAAAAAGTCATTGTTAAACTAATCATTTACTATGAAGCATTATCTAATGGTATTTTATTAAGCAGTCGAAAAGTAGACCCTTATATACATGCTTGCTTAGTATCTTATAGCATGATTTACTTCACATTATTCTACTTTTAGTTTATAGTTTCTACCAATAGATGGCTTCATGCATTTTATATTTTGTACTCAAGCACGCAGTAGAATGTTCTTTTTTATATACAAAACCTCTGTTATTTTAATGTGTGGTTAGCCTTGTGGACTTCTGCGCGATACACCAGGTACCGAGTAGCCCAGGTACCTGGGCGCCTCTCCTTATATTATTATTATATATTATATATCCTTCAGGCATAAGCCCGCGTGTTCGATTGTTTAGCTCCGCGACGCCCTAAGCCGAGGTTCGACCTCTCTCGGGGGCCTTTGGGCAATCGCTTTTTGCTTTTTCAGGCTGTGGCGCGTCACGCCCTCCTGTCCCTTCCGGTGACGTGATAACGGCCCGCAGGGGCCAAATACATAGTCAGTGTCAAAAAAAAAACAAAAAAAAAATGTTTTTCAGATCTTCGAATCGTTCCGAATAAATCGCTCTGTGGAACAGTTGTATTTTGTGATACCCACATCCAAGTACGAAGTGTACCAGACCACCTAGGTTGATCAGTCATAATCGTGACTACCTCCCTTTCATCTATAGTTACTATTTGTTACTGCACCCTATCGTATAACGCGTCATTGAAAAGGATTAAAAAAAATAAGGTATATTTTTTATGCCATAAAAAATAAAAATTAAGTACGTATGTATATCTCACGCCAGGTCCCTTACGGGGTAGGCAGAGGGTAAAGTCCGCCATAAGACGTGGTCCTTACACACCTCCCTCGCTTGTTTAATATCTTCCGTAGCTCTTTTCATGCACGCTCGCCATTTCCTAGGGCTCCTGATATCTTCCTTCGCTAAATATTGTGGTTTAAGTAAACATTGTGTGAACTTTACTTGTTCCACCCACATCCTCTTTAATACTTAACTACTCTATTGTGATACTTAACTTATTGTTTTAATATTAGAAACTAGGAATACGTTATACTAGCATGATAGTATCTATCTGTCTATAACTTCACGCCAAATTCCTTGTGGGGTAGGCATACAGAACCGAGCGCCAAATAACTAGATCCTTACATATCTCACTTGCTTCTTTAACATTCATTGTTCTTCTCATGCACGCTCGCCGGTTTCTAAGGCTTCTGACATGACTTTCAGACACAATCAATTTCGTCATGGTAGGTAAGTCTTGGCCTTCCTAAGGCAAGACTTGGTGTGATAGTAGTTTTCATAAATTGCATGCCATACCACCGGATGTTTTTTTATACAACGTCGGAAGGCATACAAGCATACGGCCCACCTGATGTAAAGCGGTTACCGTAGCCTATCAACGCTTGTTATACATTAAGTATCACTCGCGCTACGCCTTCTCTGCTGCTAACACAGCAACTCCTTAGGAGCTTACTGGTGGCCTCACTCACATGCAGGAACACAACAACCCTCTAGGGAGTTGTTGTTTGGCTGCGGTTTTCTGTGAGGTGGTCGTACTTCCCCAGACAGGCTGCTTTGATGCGCCCTATCTCTCTTAAAACATCCAGACCAATACAAACATGCATGTTTATGCACACAAATGTTTGTCTTGTGTGGAAATCGAATCCACGAGGGTCGGTGTCAAAGTCGCGTTATTGACGACGGAGTCACCGAGCTCGTCAAAATTTGGAGGTCATTAGTCCAGATGCCATACCAACCACCTATTTGTAATGGAGCAGCGTCCCCGAGTACATTATAACCTCCATCGCTGGCAAGGAGAGGGTCTCCTTGCAAGCGATGGAGGTTATAATGTACTTGTACCTTCCAATAAGTAGAGTAACATTACTTGATATGATACTATGATGATACTTTTCACTATCACCATTGCCATCAAAAAAACATATATATAGTCATAAATGGTCATAAATGAAATATAGCTAAAGGAAATGATACCTCATAAAGTTCTTCCGACGCAAATAGACCAAAGTCATTGCTTGTTTGGCAAAGTGAAATGTAATATCGGTAAATGTGATATCGTATGATTACTAGCTTGAATTTATGGCGGTTAGTACACGTAAACCATGACGACATTTATGTTCCTCAATTCAACATGTGGGGTATTGAAACATGTTATTGTTGTAAATCACATAATATTCCAATTTAGCAATATTCTTTCTAAATGACCAAACCATCTCAGCATACCCTTTTAAATTTTTATCACTACATCATCTTTCATTTCACATACTTCTAGTATCGTGCTATTTTTTACTCTATCAATCATTCTCACTCCACACATACTTCTTAGTGCATATATACGAGTATATATATAGTCCGGCCATAAATTCTGTTACAAACGTTTATGCATTTATTTTTTATGAAGTAATCTTATTACGATTACTTAAAACTTAATATTAATAAATTAAAATAATTAATAAATAAAAATTTTATTATTTGTTCACATTTCCATAAAAAACTTATATTTATGGAAGTGTGAACAAATAATAGTGATTCTATTCGAAATGGCCACCTTTGGCCTTGATACAGGCCTTTAATCTGTCTGGACACGATCCACAAATCTATGGATTTGCGCACTGTTTCCATGGGAAATTTAGCCACTGCTTGCTCCAGAGATTTCTTAAGAGACACAATGTCGGCGTGTCGTTTCGTCCTGTAAAACTGATCAAAATTTGTAGTTTAGGGATACAGATCGGGACTAGACGAGGGCCAGTCTTCAAAAGTTTATTTTTTATCTTCGCTCTTATAAAGTACGGAACTTGGGTTTCGAGACAGGCTTGGTGAGTTCGTGCCTTGTGACCAGGTGCAGAGTCCTGCTGGAATGTCCACGGTACATTTTTAAAAAGTGTATTGCTGAGAGGTTTAACAACAGTCTCTTGATACACTATGGCTGAAGTCTTCACTCATTTTTCACAAAAATGAAGCTTTGTGCTTCCTTGATAAGACACCCTCCACCAAACCATTACAGACGCAGGATGATGACCACTTTGTACCTTTCCGACCACTTGAGCGGCTTTTCAAGAACTGTATGCGTACATTTTGTCATTCTGCTTGTTATAGTGCTCTTCAATCGTGATTTTTTTTCATCAGTAAAGAGGATATTTCTGTGCCTTTCACTTGCGTATCGGGACAGAAGACGTTTTGCTCGATCCACTCAATTCAAATGTAGGGATTGATTCAGGGCATGTCCTGTATATCGACGATAAGCGCCGGCGCTTCAGGTGTTGTTATACGCGGCAGAGTCCTAGCGGGAATCTTCATTTCTCGCGATAAGGTTTTTTGTTTCCTATTAGGGTTTCGGAGAATTTTGGCTTTAACAGAATTAACAGCCTTTGTAGTTCTAGCAGCAGCTCCGATCTTTTATGGTCTTCAACAGAGGAAATGTTGGTATATCTGTCGATAGTACGATATGCGAACATACAGCTGATACCAAGGTTTTGAAGTGTCTTTAATATGACCAGCGGCTCCATACCCACTTTGTGCAAGGCAATCACTGCAATTCTATTTTATTTAACAACCCATTCCATATTGTAATTTGATAATAAACACGAAAAAAATATGTCATACGGCGGGAAATCGAAAAAAGATTTTAATGTAAGAAACGCGTTCCAAATTCAAAATAATTAGAGAGTTGAAAAAAGAAAAGTTACTATGTAACAGTATTTATGGCGAAACTACTTATATACATATATATATGTATATATATAAGGCTTTCCTTCTGCATTGAGATCTGACGGCAGTTGCTGCATGTCAATATCAGTATTTTCGTCCCATTACGGTGTGGTAGCGGACCGCTCAATTCAAAAAGTTTAGGAAAGGTTAACGTTACTTTTTCGTTGAAGTTTGTTTTATTTTTTTAGAAGTGATAATTAAGTACGAGAACCATTTTTATTATTTATTTTATTTCCTATTACATACAGTTAGTTTAAAATGCCATTAGCATATTTAACTTCCTGTAGCCGGTTTCACAAGCTTCTGATGATACACACTTCAGCAAATTTGTACAGTGAAGGTTTACTGTGTGTATTTAATACTAGGCAGTGGAACTAAAAAGCAGCTTCTTATCAAATCTCAGCAGTACCTTAAATTAACAATTAAAAACCGTATTTGCTGATATGTTCATTAATTTAGAACGTAATAAACATGAACGAGACATATTTAGTGACTAACTAAATATGACTATACAAGTAATAGACCTAAAGGTTTTTTTAGCATTTTAATAAATCAATATTTTCTAAACAATAATAAAGTTGTTTTAAACTCATACAAAAAATATAACATTTTTGCAAACTGTTTAAACGCTTTGAACGTGTTTTAATACGTAAGTGAATAGGTGAACGAGATAGTGGGATTATTTGCATTTTTTGGATTCCGTAAACAGAGAAATAGCAAAGAGCCTCGACCGTTACCTTGAGACACACTCCGTCAATAGTTGGCCCAAGAACCAGATTCAGAAGGTGCTTCTTCTTAATATGATCTGCATTGTACGGACGTTTCGCTCTTTGGAGCCCTGTCTTCCTGTAGCTTAGATCGTCACTTTGCTACCTGCAGGTAAAACATAATACATTATAAACTTCATAATTTTATTAACATACGGATGAATTGACAAATAACGAATGATGCCTTTGACCACAACGGAACCCTAAAAATAAATGCGATTACAGCAGATGTGGCAACGTGCAAGCAGTACTTCTTATGTCACAAGCATTTATAGCCCACAGTAACCGTATCACATTAAAATAGTTATGTCGCACCCAACGTAGTATAAAAATAAACGGAATCACTAGATAATATACACGCTCAACAATATCAATCTCATAACCGGATACTTTTACCCGATTTTGCGTCATGTAACGCAATATCTCGTCTATGACTTCATCAATCTCTAGTGTTGTAACTTAACCAATTTCGAACTCAATCCCTGATTCATAGACATAGTGGGTGGGTTGTAACCGTCATCGGCAACGTCATATGTTAGGTTAAAGTTTCCACATACTTTAGCCGTGATTGGGCTTTCCCATGCCTTTTTGGGAGCATAGTAATAATTTGATAATCTTATAAGGTAATCTCTTCAAATATTTTTATACTAGCGGCGTTTGTAACCTTGCCGTTTTCGTTTTGAACCCCTGATTCATGAGTAAATAGTGGGCGGGATACATGAGTGGTCTGACGTCATTCTTTCTAGCGTTATCCCGTTTCCTGATCCATTAGCACTGGCGGGGTTCGCTATCTTAGCCAAAGGATTTGGCTAAGATACCGATGTGTACATAAGGCGACTGCTGTCATGCCAAGACTAAGAATAAAATCGAGATCTTTCTTAGGTTAGGTCACACGTTTTTCGAAATATAATTTCTTGAATATTGCGGATTTCCTCATGAAGTTTTCTTTTACCGCCGAGCAAGTGGTGAAGTTATAGAAGTGGTAATAATAAAAATGTACATAATTAAATCAAACTAATTGAGTGGTGCATGCCACTAGATCGACTAGACTGACACCGACCTTCTTGGGAACTTTATCTCTGTATGTTATATATCGAGTTGCAGACCTCTTTATACTAAATTATGGGAATCATTCATAAGTTCCACCAGATGTAAAGCGGTTTCCGTGCCCTAAAAAGCTTCCAATATAAGCACCGAACGTGCATTGTCACCCGTGCAGCTGGCTGCTGATCTTATTTGCCTACAGGCTTTCGTAAAGAGGAGGAACTTCCTTAAAAGGTCTATTTCTTATTAAATATTGACAAGTTCGGTGGCAGCGTAGCGGCAAGCGTTCATAAACTACGGCAACCACTTTACATCAGATGGGCCTTATGCTTGTATACCTCCTGGCGCTGTATAAAAAAAAATAAGCTAAGCAGCAGGATGTACCACATTTGATTTAAAATCATAGTATTACTTTGTAATATTTGAATGATTTCAAAAGCGGAGAATAAATAACAGTATAATAATCGTAAAATGTAAAGGCATATGTGCCATAGTCTGGCCCTACTGAACAGGATTCCTTATGCGCATTACAAAGTGAGTAAGTAAGTCATAGTTTCACGTTATCAATTTCAAAAGTGATATGTAAGCTGATAAGAGTGAATACTATAAAACGGATATCCGGTAACTATACGGTATCCAGTATTCAACCTTACCCCGCCGGATCCCATGTATTAAGTAGATCGGCGAATTCCGGAAGCTCAATTAACTACGTCGATTTCGTAAAATTTCCTTTAAATTCACATTCAAATAAGTCTATGCAAGAGTAAAACCTTTGTTTAAATAATGACAAAAAATAAATTAGTAATTTTAATTTATTGTTTATAACAAATAAAACATAGATTTATTATAATTGATAAACAACAAGTTATCTGCGTGAAGACATAAGCTGTTTTAAAACTTGTATTCAAAAAAAAAGGAAATCTTCAGGGAAGAACATTTCAAAGTAGGTTCTCCCTTGTTTCGGCGAACAACATTTTTTTTATGTATAAAGTCGCTTCATATAACGTCAGTTAGCATAATTATCCATGTGATCTAATATTCATTTACTTTACAACCATTTGACATAAATATTCAATTGACATAAACATATTTGAACTAATTTTCATTTCGAGTAATATTATTTGAACGTCTGTATTTCCTAATTGAACTATGATCAAACGCAAGTGGAGCTTCGCTGGCTCTGCTTACTCTGCTATTGATGGTCACAACTCTAACGTCACCTAACCCAGCAATGTCGGACTGCTTATAATTACTCTTCATTTAGTAAAAAAGAAGATTATGAAAAATGAACGTTATTTAAAACGAGCATTAGGACATGAAATGTTAGGTAAAATGAAATTAGGTTATGCGTTTTTATATAAATTGAAAAATATATAATTTGAGCGTAATTGCAAGTAAAATTATATTGACTGTTATTATGTCGTATAATACACTACCTTTCAAGTATACATACTGCTAAGACTAATGCTGAACACCATTGTCATATTTGGCTACTATACGCATTTGCTGAACACCAAGTATTCACAATTCAGGTTGGTCGGAGATGTCCTCAATCAAAACCAATTTTTTCTTTGTCAAGATCCTCAAAATTTTCCAATTGTCCGATCATCCATGCCTCCGTTTCGCGATATCGTTCAGATAAATGCGTGATACCCCAACGACAATGTTCAGCCGAATATTCATTGGGCTATCCGGTTTGTAGGATGACTGGATACCAAACAGCTATTTGTCTCATTTTAGTCACTTACTGGCGACGGTTTTCCTCTTGTTAGTTGCAATGCTATAGTTTAGCAAACTTTGGTATATACAAAATATACAAGAGGATTTCCCCAAAACTGATGTACAGTAAATATATGTATATGGTCATCCCTAAAGAAGGATAAATAAACACGCGCATAGTATTGATTGGAAAAAAGGTATTACGTATTTTAAATGTCGCTTTGCAGAGTCAGAGAGGTCAAGTTCCTGTGAATTTGTACAATATAATATAATCACTTAAGTATATTTTGGTAGATGAAGTAGTGATCCTGTAGGATAGTATATTTTGGTAGAAACGGCAGTTATCATATAGGAATTCACAAATAGGCTTTGTCATAACTAGTACTACGAGTATCATAGAACTTATAAAGTTTAAATATTATTTAAATTTTAAGTTATTAAACAGTATCATATTAAGAAAGCTTTTTTTATACAACGTCGGAAGACATACAAGCAAGCGGCTACCGTAGCCTATTAACACTTGTAATATATAAAGTATCACACGCGCGATGCCTCCTCTGCTGCTTACACAGCAACTCCTTAGGAGCTTACTGGTGACCTCACTCACACATAGGAACAAAGCAGTCTCTAGGGAGTTGTTATTTGACCGCGGTTTTCTATGAGGTGGAGGTACTACCTCAAACAGGCTGCTTTGATACGCCCTACCTCTCTTAGAACATCCAGACCAAGGCAAACAGACATGTTCATGCACACAAATGTTTGTCTTATGTCATAATCGAACCCACGAGCGTTGGTGTCAAAGTCGCGTCATTCACGACTGAGCCACCGAGCTCGTCATATTTGAGTCCATTGACTATATCGACAAATTACCTCATCGAAACGAGACAGTAATTGGTGGTTATATTCGGATATATTAACTAAAAATCTAGTCACTCATCTAATCTATATCTAAAAAAACATCTTAGTAGAACAGCTAGTGATTTTTGTATTAATTCGATTTTTTTAGATATCATAATAGTAGTTAATATTATTAGTTCGTTGAACTTCTTGACTAAGCGAATTAACATAATAGTAGAATTATTTTCGACATTCGCATTTTATGTCTAAATATGATACTAACCATAAATACTTGTGACTCATTCGGTGTATTGTTAATTTCCGATTTTATGTTGATTAAGAAAACGAAAATTATTAGTAGGTTAAATCAATATTATATTTATCTATTATTTGCTGAACGGTTTAAGTAGCCTTTTGATAGACATACCTACAATATAACTTATGTGTAATATAAATTCTTATAAATTATAACAGGAGCAAATATGAATAAATACTTCGCCTTTATGGTATCGCAGGTCTAGACCAATCTATAATGATAGACATATCGCTATGGATGAGTAAATTTCTAAAATGAACTTACTTATTCACAATACTCTTAAAGTATCACTTACATTTAGCCCAATGAGGTAGCCTTCCTTAAGAGGGGGCATAAAGGTAAGTGGCGCCCTCATTTTGGTTTTATTAGTAACGCTAAAATTTTAGACCAATCCCAAAAAACGCCCAATACAGGCACTGAAGCATACAGGCACATATTTATGTTTTTTTTAAACGTATCTTGAATTTATTATCTGTGTACAAATAACCAAAATTTTAATTATTGCTTATTGTGGCCACTTATAGCAATAATCAAAATTGTAACTAATTGTACATAAATAATAAATATAGAATATGTCTTAAAAAAAACATAAATATGGTTGTACAGAGCCTGTATTGTACGTTTTTTTGGAATTGACTTAATAAGAAATAAAATGAGGGCGCCACTTAGCCCCCTCTTAAGGTCGCAATTTCAAGTATATACAAAATTGCACCGCCTTATATTTTGTGAGTTCCCCCGGTTGTCGATAATTTACACCCACAGCAAAATATTGATTTCCAATGTTATATTAGGTATACCGACAGAATAAGCTTGGTTTTTTGGCCCTGCCCTTGTGGCACTCATTCTGAAATTACAACCAATGAAAGTGTTCAAATTATCACCAAGACAATGTCGTGAATAAAGATGAGAATGTAGCCAGCAATGGAGAGAAGGACGAAGAAGCTTGTAAGTATCTAAGTTCCTGACGATTGCACTAATAAAGTCATCACTGCCGCGATTAACCGCGGGGGCGCATATACTCGAACCTTCAATGTATTGTCAATAGACGCATACGTATCAGTTATTAAAATTTGACTTACAAATAAAATCTCAGGCCATAATAAAATCCGGAATAAAAATTATAGAAGCCCCTTGAATAAGCGCTAGATATTGGCGATATTAACCTGATACATTAGAAAGGACACATCCCCTGAAGTTTTATGAAGCGGTCGGTTCCATTGGGCTAGTAACAAATGGCGGTGAAAGAAACCCGACGACTCCAAGTCTATGGTATTATTACCCATTTACCATTATTACGAAAAATTATAGAATGTTTAATTGTTCTAAGTCAATCAAAACAATTAATATTAAAGCCGCTGTTTATGCGACGTTATGAAAATTCCTAGAATAGGACAGCAAATATTTTGTATGTAATTTCTTACATATTTTGGATACTTTTAATGCCCGATGATTCCTGGTGTACGATTGTAATTGCTAACATTTTGGTACAGTCGCTTAAAAACCTAAAGTTATCCCAAAGATTTGGTGTTGGGTCCGAACTTCTAGAAACTTGATAACACTGGTCTTCTTCTTCAAGCTAGGGCAAGAGTAACGGTTACGATTTTATACCTCACAATTATATAATTTTATAAACCCTTGCTAGATGAACTCACAGTATTACGTTTTATCGAATAATTGAAAATAGAAATTTTGTTCCGATTACTTCTAGATACAGTTTACAATTATATTGAGCACAAGAAGCAGGTTGGAGCAAAAGTCAAAAAGAATTTCTACGTATTAACACGAATTTCAACCTCCAGTTCAGGCTTGACTTTTAAAACATAATAAATTATTTATAATACCACATATTGGTGCTCATTTGGCTTTGCCTCATATTGCTATCCTAAATTTTGATATCTTAGGACTTGACTATTCATTGCCTTTATGGCTATTTTCACTGTCAATCCTATAGTTAATGCAGGAGTCATATCGGTAGGAATGTGTAATGGGTTTGTCCTGATATCAATGCAATTAATAATACCAAACTTCCGAAAGGATGTAGCACTTCAATTGCTAATACCAATGATTACAAATATAAAATTGGCACTTGAAACCTATCTATTATGACGCTAGTTGTGAAACTTGTTATAAAATTCATGAATCATAAGTTAAACATTGCAGTTAACCGCTAACTCGTGACCTCGGATTTCGTCCAATCTGATGTTACATAATTTGTCCAGTATGTCAGTGACTAATATCACACAATAACTTCGTATTCTTATACCTATATCATTGGAACTAACTCGTAGAGTCACGTGTAAAATTGCTAGCATGATAATATGTAACTGTCGGTTACTCTTTATGAGCCTCACTATCACTTTCGCATGAAAATATGCAGCCTTGCCTATGATAAGACGACTAAGATGCTGATTGCCACTTTCCTCTCGCTATTTATATATATGCAGCCCAACTGAAAAAGTGTCTACACCTTAGAAGATAATAACCGCTTTTGTGAAGGATGTTTGTGTTTCTCATTGAGTGAGTGACTCCTTTTGTCGCAAGTGTCCATAGATTGCGAAAATTGTTTTATATCGCGGAGATCGTGTGCTTGTTTTACCCAATATATACTCAAGAATAAACAATATTTTTAAGACTTATATTTCATATACATACATACATATAATCACGCCTCTATCCCGTAGGGGTAGGCAGAGACCACTTCTTTCCACTTGCTACTTGCAACATACATACTTGTTTCGCTTCGTCCACTTTCATTATTCCCTTTTCATACTAGTATAATATTAATATGTAGGTATACATATATAACCTTTATATCGTCATTGTACTTAGCGATCCACCACAATGTAATATTTTAATTCAACTTTTTTATTTACTTCGGCGGTCAAAAGGTCCGTCGCGGTGTTGGACCGCAAGGCGGTCCCCACCGACTCCTACTTTCTACTGCGCCTTGTGATCTTTGACGTCCGTGAGCCCCTCACGGATCTGCTCGCTGGCTGAGCATCGCTGGCGAGGTCCTCTACAGTCGGCGGCCAGCCTACATCTGCATCCGGACCGGATGTTGCCGACAGTGAACAGTGTACTTTGGTTAGATCGAAACAACGCGAGTTCTCAAAGAGGAAACTAGCCGACTCTAGAATACGTTTTTTTTTATATCTTATATTGTAAATATTTATTTAATAAATTTGTGATTCCCTTTTTAGTAGCCCCTTTTTCTTTTTAATAAGTAACAATACACTAGATAGTTACAATGTTTATTTTCCCAGGGTTGTATCGACTTTACTCAAAAAATTTCGTGCAGGTAACTAATTTCTTGTTCGTCTTTTACCCAATTTATCGTCTGACCTTGATATATTTGTCCTCGCGTAATTATCTCATTTTCTATATATTTGAGATACACGTTAAGCACATGAAATTTACCATAGATATCTTGTCTAAACAAGATGAATCTGGAAAATAAATAAAACAAACATAAAATACATAAAAGTTATACGACTATACTATTATTAAAATTCAATTCGGAATTAGTCATTATTTATATTAGTTACTCACATAAGTAATTGCTTTTTCCTGACACATAATGTTTAATGTAAAAACATGCTTGTTGTTTACCACTAAATCCTGTTTAGTTCTGTTATCAAACACTTGACCACACGCGGTAACAAAATTCACTCAATAATATACTTCTAGATAACATACAACTTTCCTTTTGTTCCGGGTGCGATAATCAACGAAGGAAATCCGACTTCCATCATATTATTTCTAGATAAAATTCCAATCTCGTACTGTAATCTAAATAACATTTATCAACATTGTTTTGACTGAAAGAAAATTGATAACGATAACCTGGTTATCACAGCTACGTACAAACTAGGGGAAAATTTTTGAAAGGCAATTTATTTAAAATGATTTTCATGTTGTTTCTTAGATAAATATTGAAAAAATGCAATGTCTCAATGATAGATTAATCGCCGATCTTAGAAACTTGAAGTTTGCTAGAAGTATTCATTTAAGCGTATATAGATTGAAAAAAGGATTTCTTGAAACAATCCACTCTAAGGTAGTAAATAAGGGACTGATTTTTGTATGGGCAAAACATTACATAAGGTGATTGAAATAAAGCAGGTATAAATTGTTTCAAGCGTCATAAAACACATGTATTTGATATTCTGTAAATATTTTTACCCTGTATAAAAAGTATACGTGTTTACCCGGTGTAAAAAGAGGATAAAAAATTATAGTTCTGCCTACAAATTTCATACTACTACTATTCATTACTTACGATTTTAAGACAGAATATAAGATCAGGGGATATAAGTGGAGCGTAAGAGAGAAAATAACAGTTGGCAAAGCACACAAAACGCGATCTGTTTATATAAGTAGTGACATGAATAAAATTGCGATGAAATATTATTTACTGAAAACTGCGAAAATGCAAACTACAACGGTTATTAAACGTCAAGAAATAAATCAATCTATTTATATTTTCACCTAAGTCCCTTGCGCGGTAGGCAGAAAAAATTGAGTGCATGGCATGGTTCCTGACTCGCTTTTGCTTTTGCTGCTAAGCTGATCAAACTGATGGCGCTATAGCTGGCGCAGTCCATGCGACTTCGATAAATATAAGATTCCATTACTTTATAAAACAATAATGCATATTCATTTGTAACAGCACGTATGGCCGAACTAGGTATATATTTTTAGGTACAAACTGTGATAGAACACTCCTTGATTCAAGAATTTTCAGAAACTGACGTTTTATCTCAATTAAGAAATTTTATATTTTAATTGTCTATTTAGAAATTCCATATTTGTCACCCCTGTTCTTGACACAGCAACTCCTCAGGAACTTATTGGTAACTCCACTCACTCGGAGGCGACATGCACTGATTTGTCCACGTCGGTGTGAATTTACGTGTATGCAGCGGCAACGTCCGCCACCAACGGTGGTGGTGTCCACTACCATTCATGTAGCTTCTAGAAGAGAGCATGAGAGTAGTGTAAACGTGGTGGAGATGGGAGCGTTGCGTAAAATCTACAGGACAACGTAACGTAAGAAAGAGAATTTATTTGATATAGATTATCAGTGGATGCTTCATTGGTTCGGAAACATAGAATGAATGCAAGAGGAAAGAATAACAAAACAGATATACAACGCGACAATGGAAGGATATAGGAGTCGAGGAAGACCAAAACTCACATAACCTATAGGTTGGTGAAGTTTTCAACATAATAAACGCGTTCCAAATTCAAAATAACTACAGTTGAAAAACAGAAAGTTTCTCTGTAACAGTACTTATGGCGAGACTAGTTGCATACATAACAGGCCAGTTTAACTGCCCTTGGAAGAACAGTATTCTACTGCAATATACGTGACTTAAACGGGAATTGTAAGTACCACTTTCGACTTCAACTTCAGATAACAGGGTTGAAGGTTGATGGAAAGCGTTTCAAGCGTGAACCAATTTTAAAAACTAATTTTTTTTTTGTTTATTTAGGCTTATGTAGGCTCATTGTCGTAGCATCAAAATATTTATAGTAACTCAGGAACAAGGACGCCCAAGTTCATTGAACAATGCCAAGGGTGAAAATAGAAGAATAATAATAATCATAACCGCCTATTAAGATTGATTTCCGTAGATACACACAATGACGTTTCTTAAACATGCGCGAATAAACAGTAACACAAAAGTGCTATAGTTGTTTAGGGTTCCGTACCCAAAGGGTAAAACGGAACCCTATTACTGAGGCTCCGCTGTCCGTCCGTCCGTCTGTAGCCAGGCTGTATCGCATGGAACCGTGATAGTTAGACAGTTGAAATTTTTCACCGATGATGTATTTCTATTGCCGCTATAACAACAAATACTAAAAAATAGAATAAAATAAATATTTAAGGGGGCTCCCATACAACAAACGTGATTTTTTTCTCATTTTTGCTCGATATTGGTAACGGCAACAGGTAGACGCTTGAAATATTCACATAATATTTATTTGTATATCCACTTTAAGAATAAATAATTAAATTAAAATAAAACAAATATTTAAGGCTCCCATACAACAAACGTGATTTTTTTTGCCGTTTTTATAGATAATGATACGGCACCCTTCGTGTGCGAGTCCGACTCGCACTTGGCCGATTTTTTTTTTAATTCGTATGCTTTGTTTTCAACATTTTTATAATTTTCACATGTTTCCATTTCAGAGTCATATGCTTGAAAACTTGGGATGTTTATCCTGTTATCAACATAACGAAGTTTGTTTAAGAAACTACACAGGTTTAAAAATAATGAAAACTGACTTTAAGGAATTTGCAACTTTACTAATTTTTATGAAACCAACCAGATATTAGAAACATGGTAATAAAATAAATTTCAATATCCGTTTACGATGGAAGAAGATATCACATATGATGTGTATCTTTAGAACGAACAAGATACAGTACAATTGAAAGCCTCTTCATTTTTACAACACTTACACTAAACATTGATAAGATAACAAAATACTATATCTGAAGTTTCTTTCAATCTCCGTACTGTATCAACTCAAAGTATCTAAATGTAACCAGTTGATTGCCAGATTGCTTGCATTGCCAGAGGAACAGCTGGCTCGTCAATTATATAACAATTCAATTTTTTTTTTTATTTGTCCGCCATTTTGACCATGTTCCTTAAGAGATAGGAACGGTGTTCCTGAACATTCCTATTCTACTTTTTTATGCTGAATCCGAATCTGAAGTCAAAATTCGAATATTCAAATAAAAGCAACAGGCAAACGCACAGACAAACATGTAGATTTGATATAAGAACGGTGTTCCTGAAAAGGCATACGTACTGTATTAACTTAAAGTATCTAAATGTAAAAAGGCACATTTTTAAAGTAATTTTATAAGGCGATAGACAGAGTATTTTATAGTATCTGACAGTAGGTAGACAGTACAGGAAGGAAAGTCGTAGGACTGACTGCACGTAATAAGAGAAAACTTCTTAGCGTCTCGTATACCATGCTATATCGCATATGTGCTCAGACCGCCATCAAAAAGAGCGCGATTTTTTTTTTCTTGATTACAATATATAATAACGAGCTCGGTGGCGCA
The DNA here is from genome assembly GCA_947507595.1 of Pyralis farinalis. Classification (NCBI taxonomy): domain Eukaryota; kingdom Metazoa; phylum Arthropoda; class Insecta; order Lepidoptera; family Pyralidae; genus Pyralis; species Pyralis farinalis. The sequence goes on along the minus strand of OX382273.1, from coordinate 26,247,001 downwards.
GTGGTTCGTAATGCTACTTTGACGCCAACACTCGTGGGTTCCATTCCCACACAGGACAAACATTTGTATGCATGAACATATCTATTTGCTTTGGTCTGGGTGTTTTCTATGCGTCATAAGTGTGTATTTACAAAAAAAAATTAATATATCTACGTACGTTTATCAGTTGTCTAGTGCCCATAACACAAGCTTCGCTTATTTTAGGGCTAGACGGCGTTGTGTAATTTGTCCAATAGTATTCAACATTTATGTAGACCAGTTTATTATAAAAAATTTTTCATTGCGTATTAACTTTCGTATACCCGCGTCAAATAGTCTAATCCGCGCACGGTATGTGAGACTGTAAGTGCTGGGGTCATTTTAGTATGTATTCAACTAAAATATCATTATAAAATTAAATTTACTATTAGCCGAGAATCAGTAAAAATATATTAACCCGTTGAACAACGTTTTACAGAAAATATTTATTTTTTTAGCAACTAGCCGTCTCTTGAAAATCTCAAAAAACAAAACATGAAAATATAAAAAAAAAAAAACTAGGTCACTTAAGATTGCTCAACATGACACTCGGAGCATAATCATAATAGGATGTTCCATACAAAAATATTTCCTAGGTATATATAGGTAAGGTAGCCAAGGTAGTATTACCAGAAGTTTGTTGTGACTCTTCCTCACTCTCAGAATCATCTTCTTCCAAAATCCTTCTTATGAGTTTCTCATCCATTTTCAAGTTCTGAAATGTACCTTAAAAATTGTAAATAGGTATAATATAATAAAGTACACTCAATAATAATAATAAAACGTCATTTCAATTATCTCCTATAATTATGATAGGAGATAATTGAAATGTTGTTTACTTGAAATTGTGACACATAATCCCGCGACGGTCTAGTGTACCGATGAACGTCGTGTACACATGTGTTGTATACGCCAACGCTCATACTACACTAAATAGAAGTTAGCTATAAATCGTGCAACTAGCACTGAAATCGAAACCTATGCGCAGGTTAAAATATTTATATATTTTTTTATATATAAGCTCAGCATAGTTGTCCGCTTTGCCTGATGGTAAGCGAAAGAGGAGTCCAAATCGCAACTGCAACTGACAAAAGACTACACAGTGTCCTGTCAATTGACGCTACCATGCTAGCCCGCAAGATGCTTCTTCATGCTTGTATATTTATGTATATAAATTTGATGATGAAATGTTCTATACACATGTATATAGATATGTATCTGAGGGTGATAGTCACAGACTACGGTAACTGCTTTACATCAAGTGAGACGCAAGTGTCAAGTGTTTGTATGCCTCACGACGTTGCATAAAAAATATTTTTATTTTTAGAAATCATCGAGTAAATCAAATCAATGGAATCCCGTGATTACTTCATTTAATTTTCTAACTTACCATATTAATTGACTTTTATTGTTCTAATCACTTTCAATTTTGATAGACATATCTTATTGACAGCAGTCTCTTGTACTTCCCCTTAGGAGCAGCGGGTATGAGGTAATCAGCATATTACTGTCACAAAGAACAGGTTGGTGATATCACACTGTATTGATAAAGTTGATATCATAAAGTGTCTGCTACATTATTGTGTGTGATTAGTATATAATCCATGTCTACAAAAATATGTTATAGACTCGAACAATGATTAATAATTGCCAAAGTATTTAATTGTGCAATAACTACTTGTATTATCTATACATCTATACGTACTGTTCGCGACAACTATGTCATATAAATAGAAAACCGTCGCGCGTAGTTATTAAGGCCTATAGTTATAGTTGTTTTTTGTATAAGATACATAGGATAGGCATTTTACAAACAGTTTTTACATACTTTTGACCCTTTTCCATACAAGTTTATATGTTCGCGACAACTATGTCATGTAAATAGAAAACCGACGCGCGTAGTTATTAAGGCCTATAGTTATAGTTATTTTTTATATAAAATACATAGGATAGGAATTTTACAAACAGTTTTTACACATACATAAAATATAAGTGTCAATCTATACATATAAATAAAATTGAACTGTCTGTCTGTGATTTCAAAATAAAGCTTTTATCTTAAGCTCATATTGTTATTTTCACGTTACCAAAGCATAAATACGCATTTTTAACTTTTTGTCTGTCTGTCTGTTTGTTTGTCCGGGCTAATCTTCGAAATGGCTGAACCGATTTTAACGGGACTTTCACTGGTAGGTAGAGGACTGTTCAGAGCAGAATATAGGCTACTTTTTATCCCGTAAATATTTAGGGTTCCTGCGTAAAACATAAAAACTGTTAAAATTAGGGGGAAATATCGGTAACTTTGCGATTTTATTTTTATTATTTTCACAGAATACGTATTTTTTGGGACATAAAATAACAACGCATTTTATATGTAATAAAATAAAATAAATTTACGTTGCCTCCCGTAAAGGTCAATAGATGGTGCTGTATGAAAATTTAATCGCTCTATGGTTGCATCTACGACCCTGAACTTTGTTTTTTTTAAACAGAAAGGATTTGAGGTCTGTAGAGAAATAAAGGCTACTAAAAGCCCAAATCTCATGCGTGCAAGGCCACGGGCTTCAGCTAGTTACATATAAACTAGATGACCCGTGCGAATACTTCGCACCGATAGTGGTTAGTTACGTAGTATAATAAAGTAGAAATATGTAAATGTAAATATTTATTGATTTTAAATATTATATTTTAAAAAAAAAATAGTAACAAAATTAGTTTTATGTTAACATAATATATAATATTATATACGTATTTATGAGTTTTCATTGAAATGATAGCAATTCTTAGTGAGCAAATATCCAATACCCAATAAATTGTAGCAAATATTGTAGCAAATATTTCTTAATAAAATTTTATTATTTTTTGTAATATTAATGTAATAAATATTTTACACACTATTTTTTATATTTATTAATTAAAAACGCAATATTATTACGGTTGGTAGTAGTAGTAGGTTAAAAGTACTCCAATTGCTTTTACAAATACTGTAAAGTAATAAAAATTAAAAGAGATATGAAAGTAAAAAAATAAATTAATTAATAGCATGAAATGTTCAAAATCATACTTAATAATGAGTAAAATAAAAATACTTACTTGATTACTCGATTGGCACGTTGTTTATACGTTTACATATACGTATATATAATTGTTAAATTCAACGACATCAGCGCCACTACGTCACATTTAACTGTTAAAAAATATAAATTGCCAACAGATGGCGACTTTTCTTTAAAATTAAATGTTTTTTAAAATATTTTTTAAAAAATGTAAATTTTAAAATGTAATTATTTATCGAAAATGAACTGAAACTTATATAAAATTTATTTTTCGTCATTAAAGAAAAAAATAATCTTTAAAATGGCGTATTAAACATTAAGCTTGATATAGAATTAAGAGAGATACCGACAAAAAAACAACTTTGAGTAATAATATATAGAGATAATACGACTGATAAACATACGTAAATACATTTTTAATTTGTAAATGTATACTTATGGTACAAAGAAAACAACCAGATCAAAATAAATATACATGTTCATGCACACAAATGTTTGTCCTTTGTGGGAATCGAACCCACGAGCGCTGGTGTCACAGTAGCGTTACTAACCACTGCGTCACCTAGCACGACAATAAATGTTTTGAGATTATTATTTACTAGCTACTGTTGAAGTCATCGACCGTCTTTTTCTTCTGAAAGTTTTGGCTGGCCCATTGTAGATTTTTTCCTGTTTTCCCATGATGAACGGTCAGATAGTCAGATATTTAAAAAACGACTGTATTAGCTTCTATAATAATAGGAGAGCCAACAGAAAAATAAAAAGGGATATAAAATCTATTCTTTGTCTTAAAACATTTCTTATAATATTATATATTTTATTTTTGACGAGCACGGTGGCTCAGTCGTGAATGACGCGACTTTGATACCAACGCTCGTGGCTTCGATTCCCACACAAGGCAAACATTTGTGTGCATGAACATATCTGGTTGTTTTGGTCTGGATGTTTTAAGAGAGGTAGGGCGCATCAAAGCAGCCCGCCTGCGGAAGTATCTACACCTCACAGAAAACCGCTGTCAAATAACAACTACCTAGAGGGTTGTTGTGTTCCTGCGTGTGAGTGAAGTAACCAGTAGAACTCCCAAGGAGTTGCTGTGTAAGCAGCAGAGTAGGCATCGCGCGAGTGATACTTAATATATCGCAAGCGCTAATAGGCTACGGTACCCTCTTTACATCAGGTGGGCCGTATGCTTGTATACCTCCCGACGTAGTATAAAAAAAATATTATATATTTTTAGTTTCAATTAAAGTAATTAAACCTGTTAAAATTCTATTAAATTTATAAATATGAAATTAAGTCCGTTTGTCTGTCTATATCTTATCAGCTTTTCGTATCTTAATCTCGAACGTGGGCGGGTAATGAAATATTATCGGGACAATGGGATCCCAATTCAAGCAAAGCCGCGGATACAAGTAATCTCCAGATACATTAAGATTCCGATAAATACAAAAGTGTTAAAGTTATTGAAATGCTTGTTACCTAGTTAGGACATAAAATATTTACGTATGGATATCTTCACCCCAAGTCCCGATACTACGGCGTAAGCAGAGAGAACCGCGCGTCCCATGCCGCGATCCTTAAACATTTTTCAAGCCCGCTTGCTAATTCTTAGGGCTCCTGACATCACCTTCTGATAAAATACCATCCATTTGGTCGTGATAGATGAGCCTTCCTCAGCTCCTATATTCATTTACATTATTTATTTGTTTCTTTCATCCGTCAATATTTCTACTTGCCCAAACCAGTGGAATATGCCTTTTCTTATCTTAATACCTACATTTTCAAAGATTTGGCAAAGATAGTGATTTTGATATGGGACGATTGTCGTTAGACCTCCGCAATCAAGAGGGAAAATCAGACCTTTTCTTGTTAGGTCACACTAATCGAAACATAATTTCTTGGACATGCGAGTTTCCTCAAGATGTTTTATATCACTGCTAAGTAAGTGATAACTATGTACATACTATGAATGTGTACATAAATTCAAAAACACGAATTTAGTGGTATTTTTTAATTTATTGCCAGGATGTGAACCGGGGACCTTTTAGCCGGTTCTGAACTGGATTATCACTGTTCCCAAGCGGTAAACCTTCCATCGCTGCTAAAAACACTCCCAAGGTATATAACTAAACCCAGTGTTCGTTCTGATTTTCTCTCTTCCAAATACCATTATTTTGGTTTTCTTCACATTTAATTGTAAGCGTTTCTTCATACAATCATCTTTTATTGTAGCTGATGATTTTACTATTAATACAGCATCACCTATATAAAGCACATGTCTCTGAAAACAACTATATGATAAATAGCCGAACCGACAGCGCGTAATGTATCTAACATCAATATTGGTGCCATACTAGATCAAAAAGTTGCCATACATACGTGAGTTGCACAACATGGTGCAGATTTCCGGCAACCCCATATCTGCACAAATTCAAAAAAAAATGTAAAATAAAATCCAGCTAGTATTGTCTTAGGTTTTCGCGATTGTTACACATTGAAATTTCAATTCAGTAAAACCCAGCTACCTGTCATTCCGACGTTAACAGTAGTAGGCGACAAAATGTCTGTCATAATTAATTATTGTAAAGTATTATTCGAAAATAAACATCATTTATCACTGATTATAATCATTATATCAACACTAATGACAACTGAATATGACAAATCATTAAGTAAGTATGTGGAGGCTTAAATGATTATTGACGCATAAATCATAAGACAATCACACCATAATAAGCAGCACAATCTAAAGGGCAAGGACTATCTAATTTCATAATGATTTTCAATTTGTGGAAACTTTTTTTTTCGCACAATTTAATTATAATTTACATCATTGTAGGGTGGCGATGCATGCAGGTGGCACAGGATCAACAAGTGCCACAGAATGGCACTCCAGGGGGCATGCCTATGTTCAGCAGTGGACGAACACGGGCCGGAAATAATGAATTAATGATGATGATGATTATGATCACTGAATTTTTGGCGAGCTCGGTGGCGCAGTGGTGAAACGCGCTGTTACGCTACTTTGACACCAACGCTCGTGGGTTCGATTCCCACACAGTACAAACATTTTGTGTGCATGAACATGTCTGTTTGTATTGGTCTGGGTATTTTCTATGTATAATAAGTATGTATTTACAAAAAAAAATGTATTTAAGTATGTTTATCAGTTGTCTAGTACCCATAACACAAGCTTCGCTTACTTCGGGGCTAGGTGGCGCTGTGTAATTTGTCCGACAATATTTATTTATTTATTTATAACATTACTTTAATACTAAGGCTCGTGGGTTGGATTCCCACACAGGACAAATATTTGTGTGTGTACTTGAACATGTATATTATCTTAGCCTGGATATTTTAAGAGAGGTAGAGCCAATCAGCCCGGCTAGGGAAGTACCTCTACCTCACAGAAAACCGCAGCCAAACAACTTCCTGGAGGATTGCAGTGCTCCTGCGAGTTACCAGTAAGCTTTTAAGGATTTGCTGTGTTAGCAACAGAGATGGCATCCCGCAATGGATTTTTATTGCACTGCAAACATTCATAGGCTACGGTAATAACTATACGATGCTTGTATGCCAGTCGAGGTAGTATAAAAAAATATTGAAAAATACGGTCAAGTTCAAGACAGAGACGCGCCTTCAAGTTTTCGTACAATGATTTGATTTTTCACATTTTTTATTAAGGAAGACAATCACACCATAATAAGCAACACAATCTAAAGGCCAGGACTATCTAATTTCATAATGATTTTCAATTTGAGGAAACTTTTTTTTGGCACAATTTAATTATAATTAAGATTATTGTAGGCGATGCATGCAGGTGGCACAGGATCAACAAGTGCCACAGAATGGCACTCCAGAGGGCATGCCTATGTTCAGCAATTCAATTCCAATAAGAAGATTATCCCCGAGATCCCGGTGCAAAATTGTGTAGGTTTCCATTTTTTTTTAATAAAACCTCGTTCAGATGAATGATTATTGGTAATATAATGTATTAATTCTGGATTTCCTATAAAAAATTTGCCGCAAAAAATTTGCCGCAAATTTTAATTAAATATTTTATAACTAATGAAATTGTATGATTTTGAACTATATGTTTTTTAAGTGATTGAAAATTTTAAAGGAAATGATGTAAAGAATGTAAAAAAATGTGATTGCCACCTTCCAGTAAGCCGCAACCTTCAGGCAACCCGCCGCACTGTAACGAAGTACATTAATGTTGATTTTATTCTGTCACGTGTTGTTTTAAATATTGTATCATATTTAAGTTAAATAAATGTGTGCTGATCACACTAATTCATGGTTGCCTTAAAAAAATGGCCGCAAGCCATGGTTGCCATGAATTGAATTAATTGCTTGAAAAAGTGCGAGCGAGAGGCAAGGAATGAGCGCGCTGCTTCGTGCGTTTTAAATAACGCGTTTACGCTAAATTTTAAAATTGTCGAGAATTGTGTTGTTTATTATTGATTTACGAAAATGAAAACGTGTTTTTGTGCCACTACAATGGACAATTAATTGAATTTAATGATAAATCTTTTCAAAAATGCAAACTTGTCATTTTTTTTTATTTGGAGTCATTCTAACCGAACACGCACGTTAAGCAACGTCGACCGTAACATGTCTATGGATGGGTTTATCTCCCTCGCCATCGCCCTCGGGCGGCTTGAAAGTACTGGCCTCCGCCAATCCGCGTTTGAACAGCGTGGTGGAGTATGCTCTAAACCCCTTAGGTTGAAGGGTGACCCGTATCGCTGCAGTGGGATGAGTAAGGATTGTTTATGTCATTATTTCGCCAAAAACAGAATTATAAATAAGTAGAATGACATAACCTTAAATAGCGATACGGTTCAAACACGTGGTTATCATTTAGAATATTAAAAAATATACTGTTTTGAAGCAAAAACATAAAGAACATTTTTTAAATTATTGTCAAATTCAAACGGTAAGTAAAACATTAACGTTAAAAGTGTTTTTTTTTGCTGTGTAGATACATAATGTTATCAATGTTTTCATTAATTGTTATTAATGTTGGATGGGCATTAATTGATGGTAATGCAACATGGTTTGTTGGTGACCCGACACCAATGACAGTTGAAGACATTTTATCCGAGTTAAAGGAAGTAACTTCTAGTGAACATGAAAAGACAGAGGAAAATTTTGACATTGTCGGCAACCCGGAATTAATACATTGTATTACTAATAATCATTCATCTGAATGATGTTTTATTAAAAAAAACAGATACCTACACAATTTTGCACCGTGATCATACACCATTAGGGAATGCATTGTTTTAAATGCACGAGATCCATTGAAGTACGCAAACGCACCGATGTGCCGATTAGGGCGTCCCCCGGAGGCGACACGCACCGATCCGCCCCCGTCGGTGCGAACATAGGTGCACGCGGCGGTGGGGGCCGCCACCCACTACGCAGCGCCAATTCCGGCGGGTCGAAGAGAGCCGAGTGCTGCATAGGCACGTGGAATGTGAGAGGTGGACTGAGTGATAACATGAATGAGCTGATGGACCTAATGAATGAGAGACGCTTAGATGTTTTGTGTGTGACAGAGACTAAGCACAAGGGGAGCGACACCGATGATCTGCCCGATGGGATGATGGCCCTATGGTCTGGTGTAGACCGGGACGATCATGCCAGTGCTGGTGTAGGTGTCATACTCTCCTCTCGCTTAGCTCCTGGTGTGAAAGATTACTGTTTGGTAGGGCCTAGATTTCTCTGGGTTCGTATAAAACTGGGCATCACGCGAGTATTTCTGGTTGCAGCATACGCTCCCGTAAGTTCAGCGTGTGTCCAAGAACTAAAGAAGTTTTGGGAGTCTGTGAGGGATGTTCTGGATTTAGCTGAAGGGAATGAAAGAGTGATTATGTGTGGAGATTTGAATGGATGGGTTGGGACCAAACGAGACGGCTATGAAGCTGCTCTTAGTCCCTATGGAGATAAGAGAGTGAACGAAGCAGGTAAGTCGATTCTAGATTTATGTATGGAACGAAACCTCCTCGTGTCGAATACTTTATTTCGTCACAAGGATATTCACACGTATACATGGAGACGGAATGACCAAAAAAGTGTGATTGATTTGATTATAATTGATAGACGTCTCCGAAATACTATAATGGATACAAGAGCCTTTAGAGGTCCCACTCTTGAAACGGACCATTACCTGGTGGTAAGCCGGTTTGTGGAACTTTTCAAGAAGTGGAGGCATTGGCGAGTGCGTATTTCGGAGATCATGAAAGGATAAGGAGTAAAAAATTGCAAGATGAAAGTGTAAGGAGAATGTATGTGCATCTGGTAAGCGTCATCTGTGCCGGAAAGCCTTGCAGTTGCAAGTCTTTACTTGCAACTGCAAGGCTTTCCGGCACAGATGTGGATGATTGCTGGAAAGTTCTGAAAGAAATAGTAGTTATGGTGGATAGTGCAAAAGAAGCACGTGGATGCGCAAAGAGGCATAAAACATTGAAAGGGGATGCCTGGTGGGATGCGGAGGTTGAATCCTCCGTAGCAAGAAAGAGGAAAGCGTGGCTGGATTATGTATCATCTTTGCCCTTAAATGAAAGTATGAGAGAGAAGAAGAAAGAAATGTACCGTCAATGCAAGAATGAAACCAAGGCTTTAGTGAAAGAGAAGCGTGAAAGACAAATTATGAATGAGGAAGAGAGGCTGACGAGAAACTTCGAGGCAAATACCAAACTCTTTTGGAGAGAGGTAAAGAAGTCTCGGGGTGGTTCGTCGGCATCCAGTATGAACAAGATTAAGTCTAAAGCTGGTATCATTCTTGCAAACACTCAGGAAGTGTTAGAACGGTGGAGTGAATATTTTGAAGAAATGTACGAATATGCCTCGGACGCTGACAATGAGAGTGAGTCTGATGCTCACTCCACGTTGACGGCGTCCGATGAAGGTATAACTATGGATGAGATAGAATGGTCGATACGAAGTTTGAAAAATGGAAAGTCTGCGGGAATTGATATGATTGCAGCTGAGATGATCAAACTAGGTGGCACTTACGTCCGGGACGCCTTCTGGTACTTATGCAACCTATGCTGGAGAACTGGAAGGGTCCCAATGGACTGGGGACGCGCAGTCATCGTACCCTTGTATAAAGGCTAATAAAGGATCACGCATGGACTGCGCCAACTATAAGGCCATCAGTTTGATTAGCTTAGCAGCAAAAGTATATGGAAAGATAATTGAAAGGAGAATGAGGGTGAAATCTGACGAAATGCTGTGGGAGGCACATGGAGGATTCCGAAATGGAAGGGGATGTACGGATCAAGTTTTCTCGCTCCGCAATATCGTAGAGAAGCATCTGGCCACAGACCAGAAGATTTTCTGCGGTTTTGTGGATCTTGAGAAGGCATTTGATAGGGTTGTGCGAAAGGAACTGTGGTCTGTGGTGCATATTGCCGAGATATGGGATTGACGGCTCACTGCTGCGTGCTGTGCAGTCCACCTACAAGGATTGCTCAGCATGTGTGCGAATAGATGGCAACATGTCACCCTGGTTTGATATCAAAATTGGTGTCAAACAGGGTTGCATGTTGTCTGCTAGGCTGTTTATTCTGTATCTCGATAGTTGTCTACAGAGAATAAGATCGACGAATGTAGGATTACGCATGGGTGACCTAGTGGTGAACTGTCTGCTGTATGCAGATGATGCCGTCCTGTTAGCAGAAACACCATCTGAGCTGCAAACACTAGTCACAATGATGAAAGACGAATGTATGAAGGAAGGCTTACTATTGAATGCGAAGAAAACAAAGATTATGGTATTTGAAAGAGAAGAAACCAGAACCAATGTAAGAATTACGGTAGATGATGAAGTGTTGGAACAAGTGAATGAGTTTGTATATCTTGGATGCGCTTTCAGCAGGGATGGAAGGTACACCGCAGATGTGGAAAGGCGAGTGAGTGCTGGGAATAGTGTGAATGGAGCGTTGGGAAAACTTCTTGGCAGTAAAAACCTGAGCCAGAAGGCGCAGCTGGCATTGTGTATAAATGCAGTGCTGGTCCCAACGCTTACTTATGGAAGCGAGAGCTGCGTATGGCAGAGAGAGCATGAAAGTAGGATAAACGAGGTTGAAATGCGAGCGTTGCGCAAAATCTGTGGTGTAACGCTTGCAGACCGTATCCGCAATGATGAGGTTAGAAGCAGAGTTGGTCTGAAAGAGAGCGTCGGTGTTAAAATAAGAAGAGGCATGCTCCGTTGGTTCGGACATATAGAAAGAATGCAGGATGAAAGAATGACGAAGCAGATATACAATGCAAAAGTGGAAGGATGTAGGAGCCGAGGAAGGCCAAGACTTACCTATCATGATCAGATTGGTCGTGTTCTATCAGAAGGTGATGTCAGGAGCCCTAGAAACCGGCGAGCGTGCATGAAAAGAGCAATGAATGTGAAAGAAGCGAGTGAGGTATGTAAGGATCGAGTCGCGTGGCGCTCGGTTCTCTCTGCCTACCCCGTAAGGGATTTGGCGTGAAGTTATAGATAGATAGATAGATGTTTATCTATTAGGTGACTTTGTACAAAAATGAGATTTTACACAAAATGAAGCTGGGTCGCTCAGTACTGGGTTTAATAAACAATTTTTCTTTTTGCTTTAATTATTTTGACATAATATTTTCTAGTTTAGTTTATTTTTGACGAGCTCGGTGGCTCAGTCGTGAAGGACACGACTTTGACATCGACGCTCGTGGATTCGATTCCCACACAAAACAAACATTTGTGTGCATGAACACGTCTGATTGTTTTGCTCTGGATGTTTTAACAGAGGTAGGGCGCATCAAAGCAGCCCATCTGGGGAAGTTCCTCCACCTCACAGAAAACCGCAGCCAAATAACAACTCCCTAGAGGTTTGTTGTGTTCCTGCGTGTGTGTGTGAGGTCACCAGTCCTAAAGAGTTGCTTTGTCAGCAGTAGATGAGGCGTCGCGCGAGATATACGTAGTATATTACAATCGTTAGTATATATTAATCGTTAGTTATGTGCTGCGGCAATCACTTTACACAGGTGGGCCGTATGCTTGTATGCCTCCCGACGTTGTATAAAACAAAAATAGTTAATGATTTATATTCAAAATTGTTTAACATTAGTCTTTACAACTCATCATTTCAGTCTCTGTTCGTCCACAGCTGAACGCAGGCCACGTCTCTAGAGAGCCAATCTCCTCAATCCTGTGCCACCAGCATTATATTGCTTATCGGTTCTACTAACTATGTGGATTCTATCATGCAGAGAAACCGCAAGCATAGCTCCTTCCATAGCACGCGGAGCGACCTTGAGCTTCCCCGTACGGCCCGCAGTCAATCTGATACCACGCAAATTTCACCCATCCTGAAAATAGTCATAAGCTATGTTACATCACCTCATGATGCACGTTGTAATATGTTAATGACCTATCAAATGTAACATATAGATTAATCTTCGAATTAAAAAAAACATTATTGATTCAACTTTTCATTAATTCATCCTACGTTATTGAATAGTACGAGTATGTTGACACAAATTCATTCATTTTTATTTTTAATTAACCGCAATAAGCGGGTTTTTCACCATACAGATTAAATTTCAATACCAGTGGTACATAACACATATTATATAATGATCGAATCACGTATACACATGCGTGATTAATCAAAATAACTACGATTGAATGAATATTTTGATTCATTGGTATGATTGTAAAAAATCATTGGTCTGGACACATTTAGGGACACAAGTGGGGATATCCCCTTTTGCTCGCTGAATAACCGTAACGTCACAACGCCACGTGTAGTGTAATAGTGTACACATACATTCGACGTGGACATGCTTGTTGATAATAAATCAAATAAAGCTCTGTACAAGCTGCAGCCCGCGACTTCATCCGCACGGACCCCGGTATCGAATGGGAGCCGTTTATTCTTTCCTTATTTTTCCTTGGCTTCAAAGTATCGTATCCATTGATGTATATGGATAGGTTCTATCGATAAAAAAACGCTCCCACGCCCCTGTGAGCAAAAGCAATCTGATTTTAAAAATCAGATTGCTTTTGCTCACAGTCTCAAAAGCAATCTGATTTTAAAAATCAGATTGCTTTTGCTCACAGTCGTTTGGGACTACTCGTCTGATTCGTACGCGTTTTCGGCGTCGCTTTACTGGTTAAAAATGCCATCATGCGTTGTAAAATCGTGTAAAAATTGATCTAAAAAATATAAAAAAGAATGCAGAATTATTTCATATTATTATATAATTATTTGTGTATCATTTAGCAATTATTTTATTGCAATTACGTACAATAAAATCTGTACTCAACAACTCCCTCCATAACATAGAATTTGGAACAAAAAATGAATGGAGTCGTACTTTAGATATTTAAAAATAATTATGTATATTTAAAATATTGTATTGTACGTTTATGAATGTGTGTGTATATTATATTTTTGATTCATTAATTACGCATTCGTTAGAACAGCTATTAACCTATAACCATCGAGTCCATATTATTCGAGCAATAATTGATAAGTATATAAATTTGGACTGAATTACATAGCCAAAACATTATCTTTAAAAATCACTAAAAGGCAAAAATGAAAATAAATTTGTGCTTTTTGAAGGACTTTAGAATGCATTGTAGATTTCTGCAGAAAGATAGGACTTTGATGACGTGCACACATATTACCTTACATGCACAAGCTGTAGTCTCTTCGAACAAAACTTTTTATTTTTTAAAATGAATTAATACATAATATGTACATGTTCCAACAATAGGGGTGTGTGGAGAGCCTTATCACTTTTACATGTATGTAAGCATTGGCCTATCTCAGTTGCTACAATATGGTGACCACTGGCATCGAACACACAACTTGAGATCTGCAATGTTAGTAGTTTTGTAATAGGTACGAGCGACAACGGATCTCCTCGTAAAATAATGCCAACTGCACTGCATTGTTCTACGAGGTGGTTCGTATAATTCAAGACATATGAAAGTACCTACATATGGTCAAATATTTCTAACCGAACCGCCCATGTAGCTTACAAAATTGATGATAAATATGTAATGTAAATAATTACCTATAAGTACAGGCATAATAGTACAAATTATTTTAAGCCTCACAGGACCTAAGGTCATATTGTCACTTAGATTACTTAATTCTGTATATGTAATTGAAATCGTTACATTAAGGTATAAATTGTATAATAAATTCAAGACCAGCTAATATTGTATATAAATAATACACTACAAAATAACAAATATAGATTTTGATATTTTTTTTAAAGAATTGTTAAATTTTTATTATTTATTTATTCCTTTGAAACCGACTCCGTTCCTTCATTGTTCCAAATCAACAAATTACACGTGTCACTCCTGATTGGTGCATTCGGAGCCTCATTCACCGCAATTCCTGGAATAGAAACGTGGCAAACGAAACCATGGTGGGCCTCTTGGCACCTTTTTAAAGAGCATTTTGTATTGGAAGCGCGCATCCTTATACATCGATGATCGTATCGTAATATCGAGTAGCCTATAGTCTTCCTCGGGAATTGGCCTATTTTAACCATCCACGAGAATTGGGTAATCAAATGTAAAAAGATTTTTTCAAATTCGTCTAGTAATTCCAGAGATTATCGTGTACAAACAAACTAACTCTTTCTCTTTAAATATTAGTAGATGCAGTTATGACGCGCGTTACACTGCGTTTTCCGGTTCATGGTTGCCATTCGAGAACCATTCTGCCCCAACGGCCATCGCTAGGCTATGTGGCCTGTCCACCGCCACTTCAGCTTGCTGATCCATAGAGCCACGTCGGTAACTCCTGTTCTGCTACGGATGTGCTCATTTCTGAGCCTATCCGCAGATAACTCCGAGCATGACTCTCTCCGTCGCACGCTGTGCAACCTTGAGCTTTCGTATGAGGCCCATAATAAGGAACCACGTTTCTGTGTCGTAAGTCATCATTGGCACACACTCTGTTCTATTCTGAACGAGGGACTTAGCCTGAAGATAAGACGCTCCAGCTTTATGTGTATACGCAGTCTTAGTCTGTAGGTATAATTTTATGGCATCGGAACCAGCGATGTAACAAAAGGTAGACACGTTATACACCAACATTATTGTATTTTAAAATGGCGCAATTAGTACCTACTATATCTACGTACAGTTATTTATTATGACATTTTGCTCTAACAAAGAGACAAATGATAGGGCATACGTGTCGTTAGAAAGAGATGAATATATATCTTAAGACATTTATGCTATGTGGCGAACTACGTATAGACGCGACGCGAGAGCGTGGCCAACTCAATGCGAGTTGGCCAATTACCTTACTTTCGTATTGCCATTCTAGAGCGTGCACGACGTATCTATAACTATAAAAACATCTTAAATCAGAACTCTACTCAATTGCCAATTCAATTACACAGTTTTAAACAAATTGACCTAATGAAAACTTCTCCTCTATCCTAAAGCGGAAGAGTTTATTTATTTGATTATTGTTTGTTTGAACGCTTATCTACTGCTACCTGTCAGATTTACAAAATTATTTTTGCATTTGATAGTTCAATTCTTGCTATTCAACATCATTTAGAAGCGGAAAAAGTAAGAAAGAAAATAGCAAAAGCGGTCCCTACCAGATACCGGTAATGTTTATTTTTTTATATAATTGTAAATATATTATTTCTTGTACGACGCATCAGTATCTACTTTAATCGGCATATATAAACTTGTTACAATAGTTACAACGTCCTGCTCAGGTGACCTATAGATGAATATATGTATTCTATTCAAGAATCTACAAAACGACAATAAACGTTATTAAAAAATACAGTATGTCGTCTCAAATGAATTCGCGAGCGCTCACAAAACAAAAATGCACACACATTGCGCCAGTAATGGCCGAAACTTTCACAGTTCACGCCCACGCCGTCTCGTCTAGATGCCCACGTGAATGATGTAAAGGATCGGGAATTTATTTGGCCTAATTATGCGTTGTTTCGTAAGATATTGTTTTCATTACTTTGTTCCTGTCACTCTAAGACAAAGTAGGAGTTAAATAAGACTAGACGAGTCTATGAATATAGTTAAAATGATCAACATAGTGGTGGACGCAAGGTCACTTTTATTAAGCGTCTCAGTCAAAAGTCTATTGATCGATACAGCACGTATACGATCTTACAGTGCCCACGCCTAGAAGAGTCAAATGAAGCAGGGCACTGCCTACATTTCTCAGTATTTGGGCAAATTTCGGACCGACCTTTAGAACCTCATAGCAATCTGACTTTAATATATAACATTTTAATAATGCAAATACTACATCGATTTTGAATTATGGTCATCAAAACCTATAGGGTATCCTTAATCCCTAGAAAGCTGAAATACTTAACGAAAAAAGTTAAAAAATTTAATTTCAGGGCTGCAGATTTTAATTTCCACAAAAGAGGACGCTTGTCTGTGTGTAATATTTCTTTTGGATGTATGTACTTCAGTTCAGGAACTTATATTTCGCCATTACATTTCAATTGAACACCGGTACACCGTACGGTAATTTACCGGTAAACCGAGGAACGAGGGAACGGAGCGTCTCTCCCCAAGCTCACACCACAATGCCTCTACCTGGCTCTCGCCCGCACAATATCATACTGAAGATTCTAGCGGTGTTAGAGTGCACTACACGAATGTCCTTCAAAATAACTAAATAACAGTCACACTCAAAAATATAAAAGGTCTGTGGAAACTTACAAAAAGTAATAAAATAATCATAGCCCATCTCGTTAATGAGATTCCACTACACAATTTTATTTAATAATTATTTTTACCGACCGGTTTCGCCTTTACGGCATTATCAAGGTATTTGTTGTATAAAATAAATTATTTATATTATAAATTATTAATAATTATTAAATAAAATTGTGAAGTGGAATCTGTACAAGTGCAAGTATTAACATTAACGCGATGTCTTCAAAATTCCACCTAGTGCCTACAATCAACAGTATCAACATAATCATATCCCAATAAAAACATTTCTATCTGTAGTAAGATGCTAGTTCACAAGAGTAAAGTAATTTGATTTTTCACAATATCACCTGAAATTACTCGTATTCGAGCGAAGTATGTTGTCAAGGCTCGCAAGCTCATAATGCTTTTAGCGTAATAATATCAGATTACGTATAACCAAATCTCTAAATACAAACCCAAACTCTACAGTTAATATGTCGGTTAGTTACAAACTGATTATGACAGTCATATTTTTATTGGTTACATTTTTGTACGAAAACTCGTTATCAGTCGAAACTGTAATTATCTGTTTCAAGCAGCTTGATGGGAAATACTCGACTGCGGCTGATTTTGTGTAAGTGAAGATTATGTTACACCAAACCAGCTGCAAACAAATAACCACTACTTCACACATCATTTCTAAATATCGTGTTATGTGCGAGTAAACAAATAACACTAAATGATACAAGGAACTAGTGACGAAGTGCTGTGTTTGAAGTGACAGCAAAGGAAATAAGTAAGTAAGTATTGGCAGTCCATATTTTTCCACTTCTCAGACTTTTGTAGCTCACAACGTAATCTATAAGTGTTCATTCATCATTCATCAATTCTTCATTGCATAGCATCATATACAGAGCAGCTTACAAGGAAAATGAAAGATGAGATTATCTCTGTAATAGATTTCTTCCAGCTAACTTTAGTGTGGGTGCAGTGGCTTTATTTTGACTGGCAGTTAAAAGTTATGCGCAATTAAATATGCCATAATTATGAATACTATATACTAATCAATATGTGAAAATACATACTTATATATTGATACATAACGTATATTAAAAATTACAAACTTAAATACATATGTACTATACATATAACATCAATTATTGTGAATAAGCCAGTGCTCAGTAAACCTTCTCTTAAAAGTAGCTACAGTGTAGCTGGCTGGCTGGGTATTTGCAGCGGTAATTTGTTCCACAACTATTCGGCTTTGTCTGTGAATGACCGAAAGAGAAAGATTGCGTGACGAGAAATAAATTCAGAGTTTTGGTAAGACTAGGTACTCGTTGGGAACTGATGATTGACGAGCTCGGTGGCGCAGTGGTGAAACGCGTTGTTACGTTACTTTGACACCAACGCTCGTCGGTTCGATTCCCACACAGTACAAACATTTGTGTGCATGAACATGTCTGTTTGTCTTGGTCTGGGTATTTTCTATGTATAATAAGTATGTATTTACAAAAAAAATGTATTTACGTATGTTTATCAGTTGTACCCATAACACACGCTTTGCTTACTTTGGGGCTAGATGGCGCTGTGTAATTTGTCCGACAATATTTATTATTTATTACTGATGGTAGTTGTCTTATGTGAAACCCCTTATATGAAAATGTAAATGGTATACTTTCGTAAAATGCTGACCTCAACGTATCCTCTCTTTATCCCTCGATCTTTAAAACTTTAAACCCTTTCTGATATTTGTTAACTTCTCCGCCTTTGTATACCCTTTATGAATATTTATTTGCATTTATTTCTTACGTGTATTAACATTAAGTTTTAATGTGTATGTGTAAAAGTTAATAAGCATGTTAACTTTTGTCTGTATTGCAAATGTATGTCTGTGATTTCATGTATGTCATCATCATCACTTGCTAAACTATATAATCCAAAGCCAAGCAAAGCCACTTCATATGACAACATACTAATAATAGTCACATGCTTTGTTAAATACCAACAGCACCGACATCGGCGAGAACACCAGAATTGCGATAAAGAAGAATTGAATTCCAGTAGATATACCTACCAGTCCGTCGCGTATACCAGTATTAATTTCAAAAAGTAATGTGCATCAAATTAGAGTGGATTCAAAGTGAAGACAGAAATGAACATGTGTAGGACCAACATTAGAAAGGCTCAAAAGTAAAAACTTTTAAAATAATGCTTGCAATTCGCGACATGTAAAAGTATCGATATTTTTTGGCATCGAATATTTTTTCACCAATACCTATGCTTTTCATGGGGTACTTTTCTGGTATTAATACTTTTAGTAAGTATCATACGGTATTCGCAGAGTAGTACAGTATTGTTTCGAATAGTACTTCGTGTCATGCTGGAACATTGCCAAGTAGTTTGTTTGCAAGACTTGACTCGGCTATATAGTCTATTTTCTACTTAAGTCTTATTAATGAAGAACATTATTTTTCTTTGTTTTACATTTAAATTTATACTATACAGAAAGTACTGTAATTTGTACTTAAAGTAAAACAATTAACATTGAATCACTACAAACATTGATTATTTTAAAGTGTTATTTATTCTGTCTTTATCCGGCTGACCACCGTGGGAGAGGATGGTCAAATCCTTTCCCTACTTCAGGATGACCTATAGCCCAAAAATGCGTTGTAAAGTAAGTATGGGAATTATTCATGTAAGAGAAAAGCGAGAGAAGTATCGATACCTGATAGTATAGATACGCTCGTTTTGATACGTTTTATCCGATACTACTCGAGGTGCTCACGGTTAAAGTATCGATACTTCTAATTCGATACCGTCTCCATACTTGCATGTATTGTACGAGAAAATAATGCTCATTCGGTTTTCAAAATTTACAAACTAAACTAAATTCTATTGCATTTAATTGAAAAATGTTCCATCAATTAATCGTCACTTTCTCATATTTATAAACGTCAACTGAACGATGTATCTGCACAATTTCGTATTGTTGTAAAAACAGTGGCGTAGGCTTGAGTGGGCGCCAAGTGACGACCTTGTGTTGAAAGTGAGATTGATCGAGTGTTTAATTCTCATGCGCCCATTAGGGACCCTTTATGGCACCCATGGGCCTATTATGTCATAATTAGTCGATTACGCCATTGCCAATGACATTTGTGTATCTTGAATTTGAATGGGACGATTATTCTTCAGGCGTAAACATTATTCGTAGATTTTTAAATCACGACTTATTTTGAGGCAAAGGAAAAGGGGAAAAGCCGTTTTAAAGATTAAGCCCTTATAATTTCATTTTTATTGTGTGTAAAAAAAATACCCTCAGATACTATTATATTTTTAGCGTCGTTGAAAAAGTGCCTCAGAAATATAGACAGTTGACTTACCTATATCATATACAATGTAACGAAGCATTTACTAAATATTGAGGTTACAGTCATGTGCAACTATCATCTAAAACATAAACTACTCTATTCTGATACCTAACTTATTACTTTCTTATTAGTAAATGTAAAGAATTTAGAAGAAAAACTAAAAACGAGTTTGCTTTACTTGTTTCCCAGCAATTGTCAACCTACTTGAGGTGTAGTTAGTAAGAAACAAGCTCTATATATTCGTACTATAAACAAAGGGTCCCAACCTCCCAACTAACTAACAGTCCATCAATTTGTCACAGGATTGTATCTGTTGAACCATAATAGGTACACACATAAATTTTTTATCGAATGTATATTATTAGGAGCGCTATAAAAAAATTATAACATGTAAATATTAAGAATAAAAATAAAAATGTCAAAAATCAGTATCTTCGCCAAGTTTTTAGGCTTAGGTTAGATTTTTATCCTAATGGATTAGGAAACGGGATAACGAATGGAAGAAGAAGAATAAAGTTAAGAACAAATAGGGTATCCATCCACGTATAGCGTTTTATCTTTTAGTTAATTATTTCAAAAATGTATAAAGTGAAGTTGTACAACGGTACGGAACCGGACTCGTGCTTTGATACTTGCTTTACTTACTTTTTTTTTATAATACATTGCATGGTGGTAAATAAACATTTGGAATGCCTAATAAGAATCAAACAAAGAACTGCTGCCAAATACGAATTCTATAGATAATATTGTATATTATGTCGGTTAATTTAAAGTTATATGAATCGAATCGTCAATCTGTCTATCTATCTATAACTTCACGTTACTCCCTTGCGGGCTAGGCAGTGAGAGCCGTGCGCGACAAGACTCGTTCGTTATACATCTCACTTGCTTCTTCAACATTCACAGCTCCTTTGATGCATGGTCCTTTCCCTAGAAACCACTATACGACCAATTTAGATGAAATATAAAATTATAGATAAGTTAAAATGATAGATAAGTATTGATGTTCTTCCTGCTAAAAGTTCATCAAAGATATACAATCTCAATGAGCTGTTCTAGTTTCCTCTCTGTCTTAAATCATAACATCTTAAAGACATACGTAGGCATAGAGAACCGAGCGTTATCAGACGCGGTCCTTGCACATCTCACTCGCTTCTTTAACATTCATAGCTCTTTTCATGCACGCTAACATAATGTAGTACTGTATTATTGCTAATACTTTACTTTTATGTAACAAATGACATCAAGAAGTCTACTTTGTAACAAGTAACTGTTGAGAAAGTACTAACGATGTAACGCCCCGAAAACGCTGGTAATTTGTACAAATTGCTATGGAAAATTGCAATTGTCGCACGCCATGATCGCAAAGTGTACAAATAACGATTATTAACACTCTGTGGTATGCAGAATAATCTGCAACTGAGCTTACGTGTACCTTTCAAACAAATTACCGTCGCCTTAATGAGTTTAATTATTTAAATGGAATTCTGCCGGGTTATTATCGACGCCGGGCTTCAAACTGCGTTCGATATTCATAAATTATCTCCAATGAGAATATTTTTTCTTGTATACTTAACAATTAGTTCCTGAGCGACTAAGCTTCGCTCGGCGTTTTTTTTTTTACTAAAATCACGTTTCCTACATACATACATTTATAAAGCAAAATCATGTTTAAATACAAAATTTGATACAAATCGTTACAGTTGTTCCCGAGGTACCTACCACAGAAAATATATACACGAATTGGTCATTTATAGCATGCGAAAAAATGTGCAAAAGATGATCTTTTAATGGGCTCCGAATCGCCGGACTACGGGTTTTTATAACCGTATGATATAGACACAATATATGGATGAACTTAAACCTCAAAACTTTATCTAAATACAACATTTGATCTATCCAGATCATTAGAGGCGTATTGGAGATACACGAAATATATTTATGTAATTAAAAACACAACAACAGATATTAGTGTTTAACACTATCCGCAGTTTTTTTGTGTAATTTAGCTTTTTTTTTATTTTAGAAGGACACCTATTTATAAATAAATAAAAAAACCTCATCAAAATACAAAATTTTGATCCAAATCGTTGGAATCGTTTTTGAGATACACTATGAGAAATATATTTATATATATACAAAAACTTGTCATTCAAATATATAAGATAACATGTAACTCCTCTAACATCTAGTAACTAACTCAATAATCAAAAATAAAATGAAAGTAAAAAAAATCCATTTATGGCAAAATAGTAAATAACAAGTGATTCGTTGAGAGGTTATCACGGTTTTGTTATTTTTTTTTTGTCTTTTGAATATTGTAATAACATACCATTAATCCTTAGCCTTCCGGCCGACAATGTACTCTTCCTATAATATTGTCCTCATTCCAAGTTGTCCCGGAACTAGAAAAACCGCATCCTAAAAATGCCTCCGTCCTATATTGTTTTGATATCACAATATCTTGATCCTATAAGTCGTCATTAGGATGACGCCTTACGTCCCCATCCCATACTGGGCAACGACAATGTAGGCATTGTCCCCATCCCATGCAGGGTGGATTTTATTGCTGTAACTATCTATCTATAACTTCACGCCAAATCCCTTGCGGGGTAGGCAGAGAGAACCGAGCGCCACGTGACTCGATCCTTACATATCTCACTCGCTTCTTTAACATTCATTGCTCTTCTCATGCACGCACGCCGGTTTCTAGGGCTCCTGACATCACCTTCTGATAGAACATGACCAATTTGGTCATGGTAGGTAAGTCTTGGCCTTCCCCGGCTCCTACATCCTTCCACTTTTGCATTGTATATCTGCTTCGTCATTCTTTCATCTTGCATTCTTTCTACATGCCCGAACCATCGGAGCATGCCTCTTCTTATTTTAACACCGACGCTCTCTTTCAGACCAACTCTATTTCTAACATCATCATTGCGAATACGGTCTACGAGCCTTACGCCACAAATTTTGCGCAGCGCTCGCATTTCAACCGCGTTTATTCTACTTTCATGCTCTTTCTGCCATACCCAACTCTCGCTTCCATAAGTTAGCGTTGGGACCAACACTGCATTGTGTATAGCGAGTTGTGCCTTCTGGCTCAGGATTTTACTGCCAAGAAGTTTTCCCAACGCTCCATTCACACTATTCCCAGCACTCACTCGTCTTTCCACATCTGCGGTGTACCTTCCATCCCTGCTGAAAGCGCATCCAAGATATACAAACTCATCCACTTGTTCCAACACTTCATCATCAATCGTAATCCTTACATTAGTTCTGGATTCTTCTCTTTCAAATACCATTATCTTTGTTTTCTTCGCATTCAGTAGTAAGCCTTTCTCCATACAGTCGTCTTTCATCGCTGTGACCAGTGTTTGCAGTTTAGATGGTGTATCTGCTAATAGCACGGCATCGTCTGCATACAGCAGACAGTTCACCACTTGGTCACCCATGCGCAATCCCACATTCGTTGACCTTATTCTCTGCAGACAACTATCGAGATACAGGATAAACAGCCTAGCAGATAGCATGCAACCCTGTTTGACACCAATTTTGACATCAAACCAGGGTGACATGCCACCGTCTATCCGCACACATGCTGAGCAATCCTTGTAAGTGGACTGCACAGCACGGAGCAGTGAACCGTCAATCCCATATCTCGGCAATATGTCCCACAGTTCCTTTCGCACAACCCTATCAAAGGCTTTCTCAAGATCCACAAAACCGCAGAAAACCTTCCGGTCTATGGCCAGATGCTTCTCTACGATATTGCGGAGCGAGAAAACTTGATCCGAACATCCCCTTCCATTTCGGAAACCTCCTTGTGCGTCCCACAGCATTTCATCGGATTTCACCCTCATTCTCCTTTCAATCACCTTTCCATATACTTTTGCTGCTAAGCTGATCAAACTGATGGCCCTATAGTTGGTGCAGTCCATGCGTGATCCCTTGCCTTTATACAAGGGCACGATGACTGCGCGTCTCCAGTCCATTGGGACCCTTCCAGTTCTCCAGCATAGGTTGCATAGGTACCAGAAGGCGTCCCGGACGTAAGTGCCACCTAATTTGATCATCTCAGCTGTGATCAGATCAATTCCCGCTGATTTTCCATTTTTCAAGCTTCGTATCGACCATTCGATCTCATCCATAGTTATGCCTTCGTCGGACACCGTCAACGTGGAGTAAGCATCCGACTCACTCTCATTGCCAGCGTCCGAGGCATACTCATACATTTCCTCAAAATATTCACTCCACCGTTCTAACACTTCCTGAGTGTTCGCAAGAATGACACCAGCTTTAGACTTTATCTTATCCATTCTGGATGCCGACGAACCACTCCGAGACTTCTTTACCTCTCTCCAAAAGAGTTTGGTATTTGCCTCGAAGTTTTTCATCAGCCTCTCTTCCTCATTCATAATTTGTCTTTCACGCTTCTCTTTCACTAAAGCCTTGGTTTCATTCTTGCATAGACGGTACATTTCTTTCTTCTTTTCTCTCATATTTTCATTTAAAGGCAAAGATGATACGTAATCCAGCCACGCTTTCTTCTTTCTTGCTACGGAGGATTCAACCTCCGCATCCCACCAGGCATCTCCTTTCGCTGTTTTACGTCTCTTTGCGCATCCACAAGCTTCTTTTGCACTATCCACCATACTTTCTTTCAAAACTTTCCAACAATCATCCACATCTGAGTCGGAGAGGCTTGCATTTGCAAGTCTCTCACTTACCAGATGCACATACATTCTCCTTACACTTTCATCTTGCAATTTTTCGCTCATTATCCTTTCATGATCTCCGAAAGGGATACGCACTCGCCAGTGCCTCCACTTCCTAAAAAGGCCCACAAACCGGCTTACCACCAGGTAGTGGTCCGTCTCAAGAGTGGGGCCTCTAAAGGCTCTTGTATCCATTAAAACATTTCGGAGACGTCTATCTATTAAAATCAAATCAATCACACTTTTTTGATCATTCCTTCTCCATGTATACGTGTGAATATCCTTATGATGAAATAAAGTATTCGACACGAGGAGGCCTCGTTCCATACATAAATCTAGTATTGACTTACCTGCTTCGTTCACTCTCTTATCTCCATACGGACCAAGAACAGCTTCATAGCTGTATCGCTTGGTCCCAACCCATCCATTCAAGTCTTCACACATAATCACTCTTTCATTCCCTTCAGTTAAGTCCAGAACATCCCTCACAGACTCCCAAAACTTCTCCAGTTCTTGAGCACACGCTGAGCTTACGGGAGCGTATGCTGCAACCAAAAATACTCGCGTGATGCCCAGTTTAATACGAACCCAGAGAAGTCTAGGCCCTACCAAACAGTAATCTCTTACACCAGTGGCTAAGCGAGAGGAGAGTACGACACCTACACCAGCACTGGCATGATCGTCCCGGTCTACCCCAGACCATAGGGCCATCATACCACCGGGCAGATCATCGGTGTCGCTCCCCTTGCGCTTAGTCTCTGTCACACATAAAGCATCCAAACGTCTATCATTCATTACGTCTATCAGTTCATTCGTCTTATCTTTCAATCCACCTCTCACATTCCACGTGCCTATGCGGCACTCGGTTCCCCTCGTCCCGCCGGAATTGGCGCTGCGTGGTGGGTGGCGGCCCCCACCGCCGCATGCAGCTATATTCGCACCGACGGGGGCGGATCGGTGCGCGTCGCCTACGGGGGACGCCCTAATCCGCACGTCGGTGCGCTCTAGGTCCAGAATTGCAATCGACTGATTGGCAGGGGTCGCGAACGAGCACGCTTCTGGCACATGACCCCCAAATTGCTGTAACTAATATAAGGTAATCATGTTTTTTTTTTTTAATATTGCCGGACAAATTACACAGCGCCATCTAGCCCCAAAGTAAGCGAAGCTTGTGTTATGGGTACTAGACAACTGATAAACATACGTAAATACATTTTTTTTTTGTAAATACATACTTATTATATATAGAAAATACCCAGACCAATACAAACAGACATGTTCATGCACACAAATGTTTGTACTGTGTGGGAATCGAACCCACGAGCGTTGGTGTCAAAGTAGCGTAACAGCGCGTTTCACCACTGCGCCACCGAGCTCGTCAAATTGTACAGTTTCTTTTCTTTCTTTCTTTCTTTTTTCTTTCCCCCTCTTACCTTAAACTTTAACTTTATTCCATAATATTGGTTAATTTTGATAGGAGTAAAAATAAAGTTGATATTTATAGAAAGAATTTTATTATTATGAGAAAATGTTTATTAACCTCTTCACAGTACCTCCGCAAACGTGTAGTGTAGTCACCGACCGTCATACAAGACGTAACAGCCAGTAACTGCGAGGAGTAAAACTTAGCCGTAATCAATCTAAATCGACTCACAGCCGTTGTATGAAAAAATATTTTTCAATTCAGTCTGGAGCCTTCGGGAATAGTACAAGATGAATATATTAGTTTTGAACAAAAATTGTATAAATATCTTCACGTCAGGCCCCTTGCGGGATAGGCAGACAGAATCGATCTAAAAATACTGTTGATTATGGCTTGCAGTTATAATCTGTCACACCTGTATTATCAGTTGTGCCTATATGATAACATTGAGGTCGTTCTCGACCCCTGCAAATCAATTAGATTGGAATTCTGGCCCGAAAGCACACCTATGTGCAGATTAGGGCGTCTTCCGGAGGCAACACGCACCGATCCGACCCCGTCGGTGAGATGAGATAGCTGCATGCTGCGGTGGGGGCACCACCCACCACGCAGCCCCATTTCCGGCGGGTCGAGGAGAGCCAAGTGTTGCATAGGCACGTGGAATGTGAGAGGTGGATTGAATAATAAGATGAACGAGCTGATGAACACTGAATGAAAAACATTTAGGTGCTTTGTGTATGACAGAGACTAAGCGCAATGGGAGCGACACCTATGATTTGCCCGATGGAATGATGGCCCTATGGTCTGGAATAGACCGGGACGATCATGTCAGTACTGTAGGTGTCGTACTCTCCTCTCGCTTAGTCACTCTTGTAAGAGATTATTATTCGGTAGGGCCTAGACTTTTCTGGGTTCGTATAAAACTGGGCATCGCGCGAGTATTTCAGGTTGCAACATATGCTCCCGTAAGCTCAGCGTGTGCTCAAGAACTAGAGAAGTTTTAGAAGTTTGTGAGGGATATTCTGGTTTTAGATGAAGGGAATGAAAGAATAATTATGTATGGAGATTTGGATGAGTTGGGACCAAACGAGACATATGAAGCTGTTCTTGATACCTGTGGAGATAATCATCGGGAATTGATGTGATCGCAGCTAAGATGATCAAAGTAGGTGGCATGCATCTACTGATGTTAGCGGTTGAGTGCCGTATTTCGCATGAACTTAGTAATTACAGAAGTATACATCAAGCTGCCTGCAGAACTAAAATGTATATTATAATACAATACAATAATACACGCACTTGCACTATCGCCGGTCTCTAAGGGTCCTGACATCGCCTTCTGATAGACCACGACCAATTTGGTCATGGTAGGTAAGTCTTGGCCTTCCTCGGCTCCTACATCCTTTCACTTTTGGGTTGTATATCTGCCTCGTCATTCTTTCAATCTATATTCTTTCTACTTGTCTGAACCAACGGAGCATGCCTCTTCTTATTTTAACACCGACACTCTCTTTCAGACCACCTCTGTTTCTAACATCATCATTGCGAATACGGTCTACAAATGTTACGCCACAAGTTTTGCGCAACGCTCCTATTTC
The DNA here is from genome assembly GCA_947507595.1 of Pyralis farinalis. NCBI lineage: Eukaryota > Metazoa > Arthropoda > Insecta > Lepidoptera > Pyralidae > Pyralis > Pyralis farinalis. The sequence continues at coordinate 26,219,106 of OX382273.1, read as the reverse complement.
GATCGCGTTTATCCTACTTTCATGCTCTCTTTGCCATACCCAGCTCTCGTTTCCATAAGTAAGCGTTGGGACCAGGACTACATTGTGTATAGCGAGCTGTGCCTTCTGTCTCAAACTTTTACTGCCAAGAAGTTTTCTCAACGCTCCATTCACACTATTCCCAGCATTCACTCATCTTTCTACATCATCGGTGTAAGTTCTATCCCTGCTGAAAGTGCATCCAAGATATACAATCTCATCCACTTCTTCCAACGCTCCATCATCAACCGTAATCCATACATTGGTTCTGGTTTCTTCTCTTTGAAATATCATTATCTTTGTTTTCTTCACATTCAATAGTAAGCCTCTCTCCATAAAATCATCTTTCATTATTGTGAATGCAGTTTAGATGGCGTTTCTGCTACGAGTATTGTTACGGCATCGTCTGCGTACAGCAGACAGTTCACCACTAGGTCACCCGTGCACAATTCTACATTCGTTGACCTACATTTTCTGCAGACAACTATCGAGATACAGAATAAACAGCCTAGCAGATAGCATGCAACCCTGTTTGACACCAATTTTGACATCAAACCAGGGTGACATGCTACCATCTACCCGTATACATGGTGAGCTATCCTTCTAAGTGGACGGCTCAGCATGGAGCAGTGAACGGTCAATCCCATATCACGGCAATATGTCCTATAGTTTCTTACGCACAACCCTATCAAATGCTTTCTCAAGATCCACAAACCGCAAAAAACCTTCTGGTCTATGGCCAGATGCTTCTCCATGATATTGGATCGAGAAAACTTCGTCCGTACATTCCCTTCCATTACATAATCCTCCCTGTGCCTCCCACAACATTCCATCAGATTTCACCCTCATTCTCCTTTCAATTATCTGTACATATTCTTTTGCTGCTAAGCTGATCAGACTGATGGCTCTATAGCTGGCGCAGTCCATGCGTAACCCCTTGCTTTTATACAAGAGGACGATGACTGCGCGTCTTCAGTCCATTGGGACTCTTCCAGTTCTCCAGCATAGATTGCTTAAGTACCAGAAGGCGTCCCGTACGTAAGTGCCACCTAGTTTGATCATCTCAGCTGCGATCACATCAATTCCCGATGATTATCTCCACAGGGACCAAGAACAGCTTCATATATGTCTCGTTTGGTTCCAACCCATCCAAATCTCCACACGTAATTTAGGGAAAAAGGTGATCAGAAGCGCCCTCGAACATAGGTCTAACCTAATAAACCAATAAAGCGCTGTAATGCGCATGAAGGCGAGGTGCCTTCATGCGCATTAAAGTGCTTTATTGGCCCTCGCATAAACGTTGTATTTTAGCGCTTAATATCTTAGCGATTCGAGCCTACTGACCAATAGGAGAATATTTTAACCAATGAGTAATTGAGATATTATTTCATAAAATTTTCATTTTGGTAAGTTTGAACTTCTAGTAAATCTATTAAATGAATAAAATATTCCTACGTCCAAACCTTTAAGCATTGCCCTCATTCTGTTGAGAATTGCTCTTTGATAATCATTCCATAACGCTCACTTTTTGAACGGAAATGGAAAGACATTTCCAAGTCAAAAAATTAATCTTCCAGTAAACATTAATAAAAAAACCAATTACCACATTAGTTATTACTCCTCCTCTAATTCACTAATTAAACGTGATGTCGACGTAATTAATTACTAAGTAATGACAAATACGACGTACATCCACGACGCAATAAAATCAGTTGAAATCTTTATATACGAGTACAACATTTTATTGGCGAGTAAATCTTCACAATCCTTTTGAGGACTCGAGAAATAATTTTATAACACTAAGGTAATTAAATGTGCGAAAAGATTTAATTGAGTTATTATTAACGGCTAATACTGGGATTACAATATGATTTCAACCTTCAGAAAACAACTAACTATGAATGTAAACGAAGTGTGTCCGCACCATGACTTATGGCGCTCAGTTTTCTCGCAATCTCGCAAGGAATCTGACTGAGAGACAGAAAAGCAACTAAACAGCCCAGCAGATAGCGAGGACAGTACGCTTACAACTTCTTTGATAAAGGTGTCATCAAAAGTCGCTGATAATCGGCTTCGTAGAAAATCGGTTACTGATTTTGCCACATAGTATGGGACTACACATTTGCATCAAACAAAATGAAACTTACATAGACGATACAAAAAAGTTATAAATGTTAGAAATCATGAAATTTGTAACCCATCATAAAATTGGTGAAGTTAAAAACAGATATTTCAAAATCGATATGTAACATATTAAAAGCTAACAGTTTAATAATGTCCTTATACCCCATACCGCGCAAAGAAAGTGTCATCATCCTAAATGCTAACAACAAACAGCTTTCACTTCATCGACATCGGAAACCACTCTAACGATACTTATCTCTCTCACAATAAGTAATTTATCATAAGTTGATTTTTGGCGTTACACTTACCCACTAACTCAGGAGAGAGCAGGCTTTGACCTTGATACTAATTTGCACTAATATAAAACTATCTATCCGGGTCATTTTTTTCTAGTCTGTGAATATTCAAATAAAGGTACCGCAAATTTCGAGTACATCAACCTTGTGCGTAACGCCCACTACTACGAGTCATATGAATCAAAGCGCGCAAATCTAGCGTAACCAACTTATTAAAGTAGCTCCTAGTGACCTACTGATTTCCATAACACGTGTGGGCGACCCGCTGTATTTATAATTTTGTAGGGTTACTCTCGACACACGATCGGTGGTCGATCAGGACAATAATGTGCATACGAGCTATTTGTGTCTTCGCCTCAGGCTTACTATAAGCACAGTCGTAAGTTATATGACAGAAAAAAAAATCCATGATGTACTATTATATAGACATATTGCTGTGCTTTATCATAGACATAGTTGGTAATTTGAAAGCGATTTGATTTCTTTACATTATTAAACATCATAGAACATCATATTCAATGGCATCTCTATGATAAGACGATCACCAAGATTATGTTTACAGTGTGGTGTGATAAGAGACATTTTAAATATCAATGTCAGATTGGAAAGACCCCGTGACTGTCGTGCGATTTCTACAGTTCACTCGATGTTTAGTTTCCGACACTTCATGGAAACTTAGAAACTGTCAACTGAATCAGAATGAATACAGTAATTGCTTCGATAACACTGCACACCAATGGTGATGAATAAAACCATCAGATTTCACTGAAATCTGAACCTTCCCACAACCAGATCTACTGGTATATATCTGACTGACAGATATGTCTGGAAATGATTCATGTCAGCACATGTATTAACATATCTTTAATTTTACCACTTGAGTCATTATATATACGCTACTGACATAAAGGAGAATGACCAAACTTGTATGGGAGTTCGGCCCACTTGCGTCAGTCATGCGTCTTGACCAAACCATCGGCAAAACAAAGGAAATATATTGTAGATGACTCATAAGAAATATTATTTCAATACGAACAGGGGTTATCGAGTATTTTTAAATCAAATTAGGCATTTTGAGGTTATGTTTTGCGAGTGTAAAACTACATAAGTACGTAAACTACAAGGTACCTATACAGAGGGCATGTTATATTTTATGGCTAGTTTTTTTTAAATATCTAGACTTTTTAACCAGACTTACAACGAATGAAGGAATAACTAGACATTAGATCTGAAAGATAGTCACATAGAATAGTATCTACTAGCAAGTACTAGCGCACCCAAAAGGCTTGGTAAGGTAATTAGTAAGAATTATATGGATTTGTAAATACGATGCTATGTGCATAGATCAAGCGCACTGTACACCTACGTTAAATGCATCTTCAAATAATTAAACCACAGATAAGTAGTAGATATTTATTTTCAACTTTTTATGTTCATATATGTATTATACATTTCATTTGGGGCGAAGTAGCTCAACATCCACCTTTAACATCACATTTGACGAAACAAACCTTATCTGGACGTTGTGCACCCCACGATACTGATGGAACAATAGTTTGACTGGGGAAGAACGCAGCAAAAGATTAATTGGAGAATTGTTGTTCCCTCGGGTGAGTGTGGTAACCATATATCACCTACATTGGCAGTTAAGGTGGCAATGTGCGACTTACATTACTTGGTTGTAAGCATTGGCAGGCTATGGTAACTATTTAACATCAGGCGGATTGTATGCTTATTACTTACTTACATTGTTTTTAATGACAGAATATTCATTGGAGATAAATAAGAATAACACCTAGTATATTGATACTTTTATTTATATTTATTAGGTTCTTATATAAAAAAAATATTTCTTTAAATTATTTATTACAATTTTTATCGTCAATAAATACATAAAATAAAAATAGAGTAGGAGCCTGTACATCATTAAATCTACCCTAACTTAAATACCAAATTACCAACATTATGTGCGCACTGTATTGTTCATTTTCCTACAAAGCAATTGCAGCAGTAGCCGACCAATACCTCTCTAGACATTTAAACAAATGTGTTGTTGAACTGATGTGCCTCCACTTTATATGTGCTCGGATAATTATTTTTCCTAATATGAGGGGAGCATTTTCTACTTTTTAATTAATCCACAGCATACAGTTCATTAGGAATATGTTCTCCAAAGTAAAACTGCTATCCCAAGGGCACATAATACATATGTTTAATGTAAATTCATGCTAATTTCCATTGCATAACTGATGACAGCATATTCTAGCACAGCTAGGTACATTATAATATGTTGTACGTTAATAATATATCACAAATGATTTTTGGAACCATTAAACCATTCAGTTTCTCGTCTTGCCAAAAACATGTGCATCATGTTGATACATGTATTTAAGATCCATGCAGTTATAGATCTTGTGGGTTGACAAATAAAATAATGATGAAGGCACTGGAACGTTAGGTGCAGCCTCGATGAATTTCCTCTAGCAGTGATCAATTATTATCATGGTACTGTTGTCTTTGCATTACTCAGCTGCTCGTTAACAGACCTTACAAACTCTTTCCAGTCTTGATACCTAGAATTATAGAATAGAATATATGTTAAGTGGAGAAAATTAAATATGTGTATACCGTAGGAGTATCAGAATGATTAAAATGATTTGAATGGAAGTATAAAGATCCTAGCTAGATAAAGATAAAGTAACAATGTACAAATTTAAAAAAAATATATATAATTATAGGGAAACATCATAAAAAAATATGTTTAAGAAATTAAGTACCATATGAACTGGAATCTATCTAACTATAATATTCCATTTCTGATATTCTGGTGATAACTCTGTATAATTGTGATCTTATTATCATTATGTCAACATCCCACATTCAAGGCATACTTGTTGATGTCCATATTCATTAGAAGGTTTGACTTCAAATATTACTTAAGCTCATATTAATGTGTATATAATCCCGGCATAAGATGCTACCGTCTTGTGATCTGTAACAATTAAAAATTGTTGTTTAATTGATAAACACAATAATCTAAAAACATAAGTCATGTATTTAGTCTTACTATACCAGATAATAATACCGCTGTATTTTATAAACAATCAATGGTGCAGCTTCTAATATGGGCGAGTGTAGAATGTGTTCACAATTCTTATCTAGGCATTCTAGGCGCGGTCTATACTTTTATTCATACTTAATAAAAGGTTACCAATATATATATGAACTTAATAATAACGTAACACTTACCGGACTGAGCACCATTCAAGGAATGTACGAGTTGTTCATCCAAGGAATGTACTAGTTGTTGGTATGATCAATGGATGGATACTTATAATATTTACACACTTGGATTTCATAAATACAGAAATAAAACAAAATAATATTTATTACGAAAAATGAAATAGAATAGATTAAAGATTTGACTCTGGTCTATGGACACGTTGCTGTATAGGGATGCGATTGGAGATCGATTTCAATGGGTTAAGAAAATCGATTCAATCGGCATTGAAATATGCAATTTGTTTGTGTAAGAAATTATTTGTACACATCAAAAAACATAATAATAGTACAGTTTTTCATTATATCTGGCATTGATCTCAATACCTACTGTGTTATTGTTTCTATACAGTGCTACCACGAAATAAAATGGAATGTACCGTTATCCCTTTACCTTTTATTTCTGATCTCACGTAAATACAATAATGTTGCAAGTTATTTGTTTGTGATGACATGACATAATGTACCTTTTGAGAACTACGTAATTCTTACGTCTTATTAATAAATTGAAAGTAAAAATACGATCGATTAAATAATTACAAATAATCTAACACTTTGACATAGTATGAACGGGGCTTAAACATAGGCCTGTATCTTACTACTAATGGGACTAACAGGACTCCTCTGTCTATCTATAACTTCACACCAAATCCTTTGCGGGGTAGGCAGAGAGAACCAAGCGCCACATGACTCGATTCGTACAGTCCTGACACACCTCACTCGTTTCTTTAACCGAATAATATATGTTAAATCGATTATGTTATGATTAACAACTTTTGTTAAAGAAATATTTCGAGTAGTGGTGTTATTCATGCATCATGATAGTTTATAAACATTTTTATATGAAGACTAACTATTAAAATGAATAGAAGCTTTTCATATTCACTTTATAAGCAATGAATTATTAAGGTTCTTAATTACAAACGATTATATAGTATATTTTATAATCGATGATCGATTACATAATCATCGCAACCCTAAACTCATTCATGATTTACCTGTCATTCTCCATTTGTAGTCATAAGCGGAAATGCAAATAACTTTTAATACTCAACTTTTAAACCCCTGTTCTAATAGGACTGAAAAAAATACGTGAACATTTTCAATTTTAAAAAAGGTTTTTTAGAGTATAAATGGTGAAGACGCAAGGAGGGCCCACTTTTGGTCATTCTCCTTTATTGTAATTGACGATTTGACAAAAGACCTTTATAGACAAGTTTCTTTGGGCATTTCTTCTTGGCCTATGGTTATTTTTGAAAGGCTGACCGAATAAAAAAGAGAAATTAAAACTATAAAAATTTAAACAATGGAAAAATTAATGTAACAGTTGGATTAATTTAGAATGTAAGATGTGTCCGCGTTAGGGCCTAATGGCAAATAAATATTTTTTATCTTTACTCAATCGCTTTTACACTATATATGTAAACCTTTTGTAAAAATGTTACAAATAATAGTAAAGTTTTAGGAATAAACATACGTCAAAGTAACGCTGAATAACAATTCACAAATTAATTACAAATTGCAAATTCTTTAGAACGATATTTTAAACACTTTCCTAATTAATCATCGAAATTAAAAAAAGAACCAGTAAATTTAAACAAACTCACTCCAAACTCGATCGCACTGTTGATTCGAGAATCGTTGACTTTTTACAGGCATATCAACAAGTGACAAGGGTCGACAACTAATCATCACCGGTCGGATGATGCGATGACGTGACAGTTTAATCATGGTACCGCACGTCTTTATCCGAGCTCATGTTTTATTCGTGTAGTGTAATCGATGTGACATGACCACGTATTGTGTACCTGGTTTTATTTTTGTTTGTATGGCAATAAAATAGCATGCAAAAATGTGAATTATACAGATTGCATCTGAGTGATGAATGCAGCAGTAGTAGGATATGATCTGTTCAAAAGTAGAATGAGTAGAGCTAGGGATGGCTAACTAACCGCAGTCAGATGATAATAATTGGCGGGTTACACAGCTTGCATGCGGAAGGGATAACTATATATGTTACTCACACGGTGTGTGTGTGATTGATATAAACATACTACTGACCAAAGGGAGACTTTATAAAAAAGTCGTCTTCGTGGGTACCTCTGTCTCACCTATTTCTGCCGCCAAGCAGCTAGCTATATTTATATAGCTGTGTTCCAGTTTGAAGGGTGATATATGGCAGAGAAATTACTGGGTACTGTGACGAAACAGCCTTAGGTCACAAGATTGGCAGCACGCGAGTAACATCCCCGTAGTGTTGCGAGCGTCAATAGGTTGCGGTGACCGCTTACCATCTAATGCAGGCCGCGTGCTTGTTTGCCAATCTAGTTGTATAAAAAAAACTACACTAACCTTAAGTCATCCCACTGCAGGGATACGGGTCTCCCTTCAAAAGCAGGGGTTTAGAGCATACTCCTCCACGCTGCTCAACTGCGGATTGGCAGAGGTCAATGTTTTCAAGCCGCCCGAAGACCACTGACTTAGCTTAACGCCTGTCATCTATTGACTACAGCGGCGACCGACGGCGTACCCTCCAAAGCTCGAAGCTGCTGTAACAGCAGCAGGGGTGGTATCGCACAAGTGATACTTAATGTATTGCAAGCGTTTACAGGCTACGATAACCGGTTATGACGAGCGCGCCACGGTTGACAATGTGACTTTGACACCACGCTCGTGGGTTCAATTCCCACACAATACAAACATTTGTGTGCATGAACATCTCTGTTTGTCTTGTGTGTTTTAAAGAGAGGTAGGGCGCATCAAAGCAGCTCGAATGGGAAAGTACCTCCACGTCACAGAAAACCGCAGCCAAATAAAAACTCCCTGAAGGGTTGTTGTGTTCCTGCGTGTGAGTGAGGTCACCAGTAAACTCCCAATGAATTGCCGTGTTAACATCAGAGGTGGCATCACGCGAGTGATATTTCATGTATTACTAGCGTTCATATGCTACGGTAACTTACATCAGGTGGACTGGTATATTTTTCATGTGCAGAAAAATCTGAAATACTACCGAACCCAGTCCGATTCCCTCTGTTTAACTAGTATAGCTCATATCAATCAATGATAACTAGTCTGTAAGAATGACGAACCCAGCTTTTTAAAAAAATCTCATGCCATTCATCAACATCTCTCTATCTCGACAAGCAGCATGAGATCGTTAAGCATCCGACAGAAATCCAACGATTCAAACATCATAATATACAATGTAAGCTTATTTATTTCCAATTTTACTTATTATTCGTACACTGTATTTGTAATCTGTATAATAAATAAGTATGGTTATTAAAATTCAAATACAATACAAATAGGGGGACTTCTTCCCGCGATTTTGGCGAGTGACATTGTTGTTTTACTTGAAATTTTTACAATTCAGTATAAAATTAGTTTTGTGTGACAATTTCGATAGTATTTTGTAACATAAGTGCTAGTGAAATTATACAGTAATGATAAAACTCTAATATAACACGTTTATGCACTTTTTGGAAGACGTGAATAAGTTGCCAAGAAACCCTTGTAAAAATCACTATCGTTTTACGGGTGGTATTTAAACTGGGTTGATTGGGTCTAGGTATCCTTCCAAAGTATTTTTTCAGCACAGTTCCTGAAGCTGGAACATAGAATTAAGATTTTCAAATGGTTCTTAACTGATGACTTGGCTGTATGGGCTAGATCCCTTTGCCTTTCCCCTCGGGGATAACAAGAACCAAAAAAAAAACCAATACAAATATTATAAAAATCGAACATTATAAACCTAACAATCAATATAGTTTCACACAGAGACAGATGTGTGTGTTGCTCTCGCTCTGTTGAAAATGCTGTTAACACACTACATGTCCGAGTTGTTAATTCGAGTACTGCCTTTGTATAAATCTGTAGTTGATACCTCACAGTTATTTCATAATATTTTTACTATAGTACAACTTCATTATGTTCGATTATTATTATGTTACCTATACATATTTATTTTTACGCTCAATCATTAAACTAATCATTTATACACACTCACACAGCCATTCTGACGTATTTATTGGACGATAAATTTTATGTTCCATAATTTTGCATCATCACCTCCAACGCAGTATTATTTTAGAGATCATTTAAGGATGGCCTCATTGGATTTCATTTCATAATTCTTTTCACACATTGACAACAATGGTGCCAAAACCTTGTAGTACATTTCCGTGCCGTTGGTCTTGGGCACTCTAGTATTTCTTAGTTGTTTCACTCGAATTAAAAACCTACCCTTGTTCACGTAATTGAAGTGATCGCCGTAACCTATAAGAGACGGATGCACCAGATCTCCTGTAATGTTATTTATATATATGCATTTTTTTCAGTTAAACTGTACTCGTACGGAGGCCAAAGCAGACATTTTTTAATTTTATCCTATCCATTGTCATATATCACATATAAACTACTCAATGAAATTTCATGATATTCCACAAAATAATAATTTATATCCTCATTTGCGTTATTTTTTATTTCCAAAATATTTAAGATTCAACAAAATCCCACGGCAGCAGTTTGCTATAATACAGTAGGCTGTGTAAGTTATGATAGGAGAAAGTTGTGTAAATATTCCTTCGCCTATATCTATTTATACTACATCAGGTGGCAAACAACCAAAATTGTCCTTCTAATGTAACAACAGCCAACAATCATAGAAACACAACAACTATCTAGGGAATTGACGCATGCCTGCGTTTTTCAATTAGGTGTAGGTACTTTTCAAAAATCAGAATCTTCACCAAATCCTCAGGCTTGAGTAGCAAACCTCACCAATCCTAATGGAATAGGATATGGGATAACGCTAAGAAGAAGATAAGGTTCTTCAACGTCACCGCATCATAAACCGGTGATGATTAGTTGTCGACCCTTGTCACTTGTTGATATGCTTGTAAAAAGTCAACGATTCTCGATCAACGGTGCAATCGAGTTTGGAGTGACTTTGTTTAAATTTACTAGTTTTTTTTAGATTTCTATAATTGTTTAGGAAAGTATAGCATGTGACCTAACCTACCTCTGATTTTTGTGACGTAACTTCTGATTTTTCCATCTATGTCGTGGAGGACTGACGGCAGTCGCTTCGTGTCAGAAATCAATATTCGCCAAATCCTTAGGTTTGAGTAGCGGGACCCCACCAATCCTAATGGAATAGGAAACGGGATAAAGCTAAGAAGAAGATAGTTCCCCAATATGGAAATCCCCTTCACGGGGAAGTTAGCGAATTAAGCCATGAACACGAGTTTCATATTGCCCTAAATCATTTTATTTGAATACGACGGGTCTGCAGGTGATTTTGGCCGTGGGTGGTTGTTTTGCTATTACTTTCTCCATCATCAATGTATGCCATAAATAATAGCATAGTATACAATATGAGTCAGTATATTATTAGTTTTGCTTGTGAGTTACAAAAGATTTGCAAGCTTCAGCCATCTACGTTTAATTACGGCTAAACTATTTAATTTATATGAAATGAAAAATGTTTAACTTAAACGAATAGTAATATAAATATTTTTTTCGATTTTCGAGATTCGAGCAACATATTGCATATATAATAAAAGTATAGCCTTGGAAAGTCTTACAATAAAGACAAACGGTAATCGATATCGTTTTGTTAAAATTGGTTGAGTAGTTTTTGAGTTATATTTATATTAAGACCGAACAATCATACCTAATAATAATAATAAAGAATAATAAAAATCTTTATTGCCACAAAAATTACAATTTTAGGACTTAGGTTGGCCTTCCTTTTAAGTTATATAAACCCATGTCAGGAAGATCTAATATACTCGTACATACCTATATATATTCGCTAAATTCGTTACCCACCTCACAGAAAACCCCAGTCAATTAATATAACATCTCCCTGGAGCGTTGTTGTGTTCCTGCAGGTAAGTGGGGTTACCAGTAAGCTCCAAAGGAGTAGTTGTGTTAGCAGCAGGAGTGGTAATGCGCGAGCAATACTTCCTGTATTGTAAGCATGGGCTGCTATAGCCACTTTACATCAGGCGGGTCGTATGCTTCTATGCCCTCGATATTGTATAAATAACAGGATGTGAATGTGTCCGTGGACACGGGCGTAATTTTTACGTGAAAACATCTTCTTAACGGGTAATATTTTCTTTGAACGTATTCTATTTCCGTATGTCGTAATAATTTTTGAACTCCTAGATGATGTGTCACAGTCGTCACTCAACGTAATGAATTCGTTGATTCTTTAGCTATCAATTGGTGTAATTAAATTTTTGATGTAAACGACAGATATGTAGCTACAACACCAAACTGTATCCCCTGATTTTGTTATCATAAGCCTCCCTTGCCTTGTCTATGGAATCGAAATTTGAAAACGCACTAACGTCAAAAACATCATTCCTTTATTTCAATATAAATAAATTTGGTTAAAAGGAATGTAGATATCTGAGATTTGATACTGATTGATTTGATTTGTTTGATCGAAATAAAACTTGTCAGATATGTTTTCTTTTGCACATTACTAAGGTATTATTATTATTCCTCTGATTTAATCCGATTTTTCTTTGAAATCGCTGTTTAGGTGCAAAATAATTTCCTTCAAACTTCCATGCTTTAGGATATTTAAAAAATTACAACTGCAAACGATAATCTCTAACAATATTTGATTTTTTAACTTATCTGTAAAATACTTGCTACCGGATACCGACGATCAAGCAAGCCGCACCGATGACGCAGTGGACGCATTTCATAGAAATTCAGGCATCGTTTTTTATTTATTGAAATAAATAAACCTTAGGGGTATAATACTAAATTGTATACAAAATATTATACATTTTGACCATGAAATATCAGTTCTCTATAACTTCGTTGATAAAAACAGTTTCTATCAGTATCACATCAAATTAACATCTTTTTCCTAGCCTTATCCCGTTTCCTAATTCATTAGACTTGATAAGGTCCGCTACCTAAGCCTAAAGGTTTAGCGAATATACTAATTTTGACATGGAGCGGCTGCCGACAGACTTCCACGTCTCTAAGAGAAAATCAGACCTATCTTAGGTTAGGTCCCACAGGTCACAGGTCTTCGGAAATATAATTATCAATATGAATGAAACCGAACCAGAGACTAATCTGTTAATAGACTGGTTGTTTATCCGCTAGACTACACTACTATTCGATATCAAATTAACATATGTATATTAATATATCCATTTAAGTGAATGTGTAGACCTTTTTCACACGTATAAACACTGTGTGGGTAGATACAGCCATTTGTCAAAAAAGCCATATTATGTTAACACAAAAAAAATAGCGAATTAATTTGTAGATTTATTATTCACTCATGTTTTCACTTTAGTCACGAATTATTGAATTATAAAAGACATTTATTAATATATTATTCATAAAGATAATGTTAAAGTATTATCAATATAAATTATATATAATTTCACTAAGTTTCTAATAATTTGAGTCATAACATCCTATTACTTGAATCGGGCAATTCTTGCATATAACTTTGTATATAAACATATTTTGTGTATCCGAAACAGGTCCACAGATTTAAAAAAAAGACTCGATTTACCATAAAAGAAAAATTAAAAAAGACGAGCTCGGTGACGCAGTGGTGAAACGCGCTGTTACGCTACTTTGACACCAACGCTCGTGGGTTCGATTCCCACACAGGACAAACATTTGTGCATGAACATGTCTGTTGGCCTTCATCTGAGTATTTTGTATGTATAATAAAATTGTATATTCGTATGTTTATCAGTTGTCCAGTACCCATAATACAAGCTTACTATGGGGCTAGATGGCGCTGTGTAATTTGTCCAACAATATTTATATTTATTATTAGGTTAAAGTATGAAATTGCCGATATGTATGTACCGAAAAATGAAATCTCGTTTTTTTTTCTAAGATGTAACAAAAATATTTACCCTCATTAACTATACATTGCTACCATCTAATCGAAAGTTTATTTATGCCTTTGCGATAGAACTCTGGGGATCTAGATTGAACAAACTGTGTGAAAGCGTGAAGCATTTTGTACAGGCTCCTGGGAAGAAAATTATTTACTACGTAGAAAATTGTCCAAATCACGAACAAAATGGTAGTCAGTTGGAGCAAGGTCTGGCGAGTACAAAGAATGATTTATGGTTTCTAACTGCAGCTCCTGTAGAGTTACAACGGTCTCTCGTGCAGTGTGAGGTCTTGCGTTATCATGGAGCAATAATGGTGAGGATCGATTCACGAGTCGGGGCTGTTTCACTGCCAGTTTAGCCATCATTGTTCGAAATTCGCCACAGTAAATATGTGCTGTTATTGCTTGATCCGACCTGAGAAAGCTATAGTGAATAACTCCATGAAGAGACCACCAAACAGTTACCATTACCTTTTTATTGAAGCTTTGCCTTCGGGCACTGTTGCCGTTTGATTTTGACGTTTGACCGGGGGGTCCGCCATTGCATTTTTCGCTTACGGTTATCGTAAAGAATCAACTTTTCGGCACATGTTACAATTCGATTCGATATCCTTCATTTCTGTATCGATTCAACAAGGCAACACGAGTTTCAAAAAAATATGAAAAATGGGTGCCTCATGATTTGATCTGCAGAATGAAATATATATAATATATTTCATTCTGCAGATCAAATCATGAGGCACCCATTTTTCATATTTTTTTATTTCATCGATTTGATGCAAATGAGTCAATATTGTAGGTAAGGTAAACCATACCGCTAATTCCTGGGTAGTTTGACTCGGATCGGCTTCCACCATCTCCTTCAATTCAGCGCTATTCACCTGTGTGTGTCTTCCATGTGGTTCATTCTTCAAGTCGAAGTTTCCATTACGAAAGCATTTAAACAAAAATAGGCCAAGTGCGAGTCGGACTCGCGTACGAAGGGTTCCGTACCATTATCTATAAAAACGGCAAAAAAATCACGTTTGTTGTATGGGAGCCCCCCTTAAATATTTGTTTTATTTTGTTTTAATTATTTATTCTGAAAGTGAATATATAACTAAATATTCTGTGAATATTTCAAGTGTCTACCTGTTGCCGTTATCAATATCGAGCAAAAACGAGCAAAACAATCACGTTTGTTATATGGGAGCCTCCTTAAATATTTATTTTATTCTATTTTTTAGTATTTGTTATTATAGCGGCAACAGAAATACATCATCTGTGAAAATTTTAACTGTCTAACTATCACCGTTCATGAGATACAGCCTGGTGACAGACGGACGGACGGACGGACGGACGGACAGCGGAGCGTCAGTAATAGGGTTCCGTTTTACCCTTTGGGTACGGAACCCTAAAAAACGCACTGTGCGTTCATTAGCAGTCTCCTCTCCAAACACAGCATTGTCAGAAGATGAAGTCGTAAGATTCATGCCACTGTTTGGAAAAAAACATTTAACGCTTCGATTAAGTATGCTCCGTATACCTTCTATAATGAGAATACTACAGCACACTACTAAAAATTCATATTAGTAGACATAAAATAAGTATTTGAAAATTTTATACACTTAACTTTTTTTCATCAACTTCATCGATAATTCAATAACAAAAGTACATTTTTCTTTTCTTACATTTATTTTTTTATTTAACACACATATTTAATTCAATTATTTCATGTTTTGTCAGAATTAGTATTAAAATATATGTATACCTATATGGAAAGAGTAATTATAAAAGGTGTACAAATATTTATTTACATGTCAGATGACTCCACTCGTGTTTGAGTAAATGTAAAAAAGTACTAAATAAAGCGTTTTCAGTTTTTATTGACGCTTATAAATGATAAAAGAAACTTTAACTATTTCGTCACCCCCATTTCAAAGCCAGCAGCTGATATAAAATTATTATACGTCATTACATACCTGAGTCAATACGACTTATTTATATTTAATTTAGTAATGATATGATATCTTCTATGGTCTACGGCTGTATAGGCTCAGGTCCCTTCGCTCGTCCTCAATGGACAAAAACAACCTTATCTTTCTTTCAGTCAAAGACACAATCAATTTATCGATAATATTACATCACTAGGAACTTGGTGCATTGTATTACGTCTTTGACGTGACTCTTTAACTTTTTACTGGACCAATAAAGAGGTATTTTACGGTTATTTGGTCTCGGTGTGTACACGCTTGAACCTATAGTTAAGCAGCTGTAACCGTAACCAGTTTACGAATGGGATGACTTTAATTATTTTGAGCGCTGATTCTGTTCTTCGAAAGTCTCGTCAAGTCTGGTCTGGCCTATTGTCAGTCTGTCAGTTATATATATAGAATAGTAAAATTGTAAAGTCTGAGAAAGGATGTAGAAACCAAAGAAAGCCAGGATACGCCTATCACGACCAAATTGGTCGTCTTTTATCAGAAGGTAATAAAATTACATTTCAGTTACAAAATTTATTTAAAAAATATAAATAATGGTGATGTATTACAATACTCACTACACTACACATTAGACACCATCTAGCACTACCATTCCACAGATATGTTATTTCAATAAATAAATCATGAAATATGTTTTATATTATGTTACTACCCCCTTGTCTCCCACTGTAGGTTTCGTTCCATTTTATTTTACTCTATTTTAGACCCTTGCCGACCAGTCTTTAAAACGAGCATCAAACTCGTCCCTCCGTCACCTTCTCTGTCTTCCAAGGCGACGTTTAATGGTTCGGAGCAGCCAGTTTGACTTGATGGGAATTCAGCGATCGGAGAATATTTTTTATACGTTTCCAGCCCCGTTCCAATTAGGACTGATAGCCTGATATTTTTGCTTTCGATCATAGTGTGGTGTTTTGGATTTTGTCAATTTATTTTACACCTAGAATACTGGGCTGTGTCGCTCGTTGCCAAGCATGATCTTGGACTATCTGAGCGATGGTCAATAACGATGAGATGATCAAACTAGATCTTGGCACCGTATCTAATAATAAGAAGGATGCACGTGTCTATTAAGTTTAGGTTTAAGAACTTTATTCTCACAAGACATTACATTTCACTTATAATGCGGTAAGTGCATAGACAATAAAATTGTATTATTAATTAATTGAGCTTGCATTCTAATAAAGTTGTAAAAAATAACTTGAGCTCTCGATTACAATCATTCACGTGCCAAAGCTTGTGTTTTGCCATCCGGTTTTAAAAGCTTTCATACGAAATAAATCTTTAAATAAACATTTTCAATTACAACAATGGTTCCCAGTCAGCTTATGTCAAAGGTTCTCAAATTATTTATGTCTGGATCTAAACACAATGACTGTAACAACGGATGAACAGTTCCGGTGTCATATTTTTATGATAATTGTTTATCACAGATCAGCAAATATAAACAAAAGATAGTCATTCTTGTTGCATTGAAGCGAATTTAGGCGAGGTATACGATCCACTTGATATAAAGAACCTGCATATAGTACACCCTGTCAACTAGCAAACGATCACTTAATGAGAGAGTAATGAGAGGACAGTGATATTCAAGCGGCATTACGACACCCTGATGAATTTCGTACAATATGTATTTAAAATGTTCACTTTATGGTAATAGTTTCACTTATACTGTTTGTCACCTCACGTAGTATAAAAGATTGATCTAAAATACAAATGTGTTCAATACACAATTAAGCAGTGCTAAGATAATCTCTGACAAAGTTCAATTATAGCACATTTTCACTTTCTGCGAAGGTCAAGTTCCTGATACAATAGAAGGAAATGGCCTTGACAGCATTTACTTGTAACTACATCAGTAGGTAAGATCTGTTTCTACTAATAATATAAATAGCTGCATCCCGCAATTTCATCCCAGAGGAACTGCTTTTTCTACTTCATTCTTTTTCCTCGGATTCTAAGAGTGATGTTGGAACAAATGAAAAAATGAAAACAAATAATTCAAATCCGACTGATAGTTACAGAAATTAACATATTTAAAAGAAGAAACTCGTCCTCTTTGTATATTAATATAGATGAAAGTGTGTAACGATGTTTATACATTGAATTAAACAATTTTTAACGGAAGTATCGCGTGTTTTATTTATTTTGTTGAACCTGACGTTTCGAACGCTTTGCAGCATCCGTGGTCGCAGCTCCTGCTTCCGTTAAAAATTGTTTAATTCAATGTGCAACAATCGCGAAAACCTAAGACAATACGATGTTTATACATTAAAATATTTTTATTTTTTTTAAACAATTAGATTGGCAAGCAAGCATGCGTCCAGCATTAGATGGTAAGCGGTCACCGCAGCTCATTGACGCTTGCAACAACACGAGGATGTTACTCGCGTGCTGCCAATCTTGTGATCTAAGGCTGTTTCGTCACAGTACCCAGTAATTTCTCCGCCATATCTCACCCTTCAAACCGGAATACAGCTATAAAAATATAGCTACTTATGTAGCTTACGTAGACCACTTTTGTACAAAGTCTCCCTCTGGCCATTCAGCCCCACATAACTCATTGGGCTGTCCTGTGACGTATCTAATGGGTTTTTCTATTATATTTGCGTTATTTAACGTATGTATTGATGTAACATAATCCATAACAAATAATATTTCTTCAGAGACTTAATTAATAAACTTTATATTTTTGTCAATTATAGCAAGCTTATTTGTAATGGGCATGAGTCTATAATAAGAATAACTAGTCTGGCCATAGATACTGTTACATAGAAACTTTTCTTTTTTTTTAACTCTTTGATTATTTTGAAAAAAAATTCGCGTTTATTATGTTAAAAACTTCTTTCGATTTGCCGTCGTTTTACATATTTTTTCGTGTATATTAATCAAATTAGAACATGGAATGGGGTGTTAAAGAAAATAGGATTGCAGTGATTGCCTTGCACAAAGTGGATATGGAGCCATCGGTCATATTCAAGACACTTCAGACGCTTAGTATCATTTGTATGTTCGTATATCGTACCATCGGCAGATATGCCACACTTTCTCTGTCGAAGACCATGAATGATCGGGCGACCGCGTGGTGTTAGAACTACAAAGGCTCTTAATGCTGTTAATGCCAAAATTCGCCGAAATCTCATTAAGAAAAAAAATCTTATCGCGAGAAATAAAGATTCCTGCTACGACTCTGTCGCGTATAATAAAACAAGACCTGAAGCTCGGCGCTTATTGTCGATATACAGGACATGCCCTAAATCAATTCTTATAGTTGAATAGAGTGGATCGATCAAAATGCCTTCTGTCCCGATACGCAGGTGAAAGACACAGAAATATCCTCTTTACTAATGAAATATTTCACGATTGAAGAGCAACAAGCAAAATGACAAAGTGTACGCACACAGTTCTAAACAAGCCGCTCAAGTGATCGGAAAGGTACAACGTGATCCAATCATCCTGCGTCTGTAATGGATTTCTTATCAAGAAATCACAAAGCTTCATTTTTAACCCCCGACCGAAAAGAGGGGTGTTATAAGTTTTACGTGTGTATCTGTGTTTCTGTCTGTGGCATCGTAGCTTCGAAATGGATGAACCGATTTTGATTTTGTTTCTTTTGTTTAAAAGGGGGCTTAATCGAGAGTGTTTTTGTGTATATCATTATTAATAATAATAATTAATGATAATAAATTTTGTTACTTTTTATAGGTTGTTTTTGCGTCGAGGGTTTTTTAAATTGAATCTTTACTTGTTGTGAAAATAGAGTGAAGCTAGTGAAGACTTTAGCCAAAGTATATCAAGATCGTGTTGTGAAATCTCTCAGCAATGTACATGTTAAAAATATACTGTGGACTTTCCAGCAGGACTCTGCACCTGGTAACAAGGCTCGAAACTAACGTTCCGGACTTTATAAACGCTGACTGGCCCTCGTCTAGCCTAAACCTCAATCCCTTAGACTACAAATTATGATCAGTTTTAGAGAACATGGTCTGCTCAAAACGACATGCCGACATTGTGTCTCTTAAGAAATCGCTGGAGCAAGCAGGGGCCAAATTTGCCATGAAAACAGTGCGTAAATCCATAGATTCATGGCCATATCGCAATTTCGAATAGAATTTTATTTTTTAATTTTATACTGTGACTTCCATAAATATGTACATGTAACATTACTTCATAAAAAATGCATATTAATTTGTAACAGAAGTTATGGCCGAACTGGGTATATGGTATATATAATATATGGAATACAAAAGTAATATGTGATATATAAGGGATATGGCATCAAGTTATAGATAGATAGATAATATATGAAGTATTAACATGCGACCTCTCTGAAGGTGTTCATCATTTGTAAACATTAGGGACCAGGAACTCTATCACATGCAAATAGATTGAAAGAGCCCTTGTCTCTTTCAGTCCTCTTTCTAAAACACTGTGGAATGACAACTATCTGCAAATGAGTGAAGTTACCAGTATTTGCACTGCAAAAGAAGCCTGAATACGTAGATTCTCCTTCAATCAACTTATTTTAGGTATAATAGGATTTTTCCTAGCGACATTATCTGGTTTAACTGTTAAAGATATTTAGAACCATCGGTAAAAAATAAGAATAAAATACAGAAATAAATAAATAATATACATGAAGGGATCAGCGTCATTAGCTAGCTAATTGATATTATAGGTTGTATACCATTACATTGATATTTATAATGACTCAGCCATTGACTTTACTACGATGTCTAAAGTAGCAGTAACCATAATCAAATAACCCAGTATACCACATCCTGACATTGTTAAATACACATATCAACAAAGTATTACATAACCCGACATACGTTTCACATGCCTTCATAAATTATAATTACTTACACAATAATAAACAAAGCAAATGTGAATCTAAGAATTTCCTATTACAATAGGCAATGTACAGCAAAATGATGGAATTTAATCAGGCAATTTTGCGTTACTTGTGGCAAACAGGAAATACAGGATGGGGCAGTGGAAAATGGCGTCTCATTAGATTCCTGATGTGAATTAGCTTGTGAATTTTCTGTAACCGATTAAGATACATTAGCTTGTTTATGTATTTCTTCCGTTCTATAGTTTTTATGATAATTATCTTAATATAATAATTTCATGTTCTTTTATATTGAATATTAATTTTGAAGACAGGTTTTTAGTATATTTTAAGAGAAGTAAGTTTCATCAATGCAGCTTGCTGCTGCTGTGGTTGTTTACGAGTACCTCCAGTACTTGTCTATTGGGTAGGCACTCGTAAAAAACCGCAGCCAATTCACAACTCCCTTGTTGGGATCCTGCGAGAGAGTGAGGTTACCATTGCGGTCCCGAGGAGTAGGTTTATTGGCCAGCTGGAGTGGCAACCCGCAGTACTTCCTGTATTTCAAGCGTTCATTGGTTTCGGAGACTAGTTTACATCAGGTGAAGCGTAGGCATGTGTGCCTTCTGACTTTGTAGGAAAATGGTATAAATACAATTATCTACAAAATAAATTACAACAAAAAGCTAAATATTATACTATCAACATAAATTTGAACAAACTCTATAAACCAAAAATGTAGATATGAAACCATTTACTCCGGTGCTTTATTCTATATAATATTATACTATAATATTAAGAATAAATATCATCAAATTGGACTGAACTAATTGAACATAAAAAATTAGACACTGCCAGTGTCTTTGGGTAATGTTCTGGACATCTCCAAAAGACACTCCTTAGATTTGAGAAAAAAAAAATACATTTAATAACTTCTGTGTTGAAGTTGACTTCGAGTTCTTTGACCTGAGTAAGTTCTTGTGAAGACGTGCAGTTGTCCAGCCTCACTGATCGTCGAAACCAGATCAATTTTGTCATTAACCAACATAATTATATAATATACCAAATATAATTCGATTTCTCAAGATCTGTGCAGCATCTTAAATGAGAAAAGTAGCGTACATGTTGACCCATCATATTCAAAATCCATTTAGTAAGTTCCTGCGTAATGCATGAACAATTGACAGATAGGATACATTCCAAATGTATATTTTTGTTTTTAAAAGTTAATTAAACTAAGATATCTCGTATGATTAAATAATATGAAATATGACTTTCATATTTACCGTTTATTAGTACAGTAATACACATATTGGATTTTTTACACTTCTATTTTTTTGGTCAATTCGTCTCCCTCATATAAAGCGATTGCCATAGCTTTGTCACGCCTGCTGCTGCAATCTCCACTCCTCCATCCATCCTCCATCTTGATCAGCTACTCATTCGCAGGTACTTTACGGCTAAATTATTAGCTACGCCAAGATGAAGGCACACCCCTAGTCCGCTTTCATATACGTTTATTGAAATGAAAACTGGGCTATTTTAGAACACGAAACACTCTTTACAGTAAATGATTCAAATGAATTTATAAAATGATATATACTTTTTTCTATCCACTCATTTCCATCCATTAAATCGATCTTTTTATGTCCATTTTACAAATATCACAAAAAGTTCTAAATGAGTGAATACAAAATTGCAAACATTTTATACGCCCGTAGCTTGTAACGGTTTTATAACCACAAGTCAACATTACGTTAATTTTATTTTAAGGATATACCTTAGAGTACCTAAAAAATGGTCAAAGACTGAAGATGCTAATAAGATACTAATGTCAATAAATATTTACCCGCTAACATGTAGCCCTTCACGCCAGGTTACTTGCGGGGTGAGAAGAGAGAACGGAGCGTCATAAGATGAGGTCCATACACTTTACCCACTTATTTGACATCCATAGTTCTTTTCTTACACACTCGACGGTTCCTAGGGCTCCTGACATCACCTTCTGATAAAACCCGACTAATTTGGTCATGTTACTTCATATATTTTTGCCAATATAACTGAACTGACGCCGTTATGTCAATACCTTACAGCTTGATGCCCTATCTTTGTAGGCAAACTTTACCTATATAGGTAAATGATATTTACGCACGAGTACTAAGAAAAGGTCCTTCCTACTTTTTGCATATATTACGAACTGTAAATGACGCAAATATCTATTCCATTAAGTCAAGCAATGAAATCGTCATGGTATTTGACAAATATTGATAAACATAATCAATGTTTTCCTCTCCTCGTATGTACTATAAGTAG
This sequence comes from Pyralis farinalis, assembly GCA_947507595.1. Lineage (NCBI taxonomy): Eukaryota > Metazoa > Arthropoda > Insecta > Lepidoptera > Pyralidae > Pyralis > Pyralis farinalis. The sequence continues at coordinate 26,196,366 of OX382273.1, read as the reverse complement.
TATAATAATAACCACGTAATGGGTATTCCAGACAGTTTTTGCATACTCATGATTTCTGTGTAGTTAGTAGGTACACCAATAATAAACTAGACTACAATAGTGTTTGTGGGATTGTTAAGAGGATGACTGATATTAAAAAAATATCCTTATACGTTTACGTTCTTTAACTGAGGCAGTGTTTAACTGTACATATTTTAATCTAGCTGAAAATGAAGGAAAATGGGATTATAAATAGCCTAAACTAAGAATTACAGTACAAATTCCTTCGGGAATTCGTAAGTGAATGCGTAAAAACCTGCGTGGTTCGTATTCTTGTGAAACCATAATGGAATAGCAGTATCTGATGTGGATTTTTCCTTACTGAAATACAATAAGATCATTCAAACAATACCAAAGTCTCTTTTTGATCATAAAGATACGATCAGATGAGCAATCTGCGTGAATTAAATCCATATTTTACAAGTGCCAACACGATCATATCTGGGTGCAATATCAATACAGATAAATCAAAGCGGTTGGAGCCTTAATTGCCAATATCGATTATTTTAAGATCCTTTTCCATAATGCAATGGAATAATGTATGAAGACCGTTAGTACAAAAGTCAGTTCAATAATATTATTGCTTTAAAAATATCCGTGCTGGTAGAACGACTAAGAGGCGTAACATAGATTTTGTTTGTTTCTTCTAAAACTAAATATTTACGAGTACTTATTGAATTTTTAAATAAGGTTGTTTTCTCTGTCTCTAGTTACAATGTGGTGAGAGTAGGAGTGTACACTTCAACTAAATATTACTGGTATCTGTACCGATGTTAATCTCTTTGGACTCGGCCGAATTCCCAAATGGTCTGACCGAATCTGGCCATATCACTTGGCTATTACCTATATTCTTTTATCTTTTTATATTCAAATTAAGTGGCTTTTTTTTCAATTTTGTAACCTGATTAGCAAATACCAAGGAAATGTCGTATGTCAATATCGTATTATACCAGGCCACTCTGAAAATATTGCGAAAAAATATTTTTATGTGTGAGAGACAGGCCAGTTATAATCTATTTTGAAAATATGATTATTTATAAGTAAAAATAGGTACGTTCCAATTTCAAAATTTCCCTCCACATTTTATGCGAGCTAATTTAAAATATCGTGTCACATTGAAAAATGGATCTGCGCCGAGAACATTTTCGCGCTATGATATTTTACGATTTAAAGTGTAGCCTGAAACCGGACGAATCGTACGATAAACTTCAAATAGCATTCATGTATGAAGGGCCTTCCAGGGCAACCGTGTATGGTTGGCATAAGAAATTCAAGCGCGGTCGTCTAACTTTGGGGGATGGAAAAAGAAGCGGTCGCCCTTTGACGGCTGTTACGGAAGAAAACGTGCTAGTAGTGAAAATTCTTTTTATTCCCTAAAATAAAAAATCTGCTCAAAGGGATACAATTTTCGTCGCCGGAAGATGCGCTGTCAGCGTTCGAAAAGGCTGTAAATGAGGTGTCTGCGGCGGATTGAAAATAGTGTTTCGAAAACTGGTTCAGACGCATGAAACGTTGTATAGAGACTGGTGGAGAGTGCTTTAAAAAGATTTAACAAAACAATATTTACCTATAGAATACTTTTTTTTTATTTTAGCATAACTTTCCGAGTGTCCAATGTATGATATATAATATTTACCAATTATTTTCACAAAATTATTGGATTATCAAATGTAAAATACTGTAAATCTATTGCAAAAACATTTTGTTTTCATTTATTTGTTCTTTGAAATGTTAGTCTGGAATGTTACTTACAGAAAAAAAGTGATGCAGTTCAAATTCAGTATTAAGCTATTGCACCCATCGGTGTCACGAAAGTCACGCTATCTAGTAATATATCAAATCCGATAAAAATGAATTGAAAACTAATATGACAGCACCTTTACAATCAATGCATACTCTCAAGGCAGACTACTCCGCGTGGGACCGCGAACCGTATTCAAATCGCCACTATTGAAAAAAAAACAATTTATGGAAAACTTTCCAGTTTTTCCGGTAGTGTAAGTTTATTGCAATTCTCATACCTCGATTTAAATGATTCCGTAGGAACAAGATTAGAATAATAGTGTTGTCTCGATTGGCATGTAGGTACTTTTATATTCAAATGAGCCTTTGTCCCGTAAATTATGATGTACCCTCGCGTGTTATTATTTCACGTGTACATTGTCATGTAAGAGTGTCATTGTCTTGACGAGTGACAAGTATGAATTTAATTGAGATTACAAGTTTCATTTTTAAATACTAATGTCGAAACATTATAAATAATATGACGATATCAATTTCTGTGATAATAAATGTATTTAAATACATTATACTCGAGTCATTTATTTAGACACCATAATAATAATTGGACCATCGTATTTTTTATATTAAACAGGTGGCAAACAGTCTATGGCATGGCAAGCACATCTATCTACATAAATATAAAAGACTAATCCTTGACTGGCCGATAGATCAACGCACACCCGAAATATTACTTTTGGTATGTAAAAAGAAGAATAGTTTTCTGAAAGATTTTCAAAAGAACTTCAAGTTTGTATGAAAAATATTCTGTGTACCAAAACACAAAACAAAAGGAAAAAAGGAAGTATCAGAAACTTTTGATATTCTATCCTAAAGGGAAGTGAAATTGAAAAGTGTAAAATGTACTTAACATCGTACTAGCTGCCGAAATTTGTACGTAGATGGGAGATAATAGAAAAGAGAGATTGCTGTCTTTTAGCAGGGAGCAGGATATACTGAAGTAAAAAACCTGTTGAAATCATGAAATTAAAAAAGTAAGGTTTGTTTGGTAAGGCTAATAAAACATAAAAGGAAAAGAGATGTAGAGAAGGAAAAGCTAGAACTAAGTGTTGACAAAATGGTAACGAAATCTTAGAGCACAACTAAATAGAAAGTAAATACCGAAGAATAGACAGTAATAATTGGCGAGCGCAGGTAGTGGAGGGTTAATAAAGAAATAGAAATTAGACAAAATTTTCGCGAATACGAATATTGCTCTTTTCTCTCATGCCGAACGAACGAAGAGAGTAATTCAGGTGGTATTTTAACGTAGCATAAGAGAAAAGAGAGGGTTATATATATATATAGAGAGAATATATATAATATACAGATAATGTTGCTTCCTTCTACTCCATAATGGATTCCATTACTTTGGAGCGGAAGGAAGCAGGAATCTCGATGTATTTTTATTTTTTGTTACACGTACTCATGTGAAAGCCAATATTAGTTGAGGTTAAATCGGAAAACAGCTTATACTGCCTGAAATAGTTTAAATATCTCATCTTTATATTATCTGTAAATATAATAAGAATGATATTACTCTTAATATTGGCCACCTAAATATAGAAGCGTCCAAAACTGTAAGAAAATACAAACATTAAAAAAAAATTATAATGTTAGGAATCATTATCATTTTTAGAAAGACCATTTTATAACGTTAAGTTTATGTAAGTGTCTTACTAATGAACAAGCATTTCTGCATGATATGGTCATTCATCGAATGGTATAAACTGAACTGAATGGGTTTATTTCGTATTACAATAACTGTTCATAAGTAAAAAAAATAAGTAATTTTTATCCTACCTATCTATCTACGAGGGCGATGCGAGGCGTATATATAGTAAGCTAAATAAGTAGGTAGTATGTTAGTAATAAATAGTATTCCTTCTTCTAACGGTTATGATATGCTAATGGCATTTCCTCTTGAGTTTCGGTACCTGTCTTCCTTCTCAGAATGTTGATCTTATTGTTGTGTTAGTCATCGAAGGCGAAAAGCTTATTCGCTTAATCATAGCCGAAAGTTATACAATAGGAAATAAACTAAAACTTCCGTGTTCTCACTATAACTTTATCCTATTACTTTAAACAAGTAATTATGGTATATATGTATTTGTTTCTCTAATAATATGTTCATGCTTGGTGCCATGTAGGGTAGGCAGAGAAAACCGAGCGCTAAATGACTCGGTACTTACATGCTCGATTATGTAACATTAATAGCTTCATCCTTCTTTCGTCCTGCGTTCTTTCTACGTTCACGAACCGCCGGGGCATGCCTTTTCCAACCTTAACACGGATACTCTCTTTGAGACTAACTCCCTTTCTTTCTTTTAACTCACGTCGTCGTTACGAATGCGTCGCAAGCATCACAACCCCGCTTATTCCCTTCCATAGCCAGCTTTCACTTCCATGAGTTAACGTTAATTACTACAGCATTGTATACAGCGAGTATGCCTTCTGGCTTAGATTCGACTGCCTAGAAGTTTACCCAACACTACACTCACACTGTTTCCTGCACTCACCCGTTTCTTCATAGCAGCGGTATACCTTCCATCCCTGCTAACAGCGATTCCAATATCTCATTCTCAACATCTCATTCACTTGTACCAACACTAGATCATCGACCGTAATTCTTGTGATCGTTCTAGTATTCACTGTTTCCTGTGTCTAATTGTAAGTTTTTCTTTATACAATCATCATTCATCACTGGTACTGGTGGACTAGTATTTGGAATTCGGATGGAGATTCTCATAATAATATCGCATCGTCTATATAAAGGAGATAATTCACCACTAAGTCACCGATTCGCAATCCCACATTCATGAAGCCCACATAATTATTCCCTGAAGAGTAATGTTAAGATACAGTTATGCCGAGCCGACATCACGCTGCCCTATCTGACACAAATATTAATCCAAACCAAGGTGACAAGGTGCCATCCACCCTCAAACATACTCTACATTCCTCCTAAGTGGACTGTACAGAACGGAGCAGGTAACAATCAATCTGATATCTGGGCAAAATATCCCAAAAATTCTTTCACATAACTATAAATATTATAGCTATTTACTTACTTGACGAGCACTGGTGCTCAGTCGTGAATGACGCTACATTGACACCAACGCCTGTGAGCTCGATTCCCACACAAGACAAACATTTGTATGCATGAACACGTCTGTTTGTCTTGTCTGGATGTAGAAAGTAGACCGCATCAAAGCAGCCCATCTGGGGAAGTAGTTCCACCTCACAGAAAACTGCAGCCAATTAACAACTATGGGTATGCTTGTAGGTATACCTCCCGTCGTTGTATAAAAAACACTTTAAAAAAAGTAGAGCAAATCTCGGTTGTCCTGTGCCAATTAAAGTAAATTAATTAATGTAGATTTTTGTAGAATTGTTTTCCGTAAAGTATTTCATTGCATGAGAAGCTGAAATTTAGATTTGATGTAAAATAAACGTATTAATTATACATTTTCTTTCTGTATTTAATATAATTTTGTCAAACAATCAAACGACTCTCGTGGTGACTTTCATTTATTTTTTGTCAATATAGCTTCAAATAATTTACTGAACTGCCTATCTGAACTGCTTGCATCACCAGTTCTATTTTATTGTTGTCTTGAGTCTATAAAATTGCATAATTTTTTGAGATTGTATACAGACAAGTAAGTTTTGGCGCACCTAATGTAGGGCAGGTACCACAATTTATGAACGTTTGCAATTCAAGGAATATTTCGTGAGCCATCGCTGCTAAAATAGCATCTCACAACAACCCTCCAGGAATTTGTTATTTGGTGACTTCCCCAGGCGAACTGCTTCTTCGCTACGCCTATGATTTCGATGACATCGTATACCAACTTGATGAAGTGTGGGCGTCGGGACTTCCTCAATGCCAAGAAACCCACACAATCGTGACGTATGGAATTTTAGAAATAAATCTTATATGTCAAGAATAGAATGCATCGAGACATTGTGGCAGTTGATAAAGAACTAACATCGCTCTTCTTGGTGAAAGAAGACTGGTACAGTAGGCCTGTGCCAGAACTCCCACTAAGCATTGAAATTTGGAGCTACACAGATATTTCCATCAGACACTTCAAGGACCCGATGTTAACTTTTCAGCATACGTGACGGTGACCTCTTCAGAGACACTTGAGGTTCTGTACTTACAATTGCTGACGAAGTCATAAAGACTAATAACAATTTTGTCGAGAATGTCACCATCCTGGGGAATCTATCAGCATGTGATTTCCGGTTATTATTATTTACTTACGGTGAATATTTGTATATAATACTCATCGTTAGCAAGATATTGGTAATTATCGTGAACGAAAACTTCGTGCGGAAACCCCAGAACTTATATTTCAAAAGACGTGTGGCCCAACTTAAAAAAAGATCTGATTTATATTTGATAATAGTGATGATCCGACTATATTTACACATTATTTTGCGAATACAAAGCTCTTGTGATGGTAACGGATGACAAAGTTAAGTTCCATCTGGGGCAGACCTCAAATGAACTTACTTTGTGCTCGTATCTCTGTGCACAACTCCACAGAGCGCGTTGACTCTGCCTTGTCTAGGCATCTACGTTGGCAGGCTTCTTTCTGCCAAAAAAAAAACACGGAATGTACATATCACGCTTTATTTACATCGTGGACGTCATAGATGATCCCTCGAACGTAATTTTCAATCGGATATGAGCACTCTGATACAGAATAACGGATTTGCATAGACAATGAGCTGGCATTATTGCATGGGATTTCACCGAGCTAACTTAATGATGAATTCTACGTAATCTTAGTATCAGGATGTTCGGTTTTTCGAACGCATTTTGAATACATTAAAATGTACCCAAGTCTGCTTAGAATTCCCTAAGAAAGGAACGCTTTTTCTGCGTTAATAACTTCCACTTGGCTGATAGTTACACTGTATAGTTACAATATTTAATTTTATATATTTGTATATTTTACTTCATTACATACAAAATCGTGCAAATCATTGATAAGAAGAATGTAAAGATCTGATTTAACATGCATCATATATCGTATGAATGACGAAATCAAAAAAAAAATCTACATAGTGTTGTATTTTATTAAATATATAAATAAGATGCTATGGATGTATAGTATACTAAATGTTTTATGCATTTATATATATTGGACCAATGTATTAGTTTTAAGTATTAGGAATAAAATCGTAGTTGTATTTCATTAGTTACTCTTTTTCTTCGAAAGCATAGATTGCTTATCCCCGAACTTAAAAAAAAGGTAGGTACTTCACTCAATTTTAATTAAAACGTTATCGTACCACTTATTATATGTCTTGAATCATAATATTACAAAGGATATTGTTGGATTAAAAACTCTGCATAATGTAATGTTTGCTGTATAATACACATATTATTATATAGGTATATATAACACAACAAAACATGTAATCAAGTAAGTTATCTCTGGTAAGTGTCTGATTACGTTTCATATTGTATTGTAGGTATAACATACAGAAATCTTTATATCCTTGAGCACAGGCTCTGATGATAATCATATAGGATAGGTCATATAGATAGACTATATATAGGACCATAGACTTTATAACCAGACCCTTTTTATAGAGCTCCCGTGGCAAAAATAATCATGCAGTCTGCATGTTTGTTAAACGTATAGCTGCCAAAATATCCTATAAACGCTTCCGTCAAGGAGTATCAGTACCATGGTGGTACTGATACTCCTGATCTGAAAAATTAAGACGTAATCATTACCAATTACATCTTAATTTTTCAGATCTTATACAAATTGCTCACTAAAATCTCTAAACTAGAATAGCCCATATTTATTAGTTGCTTAAATACCGCTATAATAAGACTTCGGTGTGACAGGCAGTCGTTACCTAATTGACTCTTTTGTTCTTACCTATTGTACTGGGTTACAGATGTCAATTAGTATGCTATAACAATGCTGGAGTCACGAGATATCAATGTGTCGGCATACTGAGCCGTTGTGAAGATCAAGACCACAGCAAAAGAGCTTATGAGCATTTGCACTAATCTCTTAAACGTAAGATACCTACTTTGTTACAAAGCCTTTCTACCAGTAGTCTATCAATGATTTTGATACTTAGTCGAATAATAAGCAAGCATGAGGTTAATGTAGTAATACAAGTAGTAGGTACTGCATACGTCCATTTTCACCCCTGGTTTTGAATCTCTGAAAGTCTATTCACTACTTATTAACAGCTAGTCTTGACATTTTACTCACTAAGTTACACAGTTAAACGTGCCGCTAAATGCACTTCAAGCTTTACTTTGACTCTTGTACAAGTCTTATGTCGTACATAATAAAGGTTACATTTAGTGAGACGTGGAGTGTCAGACATGATCTGCTCTTAACTGTATACACTTATCATACGAGTCCGACTCGCGCGCCGAAGATTGCGTAAAAAAATATTTTCGCAAAAAAAAATTTTTGTGATGTAACTACAAATTTACGGTTTTTTCCTTCCTCCTACATGACATTGCTTCTTACCAAATTTCATGATTCTAGGTCAACGGGAAGTACCCTATAGGTTTTGATTCCATTGCGAGTGTCAAAATATGCGGCTTAAACGGGGCGTAAACGTTGACTTAGATAGAAGTTTGATTTTTTCACTGCTCGAGGGGATTGCAGACCTGAGTATTTGATATTAATTTCAGCTTGATATTCACCCGTGCCTGAGAATAAGAGTCTTGACAAACGGACAGACAAGCAGACGACAAAGTGATCCTATAAGGGTGTCGTTTTTCCTATTGAGGTAGGTACAGAAATCTAAAAATTAACCAAAGCACAAAAATCGAAGTGTCGAGTCTGCCGTGCAGTAAGCTATACTTTTTTCCTTAATTATAAACTACATTTTCCTCAAAGTAATTGATTTCAATGTATTAAGTAAACTCTACATCAGCCATGACTGCTGTTAACAAAGCATACTCACACACTACGATATCATTACAGATAAAGTACATCACGCAATCAGCAGTACGGTTGCGTACCTCGCAAATCTACCCGTTACTAAAATAAATTTATTTTAAAATAAACTCGAGCGTTCATGTTAAAGGCCAGCAGATAATTGCGGCGGACCAATCGAACGGGGCTGTCGGTTGTAGATCGAGAGGCGGCGTCGGGAGGCGGGTGTCCCGTGAAAGGAACACCCTCCACTGAAATTGCGAAAGTCTCAGTACTGTAAACTAGGTTTTATTCCAATTAAATTAAAGTTTGTTTTATTTATAAAAAATTAATGTATTAGCGCGTGTTGATATAAGTATGGGTTATACTTTGATTTTATTATACTGTTGTAAATTCAACTCAACTATATGCGGTATAAAATTAGGTTTTGTTTTAATTAATTTAAAATTAATTGTAATATCAGTGTAGTAACATTTAAAATTAATATACGAATTGAATTAAACATTTTTTAACGGAAGTATCGCGTGTTTTATTTATTTCGAACGCTTTGCAGCATCCGTGGTCGCAGGAAGATTAATATACGAACCAGTAAGAACTATTATATGGTATCGAGTACATACATATATATAATTTTCTCTACATCCCGTATAAAATATTAGCTCAAAAATGGTAGACGATCGAAGGAGGTCTTGATCCGTAAACAAAAGAAAAATATTTCAATTTCGTCTTTTGGAGCAATTACAATACCTTTTCTCATTAGATACGGAAAGTTACCTAATTAATTATTAGAAAATAATACCCAACGTGGTATAACAATATTAACAGCAGACTTATCTAGCCCATTAAATAAGGAACCGGCCTATTCCCCGGGATTCAAACCAGAGACGAACTGGTCTCTGGTTTGAATCTCGGCGTGTACCGCTAAATACGTGTTATCGGATTTATTTACATATTTGTAATTATCACTTGCTCAGCCGGGAAGGTGAAAGTGTACCAGCATATCCAAGAAATTATATTTCGTAAGACATGTGGATTTTCCTAAAAAAGACTTTGTTATCCCTCTGGGTTGTGGTGATCTGACGGCAGTCACTCCATGTAAAAATCAATATCTTCGCCAAATCCTTAAGCTTTAATTACGGGGCCTGCTAAAGGCATAGGAAACGGGTTAACACTAAGAAGAAGAGGCATAACAAAATTCCTTTCAATCTTTGCCACTCATTTTTGAAGCTCATATACTAAATATGGTAAATAAAAAAGCTATTGAAGCATGAAATTTTCGAACATTGTTGCCTATTTCTTTAAAATGTTCCTTGAGAAGGCAATAAATAAACAAAAATGTTTTTTTTTTTACTAAACTAATCAAGTTGTTATTTTACGGAAGTCATATTTGCAAGCAATTTGATCTATGCTGTACATACCTCCAGATAACTTACCCACTAGCATCAGTGATATGACTGTCCCGGGCGACTCTACATCGATCGTTACATCCTTATAATCTTGTATGTATATCTTCACGCCAAGTCCCTTGCGGGGTAGGTAGAGAGAACCGAGCGCCATAAGACGCGATCCTTGCATACTTCACTCGCTTCTGTGACATTCATACTCGTAGCTCTTTTCATGCACGCTCGCCGGTTCAAATCTTGCGCCCACTAGGTCCTTATAATCTTGCGCCCACTATTCTCAAAAATCCTATCTATCTATATTTGGACAGAGAAGACTGGAGGCAGAGAGAGTTAAGGGCCACGTAACTCCGTCCTAGGCACCTCTCTTTAATGTAAACTCACTGATTGCTACGACTCTTGAACCAATCCAATATCTACAATCTGTTGGGAACAAAGAGGTACAAATACAACAATACTATTTTTATTTTAACCAAAAGTTATAACAGGTTTTAAATTATCATGGGTCCTAAACTAGTTTAAGCTTTAGGAGTCACCCGCATACAATATTGAAGTTTAGAATTGTATTAGCAACAAGAAATTAATTTTTAAATAATAGCTAGATGCTCTTAGTAAATTTTTAATACAGTTTTGTTTATGATCATGTCTCCATTTCTCTTTTCTTTTCTCCGTCAACCTCTGGATATCTTGTTCGACATACAAAAGACCAAGTATTTTTCGTTGTCACTTTTCTCTTCAATTTCAAGTGAATAAGACACGGTACAATAATACATGGTACAATAAACATTACATAACAGCCATATGTCATGGAACCGTAAAAAGTATACACCTTAATAAGCATGGCATTGACTTCAAGACCTATACTCTTTTTTTAGTATCAACTCGTTCATATAACAATAGCATTTCTCATGCTACAGTTTTCTACCTATTCATTAAAAATCTGTATCAGTGACAATGTATTGAACTTCAATTAACCGTCTTGTAAAGAAGGAAGTTCCCAATTCGACCCGTATGAGTATTATTTTTTTTGTGTGTGTAAGTCTTCGCCAATTTTGAAAATGATTATTTTATTAGGGAAGTCCTAACGTCCGATTGCTCGCATATAAATTTGATAAGGTTAAGTTTCTCCTCCTCTGCCAATCCGCAGTTAAGCAGTGTGGCTGAGTATGCCTTACCTGCCTTACTTTATACTAGCAGTGGAATGAGTACGCTTTGGTATGGAACTAGTCATCTGAAATCAGTTTAAAGTATTTTTTGAGTTTTGTAATAACACTTTACAGTACTTATAGTAAATCTATTTTGTTAATACGTTCATAGCCTGTGTTTAGCCCGATGTAATTATGTATGGTGAGCTTTCTACATGCTTCTGAACTTCATGCAAGTCTGTGTTTACAGTTTTTAAACCCTTGTAATTACTTAATAGTAATACAGTAAATTAGTAAATATAAATAAATGTAAATTAGTAACTACCCTTGTAAGAGTTGCACTGTAAATCCGTAACAGGATTTTCAAAGTACAAATCAAGCAAAGTAGGTTGCGCGCGCGCGCTGTCCCAGTAAGTGGGACTTCTACTTCTTCTTCTTAGCTTTACGTTTCCTAATCCATTAGGATTGGCGGTGTCCGCTACCCAAGCCGAAAGATTTGGCTAAGATACTGATTTTGACATGATGTGACTGCCGTCAGACATCCACGACCCAGAGGGAAAAACCAGACCTATCTTAGGTTAGGTCACACGTCTATCGAAATATAGTTTCTTGGACGTATGGGTTTCCTCACGATGTTTTCCATCATCGACGAGCAACTGATAATTACAAATATATCCTTATGTGATATAATAAAACGAAAACACGAATTTAGTGGTACATGCCAGGATTCGAATCGGGAATCTGTTGCTCACTAGGCGGATTCCTTATCCACTGGGCCATCACTGCTCTGTACGAGTAAGTGGGTTATCTTTCTTATTTAGCGGGTACTGTATATTCTGCAACCAAAAGCGGTGGCGGTAGTCGCAAGCAGATCGTCCATACGTGTGTAATGTGATGAAATATCATATAAAAGAGAAAAGGGTCATGGCAACCCCTAATAGAGAGATAGTATACACTTTATTTGCATAACACAGAATTTAAGGAAATACATTCAAAAGAGTCTTACAATTATAGAATTGTACTATGCAACAAGGCGGCCTTATTGCTAAAAGCAATCTTTTCAAGGCAACCTTAAGGTAACGAAACAGATTACAAGAAAAAGGTAGGGCTAGTCCGGAATGAAATTAATAATTAAATATAACTGATACTAATTTAAACTTATTGATATTAGTTACATACATACATATAATAACGCCTCTATCTCGTAGGGGTAGGCAGAGACCACTTCTTTCCACTTACTACGATCCTACCTACTAACATACCTACTTGTTTCGCTTCGTCCACTTTCCCTTCATACATGCTCTTCGGTTTAGGGTACTCCTGACCTGGCCTTTTTTCAAGTTACAGGTATACAAATATAAACATATAGACAAATATATATACATATATATATATATATATTACATGCAATTTGATCTAACCTGCTTTGTGTACTTCCGCCACCATTGGTCAAATTGCATGTAAATTTGACTTTCGCAAAATAACGCCTGAATCTATTAACTATATATATTACATATATACGCATATGCATATCACTACATACACAATATACATACACTGTACATAAATACACAAACATGTATATGTTTCAAATGTCAGTTCTAACTAGTTGAAATCAGAGAGAAAGATGATTTTTTACTAGTATTTTTGAAAATGGTAATAGAATTCGCTGTTCTGATAACCACTGGTAAATTATTCCACTGCCTAATAGCTTCGACGGTGAAGGATTGATCGAAGAATTTAGAGGCCCTATATACCGGCAATCACAAATTGCTTGCCCATCAACCTCCTCCACCCGCAACACATCACCTCTTCACATATGTTGCCCGTTTAACGAAGATATTTGACTTAAAATGTCTCGAATTGCTTCGCACCAATATTCACTTTTTGTTCGCGACAACTATGTACATAAATAAATAACCGTCGCGCGTAGTTATAAGTGATGCACATTTTTATATAGTTAATAGTTATAGTTGTTTGTATTAGTTGTTTATGTAAGGATTAGAATAGGTTTACACAGTTTTCATACATACTTTGTTAGAGATAAGTTTTACATGTTTTTAGTATAGGTACGAGCTGTTGCAAGCCAAGTATATAATAAAGTTATAACGGCGAATTACTGGCTGCAACAGCTCAATAGTGCATAGATGTACCTATTAACGTAATTTTAAGTTTATAATGAAAACATTTTTATGTAAAACTTCACTGACCCATAAGTTTCGACAATAACTTTAGCAAAAGTTTTTATGGTTTTATATGAAAAAGGGTCAAATGTATGAAATAATAGTACAACTTACAAACATTTTAGACACAAATAAAGCGAGCACGATCAGGTATTGCCTCTAGGTCTGGGCGATTTTGGCTATTGCTATCTCTTTCCCACACATGTGCCTCTCGCTCGCACAGCGGGGGTATAAATATGGGCCATACATCGTTGATCGGTACCAGTCGTCCGCTACACTCAGCGCTCACACTACAGTGAGATAGCCAGCCAAGTCACTCCAACAGCCAAGCCAGTCCAGACCTAGCAGGAAGTACCTACGGCTCCATACTTCTGAAGACAGCAACAGGCGTTTCATTCTGCACCAACCCACAGACTTGCGACTTACAACCGGAGGTCGAAGAACGAAGCCCGCCAGTGCCTACATTCTATTATTTTTATATTCATCTACGAAAGTGTACGGGTCGTATCGAAGGGGCCCGTACATTTTGGTCCTTCAGAAGCCGGATACTGGGAATAGTTCTTCAGACGACGAAGAAAAATGCCTGTTACAAGAAGTATGGAGTCGGAAAGGAAGACAACGCCTGCTCAAGTCGACGGAGCCGCCGCCGCCGCCGCCGCCACAGTGACGCCCGCCGCCGCCGCACCCGCCGTAGCGACGCCAGAGACGTCTACAGCCGAAACATCGACGACGACGAACACTACGGCCACTGCAACGACCGGCGAGACGACGGCGACCGGCGAGACGACAACCGGCAAGACTGCAGCCACACACCGGACAGCCAGCCCACAGAAGGAGGCCTCTCGCCGCCCGCCCAGCGCGCCCCGCACTACGTCGACAATCAAGCGGAGAGCGCTGGCCAAGGCGCGAGAATTCCTTCTACAGAAGGAAGTGGAGCTGGCAGCTGCACGTGTCGCCGCGTTGGAGGCGGACTCTGAAGACGAGATCGAAGCAGACGAGGACTTGGCAACTAGGAACGAGCGAACAACCGACTGGGTCAACAGAAGCACGCTGGCACTCACAATGGAGCCCTACGTACCGAAGCCCGACGTCCCAGGCCCGGACCATCGCAGGACCGATGAAGAGGAGGTTATAGCAGCGCCGCCGCCGCAGACGTGCAGCGACGCACTTCATCGGGGCCACAGCGAGGTCACGCGGCACGCCGAGCAACAAGTACCGGTTCCAGTGAGAGAAGATATAGAGCCAGCACGCTATTGTGAAGAGAGACGACCGCAACGGGAGTTTGACTACAATCAACTAGCAACTGCCATCACACTTGCAGCGAGAGCCGTTCAACCCGCCATTGCACCGAGGACCGTCGAGTTACCGTGTTTTCACGGGTCATCGAACGAGTGGCTGCCATTCAAGGCCGCCTATGATGAAGCTGCAAGTCACCTCTCCGAACAAGAAAGGCTGTCCAAGTTACGTCACAGCCTGAAGGGAGCCGCCAGAGATGCAACACTATGTCTCTTCGTCGGGTCAACGACTTCAGAAGAAGTTATGAAGATGTTAGCCGCGAGGTTCGGTCGTCCAGATGCACTGGCAATGACCGAACTGAACAAGCTCCGTGCGCTACCACGACTGGCCGAGAACCCAAGAGACATCTGCATCTTCGCTTCAAAGGTGCTTAACGTCACAGCCACAGTTAAAGCACTGAAGAAGCATCACTATCTACACAACGCCGAAGTGGTACGCAGCGTCATTGAAAAACTGCCGCCAGCGCTGCGCTACAGGTATTACGACTTCGCCGCCGAACAGCCGGAAGATCATCCAGACCATCTCACGCTGTCCAAGTTTTTGGAAGTCACCGCCGATCGATGTGGAAGCTACGCACCGGCCGAGCTCACTGCGGTTGAAGACCGGCGGGAGCCTGCCGTACGAAAAGGACTACGTGCTTACCACACTCAAGATCAGAAGTCTACTGCGGTGCAACTAAAGTGTCAAGTTTGCAAGAAAGAGGGTCACCATCCGTACGACTGCAACGTGTTCAAGAAAGCCGACCAATTTGCGAGATGGGAGCTAGCCAGAACTCACAGGCTATGCTTCCGTTGTTTGCGAGTCCGCAAATTTCGGCATAACTGCAAGCCAAAGCAGTGTGAAGTCGACGGATGCAAATACACGCATCACCCTCTTCTACACGACACGAAAAGAAAAGAAAATGAAGTTGAAAATTCAACAGCCATAGTTACGTCGACAAGGGAAAACTTCACTGCTGCCTATCTCAAGATTCTGCCTGTACAAGTGACCGGGCCGAAGGGTACATACGACACTTACGCCCTTTTGGACGACGGCTCTACGTGCACACTCATCGAGTCGGCAGTGGCGAACAAAATCGGCGTACACGGGCCGCCGGCACCCTTTTACATAGAGGGTGTGGCCGGCGCACGTATTACGGCCGATACATCGGAACGTGTACACTTCACTATACAAGGAAGAAACTCAGTGAAGCACGATGTGTCGGCGCGTACAATGGACAAGCTGATGTTGACGACTCAAGGTGTGCCACGTAGTGTCGTGAAACACTGTCGTCATTTGGAAGATATCGAAGATCAGCTGATTTATGAGGAAGGCCATCCAACCGTGTTGCTGGGTCAAGATAATTGGTCGTTGCTGCTCACACACGACGTGCGAAGAGGGACCACAGCCCAACCAGTCGCTTCATTAACCGACTTGGGATGGGTATTGCACGGCGCGACGGGAAATAAGAAGAAGCAGCAAGTCCATCGAGTTAGCCATCTGACTACAGTAACACTAACGGAGGAACAGACAATGGATGACCTCATGAAGGAGCACTTCGCCCTCGAGTCTCTGGGTGTTCAGCCTAAACATTCACACACCAACGACGAGCTCAACGCGCTGCGCACACTCGAGGAGAAGACGCGTCGATTACCGGCGGGAGGGTTTGAAACAGGATTGCTATTCAAACAAAGCGATTTTGTACCGCCGGATAACTACAACACAGCGATGCGTCGCCTCGAGTTGGTCGAGAAGAAACTCGACAAAAATGTTGAATTGAAGCGGCGCTACGAGACACAAATGAACACTCTGATACAGAGCGGCTATGCAGAGAAGGCTCCACAAGTGAAAAGCGACAGAACTTGGTATCTGCCACATTTTGCAGTTATCAACCCGCAAAAGCCCGAGAAACTACGCATCGTGCACGACGCGGCAGCCAGGACCCGTGGTATCAGCCTCAACGACATGCTGCTGTCTGGGCCCGACCTCATACAGTCTCTACCCGGAGTGCTGATGAGGTTCCGTCAACGCCCAGTAGCGGTCGCAGCCGATATCAAGGACATGTTCCTGCGCATCAACATACGGGAGGAAGACCGAGACATGCAGAGGTTCCTGTGGAGAGAAGACAGAAGAATAGGTCCACCCACAGAGTACCGCATGAGAAGCGTGATCTTCGGCGCCACGTCGTCACCATGCACGGCGATATACATCAAAAACAAAAACGCCGAGGAATTCAAAGAACAGTTTCCCGAGGCAGCGCAGGCAGTGATAGCAAACCACTACGTCGACGACTATCTTGCCAGCTTTGACACGGAGGAGGTCGCCATACAAGTATCAACACAAGTCGCTAATATACACAAACGAGCGAATTATCATCTTCAACGCTGGGCATCGAACTCAAACAAGGTGCGCGCCGAATTCTCCACTACACCTAAGGGGAATTTAGTGCAACTCGATGCAGAGAAGATATTGGGCATGGTGTGGGACCCGAATGAAGACAATCTGGGCTTCAACATCAATCAACACAAGCTTCCGCCTTCAATATTGGAAGGCACGAAAACACCGACGAAGCGAGAAGCCCTACGTACAGTGATGTCTTTGTTCGACCCGCTGGGCTTAGTTACACCTGTTACAATACAAGCGAAGAAGATTTTACAAGATACTTGGCGTACTGGAATCGACTGGGATGTCAAGTTGCAAGACAGTGAAGCCGAAAGTTGGTCATACTGGCTCTCTCACGTGAGAAGACTACCGAGCCTAGCTATACCAAGGTGCTATCCCGGCGTATCGACCGCACATACGAACGAGATACACACTTTCGTCGATGCAAGTTCGTCGCAATACGCCTGCGCTGTGTATTGGAGGGCACAGGATGCATGCGGGAATATACATGTGTCATTGATAGCTGCAAAAGGCAAAGTTGCACCGTTGAACAAAGTGACGTCAATACCGAGACTCGAACTCCAGTCAGCTGTACTTGGGTGTCGTCTTGCGCGCACAGCCATAGACGAACACGACATAAAGCCGACCCGCCGAGTATATTGGTCGGATTCACGCACGGTACTCTCGTGGCTACGCACTGGCCCGCGAGCGTACAAGCCGTTTGTGGCCCACCGGATCGCGGAGATCGCCGAGGAGACGAAGACCAGCGAGTGGAGATGGGTGCCTACCAAGGAAAATGTTGCAGACGACGCAACGCGCGACACTCCACACGACTTCAACTCACAACACCGGTGGTTCCACGGGCCCGCGTTTCTACGCGAGTCGGAAGCAAACTGGCCGCGAGAGGTCAATGAACCCGACCATATGGGTCTGACCGGCGAGGAAAGAGTCAACTTTGTTCGAAACACTACATCACTAAAGGAAGCACTGCCCGACGCAACTCGTTTTTCAAGTTGGTTAAAGTTAGTGCGTACTACGGCGCGTGTACTACAATTCATCGAATTTCTGCGTATCAGAAAACAACTGTGCAACGCGGCCTACAAACGCAATAAGAAAAACGAAGTTGACGACGCTACTTGGACGAAAATAAAGAAAACAGCGAAGGGAAAAAACAAGAAAATCAGTGTTACATGTGAAAGTGAAAACAGCTGTTTCATTCAACTCGAAACACATCACTTACATCGTGCCCAACAGCTGTGGATACGCTCAGTGCAAGATGATGCGTTCAGTGAAGATGTCGCAGCTTTAAAGTGTAAAAAACAGTTGCCTGCTAATAGCCGACTAAGTCAGCTGTCCGTCATTATAGACAGCGATGACGTCATACGGCTACGGTCACGAATAGCAGCCGCTGTCGACATCACGGACGAACAAAAAGCTCCGCCGATTATGGATGGCAAACATACATATGTGCAACTGTACATCTCATGGGTACATCGCAGACTCCATCACGGGGGCTTCGAGACCACGACCAACGAAGTTCGACAACACTTATGGGTACTACGACTGCGCAATACAGTTAGAAGTGTGTTGAAAAGATGTCAACAGTGTCGCATCAGGCGGGCCGTGCCCGCTCAACCGTCTACGGGTGACCATCCACGGAGCAGACTGGCGCATCATCAGCGCCCTTTCACCTACACCGGCCTCGACTACTTCGGCCCGATGACAGTCACTGTTGGACGTGCTCATCAGAAGAGATACGGCGTACTGTTTACGTGTCTAACAACGCGAGCAGTACACTTAGAAGTCGCCGGCACTCTCAGCACCGACTCAGCAGTGATGGCATTGCGACGCTTCATCGGCCGTCGTGGATGTCCAACTGAGCTGTGGTCAGACCAGGGTACCAACCTGAAGGGCGCAGACGTGGAGCTGCGCAGAGCTGCGGAGGAAGCCATGAAGGAGGAATCTTCGGTGCGCTTCATACAATGGCGTTACATCCCGCCGAGCGCTCCATTTATGGGCGGCGCTTGGGAGCGCCTTGTACGGAGCGTGAAGACCGCACTGGCTGCCACACTGCATGAACGAGCCCCGAAGGAAGAAGTTCTCACCACTCTGCTCATCGAGGTCGAACATACACTCAACAGCCGACCACTCACTCACGTGTCAACGGAGGCCGACGACGACGACGCACTCACACCTAACCATTTTTTGATGGGAGGGCCATCACGAGTGCCACTGCCGGGGTCATTCACCGACGCCGACGCAACAGGGCGACGGGAGTGGCGTGCGAGTCAACAGCTCGCCAACCATTTCTGGAGTCGCTGGGTGAAGGAGTACCTGCCAGAACTCCAACACCGGCGGGACCCACGCGCTTCACACGGCGCTATCCGGGTCAATGACCTCGTCTTGATAGCAGATGGCACTCTACCTCGTAACTTGTGGCCACGAGGTGTAGTCGTCGCTACCTACCCCGGACCGGACGGAGAGACACGAGCGGTGGACGTGCGGACCAACAAGGGCGTGCTACGAAGACCCACCAAGAAGCTGGTGATCCTGCCTACAGCGACGGTCGACGGCGCGAACGCGAAAAATATCTCCAGCTGAGATAGCTGCGGCGGGAGTATATGTTCGCGACAACTATGTACATAAATAAATAACCGTCGCGCGTAGTTATAAGTGATGCACATTTTTATATAGTTAATAGTTATAGTTGTTTGTATTAGTTGTTTATGTAAGGATTAGAATAGGTTTACACAGTTTTCATACATACTTTGTTAGAGATAAGTTTTACATGTTTTTAGTATAGGTACGAGCTGTTGCAAGCCAAGTATATAATAAAGTTATAACGGCGAATTACTGGCTGCAACAGCTCAATAGTGCATAGATGTACCTATTAACGTAATTTTAAGTTTATAATGAAAACATTTTTATGTAAAACTTCACTGACCCATAAGTTTCGACAATAACTTTAGCAAAAGTTTTTATGGTTTTATATGAAAAAGGGTCAAATGTATGAAATAATAGTACAACTTACAAACATTTTAGACACAAATAAAGCGAGCACGATCAGGTATTGCCTCTAGGTCTGGGCGATTTTGGCTATTGCTATCTCTTTCCCACACATGTGCCTCTCGCTCGCACAGCGGGGGTATAAATATGGGCCATACATCGTTGATCGGTACCAGTCGTCCGCTACACTCAGCGCTCACACTACAGTGAGATAGCCAGCCAAGTCACTCCAACAGCCAAGCCAGTCCAGACCTAGCAGGAAGTACCTACGGCTCCATACTTCTGAAGACAGCAACAGGCGTTTCATTCTGCACCAACCCACAGACTTGCGACTTACAACCGGAGGTCGAAGAACGAAGCCCGCCAGTGCCTACATTCTATTATTTTTATATTCATCTACGAAAGTGTACGGGTCGTATCGAAGGGGCCCGTACACTTTTGTACTGTAATATTATTGACTACCTTCTGGTAGCGCGATGGTCGGCTAAAAATCCCATATAACTTGTATACCATCAATATAAAGATTTAAAAAATAATGAAAGAATTAATGATAAATTCTCAATTCCTTGTATTAAGCTATTAGTGAAGCGTATAGTTAAACTTTTGTTTTGGTATTAAACTTCGGTAGGCATATATACCTACGGGCCTAAAAGCCCTTTGAAAATACATAAATATAAATAAAATACCTACAGAAAATGTCGCTCGCGCTCTGCTACCCCTGCTGCTAACACAGCAATTGCTTAGGAGCTTACCGGTAAACCCACATACGCACAGAAATACGGCAACCGTCCAAAAAGTGTTATTTGGCTGCAGTTTTCTGTTATATATTATGGTAGCGACGTAGTACAATAATTGGGTGGGTGCCAACGTTTGGACGAATTTAGTTATATAGACAGTACCTATTCCAATAATCAGGATCATATACAAATTAATCTCATACACTTCATGGCATTGTCCTGCTCTGTTTTATTGATATACCTGAGATTATTGATCACAATGTTTTTCTCATCCCGTGTCACTTCCGTTTCCTATTTTTCCGACTATGTTTTTCTGTGGATACATTTGTTCCGAAATTAGACTATTAATTACATGTGGTAACGTTCTTTAGTAGCATTATTAACAATTGAAAAATGTCAAGTGTAGGTCGGATATTAGTGTTCCGTAAAATCTTTTGTCTTTAGTTCTTACAGTGTAACCACACGTGACAGGAAAAAAATATATTTTTGTTCGGCTAATTTGTGAACCGTGTTCAATATATATAGGCATATATTTTTTCTTATGTTTACCGTGTTCAAAGCATACATATTTGTTTGTTTTATTTGTGTTTTTTTTTATATTTTAAATACAGCTACTAGCATAAGTACCTATAGTATACATACAATTCGAAACTCCTAAAGCTCATCATGTTCGAGGTAAATTGCAACAAAATATTATAAGAGTGTAAGTACATTCCCACTATTTAGTTTTGAAGATAAAAATTATATGTATATTTTTTGTCATGTAACTACAAATTTCAGATCGGAGTGACAAAATATGCGCATAAACGAGGCATAAACAGGTGTATCTTTTGATTGCGTTAACTTAGAAGTTTGATTTTTTTCACTGCTCGAAGGCATTTCAGAGCTGAATATTTGATATTAATTTCAGCTTGATAGCTCTACCGGTCCCTGAGAAAAAGGGTCTAGACAGACGTACAGACAGACAGACAGATGGACAACAAAGTGATCCCATAAGGGTTCCGGTTGTCTTTTTGAGGTTCGGAATCCTAAAAATAAGAAACATAATTGTATTTAATTGATTCTAAATAAGAATATACTCCATGTTATATAATGAGTACATGATATATGAGTAAAAATGTATTAGCGAATATTGCACACAAAATGTCCAAATGACTGTAAATCATTCCGTTTACATCCTCAACTGAAAGCATGAGTCAGTTACTTATTTATTACATTGCGCACATGTAGGTACATAATATAAATATATATACATACTTACATATTTCTAAATCTAACAAGCAAATCAAAGCAATAGTCAAAATTCTAATCTTTTTCTAGCGATATCCCGTTTCCTAATCTCTTGGGATTGATAGGGACTGCTACCTAAACCTAAGGATTTGAATATACTGGTTTTGGCATGAAGCGACTGTCATCAAACCTCCACCGCCCAGAGCGAAATCAGACCTATCTTAGGGTAGGACGAATTATAATTTCTTGGACGTGTGGGTACGTTACGATGTTTTCTTCACCGCCGGGCATGTGTTAATTACAAATTATGTACATAAATACGAAAACACGAATTTTGTGGTTGGTTGCTTATAGGTTGGTTCTTTATCCAATGCTCCGAGTTAAAATTCTAATATCACTACTTTAAATAGTACATTGTAAAGAGGTCACATATAGGACTCTTTATTATACCACTATACTTTTATAAGTTTGATATTGCGAGTGACTGAAATCCACCAACATAGAAAAATTGAATACACCCATCACGTAACAAGTGTTGCATCGACTATTACTTGACGAACCCACCTAATATTAGTCATCGCTTTAGAAAATAAGACAAATAAAAATTTCCATCTTTCTTATGAATAATAAACGTTGTATTAGTTAGAGCTGCTTGATAAGAAACTTACACTTGCCTAACATGAGATAAATCGTGGTTAAAAAAAGGATATGATTTGATATTCGTCATGATGGCTGTGTAAAATATATGCGGACGTGATTTATATCACATATAGTATATATATATATAGTACCTATATGTATATACTGGTCTGGTCCTCGGTTCGAATCCTTAGCCTAAATTCGTGTTTTTTTATTTATATACACATTAGTAATTATCCCTAACTCGAGGTGAAGGAAGCTCGCAAGTCCAAGAAACTATATTTCGAAAGGCGTATGACCTAACTTAAGAAAGCTCTACTTTTAGGCCTTCTGGGTTTAGTTGCTCCAAGTAAAACTGTGTATCTTCGCTAAATCGTTAGGCTTAGGTAGCGGACCCCGCCAACCCACCACTTGCAGGCGAGATTTGCTTATGCTTTGATTTCCAAAACTTATTGCTAAGCGGCTTACTTTCCAAAATTATATGTGATATTGCTCCATTTAAACCGTAAAATAAACGTATACTATTCTTCCCATTCATTTACTTGATTAGTAAAGCCAGTGCACAATTCATAAAAAGCCACGGCACTAAATCCGGCTTACGAAGTTTTTTTTATTTATTTTGCTTAATTCTCATTTAATTCACAAAGAACGGCGATGGGCTCTACTTGCCACATTAGAAACGGCAATCCGGAACCCGCAAGCGAAGTAAGTTCCGGTTCAAACTTTATACATACATGTATGTAAAATGATTGTACTATGACTATTCTATAATATATATAACTACATAATTTGACTATGATATATAATAACATTTATTTCGAGAATCAATTCGAGGCAAACATTTGAAAAGCTATGGACTGATATATTTTCTAATATATTTATATTTTATACATTCTTAATTAATTGTGAAAATAAACACACTTCTTTTTCCCCCGAGCGAAATAATTTGTTACAGGTACTTCTTTTAATTATTTATCCACGATGGATATGTTAAGAAGAATGTATTTACAATAATTTCCTTTGTATTTACATGAATAATATATGCTTTTTATCGCGCTATACAATATATTTGATTATTTGGGTATAAATATAATCAAAGCAGAATTTTTTTTCTTATGTTCAAAGGTTGTAACTATCATTAAAATGAATCTGATCTATACCTTTTTAAGAGAGGTGGGGCGCATCAAAGCAGCCCGTCTGGGTAAGTACCTCCACCTCGCAGAAAACCGCAGCCAAATAACAACTCCCTAGAGGGTTGTTGTGTTTCTGCGTGTGAGTGAGGTCCCAAGGAGTTGCCGTGTAAGCAGCAGAGGAGGCATCGCGCGAGTGATAATTAATATATCGCAGGCGTTAGTAGGCTGCGGTACCCGCTTTAGATCAGGCGGGCCGTATGTTTGTATGCCTCCCGACGTAGTATAAAAAAAAATACTCGAAGTTGCTAGAAAAACAATGCATAATTTTGAAATTTTACAAGTAAAATCTAGAAAGATGTATTTTGTACAAGATCACTGCTTATAAACTAATGAAACAAAAATTGAACCAGACAACTTCTGCGGTGTAGTGGCCTATCTAATCAGTTATCCGTGTAGTTTTAAAATATAAAAATATGGTTCTAAAATATAAAAGAAAAGCTCTTCGAACACTAAGAGTTAAGTTTATTCTAAATTTTTAAGTATTTAATATTATTATTTAAATAAATGATTAAAAAATATCAATTACACTTATTCACAAAAAGAAATCTAATTTGTTTAAAAAAAAAATTGAACGGAAATTGTAATTGTATTTAATATGGCAATCAAAAATATTAAATTAAAATTAATAACACCGAGAATATAAAATAACACGTGTTAATCGTACAAAAACTTGATCACTTTATTAATGAAATTATATTAATACGTTCACAGGCTCCCGTGACACCACCAAGCCCAGCTTGGTATTGCTATTGATTTTCACATAAATTGAGAAACCGGTACTGAAACACATGTATTTATTTGGTTAACATATTGCGTAAGGCCATATGGTCGTTTACGTCCTAATCGCGCGCGACGTCGTATCCGTGACGTAATACGCCGGCCCTGCAAACAATCAGTTTTTTGCACCCTTTATCACGGGAGCGCCGGCCGCTTGCATAAAAGCGGCGGAAAATCGTTCAGGAGACGCATTACATATAACGCGGCCACTTGGACGTATCCGCGCTGATCTGTGAACGCAGCCGAACGCAGCGCGGTCTATCGATGTATTCAATTTTCGCGTTCCATTTTTAATTTATTTATTTTCAATTTTTGTGCCAGTGACTAATTGAGTGCGTGGAGAACTTTATACCAAAGATTATTTTCTGTGATAGTTATTTATAAAAATGGCCGATTTTGACATCTGCAACGGATGTTCCTCTGGGAGAAAAGGATTTTCTTCATATACATACAGTACGTTTTCTTATTTTCTTATGTTTATATATGTTATTGTGGAAATACAAACAAGCATTTAAATTTAGAAAATTTCGCGCCTAATTTCTAAGTTTAAACATGTGCAAGTAGTTCGAATGTGTTCAAGTGCAAACTACGTGCATAGCGTCAGTTATCAGTCATGTAGTTGTACGAGTATTTACATATTCTTAAAAACTGTGTTGTCGCAAAGTCGATGATCTTATCGAATTCCGTCATAATAATATTTGCGATATGAGTGTCATATTGGTATATTTATAACATGGGTAACATTGGTGATCTAATTTTCTAAAGAAAATACACTTGAAAGAAGAGATAAATGAACTAATCTTTCCGTGATCATTCCGGTTAACACTGTAATGTTTAACCATAGGTAACCACACATTTTAGAAGGAATATAAAATTCTACCATTTGTCTTGGGAAATAAAAGCTTCTTATTTTGGATGCTTTCAAATTAGTAATCATCTAGTACTTTCTTAGGACGATCTGCTAAGCTGTTTTTCCATGAGGGTCAATTCAGCTGTAGATATAGCCAGTCATATCGCGCTAACCATTCCACTCTTGAAGCGAGTTATCTCCTTCTCTGATATTTACAAACTCTACATTGTAGCATTATTGTTATGTGTATCCCTGAATTAGTCAGCTCTTCATGTTAATGACTTTTTGAGTTTTTTAAATCACCTATCTTCAATATTTGTTATGAAACTGAAACTCTTAATAATCATTTTCATTAATTAATTACTATGATCTGTGTGCTTAAAAATATACATACGAAGTGATACGTAATGGCTTTCTATTCTTATATATATTGTACCTGTATATACCATAAATGTCGTAAGTTCCAGATATAAACCGAAATGTGACTATTGCCTTAATTACTATCCTAAATAACATAATTAAGAGGTAAGACACTAAACAATAAAACGCATTTTTTTCTATCGAAGTTAACAAATTTAGCTATTTTAGGCATGATGATAGAATAGTACTGCATTAAACTGACGACAAAAATCAAACCTGTTCTTGATTTCAATTTTCTAGGTTATTTACATAACTTTAAATATTAACAAAGTAATCAAAAATCATAACATATAAGGTTATATTTATTCAACTATTACGAATTGCTTTTGTATTACTCATCAACCTGACAAAACGTGTTATACGTTTATGTAAAAATTTTAATATTTGCTAAAATACTAAATATTTTCGTGACGCTTACGAAATTCATTGTTACTAGCGCAGAAAACAAGCTATGTCTGACTACTTTTTTTTCAAATATCGAAGTTTGATTACAACAGTTTATATAAAAATATATATATTGCATTGTGTATCTGTAATTTTAAAATAAATACGTATTATAACGAGTATTTATTTTATAATTACAGATACGTTTGCATGTGTGTCCCGAAATGTAAATACGTATGTTGTTTTAATGCACCGTCTATGTACGCGGCCTGCATTGCGAAGTGTGAGATGAGAGTACGTTGTTCATATTTAAGGGAATATAAGTTAAAAAAAGTTATATTAAGGGAATATAAATAATTGTTCACCAAACGTTAAAGGGCTTACAAAGTTTCAGCAGTTAATCTAAGTACCGTAAGTGCTTCCGCGACACTGCGGCCGCCGCACGCGTCTCGGTCAATAAGACCTACCATTGTCTGCGAGCCGCAATATAAATCACACCCAGCTGAGTGCTATTGGAAAGTCCATCGCGCGGGATGTACCCTTAACCCCTTTAGCTCGTAGATTAGATATAAACATTAATAATCTTTGGTCGTTTTCTGTGTACAATATACGCATGTGCGACCGAAGAAATAAACTTGCAGAAAAATAGACATTTGGAAAAATGCTTGTTTTACTTTCAGATACGTTGAAATAACTATTATAAGCATATATAAAAATTTCTTTTAAATTTATATGTACAAAAACTGCAATTTTTTTAAATATAATTTAAATAAATAATAAAGATTTATGTCTCTCAGAGTATAAACTGAACTAAAGTATAGAGTTCCGTATGGTACACGAATACAATAACGTCATATTATAACTAAAACATTAAGCATATACCACAAAATAAATAAATATAGAGATACATTAAAATAAAATGTTTTCTAGATCTAATCAATATAAAATTATATTATCCTATTTTTATTTACCTATACTTTTGAACTCTACCGTAGAATAACTGAAAAGTGAATACAATTCACTTATAAAATAACGTTTTAAAAACAGTAACAGATGACAAACAGATACGTGTGTGACAAGTTTACTTTCTAAGACACATGAGTAATATGAACTCATTTGACACACAACACTGCTTTTGTAGGCTTTCATGAACCCACGCATTCGCGAAAATTCGGGAAACTCCGTGAGTCACCGATGATACATCCTCGGAAAAGCCTCGGAAATTATTATACATTTCCATACGACGTCATTGATGAAAGCTATGTCATTATGACATGAACACACCACTGGGAATCTCCAGGTCATAAAAAAAACATAATAGTTCCGTGGATTGTTTTAATTGCGTAATTATCATTCATTGTAATCACATTGACTATCCTCTGCATTATGTTTTCATATTTTATGGCGAAATTGAGAGCACAAGTAAAATATACCACAAATTAAGTACAGTCAGAAAAAAATTAGGTACAGTCAGAAATAATTTAAATTTAATTTAGGTAGTTTGTTGTGCACCATCATGTGAGACGGATTACCAGTAAGCATAATAACATAGGCAACGCGCAGGTGATATTATCGTATTGAAAACACTCAATGGCTATGGTAACCACTTCACATTAGGTGGGCCTTACTTTACTTTCCGTTACGTCATTTTATAAAAAAAATATTAAATAAAACAGAACCCTTACAAAATTTTTATTATTACACCGTGACAAATTTATAAAATTATATATGATATTTTCTTCCAAAACATTCCAAAATTCCAAAGCTTGAAAAAAAAGTAGTTACCGAAAAACAAAAGAATACACCGATATTCGGGGAGTATTAATCATGTACATAATAATCCTTTATTGACAGTATCAATAAGCGGGCGCGCACAATGGTATCGCTTGTTAAGCACAGACAAAAAACGTGTCAATGTAAATAACTCGAGTTACTAGTTCAAATGTTTGTACCACACGCCACAGGCTACGAAAGATACTCACAAACCTTATTCACGATATGCAGTATACAAAGTCTGTTAATACAAGTTTTAATACTTCGTTGAATCATTGTTACTCTAAAGAACGTAGGTGAATCTCGGCGACAATCTATGTCAGGGTTTAACGTCTTTCCAGAGACGCATTTTTAACTTGGTTTACTCTGTTGTTATGTGTGTCCTTTTATTTTGGCACCATGTTTGTAGATCGTGAACCGCGATGGTCCTACTTCACACTGTCATGTGAAAATGAAAGTCGTTTTTGGATTGGACTTGATTTTCATTAATACTCATAGCGACCTCGACAGTGACACAGACATCATTGCAATAGTTGATATTATATGCTCATTTATCGCTATCTACGTTGATTATTAATTTAATTAGCATTTAAGCTGTATTTCTTTGATTAAAAAGCTTATCACATCGAGTGTACATGACATTATTGAAAAGATAAATATCATGTTTCAATATTAATAATCCTTATGAAATTCTGCAGCTTTCACGTGCGCTCTAGGTATATCATCTAAATCTGTTACATTACAATTTTAATTAACAATTTTTAGTTTCCGCTGAAATCAAAAAGCGATCGAAATGAATGATCTGTATTCCATTGCCTTATTAGATCGCAATACGACATTAGTACCTGTTAATTAACGCTAATCGTTATCTATCCGATGTTACACACACGGGCCGCCTCGGCGTGGTGAGCCGGCGACTAACGCCCGATAAAAAGTCACTTTAGGATAGACTCATCGATGAATCACCGCGACCACGAACTCTCAAACGAATAAAATGTTCACTTGCACAAGATGCGGCTAGCGAATGCTATGGAGGCGAAATAGTTTAATTTGTCTGAGGTTTTATCTACTACGATTACTATTTTATTAATCAAGATAATTTATTTTTGTAACGAGGCATATATTTGTATGTTACTTTACCTACCTCGCATTAGATAATCAAAAATAAAATATTCTAATTTCGAAATTTTATTGTGCAAATTTTATTGCAAGATATAGTATAAACTCGTGTTACATGTGTCAATAATTCTGCACAAATGTAACGTAACACTTCCCAATTAGTTTCCAATATATATATATATATATATATATATATAACCCACCTACGATGACATAATTACCTAAATATGTCACAATTAATTAAGTATTAAATGCTTCAGAGGTAAGAGATTCATATAGAGTTGCCTCATAAAGTATTAATTATATTTAAATTCATACCGTATAGTAAACACTTAATGACACAACTCTATAGTAACCTATATGAGGACATATTTAAAGACAATATGACATAATATGAAAAACCGTAACGTAGTTATTCCAGTAATTTACCTCAAAATTGTGATATGAATGACGTCTCCACGAGGGCCGAAGCTCGCTTTCCGGCGGGCGAAGGGTTTTCGCAGTATTTGACCGGCTATTTCATGTACGGTGCCGCATTTTGGTGGCCATTCAGCGAGCGGAGGCTGCTCGCGCGCCGGTCCCTCACACTCGCTCCTTGCCCCACGACGGTGACAGACGACACATCGACGCGACTGCGAAGTGATTACATTTAAGTGTTCTATATACCGTGCGTACCGCGAGTGCACTAGTGAGCTTTCAGTTGTCAGTTTGCATATTGGCAAATCGGGATAATCATAGTTCGCATGAACATGGACTTGCCCGAAGGATCATCAATGCGTTGTTCATGGATGTCTTTTTAACTGGTGTGTGTTGTTTCGTATCTAGTTTTAAATATCGTCAAAAATCAATAAAAAGGTTAACCTTACGTATTGGTTAGTGAAACTTTATTCATATATTTCGTAATAAGACGTGTATATTTATACTAATAATTAACAACATAAATAACGTTATCATAATCACTTATTAATAATACAAAATATAAATATTATATACTGTTAAAATATTTAATGAAATAAAAATATGTAATATAAATAGTGCACAAACCAATCTCGAAGATCTGCTATCATATCGTCACTCATGTGTAGGGTACTTCCATCCATGTATATCTTTATAAGGAACACCCAAAATCTGTAATGCAAATAACACAAAAGTGTATTACCGCTTCAGTAAAATCGTTAAATATGCATCCACTTTTCCTCATTGCACTTTATGCAGCACTCAAACATTCAGATATAGCTTTTAACTCTCAAGTTAATACAAATACATCACATTGTGATGCATTAGCGGACTACAGCCGAACCATAAAGGGTGAAATTTAAATTTTGCAATAAATCTATTCAATTCGATATAAGCGAATCATGCTTATTGGGAAGAGAACATCGATAAAAATTCTATGTCGCATAGACAGAGGTTCGTGTTGGAATTAATAACACCGACTGCCGGTACTGGATCAAAGCATTTTTCGCTGAATCCCGTTGACATTTGATACTAATGTTAACTTTTATAATTCGGAATGTTCCATTGCATAGCTTGCTTTCTTTTTTGGGTATGTTCATTAAACATTTGTCTTCGAAGAATTTTATTTAGTATCAATTTACATAGATGAACAATATTAATCTATATACGAATGATCTTACCGCATATTAGTGATAGTGGCTATTTATAAAATTTGAGTAAACTGCACATGATTCATAGTGGTCTACGGTTGACGTAGATTTTACTATTTCATATACTGTGACTAAGACTTTTAATCTCTACAAACAATGAGTAGGTATGCAATTATTACAGTATTTGCATAATTTAATTTGTCAGTAGTTTTATGAACCTACTGTTTAAAATTTAGTTTTACTCGTATGTATTTTAAATTGATAATAAAATATCTATATAATATATATAAATAATATATATAATCATCAGAAATTTATAAAAATTTGTAACGATTGCACTTCAATTTTAAATAAAAAGATATATAAAGCAAGCTTTAGAACTTATAGATGTATATAGCGGGCCATTTCTACATCGGGAAAATGCTACGTTTGCTATGCTATCGTTTATTTTGGTTAGTTACCAACCCAGTAGCAAGAAATAGTGCAGGGAGATCTATTATTATTAACGTAGATAAAATAATATACATTGATGTTTTAGGATAATGCTTTACTTTTATGCTATAGTAGGTAGATTTTTGAAAAATAAGCAAATGTGCCTGAAAATCTGACGAAGAATAAATATAGAGACAGCACAGTTAAAAAAAATATTATTTTTGTGTCATTGTTATTAATAATGCTATAAATTAGAAACTTTATAACACATAATGTTTCGTAACATATGTACACAAAGTGCATAGCAAAAAAATGTAGGGACAAGAAATTATGTAAACTTTACTATAAACCATTTCTTTTAGTTGCCGACGGGTGCAGTGTTACGTGTTAGAAGTTTCTGTTCTTATGTCTGTATGTATTATTGTAGCTACCAAACATGATAAATAAATTTGAATGTAGTTATTTGTTCGATATTTGATAACAAAAAATAGTTTTCCGAATTATAATGATAACAAGTTTGGATATTGGCTGATTTTAAATTAACACTTTCATTATAATTTCATATGTAAATAAATAAATATGTTTGGCAGACTTCCATTGCATAATCTGAGATGAACCAGATTTGGATCAGCTACTTTAAAAATAAATTATTTTCCGTAATTTGAAATTAAGTCACCTGTAAGCCACAGGGAAAACCCCATGTGAGTAAATCCCATACATCAGGCTCACGGATAACAATTAAAACAATAACATTGTTTAATCATGATCTCTTCGACAATAGATATAGTATAAAAAATCACCAACTGAACATAGCGTTTTAATGCATTTAACAGATTTCACGTGCGTCATATTTTTTTCTCTATACACAGTTGTACCTAGTTATTTACTTGGCACACATTGTCAATGAATTGACCCAGTGATTTACTAACCATTTTTCGTGGTTTATCCTCTTTCGATGGATCTTTGAACATCTCACAAGAAATTTGCTCTTTACCTACATCAAATGTGCGTCAATTCAGTTTCAATATGACATCAAAGTTAAATTATTTATATACCTCTAGCTCCGAATTTTGAATTTATATACTCCATAATAAGTGATCAAAAAGTATTTCCTCGCTGCAAAAAAGTAAGTTTGCAAAATACTGCCTTGTACATAGTTATTTTATACTACGACGGAAGGCATACAAGCATACGACCCACCTGATATAAAGCTATTACCGTAGCCCATAAACGTTTGTAATACATTAAGGATCACTCGCGCGATGCCTTCTCTGCTGCTAACAAAGTAACTCCTTAGGAGCTTACTAGTGACCACACTCACACGCAGGAACACAACAACGCTTTAAGGAGTTGTTATTTGGCTGCGGGTTTTTGTGCCGTACCTTTCTTAAAATTTCCAAGTACTAATTTTTTTTTTAAATCATCTTAGTAATTTATTTGCCAAGATTTAATAGAATCATTTATGATCAAACAACTGATTATGGCGTATCACTTATTTTATCAAACTACTTAGAGTGCCAAAAAATGACCACTGTTTCCATATTCGTCTATACCCGACTGAGGAAACAGATTGTCTGGTAGAAGTATGTCCGTTCCTTTGTACCTCTAGTCTAAATAACTTGTCCGATTTAAGAGATTTTAGAGTTTCGTTTTCTTAGAACGTATTGGGCTATGTGACATCTGCATAACATTGATATGACGGACGTAAACTATTAAATGTCTATCACGTAACCTGGTCGCGTATTTTAATTTTTGTATTATCCACGTATCTTAGAATAGAGCTCAATGTAACAATTTATACAGCAGCAAAAACGATAACTGAACATCGACGAGCACGTGCCAAGTTTACAATCCTTTATCTACTATTCACGCATAAAAATTACAAAATGCGCCATGAAAGGGTAACTTTCTAGATTTTAGCACTCTCACACAAAGCGCCTTCAAAGTTGGTGGTGTTTCTTCTTTAACTTGTAGATGTGGCTCCGGTGAATTGCGAGGCAGTCCGAACATAAAATATGTTTTATGGCACCGGCGCAAAACATCAAACCCTTCAATAACAGTCACACGTTAAATCAAATGAGACATGTCATTTTTCCTCAGCGGCCGTCACGCGTTCGGAGAACAAAACAATGGCGCTAAAACATTTTTAATCGAAACTTTATTTAACCAAAATAGTTGCCTTTTGTTTCACATTGCGCACCACGGCATATAAATCAGTATTATTAACATAGTAAAGAAGAAACAGCGCGTTGCAAACATGTAACCGTTAATCGTTGGAGTATGTGATTGTTTGCCACCTCAAAAGTATATCAAGACTTAATCTTCTAAGTATAAGTGTTTATACTCGCTAACCTCGTAATAATGCGCAGCATGAAAAAAAATGGTTATTGTTGAAGTTTTAAGTAGAAAATGTACCTTCTTTTTGTAGATTATTTATTTCAATACAATTCTGAGGCACGTATACAGTCACCAACGTTGAGACTTCGAAGGAAATTGTTTTAGGAAAAAACTCACGTCGGCCTCAGCGTCCTATCGGACTAATGGTCCCCGAGAAAGTAGCCCAGAGATGAAGATTATACAAGAACTTTATGCACATACCCAGCAACGCTTATGATAATCAAGAATCTTATTATTTTTTATGTCAGTCGTCAGTACTCCGGCCACTTAATAGGAACACGCTGTCGTTTGTGAATACCGAACGCTCTTGTAACGAGTTTTTTTAACAATTGCATACGGGTATGATTGATATTCGTTTGCCTGCTTTTGCCAGTTACTTCCAAATTATAAACACAATAATTATTGTGATATTCCAGTTATATTTTTTCTAATTGAAATTTACTTTTACATATTGCTATTTCCATTACATTCTATCTATTACTGTAGTATAAGACAATTGATGGTAAATTACAGGATCTAGTAGTGTATATTGTTCATATAACATGAATCAAATCATTAACTCTACTGAAACATATCTAAAATGTTGTTTAAATAGTGGATAATAAACGACTTTTCTTATTATTTTACCTATAAAAATATTATTTTATAGTCCAAGCTTAGCAATTTGAATACATATAGGGTGGAGTTAGGCAGCCATTCCTCATAAATCATAATATACCTCAAAACATAAAGATAAAACTATCGATAGGAAATATTGAATCATATTTAATAAGCCAAGTCTTTTCTCGAACATAATATAACAAACAATATTTACGTCAACAACATTCTTTCACTATAATTTAAACGTATATATTGATATAGTATGACATTTTTCGCAAAGATGGGTCGTATATATATAATTCGCTTGTCACAAGTTATCAATTAGTATTAAATCGTTAATCGGATAAGACATCAACACCCTCATCGAGTATGACATGTAATAATCATATATATACACACATATAATTTTATCTAACTCAATTCAATAGTATTATGTAGTAACAAAGAGAGATATATTTCAGTATAGTGTCGATCGTTGCGCTAACAACACGTGTATTTTGTTTCAGGTTTTTCCAAAAAGCTGATCGTAGCTACGTGTTTAGTAATAATTATAGCTATGTGTCTGACGCCAATCGAGGCTGCTTCTTTGGAGCATAAGAATCAAAGGCAGCGGCTTGAAGATATGACAACGCTAACCAAAGATATGTCAGAAATGCCGTCTGAAATACATATGAGACACAAACGAAGGCATCAGAGAGACCAGACGAAAGTGACCAAAGACTCATTCGGTTATAGATGGCCAAACAAAGAAGAAGAGATATCAATAACGAATGACAAAATTATACGAAAATTAAGGAATACTTTAAGAGACTTCACTCAAAAAAAATACACAGTGAATGATTCGGCGGAATATAGAGATGCTAATATCAAATTGCCTACAACAAATTTCAGAGATGTGCGCTTCCACAAGTTCAAAGGCCACAAATCTAAGTCTACCCTTTTACGACGTAGAGTAAGTACTTAACTTTATTCGTTTTAGATGTAATTTTACTTGAAATCATTTTAAAGGGGACTTTCATAAGCATATTTTCTCAGTCGAACTAGGAATTTGATATCAATCTTGACTTCATATAGGTAAGTCTTGTATAACTAAATAGAAGATAAATAGGTGATGGTGATTATAATACAGGATGTACAGCAGCGATATGCTAAACAGCATCCCTTTATAGGACTGACTAAAATGCAACATAATGGAAAAAAAAATTTTTTTTGCGAAATGTATAAGATTTTTTTTATTTGTTTGGCGCTTCTATTATACAACAATATAGTTACTAACTAAAAATATTTAGGTAACTCTCTTGATAATCTTGATACGTGTTAAATAAATTATGTAATAATGTATTGTTCACCGGTGATGTCACGAGAATTCTTGTCAATTTTTTATTACGAGCGAAACAAATGTGTCCAACCAAATTTTAATTCGATCAAGGTCGATGTTTCTGTCCAGTTGTGACATGTTAGTACAAGAAGAAATTATTAATGACGTAATTATCGAGTAATCGAATATCTTTATGACTCATCATTTTAATACAAAATATTATGCAATACATTGATAACGTACATCCTAACTTTAATTGAAGTTAAGAATCAAACACTGTAATTACCGCGGTCAATCTCTCCGTCTCAAGGGTGTGGTGGTCCAACCCATCACTTTTTCCCCGTTGTGTTTTGCATTACTTGTAATTTATTTTTTCTTTATTTAAAACAAAGAGCGCCCGTAGGTACATTAGCCGGCAGACTTGACCGTTGCCGCTTAAGTGAGGTTTGGCCGACCAAATTACATGCAGATAGCTTTAGTAACACGTTCATATTTACTTCACATTGTACTTAAGGGTAATAACAAGTAATGCAAGCCCTTAATTTTGAGTGCCGCTCTTTGTAAACTCATGCGGTTTTAAACAGTTTGTAAAGCGTTATTCAAGTTTACATGGAGATTTTTCTTTGAACAATAATAATTATTAATATTATAAATTATTGTCATGATAATTTACGAGAAAATTATTACCATTATTATCTTAAGATTTTTCCATTTGATTCCATATTTTTTCCCCCAAGAAATTTAATATATAACACTAAAGCTCATCAATAATAATATCTAGCAAACGTAGTTACTAAAAAACAAAATAAGGAAATTCAGTTGGCAAAAAAAGATACTTAACTGTTTTATCTTTGCCTATTTATATATAGAGCTATAAATAAAATGGAGCATTTTCATCATTATCTATGCATATAAATATTTATATAAATAAAGCAAGATATTCTCCGAGCTCTGTCATCGCGTGCGCCTCATGTAATTATACTCAACGTTGTGGGAGCAAGTAAGCAGCCAGTTAAATGTTTCGTCGAAATTTGCATAGATTGACACCGCCCGATTTCGCTCGCACGCAATCCCACAACATACCATTTGGCACAGTTATTATATACATATGAGAAGATACATCATGACCAATAATCGAATTCTATTCTTCAATTGTTCTCTATGCGGTCCAGTTAGATATTAAGCAGTTTAACGGATCGTCAAAATGCCTCTCTTTATTTACCGAACTTACGAGTACATCTGGACCACGAGACTTTCTATTATGTATTCATATTGGACACCCACTAATTAGTACACAAAACTTAATGCCAGACAATGAGCGTGTGTGCATTAGAGGTGTCCAGTGACCTTACATATTATGAGATCGCTCGCCGACACGGGCCATAGACAAAAATTATTTCTAACACGACAGTGTGGAGTCGACCAGAATCCCAACAATGAATATTAAACTAGTCTTAGCTATGTCCCCACAGTTCGTCAATGCACAGCCACTTAAGAAATTCAAATATTTGACATTGGGCAAAGGAAAGCGTTAGATTTCAAGTGATCGCTGCTTGGCTCGGCTTTAGTTGACTTACGAACAATTTAAAAATTAAATACTGCTCAAATGAGTCGTAAAACAGAGGGCTTGACAAAAGCATAGCGTGGACTTGATTTATTTGATTTGATTTGTTTTTAAATTTCTTCTATACAGTAAAGCGAAGTGAATTTTTGTACTGTTTCGAAAATATTAAGAAAGACATTTACACATGGAAGTTAATAGAAAAGACTAGGAAAATAACTTAGGCCCTTTCAGCTTTCGAGCAAAGGGCAGACATTCCACAAAAGTTAACGCGGTGCGCTTTCATGGTGACAAGGGATTTAGCTTTAGCGGTCACTCGTACGTAGTGTTTACTCAGTATTTACGATTTAACAAAACAACACGAAATGTTAAAAACACATTATTTGTCCAAGTGAGACGAATGTGAACTTACGATTCCGGAGTGCAGGCATTTGTCTCCAACACGTTTCACAGGTTAAGCCCAGCTATTTAAAGCAAATGTAAGGCTTATTGTCGGGTTTTCAGCTTTATACTTAGCCATATTTGTTCGCAGACTGGCGCTTTTATTATCGCACTAAGATTCTACGCCATTGGTCTCACAATACACGGGAAACTATGCAACAAGCATCGCTAATATTTTATGATGCGTGAAATAAACGATTAATTTTCTAATAGGGAATTTACGACGTTCTAATATTGACTGTTAAAATTATTCGCATGACGTGACGACGTGACATGAGGTACATCATGGTGTTTTTTATGTATGAATCATTTATTAATTAACTAAACTAGAGGAAGTTCCTGGTAGTCGACCGGTGACATATTAACGGGCTTCTGTCGCTAGAACTAATTATTCTGAGAAGAATGACTGACTACTTCATTGAGATGAATTCATTCAATGTCTGACCGTACAATTCATATGAAACATTGCTTATTGCGAGTCCTATTTTCAGGTAATACAAGTTCATGAAATGGCATTATTGCATAAATGAAATTATTGTGCATATTAATCATCATATATCAGCTATAGTGAGCTGATGTAAGGAATAATTTAAGCAAATTCAAATTAACGTTCGCATCGGTCTATATAAGTGTGTATGTACATATTCGCGCCCGGTATCTTACGGGGTAAGCAGAGAGAGAGCCGAGCGCCATAAGACCCGGTTACATTAATCGATTCTTTATCATTCATAGCTCTTTTCATGCCGGTGCCTAAAGCCTCTGACATCATCTTCTGATAAAACCTGTATATACGTATCCAACTAAGATACTTATTTTCATTAAAAAAGTGTTTATTAACTGCAAATGAACAACTTATTGATACATATCGACATGTAAACTTATCTTTCACTTTAATTCCTTAAACAGTTAAAATGAATCGAAGTATAAGTGATGTTATTTTATTTATATTGATCTTAAGAAAAGTTTACTTTGCTAACACTTTTATAGACCTCACTGATGTCTAAATATTGTAATGTTTTAGGGTTGATGTTGTTATAGTATGGTTATTTAATAACAGATGTGTTAAGTACGTCAAGCTTGCTCGTATATATCCATATGGACTCTTCTCTGAACTAATTGACGCAAAGAAACCGGACACAGAGCATCCGACGCGACGCCGCGCCGCCGCGACGATGGATTAGATTATGATAATAGATTTATTTGTATCTGCCGAGGTTTCAGTGTAAACTTGGCTATTTTTACATCATTGAGATATTAAAAAATACAACTTTTATTGCAATAAAATTTCTTAGGTAAATTACAATAACACTTTCAGTTACAATAATCAGTTATAAAGGTTCCCTGTCTTAGTAGCTCTGGCTTTGATGCATACACAAATATCATTTAGGTTTACCGATTACCGATATTGCTGGGCGTGCTTTTATGTAAAAAATACGTTCGCACATGGATATAGTAACATTTCAGAGCCCCAAATTTATTTGACAAGTACCGTAATTACTCGAGGAAATTTAAAGGCTTTACGTAGAGATATATTTTGTGTAGAGATATAGATGAATAAAGCACTCATAATATAATAAAAATTGTAGCATTTAATAATAGTTGACATTTAACCAGTTGTTAATTAGGTAGAAATGCAGACAAACCAGAGGCGTTAGATACAATAATAGGCGATCTGTTACAAGGTATCGAGACAAACCGGCTTGTCTAGAATATGTTTATCTACGTTTTGACCATTGTTATGAACTGAATACTTGTTTGCATCATGCATTGAAACTTATTTAAGTATGTGCTTATAAAGTTTTGTTATAACTGATTTACTCTCACTGACATGGGGTGTGCACAAAGGACTAGAATGTCAAACATTGGTATAAAATAAATCTAAAACTTAAAGATTCTGTAATCCTCGAAAGTTGTTTCTAAAAGGTCATAGTAGGGGTATGGCGATCAATCTCTAGTCAAATCTATCTAATCTTTATTCTTATTACAAACTAAAAACACTTTCAATCGATTTTTTTAAGTCACTAATAGTCAATTTATTCTTTAGCTACGCGAGTTTCACCCAACATAATCCCTTCCGAGGTAGGTAGAGGTAAAAATGAAAATATTTATGAATATATTTATTATCGGTATAGTACAAAATAACATGGACAACTTGGGTTTGATTGAAAAAAATTGGTTTATAGGAAAAAATACAAAATGCTAGATTTAAAATGACCGGAAATCTCATAAATACAGCGTACCTATCTTCGACGAGACCTTCATTGTAGTCATTAAATGCCTACACATATTCAATAATTCATATCTAGGTAATTCCCTTAAAATAAATCGTGAACGATAAGTTTATATCTTATCTATATAAAATGCAGCGCATACAAAATATTAACATGTTTAGTAGGGCAACACAGAGGTTCGTCAGTTATTTTTGTATCATTCTCTGTTGTGATTAGATCTATGATAGAACAATCTAATGTCTAAGTGAACCACATTATCCTGTGCTCGTTCGTACTACTTCTGGGTTACGAGTTTTTCTTCAACCAAAGGGATGATTGATAACGATAACGATACCCGTCTAGAACGATTGCTTATCGTGTGCTCGGACGTACCAAACGGACAAATGATTACGTGTAACAATTTATAGAATGTAACATAATTAACAGGATTTCAATATATATAAATCTATATAATAGTCGTACAAATCTATGGCAAAATATTAAAAAAATTTTTGCTTTCTCAACTATTTTGCGTGCCTAATTATTTCTTTATTCTTTTATAACTTTCGCCCGCGGTTTGCCTCACATTGACTGTACTTATGTCCTTCCCCGGGAGTTTTATGTTCGTATTAATTTGTTTAAATGTTTTAACCATGGCAAACGTAAACACATTTTTGCATTTGATATTAGTTACGATTATGTAAAATGCATGTCCTTACATTAGTTGTTTATGAAATAATTTAAACTTTAGATTACTAAGTTATGTTGGTATACTATCTGTCATCTCAATACCTATGGAACTCAACCTCGACACGAATCTTACGCAGTAAAGTATTCTACAATTAAATGTACTTATATTGGACTTATATGTGTATATTGTAATTGCATGAAGAATTGTAGGTACATAAAGTGTATTCATAAACCCGTAAGGACTTGTATACATTATTACCATAAGGCATTATATTTTAGTTTTGTACTACGCACGCTCTTCGAATCGAAAAGATCAACTTGCAAAAATCTGCAAAGCCTAACAAACAGTTCATCTAATTAGAAAAATATGGAAAAATGACTAACTTTTAGAAAGTCTCTGTAACAGAATATCTACTAAGCATATCCTCATATTTTACTGTTCAGTAATGTTAGTTTCAAAGTAATTGATGCTTAATTTTTAGAATTTCAAAAGAAATTTATTTTCATAACTTTTGTTTTATATGTTCAATACGCTTAACTTATATTAATAATTTATTATACTCCGTCGAACTTTAAGTCACGTGAACTGAAATCAAATGACTTTTCTGTGATGTCACATAGAATAACTTCGATTGATTAATAACTTATTTATATAAGAATATTCTCTAAATCAGATTGAAACTTTGTTTTTGTTTAAGTTTGTTTGTTAAACCTTGTTTTACAGATAACTAACACTGTATTTTCTTTTGTTACAGTTTGCATACAACATGCCGAAGCTCTACAAGTCATTGAAGAAATACTATGAAATTTTCAGACTCCTAGTAGATTTCGAGATACCTTCTTCTGAGACCGACGTACTATTTAATGATTACCAAATGAAACGACGAGTATTTTTTCTAGACACTATCAGAAATCTTCACGGTACGATTGTAGTCATCTTAGACGGACTAACTGCTTCCCGCATTGAGGTGCCAATTGTGAACAAATCACAAATACATTTAGAATATTTCAAAAAGCCAAAAAATGCAAACGAATGTCTTACATACGACGCTACAGTAATCAGAGGATATGGTATTACCCTAAATCGGTGGTATTGCCTCCTCTCAAGTAAAGAGACCAGGAGCAAAAAGGAACAACAGAGGTGTAAGAAAATTGAAAAGAAACTGAAAGACAGAAGACAACAACTGAAAACAACTATCTAATTTATTGTAATTTGTAAAATTGTAATAACGCTTCTATAGCTTTGTTGAAACAAAACTGTAAAAGCATTTATTTTTGAACATAATTAGCCGACACTGCAATTGAATTCAGAGTGAGAAGCTATTTATTTAAGTTTGTCATCTATTTTTGATAACGTTTGTATTTGACGATTTGTACTTATTTATTAGTTAGGTGCTTTCAGAGTATGTGTTACTAGAAATCGGGGAAATGTGAGCTTTCGAAGCCGATACCAGAATCGAATTCTAGTATGGTGATTACGTATTCGTAATATGTTTTGTGTTACCTCTATGGAAAACAAAATATACCTACTATGAAAATGATCTGACCAGAATTCCTTATAGAATTACTATTTATTTAGAATAACTCCCACTCTCCTGCGATCTGTCTTCACAGGAGGTAGCCTGCAATTTGAGACATTATTCCCCTAAAATTCCTAAATAAATAATAGATCCCTTTCTAATTAAAAAAAACTGAGTTATATACATTCCTGGTAACACACACAACGTTTGGAAATATCATTTCGAAATATTGTTGATTAAGTACTGGGTACATTTTCTGTGATATTTAGTAATTTTAGTTATTAATTGTTAATTTATTGAGTAGCCGTTAAGTCGTTGCATAAGTTCCTTTATTTTCCGCGGCGCCTCTGCCTTGGTTGCTTCGTCTAAGTATATTTCTTAATTTATTTAAATCTGCTTATTTATAATTTTCTCCTTGGCTTTGTTGTTTGTTATGAATCTTTCCTTCCCTTCACACGAGATGTTTGGTACATAATTTTGTATACTTTAAAGTATTATTAGGAGGCAAATGATAATGCCGTTTAGCCCTGAAAGACTTTTAGCATTATGTACATATAAGTTGCATATAATTTATGTAATATTTAATTTTAATATCGTAGGTACTGTGTTGTTTGAAATCGCTGCAATCATTAACTCACATATTTATTTAAAGGCGAATCTTTATATGCGCTCAAACGCCATTGGGATACTTCGTTATACCATTGGCGATTGATCGGATATGAACAAAATATGTCGAATAGTTTCCAAATCTCTCTATGTTCATTTATTTATTTAATGTTGCATAAATATTCATATGTAATTTGCAGTAGTTCCTCTAGTTTAGAATCTCCATTACTTGCGGTGTGTTTCGAGCTGTCCAGTGTTTATATTGTGCCGTTAGCTGTAGGTTATGTATTAAACAATGAACTGATACCATGTATATAGTATTTACTACAACGTGTAAAGCCAATTCTTGTAACTTCGAGAAAATAAGTACACATTTTTGTGTATTCAAGTGAAATAAATTTATTAAATTTACTACTGTTTTTTTATTATCCCCTCATTAAAATATACCTATTAATTTTATGAACAGTTATACTTTAAAAGAAAAGTAAGAAAATAAATAGAATGCTGCTGCGGGCTGTATGGGGGAAACAACTTCGCTATGCATGATATGAAAAGAGCTATGCTCAGGGTTTCTCTTCATGATAGAATCAAAAATGACGATATCCGCAGCAGAACTAGGATATCTTAGTTCTGCTGCGGATATCGTCATTTTTGACAAAGCCCAAAGTACAAGCAAGTTGAAGTAGCAGTGAGCCGGCCACATAGTTTGTAGAACCGACAACCGCTGGGGAAGAAAGGTTCTCATATAACGTCCCCGTACTAGAACACGCAGTGTGGAGTGCCCCCCATCTAGATCGAACGACGACCTAAAGAATTTATAGGGTGTCGACGGATGCAGGTGGTACAGGATTGAGAAGAAGGGCTCTCTAGAAAGGATATATCCTGCAGTGGACGAATACGGGCTGATGAAATGATAATGAAATAGAATTATAGTTTAATAACTAAAACTGTATCGCCCGTTCGGTCACAAAGATATGTCAAAGTTGCATGATGATACGGCAACTAGAACTGAATGTATTTCGGTTCCTTACATTTTATTACATAAATACAACCACGATCTAGAGGATACGATGCCTATGCTTAAGGTAAATGCGATTCACACCGATATTTTTGATTTCGAATATCAAACATCGATTTAGATTAGTATTACCTCATCTTCTTCTCTTCAGGCGATGGAGCTTCATCTTTAGCGAAGGAAGTGGGGACCGTCTTCGCTAAAGATGACCTCCGTGAACCTAAAATGTAGTTCAATTATTATGGTTACAAAAGCAGAGCTAATTGTCTTTACATTTAACATTATTAAGTTGTCGTCTGAACTGGCCGTTATTCATGGTGTAGGAGAGGTAGTGCGCATCAAAGCAGCTCGTTTAGTGTAGTACCTTCACATCAGAGAAAATTCCGTGTAGAAAACTCCACCGCACCCAAATAATTTAAACAGCGGCCAAATAACAACTCCCTA
Source organism: Pyralis farinalis (assembly GCA_947507595.1). Taxonomy (NCBI): domain Eukaryota; kingdom Metazoa; phylum Arthropoda; class Insecta; order Lepidoptera; family Pyralidae; genus Pyralis; species Pyralis farinalis. Next base: position 26,152,259 of record OX382273.1, on the reverse strand, counting down.
GAGGGTTGTCGTGTTTCTGCGTGTGAGTAAGATCATCAGTAAGCTCCTAAGGAGTTGCCATGTTAGCAGCAGAGGTGGCATCGCGCGAGTGGTACTGAATGTATTGCAAGCATTTATAGGCTACGGTAACCGCTTTACATCTGGTGTGCCGTACGCTTGCATGTCTTCCAACGTCGTATGATAAAATAATAAAAAATAACTACATATAGCGTTACACAGGGATTGCAGTATTAGGCTCACCGCCATCTTCTATTTTTGTGCATATTATGGCATACAAGCAAGCGGTTCACCTGATGTAAAGTGGTCACAGTAGCGTATGAACACTTATAACATATTAAGTATCATTCGTGCGATGCCACATCTGCTGTTAAGTAAGTGTGCAGCTACTCCTTAGAAGCTTACAATCTTCGAGTCGAAACCATCCGCGCCTGCTCGTGGCGCATCCTACCGATTAGGAAGTCCTGGCGAAAGAGAGTAAGACATTAATATTTAATAAAAAACACCCTACCTCTCTCAGTTTTAAGAGAGGTAGGGCGCATCAAAGCACCCCGTCTGAGAAAGTACCTCCACCTCACAGAAAACCGCAGCCGAATAACAACTCCCTGGTGGGTTGTTGTGCTCCTGCGTTTGAGTAAGGTCACCTGTACGGAGTAGCAGTGCTAGCAGCAGAGGTGGCGTCCCGCGGTGCGAGCATACACAGGCTGCGGTAACCGCTTTCCATCAGGTGTACACCGTATGTTTGTATGCCTATGATATATGACTTTTTTATCTGAACGTTTTTTAAACAGTACAAGTGAGTACGGCGATAAAATAGATAAAAAGCTAGTAAGAAGGTGTTGCGTTGACAGCAGCGGGCAACACGGTCAGCAGGAGTCGTAAGCTATGTCTTGTACCCCCTTTTTTAAAGGTCAGTATGTCTGTCAGCAATACGACGTGCTGTGAAAAAGATAATCAGTGTATTGTCTTAGGTTTTCGCGATTGTTACACATTGAATTAAACAATTTTTAACGGAAGTATCACGTGTTTTATTTATTTTGTTGAACCTGACGTTTCGAATGCTTTGCAGCGTCCGTGGTCGCAGGAAGACGTCAGGTTCAACAAAATAAATAAAACACGCGATACTTCCGTTAAAAATTGTTCAAAGATAATCAGTGGTTAACGGAAAATGCTAATAGCACGTACCATATAGTTGATACACTAATAATAGACATACACGAAATGTTTAAATTAGTTATGATAAAATAAAAAACTTAAAAATACACCGTATTGTCAAAGGACTCATTAAGACATGTCAAACAAGCTTAAATGGAAGCACTTACTACTACCTATTCGGGAGTTCCAATGGGCACCTCCAACTTCTGCCATCATACCAGCTCCATGATTTCTATATAGTCATCAGATCTACACTCCCTTGCCAAGTCTCATGACGATATAATAATTTAAATTGTTTGAAATTATCATCTTTAGTTTCCATTAAATAGATTCAACTTTCTACCTCCATCATCAACCCAATTTAAGCACAACATTTCAACTGTACCTATACGATATAAGGTACAACCTAATTTAAGTGGTCACTAGCAGATTTGCCTGAATTAGTAAAAATGTTCAAACTCAGTGACTTTTATTGCCAATTAATAAGTGCTCAACAAAGTGAAACAGTTCTTCAGGTCAGGATAAAGATTTATGCTACACAAATCATAAGTCAAAGCACATATGAAATAGGTACTATACTGAATCACCTTTGGGTCTGGGCATCTGGATAATCAATAGGACCCTATAATTCAATTCATATCCTGGGTTTACGTGTGATAAGTAAATATTGTAATATTGAGATTAAGTTTAAGATTACCTCCCTTCGCGTGTTCTACGGATTGTAAAATGTGTTGTGTTCCGACGAAATGTTATATATGATACTGTTTACTTTTTCAACTGTACAGATCACCATCAGTAGGGAATTTAATCTCGTACATTGTGACCACAATGATCGCGTACTACGCGATTACAGAGAACTTTTTTCTGAGTACCAACTTTACAGTTTGTGGAAAGACAGTTCTGCCGAGGCCTTTCCAACCAAAGGTTCTTTCTCAGTTCGAGAGCATACTCATGGTAGTTAATAGATTCAGGCGTTATTTGGCGAAAGTCAAATTTACATGCAATTTGATCTAACCTGGTTTGTGTGCTTCCGCCACCAATTAGCTTCTGCGGACTAGCGCTGGTCGGCACCCACCCACTACCATTAGTAGATGCAACATGCCGACGCTGCCATGGCTGCTACGGTAGTCTCCGCCATCTGGAGCAAAAACCGCATGCCCTCACCACCATCGCTGCCACGACTGGGCTGGTAGTCGCTGCGACACGTGTTTCGCCTCTCCACGAGGCATCCTCGGGCGCTGAAGACGTTAGACTACCGGAGCAGCCATGGCAACGTCGACATGTTGCATCTACTAACGGTAGCGGGTGGGTGCCGGCCGGCGCTAGTCCGCGTGAACTAATTGGTGACGGCAGCACACAAAACCGGTTAGATGAAATTGCACATACAGTGTACAGCATAACGACAGCTACGTATTGACAAAGGGCGCAATAAACGGATTACCATGTGCTCTGAAGCATGCAGAAGCGGCAGATAGAGCCTGCATGTTTGATAAAACTTACACGCGCCACAACGCCATCGAACTCCACGATTTTAATTTTGTTAAGAACAAATTCATAAAATACCCAAGTACCTAATAAGTCGGAACAATATTACCTAATACGAGTAAAAATCTTTGATGTTAAGTTTATTTACCGTAAATAAATGGGTTATAATTCGTACGGTACATAGTTTTGTTATATTTACCTACATTCATAATTTGGTCATTGCTCATTCATCTGATCGTATTGTTTACGATCCAAAGTATTACCTATATCCTTTATAAAGGATGTAATACTTTGATTTGTTATAGATAGATATAGACTCGTTTGACTTTCGTTACTGGTCCTGCTGATGTCATTATACCACAAGAATATCTAGATAGAATACAAATTAATTTCGTCGAATAGTCACAATATCAAAGTCAATACAATGTAAGGTACGAAAACATGGATATTCTACCACCCATTTTCCTTTTTTTTATTTTGACGTCATAAATCATCCCTCATACCGAATGACGTAATCAGTTAAAAAAATTAAGTAGTAGAAAAAAGTTGTAAATACTGGTCACCGCTTGTAGTAAACAAAGTTATAGTGAAGTAAAAAATTGCAGAGCCACCTGTTTCCATTATTTAGATATTTCTGAATTGAAATTAGTACAGCTACTCACCACTAGATGGCCTTATAAAGCGCCATCTAGTTAATACATGTCAAAGTAGTAAAAACAATTGTACCCCATATCTGCTTTCTATTGAAAGTTGTGAACACTAGATGGCTCTGTATACCTTCTCGTTAATGTCTCTATCTTAGTAAAGATGGCGCCACAAACAAAAATATAAACTTATCACAATTTATTAAATTAATAATTAAGGTTAAATAGAAACTACATTTATAGTACAATTATTGAATTTATTACTATTGGCTCTTAGATATTATTATTTAATGTGCTGCCTGCTTTTCTTTCTAAGTACATTCAGCTACAAAGCGCCACTGGTCCTGTTCGACCGCTCGACCGGCCGATATAGGTAGGTACTACGGTATATATATGAAGCGTAGGTTTTCCATCGGTATCTTTAAACCCAAAGCTAAAACTTACCTGCACGTGGTCCACTGGTATGTATGTATTTATTCAAAATTTATTTAGGTACGTATCGCTGTCCGCAACTGACGAGATATCCCACTGCTGAGAGTTGGCTGGAAGTGATCTCTTTTAGAAACAAGCTCGCCTCTGTACTGTCTTTACCATAGATTGTGACTTTTTTGTATTTATATGTGCAATAAAGAATATATATAAAACAATGTTGAGAATGAGTCTAACAAGCACAATCAGAGTAGGGCTCAATTCTCGCAGACACCAAATCGTTGATCCATTAATTATAACGCTACCTCTTTTACACTCAGACCAAGAAAAATAGGCATGGCCATGCACACAAATATTCGTCTTGTGTGGGAATCGCATCGCTGGTGTCAAAGTGGCGTTACATTTTTTTTATACTACTTCGGGAGGCATACAAGCATACGGCCCCCTGATGTAAAGCGAGTACCGTAGCCTATTAACGCTTGAGATATATTAAGTACCACTCGCGCGATGCCTCCTCTGCTGCTTACACAGCAACTCCTTGGGAGCTTACTGGTGACCTCATTCTATCGCAGGAACATAACAACCCTCGAGAGAGTTGTTATTTGGCTGCGGTTTTCTGTGAGGTGGAGGTACTTCCTCAGACGGGCTGCTTTGATCCGCCCTCTCTCTTAGATATACATATATACATACCACTGCGCAACCGAGGTCGTCAACAATTGGTTAAAAAATTATAACTTAATGGTATATAACTTTTTTAAACCTCTGATACATTTACAACACAGCGTTCGAATTTAAAGTAATAAAGTTTTTAAACAGGTTTAAGAGAGGTAGGGCATATCAAAGCAGCCCCTCAGGGGAAGTACCTGCACCTGGTAGAAAACCACGCGCTAATAACAACTCCCTGGAGGGTCGTTGTTTTCCTGCAAGTGGATGAGATCACCAGTAAGCTCCTAAGGAGCGGCTGTGTTAGCAGAAAAGATGGAATCACGCGAGTGATACTTAGTTTGTGCAAGCGTTCATAGACTGTAACCGATTTTCATCAGGTGGGCCGTATGGCCCGCAACGCCGTACCGTAGCGTGCTTGTATAATAAAAAAATATTTAAGAACATATGTTTCAAATATTTTAATCCACTATGGTGTATACACAAGCGTACTACCTGCCTGATGGTAAATAGTTACAGTTTTACAAGTGGGAGACTTTGTACAAAAGTCGTCTGCGTGTGTACCTCTGTCTCACCTATTTCTACGGCAAGCAGCTATATTTATATAGCTATGTTCCGGTTTGAAGGGTGAACTGTAGTCTATGATTATTTGCAACACCAGAATTCATCGTCGTTCCCATGCTGTCTGCAGGCAGTTCATTCTACAAACTAACTTTGTAAGAAATCCCGTCTGGAAGCTCACTGTACGAGATTGTTATTGTTTCAATGTGTGAAGATAACGCAGACGTGACGATCAGTGCAGTGGTAGAAGGAAGCTGTTTAAGAGAGAAAGGGTGCATCAAAGCAGCCCGTCTGGAGAAGTACTGGAGGTACTTCTCCAAACGGGCTACTTTGATGCCTCACAGTTTACTAGTAACCTCACACATTCGCCGGAACACAACAACCATCCAGAGATTTGTTACTTGGCTGCGATGTGTAGGGTGGTGGAGGTCGATCAAACCTCTCATAAAAACACTCAGACCGAGACAAACATCCATGTTCGAGCACACAAATATTTGTCTTGTGGGGAATTGAACCCACCACCACGCCTTTGCGTTAAAGTAGCTAACTCTGCCACTACGCTCGTCAATTATAATTCCGTTTCCCATAGAATTCCATTGCATTATTCCGTCCGTAATGTAGTTGCTCTGCCTACCACAACCGTGAGCCTAAGTTCACGATAAAGATGACGGTTTAACGTAACGTGGAACTCGAAACAATGATGACTGCAGTCTGCCGGCCTTCATACGTCATGGTCTGGTGCCGTTTCCGACGTTGTTTCGTGTTGCAAACTTCAGATTTCATTATTTATATCCTTACATCACGTGTATTTAAAGTTTACACACGAAATAGGGCTCTAAATACTATGTGATACGTAAAGATTAATCTATTGTATTCCAAAACACGAGAACTACAAGTTTCTCAAAGTGACATTTCATGATTCCTTCATTTGACCCAGTTTTCTGTTTCATAAATGCATTAACTAAAACTTCGATTGCAGTTTTACATATCTGTACATATATATATATATATATATATATATATATATATATATATATATATGATTGTTTTTTTTTTATTTGAGACATATTTCTTTTAGGTATCTCGCGCAGTTCCAGAGATATCTACAAGCAAAATGTAAATGAAAACTTGTAACGCTTTTCCTCGAATAGCACCGAAACTAGTTAGTGCATTTATCATAAGAACGGCAGCGTACGTGGTTCTATGCGTGTTGAATTGAACCATGCGGACGTCTGTCAAATAACCGGATATTAACGCGTTATTTAAGTGAAAAATGTAACTAAAAGTTAAAAAGACAGTGAACAAAATTTTGATTGAATTAACGCCAGTACTATTTAAAACAAGTACATTCTACGAAGCATTGTAACATTACATAACCAGCATCTAATATATTCGTGAGTAGTAGCGAAAGTGCTAAAAAATAATATTAGCACTATCGATATTACTATGTATGTTGATAAGAATAATTATGTCAGAAAAAGCACGTCGTTATGTAAAGTACTTCTAAATCAATCAATAAACAGCACATACATTGACACAGAATTCCGTGCGTAACTTCCTGCGTCTTGCTCTACGTTTTATTTTATTTTTCGAGTTATACTTCTTTTTGGGCATTAGGGAAAAGTGATGAGGGTGAATTTTTACTATACCGACATCTGAAATCGACACCACGAATTTGGTTGGTATCAAGTTATTCAAATATTTATTTATGAACCTATAAAACGTGTTTTATATCAGTACTGATAAAAATACATTTATATGTATACATATGTTTACATATGTGTGTGTGTCTTATGTGCGCGAATTACATGCGGTAGGGAATGATATTTATTGATAATCCATTCCAATATCGTTTTGTTTTACAAACGTAGAGTACTGATACGCTTGATGTAATTTTTGGTGTAATTTTTGTTTTGTTACGCAAAGAAGTATCAGTTCTTACGTGCGTACACAAGTACATAGGTACAAACTTTTTTTTCTGGAACTCTGATATATAATATCTGTAAATAAGCCTATTAACATAAAGCAGAACGTAAGCAGAACGTAAAGCAGAACAACTACTTCAAAACACTTAGTAGTAGTAATAAAAACATGAATGTTTCCATATTTTATTTACACTTAAAATCATTATATATATAGACCACGACTGTGGACCTTAGGAACCGGCGAAAATGCATGAAAAGAGCTATGAATGTTCTTCACATACTTCTTTAACATTCATAGCTCTTTTAAGTAAGGACCGAGTCATGTGGCATTCTGTTCTCTCTGCCTATGCCGCAAGATACTTAGCGTGCGTTAGTAAACAAACTACCTTATAATAACTAATAGGTAATTAGTAGATAGTAGCTATCTATCTTTACGCCGGGTCCCTACCGAGGTAGACAGTAAGAAGCTAATAAGTAAATGTTCCAAAATATTTTTGTACGATTCCTACGATTATTACTACTATTTATTCTACACATACGGTGGCAAAAAAGCGTACTGCCTGCCTCATGATTAATAACTACCGCAGCTTATGGATACTGGGATTATTAGGGGCATCAATTGTGAACAGTTGGCCCTGTTCACGGCTCTTTTGAAGATCCGTATGTTGTTGTTCTTTGGAAAACTTCAGCAACGAGTTTATTTCACAACTTAAGAATTATCGAAAGAAAACTCTGGAACGGCACAGGACGCGGGTATTGCGGTTTCAGTGTCTGTTGATGAATTTCCCGCCATCGGCGAGCACTGTGGTTGTATAAGGAAGCTGTTACATATCGAACAAATCCTCGGAACATAACCCATTTTATAATCGGTAGAACACAGAAAGGTAGCCAAAGTATTTCCTTAAACTCTAAGGCTCAATAACATGTGTACAAATTATAAACATCGACAATTCTAACAGCTCGTATCTGAGACAAATCACAAGCTGATATACAAGTGCTCCGGTCAAAGGTGACTACAGTACGCCATGTACGATCTGACTTATGACTCGTGTGAAATAAGCTTTTGCACCGAGCAAGTTGTTCATGGATACTATATTTATTTTTATTTATTAATGATTCTAGTAGGGGGTCATGTGCCAGAAGCTTGCTCGTTCGCGACCTCTGCCAATCAATCAAATTACAATTCTCGACCAAGAGCGCACCGACGTGAGGACGAGGGCGTTCCCCGGAGGCGACGCACACCGATCCCGACGCCCCCGTCGGTGCGAATATAACTGCATGCGGCGGTGGGGGCCGCTACCCACCTCGCGGCGCCAATTCCGGCGGGACGAGGGGAGCCGAGTGTTACATAGGCAAGTGAAATGTGAGTGGTGGATTGAATGATATGATGAACGAAATGATAGACGTAATGAATGAGAGACGTTTAGATGCTTTGTGTGTGACAGAGACTAAGCGCAAGGAGAGCGACACCGATGATCTGCCCGCTGGAATGATGACCTTATAGACCGGGACGATCACACCTGTGCTGGTGTAGGTGTCGTACTCTCCTCTCGCTCGCCATTGGTGTAAGAGATTACTGTTTGGTAGGGCCTAGACTTGTATGGGTTCGTATTAAACTGGGTATCACGAGAGTATTTCTGACCGTAAGCTTGGCGTGTACTCAAGATCTAGAGAAGTTTTGGGAGTCTGTGAGGAATTTTTTGGACTTAGCTGAAGGGAATGAAAGAGTGATTATGTGTGGAGATTTGAATGGAAGGGTTGGGAGCAAGCGATACAGCTATGTAGCTGTTCTTGGTCCGTATGGGAATAAGAGAGTGAACGAAGCAGGTAAGTCAATTCTAGATTTATGTATGGAACGAAACCTCGTGTCAAATACTTTATTTCATCACAAGGATGTTCACACGTACACATGAAGACGGAATAACCAAAAAAGTGTGATTGATTTGGTTTTAATAGATAGACGTCTCCGAAAGGCTATAATGGATACAAAAGCTTTTCAAGAACTTTGACTTAGAAAGTGGAGGCATTGGCTAGTGCGTATCTCTTTCGGAGTTGATGAAAGGATAAGTAGCTACAAATTGCAAGGTGAAAGTGTAAGGCGAACGTATGTGCATCTGGTAAGCGAAATACTTGCAAACGCAAGCCTTTCCGACTCAGATGTTGATGATTGCTGGAAAGTTTTGAAAGAAAATATGATGGATAGTACAAAAGAAGCATGTGGATGCGCAAAGAGGCATAAAACTGTGAAACGAGATGCCTAGTGGGATGCGGAGGTTGAATCCTCCGAAGCAAGAAAAAAAATAGTGGCTGGATCATCTTTGCCCTTAAATGAAAACATGAGAGAAAAGAAGAAAGAAATGTACCTTCTATGGAAGAATGAAACCAAGGCTTTAGTGAAAGAGAAGCGTGAAAAACTAATTATGAATGAGGAATAGAGGCTGAAGAAGTCTCGGAGTGGTTCGTCGGCATCCAGAATGGATAAAATAAAGTCTAAACTAATGTCATTCTTGACATTTTGAGGAAATGTATGAGTATGCCTCGGACGCTAACAATGAGAATGAGTTTGATACTTACTCCACGTTGATGGCGTCCGAAGAAGGCATGATGAGATGAGATCGAATAGTCGATACAAAGCTTGAAAATTGGAAAATCAGCGGGAATTTATCTGATCACAGCTGAGATGATCAAACTACGTGGCTCTTGCGTCCGGGATGTCTTCTGGTACTTAAGCAATCTATGCTGTAGAGCTGGAAGGGTCCCAATGGACTGGAGATGCGCAGTCATCGTGCCCTTGTATAAAGGCAAGGGGTCACGCATGGACTGCGCCAGCTATATATATAGGGCCATCAGTTTGATCAGCTTAGCAGCAAAAGTATATGAGAAGTGATTGAAAGGAGAATGAGGGTGAAATCCGATAAATTTCTGTGGGAGGCACAGGGAGAATTCTGAAATGGAACATGTACAGATTAAGTTTTCTCGCTTCGCAATATCGTGGAGAATTATCTGGCCATAGACCAGAAGGTTTTCTGGGGTTTTGTGGATCTAGAGAAAGCATTTGATAGGTTTGCGCGAAAGGAACTGTGGGACATATTGCTGAGATATGGGATTGACGGTTCACTGCTCCGTGCTGTGCAGTCCACTTACAAGGATTGCTCAGCATGTATGCGGATAGATGGTGGGATGTCACCCTGCAATATACAGGCAGTAATAAAAAAATGCAGGATGAAAGAATGACGAAGCAGATATACAATGCAATAGTGGAAAGATGTAGGACCCGAGGAAGGCCAAGACTTACCTACCATGATCAAATTGGTCGTGTTCTGTTAGGAGCTCTAGAAACCAGCCAACGTGCATGAGAAGAGCAATGAATTAAAAGGAAGCGAGTGAGGTATGTAAGGATCGAGTCACGTGGCAATCGGTTTTCTCTGCTTACCCCGCAAGGGATTTGGCGTGAAGTTATAGATAGAATATTTGTTTATAGTCATTTAAAGAAATAGAACAATTATTTTGTACCTTTAAGTGCATTTTTAATAGCAGATGTGTAACGAGTCAATGTTTTTGTTTTTGGTAAAAAAAAAATTTACGTATGAAGTTAAGTCAGTACGGTAGATGAAGTACGAACGCAAAAGGAAGCGCAGAATGGGGACAAATCACTTCAATTCGTCCCTCTTTGGTAAATTTAATTAGGCTAGTTGCGAGGTTGTCCGTGACAAATATCGTTTAAAAATAATATGATATCTTGTTAAAAATCTGATACAAGTAATTATGTATCAGAACTATTTAATAAATAAGCAGAGCGTGCTCAAGAATTGCTGAAAAATATTAACCTGGTTTTCATGGACAGCTGACCGATGAATAACGATTTTATGAAGAAATATACGGTGGAAGCGGGCAATTGGATTCGCCGGCATTAGTCGAATAAATTAACGTTCACAAATACAAACACATAAAAAGGTTTTATTTACATGGTCGGCAACTCGTGAATGATGCCCTTGAGGATGCAACCAAGTATTATGCGCGTTTGCCACCTTGATGGTATAATAATACAAGTAGTACTTTTTTTTATATTACGTCGAGAGGCATACAAGCATACGGCCCACCTGATGTAAAGTGGCTACCGTAGCCTATTAACGCTTCCGATATATTAATTATCACTCGCGCGATGCCTCCTCTGCTACTTACACAGCAACTCCTTGGGAGCTTACTGGTGACCTCACTCACACGCAGGAGCACAACAACCCTTTAGGGAGTTCTTATTTGGCTGCGGTTTTCTGTGAGGTGGAGTACTTCCCCAGACGGACTGCTTTGATGCGGCCTACCTCTCTTGAAGTACTATTTCCCAGTCGATCATCTTCATCAATCCTTTTACGTTATTAAAACCAGTATTTTTGTTAGAATAAAATCGTTAATTAAACCAAAAGTGCACACGCCATAAATCTTGTATGTATGTATATAATATTCATCAAGACGCATCGTTGTGCTGAGTTTCAATGACACATTTATTTAGGATTTTTTTTTGTTCATACATATGTCGTTGAATTTAGAAGCACCGATACGTCACGATGCAAGAAAATGCAACTTCTCGGCCATCTTTCTCGTCGCACAAATAATTATGTCTCACAAATTAACACTTCTTAGATATTCATGTCGGATTATACGAGTATATTAAAATAAAAGAGAAAAAATGCACCTATTAATAAGACTAGTGTTTTTTCTATCTTTAGTTCGAAAAAAATAAATCCTCGTTTCGTATCTTGCGACAATGAGTAATATTGTGAAGATAAATAGAAAGAAGTTCATAAAATCAGACAAAATTGCATTGAAGTAAAAATTCGAGTTCCTATGGAATTTCATCAATTTCGAAACACGAAATCGAACTTCAACCGCAAACCCGAAAAATACCTCACTATTTTATTTATATTTATGATAATTATGACTAAAAATACACGGCTTAAAAAATTAAACCTGGTTTGGAATATAGGCATAAGTAGAGCCCTTTTATCTGATATACCATTTGAAACCATTTGCAAATAAAAATCATTGGAAAAGGTTATACAATATTTGAAAATATTATAGGTTCAAACTCTCTTTGACAAATGGACAGACAACCATACTTAAAAGTACATACGTACGTACAGACCAAGCGAAGGATAGAAATTTCTCCTTTCAGGGTTAGTTTACAATAAATTATTTACAGTTTGTAAGAAGCAAGGAATTAGACAATGGTAATTAATTAAAAGGACGATACCGTTTCTATCCTATAATCGATATTAAATTATAATTTATTAAGAATTACTACACTTTGTCACCGAAATCTAATACTCTTTAATTATACGTTCATAGAACATACACTATGAACTTTCTAAAGTTTGCAACATAATAAGTTCAGTTCCAGATCGTTATATAATACTGAAAACATAAAATACTTGTCATTTTGATAACTACCAAAATTCTACAAATATGCTCATCGATTCATTCTGGATGTTTTATTGATACAATGTACTTATTTTCTATAACTAAAATTCTAACTAATAAATGTTTATACTACACTAATGAATTACTGCGACTTCGTAGTTAGTATCTATCCTTTTTAGTGCGTTCTCAGTAAACACCTGGAATATTATCAATAAATTTATTTACTTCTCAATTCAGCGGTTAAAACTCGATTGTCAGTCAGTGGGTCAGTCAGGATTCTGTGTTACAGAAACTTCAAGGATTCATACTGTTGTGCTTATTAGAAACGCACTAAGTAGGTTCTGACATTTTTCGAGACAAATGTGGTTTAAGTTTTTATTTTTATTTTGGTCGCATCTCTGGATCAACCGACATGCAACAAAACAAAGAGAAAGTTGTGAAAAATACTAAACAATCAATCATATATAAGTTTATAGATAAGAAAACTGCAAACAAGGTTTTAGTTAGTGAATTTATGAAATTGATAAACTGGGTCTAATGAAGGAATCATGAAATATTACTTGTAGAAACTTGAAGATCTCGTTTTACTGATTTTGGATATCATATTAACTCAATTTCGCTACTAACATTAGTTGATTCGTGTACCGTAAGCGCAGCAGCATATTACATGATCCATCATCATCACCATAGTCATCTTGATTTAACGCTCATCGTTGATTCTGTGTGCTAGTAAGAGCTATCCTACAGAAGTTATAAACTAACTTTGACATCCTTTTTTACCTCTTAGCTAGACCTACCTACCTCTAGACCTCTGTATTTACACGACTGCCCAAAAACAAGTTTAATGTGTTCAGGGTTTATATATCAGATATATATGTTAGTTTTTTATTCCACCATAATTAGTAAATGTCTTAACGGATTCAGTAAAGTTGTATGAATCGTTACAAACCTCACGTATTCCCGGGTAACATGGACTATGTGACGTCGAGTCGTAATAAAATTAACATATGGAATTATGTACTCTATATTGTGCAGTTTAAAGAAAAAATATCTTCGACACCTATCGAGTGGGGTATCAAAATAAATGATTTTGAAAGGTTATCTCTAAAATATATATTTATTTTTTATATATTGCCGGACAAATTATACAGTGCCACCTAGCCCCAAAGTAACCTAAGCTTGTGTTATGGGTACTAGACAGCTGATAAACATACGTAAATACATATTTTTTTGTAAATACATATTTATTATACATAAAAAATACCCAGACCAATACAAACAGACATGTTCATGCACACAAATGTTTGTACTGTGTGGGAATCGAACCCACGAGCGTTGGTGTCAAAGTAGCGTAACAGCGCGTTTCACCACCGCGCCACCGAGCTCGTCAGTATATGTAACTTATATGTTTAAATTACTTTTAAATATATTATTGCGATCAAAAATAATATCATGAATTAATTTTATACATACTTGGTTAATCATTAGTCCGCTGTACTTATTAGTTTAAGTATTTTTTTCAATAATATCCTTCATATTAAATATTCTTCGAGATCAAATTTACTTATTTCTTTATACCCATAGGGGTAAAATTTATATTCACTAAAATATCACGAAAATCCAGTTCTTAAAGAATATAATAAGATATGTATACTTATTATGCATAATACACATTATTTTTTATTATATAAAAACGGTGCTGAAAGATTACAGCTAAACCCACTATTTATGGTAATAATTAATTATTCTCATTTATGTTAATGGTAATTGAATTCATTTTATTATCATCGATAAATCACTAAGCAGCAATTACAAAACATAAAAACATATTAACGCAATATAAAGATAATCAACCCTTTAAATTACGTGTGATAACATATAAAAAACGAAAGTAAACGTCCTCAGTCATCGTTTTGCAACATAATAATATAATATGAGTCACAATCGATAGGAAAGTGCATACAATGGGCTCACAGTTAATTTAAATTCATCAAGTACTTCAACCCTATACAAATGACCGATTATATACACGTAATCTACCATCAATCTATTTGCAAGTTGTACCTATAGAAATTTAATTACAGTAACTGTTTTTGTCATGTTAATCTGAGGAGACCGGTGGTAGAGTGATTAGCAATGCTACTTTGACACTAAGGCTCGTGTGTTCGAATCACAACCAGGACAAACTTTTGCGTGCATTAGTCTGCTTGTTTTGGTCTGGTTTTTTCAAAAGAAGTAGGACGCACGCAACAACCCGTTTTGGGAAATACCTCCACCTCTCGAAAAAAACGCAGCATAATATTAAGCGAATGATTATTGTATTGTTTTCCTTCCCGAGTAAGGTTACCAGTAGGCTCCAAAGAAGTTGCTATGTTAGCATCGGGATACCAACGCACGAGCTATGTTTCATGTACAGGAAGCGTGTAGGTATAGGCTACGGTAACCACTTTATATCAGATAGGCCGTATACTTGTATGCCTCCCGGCGTTATATGAAAAAAAGTCCATTGCCCAGGCTAACATGACAAAAGGAATGACTATTTGTGTACGAAAATTCGTTAGATATAATCGAAAAATATGTTGATGAAAACGGTACATAACTAAAATTGGCAAACATAGTGTTATTTTAACTATACCTACGATATATAATTGAATGATAAATGAAAATGAAAAAACATTATTTTATTTTAGCAACCGATTTTTTATTTATAACTTCACGCCAAATCCCTTGCGGGGTAGACAGAGACAACAGAGCGCCACGATTTTTTATAACAGCAATAAATACCTTTTACATTATACACATTGTTGAAATTATAGTAATTAATACAGAAGACCCCAGTCTTCTGTATTAATTACTATAATTTCCATCTACTTCAAATGTAGTTAAAGCATACTGCACCGCCACGGTGCTCCATTGCGGAATGGCAGAAGTCAGTGTTTTCATGAAGCTTAAAGGCCAGCGTTTACGTAATCTTGTCATCTAGTAACCAGAGCCGACGGAACAAAATGCACCCCAAAGTAAATAACATGTTCTCAACATATAGGTTGTTTGGTACATGTGTGTGTTAGCATAAATTGATAAGCACAACTAAGTCAATGACTTCTCAACAACAAACTATGTGCTGCAATATTATCAGAAATCAATTGGTCGAGAACAACTCTCTATTAAATATTTCCATCGTACCCGTACTTCATGCTGCTTCTTTAGAAAATAGCGGTAATAATTATCTACGTTAGACCTTATGAACTGTGCTTGAAACCTATAGTTATTTAGCATAAACCTACTACAGTGCTATATTTATTTCCACATTATTAGGGTTGGCTGGAAGAAATATCTCGAAGAGATAAGCTCACCTTTAAACTGTATCTCACACTGGTTATTTTGTATAATTTATGTGCAATAAAGAATATATATATATATAAAATCTAGAATTGGATACATTGGGATAAAGAATAGGAACATAGAGTTACATGAAGATACCTTAATAACCTGCGCGCCGGAACCTCGCGTCGCGTAGTGGTGCCTCACAACTGGAAGTTGACCTACTGTTTACTATACTGTGAATGAATGAGTCGCATGCGTCGCGGGTGCAGCAAACTGTGCGCAAGCGCATAAAGCTGGTAGAAAGTACAGTCTAGAGGTTTAGTTTACTATCGGACGTGGAGCGAGACGGACGTGTATGCGACGCAAATGTTACCGATCGCACGCGGGAAATAGTTGCGTCTGTATAACGTGTATTAGAAATAATTGGAATTACATTGTAATATAACGTCGTGACTTTCAAAATGGGTGCCAGTGCAAGGATTTCTCTGTTATTATTTTTCATCGCCACTGCCACAGCTGTTCCCGCGGGAAACTCCCGGCAGGCTTTTCATAATTATGGTGAGTTCATACCGCCACATTTTTGTAATGTTTTTGTACATTTATTTGAATTGAAAGAGTAAATTTATATTTTGGAAAATAGTCATGTAGTATGAGGTCCTTTCCTTATGAAATATGTCTAAATTTATTTTCAACGGTTACATAACACTTATATAATTAAATCCATCTGTTAAATAGTTCAGAGATCTTTTTCAAGCCAAGACTCAATGAAATATTTCTGTGTAACGGATAAAAGTCTGCAAAAGGCAAGCAAGTCTGAAAAAGGCAGTAAATTATTTCAATAACAATATTTTTACTACTTACGTAATATAATCTTTATGGATTTAAAATTGATATATATGTTTAAAACAGAAACTGCACGAATCTGCATTAATTGTAATATCTACCAAAAAAATTACTACTTTTAGGAAATATATTAAGTTTATATTTTTTTCTATAAATAAATAATAGAAGACTCATTTTATCGTTTTGTTTGCTGTATAGAAATGCACCCTACGCGTCAACGGTTAACGACATACCAGTCCGAACATGACCTTTTCTGACTTTCCCGCTGCCGTTTTCAACCATTCGACTGATTATTTAAAAAAATATATTTTCACATAAAAGAATGAAAAGTGGATTAATAAAAATTTAAACAAAGATGTCGTTAATTTTCCAACGTATATGATGAATTTCCTAGTACGAGTATTATGGATTGCAGCCTTCTTTAGGATAGGTTCAATTTCCTTGGACTTGTCGTCGTGCTTCGTGAATATCCTAAATAACAATCACTAAAAGAAAGCTAAGTCAGTGACCTTTAAGTAGCTTGACAACACTGGCCTTCGCTAATCCGCAATGGAGCAGCATGGGGCAGTGAGGCCTCATCCCTTTCCATTGTACGAAGACCCGTATTCCGGCACTGAAATGAGTATAGGTTGACGCAATAGTGATGTGTTCTTTAGGATGTTATATTAAAATTGTTGAAGGCAAAGTCAACACTTCTAATGATAAGATTTTGTCTTGAACTCAATGAAAGTGGCGGAGAGATCGCATTGCAAAAAAAACTTATGCAAGCTGGTCTGAGCGCTCGGATACTAGTTGCAAAAGAGCCAAAGAACTTAACGGCCAATTTCACACTAAATAAAATTTACTGCACGCTTTGTTTGACAATGACCTACTCAGTGCAAAAACTCAGCACACTTCTATTTCAACGAGTTGACACTACAAATTTATGACATGTGACATTTTGACAAGCTTTTAAAATTAGAATCATGGATATCGTCATTAATAGCTGTCCATGTAAGTCATGGAATTATAATAGCTGTCTCTACAATATTCTCATTTTGTATATACTTATATCTTCCCGCCAGGTTCCTTGCGGAGTAGAGAGAACCGAGCGACGATGCGGTCCTTACATACTTTACTCGGTTCTTTAACATTCATAGCTCTTTTCATGCACGCTCGCCTGTTCCTGGGACTCCTGACATTATTACATTCTCAATTTGACATATATTAATTCACTTTTGTATATGTTTTTGAGAAAAGACGATTTTTCTGCGACTTTAAAGAGCTGCTGAACTCTAATTCTCAAAAATATACATATACAAACATTCCGTCACATATAATAAATTTTCATAGTGCCAACTAAACTAAACAAAGCTTGTACTAGTGTACCAGATCAATAATAGATGTATAATTATAATGTTTTTCTGTAAACATATATAATAAACATATTGCAGATTACAGACGTTCTTATATTAAAAGAAATAGTATATTTTAGCAATCGTGGATTGGAGACAGAGGCTTCAGCAATTTTTCTGAATAAATAAAACGCAGGATACTAACCATATGAAAATTTATTGTTGAAGCACTTATAGTAGTTATAGTATATAAATAATACACACAATTTACAATTGAATGTTCATCTCTCATAAGAATCTATTTCTAACATCAAATAGAAGCCGAAAAGTTGAAGCCACTTATTTTATTCTTGTCTGGCTTTCTGTTAAAATGAGCACGGGAAAGTTTCGTTGAAAATTTTCATTTACATCAACAGGCTGGCTAAGAAACTGAGCAAAGTACAATACAATACCATATATATATATATATTAACGCAAGTTATGTGCGGTGTAGGCAGAGTGAATGACAAGCTCGGTGGCGCAGTGGTTATTAACGCTGTTTTAACACCAGAGCTCGTGGGTTCGATTCCCAAATAGAACCAACAATTGTGTGCGTGAACGTGTATGTTATTATGTTTGTCTTGGTCTAGTTGTTTTCACGGGAGTTACGGCGTATTAAACAAATGCAAATGTCTGGAGAAATATCTCCACCTCACAGAAAACCGCAGCTAAATAACAACTCCCTTGAGGGTGGTTGTATTTCTGCGAATGAGTGAGGTTAGGGGTTATCGTGCTAGCAGCAGAGGTAGCGTCGCCCGAGCGTTAGTTAACGTATTGCAATTATTCAATTCATAGGCTACGGTAACTACTTAACATCAGGTGAGCCGTATGCTACCGACATTGTATAAAAAAAACTGAGCGCCACGTGAGCCGAGGCCATCGGCTCCTACATCCTTCTACTTTTGCGTTGTAATTTGTGTGTAATTATTTCCACCTGCATTCTTTCTACATATCCGAACCAAAGGAGCATGTCTATTATAACTCCGCTGGTAAATGAACGAAGACCATGGTCCAAAGCAAGATATGAAGTGGCATGCTCCGTTAGTTCCGACATGTAAAAAGGACCACGAAACAAATGAACAACTCGAAATTAGAAAGATGTAGGTGCCGAAGAAGATCAAACTCACCTGCCACAACCAAATAAGTCGGATGTTTCGGTAGTGTCACCCGAGGAACTCTAGAAACCGGCAAGGGTTTAACGTTAAAGAATAAGGTGTGGAAGTATAGAAATACCGAATCGCGTGCCGCTCAGTTCTATGCCTACCCCGCAATAGACTTGGCGTGAAGATATATAGATTATAAAGCCTCAGGCCTTCGTCGTGATACACCATAAGCAATCGCACCATCAAGTGCAGTTGCAACTGTGTATTTCACCACTAAACGCAGAAGACGGGGTTAACTCGTGAACGCTATAAATTTTATGGAACATTTTGTATTACACAAATACTGTTGAATCTTTAGTTAGAGACCGCACGATGTTGCTTTTACACTATTATGAATTGTCCTCTCATTTGTGAAACTCCTTACAGACTTTTATAATCCGGTGTGCCTGATATGAAGTGGTTATCAAAACATTTCAAAGCTTACAATTCAAAGACTTTGACTCACGCGTAACTGTTCGTTATGTCTTCTAACTCTATCAGTTAGAGTTAGAAGAGTATTTTTATATATTCGATGAATTAATGGTAATATCTTGAATATTTAAGTACGTACCTACAGTATACGTAGATAAACATACTTCCTACTCATCTATTAAATCGTTCGTGATAATTATCACTCACAACATGAATATCCTAGAGTACCCTGATATGAGATTTTAGATTATTGTTAAACTTTTTTTCTTAACACACACATATACACAGAATGTAAATATACTATAAATATATACGTATGTATATGTGTTACCAGTGGCGTGCACAGAGATTTTTGACAGGGTAGGCAGATTTTTTTTAAAGCTATTAACTTACCAAAAAATACAGAATGTTGATTTTGGTTACCCAGTCTTGTGGAAATAATGATGTATGTGATCACTTGTTTTTATTCACCTAACACTACACACACCACATGAGCAACTTTCGCAGTGAATATTATCCATATTTATCAACTTTAAAACTTTAAAATTTTATTTCGTCTGCTACCAGTCAATCGATTCAAAACAAAAACAATGGCGGCCGTCTTAAAATCAAAATAAAATTAACATCAATTTTATACGAAAAAAAGAAATGGCAATATCTTTCACTATAATTATATGCAGCAAACTACTTTTTAAAATAGTTACGTAGCAATGCTCGCGACACTTAGGTAATTTACGTTATAGTTCAGCTGAAAGACATTGTCTATACTATGCGATAGTGTGCGTTATTTGTGTTATTGTCGGCAATGTAATTACAGGAATGCACACTACAGTATTTGTATTAATAACACGGCACACATACGTAAATTTAGACAGAAATAGTTAGTGTCTACCGCCGTTAAAAGCTGCCAATGCGGCGCTGGTGTAGCGTAGCGCCTAGCTGCGATTTGAATATGACTAGCGATGATTTTAATAACTTACCGATACCGATAGATGGAGCTGCTTTTAATTTTTTTGTTTTTGATACGAAATATTAGTTAAAAACTATGTTTAAGAATGAAACATCGGATGGTATTTATCAAATTGATAGGGTAGGCAATGTCTTTTTGTCTATATGGAGTGCACGCCACTGTGTGTTACGTATAGATATATATATTTATTAATCGGTGTTTTTGAAGAATTTGCAAAAATATTGTAAGTTTTATCTTTTAAATATTTTGAATGTTATGTTATAACGTTGGTTTGAAGTATAAATATTTTTTTATATACATAAATCGAATAAGAAAGGTAGAGTTGGACTTTTGGTTTTGACCATATCGAGATTAGCAATTATATTTTCGTATACAATGTAACACACTGTGTATGTGGTCAATATTAGCGTCAGAATTAATTACAATTTAATGACTATTGCGAACATCAGATTTTCAATAGCCGCTGAACATACCTTCTTAAAATTATCTTAACATAGAACATTACAAATGTGATATGAAAGTTGTATATCTGCATTCGTTTTTACGGGCTGTTGTTCATTGGTTCACCAATCAATGTGAGGTGTGAGCTTGGTGATCTCCACCATTTTTTCAAAGCTCGGGATAAGGTTTTCTCCACATAAATAAGATGTTGCAATGGAATAAGAATTCTTAAGCTTTTGATCTTAAAGTTATTCATTTTGGACCGATATCCAAAACACCAAATCGGTACCCGTAAATCTCGTTTTTACGGAGGGAGGGACTCTCTTCTTGTTACGGAGGGAATTTAGGTGGAGCTTGTGGATAGACCATCTTGAATCTACGCATATTTTTCTTGTTTGATTCAATTTGATTTGAATGGATGACTGTAAATTCGTCGTTATTCACATAAAATTTACACGTTGAAAAATTGACATCAATGGTCTCAACTATAGATTTTCGCGTAGATGTAATGCGTATATTTTATGTTTTCATAATAAAATAATGATAACAAATGAAAATAAATAAAGGTTATGTTATTTAAAATACTATATTGAGCAGTCAGAACCCGTTATATACGTTTTCCCATACATTTCGCGGTCGTATACGACCACCCGGGCTTCGAAGGGTTAATGATAATTTCTATTTCATTGGGATCCTTTACAACTTCCTTCTTCTTTTTTCTAGCGTTATCTTGTTTCCTAATCCATTAGAATTGGGTCCCATAACTAGGCATAAAGAATTGGCGAAGATACTGATTTAGACATGAAGCGACTGCCGTCAGACCTTCACAACCCAGAGGGAGAACGACACCTTTCTTAGATAAGGTCACATGAATTTATAAATATACATAATTCCTAGTACTTACGGGTTTCCTCAAAATGTTTTACATTACTGCCGAGCAAAGGATAAATTATACTACTATAACTTCACGCCAAATCCCTTGCGGGGTAGGCAGAGAGAACCGGACGCCACGTGACTCGATCCTTACATATCTCACTCGCTTCTTTAACACTCGTTGCTCTTCTCATGCACGCTCGCTAGTTTCTAGGGCTCCTGACAACTCCTTCTGATAGAACACGACCAATTTGATCATGGTAGGTAAGTCTTGGCCTTCCCAGGCTCCTACATCCTTCCACTTTTGCATTGTATATCTGCTTCGTCATTATTTCATCCTGTATTCTTTCTACATTTCCGAACCGACGGAGCATGCCTCTTCTTATTTTAACACCGACGCTCTCTTTCAGACCAACTCTGTTTCTAACATCATCATTGCGAATACGGTCTACAAGCCTTACGCCACAAATTTTGCGCAGCGCTCGCATTTCGACCGCGATTATTCTAATTTCATGCTCTTTCTGCCATACCCAGCTCTCGCTTCCATAAGTTAGCGTTGGGACCAAAAAAAAGGTACACCTCAGATGTGGAAAGACGAGTGAGTGCTGGGAATAGTGTGAATGGAGCGTTGGGAAAACTTCTTGGCAGTAAAAACCTGAGCCAGAAGGCACAACTCGCTATAAATTATAAATATGTATATAAAGCCCTAAACACGAATTTAGCGTCATCTCACACCAGGGTTCGATCCAGGAACTAGCTGAAGTTGTCAGAAGTAGCTGATCATTTAATATATCTATATACCTTTAAAAATCTTTATGTTTGTATCATAAATTAACAACTGCAGCCGACAATTACATACTTTACGAGCAATACTCATTATTGTGTTGTTTTCACTAATCAGACTGACCCAGATGACCAATGGCGGCAAATGTTGATACTTGATAATGATAACACAGTACCGTGGAAACCCACGAAAAGAAAAAAAATACAAATAAAAATCATGACAAAGTCCATTCAATAAGCCACAGTTTGCTTTGTTTTAATTTTCTTATGTCCTAATTCCGGATAGAATGGTACTGATTGCGTGGATTATAATAGCCGCTTTTTGCAAGCCTTTTGTTATAGTGCAATATTGTCTCTTATATTGTTAGGAAGTCTTACAATCTGATAAGAAGTTATGAAAAGAATTCAGTGCAAATTATCGGTTTTGTATAAACCTCTTTTTGTGCTGTTATATAATAGAGCGTAAACATTTTACGAACCCGGTGCCGGAGTGGCTAGTAATGGCCACTTAATAACACTAAGTCTTCGATTCCCAGGCAGTACAAACGTTTGTCTCGTCCACTGTCTGTTCGTCTTGGTCTGGTTGTTTTTAGAAAAATGTAGAGTGGATAAAAGTACGCCGACTGGGGAAGTACCTCCGATTCACAAAATATTGCAGTCATATAAGAATTCCCTGGAAGTTTGTTGAGTTTCTGCGAGTCGGTGAGATTACCGATACGCTCCTAAGGAGTTGTTATTTTAGTAGCATATTCGCGAATGGTATTTCCTGTATTGCACGCGTTCATAGGTGACGGTAACTACTTCCATCAGATGGGCATTATTTATTGATATACCTATACTACATTTTTATACCTTTGCATTTATTTAATATTTGTAAATAATATAAGTATTAGAAAGTGTGTCAACTAATTGGAACTTACGGTGGGTCATGGTCATAATCAGTCACAAAACTTTTCCATAGTCAATCAATTTTCCATAAGTCTGTGCGTACGACTTATGGAAAATTGATTTAAAGATAATTACAATACAATTTAAAATTTAATGAAAATTTTAATTTCATTAAATATTGTTATCGACATGAAAGTTGTAAATTATCTGTAATTGTCTTTTATAGAGCAATAAACACACTTTTGCTTATTCATTCATATCTTCGTTATCTTTTATTGTTTCTATATTTCATGCATTATATTTAAAAGTTATGGATACATCATCATAATCATACCTTATTTTTACTTCACCTTTTAAAAACGCGAGTACCTCGCCCATAAGCCGGAAAATTTGCAATCTGCTGTTGGAAGCGTCCATAAGGTATGGTAATATCTAATCGTCAAGCAGGCCGTTTTCTTCTTTACCTCCTTTGTAGTACCAAAAATAATTTGAATTCGTAGTTGCTTGGAGATTCTGCATTAGATTATGGATTGCTGGATTTATTGTTTGGTTACTTTGAAAGTAAAACTGATTTTTTATCAGTAATTTTAATTATACTTACGTAGTTTAGGTAATAATTAACATATTTGTTCGAAAACCACGGTCATCATCAATCACAAAATATTTTTAAAATGGGCGGTGCTGTCGAAACAGTCATCAAAATATCGTTTAGTTAGCTTTTTACTCAAGGTTTCTGTTCTTTGATCCCAGCGTTACTTAATTACTTTAACCTCTGTAGAATCAAGCAAACAGTCGCTTGAAATATATTTAGAATTATTTGAGACTAGTTTCTGCCCACGACATCACCCGCGTGAGGTCCCGTGTTAATTGTATTGTATTGTAAAGTATTAATAATTAGCAGTCTATTAGACGAGCTCGATGAAGCAGTGGTTAGTAACGGTACTTTGACACCAACACTCGTGGATTCGATTACATACAGGACATACGTTTGTGTGCATGAACATGTCTGCTTGTAAAAATGTTCTTCTAAACGATCTTACCTAAGATTTTTTTTCCTGTGGGTAGTGGGTCTAAAAGCAGTCGTTCCATGTATAAATCAGTATCGACGCCAAATCCTTAGGCTTAGGTAGCGAACCCCACTAATCCTTATGGATTAGGAAATGGGATAACCCTAAGAAGAAAAAGGTGCTTCTCCGCGTACCAAACTACCTCTAAACTAAGTTTTTTTTCAATCCATTCACCAGTGTAGTCATGGAAACTTAACATACAATGTTATATTTGCATTCGCATTATTATTGTAAACATGAAAGTGTGTGTATGTGTCTCCTATGTATAACCTTTTTAAATTCAAAATTAAGTTTTGTTTGCATTAGTATAGCAGTAGGTTATTATTGCGCTAGCTTTTGCGGAGGTTAGTTATTAATTTATGTGTATTAATTGTAAGTAATTTATACAAATATATGTTCGTTTCTATATGTAACTTGGAAAAAATGCTTTTACTTAAGCTCGGTCAGTGATACGTCGTCAAAACCCAATAAATTGTATTTTTCTGTGATTACTCATGACGAAGCTGAACCTATTTTGACGGCACTTTGATTAGCAAGTAGACTGTAGAGGTAGCGAGATGACGTGATCTACTATATATTATTTATTATAATTTATCCTGAAATGAGTTTCGCATAAAAAATAATTTTACTTACTATTTACTATTTTTATAGGTATATTAAAATTTAAGAGAAGTAGGGCGCATCAAAGCAGCCCAAATGGGGAAATACCTCCACCTCACAGAAAACCGCAGTCAAATGACAACTACCTGGAGGGTTGTTGTATTCCAGCGTGTTAGCAAGGTCACCAGTAAGCCCCCAAGGAGTTACTGCCTTTGTAGCAGAGGTGGCATCACGTGAGTGATACTTAATGTATTACCTGCGTTTATAGGCTACGGTAACCAATTTACATCAGATGGACCGTATGCCTCCAGCAGTTGTATAAAATAAAAATAAAAAACAATATTCGTTCATATATAGCCCTAGACGTTCCTTTCTAAACAAGTTAACATTTGTGTATACATACCACGAGATAAGAATCCACTCTTCCTGCGCATGTGCGCTCAGTTAGCTGTTTTCAACACCATTGTTTGACTAACCATTACTGGCGGAACCATTCACTTCCGACCAGCTTCTTGTGCAATCCACGTGAGTTACTTGTCAGGTCAGATTTAAGACGGCATACCTCCGCTACAAGTGCTCTCATTGCGTTTTTTTATATAACGCCGGGAGTAGTATAAGCAACTGTGATAGTCATAAAGAACCAACCTTTTCTCTGAAGGTTTTTGGTTCGAATTCTGGTGAGGGTGTGTACCACAATTTTTTTTTCAAATTTATGTACTTACATATTTATAATTAACACTTGGTCGGCGGTAAAGAAAAACATCGTAAGGAAATGCAAGAAATTATAGTTCAATAGAAGTGCGATCTGACCAAGTTTGATTATTCCTCCGGGTTGCGGAGGTCTGACGGCAGTCAGTCCATTTCAAAATCAATATCTTCGCCAAATCCTTAGGCTTATGTAGCGGATCCCGCCAAACCTAATGGATTAGGAAACAGGATAACGCTGCGAGGACGAAGAAGAAGTCAGGAGTCATACAAATATACGCCCCCCTAATGTATACCACCTAAGTATTGTAAAAGCACCAGCATTTCTTTGTTTCGCAAAATGTTTGTTAGAATGACATGCATTCCAGTAACTGCTTGTCATCGAGCTCGTCTTATGTCTACCAATAAGAAAAATTGTAAGTACCAAGTCTTCCCACTTTAAGACCATTGAACTTTACCCGTACACACTCACATATATATTTGATCCCAAGTCACAGTTAATATTTATACTCTGCCCAAGGCCTGGCCTTTTCGACGACTTATTACGTCAAAGTAACGTAAAACTTATGAAGGTAAAGAAATGTTGTCGTCTTGGGTTTAGATTGAAACTCAGTTTACCTGGGCGTTGTGGGTTCTCGCGGTTCAATACCCCCGTTGGGCAGGCTTGGTATTGACACTGCACCGACGTTTATGACCGAGCGCTAACTTAGAGACCATTCACTTAGGAATGCTTTGCTACTTAGGTGCAACGAAAAAATGCGCGTGACGCCATCTGTTTGGGGTTCTCTGTGCCCATATTGTGAAAACGAGTGTTATTCAAGTACCGATCGTAGATACATAATACTTGATCTTATCGTGACTACTAGATGAGGCAAATCAGCTTAGCTGCCAAGGAATAGCATACAAAGATGGGTTCAAGCTCATCATGATAAGAGTAACATGAGCAACGAGTTCGTCATTTGAATCAATAGACAATCTGGCAACTTTACCGTCAATACAAGTGGAGATATTTTTTACAACATTTGGAGGAATACAATCATAAGGCCCGCCTAGTGTAAAGTTGTTGCCTTGACTTATGAACACTTGCAATACAATAACGCCTCAGGAGCTTACTAGTAAAGTTACTCCCAGGAGCATAACAAACCTTAATGGAGCTGTATTTTACTGCGGTTTTACGTGAAATGGAGGCGCTTCCCCAATCGGGGTGCTATGATGCGGCGTACTTCTCTTAAATTTCAAACTTTTCATTTCAATGTGTTATATATATACTTGTAGGTGACATATAAAATTATGTTATCCCTTGATGTAGAAAAAATAATGATAAAAAGAACAAAATGTGACATAATAAATTTTCTTAACATGCTGGTAATATGAAATAAATATTACGTCAAATAATGATGTTAAGTATATATTTCCATGTTTATAAACAGATTGTGAACATTATTTCAAACTTGTGTAATTTATTTTGTCCATACAGCATTAAGACTATATATACAACTGAAGTAGAAATATTCCACAATTTATCGGTTTATAATTGCAATTTCATGTTCACATATATTTTTTCATCAGAAATAATATTAAAAAATGAATTATTAAAATTGTTTGGTAACTATTTAACACATATTTATCAAATTTATGTAAAACCAGCAACAGAAGATCGATTGCATAGTCAAATACATTAAATCTTTTTTGAAACATCAGTTAAAACACACAAAAATACCATAAACTATAAAAATAAAGCCTCCTTCTTTTTTAACACTTACCTACACTTAAAACTTACACAAAATCTCAAAGGTTTTTTATTTTATTTCTCTTAATCGTTAGATCAATCATCGAAAAAGCAACTATACGTAATAATTTGGACACGCCTAAGGTTCAAAATTTAACGTACTTACTTATTCTCCCGCTACCCAGTGGCTCCTGTTGCAGGTAAAGTTTGTTGGATATTATAATAAAAATATTATTTAGGCCAGCTATTGTACGAGTAATTAAAAATGAAAATGTTCGTTAGTTGAAAATGAATACCTGGAAGCTCTTGACCGATGGCTTTAAAATTCTGGCACAATCTTATATTATAATAGGCGACTATTTTACAAACATATTAACCAGACTGAGTCTTCGTAACGCGTGGACGAACACAGCTATTTTTATATAAAAACTCAAAGACAAAATAAAAATAAATTTATTATGTGGCTATTGACTTTCCTTCACAAAATATTTTAACATAAAAAGACGCCTGACTATCGATTCGTCATGCAAAAATAACTGCAGAACAAATTCATACACTTTTTCCTCTACTTTTATAATTGAAGTGAATTTCCGATTTAATATAACAATACAAGTGCTTGTAGAACAGAATCTCGTAACATACGAGTTTAGTTACTTATATTGCATTGTAATCAGGGTTGCCAGACGAACATGATAAAATTAACGATCATTGCGTGGCGAACTTTTACCTTTGTTTTCTGCTAAAAGGCAGTGCATATTGCAAACTTCGAATTACATACGAGTAGAATGCATATTCCGCTTTTACGACATCGATACTCAATTTGTTTCCAGTAATAAAGGAATCATATGACTGAAGACTATTTCCAAAT
Source organism: Pyralis farinalis (assembly GCA_947507595.1). Taxonomy (NCBI): domain Eukaryota; kingdom Metazoa; phylum Arthropoda; class Insecta; order Lepidoptera; family Pyralidae; genus Pyralis; species Pyralis farinalis. Next base: position 26,123,947 of record OX382273.1, on the reverse strand, counting down.
GGACAGACATAAATTGTGTATTTATGATTGTGTATGAGAGCAGTGATAGCTCAGTGGATAAAGAACCGGCCTTTTGATCAACTAGTTCCCGGTTCGAATCCTGGCCTTGTCATGTACCACTAATTTCGTGTTTTCGGATTTATGTACATATTTGAAATTATCACTTCCTCGGCGTTGAAGGAAATCATCGTGAGAAAACTCAAACGTCCAAAAAGTTATATTTCGAAAGATCTGGTTTTCCTTCTGAGTTGTGGAAGTCTGACGGCCTATGTAAAAATCTGTATTTTCGCTAAATCCATAGGCTTAGATAGCGGACCCCACGAATCGTAATAGATTAGGATAATGCTAGGAAGTATAAAAGTCATAAATTGTATACCTTTTTGATATTAGGTATTTGTTATTAATTTCTTATTAATTTAAACATATTTCCTTGAAAAGAAATTTGTAATCAAAGAAGCTTAACTTTAAAGTTATTCCAAAGCTTTATATAGTATTCGGATTTTTAGTAAAATATATTAATTAATGTCCTCTTTAAAATATTTGTATATTGATTTGGATTTGAATGGAATTCTAAAAATACGAAATCAATTACACTTTGAAATTTGTAAAATACTTTGCATTTTTTGGCACGCGACGACAGACTTTCAACTTCTGTAAAAAATATAACACCTGATAGCCCTGATTGTAATACCAATTTATTGAGGAAAAGCTGTAAGCGGATGTCGTTGCTGAGATAGGGAGAAAGTTGTACAAATTACTGTAAGCCATATTGAACAGACTTTATTATTGGTTCTTATAGACTTCTGTGCATAATAGCTCATTTAAACAAGAAAATCCAATAGATGGGCTAGAGGAATTTACCTATTTACAACAATGTACGTATTGAAAAAGTTAGCAATAAGGAAAATATTTTCTCATAAACCTCGTTTCAAAAAGTTTACTATCATAATAATAAAACAAACATTAGAATTATGATTGAAAACCTGTTCTTAAGACCTACTACTTGCGCATTTCAATATCAAGCCTCTTCGGAGATAATTTCCTATGATAGAAAGACAGACACAGAATTCTATAAATAAAATATGGAGACAAAAATCACAAGATTTAACTTCTAATCGGCAAAAACATGTAAAAAAACTAGTGAATAGTGCATAAAATAAAACAGGTGTTTTGTTTACTTACATATTGCAATAAAAGAATTGCAAAAACGAGATTAGTCACGTTAGTCACGATTTTTATCGATACATTATCGAAACATTAAAATAATCAATTAATCATGCAATGTTCAAAGTAATATTTGTTACATTAATTGCAATATCGATTGTCGCATTACAATCGTATTGTGTCAAACCGTTACGTTATGTGTGTTGTTACGTTTTGTAACTTAGTGTCATAAATCTCTTAATATAGAATGTTACAATTTACCACGGATGGTCTTTGTTCAGTCCATCTCGCTGTTCAACGAGTTAACACCGAAACGAGTCCTCCATTGCACTTTTTGCAAATACTGCTAACTTTGAACATGTAATGACTGTTTTAAAAAGAGTCATGCAGCTCATGCATTATTCGCAGGGTAGAAATAGGATATAGGTGGCATTATTTTTATATGATTGCCCTATGAAAAGATATAACATTGATGCATTATACATATGGTAGTGATAGCTTAGTGGATAAAAATCCAGAGGATTCGAACCGGGAATCAGTTGGTCAATAAGGCGTATTGACCAACTGATTCCCGGTTTGAATCCTGGCATGTACGATTAAATTCGTGATTTATGTACGTATTTGTAATTATCACTTGCTCGGCGGTGAAGGAACACATCGTGAGGAAACCGGCATGTCCAAGAAATTATATTTCGAAAGACGTGTGACCTTATCTAAGAAAGGTCTAGTTTTTCTTCTTGGATATGGAGTACTGACAGCAGTCGCTTCATGTCAAAATCAGTATATTCACCAAAACCTTAGATTTAGGTAGCGGACCACGCCAATCCTAATGTATTAGGAAATGGGTTAACGCTAAGAAGAAGAATATTGCCCTAGAGTGAGTAAAAAGAGTGTTTTCAGGGTTCATTTATATGCGTTTGTAAGTTCCTTTAAGCTTAACGCCTGAACAGATTCAAATGTATGAGGTAACGCTGAAATCATTCGGAATAACAAACCATTACTTTTCAATAAAGGAATTTGAATGATGATATTGAATGAATGAAAGGAAGATGAAATGATCTCAAAAATAAACACAACTTATAAGTTTAAAGCTACTTTTTAATTAATATAACATAATATTATCAATTAACCTTATACTTTATGTTTTATTAATTAATGTTGTATACTTATTGGTGTAACGTGTTTTCTTAGAAACTAGTTATCCGTCCCGGCTTCGCACGGGTGATGTCGCACGGGTAATCCAATCACTATCTACCTTCACGAGTACACCTTCTGGGTTAATCTGAAGATTTCCTGAAATTTTCATCCAAATCGATACAGTTGTTTTCGAGTCCAGAGAGGACAAACATACTTACATTGATTTTATTTGTATAGATAAAGGCAGGCGTGTATTTTTCATTTCTTAATAAATTTACCTGTAGCAGGATGTCTGACTGCATGTTTACAGCCCCATGAGATTTGTGAATCTCACGTGTGTTGCTTCACGCTTGCCACCCATTCGTCTAGTGGCGCCACCTCCACAACTGCGACTCTACTTATTTAACAATAGAAATATTTACTGAGACTGCTGTTGACCGAAGGTCTGGCGCCTTTTTTGCGCAACATATCTGCATTGCTATGCTGCAAGGTAGCGCGCGTCGCCAGCATCTTTGGCACGATGCCACGGGCGCCCTTCTAAAACTGAAATAATTAGTTTTTTTTTTATTTTATGTTTAATTTCGTTATAGTTATTTTTGAGACATATATTTAAGTATTATATTAATTAATATTTAGTATTCGCTCATGTTGGAAAATAAAGCGATATATATCTACTAATGTATTGGTATTTGGCGGATCTAAGATACTGTCGTAACTTTCTTTTACCAGAAATCCAATCGCTACTTATCAATACACCATATACCTACATATACGTGAAGGCAGCCTTACTTTTGTGAGCTAAAACACAACGATTGCATCGCACATGTTTACATTAGTATTGTGATAAAATATTTTCTTCTGCCGGCAACGTAACATGTATTAGATGACAGATACTATTTTATCTTATTGACAAAACTCTGAGACATGGTATTCAGAATATAATAAAAATGAATTACCTATTAATGTACACACTGTATTATGAATTTTAACACTCACACTGTAAATGATATTAAAATTATATCTATGACAAATCTGGTATTGCGACTGTCCGTAGACTACGGTGTGTGGCCACCATCAGGCAGGCCATAGGTTATTTATCACTTGAGTGCTATAAAAAATCAACATGAATATGTACCATTACAGAACACCCGTTAAGACGTTTCATAACCCGGGAACAATGTTTTTAAACGTCGTAATTTCACCTGATGTAACACACCAGCGCTTAAGTTCAATCCAGGTGGCACTAGACCTCCAATTTTGAAATACTACATCTGTACGCGCATTGTGCTAGTTTCTCTACGATGTTGTCACCGCCGACTGACAATAAAAAGAGTTACAAGTAATTTAGAGCAAATGTATCACTTCTCATAAGTATGTTGAAATCTTTAAGTCGAAAGTAGAGATGGACATATTACCTACGTACTTACGTTATAAATTATAATTAAGAGCAGTGATAACCCAGTGGATAAAGAACCGGTCTATTGACCAACTGGTCCAATGGTGGTTGGTGGAAAATTTATTGAAGTTTTGATAATAAACTAAATATTTACAAAATAGGAACGGACTCTTAGAAACCTTAGGACGCGTCCTAAGGTTTAGCTCCGAAGCCTAGACGTTGCGCGGGATTAATGCCCGGATGTTGATGGCGAATTACAAAATAGATGATTTAGATAATTAAATGAAAATAGTATTGAAGTTAGAAACTATTAAAAAATCGATCTTTGTAGACCTCAATAAACTCGATTTCACTTAAATACTGTAAGCGATATCATCTGTCAGAACACTGATTAGTTTAAATTACACTTATAAAAGTGTTACGCACAAATTTACACTTAAAAATATTTACAAAGTGTAAATATAGACGCAAGCAATTATGTAATCACGCTTACTACGGCAATGACACGAAGAACAAACTGCGCTACTTAATACAGGAAACGGTGCAGGCCGAAACGAATATGTGGTCGAAGCATAATGCCATTGAACTAAATTATCAACATTTTTTTTTTATAATTTATGTAGCAAGTTTACTTTCCGCCTACTACGAGTACTTTATCTGCTGTACCTACTTCATTTGCACTACTGCTATTATGTTCAACAGTTGCTTATCAATACCATATTGTTTTACAATACAATCATTTTCTTACTGCTATTCTGTACTAGCTGCAGCCCGTGACCTCATCCGCGCATATCCCGGTATACCATGGGAATATTTTTTTGACGTTTTAAGAGAGATAGGGCGCGTCAAAACAGCCCGCCTGGGGAAGTACCTCCACCTCACAGAAAACAGCCAATAATAACTCCCTAGAGTGTGTGTTGTGTTCCTGCGTGTGAGTGAGGTAACCAGTAAGCTCCTAAGGAGTTGCTGTGTAAGCAGCAGAGGAGGCATCGCGCGAGTGATATATGTTACAAACGTTAATAGGCTACTTTAACTGGTTTACATCACGTGGACCGTATGCTTGTATGCCTCCCGACGTTGTATATAAATAAAACGTCTCGTGATGTTGAATAGTTCATAATCTACTCAAGAATTGGGCTATTAAATGCAAAAAGAATCTTTCAAATCCGACTGGTAGTTCCAGAGCTTAGCGCACTCAAACAATCAAACTCTTTGCTTTATTATATCTATTAAATTTATGATACTGACGAGGTCGAAGAGCTATGGCTCCTTCACACTAAGTTATCATCTACGTCTTCCATTTAACGGTATAAGGTCATAGTACATAGTATCAGACTATACAATAGGTATGGCACCAAACAGCGATGATATACTTGTTGGTTATCTAACATAGTACAAAAATCGTGTTGTTGATTGTTTAGGTCCTGAGCTCTTTTCTAAAATTTAATAGATACCTGTAAAACAACTCATGACTCAACAAATAATAATTGATATTTTAAAGATAATTGTTTAATTGTACAAGTACAACGCAATACACAAATCTTTGAAACTATTACCTTCCTACCTACCATTCGTAATGTATACTATTTATGTAGTAATAATTTACTACGCCGAGCGAAATCCGACAAGCGTGCGTGAAAAGAGCTATGATTAGAGAAACAAGTCCCCTTGCTCCGTAAGGCGACTTGTATGAAAATGAAGATAGACATATAACTTACACACTCCAATTTTATTTATCTGTATAGATTCCAGCTCCGTCACTATAAACGGTGGGCCTGTAAGCTGCCATGCTATGTCAACTCACACAGCGCTACCGCTGGGTCAAGCAGTCGGTTTCATTTAATATACAGACTTATGTAAAACTTCCCGTAGAGCGCTGGCCACCTACTTAAACATAAATATCTCGAACGAGAAGGTCTCCCTATAAGTCAATACGATCCGCGTGGGTCAATGCCTTCCTGTGAGATAACTCAAGGTAAAGTGAAAGTATACGAAATCGAAAGTGGAAGCTCGGAACTAATGTCACAGTAATGTCGGAACACGTTGGAGTGTAAGTGGCTCTATCATCTTTAGAGTGAACCTCACCTGCACGTGGTACACTCTGTCAATTAACAAACGGTGATTATTTCATATTACTATTTATTACAATTTTATTACTACAAGTACTACTGCGAGAAATCGGAATTAGAAATTTTCATGATTCCATATATTCCTTAACATTTCGTATAAATAATACTTCTTTTTATTGTTATTCCGTTTCCTAATTCATTAGAATTGGCAGACCCCGCTACCTAAGCCTAAGGGTACGGCGAAGATAGTGATTTTGGTACATGGAGTGACTGCTATCAGACCTTCACAACCCCAGCCTCTCTGAGGCTAGGTCACACTTTTTTAGAAATATAATTTCTGGGACATGAGGGTTTTCTCACGATATTTGCTTTTACTGCCTAGCAAGTGATAATTACAAATAAGTACATAAGTCCTAAAATATGCCCACATCAGAATTCGAACCAGTTGGTTAATAGTCTGATTCTTTACCCACCGAGCTATCACTGATCTGTATAAGAGTGTGGTTCTTTTGAATGGAATATCACTATTGAAATAAAATATTGTGTCCTGGCATACCGGAGCTATTACATTGCTATTTCGATCCGTTTTGAAATAATTTTTAATATACATAACAGAAACGTGACATGCAGGTGTTGAAGTGTCATTATAACTCAGAGAACGATTGTGAAGAACCTATCACGATGGGGTCATTAAAATAATACCCGAAGAGAGCTCGGATCACGACAGTTGATACCATGTTAAGAAATATGAGAATGTTGTAATCATATGCCTAGGCCCCCTACGTACCAACGTACATTTAGCATTACATGCGTAATTATCGTTGTTAATAAATAATTGTTGATAATTTATTTTCTTGCAAATATTTTAGAATAATATACATAAAATGTACAAACAGCAAAAGGAATGAACACCAAATTGTAAACAGAGCAAAACGTACAAATTGTAAAAAGCACATAAAAATGCAAAATTTAAATTTACAAATGTTTTACAAATTAACAAAGAGTATATTAATTAATCTTTTCACTGCAATGGACGGCAAAAACCGATAACAAACAGGAAGTAGATACCTTTTGTCCACCTCGATACCTGCGTTTCATAACATAACAAGCTAAAAAGCGAAAGGAGATTACTAGTTTATTTTTTCATAGCTTGTTATTAATCAAGAAATTGTTATCCATGTTTATAATTAAATTTCATACTAGATTAGATACGTTAAGTAATGCCAATCATGTGGCCGCAGCTGTACAAAGCGACATTTATTTTCATTATAATTTATAGGTAATTCAATTTTAATTTTTAGTTTAATTATTATTTCAAATAAAAAAAATAACTCACGTTAAAATCTTGTCTTTACCATTTAGGGAACATTTTAAGTTGTATTCGCAATTTTAGTTTATAACTTATTTTCTTTTAGTTTTGAATTATTTAACGTGACTTTTAAAATATTTCATATAAACACTACTCTCTCATCAACTCACTGGACAAATAAAATCATGTTCATTGCTTTTATATTTTTATTTTTATTAATAGTAAATTAGTACAACATTATAAGATTTACAAGGACCGCTTGTTCATGCTCTTATAGCCCACACTACTTACTGGTAGTCGTGGTTTTTTAGCTTCAATGCGTGGAAATTTATGCATACTGTATTTTGCACATATTGCGTGTAGTGTTTGTTCATTTTGCGTAATGCGAGTCCTGCTTTTGTACATTTTACTGTTTATTTTTTTGACTATTTTATTTTAATGACAACAACAGCTAATATTTTACAAGTGGTTGTTTTTTTAGTGTTCCGTACCCAAAGGTTAAACCGGAACCCTATTACTGAGACTCCGCTGTCCGTCCGTCAGTCTGTCACCAGGCTGTACCTCATGAACCGTTATAGTTAGACAGTTGAAATTTTCACAGATGATGTGACTATTGCCGCTATAAGTACTAATACTAAAAAATAGAATAAAATAAATATTTAAGGGCGCTCCCATACAACAAACGTGATTTTTTTGCTCGTTTTTGCTCGATATTGATAACGGCAACAGACGCCTGAAATATTCACAGAATATTTAGTTACCCGTATATATTCACTTTAAGGATAAATAATTACATTAAAATGAAACAGATATGTAAGGGGGGCTCCCATACAACAAACGTGTTTTTTTTTTTGCCGTTTTTTTTTAGATAATGGTACGGAACCCTTCGTGCGCGAGTCTGACTCGCACTTGGCCGGTTTTTATAGATAATGGTACGGAACCCTTCGTGCGCGAGTCCGACCCGCACTTGGCCGGTTTTTTTAATTTAGTACATTGTGATTTGATTATAAATAAATCAAACATGATGAATCTGATGGTGAAGAGGTTAGCAATGTCTACTTCAACACTAACTAATTGGGTTCGATTCCCATTCAAAATAAATATTTGTGTGCGTGGGCATGTCTGTTTGTCTTGACCAGGATGTTTTTAAGAGAGGTTGGACGCATCAAAGCGTCCGATTGAAGGAAGCAGGTTACAGAAAATCGTAGCTAAATTACAATTCCAGGGTAGAATGTTGATTACATGCGAGTGCGTGAGGTTAATAGTAAGCTTCTAAGGGGCTGCTGTATTATCAGCAGGGGTGGCATCTCGCGAGTGGTACTTTCTATATTGCAAGTGCTATGCTACAGAAACCATAATACGTCAGGTGGGGTCGTATGTCTCCTGCCTGACTTTATAAAAAAAAATTGATTAGTCATGTCACATCAGTCAAATTTTAATCTATTTACGAAATATTTGAGAGAGCAGCTGTTATTGATTGGATGCGGGAATTTTAAAAAATAATTTCATCATAGATGACTTTAACCATATGTTTTGACTTAAATCCATATATTTAAGATTTACTAACAGTTCCTACGTTTTTGCATTGTTTTAAAATATACATATGCCAATTAACTATTTTTTTATACTACGTCGGGAGGTATACAAGCATACAGCCCACCTGGTGTAAAGCGGGTACCGCGCGCGATGCCTCATCTGCTGCTTAGACAGCAACTCCTTGGGAGCTTACTGGTGACCTCACTCACATGTAGGAACACAACAACCCTCTAGTGAGTTGTTATTTGGCTGCGGTTTTCTGTGAGGTGAAGGTACTTCCCTAGACGGGCAGCTTTGATGCGCCCTGCCCCTCTTAAAACATCCAGACCAAGATTAACAGTTCATGCACACAAATGTTTGCCTTGTGTGGGGATCGAGCCCACGAGCGTTGGTGTTAAAGTCGCGTTATTCACGACTGAGCCACCGAGCTCGTCAAAATTCTTAAACTAGCTTCACATTTTAAAATAATTTTGAGCTTAGTCGGTCAGCAGCGCGGTACTACGTTAAATTGTGCGTCTATTGTGATTTTTCTACAACGAATAGATAAGCGGAATTTCCGTAAAACAAGCGTTAAACTTGCTGCTATTGTATCTGAATAGTATAAATTTTATAAGAAATATGAGAGCTATCAGTTGAACCTCTCAATCGACAATCGAGCAGTCTTGTGTATCTAACATCTGATATTTAAATACGCATTATAAAAGGAAAACTTATATCAATCCGATTTGTCTATCTCTATAACTTCACGCCAAATCCCTTGCGGGGTAGGCAGAGAGAACCGATCCTTATATATCTCACTCGCTTCTTTAACATTCATTGCTCTTCTCATGCACGCACGCCGGTTTCTAGGGCTCCTGACATCACCTCCTGATAGAACATGACCAATTTGGTCATGGTAGGTAAGTCTTGGCCTTCCCCGGCTCCTGCATCCTTCCACTTTTGCATTGTATATCTGCTTCGTCATTCTTTCATCTTGCATTCTTTCTACATGCCCGAACCATTGGAGCATGCCTCTTCTTATTTTAACACCGACGCCCTCTTTCAGACCAACTCTATTATCAATCCGATTTAACAAAGAAATTGCCTAAAACTTTGAAAATATATAACATGTAAAAGAATACTGCTTAGCAGCGAGGATAGCTGGAATAATGGCTTCAGGGGCGCCGCATGTTAATTTGACACCCGAAGTATATTTTCACACATTTCGCCATAACATTCTTAAGGACTGCTTTGTCAAGCACACGAATAAATACTCCGAGGTATACCGAAGATCGAGTCTCTATTTTTCTCATAGTTAACGCATAAGTCAATACTTGATCCCCGAACACAGCAGTCTATGGCCACTCCTACTCTATGTGCAAACAGTTCCAAATGTCATCACGGTGGTATTCATGCCCTAAGCGGGCGAGGAGCTGAGAGAATATTCTGACATTGTGTTGAAACACATGATTACAATGAGTCTTAAGTGTCAGAGTATTGCGAAATTTAAATTTTTGAAAAATTAACAAATATTATTTATTTTTTATAAAAATACAGAACTCATAATAAGAAAAGTTCTTATTATGAGTTCTTTATAAATTAAATTCCGTTTTGTTCAGATTTTTTAGGAAGATCGGTCAATATTTTGCATGGATAAGTTAGCAAAAAGAGCTGACCGCAATTCACTCTTTTTGAAAAACGCAAGCAAGCTGACCTAGAAGAGTGCACGAAATAGATTTTTTTGTAATACTCAAAAATAAAATCGTTTGGTTAAAGATACTCACGAGTATTTTTTTTACGTCCATGAGATTTTGTGATTATTTTATTTATTTATGTCATATGTCTTATAATCGGTACGAAAAATCTCTTGTTTTGACATATTTATAATTTCTGTCATCTTAATTGAACTTGGTAGAAATTGTAAATAATCTACCACAAAACCATAAAAAATATGTAAAAGATTTCCCGACGAATTAACATCACTCTTTTATTTCATAGTCATAATATTAGTCTGTTTATCAGCACATATTTGTCAGTTTAGTTTAGTCATTCTAAATACATAGTTGTGTATTCAAAATGAAAATATTATATACAGTAAATAATGTACCCGACAATGCACTAACGGAATATTAGTTGGTCTTTTAATATTAAGTTGTTTCGAAACATACGAGTATTACAAACTGTCTACCGCGCCTGCAGCATAATAGCTGAAACCCTACACTGCTCCAACACAATAGATAAAGAACATCTGATTTATATGCATGTACACGATTTTGATGCATCGTCATCTCTTTGCTAAGAGGTATTATCGCAACTGCATATAGCCTCAATCTATTGTTCATAATATATTGGAACGCAGTCGGCCTAAGTCTTCTCCCTTTGTGATTTGAAGTAATATTCTATTGTAACAAAATTTGATATACAACTAATAAGGTGAAGTACCCATATAAGTAATCTCTTTTACAAGAACAATTGTACAAGAATAAATTACAAAACAGAAATAATAGGGTTTAAAGTATAAAATTGCCGTTTTAATATATAATATTTATTTTGAATTGACATTAAACCTTCATGGTGTGATATTTTCGAGTGAAACTTTTCACATAATATCTATCAGATTTTCCTTTTAAACAATGTGCATTATTTGATTTTCGAATTTCAATTGCTTTTTTTATTCAGCTTAGACGGGAAAGATGGATACTTCGAAAATCCGAGTAATTTTTTAATACGAATTCCGGCGCGAAACTAACGTGGCTGAAACGGCTCGCAATGTCAATGCTGCGTTTGGAGAGGAGACTGCATTTTTAGTTTAAACGCTTTCGTAATGGAAACTTCGACTTGAAGAATGAACCACGTGGAAGACGGGCGGTCTTGAACAGGTGAATATCGCTGAATTGAAGAAGATGGTGGAAGCCGATACGAGTCAAACGTTTAACGTTACCTTACCTACAAAATTGACTCATTTGCATCTAATCATTAAGATGAAAAAAATATGAAAAATGGATGCCTCATTATTTGACTGATCTGTAGAAAGAAACACGCGTTGAAACTTGTATTGCCTTATTGAATCGGTACAGGAATGAAGGAATATTGGATCTAATTTTGTGACATGTGACGAAAAGTGGATTCTTTACGATAACCATAAGTAAAAAATGCAATGGCTGACCCCAGGTCAAACGCCGCAGCAGTGCCCTAAAGCAAAGCTTACCAATGAAAAGGTAATGGTAACTGTTTGGTGGTCTCTTCATGGCGGTATTCTCAGGTCTGATCAAGCAATAACAGCAGATGTTTACTGTGCCGAACTTCGAACAGTCATGGCGAAACTGGCTGTGAAACAGCCCTCGTGAATCGATCTTCACCATTATTGCTCGTTACATCATCCTCCATACTCGCCAGACCTTGCTCCAACTGACTACCATTTTTTCGTGATTTACACAATTTTCTACGTAGTAAAAAATTTTCTTACACAAAATGTAGTACAAAATGCTTTTCTATCGCAAAGGCCTAAATAAACTTCCGAATAGATGGCAGCAATTTATAGATAATGAGGGTAAATAAATAAATGAATATGCTACATCTTAGAAGAAAATGAGTTTTAATTTTTCTGTACAAGTCGGCAATTTCGTGCTTTAACCCCTAATATTAAAAAGAAGAAAATATGTGCCAAGGCAGACTTATCTCTTAGAGATTTCTTCTAACCAATCTTGTAATGCCAGAGAGAATTATATATTTATTTATTGAAACTGGCGATTATAGTAATTAAAGTGAATTACACATATATGTAGTAATATACACATATGTCATGTAAATGAGAATTAATTAATCAATGCAAAAATCAGAAATATTTTACTTCAAAACACGATAAATTAAGATTGATTTGAAGAGAGACTTTGAAGGCATGGAAAACCGAAGTATTATGACATCTTGCAAATGCTTTGAGTGACAGTAATCATAAAACTTGACTGCATAAATCACAGCGTCTGTTACAAGGAGTGCAATGTTGCCAAATTCCATTGTAGGTACATCATTATTAACGTAATTTGATTTCGACATTTGCCTGACAGTTCTGACAATTTTGCGGCGTCAAAAAGTCGTGATCATAAGGACAAGACGCAACACCAAGTCACAATTACTGTGATTTGCCAAATGTTCGTTACTCTGATGCTTGAAATGTAATCGAAAATTAACAATTATGACATTCAATTGTCCTAAATCGTCATTGGTAAGAACAATCCGTGTCGGCCTTCGATAAAATTCAATTTGTTTCGTCTCGTCGTTTGTACATTAGGATATCTCAAAATAAATATCTGTGAAGGATATCCATAGTACGCAGCAAGATTTTCTCTTACTATTTCGTCTAAGTTACCTTGGAGTTAGGGTAAGAAAATGTGATAGTGTTATTTTGAAGATAAATGTAAATAACGCAACAATCGATTTAAAAATAGTTCATTCGATAATAGGTCGTGCAATATTCATAGTGATTTGTGAACTTTAAATTTTGTGATGGCATGCTAAACATTTCCTTTAATTGTAACGTTCTGCTGCTAGTATTTTAAAGTTTGATTCAGCATTTTATTTTCCTTTGTTCCCGTTCAGTTACACCATGTTGTGTTACACTGTTACCCACTGGCAAAAAATATCCCGACAAGTAACACTGTCACTTAACCGAACGCCATGTTCCCGTTAAGTAACACTTTTTAGGGTAAATTTATTGTTTAATACACCTTGACAGGTATATGCACTTAGTGTAGGTATTATTTAATATTTAACAACTTCAAACAAATAGCTCAGCATGTATGTTTATTTTGTAGATGACTTCAAAATAATCAAAATTTTTCTTAACCACCTTCTTACATAGTAATTCGGAAACAGGTTGAATGTTTTAGTTTTTAGCGACGAGCTTGGTGGCGCCGTGGTGAAACACGTTTTTACGCTACTTTGACACCAACAACGTTCGTGGGTTCGATTCCCACACAGTACAAACGTTTGTGTGCATGAACATGCCTGTTTGTCCTGGTCTAGGTATTTTCTATGTATAATAAGTATGTATTTACAAAAATGAAATGTATTTGCGTATGTTTATCAATTGTCTAGTACCCATTACACAAGCTTCGCTTACTTTGGGGCTAGATGGCGCTGTGTAATTTGTCCGACAATATTTATTTATATTTATTATTTATTTAGTTGTGTGAATGATATAAACTCACTAACGAAGAAGAAGACCAAGACTCACATGCCATAGCCAAATTGATCGTGTTTCATCGGAACGTGATGTCAGGAGCCCTAGGAGCGTGCATGAAAAGAGCCATGAATGTTAAAGAAGCGAGTGAGGTGTGTATGGGCAACGTCTTACGGCGCTCGGTTCTCTTTGCCTGACCTGGCGTTAAGATATACATACATATACATACTCACATGTCTCTTATATATCTTCACCTCACTTACGCCCCAATATTCCTCATGCCCTAATAGCTTTCAACCTTGATACTCCATTTGCAATTTCGCACAGCTCGTTGCAAACTTCTTTGTTAGCCGACGTAGGCAAATTAACAGTATGCACCCGAACCGATCTAGTTCAGAACTGGTAATTGCGAAACATGCCTGTTTATTTGTAATAGTTGTAGGTAAGTAATGCTGATTTCGTAGCCGACAATAATCTAACTTTATTTATAGTACATATTGAAGTATATTTAAATCTATCTCCGAGCTTTCATCTTCGTTACGAATGGCTTTATATTATTCATCCTTATACTCTATTATATCTTCCTTATTATATTCCCTTAAAATATTGTGGTATTTTTCAAGTGGTTTCGACTTCAACGTCATCTATATGAAAGAGATTGCATGATGAGACATTTCTATTATTTGTAGCATTCACGAAAAAGATTATATTTTTCTATATTTACATTATCATAATCATGTGCAGCTAGCGCAGTATGTTACTTCCCTTCATTCTTTTTTGTTCCTCGACAATTCATTCCATTCAAGTATTTTTCGGTCTCTCTCTTCTCTTGTATCTGTCTATATTCATGCCTCAAACGTATATTATATTCCACGTTGTCCATAGCAGTTAGCAATGTTGGATACTGATTTACGTGACCTAACCATGTTTAGTCAAGCATAGTGTGTAATTGGTGTAAATCAGCGCACTGCAATGGAAGTAAACTATTGTGGCCAACGCCTCAAATCGAAACTATGTTTGCACATTTCACGGAGCTAGTTCAATTTATGTTTAATATATATAACACCGTATATGTGTTACCATCACTTTAAATGCAAGAGAATTAAGAAAAAACGAGTTGTATAAAAAATACCTTTTTGAACGTAGGCCACACGTGTTTTGTGGACTTTGTTATGTCACTGACTTATTGACGTTAGACCCTCATTATGATAAAATATATAAGTTATGTGCATTGTTTGCTAAGTTTATTGCAGCACTCTAATGTGTTGCATATTCGTACAACCTATTATTTTAGCGACATATTTTTGAAGTATCAAATTCTACTCTCGGATCAAAAAAAAGGTTTTTTACTGGATTGAAAAATATACAATTATTATTAATAAGGCGCACATACGTGCCTAACATGGCCCGTGTGATGGGAAAAATCAAAAATGCTTGCAAAACGGGGTATCTATACTGCATTGCCACATTTGCTACCCGTTGATATCTTTCTGCTATTGTTGTTCCCAGAGATTTGTAGGCCCGGTCTTTCTGTAAAGAGGAGATACTTCCGGACCTGTTCCTAATTAAATATCATTTTCATCATCTCTCTTTCGCCATAACCTAGTTTACTAATCGGTAAATCACACGGTGCACCTGACCGATTAGCGATCTCTTTCATCACATGAAGATTGACTTCGACTCTAGATATAATCGTGAGCAGATTAGTTCAAACTCGGAACTCACAACAATTATCTACAGGAAATAACTACTACTATTATATCTACACAACAAGTCTCTTGCAGAGAAAACTGAGCGCCATATAACTCGGTTCATAGACACCTCAGTCACTTCATTAACAATT
The DNA here is from genome assembly GCA_947507595.1 of Pyralis farinalis. NCBI lineage: Eukaryota > Metazoa > Arthropoda > Insecta > Lepidoptera > Pyralidae > Pyralis > Pyralis farinalis. The sequence goes on along the minus strand of OX382273.1, from coordinate 26,108,335 downwards.
CATGTACTTTTCCCGACTCTTAGGAGTCCTGACATCACGTTCTGAAAAAACATGACAGAAGTGGTCACGTTAGATGAGGCTTTGCCTTCCTTAGCTGCTACGTCCTTCCGTGTTGACGTTGTATGTCTGTTTTGCCATTATTTCTACACGTCCGAACCATCGGAACTTGGCTTCTCACCATAACTTAGATACTCCCATTAAACCATTGTTTCTAACATCATCATTGTCAACACAGTCTACAAGCGTTACACCACAAATTTTCGGAAATACTCCCATTTTCCACAGAACATACACGGTGTTCTACTCTCATACCCTTCTGCCATACACAAAAAATAATTCTAATATAAATACACGCAGTAGGCACTCTTATCTACTCAACCATCCGAGTTTTCAAGCTATGTTATTATAATCGCATTATTACAAAAACAATTACAACATATAATGTTAGGAACTGAGTGTTGAATAACCGATTACATATGTCGGTATTTTACATACTTCAACACTGCGCCTAAGTATAATTTTAAACTATGTTTATCGCTTCCGAATGACTAACATTTACGACCCTTATTTTGATATTTAGGACAAAATATTACGACATGTGGACATAATTAATGAGCGTTGAATCCATTTTATAAACGCGAGACATGCCCGTATACATATCTATATATCTTACTATATTTTCACGCCAAGTCCCTTGCGGGGTAGGCAGAGAGAACCGAAAGTCACATGACTCGCTACTTACACACCTCACTCGCTTCTTTAAGATCTATAACTCTGTTAGCGATAACATTCAATAAAGGACCTAAACCTCAATTAAACCTTTCGAATTCGAAATAGCTGAGCGATTTTTGTGTGAATCAGACCATATATAATTAATCCATTCATGTCGGTAGATGTAATAATTGAATAACTAATGTAAGACAAATATCACCTTAGTCTTCCTGCGAAACGTCAGGTTCAACAAAATAAATAAAACACGCGATACTTCCGTTAAAAATTGTTTACCTAAGACAATACTAGTTGAATGTTATTAAAGAGCTTTGTTGAAAAAATACGATGAAATAAAAAAATAAATCAAAATGCCGAGCGTAGTTTTTTTACTAATCTAAGGCTCTTTTATTCTGTTCTCATTTTCTTGTAAAGTTATGCAATTGAATAACTAATCATTACGCAAGCATTTCTATATATAATCGTTTAAATAAATCATTTGTTTTCAAGAAACTTCAATCTTCTTGATGTCAAACTTAAAAATTTCGTTGCGTGATCATATACGTACGTATTGTATAATAAACGAAAAGAATTTAAACACTTAGACGGTTGCACTTATCCAATTATATTTGATATAAATAAATACAAACTTAAGGGTATAACAAAAAACGTATTAAAATAATTGAATATGATAGGTAGATATTAAACGCTAACAGTTATTCTGTATCCAATCCAAACCATGAATGTAAAAATGTGTGTTCCGCAATGCTAAAGATGTATTCATAGATAAGAATCAATCGGTTACTTTCTAAAATACTAGTAAAACTAAGTGTCTTTAAATTACATCTCCAAATAAACTCGATACAAATGTAACTTTTGTAAATGTACGATGTATACTTTATTACAATATTTCACCGGTATTGGCACCACAAGATGTGTCTAATTTCACACAAGAGGCCAATAATTATAATGTGACCTGAGGGATGTATTGATAAATATTATTAAATAGGCCCTTTATTAATTTAAGTAATATGTGGGTATGTTCAACTGTCTCCCAAGCTAGTCTGGGTCTTGGTAACAAACGAAAAAAGGAAAATGGACTAAATATTACCGAAACTGAATATTTAGAGTAGTTTAAAAGTTTGGCAAATAAAAGCTTTTGTAAAATCGAAAAGTTCGCATATTACTCAGTTGGCCGAATACTACTAGTTATTGAACCCGCCGCGCCGTGTCAAAACGATGAATAATTGTAAGTGACATTAAAATATCACAACGTCAAGTGACGCTAATTTTATCAACAAACTCAATACTACATGCATTGTTAGACAGTTGGATTATTCGTTATGAAGATGTACCATTATGTTTGTTCCAAATCATTAATGAATCATTGTTCTAGCGGAGAATTGAAGTATTTATTTGAGTTAACTCAATTTGTCAATTTCGGCAGTTCATTCAACTGTACTGTACCATTAATTATTCTACACATCCATGCTCATTAATTACCTAGAAATTTCATTAGTATACAAGCAAAGGAACGTAGAGGGTGTATACCAGCGTGGCGAAGTACTTCGACCTCACAGATAATTAAAGGCTATAGCTCTACTCCCCGGAGGGTTGTTATGTTCTTTCGAGTGAGTAATTTTACCGATAAACTCCAGAGGAGACGCTGTCTTGTACAATGGATGTGAATACTTTTATATTACATTCACTGACTACAGTAACTACTTTACATCTGGTGAGCACTATGCTTGTATACCTATTTTTCAAGAGATTTACCCGGAAATTATAGAATATTCGACTAATGTAACGTAGATCAGCCATTAGGCTGATCCAAATAATGATGCGATAAAAGTAATACCTTCATTCTATTGTGCATATGACCGTTAACTGTTTTCGTGCGCTTAAGCAAAGAAGTAAACCAATCTCGCTACTGTATTACATAAATCATTGACACGAATTTGTAACCAAGACTAGAACGGAATTGATACGTGTTGATCATTCGGGCCATTGCTGCTAAACCTTCGACCGCCCAGACAGTGTCATTGATATCAAACTGATGATCTTTGTGCACGTGCTCTTCTGACGGTTAGTTAATTGATAACTAATGATATAATAATAGCGCGCATAATGCTATATTTTGAACAAAACGTGTCGATTAGAGAGGCAACACAAAGGCTAGGTCACAGGTGCTTCAAGGTTTCACAGAACTTCAGAGTTTATAGTTAAACCTTGAATCGTGATCATTAACTTGACAATATTGTGATTTATTTATGTCAGTCAGTCCTATAATATTAGCGGTCTTTACAAAACAATATTTTTTAATGAAACTATATCCTATTACTTCAAATGAGCACTTTTTGTATACTTATAAATATATATCTCTTGTATCTCGGAAACAACGAAAGGATTTCTATTAAATGTTATATTTAGATAATGTTTTGCTTCATAAGTTTATCTGCATAGTTATCGTTCATGAAAAAAACGCCTGTTTCTACATTAAATATAAAAAACGTCCAGCGAATCTCGTTAACTTAAGTACTACTTAATTAATATCAATGGTAAATTACTGTATTGTCTTGTTAATGCATTATTGCCATTTTAAGAGATGTCATTATTATCATTGACAAATCCACTATTGAAATCTTGGGAATGAAAATCAATGATCTTTTTAAAGACCTTGATCACCGTCTCATAAAATTTGTTTCCTGTTTCTTTCACCCTGCATAAATCCAAATTTCTAAACAAATGGAAACCAATTGGAACAAAGTCTGGTGAGTATGGTGGGTGCCGGAGAGTTTCTAGTCACGATGTTGTTTTAATTTGTATTCAAGTGCACAAACAGATAACATATCACCTAGACAAGTTTTGCCACTAGCAACAAAAAGTTATAGCAAGCTAATAAGTAGAATACATTGAACTACTGAGTTTTTTTTCCACTCATACATTAGTACTGTTGCTTCTGGAATATACATTGCAATAGAGCTATTTAGAACAAATCATTCAATAGAACTATGAAGAACAAAGGCCAATAATAACTCCTGTTTTGTGAAGTTTCGTTGTACGTGTAACGAAGTTTGTTGTGTGTGTGGACAGTGGTCGTGGAAAGGAAGTGAATTAGGACATTTGATAGGTACTTTAATATGGAGTCCATAATCATCGGCTATCTTCACACTGTACCTTTGTATCAAATGTTGTGCTAGAACTCAAATAGCTATTATTAATGAACAGTGCCGACACAGGTTCACCATACATTCACAGGCAGTATCTTTATACTCCATTTGCATTCGGGACATGATTTGACTGTCTCCTCTGTAACCAACAAAAGTAATGGACATTTTGGTACAGGTCCGATTACCGATTCAATGCTTGTCTGGACTCCAAACTTGGGATGAAAGTCCCCGACCTATATATGATCTTGAAGACACCTTCATACATAGCCTCGACCTCATCATCTTGGTATATCGTGGTTAGAGCATATACATGGATTACTTTCACAGAGTACCTTTCTATCAGTTTTATTACAACGATACACTGAAATCTTCATTACGTTATTGATGATGGATATGTAGACGAGGATAAAAAATCTTTATTTGCCATTGGGTTGTCTTGCATTTTTTGAAATATAATCTGATTTTTCTTATTAAATTATCTTACGAGTATGTTGGCGAAGAAGAAATGCCGAAAGGAATGCCAATACACGAGTAGGTCTCTTTAAAATTGTCAATCAGATATTACAATAAATTCACATCAGCATAATGGTACAATAATGATATCATATGTAGAATTAAAGATAGGACAGGTCGTCTGTGATAAATTATTTCCAGACATCTTTGTCAGTTACATATTCATATATATTATTCTATTCTATAATAATCCCTTTTATAGAAATTATCATTAATGTGCTTTTTGAATATATTGTACGGAAACAATAGGATTGTTTCAGGCAACTTATTATAAAATCGAATACAATTTACAAGAAAATATCTACCAGTCCTAGCAAGCCGATGTACCGGCTTACTAGGAGTGGTAGATATACATTCTGTGTACTAAGTATCGGGAATTTGTCAATAAAACAAAAAATACAAATTATTCATCTAAATTTATTTTATCGCCTTCAAAGTAGGCCCCATCGCTTGCAATACAACATCTCCACCGCTTCACCCAGTCTTCCATACATTTTTCATAGGCTATTTGCGGTATGGCCTTTAGCTCATTCAGCGAATTTTCTTTTATGGCTTCTATCGACTCAAAACGTTTTCCTCGAAGTGGTAATTTTAACTTGGGAAATAAAAAAAAGTCAGACGGAGCCATATCAGGTGAATACGGTGCTTGGTCGAGAACTTTTGTTGAATTTTTCGCTAAAAACTCTTTCACTATAATGGCTGTGTGTGATGGTGCATTATCATGGTGCAGCATCCATGAGTTGTGTTGCCACAAATCTGGACGTTTTCGGCGGATACTCTCACGCAAACGCTTCATGACGCCTAAATAATATTCTTTATTCACTGTTTCTCCCTCTGGAAGGAATTCGGAGTGAACCACACCACGGTAGTCAAAAAAAACTGTCAGCATCACCTTGATTTTGGAGCGACTTTGCCGCGGTTTTTTGGGTTTCGGCTCGTTTTCGAGACGCCATTCTGAAGACTGTTGGCTTGTTTGCATGTCGTACTCATAAACCCATGTCTCGTCGCCAGTTATTATACGTTTCATAAAGGTCGGATCCGTAGAAGCTCGGGAAACCATGTCTTCAGCGACATGCTTTCGCTGCGCTTTTTGAACAAAATTGAGCTCTTTTGGAACTAGTCGAGCGGCGACGCGTTTCATGCCTAAAATGTCAATGAGAATGTTGTGGACGGACTTAAAAGATATGTTCACCTCACTAGCCAACTCTCTCAGACTCATACGTCGATTTTCGAGCACTAGCTTCTTGATTCTGTCGATGTTTTCTCTGGTCGTAGCGGTTGAAGGTCTACCAGAACGAGGCAAGTCTACTACTACTTCTCGGCCTTCTTTAAAAGCCTTATACCATTCATAAGCCCTTGTTTTCGATATACACGATTCGCCATAGGTATTTCGCAACATTTTTAGTGATTCACCACATGAAATATCATTTGAAACACAAAATTTAAGGCACACTCTTTGTTCAACAATATTTTCCATTGTAAAAATCGCCGAGGACTCAAAACTATGACCAACAAAAAGTGTAGTTTAAAACAAATTAAATGACAGATCCCGCTCAAATTTTGCGCGCTAAATCAGTACAGTGCTACCAACATGCAGTAAAAAAATTAGAACGACCTCTTTTACGCGGGTCTTTTTATTGACATATTCCCGATACTTTTTACACAGAGTAGTACACTACTTATTTCTACTTCTAAGTTTTTCGCTGAAGTTTGAAAACTTAATATTGTTACGGTCATACATTATGTTTTCGTAAATATATTAAGAAGTAATAGTGAGGAAATTTATTTCTTTGAAGAGTTCCCTGAGGAACCCTACACTCATCTGGGGGAGCCGATCACCTTCGTAGTAGAAGAAAAATTTGCTGGTTTATACTCGTAAGTCACTTATTGTCAGATTTCCGACTTTCCGAAAAATCGTATTGACCTCATTCTTCCAGCCCCTCCACATTCTCATATTGTTCTGATGTTATATAACAGTAGTATGATCAGTACTGTTTGCACCACCTGTCCTACTGTAACGGACCTTAGCCCAGATAGTAGAGCTACTGGGTACTGGTGAAAAATTCCTACCACGACAGAGATGTGCAAAGAATATTGTTTACAACAATGTGCATAATAGTGCATTGTGTATTAACGACAGTAGTGCTGTAACTCGAGAAATTAAAGCTTCAGGATTCGACGTCAAGCTTCTGAATTACTTGGAGTTGTAATTCCTTTGTCGCCTGTGGTACATAAAATAAAAAAGACGAGAATGTGTATACATAACACATTTATGTAATAAAACTGTACTTAATAAGATAAGAAACAGATAGGCTTATATTATAATTTCGAATGCGATAATCTTATTGCACAGGTAATGTAAATATTTCCTTTAATAATGCCAAAAGATCATGAAAGCCTAAGGGAGATATATTTTAACTAAGAAATAATTGTAAAATACCGTAAAACTAATTCAAGCAGAATACATCTAGTACAATATAATATATAGCAATTTAGTTTCTCAATGAGCAAACTTTAAACAGAAAATTTCTTAAATAAATCGGTTTCTTTAATTTAGAACAAAACGTTTTTAAATTAAATAAAGAGAAACTGCGATACAACATGAGTAAAAGAGGTATAATGCCCATGGGTATAAAAATATGTATAAGCTACTTGCTTATCTTCGTAAGATTATGACTATTTAATACACTAATCATTCCTTGCTGTGACACTCGTCGTGACTAGTCCATTGCCACTTCAGCTTGCAAACATTCCACACATTTGTTTACTCGTTCATAAATTAATCTTAGTTGATGATATCTTATCTCGATCGAGTCACATTCTATCAATTTAACTGTTGTCAAAATCTTGCCAAAACTACCCTCATATTTATATATACATATAACATTTTTATATAATATCAGGTAACAAACATGTATACAATATAAACCCTCTTAGAAGCCCAGGAAGCTTTTGATTTGAATTTACATGCAAGAAGTCACTCGATATCCTTCGAAAGAATGCTTAATAACCTATGTTTTTTGTCTTATCATTACAGCCCTAACTGGTGCCACGTACGACTGAATAATTCTATCAAAATAAATCGTTCATGTGAGTGCTGAACATTAATGTTCGAGTAATAATACCTAAACAGCCAGAACTAAAACATAATTATTACGTCATATTTATAGAGATATAATAAGTTAATATTAATATTCCCATTGCTATTGCCAAGTTGATTCATTTTGCACCAGATTCCTTTAAAAATCAATAAAGCTGTTCATCGATCGCTGGATAACACATCGCTCAGTAATTTTAAAAGTGTATTTTTAATAGGATGTTGTTTATTTAATTATTGATGGATATTAAGACCTAATATCTTATTATACTAGTATACGAGTTAATTCATTAAATAAAAATGCCTCAACGGGGAAAATGTGTTGTCCTTTACCAAGAAATTTAAGATTTTTTAAACAATTTGAGGAATGTTAACAATCCGAAAGGTTTCACCAAGGATGAATATACCCTATATGGTTTTTATTAACCAACTTATCTTACATTAAATCAAATTATTTAAAAATCAAAACAGAATATTTTTTAAGTTATGCCAGACATGCCAATTGAGTCGCCCTTGGGAAACACTGATGTGAGTATCTCAAGGGCGTCAAGAGGTATGCTGTGCTTTTATCGGAGTTACTCGTGACGGTCACCCCTGAAGCACATAATTTTAACAACTTCTCGAGACGGCCGATGATGCAAGTCAGAGCTGAGAGTCCTACAGACCTTTGGTCTTTTTTTTCCTTCCGACCGATAAAGATACACCGGAGAGGGCCTTGTCTCCTTGATCATCATCTCTGGACCACTTTCTGCCCATGGTGTCGCTAGTCACCAATAGTAATTACAAGCTGAGCTGCAAACTCCTTCTTCTTCTCATGCTTATTTTTCCTTGTGTGACATCGACATCATCAAGATTTGATCAATAATTGGGAAAAAAATTATAGTTCCAAATTATTACATGCTCAATAAGCATATATAAAGCCTTATGCACTCGTAGCTCTGACATGTTAATTATATTACAGACATAACACTTCTTGTAGCTTCCATTGTATCTGCAACATCATCAACAGAATGAACAATGTTTTGGAGCATTGCTACAATAACACAGATTGCATTTGTAGCATGCACAATGAGCGCCAACCTTGGTCCAATGGCATTTAACTTCTCTATGTCAATCACAGTGTTAAATGCTTTCACCGCCCTAGCTCTGTTTTGGCTCAAACATTTGATGGATTGGCATTTACAATGATTATGTGGGTCAAGATCAAATGACAATGCGATAGTATTGTAATCGATACATTGCTAAATATGCTGATCTTATCAATCAATTGTTAATGAGGCTGAAATAATGAAAAATACATTTTTCAATCAATAGTTGATTAAAGACGTTTATAGTTGTACTAAAAACTACATATCGATTCTGTATAATTTCCGTATATAAATAAGAGTGTCTATATTATTATTTAATCATGCACGCATACATGCATGAAGTGGAGCATGTTACGAAGATTTACAAAATGTTGACTAGTGTAGGTACTTTGAGATAGACCCCGTTAAAAAATGGGCTAAAGTGACAAGTTCGGCACCATTGATCCATTTTATTTTTATTTTGAAGGCAAAAAGGATATAAACTTTACTCTATTAGAAGAGGCCTAAACAACAAGTGGAGGTGGAGAAGGTTATGTAATTGCGAATATAAGGTCTCTTCTATATCTATGCATTGTGAGTACATTGTTTCCCCAAACACAATGGTAGTATAATCAGGGGGATTGTTGATTTGCCTTTCAATTGCCGTTACCCTTTCAGTCAGATGGGAGAGAGACACAAGATGTAAAAACTGTTATCGCTAATAATTATAATGTAGAAATTCAGGGATATATACAGCAGTATAGCCCTATAATATATAATTATTTCCTCCGAACGGCTCCTAACAAAGCGCTGGAGTGAAAATTAATGACATATTTGATACACTCTGAGATAGATTCCCACACAGGACAAATATTTGTGTGTACGTGAACATGTCTGATTGTCATGGTCTAGGTGACTTTGAAAGAGAATCCACTTTAGGTGAATAGCGAGAATCATCATTCATAATTTATGTACACTGCGTTGCAGTGTGCATAGCCTATGGCAATCGCATCGCAATAAGCGAGTCGTATGCTGGTTTGCATCCTGCGTATAATAAAAAAATATTGTAATATGATGCCTCGGTTTCAATGGGTCCTATATTCATAGCGTGTATATCTTTTTTACTGTTCTGAACCAAATAGAATCAGAAACCCTTATGATGCCGCTCTGTCCAGCAATGGTTTGTTCACCTGTTATTCACAGCTATCTTTTCTCCTTTATTTTCTGAGACACTGAGACGGAAAATTCTTATATAATTCAGAAATCGAAAATAGATTTGCAAATATATCCATATTATATTATACCCATTTATAATACGGAAACTAAAAAACATATACTTTGATTATAATGATATGCTGTTAATAGTACTGAGAACTTAAAAAAAACGAGTGTGTTTTAGACCACACGACTGAAGTAAAACTTCTTTAGCTTCATAGTGCGATACAGACAATAGGCCTGTACTGTGTCTTAGATATACGAAACTTAACTCGCTATTAGAAAAAGAGAGAAAGAAAATGTGTGCTCGCACCTCTCTCTCTTACCCCTACAGTAATATACGAAACGTAACTGTGTCTCTTTCTATCTTCACTACTTTATATCTCCCTCTCAACTTCCGTTCGCCTCGCCCGATCACACTTTTCGTCACGTCACCTCTTGTCACGCATTCAAGCAAGAAGTTTTAATTGAATACTTCTTACTTTGTTTCATTAAACCACCATCATATCAAAATGCTATGCTATAAAAGAAACTATATCTGTATATTTGTTAGCTTTTTATTGACATGCATTCAAACTACTATTTTTTGTAAAGAAGAAGTTCAAGATCTAAAGATGGGTATATACGAGTATACAAAAGGACCATCACGGGCAAAGTCGCGAACAGACTGTAGTGTTTTCATAAAATGATAACGTAACGCATAATTAAAACTGATTGTCGTTCTATTACTACTATTATTGAGAATATTAAAGACCATGCGTGAAGACGGCTAACATAACATTAGTAGGCAAAACTGTAACTCACGCGAAAGTGAAACTTGGAATAATGTACAGTGAACGTGATGTCGCCAGTTACGCAACGACGCATCGAATCGAGATACATGTCGCGATTACATACGAATGGTCATTCCGGAAAATCGAACGCAGAAATGTATGGCCCGTATTACTTAGTTTGCGCATCACTCAGCGAAATGCAAACGGAATACTTAGGGCGGCGTATGAAGAAATTTCGCATCTGCATTCCACATTGGCTGTGGATTTCGCAATTACATTTATTGGTTATATAAAACGTAAATTCAATATTGATAGTAGTAATATTGAAGTCATTAATTATTATAAGATTGATTGTCATTTGAAATATATACGATATATATCAACAACTCACTACATATTTAACACTTGAGTGACAAAAAGCGGTAAAAAATCAGGAAGTTACAATAATATCAATAACGCAACTAGTAAATGATTTATTCATTTCGTGCAGCTAAACATTTGTGTATAAATAATTAAATAATTTATGCATTATGTTAGTAGTTAATTCGTCTGGATAATGTTGTCTATGCTCAGTGCGAGAGCGATGTTTAATGAGCGCACTTTATTCTTAATTGTCTGTGTTTTTGTATGCAGCGATAACCACTTGCCGACACTTAGACATCGAGCATTCGATCGTATCTCAATTCAAGGCACACAGCTATCTCCTTCATTAACTTACATAATATTTTTGTAATTGTATTTTCACACAGTCTCGTAACCGTGGCTGATCTATCTTCCTATTTCTCGCATGCTGAGGCTTCGTTTGCCTCTTTGTATTTGCTTCCGCATAAAATCGCTTACCCTACTATCTTCAAATGCATTTTGAATGTCTCGCAAACATGTAACTTGATCGCCGATAGTATCTATCACTATTCACTCCAAACAGCACTCAATCAATCTTGATTTTTTAAAGATAGTGTTCAATATACAAATGACAAAAGAGAAACATTACACTAAAATAATATTTCATTATGGTACGCAGCAGCCCACGTTGTAGTGTAGACTCAAGTGCTTATAATTATAAAATACCTAACGTAAATATCATTTCTGCCGATTTCTGATTTTCACTATACTGTGTATTATCATTCTAAAGTGAACAAAGTCAATTACAAATTCAAAGTAAATCTATTTTCATTTCTGATACTATATTACACCTCGATTCAAGCACTGATTTTCCTTTTTTCAGGTACGTAATTAAAGTAAAAGTATTTTCTCTGTATACCTCAATAAGCTGTGATAGACCAGTGGATAAAGAACCGGCCTATTGACCGTCTGGTCGGCGGTTCGAATCCTGGCATGTACCACTAATTTCGTATGTACATATGTGTACTTATCACTTGCTCAGCGGTGAAGGACAACATCGTAAGGAAACCCGTACGTTCAAAGAAATTATATTTCGAAAGATGTGTGACTGAGAAAGGTCTGATTTTCCCTCTGGGTTGTCTCACGGCAGTCGCTCCATGCCAACATGCAACAGTATCTTCGCCAAATCCTTAGGCTTAGGAAGCGACCCCGCCAATCTTAATGAATTGGGAAACGAGATAACACTAGTAAGAAGAAGACCTACAATAATAAAATGTATCACGCGGACATGACATGACATGGTACCACCATGTACCACGCGGACATGACATGACATGGTACTTACATGGTACGCTATCGCACTGCTTCGAGCTTCGTTTTCATACTCTTATATCAATCACAGAAAGTGGAACTTCCGTAATTTGTACATTTTTATTTTAAGTTTAGCATGTTATGAATTCTAAGTTTTTACTTTTCTATGTAGTAACGAGATTAGGTAAGCTATTTAAATATAAACTCCGACAAAAAACATATACGTCAATGCCACTACCGCCCGACATCACTTTCACGACCTGACAGTGCTAATTGTCAATTAAATCTATCTATCTATCACTTCACGCCAAATCTCTTGCAAGGTAGGCAGAGAGAACCGAACCATAAGACGCGGACCTTACACACTTCACTCGCTTCTTTAACATTCATGACTCTGTTCATGCACGCCCGCCAGTTCCTTGGACTCTTGACATTCCTTCACTTTCTGATAAAACACGACCAATTTGGTCATGGTACATTAGTCTTGGTCTTCGTCGGCTCTTACATACTTCCACTTTTGCATTGTATATCTGTTTCGTCATTCTTTCAACCTGCATTCTTTCTACATGTCCGAACCAACGGAGCATGCCTTTTCTTATCTTAACACCGACACTCTCTTTCAGATCAACTCTCTTTCTTACGTCATCATTACGAACGCGGTCAGCAAGCGTTACGACACAAATTTTGCGCAATGATCTCATCTCGACCGCATTTATTCTACTTTCATGCTCTCTCTGCCATACCCCGCTTGCACTTCCATAAGTCAGCGTTGGGACTAGCTTTGTGTACAGCGAGCTGTGCTTTCTGGCTTAGATTTCAGCTGCCTAGAAGTTTACCTAACGCTCCATTCATGCTGTTCCATGCACTCACTCGCCTCTCCACATCAGCGGTGTACATTCCATCGCTGCTAAAAGCGCTTCCAAGATATATAATCTCATTCACTTGCTCCAACTATCATCAACCGTAATCCTAGTGCTCGTTCTGGTTGTCTCTCTTTCAAATACCATGATCTTGGTTTTCTTCGCATTAAATTGAAAGCCTTTCTTCATACGATCATCTTCCATTAGGTACTGTAACTAGTGCTTGCAGTTCGGATGATGATTCTGCTATTAATAAAGCGTCATCTGCATAAAGCAGACAGTTGACCACTGAGCCACCCATTCGCATTCCCACATTCATATTTCTTATTCTCTGAAGATAACTGTCCAGATATAGAATGAACAGCCGAGGCGACAGCACGTGTCCCACGTCTGACATCAATCTCAATTAAATCTAAGTATAATTTTTGAATATTTCAATTCTCTTCGTCATCAAATCTGGCCAGTAGTCAAACCTTTAGAAGTGTGAGTATTATTAGTGACATCTTAGTTATCCACAATTAAAAATGCTCTCGATAATATCCTGCTCTATATACAATATCTTGTCACCGTCACCTACAAATTTCTGTATGTACGTGCATCCAATTGCTTGCGTTCCGCCAAATGCCACATACAGTACATTATGAACAATATATTCATTATAATCGTGGAACAATATTATGGATGTAAATCTAAGAAATAAATATAGCTCGCATTTTCCTCTCCGACGATACTACCTATGTTACTTTTCACAATTTAGAAGACACTAATAACATTGCGCAGTAGACATCCATTGTCAATTTCCTCCATGCTTCCAAATGTTTCTTCGGACAATTCTATTCGCGCTAAACTCGAAGACTTGTTTTCGACTACAATGTGATCCTCACGTGATTCCGCATTTGGCGAGCTCAGTGGTAAAAAGCTTGCAATGCTACTTTAACACCAGGATTCAGTTTCCACTCAGGACAAACAATTGAATGTACTCGTATGAACTTGTCTGTTTGGTCTGGGTGTGTTAAGATCGCATCAATGCAGCTCGTCTGGAGAAGTACTGGAGTTACAGAAACCGCAATCAAATAATAACGCCCTGGGTTGGGGTGTCCCTGCGAGTTAGTTGGGTTGCGTATGAGTGAGGCCACCACCACGTTTATAGGCTACGGGAATTACTTTACACCAGGTGGGCCGTATGCTTGAATGCTTCCCGACGTTGTATAAAAAAACTTTACTAAAACTATTACGAAGAAACCTATTTATATAAATGAAATTATGTACATGTTAAGAGCTACCTTGAGTTTCTAATGTTTTTTTTTTCTGTTATATTTTCAGGTATGTTGTCTCAAAGACTGCAGCTTCAATGAGAACTTGTATGTATTTTTTAGTTTGAAGTACCTCCACCTCACAGAAAACCGTAGTCAAATCACTTTCTGGAGGGTTGTTGATTCCTGCGAATGAATTTATCACTAACCTAAAGAGTTGCTGTGTTAGCAGCACCGGTGGAATCGCATTACTACGCAATACATTAGTATTGCAAACGTTTATAGGCTACGATAATTACTTTATACAGATGAGCCTCCTGACGTTAAATAAAAAAAATCTGCTGGCGATTCTAGCACCTCAAGAATTCGGTGACTGTATCAGTAAGTGATTATGAAGAAATATCATAAATTCACGAACCCTTTTAATATCTGGGGAAGTATGCGAGTAATTCACGAACCCTTTTAATATCTGGGAAGTATGCGAGTCTTTTTTGGGTAAGGCTAAGTGCGTTCAAAAAGATTGCGGCATTCGTCCCAGACTATTGGGTGTACTTTTCTCCCCTTAGCGTCCAAACTTCCTTATTTACAAATATACTATAATATATATATATATATAAACTTATACCTAAGTAACCGGAATTTGATAGCAATGGTAGTCAAAGTCGGTTTAACAAACGGATTTAATTCGATCGATCTATTGAACATGTATTATAAATAACGGCAATAATAGGTATGTAGAAATTATTATTTATTAGTTTATAGCTCCTGATCGTGTCTACAATAGGTATCTATGAGTAATAATCATGACATTGCTTGTCCACAACATCTACAACGATTAAATTAATAGTTGCCAGCTAATGGCTATTTCGCATTCGATATCACCCATCACCCTTTATGCAGAGTTGCCATTCAATAATGCCCTTGTTCCGATGCAAATCATCGGCATACAGTTGATTATCGCTCTGTTTTAATTGCTTGCTTGCCAATTAAGGCATCTGTTAGAATTATATAAATCAATCCCAATACCATACATTATTATGTAGTCAATGATCACGATTTTATTATTATTTTTCATTCAGTAACGACTTTTGCAGTTTTCATTGAAAATACGTGCGCAATTTGTTGTTGTTGTGATTTTACAATCGCCTTATGAACTTTGCGATTGTGTAATTTACAATCGAATTGGCTTTCATATTGATTGGAGTTAGGAAGTAGTTATTATGCTATTCGATAATACAGCTACCGTAAATGGAGCCTTCATAGCATGTTCGTAACATAAAAATAGAGTTGAGAACGGAAGTATCGGTGAATTTATAACAGAAATTCGAATAGTAAAATTTCAATTAACACAACTAGAACTGTTAGTAAAAGTATGCTTTGAGAAGTTATAAATTATTGCATCAATTAACTACTTTATGATTATTATGATAATCTCCATTTCGAGTTAGTGGAAAAAAAAATAACATCATGATCATCATCCCGGGCTTCGAAGCGAAAGCGTAATACGCATCATTATTCACGGATGCGTATTACGCTTTCGCTTCGAAGCCCGGGATCCGCTTTCCGAATTTTACCTCTCCACTTCGCGCAGTCTTCGGCACCCCTAACTGTGAGACCTGAGAAAGAGAATTTAATGTAAGTAGACAAATATTAAAAAAAAGCAAATGTTAAATAAAATGCATTAATTTAACAAGAAGCATACCGGTTGAGGAAGTACACCTTACAATAACAATTCCCTAGAAATTTGTTGGACGATTCCACAGTTTATATACCAGCGTTCTTAAGACGCCCATTCCACGCATACATGCGTCGCTCCAGGCTCTCGTGTCCGCGTTCGCATTCATGAAGAACTACGGAACCTGCTCTATTGTTTCTCTAATGCTGTATAATGCTCGTACTACGTCTATATTACATTGAACAGAAACGGACTAAAGAAGGATCCCTGATAAACCACGATGGTAATCGGGAAGGGCAGTGTATTGCAGCAAGCACAAATAATAACAATATGTGTTACAGGCACTCTTTCAACCCAACTTCACCCAAAGTTCGAGCAATAGTTGTAGTATTTAATGGTTTTAATTAAGTTGTTTTAGAATTACGTTATCGGCACAAAATCTCAAGAACATTGATTGAAATTAGTCGCGACACCAGATATTTGTAAAAAGCGTGGATAAACCCCATTTTTGACACTTCGCGGTGATATTTAAACATTATGTTACCAAATATAGTTTACCAACAAGGAGATTGACGTTATTGGTTAGTTTTATTCGATTATTCCTTGAATTAAACTCCGATTTAAACTGTTTGGAAACAAAAACATTTATTAGTAAATTGTGGTGATTTTTTACGCTTTCACAGATTGGAAACACGATGGCCGTGTAATGTATAGTTTGAGAGGGGTATTCTTCAGAGCTCCATTAGATTGTGGAATGACGACGTGGATGCCGAAGTTATTCCAATAGACTAAATTATTCTTCTTAAATTAAACTATTAAAAACGAATAACGAAACACCCGGCCCGAATGTTAAAAATATCAGATGAAAAGAAAACCAGTTGAGAATGCGCAAGCTTGCATTGCCAGAGGAACACCTGGCTCGTCAATTATATAACAATTCAATTTTTTTTTAATTTGCATTTTGACCATGTTCCTTAAGAGATAGGAACGGTGTTCCTGTACATTCCTATTCTACTTTTTTATGCCGAATCCGAATCTGAAGTCAAAATTCGAATTTTCGAAAAAAACGCACAGACAAACGCACACACAGACAAGCATATAGATTTCATATAGGAACGGTGTTCCTGAAAAGATGGAAACATGATATTCCGATCTCACAGACCGAAAAAAAGTGGATGCCATTTAGCATCGACTACACTAGAATATACAATACAAAAGTGGAAGGAAGCCCATGACTTACCTATCATGATCGAATTGGTCATATTCTATCAGAAGGTGATGTCAGGAGCCCTAGAAACCGGCGAGAGTGCATGAAAAGAGCAATGAATGTTAAAGAAGCGAGTGAGGTATGTAAGGATCGGGTCGCGTGACGCTCGGTTCTCTCTGCCTACCCCGTACGGGATTTGGCGTGAAGTTATAGTAGTACACTAGAATATCTCAGCAGAGCAGTGATAGCCCAGTGGATAAGGAACCAGCGCGGCGTATTGACCAACTGGTCCACCAATTCGAATCCTGGCGGGGGCATGTACCACTAAATTCGTGTTTTCGAATTTATTATTTAACACTTGTCGAGCTCGGTGGCGCAGTGGTGAAACGCGCAGTTACGCTACTTTGGCACCAACGCTCGTGGGTTCGATTCCCATACAATACAAACATTTGTGTGCATGAACATGTCTGTTTGTCTTGGTCTGGGTATTTTCTATGTATAATAAGTATGTATTTACAAAAGAAAATGTATTTACGTATGTTTATCAGTTGTCTAGTACCCATAACACAAGCTTCGCTTACTTTGGGGCTAGATGGCGCTGTGTAATTTGTCCGACAATATTTATTTATTATTTAACACTTGCAGTGTAGGAAAACATAGTGAGGAAACTCACACGTCTAACAATTCATATTTCGGAAAGACGTGGGACCTAACCTAAGTAAGTTCTGATTTTCCCTCTGTCTTGTGGAGGTTCACAGCAGTCGCTCCATGTAAAAATAAGTGCCTTCGCCAAATCCTCAGACTTAGTTAGCGAATCCCGCCAATCGAATGGATCAGGAAACAGGGTAACGCTAAGAAAAAAACACTTGAATAACGCGTATAGGGACAATATCTCAAATTCAAACAGTCAAATTTTATTTTAAAGGAACTCATATAACATTCATCTATTACTAATATTATGCAGTCGTCGTTTTAATCTATGAACACTTGCACCACTTGAGTATAACTCGCGCGAGGCCTCTGCTACTAACACAGCGACTCCTTAGGAGTTTACTGGTGGCCTCACTCACTCGCAGGAACGGCTGCTTTGATGCGCCCTGCGTCTCACTTTCTTGAGCGAGTCCCTCGATCACGCGAAGGAGAAGAAGCTGTTAGTTTGATAACAAATAGTTGGCAGTAGTCAGTAGATGCCAAAGAATCTTACAAAAAGTTAATACAGTAAATTAGTGTGGTTGCCGCGGTCGGAGTATCATGACATTGCCGTTTCGCAATGTTTCACCTAATTTATTTCGTCGCTCTCCTTTGAGTAAATCAAGTCAAGGCTATTAATGTAAGATATGAAATTCGTTATGCTTATTCTCAAATTCCCACAACGTGCAAAGTTACTTAAGTCTCCCGTGAGTACTTTGCGAAATGTTAGGTGGTTTTGTTTGATAGCTATCTTCATCGCAGATTTGCGATATAAAGGTGCTCCCTCACCGCGAGAATTCGCCTGTAACGTAACGTTACAGATCCGAGCATAACATCAGTTAAGGAGGAGAGCCGAGCATTACAGTGTGCAACCTGGTACAGATTCCGGCATTACAACGATGAGGGAAGAAAATCAAGCAACATTTAACTATTACCAAGTAAGCATTCGAATGATAAATGTCACATTACAGGCGAATGCTCGCGGTGAGGCCTTATAAGAATTTTTCTGATCATGATCTCTATACAAGATCGAATCGAATTTCCTGACTAAAATATACGACTGATACGTCCGGTAGCATATAAGCATACGGTCCACCTGATGTAAACCAGTTACCGTAGCCTATGACGCTTGCATACAATTAAGTATCATCGCACGATGCCTTTTCTACGGAGCTTTCCTCACACCTACTTCACTCACACGCAGAAAGACAATCCAGGGAGTTGGTTTCTGCCCACGGTTTTCAGTGAGCTAGAGCTACTTCCCCAGACGGTTCTTTTTTAAACCCTCACCTTCTTGAAATATCCAGACTAAGGCATGTTCATGCACACAAATGTTTGTCTTGTGTAAAAATCGAACCCACGAGCGTTGTCGTCGAAGAAGCGTTACTTACCACTACGCCAACGACCTCTTCAAAAAATGTATGGTTGAAGCGATGTTATTTAACGTGAGTTTAAAAATAATGAATCCAAAATATACACAATAAGAATAAGTACTGATAATAAATATACAATCAATACTTACCTTTTACCCAAAATATTCTTATAATAATTTATAAAGATATTATGAAAGCAATATAGATACTCTGATGTCTTATATTCTTCTCAGCGTTATCCCATTTCCTAATTCATTAGGATTGGCAGAGTCCGCTACCTAAGCCAAAGGATTTGGCAACGATACTAAATTTTATGTCGAGCACTGCCGTCATCACAACCCAGAGGGAAAACCAGACCTTTCTTAGGTTAGAATAAACGTCCTTCTAAATATAATTTCTTGGACATGTCGGTTTCCTCACGATGTTTTCCTTTATCATCGAGCAAGTGATAATTACAAATTACAAATATGTACATAAATCCGAATTTGGTGGTACATACCAGGATTCGAACCGTGGACCAATTGGTTAATAGGTCAGTTCTTTATCCACTGACCTATCACTGCTCTTAGATACTCTGGTTTCTGCGGTCTCTATATCGACATCGAGACAATGCGGTTAAGCAACGTTTCACCTAATTATATACATCTATCGCAACCGATTTGTTTGCCACTGTTTGTTATTCGATGAATAAGCGTTGAGCTTTAATTACATTTGGCAAATTAATAATTAGCTGCCAAGTGTATGAATAATGTTAATGTTTTAAACTAGTTTTAGAGAAAGCTCGTGGGAACTTTTATTGTTTTAAATATTTTTAGGTATCTACCAAAAATTTGGATTAAATTTACTAAAATATTAAGGTTCAAATTAAACCACTTGTAAGGGACGCTCTTGGCATTACAAGCAGTCATAGACGTTGAGAATTGCTTACGATTAGGCAGGTTTGACGCTTGCTTGCGATCGTTATGGTATAAAATAATAAGACGATAAATTATCCTTAAAATATTTTAGGCATAAAATGAAATCGCTTTGTATAAAATATGTACGTATGTTCGTCGATATCTTGTAAAGGACTTAAACAAATTGTATAGTTTTTAAATTATGTATTATTACACTATATTTCTATTTGGTTCAAAACAAAGTTGGTGATCAAATCTTTAAATCAAAAGTGAATTACGGCGAGCTTCAATTAAAACTTATTTCAAGCCCCATAAGAAGATCAGTCAATTTCTAAGACCTATCAAGTCTAATATCCCCCTACAAGATGCAGGAGTATACAAATTAGACTGCGAATGTGGTTTATCATACATAGGGCAAACAAAGAGAAGCGTAGGTACTCGTGTGAAAGAACACATTGCTGACATGAAGAATAGGCGCGATAAAAACTCTGCAGTATGTGAACATACACTGGACCAACCAAACCATTACATCCGGTTCGATAAACCACAAATCCTCGCCAAGGAAAATCGCTACATGCCGAGAATGTTGCGCGAGGCTATTGAAATAAGAAAACACCCCAATTTCAATAGAGAAGATGGTTGGCAAGTACCACCTGCTTGGGATCCAGTCCTAAAAATAATCAAGTCACAAATCCAAAGATCTACTAAAAAATGTTCGGACACTGTGAGCGATTTTTGTGTGAATCGGAACATATATAATTAATCCATCCATGTCGGTAGATGTAATAATTGAATAACTAATGTAAGACAAATACCACCTTAGTCTTTCCTGCGACCACGGACGCTGCAAAGCGTTCGAAACGTCAGGTTTCAACAAAATAAATAAAACACGCGATACTTCCGTTAAAAATAGTTTAATTTCAATGATCAAATCTTGTTGAAAATTAGTTAAAAAGTTAATTTAAAAATACTTACGTTTTTGTTTAGTGATCCTATATGGGTTATTACTTGAAATTACACGGTATCAAATACTCTTATGATGATACGATGTAGTTATGGTGTCGATTTGATAATAAAGTAAAAAAAAATGAAAGATAATCTTTTGAATACTATAATTTCTACTATGTGAGTAATAATTAAGGTGTGATATAATTCGATGCAGATATTCAGCATCCAATACTACTCGACCTAAGTTCCGTAAACGCATTGACACCGCATATAATGTTGGCGCATGCTAAGCACACTAAACGATTACCTAACTTGCGTGAGAAAAATTCGTGTATGCAAGACAAGAGCGCTCTACGTAACGCTACCGTATTTGCTTAACTTCCCATCATCATTGCCGTTAGCTCATCTTAATGCGCGCTTCCGGCCTTTAGTAACATATTTAAGGCATTGTCGCACTTTTAAACAAGCACCATGTAGTACACGATTGTGTAATTTGGACTTCGGCCTTAGTCTAAATCGTTATTGAGGTTAACGCCTCGAAACCCTTAATTTCACAGTTGCGAGAACTTATTAACAGGTACCTGTAGATTAAAATATTATCTAATAACGTAATTATATCAATATACTTTCTCTTCGCGTTTAGTACTTCTGACGATAATTACAAATGAGAAATACTTACGGTCACACCTTGATTTCCGTTCTTTTGTCACAAACTCCAAGAGGCAATCGGTACTACAAACCGATGTTATGTGCAATATATGTATGGGTATGTGCAAACGATGTGGTTTACATATAGATTATTTAACAAGATACGAATAATGAAAAATAGTTGACTACATTTTTCAATGTTTCAACGGAATAAAATGAGCGTAAACTTTGATTAACATACAAACAGAACCGCACACGCAAACGTAATCTGTTCGTATGGCAGCTCTTCAAGATTATTTTGGGACATTGATTATTTTATATATGTAAACGATCTTCCGTTTTCTTTTAAATACTTAAAAAATATATTATTTTCCGATGATTGTATTATTGTATTATTATTGTTTTATGAATTTCCTAGTCTTTCAAGATGACATAATTATATGTAATGACGACGACATAAATAGGGGACGGATGTACTATTTATCTGTCTATCTTCAAGCCAGATCACTTTCGTGGTAGGCAGAGAAAACTAAGCGGTACAAGACGCGGTCCTTATACACCTCGATTGCATTTTTCAAATTCGTAGCTATTTTCATACTCACTGCTAACTGCTGCCACTACCTTTGATCAAACTCGACCAATTTGATCGTGTTAAGTGAGTCTTGACATTCCTCATCTCCTACTAATGTATATATGTTTCGTCATTCTTTCGTCCTGTATTCTTTCTACATGCGAAGCGAACGAAGTATGCCACTGACACTTTCTTTCAAACCAAATCTCTTTCTTAAATTATCGTTGCAAACGCAGTCAGCGATCGTTTGGACATAAATATTGCACAATACTCGCATATCAACTACGTTAATTCTACTTTAATGCTTACTTTGCCATACCCAGCTTTCACTTCCATAAGTTAATGTTGGTATTAGCACCGCATTATGTGTAGGGAGTTGTTTTAAAATAATGTCTGACAAATTACACAGCGCCATCTAGCCCCAAAGTAAGCGAAGCTTGTGTTATGTGTACTAGACAACTGATAAACATACGTAAATACATTTTTTTTTTGTAAATACATACTTATTATACATAGAAAATACCCAGACCAAGACAAACAGATAAAAGTTCATGCACCCAAATGTTTGTATTGTGTGGGAATCGAACCCACGAGCGTTGGTGTCAAAGTAGCGTAACAACGCGTTTCACCACTGCGCCACCGAGCTCGTCAATAGGTTTATTCTTTCACATTTCACTTTCGCTAAAGCTTTGGTTTCATTTTTGCATAGACGGTATTTTTCTTTCTTATTTCCTCTGATACTATCACTCGATACAAAGATAATACATAATCTAGCCATGCTTTTATGTTTTTTGCCACAGAAGATTCAAACCCCGTATCCTACCAGGCATCAACTTTGATCTGTGTTTCTTTGCGCATACATATACTTATTTTTTATAGAACTTTGCAACAATCGTCTACATTTCGAAAAGGCAAATCTTTTACTGACTAAACTAAAACTAAACGTACATACGTAAACACTTCTAACATTTTCGTGTTGCAATTTTTCTCTTCTTATCCTTTCAAAATCATCGAAAAGGATATGCACTCGCCAGTGCCTTCACTTTTCCCTTCAAAAGGCTCATAAATCGGCTTTCCACCAGATACATTTCAAGAATGAGACTCTGTAGGCTATTGTCTCATTATAGAATTTCGAAGTTGTCTAATAAATTAAATTAATCGCATTCTTTTTATGAATTAGTCTCCTATAGGTACGTATGACATCCTTGAGAAGGAACAACATATTCGACACATGTAGATCTCATTCCATAGACATATCTAAAATTAGCTTACCTGCAGGTAAGGAATTGGAACTGTCTCATAACACTTGGTATAGACTCAGAATGCTTGTTTCTAACGACATCGTTATTATTGACGAGCGTATTTGGTCTTATGCGATTTTGTAAACACGCGCAGGATTTACACAGCATGCATAGTTTAATTTCCATATGCGGGTGAAATACTATGACAAATTCCGAATTCGAAAACAAATCCACATGATCCTGAAAAAGTCCTTACTTAATCATCTGCCTCAAGTTTGGACATTTCAGAAATTTATCGACACGCAATTCCTTTTTAACTCAATCTATCTTTTAGAATGAAACATTAAGAATGAAAAATCTGAACACATTACCGAGTCTACTTATTGTTAAAAGTATTTGGAACCTTCACATTGAACTTTATTACACTAATCAATATATTGTTATGCATTTGTATACCAGTCAACAGTACAAGGTTCGAGTATCAACTTTGCAAAACAGGTTTAATTCAACTTACTTCAATATTGTAACTTAAGAATATTTTTGTAGAATTAAACAATATTCTTATTTTCATATCAAGTGTAAATAAACATATCATTCAACGCAATATGTATCTTATTCTGTTATTCTTATTATTTGCATCTTATCCGAATCAATAGTTTCGCAGTACATTGTATATCAAGTACTTTTATCACATATATTTAACTCAACTCTAGAAAAAGAATAATTGCTAATAGAGATTTTATTCAAACAAAATTATCCAACAATACTAAGTATATGGTCCGATGTCCGCATCGTGACATGACAAACGTTGTATGTCTTGAAAAGAATTAATCTTTCAATACATACTTGACTTGACAAATCATAACGTGTTGTCGCGGTGCAGGAAATCCTCGTTTCAGGCAAGCTATTATCTATTCCGTGACATTGTGACTAATGGCCAGTTCCGGGCTACATGATTATTATCAGCCTGTATCTACCCACTTTTGAATAACCTTTCCTACGCTTTACGAATCTAGCTAATTTTGGTTACTCTTATGAAATCATCACCTTATGTGGAGGAGCGTATAGCGAGCGAGCGTATTCGTCGTCTCACTACTTCATAATAAGAATAATTACTTCATTGGGAAGAAGGTGTGAGCTGTTAATAGATGTCCCCTATTTTTTAGTGACTTCAATACGTACTCTAATGTTACGCAAATAGTTACGGGGACAACATTTGCGTACATGTACAGGATTGTGGAATAAGATTTTTAGTTTACGCAACTGATTACAATCCCTTATGGATGAAATAATAATTGTATGTGCCTATTAAATAATACTATATACACGTTTACAAATTTGCATAATTTAAAGAATGACGAAAGAGATATACGACAAGTAGGTGCCAAAGAAGATCTAGATTTACCTACCACACCAAATGAGTCGTGTGTTAACAAAAAGTGATGTCAGGAGCCATGGCAACCAGCGAGCATGCATGAAAATAGCGATGAATGTACTCGTAAGAAGCGAGTGAGATGTGTAAAGATCGAGTCATGTGGCGCTCGGGTCTCTCTGCCCAGCCCGTATGAGACTTGGCGTGAAACTATAGGTAAATAAATTTGCACACGTGGACGAGGAGGTTTCGTTGCATACATAAGTCTAGAATTGACTTAGCTGCTTCGTTCACTCTCTTGTCTCCATAGGGACCAAGAACAGGTTAATAGCTGTCTCGTTTGTGTACACACATTTTTGTATTGTACGAAATCGAAAGATAAAATTTCGAAATATAAACATCCGCCTATACTAAGAAAATTATGCGTTTACTTACAGGATATTTATTATATCACAAGTCAAGGTAGGAGTAAAGATGCTCAGCACTTCGTGTTATATAACTATCTTTTATTTTTAATCCGTTCGAGTTGATTAAAAGCCTTACCACACTTATACACATTCGGATCGTTACGTGTACCGACACTCGTTATCCAAAGGGTTAACGTATTCATTGTGTAATCAACAATATCCTTTGCCTTTTGCGGAAGTTCATACAATGCGTTGCAATGAAATTGGGTCATTAAAAATTGAGCGCATATACAGTGAATATATTACATTTTGTTGCAATGGTCACTCTCTCTTTCTTCATCATAGTCAAATAATAAAACAAGTACACACTCTTAACCGTCAACTCACAGCCATAAAGTTGGCATAATGTAAATGTAATTAATCTTTTGTATATGCCGTCAACCTGAACTAATTAATCGCAAAGAATTAATAAAAGGTTCTACCACACTAAGCAGAATGGACTTCTGCGTTTTTTTTTTGTTTTTAATTCATTTTACCTACCTCTATCTTAGTCTTCTTCTTCTTAGGGTTATCCCATTGTCTAATCCATTAGGATTGGCGAGACCTGCTACCTAAACCTAAGGATTTGGCGAACATACTGATTTTTACATGGAGCGACTGCCGTCAGATCTCCAAACCTGAGAAAAACACGAACTTAATAATACATGCCCGGTTTCGAACCGGGAACCAGTTGGTTAATATGCCGGTATTTTATCTACTGGGCTATCACTGCTCTATCCTAGCTACCTCTATCTTAGTATTCCATGTTTAAGTGTTAAATTTTTTCAAGGTTCTACTAACCTGACAACTTGCTCTACCAACTCTTACTGACATTTATCTTAGAGTCAACTTGAACAGCCTGACTTGGCAGCACTGTGCTGCAGGCACTATGCAAGGCTGATCACACCAACGCTCAGCAAATAGCGATAGTAGACCGATCAGCCAAGTATTAACCGAGCAACGAATTTTTTTGTTACAAATACAGTAGTATGTGGTAGGTTCCATATTCATAGATTATTTAATTAAAAAAAAAATCAAGCTCATAAATAAAATCATTATAGAAAAAAATAAGCTATTATTATAAACAATGGCATATTCTAATCGTCTGTTCAAGAAAGAGAAATTTATTTGCCACGTGCTGTACCTCTGACTTTTGAGTTTGATGCTAATTATTCTGACCTCAATTTCGCTGAATACCATCTGTAATGAAAGCAGCCACGTTTGACATTAAGATTCGATTCTCAATTTGCATATAAAGTAACTTGAAAGCATTTGCATGTAAAAAAGTAAAAATAAAACACTGCGAGTAATAAATTTGTTTTCAATGGCGCCCGATCAAGATAACATTGTAAGCTTTGGCCAATATCATCAAAAATTCTGCCACGGATAAAGGCAATAAAAACACTTTCATTTTTATCGACTACGAAAAATAGGAGGTTCTATGTTCAACGTGTATTTTTCATACGGAAACGGCTTATAGTCGAAACCTATTTTACTATGCGAGGTAGCATTTTACAACAACAACAACAACTACTTTGTTTGTCTAGGCTATCAAATCAGTCAAGCCGTTCATGGTTGTAAAAATAACTGGGCCGATTAAGCCGATATATACATATCCCCATCAACTATTTAACTCATCCTACTGCAGGGATACGAGTCTCCCTTCAACCGAAGGGTTTAGAGTATCTTCCACCACGCTACTCAATTGCCGGAGGCCAGTATTTATAAGCCGTCCGAAGAAGCCACTAACTTAGCTTAACGACTGTCATTTATCAACAACAGCTAGAAGCGACGACTTACGCGCCCATCCAAGCATGTCAATCCATAGACATGAACGGTCGACGTTGCTGGAATTTTATATATAATCGACTTTTGAATCAATTACTACACCCTGCAAGGAACCCTATCTCTATTTATGCTAGAGCATTGTTTATCGAATAGCAAGTACATACCTGTATGCGGGTGAGGTTTGATTTGACTCAAAACGTGAAAGTGAGCCTTCGAAGACCTTGACTCTTGACGTGATCGGTGGCGCAGTGGTTAGTAATGCTACTTTGACACCAACTCTTGTGGGTTCGATTCTCATACAGGACAAACGTTTTTATCTGCGTATTTTTAGGAGAAGTAGGACGCATCAATGTCATCAAAACGGAAGCAAAATAACAACTGCCTAGAGGGTTGTTGTGTTCCTAGGAGTGAGAGAGGCTTCTGTAAGCTCCTAAGGAGTTGCTGGGTTATCAACGGGTTGGCAACGCGCGAGTGATACACATATATTGCAAGCACTCATAGACTACGTTAATCGTTTTACATCATTTGACGTTGACAAAGCATTTGATAGGGTCGTGCAAAGGAATCTCTGGAACATTTTGCCCAGATAACGAGTTTACAGTGACCTGCTCCATGCTGTGCAATCCACCTATGAGGATTCTACAGCATGGGTGTATGTGTAGACGGCAGCTTGTCGCCCTAGTTTGATACCAACATTGGTGCAATCAGAGATGCGTGCTGTCGGTTCGGCTATTCATTCTGTAACTGGATAGTTATCTTCACAGAACAAGAAATATGAATGTGACAATGCGAAAAGGTGACTCAGTGGTCAACTGTCTGTTTTATGCAGACGACGCAGTATTAATAGCAGAGTCACTATCCGGACTGCAAACACTAGTTACAACAATAAAAGATGATTGTATGAAGAAAGGCTTACAATTGAATGCGAAGAGAACCAAGATGATGATATATGAAATAGAGACCACCAGAATGAATACTAGGATTACGATTGGCGATGTAGTGTGTAAGCAAGTGGATCAGATTGTTTATCATGGAAGCGCTTTTACCAGCGATGGAAGGTACACCGCTGATGTAGAGAGACGAGAGTGCAGGGAACAGCGTGAATGGAGCATTGGGTAAACTTCTAGGCAACCAAAATCTAAGCCAGAAGGCATAGCTCGCTGTACACAACGCGGTGCTAATCTCAACGCTGACTTTGGAAGTGAGAGCTGGGTATGGCAGAAAGAGCATGAAAGTAGAATAAATGCCGTCGAGATGAGAGCATTCCGCAAAATTTGTGGCACAACGCTTACTGACCGCGTTCGTAATGATGATGTAAGAAAGAGAGTTGGTCTGAAAGAGAGTGTCGGTGTTAAGATAAGAAAAGGCATGCTCCGTCGGTTCGGACATGTAGAAAGAATGAGGGATGAAAGAATGACGTAACAGATATACAATGCGAAAGTGAAAGGACGTAGCAGCCGAGAAAAACCAAGACTAACCCACCATGACCAAATTGGTCGTATTTTATCAGAAGGTAATGTCCTAGAAACCCGTGGGCGCGCATGAAAAGAGTTATGAATGTTAAAAAAGCGAGTGAAGTGTATAAGGACCGCGTTTTATGGCGCTCGGTTCTCTCTGCCTACCCCGCAAGAGACCTGGCGTGAAGACATACATACATACGTACATACTACGTAGTTATATAAATGAAGTTTGTTGCATGTTAAGATTTACTTTGTGTCTCTAATATTTTTTTTGTTATATTTTCAGGTATGTTACCTCAAAGACTACAGCTTCAGTGAGAACTTGTATGTATTTTATTAAACAACCTTTTTATTCATAACCACACTAAAATAAAATAAAACATGGCAGAATCACACCAATTAGTTCAGATCAAATTGCCTGTAAATTTAATTTTCGCAAAATATAAAAATTATAAATATGAAAGAACTCTTTCAGTGGATATTAAAGAGAAGTTGTAAAACTAGTATACAATTAAATAGAGGTAATATATTCAGTTGTTAACAAAACTTGCGTAATTGACGAAAAGTTTATAAATACCATTTTTAAGAGAATAGCGGTGTGTGTATATCATGAAAAAAATAACATACAGAGAAATGATGAGACTACTGATTTTACGTAGTCACCGCTACGGGTTGGGGCTAAAGTAGAACGCGTAGCTCTAATTAGCTAATTTGCGGATCAACATCGGCGACGACGTTTCGGCTTATTGGTTAAAATATTCTCCAATTGGTCAAAATAACAAAACTAAGTTTTTGTTAGCGCATTTTTTTTTTCTTTGTTTTTTCGTACACCCTTGCCATGGGGAAGGCTCTGTTTGTTATATATTAAACTATTTTACAATGCCATTATACAATATAAATAAACCATTCATACATCATACTCTCTTTCATCCCACAATTCATCTTCCATTCATCATCTTTCAGTTTCGTTATCGAAAAATTTTTGATTTGGCCCATTCTCGAACGCCGGTGAAACGAATATAACTATTTATTTCCCAATTTCCCTCCCTATACTGCGTCAGTCCAGACACGGGCGAT
This sequence comes from Pyralis farinalis, assembly GCA_947507595.1. Classification (NCBI taxonomy): domain Eukaryota; kingdom Metazoa; phylum Arthropoda; class Insecta; order Lepidoptera; family Pyralidae; genus Pyralis; species Pyralis farinalis. Next base: position 26,078,634 of record OX382273.1, on the reverse strand, counting down.
AGCGAGCTTCACAGCTTCACCTAGCCACCGCTGTCAGCGCATTATTACATTCATTTTGACGAGCTCGGTGGCTCAGTCGTGAATGACGCGACTTTGACACAAACGGGTTCGATTCCCACACAAGGCAAACATTTGTGTGCATGAATATGTCTGTTCGTCTTGGTCTGGATGTTTTAAGAGAGGTAGGGCGCATCAAAGCAGCCCGTCTGGGCAAGTACCTTCACCTCACAGAAAACCGCAGCCAAATAACAACTCCCTAGAGGGTTGTTGTGTTCCTGCGTGTGAGTGAGGTCCACCAGTAAGCTCCCAAGGAGTTGCTGTGTAAGCAGCAGAGAAGGCATCGCACGAGTGATACTTATCTCAAGTGTTAATAGGCTACGGTACCCGCTTTACATGGTAGGTATATTATATAGGTAGGTGGGCCGTATGCTTGTATGCCTCCCGACGCAGTATAACAAAAAAATCCATTACACACCACATACCAAAAACCACTTGATGAATGAAGCATGCATGAAGGCACCCCGCCTTCATGCGAAGACAAATGGTTTTTGTTTGCGGCAGTTTTCTGAACCACTGAAACAATTGAGCATTTTTTAATGGTGGATGTCTTCTCCCTCCTTGCGTTGTTCAATTAACAAGGTTTGATGGTATCCGCTACCGACCGACGAGAAGATCGTAGAGCTGGAAGAGAAACTAAGCAAGTTGTATTTTAATATATATATATACAATAGGGCTTTCCGAAGTCCGAAGATAGGGGAGGACACGGAGATAATTAAATTCGGCATATTGCTTTTCTACCGGGAGGGCGACCATCTGTCCCAAGATGGTGTCGGGTTTATCATCCGTGAACTACTCGGCAGGAATGTACTAAAGACCGAGGCTGTGTCGGCGAGGATTGCGTACCTTATACTCAGAATTACCAAGCAGTATTCGCTGAGATTCGGTCATACAGGTCTACGCACCAACTTCGACAAAACCCGATGGTGAGTAGGAGGCTGTGTATGAGGATATCTCCAAAGCCATACCTCTAAACTGATGGGGGACTTCAATGCAAAACTAGGCACAAAACAAATCGAAGAGTTGAGAGTGGGGCCATTTGAAATCGGACAACGGAACCAAAGGGGACAACTGCTGGTCGACTTTATAGAGAAAGAGGAACTCTATAAGATGAACTCCTTCTATGAAGGAAATGAAGGGTCCGTGCGAAAATCCCGACAAAAATCCTTGTTTTGGGGACCCCATTAATCATCAGCATTTTTTATTTTCATTGTTTGATGTCATAGCGAACATAGAAATACATAACGCTTCACTTAAGATACAGTCTTGTGATAGACGGACTGACCTGCAGACCCATAAATAACATGGGTTAAAGTATGAAATTGCCGTTTTATAGTAATAAATACTTTGAATTGACATTAAACCTTCATGGTGTGAGATTTTCGGGTGTATTTTTGTCACAAGGTACCCATGAGACTTTTCTTTTAAAAAATGTGCAACTTTTAATTTTTGAATGTCAATTTTTTTTTTATTCAGCTTAGACGGGAAAGATGGATACTTCGAAAATCCGAGTAATTTGTGAATTCGAGTTCCGACGCCGAACTAACGCGGCGAAACGGCTTGCAATACCAATGCTGCATTTGGTGAGGAGACTGCTAATGAACGCACTGTGCGTTTTTGGTTTAAACGCTTTCATAATGGAAACTTCGACTTGAAGAACGAACCACGTACAAGTCCACCCACACAAGTGAATAACGCTGAATTGAAGGAGATGGTGGAAGCCGATCCGAGTCAAACGACCCAGAAATTAGCGGCATGGTTTAACGATACCTTACCTACAATATTGACTCATTTGCATTTGCAATTTAATAACATAAAAAAATATGAGAAATGGGTGCTTCATGATTTGACTGATCTGCAAAAAGAAACGCGCGTTGAAACTTGTGTTGCCTTGTTGAATCCGTAGAAAAATGAAGGAATATTGGATCGAAAAAAAAAGCGAAAAAAGCAATGGCTGACCCCAGGTCAAACGCCGCAACAGTGCCCTAAAGCTAAGCTTACCAATAAAAATAATGGTAACTGTTCGTGGTCTCTTCATGGCGTTATTCACTAGGTATAGCTTTCTCAGGTCTGGTCAAGTAATTAACAGCAGATGTTTACTGTACCGAACTTCGAAGAATGATCGTAAAACTGACAGTGAAATAGCCCCGGCTCGTGAATCGATCTTCACCATTATTGCTCCATGATATCACAAGACCTCACACTGCACGAGAAACCGTTGTAACTCTACAGAAGCTGCAGTTAGAAACCATACGTCATTCTCCGTACTCGCCAGACCTTGCTCCAACTGACTACCATTTTCTTTTTGCGATTTAGACAATTTTCTACGTGGTAAAAAAAAATCTTACCAGGAGGCAGTACAAAATACTTTTGTCGAATTTGTCGAATCTAGATCCCCAGAGTTCTATCGCAAAAGCATAATTAAACTTCCGATTAGATGGCAGCAATGTATAGATAATGAGGGTAAATATTTTGATTAACACCTTAGAAAAAAAACGAGTTTTACTTTTTCAGTAGGTACAAATCGGCAATTTCATAATTTAACCCCTAATATACTCGTAACATTTCAGTTAGTGCTATCGCAGTTCCATCACGTTTCATCATCATCATAGATTGCTAATTGCCAGGATGCACCATGGGCAGGTGTGACTCTAAAATGACATTGAATTTATACAGTAAAGCTTTAAAAAAATATATTATTTTTAATGTGTATATCAAAGTGCAGTTTACAGTCAATAAATATATGTGCAACAAGTCCGTAAAGAACCAGTCAAGGCTCAACTAGCTTTTATCAGGAAGCGGAATTTTCTTCAATCCTACTTGTCTTTCCTATCTTTACTAGTAGGCAGTAGCGTGCAGATTAAACTCGTTCTTGTACTCGTTAGGTTCTTGCACAAGTCTATTATTGATTCAGCTGCGTAATTACTATGTATCCGAAAGTTCCGGTATTTCACAAAATAATTAGCTTAATGGTACTCATATTTATTCATCACTCTATAAATAATAACAAATCTGGTTTTTACAATAAAAAAAATTACCCGTTCTGTTCCAATCCAAAGAAGGTTAGTGGAAATTTATGTGCAAATTGAAAATAAACAGCTGCAGCAAGCGGCAAAAGCTGGCTTTAGTATTGTTTTGTATCTACCACACTAAACTGTGTGGTAAATTGTGTATAAAATTATTTGTAAATATCTGCTCTCGTCCGAGGACGTTTGGTACAGAAACGTTCTTAGATTGGTAGATACAATAAAATACCTGGATTAAGCCTGACAAAACAATTTTTATTGCTAGTGGTTGTAGTTGCTGAAATTGATATGTATTAGTGGGGGATAAGTTATGTTCTTTGTCTATGAGATGCTCAGCGAAGCGTGACTCAATCGCCCAGAAAGGTCACACTTCGCCGAGCATCTCATAGACAAAGGATATAACTTATCCCCCACTAATACATATCAAATTTTACACACCATAGACAAAGGTTTAAAACTGAATATTAGAGAACAATTAAAAATTAATAAACATAAAAATTCTAAAATTACTCTCATGAACAAACAGACTGACGTAAACCATTCCCCACTATTAAATATCTTTTCGCTCACACCATCCACCCCCACCCTCAATTCAATATAAGGGACGGCACTGCGATGGATTTGTCACTTGTAGCATATTATACTTACGATTGACGTCTACAACGCCTGATGATGCCTCGTGGAGAGGCGAAACACATGTCGCAGCGACGACCAGGCCAGTCGTGGCAGCGACGGTGGTGGTGGGGACATGCGGATTCTGTTCCAGATGGCGGACGACCGCAGCAGCCGAGGCAGAGACTACCGGAGCAGCCATGGCAGCGTCGGCATGTTGCACGTACTAACAGTAGTGGGTGGGTGCCGGCCGGCGCTAGGCCGCATGAACTAATTGGTGGCGGAAGCACACAAAGCAGGTTAGATCAAATTGCATGTAAATTTGACTTTCGCAAAATAACGCCTGAATCTATTAACTAATTAATGCATGTTACAAAATTTTGACTTTCAATTACCTTAAAAATGGTTTCTAATTGATATATCAAAATACATATTATATTTCGTTATATTTGAAGAAAAAAGAGTATATCCGTAATTATTTTAACAAATATGTTTTTGCATAAACATAACTTTATACTACACTAATACACTTTTACATTGATACTACACCTCTTCAAACGCTAATCTATAATACGTACCTATTTATAAATATAAGTCCAAATTGTCGCCGAATTCAATAATATAATAAATCGTTTCTTTCGGGCATAACCCATAATTTGTATTAGTATACATATCTCATCAATAAATTGCAATGTCAAAGACCTCTCTAGCACTCGAATCACAAGTTTTGAGTCACTGTTTGATTGAAAAACATTGCATACATCATTTCTATGAGTACTTAACTGTTTGGTAAACCGCTAAGCCTGTATTACAAACTGTGTCAGCTTAACATGCATGGACAATCAAACACTATACAAAGTTTAGGAGGTACAGACGCTTATTAACCGCCTAATATAGAGAGGGTTACTTGAGAATGCTACCATTATAAGGAGTGCTGTAGGCGATTCTACTAAAAAACTGCAACTGCACTGTAGCGCGGCGTGTGTAAAATACGTACATTTTGACGTTTCGTAAAACGACGCAGCTGTCAGATCGCTTAACGAAACGTCAAAATGTACGCATTTTGACACACGCCGCGCTGCAGTGCAGTTGTAGTTTTTTTTAGTAGAATCGGTCTACTGGTTTACTCAAACGTTGACACGGCTCTAATACAACTTCATTAGAGCTTCTCATGACCTCACTCCAGGAAACTATTTAGTAGAAATACGGTAAGCTTCCATTAAATGTCATGTATCCAAGGTATTTCATAGTGAGGTGAAGGTATGCACTTCCACAGTCACGCTACTCGTACTAAATGTCGTAAAGAGACCCTCTTTCTTCAGAGTTTCAGTTACATTAACAAACATACGGCCAATTATGGCAAGGTGTACTACGTGCAGGTGATACTGGCTATGATTTAGTACAACTGACTATTCCCCCCCCCCCTTTAAAATTGTATATTACGATCTCTTACTCGACATCTTAAACCGTTAGATATTCTGATTTTAGACATTTCGAACTTCGACATTTTGGTGTATTTGGATGTCTGTGAATGTCCAAAATTTAAAGGGAGCCCTTTAAATTTTGACACTCAAATACGTACCCATTACATTTGCCAAATAGTAAATGTTTGTGCTTTGACACACAAATGTGCTCGGTCTGTTATTGTAAGCTTTTTGTGCTGATATGTTAATACTACCATTATTACCTACCATTATAGCACAATTTTTGCCAATAGCGATATTTGTAGTTCAAAGTTCAAAATTATCAAAGGCAGTAAAATAATAGAGTATCATACCAATGGTTGTATGTTATCAATGATAGTATCATTGCGCTTATCACTGTAATCGAAGACGGCAACGCATGAGTGACCCCCCTGGTATTGCAAATATCCATAGGCTACGGTGACTGTTTACTATCAGGCAGGCCGTATGCTTGATTGCCACCTTAGTGATAAAAAAAAATCGCGAGTTAAGCAGCGTCACCGCAGACTAAGGAAAAGTATAAGAATTATTTGAGTTCTTCCAACCTTTAGAGGACACACTGAGCTGTCGTACATATTGCCCATGTAATGTAATGTTGTCCATTAATTACAATCGTTAAACTAAGTCAGCGGCCTTCGGGCGACTTGAAAATACTGGCTTCCATAATTGATAGCCGTAACGGAGTTTACTCTCAAATCCTTCCGTCGAAGGAAAGTCGGTGTTCCAGCAGTGAGACGAGTGTAGATTGATATATATGTTAGACCCTGCTTCAATAGTAATAAAATGCAGAATTACAAAGCAAGATTACTGTACTAAAACAGCTCGTTTCGCTAGAAGTGACGTCTGTACAGACAACGGCATATAAAATTATACATCCATACATCTTATGTCGTAGCAGTTAAGGTTAGATTTGCATGGATTTGCATAGCTTGAACTGTCGACGTGTAAAGTACAACACTAGTCGCTCCATTTACCTTTGTTAAATAAACTTGTATAGATATAGCATGAGAGTTTTAAGTTTAGACGGAGATTTGAAACTGTGAACCAATTTGTTGAAGATTGACGTAAATGGTTGATTAATTAACACACTAATAGTGCAATCTATCAATATGGCAAATAATTATAACGTAGAAAGATATAATCAGTATAATCGTATAATTCTAAACTATGCAATCGGTAATTAATGTAGTGTACGTGTATACCTATATGACTCGTATATAGTACAGGAAGTAGTATAACATTTTCTTGGTCCACATACGACTAAACATGTCTCTCTTCTTCGAAACGGATTGCGAAAAACAAAGCTCGCGATATATAAATTAAAAAACTAAGTTATGCGATCGTCACACTTGGTCAGTTTTAACTTCCTATTTAAGCGGAAAGGAGTTGACTCTTGAAGAGTTGACTCAAAACACAAAAACATATTTTGTTGATACATTTACGTTTACAGCAAACCTTAGTCTTTTCGTACAATTTTAAGAGAATGTTTGTGTATGTATATTAAAGAAATATAGTCTCTGTATTTGCCAATTGGCAACAGTCAAAATATCATATCATACCTTACAATAAAGCTTTGTAGGGAAGAGAACGTACATACTCTCGGCTGATACTTCAGATTATTGCGTAGATTTTAATCTTCAGTTCTTCAGTTCCCAATTAGTATTTTTTATACCTAAGATGCAAACAAACATATTGCCTGCCTGATAGTAAGCAGTTACCATACCCTATGGATACTTACAACACCAGAGGCGTCACTCGTGCGAAGCTCATCCTAATAGAAATAAAGAAATCGTTAATGAAGAAACTTGGAAGACCTCACAATCACCACGAAATATCGAGGAAATAATACAATACACAATAATTTAACAAATACCGCTATACTCATATTTACTATTTATACATTAATGACTATTATACTCTACCCGTTACCGCATTAAAAGTATACAGTACCGGTATTTGCGGTAAAAGAAAAAACGCCAACAAATTACTCAAACGAATGTCAGGATACTGTTAGCGAGTATTGTGCTGGGATAAATGACGGTGGTTTAATGTTTGATCGCTTCTTCACCGCAAACTGAATATACATGACGTGAAGTACTTCTACTCGACACAGATTTGAAGCACGATTCAATAAATTATCTCTATTCATTACCGAATGGAATCCTAATCCAGTTATTTGGCATGCATACATGGCTGGGTTCCGTATACTAAGGGCGTATTTATTGATGTTACTCTGATAATAGCCGGGTGTATGGTATGTTTCGAATCTCTAAAGTATACAGGAAATAAAAAAAGAAGAAAAGTTCAATCAACGGTGAAGCACTGTTGATTAAACTTTTCTTTTTTTTCAACTCTTTAATTATTTTGTATTTGGAACGCGTTTATTATGTTAAAAACTTCTTTCGATTTCCCGCCGTTTTACATATTTTTTTCGTGTTTATTATCAAATTAGAATATGAAATGGGGTATTAAAAAATAAAATTATAGTAATTGTCTTGTCAGGAGCCCTAGTAACCGGCGAGCGTGCATGAAAAGAGCAATGAATGTTAAGGAAGCGAGTGAGGTATGTAAGGATCGAGTCGCGTGGCGCTCGGTTCTCTCTGCCTACTCCGTAAGGGATTTAGCGTGAAGTTATAGTAGTAGTAGTAGTAGTCTTGCACAAAGTGGGTATGAAGTCGTCGGTCATATTCAAGGCACTTCAAAAGCTTGGTATCAGCCGTATGTTCGTATATCGTACAATCAATAGATATACCAACACTTCCTCTGTTGAAGACCATAAAAGATCGAGGCGAATGCGTGCTGTTAGAACTACAAAAGTTGTTAATGCTGTTAAAGCAAGAATTCGCCGAAACCCCATCAATCCATGCAGTTATAGAGAGTGGATCGATCAAAACGCCTTCTGTCCCGATACGCAGGGGCACTGAAATATCATCTTTAATGATGAAACAATTTTCACGATTGAAGAGCACTACAACAAGCAAAATAACAAAGTGTACGCACACAGTTCTAAAGAAGCCGCCCAAGTGTTCGGAAAGGTACAACGTGGTCATCATCCTGCGTCTGTAATGGTTTGGTAGGGGGTGTCTTATCAAGGAGTCACAAAGCTTCATTTTTGTGAAAAAGCGGTGAAGACTTCAGCCAAAGTGTATCAAGAGACTATCTTGGATCGTGTTGTGAAACCTCTCTGCAATACACTTTTTAAAAATGTACTGTGGACTTTCGAGCAGGACTGCATCTGGTCATAAGGCACGAACTATCGAAGCCTGGCTGACCAACGTTCCGGACTTTAGAAGAGCTGAAGAATGGCCCTCGTCTAGCCCAGATCTGAACCCCTTAGACTACAAATTATGGTCAGTTTTAGAGAACATAGCCTGCTCGAAACAACACGCCGACATTGTGTCTCTTAAGGAAAGGAAAAAAGGAATAGAATCATTTTTTTTTATCATTTGCTGAGACTTCCATAAATATGTACCTACTTACACATAAGTTTCATTAAGATTACAGTACTTCACAAAAAAATAATGCATATTCATTTGTAACAGAACTTATGGCCGGACTAGGTATATATTAGTTTATTCTAAGGAGTAGCTGTATTAGCAGCAGATGTGGCATTGCGCGAGTGATACTTAATATGTTGCAAGCGTTCATAGACTACTGACATAAGTATAGTATTATTAGTTGAAATAAAAGTATAGGATGAAAAAAGGTCAACAACTGAATATTTATTTACAAATTCATTCAAAGTAATGTTTTGTCTTTTGCAATATAATTATTACGAGTTCATTAAGTTCTAAAGTTTGAAGTTTTAATACATAAAAAATGTGTATATTGCTAGTTATAGTATAGTATCAATTAGCCATTTACGAGTCCATAGAGGACAAAATATATGTACTTACATTGATTTCAATTTATATTTATTACCTATAATATAAAAAATTGTTCGTTGCATAGAAATCCTAATAATTTTGCTAATCGCAGTTCCAAGCATATAGTTTTAATATATTACCCGGGGCCATGAATGAGACGAGCTATGAATGTCCCTTAGACATAGGTAAAAAAACCGAGCGTCACATTAGTCGGTCCTTACGCACCTTCTTCTCTCTCTTCTTGCACGGTCGTCGGTTCCCAGGGCTCCGGACACTACCTTCTGCTATCAATAATTTACAAAATATATGAAATCTTTGCTATGTTTCTAATTAGTCACTCGCGATATTCCGAGTTCTAATCTATTAGGATTGGCGGGGTCCGCTAGGATGATTTTGATTGTTACATGAAGCGCCAGTCATCTGACCTCCACAATCCAGAGGGAAAACCAGGTCTTTCTTAGATTACATCACACGTCTTTCGAAATATAATTTCTTAAAAGTGCAGTTTTCCTCACGATGTTTTCCTTCACCGAAAAAGCAAGTGATAAGTACAGATATGTACATAAATCCGAAAACACAAATTTAGTGATACATGCCAGGATTCGAACTGGGGAATAGACCGATTCTTTATCCACTGGGCTATCACTGCTCCTACGCTGCACAATTTGAGTAAACGTTACCAACGAATACAATAGTATTTTCGTATATTTACATGGTCGCAATCCACCTCGCGTATTGGTACAAAACACACAAAGCGTGTATTCACTAACGTCCTAAATAGTCATCAAGCAAGACTGAGTTCCCACAGTGAGTTATGAGTGTGCTTCAAGAGTATGTACGGCATCTCTTAGCACGCAGCCCATTGTTTCACTAGCGGTCAAGGCCACGCATGCATACTTACAAGCATACATTAAAATGAAGTAAAACCCCATTGGGATGCAACTTTCAATAGTACCTAAATATTAATTTATGCGCATTCTTTAATTTCTTTTGAACAGAGGTTTCAATTATGAAAGAATGAAAGAAAGAACGAAATATTTTGTTGCCATGTTGGTGCCATTCTGGATATTACAAAATCTTGACATTTATGACGTCTTCCAATTATAAACTCGCGTTGTCGTCTTCCTGCGAAGGAGTGAGGTTACAAGAACACTCCTGAAGAGTTTTTATACAGCAGCGTCGAGAGACATACCAGCATATGCCCACCTGATGAACGCTTGTAATCGATTAAGTGTCCGTAGCGCGATACCACCTCAGCTGATAACACGGTAACTCCTTAAGAGCTTACTGGTGACCTCACTCACGTGCAGGAACACAAAGACCCTCCAAGGAGCCAATATTTTGATGCGGTTTTCTGTGAGGTAGAGGTACCCCCCCAGACGGGCTGCCTTAGTGCGCCCTACCTCTCTTAAAAATGTTAGCAGCGGAAATGCCAACACGCGAGCATCATTTCTTGTATGCAACCTCTCAAGCAACGATAAGTTTCATCAGATAGGCCATATGCTAGGTCACCACCTGACGTCTTATGAAGAAAAAATAAACTGTGTGGAATTAATGTCGTCATGGCAGTGGTTTTTAAGGGCACCAATTGGTCTGAATAGTATATAGAGCGAGCATCGAGCACTGGATATAAGAATATATCGCACAGCATATACAATGCACATGTAGCTGATCATTTTGATAGAAAAGACATTATCTTATACAACTTCGGGAGGCATACAAGCACAAGGCTCACCTAAAGTAAAGCAGTCACCGTAGACTATAAACGGTTGCAATACATTAGGTAGTACTCGCGCGATAGCAACTCTGCTACTAACACAGCAACTCCTTAGGAGCATACTGGTGACTTCACTCACTCGCAGGAACACAACAACCCGCCAGGGAGTTGTTATTTGGCTGCGGTTTTCTGTGAGGTGGAGGTACTCGTCCCCAGGATGCTTTGATGCGCCCTATCTCCATTAAACTTAAATAATACTAAAAATACTGTCATTAAGGTTCCGTCCCCGAAGAATAAATAAGAGAATCCTATAGATGTCACTCTGTACATATGTCACGGCTTGCAAATAACGACAGCTCACGTGTCAGGCTAACATTTTCATTTATTATTTTTATTTTTATATGGCTCCCCAATGAAAAATATGTTAATTAAATCTCTAATAAGGTATCCTGTTTCAGTTATACTCGTAATTCTACACAAAATATGCAAATTTCACGTTTGTATATTCATTTCTAGATTTTTAAAAATGTGCACATTGGTATATTATTTACTTGCTTATAAAATAGCAAAGGTGCTATAATATGCCAGTTAAGGAGATCTGACTGATTATGCTCATGAAACATTACACATACCTACATCTTTATAGATATACAGGAATATAGATTTACAGGAACATCGTTCCTATATGAAATCTATATGTTTGACTGTGTGTGTGTCTGTGTGTGTGTGTGTCTGTGTGCGTGTGTGTGTGTGTCTCTGTCGCTTTTTTCGAATATTCGAATTTTGACTTCAGATTCGGATTCTGCGTAAAAAAGTAGAATAGGAATGTTCAGAATTACCGTTCCTATCTCTTAAGGAAAATGGTTAAAATGGCCGCCAAAAAAACAATTGAATTGTTATATAACTGACGATCCAGGTGTTCCTCTGGCAATGCAAGCTTGCGCATTCTCAACTGGTTAATCATGTAGTCAAAATTAATGATGTTAGGTGTCTAAGGCATTATAAAAGAATAATATAAACATTCACCTAAAACTAGTATCTGGATTGCCTTATGTTTTTCATAAAAATGTCAGTAATGTTGCCAGAAAAGACAACTGACAAAATATTGTGGTAATAGTGGTTAAAGAAATTTGGTAACCATTCTCGAAAAAATAAAACGTTCCATGAAACGACATAGTAAGACACTTTCTTGTCACCCGGCCAATGATGATTTTTTTTATTAATCATTAGTATATCGTTTAATATTATTCATTATCAATATATTATAAGAATAAGATACAACGTAAATAGGTTAACGTAGCCTGTCATACGTACATTGCCAAATTAAAAAAAATCGGCCAAGTGCGAGTCGGACTCGCACACGAAGGGTTCCGTACCATTATCTATAAAAACGGCAAAAAAAAAAATCACGTTTGTTGTATGGGAGCCCCCTTAAATATTTGTTTTATTTAAGTTTAATTATTTGCTTTTAAAGTTAATATATAACTAAATATTCTGTGAATATTTCAAGCGTCTACCTGTTGCCGTTATCAATATCGAGCAATAATGAGCAAAAAAATCCCGTTTGTTGTATGGGAGCCCCCTTAAATATTTATTTTATTCTATTTTTTAGTATTTGTTGTTATAGCGGCAACAGAAATACATCATCTGTGAAAATTTCAACTGTCTAACTATCACGGTTCATGAGATACAGCCTGGTGACAGACGGACGGACGGACGGACGGACGGACAGCGGAGCCTCAGTAATAGGGTTCCGTTTTACCCTTTGGGTACGGAATCCTAAAAAAAATGAACGAATGAATTGCCACCCCCGCTGCTTGTACGTCGTACCTAACTGGCGTACGTCCCTGAATATTCGTACTTTTTGTTTACGCATTTTTACGCCCCGCCATACACACAAAACGATCGCCATTCAAACTTAATCTGTCATTCACTTTATTTACAGAGTACGAACGCTCTAGACTTGGCCTACCTTTTACCATTCAGAAATAATAAAAATTGCTGCATAAAACTTAAAAATCTAGCTTAACTCGGGTGCAATCGGGAGCAACCTCTAGTTAGATTATAAAACTGTAACATACACATGTCATACAACTTACAACATTTTAATTCTTTATCATTACGAACATTAAAGTAGCGGGGTTGCGCCCGTTACGCCATTTGAAACTGATGTTCTTGAAGTGTATAACAAGTATAAGAAATTCAAACAAATTTTAAAATAATATAGACTTTAGAATTCAGGTTAAATTATAAAATGAATTTGTTCTCCTTGTAGAATATAGTCAAATCACCAGTCGAAAGTGTACGACCTGTTACACCCTAATAATAACCCTTGTAGTCATAATAATAGAAGAACATTTTAATACTATACTATACTAATAATAGTGATTATTCAGTAGGAACTTAACATAAACATATCGGTTAAAAAGTTAATTAATCGTAATTGGAGTAAACAGAATACAAATCGGTGTATTAGAAAGTTACACAATAATTAGTTCAAGGTTGCTAAATACGGTAAAAAGTCGTGAAAAAAAATGGCGTGACTAATTTTAAGCACGCGCCATTCCGTAATCGCACTACTGCAGTAGTGCCTACTAAATGTCGCGTAAAAAAATTACCGGAACGACATAATATCGCTGTACTGTCACGGAAAACACATTTCGGATTGTTGTAGCAACCGAATAATTTCAAAACATTTACCTTTGGGTAATATCTTAGTATCCTAATTTAAACCGGCTGATACCTGATCAAACCTTAAGAAACGAACTATCCACTGAAGGCATTAATTAGTTTTGTTTTTCACTACAAATTTCAGTGTAACTTATTGCCCGAAATTACTCACCAGTACTAAAGCAATTGAGTTGATTTATTTTACAGTGGACGAATCTTGATCTCAGGAGATCATATTTGTAAAAATATTACACAAAGAAATTTGTACACATGTTTATAATGTTAAAGTAGCGAAGGGGGTGCGTAAGGACCGAGTTACGTGGCACTCAGTTCTCTCCGCATACCCCGTAAAGGATATGGCTACAAGATATAGATAGAAACTAGATCTCACTTAGCCTTCATTAGATTTTCAGCTTAATCACGCAAGGAGCTAAGGTGAAAACGAATCAGATGTTTTTTTTATGCCGAATAAACTTCATATAATAATAAAAATTAAATAATAAAAATACTCCTAAAATTACCAGGAACACATATTTATCTGGGTAGCCTAATTTAAAACTCTTACCATCTGCTGCTGTTGAGCATTACTTTCTAACTTCCTGGTATCCTTATTCGCTGATTTCAGTCTCCTTTAAGGAGGAAGTACTTCCCCAGTCCGGTTGCTCATTATCAAATAATATAAGTACTTTTGCCCAACTTTTGTTCTCCTGACTAGAAAACAAGGTTCACTACTTACAACGTAAAAACCCCTCTATAATGGTACAATCAGCGGGCACAATCCTAATTAGAGCCAAGCTTAACCTCAAAAGGTTTACTATTTGATTCTAAAGAACGTTGTTTATAAATAGGACTATTGTCGATTATGGGAATATTTCCAGCAATTTTAGAAGTAATCTTTAAAATGACACATATTATACTAACTTAAAACTAACGCTATTGATATATTTTATTCTACATTACTCATAACTTTATGAGAGCCATGTTTACTGTATGTATATACATGTACATAATGTTTATTTCTTTATTTTTACTGACATTTGACATTTTCATTGACACCTACAGGTTCAACAACCTATGTAAACATTTCTTTATGAATACAAAGAGTAAATATAGCATGAATGGAATAATCGAATAGCGGATTTGATCATATTCGGATATAACTAATACGGAGATAGACTTCATTTAAAGTTAAAGGCTAACTGTATCCATGTATAAGGAAAAAAAATCCTAAATATGTTTTTGTTTTTACCTCTGTCGTCTATAACTTCCTTTGGGTAACTTTTTTGGGTATTTGTATACTTGTTTCGGTGTGTTTATGACAAATGCAATTTTTTTTATTCCAATTGTAAATAAAAAGTAATAATAAATTAATAAATATATCTGTTTTGTAAATACATTCTTAAGATACATACAAAATACCTAGACTGAAACAAACAGACATGTTCATAGACACAAATGTTTGTCCTATGTGAGAATCGAACCCACGAACGTTAGTGTCGAAGTAGCGTTGCTAACCACCGAACTCATCAAAATTGTAAGAAATCGCTCCTCAAAAAGCTTGACTTAATGACATATATGATGGTTATCTATAGAGATGGTTTAAATCTTACATTTCTAATCATAAATAAACTAAAAGTCATAGTCGATGGTCACGAGTATATTTACGAGATTATATCATTATCACAATGTTCAATAATTGGTCCTTTATTATCTATCTATAACGCCATAATTATATTTTTAATATATAATTATATTCTTATTTATAATCTTTATTGATCTTTATTATTGATGTATGTCACTGTTTTAAATATGGAAATACAATTTTATACGCAGGTTACATAAAAAATTTCCATACCATAAACAAGGTCAAAGACGAAGAAGATATTGACAATACAGATAAGGATTGGTGGCACTCTACACAGTGAGAGAACGGATTGACACAGTGTCCCTTAAGGATCTTTCTATGGCGCCCAAAAAAAGTTGGTCGAATTGAATCGTCTTCTTAGCGTTATCCCGTTTCCTAATCTATTAGTATTGGCGGGATCCATTACCTAAGCCTAAGAATTTGGCGAAGATACAAACTCTCTTAGGTTAAATGACACATCTTTAGAAATATCATTTCTGGGACGCTCCGATAAATCTGAAATCACTAATTTAGTGACACATGGGACCAACGGGTTCGTCGAATTTAATGATTTCTCAATGAATGTAATTTTCAATTATATTCGTGAAAAAAAAATAGTTCCATTCCTCATATTGTCCCATTTAAAAAATATACTCTTTAAATACAAAGTGTTTGGTTTATGCGGAAAACAACCCATCGCCAATTATTCTCGAACTGTGATGGCATAGAATGCTCTAGTCACGCGCACCATACTCCTTCAAGCACATCACTGTTATTATTATTTGCTCTGTGGCTAAGGCTAGAACATCAAATGACGTTAGGAAGTAATGATGATAGACGACTCCATGATAAGAATGAAATCTTGAAAACTAACTCAAAACGATGTCTATTTGTCAACTTTACACAACTAAAGGCTTAAACAGACTACAATAAATTTCGATAACCAGGGATCTGGGACCCAGAATAGATCATTAATTACTAATTATCGGGATGGTGAAATTATAACTTCGCAGAAGTCAGATCTCAGCTCTTATTTTTTCAAGTTAAGAAAAATACTTTAATCGAATTACTGGTATACGGTTTGAGTTTATTCTGAGCACCTAATAATCAAATTTCAGATCTCTAGCTTATTTAGTGTGGTAACAATATAGCCAGATTGAATGCACTAAATTCAGTCAGATTTAGATCATAACATAAAACAAACAAAGAAGACATAAAGGAAATACCACTATTTGAACCAGCGAATTCGTCAAAGTAATAAATAATGTTCGTAATGAGGACAACGACCGTATTAGGCCACTTTTATATAACTTTGAATATATTTGAGTGTAGCGTTCCGAATTTGTGAATTCCAAATGAGTGTATTCAGATCACGATTATGAATGCCGGCCAAAAATATTTAATGTACGCGTAATATCTTATTTGAATAATAAAATATACAATGCAATTTTACAAAATGCCTACACAGTACTGCCTGTCTGTCAATGGTTATTGTGGCACCTCAGATAACAGATGTTTGTTTATTTTATTTTTTCAATAAAATCGGTTAAGAGGATGGCGCCGGAATATCTACGAGTAGCCGTTAAAAATAGCATATAATTATAAATTGTACTACTAAAAATATTTTTATGCTATGTCTGATAGTTAACAGTCATCTAGCGTATTTGTACGAGTATAACGATCGCACAAAAGCCAATGTATGTACATTTTATATTTCATCTTAGTATTAACTCGTTTCTTAATTTATTAGAATTGACGGAGTCGGCTACCAAAGCCTAAGAATTTGGCGAATATACTGATTTTGATATGGAGCGACTGCTGTCAGATCTCCAAAGCCCTATGGAAAAACATATTTTTCTTTGACTAGGTCACACGTTTCCGAAATGTAATTTTATGGACGTGCTGATTTCCTCACGATGTTTTCTTCCACTAACGAGCAAGTGACAATAGGGAATATGCATGAAAAATGATTAGGATAGATTTTAAAAGAGAAGATAGGGACAGGAATATATCTCTAAGTATTTTTTTCTACGATAATTAGTTTGCGAAATAATGCTGTTTGATAGTGGCATTTCATCAAGGGACTTGAAAAATCTTCATACTAAGAGGCCGAATAAATGTATGGATTTCATCTAAATATTAGCTGTATTTCCGCAATTCAAGCATTCACATTGATGAAGTCGTAGTAAAACATGTTCAAAATATGACAATGATTCAAATTATGAAGTTTTCAGGAACACCGTTCCTATATAAAATCTATATGTTTGACTGTGTGTGTGTTTGTCTGTGCGTGTGTCTGTCGCCTTTTTTCGAATATTCCAATTTTGACTTTAGATTCGGATTCAGCATAAAAAAGTAGAATAGGAATGTCTGAAAAACCAACCTCCTATCTCTTAAGGAACATGGTCAAAATGGCCGACAAATTTAAAAAAAAATTGAGTTTTTATTTCAAACTCGAAAAGTAAATTAATAAATAAAATAGGAATGTCTTAAAAACCAATATCATATTTCTTAAGGAACATGGGCAAATGGCCGACAAAGTTTTAAAAAAATAATTAAATTATTATATAATTGACGAGCCAGGTGTTCCTCTGGCAATGCAAGCTTGCGCATTCTCAGCTGGTGTTTTTTGTTATAGAAACTGTTTGATTTTTTTACGATTTTTTACACCTCAACTAAACCAAAAAAATAACTACAGAAAACTAAACTACAAAAAAATGTTTTTTGTTTTACTTTTTATATGATAATCGTGTGATTTAAAACGAAAAAAATTCGTGCATATTCCCTATTACAAATAAGTACCTACGAAAATTCGAATTTGTATCAATGTGAATAAAAAGGGGTAGGTACATGACCAAACCAAAACTCCAACCAGAGACCAGTTGGATAATAGGTTGTTATCCACTAGGCTAACACTGTACATTATATATCTCACACATCTACATTTAATCTGTCAATGGATCCATCAAATCATTAGTCATATAATGCCATGTAACAGTATATTCGAGTAGCTCAGCTTTAGACTGCTTGTGTGTTTTGCTCGTTAAGATCATCGTCTTATTTTTTACCACACTTAGGTTACAATGAACTTGGATGTGACTACATAAAATTGTCTAGGGAAACTCCTCAACGGCTAATAATCAGATATGTGACTTTTGTCTTTTAACCAAACCTAAAGATAATTTTGAAGATGGATGGTGGAGCGAAATTCAATAGTAGACGCAAGAGCTTACAAAATACAGAACGCCTAGCGCTGTTGGTACAACAAGCTGAAAAACTTTCAGCTGCTATGTTACAAGAGGATGACTTAAGTATGAGCGACAACATTAGCGGCGGTGAAATGGAACATACCAAAGACATCAAATTGAAACGTGCTATGAAGATGTGGGCATATTAAAATACTTAGATTACAACGGTATCAGATTAGAGCAAATAGACATCTGCAACCTTCTTCTTCTTTGCGTCATCCCGTCTCCTAATCCATTAGGATTGGCGGGGTCCGCTACCTAAGTCTAAGGATTTGGTGAAGACACTGTTTTACATAGAGCTACTGCTGTCAGAACTCCATAATGCAGAGAGAAAACCAGATCTTCATCAGGGTAGGTCACACATCTTTCAATATCTTTCAAAATATAATACGTGTGGGTTTCCTCGCGATGTTTTCCTTCCGTCGAGCAAGTGATAAGTATGTGCATAAATCCGAAAATACGTTTTTTTTTGTACATGCTCCCACCAGGTCATGGTAGGTGAGTCTTGGTCTTCTACGACTCCTACATCCTTTCACTTTCGCATTGTGTATCTGTTTCGTAATTCTTTCATCCTGCATACTTTCTGCATGTCCGAACCAATGGAGCACGTTGGAGCATGAGGACCAGATTCTTTTTGCGTGTTTATCAATTGTCTAATACTCACATAGCACTAGCTTGGTTTAGTTTGGGACTACCTATGGCTCTATGTAATTAGTCCGGTCAAATTTATTTTATTTATGACTTTTCTGGTTCTAACTCCAGCAGAGAATGGAAGTGTATGGAAAAGTGAAGAGTGCATACGTGGAAAAGCATGAGGTGGACAAAGATTTTACCAACTTTCAAACAGAATTCCAGTACACGGGAAAACGTATCGTCCAAGGAAAATTATAGTACGCCACTAATATTTATACTTTCAAATGTATCAACAACAATAGAAGACTGAAGTATAATCATAAAAGTCACTTGTTGTTGTTACGGGCTAGTGCTAAGAAGCCCGTAATAAGTTGTTAACCATTGTATCTCACAAAGCCCCTGTACTCATTAGTTTAGCTAATGAAGATATTACATTGGTTAGCACGATTTGCGTAATTTGGGATAATTGAAGGCTAAATAAAGGATATATTTACCCGTCCTTAACCACTAATATGTGTAATCTAAATCCTAATTTACTGCACTTTAATTTAAAGCTATATTGTAACAAACCAATTCTCTACGACTTTAATTAAAGTAATCCCAAAAAGATTAAATTACTTGATATAGATCAAAGTACCGTTAGTAATAATATAATCTTTTGCAAATGGTATAAGAATCAAATTTGGTTGCTGTAAAAATAATTATTATGTACAATTTGTTGTGTCGGAACTGTACGTATTGCCTAGTCGGAGGATGCACAGAGCAATTACGCAAATTTACCTCGAGTTTTCGAACCGAATAAATATGCACAAAAGAGGTTAATTAAATAATAACACTGTGTTTCGACATTGTATCAAGGTTTTGTTAAAACATGTACATTTAGTATCTTCGTTCATACTGTGTTTATACATATACACTGAGTCGTAATAAACCACTTACGAGTAGGTTCATATGTAGATACGGCGAAAAGGAAAACATAGAGTATCTAAAGGGGTAATTAGGCCATTAACAACTATTTCTTATTATCCATTTTCCAAAAACTGGGATTTTTAGTATAAATTTTTAGATCAAACTGTACGTACTTTTTGTTAGGTTGACGTTTCCATATTTTTTTTTATTTTTTTGCAACGTTAGAAGGCAAACAAGTATTCGGGTACTGTATAAGATAGACCGTACATGCAGCGGGACCAAATTCGCAAAAAATACAATGTTGAATAACTGGTTATTAATGTTTTTTATTTTTACATTGGCACGATAAACTAAAAAAGCAAAATCTCAGCTAAATACAAAATTTGATCAAAATCGTTACAGCCGTTTCCGAGATGCGCGAATATATTTCCGAGACGAGCTCGGTGGCTCAGTCGTGAATGACGCGACTTTGACACCAACGCTCGTGGGTTCGATTCCCACACAAGGCAAACATTTGTGTGCATGAACATGTCTGTTTGTCTTGGTCTGGATATTTTCTATGTATAATAAGTAATCGAAAACATAGATGAAGATAAAATGGATGGATTCTTAATAATGTGTTAGATATTTACAGATTTCACCAGTGAGCTCCTAAAGAGTTGCTGTATTGGCAACGGAGGTGGCATTGCTCGAGTGATTATGAATGTATTGCAAGTGTTCATAGGCTACGGTAATAGCTGTAGATCAGGTGGGCCGTATGGTTAACGTTGTATAGAAAAAAAATCGGCCAAGTGCGAGTCGGACTCGCGCACGAAAGGTTCCGTACCATTATCTATAAAAACGGCAAAAAAATCACGTTTGTTGTATGGGAGCCCCCCTTAAATATTTGTTTTATTTTAATTTAATTATTTATTCGTAAAGTGAATATATAACTAAATATTCCGTCAATATTTCAAGCGTCTACCTGTTGCCGTTATCAATATCGAGCAAAAATGAGCAAAAAAATCACGTTTGTTGTATGGGAGCCCCCTTAAATATTTATTTTATTCTATTTTTTAGTATTTGTTGTTATAGCGGCAACAGAAATGCATCATCTGTGAAAATTTCAACTGTCTAACTATCACGGTTCATGAGATACAGCCTGGTGACAGACGGACGGACAGCGGAGCCTCAATAATAGG
Source organism: Pyralis farinalis (assembly GCA_947507595.1). NCBI lineage: Eukaryota > Metazoa > Arthropoda > Insecta > Lepidoptera > Pyralidae > Pyralis > Pyralis farinalis. Next base: position 26,057,628 of record OX382273.1, on the reverse strand, counting down.
GTTCCGTTTTACCCTTTGGCTACGGAACCCTAAAAATGAAAAACATATTATTTTCAATTTATCGTAGCTATTCTTATTTGCTTTTAAACCCCCAGGATTACAGAAGGGATCATTGACGAAGAAACAACTGAAAAAATATGCCAATTCTTTTTTTACCCGCGACGGCTACAGGGACAGCATATGCGTTTGCTGTAAGATGTGTTTGTGTGTGCGTCTCCAATCAGTTTTCTCGGAATTGGCTAAGCCGATTTAAAAACAGTTTTATACTTTGAATAAGTCTTATTCTAGAGCTAATTAAAGCTCGTAAGCTATATTACATACCGCCAGAGTGCGCTACAGTACATATGATTGTCCAAAAAGGTTGAGTCTTTTTTTATTTTATTATAAAACGGATTACGAATATAAACAGAAACGTGTACAATCTATTTACTATTAAAAAATAAAATAAAGAACCCACAAATAAAACCTGAATAGAATATTTTAAAATCATAGAGCATTAGAGCGTAATATGATTGTTATTTAGAATATTATTAATAGCCGTTGTACCTAACCTATGTTGCAGGCTGTGCATATTAAGTAGTATATACAAAGCTACTGGCAGCTTTGTTGTTAATTAATATGCATTCTACAATACAGTGTGCACATAATGTGTTGTAGAATTAGTAATATTCTATATAATAAATAAACTGCGCATTCATGTCGCGCGTTTTTAAATTTTTTTATGTATATTTTATCAAATCACTTATTAGATATTACTTAGGAGGGGGAGCCGGGCTGCCACGATTGTGGCGCGGCCAAGGACACCGCCCAACACATGCTGGAGCAGTGTCCCAGGTGGTCTCGGCAGCGCCACGATCTGGTGTCCGCGCTGGGAGGCGCGAGGTAGGACTAAATAAATATCAGTACATTATAATAACAAAGTTGTCAAAGTACTCAAACTACAGGAAAGCGCAATGATATAAAAACACTAAAACAAACAAAGTAAATCATGAAACCTCACGTACGTCGCTTCATATCCCATAAAACCGCAGTAAATAGCGATAAGGTGACTAAGTAGAAAGGGTCATTGTGATTGCTCATCAGTGTTTACATTTGTGGTTAAAATTGGTATGCCGTGGAGAGTTCTTCGAAGGTCCTGGCGGAGCCAATGACCGGCCTAACTAAGGATCGCAAGGATTGAAGAGCGAAGGCATATAAAAAAGGTAAAAATATAAATAAAAAAGCAATATCGTGATTTTACTTAGTCATTTAATTGAACACAAAACGTACAAGTACATTTGTTTAGTAAAGAAAAAATGCATCTTGAGTATTACGTTTTGTGCCCGACACGAATTCCATTTATTCAATTAGAACATTAAAGATAGGTACAAAAAGGTAGAATGTACAAGCAAAAGAAAGGAAATACATTTATCTACTAGAATACATTGTTTAGAATTTTGCCCATAGGCTGTCGGGACCCTCGTTCAACCCTTTGAAGACTCGAATAATGTGGCATATTGTTTCTATAGTCTTTATGAAGATAGCCATACACATATATCTATGTAATTGTAACTATAAAAATGTTTTTGGCTCTGCCATGAAAGACATTCATTTTTTATGAAGTTTAATGTAAGTTATACGTACCAATTAAAGTAAATTAGCGTTCATATTATCTATTTATCTAAAACTTCACGCCAAATCCCTTGCGGGGTAGGCAGAGAAAATCGAGTGCCATATGACTCAGTCCTTACACACCTCACTTCTCATGCACGCTCGCTAGCTTCTAAGGCTCCTGCCATCACCTTCTTATAAACCACGATCAATTAGATCATAGTAGGTAACTCTTGGGCTTCCTCAGCTCCTACATCTCAACTTTCGCGTTGAATATCTGTTTCGTAATTCTTCCTTCCTGCATTATTCCTACATGTCCGAACTGACGAAGCATGCTTTTCCTTATTTTAACACCGACACTCATAATAAATAATAAGTGTGTAATATTTATTTATTCATTGTAAGTATTTAATACAATATACAAAAGAATACGTATTGATAAAAAAAACTCAGTGAACGAGGCTCGATTCTCACTCGACCGGTCAAATAAACAGCTAAATAAAATATTTAGTAGGTTAAGTAATTACATTCAATATTCCTATAGTGTAGGTGTATTGAATATAATTGGGTTATTGTAGATGCTTATTGATAAACAAAACACAAAGATGGTATCTCAAAACATGATTTATTATTACGGACAAAACAAATTTCTTTACTTAGAACCATCCGCGATGCAGTTATTATATAAGATTACGATCGCAACAAGAACGTAAATGGGGAAAAATAGCCAAATAGTCTATACAAATAACATTAGAGGTTGACGGCGCTGTCTATAAAATACTTGACAGCACCCAAAATGTCCATAAGACTGAGACATTGTATGCCTTGAGCAGGCACCCCAATTTTAAATGAAGTTTATAATTTAAAGCTATTTTAATCGCAATAGTTCACTTTTGTTATTCTGTGTATTTCACTACCTAATATGGCAATAGGTAGTGGAAATAGCGAAGATATTTTCATTACGATGTAAGATAAAGTAAAAAGTATAAATAAGTAAGACGAAATGCTCGTCATAAATTCGACGTAAGTCCTTTTTTATACTACGTCGGGAGGCGAACAAGCATACGGCCCACCTGATGTAAAGCAGTTACAGTAACCTATTAACGCTAGTAAATATAGTAACTATCACTCGCGCGATGCTCCCTCTGCTGCTTACACAGCAACTCCTTAGGAGCTTACTGGTGACCACACTCAACTCACCTAGAGGGTTGTTGTGTGCAGGAACACAACCCTTCCCTCCCCCCTCCCTTCCCCTTCGACATTCTTCAGAAACAGTCTGACAATTAGTGCTTGAAAGTATTCACATTTACACTAAACATCGATAATTTCAAGTTTCTGGTTCTTACATTTTATACGCCTAAAGCTACCTTGATTTGAAATCTTAATTTTCTAAGTAGCCTAAAACTGATCAAAATTATAACCACAAGTCACGAAGCTATTCGTAAATAAAAATAATTAGAACATCTACATTTGACAGGCAATTTAATTAAATACGGATTTCCAGCTATTAAAAGTAGAGACTAAATATGTATACTCGCCATATACTTACTGGTGTATACTCATACATTTTCAGCAATCGAGGTGTAAACCAGGATATAAACCACGAGGCTTTACAATTCCAAGATTAGTTTAAAAACCTCATCAATTTCGAGTTGTACTTTGCTCACGAAATCCTGTTCTCTAATCATATTATTATTCTTTGTAATGTATCATCGCAACAAACTGTAAATGCAAAAAGTCTATTTGTTTTAGTGATATGCAATCAATCCCTTTTGAAATTTCTAATTGCATTTTATTCGGTTTTGAGTTAACACCATCATCCGAGCTTTAATCCATTTAGCGTTCCTATTGTAGCCGTACGCTTTTCTATGTCACGAACATGAAGACTTTAAGAGAGGTAGAGCAAAGCAGCCCTTCTGGAGAAGTACCTCCATCTCTCAAAAAACCGCAGACAAACAAAAAACTCTCTGAAGGGTTGTTGTGTTCCTGCGTGTGAGTGAGGTCACCAGTAACTCCTTAGGATATTACTGCTGCTAACAGAGCGTTGTCGTGCGAGTGCTTATTGAGCAGTCAGAACCCGTTATATACGTTTTCCCATACATTTCGCGGTCGTATACGACCACCCGGGTTTCGAAGGGTTAATGTATTACACGCATTCATAGACTACGGTAGCCGCTTTATATCAGGTGGACCATATGACCATGCATGCCTCCCAACGTTATGTACACAAAATGTGATGAAAAACATCGTATGTAGCATGAGTGCTACTCGGATTACAACCTAGAGCCATTAAAGCATTATGTATTATTATTATGTTATACTTATTCATTCACGGAAAACAGAATAGTAAAATGTTCGCTAAAAATATGTAACATTATTACTGTTATATAAATAACTGAATAGACATGGCATGCACCGTGTAAATTGGCAAATTACTTGACTTATAAGTATTTCTAAATAGTGTACAGTCCTTGAGATGGTTTTTCTCAGAGAGTGTAACCTATTGTTATAGTTTTATTATAAATTTAAGATTAGCAAAACAATCGTTCACAGGGCAATAGTTGAACTCTTGCACAGTGTCGTAGTATGACATTCTCGCACTGTTCTGCCATTGTCTTGGGTAATCTAAATTAGTAATCGCATCATTTGTGTGCAAACAAATGTTAGATGATAAGATTTTTGCTGTTTATTAGTAATCTGCAAGTTCATTTATTATAATTTACGCATATTCTTGGGTGCAAGCAGAAACCAGTAAACCACGTAATTGCGCATGAAGGCACCCTCCGCTCGCAAAAACGTTGTGTTTTAACGCCTCAATACCTATAATAATCCACTCGCCGACGGCGGGGAGTTCACCCTCACACGCTGGAACCGCAATGGTCGCGTACTGTGCGGTTCCAGAGAAGTATTGCAAAAGCCCATAGGCTACGGTGACTGTTTACTATCAAGCAGGCCGTATGCTTGATTGCCACCTTAGTGGTATGAATATATATATATAGCTATTCCAGTCTACAGATTAATGGGAGTATATTTTAACCAATTTGACATTATGCGGTATAAAACCAGGCTGTTAGCCTCGTTTTATAATCGCACAGCTCGCCGACGGCTGGAAGTTCATCCGCACACACTGGAAGTTGTGGAATGGGAGCCGGGGTTTTCCCAAGGGACTACAGTATGGGGTTCTTCAAGAAAGCCGTGAAGAGGTTCTTACAGGGTCGGCAACGCAAGAGTGACACTCCTGGTGTTGCAAATGGCCATAGGCTACGGTAACTGCTTACCATCAGGCAGGCCGTACGCTTGTTTGTCACCTTAGTGGTATAAAAAAATAAGCCGAAAAGTGCCGCGATGTTTATTCGCGAACTAGCCAATAAGAGCTGTGCTGAGCGTTCTACTATGCACCCCGACTCGTAGCGGTGAGTTGAGTTACTACGTAATATCGGTCGCATAGTTTCTCCGTAGGTTAGTTTCTTCATAGGCACAAGTATACATCCCTTTGTACAGCTTGCATCTCATATGTGTTCTTTTTAAACTAGCTAACTTTTTAAACATTTTATTACATTGTTTCTAAACCTGACACAATAATTATTATACGGTAGCGATCATAGGCTACGATGGTCGATGGCGTTACATCTGCTGGGGTGTAGACTTGCTTATGACCAATAACAAAATAAAGTATTATTGTCTTTGGTTTTCGCAATTGTTACACATTGAATTAAACAATTTTTAAAGGAAAGTATCGCGTGTTTTATTTATTTTGTTGAACCTGACGTAGTCGCAGGAAAACTGGTCACGGACGCTGCAAAGCATTCCAAACTATTCTCTATCTATTATATATAGATATTATGTTGATACTGTTGATTGTAGGCACTTGGTGGAATTTTGAAGACATCGCTTTAATGTTAATACTTGCACTTGTACAGATTCCACTTCACAATTTTATTTAACAATTGTTTTTACCGACCGGTTTCGCCTTTACGGCATTATCAAGGTATTTTATACAACATATTTTATACAATATATAGATATTTTTATACGATCTTGGGAGACTTAAGGATGAGCATACGAGCCAACGGATGTAAAGTGGTTTCCATAATCTAACTCACCATACAGCGCGTTCATTACGTAAAGTTTTGCTCGCGCGTAGTCACCACCACTGTTAACGCAGCAACTCCTCCTCAGGAGCTTTCTGAGAACCGTATTCACTAGTTACACAACCACACTTCAGGATTTATACTACGTCGGGAGGCATACAAACATACGACCCACCTGATGTAAAGCGGGTACCTCTTGCGATATATTAAGTATCACTCGCGCGATGCCTCCTCTGCTGCTTACACAGCAACTCCTTAGGAGCTTACTGGTGACCTCACTCACACACAGGAACACTACAACCCTCTAGGGAGTTGTTATTTGGTTGTGGTTTTTCTGTGAGGTGGAGGCACTTCCCCAGACCGGCTGCTTTGATGCGCCGTACCTCTCTTAAAACATCCAGACCAAGACAAACATACATGTTCATGCACACAAATGTTTGCCTTGTGTGGGAATCGAACCCACGAGCGATGGTGTCAAAGTCGCGTCATTCACAACTGAGCCACCGAGCTCGTCGTCTTTGTTTGATGACTGTCATCTACTAAAAACAGCCGGGACCAACTGCTTAACATGGCCTTCGAAACACGAAGGAACTCAAAACGACTAAACTCATTCATGCAGGTTTCGATCGACACTGCTTAACCCTTTGCGCAATGACGTCATCTTGCTCTACATAATAAAAACATGTCACCCTCTTATTTATCTATCTATCTATATCTTCACGCCAGGCTCCTTGCGGGGTAGGCAGAGACAACGCCATAAGAAACACATCGTATATCGCTTTTTTTAAACTCATATCTCTTTTATGCTGGTATCGCATGTGCGGTTCTAGTGCTCCAGACGTCACCTTCTGATAAAACACGACCAATTTGGTCGTGGTAGGTGAGTCTTGGTTTTCCTCCTACGTTCCAGCTCCAGTCCACTCCAGCTCGTCCTAAATCTAAACGCTTTGATTTCCCCGATGATATTTGCTTTGGCCGCTACGTCTTCTATCTCCAGATTCTTCCTGACTTTCCAACTGCCATCTTCCCTCTGTGTTGGCTCCAGGATCTTACGAAGGATCCGCTCCGCTACTAACAGCTTCTTATCATCTTTCAAGATTAGCGTACTAATCAAGATTGGTCTAATAACCGTTTTGTAGATGCGAACCTTGGTGGTTCTTCGCAATAGCTGGGACACGAGGACCTTGCAAATGACGCTGTGCATCTGAGTGGGTTGCGCATTAAGATATCAATTTTCTCTCGTCATAAGTATGTGTCAGTTACTGTACAGTTGAGAAATTTATAAAGGTGTCAGCAAATTTAAGGACCTAGACTTAAATTTGCCGACACCTTTATAAATTTCTCAATTAGGAGCTCTATGGCGTCGTTGCGCGTATCCTAACAGAGCACACAGGTTAAGCAACGACGACCGCAGTCTGTATATGGATGGGTTTATCTATCTCGAGTATCTCCGTGCTTCGCAGGGCACGTTAAGCCGTCGGTCCCGGCTGTTATCGATAGATGACTCCAAATCGCTTGATTTATATACACAGTGGTTTAATACTCCAGCCCATCGCTAATAAATTAACCATATAGTCTGTAGAGGTCACATTTGATCTAATTTAGTCTACACCTACCTGTTTCATTTCACATTATTTGAAAAAGTTTACATAAAACAAGACCAAAAGAAATGTCATATAAATCATTATATACCCTATCAGGATTTTAGGGTCTGGAACACCTTGGGTGTTACAAGTGTCCATAGTAACTGTAGTAGTGTAGTAACTATTTACCATCAGACAGGACCTACGCTTGTTTGTCACCGAAAAGGACAGTTGAGCATGTTCATGTTTTTTATCCTTTTTATAAATAAGTATCTACTGTTTTTTCTGCCAATTGGCTGACGGTCATCACTCAATTTGTTTTGATCACACAATGATCAAAACAAATTAAGTGGTCACTCGCCTTTTCAAAAGAGCACCTATCGAGGTTCCTTGCTCTCTATTACAATACATATGCCAACTTTGTATCAATGTATAAAACAAGGAAATTCATGAATTTTTGTTAAACGTGAATGTTAGCAAAAAACTTAAATGGTTACTAACGAGATTAAGTGCAATCTCAATGAGGGATGAAAACATGATGATAATAGAATTTTAAGAGAGGTAGGGCGCTCGCAGCTCGCCTAGGGAAGTACCTCCCCCTCACAGAAAACCGCGGCCAAATAACAACTCCCTAGAGGGTTGTTGTGTTCCTGCGTGTGAGTGAGGTCACCAGTAAACTCCTAAGGAGTTGCTGTGTAAGCAGCAGAGGAGGCATCGTGCGAGTAATATATGTTACAAGCGTTAATAGGCTACGGTAACTGCTTTACATCAGGTGGGGCGTATACTTGTATGCCTCCCGACGTTGTATAAAAAAAAATAGACAAAAATAATTATGTAATTTGATTTTTAATTCTTACAATTCTTACTACAGACGCTATGTTTATAAATCAAATTCTTTTCAATCAATCTCGTGATTATAAATTAAAATTCTTGGGTCAATCAAAAGGGCATGCCTTGCAAGTCCCATATATAATTTTAATACGTATTATACTAGTGTTCACCCAATGCTCGAAAACCTACTATAATAATTATTGAAAAAAAATCGGCCAAGTGCGAGTGGGACTCGCGCTCGAAGGGTTCCGTACCATTATCAATATAAAAAATGCAAAAAATATCACGTTTGTTGTATGGGAGCCCCCTTAAATATTTATTTTATTATATTTTTAGTATTTGTTGTTATAGCGGCAATAGAAATACATCATCTGTGAAAATTTCAACTGTCTAACTATCACGGTTCATGAGATACAGCCTGGTGACAGACGGACGGACGGACGGACAGCGGAGCCTCAGTAATAGGGTTCCGTTTTACCTTAGTCTTCTAAATAATAACTTTATAATAACTTTAACTCTCTAAGTCAATTATATAGCACGTAATATCTATAGAAGAAAAGAAAGAAATTCAATTGACAAACTGTACAGATTTATTTGTCTTTATTTCTTTTATATTTATTATTCTATACATTATTTATATAATATATATATATATATATATATAAGGTATTTCTATATGCCCGAACTTCAATGGGAGAAAGAATATCGTTTATTTGTTACGATAGACAAGAAACTTCGTGTCCCGGCATCGTTAAAAAAGTTTGAGAAATCAAATAAATAAAGTGCCTACTTGGTTCATGGTGCATAATGATTGCCCCGTCATCATCATCAGTTGTTAATAATTCAGTTTGACGGGATCGATGCACGGGTCGCGGGTCTAATCGAACACGCCATTTACGCAGCGACCACCACAGCCTGTCCCGAGTTCCTGACAGTTGCCAGTCGGAAGGCTCAGTGAAGAGAGGTAGGACGCGTCAAAGCAGTCCGTCTGGAGAAGTACCTTCACCTCACAGAAAACTGCAGCCAAAGAATAACTAATCCTGCGAGTGAGTAAGGTTACGAGTGAGCTCCTGAAGAGTTTCTGTATCAGTAGTGGGGTTGGTAACGCGCAAGCAATACTTCCTGTGTTGCAAGCGTTTATAGGCTACGGTAACCACTTTACATCAGGTCGACCGTACGCCTCCCAACGTTGTATACAAAAAATAAATACCTTTGACGGCTGTGACTATGCCAGCTGATACATCACCTAACAATGTTTTTTTACATAGGTAGGTAGGGCACATCAAAGCAGTCCGACAGGGGAAGTCCGCAGCAAAATAACCTTACTGGAGGGTTGTTGATTTTATGTGAGTGAGTGATGTTACCAGAAGGCAGTGAGAGGAGTTGTTGTGTGAGCAACGGGGGTGGCAACCCGCGTGCGATAAACCTTAGTGCGAGCGTTCATAGGCTACGGTAGCCACTTTACATCAAGTGGGCCGTATGTTTATTTGTCTCCCGACGTAGTAAAAAACAAAGATGTGCCTGATCCAAAGTATGAAACAGATGAAACAGCTGATTTGCTTCATATGACAAACATCCATCACTAAGTCTGATTAGTTTACACTTAGATACATTTTCAACGAATTAGGTAGGTATTTCATGAGTGGTTTGTTTACTTAGAATATTATTCTAAGTTTGTTTATGGGAACGATAAAAAAATGATATGTCTATTGTTGGTAATTTTGTACGAGGTTCGATATAGGAAAAGGTACACTTGCACCACTAAGGTGGCAAACAAGCTTAGGTGCTCTCTTCCTGATTGTAAGCAGTTATCGTAGCATTTAGACATTTTTAACACCAGAGACGTCGCTTATGTGCGTTCACATTCGCTACCTATCTAGTTAAATAAAATGGAAATTTATAGAACACTTACCGGATATAACAGTTGATCCACTTAAACTTAACTTAAAAAAGGTCACAAACTTTCCATCACACTTTCACACAACCTCACAAAAAATTCATCGGCGTTATATCAGGGGAACGGGGAGCCCATTGGACTGGCCCTCCCCTTCCTATCCACCTCATGGCGTACGTAACGTCCAGATACTCGCGAACACGCAAAGCGTAATGGGCTGGTGCTCCATCGTGCTGGAAGTATAAATAAACCCCTTAGATGTTCAAGTGGAACATTTTCCAGCATACTGTCCACTTGTGTTTGCAGTAGGTGAAGATAGGTATCCGCATTCAGTCTCTCTAAAAAAACTGGTCCTAACACTGTCACCGAGTGTTGTATTGTAAATCTGTGTTGGAAATGATCGGGCCGCACTGCGTGTGAAGGTTAACTCGTCTGTCCACAAAATATTGTGGCGCTCTGCATGAAGCCAACGAAAGAAGTCAACACGAGGCGCATGATCTTGTGGCATGAGTTCTTGTACCCTAGTGAAGTGGTATGGATGTAAGCCTTCATCGTTAAGTAACTGCCATGTTCACGAAACCTGTACACTGTGCCGAGGATTGTGTGATGGCTCACTCGTATTCCGAACTTTTGCAGTGATGTTATTGCACCCGCGATAACAAAGTACCATATGGAGATACTCCTGATTAGAGTAACAAGGTCCAGACATGATTACGGTCACGCGTAGTAGTGTAGTGTGCGACACTCGGAACAGACTGACCACGCGTGCGCCATCTACTACGCAGCGCGGTGGGTACATGGATGGCGCATGCGCGGTTAGCGTTTCTACGGAGGCCCGCTAAGCGCGCCTGCGTACCTGCGTACCGTGTCGCGTGACATACTTATATTTTCCTAGGTGGTTGGATTCATACAACAGATAGCAATTTTTTATGATGGATTTTTTTTTTGTATGAAAGAATTTGTAACGCGTGGGACATAAATTATATTTATTATTATAATCAGCATACATAATACTATTCCCCATTTCAATTTGGGCATATTACACACATCAAAAGTGTCTAGGGATCAACATATATTTTTGCAATAACTTTTCTCCTGATTGATATTAATTAAAATTTTCTTTAAGGATTCATCAAATAAAGTGTTTTCGTTTGTCTACAGTAACGATAAACCAAGTCACCTTTGCATTAATAAAGAAATTTGCCATTTTCATAATAAAGGGATTTTTGACATTTGAACCACTAACATTAAAGTTCGAAAAAAAGACTGAAATAACAGTTTTCTTTAAAATTTTATTGGGTAACTTAAACAATTAATAATCCGTGTTTCTACCGCGAACACTAACGATGATAGAAGCTGGTTCCCGGCAACGTACTGTGACTTTAGCTCTGAATACAAGTCAGAGTGTTATCAGTCGACTTTGGACACGTTACCGAAGCACTGGTACCGTGGCAGAGCGCCATGGAGGACGGTATCGCTGCACCACACGGAGACAAGACCGATACATTCAAATCACAACTCGAAGAGCTCCAACAATAACCGCCATGATGTTAGCCGTGACGCTTCATCACTCTTCAGGGAACTTAATTAGCGACCAAACAGTCAGAAACCGCTTGCATGAAGTGAACCTTCATTCCCGAAGACCGCTAAGGGTACCACCTATAGCAATGCACAATCGTAGGATTCGATATCAATGGGCTCTTGAACACAGAAATTGGGCAGAAGAACAATGGCGTTTCGTGTGCTTTTCTGATGAGTCTCGTTTTGGTATGAGACCGGATACAAGACGTATACGACACTGGAGAACCCCTGGACGCCAACAGCGATTAAAATCCTGCCAGGAAGTCCATCCTTATAGTGGTGGAACCATCATGGTATGGGCGGGTATTTGGATCGGCGGAAGAACTGAGGTGATTTGGATCAGAGGCAACCTCAACGCTCAAATTTATGCTGAGATGATTGTATCAGACGTCATCGTTCCTCTACAAGTGCAAATCGGTCCCTTATTTCAGTTAATGCATGATAATGCACGACCGCACACCGCAAGAGTTGTAAGACAGACTCTCGCCGCAACTAACATCAATGTCATGCCCTGACCTGCTCAGTCAGATTGAGCAGTCAGATTGAGCATGCATGGGATATGCTACAGAGAAGAGCTCTGCCGAATATGGAGGGTATCCAGTCGCAAGAAGACCTTTTTTTGTTGTTGCAACGAACATGGGCGGCCATTCCACAGCGTGATTTGGATGAACTCATTTTGAGTATGCCAAACCGATGTTCTTGTGTTGTTAGTGTTCGCGGTAGAAACACGGATTATTAATTGTTTAAGTTACCCAATAAAATTTGCAAGAAAACTGTTATTTCAGTCTTTTTTTCGAACTTTAATGTTAGTGGTTCAAATGTCAAAAATCCCTTTATTATGAAAATGGCAAATTTCTTTATTAATGCAAAGGTGACTTGGTTTATCGTTACTGTAGACAAACGAAAACACTTTATTTGATGAATCCTTAAAGAAAATTTTAATTAATATCAATCAGGAGAAAAGTTATTGCAAAAATATATGTTGATCCCTAGACACTTTTGATGTGTGTATTTAAGAACACCATATATATATATATACCTAACGGAGGCCTAATGGCAGTCGCTCCGTGTCAAAATCAGTATTTTCCCCAAATCCTTAGGTTTATGTAACGGTTCCGGCCATGTTCCGGCCGGCTATATTCGTTATTATTTATAATCCTACTAATATTATAAATGAGTATTACATATTTTGATGTTTGTTCCATTTTCGCGCCTCAACACGTGAACAGATTTGGATGAAATTTGGCAGGTAGATAGACGAGGTACTGGATTAACACACATGCTACTTTTTATCCCGGTGATGTGTTCCTGTGGGATGCCCCCGTTGCGAACACTCTGCTTTACCCAGAGATTCCTCGCTATCAGTAAAATTTATGCGGGTTGTTCCCAAGTTTCGAGTGCCTAAAGTTTTCATGTGCTCGCCGAAAGTAATCGGTATTATAATATCGTCTACAGATGCATATTGTAATTAAAATGCGAAGTTGCTTAGGATTATGATATCAACTACGATTGCCGTATTGACGGGTTTGAGTTTTTATTCCGGAAACATTTATAACTCCTGTAGGATAGCTATTTTTGTATAGAGATTGTTTATGTAACGCATAAATTGATAAGTAAAACATGTGTCACTTTTATTCCGGGCAAATGCACGGCTCCTGTGGAATAGATCTAAAGCGTAGAGAATCATAGAATTTATATAGTCATGAAGTCCAAATGTCGTAGAGGGGTTCGCACTATTATGAATATAAAAGTGTATTTATTTGTCGGTTAGTCCTTTATTCAAATCAAAATGGAGCGACGGATTGATGTGTTTTTTTTTATATGAAGATTTTTTGTATGGAGTGCTCGACAGTGACATAGCCTACATTTCACCGCGGCAAAATATCTTACTCTCACAGGAAAACACCAGTTTTCCCTTCGACCAGCCGGGCGAAGCCGCGGGTAACAGCTAGCAATTAATAATTTTACCGATGTCAAAATTTATAGCTAATTTAATGTATAACAGTTAGCTAGCTTGCGTTACTAGATATATATATGTGTGTCTTTAAGCTGATTCGTTATCATTATCATACAAATGAACATGTATGTACAAAATGGCCATATGCCAGAAAATCTTATCAGCATATTTTATTTACGTGACAATCAATGCGTGACGCTCTCTGTTGCAAGCAGTGACCTACTGTTAAGACACGGTAATTTGTTGTTGTAATTTCTAAAAAATCGACTTGAACAAAAGCACTTACTTAGAAAATATGTTGAGGCCTTGGGTCAGATGTGACACACTGTTGTGGCGGCTATTGAACCTGGCCGAAATACACGAATAAATTATAATAAACATAGCTCGTGTGAACTCGTGTGTACATAATTAATATAAATTAACACAAAAATATGAAATGAATGTATAATCTACATACAGTTGAAATAATAAACAGTCATTGATATTCTATCTACATATTATCAATTTTAGAACAGTTGCAGAAAGATAAGTAGATATAAATTGGCTAATAAATATTTGGCGGTATAAAAAGGGGCAAAAAAGCGGGAAAACAGCTGCAATCCGGGATCAGATTTTGTGTCTTCTGTATGTGTTTTTATGACTTGTCGCTCAAAAAGCGGGTGCGATCCGGTTCATTGCGACCACTTTTTGTGACTTTTGCATATAAACACAAATGTCACAATAATACCCCTTCCGGATCACTGCCGCATTCCCGCTTTTCCCACTTTTGTGGGTTTTCACTTTTATACTCATAAATATTGCTAAAAACATACATTCAAATTACGTAAAAGGTGTACAAATGTCATGAGAAATTAATTTCTTTGATACAGGTTAATTATAAATAGTCTGGTCAAAAATACTGTTATATAGAAACTCTTCTTTTTAATGCTTTAATTTTTTTTTTATACAACGTCAGGAGGTATATAAACATATGACCCATCTGATGTAAAGAAGTTACCGCAGCTTATATTACCGTATATTAACGCATGTAATATATTAAATATCACTCGCGCAATGCCTCCTCTACTGCTTACACAGCAACTCCTTAGGAGCTCACTGGTGACCTCACTCGCACGCGCAGGTACAGAACAACCCTCTAAGGAGTTATTATTTGACTGCGGTTTTCTGTACGGCTGATACCAAGCTTTTGAAGTGTCCTGAATATTACCGACGCCTCCATATCCACTTCGTGCAAGGCAATTACTGCAATCCTGTTTTCTTTTATACCCCATTCCATATTGTAATTTGATAATAAACATGATAAAAATATGTAAAATGGCGTGAAATCTAATGAAGTTTTAACGGTAGGGCACATCAAAGCAGCCCCCGTCTGGGGAAGTACCTCCACCTCACAAAAAGCCGCAGCCAAATAATAACATCCTGAATGTTTTTTGTGTTCCTGCGCGTAAGTGAGGTAACAAGTAAGTTTCTAAGGAGTTGCTGTGTTAATAGCAGAGGTGACATCGCGAGAGTGATAAGGTATTACAAGCGTTCATAGGCTGCAGTAGCTGCCGTATCAGGTGGGATGTATAATTGTAGGCCTACCGACGTCATATAAAATACTAGCTGGACCTCGTGACTTCGTTCGCGCATATCCCGGTATGCCTTGGAAACCACTTTTTCTTACTTTTTTAACTTACTTACTTCGGTTGATATAATGATGTTGAATAGAATGCAAAAAGACTTTTTTAAATCCGTCTGGTAGTTCCACAGATTAGCACGTTCAAACAAATACTTCCGCTTTATATATTAGTATAGATTATTATGTTAGTTCTTGTGATTTTGTCACATGCGATTACAAGGAAAGAGGAATAAATGAAATCAGATTAAGCGCTTACAGCGGTCACCCTCGTATGTATGGTACCCAAATATTACGATATCTAATATATGCTACATGATGTAACTGCTCCCAATGCATACACTCAGATGAAATACTTGAAGTTGAAGTCAAAATTAAAGTTCGAGGTACCTTGACAAGAATAAATCAAAAACATGCACGATGGGACACACCTATTTTTAAGAACAAACCTACTGACGAGTACACTATCTGGTATATAAGTGGCATTACCTAAGTGACGAACATCCAAAAGTTATAAATGATGCATGTGCCAAAAACACAACTTTCCAAACAAAAAATATGATCATCTTAATATGGTTAAAGTAATTTGAGGTGTTCTTTTAAACCCACGGCTTAAAGGTCTTCGTTGCATAATTAACAACGGAGTCTAATTAAATAATGCTAACCTACATACACGAGAGACTAAAATGCTGTCCACATTCCATGACCGTATGTATCGGAAGCTCACGTAAAATAGTTTAGTCTGACAGGCGCGGTCTCTCCTTGACTTAACATCGAGGGCTATAGGTTAACTGTGCTCTCACCTTTTGCTGGCTCTTAAATTGGTTATAGTCGTCCCGTTCGTCGTACAACTAGCTTAAAAATAGGTATAACACTCGAACCCATACTCATTCCAACGCTGAGATACAGGCTTCCCTTCAACCGAAAAGGTTCAAGTCGCCCGAAGGCCACTGAGTTAGCTTAACGACTGTTATCTTGACAATAGCGATAGATTTTCGAGCTCAGTGCCGCAGTGTTTAGTAACGCCACGTGAACACCAATGCTCGTGGGTTCGATTCGAAGACAAACGTTTATGTACATGGACATGTTTATTTGTCTTTGCTTGAGTATTTTTAAGAGAGGAAAGGCACATAAGAGCAACCCGTCTGGTGAAATACCTCTGTCTCACAGAAAACCGTAGCCAAATAACATATCCTTGGAGGATTTATATTTTTCATTGTGCGAGTGTGTGAAATCATCAATAAGCTTTTTAGCTTAAGGAGAATCATCACAGGCTATATACCTACTTAATTATTAGAGCGTTGATTAGCTAAGGTAACCGCTTTATATCAGGTGGACCGTATGATTGTATGTCTACCGAGTCTATGAACAAAAATTGCTGGGACCGAAACGGCTTGACGTATCATCTAATCTTCGTACAAAAGAAGTGTGAAATTGATAAATCCATCTATAGTAAGGTTGGGATCGACGCTGCCGAAACGTGTGTCCCTTTAGACTTAAACTAACAAGCGCTACGACTCCATCAAGCTCTTCCATATTTTCTTTTGAAAGAGCTGCATGACGTATACGAATAATTGAATAACCAATGTTATTGTTATTTAGTTCAGCTTTATAGAACCAAATTATTGTAATATTATCGATATTATAAACATTTGCAAAGTCTGAAATCGATATGAAAATTAGAAGTTGCTTAAATGTATCTTGCAAGACTTGTGCCAAATATCATCATTCGCCTATTTCTACCCACTGCTGGATATAGGCCTTCCCCAATGCCTTCCACCATATGCGATCCTCCGCTTTCCGCATCCAGCCGCATGTCCCAAATATAACTAGCTTAATATAAGGGAACTTTAAATAATACCTTATAAAAAAATAAATCGTAGATATATACTTAATAAATAATAATAATAAATATTGTCGGACAAATTACACAGCGCCATCTAGCCCCAAAGTAAGCGGAAGCTTGTGTTATGGGTACTAGACAACTGATAAACATACGTAAATACATTTTTTTTTTTTTGTAAATACATACTTATTATACATAGAAAATACCCAGACCAAGACAAACAGACATGTTCATGCACACAAATGTTTGTACTGTGTGGGAATCGAACCCACGAGCGTTGGTGTCAAAGTAGCGTAACAGCGTGTTCCACCACTGAGCCACCGAGCTCGTCATAAAATAAAACTTATAAAATAGTCTAGATTAGTCACCAGTAAGCTTCCAAGGAGAGGAAGCAGAGCAAGCAGAGGAGGCATCGCGCCAGTGATAATTAATATATCGCAAGCGTTAATAGGCTACGTTACCCGCTTGCATGCCTCCCGACGTAGTATAAAAAAATCGTAGATATATATACCTACTCATAAAACAGTCTACATTAGATTACCATTAGGTATTATTCCTTCAAAACATAAAAAGATTCTTAGAATCGGTATGCATCAAGCTACTAGAAATGCACTAGATTTTTTATTTAAACAACCGTCTAGGAATCCTAATAAGTACTTATAATTACGTGTAAATGTCATCTAAGCTAGTTAAGCCAGCAATTATATTTATTATGTACAATTAGCTGTATTCATTGGTTATTCCAGTTAATGACATAAAGTTCAGAGGATTTATTTTATGTCCAGTAGTAGACTGGTTAGCTGACAATTGACATAAGTACCAATTTACATAGAACCTTATTAGTTATTGCTATTAGACATGTGTATTATGTGTAGTATAAATATATATATATATATATATATAGGTATATATTATGCCACCGTCGCAAAGAAGTGAAGGGTTTAGCTTTAAAACAGAGATTTCAAAAGCAAATAACTTAGTTTAAGTTCTCCGGTACATACATGTGATAGGGCTATCTATGCTCGTTCATTACTTCGCCATCTAATTAATTAAATTATATTATGTAACTTAACTGTAAATGAAATTCAGATTCAATTACATACACAACAATCATATTAAATTAATTAACAAGTGTTTTTATACCACTAAGTGAACAAACAAGCATGCGGCCTCCCCGATGGTGAGTAGTTGGATAATTGCAACGCCAGGATTGACACCCTCTCTCTCTATGAGCTCGATGGCGTCGTTGCGCTTGTCATTCTAACCGAACACGCAGGTTAAGCAACGTGGACCGCAGCCTGTCTGTGGATGAGTTTAGAGGGTATGTTAAGCCGTCGGTCCGGCTGTTGTCGATAGATGACAGTCGTTAAGCTAAGTCAGTGGCCCTCGAGCGGTTTGAAAACACTGGCCTCCGCCAATTCGCATTTGAGCAGCGTGGTGGAGTATGCTCTAAACCCCTTCGGTTGGAGGGAGACCCGTATCCCTGCAGTGGGATCAGTAAGGGTTGATATAATGTACTTAACTGTAAATGAAAATCAGATCAGAACATACACATCACAAACACAACAATCATATTAAATTAATTAAAAAGGGTTTTTTTACCACTAAGTGAACAAACAAGCATGCGGCCTGCCCGAGATGGTGAGTAGTTGCCGTAGGCTATGGATATTTAAAACGCCAGGATTGAGACTTATGTTGCCGACCCTGCAAAAATCTCTTCACGCCTTCCTTGAATAACTCCATGCTGTCCCTTGGGAAAACCTCGTTAGGGAGTTCATTCCACAACTTAAGAGGCCACCTCTCTGGAGCCACACAAACGCTTCCAGTGTGTGAGGACGGATTTCCCGCAGTCGGGGAGCGCTGCAATTGGTAAATTATTTTCGGTAGAATTTCTACTTTGTGAAGCTCATTTTGCAGTGAGCACATAAAAAGTCTTTATAACTATAGAGCAACGCTGTCTACATCCGCTGTAGATAGCTTTGCTCTATGTTTCTAAATAATACGTTATGAAGATACAGTCCATATGTGAATAAGGGGGAGGGCAACCGTCCTATGCCATGGCAACCAGATGGAAAAGCCGATACCATCCTATGAAACAATTATCAGGTATCAACATGTAAACCAAGTACAATATCGAATTACTGGGTATATACAAATGAGTTAATATATATATATATATATATATATAATGCATTGGCTATATTGTGAAGTTACCTATGTATTTTCAATTTCTAACTTTCTCCTCAGCTGTGCGTATTTAGTGATATACAAACAATGTAAAGGCGAACATTTCTTAATAATCATAATGATGTACTATACCGCCTGAAGCAAAGATTACCCAACGATAAATATACTCGCCAGTATTCCCAGTAGATGTCTTAATTTGTAGACCATAAGGTTCATATTTGTACATTATGGTTGGAAAAGTTGATCATAACATGTTGGGTCAAACCGGAAACAAGATTATAATGAAGTGATTGTGAAGAGGATTCGTGCCCTTCTTTGTTGGCCTTTTAATCATATTCATAAATAACCATTGATTTCTATTTAATCATCGTATGCAAATATATTACTTACTTTAGCTTACTCTACTCTGGTAATGCTTCCAAATCTATATCAATTAGGGATGCATTAGTGCAACACTCGCTTAATACGTAACCGGCCTACAGTCAGTATCTTATGGTTGTAAATAGGGCAATAACCTACGCTTTCTCAAATGTCCATATCTTACCAATTGGACATCAGATTTTTTTTTTTTATCCAAAAATATTTATTATTCAACGAAAGATAACAATCTTTATAAATGTATAAGAGCAATAAATGATAATATTGAGTCCAAGTAGAAGTAAAATATCAAGAAAATTTACAATTTAAAGAGTACCTAAAAAGAATTATTGAATCCCGGATCCATCTTCAAATCCGAGGAGTTTGGATGTGTTGTTCCATTTATAGCGAGTACCACGGAGACACATGCTGGTAGCTCTTATGGTGGAAATGCAGATACGAGTTCGTAACAAACCTGTCAACGCCATAATGTCGGTGCCATCGGTCAGCTAAAGTTTCTGCAAGGTTTTTCATGAAAGATGACATTTGGGGAGCAAAAACTCCATCGACAGAAATTACGAGTGGAGTGAATGTGGCATGTCGAGTCTCACATAGATCTAAGTATTTTCTTTTCGTCTTTCGTCTTCTGCCGATCGGAGAACACTGGTGATGGGGCGTGATAGGTAAGAGGGAGCTTCAGTGTCAACGACACGTATATCAAACAACGCCTCCCTCTACGCATCCCACACCCCACGACAGGCCAGGTCTGCACGCAGTCCGCAGTCTCTTTCCGAAATGATGGGCTCTTTGACTACATTACCCCAGGCACGTTCGCATAGTTCGCAGAAAAGGTCTCTTATTTCATTATGTCGTTAGTTAGTTTTATTCACTAATAATACGTACTGAAGCATCGAAAAATATAAGTTTTAGATCTTATTTATTTATTGGGTACTTGGGCGACCGAGTTTTGCTCAGCATAGGACAAGACTGTTAGTGAGCTTCAAACCCGCACCCTTAGTGACTCTAGGCTGTACATGCGGTACGATCAAATACATTATAATAATAATATCTTTATCTTTTCATTCACCACTTCCACCCGGGCTTCAACTTAATGTAAGGGAAGGCAATGGGATGGATTTCTTTCTCCCTTGCGATCACATAACACTTAGAGGTCAATGGGTATTCGATAAATATACTTCCCCCCTTACTTTTGCTTAGTGCAGATCCTTGTTTTCTAGTTAAACGTAAAAGTCGTCTCCAGTCACTCCACGACCCTATAGCCGCGGAGTTCGTGACGTCGTAATCTCAAATTAGGCAAATTATGTCACTGAAAAATAGGGTTTTGTTCGTTCACACCGATTATTTGGAGAAATTAAGGCCTTAGCCTAAATTCAGACCTTATTCTCTCCCCTCTCTCAAGATGCGTAGATAGTTATTCCTGCGTCACACGGAATAGGGCGCCTATAGGATTCTTTAACGACGGTCTTGTCGTGAGCGAGAGTCCTGTCTAAGAATGGCATCCGACTGCCGCTTAATTGCTTCTATGACACATTCTAAGGTATTCTCCTCTCGCCTCACCTCAATTTATTGAGTCAATCTTCATTTTAAAAGCCTCCTAAAAATAGCTACCTCTATAGATCTTAAGGTAGTTTTAGTTAAAGTCTATCTAGCCTGCACAGTGGAGCCATGAGGAAATGCAATGTTTCAAATGCGAATTTTTTTTTTGCATTTCAAACGGCGAAGATGAAGGGGAGAAAATCCTAAAACATTCATAAAAAATATACTTCAATATATTTTATGAATATATTTGATGATTTTAAAACTGTGCTAGTTAGAAATTCTATTCTTTGTAATATTTACCAAACCGTTTAGTATCTGAAAATATTTCTGATTTCTTGTTTTACAAAGTTCAATTGAGATGGTGAGGGAAATAGTGCTTGTCACAGACGGAATGAGTGGTATTTAGGTAGAGGTCATTAGAATATCTATATTGACTTTTTAGTACGGAAACCTAAACACATAGTTCGTGAGCAATAAATAAAATCAATCTTGTCAAACAATAAAAGATAAAAATTCTTCATTTACCTTTGGAGCCTCGCGGGCACTTCAAAAAAATGTAAGACGTGTCTAATCTATACGTGTATCTAAAAACAAATATTTTTAGCTAAACTAAATATATCCGAAACTGAAATATACTTAACTATTTCAGAGCCATATCAACGGTAGAAAAAAGAGTTCTAGAGTTATTCTACGTATAAAACAAGTCACAAATTACAGATTTTATGTGTTTTTGTTCCAGGTAATTCAATTATGCAGAATAATAAAAAGTCATCAGAGATCTAGCGGTACACGTTCAGCGTCGGATCCTCTTTACGTGCGTCGTGGTAACAGTATCAGATTTTGTAGTACTCAGTACGAATAGTACAACTGCTGTGCAGTCTGTAGATACGGGTGTATAAGTATAAAGTGATTTTATCACACATAGCAATGTTACACGTGATGAAATTTCTGAGCTATCATAACTTTAATACAGACATTACTACAAGATCTTTCGCATAATGACGGTTATCTCCGGATAGAAGCACATTTTAGTACTGATCTACAGATACATTTCTAAGTAGTGTTGTTCATGTGTGTGCTTACAGTTCACACTTAGTAAGGCGTGCTCTGTAGGTTGCTTATGTACGAGTATAGTCCAAGGTACTAACTAATTAATCATGGTATTCTGTGCGATGAAGGTACTTCCCCAGACGGGCTGCTTTGATGCACCATACCTCTCTTATAATATCCAGAGCAAGACAAACAGACATGTTCATGCACACAAATGTCTGTCCTGTGTGGGAATCGAACCCACGAGCGTTGGTGTCAAAGTCGCGTCATTCAGGACTGAGCCACCGAGCTCGTCAAAATCTTTATGAAATTTGAAATGTAGCATTATTTTTAAATAGTGGTTCTTAGATTTTTTAAATTAAATATTGAGGAAGACTTCCAAATACTCATCTTTTTTGTCAAAAGTAGTAAAAAGAAAAACATGGACTATCGCTGACTATATTAAGACTAAATATTATTATAGTAAAACAATTTCTTTATGTGTCACACATTTCGTTATATTACGGTAAAATTAAAATTATTATTCGATATATATATTATAGAGAAATTTAAAACGTGTTAATTACCTTACTGTTGCCATTAAACAAAAATCGCTGTTTTTGTCTTATCATCAGGTGAAAAGAAACATCCTGTCGTATGAAATAAACCTATTATTTGTGAAATAAACTGATAAAGGGTGGAAGTGAGTAACTTAAGAACCAAAGCCTAACTCACCTGTACGTTGCGCAACTTGCCTGCTAATAAAAGAGACATTTCCTATCGTGTTTTTTTTGTTCTCATCAGGCGTAAAGTGATATCCTGCTATATGAAGTTAACTTTTTATTTATAAAATGAACTGACAAGGTATGTAAGTTAGTAACCTAAGAGCCAAAGTCGACTCAAACTTGCCTTCTAGTAAAAGAGACTTTTCCTGTATAGTGGTAGTGCACAACGATATTCAATGAACAGCCTAAGGTGTCTTTTTTAAATTCCACTTACAATCATGCGACCCATCTAATGATAAGCAAATGCCGTATCCTACAGATACTTGGAACACATCTACTTAATAACACATTGAAGGATTGTTGTGTTGAGTCCGCAGAAGGCCGAAACATGCAAGCTTTGTAAGAGAGGTAGGGCGCATCAAAGCAGCCCGTCTGAGGAAGTACCTCCACCTCACAGAAAACCGCAGCCAAATAACAACTCCCTAGAGGGTTGTTGTGTTCCTACGTGCGAGTGAGGTCACCAGTATGCTCCCAAGGAGTTGCTGTGTAAGTAGCAGAGGAGGCATCGCGCGTGTTATAATTAATATATTACACGCGTTAATAGGCTACTGTAGCCGCTTTACACCAGGTGGGCCGTATGTTTGTATGCCTCCCGACGTAGTATAAAAAAAACACAAAAAAATCGCTATATTCCTTGTATAGTCACTACTCATAGGCTATGGTAACATCTTTACATCAGAAGTATGTATACATAAGTATGCATACCGGAAATTGTATAGAATAGACATAAGTTTTAAAGGTTTAAATTCTTCATACATACAGTAAGAAGACTGAAATATTTTCTAAGTTTATTGATTTCAGACAAGCAAAAAGTAACTATATATTTTTCACAAATATTGTACGAAAAAATAGTTTTTAGATTATAAATTATATTTAACAAATTGTTGTCTATTAACAACAAGAAAATTATTTTAAAGATATTTTTTACACTTAAATATTATTTCAACTCTTCTACAAAATCCTACTCCAAAACTTTAATCATTAATCATTTAATTTCCAGAAAAAAAAACTACAACAAATATGTCGAGTTTTTGAAGGGGGATGATTGTAGCTTCGCTTCTGTGCCTAAAGCAATTCTACGTGTTACTCGTATTTCTTAGTATTATAATATCCTTAGCAAAGGGCCTTCTTATCTACAGTGTAGTGCATCATAGTTATCGAGAAAACTACTGCAATATTGAAAACAAAGATATTGAGCCAAGCTTAACGAAATCGTTACAAACAGGATACATTATTAGGGCTAAATACAACTGTATATATAGCATAATTTTATTACTTATTATGTATTTTATTAAGGGAAACCTTCATACAAGCACTTTCTTGCGGAAGACCACAGGCAATCCTATAGTTTTTGTTGTTTCTGTGAATTAAACAAGCTATCATAAATCTCCAACTAAGGACCAGCTGCGTGAAGGGTGGAAACATAATGCGAGTGATAATTACTCGTAATTAAAGCGTATATATTATATATTAACCATTTTATACCTAGTCGATCACTTTGCTTGTCCAAGTTGCACAAAATATAGTAAAATATACAAAACCGCGAGAGGTTGTAAATAGGTAATATTGTTAATAGGCTAATAGGTTTCCTGTCATAAAAAATGCAATAATGTGGATTAATAAAACAAGTTTGCGTATTTGTTGCAGAATATCAAATCACTTCCTGAACTGAATCTTTTGTTTATGTCTAATTTATTCGTTGCATTATAATGTAAATGATTTGGTGAAATGGATACAAAAGTAGGATTTAATGTAATCAATAGCTATGCCTCTACGGAACACACGCGTAACTTTTATTACATACTAATAGTATTAGATTTAGAATTTCTGCGCATTTTTTATGCAAGAAGTGGAAAGTGGGAAAACTACCTATTCGTTTGAACCCGTACTCGTTGCTTCATATGTTAAAAAAATTAAATGATGCGATAAGCGATATACCAAGTCATCCACGGAGACATCAAAAATTTGACCGTTACTAAATTTATGATTACGGTTTTCCTGAATTACAGTTGATGGTTAAGCCGGAGTTAAAAATAGGAAGAAGTATGCTCCGTTGGTTCGGGTATATGGAAAGAATGCAGGAAGAAAGAATTACGAAAAAAAGGAGCCTCAGAAACTGGCGAGCGTGCATGAGAAAAGAGTGAATGCATGTTAGAGAAGCGTGTGAGGCTGGTATTAAGAACCGAGTCATATGGCACTCGTGTCTCTGTGCCCACCCCGCAAGGGATTTGCCGTGAAGTTATAAATAGGTAGACAGTCATTAAATTTCAAAAACGATGACTTATGTATGTATTAGTAGTAGAAAAAGATATTCAATAAAACATGCCTTTTTAAACGTAAACTTATGTTGCTTTAGTCGTAAATATGAACTTTACATCATAGCTATAAAGCTGTGACGATTTTAACCTTTCAATTTCTTCAGACTTTTTAACTACAGACATTAGTATTGCCCATAAACACTGGTTAACTCACACTTAATAAAAAAAATATACTTTAATATTAATGATGACACCCAGTTGTGATCTCCAACCTCTGCCCTCCATTCGAAATTCTGTCTTAATTTAACCTACATAAATATATAAACAAGTTATGTCACCCATTCCGCAATTAATAAATATATTCAATATGCCTTTTTATAATAATGTCTTTGTTTAAAGACACAAGTGGCTAGACAGGGCTGACATCGATGGCAAAGGTCACAACATTTGGTTTACGTCGAACCGCTATTTGTCATAGCATCATCAGCTCTGTACTTATCCCATGTTTAATTAAGGATTTACAATAGATTAAATGGAGTTTTCAGTATGCTCAGCGTGCGCTACCATGAGTTACCAGAGGCTATTGTTTTCAAGCTATAGGAATACCTCTGACTTAGCTTCAGGATTTTTTATTTTTATAACATCAGGATGCATGCATATATTTCCCCTTTTTTGTTTTATTTTATACATCGCCGGAAGGCATACAAGCATACGAAAGGCTTGCAATACACGAAGTGTTACTGTTGATAATACAGCAACTCCTTACTGGAGCCTCATTCACTTGTACACAACAATCCTCTATGAAGTCGTTATTTGGCTGCGGTTCTCAAGAGGTAGAGGTACTTCCCCAGACTAGCTGTTTTGATGCGCCCTACCTCTCTTGAAAACATCCAGACCAAGATAAACAGACATATTAATGCACACAAATATTTGTCCTGTGTGGGAATCCACCTACAAACGTTTGTGTCAAAGTAGCATTCCACCACCACCGAGCTCGTCTAAGACACTCTGTGGCAATTGTTAGGCGTATCGTAAGCCATATCAAAAATAACATATTGATTGCTGTCTCGTGACATTGAGATAGATTAGCATTATACCATAAAGTTGTTGTAATTTGGTCAGCATCATTAACACCGAAGTTTAACTCAACCGCACGCGGTGCACCCTGCAACAAGCGACCCTGGCAAAAGATAGCTTCGGCACAGTGATATCTAATAAGCAACCTGATTAGAAAAGTAAGTACCTTGCAGTAGTTTGAATCTAAATAACGATGGATTACTGTGTGATCCTGCGAGTTATGTCAATAAAAGACCCTGACGTAGTGATACTTCTTGTGTCCCAAGTGTTTCTTTTTTAGAGTTCGGTACCCAAAGAATAAAACGGACCCTATTACTGAGACTCCGCTGTCCGTCCGTCCGTCCGTCTGTCACAAGGCCGTATCTCTTGAACCGTGATAGTTAGACAGTTGAAATTTTCACAGATGATGTATTTCTGTTGTCGCTATAACAACAAATACTAAAAAATAGAATAAATAAGTATTTAAGTGGGGCTACCATACAACAGACATGATTTTTTTGCCGTTTTTATAGATAATGGTATGGAACCCTTCGTGCGCGAGTCCAACTCGCACTTGGCCGGTTTTTTTCTATAGGTAGCCACTACATATCAATTTAAGTAAGCTTGCTTACAGCAGAACGTGACATGAAAATATCAAATCTATTAAAATACTTTCTGGTCGCTGATATTATACATTAATGTGATTTTACAAATAACAGTTTCTTTTTAACAGATATTCAAGGGATTGCCAACGAACGCTGTTAATTTCCTACGACTGACACAATCGTCTGCATTGCAATTTCGTTTCCTTACCATAATTGTGTTCTAATGGAAAACCGTGGGATGCAAGATCACTTCCGTGGCATCTCTCTTTCTATAGTCGACTAATTATATGTAGCTTGTAAGAGTCTTCGTCCACACCCGGTATGGTTAAGTAGCTCTATAATCCGAAACCCACAGGCAGAAAAAGGAACCCGTCATACAAAAAGTAATCACCGCGCCCGCACTTTGCTTGACGGGTTACATACTAACATGAATGTTGCAAAAAAATCCGTCCGAAATCGCTGCCACTTTCCCGCTTTTCATGCCCCTGTGCGTTTAATAATTCTAGTAGTAGATTTACTGTAATAATAAAATTCTACTACAGTAATAGAATTAGAAGGCGTCGTTGCGTACGTGTTAGACTAATATAATACGCAGATTAGGCCGTCGAATGCAGTTTATTTATAGATGATTTTATCTATCTCGAGTATGTCCGGGTTTCGAAGAACATGTTAAGCCATCGGTCCTATCTTCATGACAGTCGATAAACTAAGTCAGTATCTTTGTTTGGACTATGTTCTAAATAGCCATCGTCGGTTATAGGGAGACGTATACCAACAGAGGGATGAGGATGGATTTGTGTGGTGAAGTTCAGTTCATCGTTTTATACTTGACTCTGTACTTCACTTTTATCCTTGCCTTCTTTTTCCTTTGAAACTAAAAACTAATATTAACTAATATTAAAAAGGAATATAAAAGGGGTCTTTTATATTCCTTTTCCTGCTCTCTTACCCTGCCCTTTCTTCATTTTCTGCTCCAATTCTTTCTCTAACCTAAATAATTTAATTTCCACTATTAAAAAAAAACAAATTCTGTTTCCATGTGTATATACTGAATATTTTACTTTCAGCTTTCCCTGCTCATAACTTATCCTCTTCAACCTCATGTTCTCCCTCCTCTACCTTCTCTTCTGCCTTCATCTTCTCCAAGGCCTCTCCTTCTTTTTCTTTTATCCCTCGTTCCTTTTTCTTTTCTTTCCTGATGTCGATTTCAATTAAGGCAGTTTCACTTCTTTACTTATAAGTTTTTTGCGTATCACAACTATGTCAACATATAATTTACCTGGGTTACTTTTGATATGGAAGATTAATTTTAGAAATATTTAATTTCTAAATTATCTCATTTATTATTTTGACAGCATGATAAAAGTTGTAGAGAGGGGAAAATATGTAGTATGTATTTAAACAGTTAATATTAAGTTCCATTTTCTGTGCAACCTAACAGAAATTCAAATTGTCTGATCGTATTTTGTAATTTTCACAAACAGGAACTATATTTTAAACTACCTACACAGTTTCCTCAAGACATTAATCAACAAGCTCCGTTGGTTTTACTATTTGCTATAACGTAACAAACTGCTTAATACTTCGAAAGTAGTAATAT
The DNA here is from genome assembly GCA_947507595.1 of Pyralis farinalis. Taxonomy (NCBI): domain Eukaryota; kingdom Metazoa; phylum Arthropoda; class Insecta; order Lepidoptera; family Pyralidae; genus Pyralis; species Pyralis farinalis. The sequence goes on along the minus strand of OX382273.1, from coordinate 26,029,200 downwards.
GCTAGTTCATTCATACCGCAACCTTGAATGAGTTGTGAATTCCATTTAATTGGATATTACCAATATGCCAAATTTTAAGGTTCCGTACGTCCAAGTGAAATACCCGAACCCATGTAGGTCACTCAAGAATTTGTATATCTGTCACAACTAATTTGCACAAAATCACTGGACCGATTAAGTTGAAATTTGGCGACATGAGATTCGGACAGATGCGTAACGTCAATATTTGAATTTTGAATAAGAAGGAGGCAAATTATAAATAAAATATAACAAAAAAAATGTGTGAAGTAAATAAAATATAACAAAAAAAATTATGAATGTCTGTAAAATGAAAGTTACATTTTACATTGTCTCAAATTTTCTGATGGTAAAATAATATGGTAAATGTCTCAATTTGTCATACAAACATACATTTGCTATAGGAATGTATATTTTACAACTACATATTAAGTTTGTTATAAGGATAAGTTATTAATACTCATTCGCCTTAACTACCCGTCGCTACTAGTACCAGAAGCCAACAAATAGAAATCAATCTTCAAACCTTCTATAATCAATTATCACACATATGTTTTTAGGTTTCGGTAACCAAAAGATGACAAATGGACTCTATTAATTAGGCTCCGCTTAACTATATAATCTTATTAATTAAATTAGACACTTTAAATATTCCTCGTTATGACAACAAATAACAAAAAGAAAAATTAAAATGGGTTCCCATACAAAAAAAGTGTCTTATTTTTGTTTCTTCAAAAAAAATTTAAATATTGTACAGTGGTACGAAACACTCGCGTGCGTATATTTTATTTAAGTACATTTAATATTTCAGGGTTAATGGGGTCTGTGCAGACTAGTACAGCATCGAATGTAGTGTTAGACAGGTCTGTGTAGCATCCCCTCGGCTGTTCAGCTTATTCATGGATAGTTGTTTGATAGTCTTGAAAAAATATGACTTTGGAATAAAAATGAATGATGAATTGACAAGTTAAAGGACGTTCTTTGTTGTTTTACTCAATATTTACTCCATTTTTGCCCTACTGGTTAATTCAAAACGAGGTTAATTATTATACTATTTCATGTGTACGTACATATCTTCGGATTATATTTTTCGTTATTTATACTTTCAGTCAAACGTGGCTTCGGAATTTTAGAGATGTCCGCCAAATAAACAGTATTCGTTTTAATATTTGGTATTCCTTTCATAGATTGTACGAAATTAGATCTTCTCGATTTCGACAGTTTGTCATCGGCATACATAACTCTACACTACTTTATACTCGTAAATGCGAAAATAATTCTTTGTGTATCTTCGCTACCTTTTCACATAGTCAGGGGGAAACACTCGCTCCTTGCTCACCTCACTCGCTTCTTTAATATTCATAACTCTTTTCATGTACGCTCGCCGGTTCCTAGAGGTCCTGACGCCACCTTCTGATAACACTAACTTCTGGTAGGTGAGTCGATCTTCCTCGGCTCCTACATCCTTCTACTTTCGCATTATATATCTGTTTTTTTATTTTATAGATAGATACGAAACGCATACATATGATACATATATAACCAGTTGAGAATGCGCAAGCTTGCATTGCCTGGCTCGTCAATTATATAACAATTCATTTTATTTTTAATTTGTCAGCCATTTTTGATCATGTTCTTTAAGAGATAGGAACGGTGTTCCTGAACATTCCTACTCTACTTTTTTATACTGAATCCGAATCTAAAGTCAAAATTCAAATATTCGAAAAAAACGACAGACAAACACACATACAAACGCACAGGACAAACATAGATTTCATATAGGAACGGTGTTCCTGAAAATTTTCATAATATTGAAATTACAGGTACAATGCAGCAAAACTCATCATTTTCAGCCGAAGGACGTCCACTGCTGGACATAATCCTCCCCCGTAATCCTCCGACGTCTAACGTCCACAGCGATCAGTCCTGTGCCCTTTGCATCCATCGGCTCCCTGTGATCTTCACAAGATCATCGGTCTATCGCGTGGCATAACTAATATTATACAAAAAAATATATAACAAAAGTACCTACAGTACGCATGTGTTGCAGTAAGGAAAACCAGGCTGTGGGTCATCTCTTATGAGAGACATAAGCGAAACACTGGGATTCTACCACAGCCCAAGGACTGTTTAAGGATCTAGTGAAGTAATTCATGATCATACTGATTACAAAGTCTTCTTCTTCTTAGCGTTATCCCATTTTCTTAATCCATTAGGATTGTTGGAGTCCGCTACCTAAGCCTAAGGATTTGGCGAAGATACTGATTTTTACATGGAGCGACTGCCGTCTGACCTCCGCAACCCAGAAGGAAACCCAGATCATTCATACAATGCATACAAGGTTCACCTGATGTAAAGCGGTTACCGTAGCCTACGAACGCTTATAACCCATTAAGTGTCACTCACGCGATACCACTTCTGATGCTAACACAGCAACGCCTTAGGAGCATGCTGGTGACCTCATTCACACGCATGTGCACAACAACCCTCCAGAGTGTTGTTATTTGGCTGCAGTTTTCTGTGAGGTGTTCTTACTTCCCCAGATGAACTGCTTTGATGTGTCCTACCCCTCTCATAAACACATTATTAAATAGGTTACAATGAGTTTAATTTATCTGTATTTAGATATTTTGTTATTGTGTAGTATACGAATCAGTTTTTTTTTTATAGTACAGTATGAATAGCACTGGGATAAGACCAAGGTAATGACGAAGTCCATCATAATAAACTTTGGGGATACCCAAATGCTGTTTGTGTACAAGATAAAGTTTAAATTGTTTCTGGAATGAACATTATGAAGTTAAATGTCTCAAACGAGGAGGAATATTGTTCCAACATTTTTCCGGAAACTTGATTAAAGTAAATTTCAGTCCTATTATTTTGTACTTTCAGCTTCGATATTTTTTTCCTGTAGTATTTTTTCCTGTATGTTTTTTTATGTCCGATCCGAACCAAAGGAGCATGTCTCTTTTCGCACCAACACAATAATTTCTTTTAGACCAAAACTCGTTCTAATTTAATTTACAAGCGTTACACCGCAGATTTTGCGCAAGGCTCGAATCTCGAATGCGTTTATTCTACTTTCATGCTCTCTTAACCAAACCTAGCTCTCGCTTCCATATGTAAGTTTTAGAATCAGCACCGCGTTGTACGTAGCGAGATGTAGCCTAGCCTTGCCATGTGGCAAAGTCGCTCATTTATTAATCAAAACGAATCGAAGTATAATCACAATTAATAAATTACACAGCGCCACCTAGCCCCAAAGTAAGCGAAGCTTATGTTATGTGTACTAGACATATAAACGTACGTAATAATTAATTAAATATTTTTTTTTTTGTAAATACATACTTATTATACATAGAAAATACCCAGACCAAGACAAACAGACATGTGCATGCACGCAAAAGTTTGTACTGTGTGGGACTCGAACCCACGAGCGTTGGTGTCAAAATACCGTAACAGCGCGTTTCACCACTGCGCCACCGAGCTCGTCAAATAACAAAGAACTATGTATAATTAATCCATTAATTACTCAAGCCTACCTATGATGTATATTGTCGTCTCCAATGAATAGTTATTGCTTAATACATTCACTGTGATCTGCGTGGTCGTTATGTCAAGACCACAGTACACTGTCAAACGATCATAATTTATCATTATCAACACTAATATTATAAAGAGGAATGATTTATATTTTGTTTTTTTATACAATATAGGAAGGCATACAAACATACGACCCATCTGTTGTAAAGCAGTTACCGTAGCCTATTAACGCAATATATTAAGTATCACTCGCGCGATGCCTCCTCTGCTGCTTACATAGCAACTCCTCAGGAGCTTACTGATGACCTCACTCACACGCAGAAATACAACAACCCTCTAGTGAGTTATTATTTGGCTGCGATTGTCTGTGGGGTGGAGGTACTTCCCCAGGCGGGCTGCTTTGATGCGCCGTATCTCTCTTAAATTTTGTATGTTTGTAACGAATAAACTCAAAAACTACTGAACCGATTCCAATAATTCTTCCACCATTAGAATGCTACATTGTCCCTGAGTAACATTGACTATATGTCCACCCGTGCGAAGTCGGGGCGGGTCGCTAGTTTGTAATATAATAAATTTCCGGTAGCAACGCAGAGGTCGAGATCATGGAGATATTAAATAAAAAATATGATATATGATAAATACCTACGTAGGAAAATAATCACTGGGTATGATTGCATATAATGCTTCCTGAATAATGTACTTAATGGACAAGTTATAGGTAGTGTTATTATCTCACTGATGTGATAAACAAGCTTACAGTTAACGACTTGACTGTTTTTTTTTTTATAACTCTTCGGGAGGCATACAAGCATACGGCCCACCATGTAAAGCGGCTACCATAGCCTATTAACTCTTGAGATGTATTAAGTATTACTCGCGCGATGCCTCCTCTACTGCTTACATAGCAACTCCTTGTGAGCTTACTGGTGACCTCACTCACGCACAGGAACACAACAACTCTTTAGGGAGGTGTTATTTAGCTGCGGTTTTCTGTCAGGTGGAGGTACTTCCCCAGACGGGCTGCTTTGATGCGCCCAACCTCTCTTAAAAGTCCAGACCAAGACAAAGAGACATGTTCATGCACCCAAATGTTTGCCTTGTGTGGGAATCGAACCCACGGGCGTTGGTGTAAAAGTCGCGTCATTCACGACTAAGCCACTTTCTTTTAATATCTAAATATCACAGCGATTCGAGCCTACTGACCAATGGGAGAATATTTTAACCAATAAGTCGATAAATGCCGCGTATTTGTGCCGCGAATTATCCAATTAGAGCTGCGCGTTCTACTTTACACCCCGACCCGTAGCGGTGAATTGTGTCATTGTTGCTACGTATGCTTGTATCGCAGCAACTGCGAAAGAGTTTTAGAACCAGGGACCGTAGGTTAATAAGCAGGTGCTATATCCACTGAGCTATCACTGCTCTGACCCCATTAATGATTATGTAATGAAAAAAATATACAAATTCAAATGCATGTAATAAAACATGAAGGAAAATTAATTGTCGTGGGATACCCCTAGATAATTAAAATACAGCACTACTTAATAATTATATAATAAACTAAATGCCATACCAGACTTACCTACTTACATAACAACAATTAGCCATCAGTCATGGCTGACACGCCCCATCAATAAATTTTCACCTGACTCGTGTGAAAACGCCTTATCAAAGGGTATTCTGGTATTACAAAAGTCAGTACCAGTCTAATGTTACATAATTTATGTAATATTGTTAGAATGGTTAACCACGGAACTAATCATATTTCACTAGCCATGCGTAGATACCCATAAAGGCCAAATATTAATTGTCTTCTTCTTCTTAGCGTAATCCCGTTTTCCTTAATCCATTAGGATTAGCGGGGTCCGCTACCTAAGGACTTAGCGAAGATACTGATTTTTACTTGGAGCGACTGCCGTCAGACCTCTACAACCCAGAGGAAAATCCTGACCTTTGTTAGGTAAGGTCACACGGCTTTAGAAATATAATTTCTTAGACGTGCAGATTTCCTCGCAACGTTTTCCTTCACCGCCGAGCACAAATATGGACATAAATCCGAAAACACTAATTTAGTGGTACATGCCAAAATTCGAACTGGGGACCTGTTTGTCACTAGACGGTTTTTTATAAACTAGGCTATCGCTACTCTTAGTACTAATTATATGGTTTGTACCATAATATATACCTAATAATACATACCTAATACAGAGCCTCCTTTGCTAATTGGCAGAGTGTCAATCCTGCAGAATGCCGTCACCTAAATGATAGGACATGTAAACATGATTTACTCCTCTCCCCAATGTGCTCGTAACTTCGACATATCTTATATTTCGTGGTTTTTTATATACAACGTTGGGAGGCACATGGTCTCACTGGTGTGAAGCGGTTACCTTAGCTTACGAATCCCTGCAGTCCATGAATCGTGCGTAGCACCCTTTCTGTTAACACAGCAACCCCTTAGGAGCTTACGGATGACCTCACTAACACGCAGAAACGCAACAACCCTCCAGAGAGTTGTTATTTGGCTGCGATTTTTTGTGAGCTGAAAGTACTTCCCTAGTCGGGCTGCTTTGATACGTTCTACCCCTCTTAAAATTTTTATATATACTGTAGCTAAGCAATATAAGTAATACTGCGTAACAAATTTCATATAGAAAAAAATAAACCGTTTGACATGTACTTGGTACGAGTATATACATCCATAATGATCTATATTTAAAATTACAAGTCACGAAGTGAGAGTTATAGTCTAAGAGCTACTGAATGATTTATTTAATTGATTTATGCCGGTTAACATTGAATTTTAAAACGATATCATATTCAAGCAATAAAACAATAATCTGTTGAGGCAATGGTGGTCCTACATCAATTTATACGCAATCAAATAATCAAATTCATTGATATTGACATTGAAGTAAAAAATATTCATACGACATAAAAGGATATGAAATGATACATATTTCAAACCAGTCGATTTACCACATACCATACCACATCAACCCTTACTCATCCCACTGCAGGGATACGGGTCTCCCTTCAACCGAAGGGGTTTAGAGCATACTCTACGCTTCTCAAATGCAGATTGGCGGAGGCCTGTCAAGCCGCTCGAGGGCCACTGACTTAGCTTAACGACTGTTATCTATCGATAACAGCCAGGACCTACGGCTTAACGTGTCCTCCGAAGTACGGAGAAACTCGAGATCATAGATAACAGAAACAACAAACCGTTGTTTCTGTTATCTATGCTCGAGATAGATAAACCCGTTCATAGACAGGCTGCGGTTGACGTTCTTAACCTGCGTGTTCGGTTAGAATGACACGCACAACGACGCCATCGAGCAAAATAGATAATTTAGCGTCTTCGTATAAACATAGTTATAGGTACATTGTCGTGATAGTTTTGTAGAACACAAATCTACATTTAACATATTAATTTAACAATCTGCATATTAATAACGTTTTAGCGAAATACATGGCAGGCAAAGGTTTTATCACCATACATTCACGTCGTTATTTATATTGTTTACCCGATATAGTAGTTTAAAACAAAGGTCTTCATGTGACTGTAGATGTAGAGCGTAAGTACGAGTCGTCATACATCTTATAAAATATCAGAAACGTCTCTAACGAATTGGATCAAATTTTGTATTTTGATAAAATTTTGCTTTTAAAGTTTATCGATATAGTTATTTTCCTAAAAAAAATGCGATTTTACGCAAAAAACATATGAAAGTGCGGATTGTGTTAAATAATAATACCGGTATTTACGTATTTTACATTACGTATGTACCTACTGTTTATCTTATACAGTCACAGTAATTCGGAATCTACTAACAGCACTGTCTTGTTGCACATTTTTCCTGCATTCTATTTCTTTGGACTGGCAATTCTTGTTTATATACAAAATATCAGAAACGACTCTGTCGACTTGCGTCAGAGTCTGAATTTAGATATGGTTTTATATATATTACATTACCTTTATATACTCGTAGATGTAACTTCCGAGAACACGCAATTTTATTAAAAAAAAATTATAAGCGCAGAATGAAACCCGGTCCTCCAAGTACTTAGTCTCTATGTACTCGTACTTACGTTTAGGCGGGAAATCGACGAGTTGGGACGGGTTTTTAATTTATGGCCTTTGACAATGCTTTATATGAATGCGTGATGGTATATTATGTTATAAATTATCAATAAAGAGCGAAATATTATAGTAATTACATAATAAATATGCTAAATGTTGCCATGTGGCTGTGTAAAAAAATGATCTCTTTGCATTAAAAAGATTTTAATAAAATAAACATTGTCCTGCTAGATTGTTACATTGCATACCTATACGTTTTCACACCAAATTTGAACCAGTGTCTAGAATTTGTATATATCGTTCAGTAGCTCTTAGACTATTAGTTGAAACCATCAGATTACAGGCGTCAAGCGCCTCTGACAGTTTCTATGTGGACTACGTAGGCCGGTCGATGACTTTCTATTATGCACATGTAAGGCATAAACCGGCTGTTGCTAGAATATGTAGATGTAACGATAAAGAATATGAGGCGCCGTCTCCTGCCATAGATTGGCACGACGAGGCGTGCTTTTATTGACTATGTCAGGGGTTCCCAAAGTGTGCACCGCGGCGCCCTGGTGCGCCGTAGTGAGTATAGAGGAGCGCCTTAAGACAATCGAATCGAATCGAATTCAAATCGAATCGAATCAAAGGAGAATAATATGCGTGGATCCGAGATCCTTTCCATGCACAAGCTTCACCAGAATTCCCTTCGTTAGAAGAAGAGAGTCGCATCGAATTATCTTGTGACAGCAGCCTAAAAACAAGATTCACGTGTTCCGATTTGTTTAGATATCGGTCCAAAATGAATAAAATGAATAATAAATGAAGCATTAAGAAGTCTTATTCACTTGCAACATCTTATTTACGGGCAAACATTATCTCGCACTTTGAAAAAATGTGTGGAGATCATCAAGCTCACGCCAAACATTGACATGATTAAGTTGTCATTGCATTTTATATCCAATTTTACTAAAATTATAAGGAAAATGTAAAAACTCAGCTTCATATTGTGGATGATTTAATTTGTGTATCTATCTACCTGGTATCCTTGTATCGTCTTTCGAGTACTCACGACTACAGTGCGCCAAGACAAAATATTAAACCTGTAAGTGCGCCGCGAACTGAAAAAGTTTGGGAACCTCTGGTCTATATCTTCGCGTCGGTGTATCTATAGTCTCTTAATCTGTCTTTCTTGGCAAACCCCCAGATCCAAACAGTAAAACCTAGAGACTAGAAATTTGCCACAGATTCATGTAAATTTTTATAGCCCAATTAATTTTTTAATTTAACTATAATTTCGAAATTTAGAATTTATTAGGACAGTTCATGGATAAAATCCAAAAAAATATCGTCTATTTAATTGTATTTACACATTCAAGAGCAGGACATGAATAGCATGGATTACTTTCAACAGAGGTACACTATTGGGCTTTTATTTGTATGTTTATCTGTTGTAAGGGTATGAGCTTTAGTAAAGGCGTTTTAGGTATTCAATGTAAGTAAATCGCTCTGTAGCTATTTTATGACTACGTTACTTTCTACAGTAGAAATTAACTCTCTATAGTATGCATCGTGAAACACTAAAACCGTACAATTTACAAAAGCAAAAATTCTTCCTCTGCAATCTAATTGTACTACTTGCCACCTGGTGGCGCAGGGTCGAGACGAGTGGCACTCTAGAGGGGAGGCCTATGTTCAACAGTGGACGAATACAGTCTGAAATGATGATGATGAATCTTGTAAAATAAATATAATTATGTTGATGTATATAAAAAACAGTTTACATCCGAGGATACTGCCTTGTGGCATCCCGTAGGAAATAGGCTGTGTATCGCTTAAAGTATATCCGCGTTAATGTTCATACTTGCACTTGTACAAATTCCACTTCACAATTTTATTTAATAATTATTTTTACCGACCGGTTTCGTCATTACGGCATTATCAAGGTATTTTATACAACCATAATGGTTATATAAAACAACAACCACCCCACCTTCTTCCACCAAGTGCCTACAATCAACAGTATCAACATAATAAAGTATATCCTATTTTAAATTCGATTCTTCAGATAATTGCTGAATAGATTTAGAATTTATTTACCAAATATGTATTTTTTTACTAAATAAGTACATGTTAGACATTATCAATGCCACAGCTGTCTATACTAAATATTGAACAATGTATCTATCTACACATGTTAGCACGTCGCGGTACATTAAATGTATTAAACCCGTCTCACACTTTACACCTTAGCTTTATTTCATTTATTAAACAAGCTGATGCCCATAGTTTTAACCTCTTGGAATATGCTTTTCCTTTTACGTTGTTTTACTCAGATCATTTTATTTTTATATAACGTCGGGAAGCATACTCAACAACAACAACTCCTTAGGAGCTTACTAGATACCTCACTCACACGCAGGAACACAACAACCATCTAGGGAGTTGTTATTTGGCTGTGGTTTTCTGTGACGTGGAGGTACTTCCCCAGACGGGATGCATTGATGCGCCCTACCTCTCTTAGAAAACCATAAGCTATAACAGTATAAAATTTCTCAAAAATCTGATTAGCACCAATTAATTGCCGGTTGTCTCTCTGAAAATTAATTGATCTCCTCAATTGGCTTTTGAGCGGAGAGAAATGTAACTACATCACTGTTTCAAAAATTTAATTCTATATACTAACTCGAGGCTGATACGTTTTTGTTATACGTATTGATTTACAAAGAATCTGCGGTTCATTTGGCCTGAATCTTCGCTTAAAACACATTTCATAATACATTCGATCTAGATTAATAATGTTTATTGGCGTCTAACCTATAGGTCACATTTATGTCATCGAAAAACCAAAAGCTGAAACAAGTTTTGTAAATGGTCATTTTGTTTACATAACATATCCATTAACTCTTGTATCTAACGTAACTTATCACTAAACGGTTGACCGAATGCAAGAAAGATTCTGGTACAGATAAAATCTGATTTTAACTATGTTATAAGTTAGTTCCCAGGTGATTTCTGGAATTTCATTATACATCTTTATTGTCATACAATAGCATTTTCAGGCAATTGTAACTTCGTCGGATCCCTGGATACATTTTTTTTATTATAATTGTTTTCTTTGTGATCTCTAGGTTTACTCATTAATAAATAGTTTTTAATTTATGTAAAAATGGTAACGTTAATAAATTCAACTTTATGAATGCGAAATACGATCTAATCTTAAACTTAAACCAACACATTATTTTCATTTACAGGCAATTTGATGTAAACTACTTTGTGTGCTTCCGCTCCCACATGGTGGTGGAAACACACAAAGTAGTTTAGATCAAATTGCCTGTAAATTTGACTTTCGCAAAGTAACGCCTGAATCTATTAACTATTTATTTCCATTTCGCACATCCTCGCACAGATTCTGGTCACACAGACGATAGCAGCCAAATAACAACTCCTAAACGGTTTATATTCCTGCAAGTTATTGAGGCTACCAGTGGACCTCTGAGGAGTTGCCGTGTTGGTATTGGGGGCAGTAACAAGAACGCAATACTCCTTGTATTAGAAACGTTCACAGGCTATAGTAACCACTTTTCATCAAGAGGGCTGTGTGCTTTACCTCCCGAGTGCAGAACCCTTTAATTTTTATAAATTTTTTGCAAGTATTTTTTTCAATTCTGGTATCCCTTAGGTGCATTAAAAATATACAATCACATACCAATTTCTGGATAAAAGGATGTAAAAACTTATTGTTTTTCCTTTATAGGCACAATTAAAAACCATTCGGCATGTGTGTTTTAAATTTTTTCCAAACGTTGTTATTTACTACGCAGTAATTATGCACCCCAGGTTACGTAACCCCTACTTATTACTCAGAATAAACTTCCACTCCACCTATAAGCAATAGTTAATAACATCTCGCATCCTCACTACCACTACAACACCAACCCTAACTCATCCCACTGTAGGGATACTGGTCACCCTTCAACCGCAGGAGTTTAGAGCATACTCCGCTATGCTGCTCAACTGCGAATTGGCGAAGATCGACTTAACGACTGTCATCTATCATGTAAAGCTCGAGATAGATAAACCCATCAATAGACAAGCTGTCGACGTTGCTTAACCTGTGGTTAGAATGACACACGCAACGACATCAAACTCTGACTATACAGAACCCCAAAATTAGGAAATTATCTAATTGTATGTATATCTTTACGCCAGGTCCCTTGCGGGGTAGGCAGAGAGAACCGAGCGGCGTAAGACGCGGTCCTTACACACTTCACTCGCTTCTTTAACATTCAGCTCTTTTCGTTATCTAATTGTGACATTATTAACACTTGATCAGGCAGCTTTGTTTGTGAACGATGCCAACTCAGTCCACTTTATTAAATTTACGTGAACACGGTGTTAAGCAAGCATATTCAAATCCTAAGTGCATAATCACCTCCGTAACAAATCGCTCAACTCAAGATGCAAAAGTCAAGCGAAACAAGACGCATCATCTTTACGGCTTGCTACTCGACTCAATGGTTTGACGAATTGCCCCAATTATTTACACTTATGCAATAGGGAAATCACCTTTCAGTTCCTTTATGTTCCCACTCGTGGGCTTAATGGTATCATATTATTTGTAATGGATGCCGTTGTCTATTATGTAAGTAACATTTTACACACTTTACGAATTTATATTTTTTAATAGACAACGTCAGGAGGTATGCAAGCATACGGCCATATGATTTAAAGCGGTAACCGTAGCCTATTAACGCTTGTAATACAGCAACTTCTTAGAAGTTTTCTGGTGTCCTCACCCAACACAACAATACTCCAGAGAGTTGTTATTTAGCGGCGAATTTCTGTGAGGTCGAAGTGCTTCCTTTGATCTGTCTTATCCACAAACCAATAAACAACTTAACTGAGCATGAAGGCACACCGCGCTCACAAAAACGTTGTGTTTTAGTGCCCAAATATCTAGCCTACTGACCAATGGGAGAAACCACGAACTAGCCAACAAGAGCTGCGCGTTCTACTTTTCCCCCCGACCCGTAGCAGTGTTACTTCTTGTAAGTTACTATGTAATATCGGACTCAACGGCCCCCCATAGGTTATTTCCACCTCCACTTCAAAACAAACAGACATGTTTATGCACACGAATGTTTATCCTATGTGGAAATCGAAACCACGAGCGGTGGTGTCAAATAACCGTGCGCCACCGAACTCGTCAAAAGTTTAAAACAATAGAAAGCTTTATGAATTATCCTTAGTAAACACCAAGTGTCGCTCGATTATCTCTGCCTAGACCACAAGGGTCTTGACTTGAAGTTATGGATACATGTCTAAAAGTTTTATTCTCGTCGATAGAAAGAATAGAATTACCCCACGTTGTCACTTTAGTAAAAAACTAGCCCTACGTTACATTAGCTTTATTAAGTCATCCCTCTCAACGTCTAGATCTGGGCCAATGTATGAATTGCAGCCATTCTCCACTCAAGGCTTCATATAACAACCAAACCATTCGTACAATAATGTGCAGCTCCATTATTTTGATGAGGTATAAGTACACCACAATCAAAGTTCACTGACATCGCCTTATTACTAGTAATAAAGACAATCCAGCGCTATAGCCCTCTAAGCACTAACTACCATTCGATTTATGATAGCCTAGTGCCCATGTCTGACTAATAAGTAATGGCCAAACCGACGCAAAACATGAAAACAATATAACACTAGCGCACAACTTTACAGTTACAATATTTTCTTTCTGTGTTTAAGTCCTCCTGATTGAGTAGCGCTACGTTGTTTACTTCTTGGCGGCTTTATAGTGACCCAATTTAGGCTATGGTTTGATTTGCAAAGATATGTATTTGCTCTATTTATTAACAGGCATATGAACTTTAAACTATTTCTGTTTGTAAAAATACTAGAAGCGATTGCACTTAGACGTTTAAACAGAAGATTTGAATCATTTTTTTTAACTGATTTGTATCTGATTTTTCTGATTGTGAATAAAGATTGTTGTTTCTCTGATGAAACTACATGAACTTATCCAATAAAGAAATAGCACTTGTCAATCTAATTGAACACCCAAGCAAATGAACGTCGATCGTAGTCTGTTTATAGATATATGGCAGTCGTTAAGCAAAGAGACGTAGGGTTAACCCCTGAAGTGTTTTTACTCGCAAGAACGTTTCTTTTAGCGTTACTTCCTGTATTGCAAGCATCTGCAGCTTAAAAAAATCGGCCAAGTGCGAGTCGGACTCGCTCACGAAGGGTTCCGTACCATTATCTATAAAAACGGCAAAAAAAAACACGTGTGTTGTATAGGAGCCCCCCTTAAATATTTGTTTTATTTTAATTTAATTATTTATTCTTAAAGTAAATATATAACTAAATATTCTGTGAATATTTCAAGCGTCTACCTGTTGCCGTTATCAATATCCAGCAAAATGAGCAAAAAAATCACTTTTGTTATATGGGAGCCCCCTTAAATATTTATTTTATTCTATTTTTTAGTATTTGTTGTTATAGCGGCAACAGAAATACATCATCTGTGAAAATTTCAACTGTCTAACTATCACGATTCATGAGATACAGCCTGGTGACAGACGGACGGACGGACAGCGGAGCCTCAGTAATAGGGTTCCGTTTTACCCTTTGGGTACGGAACCCTAAAAAGCAATCAAATCACATTTTTATGAAGATTATGGACTATGTATCAATGCAGTTATTGATATTACTACATATATTCATTCAGTAGCCAAGGAGATCCCAGCGCCTTTTCATGTACATTTTTCGTTTCCATCAGGAATTCTTATATCTCGTATGAAAAAACAAGACCGATTTGGTCGTGATAAGAGAGGCTTGGATTTCCTCGGCTCTTGCGACCGTTGCTCAAAATTTGTAGCGTAGCGCTTCTAGACAGCGCTCACAGCTGCAACACCAGAGTGCGCTGCTGACTCTTTAATACTTCTTCGCGCTTTTTTGAAGACTCCAGAGGAAACCAGACAGCACATTTTGCGTATTGCCTACATCTCGTCCGTTTTATTCTACTTTCACTCTCTGCCGTACACAGCTCTTGCTTTTATACGTTAGCATGGAGCACCATCGCGTTATATAGATACATCTGTTCCTTCTGGCTTAGGATTCTGCTGCTTTGAAACTTTCCCAGTAATCTATTGGCGCTGTTCCTGCACTCGCTCATCTTTCTCCTTCAGCATATATTTGTATGTACATGCAAGTACAAAGATGAAAACAAATACGGTCGAACCATCTAAAATATCATGTGAACTTACCTTAATCCACGACTCAATACAAATGCATACAGACCTTGAGTTAGAACCTCTCTAAAACTAACGATATGCGCAAATACCTGAATGGACATCATTTACTACATTACCGTGGGATTGTTGTACATCACTACCGAATCACGTTCTGTCATAGACAAAGCATCGATTAAATGGAATTGAGTTCAATTGTTTAAGATTGATGACTAAACCAGGAGCGATTAGTCGGCACATGCCAGTGTCAAATTGAAATTCAATAGCGAATACAGTTATAATAAATTAACATATATCTCATTCGTTTTGTTTCTGATATATGTGCGGTTATTTACTGTTTAATTCTCATGATATCTACCTGCTGCACATTTCTACGGCATAAAGACCTTAGAGAAAAAGAAAGGATTTATACACATTATGTTAAAGAAGGATAAAGATGATCAAATATATATTTTATTACTGCACTATATTATAAAAACTACACAATATAAAATCTGCTGACATCTTTATCTAATTAATACAGCATAACTATCTATACGTGGAAGCTATTCAATTTGTGTCTCTTGCATAAAATGCGTCTCAATTTTATTTTTATAGTAAAGCGGGTCAACTATATACGCTATATAAAATAGTAAAAGTTAACTATTGCAGATAACGTACCAGTATGAAATAAAATGAAAGAAAATAAATTTAGACGAAATCTTCTTTAAATCGAATATGTCACATGAATTTAAGTAAAATAGGTATGTTGAATCAGAGTACAGTAACTAATGCAGACAATCATCAGCCAGCCAGCGGAATGAAACTTTACTGTGATTAGAACAGAAATAGATACTTAAATGCTAATTCTACTACCACGTTAATAGAATATTCTAGAGTAAATGTAACAAATTATTATATAAAGCAAAATCGTTCAAATCACTACGTGTAGCTTATTATTTTGATGAAGTGAAAATAGGTCAAGCGACAGAATCATGTTTATTTAGTTGCTAAATAACAATTTCTTAAATAATTTTGTGAGTGTGTTAGATCCTTAGATCATTTTAGGGTCAGGGAAGAGGTGAAGAGTTTCTGTATCTGCAACGGTAAAATCAACGCTCGAACGACTCATTTTATTGCAAGTGTCCTTAGGCTAATCCTAGCCGTATGCTTGTTTGTTAAGCATGGATAATGAGGTTTAACCTGACGGGTTTATGAACAAATTCCGTATGATTCAAAATCAAAGAGAAAGAAGGATTTTCCGAAGAAACTTCGTTATGCGATTCCTCAAAAAGGACGTAAAGGGGTCTTTACAGGGTTGGAAATGCATGAATAATACTCCTGATGATGTAAGTAAGAATGGGCTAGGAGATCTGCTCACCATCAGGCGAACTGTACGCTTGTTTGCCACCTTAATGGAGTAAATAAAAGATAGTATAGATAGTATAGATAAGGAGAAAAAAATTGATAGTTACAGTTCAGGCTTTGTCGCTTGTTACATGCAATGCCTGATGGAACACACAGCTGATATATGTTTGCTCATAGAGTACGTACTCTAAATATTTAGTGTATTCTCAAACTTTTCAACCTCAGATTATATCTGTGAGGTCCATACCTCACAGATATAATCTGAGGTTGAAAAGTTAGTTATCTGTGAGGTATGGTAAGTAAGTCTATGTTTCAATATCTTCTCTATTAAAGTATATTTTGTATACTTGTATATTTTGTAGCGACGAGTTTAGTATAAATATATCGATATCAACCATTCCTTTCAACCTAAAGCTAAATGGCCTTTACCCAATACCAGAACCGATCAAATTCTGAAATTTCTAAAAGCAATGTAACCATCTCATATCTATTAGATTTCATTTATAGAATAGACGTACGGAATCTAAATAACATCAGTTGATCAATACTAATAAACAAAAGAAATTGATTCTAACACCAGCATGCAAGTTACAACAGTCGTAAAAGTAAATAGAGAGCATCCGCAAGTGATCGTATGTGGAGCATTTTGCAATCGACACCAAACCCGTCTATCGACGTTTGAAACCTAAAGATATGATTCCACCGGTAAAGAATAGAAAACTTTTAAAGTTGGTCTTCTTTTTTGAACATTACTTTGTCGTTATTTATATGATGCCACAAAAAATAAATAAGCAGTTTCATGTTTATACCGACATTATAAATATTATACTAACACGACATGTCTGTTTGTTCCCTTTTATAAAGATGATTTCCCCGTGACCTAGCACACATTTTCGCCCATGAAACTTGTAGACCCACAAAAGAACGACTAACCCACACACGCGGGTGTGCGTTAGCCATTTTTCCGTGAGGGGCACCCTCCGGAAAATGGGAGGGAGGAGCTGATATCTTGCATAAGCTAACATTTCGGTAGACCAAACTGATTATGTCAGATTCCTACTGACTAAAACACCCCCTGGAACTGCCTTTAGCCGAAAGGGCTATAAAGGCTTCATCTGAAGCGATCGCCCCAGGGAACGGGGCGACGCAAAGTTCCGAATAAGAAACTTGGTGTGCCTAATAGATCCAAGCAAGTCATTTTGTGGTAACGACGACGTACTATACAATGCTCCAATCAGATCACACATGTAGTAGTGTAATCACATTTCGAAGAGTACACGTGGATACTAGTTTGGAACTTGTGGTTCGGTGTGAGCTGAGAGAACTATCACCGATTCCAGGCTTGCTTATTAAGCCCTTCAACCTAAAGATAAGGATACTTTGCTTCCCTTATTCTTAATTTATACATACTTTGCTTCCCTTGTGTGTCCAAATGACTGTACAATAAGTTGTGTTTAGAGGAGTTATACGAAATGATACCCACAGCTTTCTTTCTCCATATTTATTTCTATCATCTACCACAGTGGTTGCGTACCGTGATGTACCGGAGGGTTTTCGAATCGTTTCGAATTTGAGAACCGTTGAGTTGTGAATTGACTCCCGTTGTTTCAAGAGAAGTGTATGAAGTTCTTCAAAAGCGGAAAAGAGACTAGTGCTACACCAATAAGCACTCACTGATGTTGGAAGTGTACATGAGCGATAACTACCTACCGTATAAATAAAATCTAATAATTTTCCTAGCCGGTACTCACCGACAAAGATTTGATAGCAAATATTTGTTTCTATTCTCAAGGTGCCGTACTTCAAAAGGAAAAACGGAACCCTTATAGGATCACTTTGTTGTCCGTCTATCTGTCTGTCAAGTCAAGACCCTTTTTCTCAAGGACGGGTGGAGCTACCGAGCTGAAATTAATATCAAATACTCAGGTCTGCAGACCTTCGAGCAGTGTAAAAATCAAACTTCTGAGACAACGCAATCAAAAGATCCAGCTGTTTATGCCTCGTTTATGCGCATATTTTGACACTCGCAAGGGAATCAAAACCTATAGGATGCTTCCCGTTGACCTAGAGTCATGAAATTTGGTAAGAAGCAATGTCATGTAGCACAAATAAAGGAAAAAATCTGAAAACCATAAAGTAGTAACATCACAAACAAAAAAAATTGCGGAACTATTTTTTTACAGAACCCCAGGTGTGCGAGTCGTACTCGCACTTGACGGTTTTTTTATACCACTAAAATAAACAAGGAAGTATAAGAGCTGCCTGATGATAAGCAGTTGCTGTTATCTGAGACACTTGCAATACCAGAGTCGTCACTCGTGCGTTGCCGTCCCTTCATTTTCTAATATTTGTCACACGCTCTACCTACCCGACGCAATCACACCTTGAGTTCAAAAGATTCAAGTCGTACATAATATTAAGCGACAAAATCCAGTTATGTCATTCATGATCATTCGACAAATTTGGTATAAACGCGTGAAAACATTTTATTCGAAATATTACAATCGATATTTACGAACAGTGTATGTACAACCTAGATCTCTACGCGTGCTTATTCATGCGGCAAATTACACGTGTACTGACGAAACTATAATTAAACAACTTACATTACAAACCTAATAATTTACTTGCATAACTATCACATTTCCATAATATTTTTACATACCGATGAATTGAAACATTTTTATAATCATTTATCGAACATGTGCCTTCATATTACCTTGTAATATTACTTAACAGTAATATAGCACTATTTATCGATAGTTAGTTTGATACAGTTGGTATCTTCTACGATAAGAATACTATTCTGAGGATCCAAATAGCTAAAAAAGCAATACTATAATATATTTTATTTCTCAACATAATTGGATAGAATCTATCACATACAATATAGCCGACCACAAAAACCTGACGAAGGTTTATGCGTGGCACGGCGAGATCACTGACTCGATACAATACAATAACATATTAAAGTATATTTATAGATTTAAATGCATAAACTATTTCATTAATACATTTAGGCTTCAAGAAACTCAATCAAGAGACATTTAAAAGTTCTTCAGAGCAGATTTACTTCTTTTAGAATTCATGTTATCATAATATATATTATTATATTTTGACGAGCTCGGTGGCTCAGTCGTGAATGACGCGACTTTGACACCAACGCTCGTGGGTTCGATTCCCACACAAGGCAAACATTTGCGTGCATGAACATGTATGTTTGTCTTGATCTGAATGTTTTAAGAGAGGTAGGGCGCATCAAAGCAGCCCTTCTGGGGAAGTACCTCCACCTCACCGCAGCTAAAATAACAACTTCCTAGAGGGTTGTTGTGTTCCTACGTGTGAGTGAGGTCAACCAGTATGTTCCCAAGGAGTTGCTGTGTAAGCAGCAGTGGAGGCATCGCGCGAGTGATACTTAATATATCACAAGCGTTAATAGGCTACGGTACCCGCTTTACGTATACGTATGCTTGCTACGTCGTGAGGTATACGTATGCTTGTATACCTCACGACGTAGTATATAAAAAAATATATTTGTAAAAGTAGTTATATCAAAAACGTAAAAGTGTATCATCTACTTCAACCTAGCATTAAGCAAATGAACGATTTTGTTACTCGACTGATTGTACCTGTAAGATTGCTTTCAAGAAGTTGCTGCAGTGTTATACAGCTGACACTGCCCTTTTGACCATTGTACCAGATTGGCACTTCCCCAGTTACGTGAACGACCATGATACCTAAAACTAAATCTTACGCATTGTACCCGATTCGCAAATAACCTAAAATAATAAAATCAGGCGGGAATAAGTACTCCATTTAATGTTTCTCATATCTGGTCATAAGCTAGATTATTGTCAGTTGCGTATATGATAATTTGCGAATACGGAATATTACGGTTATTCGCGTATCAGGCAAGTTGCGATTTTGATACATGGTCCTTTGCGTGACTGGTCAAGTTCGAACGACGAGCTCGGTGGCTCAGTCGTGAATGACGCGACTTTGACACCAACGCTCGTGTGTTCGATTCCCACACAAGGCAAACATTTGTGTGTATGAACATGTCTGTTTGTCTTCGTCTGGATGTTTTAAGAGAGGTAGGTCGTATCAAAGCAGCCCGTCTGTTGAAGTACCTCCACCTCACAGAAAACCGCAGTCAAATAACAACTCCCTGGAGGGTTGTTGTGTTCCTGCGTGTGAGTGAGGTCAGCAGTAAGCTCCCAAGGAGTTGCTGTGTAAGCAGCAGAGGAGGCATCGTGTGAGTGATACTTAATAATCGCAAGCGTTAATAGGCTACGGTACCCGTTATATTAGGTGGGCCGTATGCTTGTATGTCTTCCGATGTACTTAGTATAAAAAAAAAACCTGGTACTATGCGTCGAAAGGGACACTGCAATATAGAGTATATATAAAAGGACACGTCCATTCTATCGCACGGTCAATCTAGTTATAACCAATTGACCAACAAGTTCGTTACACATTAACAATAGAGAAAGACAAATGTATATATAGACACGAGTGATGTCCACGACAAGAAGGTCACGACATCACTAGTGGCATAATGAAAAATGCCTACACTTTTTTAGTTTCCATTTCGCATATAAGGGTCATTGATGTGCTTATTAATCGTGGGTCGTATACTTTTATGACGTTGTATAAAAAGAGCGATTTTTGTGATTGCCCGTCATCTGTAACAGCCAATGCGTGCATGGTTACTGTGATAGTCCTAGAGACTCATAGTAGCCTGTTCAGCATATGTAATAGAAAATGCATGGCCCACCACCACTGTTACCCAGCTCTTGTAGTCGCCTCTGGGCATGTCTACCTCGTGGTCGTCTCTACGATACGTCTTTTGTCACACCACGAAGCATCCTCATACAATGCTAATAATTAGAATAACATGTTATTCAAATATAAACTCAGCATGTTATTTTAGAAAAGCATGCAACGAGTACATACATTGTCATGGCCTGACGTGCTATAAAATTAATGCATACGTTTTGCCGAAAATACGCAAAGCATAATAGGTAAGCTTGCCAGTAATATTAGTATTCCTAAAATTCACATTTCCTATTAATTTTGTGTGTAATAAAACGTCTGCGACACAAATAGAAGTAAATATTCCCAACGACAAGAACTTTTGCTGTCGGACTAACTTTGAAAGCGCAAGGAAATTTCAACATCCCCATACAACAGTGATCGAATAGATCGAACAATTTGTGCAGATATGTCTCTATTTTTTATGATTTTAGAATAAAAGGGACCACACCTTTAGTAAAACTTGTATTATTTATGAATACATTTGCAGGAATTGCGTGTGATTAAATTGTCGCCCGTACAAAAATAGGTATTAATTATTTATCAGGAACACCGTTCCTATATGAAATCTATATATTTGTCAGTGCGTTTGTCTGTGTGTGCGTTTTTTTTTTCGAATATTTGTATTTTGACTTCAGATTCACCATAAAAAATTAGAATAGGAATGTTCAGGAACACCGTTCTTAAGGAACAAATTAAAAAAAAATGAATTGTTATATAATTGACGAGCCAGGTGTTCCTCTGGCAATGCAAGCTTGCGCATTCTCAACTGGTTTCTGTTGAAGTCAATGTAATGGAAATGTAGTTCACAATGACGCATAAATATCGAGCTTAGTCATCGATATGACTGATGAATACCCAGTAATAAAACCGTGTAACATAATATTTAAAATAAAAAATATTAAAAACGATAAAAGATAAATATTGTTTACTGACCACTGGAAGCAGTGATAGCTCAGTGGATAAAGAACCGACCTATTATTCGACGGTCCCGGATTCGAATCCTGATGTGCATACGTACCAATAAATTCATGTTTTTGGATTTATGTACATATTTGTAATTGTCACTTGCTCGACGGTGAAGGAAAACATCGTGAACTTCCGAAAGACGTGACTTAACCTAAGAAAGGTCTGGTTTTTCCTCTGGATTGTCGAGGTCCGACGGCAGCTGCATTATTTAAAAATCTGTATCCTCACCAAATCCTTAGGCTTAGGAAGCGGACCCGCCAAGCCTAATGGATTTAGGAAACGGGATATTCTAATACACATAATTTTTTCTAGTGTAGATATTGAAGACTGAACAATGACTGAATATTGAACAGAAGTCTAACAACATTCACTTAACCATCACACTAAATATTTCTCATACGGGTCCCCATCAATCAAGGCAAAGCATACTCAGCCATGATGCTCAACGCGCAATGCGGATTGGATTTTCGAGCCGCCAGTTGGCCACTGACTGAGCTTAACGACGTCATCTATAGACAACAACTGAGTCGATGGCTTAACGTGCCCTCCGTATGGAACAGCTTAAACTAAATAAATGCATTCATAGACAGGTTGCAGTCGATATTGCTTAACCTGCGTGTTTGATGGGGGTGCCACACCCAAAGACGCTATCGAGCTTTCATTCATCATTTCTCCCTCCGTAATTCTCTATCAGACCAATTCTCTTTCTTACTTCATCATTACGAACGCGATCAGCAAGCGTTATGCCACAAATTTTGCGTAATACTCGCATCTCGACCGCATTCATTCTACTTTCATGTTCTCTCTGTCATACTCAGCTTTAACGTTGGGATTGCACCGCGTTGTGTACAGCGAGCTGACTTGAACGGAGTATTGGGTAAATTTCTAGGCAGCTTACCCAATACTCCGTTCATTCTGTTCCTTGCATTTCCTCGTCTGTCCACATCAGCGGTGTACCTTCCATCCATACATTTTGTTTAAAAACTATATTGAAGCAATTCTAAGTCGTCGTCGACAAAATTAACATATAGATGGCAGATTTTTTAATTGTTTTCTTTCATAATAACCTATCTTGCATAATTATTATTTGTTATTAGTAAATCGTCGGTAAAGTCACATAATATGTTACATTACCAGTATAGTTTTGTTACATTCCACACATTTGTTACAGAAGTATACGTATGCATCACAAATTCTTTAGAGAGCTGACTACATATTTGTTGACGTAAAGACATTTGTAGTAAGGCGGTGGAAAATCGATGCCATGCTCCATATTTCTTCACTGTCTTAAGATGAGATGGATTGAGCAATGATTAAGTTTCTTAATGCTGGGATAGAGACATAACAATCAAAGTTATACAAGTTAAGCAATATTTTATTTAAATTAAGCGTTGCATAATATCTTGTGAATACGCATAATTAGCATATCATACAATCACAAACCGGTAACCACTTGATCATATAGGCACACCTCACTCACAAAAACGTAGTGTTTTAGCGCTTAAATATCTAAGCGATACGAGCATACTAGTGTTAGCCCAATGGATAAGGAACCAACCTATTGAACAACAAGTTCCCGGTTCGAATCCTAGCATGTACCACTAAATTCGTGCTTTCGGATTTATGTATCAATCTATCTATTACTTCACGCCAAATCCCTTGCGGGGTAGGCAGAGAGAACTAAGCGCCACGTACCTTACATATCTCACTCGCTTCTTTAACATTCGTGCTCTTCTCATGCACGCTCGCCGGTTTCTAGGGCTCCTGACATCACCTTCTGATAGAACACGACCAATTTGGTCATTGTAGATAAGTCTTGGCCTTCCTCGGCTCCTACATTTATATATGTACATAAATATATATATATATATATATATGTACATATATGTAATTACCACTTGCTCGGCAGTAAATCTCTAAACATCGTGTGGAAACCTGCACATCCAGGATACAATTATATTTCAATAGACATGTGACCTAACATATGGAAGGTCTGGTTTTCCCTCTGGGTTTTGGAGGTGGGACAGCAGTCGCTCCATGTCAAAATCAGTATCTTCGCCAAATATTTAGGCTTAGGTAGCGGACCTTGCCGATCCTAATGGATTAGGAAACGGGATAACGTTAGGAAGAAGAAGACGAGCCCACGGATACGATATAATATTAAAAACAAACTTTGTAATTCTCTTGGAAATCAGTTTCAGTATATACGAGTATACATGTACATATGTAAGGACTGCATCTTATGGCGCTCGGTTGTCTCTGCCTACCCCACAAGGGACCTGGTGTGAAGATATAATTACGTATATACATACATAATACATGTATATCCGAAATGTCTCTAATAATTTGGATCAAGTTTTGTATTTAGATAAGGTTTTTCTTTTATGTTTATCTATATAGGCGAGATTCCTGAAAATATGCGAAATACATTAAAAAAAATACGGCACGATTATATATTTTGTATACAGGATATATTTTGCATCTATTTTGTTACTCTTAAGTTCTTCGTATTCCTAGCATATAATCTATACGATAAGTGATAGAGGTAATGATTTTAGGTACCTACCTATCATTTATTACTGCCACGAGTATATAATAAGCCAATAACTTAAGTAGCGTTTCGCCTTAGGCTGTCAGGAAAACACGAGTGTAATTGTATTTACTACAGGAAGTAGTTACTTAATAATATTCCCTATTACAATAATATCGTAATGGAAGATAATATCATAATACCACATTAGTTGGTAATGCGGAAACAATTTAAAACCATCTTTATGACAAAAGACAGATGCTTTTATACCGCAGTCAACTATAAATATAATAATTACGAGTAATAAATATTAATAAAGGGAAATTATACAATAAATAAAAGCCGCATTATGGTAGTATAGTAAGGGTTGTTAAACAATTATCTAAGTGATTGATACGACTTCAAATTTTGTATGAAATTTAGGTTCTGTGTTCTAATAATTCTCCGCTACATGGTACTGTAATTTTACTGCTACTTGACATAATGTACTTAAGTATTGAAAGTAAAAAGTTGCCTGAAACAGTTCTGTCCTTTCCTGACAATGCATTAAAAAAACACATTAAAAATACTCTCTGTCAAAGGGCTTATTATAGAAATGATGAATATGTAACTGATAAAGATGTCTGGAAATAATCCAGCACAGACTACCTGTCCTTAATGATCTTTAATTTTACCATTTGATATACCATTAGGGTCGGCAACGCAAGAGTTACACCCCTGATGTTGCTAAAGTCCATACACTGCGGTAACTGCTTACCATCAGGCAGGTCGTATGCTTCCTACCAATACCCTTATGTGAATTTATTTGTAGATAGTATCTAATTGTCAATTTTAAAAGAGACCTATATTGGCAAGTTTCTTTCGGTTTTTCTTCTACCACCAATGGTCATTTCCGAAATGCTAGTAGATTAAAAAAAGGAAAAAAGTAAAATAAGAGAATGGAATAAGATACAATAAGATTATATTTCGAAAAATGTAAGATGTGTCTAAGTGCCCGTGAGAACACAATGGCAAATAAAGAATTTTTATCTTTATCTTTAAATTGCATGTTATATTTACTAAAAGCTTATATAAAGGAAATAATGTGCATTGTTTAGTTATTTTATCCTAATATCATCATCTTTTCGGACCGTAGTCGTTCACTGCTGAACATAGGCCTCCACTCTATAGAGGTATTCGTCACGATCAGATATCCACCTCCATCCACCGGTTCCCTACAAACCTCTGGAGCTCATCGCTCAAACTAGTGGTCGTCCCACAATGCGTGTATCAGTATGGGAACACCATTCGAGAATCTTAAATAAAAGGGAGAAATAGCTCAAAATTTGTTTGAAAACGCATACAACAAAATCTCAATACATTTTGCACTCGGCTTGCTACGAGGTTTTGTAGCTTTACTATTAAGTAATCTGTGACAATACTGAGATTTGATAGTTAATAGATTCTGGCGTTATTTTGCGAAAGCGAAATTTACAGGCGATTAGACCTAAACTACGTTGTGCGCTTGTGCTACTTGTTCACATTCACAGAGACGACCGGAGCAGCCATGACAGCGGCGACTGCATCTACTAACGGTAGTGGGGTGGTGCCGGCCGTCACCAGTTCTCATGAATTAATCGGTAGATCCAAATAACAACTTCCTAGAGGCTAGTTGTGTTCCTGCGAGTGAGCGAGATCATCAATAAACTCCTAGGTAGTTGCTGTGTTAGCAACAGAGATGGCATCGCGCGAGCGATACTTAATATACTACAAGCATTCATATGCTACGGTAATCGCTTTACATCATCATGAATGCCTTCCGAGGTTGTAACATTTATAGGTACACAAGTTATAAGCTGGGTTAACCGAGCGCCTCTCTACTCGCTACTTCCACACCTCACTCTCTTCTTCGACATTCAAAGCGAGCGAGCGAGCTTCTCGTGCACGGCGAGCGTGCATGAGAAGCTCGCTCGCTCGCTCGCTTGCATTTTGTTTTTTAGTTATATTATAAATTGTAAAATTAGCTTAAAAAACCGCGCTGGCCTTTATCCGGGCTTTTTTATTTAATACATTTATCGTTACATTACAATAGTAATTTCATATTATTAGCAGTGGCGAATGACAAAGAGCGCAACCGAAGATTAACTTAACAGTCACTTGGCGGGACACGAAATGCTTAACACTTTCTTTATTTTCTTACATAACACGAAATTTGAAATTAATACTTAAATGAATATTTAAATGGAAGAAAATTAATTTTAATGTGTGACATGACAAAACTTATGGGCGTTTATTTTAGCTATTACCCACTTTAACTAACACAAAGCACAATAGTTGTGACTCACGTATTTAAAATGCATTTGCTCAAAAGTTTACTAATAATGTTCTAATTGAATTAAAATGTCCTCCTGTGTTGTTGATTTCATTACAAACGTCAATGTGAAGGTAATGTTATGGCTACATGAACCTCACTGAGTAAATTCATTTTTTGAACACCCAATCTAGATTCAGGTTTTTTATTGCGATTCACAATTTATTGCAAGGATGTTACTTAATACATAATAATATTAAGGTACAACTGACGCCTTGTGAGGGCATAACAATTGAATTTTATTTATGAACATGTACATATATTATTACTAAACTTATTTCACATTTCATATGATACAGAAATCAAAGTATTTTCTTTAAATAGATTTATCATAGAAGTGTTCCATTATGTTGTAGTAGCACTTATTTGTGGGTAAAGATTTTAGATCTTTATTAAATAAAGATTTTTAAAGTTCTTTTGACCCGTTAGGGGAAAAATATGACAGTGATTTTTTTATGCCACTGACAACTAAAATCGACAGCACGAAGTTCGTCGCACGCCAACATCTAAAATCGACACCGTGAAGTTTGTAATCTTTTCTATGTGTGTTTATATGTTTGACAAACGTAGAGTACTGGCACGCGGAATGAAATTTTTGGAGATATTTTTATTTTGTTACGCCAAAGAAGTATTACTTCTGACGTTACGTTCTCAAACACCCACTTAAGTTTTATTATTTTAATAATCATTTGAGATATGATTGTATATTTTTATTGCCATGTGTTATTTAGTTACGGGATGTCGTTGTTTGATGTAAAAATGCATCATATCGTCATCCTAATAATACGTAATAAAGTGATTTATCTCCGTACACTTCTGCGTTACGACATGTTACGAGTAATATATATTACATCAATTGCTTTTTTTTGTTCATGTAGAATAAACCACAAAAGCTCGTTGCACTTTCAATTACGTCCTAAATCTACTTCGACATATAGGCGATTTCTACAATATTGTAACATGTAAAACATATTTTGATGAAATATTTACAAATGTTCATTGACATTCAGAATGAACATTGAAATATGTCGGAACCCACAACTCATCATACATGGTAGCAATATAAAATACAAGCAATCACTACTCCATACACTTGAAGATCACACTTACAAAGTGAATTTCATAAACAGCTTCTTTGAAAGCGATTTGTTTGTTTTATACAAACAAATCGCATCGCGGAGTTTTTTAATTAAGTGTACTTCTGGTGATAATACGAGTACCACTATATGATAAAATCTCGTCATACAATAAAAACAGTCTGGATTGTTTATAATACCTCCAGGGATGTTATGACTGCTCCCATGCGGTTATAAATAACAGATCGAATAACGTCACAGCTAGATATTTTGGAATGTTATTCATTACTAGCTGTGCCCGCGACTTCGTCCGCGCGGAATTTATTTTTATTATTTGTTTATATTAATAAAAATAAATAAATTTTCTAAAATAAAGGTAGCCTAAGTTACTCCTTATTACATCAGCTATCTGCCAGTGAAATCCCGTCAAAATCGGTCCAGCCGTTTCAGAGATTAGCCGGAACAAACAGACAGACGGACAGACAGACAATAATTGTAAAAATATTCATTTTGGTATATGTACTGTGTATACATCCATATGCATTTAGTAAAAAGCGGTTATTTTAATATTACAAACAGACACTCCAATTTTATTTATCTGTATAGATGTATAGATTCTTGAAATGGCTTTTCAGTTCCCGAAGAATGTCCGAAGTAGGGTATCTGCTGATGGTGATATGAAACTCTTTGAACTCGTTAAACCAGTTATGAACACTGGATGGGGAGTCTTCATGGAATCTTAATCGAAGACTATCATAACATTGTTGTTGATTAAGTGGTAATAAATCAAGGAGAGCTGCCACGAAGGTATTAATAAATCATGGGACGATAATTTACTTTCATCAATTCGATGCACAATGGGCACCTTTAAAATTGTCATTTTTTCTTACTAGCCAACTCCAAAAGCTTTCAAAGCGACTTCGTATGTATGAGTAGACAGAAGGCAAGATGGAATATTACAACAGAGAACATATAATTTTGTAAGAAAAGCAATATAATCTCTGAACTTACAATTTTATCCAACCCGATCTAGTTTAGACATTACGGTATATGACGCCATCCTTAACCAACTTATCATTTATGTGGTTTTGAATGTTTTTGCCGAAAATAAATTTGGCAACAATGCCGTAAAGATAAAATCAGTAGTAGCTAGAATGGGGTTAGATTAGTGACGTGGTTTGTCCTCAGATTTGTCAATTCTAGCTTTCTCTCGTACAAAAATATTGTCTACGAAGGTTAGATAATATTTATGAGTAGAGACAGATGTCAGTTGAGAGCTAGTGGATTTGTTATCAATGTTTAGTAGCGAGAAACAAATATAAAAAATATCTGCACTGTATTTTTAGGTACTACAAAAAAAAATATTATTCTTAATATAAACTTTTATAATTTATACCTACTACCCTTCTCGTATTATTTTTTTATACAATACAATGTTCGTTTATTTCGGAAATATGTACTATCTACTTCGGAAGGCAACCTAATACAATATAGTACTAGGTATTACGCGTACGCTGCCGCCCCTGCTAACGCGCTTACTGGTAATCCCACTAACTCGCAAGTGCACAACAACCCTCTAGAAAAATGTTACTTGAACGCTGTATTCTGTGACGTGGAGGTACTTTCCCCAGTCGGGCGGCTTTGATACGTCCTGACTCTCTTAACAACACCCAGACCAAGACTTAAATACATGTTCATGCACACATATATATTTATCCAGTGTGGGAATCGACCTCACGAAACGAGATGTTAATGATGTGAAGTTGGTTCTATATCTTCACGCTAAGTCCCTTGAGGGATAGGCAGATAATATCGAGCATCAAACTTGGACTTGGACTTGGTATTTACACACCTCACTCGCTTCTCTAACAATCATAACTCTTCTCATGCAAAAGCCGAGCAAGTGCAAGAATTACCTACCATAACCAATTAGTCGTTTTTTAGGGTTCCGTACCCAAAGGGTAAAACGGGACCCTATTACTGAGGCTCCGCTGTCCGTCCGTCCGTCCGTCCGTCCGTCAGTATCTCATAAACCGTGATAGTTAGACAGTTGAAATTTTCACAGATGATGTATTTCTGTTGCCGCTATAACAACAAATACTAAAAAATAGAAGAAAATAAATATTTAAGGGGGCTCCCATACAACAAACGTGATTTTTTTGCTCATTTTTGCTGGATATTGATAACGGCAACAGGTAGACGCTTGAAATATTCACAGAATATTTAGTTATATATTTACTTTAAGAATAAATAATTAAATTAAAATAAAACAAATATTTAAGGGGGGCTCCCATACAACAAACGTGTTTTTTTTGCCGTTTTTATAGATAATGGTACGGAACCTTTCGTGCGCGAGTCCGACTCGCACTTGGCCGATTTTTTTACTATTTAGTGTCGAAAGTGACAAAAAGATTCTGTCCATACATTCGTTTAAAATATGAAGAACTAAAAGCCAGTAAAGTTTTCTACTGAGAAATCTTAAGTTGAGGAATGAGCCAAAGTATCCCAAGAGCCTACAGCCATGGGGTTATTCAAGGCGTGAGGAGATTTTTACAGAGCCAACAATGCAAAAGTGTTACCCCTGGTGTTACAAATGCCCGTTGGCTACGGCAGCTGCTTACAATCAGGCTGGCCGTAGGCTTATTTGCACCTTATTGGTATTACAAAAAGACAGTGATCAAATTAAAAAAAAATACATTTTTAAACGACCTTCTTTTCAACTTAAATAAACATATTAGTAATATGAAAATAAATATATATTAAGTAAGGGCCAGTAAGCAAATATTTAAAATAATATAGCTATACTATTTTAAATACTTGTTCACATATTTACTGGCCCCTGGAGTAACGAGCTGCTTTGTAGTTCTTCCGGCGCGATACAGAGTGCCGCCACCGGTCACCATTACGAAACCTCTTTTGTATTACAACAATTGCTTGCCACATGCGCCGGCTACTCATACATGTTAACCTTACCTACGTTAAAGTCATACATTTCTAGAGTCATGTTATTTGTATTCTCAAAGCAACATATAACTACATATTAAGAGAAGTAGGGCACGACGGTAGGCCGACTGGGGAAGTACCTTCGTGGAGGCGGCGCGGCTGGCCGAAGTCGGAGTAGGACTGGTGGTCAGCCGCATAGAGAGGCTTGGGCTTCGGGTCCGATTGGATAAAACCGAAGCCCTCCTCTTCCGCGGGACCGGTAGGCGGGGCCCCCCCTCGGGAGCGCACCTCCAAATTGGAGGAGAGAGGATAAGGGTGAGTGCCCAGATGAGCTACCTGGGCCTCACCCTTGACGGACGATGGACCTTCGGCCCCCACTTCGAGCGGTTGGGACCGAAGGTCATCAGAGCTGCGGCGGCGCTGGGTCGTCTTCTGCCCAATTTGGGCGGGCCCAGCGCCGCGTGCAGAAGGCTGTACTCCGGCATCTGCCGGAGTATGGCCACGTACGGTGCCCCCATATGGGCGGACGCCCTCTGCGCTCGGAACAGGGCTCAGCTGCGCAGAGCGCAGCGGGTCATAGCGCAGAGGGCAATAAGGGGGTACCGTACGGTAGCTTGGACGGCCGCGACCGCCCTCGCTGGCGACCCGCCCTGGGAGTTGGTGGCGGAGGTGCTCGCCGAGGTATACGGCTTCGTTGCTGAAAGGAGGAGTCTCGGCGAGCGCCCCACGTTGGAGGAGGTGGGGCGATATCACCAGCGAGGGCATACGGAAATGATGCGGAGGTGGGGGGAGGACCTGGCGCAGCCGCGGTATGGAGTCCGCGTCGCGGATGCGCTGCGCCCGGTCCTGGAGTCGTGGATGCGCCGTAGGCGCAAACCCCTCACCTTCCGCATGGTGCAGGTGCTCACCGGGCATGGGTGCTTCGGTGAGTACCTGCACCGGGTCGCGAGGCGGGAGGAGCAGCCGGGCTGCCACGATTGTGGCGCGGCCGAGGACACTGCCCAGCACACTCTGGAGCAGTGTCCCATGTGGTCTCGGCAGCGCCACGATCTGGTGTCCGCGCTCGGAAGCGCGGACCTCTCGCTCCCGAGCGTGGTCCGCTCCATGCTCGGGAGTGACAGTGCCTGGCAGGCGATGGCCTCCTTCTGTGAGACGGTCATGTCCCAGAAGGAGGCCTCGGAGCGGGACAGGGAGGACGATCCCTTGGCTGTCCCGCTCCGGAGACGGCGGACGGGAGTGCGGCGTAGGCGCTACGCGCACCTACTGCCGCCTCCCTAATCTGTGGGATTAGGGGTCAGGATGGGAACCTGGCCCCATAATGGTCCCGCCGCCGGAGGGGCTGTCCCAATTTGCCGGGATGGCCCCTAGAGAGAAGAAGTCCGGCCCCTTTTGAGGGGCTGGCCAGTCGCAGTGGTGCCCTGTTGCTGACAGATCCGGGGCACCACACCAACGCGGCCGATGGCATTTCGCGGGGTCGTTTAGTGGGTATACCGTCGGACAGCCGACGGGGAGTCCCACACTACCACCGGAGGCCACCCAGGCACCGGTGGTGTGCGTAACGCATTTTTCCCCGCGTCACAAAAAAAAAAAAAAAAAAAAAAAAAAAATATACAGAATGTGACGTCATAAGTCCTGAAAACCGGCGAGCGAGCATAAGAAGTGCTAGGAATGTTAAAGAAGCTAGTGGGGTGTATATAGACCGCGTTATGTGTTGTTTCCTTAGCCTGCTCCACAAGGCCACGTCGTAAAGATAACTTCATATATCGTAAAGATACATAGTTCGATATCGAAACATCAAATTATGCTAATATACGCACTGCATAAATTTATATGCTACATAATTATATACACAACCGATCAGTCTCGGCACGTCTTAGGTAAATTCAGCAGCCACCCGACTTTCACCTGACCTATGGCACAGTTTTGAAACCACGCGTGATTTTCCGAAGAAAAATGCAAATTGTTTATAGTTCGTATGATTGTGGGGCAAAGGTCGTGGAGGTTAGCAGCACATAATTGTATACATTGCTGCAGTGATGCCAACCTACATATATTTATTTACCATAGTCGTGTGTTTAAAAACTTTATTGCTTTAAATTTGAACGCCGTGTTGTAAATGTTTAAGTGGTTTAGAAGAGTTATATACTATCACGTTATAATTTTTTAACAAATTTTTGACGAGCTCCGTGGCGCAGTGGTATGTAACGCCACTTTGACACCAACGCTCGTTGGTTCGATTCTCACACAAGACAAACATTTGTGTGCATGAACATGTCTGTTTTTCTTGGTCTGAGTGTTTTAAAAGAGGTATCGCGCAAGAAAGCAACCCGTCTGGGGAAGTACCTCCACCTCGCAGAAAATCGCAGCCAAATGACAACTCTCTGGAAGGTTGATATGTTCCTGCGAGTGAGTGAGGTCACCAGTAAACTCCCAAGAAGTTGCTGTGTAAGCAGCAGAGGTGGCATCGCGCAAGTGATACTTAATATGTTGCAAGCGTTCATAGGCTATAGTAACCGCTTTACATCAAGTAGACAGTATTCTTGTATACCTCTCAAAATGTATAAAAAAATAGTAATAGTACAACTATCAAATTTCAACTGAAGGATTCGTATTGATTGCTACATTGCCTGCACCAAGAGTTGGGATTACTACCCTTTTACTAATAGTCTTATTTTTTACTATAGTCACAAAGGTATACATATTTCTCCCGATCTTCAGCTATTGATTTGCGGCTAATTTCAATTTCTTAATTTAATTACAACTAGTCGAACAAAGAACATTTTTTTCGAGACCTAGTGCGGACGAATTATTCACAAGATTTCAAAAAAATATACAGGTCTAATGTAAAAAGATATTTAATTTAAGTTTCTTTAAAAAAAAAAATACATTTTACTGAAATATTCGTCATAGCGGGAGAAAAAAGAAATACAAAGAAAGTACTTCAAATTATCATCAAACTACACATAATCGAACAAACGAGGAAGCGTGTAGGTATTAAGAAAGTAAGAAAACACGTTTATTTGAAAACACAATTACACATTAAACTCAAAGGTCTCCACTCAGCATATGTCGTCGCACGAAGTGGAATGACGAGAGAGACGCTGGTATTCTGTGGACTCCATTTACATAACACAAGGGTGTTTGGCGCCGTTAAAACTTTAACTTATTTTATTTTAAAACTTTAACATTTATTTTATATAAGCGATAATATAATGTATAACCATTTAAAAAATATATAAAAATAAATTTTATATTATTTTCATTCGGCTTAAAAGATTTGTATGTCTGTTTGTATTTATTTTAATTGTGGTATTAGTGAAGGTAATAATATTGCAGAACAATCTAAGTAGATTTCTTTATTTGTTCTCCATTCTTTATCATTTTAATTATGTATATATTATATATTCTACGTGTTAATTTTTTTGTTACCATCCACGATAACTTGAAGTTAGATTTAAAAAAAAAACAGTCAATATATTTTCTGATGAACTGCTTATGGTTAAAATAGATCATGACTTTTTTACAAAGCCCACCTGATCTACAGTGGTGATCGTAGGTTATGAATGCTTGCCACACATTAAATGACGCTCGAACACGATTCGAGAATAATTTGATAGAGGTAACGCCCTAATTATATCAACCTCACGTTGATATAATTAGGGCATTACTAAGTGAAGTTACGTGAAATTACTATTACTTTCAGCGTTTCTCATAGGGGGTAATGCTACGGTCCATGCAAACTCAGAAACCTTTTTGGATTCCTTCTCAATAGAAAGAGTAATAAATATTTTAGCCTTTTTGAAGCCTTTTGTTATTCTATCTATATGTCTCTTGCGGGGCAGGCAGAGAGAACCGAGCGCCTCACATCTCGTCGAATCAGTCTGCAGTTTAAATGCATTCGAAGTGTCTGCTATACCTTTAAAGATTATATTATTATATTAAGATCATCGGCATAAAGGAGACAATGATACGGAAGGTTTTCTTCCAGATCTTTTAAAAAATAAAATAGTAGAGTCCCTAAGTGGCTTTCTTGTGGGACTTCAATATGACCGCGGCAGGTGTTGAAAGATGACCCGTAACTGCAAAAAGCTGGCTCCTATAATTCAGATAGGACCAAATCAAACATAATTTGCTTGCTTACTTCTGAGTACACGTTACATTGCCCTCGGACACGATGTTAGTTATTAGATAACAGACGTGGAAAGACATCCATATTCCAACAGTAAGATGAATAAGTGTAGATTGAGGGAGCAAAAATATACCAATATTTACATAATTACGAAAAAATTTGTATAATAAATAAAATAGTAAGTATAGCAAATAAAAATAAATAATAAAAGTAAATAAATCAAGAAATCCTTTAGACAAATTGGTATCAGTTCCTAAAAGTAAGTAATCAACAAAGAATTCGAAAAAACGACGAACATTTAAGTGAATTAATTTCAAATTAGAACTGTAACTTTTTAAAGTAATAGAAACCGCGGGCACAGACCACAAACGGGCAAGTGGCCAGTACTTCTTGTGTGACATAATAAGGTCGTTTTCACTACATCAACCATCTAGCTTGTTGGCCATGCGGAAAAGGCGACGTACGACTTATGCGATCATACGTAATGTACCTCATGAACGTAACAGTTCCCTGGTGTAACACCATTAACCATATGTACAATGTTGGTTGACGATGTCGCTAATGACGAATAGAGAAAAATTGCTTTATGACATTATAAAACCTGTATTTCATGATTGAAAATGATTTATGATGTACAAAATTACTTTAGAAAATATTTTATACCCAATACATGCTTATGTTGTGGAATTATTATCGATATTTTTAAGTGTTATATAATCACAGATGGCTACAAAACGTCAATTGTTGACATTTGTATTTATAAAAGGTAAAAGGAAATTTCCGTGTAGGATATATGGGATTTGGCGGGAATGGTGTTCAGTAGCAGCGTTCGATTCTAATTCTAGATCAATTATATTTTTTTTTGTTATTTGATTCGGATATTTCGTGATTTGATTCATAAATTTGTAGTATGTATAGTTTGAAGTAAACGTCGTTCCTTTGCAGTAATTGGAGTTTGTGATCTGACAACGCCTAAACAAAGCTTATGATGTTATTATAAATTTAATTTACTTAAAAAATTCTAGACTATGTTTGTGTATTGAATTCGTTTGTGAATTGATGAATACAATATTAAATAAGTATACTATTTATGACAAAATGGGGACTGACAATGGAACTATCCACTAACCAAGATTAATTTTCAGCCAATATTGCGAACCTTGATTGCGTTTAGACCCCATCACTTAACACCACAGCAATAAGGTAGTGCAGTATTCGCCACCAGCCATATTCAGCAATTGACGTCTCTTTCTACCGTCTGTTATATAAGTGTATAAGTTAACCAAACCGGGTCAAGACACATTGATCGACGGCGTTCGACGGTTTGTTCATACTAAAAGAGCACAAAGTATGGAACGCCATACGCATCCTTTCGCATCGACGACGGTTGACGAGGCGATCGACGGCGATCAAAAGGCAATAACAGTATGAGATGTTTTCATGCTATTAGTGACCATTCCGCTGCATCCGGAGCTGTACGGCCACCTACAGACGTATGTGGCCGTACAGCTCCGTAAGCGTAAGGAGCAGTACGGCTGCGTAAAGATACGAACACATACATAAGCGGCGAATCAGCGTAATGAGTACTAGTATGACACTTTTTAATTGGCAATGTGCGAAAGGCCGTCGATCAACGTATCTGATCCATACGCACTGCTAACTCCCACAAACATCCAACGGTATCGTTCACGGACACAAATACACGTCTATGGGAAGTCCAATAT
Source organism: Pyralis farinalis (assembly GCA_947507595.1). Taxonomy (NCBI): domain Eukaryota; kingdom Metazoa; phylum Arthropoda; class Insecta; order Lepidoptera; family Pyralidae; genus Pyralis; species Pyralis farinalis. Next base: position 25,992,422 of record OX382273.1, on the reverse strand, counting down.
GCTCAATCTATGAGCGCCCTGTATTTGTGATCCTAACTGATCTAAATTCCTGCGCAATATATATTTACGTAAATTAATTTCGCTATCAGTGCCGCCATCCGTAAACAAAGCTAATAAAAAATATGTTAATAAAAACTTGACCATAATTTCTCAAGCTATTGTAGGTACAGTGAAGTACTAAATTCCTTTACCGCCTGTTGCAGCATTGTTGACACAACATCTCATTTCATAATGGAATGATTAATTTATAAATAACGTAACAAATGTTACAGCGTTATTAGAGAGTTTAAACAAACGATGTGGGCCATTATTATTCCTCTGTATCAAATGATAATTTTATATGTATCACAATGTCAATAATATACAATACTAGCGACCCGCCGTGCTTCGCACGGGTAGTAGTGCATATTGTATGTATACATACATACAGTAAGGATTAATCTACTAAAATACTGTATATCCGTGTGATATCCGATGAAAGTTCCCAGGCGGCTTGATTTTTCCGACATTTTCATCAATTTTCGTCATATTTCAACCATTTACATAAAACCTTAACAAATTATACACCTAAATCTTTCTAAAAAAAACCACTCAATCTATTGATTAAAACCGTATTAAAATCCGTCAGTAGTTTTTGAGTTTATCGCGAACAAACAGAGAGACGCGGCGTGGGACTATGTTTTATAATTGTCACGATATCCTGTTAGTGTTCAAATACCAGCCTGAAGTAGAGTATAGATACGTTACAAGTATATTTATGTATCTTTGAAAAATCTTGACATTGTATTGTATATTTACACAAAGATCGCGTGCTGTACGCTTCCAGAGAAGTTTCTACCGAGAAGTTGAATGATTTGTGGAATGAACTCCGTGTCAAGATCTTCCCTAAGAACTATAGTATAAAGTTCAAAAAACCTGTGACGAGGTTTTACAGGATCGGTAACCCAGGCAGACCGTACGCTTGTTTGCCGCCTTAGTGATATAAAAAAAATATTAGATCATTGAATATTTTACTAGTTTCATTCACAAGGCAATCACATTTACATATGAACAAGCATGAATAACGTGGTCCATATAAGCACATAGTCAGAAGACAACGACTCTTTCCTTACGCTACAATGGTAGATTGTTAAGATTATTCGAATGATTAGAAATGGTTCTCTTATAGCTAACAATATAAACTGCGATGTTACTATACCTACTACAAACAGTATACCGCATACCTGCTACACATATATTAAAACAGTCATCATTCGCGACTAACATAAACAAACCTGGGATTTTTCCAATAATCCTGAAAATAGTGCGGATGATTACAAAAATCTGTTTAAAATTCCAATTAAGTGTACAGTTCTCTGTAGCGACCCTACTATTGTTTCTTCTATTATATTACGATGTATACAATTATCACCTGTTTGACTTATGCGAGTTAGACACTAATGCTTCTAATAAATATAAAGTCCACTTCGCGGATATGCCTGTACTATTGGTAGTATTTATCCTCTTTTTAGTATCCTTTATTCCGTCGATAGCCAATTCGAAAAGTCAAATAAATTTACTTTGCTGAAAATTAGATAGATTTGTCAATGTATTGGGAAGAGTTAGACTTATACCGTCAATGGATGCTGCTGCAATGGCTTACCATAGATATGTGTCATCGTTACTAAGATATGGAGTTATACTTTGGGGAAACTCTGTGGGCGTTTCAAGAGCTATAGTTTGTTAAAAAAATGCGTTCGAGCCATTTATAATGTTGATGCAATGAATAACTTAGCCCTTATTTAAAACGTTAAATATCATACCTCCTGCGTTTCTGTATATTTATGAAACATGTAGTTCAAACTATCGACATCTTTTTACTAGATATGACGATTTTTTATCGACCAGAAGTAGACATAGACAGATTGATGGTTTATATTGCATGTAATAAAAAAAACTTATCGTTTGCCTGACAATTTTAAAAGCTAAAGCATGACATTACTCAAAATCAATTGCATGAATGTCTCTTGACAAAATGTTACTATACAGTTAAAGAATATTTCAATGACAGATTTGTTGAATTGTAATTTAATAAAAATACCTTTTAGATCTGCGCGCTCCTGCAAAGGCAGAATAATGCAACATTATCTAATTATATAATTCCATTCGTATCTTATTTTCGCAAGTAAATTGTCTTATCTCATCTTTCTAATCCATTAGAATTGGCAGGGTCCGCTACCTAACCCTAAAAATTTTGCGAAGACACTACATTTGACACGGAATAACTGTCATCAGACCTCCACACCCTAAAAAGAATACCAGAATTTTCTTAGGTAAAGTCATACGTCTTACGAAATATAGTTTCTTAGGCGTGCGGGTTTTCTCGCAATGTTTTCCTGTACCACAGAGCGACTGATAATTACAAACACCAATTTTTGATATCAATTAATACACGAATATACACACGCCAGGATTCGAAACTAGGACCAGTCGGTTAATAGGCTGGTGCCTTATCCACCGGACTGTCACTGCACTGCTGGCTGTAGTATTTTTAATATAAGGTTATCATAGATAGTATAATTCGTACTTAGATGTTTAAATTAATTATGACCAGACAATGGTAAAAGAACCAAATTGCCTAACTTTTTGTTAGGTTTTGAAAGCATACATTTTGCCACGTTAGTAATGAAGATACTTTCTTAAGTTATTATTATTATCTTCGAAAACGAAAGCTTCATTGCCTATAATTCACCAGAAAACCGCGACGCGTTCATCAGATTGTTTCACATCCTGTTCATTGTTCATGTACATAAATAAGCGATTGGACAGGATTTGTTGATTGATTCTATTAAATTTTTATCTAAATTATGTTAGTATATTTATTCAAATACATATTTTTGTTGCAGTTTGATACTTCTATAAAACTAGACATATTACCTCTAAATTACCTTTAATCATCATATTACAACTCATCTATTTTTTAACTATAATAAAAATGTGTTCTAACAACATTTCGCTTCCACGTTCATTATTCAAACAGGAAACATAATGGTGTTAGGTGACATGCGGTAGCTTACTAAGGACACGATTCTGCGTCACTAACATAAAACATATGTCTTTATTACACCACACTACCGCTATGTACGTGTCAAAAGGTACACGTGGTGGCCGCCCACCGACGATCGAACTCAAATCTTACAGGTAATGAAAACAATAGTCTCATGCATAATTTATACGGACAAAATGCAACATCTGACAAGTTAGGGCATTGTGTAGGCTTATGAAATTACATATACATGTACAACACTTTAAGGTCAAACATATTTTTGTTCTTTATACGTTTACTGCTATGATGTAATGGTCTATAATGTTGTACTTTCAAATACTTACGGGCATAACAAATGTTTCATTTATTTATCATATGTATTGTTTAAATAAATATCCCTCTTTAAGTTTAATAATCATTTTGAATTGCAAACATTCACATCGTCTAATTCTTTGTTACAGATGATACCCGAGACCTAACTGCAGAGTCTTCAGAAATCGTATCAGAAGCCGTGGCCCCACCAGTCGCCCGTAGAGAGGCGGTGCGAGAACAGGAACCAGATACCGAAGCAGCCGCCGATGAATCAGATCATTCTATCGAGCTCGTTGGAAACTCCCAAAATTTCTTCCCGTCGTTTGCAAACTTATTCGAACCTCGTCAACAAAACAATTTTAGACTTGGATTTGGAAACGAGGGCGCGTATAGTCAAAGACCGAACTCGTACAGATCTTTACTGAATTATCCTCTTTTCGGTAACTACAGAAATGGAGATACCTTTGGAAAGCAAAGCACAGCCTCCGCAGCGCCCCTCATAGATGCAAGTTCTAGTGTTCTCGGATCTGGAAACTTCGGAATCATAAAAGGTGGTACATTTTTTGCTCAAAATGATGAGGATTCAGACTATGATGGTTTTAATTTTTATAATAATGGACACGGCAGACCCTCAATTGGAGTCAGCTACATAGCAAACCCTCGACCAAACTACAATCAGGATCAGTTCGCTAACTTCAGAGACTTCGCAGATATTAATACTCCGTCCAATGCCGCATATTCACATTACGTTGTTGTATACGCTAACAAAAATGCGACGGCTGATGAGATTTCTGAAGAAACTAGAAAAGTATTGTCTGAACCGAAGAACATTATCGAAACATTGCAACGACTCGATGAACCGACAGCACCACCTAAAAAAATATCAAAAGTGAAGGCGAAGTTAGCAGAAACAAAGCAGAAGATGCTGAACAAAAAGGAACAGTGGAAAAAGAAAAACACTAAATTTAGCCAAAAACACGATCCGGAGGAACCTTTATTAGCGTTAAGTTAAAGTTAGTGTAAATACAAAGACTTGCATATGTAAGTGAATTTACCAGTAAAGTGATGTGTGACTGTGTTGCCTCGTAGAAGCGTAACGGAAATAGTTCACTGTCAAAATTTAATTTTATATCGGTGTGTAAGCGTTGTGGTCAAATTGTGTAACTAGGATGTAAGAGAGATGAATGCGTGCGATTATTTTGAATGAGAATTAATAGTGGTAAATAAATTAAAATTATAAGAATGTAATAGTACTTTTTTTAACCTCCTCCTCGGTCCATTAATCATATGCTACCACTAGTTACTCATCGTGGCATTGCATTGTGTCTTATGTGGGGTAAGTAGATTACGGTTGCAAAATTGAACTAGATCTGCGTTATATTTAATAGAGATATTAACATCACTTATTATTTTATTTTGACGCATCATTAATAAGAGCTTGTGAAATAGTCTCTTCGATTTAGAAAATGGAAGCAGGAACAAATTTCAGAGATTTTATAAATGGGTCAAGTATGATCACTGGCTGTCAAAGTGGTTAATAATTAGTATCGATAGGATTATAAACCACTGTTTAAGTATTTTGAATGTACGGTAACTATCCTTTCAATTAAATTAAATCACTGACTATTAAAATTGGGACTCTAGCTATAGCTACTAATAATATAATTACGCGTATATATAATTGCCTATATAGGCACTATAAGCCATACCTTGATATACTCGTAGTAACTATAGTATATATCAGTGCATATATGCGTAACTAATCGGTCATAAATCAAATATAAAACATAAATCAAATACTTTTAATAAAGTGAAAGTTAAAGTTTGTATCGATTCCAATCAATAAAATTATGACAGATAAGTTAAATATGATGTTTGTTTCATCTAATTTTTAATTCTGAACATAATTTGACCTTACGAGATAGGCAAAGTTTTTAATGACATAGTAATACTTTGACATAATTGTTTTTAGCATAGTAGACATAGACCAGAAAATTTTCTGCGGTTATGTGGATCTTGAGAAAGCATTTGATAGAGTTGTGCGAAAGGAACTGTGGGACATATTCCCGAGATATGGGATAGACGGTTCAGTGTTCCGTACTGTGCAGTCATTGGTCAGCATGTGTGTGGATGACAGCATATCACCCTGTTTTCATATCAAAATTGGTGTCAAACAGAGAATAAGGCCGACGAATGCAGGAGTGGTGAACTGTCTTCTTTATGCAGACGATGCCATGCTATTAGCAGAAATACCATCCGAACTGCAAACACTAGTCACAATAATGCAAGACGACTATATGGAGAAAGGCGTTAAATTTCGTCACAACTGAAACATTCTTCTTATTCTTTACTCCATTTTGATCGGACCTTCCCGCCCCCCTCACTATCTCCTCTTGCTTCTTACTATGCATGAAAATGCCATGCTACACCACTGAATCATGTGTCATTGTGAATATTGTATATCTTAATGATACTATATTAATCATTATCTTTATTTTCATCACTTCTTTTAGTGATATTTGCTCCAGAGACCGTGTGGATATCTATTTCACATACACGGTCTAAAATGAACTCTACTAACTTTACGAGAGTAATATACCTATATGTTGTACTCGTAATAATACAAACCACAAAGTTTTGTAAATAAATGTGTCACGAAAGGTTGTGTCATGATATGGCCATTGGTCTTTAACTAATACATTACCCCTGTAAATTTTGTTAATTTTATTTTGCTAATGTATTTATTTAAGTTCATGTAAAATTTGTGTGTTTCTGTATGTGTTTAAATTCTCAATATTGTCTAGAAGACATCGCATCACATAGATCGCCGTTGTACTGTTACTGTGTATTTTTTAGGTATTTTTATTTTGCTACAATAAAGTGTAGTATCGCGAAAGCGCCTACATATTTCATTACAGCAATATGTAACAATGTGCAATAGTGAATTAACACGTAAGGAGTATTATTACTCAGAGGTATTATTTGTATGCTGATATCGTTTACAACCGTTGTGTTTATGACATTACGTATTATAATAATTTGCTTCCTAATTGTTATGTAAAGTTACGATAAAACATGTGTTAATATTTCTTTACAACTACGATTAGCCATGCGTTAATATCAACAAGATAACTATGATAGAGTGTGAGATGAAATTACTGATGACTGAGAAGCAATGAGAACATTTTTTATCGAGATGTATACACAAATAACAGAGATTTTAAAGTTAAAATAATTTCCATCATTTCTATCTTTTTAGGGTTCCGTACCCAAAGGGTAAAACGGAACCCTATTACTGAGACTCCGCTGTCCGTCCGTCTGTCACCAGGCTGTATCTCATGAACCGTGATAGTTAGACAGTTGAAATTATCACAGATGATGTATTTCTGTTGCCGCTATAACAACAAATACTAAAATATAGAATAAAATAAATATTTAAGGGGGCTCCCATACAACAAACGTAATTTTTTTGCTCGTTTTTGCTCGATATTGAAAATGGCAACAGGTAGACGCTTGAAATATTCACAGAATATTTAGTTATATATTCACTTTAAAAATAAATAATTAAATTAAAATAAAATTAATATTTAAGGGGGCTCCCATACAACAAACGTGATTTTTTGCCGTATTTATAGATAATGGTACGGAACCCTTCGTGCGCGAGTCCGACTCGCACTTGGCCGTTTTTTTTTTTATACAACATCGAGATGCATACAAGCATACGACCCCCCTGATGTAAAGCGGTTACCGTAGGCTATGTATGCATGTAATATCCACCTCACACGCAGCAACTCAACAACCCTCCAGGGGGTTGATATTTGACTGTGGTTTTCAGTGAGGTTTGATGCGCCCTATCATTGCGTTATTAACCACTGTGCCGCGCCGCCAAGCTCATCATTAACCTACTTATATAATGCTATCTGTCACAATTATTGATAGTGACTAGATTCTAAGGATTAGATTGGTTTATCGATATCGATGCAGGTGGTGCTGTCGACAAATAATCGGCAATATTATTAGCGGCGCCGCTGGTCACAACTATGATAAACTAGCTGCTGCCCGCGGCTCCGCCCGCGTGGAGTCAAATAACGTAGCCTATGTGTTAATCCAGATCATAATCTATCTACGTGCCAAATTTCATTCAAATCCGTTCAGCCGTTTAAGCGTGAAAGAGCAACAAACATCCATACATACAAACTTTCGCATTTATAATATTAGTAGGATGTACGGCAGCCTGACCGGAGAATACTACAGATAATCTACAGTAGACTGCAGCCGATTAACAACCACCCTGTATACATTATACGGACAACGGAGCAATATCTCCGTGTTATACGATTATTGTCCTACATCAACTATTAAAGTGTACAAATGTAAGGCATGTAATGTGCGTAACAAATGTAAAAATAAAGATCCCTTCATAGAAATTTCATACACTAATTTAATATGGGTTCTTACGCCACTAGTTAGTTCACGGGAACTAACACTGACTGACGTGTTAGCAGACAAAAAGAAAAATAAATATTATTTATTTGCTATTGCTCCTGGGAATTCACTTTCATTTTTAAAATAAAATCTTATTATATCTTATTTATTTGTCATAGTTTTCATTTTTCCTTTTAATCTATCAGCATTTTGGATATAAAATTTAATAGAAAGTTCAAAATTACTGTTCTAAAATAACAGTCACAATTGTTGTCATAAAAAAAAATTAAGAAATTAGATCTAAAAGCTTCATTAACTCAATGGGCGTTTATTTTCTGTAGCTTACCAAAGTAAAAAAGGACTGACTTCTATAAGAAAATTAAATAAGTACTTTATTCAATTTTACATGAAAAGCTTTATTAACTCAATGGGCGTTTATTTTCTGTAGCTTACCAAAGTAAAAAGACTATCTATCTATAACTTCACGCCAAAGCCACTCATTTCTTTAACATTCATACCTCTTCTCGCGCACGCTCGCCGGTATCTAGGATTCCTGACATTATCTTCTGATAAAACACTATCAATTTGGTCATGGTAGGTAAGTCTTGGCCTTCTACATCCCTTTACTTTCGCGTTGTATATCTGTTTCGTAATTATTTCTTCATGCATTCTTATTACATGTCTGAACCAACGGAGCGTGCCTCTTCTTATTTTAACACCGATACTCTTATTACGATCATTATGAACGCAACGCTTATATTTCGACTGCGTTTGTCCTACTTTTATGTTCTCTTTGCGATACCTAACTCTCGTTTCCATAAGTTAGCCTTGGGAGTTGGCTCAAGCTTTCACTGCCAAGAAGTTTTCTCAACGCTCCATTCACACGACATTGCTAGCACTCACTCGTCTTTCCACATCAGCTGCGTACCTTTCATCCCTGCTGAAAGAGCATCCAAGATATACAATCTCATCCACTTGTTCCAACACTTCATTATCAACCGTAACCAAATATTTTTGTGGTATAAAATAATAATAGTACGGTATACGTCTGCAATTGTGTTTCAATTTCCTCCTACCACGTTTCCAGTTTCTTAAATCTTTCTCCTCACATCATCTTTAGTAGAGGGTATTTGGGCGTAGGCTTTTTCTTTATGTAACCCCAAAATTAAAAAAGTCGAGAGAGTGGAGACCAGGTGAACGTGGAGATCAATTAATTGATTCGCATAGTCCGATCCACCTGTTAGGTGGTGTTACATCTATATAATGGCATGGAGCGCTGTTGTTTTGAAATATCATATTTCTTATTTAGCGATTGACAGTAAAAATTCCAAATCCATTAAGTCTTGCCGACAGAGCAATCGATCCAGTCAGTCTGCTATTGAGAATTGTAGACCAAATGTTTAGACTAAAACGAAGTTGAAATTTTACATTTCTCACTGAGTGTGAATTTTCAGTTGCCCAGGTATGACAGTAATGAATATTAATGTTCTGCTTCGCTCAAATCAAATCTTATCTGTCCATTTCAAGTTAAAAAAAAGGCATACATGCATACTCTGATTGGCTCACCTGATGTAATGTGGTTACCGTAGTCATAGTAAAATGACAAAATTTATCACTGCTAAAGGTGCGCCAGTCGTGGCTACGCCGGCCGTGCGTAATACGGCCCTCGCCCACGCACGCACCGCCCCGTTGCGCTCCCGCTCGTAATAATTTATACGCGTGCCTACTTTAACTACAAATTCGTAAAGATGGCTAAAAAGTAAAAAGATTTTTTTTTCTGTATCAAATGTGTAATTTTGTTAAAAAATCACAAATTTCCTACAGAATAAAGTACTTTTAATGCCTATCATTTAAAGCTACTGTAAAAATATTAAATTTCCGAATATAAAGATTATAATTTTGATAAGTGTAGCAAATGAAAACATAAAAAATAATTTAGTGTAAAAAAAAAATGAGTGCGTGTACTTATGTAGGTACGCGCGTGAGAAGTTATACTTCTCTGGCATCATTAAATAACAAATCCCTGGAGGGATGTTGTGTTCATCTGAGTAACGTCACGAGTAAGCTCCTAAGGAGTTGCCGTGTTAGCAGTAGAGGTGGCAATACGCGAGGAATACTTAATGTATTGCAAGTGTAAACAGCTACAGTGACCGCTTTAAATTGGGTGGATCGTATGCTTGTTTGTTCATGCGCGTCAGTGACGTTACCACCTCACAGAAATCTGCAGCCAAATAACAGTTCCCTGGACGGTTGTTGTGTTCAGGCGAGTGAGTGACGTTACTACCTCACTCACTGGCATGAACACAACAAGCCTCCAGGGAATTGTTATATGGCTGCAGTTTTCCGTGAGGTAATAAGGTCACTCACTTGCATGACCACAATAACCCTCCAGGGAATTGTTATTTGGCTGCAGTTTTGAGCATATTTTTCTTTTGTGTTACAGTATCTTAAAATTTCACTCATAACTTTTTCATAACGCGCCTAAAGAACTATAACTTCAATAAAATTTCATAATCATTTAATTTTATTTGAATAAATACATGATTCAGTAAAGCCACGTTTGAATTAATCCTAGTTCGACCGTAATTTTTCAAAACAGGTAACATGACGTAGGTAATTTAAAAATTGTAGTCCGCTCCTGGTCTATGTACAAAAAATAATTAAAAAAAACTTTGTATTATGATGACTGATGATTCCCCTACAGGGGAAAATTGTTTTGTATATAGATAGACTATGCATGTTTAACGATTGTATAAACTATAAGCGACATCCCTACGTGTTTAGGCTATTATCGTTCGCTCGGGGTTCGAGTCGGCCTACTTATCTGATTTTACTATGCCGTAGCCTACAAATTCTCTGCTGCTATCATAGCAACTCCTTTGGAGCTTACTTTATTAAGTCTTTACTTGATTGGCGTTTTTTCTGTGAGATGGAGGTATTTACACAGGCGGCCTGTTTTAATACTGATTTCGATTTTGTAAATAAATCAAGTGTTTAATGAAATTCGTCATAATCAACGAAGTCATCATAATTAGCCATTATTTGAAAAAGAAACAATAGAAAAATTCTCTTTTTCAAGTTTTTTGTTTGCTCCTTTTTATTTTTAGGGTTCCGTACCTCAAAAGGAAAAACGGAACCCTTATATGATCACTTTAATGTCCGTCTGTGTGTCTGTCTGTGTGTACCCTTTTTCTCATGGACGGGTGGAGCCATCAAGCTGAAATTTATATCAAATACTCAGGTCTGCAATCCCTTCGAGCAGTCAACAAATCAAACTTGTAAGTCAATGCAATCCAAAGATACGGCTGTTTATGCCTCGTGCGCCTGAACGAGGCATAAACAGCATATTTTGATACTCGCAAATCAAAATCTATAGGATACTTCCCCTTGACATAGAATCATGAATTTATTTTTTTTCTTCTTAGAAAAAATATGAATAAATATATCTAATCTACAAATAATTCTAGAACATACATGGGACTGATTTGGACACTCCTCGCGTTGCAAGGCATCCAAACTTTCTTTTTAGATGTCAAACTTCCGGCCACCTTGTAACGTAGTCAAGATAAAATTAAGATATGTTAATGTGATGAATAATTTCCAGACATCTCTATCAGTGAGTATTTTTGTTGTGCCTTTTGAACATATTGTAAAGAGTAAACAATACTGTTTCAGGCAATTGAAAACAATTTACTACAAAAGATCTACCAGAGTAAGCCAATGTATCGGCATATGCAATTTATTTCTGTTTCAAAGATTTTCGCTGAATTTTGAAAACGACTATAAATTTTTACGAGCATACTATATGTTATAATGTTGTTAAAAATATGCTGAGCTGTAACAGTGAGGATGTTTATTTCTTTGAACAATTTTCTAAGTAATTCCCTGGAGCCCACCATAAAAATAGCGCGGATGGTTTTCTTTTGTAAGATAAAACACAATTTATTTTACACATTTGGTTTAAGTTTATTATAAGACAATGTGACTCCGTTTAGCACTCTAATCGGAGTCTGACAGAACTCTATTTACCTTGCCAATATTTTAGCACTGGCGAGCAACATTACAAATTAAAGACGTATCTTTAATAAATAGTATTAATCCGCCATTTTGTACATCAGAGAATTTTTCTCTGATGTACAAAAGGGACCCAAAATCGATCCCTTGGGCACCCAGATATTAATGATATTAGCTTTGAGATTGAACCTTTTTGTCAGTTAGCAGTTTGCATTTTACATGCAAATTGATGTAACCTACTTTGTGTGCTTATCACAAACACAAATTGCATGTAAATTTGACTTTCGCAAAATAACGCCTAAATCTATTAACTATAGTTTGCATTTTGTTACTTAAATACGATGGAATCATATTTTGCATTTACCTCTAACCCCGTAATAGCACAGCTTGAGCAATAATGTCCAATAATCGACACAATCAAAATTTTGGTGAGATCACAGAAGACTCCAAAAGCATCCTAGGGTCTCTCGCAAGCGTTAAAACATGCTTGACCAATGCTGCCCCTACATCAGTAGTCGATTTACCTGCGATAAAACCATATTGCGCCTCAAAAAAAATTCACTGGTCTTAAAATAGAGTTGCAATCAATAAAACATTGTCCTATCGAATATTTTTTGTCTGTAATTCGTTAATTATTTTTTCAGTTCTTTTTCACCTGACTTGAATAATAAAATCAGTTTACAAAATTTCATTAACTCTGGGGACACACCCACATCTATAAATTTATCTATAAATGTAAGTGATTAATGTAGAACTATTGCCTAAATAATACAATCAAATATCTTAATTGGCATTCCTCATTGATCTTTGTAGGCAAAGCCTAATCAAAAACTCCAACTGCACTGCTGCGCGCGTGTGACAAAATTTGTATATATTTGACGGTTCGTTATTATGTTAAACAATCTGACAGCAGCAGTAAATGACTCTCTATTCTGTTAAAAAACCTTGACTGCAGCTGCACGTTTCCTCCAATATAATCGTATTACGATAAATTGTTTTGACATTTCTATAGCAGTGACAGAAGTTTTAAAGGAGTTTATTTGCAGTTTTGCTAACATTAGCCTGAGGGGGCATAAAGCTAAGTGGCGCCCTCATTTTGTTTTTAATAACGCTGAATTTAAGACCAATTCAAAAAAACGCTCAATACAGGCACTTTATTATACTCATATTTATATTTTTTGAGACATATTCTGTATTTATTATTTATGAATTAGTCAAAATTTTGATTATTGCTATAAGTGGCCACAATAAGCAATAATTAAAATTTTGGTTACTTTTACATAGATAATAAATACAAGATATGTTTAAGAAAATATATAGGGTTCTACAGTGCCTGTATTGAGAGTTTTTTTGGAATTGGTCATAAATTCAGCGTTATTAATAAAAACGAAATGAGGGCGCCACTTTGCTTTGCTTTGAGCTTTGTACGCCCTCTTAAGCAACTTGTGTGTAGGGAAATTAATATTCTGAAGAGGTGATTTATATTACAAAATATTTGCTTTGTTTTTGGGAGAGCTTTTGGAAATATATGATTATGCATACCTCCACACAGGCAACCAAGGGCACTGGAGCTTGAAACTTCCATTTGATTTTCTAGTTAATATTAGGGGTTAAAAAGTATGAAATAGCAGATTTGTACCGAAAAATTAAAACTAGTTTTTTTCTAAGATGTAACATATTTATTTAATCTAAATATTTACCCTCATTATCTATACTGCTGCCATCTAATCGAAAGTTTGTTTATGCCTTTGCGATAGAACTCTGGGGATCTAGATTCGACAAACTGTGTGAAAGCAAAAATATCAATAGGTGAAGGTGCGGCGGGATAGCCCTTGGGCCACTTTAAGCACCCAATATGTTTCATATACATATAACAAATTATCAAAGCTTACCTTTTCTCTAAGTACATTATTTACATAAGTACATTAAAAATGTGTCAATATCATTATGCGTAAATAATTTTTAAAATTTATGCTTTAAAATGTTATGCTTAGAGGAACTATGCTTAAAAAATTATGCGTATGCCTAAATATCATTGGATAAACAAAAATATGCCATGTTATATTACGTCTTAAATTGTTATGTAAATGGATAGAGAACACACATTAAATGTACCACAGATGGTAAGCAATTGTTGTAATTCCTTCGCGCCTTATCAATATTTTAAATACCGACGAGCAAATACAAAAACTATAGCGTCGTCATCAGTAAAAAAATACTATGTCCGCCATTTCCTGCACCATATAAAGCGGATTAATCACTTGCAATAAAAATAGAAAATGACGTAACGTGACATGACGTTTCAAAATTCGTGTGACCTAATCTGAGAAAATACTGATAGAGAAGATTTGATGGCAGTCCCTCCATATCAAAATCAGTATCTTTGCCAAATCCTTATGCTTAGGTAGGGAACCTCGTCAATCCTATTAGATTAGGAAACAGCACAATGCTAAGAAGAAAACTAAAAATAAAACGAGACCCAAAATCCGCACCAAATAGAACCCTGGAGCACAAATTTATTAAATTTCATTAGGTCTTGGCAAACACACATCTATTCGTCGATTAAGGTAAATGATTAAGATAAATGATAGCATCAGTCGTAAATTGATGTTTCTGCTACTAATAAATGATATGTAAATAAGCAATCCAACCGAGTAAATGCCTTTCAGTAGATCGCCGACAATTAAAAACTGTTTGCGTGATTGTTTTCGGCTTCTGCAAGTGAATGCGATTACTGGGAGGATCCCTAAGACATTGATGAATGAGCGGCAGGTGTGTCACCAATATTTTATTTTATTATAATACCCTTAATGGTTACATTCATAATAACGATTCTTCGATATTTACGAAATTGTCAGCAGAGTAGATTTTTTGCGATATGTTCACTGAAGTCTAATGAAATTGTCGAATATAATATACCGATTATATGCAGCATAAAAATGCGCTTTTAGAGAATATATTTAATTTATACAATATACAAGTACATAGCTCCTTGATAATTTCATTCATTGTTGTGACATGGCTAAATCAAGAATGACTATTAGTTTTCAACATGTATACATAGCGAATGTTTTGAATTGTGTAAGGTAATAACGTCTTATTTTAGTTTAATTAGTTCTGTTAGCAAGAGTATATAGCATATAGCAGAGAGAGTATATAGCATAAAGCGTATTTGTCACTATAAACAATTAATAAAGCCAATACCAAATCTTTACTTTTATATAATTTTATATAATATATCTAGTGTGAATGGAACGTTAGGTTTCTTGGCATACATGGACGCAGTGCTGTTCCCAGCGCTAACTTATAAAAGCGAGAGCTGGGTATGCCAGAGAGAGCATGAAAGTAGGATAAACGCAGTCGAAATGCGAGCGTTACGCAAAAATTGTTTAAAAAATGGAAGCCCGTAGGTACCCGTGTAATTTTTCAGCCGATTTCCTAAAACTGGGGCATCTATAATTAAGAAGATTGTGAAACAACTTTAAGCAAGGACTCCTCTGGTGCCATATAGCCATGAAGAAAATAACCTACAGAGAACTGATGAGGTAAATTTTACATAGTAACTCCATTCATCACTATGGGGCAGGAGGTAAAAGTAGAACTCACAGTTCTTATTGGCTAGTTCACAGACCAAATCGCGTCACTCATCGCATTATTGGTTAAAATATCCTCACATAGTAGACTAGAAACGCGATATTTAGGTGCTAAAACAAGTTTTTTTGTGAGCGCGAGCGAGGTGCCTTCATGCGTAATAGAAAAGTAAGCAAGTTGCTTCATAGGTATATAGTATAGAATAAGCAAACTACATCATTACTTTCTGCTTGCTGTAGCGTGCTACCAATGGTTAACTAAGCCGGGTAGAGTTAGTTTTCTCAATATTGTGCAGCAATTTTAAGTATTTCCGTGATTACAAAAATCGTAAATATTGATTTATAGATAACAAAAACCTAAAATTAAGTCATTATTACCATGTAAAATTTTATTAAAATCCGTTCAGTCGTTTTAGTATGCATATAGGCGAAATAACTAAGAATTACTGTTTTTGGTTCTCTATCGATTGTAAACTCCTACTTTAAAGTGAACATTGCATTATATTACACATGACATTATAGTGTTCGATAGCTGGCATGCGTACTTGCATAAACTCCATCGGGTGGCATACATTCTGCCTTATGTGAAACGTTTACATTATCCTATGGACGCTTCCAATGCAAAAAGTTTCATTTGACTTGGCAACAGTCGAATTGTGCCGCTGCGACGGCAAGAAAACATAGGTTGTATTGCTGTTACAATTTGCCGGCCTAATATTCAAAACATATGGCATTCAACGCCGCTATTTTCTTTTCCACTAATTGAAAACAAACCTTATCGCCATGTGAACTCAACCATATCTTATCAACACACACTTTGTTCTACTCCTTCTACCATCTGTTATCGAATAGAAAAACTTACTGAAATAAAGCGCCATCTACGGCTTTAATTCATAATCATAGACAATTCTCACAGTGCTTTACATATGTGACTAGTTTGATTTCTGAACATTTTTTAATTAGAGTAATAACTAATTTTACTGAAAAATAAATGTTTTTCATTGCATAATCCACATAGCTTTTTCAGTCAACGTTTTTACTTTAAAACGAAATATATAGGTAGGTACTAGATTTTGTGCTAACGTTATATCAGTCACAGTCACAGATAAAAAATAATCAATTTATTATTTAGTCTATGGAAAAATGTGGACGACTCACATTAGTATTTTTCCATTTTTGGTTCAGTTTTATTATTAGAATCTAGTTTTACCAGGTGCTAATGCTTTGTTTACGTTGATAGTCTTAAGAGAAACCATAGCTATAATCGAAGGTTGTGTAAATATAATTACATTTGTGACCATCATGTTCTCTGGCAAGGATGCCGCAAATCCATTGTATCCGACGCAGTGGGCCTTGAATCCCAGTGCATATCAAAATGTAGACTCAAGCCAAGTAGACTGGGCCGCTTTAGCTCAGCAATGGATCGCTATGAAGGAAGCCGCGGCGATTATATCGGTGCCGCCGCCACCTTCGATAAAGCCCGATGCGGAAGAAGGCGAGGCGCCGATGGAAGTCGAGAACCCTGACAATACAGAAAGTCCGGGACCACCAAGTGGAGAGTGGAACTCTGCGACTAATTCGTGGGGAAACAATTGGAATCAATGGGGTAAGAACATGAACTCAAAATAATTAATAGGTTACTAGGGCTTCCTAGTCTTATGATTTTGTGCCTAAATCTTAAAAATTCTAAGTGAATTAAGTTTGCTACAAGGGTTGCTAAGAATCACTTAAAACAGTTGACACCAACAAATGACAAGTAACTAGACTGCTTTTTGTCTTGGGTTGAAGCCAATATTTTCAATAAATTTAATTTAGATTTGAGGGGATTTGCAAGTAAAATAGTATTGATTAAAAAAGTGTATTATAAGTTTAGCAAGTAAATATGTAATTTGAAAGATTATTTCCAGAGTTGTTTCTGTTTCTTTTGGATACTTTTATGGTGATAACAAGTGTAAGGCCTGCCTTATAGAGGAGCAGGTGATGTTATAAAAGGATGCTGTGGTCATAATATTAAATATAAATACAACTTGCAATTGATAGAACATAGAATTAGGCAATGTCTGTATTGCCCAAAGTTAGTCTACATTCGTAAATATGCTGCATTCAGGCTGATTGCATGCAGTTGCTATAATTGAAACTGTAATTATGTGTGAGCATAGAAACTTATATGTGAAACATATATTTATTGAAATATCTTAAGGCTCACAGAATCTGGCAAATTGCCATTTAATAATAAACTAATATCTCTGAGCAAAAACAAATAATCTTCCATCTAGCCCTAAATTACCTAAAGCTTGTGCTATTGGTACTATACTACTAATTAACATATGTAGAAACATTTTTTCTTATATATACCAGTGCCAGCATCAACAATGAAAGCGGGACTTAAAACCGATAATACCCCAAGTGAGTACCGGCTGAGGGAGGTACCAGCATTGCCAGGGAATCCCTCTTCGGGACTATCTCGGACAACCCCATCATATATGACACCTCTATTAATATGACAAATGTTTGACATCCTCATTCCTTTTTGTTAGGCTGTGATAGGTATTAGTAGATCCCGTTGCGTCACCCTAGAGTGTTACCTCAGTTATGAATAAGTCAATTAGACAATAAAAGTGAATTCTTTTTTATTTAACCCATTGCGTGCCGAGCGGTTTGATCGAACCATGTGCGTTATGGCAAAAGGTATATTGGTGGTTGGTGGAGGTATAAAGGTATATTATGTGATTAAATGAATATGAATGGCGTTTGACGGGTTAATATATAAATTATATGTGTGTATAGCAGGTTGGGGGTGGTCATCTTCTGGTGGAGTTGACTCAAAAATGGTAGCGGACTCATCCATGGCCATGAATCCTCTCATGGATGGTTATGGGGTACCACCTGATGGGGCTGCTGCTATGCCTGGGTAAGATTTTTATTTACTATGTACATTAAATTTTGTTTAGATTTACTATTTTTGATATGATTTATCAATTCATCCTAAAACAAATTAGAGCTGATTTTGTGCAAGAAAGACATCTTTGAGTTAGAAATTAGTTGGTTAATTGTCGTAAAAGTTTTGACATTTTTTTTTTGTCAGACAAATTACACAGCGCCACCTATCCCCAAAGTAAGCGAAGCTTGTATTATGGGTACTAGACAACTGATAAACATACGTAAATACATACTTATTATACATTGAAAACACCCAGACCAAGACAAACAGACATGTTCATGCACACAAATGTTTGTACTGTGTGGGAATCGAACCCACGAGCATTGGTGTCAAAGTAGCGTAACAACATGTTTCACCACTGCGCCACCGAGCTCGTCATTCATTGCACACTTTAAATGTTATAGGATTAACCATAGTCAGCCTAAAAGCCTATTTGGATAAATTAGGTAAACATTTGGTGTGTAACGAGTGGTATTAACATACAGATACTATATAATGTGTAATTAATGGTGATCAAAGCAGTTATCCTACAATAAGAAGAGATCAAGTATAGACTTTTTGTACATTAATTGTCTTGTAAGAAGATGCTCAATATACATCTTTATATATATAATTCTACTGTACGTGTATATGTGACTGAACTCCTCCTAAACAACTGGACCGATTTTGATGAAATGGTTTAGATTCACAATTGGATCCAATAGGTGGCACTGCAGTCGGGTTCTGGGAAACTTTATATTATGGGACAGGACAACGTCTGTCGGGTCCGCTAGTTTACTATATTTTTTTCATATTAGTTTAATTATTGTTTGAGAAGAATTGTGAGGTCTATAGACACAATCAAACCAATTGACTTATGGTTCAATGGGAGCATATTTCAACCAATAAGCCGATAAGTGATGTGATATTGATCTGTGAACTAGCTAAGCACAGCGCATTTAACTTTATCCATTGGGTTGAAGCGGTGAGTTGAGTTGCAAAGTAATTTTGTTTCATTGATTCATCATTGGTTATTTCCTTCATGTCTATAGACCATGAAAATGAAGGATGCAGTGAATTGAAGTGTACTTAAATTTAAAAATATATAACCTAATATATCAATATGTTGTAATATCTGTATTGTACAAAATAATAAGGATCTCTTTTATTCAACCTTTCAGTATTCATATTATTTTGTTTCAAGTATATTGTAATAGTTACATAGGCAATTACTTAGATACCTCATGAAATCAACACATTTAATAATGTGAAAGATTTTGACAAGCAGTTGATGATTTAGCCGAATATTTGGGCAAATATAAATATTAAATAAACATGGCAAATTTAGTAAAAACAAGTACTTGGGTCATTTCTAATAAATAATACATGTGAATATATCATTGTAAAGTTTTGAATGCTTTAAAATTGAGCTTAGATTACTGTGTCTACAATTCAAAGAAACGCTGGTAATCAATAATTCTAGGAATATAACAGAAAAGCTCATAGTGAGTAATAGTTATTACAAGAAATGAACAACAATTGTCCAAGTCAAATCTTTTAATGTGCTGAATACATCTCTTTCAGTGACATTTTGTATACGTAATTAAATTATATGTAGTGAATACCAAAAATTACTATTTACAGTTACTCAACTGGCCCAGTTCCAGCCCCAACATTTCAACATGGCTACTGGACAGCTTCACAAATTCCACAAGATTCCGCAAGTAGCCGCAGCAGCAGTCGGAGTAGAGACCGGCGCTCCAAAAGCAAGACCAGGGACCATAAGTCTTCAAGAACTTCCAGAACAAACAGGTAAAAAAAAATTAAATGCCTCAATACATGGCATGAACTTCATCATTTTAGCCGAAGGACATCCTTCCTTCTACTTTCACAGCAATCGGTCCTGTGCCGCTTGCATCCATTAGCTCCCAGCTATCTTCACAAGATTGGTACCATTGTGTAAGGAGCGTCCTACCCTCTGTTTTCTTGTTTGCGGTCGCCATTCGTGAAAATTTCTGCCCCAACAGTCATCGGTTCTACGAGATATATGGCCTGCCCACTGCCACTTCAGCTTGCTAATCCTTAAGAGCCACGTCGGTAAAACCAGGTCTGCTATGGATATATTGTCATTCCTGAGTCTTGTCATTTCGCTCGCCGTGCAAAAACACACTAGTCCTAGACTTTCGTCTTTAGACATTGAGGTATTTTCGACGTGAAAATATTCCGCGATTTCGCAAATACGGCCCGTCCAAATTGGATTCGATGAGAAACCTCTTGTCGAAGTTGAACTTACCTCGATGGACTGTTTGTCCTACGCGGACATACTCGTCAACAACTTCTAGTATCAAGCTCCCGACTAAGACTGGAGTGGATACAATATGTACATTTGACATAATCTTCGTTTTGTGCATGTTCATCTTAAGACCCGGTGAGATGCTCTGTCAAGGTCTTCGAACAATGTGCACGTCTCGCTGCCTCACGCCTCTCTGCAATTGTATAGATTTCGTATTCTGTGCCTATAGTCGGATCGACAGAGTCACGTTTTCATATGCCTATTCTCCTCAGTACTTCAATATGCCTATAATCAATGCGGTATCGCTGACGAGACGATCAAATGGGAGACCCCCTCATAATTAATATGTCTTGGTATTTGGTTTAACCTCCGCAGCGTATGTATATGGTCTATAGTTGAAAAGCATTTTCGGAATTCAGCTTGATCCGGAGGCTGGAAGACATCAAACCTGTGTTCAGGACGATTCGTGATGACTTGAAAACAGGCATCTAAGACATGGGAAAAGAGATGATTCTATAGTTTTTTAATATAGCAATAATAATTAATTGGTATATATTACTATACCGTTGCCAACCCGCCTGCCAAGCGTGGCAACAATGGCAAAACCCCCTTATCAGAGAGTACGATACAAAAACGGCCCCCAGTCACCGGCAGCCCCGCTGATTCTGGCTCCGGTAGCGGTCAGAGTATCGGCGGGGCAGGGGGTGCTAGCACTGTTGTTCGGCTGTAGCGACGATGTGTACGTACAGCTGTCCATAGAACTTCTCAATCTTACTCAGAATCTCAGTCTTCGTAGAAATAATGGTGCCAGTGTTGGTCTTCAGCTTCGTTAATTGACTTCGCCCAACACACAGATCTTTGGCGAAGACTTTGGAGCCTTCATTCCGCTTTATCGCCTCTTTAATAAGAATTGTATTAAATTGGCGTATGTCTCGCCGTATGCCTTTGGAGATCTGCTTGTTCAGCCGTCTGTACTCTAGCGTGGTAGCGTGGTAGGTGATGGAATTAAATAGCTTCTGAAGGACCTAAGTACAGGTATTCCGCGCGCTTTTATAAGCACAGGTGTGTTTCCATCATCGCCATGAGCTTTGACTTTTTTGGGATTGGGACATAGAACTTAGAACGGATTCTGTCATAATAAATTAGATTTATGCGTCCATACATGTGTTTTTACAATTTAATGTTTTCTATTGTCCAGAGAGAAAGTTCCAGTTATGCCACCAGTGATAGAGCCAATGGTGCCTCCCGTTGAGATGCCGACACCCACTATTGATGCAGCTAAACGAAGGCAACTACCCGCCTGGATCAGAGAAGGTATAGACGTTCGAAACGTCAGGTTCAACAAAATAAATAAAATACGCGATACTTCCGTTAAAAATTGTTTAATTCAATGTGTAACAATCGCGAAAACCTAAGACAATACTAAGGTATAGACATATTTATTATAATCCATGTGTAAATCAACAGTATAAAAGTACATCAAAAAACCGTACAATGTAAAGAAAAAGTCGCAAAAATAAACTCATTTCGTTTCTAAATTTCAAGTCTACTATAACAGTATACGGACAGACAAAAGATACAGCCCTACGAACACGGGTAGTCTCTGGCTACGTAACCCTAAAAGTAGTTTAACGACACATGCAGCAATTACAGTTCTCCACGTTTATCAACATATAAAGAATGTTGTGATAGTCACTAAAAAACTTAATTCCTACACATATATATACACTAAACATATTATTATTCAATAATACGAACACCAAAGTTCTGTTTCACAGTGACCATTTATTGTTTACCATTGGTGTCATTTACTAATCCCATTCTAGAGAGCAACATATATCATGTATTTATTGTTTGACGAACTGTTTCGTCAAAGACCGCCTTACCGACACACAATTTGAATCGAATATGTCGAAATGTAATTTAGCGCTGAACGTCTAGCTATACGAGCATAATAAGTTTTGCCCATAATTAGTGTTGGCGAATGCTAACGTGACTAATGTGATAGGAACTACACATTAATTAATTTCACTGCCGGTCTGTGGGATAATTTAGATAAATTAAATATTCTTTGATATTCGTAGCTATATTGAAAAGAAATATTGTCCGCGGTTTCAAATAAAAAGTGATGCGACGCCATAAAAACTCAAAAATCTAATCGTATATACTAAATAACAATCGAACACACAAAGTCTAGAACCACGACCACACGCTTTAGGAGTTTCTGCTTTATTTCAATTACCAATTATCATCGAATAGAATAAAATCTTCGTGGAACGCATTCACCGCCGATTCAGCGGAATGTTAGGATTCGTTATCGTGGTCAAGGATGCCATTACTTCGAGGACGTCTTTCACATACTTTTTCCAAGACTAGAGAAACAAACATTTACGTACCAATCTGTACTCGCTTGTCTTCAAGAGAAACACCCACAGCACAGTAAACCGCAGCCGGCGCTGGAGCTGCTGCGAGTGAGTGAGGTTCCACCACTAAACTCATAAGAGTTACTTACATTAGCAATAAGGGTGGTAACGTGCGAGGCGTGTCACCTATAATTGCACGCGTACATCGGTAAGACTTTACATCAGGTAGGCCGGTAGGGTAGCTTGTGTACCTCCCGACTTTATATAAAAAAGTCCCTTATTTGCCGAAAAAGAAAACTATTTTTTTACTTTTCGTTATTTCGACTTTTCTTAGGTTTCGTCACCTATCACAATACGGACAGCCATTGATTGTTCTCTAGCAAACTTTGCTATATGCTTTACGACACCACTCGACGCAGTTGAGTGTAAAGCTTCCGTAACTTCAGATTCGAGTGCAAATTCTTTTGCAATTGATCCATTCCAATGTCTAATGCAATACAAATTTGTCGGTCTCATTTGATTAACGTACCGTATTAGCATGTACGAGGGTCATTTGAAAAGTTCTTAGCCTAACATACTTAATGAAACCACACGATTTTGAGTTTATTTTTATTTTTCAACATACTCTCCTCCGAGCTCAAAACACTTTTTCCATCGACCCGGTAAGGCTTCGATACCCGTTTTAAAAAAATCTTCGTCTAACTCCTCAAAATAAGCGTCCACGGCGGCTATGACCTCTTCATTTGTAAAAAAATGTTTACCACCTAAAAATTTTTTCAGCTTTGGGAACAGATAAAAGTCGGACGGTGCTAAATCCGGTGAATATGGGGGATGAGGTAACAATTCGAAGCCACATTGATGGATTTCTGCCATGGATTGCACAGAGGTGTGAACGCGCGCATTGTCCTGATGAAACAAGACTTTTCTTCTCAATAAACCTGGACGTTTTCGCTAAACTTAAATTGAAGTCTCGGCAAATTTCTCACTGACTTACGCCGCATCAAAAATCGTATCGCCAAAATTTTCTCCAGTTGAATTCGTTGTAATTTTCAAAACACACAATTTTCAATAAGCAAGCTATAAGAGCGCATCTATCTCCGGTCGGTTGTGCCGATCGTAATCAAAGTTTTACAAATACGTATCTATGGTTATTCACTATTATAGTGATGTTCTATGCATGGCGTATTTTCTAGCTGTCTGTACTTCAATACAGGCAAGACATCCCCGATTACCAGCAACTACAAGTACGAAAATAAGTCTCAATCCCAAAACGACAGTTATGTCTGTCTAGAAGCACATTTTACTACTGATCGACGACGACATTTATATGTGATGTTGTTCATACTTATAGTTTATGCTTAGTTAAGGCGTGCTTTGTAGTTTACTTATGTATACTCTAATCATATGACATATGACAATCTCGCAATATAAAAAGTGACATGTTTCCAAAGAGTTCCGTTTTCAAATAACATTACTAGTTTTCCATTTCATTTCATCATAAATGGCCAATTCTAGAAACTTTAAGTATGTCCCACGTACACCATGTATACTGGTTTCTTAAACTCGTGTGATATTGTCGTAGGTCTTGAAAAAATGGAACGTGAGAAGCAGAAAGCATTAGAACGTGAGCAAGAAAATCAAGCACGTGAGGAAGCGGAAAAACAAAAGAAGAAATTGGAGGAAGAAGAGTTGGAGAGAATGAAAGCCGAAGCGGGTGGAGCACCAATCCCTCCCCCGAAGAGCAAATTCGTATGCAGTTCCTATATTACTAGTTCTAAGCTCTGATTAGTTTTAGTGTACTAAACTAAAATCTAAACGAATAAAGAAGCTCAATGGCGTGGTTTGTGATAGTCTACCTGATCATGCAAGTTATGCTATGCAGGCTATGGATTATTTCTTTTTTATTTTTAGTCAACGTCAGGAGGCATACAAGCATATTGACGAGCTCGGTGGCGCAGTGGTGAAACGCTTGTTACGCTACTTTGACACCAACGCTCGTTGGTTCGATTCCCACACAGTACAAACATTTGTGTGCATGAACATGTCTGTTTGTCTTGGTCTGGGTATTTTCTATGTATAATAATTATGTATTTACAAAAAAAAATGTATTTACGTATGTTTATCAGTTGTCTAGTACCCATAACACAAGCTTCGCTTACTTTGGGGCGGCATGGCGCTGTGTAATTTGTCCGACAATATTTATTTATTTTATTATATAACCCACCTAATGTAAAGCGGTTACCGTAGCCTATGAACGCTTGTAATACATTGAGTTTCTCTTGGCGATGCCACCTCTGCTGCTAACATAGCAACTCCTTAGGAGCTTACTCACACGCAGGAACTCAACAACCATCTAGGGAGTTATTTGGCTACTTTTCTGTGAGGTGGAGGTACTTACCCAGACAGGGCTGCTTTAATGCGCCCTAGCTCTCTTAAATTATTTAGATTAGTTGACATAACCGCATATATGAACACTAATGACGTCATCAAACGGAAAACACATAGATATCATAACTTCTGTTATTTATCAACTAAAATTATCTATTATTTTTGGTTCGGACATGTAGAAAGAAGGCAGGAAGAAAGAATTTCGAAACAGATGTACAATGCGAAAGTAGAAGGTTGTAAGAGCCGAGGAAAGAGCATGTGAGCATGAGAAGATCTATGAATGTTAAAGAAGCGATTGAAGTATGTAAGAACCGCGTCATTCGGCGCTCGGTTTTATGCCTATCCGGCAAGGCATTTAACATGAAGTTATAGATAAGTCTAGTAAAAACATGTGTCTATAGACAAAATGGCATTTCTTTTCATCAAAATTCTCTGTCTATTTGGTCATTAACTTAGTTACGCAAAAATCGGAAACTATCGGAAATTAATTAAAAAAATGCAATAAGATATCATTTAAAAAATTAATACGTGACTAAGTGTTAATGGTAAAAGAATTTTTATCTTTATCTTACGAGCAGACAGGTCGTATGCTTATTTGCCACCTTAGTGGTATAAAAAAATCTGGTGAACATATAAAATATTAAACACATTCCTTTACCTGTTACAATGCTTGTAATGATGATTTTGTGTATTCAGGAGTCAGATTCAGAGCCGGAAGACTCAGAAAAAGAAGAAAAGCCACCAGAGCCGGTGGATACAGAAGAGGATCCAGCCGAAGAAGAGAGGGAGCCAAGTGATGAACGAGAGCCGCCGCCGCTAGTCAGAAGGAGTAAAGAGGAGATAATGCATGAAGTGGTAAGCATAACAGACATACGGAAAATAAAGAAAACCGGTCAACCTGCCTACCTGGCAGGCCTGCATAATTATGATTTTGTACTAAAATAACTAAAAATGCTTTCTTGTATCGAATATTCGAGAAGAAAAATCCAGACAGTCGATAGATAGGTGGCAGCACTAAAATTCCCTGTTTAAAGCATTTAAACGCTAAAAAGTGTAAAATTAATGCTCGGAGTAAATTTAATAATGGAAAGAGCATCTTTAATTATGTATAATAAAAAAAAAACAGACTAGTTTTGCTGTAACTAGTCGTCATAGTTCTATTACTGACCACAAGGAGTCCAGTAGTTGCCCTGGGTGTTCAGTAATTACTTTAGAATACGTCATCGTGACATATTCCACGAGAAAAAAAAGAGCTTTTTAAGCCATTTATATATTATTATTATTTATATTTATATCATTGTCACTGGCATTATGGTTACTAAACACTGTCACTCGTCAGTATCCATCTTTGGACATTTTCCATTGCACATTGTATGAGTTTAGCAGAACAGCAATAAAATTGGTAGAATAAAATCATTACTATATATTATATATATTTATATACGTCGTCGGGAGGCATGAGGTAGGGCGTATCAAACAGCCCGTCTGGGGAAGTACCTCCACCTCATAGAAAACTGCAGACAAATAACAGCTCTAGGGATCTTGTGTTCCTGCGTGCGAGTGAGGTCACCAGTAAGCTCCTAAAGAGTTGCTGTGTTAGCAGCAGAGGTGCCATCGCGCGAGTAATTCTTCATGTATTTCAAGCGTTCATTGGGACGGTAACCGCTTTACATCAGGTGGGCCGTATGCCTCCCGACGTTGTATATAAAAAAAAAACTTCATCTTCACGTGGTATACCCTGTGTAAATCGAGGCATTGAAAGATACTTTAGCCGCTTTACATCAGGTGGGCCGTATGTATGTATGCCACCGGACGTTGTATGAAAAAAAAAGTAGAGTAAATTGGGCAACTGTCAAGCTCATTTAGCATTATGGCAGATTAAATAAATATACTTTGCACTTCTGTGTCCAATTCAAGTCCAATCTCATCATAATTAGTACAGTGAAGCAGAAAAGAGATGGCGCCAAAAGCATCGCAAGATCCTAATTCTAATCTGTTTTTAACATGTTACACTATATCGATATTTGTCGCAGAGTCATGTAACCCGGTTATGACTGCTGCTGGCGATACACAACCCTTCCCGATCACCAGCCAGGGTTCCATAAGGGATCAGTCCTTCCATCCTTATTTGGTCGGTAGTAATCCGTAATTTAGACGTGGTGTCAGCATCGTATATGAAGATGAGTTCATATATGCTGACGATATTGTTTATATGGCAGCAAAGCGTGGCCAGTACTACTCAGGAGATCCATGTCACGTAGATGAATATGCTACGCTGTACGTTACGCGGAAGGTTCGAATAAGCAAATCTCGCATTTGCAGTAGCCAACGTTTCCGTGACATGGTGGCAAACTGTATGAATATCTCCAACGCTGGATACGTATACCTACAGCCAGTACTTACGGAAAAAGTTACGTGGGGAACAAATGTTAAACTATGCCTCCTCCGCTGCATTCTGGTCCGAGTGTTAGATCCAAGAAGTTTTCACGTCGTGAGGGATAACTTGCGTGCCAATGGTCTCACAATAAAGGATGCCAAAGAAGCGCGAATTGGTGAAGATAATGTCAGGAAGTTGACAAATTTTAAGACGCAACCAGAATTAACGCTCTGATGATGATTCATTGGGCCTCCTTCATGTGCTTAATTAATTGACCCAAATGCCATAACGTGCAGTACAAAAGAGATGAACCATTTTTGTACAAAATTGTACATTTATAGATATCATATGTCCATTCGTTTGCCACGTCGCAACTTGTCTAAAATACCTAGTCTAGTCTATAACGAAGCACTACACACTAGACTAGGCATTAATCATAGAGTACATATGTCATGTGATAGTAGAATACTAAAATGCATGTATACCTATAATAAGTATGTTACGTGCATGAAAAGAGCAATGAATGTTAAAGAAGCGAGTGAGGTATGTAAGGATCGAATCGCGTGGCGCTCGATTCTCTCTGCCTACCCCATAAGGGATTTGGTGTGAAGTTATATATAGATAGAATATGTTACGTTAAGTATATGGGGGGCCGAGCTTCGCTGGGCGTGATTATGTCTTTTGTGTATATTCGCTTTTTTGATCAGACAAAATTTGATCCAAATTGTTAAGAGCCGTTTTCGGAATACACAAAATATATTTATGTATACAAGATATATTTTTATAAGAAAAGTCGCTTTATTGCAGCGCGTACCTCCAGGTACTTACCCAGACCCCAGACCTCGCAGAAAACACCGCAGCCAAATAACAACTCCCTAGAAGGTTGTTGTGTTCCTGGATGTGAGTGAGGTCACCAGTAAGCTCCTGAGGACTTGCTGTGTTAGCAGCAGAGGTAGTATCTCGAGTGATACTTAATGTATCGCAAGCGTTTATAGGCTACGGTAACCGCTTTATATCAGGTGGGCCGTATGCTTGTAGGCCTCCCGACGTTGTATAAAAAAAAACTAAATTGTACGGCGGCGGCAAATTGTTCCAGCATTTCGTACCGAAATTAGGGAACTTTTGGTACAACCCTGAAGGCCGTCATGTGACGTCGTATATTAAGTGATCTCACTCTAGATAGACAATTTTAATATAGGATTTTTCTTAAAAACCAAATAACTAGTGAATCCTAATTCTAAAAATAAACTAGGAATTCTAAATTTCTGCATCTATAGGCCCTGATTTCTAGTCTCTACATATACTAGTTCACCTGTACATATATCTCTTAGTTACCTATACTGAAAATTGAATTCATGTGTGAAAGTGATTGGTTCAATTAGTTTTGTAACGGTGCTTATATATGTAACAGATGCTGGCAGTTCGTCGCTCGTTAACAGAAATCCTGCTAGAAGTGACCGACCAGGAGATTCAAATGGTGAGCCAGGAAGAATTGGCCCGGTATACCGCCGCACAAGGTATTTCTACTCATATAGGCTTATACCAAACGGCCCGACGGTCTCTGTCAAGACATTACTCGATACGAGAAACTTTCGCGTACTGACTTTAACACTGTGATATTTACCCGTCTCAATCGAGACTTTCCATTGTGAACTTGAAGAAATGTGATGCGCCAAATTGTGTCTTATTTCATCGCTAATGAAGTCTTATTTCAGATGTTGCCAGTTATGTGAATACATATGGTGTGTGTGATTAATGTTGGTTTTATTTATATGGTAAAAGCGTCGCGCCTCAACGCCATGAAAGCGAGCAAGTCCAAGGCACTCGCCGCTATCGCAAGTGGGCTCGGTAAGTCGCACTCCTAAAGTTTTGCTCACAGAAATGTCTCGCAAACTATATTTACATCTTAATATCATGTTTGCAAAAAGTAATATCGGTTATGTCTATGGATGTACAAAAGACACGGTGCTTTAGTGTCATGTTTGCCAGATAGTTCCATTTTCCAACGTAAATGGCAGATTTTTATCATGAAACCGTACGATTTCACATAATAACGGATATAAAACTGCCACAAACGTTCGTGCAATGCCTTTCCTTTCAGCAACGCCGGATCGATTTTCATTTACTGTATTGACTATTTGGCAATACGTTTAAATGTTCACTTCATTGTTTAATGGAAGATTGGTAAGAATATGTACAGAATTTTTTGAATGCTATTATTATGTTATTTGGAGATTTTCTATGTATCTATTTAAATTATATTACTTAATTGACGTATATTGAGCTGTTATTTGACGTAATTTTCCATACTTTACTGTTTTAATGTTGTACGTTAATATTATAATGTACAGTATTATACTGACGATATTTATCATTTAGGCAAATAATTCACACTATATCTCTCTTTACGAGAATTTGTATGATCTTGCAGTGAAAAAACCAAATACTAATTGTAATCGGGACGTTACGTTTGCGGGTACTTCTCTTATCTTCTTGTACGGTTTGGTAATGCATATCTTATTATGTAACGTCGATAATCATTATTATTGGTTCATTCAGAATGATATGCTTTTCGAAAACTGCTTATTTTACAGCCAAGTGTACAAGATCTTTTATGCTATTACCCAAAGAATAGACATTTTTGGCACCTATGTCATATGTACGTGTTTTTATTATTAGTATACAAAATCCTTCAAAACGCCTGAATCGATTTGGATGTATATCCGTGAACACTACATGTAATTACAGATTACATAGTATAGGTAACATAAAATACCAAGGTACTACATTATTTTTTTTAACAAGGTTAGCGTCAATAGTTTGAAGCTAATGAATATTCTATATTATTACTTGCAGCAGTAACAATACAACTTTCTACACTATGGAAATCTCCACTGTGATTGTTCTGCGATTTACGGTTATCGCCTTAACATTTTCATGCCTAAATCTGGGAAATCCGTTTTTATTTATGAAAATGCTAAGGCTAAACTGAACGAACTGTGTATTATTTATTAATAAACCTAATACTTTTTATATATAATATACACAGTCGTGTGCATAATGTTATTGTATGTTATTAGTACTAGTTTGAACGGATACACGAGGGTACCTCAGAGAACTAAGAAATATTCTTCCATACAATGTGAGTTTTTCTGCAATGGCTCGCTAAATGTGTTTTACCCGCATACAAACTTACTATGTGCCAGCAGATCTAAGGTGTTTGACTTCGCAACTTGTAGGTGTAATACAGCTCAAGATAGTCGTAATAGAGCACAATCGAAGTTCCCGTTCGTCAGGTCTAGGCGAGCTGTGATGAAAATAGGCCACGAGCGAATCTGTTTCGAGCTTTATTGCACATTTTCGCCGTTTGAGTATGGAGTCCCTGTACCAAAAAAATGAAAAAGGAATCCTTACTGCATTTTTCGCTTAAGTATGAAGAGAGAAATTTAAAATTTATGTAAATATTACGGAAGAAATAGTATGACATTTCTAACTATCCAGTCATACTTCTTGATCTTTTAAGGTCAAGATTGGCTATGCCAAGTCTAAGAATTATACGAATCGGTCTGAGCACGACGCCTTATTTATTTAATCAAGTGGCATTCCGAAAAGTATATTGTTCTATTTAGAATTAAGTAATTACTTATGGTGGGTAAATTCGTTGGTAAATTACGTCAGAGGCAGCGTTATTTTAAGCAACATAGTGTTATTGTTAGTGTATGTGTGCAGGACTGGGCGCGTACGAGAGCAGCAGCGACGAGAGCGGCGACGACGATGAACACAGCGACATCTCTGATCAACAACTACAGGTATACACGTTTTGTTTATGGCCCGATTTCATTGATTGAATGAAATTCAATAATCGGTATAATGCATACGGGGTGCGGAGACTTAACACAACGCAGTTCACAATATTCACAAGTGTTGACAGACGTAAATTTACACTGTCTTTGTATCATAATGGCTGTTTTACAAAATTATTATATTCCATCACCGGGATATGAAGGGGGATGTGTTCCTGTGGGATGACCCCTTCAAGAAGACTTTCTTTTACACAGAGATTCCTCGTTATTATACGTGGAATGCTTCAAAATTGGAGTAGAAGCGCCATGTACAGGGTGCTTAGTCGATATACCTGAATTCGTCCAAACGTTGGCACCTACCCAATTATTGGCATCTTCACATTTATTTACAAATAAGATTCCAATACTAAAACCCAAAAATTTAAGGTATCCCATGTAATCTTGTAACCATACCTTAAATCATTTTCTATATTAACTGAGTAGTAATACTAAAAATAATGTATAGATAAAAAGTTTGAGAGAATTATTACACAACACATAATCACAAATACACATTTATTGTAAGTAAATTTAATCGTATTAGAATCCATTTCAAATGAAATATTTCTAATTATTTCAAGATTGCTTTTTAAAAAATCAATAATTAAATTTGTCGTATTATGCCCATTCAATGCTAATCAATCAACGAATGATGATTATATTGGCACAGGTGACACGCAGTGGTCAAACTCGCAAGCAATGGTAACTAACTTCATCTCAATTTGTTATTTACTGTTTGTTTTTGGGGTATATATAGATACATATGCTTATTCAACATCACGAGTTGTGCAAATTTTAGTCCACGTGTAAACTGCTAAAGTCGTTAACTTTTGAAAGCCGAAACAAATAGCCTATCTACATCATGAAAACTTCCGAGGATTTTAATATTTCCCACGAAAGCATCCCATAATGAAAGTAGATCTAATAGACCTTGTCCAAAACTAATTGGGCAAAAGAAAAGTTTAAACGTTTGTGTTTAAACAATGATTTAAATAATTATCTTAAAAAACATTTAAATGTTAAAATAAGAAGAGGCATGCTCCGATGGTTCGGGCATGTAGAAATAATGCAAGATGAAAGAATGACGAAGCAGATGTACAATGCAAAAGTGGAAGGATGTAGGAGCCGGGGAAGGCCAAGACTTACCTACCATGACCAAATTGGTCATGTTCTATCGGAAGGTGATGTCAGGAGCCCTAGAAACCGGCGTGCGTGCATGAGAAGAGCAATGAATGTTAAAGAAGCGAGTGAGATATGTAAGGATCGAGTCACGTGGCGCTCGGTTCTCTCTGCCTACCCCGCAAGGGATTTGGCGTGAAGTTATAGATAGATAGAACATTTAAATTCACAACAATCCTATATTACTTGTTTTTTGGTAAGCACCAGCGTACATAAACTTTAATATTTATCTCGTCGTATATCAGTAAACTGTATCTTGTCAGCTATTTATAATCACAATATCTGAGGTGACCATAATCGTAGTGTTTTCCAAAGATAAGCTGGCAGACAGATGGTATATGTATTCGTTTACTTATTTATTACTTATAAGTAAGTAAACGTATATATATACCATCTGTCTACCAGCTGCTTAAATACAAATGAAATTATTTCGAAATCGTCATAATACTTACAATGTCTAGCAGAGGCAAAATGTGATTTTCAGGAACACCGTTCCTATATGAAATCTATATGTTTGCCTGTGTTTGCGTTTGTCTGTGTGTGCGTTTTTTTTTTCGAATATTCGAATTTTGACTTCAGATTCGGATTCACCATAAAAAAGTAGAATAGGAATGTTCAGGCACACCGTTCCTATCTCATAATGAATATGGCCGACAAATTAAAAAAAAAAATTTTAATCGTTATATAATTGACGAGCCAGGTGTTCCTCTGGCAATGCAAGCTTGCGCATTCTCAACTGGTTTATTTTTGATAAGCGGTCTAGATATTTAATTTCTGTCTATTACTAGTTCGTTATAGAACCCTGTGGACAAAGAACCAACCTATTGAGCAACTGGTTCGAGTACTGGCATGTACTAATAAATTCGAATTTATATACATATGTGTAATTATCACTTGTTTGGCGGTGTAAGAAAACATTGTGAGGTAACCCGCACGTCCAGGATTCGATTGACTTAAGTAACCATTATAAAAAGTAATTAATAGTAGTTTAGCCTTAAAGGTGAATACCTTAGTTTGTTTTTACTCCAAGCGATTGTTTCGACATCCACAAATTTACATTTGCGACACGCAGTACAACGCCACCGTAAATGCGTCATAGATGAGGCTGTGTACAAAACCATGACGCACATTGCATCAGTTTAAGGATATTCGTAGTTTAAATGTTAAATGTCTCGAAAATAACAAATAAATGTATCGAAACAAATTACACACCACCGTTTAAAATTATCGATATTTTTCCTTTTTTGATTGAAATGTTTTATAGAAAAATATTGATGAAGTGTAATTGTATAAACTTTCCTGTAAAGAATGGGTTTTAAAGAAAGGTGTACTGTATGTAATAAATAGGTAAAGACCAGATATCAGAGTATTTTCTATTTATTTAGGATATAGGAGTTACAATAAAATAATGCTTACCAAAAGACGAACGATGACCCAATAAAAATATGACAGCAGAAAACAAAAGCATAATACCAGAGTGTAAAAACATAGAGTTTACAAAAGTATAAAAAGGTTATATAAAAGCTATCCTCAACACTTCCTATATACAAATAAAATATTTTTTTAATATAAACCATATTGTAATCAAGAGCAGTGACAGGCCAGTGGATAAGGAATCGGCCTATTGACCAAGTGGTACATGTGTGATTCGAACCGGGGATCTGCCCCGGTTCGAATCACACATGTACCACAATTTCATATTTTCGGGATTTACGTACATATTTATCACTTTCTCGGCGGTAAAGGAAAACATCGTGAGGAAACCCACACGTTCAGGAAATTATATTTCGGAAGACGTGTGACCTAACCTAAGAAAGATCTGGTTTTCCCTATGGGTGGGTTGTGGTGGTTTGACGGCAATCGGTCGATGTAAAAATCTATATCTTCGCCAAAGATTGGCAGGGTCCAGTACCTAAGACTAAGGTTAGGTACTGGACCCTGCCAATCCTAATGGATTAGGATACGAGATAACGTTGAGAAGAAGAAAATTGTAATCATAGTTTCTTAATTATATCAACGGGCTCCATTACCTGTTGCTGAAGCTCAATTATTACAAGTATGTATAGTATCTCCTAAATGCAATACGACTTCACGCGGTCATGAGTTTTCTTTTGTACATGCATCCATCGTTGAAATTCGAGACGCGCCGCCGAGAATATGTCATACGGGGAAAATACGTGAATTAATTAAAAAAAGTACATCACGTTGATATCTGTCAGTCAGATTATACGCGTATTTTATACTACATAAGGGCGGCACGCTGTTTGAATGGTCGATTTTGATCTACTCATAGATATATTAACGTAGTGCAGTTACATGCTGGGCATGTAAAAATGGCACACGCATGCTAAATTATAGTTTATGGCGCTGCGCAAACGTAGACACTTTTTATTACCGATAAGGGACACCGTGATAGAAAAACTGTGGTTCTTGTGATTATTTCCGGCAACCGGACTCCAATTTTGTATGATGGTGTCCCGAATCGGTAACAAATGTGTCTACGTTTGCGTAGCGCCTATTAGTAGCCATAACAGTAGTTTTTCTTTGTCAACGAGCCCTGCGCGGTTGAGTGTTTTCAACTAGTATTAACGCCATGCTCTACATTGATTTGAGTCTGCCTTTCTCTGTTTGTGTGTGTTTTCACTGAGAAAGTACTGAATTCGTAATTACATAGTATGTTTCAACAGGGCGCGGTAGACATTTCTATCACCAAGGTCACAATCAAGCAAACGGTCCACCCGATACTAAGCAGTGATAAATTCTATAGTAGCTTGTTATTGTATCTAAATTATTACATTTGTACAGGAAATGATAAAACGCAAGAGGCTGGACTTCGAGAGGACATCGCGCGAGATCGAGGCAGAGGTGAGACGCGCGGAGCTGCGGGAAGCAGGAGAGGAACCGACTACACCAGTTCACGCCACGCCCGAAAGACCCAGGCGATCACGTAAATATTAACAAGTGCTATAACAGTATAATTGACCCACGTCGATAAAATCTTATAACTTATTTGTATTTGCCTGAGTCAGTTTAAAAGAAATGAGTTTTATCGACGAGTGCTTCACTTCCATACCGCTTACCACTTATTCCATTCCAAGCTGATTTATACACAAACAACCCTTTTACCTGGACTTGCATAAATTTCTCGTACACATTGACATTGTCATGTCCTGCTCCACTGATAGATTCCTCTTCATGTTTTTCGTAAGGTGGCACACTCAAAGCGGTATTTGCACTAAGTGAATCCGTAATCCCCGTCTATATATTCCAACTGCAGAGTAGTATAGTAGAGCATAC
Source organism: Pyralis farinalis (assembly GCA_947507595.1). NCBI lineage: Eukaryota > Metazoa > Arthropoda > Insecta > Lepidoptera > Pyralidae > Pyralis > Pyralis farinalis. The sequence goes on along the minus strand of OX382273.1, from coordinate 25,956,397 downwards.
AAGAATAGTTTAGAATATAGTAAATGCCGCCTACGTTTATGTTAAATTACTACTCTTGTATGTCTCCCTTTCAGGTTCTTCAGCGACACCACCACCTATTGACAGTGATACACCAGAGAAGCTTCTAGAACGTCGGGTCTCAAAAGACAAAAGAAATAATCACAAATCAAACGACAGGGTTGATGGTATTAAAAGATCAAAATCAATCTCAGAAGAGAAGGCTACAAAATCTAGAAAAGACAGCACACCTAGTCCTCAAAGAAGTGGTTACAAAGCAAATAACAAAACCAGTTCTGGATCGTCTAGTGATTCAGAAGATGATTCCTCTTCCAGCACTAGTAGCTCCTCGTTAGGAAGTGACGAGGAAGTGGAGGTTGATACCAAACGAGTGAAGAAACGCAAACGCAAGGCCTCTAGTTCTAGTGAATCAATGAAAAAATCGAAAAGGCTAAAAGAAAAAAAGGAAAAATCATATAAATCAAGTGATAGAAACTCTTATTCTAAATCTAAATATGACGAATATGAGAAAGAGAAGTCGAAGTCAAAGAAGAAAGATGACTATGATAGGCATAGATCTCCTAGGAGTAGGGATTACGAACGTCATAAGGATAAATATAGGGATGATAAATCTCCTAAAAGTAGGGATTACGAGCGTCATAAGGATAAATATAGGGATGAGAAATCTCCTAGGAATAGGGATTACGAACGTCATAAGGATAAATATAGGGATGATTCTGAAGAAGATCGACTTAGAAAACGTGCGAAGCGGTCACGTTCTATTAGCTACGAGTCGCGGTCGGGAAGGAGAAGAATTTCCCGGGATAGGTCCGGCGAACGGTCGCGCAGAAGGGAGAAGAGATCGTACGACAGGGAGAGTTCGAAAAGGGACAGGTCCTACGAGAAGCACGATAGGTATGAGCGGTCTAGGGACTACGGCCGGCGGCGCTCGCGCAGTAACAGCCACACCAGGCACCGACGGTGAACACCAGGTTACATCTGCGACAGGTTGTATTTTTAAATGATTTTATTCAACTTCACTTCCCTGTTAGTATTAACGTCTAATTTTACGAGTCAATATTGTAGCATCTATTTTGTTAATTGACCCTAAACGCGTATAGTTTTGATAATAATATCATAGTACCATAGACTGAAAACTTTCCTAGACTTACTAGTCAAATATGATAGTCCGTAAGGCATGTATGGTTTACGTAATCGAAAACAAGCAAACCAAACAGTGTTTGTATTATTATATAGGCATAAATATAATAGGAGTAGAAATTACGAACGGCGTAGAATAAATATAGGGATACTAAATATCCTAAAAGTAGGAATTGCGAGCGTGATAAGGATAAAAATAAGTTATTTTTATAGGGGGCACTAGCATGCTGCTTATTAACTGCCCACCAAATCTGCCGACTAAAGGTAAGCGTCCACATGTCGGTATCGCACGCAACGGACGCATCGCACGCAATGGATCGTTGTATTCTTTGTATAGAAACTCATATAAGTGCGTCCACCTGTCCGCATCGTACGCTTCGCACATCGGCAATGCCGACACCGTTGCTCCGAGAGGCAACTTTTGCGATGCGTGCAGATGACGTCATACGGAATGCCGATCAGTGGACGCACCCCGCGCGCTCGCTCTGCATCGTCGGCCATTTGAAGAACTTGGTGTCATCGTTTAACAAATCAGGAAATAGGGTGTGATATACTCCATGTTCCGATCTCTTCTTGAATATGTTGTGTATCCAGATACTATGTTTCCTTTTTTTAGCTTTTTTTTTTTAATTCTTCCTCTTCTGCTAACAAACAAGCTACAACGATAAATTGTTCTTCATCGCTTTCCTCCATTCTCACAGAGTCCACACGTGCGCTCACTACGAAAATCTGAATGAATTGGCATCGTCAATCCATATGCTGGTACTCACCTTCGGTAATCCGTACGCTGCCGATACAGTGGACGTACTGTGAAAAATTTATCCGTTTGATGCGATGCGTCCGTTGCGTACGATACCGACATGTGGACGCTTACCTTAAATTAAACTTTGCCTTGAGGCAGCATTCAGTTTAAATAGAGACATTAGAGGTCCACATTAGCACGCTCCGTGGTCAAATCCTCATGGGCAACGTAAACCACAGTCGCTTGTTAAGGTTATGCCTACAGGAGTATTCACATTGGCACGGATACTTTGAAAGCGAAATACGAATAAGAAATTAATTTTTCGTTTTTTTAACACGGGAAAGGGACAAGATCTTGCCCATGCAGCACAGACTAAGTTTGGAACCGTTTCAAAATTTTCTTAATTCTAGTACGTTTAAATACCACCCGTAAAACGATAGTGAATTTTAGAATGTTATCTTCTTGATCTTCATTATTTAAATTTTATACAAAATTCACACACTCTAAACTCATATATAATAAGCACTTCCTATCGTATTCGTTAAAATTACGCGGAGTGTGTGTACATATCGTGCGTGTCTGATATTTTCGCTGGAGAATAAACCTGTTGAGAGAACATGTACGCCAGAACAAATTCATGAGCAGATCCGCAGTCAGTAGACTGAAAGCTAAGCCACTCATTGTGGTAGGCATTAGTCTTAACAAATCAATAACCCTGCGGAGGAATCAGTCGCCTCTTTCAGGTGCTGAAATAAGCGAGCTGTGTTTGTATCTCCGCCATGGAACCTTTAAAGACATCTCTCCAGAACGCAAATATGCGCATATCTCGCTACGACGCACGAAAGAAAGTTAAACTTGTTTCCAGGTAAAGCCAGTGAGAGAAACCAGCGTCTAGGTAGTGGTGGATCACATTCAGGTTTGAGGAGTGAATTGCCTGATATTGCATAAGTTTACGTTAGTCGTGGAAGAAAAATGGCAAAAAAAAATTTCTCAACTTTCTTACAGCGTTACTTTTGCTGTGCAATACTTTTTCTTGATATTCGGGAGAATTGCACTAACAAAAGCACTGTATCTACCTCCGCAGCCCGATGTAAGTTGTGCGGTTTGCTGGTGCGGCGAGCGAAAATTTTCCACCGCAACCACCGAGTCCATTCATTATTAGAGTTCTGTTACTATCTCAATTCATGCACATGAACGACTTGTGAAACACAAAGCAATGTTTATTTCTTTGTTCACAGCTTACAAATCAAGTAATAAAGTATGAAGCGGTATTTTCAGTATTTTTGCCGTTTAAATACAGTCTATGGTACATGATATAAAAAGTTTCTGATTCCTAACTAGTATAATTTTTGAGATCGTCCTGTAACAAAAAAGGGGTAAACCCCTATACGGCCCCTTTTTCTATAGTCTGAAGATGTACGGGCTGACGACATTGTCTCAAATAGAATTCCTAATTTGCCAGTTCTATAAAGCACAAATTCTATAAAGGTGCCGTTTGTTCGATAAGAAAGGGCAACCTACGGCCGCTAGGTGGACTGATAGTAAAGTTTACTTTTGAATTTAGACTTATTTATTCGTCCTCACAACCAGCTTCACAATTAAATGTTGCTTTAAAATTTATTCAAAACGTTTTAGCAACAATATCCGTAAATGGTTTTATGTTGTATCATCGTCAAAACATGAATAAACTATGACCTTAAGTTCAGTTATTTTTAAAGGAAAAACAGTATTGCGAAAATTTCTTAAAATCTTTACACATAAGGATATCAGAAATGCAAAGTGGGGAAGTTCCACATTGAATATTCATAAATTAGAGGCGATTTCGTACGCCTTCAACCTTTGGAATTACAGGGTGCAAGGTTCTTTTTACAATAGTGTGTTATGAAGAAAGACTACCAAAAATAGGAATTAGTTATTGCGTTATCGTCTATGTATATAAAATTTACCGCTGTGTCTTCGTAGAAAGACAGCTGAACAGAGCATCTCTATTTAGCGTGAGCACATGTCTATGGATAATACTTCAATCAATCAATCAATATCTTTATTGCGTCTATGGGTTATAAAAGTCACAACAAACAAAGTTCAGATTCTAGACCATAAACTGCCTTGCGGCATGCAACATAATTACATTATTCTTACTACTACATCTATATAATGTCAACTTGATTAATATTTATAAATGTCAATTTGCAATCATTACTAAATTCTGATGAAAACCATACAATTTAGAATCTATCATCGAGAAATTCTTTTACGCTGTAGTATGCTTTTTCCGCCAACATCTCAAACAATCTTTTTTTGAAATTATTTATAGTCTCACTTTCAGTAATCATTTTTGGCAATTTATTATAAATTTCTGGAGCCACACTAAATATACTCTTTGAGAAACGGGCTGTCCTGCACGAAGGTTTAGTTAATCTGTTGCAAATCCGAACACCTTTGAACTTTTCATACAGACCTATGGTTTTTCGAACGAATATTGCACTTTCATAGATGTAAAGGCTTGGTAAAGTTAATATTTTAAGAGCTATAAAGTGCGGCTTACAGCTGTCATCGTGTCGCAATTTATAAACTGCTCGTACACATCGTTTTTGGGCTCTAAATGCTAGTTCTTTGTCCGTTGAATTGCCCCAAAAGATTACACCGTATCTAAGAACTGATGTAACGTAAGCATGATATGCCTTCATTACTGTTGGTATGCCAACTACTTTACCTAGCATACGCAAGGCATATGAAAACTTGCTCAGTTGTGCACATACATTTCCTATGTGGACTTTCCAGTTTAGAGTGTTATCTATTGTCAAACCTAAAAATTTTGTATTATCTACTTCTTCAATCTTAGCTCCTAAATGTCTTACATCAATTAAATTAATTATTTTGTTTTTAGTTTTAAATGTCATAATTTTGGTTTTCTGCACATTCATTTTTAAATTGTTTGCTTCTAACCAATCAATTATATCAATTAACGATTTATTTATGTCAATTTGTAGTTCTAGCGTGTGTTTTTTAGAGAAAATGGCCGTGCTGTCATCTGCAAACATAACCATTGGGAAATTTATTGATTTGGGGAAGTCACTTCTACTGGATATTGGTTCGATCAATTAGTAGTGTAACTAGAATTGGATCCAACCTATTTACGAGTAAAGTTAACGAAAATAAAGATCTTTATTTCTATATTCAGAGTCATTTATAACAAAATCAACAAAGTTGTGGAACGTACTGTCCACATCAACCCTTACTCATCCCACTACAGGGATACGGGTCTCCCTTCAACCGAAAGGGTTTACAGCATACTCCACCACGCTGCTCAAATGCGGATTTTGCGGAGGCCAGTGTTTTCAAGCCGCCCGAGGGCCACCAACTTAGCTTAACTACTGTCATCTATCGACAACAGCTGAGATCGACTGCTTAACGTGCCCTCCGAAGCACGGAGAAACTCGAGATATATAAACCAATCCGTAGCTACGGCGGACGTTGCTTAACCTGCGTGTTTGGTTAGAATGACACGCGCAACGACGCCATCGAGCTCTCGCACTGTCATTAAGAATAAAATTGCTCCCTCGAGAAAATTCACTAAAGGATTTTCATTAATAGGAATATTAGGCACAAACAACAACATCCTAGAAGGTCGTTGTGTAAGTGATTGAGGTTATCGGTAAGCTAATTAAAAGTTACTGATACACACAATTACACACAATTGCGTTCAATTCTTCCTAGCAGTATCCCGTTGTCTTATTAATTTTATCGAGCTCTGTCGCGAAATTGTTAGAAATGCTACCTTAACACGCTCGTGGGTTCGATTCCCACACAGGACAAATATTTGTGTGCATATGGACATGTCTGTTTGTCTTGGTCTGGACATTTTCAAGAGCGGTAGAGCGCAACAAAGCAGCGCTACTACACAGAAAACCGCAGATAAATAAAAAAAATAGGCTACGCATTACATCAGGTGGGCCGTATGCATACATGGCTACCAACGTTGTATAAAAAAGACAGAATTGATGGAGTTCGCTGCCTAATTCTAAAGATTTGTGGCGAAGATACTCATTTTGACATAGAGCGACGATCCAGAGGGAAACCACACCTTTCTTTGGTTAGGTTAGATTAGGTCACACATCTTGAACGGTACAAATATAGTATAGGTCTTTTATCGTAAATCGCTAGTAATAAAAACCATTTGCATGACTATGGCATTGATAGCCCAATGGATAAGGATCCTATTGGCCAACTGATCCCCGGTTCAAATCCTGGCGTGTACCACTAAATTCGCGTTTTCGGATTTATATACGTATTAGGTATAACTTTTACAGCGGTGAAAGAAAACATCGTGATGAAACCCGCACACAAGAAATTATAATTCGAAATACAGAAAGGTCTAGTTTTCTGTGTAGGATATGGAGGTCTGACGGCGGTCGCTCCATGTGAAAATCACTATCTTCGCCAAATCCTTAGGCTTAAGTAGCCGACCCCGCCAATCCTAACGGAAAAAGGAAACGTGATAACGCTAAGAAGATGACAAAACATTCGCATGCCCACTATCAGACAGGCCTAGATAGGGTCAAGAGAAAAGCTAATCAAGAAAATTAACAAGTACCCAAAAGATGACCAAAGAAAACGAGAGCGTGATATCTAGTTACTTTTGCTTCAGAGTATAGTCATTTAGGTATGTTCTAAAATTATGTATATTTTGTAATTATACGTAAATTGACTTACCGTTTTTTTTAATCGGCTGATAAAGTTAAAGTGCTTATTGTAGTGATAATAAATATAATAAAAAAAACGGGTTGCACTCCGGGAGTGCCGGCAGAAGTGAAAACTTGAACATTAACGTTGTGCATTTTGGAATGGTTAGGGAATAATTTCGCACGAATTGCTTTATTTATCAGTATAAAAGTACTATCATGTATGTGGTAAAATACAATATTCATTTATTGCGCTATCGTACACAAACATGACAATTTATATTACATTAAAAATTTAACACTTCAGAACTATTACAATTATTTTACATTAAAAAGTTTATCTCTCAGAAAAATCCATTTTCATCTATAATTTCAACGACTCGTTTCACCTTCATCATTACCAGCATCATCATCTCCAATCTCTAAAACTCAAACACACACACACTCGCGCAAACGCCCTGCGCCGCTTAAACCATGAACGCGCGATGTTCATGAACGAAATGCGTAAGCGCCAAGAATTTCATGGCGCTTACAACGTTTTGGTCGCGAGAAAATAATGCCCTATGAACGATCTAGCGCTTCATGTTTTAATTGTTTAATTAGAGGTAACTAATGTTGTAGCCCTGCAGCGAACTAATTTTCTAATTCTCACCAAAATCTTACGGTCAGGGTCACGTGTCCTGACGCGAGTTTAACATTTTTTACTCATCCCAAAAAGTGCACAACTAAAGAAGTTTTCACTTCAAAAAATTGGTTGTCTGTGAAGTCGGTTTACGGACGTTAATGTTACGTGATAACGTCATAAGAAAACATTCAACAGTTGACAAAACAAATCACGTGTAGGTTATGTTCTGCCGCTGTCTCTCTTCTACTCGGACGCATCGGCCGGTGAAGTGGAAAAGAGATAGATGCGTCACAAGCCGAACGCTTAGGCCGATTGTTCCTCTCTATCGCAAGTTCCGCGCTCTCGCATGCACAGGCGGAACGTGGATGGTGACGTCATCACGTCAAAAATAAATATGCGAAAATTTACTACAACAAGTTTCTTTTTCTTATACTACCACCATTATTAGTTCCTTCTACCAATGTATAAATTCAGTAGCATTTATTGGAGGGGTGTCCTTTCACGATTTGCTTATAATTCTGTTGTACAAGTACCTTGCACTTGTTCTGAAAGTGAATAATTCACAAAGCTAATTCATTAAACTTTCATTTCTGATATCCTTGCTTTCAAAGGGCTATGATATATTATTGTATTTCTCTCTTCCAGGTCGGGACGGTCGCGTTTGCTTCAGCTGTAAATATTCAAATATTGTGTATAATATTTTAGTGTGCACTCCTACCCTTCATGGATTAACTATTCCAATAAAATTTATTAAATCAAAGTCTAAATTTTCATTTCATAAACAGTAAAATAGTAGAAATTAATCTTTTGTTTTTATACTATTAAGGTGGCAATTAAGCATACGGCCTGCCTGATGGTAAACAGTCACCTTAGCCTATGAACATTTGCAACACCAGCGGCGTCACTCATGCGTTGCCGACCCTCTAAAAACCTCATCACGCATTTAGTCTACTGTATATTCCGACACATGATTATTGGAAGGAGTTTATAATAGTCATATATACCTAGAAAGTAAGTTATGCCTATTCTACGTTAACTTATAATGTTACTTAAGTATTTTAAGTGACTTAACTGATGTACCTTCTCACTGTAGCGGTGAATTGAGTTACTACGTAATATCGCTCTCATCGGTCCTTCATAGGTTATTTCCTTCATGCATGCAAGGAATGGTGTTACAAGTGTTCATAGGCTACGGTACCAGTCTACCATCAATCCGTTTCCTTGGCAACTAGTGATAAAAATAAAATCGGCATTTCATCCCGCTCGTAACATGAATTGACCAACTATTTAGTCATATCCTGGGTTTTCGGCACTACGGGGTAATAAGCACTACTTAACCAAGTAATGGGTCTATCTTGTATGATATAGAGTTATCGCTGTGCGACCAGAGCGATAGACCATGGCGGCGAAGGCGTTGTCATGCGAACAATAGGTATGGGTGCCGGTCGGCGCTAGGTCCTGTGAAATAATTTGATGATAAGGTACTCAAAGTTGTGTAGATATTATTTGGGCAGTTAATCCTTTTTACAGTTCCGTACAAAAATTCTAAAATTGCGACTGTCCTATATGTCTGTCTGTCCCAGTGGCATATTTCAGCTACCACTAATAAATTTGAAATAGTTTTAAATATTCCTTATCCATCCTTATTGCAAATGAAAAATAGAAAATTTTTTTTTTTTTTTGCGAAAGGGGTTGAAATCAGATTGGACGGCACAAAATTAACATTTGTACATTTCAAAGTTAATTTATAACAAAGAGTTAATTTTTTAAGTAATTTTCGTCTGATAATGAAAAATGTCTACAATACACTTGTGACCTAAGAAAGGTCTGATTTTCGCTCTGGTTTGTGGAGATATCATTTCTCTATTATCTTATTCTATTATTATTCATCGTATTATCTCAAAATCAGTATCATCGCCAAATCCTTAGGCTTAGGTATCGGACCCCGCCAATCCTAATGGATTAAGAAATGGGATCACGCAAGGAAGAAAAAGATGAAAAATCTAAAGTTTTCTGGCACGGCGAAACCGTAATTGTAAATTGTGATTTTTGTATGAAATAAATAAAAAATAAGTTTGTAAAGCGAAAAAACTGAAATAATTACCTATGTCAGTAGAGTCACACACTATGGCAAATAAGATACGATAAGATATCTGTCATCATAATCATTTATCAGAATACACAATATTATATAAGGCACATTGGTACATGTATTCAGCCTGCATGCAGATGTGCTAATATTATACAATATTTTTGTCACAATAATTTAAAAATTCATTACCACTATAAAAACTGTTACACATGAGCCAGTCACTTAAATTGGTCTTAAATATATTTCCCTTTAGAAGTTTAAACTTATTTGGTATTTTATTGTAGATAATTATTGAATATGTTTCCTTTGAAAATTTCTTTACAGCGTCGAGGTTGATGTATATATGTATAATGGGTAAGCAAATTTCTCTCGATTCTTCTTTGACGGGGATACATTTCTTTGCGCATTTTATAATAATATTCAGGATGTGCTTTGACAAAAAGACATCTCATATATACATGCAAGTTAAAGACAAAATGTTGCATGCCTTGAACAGAGATCTACAACTGTCCAAATACCATTTTCTTTCGTATTGACATTCTAGAGCGTGTACAACGTATCTATAAAAACATCTTAGGTTTAACTATCTTAATCTACAATTTTTATTTATGTTGCCGGCGCCATCTCTTTTTTTGCAGCATAATCCGTCAACTCGGCATCAACACAATCTGAGTACGTATTTTTCAATATTCGCCTCCTTCACGCGACTTTCTGTCATTATTTAATTATAATGTTTATAATTAAATATATATATATAGTTATGATTAAATATATAATAACGATAATCAAGTATAATATGTATACAAGCCATATACGCCAACTCATTGTAGGTAGTAACTCTGAATAAAACTCACGTCTAGTAGGGTTGGAGGGATTGCGAATAAATCTATTATTTCAGGAAATGATACTTTTACTATAGTAACTTCGTAGTGTGTGATACTTTCTGATAATTAAGTTTTTATAAACAGTTAAAATATCGTATCTGCGTAGTGTGTGACTCGCATTGCACCTTTGCCTCTTACCCATCACTCGTCTATGAAGTCACTTGGGCAACAACACTGCATATGTTTTGTTAAGTAGCGAATTGTTACATATTGTAATATTTTAAAATCTTTCTTAAATTAACTTTTTAGTCAAAAGAGAGAGTATTCCGCAGATGTTGTTACCATCCATAAGCAGCGGCATCGTTCATCACCTTTTTTGTATTAAAAAAATAAAATCAATCAACCCGAAAAAAAATGAGGCTTATTAGAATGTTGATGTAGTGCCAAATTGCTGTGGTTGACATTACCGAGACGGGAAATGAAACCATTTCCTCTTATTATTTTTGTCCGATTAAATTTGTTGTGAGGTCCAAAGTGGCAATAGTTCAGACCGGGATACAGTAGCGGCGTCTGACGGCCTCTCGCCTCTGGAGTCCTCACAAAAGTTTTTTTGTGTGGACTGGAGTGATCTTATTTGATTAGCAATATAAGATAACATTAGATACTGTATAATAATTATTATAACACTAGGATTACGTTGATGATGTAGTGTTGGAGCAAGTGAATGAGATTGAATATCTTGAAAGCACTTTTAGCAGCAATGCAAGGTACATCGCTGATGTGGAGAGACGAGTGAGGGCATAGCGTTTGGTAAACTTCTAGGCAGCCGAAATCTAAGCCAGAAGGCACAGCTCGCTGTACAAAACGTGGTGCTAATCCCAACGCTAACTTATGGAGCTGGATATGACACAGAGAGCATGAAAGTAGGATAAATGCGGTCGAGATGAAAGCATTGCGCAAAAATTGTGGCTTGCTGACCGCGTTCATAATGAAGACTTAAGAGAAAGTGTTGGTCTGAAAGAGAGTATCGGTGTTAAGATGAGAAAAGGCTTGCTCCGTTGGTTCGGTGATATAAAATAATGCAGGACGAAAGAATGACGAAACAGATATCCAATGCAAAAGTGGAAGGATGTAGGAGAGCAGAGGAAGACCGAGACTAACCTACCATGACCAAATTGGTCGTATGTTCAGGTGATTTCAGGAGCCCAGGAACCGGCGAGCGTGCATGAAAAGAGTTATGAATGTTAGAGAAGCGAGTGAAGTATGTAAGGACCGCGGTTTATGGCGCTCGGTTCTCTCTGCCTACCCTGCAAGGGACCTGACGTTAAGATATAATTATTATTAGCACATAATTCAGCTCATTTAACATTTCCTTTCTGACTGGAAAATGAGGCCTTGCAGGGCTGATGTCGCCGACGTTTATCTTTCTTATAGCGCCGCCACTGCCCGGATATTTCGCTTATTGTCATTATCGCGGTTGCTGGCAATTCATACGCAGGAGACAATGCGAATTTTGTTTCTGAAACTTATGTACGAGACGATACCTAGGTATCTAAGTTTGTCAATAACTACTCGCAAACCAAAAATGTTGTACGTCGCAATTCATTATCTGATACAATTACAAAATAGAGATTTTTTATTTGTTCACCTTATCTTACTATTTGACAAAGTATGTTGATTCGTGATTTCTCGAAAAATACAAAATACTTGACGCATTTTGTTTTTCTTATTGTCAACACCGATTTATATATATATTTATTTTTAATTGTCGTTTGATCGGCGGTGTAAGAAAAAATCGAAGCAACCACGTTCAATAAATTATATTTCGAAAGTCGTGTAAGCTAACTTGAGCAACCTCTGATTTCCTTCTGGGTTGTGGGATGTTAAAATCAGCATCTTCGCCAAATCCTAAGGCTAATTGTTTCATCGGCTGCAATCTTCTGTGAGATTACTTTGCCAGGCGAGCTGCTTCGATACGGCCTACATCTTTTTCGCATCAGCCGCTTGTTAATTAGTAGCAAGTGCCGATGAAGTTGGTTACGATTCTTAATGATAGTGAACCAGTTATACTCTATAGGTACGTTTTCTTCTAGAAAGCCGAAGGTATAATACTTGGCTGCCTGTCGACCGTATAATAATAAATGCTATCAATTGACAATCATTATTCATATATATTATATAAATCATCATGACAACGCACACTTGCGGAACACTAGCTTGCCGTCGGCAACCAAAATCGACTGGCAGCCCGTAAAAACATCGTTAAAAAACGTCGATGCCAGTTACGATCGAGCGCCTTCACTGGCAACCATTTTCTATCTCACTGTGACTTGCAATTACCAACATGTGTATGCAAGATACACTAACAGTTAAACAGCAGACCAACCGTGTCTAACCCGAAGTCACTAATCAACATGATTTTCCAATTATGTTAGAAACCGCGATTCGTCTTGGAAAGTAAGAATTATTTGTGTCGGGACTTACGAAAAGACATGTGACATGACAAGCACACAGCATTTACACAATTGCTAGTATGCCGCCAAAGTATATCTACTGATCTCAACAACGCTGACTGATCTGAATTGCTATCAATATATTCTCAAGATCTTCAGATTGCCTCGGTGCATTGATAACGGGGTCAGATTTCACACGATTAATTAGTGGCAGCTGCATGAGCAGCATAAAGTTTCCCATAGAATCTAGACCTAGGTAAAGATTTCAGCAAGTCAGATTTTAGTAATATTTCAACATGTTCAAAGTATAACTCTTACAGCTTAGAAGCTTGAATGCTAAAAATCTGATAAATTATTAGTGTAGTTCTTATACAAGAAAACTATAGTAGTCGTACAGCTAAGATCAGATCACGCTTAACACTCGAAATACGATTGTAACTCTTATCTCGAACGACATATGAACGGTACAAAGGTCAAAATATACCTAAAGTTTAAGCTGCACTTAGCTGTAGGTACTTATTCTAATACTGCATTAGAATATGTATATTCTGTTTCCTTTTTGCGTTCAAAGTACACCTACCAAATCAACATATTTTAGAGGTAGGTACATCATAGAAAAAATATAATTTTTATTTAAGTATATTAATTTATGACTAGCTACATAATACTTACTAAATAATAAACTTCGCCCGCATTTTTTTTTCTTTAACGCCCAGTAATGTGTTGATAATACTAAAAAATATTCAGATCGGTTCAACCATTTTAGAATTTTTGCGAGATTAACTCACGGCAATTGATTATAGTATATATATTGAAGAATGTAAAAGATTAAAATCCCAATAATATGACAATATATACGTATCTATACAGATAAATAAAATTGGAGTGTCTGTTTGTAATATTAAAATAACCGATTTTACTAAATGCATATGGATGTATAGGTACACGGTACATATACCAAAATGAATATTTGTACAATTTTTGTCTGTCTGTTTGTTTCGGCTATTCATTGAAACGGCTAGACCGATTTTGACGCGATTTTTACTGGCAGATAGCTGATGTAATAGGGAATAACTTAGGCTACTTTTATTTTAGAAATTTTATTTATTTTTATTAATATAAATAAATAATATTCCACGCGGAAGAAGTCGCGGGCACAGCTAGTATAACATATATATATATATTTTATTGTCGGATAAATTACACAGCGCCACCTAGCCCCAAAGTAAGCGAAGCTTGCGTTATGGGTACTAGACAACTGATAAACATACGTAAATACTTTTTTTTTTGTAATTACATACTTATTTATTATACATAGAAAATATCCAGACCAATACAGACATGTTCATGCACACAAATGTTTGTACTTTGTGGGAACCACCGAGCTCATCTAGCTAGCATAACTCAACTATATAGTTAGGTATTATCTTCTCAAATTCTATTTTATACAAACTGACTACGGTACACCAATATGACTCCAGTGTGCGCGGCACACACTTTGCAAAATACTGTTTTAAGGAATCGCGCGAACAAATGATTTTTCCCCTTCCTGATATTAGTGATAAAGAATTATAAGTTAAAGAATGTAAGGAATGTTTCTTGCATTGTTAAAAAATATTCAGCTCCAAAGAAGTCCTTATTTTTGGCTAGGTTTGAATTGGCAAGACAATGTACAAGACATAAATCTTAATGTAAACCACATTGTTTGTTGTACATAGAAAAATTAGCATAATTTTTATAAAGAAGTGTCTTATATAAGTGTAATAAAGTCCTATTTGCAAAAAATGGAGTGAATTTTTTTTTCTTGTGCACGTCAAGCTTTACACTTTGTGTAAAGCTTGACGTGCACTTACCTTTTGATCATTCTGATGTCTACGTAATAAGAGTTACGATTGAACTTTGAACAATAAGTGTGATCTGCTCTTACCAGTAAATATTTGTAATTATCAATTGATCGGCAGTGAAGAAAACATTGTGAGGAAACCTGTACATCCAAGAAATTATATTATGAAAGATGTGTGACCTAGCTTAAAAAAGGTCTAGTTTTCAGTCTTGTTCGTGCAGGTGTTCAGTCATGTCTAAATCAGTATCTTCACTAAAACCTTAGGCTTGTGGAGCTGACACCGCCTATCCTAATAGACTAGAAAACAAGATAATGCTACAAAGTATTATTGTATGTATATATCTATGCATACTTATTATCAGTTTGATGAAGTAATGTATTTATCAAAACCCTCAGTGTTTAAATATTGCATCGTCAAGGTTATTTGTAAAATGACTTTGTAAATTGGTAAGAGAAGAGAGAGGACTTCATTCATATTTTGTTATTTACAGTTGCTTTTAGCCACTTTTACCTAACAAAAAGACCACAATACTGCTATGTATACAGCAATAAATAGAATTAAAATATTCAACACCATCACTAACCTTCCTGGCACTTAGACCACTCAATTATCTAAACTTGAGATTCATATAAGTGCCAATTCCCTCATTTATGAAGAGCAAGGGCATTTGAAATTTATTAATACTCTCCCTATCTCCACTGTAGTCTCCTATCCCTCTGTGTTCAATATAACATAGATTAATTCACGAGATGCCGTTGCATATAATGTGCACATCAACTCTACTTTTAGAACATCTGCAAACATCTTGAATTAAACAATTTTTAACTTTAAGGAAGACTTCCTGCGACCACAGATGCTGCAAAGCATTCGAAACGTCAGGTTCAACAATATAAATAAAATACGCGATACTTCCATTAAAAATTGTTTAATTCAATGTGTAACAATTGCGAAAACCTAAGACAATATTATCTGCAAACATCAATAATACACAATCTTAAGTAGAATTATTTATTTTCTCACATACCCATGCTAATAAATTATTAAATTATCTAGGCTACCAAAGTCACCTAAAAATTCTAATGTAGTCATCTTACTATATACAATAGCAATTAATTTAGGCATGTTGTATGACCTTGATATTAATTGTAAATTTATGAAGTTATTTGTAAAATAGATAACTATGTATAGTAAAACTCTTCGAAACAAATTGAATAATGGAAATATTTATTTTCTATACTACATCTGAATACCACATGTTTAGGCAAAATACAAATTTTCTTTCCACTTGACTGGTGATGATTAAAAAAGTGTGATATATTTTTTTATTAATTTGCGTACCAGACATATCCAATAATTTTACAATTATTTTATAGTATGTAATCATTACATCATAAAGTAGGCATGAAATATATTGCTACAGTAGTTCTGACCAAGAAACCATATCTAGTATAAATAAAGAAAATATATTTCATTATCTTACTCCAATTGAGTTTATATACAATCAATAACATCATTGATTGTTTTTTTTAAATGCATTATTTGTTAGATCTCTAATAAATAAAACAATCAATCCAGTGACATACAACAGCTGAAGAAGCAAGTAAATAAAAATACTAAATTTACGCTGGCTGGATACACTTAAAGACTACCATTTGGTATATATCACCACTCATTTACCAAACCTTTGATCACATTTATTATACTTGTACAAAGCACCTATATAATCGTCAATATTTATATGATAGTCTATAGAAAGTTGTACAAATTCTGTTAGTCTTATTTGCCACGGCAGAAGGCCGTGAGTGCAACACAAACTTCCAGAATATAACACTAAATCTGGGTCTGGAATGGAATGATAAAATGGCAACAGGATTTTATCAAATTCTTGTGCAGTTAATTCACTGGTGTCCTTTTCACATGATGTGGTTTCTTCGACCACTTCCTTTATACACCGTGCAATAGTTGGTCGCCCATCATAACTTGTAAATATATTTAATATAACTGTGTTTGCTTGTTCTCCATTTGTGTAACCATTCAAATTGGCCATGCCTGACCATTTTATAAAACCAGGAACGCCTTTTTTATTTCTTTCCACTTCTCGAAATAACTTTTCTTCATTCTGTTTTAGTTCACCTGAAATATGTTTTAGTCATGAATGATTAACAATATAAATACAAACATTCCATCATCAACTACAGAATTCACAACACTTAAGATGCGATACATATTTGAGATTGGGTTTTCATGATTGGGCATAAGATTCTTAAAAAAGCAAATGAACGAGTCTTGATGAAAAAGATGCCTGTGGGGTTGAATGTGAAAATTGTTTATCATCAAGCAGGCAGTATAATTGTTTGTATTCTAGTGGTATAAATATATATCAAATTACACGGAATGAACTTCGAATTATATACACAATAGCGTTTATAAAGTTTTGAACACATTGCTGTGCTTGAGTTGAGAATACAGAGTAAATTTTTGCACAAATAGCGACTTTGCGGTTATTATGTTATTTACATGTATACCTGTTATGTCATGAAAGCTGACATAGGGAACACCGGCTACAAGACTCCAGATTACAACGCGAGCGAGGTCTCCAAGCGAGTGCTGATCAGTATCGGCCAGCACCACTAAATGTTTTAACTTCTTGGTCATTTTTGGCATATGCTTGACAATATGTTCTATATCACTTTTGGTCACCTCACTTTTAAATAAATTGCCTTTATTAACCCATATTTGCTGATAAACTTTTTGTGCAGCAACAAGTATACCGACTACCCAGTGAACTAAAATAAACAGAAACTGTCGGAGCAGTCGTGACAACATGGTCAGTTTGTTATGACTGTCGCTCTACAACGACAGCAAACAGATTTATTTCACCATTATATAGTAATGAGTTTCGCGAAAGATACGCGAAACGAAGATCACGTTCACAGTCAATGGGTATCAGTACACAGTCAGCCGCTTTTTCTTGACAGCCAATCACGAGCTCGCGTGTGGATTACAGGACAACCAACATAAAAAGATTTACATGCGTTCTGTAATATTGAATATATATATAATAAATGCCCCGATACATACATAGTTGTGACACTTGGGACTTTAAAAAATATTAAGTTGATATTAAGTATTTACGTTTCAGTAAAAAAATAGTTTAATGTGACAATTTTAGTAATATTTGGTAAGAGTGATATGTAGTGAACTTAAATAGTAATAAAAAAAAGTCAAGTATAACACGCGTATGCACTTTTTTTATACAAGGTATGTTTTTTTATTATTATTTTATTACTTAATACATTATAGATATATTACTAATTAATACATATTTATCAACCATCTCAAGCTGTGCATAGCTTATCCGTGGTTGATTTATTAAAAGTGGAGTGGAAATTGTTCTCGTCTACAGGAGAGAGAGATGGTAATTTATCCTCTAAACCGCACGAGTATTTTGTTCGATCAGCTACATGAGTATTGTATTTAAGAAGAGGTTGAGGGCTGGGGAGGAGGTGAAGGTTTGGATGGAGACCGCAATAGGAAAATGATCACTGTCATTAGAATTAGGGAGAACAGACCAACAGAGAATGGGATAAAGAGGGGAACGCTAGAGAAAGGTCAGGGACACTTAGGTTTGAGCTGGGGACACTCTGCATGTGGCAGGGCCATCATTTAGTACACATAGATTATCCAGTAGATCTAAAATAGCGGATAATACAGGATCATTGGTACTAGAGCCACAAAGGGTATCTCGGTAATTAAAATCACCTAACACAATCATTGAATTGGCGAAGTTGGAGAGGATGGAGATTCATTTGGAAATTACTTGAGGAAAAGGATGGGGGATGTATCTATGACGAAATGCCAATGCATTTTACAGCAATACATGAAGAACTCGGCTGTGAGTAGGAATAGAAATTTGGGTTGTTTGGAATTGAGTGGATTGTAGATGGTTTGGGCTGGTCACAGTAATAAAAAACACATTGTGCATTACACTGCAGTTTATTGGCAGCCATTACAAGGGAGGAAGAGAGGCGAAGTTGGCGAACCAGGAATTTACATTGCCATATAAACTATATTATATTGCCATGTTCCAAAATAAAAATAATAACAAAAATGTTGAATGTTTTAACAGGGTACAGGAGAAGAAATTGGATATAAAAAGGGAACATTCAGTACGATCATCAATATTCAGTATGATCGTCAACCTGCCTGCCAAGCCTGAGATTCGAAAACGAAAATCCTATCTTAGCCACCTCTCCGGAACGGCAGCAGCGACAGTTCTCTGCTGGTTAAAGAGATTTATAATATCTTGTTTTTTAGTCTGACGCTTGTATCGTCAATAGCGGATATAATGGCA
Organism: Pyralis farinalis; assembly: GCA_947507595.1. Taxonomy (NCBI): domain Eukaryota; kingdom Metazoa; phylum Arthropoda; class Insecta; order Lepidoptera; family Pyralidae; genus Pyralis; species Pyralis farinalis. Next base: position 25,937,623 of record OX382273.1, on the reverse strand, counting down.
CTATTGGATACGTTCTCGTCTCGAGTAGTTTCCTTCGGAATACCGGGTATATAGCCATGACCGAGTTGTAGAAGTTAGACGAGGATGCGTATTGTTGGCCGCCCGGGGCGATTATAATTCGCGTAGGATATGATATTGAATTGATGATCTTACCCTTGATAAGGAAACGATGTTTACCATAGCCAATTAAGAAAAATGTTTAGTTTTTTGTTGTGCTGTTTATTTGCCCCCTAGTTTCAATGACAGGCAATATATGGTAGTACTGAATTACATAGAAAATTGAATTAACAAGTTTCCGTCATTGGATTGTTTTAAGCTAAAGTCATGCAGTGAAAGTTACAATTTACAGATTTCTGTAAAATTTGTCTTTAGTACAATAACATCTGTATCCTTTGATTACATCACGTCTCAGCAACTGTATCGGTAAGCCAAAAAGTTAAATGGTCGAGCGAGATATAACGGGTACGGATGGTATTCCATCTTTTTTTTTTAAATTAAAGACTGCATATTAGTTAACCAAACCCGTGTTGTATATTTAAAATGACATAAATACAAGCATATTTCGTGGTATGTAGGTCTTGTTGTTTAAAATATTCTTTAACGTTTTCTATTTCAGTTTTGGCTAACACTAGGCTCATAGCGGAACATTTAAACCTATGTTGTAAAATTGGGATTATGGTGTACATAGCGAGAGGCGGTGTTATTAAGAGAGCCGTTTTGACTTTGGGTTTGACGTATTATTTTATCACGTTTATGAGATCAATCTCTAAGTAAGACTCGCTTAGCTGTATAGAGGTGCGCGTGTGGGTATCAAATGGCTTAGATATACTGCATCGTCTCGTTATATCACTAACCACGGTTAAACATAGCTGTTTATGAAATTTATTAAGAGGTTCGTCCGTTATTGGTATTTCGAGAATGGGATTTTCTTAATCAGTCTGTATAGTGTTTCACTTTCAATAACGTACTTCATGTTCCCAAACTAAAGAAAAACTTATTGTCAGTTCCTAAAATTGTAGAAAATAATTTTAAAACTATATTTTTCAGAAACAAATGTGAAGTCATTGATGTAAACGGATGCATACTTCTCTCAGGAGAACGGCGCGGCGACGGATTGTTCTACGTGAGTTTGGAAATAAGTAAAAGCACGCATATAACAAGGTCAGTCAATCTTATTACAAACAATTTTTGGCATCGCGCTCTTGCTCATACACCTGTTTCAAAAACGAAAAATTTGGTCCGCGGAATCGAAAACAATTTAAGTAAAGATCCGGTTACCTGCGAAGTCTGCACACAAGCGAAACTGTGCAGAAAACCTTTCAAGGAAGAAAGGTACAGAGCTTCGAAACCACTAGAAATTGTTCACAGCGATATTTGTGGACCTATTGATGTAGATACATGGAACGGGTACAAATATTTTATAACGTTTTTAGATGATTACACACATTTTATAAAAAATTATCTTTTAAAAAATAAACATGAAGCATTTGATAAAATAACAAACTATATTAATTTATCCGAAAATCATTTAATTGTAAACTTAAAACCTTTCGTTGCGACAATGGAGGTGAATATATAAGCAATAAATTTAAAACATTTTGTGCGAATAAAGGTATCAATATTGATTATACTATTCCGTATACACCGCAACATAATGGGAAAGCCGAACGACTAAATAGAACGATCATGGAGAGAACTAGAGCCCTGCTCTTCGATATGAAGTTACCTAACACTCTATGGGGTGAAGCTGTGCTAACTGCAGCTTATTTGACTAATAGGTGCTCAAACAGAATTAATGATAAAACACCAGCTGAACTATGGTGCAGGAGAATTCCAAATGTGAAACATTTAAATATATTTGGCTCAATAGCATATTATAAAAATAATTATAAAACTGGAAAACTAGATTCTAGATGTAATAAAGGGTTACTAATAGGCTATACGAACAATGGGTATAAAATATGGGATCCGGTGGAATTAAGAGTTCATTATTCAAGAGATGTGAAGTTCGATAACAATGTTAAGGAAGTTTCACAATTTTTATCGGATAGTAACAAGAATACAAAGAATACCGATCTATATAAATTATTTAGAGATGAAGATTTAGGAGAAACAAATGAAAACAACATAGAAAGAAGATGTGTGATTTTACCTGAAGATAATTGCAACTTTGAGAGGGGAAGCTCAAATGGAGAAAATTTGGAAAAGACGTGTGTTGAAACAAATAGGAAGCGAGTTTCTAATTTTGAAGAAGAAGAAAGAGATGGTGTGGTTGAAAATGAGATTTTAGAAGATAAGAATAGAGGAGAATCAGTTGACAATTTTGATGAAGAGATTTTTGAAGACAGTATAGAAGATAATAATATTTTAGAAGAGGATAATAATGAAAGAGAGGTTTCAAGAGTAATCGACTATAGTTTAGATAGAAACGACTTGACGAACAGAGTGGTTGAAGATTTAAACGATAGAGTAGCAATAAGAGACGAGGAATTTGAAGATGCTGTTGATATGGCTAATGAAGGAATTTGTAAACGTACTTTGCCGAAAAGAGATAAAAGACTGCCAGAAAAATTTAAAGATTATGACTTAGAAAGTACATTATTAACTTATAGTGAGGTATTGAACAGTAATGAAAAAGAATTATGGGAAAAAGCTATTAAAGAGGAGAAAGACTCTTTAGAGAAAAATAAATCCTGGGAAATTGTAGATAAAAAAGAAGCGGGAAACAGAAAAATTCTTACTAGTAAATGGATTTTTACATTAAAACCAGGTGGAAGATACAAGGCTAGATTAGTGGTCAGAGGCTTTTTACAAAAATACAACATAGATTACAAGGAAACGTACAGTCCTGTGGTGAAGGCAACAAGCGTGAGACTATTATTAGCAATTGCGGCTCAAAGAAATTTTAAAATCAAGCAATTTGATGTGAAAACTGCATTTTTGTATGGTGAATTAGCAGAAGAAATATTTATGTAAATACCACTTGGATATACGATTGAAGATAAAGAAAATAAAATATGTAAATTAAAGAAAAGTTTATATGGATTAAAGCAAGCTCCACTGATGTGGAATAAACGGTTAACGATTTATTTAAAGAAATTAGGATTTATACAAATAAAATTAGATCCATGTCTATTTTTGTGTAGCGAAAAAGAAATATTTTTGGCGATTTATGTTGACGACGGAATTTTAATTGGAAAAGATTGTTCGGAATTAGATAAAATTATAAAATTATTAGAAAAAGAGTTTGAAATGAGGAAATTTGACAAAGTTGAAAAATTTATTGGGATTGATTATATCCATTGAAAATAGTAGTTTAAAAATATTTCAAAAATCTTACGTAGAAAATTTATTAGAGAAATATAATTATAACAACTTAAACGAAATTTGTTCTCCAGATATCTTGCTGGATGCACATCAAGAGGGGAAGGGAAATATTGATGATGTGCATAAATATAGACAATTTATTGGCTCCTTGTTATATTTAGTAACCAAAACTAGGTTAGATATTTATTTTCATGTGGGCTACTGTAGCAGACACCAAGAGTGTCCGAACTTAAATGATTTTGCGAATATTAAGAGTATTTTCAGATATATCAAAGGTTCAATTTCTAGTGGTATTAGATACGTCTCTGGAAACGACCGAACACTGCGAGCATACTGTGATGCAGACTTCGCAGGAGATCCTGATACGAGAAAAAGTACAACTGGCTTTGTTATCATTTATGGTGGTGGACCGATACACTGGTGCTCACGTAAGCAATCGGTCACTGCGCTGTCGAGTACGGAGGCAGAGTATATTTCAGCTGCCGAATGCATCAAGGACCTACTGTTTGTTCAAAGCTTGATTAAAGAGATGACAGGAAATATACCTGACGGCGCATGGCGCGCTTTATCTACACGGATACGTCAGGGCAAGAGTGACAGCTGTCATTCTGGCGGAGCGTCGTGTCGATGGTAGTGCGGTGGCCATATTGGCACGTTCACTTTTGAACGAGCCGTCACCCGCGCACCACGTCTTCGGCGAATCGCTATTGTTTTACGTAATCCTGTGATTTAATGAACTATTGATTACTTTTAATTGAATCTTGGACCTAAGTGTGTAGAGTGTACCTTGTATTTCGTTGATTCGCAAAAGTTCAAGGAAATTATAGTTTAATTGTGCAAATAATTCGAGTATTTATTTAATCTGCCCTCGCCGACCATGGGCGATCCCGATAAAGGCCCTCCTGCGCCTATATCAGAAGTGGGTATGAATAAACGGCAACCAGAAGAATTGCAATCTTCATCGGACGAGCACACCGCTACAAAATTATTAAGCAACATGGAAGCATTACTCTCGCGAGTAGTGTCAATGTCGCAGATGCCTCCGGCGACGGACTGTGCAGCCCAGCTTATACAGTTTGACCCAGATGATGTAGACGCCGATATAGAAGGTTGGTGTAAAATTACGGAAATGATAGTACAAAGTAAGAAACTAGAAGGTGTTAACTTACTGATTGCCCTTACAAGTGCTCTAAAGGGGCGTTCAGCTAATTGCTTGACTAGATTAAACCTAACCGAGTTAACCTGGGACGTGGTTAAACAATCACTGTTGGCCAAGTTTTTGAAACCAAGATTAGCACAAGATTATTTTGACGACATATTGAGGTTCCAAATTGGGACAAAAGAAACTGCATCGGAATCAGCGATGCGTTTATGGAATATGATTGAACGTATACCTAAGACCGACATGCACGAGGAGATTATTACGGGTTTTGTCATGTCGGTGCTATGTCAGAGAGACAATGTAATACGCCGCGAATTAAATGCTCATGTAATAACAACAAGAGTTCAATTGTTCCGGTGTTTAGGAGGTATATCATTGAAACGACGCTTTGAAACAGAGAGTCATGAACCAGAACCGAAGAGATCGCGTATGACGGATATTCGGTTCCCTGGTAAATGTCATCGCTGCGGATTATCTGGACATCGACAAGCTGACTGCAGAAAAAGATGTGAAGACTTCGGAATGTTAACGCAACAAAACACGCCTGGCACTCCACGATTTACTGAAAGAACACAGGCCGCTGTTTGCTACTCCTGTCATAAGCTAGGTCACCTGGCGAATGTATGCCCCGACAGAAAGAGCGGTGAAGGAACATCAGTCAAAGAGGTCAATCTGTGTGAGCAACGTACATCCAGAGGCATCTTACGTACATCATCCGGTGAGCCCGTCTCCTTTTTATTTGATAGCGGATCGTCTTGCTCGCTTCTTAAAGAGAGTTTTTTTAGTAAATTCCCGGGTACTGTGGGCAATTGTCTCGTCTATCTTACAGGTATTGGTGGCGATGATATTAGCTGTAACACTCAAGTTTTGAGTACAGTACAAATTGGGCAACTATGTCAATCGCTACTGTTTCACATAGTACCAGATAAATGTATATCGGACTCTGTTATAATAGGTAGAGATATTTTAGATAAAGGTGTTGGCGTTCGAATAGATAACGATAGTCTTACATTTTTCACCAAAGAAGAGTTAAATTCCTGTGAATTAAGTTCTGACACATACTTTTCCCAAATAGACTCTGATCTGTTAGGTAGTGATAGAAAATCCCTAGTAGATGTCCTAAATAAATATGCTGATTGTTTTATCGAAGGAGTTCCTCGTAGACGTGTTCAGACAGGGACATTAGAAATTAATTTAGTTGACCCACTTAAAATAGTTCAAAGATGTCCATATAGGTTGTCACCAGTAGAAAAACAAATTGTCAGAGAGAAAGTTGAAGAGCTTTTAGATGCTAAAATTATCAGAGAAAGCACATCTCCCTTTGCTAGCCCAATACTTTTAGTAAAGAAGAAAGACCACTCTGATAGAATGTGCGTAGACTATCGAGAACTAAACTGTAATACTCGACCGGAACATTATCCTTTACCCCGTATAGAGGACCAAATAGATCAGCTTAGTGGTGCTCACTTCTTTTCTTCTTTAGATATGGCGTCCGGTTTTCATCAGATACCTGTACATTCTGACTCAGTGGAGAAGACAGCATTCGTGACGCCCGAAGGGCAGTATGAATATCTAGCAATGCCCTTTGGTTTGCGCAATGCGCCCTCCGTATATCAGAGATGCATTACCAAAGCTTTATGCAACCTTAAAGTCAAGCCCTTAATTTATATGGATGATGTCCTTTGTTACTCCTCTAATATCGAAGAAGGGTTAAATCGTTTAAATGAGGTATTAAATGCTCTCTCCACAGCTGGATTCTCGTTCAATCTTAAAAAGTGCAAATTCCTGAAAAGAAAAATAGAATACTTAGGGTACTCCATTCAATGTGGCGAAGTTAGGCCTAACACTCGAAAGATACAGGCTTTGGTTGATGCTCCACCCCCTAAAACTGCTACGCAAGTCCGACAATTTCTCGGTTTAGCTTCATATTTCCGCAAGTTTATTCCTGGTTTCACTCAAATAGTTGGTCCCTTGTATCCTATAACAAAACTTAAGGGTTCAATTAAATGAAATAAAAAATATGAAGATATTCGTAATAAAATTATAACTATACTAACGTCTGAACCGGTTCTTGCCATCTTTGACCCCGAACAACCCGTAGAACTGCATACTGACGCCAGCTCTGAGGGTTATGGAGCGGTTCTCATTCAAAAAAAAAGATAATCTGCCACATGTAATTGAATATTTCAGCCGACGTACTTCGGAGGTAGAATCTCGCTATCATTCATATGAGCTGGAAACGTTAGCAGTCGTTCGAGCCGTAGAACATTTCCGGCATTATTTGTATGGGCGACGTTTCACGGTCTTTACAGACTGTAATTCTCTAAAAGCATCAAAATCTAAAACGGATCTAACACCGCGTGTTCACCGTTGGTGGGCATTTTTACAGGCTTATGATTTCGATATTATATATTGTGAGGGTCGTCGGATGGAACACGCCGATTATCTTTCAAGGAACCCCATTCTTGAATGTGATATGCCCTCCACATCCACAGTTGTTAATGCGAGCAAATCAAAAACTGTTCACCTTGTAGAATTGCATAAAGGCTGGCTTTCCGTAGAGCAAAAACGCGATAGTGAGATCCAAGATTTAATCACAAAACATCACAACAACGACTTTCCTGATACTATTGCCCAGACTTATGATGTTAGGGAAGGTGTCCTTTTCAGAAAAATTGCTCGGAACAAAATTACTTCCTGGCTTCCCGTTGTCCCACGCTCGCTAATTTGGACCTTAATAAATCATGTTCATACTGAATTGCAACATTTAGGATACGATAAAACTTTAGATAAGCTATATGATCAATACTGGTTTCCTCAAATGGCTAAAAGTGTTCGAAAATTTATTGATTCTTGTATCATTTGTAAAGCATCAAAGGGGCCTTCTGGAGCTCAAGCTGTTCAGCTCCATTCCATACCGAAAGTATCTCTGCCATGGCATACTATTCACATAGACTTTACGAGCAAACTGAGTGGTAAGAGCGACCGAAAGGAATATTGTTCAGTAATCATCGATGCTTTCACAAAATATGTTTTGTTAGAACATACGTTTTCATTAGATGCAAACAGTGCCATACGTGCCCTTAGAAACTCAGTATGTCTTTTTGGCGCACCAAAACGTATAATTGCTGATCAAGGTCGGTGCTACATCAGTACAGAATTTAAAAAATTCTGTTTGGAATATAAAATTGACCTGCATTTTATAGCAACAGGTTCTGCTAGAGCGAATGGCCAAGTCGAGCGCGTTATGCGCACCCTTAAAAGCCTTCTCACGATTATTGAAAATGATTCAAATAAAACGTGGCGCGAGGAGCTCGGTAACGTCCAATTAGCGCTGAATAGTACTAAGTCTTCGGTTACTAAATATTCACCAACTGAATTGATGTTCGGAATCCGAGCACGGTCACTAGGGTTATCTAAAATAAGTGCAGGCGACTCCGAGCAACAAGATCGGCTAGATTTGAACGCTGTGCGTGAAAATGCTTCAGAAAATATTCAGAAAGCAGCGGCCTCTGATTCTCAAAGATTTAATAAAGGTCGAGCAACCATAAAACAATTTTCAGAAGGAGATTTCGTATTTCTTAAAAGTAGCGAGCGGAATCAAACGAAATTAAATAGGAAATATAAAGGTCCCTTCGTTATTGTCGCAGTCTTAGACAATGATCGTTACGAGTTAAAGTGCATGAATGGCCCCAATACTAAACGTACATATAAGTACGCACACGAGAACTTGCGCTCAGTACCTCCGGGACATTCGGGTTTGTCAGAAATAGCATCTAATTTACTGAATGAGACGGATGGCGAGACGGCGGAGTCGGAATATGTACAAGCAAATACTGGTAGTAAAGACAATGTCTCTTTAACTGTGGGCGATCACACTTTGACTGATTATTCCGATACTATAACAGTTGGTTCTGATACCCTAAGTGCGACTTCAGATACCCTCAGTGTGCACACAGATGATGAGACATTGCAAATTGAAATTCAAGCGGAGCAAGGCAGTCCGTAACTAATAGGTATGTGGTAGAAGATAATTATGTTCTTCATTAGTAGTAATAGATGTATGCAGCAGGTCAAAAGGACAGTGCAGTCCGGTCCATGCCCTTGCGGATGGTCGAAGGGACACACCAGTCCGGTCCAGAATAGAATTTGATGTGTTAACTGGTCGAAAGGACAGTGCAGTCCGGTCCACGCCTTTACGGATGGTCGAAGGGACACACCAGTCCGGTCCAGGATAGTAATTTGGAGTTGACTGGTCGAAAGGACAGTGCAGTCCGGTCCATGCCCTTGCGGATGGTCGAAGGGACACACCAGTCCGGTCCAGAATAGAATTTGATGTGTTAACTGGTCGAAAGGACAGTGCAGTCCGGTCCATGCCCTTGCGGATGGTCGAAGGGACACACCAGTCCGGTCCAGAATAGAATTTGATGTGTTAACTGGTCGAAAGGACAGTGCAGTCCGGTCCATGCCCTTGCGGATGGTCGAAGGGACACACCAGTCCGGTCCAGAACGGTAATTTGATGTTTTAACTGGTCGAAAGGACAGTGCCGTCCGGTCCATGCTCTCGCGGATGGTCGAAGGGACACACCCGTCCGGTCCAGATATGTGTCGTTGTGAGACTGGGAGGACGGTGTCGCCCGGGATGTACCTGAAAGGTAGCTGTAAGGGCGCGCCCGTCCGGTCCATGTCGATTAAGTTACGAAGGGAAATCTGTTTGTTGCCGATGTAATGTAGTGACGAATTTTATAGCTTGTCAGGTTGGACGAGCATAGTTACGAAGTATGTTAACTTGTTACAGGAATGTTTAGAGATGCGCCCGAGGACGGTCGCTAGTCAGTATGGCCGTGACGGCGCATGGCGCGCTTTATCTACACGGATACGTCAGGGCAAGAGTGACAGCTGTCATTCTGGCGGAGCGTCGTGTCGATGGTAGTGCGGTGGCCATATTGGCACGTTCACTTTTGAACGAGCCGTCACCCGCGCACCACGTCTTCGGCGAATCGCTATTGTTTTACGTAATCCTGTGATTTAATGAACTATTGATTACTTTTAATTGAATCTTGGACCTAAGTGTGTAGAGTGTACCTTGTATTTCGTTGATTCGCAAAAGTTCAAGTAAATTATAGTTTAATTGTGCAAATAATTCGAGTATTTATTTAATCTGCCCTCGCCGACCATGGGCGATCCCGATAAAGGCCCTCCTGCGCCTATATACCGAAAACTGAACTGTTTGTTGACAATCAATCTGCAATAGTCCTACTTAAGAACGGTATTCTGAATAGACGAAGCAAGCATATAGACGTGAAATATCATTTTATTAAAGAAAAAATAGAACAAAAATTGATTGAGATTTTTTATTGTCCGACACATTCAAATATAGCAGATATCTTGACGAAAGGTCTAGACAGAACTAAATTTTTACGACTTAGGAAGTGCATAATAACTGATCAGTGAGAGACTATGAATATAATATATGGTCAGATGAGACATTATTGTAGTTAAGAGTGTAGATGTAAAGGTTTTCTTTTAGTTTGAAATTGTTGTAAACTATTAGTTATTAAGTTTTTTTGGATAATTAATTTGAAATTTATTATTAAGCGGGTTGGGAATTTTATTTAAGTTTCTTTAGTACTGTAGAGTAGGTAGGTATTATTATATGGATTTTCAATGTATAGAAGAATGAGAAGTAGAGTAATATAAAATTCAGAGGGGATGTTGAAGGTGGGAATTGTATTTAAGTTGTCTTTGGTCATGTCGTTTTTAAAATTCGTTCGATATTTGAGTGACAGGAAAAATGATGCTGTTTTGTTAATATATGAAATGAATATGGTTTAGTGTTTTTTGGAAGATTTTCTAATAAATAATTATTAATGGTATTTATAAGTTAAGGAACAAGGCTCTCGAACTTCTGTCTTCTTATCTGGGCAATAGGATACAGAAGGTCGATGTTAATGGTAAAAGATCTTCGGGGTCCCCTGTAGTTATGGGAGTCCCACAGGGGTCAATTCTGGGTCCATTCTTGTTTTTGGTGTATATAAATGACTTACCTTATTATGTAAGGGATAAACATGAGATTGTGTTGTTTGCGGATGATACCTCTTTGACATTCAAAATTAATAGACGGTTAGGTAATTATGACGAAGTTAACGATGCTCTCTCTAAAGTTATTCATTGGTTTAGTGTTAATAATCTGCTTTTAAATGATAAAAAGACTAAAGTAATTAAGTTCTCAACACCTAATGTAAGACAGGTGGCTACCAATGTACATATTAATGGAACTAATTTAGCCCCTGTGGAGACAACTGTGTTCTTGGGTATAACAATTGACTCCAGACTACAATGGGGCCCACAAATTGAAAAATTATCAGGAAAACTAAGTTCTGCAGCCTATGCAGTGAAAACTATTAGACGGCTCACTGATATTGATGCGGCTAGAATAGTTTATTTCAGCTACTTTCATAGTATTATGTCATATGGAATTCTTCTCTGGGGTAACTCCGCGGACATTAACACCATCTTTTTATTGCAAAAGAGAGCCATAAGAGCTATCTACAAACTTGGTCCCCGGGAGAGCCTTAGAGAAAAATTCAAAGAAATAAATATTTTAACAGTCGCATCGCAATATATCTATGAAAATCTTTTGTATGTCCACAAAAACATAGACTCATTTTGTAAAAAGAGTGATACTCATAGCATAAATACTAGATATAAGCATAATCTTGTCTTACATGCAAGCCGTCTCCACAAAATAAATAATTCTTTTATGGGGCAATGTATACGGTTCTATAACAAACTTCCCAGCAATATAAGAGAATTGTCAATAAACAAATTTAAAACTACTATTAAAGCCAAATTGTGTAGCAGGGCATATTATAAAGTATCTGACTATATTAATGATAAAAATGCCTGGGAGTGAGTCGATCCAATTATAATGTAATTAACAAAATATGTAAATTTGTTTGGATACCAAAAGAGGGATGCCTGAGTTTTTTGGCAGTATTTTTATCAGTGCTCACCTAGTCATAAACTGCACGGTAGGGAAAAAAATTGTGACGATTCCAAACAAATGTAGCCATTTAAAATAAAAAGATTTTGACTTTGACTATGTGTTTTACGTAAAATTTAAAAATAAAACAAAATTCTCTTGATTGTTCTCTTCTTGTTGGTTACGTTAGCTTAACATTGCAATTTTTTGTTTTAATTGTATATTTTTTTATTCATTATCTTAGTGACTGGTTGCGAATTAAGAAATGCTATTCTCCCATCGCAACTATGTAAGTTTGGGAAGTTGTTATTCTTTATTCGCAAACAAGTTGCGATTAAGGAAAAAGTTCTCTTGATTCGCAACTGGTTGCGAACAAAGAATGAAAATTCTTAATTCGCAACTGGTTACGAATCGTAGTAGCGACAACGGCCGGAGCTGTAGTGTGTGCTATAATATACTCATATGATATTAGCATTGTACAAAACATTGAATAAGTCGAAACAATCATTTCTACACACAAAGTGATAAATGAATCTATATCTTCACGCCGAGCCGAGAATAAACTATTCTTTCTATTGTGTAAATTGTAACGTCAGTAACTATTTTACTTTCAACGTACTTCTAAAAAAGAATAAGGATAATTAATATTAATAAATATATATTAGCTAAGTTATGTTTCAGGAACTGTGCCATACTGAATGGGTCAGCACAGCTGAATACCATAGACTGCATGACGTCACGGCGAACTTTCAAACAGTAACATATGGGGGCAAGTTTTGATTTTCAATGCGTACATGAATGCAGTCTCTGAATAGATAACAAACACTTTAATATTATTAGAATAGTGATTTTTTACGCAAATTGGACTACCGTATTGATCTATTAATGAAAATACTAACCCAGCGTTAGTGTAAGTAATATATGTAAAGTCATTGGAATAAGGATTGACGGTATGGTCGAATGGTAAGCTACGTAATATAAATGTAAACAATTTATTTTTCTTTCTAAAACATATATTTATATTTCAAATACAGGAGGCGACATGGTATTAAATTATAGGAAATAAACATGGGCACAAAAAGGCGTCCGCGTATTGAATGTAGAAGTACAAGAAGTGAGCATGTACGAAAAAAAACCTACATTGACATGCTAACATTATAAAATAAAAGTATCTTTATAAAACGATCGAACAGAGAAGTCTAACTAAAAATACATTGTTACTCTGTAGCAAACCTACTCGCCACGCAGGACTTATCGGCTCTACTTGCTAACTCAGCTATAACATCGGGCGCATGTTATGACTAGCGGTGAAGTCGCTGTGCATAACTTGGTACTATTTTTTTTCTTAAGGTCAGAACAAAATACTTTTTTTTATGTCTGTTGTAAGATCCCTCAGAGGAAGGATACCTAGGATAGAGGTGACAAGCAAATAATAATACCAAGATAGAACGTGATAGATGTATACAGTTCCTCATAAGAAGGAAAGAGACAGATAAAATATTTTTTATGCTTGTCATAGTTTCACTATTTTGTGTTTGCCACAAAAACAAATTCGTGGCAAACAATCATTTCGTTCCTTGTAGTACAACAAATTGTTTGCATAAATTACTAAATATAAGCGTAATATTAGTGCATATTTGTGTTCTTTTGCTTGTTTGGGATTGTCTTTTTACTTTAACAATGGTACGTTGCTGTGTAAAAGGCTGCAAAAGCCTCAGTTAGCAAAAATACGAAAACATAACTTTTCATACGTAAGTATAAAGTTTTAATAGTTGTTATGAAATATTTTGCGAAAATTAAATACACATGTAGTTTTTAAATAAATTGTTTGTATAATAACGTAAAAAATATCGGTTTAATTTACAAAAAGTATTTCTAGTAAAAACCGCCTAAATCTTGAAGGTAGTCTGTGGGTAATGCGTCAGCCATTTTCTGTTGTATTTTCAATTTATCGGTATAATGAGCGTTTTAGGGTTACCAGTATGTAGTATGGGAAAACACCCCGAAATTATGGGTAAATTATATGGGTACAGACACCTTTTTTTTTTAACTTCTTACTTTTTGTATATAATTTTTCGTCAAAATGTATTTATTTATTTTTAAATTAAAAATGTTAACATGTTTAATCTTAGATGTATGTTTATTTTTTAGATTTCCTAAAGTCGTCAGTGTGCGTAATGCATGGATTTTTGCTACTGGACGACAGAATTGGGAGCCGAGTACAGTCGCATATGTTCCAAACATTTTAAAGACCTCTGCTTTCGGAAGAAGTTTATTTGGATAAGTCGTCAGTTTCAACATCCACCATACACGTAAGTTAACATTTGTTGACCTGGTTCGTCAACATTTGATTTGTTGACGAACCTGATGTTCCTCTGGCAATGCAAGCTTGCGCATTCTCAACTGATTTATATTGTTTTAATTTATTTATTTATTTACACGATACAGTTACATAGTACAAATTATTATGTTCGCCAAACTGTTACATTAGTTTGTTGGCGAGTATATATGATGACAGGTATTAAAAAAAATAAGGAACTAAATTAGATGATTTACATGCCTGCCTGTTCGTCTGCTAGTCTGTCTTAGAAAGTTTCACGTACAGACTTGAAATTTTACATAGTTACATTTTAGTCGTAGAAGCGTATAATTGAATTACAAAAACATATGAAGATATTCCAACGACTCCGATAATCCGTAATTGAGTAGTTTCGGGACATATCTTCTAAGGTCTTTTGGTTGAAATAAGAACCCGCACTCCAGTAATGAAGTGAGTATGGGTTGATATAACGTTGATGGGTTGATTATATTTATACAGGTAATTGTGAAAGATACGGAGGGTAGTCGTGTAGATTATTCTATACCAATTATTTATACCACGTTAATCAAGTTAATCACGCATACACACATGCTTTTGTGTCAACACATAAATGTTAATCAAGCATTTTATATTGTCTGAATTTGGAAACTTTTAAATATGTAAAGCTCAATTAAATTATAGTATTGATAGTAGTTTTAATATAATGTTAGTACTAGGCTGTCGATATTACATGCTAATAATGCGTTACAAAATTAAAGTTGTCCTATTTTCCAGACCGATTATCCAGGGCTTCCAACAGCGACGGACACAACATTAACACTATGAAAATTAAAGTTTACTTTTGAATTGAGACTGAAAACATTACTGGCTGAGTCACGCAAGAAGAAATTAGCTATATTAAGGTTAAAAACTAAACGACTTGAAATAAAAATGCTGAACTATCTGTCATTATACAGAATTTTAATGTAATCGATGTATAGATGATAGATACCATTATACAAGTTAGAGGAAAAGAGTGAACCAGGGAATTAAGGGACCGTAGCAGTTTATCACCTTTTGAGTACAATATGTGAAAGGATAATCCTGGATCAATTGTTGCTTTAGTTTAAGTCTAATGAAAACCATGATGCGCAATACAAAATGTTTAAAAACAAAGATTGTTTACCTTTGTTTAATATTTACACTTAAATCACTCCTGGCACTAATTCTTTTTTACATGACAATTATTGAAAATTTTTATGCAATATGTTTAATTTTAAGAAGGAAAAATTCGCATTTATTGTGTAAAGAAGATTTAACTAAAAACCGTGTATGTAAATGTGACCATGAATATTCGACGGTTGTTTCATTCTCACTATATTTATATAAATACACGATGTAGAAAAATCGATCTAATAACATTAATTTCAAGAATAAAAATCTATGAAAAAATAAACATTAATATGTTTGTAAGGCACGAATATTTTTATTTACAAATTGTCTATAAAATGTTTTTTTATCTTTTATCTCATATCTATGCCTATATTTAGTATCATGTCATCGCTTGTATTTTAAAATATATGTCTAAAATAGAAAAATATAAAATATATTCTTTAATTTATATAACTCTGCTACGTTTGACCAATCTCCTATCCTTATTCTAAT
Source organism: Pyralis farinalis (assembly GCA_947507595.1). Taxonomy (NCBI): domain Eukaryota; kingdom Metazoa; phylum Arthropoda; class Insecta; order Lepidoptera; family Pyralidae; genus Pyralis; species Pyralis farinalis. The sequence goes on along the minus strand of OX382273.1, from coordinate 25,922,185 downwards.
GATTTCACAGATATTACTGAAACTAACTCAGGCTCACTATTAATTAATAGATCTATACAATAACTCGATTTGCGTAAAAAAAATACTATTCTAATAATATTAAGGTGCAAATATGTTTGTTGATCTATTCAGATACTGTACTTTTCATACATATGTAAATATTAACTTTTATTACTTTGTGTGTAGAAATGGCTGTATCGATTTTTTTACATTGCTATCATATTATGAGTATATTATTATAGCACACAATACATATTCTATGCAAGTTTCTGGTAAACAGTTATCTGGGTACATTGTAAATTTCAAATTGCCGAAACGCATTATGTAGTGGGGTAAATTTTCCACAGTCTGGTAACCTTGTTATTGAATGTACTTTTGTTGCCGTCCCTTACGGGTGTACGCGTTTGTCAACTCTATCTAGGTATATACTTCCTCTGAGTAAGATCCCCTTTAAAATAAAGTTGGCAACACTCTTTGTCACCTATAATATTTCTTTCTTTTACTTGTCAAGTTTGGCTTGTGAGGTTAGTAAATGTAAGAATTATTGAAAATATTAATTTCGTGAACCTAACTTGCGCAATACGTAAATTCGTTTTTAATACAGGGTCATTGTTTTATATTTATAATCACGCCGCAGTCGTATTCAAGAGTCTAAACAAATATTTTGCTTATTGAATTTCGTGACCACGCTGTTGCTTAGTCTTTTTTCCATTACAGAAACCTCAAAATGCAGCTGCACGTTCGAGGACAATCTACGCACGTCCTAGACGTCAATGGCGAAGAAACCATTGGTCAGATTAAGGTATGGCTTAACAAATCGAAGACGACTAACCCAAAACAAATAAATTGTTAATAACATATGCACCAATCGTATGCTATCATATAAAATTATAATTTCTCATTTCTACACAATGCTAAACAAAATTAAGTGGAATCCGTTTTTATATTGATACTCTAAGGATAACTGCGAAGAATTACATTTCACTAAAGTTAAATTTTTAGGTTATAGGTATTACGAATTTGACGAATCAAGGGTTTTATCAATTTCCAAATTGACTTTATAGGTTTAGACTAATCTGACTGGCAGTCTTTTGGCGTTTTAATCATTCTATTGAATAGATGTATCAACATGTAGTGTTGCATTATCAAATATTTTTATTTATATTTACCTCATTTCAGGACCGCCTCCGAGCTCTCTCTGAAGTTGGAGCTGAAGAATTAACACTGTCAGTCTGTGGTGCACCCCTCGATGACACATGCCTTGTCTCAGAGCTGTCCTCTACAGAACTTGACTTCACTGTGCCACTGCTTGGTGGTAAAGTGCACGGTTCTTTAGCTCGAGCTGGTAAGTATTCCAAATATACTATACTGACAAAACAGTGACGGCTGGTTCAGATAATATGAAGCTCAGTGCTGAATTAACTTGTCAAACTGTATCAGTCATACACGTTACGACGGAAAGTATGTAATGGGTTCTGACAGGTTTAATAAAATTAAATGTATTACAATAAGTAATTAAGAATATGATGTCAGCATGGGGTTCTTCAAGAAAGGTGTGAAGAGGTTTTTAGAGGGTTGGCAATCTATGAGTGACACTCCTGGTGTTGCAAATGGCCGTAGTCTATGGTGACTGTTTACCATCAGGCAGGCCGTATGCTTGTTTGCCACCTTAGCGGTATAAAATAAAAACTGCTGTGAAAACCAAATAAATTGCAGATTTCCTATTTTGACTTAAAACCAATTTAAAGTTCAGATGAGAATGTTTATTTTATGACAGTACAGGGTTAATATTATATGCACAACAAGTGACCTTTTTAAATTTTTGACAAAAACTATATATACAATAACATTTTAGTCATTAATTTTCATAAAAATAATGGTCAAGGTACTTACATTAATGTATATTCCGTTTGTGACCTGTTTAGGAAAGAAACCTAAACTATAAATTTGTTTTAGGAGTTGTCTATTCCTAAAGTTCTTGTGAAATTTTTTTTTTGTCATAAATTTACAAAGAATTTTCCTTTTGTAAATGTCATAGTATACAAGAAAACAAATTGCAATAGTGACATTATTATTGCAAGGATGTTAATTTTAATTTTAAACTTACAATAAAGATGTCACTTAGATTTATTATACACATAATGCAAACAAAGTCAAATGCAACTCGGAAGTTCTGAAATTGCCTAGATCCTTATAAATACTATGCAATTGCTAGATTAGAACTGCTATGAATATTTATTGTGGTGGGGAATTATATGATTTGTCTTTGTCATTTTCTTTGTTGACTTGTGATGTAAAAGCAATATTGACTTGTATTGATTTTGCTTAGTTTGAGACTAGATGGCGTTGTGCATATTGTTCAGAAATATACACATATAAGTTATTTTTACCTTTCTCATAACAAATAAGTCAAATTGTAGGAATAGTCTGATAAAATGATACAAAATGTTATCAAGAAAAGGAAAGATGAAACTTCATACTTAATGTTGATTACTTTTGTACAAGAAATCTAATATGAATACTTAACATTATTTTAGGTAAGGTGAAAGGTCAGACCCCCAAGGTCGAAAAACAACAGAAAAAGAAGAAGAGGACTGGTCGTGCCAAGCGTAGAATCCAATACAACAGGAGGTAATAACATTTTATCATTTTTTTTTTGCAAACTGACCACACCCGCAATGATAATTTAAGAGAGAGACTGCTAAAAGAAAGTGTTGGTGTTAAGATATGAAAAGGTATGCTCCATTGGGTTGGGTCATCTAGAAAGAATGTAGGATGAAAGAAAGAAAGTGAATTGATCCCAAGGAACCGGCGAGCATGATGAAAAGAGCTATCAATGTCAAAAAGCGAGTAGAGTATTGCATATTTTTACAAAAAATATTAACAACATATAACCAAATTTTCAATAATAATAGGTTAGTCTTGCTCTTCCTCGGCTCCTACATCCTTCCACTTTTGCATTGTATATCTTTTTCGTAATTTTTTCATCTTGCATTCTTTCTACATGTCCGAACCAACAGAGCATGCCCTTTCTTATCTTTACACCGACACTCTCTTTTAATCCAACTCTCTTTTGTACGTCATCATTTCGAAGGCGGTCAGCAAGCGTTATGGCAAAAAATTTTTGCAGTGCTTGTATCTCGACCGCATTTATTCTCCTTTCATGCTCTCTCTGCCGTATCCAGCTTTCACTTCCATAAGTTGTGTTGGGATTAGCACCGCGTTGTGTACAGCGAGCTAACGGCTACTAACCTACCATGACCAAATTGGTTGTGTTTTATCAGAAGGTGATATCAGGAGCCTTAGGAACCGGCGAGCGTGCATGAAAAGAGCTATGAATGTGAAAGATGCGAGTGAAGTGTGTAAGGACTGCGTCTTTCTCACCGTCACCGCAATTTTTAACCGTCGTTCTCCCTGCTTACCTCGTAAGGGACCTGGCGTCAAGATATACATATATACATACATTCAACAATAATAATATATCATCAAATCTTGATTACTCATAAATAGATTATATAATCACTAGTACTAGCCCTAACAGTGGAGCTTTGACCATAATTATTATTGAAAATTTGAGGAAAATATACATATATAGTATAATGTAGATATAAATTGAATATAGCCATAAATAATTGGGATTGTATGGATTGGCTGTGGTTGTGGTCTTATTGGCTTTAGAAATATTATAAAAACGATGTATGTATATCTTCAAACCAGGTCCTTTGTGGGCTTGGCAGATAGAACCGAACGGCGCAAGACATGATCGTTACACACCTTACTCGCTTTTTTTTCGTACCTATTCATGCATGCTTGGAAGATAGTACCGGTGATAAAGATAAAGAATAATAGAGGTCTGCTGCGTTAGTTTGCATATGTAGAAAAAATGCAGGAAAGAGATATACAACACAAGAGTAGAGGGATGTAGGAGTCTAGGAAGGCCAAGACATACCTGCTATGACCAAATTCCTTGTATATTACCAGAAGTGTCAGGAGCCCTAGAATCAGACGAGTGTGCACGAGAAGAGCAATGAATGGGAAAGTGAGCAAGGTCTATAGGTATCAAGTCGTGTGACGCTCAGTTCTCTCTGCCTAACCCACAACGAACTCGGTGTGTAAGATACAGATAGACTTTTTTGTCTGATGGAGATATTTTAATAAAATTTTACACAATGTAGTATTATATCCCCAGTCAACACTTTTATCCTAAATACGTATGGTTTAGAATTCTTGCGTAAAACTTAAACCACTTTAGTTGGTGGAACAGCTTCTGCTGGCTGATAATATACCAATTATCCTACTCTTCTTCCCCTCAATAGTTTAGAATTGTAAAGGAACAAAAACACTGTGATGACTAGCGTACTACAGGACGGCTTTATATGTTTTACTGTTTCATCTATTACAGATTCGTGAATGTTGTGCAGACCTTCGGCCGTCGCCGTGGACCCAACTCTAACTCTTAAGTTCTCTTTTGTAAACACTATGCAGTAATAACATCTTATTTGCGCAAAAAAGCATTTGTTTTTCTGTACATTCCTATTTAATTCATCAGTGTTAGAAGACATTTTTTTAAATAAATAATATAATATTCAATTTTATATTCAACGTCGATAGACAAACAAGCACGCAGGCTAATTAAATAGTTATCGTGGCATACGAAGGCTAACTACAAGCTTACCTACTGATAACCTCACCATTACCTCAAGTGTTCAGGTAAATGTTATTTGGTTAGTATTCTGTAAAGTGAAGGTAAAATATTAGTGTTATAAGGTGGACGGAGGATTATGTTGGAAAATAACTGCATGAAAAGAAACAACATATTTGGGTGGATCAACTATTCTTTGCAAAAAACATGTCCCTCTATCAATTAAAAATATTTAACTATGTAAGGACAATAGTTCCACTACCACACACACAAAATGGCGGAATGTCATTGCATCATCCTCAGGCATTAATTGCCACAATTGAGACTGTTAGAGCCATCTATGTTTTTATCTATAACTTTTAAGAACAGTAACTTAGCATCTGTTTGGGTATTTGTTTTGGGACACAATTTGTTTATTTTTTTCTAAATAGCAAAATCATACTTAAAAATCTGGGAAGCATTTAAAAACCGTTTAGAAACCGTTGTAGAAAGTAACATGAGTAGAAATGAATACACTTTTATATAAAATAAAATTATTGCGTCAGGGAACTATTGAAGTAGACGTGGGGACAGGAATAATTTGTATGGGTAGTGAATCTTGTCACCTAAGTTACCATAAAAGCAATAAAAAATATTAAAATTATAATTGAACGCTCTTTAATATCAATTCTAAGTATTCTAAATTACTGTTTGGATATAAAATTACAGCGAACTATTGTTTTTACATAGTTAAATATTTTTTATTTATGGAGGGACATGTTTTTTGTAAAGAATAGTTGATCCACCTATTTGTAGCTATTTAAAGAATGTAATTTTACTAAAATAGTCTTTACAGAATGGAATTATATAAAAAAGTGTGTACTTATGGATACGCACATATATGGCCTTGAGGCCACATATATGTCCTTGAGGATACGCAATGTGAACCGTACTTGTCTTGACATGTCATTCGGCCACTTATTTCAGCCAGCTCTCCTGAGCCCATAGGAGACATTCATCCCATGTAGTTATACTAACCTAGTGTTATTTTATCGCTCGACCTATTTGATAAAAGATTTTATGGTTCATAACGTTGATTTAATTGCCTCCATAAAATTTTTCCACCATCTCTTTCTGACTTGAAGAATGCTTCAAGTCAGAAAGAGATGGTGGAAAAATTTTTTCATCAGTAATATTTCATTTTCCCAATCAAAATCAAGATATTCTCTAGCAAATCTACTTACTGGTACCTGTTTTAGCGGTAGATAATGTTCAGTTAGAGGAATCTTTTTAGCTGGCTAATTATGGATACCTGCAGCATGCGGATGTCTTCGAATCGTTTTTAGTGTAACTCTTTGTACTTGAGCGCTTAATCGAGTGGTTGCAAATAGAGATAAGGACTCATATGATTCCTTACGATATCACGATGACGCTCTGATCCGTCTGTGTATACTACAGGATATGGGCCTTATCGGATACATTTCACATCACCCGTTTCCTCATATCGCCTTATCCACAAAAATATATATTGTTACACCGATTATTTTACAACAATTACCTAATATTGAATTAAAAAAATTTTGACGGAAGTATCGCGTGTTTTATTTATTTATATTGTCGAACCTGACATTTCGAACGCTTTGCAGCGTCCGTGGTCGCAGAAAGACTAAGGTGATATTTGTCTTACATTAGTTATTCAGTTATTCCATCTACCGACATGGATGGATTAATTGTATATGTTCCGATTCGAAAATCGCTCACAGTGTCCGAACGATTCTCCTTGGCGAGGATTTGTGGTGGCCAAGGACAATCGTGGCATGCCGAGAATGTTACGCGAGGCTATTGAAATAAGAAAACACCTCAATTTCAATAGAGAAGATGGTTGGCAAGTACCACTTGCTTGGGATCCAGTCCTAAAAATAATCAAGTCACAAACCCAGAGATCTACTAAAAAACGTTCGAACACTGAGCGATTTTTGTGTGAATCTGAACATACCTATATAAATAAACCATCCATGTTGGTAGATGGTATAATTGAATAACTAATGTAAGACAAATATCACCTTAGTGTTCCTGCGACCACGGACGCTGCAAAGCGTTCGAAACGTCAGGTTCAACAAAATAAATAAAACACGCGATACTCCGTTAAAAATTGTTTAATTCAATGTGTAACAATCGCGAAAACCTAAGACAATTACCTAATACTTTATTTAATTTCATAGAAAAGTAGTTACAACTATTGACGGCTATACCCAGCTCTCGTCCAATTTCTTGATACTCTTATTCTGTTCCCAGTTTCAAGAAGTATGAATAAGCCGTTTGTTTTACTTGCTACCCTCTAACCATTTTATTTTTACTTCATTCCATATTGAATACTACGACTCACTGACTACTATAATATTTTACGTTCCACCTGACGTAAAGCAATTACCGTAGCCTATTAACGCGTGTAATATATTGAGTATCACTTGCGCGATGCCTCCTCTGCTGCTTACACAGCAACTCCTTAAGAGCTTACTGGTGACCTCACTCACGCACAGGAACACAATAACCCTCTAGGGAGTTATTATTTGGCTGCGGTTTTCTGTGAGATGGAGGTACTTCCCCAGACGAGTTGCTTTGATACGCTCTACCTCTCTTAAAACATCCAGACCAAGACAAACAGACATGTTCATGCACACTAATGTTTGTCTTTGTGTGGGAATCGAACCCACGAGCGTTGGTGTCAAAGTCGCGTCTTTCACGACTGAGCCACCGAGCTCGTCAGAATTTCGTTTGACGTTCAACAGCTGTCATGGAGCAGCTGTTATTGATTAGGACTGAAATGAAAACATTACCTGTTCAAACCCCTGCCCTCAGATAAATTTGTATGGACCGTAATTTTTATTTGTATTGACTATTCACAATTGCCATTTGACTAACAGATAATAGAGAGCAAAACTTAGCTCAGAATTGTTCCTTTGCGAAGTTTGCATTTGTGTTTTAAAATCAGCGGGGTCAGCTTTCTCTGCCCCTGTCTGTACTTGGTGTGCGCTAATAAAATATTGTTATGAATTTACATATTTATCCGAATACAGGCCTGTGTACAAAAGGTCTCATTACGAAAAAGACTTCAGAAAGATTAGCTGATCACAAAGCATTACACACGCATAAGTAATGTTTTATCTAATGGAAAACCCGTCTGCAGCAAATGAAATCCTTTCATGGCATCAATCGCGGCATAGAGCAATTAATTGACTCTGAGAAAGAAAAATGGAGACATTCTACATCTGATCATGGACGCTGTTATATATCTTGCTACAAACTGCCTATCTTTTCGAGGTACTAAAGAAACATTGACTGATCTCACTGAAAATTTTCCTCAACGTAGTCAAATTTGATAAGTCTTCTCGCTAAATCCGATTTGGATCAAGTACCAGTTAGACCACGTAAAAAAATCGGAAAATGCATGTCGCGCCAGGCACAGTGTAGGGTTCCGTATTCGCACTGTACAATCACAGTATGATTTACTTTATGGGCTAATTAAAGGTGGAATTAAATCTACGACTATCCAGATTCAAAACGCTTTAAATGCATAGGCACATGAATACCACAACTGGTTGACTTCTATAAGATTGACGAAAACGGTGTAATTTGTGAACAGCGCCATCAAGGCAAGTGTAAAATATTTGAACTAAAATTACGTATGAAATTCATCTGAACTATGATAAACTATGAATTTGCCTATATATCGCTGGGGAGAAATTCCAATACTCGGCCGTTCAAATTAGAAACTTGGAAACAAAACGCTTAGTGCATATATAAGTGCAATGTCATATTCTATGACATTTGTACGTTTTCACAATTCAAGAAAATACATTTTTTTGTGATTAATATTATTTATATACTTAGTAAGGTACATAACTAAAATTAAATAAACACACAATAAAACTAAAACTAAATTACATCTAAAATTTAATAAATCTAAAATAATAATAATAACCTAAAATAAATCTAAAAAGTGTGGCCCCCGTGGCATTGTACCAACGATGCTGGCAGCATTTCCGCGCTAAATTGCAATACTAATGCGCTGAGCGACAAAACGCTCCTGGACCGCACGGACCAAGGGTCTCTACTCCGAAAGCAACAAAGTTATATTCGGAGCCACGACCCCTGTATTTATTAATTTTTAAATGTTCGACCGCCTCGCCCGCCTTGATGGTAGTGCGATGAAGATGAGAAGAGGCAACAACTTGCATTAACACACTGGTCAATGCAAGTTGTGTCCCACACTAAAACCCTCCCCATCTTCCATAGAATTAACGACATCCCGCCGGGTCGCTTACCATCGTCGCTGGCTAGTCCGGTAGGTTCCAGAATAGCTGGAATGTTGACAGAGGCGAGGGCCCGACGGATAATGTCGTTGAGTGCGTAATGACGGGAGAAACGACCGGCGCTTTTTTGACAAGAAAGTCCGTGGTGTCCAAACTGATCGACATCACTGCCGCAGGGGAACTTGTGTGGAGCACATAATTGGGACTCCAAGCCGCAGACAGACAGCCAGCCTGAGGGTGTCAGGGTCCAGGAACGAGCCCGTATTAGGCGATGGTAGGCTTGTAGCCAGTGGCCAGCATCCTTACACTCTGCCGCCCTCAGTCTCGCTTGTTCAAAGTCTGAAGCGCTGTGGAACAAATAAATCATTATAATGAATTTTGCAGATGGCATCATCCCAGCTCCTTTGCGAATTGGGATCTGAAGGGAATTTTTGACCCGGGCAGGCAATCGACCAAGCATTTCTTGTATCTGTCAGTCCAGCCGTCTCATAATTTAAAGGGAATTTCCTGAGGATTTTACCTATGAGAAGACTAGATCTGTGAACAGACGAGAGAAAAGCCGGTAGAGCTACACTGGAAATTTTGCGCCACCCTAAACCACCGTGGGGAATGGGTAGGGAAGCTAGTGACCAAGATTCTTCGCTTAGCTGTATGTTAAAAATACGTTCTACGGTAGATTTTAAAATAGTGTCTAAAGGAGTGAGTAAATTTGCATATTTCCAAAAGTCGCAGCTACGAAGTACATACATTAATTTTGGAACGAAAAGACAAAATTTTCAAATGAATAAAGCTGAATGGGAATTAATGTCCAATAGGCGTTCAGAACATGTTTCAAATTTTGTAATCATATTGTTGATAAAATCCGGAAATGCTTCTTGGAAAACCAGTCCCCGGTCCTAGGAGGCAGAGGGATGTTTTATTAACAATTTTTATATTAGGAGCCAAGTCATTAAATTTGTTTATGATTTTGTCAATGTTTTTATTACTGTATTGATTATATAGTTCACATTTTTCAAAATTTAGTTCTAGACCTATCGATTGAAATTTATTTTTGATTGTCAGAGAGCACTATGTCTACGTCGTCTCCTAAAGTCCCGTCGTCCAAGTACCATGTATTAAATTTGGACTTTAAATTTTGAATATTTGGATTAATGGCTAGACTAAAAATTGCCGGCCCGAGGGGATCACCTTGCTGACAACCAACTTCAGAAGATAATATGTTGGTTCGGTACATTAATTTTGTGGGCTCAGACTAACAGTGTAAAAGATAATTATAAATTTCTGGAATATTGTGCCCGATTTCTGTCAGCAATGTGTCTCTATTTACCGAATTAAATGCATTTTTAACATCAATTTTGAGTAACACCTCACACTGGTCACTATTTAAATGAGTACGCAAGGCATGGACTGCGGCTTCGCAACCACCGTTTGTACCGAAACCAAGTTGTTTGGGTTCAAAATTTGGTTTTAATTTTGACAAAATATGTTTCACTGCAATTTTAGATGCCAAACGACGAAAAACGGAACCCACAGCAATTGGTCTCACCCCACCATCTTTTTTGGACAGAGCGATGGGGTTTGCGCCATACATAATAGGTACTATGGTGGTATTTACATTTCCTGCTAGCATTTGGTTAATTAATTTCGTAATAGCCAAAAGTAATTTTTTACCTGCATCACCCACATTTAGCGCTGTTAAATCCTTGAGATACCGTCCAATCCAGAGGCTGAGCCGGCTTTGAATGACTTAATACCAGCTAATACCTGTCTATCTGTTATTTGTAAACAAGCCTTGAAATCTGTTGGTGAATCCAGAAAGTAGGGAGTTGCAGGAGCTGGGGGATGCTTACACAGTAATGCCGAAAGAGTTACTGGGGAATCTGGGGAATGAATGTCGCTTGAAAATAAAACGTGCACCTTTTAGATCTCCGTCGCTTAGTTTTTGCTCAACTTTTTTGGACAATTTGTGATGGGAATAAAGTTCATTGTTTCTAAGGGTTATTGCGGGAATTTCCAAGTGAGTACAATTGCCTTTAATTTTTTGAGTAAGGGATGTTTGTTTATTGTCATGAGAAGCATACAGGGTGCGATATGAAAATGATAACAATTTTTCCCAGTCATCTATGGTGTTATTTTCGGTGCAGTTTGATAAAAAATGAGACAAAGAGTTAGCAACGAAGATCCTCGCGCCTCGAGGTATCCTCTTGACCACTGGAATATTCTGCTTAAAATGAGCGAGTTTTTCATGAAACAGTTCGATTGACGGTGTATTAAATGAGTTACAAGTGTTCTTGGTAGTTAAATAGCTAGATTATTGAATTTTGCGAACAAGATTTTTTACGTGATTTACCTAAATTAATTTTACCTTACCTAAATTAAGTCCACGCATAGAGCTAAATGATTTTCGGTAGAAATTGCATACATTGACACATGAGGAAGTGCCAGCAGCCTTCATTATCAAGGACAGAAACCTGCGAGTGCATCCACACAAGATTTCATAAATAACGTGCTTATAAACGCACCTAAAAATAACACTATATATGCTATATGTATATAAAAAAAACTATTCAAAATAAACTATCACAACATTGTGTTTAAACACAGATATTTTCACTTTATAAAATACATTTTATACGTTCGGCGTATCTGAGCTAGGCCGCGGACAGACGGACGGACAGATAGACGGATATTGCGAAACTATAAATTAAGTAGATGTGAAGTAAAGGAAAGCTTTATTGAATTTATTAAAGTTGACGGAAAGACTGGACTACTGGAGACAGCGAATTCTAGAAAAAGTAAAAACTGATGGTTGGATATGCAAAAATGTGGACAATCTTACAACAACGGATCTAATACGGCTGGTATATAAAGGTCCTGATGACCTAACTCACTTGCAGGAACACAACAACCCTCTATGGTGTTGTTACTGGGCTGCCTTTTGTACTTCCCCAGCCGGGCTGCTTTGAAGCACCCTACTACCCTATCAAAGAGTCTTAAAATGCTTAGAATCTCCTCGAATAGAAAATCAACTCAGGTTTAGTTGGTGAGCAATATCACACTGCCACATCCCTGCCTACACACAGTACTTTGTTTAAGTTGTAGCCTACTTACAACCCCATGGGTGCCACTTATGCTTTACTGATCCTGTAGAAACCTTTTTCTTTATACAACGTCAGGAGGCATACAAGTATACGGCCCATCTGGTGTAAAGCGGTTACCGTAGCCTAGGAACGCTCGCAATATATTAAGTATCACTCGTGCGACGCCAACTCTGCTGCTAGCACAGCAACTCCTTTTAGGAGCTTACTGGTGACGTCATTCATACGCAGGAACACATCAACTCTCTAGGAAGTTGTTATTTGGTTGATGTTTTCTGTGAGGTGGAGGTACTTACCCACACGGGCTGCTTTGATGCGCGCTAACTCTTTTAAAATCATCCAGACCAAGACAAACAGACATGTCCATACACACAAATGTTTTTCTTGTGTGGTAATCGAACCCACGAGCGTTGGTGTGAAAGTAATGTAACAGTACGTTTCACCACTGCGCCATCGAGCTCGTTGCTTTTTTGAAGTACTTCATGCCGTAGTAGTGCATCGGGCCCATCAGTGTAGAGACTTAGGCGGCCCTCTGAATGTGTAAATTTCAGAGAAATTATTTGATATGATGTTTATGATTATATAAACCATCATTTCGCCATCAGTAGGGATTTTATCTTCACACGCTGAAATCCTGGTGTTACTGACGATTTCTTCCGCTAATACTTGGGGTGCGGTATGACGCCCCGTAAGAGATTTTCGAGACGAATCACTCAAGAATAGAGTTCTAAAACCAAGCATTAATACAGAAGATTTTTAACAAGATCGGCAAAATCCAATCGACTGCAAGGCAAGCTGTAATCTGCATATATTTTTTATATTTCATCGTGTAGCTGTTTGCAGCAGCAGCAAGCAACAGCAAGCCCTGTGACTTGCGGTTTTGTATGTTCCATGAAATTTAAGGTATGTATGTGTATCTTGATGCCAAGACCCTTGCGGGGTAGGCAGAGAGAACCGAGCGCTAGAAGATGCGGTCCTTACACACCTCACTCGCTTCTTTAACATTCGTAGCTCTTTTCATGCACGCACGCCGGTTCCTAAGACTCCTGATATCACCTTCTGATAAAACACGACCAATTTGGTCATGGTAGGTTAGTAGCTGTTAGCTCGCTGTACGATTCCTAGGGCTCCTGATATCACCTTCTAATAAAACACGAATAATTTGGTCATGATAGGTTAGTCTTATTCTTTCTCGGTCCCACCACTAACTTATGGAAGTGAAAGCTGAGTATGGCAGACGGAGCATTAAATGCGAGCATTGCCCAAAATTTGTGGCATAACGCTTGCTGGCCGCGTTCTTAATGATGACGTAAGAAAGAGAGCATGTGGCTTACATCCTTCCATTTTCACATTGTATATCTGTTTCGTCATTCTTTCATTCTGCATTCTTTCTACGTGTCCGAACAAATGCCTTTTCTTATATTAACACCGATACTCTCTTTCAGACCAACTCTCTTTCTTACGTCATCATTACGAATGTGGTCAGCAAGCGTTATGCCACAAATTTTGTGCAATGCTCGCACTTCGACCGCATTTATTCTACTTTCATGTCTTGCCTGTTATACTCAGCTTTCACTTCCATAAGTTAGCGCTGGGATTAGCACAGCGTTGTGAACAGCAGCGGGCTATGCCTTCTGGCTTAGATTTTGGCCGCCCAGAAGTTTACCCGACGCCCCATTCATGCTGTTCACTTACCCGTCTCCCCACATCAGCGGTGTACATTCCAATCCTGCTAAAAGCACTACTAAGATATACAATCTCATCCACTTGCTCCAATACTACATCGTCAACCGTAATCCTAGTGTTCGTTCTGGTTGTCTCTCTTTCAAATGCCATTATCTTGGTTTTCTTTGCATTCAATACAATACAATAACAAAAAAAATAAAGTACGAGTACAATGGCGGTCCAATCGCGACGGGAGACAACCTTTGGGTAAAGGAGGAATAAGGAAACAAGGTAGCGCGCAGCGCAGAGCAAAACTTAAGGAAAATAAAAGTATATACATAAATAAATATGTAAACATACATGTATACATATGTTATAGATATATTCTAAAACATATACATACACAGAATTAATTTAAATGATGTATACATTTTATAAATATATATACAGTAAATGGAACTAATGATACTGAGGGGGAGTCCAAAAAAAATAAGTTGATTGCGTAATATTAAGAGAAAGATAGTGAAGTTTTAAAAGATGTTTGAAGGAACGAAGTGATTGAGCACTCTTATATCAAATGGCAAAGCATTCGCAGCGTGCAATAACTCGGGCGGAAACCTGACCGTACTTGTCAAGGAAACAGCTTAATTACTGCTGAATCAAGCATTCGAAGACCTTGTTAGAATACCTTGTAAGAATAGAAATAGGACAACAATCTGAGCTAGTCGAAGGATTGGGTTTTTGGGGTAAAGAGACTAAGAATTTTTCCAAACAGAGGGAAAGACTCCAGATGTTATGAAAATATTTAGGATTAATGTAAGAACAGGAAGGATGATATCGAGAATCAGTGGGATCATAAGACGACTAACGCTGTCATCTCCCACAGCATTTGACGCTACTGTACGTACGTTCTTTTCAACATGACTGTCAGCAAATTGAGTAAAGGAAAATGGCGGAAAATCTGGAGCTGAAAGTGATGAAAGATAATTAAGTGTAGTTTTAGTACTGTTATCAAAAACAGCAGAAGAGGAAAAATGGATATTAAGATAATGGATAAAAGACGGCGGTCGCCGATGCATAGGGCTGCCAACTTTACACACCTCAGCCACTTTATTAAGATTCATAGCTTCCCTGGCTAATTGGTGTGGTCTAGTTAGACCAGACCATAGGCAGATAGAAAGTCCTAGCCATGTACAATAAATATATAAAATCAACAAATACCTTTCACTATTGAATCATCTGATGTAATGTAACTATTTTATTTATATAAGTATTTCAAGTAGTTATAAGGTGACTAATTATTATTGTATACTATAAACACGGTGAAAAAAGTTTTTAACTTGTTATCAGTCAAAATCAAACACTGATTCGATTCCGTCTATTTCACAAAATGTTTATTTTCCATGTTATCCATATAGTTCTATCAATACCGTCCACAATAAAAAAACATTGTAGTCAACAAAAGTATTTAATAATCAATACGTCCTGTCGCTAAGAGGAATAACCTCAGTGAAAACACTAATTACAGTATAAAAGTTTTGGAAGACTGCTTGCGTTTATCTAGAACTTGCATCTGAAGAAAATAATAACAATATTTTCTTAAAATAAAATCATTTGCAAAAAGGGGCAAGAACATATCGTTTTACCGATAATAAAAATGCAATATCGTTAAGATTTAGATACTAACGTCAAATTCTCTATTTATTAGTGAAAAATAATATTGGAAATAATAGTCGTCGGCGTTTTTGTCCTTATATCTCTCTCTAGTCAATACATGCACTGTACAAATCTAAGCAAGTTATTGAAGTTAATAATGAGAGTGCATACTCTTTTTAAAACATAAAAATATATAACTTGGAAGTAGTTTGCAAAAAAAATAAACATAAGCATTTATTCCCAATTTTTTCTATGAATAATTTCAGTGCCCGTTTTAGCAAATGTGATGTATGGTTGTCACTTGAAAGATACAAGAACTTTGCTTATATTTTTCAACTCTGTGCGTGCATATTGGCGGTATTGCAGGTAGATTTTAAGTTTTATCTGGCTTAGGATTACGGAAAATGTACAACACAGCAAATAATGAAGTTGCTTATTATGAACGCGCTCCCTTGCTTCTATTCTAGTGGGAGCATAGACAAGACAACTACTATAGAGTACACGTCACGTTGCTTACCATACTTATAAAATGAATTTCAGAAAATAAAATGTCAAGGTTACCTACATAGCCACCACGTAATAATGGACCATTTTTGTTGAGGTCATAATAGAATATACACCGGAGGTGGTTTACAATCTCTTACTTAGGAGCAACAAAATTATAGTTCTTTACATCAACTCTTAGTGGAAACAAGGCACTTAGATCCATATATCCATCAATAGCCACCGAACGAGGTTATATACGTATTTTTGATAATCCTTTAAATATTTTTGTTTTTTTGTTAACACATTATCGCGTCTTGACTTTTCCGACAGTCGAATGAAAAATTGAGTGGTTAACTCTAGTGAGCACGATTCCATTGCCATTCATAAACTATAGGCGCAGACATTCGCTGGCGTTTCATATATTAAAACGCGTCATGCGTAGATATAATTAATATATCACAACGTGCTGTCTCGCTCTAAATAAATGAAAAATAGTGATTCTGCAATTCTCTTGTTTCAGCTTACAGAGTAAGATCGCACATTATATTACGATATACAATAATTACACCTGTGACCGTCTTCTATGACTTTCATTCCTTCTTTAACAATGTACCTACTGTATTATAAATAATCTAGAAAAACTAGATAAACGTCTAGGGCTAATCAAAACCAGGGAAACCAACGGTTAGATACATACATTTATATAACATTCGCAAGCATTGTTCTTCCTTGCGGCAATGTGGTGTCACAAAATCTCAAACATTAAAAGACAAAAAAAATCATAGTCATCAACATGGGAATTTCAATTTCAGTAAAAAACCAACATAAAAATATGTACAACCATCAATATATCTATATCAACATTAAAAATTGTTTAGCATATACATAAAAATATTCGACCAGAATTGACCAGATTCGTTGCGGTTTAAAAATAAATAATTGATAAACAAAACATGATTCATACAGATAATTATTCAAAAAGACCTAAACATAATTATTGTTATAATAAAATGTTGGAACTCAAATTGAGCCTGGACACAACAGTAGGACCATTTTCATATAAATTCAATGAGAAAACTTGTAATAATGGTAGTCGGTAATGACTTTTAAAACTGCAGCTAATTATTTTGTTTATAATGAAAATTATTGTAGAAGAAATTTGTTACCTACGTATGTGGGTTGATATAGAAATACGCAGTTAAAACAGATAAGAAACTAGACAAACCAATGACTATGATTTTATAATAATAAAAAAAACGAATATTCTAGTAAACCACAGCCACTGTAGTAGCACTTACTTTAAAAATATGTTTATTACAATCAACACGAGATTACATTAAAAGTACCTATAAAATTAATTGTTAATAGTACGACATCGAAACTGTCATTTTGTCGCATTCTAATGGTACGATACACAAATTTTGAAACTAACTGTTACCATGCTTATGTATTATATAAAAAATATTTTATTCACGTATCACTTCATACAATAAGGCACATACTCATGTTCACTCATGTTATTACAATGATATGAAGTCACTCTTGCACTCCGACATGCAATATACCATTCACTTGCTCTTATCACTTCGGCGCAAAATGTTTTCTTCTTTCATTCATTTTTGTCACTCGTCAGTTTCGTACCCACTTCCTTCAAATCTATAAAGTTGGTAGGCAAGTAATCTGACATGATATACCTTAATTAAAATCTAAAATATATTTAATAACATAAGAGTCTTAAATTATGCACCACTTTATATAAAAAGTGAAGTACAATTTTGTTAAGTATATTTTAAATTAAAGTACATTTTGGCTTCAGATCATCACGCACTTCGGGATCTACTTTAACAAAATTGCGAAATTTGTCTACTCTAGTTTTCGAGTCTTTGTACTTTTACTTCTAAACCTACTTATATTTAAATGCATAATCTGACTTAACTGAGCCATTGATAAATCATAAATCCATTGCAGTTTTGTCAAAGATTAACATGTGGGAATGTTTATCTATTTCCTAATTTCAAATTCGAGTTACTGCAACAAGGCATGCAATTTCATTTATAACTTTCATATTTCGATTCTCTAAGATTCTGATGGATATGATACAATTTTTCATACAATTAAATCATTGGGAACAATTAAGATTCTAAGGTTGGCATTCAAAGTAATCATCTTAAGTCATTCATTAGGTACGGAATTCGTCGAATATCAACCTAAGATCTCTAATAGCCACTGTGCACTCTCAAGGAGTTTAAGCAGGAGCGGCAAATGTTATCTGAATATAGTTTTGGCACCAATGTCATTTTCACCCCTAAACACTGCTCGGTACTGGGATCCTCATATATGTACCCTGTAGTTTGCCATCACACCTTTTCTGTTGAGCTGAGTTTGCTGCGGGATTTCTCCCATCTGCTAATTCGATCTACTGGATAACACATCACTGCTGAGATGAGTAGAAAGGCGCCTGACACGCCGAATGTTATGTCGTAGCTTTGAGTCTGGTCCATTATGAAACCTACAAAGAAAAATCTTTTAAGTAATCGCATCCTAAAAATCTTGTCTAAAGTGTGTATTCATGGCATTAATGACGTGTATTAATCAACACTATTCATATCATTAGCATAGTAAATTGAAGAGTGTCATTGCATTGCTCAACAGCCATGCGGGTGTGTACGCACGAAGGTAGGAATTTGGCACTACGCCTGTTCTCATAATAAAAAGGACACTGTTATCCGGGCGCCAATTATTATGCAAGCCATTTGTAATAAATGATTATTGTTTGTAGGGTTCTGTAGTCGAAGGGTAAAAAAGGAACCTCATAAAAGACAGTCTGCATGTATGTTCTTTCATAATGTCACGGGTCACTAGATCGTCAACAATTTAAGTAGTAGACCTGATGTTGGGGACACATTTTTAAAAATGACGAGTTTTTTCAAAAGATTAAGCCATGGCATTCGTCACAAAAGGCGCTGTGTTCTAGATTCTATATCTTAAAACAATCCCTAGCATGGCTCTTTTCATCAATCACATTGTGACTTTCAACCTGTGAACTAGCAAAACGGTGAGGATCCATGTTTCATGTAAATGGTGTCCAACTCAGTCCGATGCGTCTGTAAATCTCTTTATTGAATTTTAATAGGCCAAGCTGCGTTGCTTGTCCGAGGTAGACAATAGCGTTTATCACTTCAATCAATGGAATCTCGTCTATAATCATTGTATAACTTTGGTCTTATCATAATTCATTCCCATCATCACGGCCCGAGAAGCAGTATTAAGATGATGGTTAAGAATCTAATCCTGCTTTCAGAAATTCTATTATTATGATCACATTATTAGCAAATTGAAGATGTATTCGCCGTTAAATCAGATGTTTTGTGTTTTTTTAACCAGCGTTTTGAGCACTCCAGTGCAGCTGTGAACAGTTCAGGGAACGTTCCACTGTTGCACTCCTCTGCATCGTGACGGGTTTAGATTGCTGGTTTAGTCTACCTTATATACATATAAACAACTTACCCGCAATAGGTGCACCTAATAGAGCTCCAAGTCCTTGGAACAGCAGAAACAGTCCGAAACAGTTGGTCAGCTGCTCAAGCCCAATGTACTCTACAACCAGGATTGATCGCAGAGATGCGAAACAAGCTGGAAAATCATAACGTGTCGGTTTATTAACTTAACACCAAACTATGTGCGCGTATAAATTCAGTAGATAGACATTGAGGATGAAGTAAACTTACCAACTGCAAGCCCGAAAACGATGCAATAGCCAAACTGGTAAACGTCGTGATAGCAGAGGCCACTTATCATGGTAGCGATACCTCCGGCCGACAATGCGATGTTATTCACCCACAAAGGTGTAAGCTTGGGTGTTAGCGACATCATACCGCACATTATACGACCGACAATGTTTGCAACTCCAATAGTAGAAACTAACCAAGTAATGCTTAATTCGCTTGCATTATTATCTTTAGCCCTCTGCGTCGCGTACATGTAAGGTACGAAGAAACCCAGCATGGTAAAGAAACCGCTCACGGCCAGGATCACGAACGTAGGCGATTTGAAAAGACTAACGTCCAACATAGTAGCAAGCGCTCTCTTCACAGCTTCAGGACAAAACTTGCACTTGTTTGATCTTTCTTCTCTACTGTCTTCTTTAGTCGGTACGTGGGTTACAGCCAAATGATAGCCGAGGGATGTTCGTGATGTGTATTGTGGTAATCTGGCCAGACTAGCGTTAAAGAAAATATCATCTCTGTAAAGAGGTCTGGCTACTAAGTCAATATGGGATCGACGAGAACACGGCGCAGGAGGTACGACTTTAATGGCTGATGCAATTAAAGGTTCTGTATTGTCAATGTTGCTATTGGAGTCTTCTTGCTCGTCTTTTTCAGCAACTGGGACAGCGATAAACATAGGTTTGTTGTTCTTAATGGCGCTGGCATTAGCAGATGATCTCCGGTTGAACTGCGTTAGCTGCGAATTGCTGCCTCGGAATACTTCTTCAGCTGTTGGATACTGAGTATTGTTTGGGACGCCCATCCAAGTATGTGGACTGACTTTGTTTGTGAATCTCATATCAAGAGGCATTGAAATGCCCGAATCTAGTTTGCTATGCAGTTTTAGCATCGAATTCAGTTTCTCAACGGCTTCTTCGTGACGCCGTGCTGCATCCTCTTCCTCTGTTTGGTCGGCGAGGGTCACTCTCACTGGTTTGATGGGTCTGAACAAAGCACCGAAGATGATACACAAAAGAAGCATACCTGAAACAAATAATGACCAGGATTATGAGAAACTTCGCGCGCTACTAACATTACCTTTAACACATACAAATTTGATCAGTTCGTCCACTCAGTTTGAGATAGATAGACTAGAAACTTTTACATATATATCACAATTTACTAATAGTATGCAAACTTGTATGTGCCACAAGGCGGTCTTTGATCAAGGTTTTTGTAGTTTATATCGAAACCTATTTGTAAGCGGCATGACTTTTATACTATTAAATATACTAAAATAACTCTTACATGCATGAACGACCACGGTGAGCCTCCAGCCAAGGTTTACGTTTAATGTGTCAGTAAGGGGTGCCATAATGAATGTGCCCACTCCTGAGCCGCAGAGTGCCAGACCAGTGGCGAGGGCCCTCCACTTCTCGAAGTAGAAGCCGACCGTTAGAACTGCTGGCATGTAGATCATGCATAGACCGATACCTGGAATAAATTTATGACATAAATATCGCGGCTTCTTTAGAGTATGACGGTGAATGCAAAAATGAGAGAGGAATAATTCGATTGAAGAAAGTGAGCGCGGTCTTTAACCCCGCCAACCCAAATCTATAGGATTTCAGGACATTCTCCTTAAATTCTCTGAAAACATTCCTCGGTAACGACATTTCAGCGATATTCAATAGGTATTATCATAATTTGAAAGGCAAGTTAAAACTAGATTCAAAATTACAGGGTTCACACACAGGCATAGATGTAGGTATGCCTTACACACAATTATACAGTAATTAATCCTAAGCAGCTGCCTGGATTTTGGCGATTTTGATGAATATTTTTGTGTATATTTGAGTACATCTCTGTATGTTTTAGGTTTACAATTGGACCCGGTAAGAGGCGCTGCAAGCAGATTGTAGGATTTTTTTCTTGGACAGCGCAATGTCTGTCGGACCAACTAGTATATATTCTACTCCTGTTTTTTAGGTCTGTAGGAGAAGTACCTCTTGTCCTCGTGATGTATGTATTACAGAGGTTGTGACATTGAATCACAATGCTTATCTACCTGTACACATAGCAGTTAGTATTGAAATATGATATGGATTCTTTTAGTTCTATCTACTTGGTATCCAAATATTGACTGGAAGCAGAAATGAGACTTGCGGTTATTAGAATTGGTGGCACTTTAAATATGCACACATGATCTATACACGTTTTCATAAAAAAATACCATACCGACGTATCCAATTATATAAGAATAAAAACAACAGTGGATCAAGAACCAGCCAATTAACCGTTTCCGGTTCGTATGAGTATGTACCATGTACCACAAAATTCGTGTTTTCGGATTTATATTTATATTTATAGGTACAATTTTCTCACTTGCTCGGCCGTGAACGAAAATATCTTTAGAAACTCGCAAGTCACAGAAATTATATTTCTAAAGACGTATCAGCTAACCTGAGACAAGTCTGATTTTCTCTTTAGGTAGTGGAGGTCTGACGGCAGTCACACGTAAAAAAATATATCTTCGCCAAATTCTTAGGCTTAGTTTGCAGACCCCGCTAAATCCTAATATTAGGAACTGGGCTAACGCTAGAAAGAAGAAGATACTGACGTATCTAATTGTAACATTCGTACAACGATGTGACGTCCGTGGCATTTAGTGCTAGGGGTCATTGCAAAATATGTGACTACAGACAACTGTAACAAAAATCGGGCCAAGTTGTGCATTGCACAGGCTGTACAACTCTGGAATGCCTTACAGTAGGAAGATAAGTGATCAGTAGAAAAAAATAGGTGAATGTCTATTAATGCTAATGACTGTACAATATAGAAAGACGTATGCATCGATTAAGCGGGAAGAAATTTACATTGGGGAGATAAATGTTCGAATCATCGGACGAACGCAATATCCTCGAAAGTAATATTTAATAACGATAATATTTAATAATAGGTAAAACTTGTAGTAAATTTTGGATTCCATAGTCTATGAGTCTCTATACTAATGCTAAATTAGTAGGTAAAACTGAATAAATACATCACTGCGCAATGTCACTGAACTAATGTAAACTAATAGGTATCATACGTAACTAAACCGATTAGATTATTCAACGGATTGTCGAAGAGTCGTGTCTCAAATTCAATGTATCACTATAAAGGAGGTGCATAAATAACTAGTTGTGTTAATACTAACCTCCGATAATTCCATAGATAAAGTACAGATACATGACGCCGGTAGCGTAGTATGACAACGCGAAGGCAGCACTCGATATCACACTGCCTATAATAGTCACCACTCTGAAGCCATATCTGTAATAAGTACGGGAATTGAATTATACATTATCATAGAATTATAATAGAATTTAAATCTTTAATATCAATGTGTTTATTTATTATTTAACATTTATTAAAATCAATATAATATAAAATATCTTTAATAAATAATGCGTGCTTAGCTGACCATAAGAATCATTTGAAGCAATATTTGATGAGCTCGCATAATTTGAGAAAATTGCGTATTGTCCTGCAGCACACCAGCTAATGACCACGGTACACCAATGTGCTGCGGCACACTTTGCGAAACACTGCTCATATGCCATTTCTACTATGGTACAGGAACACGATCGTCGCTTGAAAATTGAGAAAGATTTAATCTAATAAAGGCTCAATCGGATAAAAGGTATAAAAAATTTAAGTTTCAAATTGACCTAAAAGATTTGATGAAAACCGAACTGGTACTTCTGTTACAAACTTTATTCGATCGGTCTGCTAGAGGGTGCTAGTCGAAATTGTTGTGTCTATAAAAAATATTTTATGAAAAGAAAACACTGAAAGAAAAGATCTGCTACAAATTATGCACTGAAAAGTTACAAAATAATTGCTATATTTTTTTAAATGACTGTAAACAAATATTATAAATGTCTATTTGTACTTAAACAGAAATTAGAAATATAGTTTTAGACTACTTAGAATAAAATCAATGTATTACATTTATTGTTATTTTTGCAGTCAGTATATTGAAACTGACGTTAATGCCATAATGTAGCAATGCCCAATTAAACCTATTTACAAATATACACAATAAATGCGTCAGCACCGACGGAGGAAAGTCTTTACTCCACCTGACATTCTTCTTTTTCACCTGCCATCCACTTATCTCATTTACCGATCCGCTGCCTCTTCAACTTGTGGTTTTAGATAGTTAAGCTAAGACTGTTGTTTCTACGTCGTATTTATTCATTGATTATATACACAAACTAATAAATCGCTTGACAGGGCATAAACGCACCTTTTACTCACCAAAACTTAGTGTTTCAGCACCTAAGTATGTCACCGATTCTAGCCTACAGTCCAAAAGGATGTCGATAAGTGACACGATGTTAAACTGTGAACTATCCAATAAGAGCCGAATGTTCTGCTACTGCCTCTGACCCATAGTTTGAAAGCAAAATCGTTGTATGTGTTCTCCTTTGTTTATTCTCTGTCTCCAATAAACGTTGCCATACGTCTAAGTATCGTGGATTCCGTTTCGGTTACATAAGTTTCCCTATTGTGTTATTATTATCTCATTACGTAGTACTGACCTGTCTCGTAATAACGTATATTCTCGTATCTTAGCACTATTAAGCTTAGGAAAATATAAATGAACAAGGAAAAACTTACTTGTTTGCAAGAGCTGATACGAAGGGTCCGGCGAGAAGGTAGAACCCGGCCAGTAAGGAATTCACTGGCGCTACTTGACATTCACTGATCTAAAACAAATCGAAATAACATCATTAATACAATGGGTAAATTATCCTGCACGAAGAGACATTTGAAATACTCAAAGGAAAATTTCAAAATACACTAGAGTTCTGATATAGATATAGATCTGATATAGATAGAGATCTGATATAGTATAACTCCGGCGCATTTAGAGATTAGCATCAAGTTTCTAATGAAAGGGATGAACGGCAAGGCGTTTATTAAGGTACAGGCTGATTAGGAAGATCTTGTATCTTACTGTTTTCTGTTGTTTTTCACAGCCGAACAATGTTTCTCTGGCAGACTGTTGCAGTAAGTGTTGAGTAAGTGACTTAACTCACCATAAGGCTATCGTGCAATAACTGCATCAGAAGCATCTAGACCTCAACTACAAACTCAACTTATTCAGCGATGTTGGAAGCGAGTTTTGCACAAAGAGTATGTCACTTATAGCAAAGTGATAGTTTCACAACACGAACAAAGATTATTTTGTATATTTATGTGCAATAAAGAAGTTAAACGAACGCGTATAAAATATTTAAGAAATATTTTTTAAGTATTATCTTAGAGATACATTGACAGGATAACGGCGAAGCGGATTTTAATGTTACTTTTTATTGTTTACATAGGTGGGCAATTTAATGACCTAATTTACTCGTAATTTCCAACACACTATTTAACTAGGTGCTCAACGACTACATGGCAAACAAGCATGTGATCCTCCTGACTGATAACTCTATCGCAGTTTATAGATGCTTGCAAATATACTGAATGTACACCGATGTCATTGCTGAACTGCGTTAGGAGCACCCTGGCGATATTAGGCAATCGTTGCTACAACAGTTAGCAATTATGGGTTTCTGTAACGTGTTACTTTCTCATTCGGGATGCTTCAAATTTATCTGATAATAATAATGTGGGTGTTTTATTAGCTACGAGTACATTGGAATGATACAAACCTTTTGAGGCGTTTATTCTGAATCAAAATGAACTATGCACCCATGCGGAACAAGTTGTTGCAAAAAGCAACAAAAATTTCGCACATTAAAAATAAAATGTTTCAAATTCCCACGTTAAATCGCGTGCAAGGTCTACCTGTCTACCGAGTAATGCTACCGGAATCAAATCTAGAAGATAATACTTTTACTTCATCATCCATTGCGTTCCTAATAGGCACTAAGCCACCAAATAACGTTTAAACTTTTCAATGTATCTCGATCTGAAATACGTGAAGGTATAGGTGAGTCTTGGGAAGTGAATCTGTGCTTCCCAGACTCAAATTTCCGTAGTCAGATGCTCTCTTGTCTGGCCTACTGGCCTTGTTGCAGCCGGTGACAAACTTGCTTGACGTCTACGGTTTAGAATTGGGTAAGTACAACAAGTGTTATTAAATGTCACATTGACAATTTGAGGTCACCAGTGGAAAACTTTTAATATTCTATTTAATCTGGTTGTAGTGGTGATGGTTTTGTACCAGATTTCCTTTGTAGTTAGGTGTCTAGTTATGGAGATGAAAACAGCGCCACTTTGTTCCATGCGCGCACGATTTCGTTCTTCATAGTGTGATTCGATATGTAAAGTAAACATCGTTGATCGCAGCTAGTCTATGGATGGGTTTGTTTATCTCGAGCATCAGTACCCTCTGAAGAGGACACTTGTTAAACCAATTCTGTGGTGGTTGAAAAGCACCAAACGCGACCTGCGTTCATTTGCAGTAGAACTGTTTAGTGGATGTCACCCCTTCAAGCCTTAATTGAAGGGAGACTCGTATCACAGCCGTGGACGAGTATGGATGTGAAGAGCTACCGTAGTCTCGAAACGCTTGCAACTCAAGGAATATCGCGCGTTTTGCCACCCCTGCTGCTAATGCAGTAACTTATCGCTAGCTTCGTGGTGATCTATCTGTCATCATCTGTCTATAACAACAGAGTTGGCGGCTTTACGTGTCATTCGGAAATTGAGGTGTTGGAGATAACAAAGTAGTCCAAAGACAGGCTACGGTCGACATTGCTTAATTTGTGAGATTGTCAGGTGATACGGCGCTATCCAGCTATTCTAGGTAACAAACAAGCAAGAGACCCACTCGATGTGATACTCGTAGCCGTAACCTGCGGACACTTGCAACTCAAAGAATACCGAGGATCCTTACCCTTGCTAACCTGGCCATCTTGCTGGTAACCGTAAGTACTTATTCGCTATTGGGCGCGTTCCAAGCATGGGGAAAAGAAGAGGTTATAAGTATGGTAACATGTCTTTGGGTAATAATAATTCCACAGAGGATAAACCGCAATAAAACTAACGACCTCGGCTACAAGCAAAGGGCACTCAATATAGCATGCGATAAGGAGGACCTCCAAGTCATGGGCAGACAGCTACTTGGGGAAGAACAGCGCACTTCAGGTCACGATCGGGGAGAGCGACAATCGTTGACGTGCTAAGGAAACATTGATAGCAGGCCGTTCTAACTGAACGGCGTGCAGCTGAACCTAGCGCCCTAAGAACGTATTCAAAAGCTCTAAGCCTTTATCTAATCATCTGCTTTGTGGCAATAATTCACAAATTCTGTGTTGTGGTCCAAACTGAAAATTGTTCACTTATCTTTCGTATGACTTATTTGGTCTAGGTGTCAAACCGTTATTTTAGCATAATCTTTAACTCTAAAGCTTCGTGTAAATGAGTTACCGCCCACATTCACCTACCTGTCGCGTTACCCCCTTTGCAAACGAAGGTGGTCAGTGGCAACATTCTATTAGTAGGTTTTTTTGAAGGAGCCAGTGGCGAGTGTCGACGTTGACGTCACTGGTGCCGTGTCATGGACACTGACAGAACACTGAGAGCTCGCTACATGTGTATGGCGACTTCATACAAAATGCATGAAAAATATTATATACAATTCTTGGTGGCGGTAGTTCATTGTGCTTAGACAATTGCTACGAGCAGTACAGATAAAACTACTTCAGAGTTATAGTTCTCATTTCGAACCAACAGGCCCTTAATTCGATATCCACTGCCAAGCTAGATTTGCACTTATTTGTACTCGTACTAGAGAATAGCGAACATATGGTTTTTTACCTTGACTGTTCCAACACGTAAGTACCGTAATAAAAACTGCAGCGTCTAGACGTGTAGGCAAGTGCATGACATATCCAATACCCGTTATTACTGTAGGCATAGGTGTTAATATTGATTAACATAGCGAAGCATGAATAGCCTGTTCAGTGTTTGTATGGTCATATTTATGTGAGCATGATACATAAAGGCTTGGCTAGGAAAGCGACTCACTGGCTAAAGTAACGGGATGAGCTTGGTATGATCTGCATAACAAAAAACTTATTGGAATGTCATGCATTGAGATTTGACTGGTAGATACTGCCACATTACGCTGTATTATAACCACAAGCCAATAAAGACACTTTTTCCTCATCAAAACTTAGTGTAAAGCATAAATGTCTCACCGATGCGAACCTACAGTCCAATTCGAGAATATTATAACCGATAAGTGACAGTATGTTAATCCGTGAACTACCCAATTAGTTCTATTTCACCCCCGGCATGTAGCGGTGAGTTGAGTATCAAAGCTAAATTTTTCTATCGGTTCTACATTGATTATTTCCGTGACGATTATAACTGATGATTCGAATAAATACCCATATTTGCAAGTTTCTCCTTCTTCTTTGGTAACTATCAATTTCGAAACAGATTAATAATATATCCTTACAAACCTCACTCGCTTCTTTAGCATTCATTGCTCTTCTTATGCACGCTCGCCGGTTTCTGATAAAACACGATCAATTTGGTCATGATAGGTAAGTCTTGGCCTTCCTCGGCTCCTACGTCGTTCTACTTTCGCGTTGTATATCTGTTTAGTAATTGTTTCTTCCTGCATTCTTTCTACATGCTTGAACCAATGGAGCATGCCTCTTCTTATTTTAACACCGACACTCTCTTTCAGACCAGCTCTGTTTCTAACCTCATCATTGCGAATTCGGCTTACAAGCAAAAAACACCACAAATTTTGCGCAACGCTCACATCTCGACCGCATGTATACTACTTTCATACTCTATTCCCTTATACCCAACCCTCGCTTCCATAAGTAAGCGTTGGGATCAGCACTACACTGTGTATAGCGAGATGTGCCTTCTGGCTCAAGCTTTTACTACCAAGGAGTTTTCCATTCGCTCCATGCACACTATTCACAGTACTCACTCGTCTTTCCATATCAGCAGTGTACCTTCCAACCCTGTTGAAAGCGCAGATTTACAATCTCATTCACTTGTTCCAACACTTCGTCATCAACCAAAGGTGACATGTTACCATCTATTCGCATACATGCTGAGCAATCCTTGTAGGTGGACTGAACAGCACGGAGCAGTGAGCCGTCAACACTATATCTCGGCAGTTCCTTTCGCACAACCCTATCAAATGCTTTCAAGATTCACAAAACCGCAGAAAACCTTTTGGTCCGGTCAGATGCTTCTCCACGATATTGCGGAGCGAGAAAACTTGATACGCACATCCCCTTCTATTTCGGAATCCGCCCTGTGCCTCCCACTAATGCATTTCACCCTCATTACCCTTTCAATTACTTTTCCATATAGTTCGGCGCAGTCCATGCCTGACCCCTTGCCTTTATACAAGGGCATGATAACTGCGTGTCTCTAGTCCGCCGGGACCCTTCCAGTTCTCCAGCCTAGTTTGCTTAAGTACCAGAAGGCGTTCCGGACGTAAATGCAACCTAGTTTGATCATCTCAGCTGTGTTCATATCAATTCCCGCAGACTTTCCATTTTTTCAATCTTCGTATCGTACCATTCAATCTCATTCATAGTTATACCTTCATCGGACGCCGTCAAGGTGGATTGAGCATCAGGCTCACTTTCATTGCCAGCGTCTGAGGCATATTCATACAATTCTTCAAAATATTCATTCCACCGTTCTAGCACTTCCTGAGTGTTAGCAGGAATGACACCCGCTTTAGAATTTATTTTGTCCATTCTGGATGCCGACGAACCACCCCGAGACTTCTTTACCTCTCTCCAAAAGAGTTTGGTATTTGCCTCGAAGTTTTTCGCCAGCCTCTCTTCCTCATTCATAATTTATCTTTCACGCTTCTCTTTCACTAAAGCCTTTATTTCATTCTTGCATAGACGGAACATTTCTTTCTTCTTCTCTCTCATACTTTCATTTAAGGGTAAAGAAGATACATAATCCAGCCACGCTTTCCTCTTTCTTACGGGGGATTCAACCTCCGCATACCACCAGGCATCTCCTTTCAATGTTTTATACCTTGCATCTACATACTTCTTTGCACAATCCACCATACTTTCTTTCAGAACTTTATAGCAATAATCCACATCTGAGTCAGAAAGACTTGCATTCGTAAGTTACCTTACCAAATTTAAATACGGTCTCCTTACACTTTCATTGACGAGCTCGGTGGCGCAGTGGTGAAACGCGCTGTTACGCTACTTTGACACCAACGCTCGTGGGTTCGATTCCCGCGCAAGACAAACATTTGTGTGCATGAACATATCTGTTTGTCTTGGTCTGGATATTTTCTATGTACCATAAGTATGTATTTACAAAAAAAAATGTATATACGTATGTTTATCAGTTGTCTAGTTCCCATAACACAAGCTTTGCTTACTTTGGGGCTAGGTAGTGCTGTGTAATTTGTCCGACAATATTAATTAATTAATTTATTATTATCTTGCAATTTTTCACTCCTTATCCTTTCATGATCTCCGAAAGGGATATGCCCTCGCCAATGCCTCCACTTCTTGAAAAGTCTCAAAAACCGGCTTACTACCAGGTAGTGGTCCGTTTCAAGACCTGGGACCTCTAAAGACTCTTGTATCCATTACAATATTTCTGATGTGATGAAATAAAGTATTCGACAGGAGGAGGTTTCGTTCTATATATAAATCTAGAATTGACTTACCTGCTTCGTTTACTCTCTTATCTCCATACGGACCAAGACTAGCTTCATAGCTGTCTTAATCGGTTCTTGTCTCATACCAAATAACATAATAGAACGTAGAGAGTTGTTGTTGTTTGTCATAAGTTGAGAGAGTTATTTACTATTTATGTCTCTCTCTATTGTAAGCCTAGTGGCAGGTCATAGCCGATCATAAATTGTCCATCTGTAAGAACATTTAAATACCTATGTACCACAATAAAGTATTATTATTATTATTATTATTATTATTATTATTAGAATAAAAATTATGTCAAAAAAGCTGAAGTCCGCTAAATGCCTACCGCTAATATCTTTATACTGTGGCTCTATTAATGTATGATGGTTTTCGCCTTCAGGAGACGACATATGTTCATAGCGTCGTAATAAGGAAACTATGTAAAGGACATTATAATACAATATTTTCCTTAAACAACCATAATCACATCACAATAAAGAGAACATTAGAGGCAATCACAGTTCGTAATATTACACAGCTATGTTATACTAGCATGCATGTTATACACTTATTACATACTTGTATTACTTAGCTACATTGTTATCTAAACTAATATTATAAAGAGAAATTTGATTTTTTGTATGTTCGTTTGCAATGGATAAACTCACAGAGTAGGTACTTAAGCGAATTTAAAAATTCATTCCCACGTAGAAAGCTACAAGCGGGCGATAGACTTTATTTTAACGTGAAAAATTTAGATATCCCTACGGAAATTTAAAAAATTTTTGTTATCAAAGATTTGGTTAAAAGAGTGATTATTTGGCGTGCGCTGCGAAAACTATTGATGATATCTTACCTAAAATTGACATAGTTACACAAAAAATCGGACCTAAAAATGTAATTTTGTGGGATCCTTTTTGCATAACTACGTCTAAATATCGTACTAATACTATTAGAGTACTCATCATTACCCAGAGAAAATCCGCACGGCTATATTTTTAACTATTATAATTAAGTAAAAGCACGAATTTTTGTATGTGCACATTTCTGTTTAAATCTATACAAATAAATAAAATTGAAGTGACTGTTTGATAGTATCACTATAAAGCTTTTTACTAAATGCATATGAATGTATACACGGTACTTATACCAATAAAAGATTTTTAAACATTTATTTATTTATATTTATTTATAATCACTTCAATTTATAACATTAATTTAGTACTATTAAAAGTGGTATACGGGATGGTCAATATGTTATAAATTACCTTGTCAAGGCACACATTTTTATATGTCTGTCTGTTCATTCAAACTAAACTACGAAATGGCTGAACCAATTTTGGCGGAACTTTCACTGGTAGATACCTGATTTTATAAGGAGTAACTTAGCCCTTTATTTTAGAAAAACAATTAGTGTTCCGCTGAGGAAAAATAAAACCCATGAATTTGTAAAGAAATTACAATTCCCTGCGGATAAAATCACGGGATCCGCTAGTATTTTATACTGTTATTATATTTTTATCTATCAAAGGTAGGGCGCATCAAAGCAGCCCGTCTGAGGAATTACCTCCACCTCTCAGAAAACTGCAGCAAAGTAACAACTCCTTGGAGGGTTATTGTGTTTCTGTGGGTGAGTTAGGTCTCCAGGAAGCTCCTAAGGACTAGTGTTAGCAGCAGAGGTGGCATCACGCGAGTGATACTAAATGTGTTGCAAGCTTTCGTAAGCTACGGTAACCGCTTTCAATCAGGTGGGCCGTATGCTTGAATGCCTTCCGACGTTGTATATAAAAAATGTATTACAAGCGTTCATAGGCTACGATAACCACTTTACATCAGGTGGATCGTATGCTTGTATGCCTGCCGACGTTGTATAAAAAAAGCTATATGCTTGCTGTACTCGAAGTATTGTTCGTGAATTGTCACTCCACAGCTTGCGCAACTAACTCAAAAAAGTGCTTCTGGTGACCTCTTCACTCACAGGAGCACAAGAACCAGAAAAAATATTTAACTGCGGTCTTCATAGTGTGGCAGTACTGCCTCATTTGAGTTGCCATTTATTAAAAATCATAGTACCTTACCTATCTGTTAAATGTACAGCGCTTCTTAAATATGCTAATATATTTAAGAAGTGAACTTTGAAGCTGAACATTTAACAGATAGGTAATAAATAGTTCTCAATTGAGTAATATTGTGTATACCTCTTTTATCTTTACGAGCGGAGGAGGCTGGTAATACTGATTACAAATGTTACCAGCCTCCTTGCAATATTATCAACGTGTAAACTTTCGAACTTGCAACTTTTTTCAATCCTTGACTAAATTTACCTACCGCCAAATTCATCTACAAGTTACTGACGTGTTTAGGATTGTAGCCATTTATTGATTGTAAGACCATGTTTAGTGTTCAATTAAATTTGTAGTATATTCAACTTTGAACTCTATTTAACCGTATCTTTAAAGTACATTATGCGTATTTCAGTTACATATGCGGTATAACAGTAAATCAGCAAAGCTGTCAACACCAAGCTAGCATTCTTGACCCTGCCACAGTATTTGCAATGTAAATTACTTTTGTATCGGTATATGTAATAGTTAATAAATAAATATATAATTAACAAGCCACTCGCTATAATACGTGTTACGCGTGTCTATAATTATTATAATATACTCTACAGGGACTTTATTGTACCTTCAATAACAATTAATTATAGTTACTTCAATTATGGTCTGCAAGTAAACGAATACGTGAATTGCTTCGAAAAATATTTATATAGATACGCTTTTTAGATATTAAGTTTACTAAAAGTTTGTTTTATTTAGACAAAGCAATATTTTGAGGTAGAGAAATTTAGGAATGAATGAATGATGAGGAATGGCACTACGTTACGTACTGTTATAGAATGGAAAATTCGCTTCGGATTTTATAGGAAACATTCAAAAAACATATTAAAATCGGTGGTAATATGATATGACATATGAGTATTTCTATCAAAATTCAAGGTGAACTCCGAGAGTTATCGGACTTTAACATCAAAATACTCCCGGTTATAAAAGTTAAGTTTATTTACTTAACGCGTAATTTTGGGCTGAACATTGGCACCGTAATTCATCAACCTTGCCTACAAGTAATGCACCCTACCGACTAGCAAACAAGACTTTGCGCTAAGACAGATAGAGCATAGCGATAGTTAATTAGACGATAGCCGTGAATCTCTACCTCGCAGAAGAATGCACCCAATAAACCTGATATATATTCATGCGAATGAATACAAGTATATATCAGGACTAATCTGAATAGTACATTTCCAGACGAGTGAATTGCTTAGACATAGCCCTGTGCCCTTCACTCGTCTATAAAACAGTTACAGTAGCTGAAAATTAAAACTAATGTAATCAAACTTTTTTTAATGTAAAATGACGATTGAAAAAGTCTAATCCAAATATAACCAAATTAACCAACAGTCACGAAAAAGTACATACTTTACGTATGTCGTTAAAATAACAGATAAAAATAAAATACGTTTTCATTCAGTAGACGTTACAAATTGACGTCACATATGTTTTTCTAACTATTGCGCTCTACTTTGAAATCCACGGGTTCTCTATTACGAAATCGCTAGATAAACAGCTGATGTTGAATAGTAGAAATAATTCTTTTTTGTTGACGATTTGGCAAAATTCCAGTTGTTGCGTATGCATATGATGAAACCTGCAGTTTATTTTCATCTATCACAAATACCGAGAGACGTCGTTGGTCTCAATTCTACTTCTGCATACATCTAGTAGCCTGTAGAGGGCTCTAGCCAGATACTCCTTGTGTTTCAAGCGTCAATCGGTTATAGTAAGAACTTCACAAATCGAAGACCATATGATTAAGTTGCTACCCATCGTTGTATTAAAAAATATGACAAAACTCAAATTGATCTAAGCATATTCTTATCCGCATATCAAAGACAAGTCAATGTTGTTTAGATTTATTTATTCTTCTGTCGCTCCAGTCCATTTTAGGCTGCTTTACGATGCACTTGGATAAATTTGGATATCAAAATATTAATAATCTTATGATATTATTCCATTATATTTTGATTCATCCCCTTTTTGATAATGGTTGTAAGTCAAGTAATTTAATAAATACGAGGTACCTTATTTTAGTTCCGATTCTTAGATTTTTGGAACCAAATTTTTGCATATTGGAGAAAAATTACGAACCAATTTTATGTTAACATAATGCCAGTTCTAGTCTCTCGATTGTGTTCCGGTTGGTGCCGAAACGAAGCGAATTGTAAATGCAATACAGTCGGCTAACATGCAGCTTCGAGGCCGAGATCGTTCGTTGCCCTCTGTCACTGCTGTGGTCGCACTAAATCCATTGTAAACTGCGATTTCGAAATCTAACTCGAAAGCAATAAGGTGCTAAATTGTATTAAAGCGTTCGTAGTTATCAAGGGTTACTGTACTTACGTGGAAAAGTTCCATTTCATTCTGGGGCAGGATTCCGCAAAAGGGAATGTGTATGTAATGCGATATACTTTTGTTTTCAATTTCGAGCTCAATAAGAAAGCACAAATTTACATTTTAAGGTCGCTTGTCTGACTGACGTGCGAGTAATTGACAGTTTTGGTGTACTGACTTTTTGGCACAACCTGTATTAAATTACGAATCCGGTTTGAGCTGTCTAATCGCGTACATGTATCTCCTTTGCTTAGAAAACCTGTTTCCATTTAAGCTGGTCTCATTTAATTATTATTAAGAATTATCAGCAGAAAAAAAAGGAATATAAATTATTTTTGTTAGTTACGTCACGCCATTAAGCTCCCTATATTTCACTTAACGTTTACGTTTGTAGGCCTGTATTGAGACCCGTAGTAACTCCACTTACTGCCACGGGAAGCAAGTAGAACGTACAGTAGGCCGATTCTACTAAAAAACTGCAACTGCACTGCAGCGCGGCGTGTGTCAAAATGCGTACATTTTGACGTTTCGTTAAGCGATCTTTAAGGAAACGTCAAAATATGTACACATTTTGACACACGCCGCGCTGCAGTGCAGTTGCAGTTTTTAGTAGAAACGGGTACTGCTTTTATTGGTTAGCTCACGGAACAATATTGCGGCACTTATCGGCATATTGGCTAAAATAATCTTCCATTGGTCAGTAGACTCAAATAGCTGAGATATTTAGGCGCTGAAACACAACGTGAAGGTTCGTGAGCACGGGGTATCTTCATGCACAGTCAAGTGGTTTATTTGTTTGTACCCTTAAGTCGGCAACGAAATAGTCTAAACGAAATAGTCTATATTTCTGTTCACGTATCACGTTCACGGTTATTTTTATACACCTTCGAATTTAGTCAGACAAAAAATTTGCTTTCAACATTTTTTTCAAAAACATGAGTACTGAGCATAAGTTTATCAACGATATCTCGATCCAAGTGCTGGAGATTTAATTATATATTCTTTATTGCACACAAATATTTTTTTTTTTTTGAGATTTAACTACAAATTTACGGTTTTCGGATTTTTTCCTTTACTTGTGCTACATGACATTGCTTCTTACCAAATTTCATAATTCTACGTCAACCCGAAGTACCCTATAGGTTTTGATTCCTTGCGAGTGTGCGGCATGAATGGGACATAAACGGTCGTATCTTTTGATTGCATTGACTGAAGTTTAATTATTTCACTGCTCGAAGGGAGAGTTTGATATAATTTCAGCTAATAGCTCCACTCGTCCCTGTGAAAAAAGTTCTTGACAGACGGACAGACCCCGGCAGACAGACGGAAAACAAAGTTGACGACGATCCCGGTGGCTCAGTCGTGAATGACGCGACTTTGACACTAACGCTCGTGTTGGTTCGATTCCCACACAAGGCAAACATTTGTGTGCATGAACATGTCTGTTTGTCTTGGTCTGGATGTTTTAAGAGAGGTATGGCGCATCAAAGCAGACCGTTTGGGGAAGTACCTCCACCTCACAGAAAACCGCAGCCAAATAATAACTCCCTAGAGGGTTGTTGTGTTCCTGCATGTGAGTGAGGTCACCAGTAAGCTCCCAAGGAGTTGCTGTGTAAGCAGCAGAGGAGGCATCGCGCGAGTGACAATTAATATATCGCAAGCGTTAATAGGTTACGGTACCCGCTTTACACCAGTTGGGTCGTATTCTTGTATGCCTCCCGACGTAGTATAAAAAAAAAGTGATCCTATATGGGTTCGGAGGTACGGAATCCTAAAAAAAACTGTAAAAACGTCGAAGCTCAGTGATAACCTAAGTACTGTTAATATCGTATATTTTCCCATAACCCCGTGCTGCGTTTTCTGATGGCTGCCCAAGTACTGACCAGCGGGCGCAGCAATTCGCGGCAACTTAAGTGGCCCCTTGTTGCGTTATATTAATTACGATGAGCTTAGTGACAACCTTCTGGTGCCGGCGACTTCACTAGCGTAGGGTTTGCTTTTTCATGTTTTATGTTAATAGATTTTAGGTGCTTCAAAATTACCTTTTTAGCTTCTATCCTTTTATTCTGCCTAGCTTTTTAGGTTCTATCCACAGTTGCAATACCTCAATGCTTAAAGCGCAGTGCTTTACGAGCCGTAAAATTTGGAAATCACACAATAAGCGACGGAGTTTGCTATGGTCGGATATTCTCTAAAAGATAGACACCGAAAATTCGACTGAGAAGTAACGTTGTCGAAGCCATCAGTCAGTAAGCTGAAGTGTCAGTAGGCTGGCCATATCTGCAAAGTTAGTTGTGATAGATGGAAAAAGGAAAACCCTAAAAGGGAGGCCGCGTATGCAGCGACAGGGCTTTAGGCTGCAGATGACGTGATAGTGGAATGCGGAAAGCCAAGGATCCATATACGTGGAAAACCTTAGGCGAGGTCTATAAGAAGCGATGGGTATAGGGCTGATATGGCTGATAGTAGATTGCAGTTGCATAACTACTCCAAAAGAATACACTGTTACGTATGTATTATATGTATAGGGTTAGAACAAGGAGGTCGATGGTGTGACGCGCATCAACGGGAGTCGTAATAAGAATACACAAGTTAAGTAGCTATTTATAAGCTGGTTTAGACATGTTGAGTTCCTCCGTACTGGAGGGTACTTTAAGCTCTCGATCCCGGCTGTTTTTGATGAATGACTGTCGTTAAGCTAAGAGAGGTAGGGCACAACCCGAAAGGGAAATTACGTCTTCATAGAAAATCACAGGCAAATGTCCACTCCCTGGAGGGTAGTTATATTCCTGCGAGTAAAAGATTTTATCAATAAACTCCTGCGGAGATGCTGTGGCCGCAGCAGGGGTGGCAATGCACCTGTGATATTTTGTGTATTACAAGAGTTCATAGGCTACGGTAAATACTTACATCAGGTATGATCCCCAACGTTGATTGACAGAAAATGCACTCCATTTCTTCTGTGTGGAAATAAAAGCAAGAGAGGTAGGATGTACCAAAGCAGCCCATTGTATGAAAAGAATACATAAATACTTTTATTTATGTATTCTTTATACTATACTTTATATATATCTCTATTGTATTTATGTATTCTTTATACGTATCTTGTGTTTGAACAAGTAGATAGTAGACTATAAATTTGTCTATTTCTTCTATATGTCTATAAAGTGGTCATTAGCAGTAATTAAAATTGTGCTTACTCATACTTGTCATAGACATACAAGTCACAATTTTTTTTATTTTGTGTAGTGTAATACAGAGCGTTTATTTTTAAATTAGTTTTATTTAAGGGAGTGCTAGTAATAAAATTATATTATTTAAGGAATAATTTTAGAACACCAAAAACATCGTGAGGAACCCGCCCGTCCAAAAATTACATTTAAAAAGATGTATGACAAAGAAAAAGATGTTAAAGAAAAAGATGTTTTCCCCCTAGGTTGTGGAAGTCTGACAGAACTCGCTCCATGTCAAAATCAGTACCTACCTTCACTAAATCATCACGCTGAATTCAAATACGGGATGATACTAAGAAGAAAAGCCTTTAAATTTCGTACTTTTGTAACCTCTGCCAACCCTGTATTCAATGTTAACGGCAAATTCCACGATCGGCGTCAATGTGGCGGCGATGTCGTGTAAATCGCGTAATTAATTAGGTATCGACGGCACCACAGGCTTCTGTGACGTCCATTATTGAATTTGACAAAATGATAAAACTATATTCATCATTATTCTCAACATCTCGAATGGTCTAATAGGAGAATATACAATACTGAGTGAGAAACCATCTAATATTACGTTTATGAGGCTGTATGGATGTTTGTTAATATATATATATATACCTGTGATTATCTTCACACAAGTTCTTTGTTAGGTAGGCAAAGAGCGCCACATAACTCGGTCCCACCTCGCTCGCTTTAACATTCATAATTCGTGGTTTGATATGGTTACATAACTTGTTATGCATGTTTTTGTTGTATCTTTACTATTTAACATTAATCTTACTTTTAAATCCACTGATATTTTTATCGTTTTATTTAATAGGTACGCACTATGCTAACCTAATTTTGTGTCAGTACAAATAAGTTTTTTGAGACTATGTGCGAAAACAATGAAAAATGTGTATATTTTAGTTATAATTTGTAACTAACTTTAGATATCATCATTACTGTTATGTTTACCAAACAAATTAAAATTAAAAAAATAGCTTTTTTTATACATAACTTTAATTTGAATTAATTTATTGAACATAAATTTGAGCTTCCAAATTGCAGTTTCGTACGTAATTTAGAGCGTTTTTAGTATCATATGAAAAAATGTCACGTACGTGTTCAAATCCGCATTATGTTAAAAGAGTCGATGTGTACGCAAAAAAAAAAATCTGTAGAATTTATTTAAGTACGTTCTAATAAATAGCTCTCGAATGGATTCCCAGTTAATTGGGTGTATGTATCGAGTTAAGGCTTTACTTTATTAGCTGATAATTGCATAGCTTACGATAATAGACTAGTTCAACAGGTTTAATTTTCAATTAACCACTCGTGCTTTTTTTTTGTCGTAAAAGTAACAAGCTGCTTCAGTGATAGAGCTTTTGCACGGATTCACCACATTACCTATATTCATTGCTGCTTTTTTGTTCTTTAGAAAAAGTTCACATCATACCGGAGTTAAACTTACGATGGTGGTAAGTCGATTTCATTTTAGACAACGCTGGGGATTCTGCTAACACAAGAATCTTACTAATAATTTTACTCACTTGCCGAAACACAACAAATTTCTTCAGGAATTTGCTATTTGCTAGTTGGGCTGCTTCGATGTGCCCTACGTCAATTTCGCCAGTGCCTCGTTTGTCAAATAGCAAGATACACCGCGTGGAAGTGTGATTAGTTTTGAGGTAGTGAGTAAAGTGAGCACTTTACTCATTGTGTCAAACCCAAGCTTACTTACAAACCAAAACTTGCTTACAATCGGTTTGTTTTACTAAACTTATTTTAAGCAAGTAACTGCGAATTTGTGGAGCAAGTCTCGCAAGGTCAGTACCGAACTTATCCATATTCAATCCAAAATAGTGTTATAAATTGCGTGCGTATTAGTCTGTTATACTTAAAAAAAACTCACGTTTAAAAAAACAATTCCGGTTATACATAATTACGAGGCCTGTTTATTATTATACAACTTGCAAAACATGTTCTTTAAATATGAAATCGAGTATGTTTAAACAAGTAAATTAAAAATGTGTTGCCAATTTAGGTGGAGTTAATATAACCATAGATATATCAGATTGGATGTAGATTACTTGTTAGAATTTCTTGCAGATTCATTAAAATAATAATAAATATGCGTACGTATAATATATAATGTGCAGGTAATTTGGATTTTATTTGCCAAGTTTTTTCATCTTACATGGTCTTACGTTTCCGAAGAACTAGAAAAGACTTTATTCAACCGATGAAGCGCAATAAACTAAATATTATCATACAACAAAATCCAGTTTTACTAGAATACCTGTCTGTATATTATGGTAATAAAAATTAAGTTACATTTTTATTATTTAGCTAGCCCAACAATCAAAAGTTAATTTTTTTATAGTATTAACAATGAATTATATATATAGATTTAATAAATTTTTTTTTCATAGAATAACAGCAGCATAAATATGTTTTATTTGCATCTAACAAAATGTGTATTATTTGAACTCAAAAAGTGCACATAAAATCAACATTATGCCTACGACAATCGTTTTTTGTAAGCATAACGTAATATCAGAATGAATGAAAATATTGAATGAGTTTGTTGTTATGAGACCGGAGCCTTGGCCTTAACATTATGTTAATGTCTGCCAGCAGCGGCGGCATTGTGGTCGGTCATGTCACGACCATAGCCAGGATCGTGACGCATGCGTCTGTATTTCTGTTATGGTAAATGATATATGCTGAAAATAAAAGAGTTTTATATTTACAACATTCAGTTTCAGTACATAACGTAATAGTCTGAACACTATGTAAAAATTCATTGTCAACGAGTTTTTTCAGTTAGTTCTCGGATAATATCGGGGATAGATTTAACGACACGCGCTATAGTTAATTCCAAAGTTCGCGAGAGTAAGAGCAAACAGAGATTTTCAAAGTTATGTATCGGTACACGGAGGTCATGTTTTTCTACGTGGTTGAATATGTTATTAATAATCGCCATATGCGTAAAATGCGTTGGAGAATGCAGATCACTTTTCGTCGGTGACGTTAAAGTGCAAGCATTGCTCGGCTCAGGTTCAACCAGAAGAATATTCCGAAGAAAATAATAGAAATCTAACACAAATATAAAACTTTACAAAAACGTTTGAATTTGAGCATGGTTGAAATAGTCAGCAAGGTTTCAATCCGGACGACTTACAACTTTGCCATCAGAAATGTTCTCTAAGGTTGACTAATTTTTGTGCCTCTGTCAACGAATACAAACAAAAGCAACTTTTTTTTTAATTCTTGCCAGTTTACCTATATATACTTATTTCATTTATTGAAGAGACTTAACCTCCGTGTACCGACTCGTAAGTCTGAAAACCTCTGTTTTACTCGTCTATATAGATACGAGTATGTAGAATAATAGAAGTGTCTGTCTATATAAATATATAGAAAATAAACGTATATAGAAAATAACTTATGTGCGTTTTTGTTTCTATTTAAAAAGTCGTGAGAAAAGAGTGCTCTAAAATTTTACAAAATATAAACTGAATTTTGAGGTTTGCCTACCGAAAAGTTGAGAAAGTAAATATTTTACACATTTCTTTAATATTGTGACAGCCTTAGTAGGAAAGAAACTGACTGATGACTCAATGTAAAGTGAAGAAAAAAAATCAACGTAAAGTGTACACGTATAACTGTTAGGTATTGAGGGACGTAGGCATCTGCTTCCAACGGTACACCGAGATATTCGCCAATGAATCTACGACCTCTATTACTTAGATAAAATCCTTGTTGCTATTATATACGAGACAATGTAACAATAAAATAACACAGATATCACAGACCATAACGTCAAGTTCGAAGTAATTGGTTTAAAATTTTCCACGACAACTGGCAGCTACCACAGCCAGACCGAATGAAAGGCATTCCTAATCAGATAGAACGGATCAGAATAACATTTATTTCCTGGTTTCCTATGATATGCGGTTGTTACCTCCTCCTGAAATATATTGTTATCGTTACCTCCTTCTCTAGCGGGTAGTAGCTATCGTATATTAACAATTTGTTGTTAATAATTTATGTTACATATATTATTAAGAATATATTGTTAATGATCAAATAGGTCGTGTTCTATCAGAAGGTGATGTCAGGAGCCTTTGAAAGCCAGCGAGCGTGCACGAGACGAGCAATAAATGTTAAAGAAGCGATTGAGGTGTGCTAGTATCGAGTCACATGGCGCTCGGTTGTCTCTGCCTACCCCGCAAGGGATTTGGCCTGAAGCTATAGGTAGATGGATAGATATTGTTAATGTATTTGATGAGCGCGGTGGTGCAGTGGTTAGTAACGCTACTTTGACAGCAACGCTCGTGGGTTTGATTCCCACTCAATACAAACATTTGTGTGCATATCTGTTTGTCTTGGTCTCGATATTTTCTATGTATCATAAGTATTATTTACAAAAAAAAGTATTTACTCATGTTTATCAGTTGTCTAGTACTCATAGCACAAGTTTCGCTTACTTAAGGGCTGCATGGTGCTGTTTAATTTGTCCGACAATATAATATAAATTGTGTATTGTTACACATTTTATATTATATTGTCTAACTACTATTGTATAACTAATTTATCCCGCTATCGCAATAATAAGTACCGTAGATTTTTTCTTCGAATCCCAGACTGCGTCTGTTCTTTGCCAAAAGTTTCATTACGATCCGTTCAGTGGTTACATCTTGCAAAAATAGTAAATTGACAGACAGACAGACAGCTACTTTCACATTTATAATATCGGTGTAGATATCATCTACTTACACGGCTTTAAATATTTTTGGGCCCAGCAGCTCAGCTGCTGACGAAAAAGATATAGGCAATTCGATATTTAATAACAAGCATCGCGGTTGGCTTCTAACATACTTATAAAAAACCGCCGCGTATTACAATCGATCTAATAGTATCGAATATATTTTCAAAAAGGGATTTAAATTAATCCCAATGGAATTTTATCACCATAATAATGTCATTTTAAATAAACAAACCTTTAAATAACCCAAAACTATATATAAGATTATTTATTTAATAATGCCGCGTAAAACACGTGACCCGTGTATGTTACCAAACAACAAGGCTATTATTTTATTCCTGATATTAATGCTATTTGAAAGTTTGAAGTAATTAACTAATTTGTTTGTAACTTATTTTGCTTGTTATTAGCCAATCAATTGCAATAATAGGTTTTATGCAGGTTATTTGTTTACTTACAAATGACGTCACAACTTCCGAGATCAATGCAGCATTTTCGCGGCATTCTTAAATAAATAATTTTTAAACATAGATTTGGGCCATAAAAGTTATTTATATTATTAGTCTATGTTTTTATGGCAGTGATTAATACTGAATATATTATATACAAAAAAGGTAAAACGCAAAATATAAAGACCATAATTATATTTGAATGACGAAGCAGATATACAATGCAAAAGTGGAAGGATGTAGGAGCCGGGGAAGGCCAAGACTTACCTACCATGACCAAATTGGTCGTATTCTATCAGAAGGTGATGTCAGGAGCCCTAGAAACCGGCGAGCGTGCATGAGAAGAGCAATGGATGTTAAAGAAGCGAGTGAGATATGTAAGGATCGAGTCACGTGGCGCTCGGTTCTCTCTGTCTACCCCGCAAGGGATTTGGCGTGAAGTTATAGATAGATAGATAATTATATTTTTATAAAATATATAATTGTCGAAAATTTCATCATTTTTTTTCGTATTTTGCGCCATCCCTATAGTGTCGTTATCAGTTCATCTGATTGTACGTAATTAGGATTAAAAGAATGCGGTTCCACGTGTCATTTGAAAGTGTTCACATGCCCAAATATAAAACTGTCAAGAAATGTAGGCAATGAGGCATTTGCGTCAATCAGTTATACTTGAAATGCGGTACGTCGCCGGTGCGATCCGATTTGACGTAAATCCGAGCGGTAAACTGGAGTTTACACGGTCTTGTTAATTAGTATTCACTCATTTGCTGACCCACTTGATCATGTTTTTTCCATGCGAAAGAACAGTATCTATTTACAGCGTATTTGTTTATACTAATTTGGGAGGCAATCAAGCCCACATGACGGGTAGTGGTTACCGTGAGCCTATGGACGCTAGTTACGCCCCCCGTTGCTAACACAGGAGCTCAATAGAATCTTACTGGCGACCATACTCATGCGCGAACACAACCACCCTCCAAGGAGTTCTGATTTGGTTACGGTTTTATGTGAGGTGGAAGTACTGCCACAGACGGTGCTTTGATGTGCTAATACAATAAAGTTCCTTCATCAGTCGGTAGGTATCCACTAGATGTAGGCCTTTCCTAATGCTTTCACATTCGAGACATCCTCCATATTCATAATCCATATTCTTGTCACTCTCAGCCGTTCGTTTAAGGTCATCGGTTCATTTAGTTTTAAAGGA
The DNA here is from genome assembly GCA_947507595.1 of Pyralis farinalis. NCBI lineage: Eukaryota > Metazoa > Arthropoda > Insecta > Lepidoptera > Pyralidae > Pyralis > Pyralis farinalis. The sequence continues at coordinate 25,877,894 of OX382273.1, read as the reverse complement.
ACGAAGGATGTCTAAGACACCCATCGATCCATAAATATGTAGTTTCTACTCTAGTATTCTACTGTCTCCGAACCGCCATACGCCGGCACTGACTGATGAACTGAACTAGTTGGCGGGTAATGTCTGGACTAGTTCAGATCAGTTTGTAGATACTGACAGTTATATCGATGACTTCGGTTCTTAGACTTAATTTCTCGTTCCGGGTTTTATTTTCATAATGAAAGTTCGAATATAACTGTGTTCAGCAAAGAATATGTTTCGATATTGTAGCTATCTAAAGTATTTTTAATGCTTAATCACCGGTGAAATGTGACCATAACACCACTTATATTTTTATCGTACTGTTTGAAATAGTCAATAGTAACATTGACCTATCATTATTAAAATTTACTATTGCGGACGGTCAATGAATCATAACTATTAGATCCTCCTGAATAACGTAGCGCACTATCTTACTAATTAATGGAAGGCCGTGAAATTTAACATTCTATTGAAAATACAGTTCTAGATTCCCAAAAAGCTTTCAATGTTAGGTCGTTGATTCAAATATCTTCAACATATGCCTACATGGTGATTAAATATTTATTTATATTTACCTATTTAGGAAATTATAAACTATGTTAATTTTTATTCATCTAAAATATTTTTTTAAAAGTTATTGGCTCCTTTTTTAAACGAATAAATTTCATTATACTCGTACAACCCAATTGGGAAAAACAATATTTTAATTTTTGCCGTATGAACGAATCTATTTGTCGACAAATTCGAGTAATCCAACGGATGTTCATGTGATTTCTTTAGTATTCAGGATAAAGGGGTAATAAGTATTAAATTCTGTATAGGATATGATCCTTTCAGTGGCAGACTGAACTATGCTTGTTTATTTTGCTAATTCGTTAAAAAGGAACTCCGATATATTAACTTTTCAACAATTATAACACATGTCGAGACATGTGTGACGGTGATGTGTATGAGTCATAATAATTTATGGAAAGACATTAAACATGTGTTCGCTATATTTCAACTGTATCAATATGTTATGTTATGTTATATAATTATGTTATGTTATATAATTTACCCAAAAACATAGAAGTTCATAAATTTACAATAGAGATGGTGCGAGAAATTTTATTAAACAATAAATAATGATAAATAATAAAATTATTAAACAATAAAATTTGATTAGATATAGAAAACTTTTAAATAAAAAAGTAAAATCGATTTCATTGAATTTGCCGCATATTCACACCATTTATTTATCTTTATTGGCGTCGACTACACTAGAATAGGTTATATTTTTTTTATTTCAAAGAATTTATTTCATATTTTTGTATTTTATTATTAAATATTTAACAAATCTTCATCAAAATTACATGGGATTATGAAAACTGGGGTATACGACTTGAACAAAAGGAAAATGTAAAACGGATCATAACGGATTGAAAACAATCTCTCAAAGAAAATTATTGATTTTTTTTTTATTATTTTGTCAATTGATCTTGACCTTACATGGGACCTAACTTGAATCTACCTTAACAGTTCGAATTATCCAATTGTGTTACCGAGATATCTGTAACCGTACATAAAAATAAAAATGCGCGGCGAACATCGTCATATATCTTTTGAAATATGTCGAACAGCACATAGCTAAAATGTTTTTGAACGAGAAATTATTGACATTAAAGTTCATATTACCGAACTACAGTTATAGCCTTTTTGTTCTGTAATCCTAGCTTAAAAGCATCAAATACAAGATAAAGCTGCTATTGTGGAATTGCAGATACACGTGCTCTAGGCAGAGGCACGGCCGTGAGTAACGCAACATGGTCAGCAAGCCGCGCTCGTGAGGGTGTGGTCTGAGCAGTCTAGCCTATAAATAGACTACGCGAGAGACGATCGTTTGAGACATTCCGTTCAAGAGAGCTTTATTATAGCTTACATACACCCGATGGTCTGCTACATTCATAAGTCTGTTTCTACCGTGTTTTAGAGTCGTCTAATAGATGAGAAAAACAAACAAATCTCACATGTTTACCTGGTACTGTAAACATATGGATTAGCAGACAAAAAGTGGTGTTGATATAACAATAATATCTACTTACGTAATTTCCCAAGGACACGTAAAGCTATGTCTATTCAAATAGTTATTTCTGTCGTATTTCTGTAATCTTTAACAAATTATCATAACTAGTGTTCGCCTTAGTCTAAATTTAAAAGTAATCGTTGTTATAAATGCGTATAATACCTATATTCGAATTTGCATTCCATGTTTGCAACTTTTTTAATGATTTGCATTTTTTTTATTGATAATGTTAAAATCGTCAATAGCTACTAAACGAGACATTAAATCTGTTATCAAAAAGAGAAGAAAATGTACTGAACTGCCCTTTGTCTATCTTTGTATATTATAATTCTTCTGTACACGTACAGAAGAATTATAATATACAATACGAATTCCTCCTAAACGTATGGACCGATTTATATGATTTTTTTATGTGTATTCGAGTGGGTTCCTGTATAGTTTAGATTCACCAATTGGGCCTTGTTGCTGGCGTTGCAATCGAGTTCTAGGATTTTTATTAAATTGAGACAGGATAACGTCTGGCGGGTTCGCTAGTTTCTATACAAATAGTACACAGAAGTCAGTAGGTAATGCCATTTTTTTATTACATTGATGTTTAGCTTTAATTATGAATATATAATATACCTTTAGTTAAATGCCAAACCCATTAGCCATACTTACAACCAAAACAAAATAGATATAGAGTACGGACATATGTAGATAATATAAGTAGATTTGGAAATCTATAAAGAAACACACTTAAATAAGAACTCGCTGGACGCTTAAAGTATTGTTGCGAGTGAGTGAAGTTACTAGAAATTACTTGATAAGCAAAGCGATTATCCATAAGGTTATAGATTAACATGTGAATGTCGCATAAAAATGTCAATTTATAAATGGCAGATAAAACCTGGAGCACGGCAATCATTATAGTTTTCAGTATTATGTTGATATCAAATCCAAAAATAATCCAATCATGCGATTTCCTTTCTTTTTAAGTTTATAGACAAAAAATATATTCGTTACCTGAAATTCATCTTGGATGGGAGTTTTGAGCATTCCTCCAGAAAAGATGATTCCGTCCACGAAGAAGTTGCACAAGAACGAAGCGACCACCACAACCCAGCCCCAACCACCATCTGGTGGCACCACCTGAAAAAGAAGAAAATGTTATTTATGTCGATGTAGGGTATAGGTAGGTTGTACATTGCAGTCATTTTATGCACTTGTATGTCAACTACATATTGTTACCTTTCTGTTTGTACCTTTCTGCGTAATGTTAAATGTGTTAAATTTAATATTCCTAAATTTCTCAAATAAATTAGCTTGTAAAACTCACATTACCCTATTGTATAATCAAGACTGGTGTGCATATGGTGCACTGTGCCGATTAGCAAATAAGTTTCTGCCACAGTAGTGTAAGCATAAGCAGTTCATGACACTTCTGACTTATAGAACTGCAGCGAAATAACAACAACTCATCTATCACCGTCGGGCTTTTCACGAGATATTTAAAACTACTATTTATGCTTATACCGTTGTTCTCTACTATTCATGTGGCAGAAACTCATTTGCTTATCGCCTGGAGGGCCTAATGTACTCTTTATTTACTTTCTACAGTTACTCTCTCTCTACATCCAAGAAAATCACTTTTCCCTTTTTAATATGAATTTAGTTAAAAAGTTTTTAATTGTAACATCATTCTACTTGGCCTGTCGATGACATGGAACATTAGGTGTCCAAATAATGAAGGTGTCGCCGTCATAGTTGGACGAGACAGTCGAAACCAACACATAAGTTTAGCAATATGGATGTAGGTAATCCTACAGATACATATAACGATTATGGGCTATAATTGCCGAGAGCAGTGAATAAAGAACCGCCTTACTCGGATTTATGTACATATTTGTAATTATCACTAGCTCAATGGTAAAGGAAAAAACATCGTGAGGAAATCCGCATGTCTAAGAAATTATACATCGAAATTCTATAGCCAAAAAGAGAGCTAGGGCAGTGACCCACTAGTCCCTGGTTCGAATCTTGGTGTGGACATGTACCACCATGTGTTTTCCGATTTATGTATATGTTTTTAATTATCGTTTAATCGGCGGTGTAAGAAAAATCGAAGCAACCACGTTCAATAAATTATATTTCGAAAGTCTTGTGACCTAACCAAAGAAAGCTCTAATTTTCCCACTGGGTTGTGTAGTTCTGATGACAGTCGCTCATGTAAAAATCAGTATATTCGCCAAATCATTAGGTTTAGTTAGCGGACCCCGCCGATCCTAATGAATTACGAAATGGGATTACGCTATAAAGAAGAAAAAGCCACATAACGAGTTATCAGTGCAGGTAGGAGCAAGAGAGAAACAAATCTATTCAAGTGGGTTTATCTAGCTCATACAGAGAACTATTTGTCTATAACTCCTGCACAGAGGACTCATTACCGACTGTCACCGATGTCATTGAAACTATCATCATCATAATCACTGTCACAACAACAACGTTACAACATCAATAGATGGGTTGGTTTGTCTTCAGCTCCTACGTACACAGAGGGCATGTTGTTGTTGTAACGTTCTTGTTGCTATAGGTGACCGTTGTTATATCAAGTCAGATGTCTATAGGCGTTCGAGTAGCGTGGTAAAGTATGTTTATCCCGCAATCATTTTTGCTCGAAATTGCAATAATAGCACCTAATTCGAGGTCGCGATCTTCATGGCTATCTAGACAGCGCTACTGTGTAGCCTAGCATGTCGAATTGACGATAAATCGACAAAGTAGGAAAAAGCACGTGCCGTCGCACGTGACGTCACACTAGCAAAAACAAAGTTCGACGTCTAGGATATTTTCGCGACGTACATTGTTTAGAATTATGTAAATATTACAAGAGAAACGAATAATGTTTTTAAGTACACAGAGCGGTGTCAGCCAGCACAGCGGTTATCACTGCGATGGCTATTCTCATCTGGTTCTCATTGACTCTTTCCATCAGGTCTAATGAAGACGTTTCGAATTAACGAATCGTTTTTTATTAATTAAAAACTAGTAATTAAAAAACGATACCATTTCTCTCTGCCTTATCTCCCAAATTTGTATAGTAAAAAATAAGAAATAATTATAGCCGACGAAACATTAGGTATACAAATATTAAAAAATGTAGAGAAATGTCTTTTGCTTTTGCGTACACATCAGTATTATATATTGTCACACGTGACAGTTGTTATACCAAATTAGGTGGCTTTAGGTCCTTGAAAAAAATAAATTCGCAATAGAGTTAGTAGTTACATAAATCAATATAAAGCAATATCTTTTGCTCGAAATTACAATAATTGTACCTAATTCGAGGTCGCGATCTTCATGGCCATCTAGACAGCGCTACTGTGTAGCCTAGCATGTCGAATTGACGATAAATCGACAAAGTAGGAAAAAGCACGTGCCGTCGCACGTGACGTCACACTAGTAAAAACAAAGTTCGACGTCTAGGATATTTTCGCGACGTACATTGTTTAGAATTATGTAAATATTACAAGAGAAACGAATAATGTTTTTAAGTACACAGAGCGGTGTCAGCCAGCACAGCGGTTATCACTGCGATGGCTATTCTCATCTGGTTCTCATCGACTCTTTCCATCAGATCTAATGAAGACGTTTCGAATTAACGAATCGTTTTTAATTAATTAAAAACTAGTAATTAAAAAACGATACCATTTCTCTCTGCCTTATCTCCCAAATTTGGATAGTAAAAAATGAGAAATAATTATAGCAGACGAAACATTAGGTATACAAATATTAAAACATGTAGAGAAATGTCTTTTGCTTTTGCGTACACAACAGTATTATATATTGTCACACGTGACAGTTGTTATACCAAGTTAGGCGGCTTTAGGTCCTTGAAAAAATTAAATTCGCAATAGAGTTAGTAGTTACAATATCAATATAAAGCAATATCTTTTGCTCGAAATTACAATAATTGTACCTAATTCGAAGTCGCGCTGTTCATGGCCGTCTAGACAGCACTACTGCGTAGCGTAGAGTATGTCGGATCGACGATGAATCGACAAAGTACGGAAAAAAGCACGTGCCGTCGCTTACCACGTCACACTAGTAAAAACAATATTCGACGTTTAGGTTATTTTCGTAAAGTACATTGTTTAGCATTATATTAAATATTACAGGGAAAACGAATAATGTTTTCAAGCATATAGTATCGTTTCTTAATAACTAAAAATTGGTAGTTACTAAACTATTTTAATCAATACAGTATAATTCCTTTACAAATTAAATACGTCAGATACACTGTGCATTTAATGTATATCTACATTATACAAAATTACCATTCACTTTACCGTTACCATTCATATCATAAAAAGGAATATCTTAGAAGATATCAGAGGGGGCAGAGCGGATTAAGGAACAAGATCCTGTCCTGTATGAAATCGGCAAAAACAGATGGTTCACGGCCCTTGCGGGGCTTTAAACCCTAATTTTCCATGCACATTTAGTACATGTTGTATCTCGCATACCAGATACAAAATGTACTAAAAAAATTCTAGCGATGACGGATATCCTAAATATTGTCGACGATTGCCAGATCAGGGTGGACAAACTGACCCCGTCCGAAACCATGATATTGACAACCGTGGGATCGTTCCCTGTAATACGATTAGATAACTACTGCAAATGGAAGGAACATATTCAAATAACTTGTAATAAAATAAGCTCATTTATTTTTGCATTAAGACGCATCAGAACACTAGTCTCCCTTGAAGCTGCCATTACAACATATTACGGATATGTCTGCAGCGTCTTAAGATATGGTATTATTATATGGGGTCGATCTACTGACTTCGACAAGGTATTTATAATGCAAAAAAAATGTATACGTGCCATATTTAACATTGAACAAACTGACTCTTGTCGACCGTATTTTAGAAAATATAAAATATTGACACTATCTTGCATCTATATACTGGACGTCTGTATATTTGTACGAAAAAATTGTCAGCTTTTTCAACATACTAAAGATGTGGATACTAATATTGTTACTCGCTCACGATATAGGAACCGTCTTATTAGACCACTAACTAGATTGACTATCACATCTAACAATAGCTACATAATGTCAATAAAAATATTTAACAAATTGCCTGATGTATTTAAAGAGTTGCCACTGCCTAAGTTTCGCAAACTATTGACAAACTGGCTTTGCGACAGGTGTTTTTACAGTGTTCCTGAATATTTAGAATATAAATGAATATTATTTTATTTAGATACCTTATAGTTTATTATTTAATTGTCACACAAGAATATTGTTGACATAATAATTATTATTTAACTGTGGTAATTCCATATTGACATCACGTAATTTCATATTTTAATTGTTGCTTATTAGATGATATTGTGTAAATTTTCTAGTTTGCTATTATTCATTAACATTACATAATTAATTGATATTAACTATTATTACATTATTTCCGGAAATTGTTATTTACTAATTATTACTTATATTAAACGAAAAGTAACATTTTGACATTACTATGATTGTTATTAGCTTTTTTATGCATGTAATTTATTGTACGCCTGGAAAGGTATGATTTGGTGAAACAAATCACTTTATTTAAGAACTCATTGTACCCAAATTAATACAATAAAGAATTCTTATCTTATCTTATCTTATCTACGCTCCTTTTAAAGTATTTAAGTAGAGTTATGTAGTTGAAGTTGAAACATATAAATAAAGGTAGCGATCAAGCCACTTTCAGCATGCAATCACCAAATGAAGTGGAGAAATATCAATCTGGATGTTACATTTGCAGCTCTGAAGCAGTATAGAGAATTTGGTCATTCTGTGTGCATGACCGGGCAAGACCGAGGAAAATGGATAGTTTAGGTGGAAACTGAAAATGTTTTTAATGAACGCTAAAAGTATATAAGTACTTGTTTTATGGCATACCGAAAGCTATGTTGCCTGTTATAACAATTGTTAATATTATTATAGTATTAGTAGTTTGTGATACTGGAATACAAGGCACTCGCTCAAGAAAAATTGAGTTCTATTATGAATGTGAACAAATTTGGCAGTCAAAGAAATCGAAAGCATGTGCCAGATATGTTACCATGATCAGGCAGTCTCAAACACTCAAATATTTAAATTACGAACAAGATCTAAGAGCTAGTCTGTGATTTAGTGACTTAGAAGGTACAGGTTTGGTATAACGCGCCCACAATAGTTACCTCTCACTGGAAATAAGCCTTAGAATAATTGTTAGTCGTTTTACTATTAGGGATGAGTGACCATTTGGCCTTGTTAAGTATATAGAGGCTTTGCGTTGCAGGAAGATAGGAAGTACTATTATCAGAGATCTCATATTAGCAGATCTTCACTATTTGGACGGACAATTGACATCTTAAGCTGTTGTTTACCGGGCGGTCGTTTACGACCACTAAATGTATGGGAAAACGTATATAGCGCGTTCTGAACTTTCTAGTAATATTACACTTAGAAATACAACAAAACAGTTGTATTCTTTTTGTTGTGTTTACTTGATGGAGGAATGATGTATATCCATGGAGGAAATAACATATGAAGAACCGATGAGATCGATGATACGTAACTCAATTCACTGCTACAAGGGGAGGGCGTAAAGTAGGTGGTATTTATTATTGTGTTGAGTTTTTTTATCTTTATAAAAGGGTTTTCCCCGGGTCCCCAAAGGTCCTTCCCCGGATGCACTGCTCTTAATGTTTCATAATAGACCGACACATACTCGATGACCGACGATTTGATAAAAATTGCAGGGAGCCGATGTATACAAGTAGCACAAGACCGATCGTCATGGAAGTGTAAGAGGAGTCTATGTTCAGGAATAGACTTTCTTTGGCTGAAATTAGGATGATAACCTTTTTTCACGTTTAGGTGACGTGGGTTTTGATTTTAAAGAGAGTCTACCATAAGACATCAGAATAAATATCAAAAGGTAAATGCGAAAACACATTATATGAATGAGGGTAGAAAAATCTTATCACCAATTAATTATCTTAATGTGCCCCTTGTGGAACCAACGGTGGTAAAACTGACACCCAAGGTTACGGCCATCGGATGTTGCGTCAGAGAAACTAATCGATTAAGACCTCTGTGTATTTTATATTCTACTAGCGACCCGCCCCGGCTTCGCACGGGTAGTAATGCATATTACATGTATTCATAAATACATACAGTGAAAATTAATACTGTATATCCGTATAATATCAGATGAAAGCTCCCATGCGGTTTGACTTTTTCCGACATTTTCAACAATTATCGTCATATTTACACCGATTTACACAAAACCTTATCAAGTGATTCAAGAATCACTCTGTCTGTTGATGAAAACCGCATGAAAATCCGTACAGTTTTGAGTTTATCGCGAACAGAGAGACAGACGTGGCGTGGGACTTTTTTTATAAATATGAAGTGATAGTAAGTACTTCATTTCGATATCGTTAGTGACCAATTGTCTGTGGCTTTTGTTATTACAAATGTTTCTCTTAAATTATTTATAATGTTATTGTTAACAGAAAGGCTTTTAAGAGAGCTAGAGCGCATCAAAGCAGGCCCGTTTGGGGAAGTACCTCCACATCACAGAAAATCGCAGCCAAATAACAACTCCCTGAAGGGTTATAGTGTTCCTATATGCGAGTGAGGAGGAGCTTACTGGTGACTCTGCTGCTAACACAGCAAGTCTTTAGAGCTTACTGGTGACCAGTTTAAGGGGTGGAATTTTTGAAAACGCTGAAATCACTCTTTTGGATTCTAATAGAGAGAATCTGCGCAAAGTTTCAAGTCACTAACTTGAAAAATATTTCTGCTCCATACAAACTGTCAATCTCTTTTTTTCCGCTTTAGGGGTTGAGTTAAAAAAAAAACTGTCTCGTGAGAATTACAATTAATGTCTATGCAAAAATTCAGTTTTCTAGGTTCAAGGGTTTGACCTAGGCGTTGATGAGTCAGATAATTAGCCAGGAACTGAATTTTTATTAATATAGATATTTCGGAAGAGAAAAAAGAGGGCTCTTTACGAGGAGAGGTACCCCCTAGCATTCTACTAGACTAGACCATCCAACCAACAAAATCAGCGCTGAGTTGTGTTGCAATACACGAGCGATCTTTTATTGTTAGCTTACAGTATTATCAAAACTAATTGATTTTCTTGATACATATACTTATTGTATACCTACTTACTATATCTTATTGAAAATTAAAACCATCACACTTAAAAGCATCCATCACAGTTAAAACCACCATGTGATAGTCAAATGAATTTATTCCTCCGTTATGAAAAAAAAAACAATTGTTCAAAAATGGTACAGGAACATTTGATATAAATTCAAGAATCAGTCTTTAAATTGATAATAAAATGTACGTGCCAAATAAAAGGGTAGCCCAAGCTAAAACGTCAACTGCGAACTCTGCAGCTTTCTGAAATATTTGCTTCCTCCTATGCCATATTCTGTTCAAAGCCATAACGGAAATATTTTCACAATAAAAGTAACAATACGGTCAATGTAATCTCAGCGACTGCCAAAGAAACTGTCGCAAGAAGAATAGCATTTATTATTTTCTCCGCAACTTTGCGTATAATCCTTTTGCGCTTTAATTTCTTTTCCATAGCAGACATCTTGCATGCATTTTAAGATTTGATCACTGATCTTGTAGTGGTGGCATAGGTATTGTTTGCATTAGAGTTTGTTGATTCTTGTTTCGTGTTATGTTTAGGAGCATTGCAGTCACAATTTTCTGGACATTTTGATTTTTCTTGCCCTTCAGTGTTTTTATCGGGAACCTTTTTTGTAGTCACTTTATCAAATCTAAATAGTACTACACAGAAGTGATAAGCCACAATTAAAACTATAGTAGTATTTAGACATGCAAGTAAATATGTCATATCAGGAACTGCACACTAAAATAGGAGGCATCTTATGCCCCATTTGATTAAAAACTATTGAAATCTATTGGCCATGTTGAAAATTTTACGTTAATGTAACTCACTTTTCATAAGTTTTTTTTTACAGTTTAATGGCCTTCAAAGACGTCATAGTTCTAAGAAGTTGCGTTAAATATTTATTATGAGAATAAATGAAAAAGTGTATAGTATATTTAAAACTATATAAAAATGAAAAAGTATATATAGTATATTTACAAACTACGATATAACAGCCGATTTCTTTAAATGCGAACTGGCAACATGAAAAGAGCTATGAATGTTAAAGAACCGAGTGAGGAAAAGATCGTGTCTCATGGCGCTCGGTTTTCTCTTCTTTTTTTATACCACTAAGGTGGCAAACAAACGTGCGGCCTGCCTGATGGTAAGCAGTTACCGTAGCCTACGGACATTTGCAACACCAGGGGTGCCACTCTTGCGTTGCCGACCCTGTAAGAACCTCTTCACGCCTTTCTTGAAGAACCCCATACTGCAGTCCCTTGGGAAAACCTCGGCAGGGAGCTCATTCCACAACTTAATAGTTCTCGGTAGAAAACTTCTCGTGAAGCGCACAGTGCGCGACCATTGCGGTTCCAGTGTGTGCGGATGAACTCCCAGCCGCCGGCGAGCTGTGCGATTGTAAAACGAGGCTGTTGGTATAATGTCGAACAACTCCTCAGAACACAACCCATTATACAGCCGGTAGAACACGCAAAGGGAAGCAAAATCTCTTCTCAAACTCAAGGGCTCAATGCCGTGTGTGAGTCCAGGATCATCGATAATCCTCACAGCTCGTGTCTGCACGGAGTCACAAGGTCCTAGCTGGTATCCAGGTGCTCCCGCCCAAAGGTGGCTACAGGCTCTGTCTAGCAGGCGTGAAGATATGCATACATAAATCTCGTTTTTATTCAGTTTTTCAGTTACCGTAGCCTATGGACCAGACTAAGACAAACAGACATGTTCATGCACACAAATGTTTGTCCTGTGTGGGAATCGAACCCACGAACGTTGGTGTCAAAGTAAAGTCACAGCGCGTTCCGCTACTGCTCCACCAAGCTCATCAATTTTTTTTCTTAAATTATAAATACCCTTCCAATATTTTTTTACATAGAGTAACTATTTATTATCCTACTTAGTGATGAAGGAATTATATATCGTAACAAGTTTAAAAAAAAACTAATATATTTAATTTAGTAGATAGATACGGGCTGATGACGAAGTATTTATATTAGAAAAATTTCTTACCAATGCTGCTTCAGGTTCAGCGTCGTCGCTGGGCGAGTCGCTGCGACCCATCCCGCTCTCATCTGATGAGGGCGTCTCGAACGGTTGCTCATCGGTTGCAACTCTGACCACCATTTTGTAGCACCTGAAAAAAAAACCGGACATTAGTCTATATCAAAAGAGTGTTTAAATCCTTTTTTGTTGATGCTTCTTTATGCTATGACCATTTTGTTTAAATATTCTGGTGATTCAGTTGGCAAAAAGAAGACAGACTGCTCTGTCATTATAATCTGTCGAAGACATATTCTATATCTTTGATCTATATTCTCTTGGGGTATTAAATACCCGAGTTTGAGATACCTCTAATTAGGGAACATATGCAACCAAGCTGGCTCATGCTTGTATCAACAATAGGCTGTCATACAATAAGTGTTCACAAGTCTCGCAGGCGGTGAGTTTTGGTACTGCGCTGCGGTATTGTCAAGGTCAGTGGCACGCTTTATTTTGCTGGCTAACGTTTACAGCTCCACGAGTATAGCGTCCTGTCTGTGCTGGATTGTGCTGGATCTTGCTTTCTCCGATCTGAACGTAAACCGTAAGAACGTAAGATAATTGTCATTAAACAAATTTAAAACTACTATTAAAGCCAAATTGTGTAGCAGGGCATATTATAAAGTATCTGACTATATTAATGATAAAAATGCCTGGGATTGAGTCGATCGAATTATAATGTAATTAATAAATTATGTAAATTTGTTTGGGTACCAAAAGAGGGATGCCTGAGTTTTTTGGCAGTATTTTTATCAGTGCTCACTTAGTCATGAACTGCACGGTAGGGAAAAAAAATTGTGACGATTCCAAACAAATGTAGCCATTTTTACGGAATAAAAAGATTTTGACTTTGACTTTGAACCGTACTAGATTGGAAGAGATAACTTGGATTGAACCAAATTATACATGTTTTAGAAAACAAGGGAAGTAAGTGGTTTTGCTATGATGAGGTGAATCTCTCTTAACTTGTCCTGATTAAAGAAGATATGCAACGCAAAATAATGGACGAGATACAGCGCGTCGGATATGAGTAAGTTCTGGTGTACTGTGCGGACTTTGCGACATCGGCAGCAAACTTCAAGATCTTATGAGGACTCATGTTTCTAGTGGTAACGGTAACCGCTTCACATCAGATAATTCAAAGTGCTTTTAAAGCACAGTCTATACATCGCACGTTGAACGAAATAAAAAAAAATAAGCTTTGTTTCATTTTTTTATACAACGTCGGGAGGCATACAACAATACGGTCCACCGGACGTAAAGCAGTTACCGTAGCCTATTAACGCTTGTAAGATATATCACTCGCGAGATGCCTCTAGGAGCTTACTGGTGTCCTCACTCACACGCAGGAACACAACAACCCTCTAGGGAGTTGTTATTTGGCTGCGGTTTTCTGTGAGGTGGAGGTACTTCCCCAGGCGAGCTGCTTTGATGCGCCCTACCTCTCTTAAAACATCCAGACCAAGACAAACAGCCATGTTCATGCACACAAATTGTCTTGTGTGGGAATCGAACCCACGAGCGTTGGTGTCAAAGTCGCGTCATTCACGACTGAGCCACCGAGCTCGTCCTCGCAAGTCACGTCGTTTCTCTCACGTGACTTGCGTGAAACACTCTTACAAACAGTAATTTGCGACGAACTGAAATTTCACCTGTTTAAACAATAATACTGCTAAACAATAGCTTCGTTAGTTTTGACGCATTAATACAGAACAGACATTAAAATTTATTGTTAACGATGGAAAAATTCCACTCAGAAAGTGGATAAAACCCTCCGAATCTGGTATATTAACCGTTTTAGTATTGCATGTTATTCAAATGTTTATGTCTGATGTTTAAATCTTATTGTATATAACTTGTGAAGCTACTACACATTTCCATATTACGAGTATTATAATTTATAATACATTGGGTATTCGTATCTATGATGTAAAATGCTTACATTACATTTTTGTAAAATATTTACGTATTGCAGCCAAACTATAATATCATTGATTGCAGTCAAAATGGTGTGGTTCTACAGGGTTTTCGTCGAACTTCCTTTCGAAGGAGACTACAGTCCCGTAAAAAGGGTTTTACAGAATCTGCGACGAATATGTTTTTTATCATCTTAATAGCAAATTATATTTCATGTAGGTGTGTATATTACTTTTAACAGTGACTTAAAAAAGCAGTAGGTTTAATGTTTGTCACATCTATCTGTTTTTACAAGCTTTTATTATCCTACTAATATTATAAATGCGAAAGTTTGTATGTATGGATGTTTGTTTCTCTTTCACGCTTAAACGGCTGAACGGATTTGAATGAAATTTAGTACGTAGATAGATTATGATCTGGATTAACACATAGGCTACATTATTTGACTCCACGCGGGCAGAGCCGCGGGCAGCAGCTAGTCATTTATATATTTTTTAACTTGCAATGTTTGTATGTTCGGGCCAAATCTTACAACAGTAGTTTCAAGCAGTTATCGTTAATCGATTGAAATGAAATTTTGCATACACGTTAAGTTTGGATGACAAAGCATGGTTAGCTAAGTGGTGACACTCTCAATTCAATATGGCGGGCCACCCAAGATGGCGGACTAGTAATTTTTTGTGCACTCTCATGAGATGGGTATCAAATGAAAGGGATTGTTGAGGAGAATACGAAAAAATAAAAAACGGCTTTACCCTAAATCCAATATGGCGGTCCGCCCAAGATGGCGGAATAGTTATTTTTTGTGAACTACCATAATGTGGGTATCAAATGAAAGGGTTTGCTAAGAAGAATACGAAAAAAACGACTTTATTCTAAATCCAATATGGCGGACTAGTATCTTTTGTGCACTTCCGTGATATGGGTATCAAATGAAAGGATTTGATGAGAACAATACGAAAAAAATATGTAGGTATATACTATATATTCTATAATAACTATGTATTTTTTATATAATAAAAAAATACATTCTTAATACTTTCCGTAAAGGTCAATAGATGACTTTGTATCAAAATTAAATCGCACTATGGTTGCATCTACTGGCAACTGTTAAATATCTGACATAACCAGTTCAGCCTTTCAGGCTGTGGCGCCTCACGCTCGCTTCTCCCATCCGGTGACGTAGTCACGGCCCACAGGGGCCAACTACATAGTCAGGTCAAAAAAAATAGTTCGGCCTTCCGAAATGGTATCTTATGCAAGATCTCACCACCTCCCTTCCATGCGGACCAGAGGGTGCACTCTCAGAAGAATGATTTTTTTTAACAGAAAGACTTTTAAAGGCTGGAGAATAACAAAGGCTACTAAACGCCCCAATCTCACGCGAGCGAAGCTGCGGGTTTCTGCTAGTCTTCAATAGAAATGGTCTTCATTTTATTTAACCCAAGTCTGTACAATACAAGATAATACTGTCTGCCACGCCGTAGTCTATTTAGGTTAAGCTCTTCGCTGCTGGTCAAGCGTACTTGGCCTTAAGTAGAGTCAAATCAAATAAGTAGAGTCAAGTCAAGAATGTAATAATTATGTAACTTGATCTTGACATAAGTAAATCTAAGAAAAAATATGTATTTAATAAAATAGGTAAATATATCTACACAAGTAAATCTCGTGACAAGCTTTTATATATAATATAAATTGTGTAATGTTTTGACGAGCTCGGTGGCTCAGTCGTGAATGACGCGACTTTGTCACCAACGCTCGTGGGTTCAATTCCCACACAAGGCAAACCTTTGTGTGCATAGATGTCTGTTTGTCTTGATCTGGATGTTTTAAGAGAGGTAGGGCGCATCAAAGCAGCCCGTCTAGGGTAGTACCTCCACCTCACAGAAAACCCCAGCCAAATAACAACTCCCTAGAGGGTTGTAGTGTTCCTGCGTGTGCAACTCCTTGGGAGCTTACTGGTGACCTCACACCAGTAAGCTCCCAAGGAGTTGCTGTGTAAGCAGCAGACGAGGCATCGCGCGAGTGATACTTAATATATCGCAAGCGTTAATAGGCTACGGTACCCGCTTTACATCAGGTGGGCCGTATGCTTGTATGCCACCCGACGTAGTTTAAAAAAATGTAATAAATGGATGGGTTTGATTCAATTAAAAGTTTTTTTTCTTTTTAGATTTTACATTTAAACAAAAGCTTGTTTTCAAAACATGTTTTCATTATTAATTTATAGATATGTTTCGGGAACAGTTCAATTTGTACTGTAGTTATGTTTACTATCGTGTTCTATTAATCTTGCGATGTTTATTTAGTGCAAGTTGGGTACCCACCACGAGATGTCGCTACTTGTGTTAAATAACTATCACGTTTGTGGGCATTGACCGTGTGACCCCCTGATATTATACTTACCACAAATCATTGGGTTGGCAGAGCCGCGGGCAGCAGCTAGTCATTTATATATTTTTTAACTTGCAATGTTTGTATGTTCGGGCCAAATCTTACAACAGTAGTTTCAAGCAGTTATCGTTAATCGATTGAAATGAAATTTTGCATACACGTTAAGTTTGGATGACAAAGCATGGTTAGCTAAGTGGTGACACTCTCAATTCAATATGGCGGGCCACCCAAGATGGCGGACTAGTAATTTTTTGTGCACTCTCATGAGATGGGTATCAAATGAAAGGGATTGTTGAGGAGAATACGAAAAAATAAAAAACGGCTTTACCCTAAATCCAATATGGCGGTCCGCCCAAGATGGCGGAATAGTTATTTTTTGTGAACTACCATAATGTGGGTATCAAATGAAAGGGTTTGCTAAGAAGAATACGAAAAAAACGACTTTATTCTAAATCCAATATGGCGGACTAGTATCTTTTGTGCACTTCCGTGATATGGGTATCAAATGAAAGGATTTGATGAGAACAATACGAAAAAAATATGTAGGTATATACTATATATTCTATAATAACTATGTATTTTTTATATAATAAAAAAATACATTCTTAATACTTTCCGTAAAGGTCAATAGATGACTTTGTATCAAAATTAAATCGCACTATGGTTGCATCTACTGGCAACTGTTAAATATCTGACATAACCAGTTCAGCCTTTCAGGCTGTGGCGCCTCACGCTCGCTTCTCCCATCCGGTGACGTAGTCACGGCCCACAGGGGCCAACTACATAGTCAGGTCAAAAAAAATAGTTCGGCCTTCCGAAATGGTATCTTATGCAAGATCTCACCACCTCCCTTCCATGCGGACCAGAGGGTGCACTCTCAGAAGAATGATTTTTTTTAACAGAAAGACTTTTAAAGGCTGGAGAATAACAAAGGCTACTAAACGCCCCAATCTCACGCGAGCGAAGCTGCGGGTTTCTGCTAGTCTTCAATAGAAATGGTCTTCATTTTATTTAACCCAAGTCTGTACAATACAAGATAATACTGTCTGCCACGCCGTAGTCTATTTAGGTTAAGCTCTTCGCTGCTGGTCAAGCGTACTTGGCCTTAAGTAGAGTCAAATCAAATAAGTAGAGTCAAGTCAAGAATGTAATAATTATGTAACTTGATCTTGACATAAGTAAATCTAAGAAAAAATATGTATTTAATAAAATAGGTAAATATATCTACACAAGTAAATCTCGTGACAAGCTTTTATATATAATATAAATTGTGTAATGTTTTGACGAGCTCGGTGGCTCAGTCGTGAATGACGCGACTTTGTCACCAACGCTCGTGGGTTCAATTCCCACACAAGGCAAACCTTTGTGTGCATAGATGTCTGTTTGTCTTGATCTGGATGTTTTAAGAGAGGTAGGGCGCATCAAAGCAGCCCGTCTAGGGTAGTACCTCCACCTCACAGAAAACCCCAGCCAAATAACAACTCCCTAGAGGGTTGTAGTGTTCCTGCGTGTGCAACTCCTTGGGAGCTTACTGGTGACCTCACACCAGTAAGCTCCCAAGGAGTTGCTGTGTAAGCAGCAGACGAGGCATCGCGCGAGTGATACTTAATATATCGCAAGCGTTAATAGGCTACGGTACCCGCTTTACATCAGGTGGGCCGTATGCTTGTATGCCACCCGACGTAGTTTAAAAAAATGTAATAAATGGATGGGTTTGATTCAATTAAAAGTTTTTTTTCTTTTTAGATTTTACATTTAAACAAAAGCTTGTTTTCAAAACATGTTTTCATTATTAATTTATAGATATGTTTCGGGAACAGTTCAATTTGTACTGTAGTTATGTTTACTATCGTGTTCTATTAATCTTGCGATGTTTATTTAGTGCAAGTTGGGTACCCACCACGAGATGTCGCTACTTGTGTTAAATAACTATCACGTTTGTGGGCATTGACCGTGTGACCCCCTGATATTATACTTACCACAAATCATTGGGTGATAACTATGATAAGGTATCGGAGGTGTCAAGACCTTTGCTCTTGGCTCTTTGCTTTACTTGACAGGACAACTAACTGAGAACGCCTCAAGAAATTGTGTTTTGGACGCGAATTATACTTATTTTTCAAAGACTGCTGCCTCTGCTGTTAAAAAAACAACTCCCTAGTAGTTTACTGGTAACCTTACTCACGCACAGACACAACAACTCTCTACGGAGTTGCTATTTGGTTGCGGTTTTCTGTGAGGTGGAGGTACTTCCCCAGATGAGCTGCTTTGGTGCGCTCTACCTCTATTAAAATATCCAGACCAAGACAAACATGTTCATGCATACAAATGTTTGCCTTGTGTGGGAATCGAACCAAGCGTTGGTGTCAATGTCGCGTCATTCTTGACTGCGCCACCGAGCTCGTCTAAAGATTTAAGGATCAAAGTCAATCAATATAACAGGGTATAGCGACTGATACTCTCATACAATCGGCAGCAAGGTACAAAGTATGGTATCATTGTTGTACAATTACTAGTATAACCATTGATGGTGTGAGTGATACAGGAGTTATATATACTACGATGGCAAACAAGCATACGGCCCATCTCATGTGAAGCGATTCCATACCCTATGCTCACTTCCAACACAGGAGTTATTACAGGTTGCCATCCTGCTGCTAGCGTAAGAACTCCTCGTGAACATTCGTGGTAAAATCTGTACGTATCGGTAGCCGTTTAGCCCAAGTTACTTGATTTCTAGCATTGTTCTAAATATATGCCTGTATGGTAATCCAGATCAAATTCCCTTTATCTTACAAACAAATCAGTTCAGCCGTTTAAGCATAATTAATCATAAACGATCAAAAATTTGCACAACTTTCGCATATATCATTAGCCGGATTATTGCGCAGATAAGCCAAACACCACGGAATTTGTAACATTTAATTTATTCCATACGGAGCTTTTATCCGCGTGATTGCGCAGTTGATAAGGGACTGATAAGGATAACGTTTATAGGGCAAATATTAAGTGGAAAGCACACACGCATTTGATAGATAACGAATTCGGTTACATTTTGTGTAACTTAGCACATTTTACTGCAAATGTTGTGGAATTTTTTAGCGTTGTTACAAAGTAGGTATTTTGCTTTGGTTAGTTATCAATGGAGGATGTGCTATCTAATCACACTATTACAGGATGTGAACTGCCAAAAATCTATTTCCATAATATACATACAGGAGCCTTTCAATCTCTGAATGTGTTATGCCTTTGATAATTGCAAAACCTAAGTGAGAATTATAATGATTAGTAGTCAATAGATTCAGGCGTTATTATGCGAATGTCAAATTTACACGAAACACGTGTCGCAGCGACGACTAGGGCAGTCATGGCAACAACGGTGGCGGGTGCACGTGGTTTCTGTTCCAGATGGCGGGCAATCGCGAGGACGATTGCAGCAGCTGAGGCAGAGTCTACCGGAGCAGCCATGGCAGCCATGGCATGTTGCATCTACTAACGGTAGTGGGTTGGAACCGGCCGGCGCTAGTTCGTATGAACTAATTGGTGGTGAAAGCACACAAAGCATGTATAAAGATCAAATTGTATGTAAATGATTAGCTTCCGAGGTTTGATTTCCGAAGTAAGCGTCCTACTCGCGCCGTGTTTCACATTACTGAGGGCCATAACTATACCAACACTAACTTATCCCACTGCAGGGATACGGATCTTCAACCGAAAGGGTTTAGAGCATACTCTTCCACGCTGCTCAACAGCGGTTCGATGGAGGTCAGTGTTTTCAAGCCGCCCAACGGGCACTGACTTAGCTTAACGACTGTTATATATCGAAAACAGCTATTACTGATGGCATAACGTGCCCTCCGAACCACGGAACTGCTTGACCTGGGCTCTAACAAAAGCCCGTTATGTAGTTGTTATATTTAGTTGAATAGAGACCTGTGCCTTCCTAACGCCTGCCGTCAATCTTGCCACCGATAACTTTTCAATGTTATGGCCGTCCTTGCTAGAGATATATCTGGAGTCTGATTTTTATATCCCGCAATTCGGCCCCGTTACTGCGGAAGTCAGTTCAAGGCATTGACGTTAGCATAGAGTGCTCAATAAACTGTGAACATCTTTAAGCGGTTCTAGTCTCAACTGAAAACAAAAAACACACAAAATAAGTACTTATAAATTAAGTATTCTTCGCCAATGTCAAGGTTGCCAGAATTTAACGTGGTTTATACCTTAACATAATTTATTCTGTTTATTGTTCACCCACCTACAGTACTCGTATGTAAATAGGTATTACATACCTACATGTATTTTTCACACAAGATAAATATGAATTTGCATGTGTCATTTTGTGACAAATTTTCTTTTATTATATCACTATAAATTTCTGTCGTTATCCTCTCGGTAACCCTATAGTATAGAGGTACGCATGTATTAATTTCTGTAAATAATACTGTTTACTGCAGATAATGTATATGTTTATATTATTGTAACACAGTATAATATTATTTATAATTTACGTTGTGCGAGGTCGCGCGATATACTAGATGTTTGTGCTAACTTTACATATAGCTGAGGTATCACGAGCCTGATGAAATGTGCGACAATAACGCGTTATGACGTCCGGTCCGGCTATTTACCGCGTAAGGCCAAGGTTCGAGAGATAGCGGGCGAGAGTTGGACCGTTTGCTCTCACTGACCAAAGGCAGTGGTCGAAATATGCTTGAGTATGTCGCGCAGCTAAATTTTCTTACTGTATAAGTAGGTAGTCTATTTTTAATACGCTTTTAAAGTTGATCATATCTATTTGGCGTATTACCACGAAATTTGACAATTTAGTGAAGTTCATATGGCGAATAAGGGTTTACGACTGAGCTGATCTGATTTAGTCGGAGGTTGTAATTATGTGATAGAACTTCAATAACTCTTGATTGTTGCATCACGAAACAATAATTGAGTGTAGTTCTAATGAATATAAAGCGTAATTTCTTTAGTTTTTTTAACTATACCATTTCCTGTTCATACAGGGACACCATTCTCAGTGGCTAGTTTGATGGACCTATTAGTAAAACTAAAACTGTTGGTGTATTTTTCTATTTTTATCTACGTGTTTCTTATTTTATAAAATATGTTAAAATGGCAGAAATTTTAGCTTGATCTAAATTATATGGAAAATCTCACATTCTGCATCCCTTGTAGCAATCTCATTAGGAGAAGCCTTACTAGCCTTTCCGGCTAAAGGCAATTCCTAGGTGGATTTTAGTCATTAAGAGTCCGACATAACCTGTCTTATATTTCCGATTAGGCTACTTTTAACTCGGAAATGTTTAAGTTTAAGAACTTGTAAAACCAAACTCTACGCAGATGAAACCGCAAACAACAAAAAAAACATAGATATTACTACTATTTAAATAAATGATGTCGCTTTGACATTTCAAAGGGTGTTAATATGTGACTACAATCTATTAATACTAAAAATGTATTGTGACAGAATTGGTAATATTGAGTCAGAAATGGAAAGATAAGTGTTGAGTATTTCGGTAATCCTCCTGCCAAAAATAATTTGTAAATTTCATGTAGACTAACATCTAATCTTTCCTTAGTTAAGATAGCAAATGAACCCGCGAATTAACGTCGCTACACTGGCGCCATATGTTATCAATCAAAATGATTATCATTTCATTATACATTATGTTTGTCCCTATATTGGAATGGAAATGTATTGTATAATAATATATTTCGTAACATAGGAACGCTGTGAGCCTAAATAGGTACTAACATTTTATTTATACTACGATGGATAGCAAACAAGCGTAAGGTGTTGAAAATAAACCTAACTTTTCAAACATCATATCATCAAATATTCGTGACGATTTTTGATTTTTGGATCATCGTTTGTGGCATTATGGTTATTGGTAAACGAGAAAGACAACACAACGATACATTTTATCGTACTTCAAAATTTCGTATTTATAACCAATTAAAAAGGAGTGGTTCGATTATTTTGAAAGACTAAGATACATATTTATAAATAAATATTTGCTTAGCTGCATCAGTGGATTGGAAAAAAATTGTGATAACACACACGTAGTACACACAGCCATCCTCGCACAAATAATATGGAAAGTAGAGGTATTATTGAAACGGAATATCTACAACATTTAAATTCCGAATTTTATTACTTAAACATACGTAACACCTACAGGGGCAAATAAAATAACTCTGTCTAAAATGACACGTAATGAAATGTTTACAAACGGTACACTTATTAGCACAGAATCCCACATACCTATTATTATTATTTATTTGCCTTTAGACCCTCATGGGCAATTAGACATGTCTTACATTCTCAATATTGTGTCTTATTAATTTTTCATAGTTTTGATTTCTTTTTTTTAACCTGCCAGCATTTCAAATGACCATTGGCGAAGAAGAAATGCCAAAAGAAACTTGCCAATATAGGTCTCTTTTCAAATCGTCTATTTATTTTACAATAAATTTATGACAGTGTATAATGGTGACAAGTTGTACAGTTCACTGTCAGCCAGATATTGATCGATTCTGTAATTATAACCCTTCTTACATAGAGTATTTTTGATATGCCTTTTGAACATATTGTCAAGGATAGGACTGTTTCAGGTAATTGATTATAAATCGAATACAATTTACAGCAAAAGAACTACTCGTCTTAGCAAGCGGATATACTGGCATACGCAACCATTCCTGCTTCTAAATATTTCACAAAATTTTGAAAACGACTTTATATTTTTACGAGCATACATTATGTTCTCACAAATGTACCGAAAGGTAACCGTGAGGATATTTAGTTCTTTGAATAGTTCTCTAAGTGATTGGTTGGAGTGAGTGGATGGCTCCCTTTTGTAAAATAAAAATAGTTTTAATATAAGCCGCTCTTCCCCACTACAGTATACCATATGACATAATGCTGTGAAAGTAGCTGAAATAGACTAAGCGAGCAGTAGCCACATCCGTTAATTATCTAATTCTCCTAACGGCATGTGCGGCAGAGCTGAGCTTAGTGCTTACTGGCCAGTTTATTTATGTGGGGGTCCCACTGCAATTTTGAGTTGATCACATCTGTATTGGCAGAAGCCACATTTGGAAGACTAAAATTTATACATTTCATTTTAGTTGAATTTAATAAAAGATTATAGCACCAAAAAACCACTATTTACCTTTACAATATTTTCGCATCGGCGAGCAGCATTAAAAGTTAAAGAAGTATCGTCGGCAAACAGTAATATATCCGCCATTTTCTGCACCATGCAGGGCAGGTCATTTATATATACTAAAAATAAAAAGGGTCCCAATATTGAGCCCTGGGACACCCCAATATTAACATAACTGCCTTTAGATTTGACTCCGTTTATGTCAACAGTTTATATTCTGTTGTTTAAGTAAGTTACGATCAAATTATGGGCTTTATCTCTAACTCTTAAATGGCACAGCTTGAGCAATAATGTCCGATAGTCGACACATTCAAAAGCTTTAGAGAGATCATAGAAGGCCCCAAAAGCATCCTGGGATCTCTCTGGGATTATTATAAAATTATTAGCGGGCTCAGCCACCTAAGCCTAAGAATTTGGTGAAAAAATTGATTCGGAGCGACTGCCGTCAGACCTTCACAATCCAGAAGGAACAGGAATCACATGGCAATAATAAACTATGTTTACTTCACCGCTGACAGTAATTTCTCGATTGATTTTGAGATTCCGGATCTCAAAGGGTGAAAGGATTACTTAGTTGCCTGTCCTCCTGTATTGATGTAAATAAATGACAAATCTAAACCCCTTGGGCACTTAGATATAGTTGTGATGGGCAAGAATAAGGTTTTATACCACGAATGTGGAAAAAAGCACCATTAATATCTAAACTAAATATATAACTACAAAAAAATATCACCAAAAACTATCTACCTGTTAGGTTGTTATAAAAAATTGTATACCAAAACTTAGGTCATGAGCTAGGATCATGAATTTTGGTAAATAGCGACATTTCACACAAGTACAGAGAAAAGTCCAAAAAGACTTTTGTATTTAAATTAGATTAAATAATATATTGACAGTCAAACATTTTTCGTACCAAAATTTATCGCTAGAAAGCATCGCCATATTGTTAGGATTATTAGAATTGTGTGGGTAAGTATGAACGTAACGTAAATTTTCAAAGATGATACGGAACCTTTGATGATTGATGTTCGACGTGCGCTTGGCCGAGTTTTCAATCACTTTTGATATATATAAAATCTGTGATCTATATAAGCTATTAATCCGATTGGGTTTACCCATCAAACCTGATGAAGGTTAAAGAGATTAATAACTTGAATTATCAATTCGCGGATATTTTGAAATAGTGGATAAATATGGAGTACATATGCACTAAATACGGGATGAGACTCTCGATTAAGGAGAAAGGTTCATAAATATGAGGATATAAGGTCTTTAAGGGATTAAAGAAACGTGCTTTTTTCAGCATGTTTTTACATGATGGTACGAAACCCTTGGTCTGTGAGTCCGACTTACATTTGACTTTTTTGTGATGGGTTTAGTTTATTAATTTAAAAGATTTTATTGCCAATTGGCTTGTTACATTATAGCATTTATAGCCCTACATAAAGGTGCTGTTTCATATTAAAATTAACTAAAAGTTGTGTTATTGCATCAAAATAATTCGAATAGGACATTTGTATGAATATATGGATGACTCTCTGTCTACCCTGTATGGATTTGGCGTGAAGATACTGACCGACTCATTGACGTATTAAAATATTAGCCAATATGTAATATATGTATAATAATGTAATAATGGAATGGCTAAAATAGGTAGACATATTCTAATATAATAAGATATAATGTAGAAATACATTTCCAGCTCGCTGCTGCCCGCGGAGAGTGGGTTCTTTAGAAGCAACCTAAATGGTATCCCATCATATAAGCTATAACCACATTAGAGCAACTTTTATACTGTACTATCACAAATTCATATTTGTATCAAAACACAATGGACAAACAGAAGACATGAAAATCACGGGTCTCTACTATTGAACCCGCTTGATTTGTTGATTGCTTGATTGATTGAAAAAGTTCACATTGAGTTGTTATAACGAATTGTAATGACCTTATCTAATAAAATGAAGATGTGAAGTTTGTTTATATACATATGTAGATCTATAATTTAACTACTTCATTTTTTTTAATTTCTCTCACCAATTGGTTGCTATGCAATTTCTGATTGCGATTTTTATACGGTATCGGGTGAAAATAGAAACTGGAACTCCACACGCGCGGAGCTGGGAGCAGTAGCTTGCTTCAGCGAGTTTTAATCATGTGCTGATAAATTAAATGATCGCCTCAGTCTAGGTTACGAACCTATAGTCTAAAGGTTAAAGAATAATAGCCTATCCGTTGATGTCAAATGTTACTAAAGTAGAGATATTATCTCAAAGTCAAATCCATATATCATAAGTGAAATTAAATCAATTGGAGCCATAGATTGGGGCTCTGTAATTGACATCAAAACAAATTTATTAAAACGACATGGTCGGTCAGAATGAAAGTGCGTAGGGTTTTGTTTTAGATATGGATGTGGTCTGGTTTGAAGGGGTTTATATTTTGGTCTGGGAAATCTGTCGTCGACAATCAGTTTTAGTCACCCACTACCTCACTTTTGACGATCTTGCTGGCGGTTAATAACGCGACTTTAACACCAACACTCTAGGGTTCGATTCCCACACAGGGCAAACATTAGTGTGTATGAACATGTTTGATTGTTTTGTCCTGTGTGTTTTTAAGAGAGGTAGGGCGCAGCTCGTCTAGGGAATGTCGAATTCTCAGGAGGGTTGTTGCGTTCCTGTGTGTGAGTGAGGCCACCAGTAAGCTCCTAAGTTGTTGCTGTGTTAACAGCAGAGGTGTCATCGCGTGAGTGATACTTAATGTATTACAAGCGTACATAGGCTGGGGTAGCTGCTTTACATCAGGTGTGCCGTAAGCTTATATGCCTCCCAATATTGTATAAAAAAAACTTCATGTTCATGTGGCATACCCTGTGTAAATCGAGGCACTGATAGATACTCCGAGACTGGGGAAGTATGTAGGTAAATGCACTAGCATTTCTACTGCCGAATGAAGGCCCTGTCCAGAAATCTCTCAGCAGTTGCGGGGGTAGCAAGTATTGGCGGTACCTTTTATGTTGTAATAATTCTAAAGGTTACCGAGCATTGCATAAGAAGAAGCCGTATATTATATTGCCATACAAAATTATGTAAAAATCAAATTTGATATGCCGTTTGAAAGAATTTACTGAATAATGAAATTAGAAAGAAAACTAAATAATTGGTAAATAATGACTAAGCCACAACAGTGTACGAAACAGAATCATTATTTATAATGAGTTTTGTATATGTAATGTAAAACATATTGTAAAATTTTAACTTCCTACCTAGTATTTATGCTATGAGTATCACTCTTTTTACAAAATGAGTCTATGTTTTTATGGACATACAAAAGATTTTCATAGATATATTGCGATGTGACTGTTAGAATATTTATTTCTTTGAATTTTTCTCTAAGGCTCTCCCGGGGACCAAGTTTGTAGATAGCTCTTATGGCTCTCTTTTGCAATAAAAAGATGGTGTTAATGTCCGCGGAGTTACCCCAAAGAAGAATTCCTTATGACATACTACTGTGAGCGTAACAATGCGTCAACAACAAAAGGACAAATGTTTGTCTACCGATTAATGATACGATATAAAACAAGGCAGTGTTACATTTTTCAGTGCTCCTAAAAAATATATACTTAAAAGCACGTCTATTCGTCGTCACCTCTGATTCTGTTACTCCTGCAAACACAGTATTGTCTTCCTGGTGATCATAGATAAGATGATAATAATGAGGATTGGTAAAATTAATACATAGAACAGGTAATTTTAATTAGAAGTTGTAATGGAACATTCTAAAAAAATATATTATTCTTTTCGAATCAATTATGAATCGCTTAAGAATTGTCATCTGCAGTGTAAAACCAGACTAACTAATGGACGTGTACTAATAACAGAGGCACATTTCGTTTTTCAAATGCAAATTTAGGTGGGCTTGTAAGTACATAATAGATGTATGCTAGGAAATGTACAAAAGTGAATCAGAATATGAGCTTAGACATTACAAGAACATTATGATAATGTTCGCTGTTAGTATTTTATGCTTTTTCAAGTTACTAACTGAATTACTGGGAATAAGAGTGATTACAGGCAGAATTGACGCAGCTCTGAAGAGGGACTCCTTAATCTGGTACCGAGTCTAAGGTGAACCAACTAAACAGTTATGAGTGCAGCCAGGATTGACGGTTTTTTTTCTTGGCGCCCACGCTCCGTTAAATTCATTGTAACTTACCGAGTATATTATATACAAAAGATTAATAAGAAAATACAAAATGTGAATGAACCACACATTTACCTACTCTACTCTACCGAGTATATTGCTTTTAAACATTTCCTAAGAATTGTACATAATGACTGATTTCCATTTCCAAAAACATATGAAGCTGTACTTCAATATTGAATTGAGTCCATTCTTTTCTAGTCTGGTAATATTCAGAATATAACAATAAACAAAAGCGTTTTTAAAGTAATTTACGACACCTTAATACCCACCTTCAAAATACAAAATTCAAACGTGCTAGGAGTATGACGCTGCGCTGTCACAACGAAATCAAGAACTTATTTGATCAACCGCGGAATATTCACTGAATTGCGCGTGGCGAACATAGATTACGTCTACATCGCATAATTCTATGTTAATTTTCAAGTTCTATGTCATTCGACATATACAAGCGAAACAGGTTTTATGGTCCAGGAACCTGCGCTACTTGGTCATTTCATTTTGATTTATTACGGATACAATTCGAGATTTTAAAATTCGTTTATCACTACCGAGCTTTGGTCGAAAGTTGTCATAGTTTATGGGTATATTTTATTTGTAGATAAAAATTTAAGTAGGTTTTTGATTGAGATACTTAATTATTTAAACATATATAATACGGATAGGAGTCTTCTGATTTATGTACATACTCATAATTATCACTAGGCCGGCGGCGGTGTAGAAAAACATCGTGAGGAAAGGGAAGGGAGCAAAGGGAGTGTATAGAATCCGCCAATCCTAATGGATTAGGAAATGAGGTAACATAATAACTAACATAATAATAATAAAATGGAAACGATTATAATCAAAGTTGTTCAATCTTACCTTAGAAAATGTATGTTATAAGTACGTATAACCATACTGCTTATTGTGACTATATAATGTTGAATATGTAAAGGACTATGTGTTGAGTCAGCAAGCAAAGATAATATAACTTCTATTCACTAGAGCGCTCCTAGTATACGAGTGAATATTGTTTATAAAATATCGATAACACAGCAAATTAAATTACAATAATAATATGTTTACAAGCAAGATATTGAATACATTCATTCAATATTGCATCATAATGTGATATTTAGCAATAGCATTACAGTTTTGCAAATGAACGTTGGTAACATTTAGTAGTACGACATTGTAGATATTTACAATCAACGACATTGTTTCCGTAGTTTCGGATCTGCACAGTAAGTAAGTTTAGGCGAGCTCGGTGATGCAGTGGTTAGTAACCGTACTTTGACACCAAGTCTTCCTTTCCCACATAGGACAAACATTTGTGTGCATGACATATTTGTTTGTTTTGGCCCGGGTATTTTTAAGAGAGGGTGGCTGCATCTAAGCTGCCTGTCTTGGGATGTAAGTATCTCCACCTCCTGAAAAATTTGTTGTTGTTTGGTTAACAACTTCCTGGAGTGTTGTTGTGTTCCTGCCTGCGAGGAAACTCACCACAAAATACACGTAGCAGAATTGAGTTATTTCATTTTTTGAATTAGAGGTAGTGCAAGCATCCAACAATAACTACGGAACTGATTTTGATAATGTTTACATGGCGATAACTCATATCAATCTCATTCAACATTTTAGACTAATCTTTGTACCGGAATTGTTTAGAGTATCCTGCGAAAACCTTGAGAAACTTCATGTGAGCGGAGTCGCGTGATTTAATATATACCCGGCTAATCTTCAATATACACGGGCGAGTCATTGATTGATATTAAAATAGACAATCTCCTGATTAATATCAAAATTGTATTTAAGACGTACTGAGATAAAATATGTGCATAATGCACCACAAACGACAAAACCAGTCAGTCAACTCATTACCCATGTATTTATAATTCAAGACGACCGCAGGAATGCTACCGTGGTGACTTTCCATCAGTTCTGCGCACTCTACAAGATCTAAGACATGTTAAAATATGCATGAACTCGCACACTACGCCCATGATGTCGGCGGGTCTTTGCGGGTATTAAATAGTGTGGGGAAAAGAGCCGGCAATTTGCACGCCTAGCCGCATCCGAATATATTCCAGCGGCATATTCGTAATGAATAGGAGCTGTAAAAATCTTATTCAAATGGTAAGTAATGGGTATTATACAAAAAATTACAATTAAATGAGAATCTCAACGCGTATTGTTGGTTCCGCAAATATCGAACACCGAAATTTAGTCACTACATACAAACTAATTTAGTTATAGATATGGTACATACAAAATATAAATTTTGTAACAAACGTTTGGGCTACGTAAATGTTCAAGATCCGTACAAGTAACTTATTTTTATTATTATTCTCAACAGTATTTTGTATGTTTTCTGATTAGTATTATTTTGTTTACTTTTTACTTTCAAAGTATCCAATTTAAGTTTTCAAATTTAGATTGGCTCTGGCATACAGACAGACTGACAAGCATGACGAAATTTAGATAAAAATGTAGAGTTACTTTTCACTTCCTACCAACTCTACATTAATGATTCTTGAGAACTTTGAAGAACTTTGAGTTCGTATTATCGCCGGGCCTTATTTTCAGATAAAAATATTCCATGTTTATACTACTAAGTGAGATTCTGTTATTGTATGTTAATAATGTAGCATTCCAATCCAGTGCAATGTAAACATAATTAACCTATTCCCATTACGATATATGTTCATTACATTCTGATAAGCAAAATATAGGTTAAATACCTAGCAAAAAATGAAACAAATTTCGATTTAGGGCGACATGACAAACATTTAAAAAGACACATTTCCACATGTTTTGAAGGGAGTGAGAAGATATTGTGATTTTTATTAACTTGCACATTTTGATAGAAATGTATCCAGAAGGTTAAATCTTAGCAGTAGTCATTAAACTTAAAAAAAAACTTAAAAATCGATAGAAATATCCATGTGTCTGTTTGATCTATATCAAACAACATTGCAATTTTTTCTACCTTCTCACTCTTGTCCCAAAAAAGATGTGATATGTATACTAAAATTTACAACTACAAAAACCTTCATTTCTCACAGTCACACACAATCTCACAGAAAACCTCAAGTCAAATAACAACTATTTGGAAGAATGTTTTGACATTTGTATTATTACTTTGCACTAGAATTAATTTGCTAAATATCTGCGTAGTAAGTCAAACAGCACATTACGAAATCAAAAGTTCATTGGAAATGAGAGGTCGTGCTGATTAAATGGCTATAAAAATAATCATGTGCATTTATTGGTATACCATACCTACAACAAAGACTACGTTATGTCTACTGTTGTATCGAGCTTTAATTTAGAGATAATACCAACAAAATAAAGTTATAAAATACAGAACTAAGAACACAATAAAACCCAGCCAAGTGTAGTAACCACAGAGTAGAGATCCGTATATGCTTCGCTTTGATAAGATTGATGAAAATGAAACCACAGCGCGATGTAATTTGTGAACAGCACCATATAGTGTAAAATATCTATCAATCTATAACTTCACGCCAAATCCCTCACGGGGTAGGCAAAGAGAACCGAGCGCCACGACTCGATCCTTACATACCTCACTCGCTTCTTTAACATTCATTGCTCTTTTCATGCACGCTCGCCGGTTTCTAGGGCTCCTGACATCACCTTCTGATATAACACGACCAATTTGATCATGGTAGGTAAGTCTTGGCCTTCTTCGGCTCCTACATCCTTCCACTTTTGAATTGTATATCTGCTTCGTCATTCTTTAAAAAAATGTTGTGTAAAATGTCGGAACTAAAATTATGGATGAAATTCAAATGAACTATGAAATTGCCTATCTATCGCCGGGGGGCAGTTCCACTACTTGTCCATTCAAATTAGAAACTAGGAAGCAAAATGCTTAGTGCAGATAAGTGCAATGTACTCGTAAATGTGTATTCTATGACATTTGTAAGTTTTAACATACATTTTAAAAATTTGTCGATTATTTTTATTACTCCTGAACCTGTAAAGCATGCTTAGCCGAGATAGTTTTCCTTTTAAATTCTCTATATGGACTACTGTTTTTTTTACATTATCAAATACATCAGTTTCGCTGGCATGGGTAACACTTGAGTCTAGCAAAAATTTACACTTTTAATATAAATATTACGCTAACGGATCACTATATCGAAAAACGATCCTCCCAAACAACCATCGATGTTTTAAAAAAAACCTATCTAACGACTCCCCTCATCATGGGGTGGAAGCGAATAAAAAAATCATCCCCACTTTACATGTAGAGGAGATGCTACTAAAAATTTTATTTTCAATTTTTTTCTACCACTATCTCAGCATAGTTAATATGTATATACTCGTACATGCCAAACTACAGTTTTGTAGTGTCAAGCGTCTCTGAACTAGGCCGCGGACAGACGGACAGACAGATTGCCATACCGAAACTATAAGGGTTCCTTGTTTATTACGGAACCCTTCGCTTTGCTATTCCACTGCTTATATGCTATATAACGTCTTTTTGAAAAACGTTTCCCTTACCTACTAAAAGTAATTAAAAAAAGTTGAAATCTAAAACCCAGCTAAACCCCGAATGAAGTTTTGTATATACCTTATAAACTAGCCTTTAATGCCGGTATATTTTTTATAATAAATCATAAATAATTAAAAATAGTTATAGTAGATTGTAATTAAGGTAAAAACAAATTTGTTAGGTTTAGCCACAAGTCGTCTCATGATCTAAGGCTGTCTAAATAAGATACAAAACATAGTAATGACGTACTATCTATTATTCTCATTATCATACTCATTTCTTTTCAATGGGCATAATTTGTAGTAGCCGAATTTTAGTTTTAATGTATTGTCACTTGCTCGCAGGTGAAAGAAAACATCGTGAGGAAACCTTCAGAAAATTATATTTCGAAAGTCGTGTGACCTAACCTACGAAAGGGCTAATTTTCCCTGTGTGAAGGTTCGAAGTTTGTGAAGGATTCACGGCAGTCGTTCCATGCCAAAATCAGTATGTTCGGCATATCCTTACGCGGACCCCGCCGAATCTAATGAATTAGGAAACGGGAAAACGCTAAAAACGAAGGAGGGGTATAAACTTTAATTCTCTGAGTATGTTTCCACTCAACATCAGTCCCCGAAATGTATAACAAAGTCAACCTTCAAGTTAACATTAGTTTGTTTAGCTATTTTCACATGACCTAAATTCATAAACTTCGAGAACACCAAAAATTTTGTTTTTGGTGTTAGGTAAGTCGAAATGAAAGACTAACTTAATTTTCGTTGATAAAATGTTCATGCATATAATCGCAAAAAAATCCAGCACTATAACTACAAGTAACATCTTCCGGAATTTTATTTGCTTCTTGGCAAATTTCATGATTGTAGGTCGATAACCAAAATCTATAGGGTTTCCCACCCGGGTTATAAGCTAATGGAAACCCTATATTTTGATTTACTTGCGAGTGTCAAAATATATGGCATATATTTAATACGTTACGCTGTACTGTCAAAAAGTTTCAAGGGACTACATAGGAAAGTTTAATATTTATTTCAACTTGGCTCCACGCGTTTCCTGAGAACAAACCCGATGTGATGTGTCGCGGACATGGCTGTAAGTTTTACGTAAATACGTCTTCTTAGAGGGTAAATGGGAGTATATTACACTAAAAGGATTTTCCTTTTATATGATATGTTGCAGCGAAATGATCCTTACTCAATGTAACGATTGATTCACTTGATAGAAGTACAACACTAAACTCAAACGGTGTTTACAGACAGACAGACAATGAAGTGATCCTATATTACCTTACGTGATTACGGTAGGGAACCTTAAAAACTAAATTGCTCTGACCACAACACACCTATTCTGGAAATAACAAGAATATCTATCCACAGACGTGCTATCATTGATCAAACAATTTTAGACTACTAATGTTAGCAAATATGTTAGATACCAGTTTATAGGTGATAACAAACTATCGTGTTTAAAATTAAGCAAAAAAAGATCGTCAGTAGAATAGTTAGCACTATAATGTGGGTGTGTGTTTGCTTTTCACGTCCATATTTTGAATAATTTCGTTTACAATTTGTATAGACGGTGTTAAATGTCCACTGAACGTGTTACTGAATATCGAACTCTATTACATAATCCTATAAAGTCGTAGCATAATATTGTACCAAAGTCATAAAATTTTCGCTGTGAGGCCCATAATATCATCGATACACATTGACACCTAAACTAATTAATGGACTGGCATAAAAATGATGCTATATTGTAATCCTATATCTACAAATGAGCAAAGTTTCCTGACTGATTGACTTATCCACATGACGTTACACCCCTTGGGCATAAGTGGCTCATTATCATCTTTTTGAGATCAAGCTAAGCCCTTCGGTGCACCCTGCTAATTAACAAATAAGGCGAGAAAGAGGAGTATTTTCCTGCGGGTAAATGAGGTTATTAGTAAGCCTGCTAAGCGATGCTCCTTGTTTTGAAGTCGTTCATAGACTGATACCGTAGTCTTTACTTCAAGTTGACTGTATGCTTACTTGTCTTCTGGAATGATAAAAAATACGATTGAAAACTAACATTACGAAAATCTAAAAGATCGCGCAATGACTCGCTATTGACCGTTGTATTTCTTTATACATCATTCGCAAGGATATATTAGAAATTGAAAATTCCTAAGTTCGCATTTTCCTCCCCACTTTTGTGTTTGTTGAAATTTAAAATAAAGCAAATTAACTCTTAACCATTGGTTATGTTTAGACTTTTTCTAAAACCATAATCTCAACTATCTCTTTATCAATATCTTATAGTATACATAACTTGCTTATAATGTATACTATAAGATCAATACATATAAAAATCTATTACCGTACGGTAGCCTCACAGCAACTCAACTCAACTGTAGCCTATAAATTTTGCAACACCAGGGGTGTCACTCATGCGTTGCCGACCCTAAAGAAAGTTTAGAAAAAATAAATGCAGACGTAGTCGTAGCTTGTCTATTCATAAATCTAGAAGCTAGATTCTCTGTACTTCGGGAGGCACGTTCAGATTGATATATGAAAGTGGCTCGGAACTCCTAGTATCATCTTAATTATTACAAGTACCCGAAAATAAAAAAATATTTTGGTCACAGTTGTTTGCACGCTGACAAATGTACTCATACTAACGTTTGCAATTTATTGTTTAAACGCAATACTCATGGTTGTTACATAATACACGGAAATTCCGAATTCCGGACTGTATAATCCGCATTTTCAACTAATCTAATCCGATTACAACAAATACATGAGTAAGTGTATGACATACTTATTCTCATACTGTTTTCCTCGTGGCTTAGCTGAACTGTATTCAGTTGGATTCTGGTTCCCTTGCATTCATTGGTTATCCGGAAAAAGTGCTGAATATTTATATTTAGTCAACTTTTAATTAATTAATTATTTATATCCATTTCTAGGTTTGCGACTGTCTCTTTGTTTACAACTAACGACTAGCTAATTTGTTTTTGATGACTAAATTGAGCTAAATTATAAATTGGTACAAATTATAAATTAATAATAAAGGGCTAAATTGAGACTTAAAATGAGCCCAGTGGTGCAATGGTTAACAATGCTACTTTAGCATCAGGGTTCGTGGTTCGATATTTACACAGGACAAACATTTGTGCATAAATCAGTCTGTTTGGTTTTAAGAGAGGTAGGACGCATCAAAGCTGCCTAGCTGGGGAACTACGTCAAAATATATTTTTCACGAGCTCGGTGGCGCAACATCTACGCTCGTGGGATCGATTTACACACTGGACAAACACTTATGTGCATAACCATGCCTGTTTGTCTGGGTGATTTTAAGAGAGAGGCCGTCTGGGGAAGTACCTCTACCTTATACCGAATAAATTTACGTGCTGCCTACCAATACGTAGAAATCTAAATATTAAAAACAATTGGATTTCTTGGATCACCGATAACGTTTTGTAATTTGCTTTGCTTTTTATAATGTATGCAATTTCTTTTTGTTTGTTTTGTGTATGTTCAAAAGTCTCACACCAAACCAGTCGTGGTTTCTGCCACGACCCATGCTGACCGTAGATCGGAGGCCCTTTCGATACTTACGTGAATTGTATTAACTATTATTATCGTATTGTTTATAATGATATTCAATTGTAAAAGTATTTATGAAATGTTATACATTCTATTATAGAAGGTTTTGAGTTTCGTAATTATTATACATATAATATTCATTAATTTAAATAAATATTTTGGTTACGTGAGATTATATATGAAAACTAACATTAGAACATACTCGTATTAATATTTTTTGTTTTTTTTACACAAATTTGATTCTAAAGCATTGATAGCCCAGTGGTTAACATACCGGGCTATTGATCAATTGGTCCCCGATTCTAATCCTGGTATGTGTACCACAAAATTTACATTTTCAGATTTACATAAGTACATATTTGTAATTATCACTTGCTAGGCGGTGAAGGAAAACATTATCAGGAAACACGCACGCCCATGAAATTATATTCGAAAGATGACCTAACCTAAGAAAGATCTGGTTTTCTCAGAGTTTTGGAGGTCTAACGGCAGTCGCTCGATATCAAAATCAGTATCTTCGCCAACTCCTCAGGTAATCGACAGCCGACCTCGATAATCCTAATGGGCGCCGCGATAATACTAAGAAGAAGAAAAAGTCGAATGTGATTTAAATTGTTATTATATTTTTCACTATAAAAATAGGATGCGAGTATAATTTACATTACACTAATATTTTTATACATTGTATCTTAATAATTCGTACATTTTTTTTATAAATTAAATTAGAATTGTAATAAATGTATATTGAGGTGTAGGTATCTAATGTTACGCACTCGTAATATACGTCTCCAATAATGTTATTAATAACTATGAACATTGATCCTTTAGACTCTATGCATTGGGTCCTGGCCTATTGTTTGTCAAAGGTGCCGAAAAAATCTCACACTGTAAAGGGTCTCCTTTCCTGGAATAATATCAATGGGTCTTTGGGCTGTAGTTTTTTTGGTGTAATATTTCACAGTTGTGAATGAGATGGCGCTTGCCAGTTTCTTTTCAATAAATCACAATTCTCAGCCTAATGGTATGTTTCTTTATTTACAGATTCGCTGCATAATATTGTTGGTTTTCGGTTTAAACGATACCTGTTGAATATTGTTCTGGTTATGTTCTATTGTTATATTATTTATTATACTATGGAGGAAGTGAAAGGAAGAGAAAATTTGGCAATTCATCGTTTTGCTTTTAATAGTTGTAATAGTTACAAAGTTTAAAAATCATAAAAATCGACTTCAATGACGTTGTTACTGTTATCATATCGAACATCGAATAGACATATAGAACGCTAGGATCTTTACGTTAAAAACAGAGCGTTCCTAATTTCAAATGTTAAACTTTTGAAGTTTTATTCATATATTCGCTCAGTGAAGAGGTATTTTTAGTAAATGTATATATTATGCTAAAGATTATTCAAATTCGGTTTACAATTGACGAAAAATAAAATATTACACTACTTATAGGAGTAGATTAAAATAATAGTCGGTTTTGTTCAGCGAAGTCACACTTCATTACTATATATAATTGTCATGTATTTTATTTAGAACGGCATAGGCATAGATAATAGAAATTAAAATAACCGACATATGTTTTAATTATACATACACTGGATAATCATACTAGTAGACTAATATTATATTTATATGTTGTTTATGTTAAAAGATATATAATTACATTGATACTTCGTGTCGTCGAATATTCTAGGAGATAGATATATGTATAGCCTGCTAAAATCATAACCCTTGTTTTGGCTTCATTGTAGTTGGGTAAAATTAAGTTATGTAATTGCAAGTTGCATTTGCGAGGACAGTTTTGCAGAGGCAGTACTATAAAGTTTTTTACAGAGGTACATCCTTAAGTAGATGAGATTTATAAAGGGCTCGACAGATGTTGTCCAGCGCGAAAATAAAAAACATATATCCTAGAACCCGATTATAGCGCAATTTCCTGGGTCCAACTGTAAATCTAAACTGTC
Organism: Pyralis farinalis; assembly: GCA_947507595.1. Taxonomy (NCBI): domain Eukaryota; kingdom Metazoa; phylum Arthropoda; class Insecta; order Lepidoptera; family Pyralidae; genus Pyralis; species Pyralis farinalis. Next base: position 25,839,839 of record OX382273.1, on the reverse strand, counting down.
AAGGACTCGTTCAAATTCACGCAAAAATAAATAATCATAATCGGCCTGGTCGTTTAGTTTTATGATATACACACGTACGGAACAATTATAATATAAAGATTTATTAAAAAAAGATTTGCAAGATTTATAACAAAATGATATAACAGTGGCCCGTTTTATAAAGCTGGTAATGGCTAAAAATAGACTCGTATATTTACCCCGTCTAACAGTTTATGTTAATGAAGGTGTTAATAAGTACTTAGATAACGAAGCTTATCAGCTTATGTATCCTGGTAGACGTTTAAACTACTGAGATTAAACATGATGATTTCGAGAATTTCATCTGAGAGCTTCTTACGTAGATAAAATCTCCAGGAATTAATTTATCTGATTAAAAAATTATAATGGCACTTAAAATAGTTTTTTCAGGAACACTTTTGGCTGTGTGTGCGTTTTTTTCGAATATTCAGATTTTGACTTCCTTCTTGATGGCCAACAAATTAAAAAAAAATTGAATTGTTATATAATTGACGAGCCAGGAGTTCCTCTGGCAATGCAAACTGGCGCATTCTCAACTGGTTTAAATTAATCAAAGTGTCAGTAGTTACAAAGGGCATGGATAAGATCAAAGATATCAGAAACAAAAACATACTTTTCTTTCTGATACTTCTAGGCTCGACCAAAAGGTGTGATGCTCCAGTGAGTAGCCTAGTTCAACTAGAACACACGGGAACTAAAATGATGAAGATGAACTATGACCTGAATTGTGAGTACCACGAAACAATTGTGAGGAGACCCTGACGTGCTATCTTATTTGGTAAAGGGAAATGTAGTAAAATCAAAAGGAGGCATAATAGACTACAAACTATGGAACGCGACTTTTGGAGATGATGAAACCACAACAATAGTCTAAATATTTGTAGGGAGATGTTTTTCCAATCTGATCCCAAAATCGAAATACCTATATATTTTAGTCGCGAAAGCCGACTGGTATCGGATCACAGAGATCGTCACGTTGGCGAAACTGCGAATATCGCCTGCGTCACAAGTCACGACTCATGACGAACAGAAGGCGAACTCGTTAATTAGCAACTTTCCTGACTAAAATACGTGAATGACCTGTTGTGTTATTTTATTTTACAGACGATCTATTGTTTTGTAGACGAACTAGTTGCTTAAAAATCGGCCAAGTGCGAGTCGGACTCGCGCACGAAGGGTTCCGTACCATTATCTATAAAAACGGCGAAAAAAATCACGTTTGTTGTATGGGAGCCCCCTTAAATATTTATTTTATTCTATTTTTTAGTATTTGTTGTTATAGCGGCAACAGAAATACAGCATCTGTGAAAATTTCAACTGTCTAACTATCACGGTTCATGAGATACAGCCTGGTGACAGACGGACGGACGGACGGACGGACGGACGGACAGCGGAGCCTCAGTAATAGGGTTCCGTTTTACCCTTTGGGTACGGAACCCTAAAAATGGGTACTTACACCAAAGGTCCGATTACTGCACAAGACATTTGTGTACATGAACATGTCTGTATGTCTTGGTCTGGGTATTTTTATGTCTCATTAAAAAGTATTTATGTACGTTTATCATTATCGGTTGTCCAGTACAAATGCTTTGTTTAGTTTGGATTACAAATGGCTGTGTAAATCATCCGGACATATTGCTCATTTGTAAAGTAATATTATATTTATCGAATATACGAATGCATGTATGCTTAACCTTTACTTGAGCCACGGAAATCTGTATGGGAGCGGTTTTCCAGAATAAAATATTTGATAGTATATTTCCTAAGATCCCGTTTACTTAAGTAATTGGATGCATCTTACTTACATTCCACTTAAAATCCATGGTTATTCAAATATCTGCACTGAAAAAAAAATTGTAGTTAAATTTACAAATATATTACGGTTGGTCTTCATACAAAAGTATTTTGTAGATATCACTATTTTAAATGTATAATTTACCGCTAATAAATGGATTGTACATATAATATGGTACAGTTTATCATACTAAATAATAAATTTTATTATTTTTACTGGTACGTCATTAACTTTTTTTGATTGGTAAAATCAACTTAAATCAAAGGTAGGACTCAGTTCAACCGTTGACTTTGGTGAATTCTATTAGGAATCCGGGAAATCCAACTAAACATTTTTTTCAATGTGTATAATCGGGAGAGCACGCAGATTTTTCGATACAAAATGGTTTTTCATATTATCCAATACCTGATCAGTAGGTAAATATGCATGCGAATATGCTATCTCTATTACATAAGCTATAATCTTCCTCAATCAACGGGCATCTAACACCACGTAATTATTCAAATTAGACTGACAGTTCCTAAGATTAGCGCGTTCGAAGACTTCAAATATACATACTCAACGGCTAGTACCAAGACGATGGTCTTGTAGTAATTTTATAAGGTAAGAGAAGATAACAGAACTGCAGCTGACCATATAATAGACTCAAAAGAATAGAATATAAAAAAATTTGGAAACATACTTTGTTAAAATAGGTAACGCCATGCATTTTCTGAATAGGTCTTTATCTTTGTAGGTCACTCTGGTATCATAACGCGATAGGCGTATACGCATAGTATTTCACTAGCGCTCATATTTTACTACAAGAAAAATAAACACGTTTTATTTCTGTACGGCTCACTCGTGCGAGTTCCAAATTTCGTCAGCCTAGGTCGAACAATCGCTATGCGACGACTGATAATAATGGATGATGCCAAAAACTTGTAGTGGCACTTCACTTTATCTGAGTCTATTGAAATTAGATGATATATCAAATTTCAATGGCTTATTCTGCTGTATATCTATTTAATAGCCAGCACTATCAGATAAGATCAATAAGATAGTATCTGTTTTTACGGCGGCAGTGTAATTGCAAAACTACCGTAGTTTCAACTTCACAAAAGTCAGAAATACCTGGCCGATTGTACGGTGGTTAGAAGTAATATCGGACAGGTGATGAGTACTATGTGCCGATTGATGACTTCAATTATGTACCAATTCACATCAATTTATCTGTACCGTCTATGGCAATATATTTATGACTAGCTGTGCCCGCGACTTCGTCCGCGCGGAATAGTTTTTTTTTATTATTTATTTATATTAATAAAAAGAAATAAAATTTCTAAAATAAAGGTAGCCTAAGCCAAAATCGGTCCAGCTGTTTCAGAGATTAGCCGAAACAAACAGACAGACGGACAGACAGACAGACAAAAATTGTAAAAATATTCATTTTGGTATATGTACTGAGTCCATATGCATTTAGTAAAAAGCGGTTATTTTAATATTACAAACAGACACTCCAATTTTATTTATCTGTATAGAGGACCATACAAATGAGTCATGTAAAAATGTAACGCGAGACGTTACGGATTAAAATTTAAAGCAAGCTAGCAACGCTTTCAATTAGGTATAGTGTGATTATAGTACATCGATTTTTTTGTGTGGTACATTGACATTGTGTTAATAATACAAGAGCTTGGCAAACTCAGAAGTGTATAGCAAACATGCGATGTATTTTATATAATTGCCAAGAGCTCGGAGGAGGACTAGACGTATGTAATTTTAGCACAGCTACAATTTTCAGTATAAAAAAATAAAAATAAATATTGTCGGACAAATTACACAGCGCCATCTAGCCCCAAAGTAAGCGAAGCTTGTGTTATGGGTACTAGACAACTGATAAATATACGTAAATACATTTTTTTTTTTGTAAATACATACTTATGTTTAGTTTATCTATATGTGTAACAGATATTGTTTTGTTTGTTTATTAATATAGTGTGAATGACTTTGTGCTCATACCTACTTCATTAAATTGAGATTTCCTATCAGGTATTCTATGGTTGACTGGAAGAGATCCCGGATGGGATAAGTCCGCCATTGTACAAACAATTTTTATTTTTTATCTGTATTATTGTTTTTTCTTGTAGTACAATAAAGATTATACAAACAAACAAACAAACAAACTTATTATACATGGAAAATACCCAGACCAATACAAACAGACATGTTCATGCACACAAATGTTTGTACTGTGTGGGAATCCAACCCACGAGCGTTGGTGTCAAAGTAGCGTAACAGCGCGTTCCACCGCTGAGCCACCGAGCTCGTCGAGTATAAATTAAAACCTTAAATTTTATACCAAAATTTTATTTCCGACAATCATAAGTATGTCTAATCGGAAGGAAATTCAGTGTAGTTAACAATTGTTTGATCAGCTACTTTTCTAATTGATGGTCCTATGGAAAAAAAAATTTGTCGTATTTTCCATAATTTATTTATTTTGTTCCGTATAAGCCAGTCAAAGTAAATACATGCTAATATTTGATTCCAGTGGCGGTTTATCATTATTACATATATTTTGCTGAATTTCAACAGCGCACATTTTGACGGTTAGTTATTCTGATATGCGATCTGGCCGCAGCGACTTTGCGGCAACACTAGTATTTTACTATGAAAATTCTCCTCTTTGAAGTCGGTAAAAAAGAAATATACACTGACTGAGTTACTACGGTGAAAATGCTTGTGTGTTTCCTGACGCGTCAACTTTGAATTTTTACTCTCAATATGCTTGCATACTTACGAGTACTATATACAAGCACCAAGTGACATTTTGTTGTCAAGTACGTATCTTAGGAGTTACGCGCTGTTATGTCATTTTATTACTAGCGTCACAGTAATTCCGTATTGTACACGTTGTAGGAGTGTGTATATTAATAACAAAGTATGTACTCTATTACGACCGCGATCGACACAGAAAGGTCGATTAAGATTTATCACTTGTCTAGTGTGTAGAGCGTTCACTCCAAACACGTTTTCTTTTTGTTTCAAGGCTCCGTGTACAACAGGTGGATTTCATGCATAAATTACATTGGCTATTGTCGACAATTTGGTTATAAAATACAAGGATAATTTCAACAAGTGGCAAAGTTAGTAGTTTGATATTTGTTATTGTACCTTTTAGTTGTGATCTGGTTGTGGCAATCAGTTTTCGTCTTTTATTATTGTTTTTACAATTGTATTATTTATTATTCTAGGAAACAAACGACTTTATTATCATTACACATTTTTAGAACCCGATCGTAAAGTAGAATAAAAACATTTCACCTTTCAATCCCACATAGTGGTGTTCAGGTCTGTATATAAAATTTATTATTGCTATTGGTTTCAGAAGCTTATACTTCAAAAATTCATTGAAATAAAATTAACTGCAATCTGAAGAAATGCGAAGTCACTTCCTCCACCCTATATATATATATATATATATATATAAATTTGCTATAAAAATATTTCTTTATACCATTAAGTTAAAAAATATGCGTACGGCCTGCCTGATGGTAAGCAGTTACCGCATCCTATTTTTTTTTTTACACTGACAATGTAGTTGGCCCCTGTGGGCCGTTACTTCGTCATCGGAAGGGCGATTTGGCTAATTTCGCCGAATCGAATCGATTTCGAAAGCATACAATCACATCATAATAGGATCGCAAGAAATACACACCAAAAATATTTACTTAGTCATCACTGCCACACAAAAAGTAATGAAATTTCTACAAAAACTGTAGTCTACCGAGGTGAACTGTACAGATGGACCACTACTCGAAGGGAACATTTCATGTAAAGTATACTTATACTCGTATTGCCAAGATTCAGCAAATTTTCAGTGCCAAAAAGTTATCGCTTACGTTTTCGTCAAAAAGTATGGCTTGGTCATTTCATGCCAGTCGCCAACGAGATGAAGGTGGCTCTTTTTTAGAGTCTAAGCCAACTTTGCCTGCACGTGATGTATCCTGCTAATTGCTTCCAAGGCTATGACGACAGATTGGTAGGGTGCATTAAAGCAGCCCAACTGGGAAAGTATCTCCACCTTACAGAAGGTCGTAGCGAAACAACGTCTTTGTGGAATGTGTTCCTGCGTGTGGGAGAGGTAATCAGTAAGTTTCTGAGGATTGGCAGCAGTGGAGACGGGTGGGAGAGGCAACTTACGAGCGTCCCTTCTTGTAAAAGAAAGCTTAGTGGAAATAGTAAACATTTCAGCGGAAGTGTAAAGTATGAATGAGCTGACACAATCGCCAGACTCGATTAGAAACTCGAGCGAAATAATAACGATGACAGATTAAATGTAACATTCAGTTATCCAGTTTACAACCGTGTATGTTACTCCACAGAATAACAAAGGGCTAATACTAAGAAGAGTTACACAATACGTACTAAAGACAAGTATCCGGTTTTACTAAACATAGTGGAAACTGATGAATGCGAAACAATACTTTTATTTTCTTCGAATTTATAACATAGGAACTATATGGTACAGTACAATACAATACTCTTTATTACACCAAAAGAAAAATACATAAGAAAAGAACAATAACAAAGTATCAGTACAACGGCGGTCTTATCGCGATGCGATCTCTTCCAGACAACCTTAGGGTAGAGGAGAAGTAAAGAAACAAGGTAGGGTGGCGAAAGCATAACTTAAAGGAAATAAAGTAATTATTTAAATAAATACATAAACATACATAACTACATAAGTTATATATAAGCCTACATATTACAGCGCTATCTAGTCTGAAACCAAGCGGAGCTTGTGCTACACCCGTAGCTAGACAACTGATAAATGAGTTTATAATAATAATATATGTATGTGATATATAAAATGTATGAGAAAACGAATTTTAAATAGTTAATTCAGGCGTTACTTTGCGAATGTCAAATTTACAGGCAAAAAAAAAATTTCATCAAATTGTCTGTAAATTAATTTTCTTCATAATTTTTTTATCGGTATTTTTTCCATGTTTTAATAGTTATTCTGCTATTCAGGCCGGAGACAAATCCAACAAAACGAATATCATATAAATCAGTTCAGCCGTTATCGAGTTATAAATGGTGTAACTAACCCGACTTTGTTTTATATATATAGATTTAATCTGCCTACCTACCTACGGCAAACTAGGAGCTGATCTAAAATCACAAAATTTAACAAAACGTGAGGCCTAAAAGCGCGAGTCCAAGAAAACAATCCTCAAAAGGCCATTTTGTAGATTTATCCATCAGTCAGTCTTTATACATATGTTTAGAAATGTCAAAATCTAGATTATTGTTAATAAAATTTGGCAAGAGGCAAGGGCCAGACAAAAATGAAAGACACCATACATATAAGGTGACGTAGAATACTTTTTAACATTTTTAAGTTGTATTTTTAAGTAAATATTGCTCGTATTAGTGAGTGAGTACTCACGGTGCAAGTCCTACTCGCACTTTACCGGATTTTTAATAGTAATAATTAAATTTTTAATATTAGATAACATTAAAATAAAAATCTTTGCAGATATTGATGAAATACGGACTTAATGCAATTCACAAAGTGTCATCAAGATTCGTTCTTTAATTTAGCTTGAAGTCTTTGACAAATTACAGAATACAGATAGGACCAGTATTCCAAGCATTATACCACTGGGGTAACGTCGTATTTTAAGACTATCTAAGTAGTATCTCTCAACCTGTTACTGCGGGAATATTAAGCACATGTTACAGTTTTCTCCTAATCATCCAGTTATCAGTTCTAGCTAATAACTGCGCGACTTTTATTCTCAGTAACGGCGAGATAATTGCACATTCGTGATTACTCGTGGACACTTTCTACTCGGGTCTATAATTATTTAGATATTTATAAAGTAAGTGTAAGTTAAGTCAACATTAAAGGCGACTGCACACGTCACGTATGTCTTGATATGAGGGCTACTCGGCCGTGATTATAGAATTATAATAGATTTATTATTTTAATTATACTAGCTTTATTCTGTACTTTTATTATTTGAATTATTAACTCCACCCCTTAATATTTCTTGATTTTTTAACAGATTTCAATAAATAAAGTGCTATGTTCCTGGCATATGTTTCTTTTTTTGACTTTGTTTTCCTTTTGATGCATTTTTTTTCTTTCCTGTGTATTTCTTTGATGATTGCAATTATGGTGAAGATTTGTTCCTAAACTGAAAATAATGAGATAAATGAAGTTAGTTTCACTTTAAAGTTAAGTACTTTAAAGTGAAACTAACTTCATTGAAGTAGACGCTAGTGAAGGTAAATCAACAATGTAAATACGCTTTTTATTCAGTTTTTTTTATAAATTTATTACTCAGGCATGTAAATAACTCGTTCAGTTCTTCGTCCAACTATATCGGACTAAGTAACACATACAGTGTAAACTTAGAAAATTTGTGAAGGCCAGAATTTCAACAGAGAAGATACACAGTTTTTTCAATGGAAGGTATTGGTATAATTTAATTATAAGTATTGTAAAACAAGCCGGATTAAAAAACTCGGCCAACAGAGGTTTTCTGCTCTGAAAGTTCTTTGATTTTTCTAACATTAAATAAATCCTCATTAAATATTGCAAGTTGCAAAAATGATTAGTATTGACTATATTCACACGCAGGAACACAAGAATCCTCCAGGGAGTTGTTATTTAGCTGCGGTTTTTTGAGCTAGAGGTAGGTATACATCCCCAGATGGGCTGCTTTGATGCACACTGACATTTCTTAAAAACACGCAGACCAAAACAGTCATGTTCATGCACACAAATGTCATGAGTGTGAAACGAATCCAACCAACGAGCTCGTTAAGTGTTGTGACCATGTTGTACCACTAATTAATTATATACGTACATTTTTTACATTAACAACTAAATAATTTTCATTTTATATATCCACTTAGGAAAGAAGGAAGCAATAAAACTGATAACTTACATTTTTAACAATGTTTTAACAAGAATTCACTTCTAAACGTACAGACTAAAATGTAATTTGTTGAATTTTTAACACATTCCGGATGTTTTCAGCTATTAAACAGGCAAGGTGAATTATTTTAAATTGTTAATTAAGCCAAAACGGGGTCAATATTAGTAATAAATTTGTAATAAATAGAAAATTTACCCAACTGTATAAAAGTATAAAACAAGCTAGTCATTCATTTAGAGGTTTCTGTAACTAAATTCCAATTGCAATGCCGCGTCTGGTGCGCACTTGCGAGATGCAACTGATTCTCGGTATTCTTCTTATCGTTAACCTACTGTTCTGATATGGAGCGACTGCAATCGAACCCAGAGGGAAAACCAGAAGTTACTTAGTTCTTTCGAAATATTTTTTTATGCCACTAAGGTGGCAAACAAGCGTACGGCCTGCCTGATGGTAAGCAGTTACCATAGCCTATGGGCATTTGCAACACCAGGGGTGTCACTCTTGCGTTGCCGACCCCGTAAGAATCTCTTCACGCCTTTCTCTTAAAGAACCCCATACTGCAGTCGCTTGGGAAAACCTCCGCAAGGAGCTCATTCCACAACTTAAAAGTTCTCGGTAGAAAACTTCTTGTGAACCGCACAGCGCGCGACCATTGCGGTTCCAGTGTATTAGGATGAACTCCCAGCAGCCAACTTACGGGTTAAGGTCGATCTATCAAAAGACATATTGGTGAAAAATCTAGAGAATTGAATTACAGTTATCCACTTCTAGTTTGTGTATATATTTATTATATTTCTTCATTATCATCATCATTTCACTGTGTACTTGTATAATTGGTGAACATAGGCCTCTCCTCTAGAAAGCCACTCGCGTGGATCATTAGACACCTGCATCCATCCACAAATTTTTATATTATATTTGTTTATCCAACTCAATTAATTGAGACCTATTTTTGATGGTATATTTGAAAGTGTTATAAATAATTTAACGATTTTAAACTTATTAGTCACTAGCTGTGCCCGTGACTTCGTCCGCGCGGAATAGTTATTTTTTTATTATTTATTTATATTAATAAAAATCAATAAATTTCTAAAATAAAAGTAACTCCTAAGTTACTCCTTATTACATCAGCTATCTACCAGTGAATTAGCTGAAGCCGTTTCAGAGATTAGGCGGAACAAACAGACAGACAGACAAAAATGGTAAAAAAATATATTTTGGTATATGTACCGTGTATACATCCATATGTATTTAGTAAAAAGTGGTTATTTTAATATTACAAACAGACTCCAATTTTATTTATCTGTATAGATAATCATATTATGAAAAAGAAATTGTTAAATATAAACTTCAACTATGAAATCTACGTTATAAAGATCAAAGTCTACGCTAGGAAAGATCAAAGGTACAATGTCAAGTAACAATAGGCATCAACTTCAATGAAATCGGTCGGTCGGAACCTCGGCACTCTTTTTTCCAGATTTTTTAGTTTTCCTCATTCAATAAATGAATACTTGGACAGTTTGAGTTTTAAAGTACGTAATGTATTATTATTAGGTACTTAGAATGTAATATATTCGCTAATTGGTACGTGAGCGATTAAATAAGAAGGTACTAACGTGAATATACATCGCCTGAATTTACATTCTTGTAGGTACGTGTGAAGTGAATGAACCCATTAGCCGTGGCTAAGTCTAAAATATGCTTTACTTTGCTATTCCTTTGCAATATTTTATGTTTCTAACACAGCTACCAAGAAATTACAATAAACCCATGGAAAGTATCAACGATATCGATTTTAATAACCTACTTTAAGTTTATTAAAACTTTTAACTTCAATGAGTACTGAAGTTAAAACTTTCACGATTGAGTATTTAGCATAAAAATGATATATTTTAAAATAATCATCAAAATCATATTCACACGTAACTAACTTGTAAATATGTATAAAAAAACTATGCTGTTTAACATAATTTTGTGTCATTTTTTCTAACTTTCACATTGACATTATTTTGTAACATGAGAATAGAGGTTAGTGTATAGGTGCGAACATTGCTGCACCAAAAATAGTTCGGTTCGCGCATCCCGCGTGTACTAAAATAAAACTACGTCTAGTCTAGCATGCCTGAAGATGTCACTCACCTGATATGTACTTAAGTGTTAGCCAAATGTTCACAGATCACCAACAGTCCAAAACTCAGACCTTGACCGATTCGAATTCGCCGGCTGATTATTACAAACTCGAATGAGTCTGTGCACTTTTTTATTATTTATTTTAATCACACACTAAGTAATTGTATTTAATTAAAAAATGTGGCAACACACTTTTTTGAATGGAGTTTATTTTATTTTCGTAAGTTATTCGTGCATTCTGTTTAGGCGTGCGTTCGCCTCCGGCTGCGTGTGAACTGAGCGGCGCCGGCGGTCGCGGCCAAGTTAAATAAAAGCACGCCACAGTTAGCCGATAAAAAATATTTTGTTATACAACTTCAGCATTGTTTACACAGACACAGGGTCAGATGGACTACGGCCGCTCTGCCTGGTGGGTTGTTTGTTACGTAATGTATACATTTTTTTTTAATGTATAAATCATCTGTACCTGATGTAAAGGGCTACGGTATCCTGTGAACGCTCCTTGCCACCTCCGCGTCAAATACATATAACAAAAAATAATATAATCAAGTCCGACTTATCCCTTAGCGAGATCTCTACCGAGTAACCTTAAAATATCTAAAAAAATAATATTAAAGGCGTTTGAAAAGGTACCTACACGATGATGAGCCATAAATAAATCACATAGAAATACATATACATATAACATAAATATAATACATAAATAATTCGTAAATAAATGTGTATCTATCTATCTACATCTTCACACCAAGTCCCTTGCTGGGTAGGCAGAAGGGATCGAACACACCTCATTCGTCTCGTTAACATTAATAGTTCCTTTCACGCACGCTCTGTGGTTCCTTGACACTACTTTCTGATAAAATACGATAAATTTCGTTGTGATAAACTTGGCCTGCCACGGCTTCTTTATCTTCCAATTTCAATTTATTTATTTGCAAGTGCAGGTAACAACAGTTGTTAGCATTATATTTATTATGAGCACCTTCTACATTTTATCTTTCGGCATGCAAAATTAATTACATACAAGAATTATAAAAAAATTATAAATAATACAATAATTACAATTTATAGTGCACATTAGTACCATTCTAACAGAGATTAATTTATTGCTGTTACTATCATTAACTCTTATGAATTTAAAATGTTTAATAATAGATAGAATAATATGTCCGTCACAAAATTACAAATACTTTCGCGTAGTTCTTCATCGTTCTTTCCTCCTTCATTCTTTCTACATATACGAATCAATCGGGATAGCCTAGTGAATAAGGAACCGGCCTATTGACCAACAGCTCCCCAGTTCGAAACCTGACATGTATCACTAAGTTCGTGTTAAAGGATTTATGTTTACATATTTGTAATTATGAGTTGCTCGGCGGTGAAAGGAAACATCGCGAGGAAAGCCGCATGTCCAAGAAATTATATTTCGATAGACGTGTGACGTGTGAGCTCGATGGCGTCGTTGCGCGTATCATTGTAACCGAACACGCAGGTTAAGCAACGTCGACCGCAGCCTGTCTATGGATGGGTCTATCTATCTCCAGTTTCTCCGTGCTTCGGAGAGTACGTTAAACCGTCGGTCCCGGCTGTTGTCGATAGATGGCAGTCGTTAAGCTAAGTCAGTGGCCCACGGGCGGCTTGAAAACACTGGCCTCAGCCAATCCGCATTTGAGCAGCGTGGTGGAGTATGCTCTAAACCCCTTCGGTTGATCTATTTGGCTATTTGTTTTGGTACTTACCATAGCTTATCGTACATCATTCTTCACGGCTAATCGCCTGCTACCTGTAAATACATAAAGCAAATACATTTTAGTACAAATTTAGAAAACTTCCATACAAACAGTACTTTTGCGCAGCAGACTAGTCTTCATTTTGTGTTTCTGTGCTCGGAGGTTCTTCAAACGCTCCTCCGCGTGGCTCCACCTAGGACTAATGCTGTATGCCTCGGCTATACTCTGTATAGCCGATGGAATCGCGGTGGCTAGGTGGAGCTGTGAAGCTCTCTGTCGCCCGTGGCTGGACTGACGCAGTATGGGGAGGGAAGTTTGGAAACAGATAGGATAGTTTCACCGGCGTTGAAAAATGGGCAAAATTAAAATTTTAGACAATAAAAGATGATGTATGAAAGAATAAACTGAGGAATAAAAGAGTATGATGTATGAATGTGTATTTATATTTTATTTCGACTAATAATATTATAATATATAATAATTTAGCCATAAAAAGAGCCTTGCCCATGGCAGGGGTGCAAGAATATATATAAAAAAAAAAAAAAACCCCCTTCGGTTGAAGGGAGACCCGTATCCCTGCAATGGTAACCTAACATAAGGAGGGTCTGGTCTCTTCTCTGGGTCATGAAGGTTTGGCGGCAGTCGCTAGATGTCAAAATCAGTATGTTCGTTAAATCTTTAGGCATGAGTAGTGGACTCCGCCAATCCTAATGGATTAGGAAACAGGATAACACTAGGGAGGAAAAGAAGTTGTATTATCTCAAATTAATTTTAACAGTTTATACTCGTACAGCTTAAACTGTAATGACGATGATGACGCATTGATGATATCAGAAAAAGAGTTGCTTTGAAAGAGGGTGTCGGTGTTAAAATAGGAAGAGGCACGCTTTGTTGGTTCAGACATATAGAAATAATGCAGAGAGAAAGTATTTCGAAACACAACAACCGAGAAAGGCCAAGACTTGCCTATCATGACCAAATTGATCATATTTTATCAGAAGGTAATGTCAGGAGACCTAGAAACCGGCGAGCGTGCATGAAAGGACCTATGAATATTAAAGAAGCAAATAAGATGTGTAAGGACCCAGTCATGTGTCGTTTGGTTTCTATGCCTGGTATTTGACGAAGTTAGAGATACTCGTAGATATATAGATAGTATGAACTGTAAGTTGTAGTACATATATCAATGTAATGTATACATAATCATAACTATTTGGAACTATTGATTACAATATATTATATTATTCAAGATATCAAGATAAGAAAAGGCATGCTCCGTTGGTGCGGGTATGTAGTAAGAACGCGGGACGAAAGAATGTAGAAACAGATTGACTTTAGATTGAGTTTATGTAGACGAGCTCGATGGCGCAGTGGTTAATAACGTTACTTTGGTACCAACGCTCTAGTGGTTTAATTCTCACACAGGATACAAACCTTTGTGTCTGTTGATATTGGTCTAGGTGCTGTTAAAAGATGTAGAGCGTATCATGGGAGTCCGCCTGGGGAAACACCGACACCTTCTGACATTGTACGTATATAAAAAAGCGAGTAGGCAAAGTAAGCTAAATAAAATACAGTTATGTATTTACATTTTTTTTGCACGATTCTTTTAATCTTAAACATACAAGTAAGTAAAAAGGCATACAAACAATTTTATCTAACCTGCTTTGCTAATAATTAAAACATGCGACCATACGACGATCAAGCCCGTCGTAGTAGCGACGGTGGTGGGGGCATGCGGTTTCTGTTCCAGATGGCGGACGACCGCAGCAGCCGAGGCAGAGAGTACCGGGGCAGCCATGGCAACGTCGGCATATTGCATCTTCTAACGGTACTGGGTACCGGCCGGCGCTAGGCCGCATGGACTAATTGGTGGTTCCGCCACCAAGTTCATGCACACAAAGCAGGTTAGATCAAATTGCATTAACCATAATTTTCACACATTAGGTCCCAGTTCGGCGAACTGCCGGCCGGCACCCACCCACTTCCATTATTAGATGCGTGCCTTCGCAGTCATGGCTGCTCCGGTCGTCCCTACCTCGGCTACTGCGGTAGTCCCCGCGATTGCTCGCCATCTAGAACAGGAATCGCATGCTCTCACCACCTTGCTGCCAGGGACACGAATGTCACTGCGTAATAACTAATTGGTGAAGGATGCATACACAGCAGGTTACATCAAACTGCGTGTAGAGTAAACCTAATGTTGAATAAAAAGACATAGTCAAGATGACCACGTGTGCAGACTTTATTAATAAATTTAAATTTAGTTCATGTTTTAAACTCGCCATAAATAACTCAGCTCAAGCCGTTTCCGCAACGTTGTAATTTTTGAACACATTAACGCTACTTTAACTATGGGTAGTAAACAAATTATATATCTTCCTATAAGAATAGCGTACCAAGTTCGTTATTATATTTATTGTAATAAACAAAACTCACCAAGTGCCAGTCGAACTTAGCACATAGGTTCCGTACAACGCTATAAAAACCTTAGCACAAATCCAATTCTCACACATGGTCAATTATAGTGTTCATTTGAACATTAAAGGTAATTTAGTTTCATTGTGTATTTATTTTATTCTAGTTTAATTTTATTGGTTTCAGGGTTATATCTTTATGTTAGTCATTTACCTTTTAAATATCATGCAAATGTTTGTATTTAACTTCATAGCAAATTTGACGATTGTAGAACGTTTAAGTGTTTATGATAGAGCAACTACAGCAACACATTATGTGGTATGTCTCGAATCCGTACAGATCGTAGCATGTTATTCTAACGACTAACATCTACAGCGCCTGAAGATGCCTCGTGGAGAGGCGAAACACGTGTCGCAGAGACGACCGGAGCAGCCAGGGCAGCAACGGTGGCGGGTGCATGCGGTTCACATTTCAGATGGCGTACACTCGCTGAGACGACCGCAGCAGCCGAGGCAGAGACGACCGGAGCAGCCATGGCAGCGGCGGCATGCGTCTACTAACGGTAGTGGGTGGGTGCCGGCCGGCAGTTCGCCGAACCGGGACCTAACGTGTGAAATTTATGGTTAATGCAATTTGATCTAACCTGCTTTGTGTGCTTCCGCCACCAATTAGTTCATACGGCCTAGCGCCGGCCGGTACCCAGTACCGTTAGAAGATGCAATATGCCGACGTTGCCATGGCTGCCCCGGTACTCTCTGCCTCGGCTGCTGCGGTCGTCCGCCATCTGGAACAGAAACCGCATGCCCCCACCACCGTCGCTACCACGACGGGCCTGGTCACACGTGTCGCTGCGACAAGTTAGATCAAATTGCATGTAAATTTGTAAATTTTTAAGGTTAAGGTATTTTTATCATAAAATTTATTATTTTATATTTTAAAAGAACAGAAACATCCATTAATGTATTATGTCAATAAATGCAACCCTATAAAAGTAGTACAGACGTATGGATAGCGAAGGCTGCAAACTAAAGTCCCGTCGCTACCTTTTCGATATGATACCCTAAAAAGAGACTATACTGCAGCACTTACTTATAACAATCATTCCATTGTGGGTCTGGTCTCCTTATATTGGAGCACCGTAATATTTTTCTTCTATCTTAGTTTTTACATTGCAAAAACTACTCGTAGTAAGAGTAGTGGTAAAAAAAAGAAATACTGAATATGCCAACTCATAATGTAGCTTGCAAGCAAGAGTAATAAACTTTATTACTTTTGCTTGCAAGCTACATTATGAGTCGACATATTCAGTATTTCTTATTACTTTTGCTTACAAGCTACATTATGAGTCGACATATGCAATTTTTTTTTTAATACAATATATAGGTATAGGTATAATAATACATAAAGCACAAAAACAACAAATAAATTCCAAACATGAAACAATCATGGCTGGCTGCTAAAGAACGCAATTAGCATTAAGTTCACTTTTTGTTTTGCATGACTAATTATGGTTAAAAAAAGTTATATCATTAACATTCCTAATTTAGTTTTTGAGATAGAAATCCTAAAATATCATATTGTTAGTTGACGAAGACGATGGAGACGAAGAGGAAATGATTGGGCAGCGCTAAAGCAATTAGATTCTCCTTTTTGGTATTCTTTTTTTGGTACAAGTATTCTGATACAAAAATAAAATGAAAAACAATCCCGTATACGTTATTTATTAATAGTATATTGTAGTTATTCAACCGAAAAAACTCTTGGTAGAGTCACAGTGTAAATATAGGTTTAAAATATTTTTAAGTCTTACTGTGTTACATGCGGGTACACAATTATAATCAGGTAGTGTGACTTATGAATGTTTTCAGCTGTTATCTGTGGCTTAGCACATGTAAATTTCAGTTTTCAAGTTTCATGCAACTATCCACATTTCATGATAAATATTTGCCTAAATCTGCATAGTAGGCAGATAAGCTGTCTTCAGTTGCTTTGCCTAAATGTAGAGTCGGCATATAAGCTGTTTAAAATGCCTTCTATAAGATTCGGATCACTAGTTTTTGCGTGATAGTTGCATTCCAAACAGATATTTTCTTCACTGCACCAGACAGAATATAAGCGAACAGTTTACTAGATCAAGTAGATTACTGTAACATATTTGTTATTTTTTAATGACTATTTTTGCTTATCATTGAGTCTGGTCGTGTCGATATGACTTTTTACGTCGCTATTTTTTTTATACTACGTCGGGAGGCATACAAGCATATGGCCCACGTGATGTAATGCGGGTACTGTAGCCTATTAACACTTGAGATATATTAAATATCACTCGCACGATGCCTCCTCTGCTGCTTATACAGCAACTCCTTGGGAGCTTATGATTATGATTTAAGGTTGTTGAGAATTAGGTGGCGTATCCCGCCAATTCAAGGATTAGGAAACGGCATAACGCTAAGAAGAAGAAGAAGGACGAGATCAAATGTTGCAGTTATTGGAAATGCAAGTTTGCATTTCGGAGTAGACAGACTTATCTCATCAACGCCATTTTCTCGTAGTTAGGTGACATAACCATCTACACTACATAATATTTATGTATATATATGAAACGTCGACAGCTTTAGAGTGTAAGTGGGTATGTTTCTAAGTATAAAACTTATTAACACGTTCTATAAACGGGCATATATAGCCCGCTATAAACGGGCTATATAATATGCGGCATATGTCAATTGTTATTTTGAATTCCTTTCCAAAGAGAGATATTCAACAGAAGCTCCGCCCTTCTCCCATATATGTGATTACTGATAACTGGTAGTAATAATATATTCCCCTACGGAACATATATCTTCACTAAAGTAGACGGATGTATGAGCCGAGGAACGTCAAGATTAATCTACCACGACCAAATTGGTCGCGGATTGTCAGAAAGTTATGGCAGGATCCCTGTAGGCATGAAAAGAGATATGAATATTAAAGATGCGAGTGAGGTGTGCAAGAACGGAGACATATGGCGCTCCGCCCCCTCTGCCTATACCGTAAGGGACTTGTCGTGAAGATGTAGTAGTAGTAGTTATCTTATCGGAATCAAAGTAAAATAATAACAAATAATTTGAAGTGGGCAGGGTCCAGAGGATAACATTGAATTCAAGATAACTGTTATTAATTTAGGGTCGGCATCGCATGAGTGACACCCCTGGTGTTTGCAAATGTCCTTACGCTACAGTAACTGTTTACCATCAGGCAGGCCGTATGCTTGTTATGCCACCTTAATGGTATAAAAAAAATTCATGGCAGGCGCATAGTGTTGATCGAGGATACAAAGCAGCAGATAATTATGTAAGTTGCATTAGATATGTTACCTCCTTAAAAGAAGTCCGCCTTTGTTACTGTATCAATTATGTATATTTGTACAATAAATAGATTACAACAACAACATATCTTTGTCATTGGTTGGTGTTTTTTATCACTTGTCGTAAGTAGGTAGAGTCTTAAGGCGCCATTCGACTCCGCAAAAGGGGATGCGTTCTAAGAAAAATAAGCTATAAACGTATCCTTTTCTTTCATTGGACAATAAACTGATAGATAGTCAAGCCAAGATACCTTTTTAAATGTGCATAAATTAAAAATTTCCATATAAATTTGTATTTAAGTTCCTATAGTTAATTGAAAAAGAATAACATCAACAAAGAAAAAGAATAATACTTATCACATTATACCGTGTTTTTTTACTCCAATTAACTGATTTATTGTCCGTTACAACAAATTACGTGTTAATTATAAAAACATAGCAGTTAACGTAACATGAATAATAATATAGGTACTATGGTTAATTTGAGCTCCAGTCAAGGTCTGTGTATTATTTATAATGGCAGAATTTTGAGACCGGGTTATCCTTATGTGCGAAGGATGGGAGTAAAGTTTACACTGACTAACGAATACAATAATGTACTCAGATTTCTGCTACGTTAAATGAAGTTGATACTGGAAATATAGTAAAAAAACCGGCCAAGTGCGAGTCGGACTCGCGCACGAAGGATTCCGTACCATTATCTATAAAAACGGCAAAAATAATCATGTTTGTTATATGGGAGCCCCTTAAATATTTATTTATTCTGTTTTTTAGTATTTCTTGTTAAAGTGGCAACAGAAATACATCATCTGTGAAAATTTCAACTGTCTAACTATCACGGTTCATGAGATACAGCCTGGTGACAGACGGACGGACGGACAGCGGAGTCTCAGTAATAGGGTCAGTTTTACCCTTTGGGTACGGTTGGGTACGGTTGGGTAAAAATTATGAGAGTGAATTGTTACTATCTATCTAAAATTACGCCATGAAGATGGTTAGTCCTTCAAATACTTGTTTATGAATCTACGACACGCGTATTATATCAGTACAGCTCAGAATTGTTGTGTTGCTGCGAGTGAGTGAGGTTACCAGTAAGCTCCTAAGGAGTTGCTGTGCTAGCAGCAGAGTTAGCACACGAGCGATACTTAATGTATTGCAAGTAATCATTGGCTACCGTAACCAATGCTTGAATACGGGAGATATTTAGGAGACGTTGTGTATATAAAAAATATGTAATTTGTATTAAAATAAATAAAAGCATACCTACTTGTACGAAGAAACCTCAAGGTACGAGTATGTTGTGTGTACGACAGCTGGAGCTTTTTTGTATGAAAGACCATGCAATTGACAAAGCTATGCAAAACCATGGAAATTTCACCTTTACTGCTAAATAACATGCATAGCTTGATCTGTTACTTTCTGTACATTATTAAATGATAGACAGTAGATTTAAAATTTAAAATCTTCTGTTATCCCGTTCAATCATCGACGTACTAAGTGCAGGTGGGCAAAGCATGTCGTTTGTTTTGTCATTGTGATCATCAATGTACCACCTTCATAAATTTATATGTATGCCAAACACAGAGAATCAAACAAATATTTACTTCAGGAAAAAAAACTACTTTGTTTTCTTCTATTCAGTTTTAATTACTATTGTTATTTATTGAATACAAATTAATGAACATTAGTTAAATTAATAATGTTGTTGTTTGTTTTCTATAAATAGGTATAGCTGTTGGCTAGCAACTTCTTGTTACGTTTAATCGTGAATGAATAAAGCGAATGAATAAGGCGAATGAGTAACGTCATTGAAGTTCCTTAGATGGTGCTATATAGGTAACACAGAGGACAAATTTAATTACTGTGTCTAATAACAGTTTCAATATCTATACTTACTGGCCAGTGATAACGCAATGGACAAAAAACCAGCCTATTAACCTAGTTTGTATCCTGGCAGGTCATGTACCACAAAATTTGTGTTGTTGGATTTATGTACGTATTTGTAATTATCACTTGTTCGATGGTGAAGAGGTAGGTAATAGAGGTAGGGCGCATCAAAGCAGCCCGTCTGTTGAAGTACTACGTCGGGAGGCATACAAGCATCTCCACCTCACAGAAAACCGCAGCCAAATAACAACTCCTTAGAGGGATTATACCGCGTGATTTTGTAAATACTCGCTAGGATTGTTTTCCTTATGAGTAGGGCGTAAGATCGGCGCAGTGGTTAGTAATACTGCTTTGAAATCAGAGCATACCATACAGGATAAACATTTGTGTGCGTGAACATACGTGTTTGTCTTGGTGTTTTAAGAGACGTAGGGCACATCAAACTAGCCCGACTGGGAAGTACCTCGCACTCACAGAAAACCGCAGCAAAATAACAACTTCTTGGATGGTTGTTGTGTTCCTGCATGTGAGTGAAGTCATCAGTAAGCTCCCGAGGAGTTGCTGTGTAAGCAGCAGAGGAGGCATCGCGCGAGTAATATTTAATATATCGCAAGCGTTAATAGGTACCCGCTTTACATCAGGTGGGCCGTATGCTTGTATGCCTCCCCACGTAGTATAAAAAAAGTGAAGGAAAATATCGTGAGAAAATCCGCACGTTCAGGTAATTATATTTTAAAAGACGTATCAGCTAACCTAAGAAATGTCTGGTTTCCCCTGTGGGTTGTGGAGGTCTGACAGTAGTCGATTCATGTCAAAATCAGTATCTTTGTCAAATCCTTCGGCTTAATTAGCGGACCCCACCAATGTTAAAGGGGTTAGTAAAAGGGATACCACTAAGAAGAAAACTGAATATTGTTTGAGCAGTCAGAACCCGTTATATACGTTTTCCCATACATTTCGCGGTCGTATACGACCACCCGGGTTTCGAAGGGTTAATGAACATTAATTATTATAGATATCTTTGTTGGCAAGCATACCTATACCTAAGTTAATTGCGAATGAATAAGGCTAATAAGTAACACCACTGGAGTTTTTGAGACACAGCTATGTTGGTAACGAAGTTGTCAACTTGACGCGACTTTGAATGACAATGTATTTTATTATGTTATGTTAGCGTACCCTACAGATATCGTGCCCTAAAAAAATCATGGAACCCGATTGCAGTGCCACCTACCGAGTCTAATTGTGAATCTAAACCATCCAGGGATCCACACATACATAGAAATTCATCAAAATCGATCGAGCTGTATAACTGGAGCTCAGTGAAGTAGTACAGTAGAATTATTAATATAAAGATATCAAAACACGAAACAATATTTTGTAAATAAAATAGCCTAAGACTGGATATATGCGGACAAAGTCATTGTTAATATTTTTGTCGAAACTGACTACAGTTGTACAACTTACTAATAAAATTTTGTTCGACTTTCGATGTTCAATCACATCAAAAAAATGCTTTTATTTTTCAAAAGTACCTTTTATTGCACAGCGCGCGAGTTTTCTGCAAACACTTAATAAAAAATCCTTAGACATCAGCGCAAAACGCATTCTTGTAGTTTGTTTTTTAAGAAATGAATTTGAACATCAATTCTAGAAAAGAAAATACCCCGTTTTATCAAATAGACTTATTTTCCAAAAATTGGTTATAGAATTAAACTTCCTAGAAAATAATTTACACTTTTCACTTACCTTAGAAACAATATCGTAGGTATTTAGCACAAAGCAATGAGCAATTGAGTGGAACTCACATTATCACCAAAACAATTGCTCCAGATACAAATCTTGATCTCAAAACATAATTAAATAATAGAGCATGTTATCGATATATTTTTGTTAAATGAAACAATAATTGTAATAATATAATTCAGGCAATTGTAAAAATATTAGTCTAGTAGTGTCCGCCATTATAGATGCTGTATGGACGTATATGTGACGCTAAACGGCGCAATTTGTAGTCGATTTCGGTATTTCTTTTTATACAATATCGACAGCCATGTGCGGTTTGCGGATGTAAAGTGTACAGTACGCTAATAACGCATACGATACAGTAAGCATCGCCCGCGCGTTGCCTGCTCTGCTGCTAGTACAGCAACTGTTTAGGAGCTTACTGGTAACCTCACTCAATCACAGAAACACAATAAACCTCCAGAGACTTGTTACATGACTGCGGTATTCTCACCAAAGCAGACCGACTGCAGAAGTACTGGTGGTACTTCTGCAGTCGGTGTGCTTCGGTGCGTCCTTCCTACGGCTCTTGAAAACGCCCAGACCAACACAAAAGTCATGTTCATGCATACAAATATTTGTCGTGTGTGGGAATCAAACCCACGACCCCACCTTCGTGTTAAACTCCGCCATCAGGCTAATCGTTTTACTTGCGTTATCAAAATACAGAGTGTTTAGTTATGTTTTATAATTTTAATATTTCATTTTTCGTAAATTGGCGTTTCGCCTATATGACTATGAGACATCTGTGGTGTGCACTTTTGTTTTATCCAACGATTTCGAAAGTAAAGTTTTTGTGATTTCTGAATTGTTTATTCTCTTCTAAGTTAAAGTTCTGTTTGACAATTCTGAAATTCTTTTACAAATAGCGGTTTGTACAGTTTTTAAGTATGACAAATGGAATAATATCCTACAAGTTGATTTTGTTCGTATGAAACCTGCTTGAAATTCCTCGTATGCCCCTAGCCATGTCCCGGTTATGACATTTATAGCGAGTGATGCTTGTAGTACATTAGTTATCTGGAGAGTGATAAGAATCCGATAGGTGGTATTGCGAGAAATCTCTGCTTACTATGTATTGAATACAGCGAAAAACAATGATACCTACAATATTAATAATAACGTTAATGTATAAAAAAAATGTTGGTCGTATTTCTTTTTTATACAACATCGGAAGACATACAAGCATATGGCCGGATACATCTGATGTAAAGTGGTTACCGTATATTTTATAATGTAGTGTCTACATAATGTCACAGTGATTTTTTGCGACTTCGAAATTTTGATAGAATTGTATTCAGTCACGTTAATATAAACCAAAAAATGAGTAAATCAGTTAATGAAATGTCCGTCTGTTGTCGACCATTTCAGCAAAATCAATGATCCATTATTGATGAAATTAGGTCAAATTCTCTTTTATATTTTGTCACATAGACTACGATCTGCCCTACCTGCTGCTATGCATGAGGTGATTCGTATGAAACCAACTTGTAAACGTGACTCAAAAGTGAAGTGGGACGATTATTCTTTATATGGTATTCTCATGTTAAATTTTTCGTTGAAGTCACACAAGTTAAAGTTCGTAAACTTTGATTTTGAAAAATTTTGGTAGTCAATAAACGAGTTCTAAATATAGTAACATAAATCCACTAAAAATCACGGGAAGTATGTGCGGTATGCTGAAACAACTGTGTCAAAAAAGTAGTGTATTTTTCTTTATTCCATCGTGCTATTTAAACGCTCGAACGTACTTCAACTATTGTGGAGTCGTTAAAATCTCTACGTTTTGGGTAATATAGACTGGGTTTCGATTTAATAAAGTTTTAATAAAAGAGCGAGTGATATTTTGGATAGCAACTGATATGCTTGTATGTCTTCCGATATTATGTAAAATCAAAATACTACCAACATTTTTTTTAAACATTAACATTAATATTGTAGGTATTATTGATTTCCCATGTAATCAATACACAGTGAGCACTTATGTCTATCTGCCTACACCGCAAGGGATTTGGCGTGAAGTTATAGATATATAGATAGTATTGTCACAGTAGACTTATAAGTTATAAGTCTACTGTGGTATTGTATTTAAAAATAAATAGGTAATAGTAAGGTTTCGTTTTTTAAGAGAGGTAGTCGCATCATAGCAAACTCTCGGGAACTCCCTCACAGGAAACCGCAGTCAAATAACAACTCCCTGAAGGATTGAATATATCTTCATGACTGTATTACATAACTGTAATGTTTATTTAATACATAGTGGTTCATTTGTTACTAATTTTAATGCTTGAAGGGACTTGTCGTGAATATAGATCGATGAAGTACTTTCAAATAATCTAGATAGATATAATAAAAAATACACCTATATCAAAGTTTTGTGTATACTGTTAAGTGGTCAGTTTACGTCATAGTCGTGGTGTAGTTTTTTTTATACAACGTCGGAAGGCATACAAGCATACGACCCACCTGATGTAAAGCAGTTACCTTAGCCTATAAACGCATGTACCTAATGTATGAGTTTACTAGCGACCTCACTAAATAATAAATAAATAAAAAACAGGTTGCTTTGATTCTTCGTACCTCTATTAAGTTTAATTTATTATTTCCTATTTGAAACTATTCTCTTTAAGTTTGACATACATAGTATAATTGGACCTCTACTGGTGGTGTCCAGCACGTGGTGGACAAAAGTTACATAGGCATGTGATTTGCTACTTTCGCAGTCTGGTTAATTCTTCTAATGAAATATGATCATGGGCTCATATACCAGCTTCCTTAGAATTAAGATCACTGATAAACATTTCCTTTCTAGTCAATGCGATTGAATTCTGATACAACATTATGAGTAAATCATCACAAAAGGAGAAGGCTATGTTCGTTGTATAATATCTCGCTTTTTAGGGTACCGTATCGAAAATGTTGTAATGTGAACTATAAGGTAAATTATGTTATAAACTTGAATTATTGATTGTATGTATATCTTCACGCCAAGTCCCTTGCGGGGTAGGCAGAGAGAACCGAGCGCCATAAGACGCGGTCCTTACATACTTCACTCGCTTCTGTGATATCTGTGACATATAGTTCTTTTCATGCAAGCTCGTCGGTTCCTGGGGCTCCTGACATCACCTTCTGATAAACCACGACCAATTTGGTCATGCACGGAGTAGGTCACCTTCAACCCCATATCTGGGCAAAATGTTCCACAGATTCTTTCGCACGACCCTATCAAATGCTTTCTCAAAGTCCACTTTCCAATTACAGTACTTAAAGGCTATATTTGTTACATTTTACCTTAGTATTTTCAGCTTGCATTCTTTATCAATTATGATCACAAACCAACAAATCAATGGAATGCGTCTGAAGGCGCCCTCGAAGGCAAAAACGCGGTGTTTTAGCCTCTAAATATCCCAGCGATTCAAAACTTATGACCAATGGGAGAATATTTTAACCAATAAGCCGATAAGTGCCTCGATGTTGATCCGCGAACTAGCTAATAAGACCTTCGCGTTCTACATTACCCCCAATATGAAGCGATGAATTGAGTTACTACGTATATCGGTCTTATCGGCTCTCTATTGGTTATTTTCTTCATGCTTAAATTAGACCGCATGTGGAATACAGTAGTCACCTTTGGGCTGGAGCACCTGGCTACCTGACCTTGTGACTTAGTTCAATGAATTGTTGACGATTTCAAGCTTACTTCAGACTTCATGGTGTACACACAGCGACACCTCAAGCTAGGCTGTTTGACCTATGTACCGTTATTATATTGCACGGAATAAGAGTCAAAATAGTGCTTCATGTGTCTAACATGACTAGTCGCTGTGTGTACCTTTGTTGTTTTATATTATATTTCCTAACTAATAAGTTTGAAGCTTACGAAAAAAAAAGACTAAACAGCCTACACACACACACAAGGAGAGATCTTATTTAGAAATCAAAATAAAATATTTACGTAATTTAATTGATAATTTTGCCAAGCCCGGTAGCGGAGTAGTTAACAACGCTACTATATTGACACCGAGGCTCTTGGGTTCGATACTCACACAGGGCAAACATTTATATGCATGAACACATCTATATGTTTTGGTCTGGATATTTTTAAGACAAATAGTGCACATCATAGCAGCGCGACTGGGAAATACCTCTACCTTATAAAAAACCGCAGCCAAATAACAATTCCCTAAAGGGTTGTTGTGTTTGTTCCTGCGTATGAGAGAGGTTACCAGTAAGCTCCTAAGGAGTTGTTCTGTTTACAGAAGGTGTAGCAACTCGCAAACGATACATTAGTACTGCAAGCTTTCATAGGTTAAGGTAACCACTTTACATCAAGAGGGTCATATGCTTATATGCCCACTGTGTAAGAGAAAAATAACTTAGTATATAGGTAAGTCACAAATCCAATTTGGTTCATGTTCCCACTTGTTAACCATTACAACTGGTACAAAAATAACTGGTCCTGGTAAAAATTAGAATTAAACATTAAATGCGAGGTTGCAGGTATGAGGATATTAAAAGCACCCCGACTGGGGGTGTGCCTTGCGATCAACCTTTCAGAAAACCGCCATATAACAATTTCAACCAAGCCATAGAAAAAGAGGACAGTTTCCTTTAAGTGAGTTGTTAGATAACCAGACTTAAACCATAAAGCTCCCGAAAAGTTGCTGCGTAATCAGCAGAAGTGTTACAAGCAGTCGCGAATTGCTGCTGCTGCTTGCCTTTACGTTAGGAAGGTTGTATACTTGTTTTTCACCAGATGTGGTCTGAAAAACGTTCATCTATCTATAACTTCACGTCAATTTCATTGCGGTGTAGGCAGAGAGAATCGAACGCGACGTGACTCGGTCCTTTCACACCGCTCTCGCTTTTTTAACATTCATAGTTCTTTCCGTGCACGCACACACTCTTCAATTCATAGCACCCCTGAGAATTCCTTTTGACCTATTTGATCATGATAGGTTAGTCTAGCTAGATTTTCCATGGCACTTAAATCCACTTTCGCGTTGTATATCTGTTTCCTTTTGCATTCTTCCTACATATCCGAACCAACGGAGAATCTTATCACCTATCTTATCACCGATACTCTCACTGAGACCAAAAACGTATGCAAGCAGAAAATCAAACGCAAATTATATATACAAGTACATAGAAGTATTTAACCCCTATAATTTCGTAAGCAGCATACCAGGCAGATATGTCATAAAATTCCTCATTAAATGAACAACCCATAACATGCTAACATAACGAGTGTCCTCATCACGCATGCGCAAAGGTCTCACGACTCGTGACTAAGAGATCAGTATTCTGCAGGCACTCCAACATCAGAAAATCAGCGTCGAGAGACTTCGTCGCCTTACTAATCAGAAGTACTGGAATGATCGTGTCTACTTATTTCATGTCTAGGAATTAAGACTACGTTGACAACAAACTAATGAATCTTGGAGACTGGAGAAAAAACCAGTCATACATATTTATCTCATATTTATATTTTATATGTGTACAAGGAAATGCCAAGAAATGTAATATATGAGATTCCATAAGCTTGTGATCTGAGCTCTCTTTAATTCAAAAATGTTTAGTCGATACTTTTTGTGCCGAACCGCTGACCGGTGGAATAAACTACCCGGCGTATGTTTCCGGTTCCACATGTGTTCGACATTGGGTACTTCAAGAGGAATGTGAAGAGGCACCTTTACATTCCTAGTAGACGCGACGAGATGACATGAAGTGCATGGTATTTCGTTGCTTCTATTCCTGGACACCAGTGTCCCTCGGCCCACCATGTAGGCCCTGGGTGTCACATGCCGTGTCCCAATAAAAAAAATATACAAATCGAGATGATCCTGGCTGGGTATCGCTTTAGGGGATGAATGTATCTCTATCTACCATACAAAGGCTTGAGTGCCAATAGATAGCAAGTATTAAGCCATGAAACTGGCGACGTCGCATCCACTCATCATCCACGTTAGAAATCACTTATCATTTAATTAGATGTTAAATTCAACGTCGAATTACATATATCTATCTATAACTTCACACCAAATCCCTTGCGGGGTAGGCAGAGAGAACCGAGTCCCACGTGACACGATTCTTACATATCTCACTCGCTTCTTTAACATTAATTGCTCTTCTCATGCACGCTCACCGGTTTCTAGGGCTCCTGACATCACCTCCTGATAGAACACGACCAATTACATGTATGTTAAATATATACGTATATACATACAGTCATACAACATTCAGTAGGTAACTGTATTATGCAAAAAACATAAGTTTTTGTTTCGAGGAGTTAAATTCACAACTTCAGCTGTCCGTGATATATTTGCCGGTGGTTATTTGCGACAAACACTTTTTTGAATATAATATATAAGGAACGAGTCACATGGCGCTCAGTTGTTTCTGTCTACCCCGCAAGGGACTTCGTGTGAACATCTAGATAGGTAGACATATGCATGTAAGACTTTTGTTAAAATTATAATATATATATATATTTTTTTATACATAGTCGGGTAGCACAGTATAGCATCTGGGGAAAGTCGGTTACCGTAATCTATAGACAGTTGCGATACCAGCAGTATCTTTCTCAAGTTACTTGTCCCCCCTGCAAACGCAGTGCCTCTTTAGCCTCCTTCACTACACAATTTAATAGAAAATTACAATCGATCGACGAAAATTATAAAGGACTCTTTGCACAAATTATTTTTTTTCATAATTTTACTTCGTACCTAGGTCGCCTTCAAATTACTCGTACAAACTTAAAAGTAAAAAAAGAACAAAAAATTTGCAAGTCAAGCACATGTAGGTAACTGAAATTCTTAATCACTTAAAAGTTTCTTCAATAAATTTGTCACGCTTAAACGAAAGATATTTCCTGGAATCAGTTTTATGAAAATTTCGTGCTTGGATTCACACTCAACAGGCGGTGAACGGTAAGCGGGAGACTAGTCGGGCGCGGCGCGGCTCGGGTGCGCGTTAGCTTGAGAATTTAGATAAACCAAGCGTCGCTTGTCGACTACAAGGTTCTAGACTTATGACTATAAAGAGCTAGATGGCGGAATTGTTAGTAACGCTACTTTGATACAGAGCCAGATCAGAGTGGGTTCGAATCCCTACACAGGACAAATATTGGTGTACACAAACAAGATGTTGATCAGTGTTGTGTGCCGCGGTCAGTAGTTGGTGTGCCGCAAAAAAAAGATCGCTTTATCAAAAAATTAAGACGATAATACTTACATACCTATAGAGAATTAAGCAAGCTTATCAACGATTTCTCTAAATTAATCGCTCGCATTTCTTATTAGACATCGTTACACATCTATATATCTCTAACTTCACGTTAAATACCTTGCGGAGTACGCAGAGAGAACCGAGCGCCATATAACTCCGTCCTTACACACCTCACTCGCTACTTTAACATACATAGCTCTTTTCATGTACGCTTGCCGATTTCTAGGGCCTTCTAATAAAACACTATCAATTTGGTCATGGTGGGTATTTATAATATTTCTTAATTTGGTACGTATATTTTGAACACAAAACGTTTGCAAAGCACTAGATCATTCTTGACCTGAGTGGTCTTTCAACCAATCGTTATCATAGTACTGTAAAAGATTTAAGTCGGTATTTACCATTGGTAGCCGCAAACATGACAATGTACGAGTAACATAACCTCGAGTGTTACGACCATGGTGAGTTGGTTGGAACCATTGACCTAACTTAGCTTACTTATGTCATAATATGCCTACAACTACAGACATATTTTCCTACAACGATACTTGTATTACTGTTTGATCTTAACTAGTTCGCGTACCACTCTTTGTGCGAAGTAGCATCGATTGGCCAACCAACTACCGTTATGGGGCTCACAAAGTTTTTAAAATTGGACACGAAGAAAAGTCGTTGACAAAAATTTATTTAAAATTCGAATAATGAACTCTGGAGGAAGCTGTAGATGTACTGAATGAATATTGACTTCATATGTGATTTGTTTTTACAACCTAACAAATGAATTTGACAAGAGAAAAAAATCCCTTCATTGTTTTCTTAATCGACAATGTTATGATAGACTTCTTTCGACTAATGATTATAACTGGTTTAACTGGTTTCAAATGTGGTCAGAGCAAGCTCACTGATCATTTGCACGAATGTCGTCTTTATACGCCGACCGCTAAATTTAACAGATTCGAGCAAGTTTAGATATTGGTATGAGTCAAGTACAAAATGTCTTACATGAACATTTAGGCGTCAGAAAACTTGGTCGTAGAGGGATACTTCACAACTTGATGGAAGATCAAAAGCTTCGTCGTTGGAATTAGAGTCGCGAATTGCGCGAAGAGTATAACGGAGGTTACTTTTGACTTTGGTTGACGAGCTCAGTGGCTCAGTCGTGAATTTGACACCAACGCTCGTGGGTTCGATTCCCACACAAGACAAACATTTGTATGCATGAACATGTCTGTTTATCTTGGTCTCGATGTTTAAAGAGAGGTAGGGCGCATCAAAGCAGCCCGTCTGGGAAAGTACCTCCCACGTCACAGAAAACCGCAGCCAAATAACAACTCCCTAGAGTGTTGTTGTGTTCCTGTGTGTGAGTGAGGACACCAGTAAGCTCCCAAGGAGTTGCTGTATAAACAGCAGAGAAGGCATCGAGCGAGTGATATTAAATATATTTTACAAGTGTTAATAGGTTATGGTAACTGCTTTACATCAGGTGGGCCGTATGCTTGAAATCCTCCCGATGTTGTATAAAAGAAAAACAAAACTCGAATGCAGGACATTGTCACGGGAGATGAAGGCTGGATATGTATTGTTAGTTTGGTACTGGATGTTTCCATTGAAAGATATAACTAATGATTGCCAACAAAAGTGAAGAAATACCTTTCTACTACCTAACGGAAGAAGTCTCATTCTTTCGACAGAGGAATAGACATTTCGTAACAATTTTGCAAAAACATGAAAGGACGATAACAGTAGATTGATATGTTTGTTTGTTCAACATTATTGCATAAATGTTTACAAGATCATTAAAATATAACATTATGGTTTGCAAAGGTGCGCTTATTCCTTTGAGGAATCTGTTCCAGCCTACCATTGCTCTTGAGCTCCTGAGTGGAATAATTAATGGCGGTGGTATATAAAAAGGTGTATAGAAAGTTTGTATATCAATAATGTTCAAATTAATTAATATAAAATAATTATATATATATATATATATATATATATATATATATATATATATATATTTATATATATATATATATATATATATATATATATATATATATATATATATATATATATATATATATATATATATATATATATATATATATATATATATATATATATATATATATATATATATATATATATGTATGTTGCCGTTAGTTGCCATCTAAAACATGAATTGCATGAAAGCATCACGTCCTTATGGGGTCATATTGCTAATGCACCCGCCCTGACGGCAGGCCAGTTTGCGCCGGCCTTACCAGGTGACCCTATATACACAAGGGTATGTTATTCATTAATTACCAGTTGTCTTGGGAGCGCCGAAGAAGCACGATCTTTCTCCATCACGACAACGCTCCAGGTTACACCGCCAGTGAAGTAGTGTAGAATGTCAGAGAGAATACTATTGTACCTTGTCAATATTTTCGCATCGGCCAGCAGCACCAAAAATTAAAGAAGTATCATCAGCAAACAGTACTATATCCGCTATTTTCCGCACTCTAAAAAATGTTCGGCGAAGTGTGAGCTTTGAGATCCGTGTATATATTTGCAATAACAACAAGCACATACACTTTTATATAAATAATACGAGTTAGAATTATTTGCCTTAATTATTTATCATCTGACACTGACCCAAATAAATAAGACGTTATTATTATATTACGTCGTATTATGTTAATAAATAATACGACGTATTTAATTTATCTGCATTGTAAACATATTACATGCTATCACTT
Source organism: Pyralis farinalis (assembly GCA_947507595.1). NCBI lineage: Eukaryota > Metazoa > Arthropoda > Insecta > Lepidoptera > Pyralidae > Pyralis > Pyralis farinalis. The sequence continues at coordinate 25,807,827 of OX382273.1, read as the reverse complement.
AAACTGCAAGTAACAACCACAGTATCATCAATAATAACTTGGTTTAATAGATTGGTTATTATTTTACCTTACAGTTAAATATTCTCAGAAAGTAAAGTAGGTACCTAATTGTGTCGAGGGTGTTTCACTCTTTCTGTTAGTGGTATTATTATAAACATAAGTATTTTATATAGTTTTTGTTTCAATTTCATTCATATAAATCGTTCATTCGCTTTAAAAATGTCACCCCATCCGTGCCACGGTGTGCATACAGGTTTACTTGTAACTAAAGACGATTCTTAGACTGAAACACGCAATGTACCTACAATGTACAATTATGATATTTATTCGTTTGTTGCTAAATTTACTCTCATCATTGAAAATTAGAAGACCAAATAAAAGTTAATAAATACATGAAATTTAAATAATAAATGAATGTAAATGTACGTCGTATATTAATTTAATTTAATAAATTTTAAGTATTTAAATATACTTATGTAACAAAGATAAAAATGGAAAATAGAAACAAAAAATAACAAAAACAATGCATATGAAAACATGGAGTATTAATATATATTAATATGAAATAGTTTTAAGACCGCGTACGCAATGATGATGTTAGAAATACAGTTAATTAATTAATCTGACGCTACTGTTATGAATAATGAATAAATATTGCCGGACAAATTAGACAGCGCCATCTAGCCCCAAAGTAAGCGAAGCTTGTGTTATGGCTACTAGACAACTGATAAACATACGTAAATACATTTTTTTTTTGTAAATACATACTTAATATACATAGAAAATACCCAGACCAAGACAAACAGACATGTTCATGCACACAAATGTTTGTATTGTGTGGGAATCGAACCCACGAGCATTGGTGTCAAATTAGCGTAACAGCGCGTTTCACCACTGCGCCACCGAGCTCGTCGAATGTTGTTGTTATGTTTGTGTTCTGACGGGCTCGGTGGCTCAGTCGTGAATGACGCGACTTTGACACCAACGGGGTCGATTCCCACACAAGACAAACATTTGTGTACATGAACATGTCTGTTTGTCTTGGTCTGAATGTTTTAAGAGAGGTAGGGCGCATCAAAGCAGCCCGTCTGAGGAAGTACCACCATCTCACAGAAAACCGCAGCCAAAATAACAACTCCCTAGAGGGTTGTTGCATACCTGCGTGTGAGTAAGGTCACCAGTAAGCTTCTAAGGAGTTGTTGTGTAAGCAGCAGAGGAGGCATCGCGCGATACTTAATATATTACAAGCAAGTTAAATCAAATTGCATGTCACTTTCTTACATTTTCATTGCGAACTCAGTCTACAACCATCACGCAAATTTTATGCAATGCTCGCATCTCGACCGCGTTTATTCTACTTTCATGCTCGTTCTGCTCTAGCCAGCTGTTGTTTCTATACGTTAGCGTTGGGATCAGCACAGATTTGTCACACAGCATCACACTGTTCCTATACTCATTCGCTTCTCCACTTCACCAGCGTACCCTGCTAAAAGTACATACAAGAAAACAATCTCATTCACATGTACCACTTTACATCATCAAACATAATCCTTACGTTCGTTCTGGTTTGCTCTCATTCAAATATCATGATCGTATTCTTCGCATTCAGGTCTTCGCGTTCAGCGTTGGGAAAACCTCTTCTCAGTAAATACTTGAGCCTCGTTAGTGTATGGAATCGAGAGCTGAGTTTGGCAAGGAGAAAATGAAAATATAATAAACGCGGTCGGATGCACGCGTTGCATAAAATCTGCGGTGTAACAGAGGATGTACTAGTACAAAAGAGAGTTTTTCGGTGTTAAGATAAGAAGAGAGCATACTCCGTTAGTTCGGACATATAGAAACAGTGCAAGGGGAAAGAATAGCTGAGGAAGACCAAGACTCACTAACCACGAACAAATTGGTCGTGTTGTCAGAAAGTGATGCCAGGAGCTATGAAAGGGAAACAAAGGTATGAAGGAAAAAGCTATGAATGTTAAAGGAACGAGTGAGGTATGTAAGGGCAGAGTCTTATAGCGCTCGGTTCTCTCTGCCTACTTCGCAAGGAACTTGGCGTAATTAAGTTTAGATGTACGAGTAGCTTAGGCTTAACTTAGGTTAGGTTAGTTGTACCCGTTACGTACAACACACAGATTTCGTCACACGCTGACGCTCAGCTGGATGTTGGCACTTTACCTTACCTAACCTTAGTTCTTATGATGGGTACAATATATAACTAGTCTGGCCATAAATACTGTTACATTGAAACTTTCCTTTTATTCGACTCTTTAATTATTTTGAATTTGAAACGGGTTTATTATATTAAAAGATTTTTTCGATTTCCCGCCGTTTTACATATTTTTTTCGTGTTTATTAATTGCAATATGGAATGGGGTGTTAAAGAAAATAGGATTGCAGTGATTGCTTTGCACAAAGTAGGTGCGGAGCCGTCGGTCATATTCTTCAAAAGCTTCGTAAAATAAGTCAGACGTACTGCACACGGGAGTCGAAAAACTTTTTTATTATTATTTTTATACAATATCATTATAAAAATTATATTTCTGAGATGTTCTCAATCGAACTCATCATCACAGAAAAGATCATCCGACATCGCAGGAGATTGCTAGAATATAATTCTCTATCAGTACAGTACTGACCGTAAGAACCTTCTATGCTTCGCGGTTGAATTTTTTATCGTATTTTCCTTTGATGTTAGCGGAAATACCGTTTTGGCAATAAAACAATGTCAAGGCATCCGTCAATTAATCAGTATTCACATTCGAGGGTGTATGTATATTACCTCGCGGTACAATGTTGCCTTAAGGGACTGAGGAAATACCCGAAGGAGACTATTAAAGGCACTAAGCAATCAAAACAACATAATGTATTTCCTGTATCATGAAATTGGCGATATTAAGGATATTTCCTAAACGCTAAAATGGATTTTGTTTTTCAATCAAATTGCATGATAATATACAATGTATTTATATTGAGACTATATTGTAAAACAAATGATATGCGTATATATCTATATCGATATGGATTACTTATTAGTGCTCTGTGCTGTCAGCTAGCAAACGAGGCTCTAGTATAAATGTGGTAGGAGGCCACTTATTAAGAAGCCCGACTGCGGAAATAGCTAACACTGCATGTGAATCTATCGCGATATATTGTGATAAGTCTCGTTGAAATCAAACAAGGATAAATAGTTTTTATTATCATTATTTGTCAACACAGTTCCACCCTAGTTCAATAGACTTTACCAAACGTTTCGGTGCTTTCTATACAATGACGTTTTGACAACCAATCCGTAAGTCTTTAGTATCTATAGGGTTCCTCTGTGGTAAGTAGGGACTTATGGTAGAACTCTACTGCAGAAGATTGCATTAATAAAATGTTCTGGGTTTACAACAATAAAAGTTTATTTTCATTAATTACGCTAAATATCTATCTATCTATCTATAACTTCACGCCAAATCCCTTGCGGGGTAGGCAGAGAGAACCGAGCGCCACGTGACTCGATCCTTACATATCTCACTCGCTTCTTTAACATTCATTGCTCTTCTCATGCACGCACGCCGGTTTCTAGGGCTCCTGACATCACCTTCTGATAGAACATGACCAATTTGGTCATGGTAGGCAAGTCTTGGCCTTCCCCGGCTCCTACATCCTTCCACTTTTGCATTGTATATCTGCTTCGTCATTCTTTCATCTTGCATTCTTTCTACATGCCCGAACCATCGGAGCATGCCTCTTCTTATTTTAACACCGACGCTCTCTTTCAGACCAACTCTATTTCTAACATCATCATTGCGAATACGGTCTACGAGCCTTACGCCACAAATTTTGCGCAGCGCTCGCATTTCAACCGCGTTTATTATTATTATTTATTATTATTTTTACGCTAAATAATTAGCCGAATATGTTAACTATATAATTACTGAACCCTAAAGTGTACTATTCACATGCGGAAATTGGCGACTCGACTTATGGGACCTTCGGAACAACTTTATACCTTAGATGACGAGGAGCGACAGACTTTGGCCGGGGCCGGGACGACCTTGAATTTTCGTTTACGGCAGCTAAACTTAATGTGGGCTGGATGCTCTTACAAACCCTGCAATTGGTTTATTTCATGATCTCATGATAATGCAGGATTAGTGAGCAACTCATAGTGTACTCCTATTTGAACATCCGCATTGCAATCGGGGTAGGATATTATTTTAGTTAATTGCGGTACTTTTTCAATTAAAACATTGTTGAATAAATATATCTAATATTCGTATCGACAATAGTTTTACTCCGGTATGAATAATCGATATGGTTTGTGAATCCCAAATTATTTCATTTGCCGATAAAATTTATTTAGCCATTGTCGGCATTTGTTCGCAATAACCAATTCACTGGTTTTATTATACTTGTTCAGTGTGTGGTAACGGCACTGTGTTTCGTCTACTGTTGTAAATGACCCAATTTCTTTTTCCGCGTTGTAGCAATGTCAAATATGTCTGTGAAGTTGTCACTGGCATGCGTTTTTGACCCGCAGAGTTAAACACGACACCCGACGCGCACTGAGTATCCTCACATTTAAATGTTGGTGTAAGATATGGAGCTTTGGAGATATGGAGATTTCCTTTGAAATGTTGTCAACTATCTCACACACTTTCACATTAATTATTCATTACTATGTTATGAATTTTGGCGATCATCTCTGCCTTCTCGTGACCTCAGCATGTGGTACTGAACGCTCAGCATCACTAGTGTTTGTACTGTCACGACAGAAATCAGTAAACCACTTATGAATCATTTTTTATTTATGGAGCGGCGTCCGCATTATATTTGACTAGCTTTTATTTAGTTGTAAATGTGTTTTACATAAAATATAATGACTGTAAAAAACAACGCTCTGGCTGAAAATTACCCCGTCAAATTTCAAAGGAGATTTGAATCAAAATATTGTATACAATTAGCGATAACTTTTATAGATATTAAGTTGATTTTTACTATCAGACTTATCACTGCGTCTTCTTTTGAATTCAGGTACGGTATAAAGCACTAATGTACTTACAAATACCGAAAACAATATATATATATATATATATATTGTAGTCCTCCTACATCACATCGTGACTTCGTTATTGCTCTTATTTTCCTTACTTATTTCAATAGGGAATTTACCGGTGATAAGACTTGAAACTAAGGTTAAACCACACTATTATAATCACGTGCCTGGCAGCATATACATATAGAATATGTCGTATGGGTATGGCATAGGTAAAACATATGTTTGCCATAGGTGGAATTATATTCAGAACCGAATCTTATGTAATACCTAATAATAAGTTATTGAGCATAATCCCACTAGTAACTTCTAAGAAAGCACGTCTCTCGAAGCCCTTTCGTCACTGACACAGATGTTGTCCCCAGCGTTTTTTTCCTGGTATTTCGTTCATGCAATGAGTGGCGAGCCACCGTCTACCGGCAAGGGCATTCAAAGGTTGCAGGTGGAATGACCTATATCAACAGTGTTTTGATATCGGATCTAGATAAATATAATCCCAACATATTTCACAATAGTCCCATATGTCAAATCTTACTCATGGTTACATTGATATCTTCTGGAGCGAGTACATTACATCAATGCCCTCCGTCATGAACCCATACAAAAACACACCGCTACCAAAGAACAACTATCTGTAATTTTGGAGAGACGTCGCATTTTAATAAAACCGGTGAAGTGTTAGTCATACCTCGCTCAGTTAGGATTCCTTTATGTTTTTCCCTGTATGCATTAGTTATTATATTACAGTAATGCATGAGAGAGAGAAACAATGTTGGTTTTTTATCGCTCGTTTCAAACTATATTACGAGCCCTGACTGTTTTATTTTTGGAAATAGATCCTCTAATTAAAGTGGTATAAAATACAACTGTGATGTGGTCCTCCCCTATTTCGTTTTTGAAGATAAATAAAAACAACTCATATTAACTTACATGCCAACATTTAAATGAAACTCATTGGCTACATCATAAGAGAATATAGAGAAAGGATTTCCTTATATCCTGTAACATATAGGCTGTGTAAAATCATTGGCTCTCTGCCTTTTATTGACCAGGGACCATTTTTTTTTGTTGTTAGCATAGACCATAAACTTCGAAACAATCAACTCCAACTTAAAAATAAACTACAAGATTTTTATAAACCAGTGGTTGTAAAATCAGAATATACAGTAACATTACTCTTATATAACATTCGCAAATATAACATTCTTAGATGGAAAGTAAGTTCGAAAATGTAATACATTATGTAAATTTTTTTTTAAAGAAATAATAGGTAATTAATACTAATAAAATTTAAAATTCGCCGGCCACTTTTTAAATCTTACGAACTATCGGTGTTCCGCGAACCAATGGTTGGAAGCCACTGATGTAGATTACATAGACAGCTTAAGCTAACAAACTATTGTACACATATCGACAGATCAATCAATACACCTTTGTATCTTAAGTCGTAGCAGTAAAAGCGAGATTTTAATAATTTTCTATAGATTAATCTACCAATTGAACAATAAAACATCGCAAGCAAACTATGGTTTCAATCAAAAAGTTGTCTAACATAGCACTGTATAATATATTAACCGATCATTAACTAAGAAAAACACGGAATAAAAATAGCCTTAATCTTTTTTTACACAATGTGGGGAGACCTACAAGCATACGGCCCACCTGATGTAAAATGGTTACCGTAGTCTATGTACACTTGTAATGCATTAAGTATCACTCACACGATGCCACCTCACACAGCAACTTCTTGGGAGCTTACTGGTTACCTCACTCATAGGCAGTAGTAACACAGCGACCCTCTGGGGAGTAGTTATTTGGCTACGGTTTTCTGTGAAGTGGAGGTACTTTCCCAGACTGTTGCTGTTTGCTGTTGCAGAGGGCTGCTTTGATGCGCCCCATCTATTAAAATCTATTGAGATTGATTTATAGGTGAACAATAATTACGTATTTTGTCACATTCTGGAAATATTACACATTTTTTTTAAAACATTTTCGTGCCATTGTCTTTATCGTCTTGGGTCCGGAAATGCAAGAGACCGCTGCGACGTCATTTATCAGTTACTTACAAATGATTTTATTATCGGAAGCGGAAACGTGCCGCAGGCGCACATACTATCGCGACAAAATGCCCTTTCAATGACCCACCAGCCATGTGCTGTTCTAAGCAGTCAGTCAATACACTAAAATATAATGGACTTATAATAAAACTTATTCCGTCTTTTTGAAGAAAATTTGAGGAGTTAAGATACATAAGTGGGCTAGTAAGCCTCACCATTGTCATTGTTGTATGTATGTATATCTTCACGCCGGGTCCCTTGCGGGGTAGGCAGAGAGAACCGAGTGCCATAGGACGCGGTCCTTACATACTTATCTCGCTTCTCTAACATTCATAGCTCTTTTCACGCACGCTCGCCGGTTCCTGGGGCTCCTGGCATCACCTTCTGATAAAATACGATCAATTTGGTCATAGGTTAGTCTCGCTCTTCCTTGGCTCCTACATTCCTCCACTTTTGCATTGTATATCAGTTTCGTCATCCTTTCTACATGTCCGAACCAACGGAGCATGCCTTTTCTTATCTTAACACCGTCACTCTCTTTCAGACCAACTCTTTCTCTCACGTCTTGTCATTGTTATTATTGAATTATTTAAATTTATTATTATTGAAGATACTTTTCAATAACTAGTAAGTTAGGATCGACAACGCACAAGTGAGTGTTGTAGATGTCCATAATTGATTACCATTTGGGAGGCCGTAGCCTTGTTTGCCACCTTAGTGATATTATGATATTAAATTACTAAACATGCCAAACAAAATAATAAAAGAATCGGTTAACAAGCAGAGGCGGATATGGTATTGAACTGTATTTATCTATTTATACACAGCTAACGACTAGATTTCGTGTAGAGCATGAGATAAATATATTATTTGTTTACAGTAGTTATTTTATACGAGTATCTTGACCAGAAATATTTTGCAATCAAATGTTAATATATATAAATAAATGAATAGTTGTCTGTATGTCCTCTATGGACTCAAAAACGGCTGAGCAGATTTTGATGAAATTTTCAGTGAATCTTCAGGTTAGCCCAGCAGGTGATCCCATGAAGTTTGGTAGCGACCATATCACCCGTGCGAAGCCGGGGCGGATAGCTAGTTCCTTAATAAATAACTTCTTCAATACTTCCAATAGTTATTAGTGTAGCCTTGTAACACAGATGGTGTGGTAGATATAGATAGCTATTGCTTTTGGTTACGAAACTCTATGCTCTGCAATGACAGATCATTTACCACACATTCACAAACGTTAAAAATAATAGTGCTAGGGTTCCCGGACAAAATAAAAACGCTGTACAATAAATATCGGTTACTTCAAAAATAGCTATCTCATGTCTACACGCCAAGCCCCTTGCGTTTTTCAGATTACAGATTTCGTGATTTGGACAATCTTCTAAGTTGTTATATAATTTTCTTCTCAGAAGGCAGTACAAAATGCTTTCACACAGTTTGTCGAATCTAGATTTCCAGAATTCTATCGCAAAGGCATAAATAAATTTCTGATTAGATGGCAGCAATGATAATGAGGGTAAATATTTTGATTAAATAAATATGTTACATCTTAGAAAAAAAACAAGTTTTTATATTTCCCTAACCCCTAATACTTATATGAAAAAAAAAATATGAACATTTAATGATTTTTTTATGCTAAGTCTTATTTATATTACGTCTTTTTTCATACTATTATAAATATATCATATGCTTAATGTTATTATAAAGTGTCTACCGTAGTCTATGAACGCTTGCAACACATTAAGTATCAGTCGCGCGACGCCCCTTCTGCTGTTACACAGTTACTCCTAAGGAGGTTACTGGTGACCTCGCTCACTCGCAGGAACACCATAACCCTCCAGGGAGTTGTTATTTGGCTGCGGTTTTCTGTGAGGTGGAGACATTTTTCCAGAGGCACTTCTTTGATGAGCACTGCCTCTCTTAATTAAAAACACCGAGACCAAGGCAAATAGACACGCAAATGTTTGTCCTGTGAGGGAATCGAACTCACGAGCGTTGGGGCCAAAGTAGCGTAACTATCCTCTGCGCCACCGAACTTGTCAAAATCTAAACAAAATGTAATTTGTCTTAAGTGCGATACGGAACCTCAGACTGACAGACCCAATTCCCACTTGAAAACGTTATTTAATTATGAAATACAGTATGTCACAGCGATAATAGATGGCTCACAAAGTTTGATGTACTAAACTGTGAGACAAAGAATAAGTGTAGGCAGACTGCCTACCATTGTTGTTCGGACTATATTCAAAAGGTAACTGGTCCAGCTGACCTGGATACGAATAACATAAGATAAGAGCTAACTAAGGCTGCAAGTGGAGATATTTTGCGACGAAAGTGCAATCAGTACGCAAAGTAACTAGAGAGATTGTAAGTAGAATATCATCGTGATATACAGGCGAGACAAACTGGAAGAGTCGGGACGCTCACCTATGCTGATTTTCCATCAGAGATGTTCTAAGTGGCTAAGCGGTGAGTGAGGTCAAAGCTATACTGTGAAACTATGCGACAGTTTCTACCAATACTAATGCGGGGTACCGCCAAACAGCTATATTTATATAGCTGTGTTCCGGTTTGAAGGGTGAGATATGGCAGAGAAATTATTGGGTACTGTAACGAAACATCCTTAGGTCACAAGATTAGCAGCGCGCGAGTAACATCTCGGCGGTGTTGCGAGCGTCAATAGGCTAGGCTGTAGTGACAGCTTACCATCTGATGCGGACCGCATGCTTGTTTGCCAATTTAGTTGTATAAAAAAATAAAATTAAAAAAGAAATGGGTAAGATGTACTATGAAAATGCGCTGGTAGCTTTGCGAGGACTGCGCAGCTCGTCGTGTATTCTATTCTGCACATAGCTACTCTACTCGCGTAAACCTAGCTCCCATACGTAGCGTTTTATTTAAACAGTTTTATAATATGGAGGGATGGTAGGAAGCGCCCTCCATATAACAAAGCTTTTTAAATAAAAAAGTGGAATCGATTTCATTAAAATCGATGCCAGCACATATATAGCAACTATAGGCTTCGACTTCAATGTGTAGTATGTAGAATAGTTTTTTTTATAACTTTTTAGTTTCTCGTTACATCTTCGCCATACCTACAAGAAATCTCCACTTAAAAAGACGATCTACAACGATCGATTCATAATTGACGAAGATAGAAGGTGAAAGTCGGTTAATACACACTAGTTATTTTGGTTTTTCAAGAGTTTCTGTCATGCTACATCACTGACACTTATGTGGGCACACTCTCGAGGTATGCCATCCATACAATAAAAAAAATGGCTAAGGTATCGCGTAACGTATACACAAAAAAAATCAGTGGAATTGAGAATCTCCTTCTTTTTTGAAGTCGGTTAAGAACATAGCTTCTTCGAACCGGTTTCCACCAGTGCTATGATAAGCTAAACTTTCATAGCTTAGCTTAGCACTGGTAGAAACGATATTTATTAGTGGTTACCATACACAACCTTAGCTACCCAGCTTAGCACAACTCTACTGGACAAACAGCCTGTACACGTACTGGCGAGAAAAATCGAATGTAATTGGTTTGTCCATTTTATTCGATTTTTCGCGTCACATGTAGCACCAAATACTATTATACTTCCTCGGTAAACGAGTAAATACTTTTCCTGGCGGTGTGGTTGGTATGTCGGAACCAGTATTGTTCCGTGTCACATATCCGCCTACCACAAGTACATAACTTTGATTTATAAAGTCTATTAACGTTACATTTACTGTAAAACTCGTGACAACTATTTATGTGTCCTTTAATTATGTTATAATTGTTGCAATGATGTTAGCATGTCAATGATTCATCATCATCAACATCATCACGTTTTTTATGCTATAATACCTAGCTCCCACTTCCACAAGTTAGCGTTGTGTTGAATTCTGTATGGCGAGCTGTTTTGCCAGAGCTCAATTTACACAATTTCTAGTACTCACATGTCTTTGCGTTAACAATATAGTTTACATTCCTGCTGAAAGCGCATCCAAGATACATAATATCATCCACTGCTTTCAACACAGGTCTCTTTCAAATACGATTATCTTTGTTTTCTTTACATTCAGTTGTAAGCCTTTGTCCATACAATCATCTTTGTTATTTGTCATTAGAGCAAACTCACCAGAAAATCACCATAAAAAAGGTGATTAAATAGTTAATAGATTCAGGCGTTATTTTGCGAAAGTCAAACTTACATGCAATCTGATCCAACCTGCTTTGTTGCTTTTGGTGGCGGAAGCACACAAAGCAGGTTGGATCGGATTGCATGAAAGGTGATTAAGGTTAAGATGCTGTTTCTGCAACTAACACGGAGTCGTCTGCATAAAGAGGAACAGCAGAGCCGACAACGGGCAATCCTACTTGACACCAATTTTAATGTCAAACCTGGGTTTGTTACCCAGGTCTGGTGTCTGTCCAACACATTCTTTACAATCCTGCACAGCACGGAACAGATCATCGTCCATCCCGTATCCTGGCAATGCTGCCAGTACCGAAATTGTTTCACAGAACTTTGTACATATATATATTGTAACTAAACGCTTTTGCTGTTGTTCAAAATGGTCTTTTAAACTATTACTCTAAAATTAGTAAATAGATTGTGGAATAAATTAAATCATTAAAACAAAAGCAGTCGTTTTTTATTTGGTAGAAGGTTTCTGTTGTAATTTCCTACAAATCACTAAACAAAAGATTCTTCATACCTATCTGCGTTATTTACTTCCACTGTGACTTTTCAGTTAACCATTGTGTATGTTCAACTTGAAACGTACTATTTAAATTAATCTAGGGTTTAGTATCATACTTTTATATACACATACTTATAGATGTGTGATAAGAACAGTCATAGCACAGTGGATAAAAACCAGCATATTGATCAACTGGTCCCATGTTCGAATCCTGACGTAGTCACGTACCACCAATTCCACCAATACATATTTAGGGATTTACGTATATTTGTAACTATCACGACGATAAAGGAAGACAGAGAAGAACCCCTCACATCCAATAGATTTTTTATCGAAAGACATGTGACCTTACCTAAGAAAGGTCTGATTCCCTCTGGGTTGTGAAGACCTGACGGCAGTTGTTAGATAGATAGACAAATGATTTATTTGTACTCACACTAACACACATGCTACAAAGAAACAACACACAAAAAAAAATACACGTACAAAGAAATAAAAAATGAACATTACACAAACAGATAAGACAGTAGACATGCATGCGTGTCTCAGTGGTACAAATAGGCTGCAGCTCAGTGAATCGATTGCTCATAGAGTAAGTCACTGATTTTCAGCTACAGCCTGAGATGGATACACGCGGGGCGAGTGCGACAATACTGTAGCCTTATTAGACTATAAGTCATCGTTAAAACACTGAAGATTTGTTTTTTAGCGTTATTATAAATAAAGAAATATAAATGCGTACCAATTAATGAAAATGGATTAAGAGTGATAAAGATAAATTAGTGATGGGAATATAATCACAACATACAATACAATAGTTCCATATAAATATCAGTATTTTTATCAAATTACCAAATCCTTAGGCTTAGGGCCCCATCAATTATAAGGGATAAGGAAACGGGACAATGGTAGGAAGAAAAAGATTTATAGATGTATAACTCTTTTCATATACCGTCGCCATCCGGACGGAGGCAACTTTATGGAACATTGAGTGTAAGGTGCACCGTAGCATATAATTTGCATAACAACGGATAACCACCCTTGCTGAAAACACAGCAACTTCTCAGGAGCTTACTGGTAGTTTCACTAACTCGTAGAAACACACAAACTTCCAGGGAGTTATTATTTGGCTGCTGCCTCTGTGACATATCGGTACTTCCCCAATCAGGATGATTTGTTGCACCCCGCCAAGCTTTCGCAAGCGCCTCGCTCGTAAATCACCAGTGTGAACCACGCGCAGGTAAGGTTGACTCTAAATACTATAGTGACTCCACTTACACTCCAAAATGATATCCAGAAAATACCCAGCAATAAGAAAAACTGTTTTCACGCAAGTGCTCAAAATAAAATGTTCAGTACTTGATAGTAGTTGATGTCTTTTGACTGTACACAATATACAGACAATGTTAGACACTTGGTTTGGCTAGTACTATCAGTATAGAGTGTTCTATTATTAAAATGTAATATAACAGTTTCCGATACACACATAATTCATGTTCTTCGATGAAAAGTGCTCCAAATTAAATGTTTTAAACGAAAATGAGTATATTTTCCAGTAATTTCTCAATATTAGATTACAATTAGACAACCTATGACTTATGAAAAGATTATAAACAAGGTGAAACTAATTTATTACATGGTGTGAGTGAAATTACACAAATTTATACTCGTACAAACATATGTAACAAAATACTGTGCAAAATACAGATTTATCAGAGGGGATGATCTCACTGAAAAATGATGGACTCCTTGAATCTTTCTCAAATATGGTAATGGTTGTAAGCCATTTCACGATACATAACAGGGACTCCAGTAAATACACTCACCCTGAAAAAAAACGTAAATTGTGAATCGTCCTAGAACAAAGGAAACATTTTTCTAACCGTACAATACGCGACCATTATGTTTTTGATGTGTGAAAATAAATCCTGATTGTGAAGATGTCAAGAGCATGTCGAATAACTGCTCTGAATGTAACTTATTTAAAATCAGCAGAACTATGTAATACGTCCTTTGTGACTAGGCGAGATGGTTATTGATAAGTTGTAAAGACACCCTATTTTGAACAGTGATTGTAAAGACACTCTATTTTGAACAAAAGATGTTTATTATTACTTTAAAGCTACAAAAAACCAAAAAACTATCTTAAAAACGTAAGTTAGAATAAACATTCCTACTGTTTTTCTCTTCTCTAATCTTCGCTGGCACATATATAAATAAAGTTGCTAGGAAGAAACGGTTTACGAGTTGGATTACTAATGGTATTAAAAAAGCCTGTATAATAAACTAAATAAAGCAGGAGTTCCGCAAGGAAGCATTCTGCTATTCATAATCTATATTAATGACTTACTCTCTCACTCTTCGCTGATGATATATCGATAATTATCCCTGATTTAGCTAATGACACAGTAGAATGCAATAAAGACGTCAATAACACTGTATATGACATAATGTCTTGGCTTAAATAGAATAATCTGACAGTTAATATCAACAAAATTAAATACTTACATTTTATAATAAGCGTAACACTAACAAAAAAGGATCTTATACGACGGCCAGAATATTGAGGAAACAAATTTTGTTACGTTTTTGGGAATTGTTTTGGACAATCATTTTTCATGGAGTTATTAATAGATGTTGTATGTTATACACTTAATACGTTTTCTTATGCACTTAAGAGACTATCAAAAGTAGTCGGGTAAAATGGCTATTCAGGCATATCATAGATACGTCTCTTCTAGACTTAAATATAGTGTTGCTTTATGGGAAAACTGTGTAGAAATAAATAGGGCCTTCATTTGTCGAAAGCAACATATTCGTGCATTTCTCGATGTTCAACCAATCAAAAGGTACAAACCATTATTTAAAGAGCTTAATTTACTACTACCTTTACCAAACATATACATACATGAAATTTGCCAAATTGTAAAGGCGTATCATGGTCTTTTTAAAGCCAGTGGAGACGTACCATCTAAGTATAGTAGAAGATGTCCAAATAGACTGCTGTTCCCTGTGATGAAGACATCATTACTTAGCTCAAATTGTTATCCGATGGCAATAAGAATATTTAATAACTTACCTGCAAGCAGGTGTTCCTCTGGCAATGCAAACTTACGCACTGTCAACTGGTTATAAATGATATATATGTCTTTTTTACGTTACTTTGACACTAACGCTCGTGGGTTCGATTCCCACACAGGACAAACATTTCTGTGCATGAACATGTCTGTTTGTCTTGGTCTGGAAAATTTTAAGGGAGGTAGGGTGCATTAGAGCAGCCCGTCAAGGGTACTACCCTACCTCCACCACACAAACTGCAGCCAAATAACAACTCCCTAGAGGGTTGTTGTGTTTCCGCGTGTGAGTAAGCTCATAAGGAGTTGCTATGTTAGCAGCAGAGGTGGCATCGCGCGAGTGATACTTAATGTATTGCCAGCGTTCATAGGCTACGGTAACCGCTTTACATCAGGTGGGTCGTATACTTGTATGCCTCCTGACGTTGTATAAAAGAAATACTATTTTAATTTCGAGAAATAATTAATTAGACGTAATGTTATGACATTATAAAGCATGGCACTAATTAATTACAACCCTTAATAAAGAACCTCCATGCTGTAGTTTCTTCAGAAAATCTCTGCAGGGCATTAACGACAAAAGAAAACTTCCTAAAACCGTACAGTACGTAATGGGACATAGGTTGTGTTAACATAGGGTTTAGGTAGGATTAACGTATAGTTTATTTTGGGCTTAAATCACGTCTACGCCAGATTTATGTCAAGATTATGCATAATAAAGGTCAGGTTTAAGTAGGTTACGATTAGCTTTAGTTCGGTTAAGTCGGTTTAGGTTCGATTTATCTCCGGTTTACCTCCAAGTAAGGTATGGTTTAGTTCAGATTTAGGTTTTATATCGAGTTTAAGTTTGGTTAAAGTTTTTTACTAGTTTACTATATGGGTTAGTTAGTTAGTTTATCTTTTAACCGGGTCGTCTACATGTGAGGATATTGCGATAGTGAGCGGTGAGATTGTGTATAAATATTAAAGAACTTCTCTGAGCACAACACATTGTACAACCGGTAGAATACACACATAACCCCAGTTTATGCTCGTTTTAGGTTTGGCTAAGGTTTGGCTAAGGTAAGGTTTAGGTCCATTTTCAGCTCGCATTAGGTCGGGTTTACTTAAGTTTATTTCACTAACACATATTGACACATTCATATAAAATCCTTAGGCTATTTCGGTGCTTATCGTCACATCTTGAGAAACATGAAAATAGCGTTTGAAAAGTAAAATTCGCTTTAAAAATAAAATCACCATTTAAAATCGGTGTATTCGTTCGGGGGGTTTAATATCACATTTTTATACAAATTTACAAGTATTTTAGGTTTGGAACTTGGAGTAGAAATCCAGTAAGTCCGGTTTGCCCGTTTCATACTATGCGCGTCAAGAATATATTTCGTCTAATTTCAAATTAGTACGTAATTTTCTTTCATATAGATATGACGGTAAAAGTACTCGTAATTAGGGGGTCATGTGCCAGAAGCGTGCTCGTTCGCGACCCCTGCCAATCAGTCGATTGCAATTCTGGACCAAAAGCGCACCGATGTGCGGATTAGGGCGTCCCCCGTAGGCGACGCGCACCGATCCACCCCCGTCGGTGCGAATATAGCTGCATGCGGCGGTGGGGGCCGCCACCCACCACGCAGCGCCAATTCCGGCGGGACGACGGGAGCCGAGTGCCGCATAGGCACGTGGAATGTGAGAGGTGGATTGAATGATAAGACGAATTAATTGATAGACGTAATGAATGATAAACGTTTGGATGCTTTATGTGTGACAGAGACTAAGCGCAAGGGGAGCGACACCGATGATCTGCCCGGTGGGATGATGGCCCTATGGTCTGGGGTAGACCGGGACGATCATGCCAGTGCTGGTGTAGGTGTCGTACTCTCCTCTCGCTTAGCCACTGGTGTAAGAGATTACTGTTTGGTAGGGCCTAGACTTCTCTGGGTTCGTATTAAACTGGGCATCACGCGAGTATTTCTGGTTGCAGCATACGCTACCGTAAGCTCAGCGTGTGCTCAAGAACTGGAGAAGGTTTGGGAGTCTGTGAGGGATGTTCTGGACTTAGCTGAAGGGAATGAAAGAGTGATTATGTGTAGAGATTTGAATGGATGGGGTGGGACCAAGCGATACAGCTATGAAGCTGTTCTTGGTCCGTATGGAGATAAGAGAGTGAACGAAGCAGGTAAGTCAATACTAGATTTATGTATGGAACGAAACCTCCTCGTGTCGAATACTTTATTTCATCACAAGGATATTCACACGTATACATGGAGAAGGAACGACCAAAAAAGTGTGATTGATTTGATTTTAATAGATAGACGTCTCCGAAATGTTCTAATGGATACAAGAGCCTTTAGAGGCCCCACTCTTGAGACGGACCACTACCTGGTGGTAAGCCGGTTTGTGGGCCTTTTTACGAAGTGGAGGCACTGGCGAGTGTGTATCCCTTTCGGAGATCATGAAAGGATAATGAGCGAAAAATTGCAGGATGAAAGTGTAAGGAGATTGTATGTGCATATAGTAAGTGCGAGTCTTGCAAATGCAAGCCTCTCCGACTCAGATGTTGATGATTGTTGGAAAGTTTTGAAAGAAAGTATGGTGGATAGTGCAAAAGAAGCTTGTGGATGCGCAAAGAGACGTATGCCTGGTGAGATGCGGAGGTTGAATCCTCCGTAGCAAGAAAGAGGAAAGCGTGGCTGGATTACGTATTATCTTTGCCCTTAAATGAAAATATGAGAGAAAAGAAGAAAGAAATGTACCGTATATGCAAGAATGAAACCAAGGCTTTAGTGAAAGAGAAGCGTGAAAGACAAATTATGAATGAGGAAGAGAGGCTGACGAAAAACTTCGAGGCAAATACCAAACTCTTTTGGAGAGAGGTAAAGAAGTCTCGAAGTGGTTCGTCGGCATCCAGAATGGATAAGATAAAGTCTAAAGCTGGTGTCATTTTTGCGAACACTCAGGAAGTGTTAGAACGGTTGAGTGAATATTTTGAAGAACTGTATGAGTATGCCTCGGACGCTGACAATGAGAGTGAGTCGGATGCTTACTCCACGTTGACGGCGTCTGACGAAGGCATAACTATGGATGAGATCGAATGGTCGATACGAAGCTTGAAAAATGGAAAATCAGCGGGAATTGATCTGATCACAGCTGAGATGATCAAATTAGGTGGCACTTACGTCCGGGACGTCTTCTGGTACTTATGCAACCTATGCTGGAGAACTGGAAGGGTCCCAATGGACTGGAGACGCGCAGTCATCGTGCCCTTGTATAAAGGCTAGGGGTCACGCATGGACTGCGCCAGCTATACGGCCATCAGTTTGATCAGCTTAGCAGCAAAAGTATATGGAAAGGTGATTGAAAGGAGAATGAGGGTGAAATCCGATGAAATGGTGTGGGACCCACAAGGAGGTTTCCGAAATGGAAGGGGATGTACGGATCAAGTTTTCTCGCTCCGCAATATCGTAGAGAAGCTTTCTGCGGTTTTGTGGATATTGAGAAAGCTTTTGATAGGGTTGTGCGAAAGGAACTGTGGGACATATTGCCGAGATATGGGATTGACGGTTCACTGCTCCGTGTTGTGCAGTCTACTTACAAGGATTGCTCAGCATGTATGCGGATAGACGGTGGCATGTCACCCTGGTTTGATGTCAAAATTGGTGTCAAACAGGGTTGCATGCTATCTGCTAGGCTGTTTATCCTGTATCTCGTTAGTTGTCTGCAGAGAATAAGGTCAACGAATGTGGGATTGCGCATGGGTGACCTAGTGGTGAACTGTCTGCTGTATGCAGACGATGCCGTGCTATTAGCAGATACACCATCTGAACTGCAAACACTGGTCACAACGATGAAAGACGAATGTATGGAGAAAGGCTTACTACTGAATGCGAAGAAAACAAAAATAATGGTATTTGAAAGAGAAGAATCCAGAACTAATGTAAGGATTACGATTGATGATCAAGTGTTGGAACACGTGGATGAGTTTGTATATCTTGGATGCGCTTTTAGCAGGGATGGAAGGTACACCGCAGATGTGGAAAGACGAGTGAGTGCTGGGAATAGTGTGAATGGAGCGTTGGGAAAACTTCTTGGCAGTAAAATCCTGAGCCAGAAGGCACAACTCGCTATACACAATGCAGTGTTGGTCCCAACGCTAACTTATGGAAGCGAGAGCTGGGTATGGCAGAAAGAGCATGAAAGTAGAATAAATGCGGTCGAAATGCGAGCGCTGCGCAAAATTTGTGGCGTAAGGCTTGTAGACCGTATTCGCAATGATGATGTTAGAAACAGAGTTGGTCTGAAAGAGAGCGTCGGTGTTAAAATAAGAAGAGGCATGCTCCGATGGTTCGGACATGTAGAAAGAATGCAAGATGAAAGAATGACGAAGCAGATATACAATGCAAAAGTGGAAGG
Organism: Pyralis farinalis; assembly: GCA_947507595.1. NCBI lineage: Eukaryota > Metazoa > Arthropoda > Insecta > Lepidoptera > Pyralidae > Pyralis > Pyralis farinalis. Next base: position 25,788,547 of record OX382273.1, on the reverse strand, counting down.
ATGTAGGAGCCGGGGAAGGCCAAGACTTACCCTACCCTACCTACCATGACCAAATTGGTCGTGTTCTATCAGAAGGTGATGTCAAGAGCCCTAGAAACCGGCGAGCGTGCATAAGAAGAGCAATGAATGTTAAAGAAGCGAGTGAGATATGTAAGGATCGACTCATGTGGCGCTCGGTTCTCTCTGCCTACCCCGCAAGGGATTTGGCGTGAAGTTATAGATAGATAGATAGAGGGTAAAAGTAATGTATTGGCGCCAAAATGAGAAAATTCAATGAACAATTATGGCCAGACTAAGTATATTCAAAATGAAACTAAAAAGGGCGACTTCCGCCGAATTGTACCAATGATAGTGATAGCATTTCCGCGCTGAATCGCAATGCTACGAGTAATAGGTTGAGTAAGAAAACTAGCAGCTCTACTAGTAAGTACTGTGTTTTCGAGAAAATGTGATGGATGGTGGTATTATGATTTAGAAAAAGTAATAGTGGGGCAATTACAAATTTATTATTATATGCGTTATTAAATTCTTATTCATAATACTAATCTGTCCATAAATACTGTTACATAGAAACTTTTCTTTTTTTAACTCTTTAATTATTTTGAATTTGGAAAGCGTTTATTGTGTTAAAAACTTCATTCGATTTCTCACCGTTTTACATATTTTTTTCACGTTTGTTATCAAACTACAATATGGAATGGGGTGTTAAAGAAAATAGGATTGCAGTAATTGCCTTGCATGGGTATGGAGCCGTCGGTCATATTCAAGACTCTTCAAAAGCTTGGTATCAGCCGTATGTTCGTATATTGTACTTTCGGCAGATATACCTACACTCTCTGTTGAAGACAATAAAAGATCGGGAGATCGGGATGACCGCGTGCTGTTAGGACTACAAAGACTGTTAATGCTGTTAAAGCCAGAATTCGCCGAAACTTTATTAGGAAACAAAAATCTTATCACGAGAAATGAAGATTTCCGCTACGACTCCGTCGTGTAAAATAAAACAAGACGTCATCGGTGCTCGGCTCGGTGCTTGTCGTCGATATACAGGACATGCCCTAAATCAATCCCTACAGTTGAAGAGAGTGGATAGATCAAAACGACTTCTGTCCATACGTAGGTGAAAGCCACAGAAATATCCTCTTTACTGATGAAAAAAAATTCCCGATTGAAGAGCACTATAACAAGTCAAAGTGTACGCACACAGTTCTAAAGAAGCCGCCCAAATGATCGGAAAGGTACAACGTGGTCATCATCCTGCGTCTGTAATGGTTTGGTGGGAGGTGTCTTATCAAGGAGTCACGAAGCTTCATTTTTGTGAAAAAGGAGTGAAGTTTTCAGCCAAAATGTATCAAGAGACTATCTTGGATCGTGTTGTGAAACCTCTCAATAATACACTTTGTAAAAATGTACCGTAGACTTTCCAGCAGAACTCTGTACCTAGTCACAAGGCACGAACTACTCAAGCCTGGCTCGAAACCAACGTTTCGGACTTTATAAGAGCTGAAGACTTAGATTTAGAGTACAAATTATAGTCAGTTTTAGAGGACATAGCCTGCTCGAAACGATACGCCGACATTGTATCTCGTAAGAAATCTCTGGAGCAAGCAGTGCTCAGGCAGTCAGCAGGGCTCCCATACAACAAACGTGATTTTTTGCTCATTTTTGCTCGATATTGATAACGGCAACAGGTAGACGCTTGAAAGATTAATTGAATATTTAGTTATATATTCACTTTAAGAACAAATAATTAAATTTAAATAAAATAAATATTTAAGGGGGGCTCCCATACAACAAACGTGATTTTTTTTGCCGTTTTTATATATAATGGTACGGAACCCTTCATGTGCGAGTCCGACTCGCACTTGGGCCATTTTTTTTTTTGCTAAGACTTCCATAAATATGTACATATAAGTTTTATTAAAATTACATTACTTCATAAAAAAATAAATGCATATTCGTTTGTAATAGAACTTATGACCAGACTAGGTATTTACGTTTCAAGGCCTCCCAATATGTTACATATCATTTTTCAAGAGATGGCTGTATATTATGTGTGCGTTATTGTTATACAATAGTACACGTGTGCGTGTGTATGTGCATGTGTTTACGTTTGTGAGTACGTATGTATTATGTAGATATATAAACAAAATTTTGCGCTCAATTTGCTCTCGAAGCGCAGTGTACGTTTTGACTAATCTAGACATACAAAATTAAATAACCCGTTTTGTCGATCGATGTTCACCAAAATATTCAGTAAAGAACGTTAATAAGGTATAAATTATTTTCCTGAATATAATATAATTTTTACCTGAATACAAAATTGTTGAGAGCGTTTGCGAGATATACTAATTATATTTTGTTAATATTCAAGAAATTGCTCGTTTGCTCGTTGGGTGTATGTTCTAACACTTCTTGAATGTTAGCAAGAATGTCACCAGCTTTACATTTTATCTTGTCTGTTTTGAATACCGACGAACCATCCCGAGACTTCTTTACCTCTCTCCAGCAGACATTGGCATTCGCCTCGAAGTTCGTCAGCCTCTCTTCCTCGTTCAGAGTAATTCTTTCAGGCCTCGCTAAGGATTTGGTTTAATTTTTTGATCGAAGGTATGTTTAGTTTTTCTCCTCTTTCATACTATCACTCTGTGCATAGCTCTATTTTGCCACGAAGGATTCAACCTGGCATCGCCTCTCGTGATCTATGTTTCTTTGCGCATCCACATGCTTCTTTCGCATTATGAGCTCCTGAAAATGTCTGTGCTCACGGACGCTTATGCTGCAACCGTAAAAAACTCTCGTATTCCCTAGTTTTATTCTAACCCAGAGAAGCTAAGCGAGACGAGAGCACGACACCTACGCCAGCGTTGGCATGTTCGTCCTGGTTCATCCTGTTCTTAGATGGTCCCACTCTTAATTGTATTCTGTAATTTATCTATAACTCATTCACCCCCATAAAAAAGTACAGAGGATATTTAACAAATGCCTAATTTTTCTTTTTATTTAATTGTGTATTTAGCAAAATGATATTTTTTTTCTCAAGTGACGTTAGTGGACTTGTGGGAAGCCCCTTAAATCTCTAGTGCAAAATTCCTGCATTTCTGTATTTTACCGATAACATAATGGAGGCGTTTAGAGTAATTGTTTCCTACAACCACATCGTTGAGAATTTGTCCTCATATACTAGTACTACAATGATGGCATACTGCACGGTTCCATAGAAGTTTTCTTCCGTGAATGCATAGACTGTGAAATAAATTCCGTGCTAACGTTTTCCCAGAAAATTAGCATGAGGTACTTCAAAAAGGACCTGAAGTCTTTATACGGTCGGCAATGTAACATTACAGAATTTGCTTTTCATCAAAAGGTCATACGCTTATAAACCACCTTATTGGTATAAAGAAAACTCCAATCTTGTTTAACTTACAGTGAAAAGATAGTCGACGGCTACAATCATGCTCCCACCTAATGACTCTTCCACCTTTACACTTATTAATTAGTCGACTTCGCAAGAAACATTGTTTTCTACTCTGTAAAAATGTTAAAGTTCAAAGAGAACCTTACAAAAACTGTATAATGGGTGTAGATTTCCTTTGAATCCACTATTAAAGTTCATCATTATAGTCTTAGGAAAATGCCTAAGCAGTAATTATACAGGTTCCAATTAACGAATCGGCACTTGGTCGACCTCCGATCTACCTTGGCCCGTTTACTCGTCCGCTGGAAAATATTCCGATTCGATCTATGCTGTTAACGTGTCCAAGAAAACTAAAGAAGGAACTTAGTAGGATATCATGAAGATTATAAATATCATGTGTTTGTTTTTTGTAAAAAAAATGTCCACACGCTCTTAACAGTTCAATAAACTTTTTATGAGTGCTTGAATTTGGAAGCCAGAATTGGAAAGATAATCATAAATGATTGTTATATTGCCAATAAAGTGATTAGTTGCCGACTATAATGTAATAAAAATCATTTCTAAAACTTTTCTTTTTTTTTACTCTTTCTGAATACGACTTACATACATTCTACGAGGTATTTTCTCTTCTGAGCGCTATGTCGTTTACTTATTCATTAGAATTCGCAGGGTCCGCTACCTGAGCCTAAAGATTTGGTAAAGATACTGATTTTTACATGGAGCGACTGCCGTCAGACCTCCACAACCCGGGGGGAAAACCAAATCTTTCTTAGGTTAGGTCACACGTCCACCTCTACCATCCTGAGGTCATTAATTTTAACTACATACGAAGTATTAAAGGAAATAAAAAATAGCCTTCTAGTCTTTCAATATTTGTGTTATGAAAAATCAAATGTTCAAAAATACGATTCTCCTAAGATTTAATATTTTTTAACTATAGACAGCGGCGTTGCTCTGTTGACATAATTATGGTTTTCCATCTGTTATGTATGTACAAGTTATCTAAAGTAGTTATCTAAAGTATTTCTGTTGCGTGTCCTTTCATAGCGACAAAATTATTTTTATTGAGGAAAATAATGCGGGTTGTTTACCTACAAGTTCTATTTGCTTTAATTGTACCTTGTTGTTACTTCAACATGTGTAATTCTACTTTCAAAATAATAGTCATGTTTCCTTGTGTACAGAAAACAGCAATTTTATTTTATTCTATACTCATCCAGTGGACTTATAAAGATTTGTTTGCCACTGGCGTACGTGGTTGAAAATCAACCTCACCAGCATGTCGTGCGTTGGCTAATTAACAATCGAGGTACTGGTGAAGGAAAATCAAATGACTGTCTGAGGAAGTACCTCCACCTTCAAGAAAACCGCAGTTAATCAGCAACTCTGAGGGTTTCTGTGTTCCGAAAAATGAGTGAACTTATCAACAAAATCCCGATTAGTTGCAATGTCAGCAACGGGGCTACTCCTAGTATCGCTAGCGTTCTTAGGCTACGGTATCCATTTTATACCAGGTGAGCCCTAAGTATGTTTATGAATTATTTTTATCGTTAAAAGTATTGTAGCTGAAACATGATTATTGATTTGAAAGTAGATTTACGCTGAATTATTTTTATTGTTAAAAATATTGTAGCTGTAAAAAAAATATTCTATAACGTAGCTTAAAAGTCACCATCGCTATCAAGCACCACTTCCTCAGGAGCTCCAGTGCCTCTGTTCACCCGTAAGAATTTACTATTATTCTTTACTGTTGTTCGTCGGCGCGATCTTCTGTTAGTATCCCTGTATCTACCTTGCGTACCAATTTTCTTCTAAGCCTGCTTTTCGCTGAGAAGCCGCGCGTAGCAGGTATATTTTGTGATATCCTAGCCTTCAAAATGCTTATTGATAATAATTTTTGTATATTTTTGGGTAAAATATGTTGTAAAACTCTAATCGTGTGTGTTTATAAATAAATTCATGTTTTTATGTTTAACACCTTCTGAGTTAAATGTGTGTGACAGACATGCAGACAGTAAGACTAGTGAGTGTTCACAGTGATAAGACAGTTTTTGCAAAGAGTAGATAATAGTATATCAAACCTAGACGCCTAAAATATGAGGATTTCCGTTACCGGTACAACAAAATAAACGATCACTTCATTGTATAACGCAAGCGAAGGCCTTGTTGCACTTTAATTAATTTTATTTTCAAACATTTTTTACAGGAATTAATCTTATGCAAGTCAGTGAGAAGTTACATCATTCACGCACGTAGCTGCTTGTGTTTGATAATTAAGCATATTTTCTAAGCATTCATTGCTGTTTATACACGGTGTCATGTATGATAATGAGGCTGTTGTTTGTCAATGGAAGGCGTGTCTGGTAGATGTGTCGTCAGTGATGACATGCGCGTACACACGATTGCGTCGTTGTCACGTTACTGTCGCATCATGTTGCTGATCTTATTGCGTTATGGACTGGAATTTGACCCCGTTCATGTATTGATAAACGATGTATGTTTTGATGCTCCTTCTGTGACATGGAGTCGGCTATCTATGGTATTTTTAGTATTATTTTCTAAACTTGTTAAGTTTTTTGCACTTCTTTTATTTATAACTTATATATCGCGTTCCTTATAACTGATATAACGCATCAAAAGAAGTGCAAAAAAAAATTACAAGTTATAACTTATAATTTGTAAAGTTTTCTTTAGCGAGTTAGGGGAAAATGATGAGAGTGAATTTTTACGACGGCGGCATCTGAAATAGACACTACGAAGTTGATCGCACACCGACACACAAAATCGACATCATGAAGTTGGTTCAATTCGTATACAATAGGTATTTATATCAGTACGGATAAAATATATTCATATTTGTATGTGTGTCTCATAGATAACAGAATGTGTCTTTAAATTATGTTCGGTGGTGAATGATATTTATTGATAAAGATAAGATAAAGATAAAATATAAAAATTCTTTATTTGCCTTTAGACTCTCACGGTCACTTAGACACGTCTGACATTTTTAATATTAAAACTTATTTTTTAAAATTTTTCTCTTTTTTAATCTACCAGCATTTCAAATGACCATTGGCGAAGAAGAAATGCCAAAAGAAACTTGCCAATATAGGTCTTTTTTTCCAAATCATCTTATACGTATTACAATAAATATAATGATATGAGTGTACATATAATGATATCAAGTGGTACAATTAAAGTTATATTAATTCATGTGCTGAATCATTTCCATACATCTCTGTCAGTTACATATTCATTGATTCTATAATTACCCTTCTTACCTAGAGTGTTTTTGATGTGCCTTTAAAACATATTGTCAGGCAAGGACAGAACTGTTTCAGGTAATTTGTTATAGAATCGAATACAATTTACAAGAAAAGATCTATTAGTCTTAGCAAAGCCGATGTACTGGCATACGCAATCTATTTTGAAATCGAATTTATATTTTTACGAGCATACATTATGTTCTCATAAATGTACTGAAAGGTAACCGTGAGGATATTTATTTCTTTGAATAGTTCTCTAAGGGATTCCCTGGAAACCATGTTATAAATAGAGCGGATAGCTCTCTTTCGTAATATGAAAATAGTTTCAATATCAGCCGCTCTTGTCCACAACAGTATACCATATGACATAATGCTGTGAAAGTAGCTGAAATAGATTAAGCGAGCAGTAGCCACATCAGTCAATTGTCTAATTCTCCTAACGGCATATGACGCAGAGCTGAGCTTACCCACTGCAATTTTGAGTTTATCGTAATTCCAAGAAATACAGTATTATTAATAAATTCCAGTATATTACTGTCAATGAAAACTTCCGTATTGGAATAAGCCACATTTTGAAGGCAAAATTTTATAAATTTGGTTTTAGTTGAATTTAATAAAAAAATATTGCATTTGAACCAATTTAGAATAGCAGATAGAACACTATTTACCTTGTCAATGTTTTCGCACCAGTGAGCAACATTAAAAATTAAAGAAATGTCATCGGCAAACAGTTGTATACCCGCCGTTTTCTGCACCATGTAAGGCAGATCATTAACATATACTAAAAATAAAAACGGTCCCAATATTGAGCCCTGGGACACTCCAATATTAACATTACTGCCTTTAGATTTCACCCCATTTATGTCAACAGTTTGTATTCTATTGTTTAAGTAAGTTGCGATCAAATCATGGGCTTTACCTCTAACTCCATAATGGCACAGTTTGAGCAATAATGTCCTATGGTAGACACAATCAAAAGCTTTGTAGAGATCACAGAATACCCCAATAGCATCCTGGGAGTTCTCCCATGCGCTAAGAGCATACTTGATCAATGCTATCCCCGCGTCTGTAGTGGATTTACCTGCTGTAAATCCGCATTGTGCACTATGAAAAATTTCATTGGTCTTAAAATAAAGTTGTAATTAATCAAGCACTATCTTTTCGAATACTTTACTCAATACTGGCCAAATAGATATGGGTCTGTAATTCCCCAGTTCACTTTTTTCACGAGACTTGAATAATGGAATTAATTTACCAAATTTCATTAAGTCTGGGAATACACCCATATCTATATATTGATTAAAAATAAATGCCAAGTGTGGAGCTATTGACTCAATAATGTAATGAAATACTTTTATGGTCATTCCCCAATGATCTTCTGAGTTTTTAATGTTTAGTTGTTTAAAGGTTTTAATTATATCGCATGATTGAATATGTGAAAATTGGAAATCTCCTCTCTTGATTGTACATTCTCCTTTAATAACTCCGCCGCATCATGAGGAGATGAATTGAGGGAGTCAGTGGTAATATAAGGGATATTAGTGAAGTAGTCATCAAATAGATTTGCTACTTGTTTAGCAGCTGTTACAGTTTCATTATTATGTTTAATAGAATACTCATTATCCCGTGGTTTATCTTTAGCTGTTTCCTTTTTAACAATATCCCATACATACTTTTTTTTATTTGACGATTGATTAATTTTTTATTTTTAATTGGCATGCGGGATGAAATTTTTGGGAGTTATTAATACTTTAGTACGTGAAAAAAGTATAACTTCTTATGTCCGTACATAAGTACGCACACACACATTTTTTTAATGATATGTCGCTGGTCGTAGCGTATATAAGGTTTGCTTAGATCTAGAACTGAAATCAAATATACCTACTTAACTCAATGCCTAAACCATCTCCAGGGTGCACTACCATGTAACAACATAAAGAGAGAAAACCACGAGCATTCATTAGTAACAGTAAACACTTATAGTTAATAGATTCAGGCGTTATTTTGCGAAAGTCAAATTTACATGCAATTTGATTTGATAATTAGACTAATTAGAAATTAATAAACATAAAAATTCTAAAATTACTCTCATGAACAAACAGACTGACGTAAATCATTCCCCACTATTAAATATCTTTTCGCTCACACCATCCACCCCCACCCTCAATTCATATAAGGGACGACACTACGATGGATTTGTCACTTGTAGCATGTTATTCTTACGATTAACGTCTACAACGCCTGGTAATGCCTCGTGGAGAGGCGAAACACGTATCGCAGCGACGACCAGGCCAGTCGTGGCAGCGACGGTGGTGGTGGGGGCATGCGGACTCTGTTCCAGATGGCGGACGACCGCAGCAGCCGAGGCAGAGACTACCGGAGCAGCCATGGCAGCGTCGGCATGTTGCTTCTTACTAACAGTAGTGAGTGGGTGTCGGCCGGCGCTAGGCCGCATGAACTAATTGGTGGCGGAAGCACACAAAGCAGGTTAGATCGAATTGCATGTAAACACTTATAGATAAGAATTTAGCAAGATAGTTTGAGGAGAAAAAATCTATTGTGTAAAAGTGAAACCAGATTTTACCGTAAATCATAGGCTAAATTACTGGGTGAAATAGATAGACAGATGTTGCAACATAACCATTGTATCGGTGTTGCTATGTTATGCTACAAACAAATATTTTGTTAAAACTACAAGTTTAAATTACAAAAATGATAAAGCCATTTATTTTCAATGAAATAAGGTATATTTTTTATGCCACTAAGGTAACAAAACACACAGTAAGCAGTTGCTGCTGCCTGGGGACATTTGCAATGCCAGATGCAAATCACGTATTGAGGACCCTGTAAAAACAACATTGGTTCTGAACTGAAAAGGTAAAAACGGAATCCTTGAAAGGTCGCTCAATTATCTCACTAGTCATAGACATTTATAAAGTGTTAAACACATTATATATTATATAAGAGACATGCTGGTCATTTCTTAACTGATAATTTAAAAAAGAATAGGGTGGTAAAATCGAAACAACTACTGAAGCGGTACGCAAAGCGAGGTCACAGAAAAAAATTGTTTACAGATGGGAAAATTTTTGCAATTGAGCAAAATTTTAACAAACAAAATGACCGTATTTATGCGCAAAGCTCTAAGGAAGCTTACCAATTAGTCGACAGAGTGCAACGTGGGCACTATCCGGCTTCAGTGATGGTTTGGTGGGGTATTAGCTATGAAGGAGTGACTGAGCCATACGTTTGTGAAAAAGGTATCAAAACATCGGCACAAGTGTATTAAGATACCATTCTTGAGAAGGTAGTGAAGCCCCTTAACAACACCATGTTCAATAACCAAGAATGGTCCTTCCAGCAAAACTCGGCGCCGGGTCATAAAGCTTGGCCTATGCAGTCTTGGTTGGAAACGAAAGTTTCGGACTTCATCAGAGCTGGCCGTCGAAGACTGGCCGTCGTCTAGTCCCGATTTTAATCCGCTGGATTATGATTTATGGTCGTCAGTTTTAGAGAGTACGGGTTGCTCTAAACGCCATGATAATTTGGAGTCCCTAAAACAATCCGTACGATTGGCAGTGAAGAATTTTCCCATGGAAAGAGTGCGTGCTTCTATTGATAACTGGCCTCAACGTTTAAAGGACTGTATGGCAGCCAATAGAGACCACTTCGAATAAGCTTTTTATATTTTAAATTGTTTTATATTTATGTATTATACTAACACACTGTAAAAGTAATGAATGTTATTTGCAATAGATTTTTTTTTCTTTGTTTCAGTATTTATGGCAAGACTAGGTATATACAAATTTATAGAAGTCTCAGCATAAATAAATAAAATATTCTATTCGAAATGGTCACCTTCGGCCAGGCCTTTAATCTGTCTGGCTGAATCTATGGATTTGCGCACTGTTTCCATGGGAAATTTAGCCACTGCTTGCTCCAGAGATTTCTTAAGAGACACAATGTCGGCGTGTCGTTTAGAGCAGGCCAAAATTGACAATAATTTGTAGTCTAAGGGGTTCAGATTTGGGCTAGAGGGCCAGTCTTCAGCCCTTATAAAGTACAAAACCTTGGTTTCGAGCCAAACTTGGGTAGTTCGTGCCTTGTAACTAGGTGCAGAGTCCTGCTGGAGCGTCCACGGTACATTTTTAAAAAGTGTACTGCTGAGAGGTTTCGTAACACGATCCAAGACAGTCTCTTGATACACTTTGGCTGACGTCTTCACTCCTTTTTCACAAAAATGAAGCTTTGAGATTTCTTGATAAGACAACCCCGACCAAACGATTACAGACGCAGGATGATGACCACGTTAGGTATAACGTGGTCATTCCAACCACTTGAGCGGCTTCTTTAGAACTATGTATGTACACTGTCATTTTGCTTGTAGTGCTTTTCAAACGTGAACATTTTTTCATCAGTAAAGTGGATATTTCTGTGCCTTTCACCTGCGTATCGGGACAGAAGGCATTTTGATCGATCCACTCTCTTCAATTGTAGGGATTGATTTAGGACATGCCCTGTATATCGACGATAAGCGCCGAGCTTCAGGTCTAGTTTTATGTGATAATACACAAAAATATATGTAAAACGGTGGGAAATCGAAAGAAGTTTTTAACACAATAAACACGTTCCAAATTTAAAATAATTGAAAGATAAAGATAGAAATTCTTTATTTGACATTGAGCCCTCGCGGCTACTTAGACACGTCTTACATTTTTTGAAATATAGCCTTATTGTCTCGTATTCAATTCTTTTATTTTACTTTTCTTTTTTAATCTGCTAGCATTTTGCAAATGACCATTGGCGAAGAAGAAATGACGAAGGAAACTAGCCCATATAGGTCTTTTTCAAATTGTCAATTAGATATTACAATAAATTTAAGGTCGTCTGTGCTGAATTCTTTCCAAACATCTTTGTCAGTTATATATACATCAATTCTATAATATGCCCTTTTTGCAAGAAAAGATCTACCAGTCTAAATTTCTACTTCTAAGTTTTTCGCTTGAAAACGACTTTAATTTTTCATAAATATATTTAAAAGTAACAGTAAGAATATTTATTTCTTTTAAACAATTCCCTGTGTGATTCTCTGGAGCCCAAGTTATAAATAGAGCGAATGGCTCTTTTTTGTAAGAATAAAATTGTCTCAATGTCAGCCGCCATTCCTCGTAACCATACGATATACCATTCGACATAAGAAGAGTTGAAAAAAAGAAAAGTTTCTATGTAACAGTATTTATGGCCAGACTAGTAACATATTTGTAATTATCACTTGTTCGGCGGTAAAGAAAAATATCGCAAGGAAACCCATACGTTCAAGAAATTATATTACGAAAGACGTGTGACCTAAGAATGGTCTGGTATTGTGGAGGCCTGACGGCAGTCGCTCCATGTAAAAATCTGAATCTTCGGCAAATCCGTAGGCTTAGGTAACGGACTCCGGTAATCCTACTAGATTAGGAAACGGGATAACGTTAAGGAGCACAAGAATAAATTAAAGTGGAATCAAAGAGTAAAGTTTGAGAAAAATCTTAGAAATAGCTCCTGTAGGAATAAACTTAATGAGCAGATTCATTAACGTTTTATTAACCAAATACTCGTACATACAACTACATAGAGCTACATTTAAAATTTTAGCATATTCTCTCCCCGCTACCCCCTTCTCTCTAACTCCGAAGTTTGCATCAGAAAATTTAAAAGAATTAAAGTTGTGTCATCGTAAACGTATATTAAGAAGTCTCCGTAGGAGCTCCCTCTTGACTGGCTTTATAAAAACGCTACGTCATGTATTGAGGTATGATAATTTTACTTCGCTACGTCAATCGCGATCAGAACAAAACAAATCTATTTTTTTAGTGTCAACATTTACCCATTTACGAAGTTGTTTCACTTCGTTAGCTCAAGGGAAATCCTGGGTTGACGTAACTTCTGAGTAAGATTACGTTAGGTCAATTTCAGGTAGAGTTTTTGTTGATCTAAAACGGAAATTACTCAGAATCGTCTGTGGTACAGGAAAATAAAAAAAAATGACAGTCATTTCTAAGTATAGGATACCAAGTCGATCTCAAATAATTACTAGAGTTCTTTTTTGCAAATAAATATATCAATAAAAATTGAACGCCTGTTTTAATAGTGTATACCATCAGCATGATTTTGTTGTTTCCGTTAGTTAAAAACTGATCGAAAGTTTATAGTTGCATATGCTCTTTGCCGTAGAATAAAATCTACGGTCTTAGCTTGGTAATAGTAAATATATATAATTTCGGACTTGTACTCGCTATATTCAACTAGCTGCAGTTCAAACAAACACACAAACTCTTCCGCTTCATGTATTAGTACCGATTTAGACTTTGTTGTGTCTATGAATCTGTACGACACAAGTTACATATTATGCAACAGAAGTTCCGTCGGACCGAATATAGTCCAGTCTGAATGCCGGCCAAATAAAAAGAACGAAATTTGCCGAAGGAATAACCCTTTACGAGTATGTTCTACATTCGGAACAAAAAGCTAGAAAATAGGGATTTTCGATTTAGGATATACGTTCCCGGCGACAAAGTCATTAATGCAGATGCGATATACCTGCTTACTCGATTACGATTATTTCTCTTTGGTATCGCTTTAGCGATAAGACCGCCTGTTGTGCTCTTCTTATGTCATGTCAAATGTATTTATTTTGATGCTATAAAGTGTATTTCTATTGTATTACTCTATCAACTACAGTTAGCACTCGACTCGATCGTGAAAATGTTTCTTATAGCTACGGACTCTTGATGGTCTAGGTAGAAATATAATTACATATTAAAGATAATTAATAACCTATTGAAGACAAAATGTAGCTCTTTTGTTATTAAATTATTTTTATGTAGGTAGGTACTTATTTCAGCTCAAGTACAGAGTTAAAAGCTAATACGGTAGTAACTACTACGATTCAGACTTTCAGATACAATATTCTTCAAAGCTTGAAATCCCGTCACATATTCAACATCCAATAAATAATATCGCAATATCGGGCCTTATATCAGGATTGTGGCAATAAAAATCTAAAGCTGCTGTTCTTTGTATCATATTTTACATAAAAAATAGATGTGCAACCTACAACAACCAACATGCGACGATAGTGAAGTATGTACGAAAATAATTTTCATCGATTTATGTCGATAAATTTAGTTCGAAATTATGAAAATTAGTTTAATAACAATGGCAATATAATAACAATGGCAGATCAGCCCTGTTAACAATTAAAAAGAGAAACGTGTTTAAAAGAGATTATTACTTTATTAGCTGCTCCAATATTCATATATTTTTTTAGCAATGGATCGGGGCAATTTTCATGAAGGTACGTGTTGAGGATTATCGCCGGACATAACATATTTTTTTAAAACATTCTTGTCCGGACATATATATTTATTTACCATATATAACTTCCGTTAGATTTCGGAAAAAGATTTAGTTATCCATGATACCGTTTGCACGCGCTGGCTAGCCAGCATTGTTCCGTGTCGGGCAAGGTCGGCTGATGTAATGTCGAAGCAGGTTGCACCAGTCGACGGTCAACGACCTTGCGTGAACGCACGAACTATCGATACGTGTAAAAGTAGTGTAGAACATCACTAGTCAATAACATAAAGTTTCTGAACGTAGAAAATAAATTTTTGATTTGAATTTTGTTGTTGATTTGTCGTCTTATCCCCGTCGATAATTTAAATTTAAGTAATGGTAACTTACACATAGACTAAATATAAGTATAAATATATGTAGGTAGTCAGCCGATATTTTTTTTGGAACGCTTAACTCAATATAAGTCGTTCCGTTATTATTATTATTTTTATACTAGATAGGGGCAAACGAGCATGTGGGTCACCTGATGGTGAGTGGTCACCGCCGCCCATAGACATCAGCAACACCAAATGGTCACTGATCCGTTGCCAGGCTTTTTGTAGGTAAACATAGGCTCTTTTCTTAAAGACACATATCATATTACGAGTATATTATTTTCTTATCATATTTATTCGAGAATACTAGAATGGTATTTGATTCCACAATTTCACCGTACGTGTAGAAAATGCCTCAAGAAGCATACTGTAGTGGATTGCCAGTCATCAAGATGGTGAAGGTGAAATTTTAGTTTGTGGCGAGTGGAGTAGAGCGCCACTATCGTACCAAATTAAAAAAAAACAATATAATCCGAACCCCTCCTGAGTGCGACATCTAAAACGCAAAATGCCTATGTAGCAAAATTCCTGAAGCACCTAATGCCTGAAATGAAAAAGTATAAAACGCAAAATACCTGAATAGCGATATTTCTGAAGTGTGTGTTGCTTGTATCGTATTATATAAAACACAAATTGTCTAAAACGCTACAGGTCTAATATTCAAAATGACTAAAACTCGTAACTTTTACCTAAAACGAAAATATCAAGGTAGGTACTTATTACAGCTTAAGTACATAGTTAAAAGCTAATACGGTAGTAACTACTACGATTCCGACTATCAGCTACAATATTCTTCATAGCTTGAAATCCCGTCACATATTCAACTTTAGATAAATTATATCGCAATATCGGGCCTCATATCAGGCTTGTGGCAATAAAAATCTAAATCTGCTGTTCTTTGTATCATATTTCACATAAAAAATAGATAGATGTGCAACCTACAACAACCAACATGCGACGATAGTGAAGTATGTACGAAAATAATTTTCATCGAATTTTGTCGATAAATTTCGTTCGAAATTATGAAAATTAGTTTAATAAATTAATTTAATAATTGATAAAAAATTATAGTTTCTTTAACTTAAAAAATGTGTAATCTGCGGACTAAAAATATTTAACCAAAATTACAGTTATTTTATAGGTTTTCTAAGCTATGTAAGCTTAGAGATCTCTCCAGCGTACCTACTCAAGCACGGACGTTGTTAGAAAACCTCGTGAAAGGACTTGATTTTACTATTCACTTAAATTACTCCGTACAGTTCATTAACACAAGAGTAGTAAACTTTTGAACTTTTTTTTGATCTTTTGCTACTAGGTATTTTGCGTTTTAGACATGGCGCTCATGAGGGATCCGAACTAGCACACTAACAGAACTGCATAAAGGCAATTTCCCTAATTACTTAACGATTTATCATTAACGTGATATTTATTGCCACAGTTTTATCTTCAGTACAGGTACTTGAGGTAGTAAGGTGGCAAACCCAGCTCTACTAGCTGTAATAAAATCGTATCTGGGTTGAGCATATTGTTATTGTTAAGTTGTACATCAGCCTTGTACAGCTAATGATGTAGAATGCCTTCTTCTGCAGCTTGTTTACTAGTTGGATTTAGTTTACCCGTGTCTCCTAGGATTTTATTATAAATATGTATTGTAGTGGGTACACATAACGCTGTCTAAGTAACGTCGCGCTAGATGAACAGAACACTTTTTATTCTTATTCCATTCAATTCAATAGTAGTAGGTCTTTAGCAGATTCTTAATTTTTACTGAAAGTCTTTTTGCCCGGAATTACAGAAATATGGGAAAAGTATGATTTCAAAGATTTCTAAAATATCTATTACATATTTTTGTGGATAATTGTTAACTTACTCGTACTTCAGTAGGTAACCATCTTTTTTGATTAACGCCGCTAGTTAGGTGTTGTTCACCTTAAGTCCTACCTAATTATTAAATATATTAATAATTTGTTAGTAACTTTATGCAATCAATCTAATACAGTGAGACGGGCTTCACTTATCGTTTTAGTTAAAACCTCAGAAAGGAATAGAACGCTAATTACTTCATTTTCTAATGCAATGCCTTTCATTAACACCTTTAACCTCGCCGAGAATATTTTACGATTTGCAATGTATAATAATTTTCTGTAAAAACGCTCTCGTAAATATGGCTGTGCAAGTTTCCATAACTGAGTGGTGATCACCAGTAATAACATGCCAGCAGTGGCGCCGTCTATGGCTTTCCCTAATTACTTAACGATGTATCATTAACGTGATATTTAATGCTACAGTCGTATATCTTTAATACAGGTACTTGAGGTAGTAAGGTGGCAAATAACCAAGCTCTTACTAGTTATCATAAAATCGTATTAGGATCGAGCATGTCCATGAACATAGTCAAGTTTTTTTAAAGTGATGCAGTTAGAGGACCAAAACAATCATGTTTAATAGTCGTCTTCTTATGTATCTATCTTTACACTGTTTGTGTAATGCAAATACTTCAGAATGGATACTGCTGAAATGTTAGACATTGATATCTTATATCCCAGGCCAACTTTGCTGCCGAACGGAGCTCAATGGTGGACTGGCTAGCGATGACTACTTTAGCACCAAGACTTGTGAGTTCGATTCCGCACAAGGCAAGTATTTGTGTGCATGAACTGTCCGACTGGGTCTGGGCGTTTTCTATGTAATATAAGTGTATTTTTGAAAATAAAAGGTGTTCATGTATGATTAATTGCGATTGCTGCAAGCTCAATTGAAAAACTCAACTGCTCTTAACTGAATCCGCGGGCAGCAGCTAGCATATACTATAAAACTGAAGGCAAGAAATGTAAGCATCATGTCGCCGTGTTGTGTTAAATATTAAACTAAGAAGAGGCATGCTCCGTTTGTTCGGACATGTAGAAAGAATGCAGGATGAAAGAATGATGAAGCAGATATACAATGCAAAAGTGGAAGGATGTAGGAGCCGAGGAAGGCCAAGATATACCTACCGTGACCAAATTGGTCGTGTTCTATCAGAAGGTGATGTCAGGAGTCCTAGAAACCGGCGAGCGTGCATGAGAAGAGCAATTAATGTTAAAGAAGCGAGTGAGATATGTAAGGATCGAGTCACGTAGCGGTCCTCTCTGCCTACCCCGCAAGGCATTTGGCGTGAAGTTATAGATAGATAGATAGACCACATGCATTTGAAGTACCCCCTCTTTTAGTCTTCTTATCTGAATGTGTGTATAAGAAAAGCTGTGCGAGTGTCTGATGTAAAAGCTCAAATTGCTACGTCAAATAATAAATCTTGCATGATAAATATTATTAACATCCGATCGCCAGGATTTTTTGGAATGTACCAACTAAACCTACCGACCTATAGGAGTACCTACTCTAAAGGGCTAGAACCTATAATCAGCATATAGAATTAAAAAAACGACATGTATAATGTAGCCTACACGTATTCTTAATGAGTAATACATTATTTATTACAAAACATTTAACACTATTCGAATTACTTGGAAATTTACCGATATTGCTTTGTACACTATAAATACGCAGACTATGAATGGAGCACCAAGCATACAATTGAGACTATTACAAGTATTACGTTACAAGGCGAGGCGATAAAGATCCGTGCCCATAATTCAGCGATCGAGGCTGTAACAGAGCGTTGAACAGTTGAACTGCTGATGTAATGAGTTAACCTGTGGTGGATACACGACACCAACTAGGGTCAATTGTAGACGACGTAGATTGCGAAACATAATTTTGACACATTTGACCTTAAATGCCTACAAGAATTAAAATGTGACGAATTTGTATGACGTTAAAGGTAACTACTACGAACGCTTTTTGTTAACATTATTCCGCATTTTACTATAATTCTTCTTTGTAGCGTTTACGTAATCCGTTAGGATTGGTGGGGTCTGCTATCTAAGACTAAACATTTGACGCGGCGCGACTGTCGTCAGTCAACTCCAACCAGACCTCAGGAAATCAGACCATTTTTAGTTTAGGTCACACACCCACCCACACCACTTTTAAACTATCGTTTATTTTGTTTTCGTTATCCGCTGGGCACTAGGTTATCACAGCATACGACTAATCTATATGAAAATTTGGGATGATATGTACTTGATGTCTGTTACTCTTTCATGCCACCAGGATTTGGATAAATTCTAGCACTATGAATAGAATATGTTACTACTATACTTTCATCCGAGAATATTTATGGTCCTTGTGTAAAACAAAGTCTCATTCCACGTAGTAGTATCAAAACTAACTTGACTGCATGTGTTTTTTTTTTACATTTACACGACTAACCTGCAAAACGAGTCGTAATGAATTTAGCTCTAAGGTACGTAGACTGAAACGTGAAGGACAGGGGTACATTTTACCGCAATAACATGATCTCACGCGGTCGAAATCTCGAGGTCTTCCTCCTAGGTTTTCAATGATGTAACCAGATATGTTATTATATTCAATTAAGCATCTGCCTACGTTCGTGTAGATCGTAATAATAAGACGACATGAGAACGTTCTTCTCCAGGTTCTGAGTACCGTTGGCAAATTTAATTCAGGCGCAGTAGTAATAGTAGTATACGTACTTAGAAAAGGTAACAGAGGGAACGAGTTTCTTTTCTATTTAGAATAATGTAGTCTGGGTGACATTCAAAATACTCACTATACGGTAATATATTAATCTAAAATTTAAAGGGCAATGTTAAGGGTGTCTCTAAAGGTCTAGTTGCTCTATTTGATTTAAAAAAAATTACTCTATTATCGGACTTGCAGAAAGAATGAGAAAACAGATATAGATAAAATACAAAAATTGAACTAATGTAATTAGCTACGAAAGCGCAACGTCATCTCACCTATCATAATAACCCATTTAGTTCCGATTTATTTAAAACGAGTCGAGTGCCGAGTGATAGCCCAGTTCATAAAGAACAAGTGGTCACCGGTTCGAATCCTGGCATGCACCATTACATTCGTATTTTCGGATGAAAAATATCGCTTGTGAAAGTCTGGCGGCAATCGCTTCAAGTAAAAATCATTATCTTTACCAAATCCTTAGGCTTAGGTAGCGGACTTCGTCGAACGTAATTGATTTAGAAAACGGGAGAACGCTAAGAAAGAAAGAGCTCCAAGAACCGTCGAGAGAATGTTAAAGAAGCGAGTGAGACGTGAAGAATCGAGTCATCTCAATTCTCAATCGGGACAAATAAATCGATATTTTTTTTCATACAACTAAAGTGGCAAACAAGCGAATGGTCTGCCTGACCTTTACCGTAGCCTATGCACACTAGCAACACCATTCCTTAATAGACCAAGTAGTTATTTAAAACATAATGTAAACATAGTAACCCATGCTGTAGTTTTTTAATATAATGAGCTAAAAACGTTACATTGTTTTTGGCAATGTATTTAATATTTTGACTATTGGGTAAATGACGTCCATGGATATAAGCCATCTTTTTAGTACTTAAGCCAACCTCATCTGCACGTGATCCACCCTATCTACTAGCAAACGAGGCACGTGAGAAATTGAGATAGGATAGGCACAGCTAAGTACACTTATAGAGCAGCTACATTGGGGATAAACCATTTTTCAGAATACAACAGTAATATAACTATTATATGTGTTACGACCACTCTGTTTTCTGTGAATAACTTCACCTTCACCGCACTGTGTGTAACTTCACTAGGAAGCTGAGTAATCACCTACATACCATTCTAAGGGGATTTTTTGTAATAGCTTCCAATACACGAAATTAAAATTTCGATGATATTTTTACAATTTTGTTTATAACTTTAAAATTCTATATACTTGTAAAAGCTTAACTTAGATACTATTAGATGTAATGAATAATTTTATATGCAATATGAACAGGCGTTTCCAGGCGTATTAAATCTTCTGTTTTTCAATTTTTGAAAGTACGGCTATACACATAGCCGTACTTTCAAAAATGACTAACGCACACCTGGGTGTGGGTTAGTCATTCTTTTGTGGGTTTACATTTTCATGGGCGAAAAACAACAAAAAAAATTGCGTCCTCAATTACCATGTTACGACTTTATTTATGTAGAGCTTGTTCAGTAGGGTTACTCTGGAAACTATTTCAGACATATCTGCATTGGAATGAAATTCTTCAATCACGACAGTAGCCCCAGTTTGGTTTGATCTTGATGATCGATTAGATACTAGGCGTATGATATTATTAAGGAGATGCAATCCCTTCTTGAACAACTTACAATTGGAATTGCATTGACATTGGAATTAACGTCAAGAATAACCTACTGATCTTTGCTGTAGTTAAGGCCCATTGTCGACATCGGATGTTTCCCATTCGTCCATTTGAGTCACATACTATCATTACCTCGTTGAGGAATTTTCAAGGCTTGTATACGTGAACGTATCCTATCGGGTCGTACTTAAGTTTGGTGATTACTATACTGGTATATAGAGATAGATGGTATTTTTAACGGGACAGGCCCGCCACTCATACCCACCACTGTGTCTCCTGTGTAGCCAGAAATAATAGCGGCGACCACCAAAAAGGCAATGAACAGCGAAGTTCATTGCTGTACCGGGGTTAAACTACAGCTGCCTTAGAATTGGAACTCACAACGAATTCAGAAGAAATTTGTAGGAGTAGGAAGTTTCGATGTTATGTGAATGTATCGCGGGTATAATGAATATACTAAATTATCTAGATAACTGACTTATGCAAGCGAGAGCTGGGTATGGCAGAAAGAGCATGAAAGTAGAATAAACGCGGTCGAAATGCGAGCGCTGCGTAAAATTTGTGGCGTAAGGCTTGTAGACCGTATTCGCAATGATGATGTTAGAAACAGAGTTGGTCTGGAAGAGAGCGTCGGTGTTAAAATAAGAAGAGGCATGCTCCGTTGGTTCGGACATGTAGAAAGAATGCAGGATGAAAGAATGACGAAGCAGATATACAATGCAAAAGTGGAAGGATGTAGGAAGGCCAAGACGTACCTACCATGATCAAGTTGGTCGTGTTCTATCAGAAGGTGATGTCAGGAGCCCTAGAAACCGGCGAGTGTGCATGAGAAGAGCAATGAACGTTAAAGAAGCGAGTGAGATATGTAAGGTTCGAGTCACGTGGCGCTCGGTTCTCTCTGCCTACCTCGCAAGGGATTTGGCGTGAAGTTATAGATAGATAGATAGATCTAGATAATAATCTCTACGTGTACAAAATACACCAGCCATATGTCGTACCGAACAGGCTCTGCTTACCGAACCGCGTATCCGGACATTACCTATGTGACAATCGTTAACATCATTAACTCTTACATACAAAGCCACAGTTCGTGTCTCTTATGGGTGCGTGATAGCTCAATGGATAAAGAACCAACTGGTCGTGGTCGACTACTGGTGTAGATCTATATATCCAGTACCAATAAATTCGTGTCCCCGGATTAATATACATATTTGCAATTGACGAGCTCGGTGGGTCAGTGGTGGAACGCGCTGTTACGTTACTTTGACACCAACGCTCGTGGGTTCGATTCCCACACAGTACAAACCTTTGTTTGCATGAACATGTCTGTTTGTATTGGTCTGGGTATTTTCTATATATATTAAGTATGTATTTACCAAAAAAAAATGTATTTACGTATGTTTATCAGTTGTCTAGTACCCATAACACAAGCTTCGCTTACTTTGGGGCTAGGTGGCGCTGTGTAATTTGTCCGACAATATTTATTTATTTATTTATCACTTGCTCGGCGGTGAAGGAAAAACATCGTGACGAAACAAGCACGTCCAAGAAATTAAATTTAGCAAGTCGTGTAACCTATCCTAAGAATGTCATCTCCGCAAATCCTTAGGCTTAGGTAGCGGACCCTGCAATCCTAATGGA
The DNA here is from genome assembly GCA_947507595.1 of Pyralis farinalis. Taxonomy (NCBI): domain Eukaryota; kingdom Metazoa; phylum Arthropoda; class Insecta; order Lepidoptera; family Pyralidae; genus Pyralis; species Pyralis farinalis. The sequence continues at coordinate 25,766,271 of OX382273.1, read as the reverse complement.
TTAGGAAACGTGATAACGCTAATAAGAACTCTCCCTTACGGATTTGAAAGGAGAGGAACATTTTCACTTAAATTGAACTTGAACATTGTCATTTAAATAGAAGTATCTCTCTGAGAATAAAAGACTGAAAACAAATAACAATACACTAGAGGATTATTGTGTCGCTGGCTTGCGGGTGAGGTCAGTTCACGAGCCCCCAAGGTGCTGCGTTAGCAGCGTGACGTAGTGATTATATTCCCTCTGGCAGCTGCGGTCGTAACGTCCGAGCGAGTGCTGAAATTATCCGTAGTAATTATCAGTAATAACGGCTAGAATTATTGCTGTGTTCTATTATTATAGAATAATTATTTAAGACCCGTATTGTGGCTAATATTTATATTTTTCGACAAGCTCGGTGGCGCAGTGGTTAATAACGCTACTTTGACACCAATGCTCTTGGATTCGATTCCCACACAGGTCAAACATTTATGTGCATAAAAATATTTGTTTGTTTTTGTATGGTTATATAAGACACCGTTTTATCCGTGCGGTGACGGAGAAAGAATATTAAAAATCACCGCCCCCTCTCTTCCCCTGGGTGTCGTAAGAGGCGACTATGGGATTTCCTGACGTTCCAGCATCTCAGCCGGTGGTAGGGTAAATACCCGCCTGGTTGGCTACCACCGTACACACGGCGAAACACCCGTGAAGTGGCGTACCTATGAGTACGTCGCGTTTCGGGGTCAGCTGGTGTATAACCAGTGCTCGGGGGATTGTTGACGCGATATTGCGGGAACAGTGGTGGATTCTGTCCATCCATTGTCAGAAGGACTGAGCTGACCCGTCGGCCAGGGAGACCCGTTGAAACGGTTGTTCCGCTGGCCGCCCGCGGTATGGTACAGGGGCCCAATCAAGACTAACCACCTTGAGAGGCTGCCCTTTCATACCGCGCATAATCTCGGGGTAGATCGTCGTGCCGATTGGTGACCGGATGGTGGGGACCCGGCGACTACTTCCGGGGGGGTTCGGGGGCCCTTCCGTCCGACGGATCAGCACAGCTCCTTTGTCGACAAACTAATGGAGAAACAGTCCACCGCGTTTCTTCCCCAATGTCGTGGCAATTCTCTCCCGCTTCACGCTTCCGTTCTTTACATTACTCATGACAGCGCAAATAGGAAAAGATGGTCTAACAGCGGTGCACTCCCCCACCACCCTTGTTCAAGGTTGAGTTCGCTAACATCCGCGGACTCCACTCTAACCTTAATGCCGTCCACCAACACCTAGAGACGGCACGGCCCGCCATGCTCTTCCTGACGGAGACACAGATTCAGCGTCCAGCGGACACGTCCTACCTCCAGTATCCCGGTTATGTGCTTGAGGAGAATTTCCTCGCGAAAGCCGGGGTCTGTTTGTTTGTCCGCTCGGATGTATGTTGTCGCCGTCTGCGCTGCCTAGAGGATTCCTCCTTTCCTGTCCTCTGGGTGCATGTAAACCTGGGCCTTCAGAGCCGTATTTACATGTGCCTATACCGACCCCATACTAGGGACACGGAGACAACTCGGCTCTTTGAGTACATGAGTCGGGCGGCAGATGAAGCGCAGGAGCGGTACCCTACTGCAGAGATGGTATGTTTGGGGGACTTTAACTCTCACCACGACTCCTGGTTGGGATCCTCCACAACTAACCATGCAGGAAGGACTGCCCACGCGTTCGCTCTTTCGCACAGCCTGACGCAACTGGTGCACCAACCCACCAGAATACCTGATGTTGCTGGTCAGGAGCCCTCTCTGCTAGATCTACTGCTGACCACCCACCCTGCTGGCTACCGGGTTGAGGTCGGGGCGCCCCTGGGCACATCTGACCACTGCCTAGTATCCAGCACAGTGCCAAGCGCGATTCCGCCACAACCCACAGAGGTTAGGCGTCGTGTCTGGCACTACTCGTCAGCAGATTGGGACGGTATGCGCGACTACTTTGCTTCCGTCCCATGGGGGCAGCGCTGTTTCAGTGAGAAGAATCTAACGGCGAGTGCTGCGGCCATTGTTGATGAGATCGGCGTTGGCATGGAATACTACATTCCCCACTCCGATGTCGTCATCAAAAGCCGGAGACGCCCTTGGTTTAATCGCGAATGCGCTGAAGCTGTTAGTAACAAACAGGCGGCGTATCGCGCTTGGATCAGGGGTCGCGCCCTTAAAGATCCGAATACTGACTCACTGAAATCAGCCTACAACACTGCCACCAAGATCTGCAAGAGAGCATACATAAGAGCGGACGCCCAGCGCGTTACACGTGTCGGCACGGAACTAGTGGCGCACCCTACTGGATCGCGTAGCTACTGGCGACTGGCCAAAGCCGTGCAGGCCAACTTCTGCCAGCCCTCGCTGCCACCGCTGCGATGCCCTGATGGCTCACTGGCTCATCAGCCGCAGGAGAAAGCCGATCTTATGGCCAGCCTCTTTGCGGCTAACTCCCGGATCGATGACTGTAGCACGCAACCACCAACAATACCCTCCAGTGGATCCGTTATGCCTGATATCCACATCAGGCAGCGCGATGTGCGTTTTGAACTACAGTCACTCGATGTCCGAAAAGCCATGGGTCCTGACGGTATCCCAGCGATTGTTCTTAAAAAATGTGCAGCGGAGTTGTCTCCGGTGCTGACGCGCCTCTTCCGCCTCTCGTACTCGACCGGTTCTGTTCCGGATGCTTGGAGAGAGGCCAATGTGCAGCCGGTCCCCAAAAAGGGAGACCGTTCTGACCCATCGAATTACCGCCCCATTGCCGTAACTTCAGTGTTGTGCAAAGTCATGGAACGGATCCTTAACAATCAATTGATCCGTTACCTAGAAGATCACTCCATAATCAATGATCGTCAGTATGGTTTTAGACCGAAACGATCAACGGGTGATCTTCTAGCGTATGTGACGCACCTCTGGGGGGAGGCAATCGATAAATATGGCGAATCCATGGCAGTCAGCCTAGATATCGCCAAGGCGTTCGATCGGGTCTGGCACAAAGCACTTCTCTCCAAACTTCCGGCATACGGTCTGCCCCTCCAGCTATGTAATTGGATTGCTGGCTTCCTGCATGAGCGTAGAATCCGCGTCCTTGCAGATGGATGCGCTTCGCGGTTCATGTCAGTGAATGCCGGTGTCCCACAGGGCTCCGTTCTATCGCCCACCCTCTTTCTTCTGCATATCAATGACATGCTGCCACTTGGTAATATTCATTGCTATGCAGATGACAGTACGGTCCATGGGCGATATTTCGGTCGGCCTGGTGCTGGTCGGACAGAAATCGGTGAGAGGCGTGAGAGTCTTGTCGTTGAACTGGATCGGGTTTTGGATCTCATTAGTAAATGGGGTTCCAATAACCTGGTTGAGTTTAATGCCGAGAAAACTCAGGTTTGCGCGTTTACAACAAAAATGTCCCCCTTCCTTCCCACTCCCAGTCTTCAGGGTGCTTCCCTCAGTATGCGTGATAGCCTGAATATGCTGGGTATGGGTATTCGTTGCGACCTTAACCAGCGTTATTACATCGAGAGCCTCATCTCAACAGCCTCAAGAAAGCTCGGAGTCCTGAACAGGGTGCGCCGGTTCTTCACGCCGGACCAACTTTGTCTGCTTTATAAGACACAAGTTCGGGCCTGCGTGGAGTATTGCTCGCATCTCTGGGACGGCTCCGCACAGTATCTTCTTGAGGCTCTCGATAGGTTGCAGCGACGGGCTATCCGCATAATTGACGACGAAGAGGTCACCAAAAACCTAGAACCTCTTCAACTCCGTAGGGACATAGGCTCTCTAAGCGTATTTTACCGCCTTTACCATGGCGAGTGCTCTGAAGAACTGTTTTCCCTTATCCCACCCTCACCCTTCCGTCATAGAACCACACGTGCGGGCTTGCGATGTCATAGTTCCACGGTTGAGGAGATCTCTTCGCGTACCAAAAAGTTCGGCAACTCCTATCTTTGTCGTACCATTAAAAAGTGGAACGCCTTGCCTGCACATGTGTTCCCTCCTTCCTACAATATGGGATCCTTCAAACGAAGCGTGAAGAGGCATTTTGCGGGTCAGCATGGCAGCGTCAACTGACAGGATACGGGATGTAGTATATTGTCAGTTGCAGTTGCGATTTGGGCTCCTCTTTCGCTTACCATCAGGCAAAGAGGGGCCACTATGCTGAACTACTAAAAAAAAAAAAAAAAAAAAAAAATAAGAGATAAGGCGCATCAAAGCAGCCCGCCTGGGGAAGTACCTCCATCTCACAGAAAACCGCAGCCAAATAACAACTACCTGGAGAGTTGTTGTGTTCCTGCTAGTCTGCGACGTCAAGGAGTAGCTGTATTAGCAGTAGATACGGCACTCACTAATGATCCTTAATATGTTGCAAGTGTTCATAAGTTACGGTAACTGCTTTACATCAGGTATGCTATGCAGTAGACTCCCGTTATTGAACAAAAAAAAATGATTTGAACGCCCATTCTGTTTATACACTTATATTTAGAAATATAATCCCTTAACTTTAAGAACAGTGATAGCTTAGGTACGTAATAAAGAACACCGTTAACAGACTGGTCCCTAGATCCATTCCTGATGTGGACACACACCACCAAAATTGTGTTTTTGGATTTATATACATGTTTGTAATTAACAGTTGCTCGGCGGTAGAGGCGAGGAAACCCAGACGCCCATGAGTTTATATTTACCCTACGAAAGAACAAACCAGATTCTGGTTTTCCCTCTGGGTGACGTCACTCACTCCGTGTCACAATCAGTATCTTCGTCTAATCCTTAGATTTAGATAGCGGAATATGGGAATCCTAATGGATTAGGAAACAGGACATCGCTAGGAAGAAGAATAACGGGATTAAGTAAAACCTGTTAAGAATCCTTCTTAAAAAAATATCTACAGTAAACAACGTTATCACATTATTTAAAAATAAAAACAGTAATGTATCAGTCATCATTATTTATTAAATCTGTTATTTACAAATGTTATTTTTTCGGTGGATATTTTAACATGTACCTTGAGCGCAAGCGATGCGTGATCCGGATTTCATACTATTGACAACATGCACATGTGTATATTATTATTTTAAAGCTGTTTATACGTAGCTTTCAATTTAGTACATGCACCGGGTTTAGTCAATTCACATTAGTTGAAAAGGATAACAGGTTTCCAATGAATGGTCGATAAGCACATTCAGTGTCTAAGCTGTATAAAATTTAGATCAGATTTGTTGATCCCTAATATCGATTTGCGACAAATGTTGTAGGTTATCGTTTTAAACGCCATTAGGAGTGTTAGCCTCAGCCCACTGCTGGGCTACGACTACGACCTTCCCTCGAACCGAAGGGGAATTAGTCAGAGGTAACAGACTTGACGTAACGACTGTCATTTATCGACAGCAGCAGAGACTGACGGCTTTACGTGCCCTCTGAAGAAAGCAGGACACCGCAAACCCTATCTAATCGCTACACATGTGGATGTGTAATCAGCAGTGCACCACAATGAACTTATAAACTGAATTGAATACTGGTTTCAGTAAACTGTGAAGGCAACTATTCCAATAAATATATCAATACGGCCCTCCTCTCGCTTGCGAAACTACCGTAATTTTTATGTATTTATTTGACTTTTGTAATTTAGGCTTTTTAATTATTATTGAGAATATAAAATTCAATATTTCAGCATGATGAATCTTATAAGCTTATCTGTTAGCAAATAAGGCTTATTTATTAGCAAATAAGTATAGAGGTTGTGCTCAATTTCTGACCTTCATAAGTGACTGGACATAAAAAGAAAAAAATATTTGAACTGTGCTGCCATCTAGCCTAGTAGATTTTAGTGAACTATCAGATTTACGGATCTCTCGCTTTTTGACAGAAGAAACTATTTCAGTATTTTAAAAATATGGATCACCTAATCCATATTTTTTAAATATTGGGGATTTGATTGTGACTGCAATGGCGGATACTACGTCAATCAGCCGGATAATCATTATACTGAGAGATGTGCAGGTGCTTCTGCTACAAAATAATTTAATTTAATCAATGAGTGTGCTTCTAAATATTGTAAGCAATACAAACAAACGTAACAAGCTCACTGTTCGTCGCAAATCGCCATGGTTAAAAATGCCTTTTTAAATGAAGCATTGTGTAAACAGCCTTAAAATATATATTGGTATATAAAAATAAAAATACTTTGAGCCAATACTGAAGAAAATAATAAAGATACATACTTATCTTGATCTTGTGTTTAGCATTTTCTCTTTCAACGTTAAAAAATTATTAATCAAAATATAAATATTAAAGACCTTTCATAGTCGTATACAAATACATATAATCAACAGACACAACTTATTCCAAATTGAACACTGTGTAAACCGTAAAACTCTTGAATTTAATTGTAGAATACTTTGTTACAAATCCATCGTAGATTACTAAATATTATCATTTTATTTTATACCTTAAAAACATAATAACAGGTTTGGTATTTTACATAAAGCTATAACAACAGTAACATTCATAATTTGAATATTTTTAATACAATATATTTTTATCCTCCTGCTGTTTACATACAAACTTACAAACATAATCTAATATACAATAATAATAGGCATATCATAATAAAATACAGGTTGTTAAAAACGAAATATTTAATCGTTTAATTATCACATAATACCTTTTACTAACTATACCTAGCCTTCCGTTTGATATTAACTATACATTCAATACTCCTTACACTTAAAGCTAAATTATGCTTTTTATTAACAAAAATATCTATGACAAAAATATATATTATGTACCTATACTTTCAATTCGTATATACACCCTACTAACCTGGCAAGTACACAGGAGCCTGTGTATTCACTTTATCTAATAATGAAACATATTTTTGGTATTAAATGATGCACAAAAAATTGACTGCGTTGCATATAATATTCACGTCAATTAGAACTATTCCCTTATCATTAAAAGTTACATATTTACACAGCTTGTTCATAGGCGATGGCACACGAAATGTAAATTTAAACAAGGAAAATGATGCCCTTTACGGTTTGCGTCTATTTTCTATACACACGTCCTTTTATCGAGACAAAAAATCCCGTGCAAAATCATGGCTACCCTATGGTCTGTGCAAACCGTATTGGCACTGTACTCAGTTCATAAAGTGTCTCTCTCAAATAGTCTACCAGTAAAAGCCAAGCTCGAAAAATTGAACATAGTTTAGAAATAGTAAAAAGGCAGAAGTTCTATAGCTACGTTCTAATGTACAAGTCAAAATACAGCCGTACTTGCTATCGAATAGAGTTCATTTCATTGCAAACATGACGTACCCAATCAAGAATTCTGCAATATAGTACAAACTTTACTCATTTTGAATATTTCCGCATAGATATATTTCTACCTTTCAATTGAAACTTCGAAATTCTCTACATAGTAAAATAGTTATCGACACAGTTAGGTTAAAAAGGTCTTAATACAATTAAAATAATAATTAAATTATACCGTAATGAAATTGATGTCAAATCCTTTTACATTTTAATGGATAAAATTATAAAGTTATTATGGGCAAATTAAAATGTTATATTAAAAATCCGTCAACTGCTAGTCCGACTCGCGCAACGAGAGTTCCGTAAAAAAATATTTTCGAAAAAAATAATTTTGTGATGCAACTACAAATTTACGGTTTTCGGACTTTTTCCTTTACTTGTGCTACATGACATTGCTTCATACCAATTTTCATGATTCTACATCAACTGAAAATACCCTATAGATTTTGATTCCCTTGCGAGTGTCTTGCACATAAACGAGGCATAAACAGTCGTATCGGTTTGATTGCATTTATTTAGAAGTTTCATTTTTTCACTGCTCGAAGGGATTGCAGACCTGAGTATTTTGATATTAATTTCAGTTGCCAGACGGACAGACAGACAGGCGGATAATTTAGTTTAGTCCTATAATTTATAGTTTTTAGAGTTCCGGTTTTCCTTTTGAGGAACCCTACAAACTAACTATTATTCTTCTTTATGCTTAAATAGGTGCCTCGAAAATATCGACACCATTAAAAAAAACTCAAATTTTAACTGGTCACGGTCATTCAAAACCTGTAACGTGTTTTGCGGTGTCATTATTTGCAATACACTTTTTTCCTTGTCTGTATCGAACTTTGAACAACCAATCACTAAAGCATTTGTCAAAGAAATTCTGTGGTCTTTCCATTTTCATTAGACCCACATTTCTATTCCCTCAGTTACGAATAAGATTTTCAATACTGGCATTTAGTACTTTTTAGTACTGACGACCGACAGCCGAGAAGCGAAGCTTACAAAGTAGCAAAGATAACTCCTTGGATATAAGATGCCATGGTAAAATTGTATACTTATTATCAACGTCATAAACCTTCAAACTATTTCAGTGTATTTACATAATGTGCAGTTTCACTTATTATTTACATTCGCAGGATGAATTATATTTAAAATTCTTACGCTATCTTGTCTGTGTAGTTTGTATTATTTACTAGGATCCCGTACATAAATCGAAATATTAAAATGTTGCATGAACTCCAAGTTCTACATAGCATTATGTTATTATAGTTATAAGTATGAAGTTCTCATTCTCTATGACTCATCATAAATATCATTGGCAAAATGTATATATTAATAACCTACGCTCGTATTCTAGAGAGTTCGTTTATGGACATAAACCCTGCGATACAGACGCGAGGACTGTAATAGTACGAGTATTACACAATTGCTTTTATCGATTATGTGCAATTGTATACATAGGTTTGTCTGCATTCATAATGAGAATCTTTCATATTATTTATTGAAAAACTGTTTAGTGTCATATGCATATCGTATCACGCTTACCTTCATAGTACCCCTTTTTAAATACATAGACAACTATTACCTAAAGATAAGGTAATAATTGTTATAGTGCTGGATGACGGAATGCAAATGACAGTCTATGGTTTTTGAAGATTATTGTATGTAATAATATAAAATATGAGAAATGAATGTTAAAGAAGCGAGTGGAGGCGTATAAGGACCGAATTGTGTGGCGTTCGATTCTCACTGCCTTCTTCGCAAGGATGGTTATAGACAGATAGATATTATAAGAAATAATTATATCTTTAGACACAACTAAGTCAAGATGTATGAAATGTGCGAAGATAAAATGAAAAATACGGATTGATAATTTATGTCCGGAATCCCACAGTAACTATCTGAATCTATAACTAGTTTTGGATTCTAAATACTTACAGCCTATTATTGCTAATAAATGTATGGACAATTGGTTGTGCTTTAGGCAAATTTTGAGTCGACATCTGAGTATTAATTCGCAACTATTACATCGATCTGATTGACGCTAGCACCACGATAATAAAATATGGCACGTATGAAAAGAATATTGCTTATATTCTTTCGTAATTTTTAAATGCATAGCGATAGTGATTTCGTTTTCGTCATTGAAACTATTTCACGCGACTGACCTGGTATTTTTAGCGACTTTTATAAATTTTACATTATTTCTAAAGTATAATGTTTAATCGTGTCATGTTTTTGTGGCCTGAGAACTGTTTCTGATATATTATCGGGCCACTAGAACAAGCGGTAAAAATTGTGATCCTAAATTTATAACTAAGCAAATTGTATATCCTAAATACATTTTAGTTGGGAAAGTGACTCAGTGCATATTCTATCATCAGAGCGAGTATGCGTACTTTTGAAGTTATACTTCTAATATGACTTCCAACAAGGTTGCGTTAAACGTTTAACGCAACCATGGAGGGGGAATAGAAAGAGACAGAGCGAGAGTGAATGCGTGGCACTCGAACGCATGCGCGTAGTATACTTATACGTTAGCAACGAGTAGCGTCCAATATTATAGCGAAGTAAACAGTGTGAAGTTCCACTTCTACCGCGCGGCATTTAATATTATTAATACAAAATATTAATAAATTATTAATGTTAAATATTTATTTAATGATGCCAAAGAAGTATAACTTCTCACGCGCGTACATAAGTACACGCACCCATTTTTTTTGTGTGTGGTACGATACTGCTGTAAGATATAAGGAACAGCCCTCAGGTGCGAGTAGTGATTCTACGCCTGCAATATTAACAATGATTTCCATTTTGTACAATAATAGTGGAAATATTGCTCATGATGTCTGATAATATTGCCACTGAGAATATCTGTAAAATAGATAGATAACCATTTTCTATTAGAAGTCGGTTAAAAATATCAGATTCCGAGACAGAAGAAACATTTTCCGAAATAGTTCCAATAAAAAACTTTTTTATTGCTTGCAGTCAATTCCAAGTCATAATTCTATATAACATCTCGTAACAAATGGTAACCTCAAGTAATATTCAAACGGTAAGTACAATTTCTTACTAAACTGTTACCCTATACAATGATAGTTATTATATTTTACCAACTGTACATTGCCCTCCGAAAATATAATTCTGTTTTTATACAGGTTTCACAATATCGCATAGCAAGAATAAAAGTGGCTCGATTCAAAATTTGTTGCACAATTTGAGTATTTAATGTAACATACCTCAAAATTGAAGCACTACGATTTTAATCCTTATGAATTAACATATAAGGCCATATTCGTGATGATAACATAACGAGTCCTTTTGTTCTCGCCGTACGATATAAGTCCCTAAATGAGAAATATAATAAATTCCGAGAAATCTTTAAAATACTGTTATCAATATAATGAGATCGTATATAGTTTATTTGTTGATAACAGCAAGGAAAAAAATTGTCTGAACTTATTTAGTCTGAGCCATGGAAGATCGGTTGGTTTAAATATTCATATCAAATTCCCCCGAACGATATTCGTGAACATTATGATTTAAGTGCCTCACTTTGAATATCGAAAAAATATAAGTTTAATAAAATCGTTTTCAATCATCGATCGTAGAAATAGATTAATATTATCACAGTCATAATATTTTTTGCCAATTACATGAGTATATTAAGAAATGCAATAGAACAAATTCTATAGACAGTCGAACCGATGGTAATATTCGGTATATGACGTAAGCACAATCATGCACTGTCTTTGTCTGTTTTGGGAAGATACGTTACTTTAACAATATTTTATTTTTGCGCTAAATTGAAAAAGACTGTCAATTTAGCTGTGTATAGTTTATGTTCGATTGAATTATAGGCATTATGTCGCGACCGACATAAAATTATGATATTACTGCAATACGTTCTAGAAGTTTCGGTAGTTGCCAATTGTAATCCTTGCTTAAATAGTTTCCAATTAAGTCAACCGCATTAAATTGGGCTTACAAAAATGTTTATTACACGCAGGCAGAAAAAGTTCTAGAAAATCAATGCCCGAAAGAAACTATGAGGGTAATTTATGCTATGAGTTTTTAACCATCCGGTTTATATGAATCGTCGGGTATTATTTATACACGAACACATATGAATTATATTAATTGAAACTATTTTAGCGACAATTGTACTTATCAATGTATATATACAGAAAAAGTTAGTAATGTGCTAAATATAAAAACAAAATTCGTTAATAGCGACTTTACGACAGTAGGTAGTTAAAGTTTTTTCTTGAAAGCAAATGAGTATATATCGGATCGTTATATACACTACTTGCGTGGTGGCCCTACCCTCCGCGTCGGGCTCCAAATTAGCTTTCGCAATGTAACCTGCATCTATTCTACTTGATAAACAAATTACTATATCACTTTAGGTACGCAAGTTAATTTGGAAATGGTAATAAAAAAGTATATTCAGCTCTAGTGATTATATCCTTAATAACTAAATCACCATCGGACATCTCGCCTTCGCGCTACTTTAACATCTCGGATACAATAAATAATAAATAGGCGAGGGTAATTACAAGCGAAATTTAGTCATTTATGCAAGTGACTTTTTCAGTTAGGTAATTTTGGTTACTCCGTAAATCACAGCTGAAGAACAGAAGCATCCCAAGTCGCTATGGTAAAACAGCTTCAATTAACATTTTTATTAGATGAGACTATCTAAATTTTAAAATAAAAATAAACCATATTTACAAAACACTCTCGCGTTGCGAGAGTTCCGTAGGAGCATTTGTAGAGCTAGCGGGGCTGTTAGGGCTAGGAGGGTCGGAGGGCGAGGCAGCTGTGCGAGTGATCGCGGGAGGACGGGAGGCCAGATGTGCGCCCATTGTTATGGGGGTGTCATCTGGGTCCTCTTCATCGCCCTCCTCTAAATCCTCGTCGATTGGTGTCAACACATCTAAGGGCTGTTGAACTTCTTCTTGTTTCCTGAAAAGGATAACACTGGGTGTAAAGTCACAATAATGTATGCAAAGTGCACTAAAACTATTGGAGACGGCTTATTGCAACTAGTTGAAGAGCTATATAGAATAGAGTGGCAAGCCAGGGTATACATTGCGTCTTTTGTCGAATTAAGCTGACGTAACGACCAATATAGACACAGAGAGACCTATTACATGTATCCATGTTTGTAGATCTTCCCTTGCGGGGTAGCCAGAGAGAACCGAGCGCCATAAGACGCGGCCCTTACACACTTCACTCGCTTCTCTAACATTCATAGCTCTTTTCCTGCACGCTGGCCGGTACCTGGGGCCCCTGACGTCACCTTCTGATAAAACACGACCAATTTGGTCATGGTAGGTTAGTATTGTTCTTCCTCAGTGACTACATCCTTCCAATTTCGCATTGTATATCTGTTTCGTCATTATTTCATCCTGCATTCTTTCTACATGTCTGAACCAACGGAGCATGCTTTTTCTTACACCGACACTCCATTTCAAACCAACTCTCTTTCTTACGTCATCATTACGAACGCGGTCAGCAAGTGTTATACCACAAATTTTGCGCTCTCATTTCGACCGCATTTATTCTACTTTCATGTTCTCTCTGCCATATCCAGTTTGTGTGTCTGTGGGATTAGCACCGCGTTGTGCACAGCAAGCTGTGCCTCCAGGCTTGGATTTCAGCTGCCTAGAAGTTTACCCAACGCTCCATTCACGCTCTATTCCCTGCACTCACACGTCTCTCCACATCAGCGGTGTAGCTTCCATCTAAAAACGCTTCCAAGATATACAATCGTATTCACTTGCTCCAACACTACATCACCAACCGTAATCCTAGTGTTCGTTCTGGTTGTCTCTCTTTCAAATTCCAAAAAAAAAAACATTATCGTGGTTTTCTTCGCGTTCAATTGTTAGTCTTTCTTCATACAATCATATTTCATTGTTGTAACTAGTGTTTGCAGTTCAGTTACCTATTACATGAACATACAATAAGTCTCATGGCCCAAAATGCTATCATAAAGTATCATAGAAATGGGATCACTTACAATATGAAATATACTAAGTCTAACCACACACTAAAAATGACGCAGATTCATCGCATTGCGTCTACGCGCTTCGCGAGTTGGGATGTATAAGATTTATATACATTTGCGTGCATCGAACTCACGGCAGTCCGCGAGAAACTGAAATTGCGTGCGCAGCGGAACGATGTCGTCGCGGGCGCCTCCGACATGATGATGTTAAAATTAATAGCATTTCACAGTGACCATGGATTTTAAATACCCGCATCAGTATCAGAGAACTGCACCCAACTTCGATAGAAAAGGGATGTCGCAAACGCACGGTGTCGCAGATGTATCGCAATGCGCTGCGATGGATCTGCGACGCAGCCCGACACTACCGTATCGTGCTGTAGACGCATCGGATCGTGCTGTAGATGCATCGCATCGTACTGCTGACGCATTCAGTGTGTTGCAATCACTAAGGTTCTACGTACCAAAATTTGCAAAGATCTGTTCAAAGAATTATGAATTATGGAGACAATTTTATGTTTCGAAATATGGATTACGTATCGACCATTTTTCTTTTAAAGTCTTATGAAGTTTAAGCACGCGTTTAAGACTGTACGGGAGTGTTGAGAGCCAAATTAAACTGCTCCTACTTGTGGTGCACCGTGCCTTATAGCTCACGGGCCTATGGCGATATAGGATCAGGATCAATCCGACAACGGCAGTAACTCTATTCTGTTGAAGATCACTGCCAAATAACAATGGCATTAACTTTCATTGTGCCTTAGAGTAAGCGACGTCAGCAAGAATTTGTATTTTTTACAATGACACACAAGTATACGTGACACCTGATGTCAAGCAGTAAACCGTAGTTTATGAATTCTTGTAACGCATTAAATGTCACTCGCACGATGCCACCTCTGCTGCTAACACAGCTACTCCTTAGGAGCTTACTGGTGACCTCACTTACTCGCAGGAATATAACAACCCTTCAAGGAGTTGTTATTCGGCTGCAGTTTTCTGTGAAGAGGAGGCCATTCCACAGATGGGCTACTTTGATGCGCCCTACCTCTTTTAAAACATCCGGACCAAGACTACAGACATGTTCATGCACACAAATATTTGTCCTGTATGGGATTCGAACCCATAAGCGTTGGTGTCAAGTAGTGTTATTAACCACTGCGCCACCAAACTCGTCAAATACTATAAAAACTGCTGCATCGGGAACAGGCTCAGCAACGGACAACGATATTTCTTGTGTTGAAGCCTTTACAGTCTGCATTTGTTTGCCAACATTGTAAAAAAAGTTATTGACGTCTCGTAAAAAAATATATTTATATGGTTCTAAGACGAAATCTAACAACAAATATATAGCCTGCTGTAACCGCTGTACACCAGGTGCATGCCTATTTCCTTCTAATCTATATAAATAAAAATCAATGTATGTATGTTTGTCCTCTATGGACTTTAAAAAAACTCTATCGAATTGACTTGCTGGACCAATTTGCCATTTTTTTGCAATTTGCTGGTGATACAGTGAAGTGATTACCCGTGCAAAGACGGGGCAGGTAGCTAGTGTCATATAAAAAAATACCTTCTGAACATAGGTGCAGCAAAAGAGGTCAATGTAGACGCTAAGAAGAATGCAGCAGCCATGTAGAATGAAGCGTCGTAGTTCTTAGTAGCGTCGTACACCGCGCCGGCGAGTGGAGACCCGATAATGGCAGCCGCGCCACGGAACAAGATGAGAAGACCGAAGGCATTCGTCAACTTGTCCAGCCCGAGTAGATCTACCAGGATTATAGACGTGAGAGATATGTATCCGGCTGAAACAATGGCAACACAAGATTATAATAGGGGTCTATTGTTCAATTTGTTCTTCTTCGCGTAATCCCGTTTCCTAATCCATTTTGACGGGATCCACTGCCTAAGACTAAGGATTTGGCGATGATACTGTTTTTTACATGGAGCGACTGCCGTCAGACCTTCACAACCCAGAGGGAAATGCAATTTTTTTTTAGGTTAGGTGACACATATTTCTAAATATAATTTCTTGGAACGTGCGGGTTTCCTCACCATGTTTTCCTTTACGAGCAAGTGATAAATATGTACATAACTCCGAAAACACAAATTTAGTACTACATGACCCCGCTAGGATTCGAACCAGGGCCCAGTTGGTCAATAGACTGGTTCCTTATCCACTGGATATTACTACTCTAACATATTCAACGTTGTACATAAAAAAAAACATTAAACATTTGTAACTAGTGTATTAGTTTAAAACGATAACAGAATGAAGTCTGTAAAAGAGTACGCAGATGTTCTATAGCGTTTGCGCAGGGGGTTGTGATGCTATTGGGGGTTGCAAACACCCGGTAAGGTTTGCTTACTATCAAGGTTACAAAAGCTAGTTTACTATAACAGCATAAAATACTTACAAATAGCTATACCAAAAGCGATAGCCACTGCCACGTAACATCCATAGGATGTACAGAACGGTGTCGCCGCAACAGATATCTGAAAGTTAAAACGTTAACAAACTCTTATAACAACATTGGTTCTATTGACATACACCATTCAAATTTATACATGTAACTAGCTGCACCCTGCGACTTCCTCCTACAACGTCGGGAAACGTACAAGAATACAGTCCACCTGATGTTGCATATGAACGCTTGTGATACATCAAGTATCACTCGTGCGATGCCACCTCTGCTGTTAAACAGCAATTCCTTCTGATGTATACCAGTATTATTATATTGTAGAATGTACTACCTTTATAACTTTAGACTGTAACTAGCCTCAAGTGTACGTAATACGTTATGGATTATTCAACAATATGTTTAGTAGGTACATAGAGCTAGTCAGTGCATTAATATAATATGATTAACTACAAGTCAACATGTATCTTATTCTCGTTTAACTCTACAATATACATAATAAAGACCTACGCACGCGGCAGAGTGTCAGCCAAGTTCTAAAAAGAAAAGCGCAACACATTGGCCGCCACGCACACGGTACACGCACAATATGTCGCGTTTTTCTTTTTAGAATTTGGCTTGGCTACACGAAACATATCGACTTTTACTCAAAAATTCTTGCAGTTTTGCTTGTCTAATAAAGCTCCCTGAATACCTGAAATTTCTTCATAAATATACTCTTATTACGTTACTGTATTATCTAGGGTTTGAAGTGTTGTTTTTAACACTGGCTCACTCGCTCATTCAAAAACCTTACTTACTTAAAATGCGACTTAGTTACTTCAATTACCTCAAGGTAAATTATATCATCATATATTATGTATATATGATTTACATATCAGAATAATTTAAATGTCTAAAAACACATTATAATCGAGGGTATAAGTGTAAGGTCCTCTATTTATTTACATGCATTTATTGTCTAAATAAGAGCATAATCTTTAATTGATCACTCAAAAACGTAAATTTTTAAATATTTTTAGACAAATGTGAAAAAGGGGCCGAGTTCGGTAGAAACGACCTTGAGGTATTCGGTGTCACCAATAAGAGAGTTACATTTGACGGATGCCAATGTACATAGGATTTTCTTTAATCCCAGCTACAGGAATGTACAACAAACACTCTTTCATTTTTACTTATTTGATATCGGATTTCATATTTGCAAAGTAGTAATTGAGGCCCGCGTGGCTGAATTCCGCCATGCGCGTTACGGCGCCAAGTATATAACGGGCCTCAAGGCGACAATAATAAACTTTCGTTAAAAAAATTTACTCCTTCAAATAGAAATTTCTATTAAATAAATATTATTATATAGATATATATTATTAAATATATTATAAACTAGCTGCTGCCCGCGGCTCCGCCCGCGTGGAGTCAAATAACGTAGCCTATGTGTTAATCCAGGTCCTAATCTATCTACGTGCCAAATTTCATTCAAATCCGTTCAGCCGTTTAAGCGTGAAAGAGAAACAAACATCCATACATACAAACTTTCGCATTTATAATATTAGTAGGATATTAGTGTACATATACGAACCGTGGCAATAACTAGACATATATTATTGAGCAACAGCGAGTCCATCCAAGGGAAGTCTGCGACCCACCCGCAGGCGATACGGCCTATCGTGTTCGTAATACCGATAATGGACAGGAGGAACGATGCCTGCCCAGGCTCCACGTTCTGCAAACAAATAAACATAAGGGTTCGTAGCGTACAATTTAAAAGAACGGAAGCGATTAAACCACAAGCTCAACGAGCTCGGTGGCCACAGCGATTAATAACGCGATTTCGACACCGACACGCTCGTGGCTTGGGTTATACACAGGACCAACATGAGGACGACAGAAGTCGTTACTTGGCTGCAGTTTTATGCGAAGTGGACGTACTTCACCAGATGGGCTGCTTTGATGCGCCCTACCTCCCTTAAAACCCCGGAATAAGACAAACACAACATGCCCGGTGTGGGAATCGAACTCACGAGCGTTGGTGTCAAAGTAGCGCCACTGAGCGTATCAAATTTCTCATCATTATGCACTTACATTGAGTATCGCAGCGTCCACGATGTACACGAACGGCACGTACAGCCCGGCCATGCCGAACACGTTGGACACGCCGATCAGCATGAAGGCAGGGTCGCGCAGTAGGCTCATATCTAACATTGACGATAGCGCCGACTTGAACGAGCTGGGCAGTGCTAAGCATGGGCATAGGTCGTATTCTGGAAACAAATTAAACTTCGATTACATATTTACGTTTAGTGAATGCGTTATTACGTGTGTCAATCTAATCGCGCAATCAAGTTAAGTAGCGTTGACCGCAGTCAGTCTATGGGTTTATTTATTTATAACAAGACCACTTAGGTTCAAGGAAGACCCTATGCCACAGCAGTGGGATAAGAATCATCACATCAACTCATTGGGTACAGTGTACACGTGATTATACATGTAAATGCAGGCGGTACAGCAATCCATTCAGGCTTGGAAGTTATTGATGGAATTGTAGAGCAGAACCGCAACGCAACTTGAACGCGAGCGAATAGGACGAGCTCGGTGGCGCAGTGGTGAAACGCGCTGTTACGCTACTTTGACACCAACGCTCGTGGGTTCGATTCCCACACAATACAAACATTTGTGTGCATGAACATGTCTGTTTGTCTTGGTCTGGGTATTTTCTATGTATACCCAGATATATAACAAATAGACAGATATAAAAAAAAAATACGTATGTTTATCATTTAGTCTAGCACCCATAACACAAGCTTCGCTTACTTTGGGTCTAGGTGGCGCTGTGTAATTTGTCCGACAATATTTATATTTATTTATCAACCCGAAAAATCAAACGAGTCAATCCACATACTAATAAACCACCGGACTGGACACCCGCGCTCACAAAACCGTTGTGTTTAAGCACTTAAATATCTCAGCGAGCCTACTGACCAATAGGAGAATATTTTAACCAATAAGCACTTATAGGTGTCGCGAAGTTGATCCGCGAACTTACCAATAAGAGCTGCGCATTCTACTTCAACTACCGATTCGTAGTGCTGAATTGAGTTACTACGTAATATCGTTTCTCTATAGGTTATTTATTACCTTGATGAGTCAACTAATCATTTATCGCCAAAGCACATGTCGATTGTGGACATTTCTCGACATTATAAGTAAATAATAAAGTTTATCACTCGCTCAGACTGACAAACTGTTATGTAATAATAAAATTTATCAGTCGCTCAAAGAAACACAACAATCCTTCCAGGACTTGTTATGTGGCTTCTGGTAGATGGTACTTCTCCAATCGGGCTGCTTTTTCTGAAAGGTCTTTAAGTATGAAACGTAACATGGCTTTTTTTACCGCAGATGCAGGAAAAAGAGGGGTGTTATAAGTTTGACCGCTATGTGTGTGCGTGTCACAGTAGCTCCCAATCGGGTAAATCGATTTAGATGCGTTTTTTTTTTATTTCAACGCAGGCTTTCTAGCTGGCGTAGGGATCTTAAACGCATAAAATACTTTACATTCATTTCATTGCTAGAGTCTTTTGCTAGAGTATAGGTGAGAAGTCCAGGTGAGGTTGCCTTTACTGTTAAGTTGTTAACATTAATAAAAACATCACTTACGTTCTTGTCTCTCCAAGTCACCGGTTTGTCTGCTTTGTGGTAGACTGAGAACAGAATTGCGATATCCTTGCAGCGACTTCTGGCTCTGATACTGCGGTAGGTTGAGCACGGAGCCCGAGTAGAAGATATCCTTGCGGGACATCGGGCGCACCATGCGCGGAGCCTCGCGAGCGCCAGCCACTGATAACTTGGACGTCATCATGCTTTCAGCGTCGCCCTATGGTAGTAAGACGTTACTTTAAACGAGTATATGCATATATAAATATATATATATAAATATATATATACATATAATATATATAAGGTGACCAACGTCGGAATTATAGGACTAGTTTAAACTCATGCTCATGGTAAAAAGACGCAAAATTTCATTCCTGGGTTATATTCTTAGACACGAGCAATACGACCTACTTCAACTTATAATGATGGTCAAAGTCGCTGGAAAAAGAAAAGTTGGACGAAGAAAAGAAGTCGTGTCTACGAAACATCAGAGAGTGGATCGGGATAGCTGCGGCAGCTGAGCTATTACGTCGAACAAAAAATAAAGAGAACTGTTCCAAGCTGATTGCCAACCTTCACTACTTAGTTGAAGAGGCACCTCAAATAGAAGGATAAAGTTTTACTTTTTAGCTTTATCTTTATAGGTTTGTTTCTTGAAATAATGTTTTTTACACAAACGTTACTTCAATTTATTGTATCTTCGTACGTATCATACACAGGCAAAGTTATTGTGTGCAAGTAAAAAATCGATTAGCAATGTGACGCAGAGAACCTATCTCTTCTCTGCGTTCCATTTTAGAGATCGTCGCAAAATAACAAACCTTAAGGTTGTGCTGTTGAGATGCTTATCTATAGGCGCCAGAATCTTACATGTAGTTTAATGTATAATGTAGATTAAGCGGAATATACAATATCTATGGTCCCCGGTTCGAAATCTTGCATGTACCACTAAATTCGCGTTTTCGGTTTCATGATTAGGATACATATTTGTAATTATCCCTTGTTCGACGGTGAAGGAAACATCGTGAGGAAATCCGCACGTCCAACAAATTATATTTCGAAAGACGTGTGACCTTACACTTCACAATGGTCTGATATTCCCTCTGGGTTGTGGAGGTCTGCTGGTAGTCGCTCCATGTAAAAATCGGTATCTTCACCAAATCCTTAGGCTTAGATAGCGCACCCTGACAGTCCTACAGTGAGTTAGGCAACGGGATAAACCAAAGGCCAACGGAATATTGTAAAGAAAACAAAACAAATCTCTGAATAAGATATACATATAGATGTCAGTGATATTTTTTACATTACAGTGTCACTGTACCAAAAAAATGTTCAATTACATGTCTCAGAAAGTCCAATGGCATGTCAACAGGAAAGATAATAATATGGAGCGTCGCCAAATGGCTAACTATTGTTCGATTTGGCAAAGTGCGAGGTTCAAGGTACCGAACACTTTTGCTGTCTCTTTTCTACAAATCCATAAGAAACTAGCCACACTTTTTGGCTTTTAGATTATTAGAATTTTGTTTTCATTGGGAATTAAATTAGTGCAAGCAAACTGCTTGTAATTGTAAGCAGTTTATGTAGTCTATGGACAATGGCAACACCAGGGGCATCACTCGGGCGTTACCGATCCTGTAAAAACCTATTCACAACTCTTTTGAAGAACCTCGTGCTATGTATTTAGGTTAAGGACTCGGCGTCGAATTCATTCCACAACTGAATAAGTTACCGGTAGTAAACTGCTTTGGAACAGCACAGTAGGCGACCATTGCGGTTCCAGTTATGCTACTTTAACACCAAACCTCGTATGTTCGATTCCCAGAAAGGAAAAATATTTGTATGCATGAACATATCTGCTTGTCGTGGTGTGGTTGTTTTTAAAAAAGTATGTACCTCCATCTCCATCAGAAATCTACAGCTTAAGTGAGTCACGCAAGCGATACTTCCTCCCGCATTCATAAGTTAGAGTATTTTAATAATTATGATGCGCCATCGATTTACTAATCCCTAATTTAAACCATAATTTTAAATCCCTAAATTAAACCTAATTTTTATACATGCACAATAAATATATAAACCAGACAAATGCAAATTAGAATTCCTGCACTGAGAGCTCCGTATTATTCCGTATATCCGTAATTTGTTTATGTCTTTTGGGTACGGAACTCTGACAATGAATATAACGGAAAAATAGCTGTTAAATTTGCTAACATATCCTTTATTTTTTTTTCCTAGCGTTATCCCGTTTCCTAATATATATTAGGATTGGCGGAGTCCGGTACCAAAGCCTAAGCATTTACCGAAAATACAGATTTTTTACATGGAGCGACTACTGTCAGACCTCCACAACCCAGAGGGAAAACGAAGTAAGGTCACACGGTACGGTTTCCTCACGATGATCTCACTTACCACCGAGCAAGTGACAATTACAAATACGTACATGAATCCTCAAACACGAATTTAGGGGTACATGCCAAGACCCGAACCGGGGACCACTTGATCAATAGGTTGGTTCTTTAACCACTGGGCTATCAGTGCTCCTAAATTAAATTAGCTAACAAATCGTCATTCCGATATCAATCTAATGGTCACAAGGAAAAATATACAGGCTGAGGAAAACCAGAACTCGAAGGTAATATAACAAAGGACGACGTTAGACACCTTGACTGTAGGTCAATGCAACATACGAGTGTATACAGTATGTCGAAATATGTAAATTTAACCGTTTCACACTACCTAATAAGGTCAATCGCTAGTTATTACATATGATATATATAAAAATGTATGTTTTATTTGAACAATTGATGAAATCTGTAACGCCGTCAATGAACTTTGTGTCATATCGACAAACACTTTTTTAGACCACAAACAAGCATACGGACTGCTTAATTGTAAGCAGTTTATGTAGTCTATGGACAGTGGCAACACCAGGGGCGTCACTCGGGCGTTACCGATCCTGTAAAAACCTATTCACGCTTTTTTTGAAGAACCTCGTTCTATGTATTTAGGTAAAACCGCGGCGTCGAGTTCATTACACAACTTAATAAGTTATCGGTAGTAAACTGCTTTGAAACAGCGCAGTAGGTGACCATTGCGGTTCCAGTTATGCTACTTTGACATCAAGGCTCATGTGTTCGATTCCCACAAAGGAGAATATTTGTATGCATGAACACCTAGCGCATCTAGAGCATATCGTGGTGTGGTCGTTTTTTAAGCAAAGTTTTTAAGCATCAAGTCTTCCCGACTGGGTAGTACCTCCAGCTCACAGAAAACAGTGGAAACGAACAGGCAATATTTCCAGTATTCACTTTCCATCAGGTGGGCTGTATGTTTGAGGTCCTTCCGACGTTGTATAAAAAAATATTGATTGCCACCTTAGTGGCATAAAAAAGCGGGTTTTTAAAGCGGGTCGCAAAATTCTCGCTTCAACGTACAAGTGTTCCAAACTTGATTAAATAAAAAAAGTGAAGTGAAATACTTACGTCAGACGCATTCCTTGCTTGACTGTGTACAGAAGTTTTGGACGTGGCTCTAATTGCGGCCAGGGACGGTTTGAATCTGTAACGTGCATAACATATATTATGTTACATTAACAAGTATATGTTTATTGAGATTACACAATGACAGTCACTAACATGCAAGGATGATACTAAAAATGGCAACATATAAAAATCATGCTTCTTAGAAGTACTCTCGTTCTACATTATGGCTCGGTTTCACGTCACCTCTTATTTTTTTTTATTATACAACGTTATACAAAGAATATTTGATGTACAGAGATTACAGTAATCTATAAACGCTTGGAATACAGAAAGTATCGCGCCACCCCTGTATCACAACGCAAAGCAACTTCTCTCACAGGAACATAACAACCCTCCAGGGAGTTTTTATTTAACTGCGGTTTTCTATGAGGTCAATTGATGGGTTATTTGATGATTGATAGATCGCGCAACGGAAGCTCAAAAGTGCAGCAGTGGGCACTCTTGAAGTCTTGACTATGTACGAGTAGTTTACCGGCACATGTAAGATGAAGCGTGATCCCAACCATTACACTGTTCCTTAAGAGGAGCCTTCCCAAAGGTCAAAAAAGGGTAAAGAGGCTTAGTATTGTCTTAGGTTTTCGCGATTGTTACACATTGAATTATTATTTCCCGTTTCACACCTTGTCGATAAAAATTATTGCGGGTGACATTGTGTTTTAAAAATGACGCTCATTTAGCGAGACATTTTTTACTTTTAAATTTATGAGACATTAGGCTTTAGATTCAGATAAAATAAGAAGAAAAAAGTCAATTTTGGGAGCATTTACCCAACTTGAAATTATAAAATTCGGGGTTATATAAATTTATAAACGTTCTGCATAAGATACGAATTAGTTCAAAACGATTGAAATAACTATGATACGAGTAGAACGCCATTACAACGTACGAGCTTTTTAATGAAGTAGGTACAGAAGCGTATGTGAGGAAGGCCCACCTTAAGAAACCTTAGGTTAATACAATGAAATTAATGAAAACGGACACTCTATCCTTACACTACATACATAATTTTACTGTAAGATTATCTTGTATTTATTCATGTCAAGCACAAACTGTATTGCTACACTATTCCACAGAGACATTGAAGCACTTATTATTATTTATACTATTTCTAAGGCTTTGACATTACTACAGTCTTACCACACACCACAAATCCTCCACCGACCGACATGCACCTCCCTGTAAAAACAGTATGTCTATCTACCTATCATTGGCTGACCTATCTCCTGTACTCTGTTTGCGCTGTCTGTCAAAGAACGGCACAGATCCGTTCTTCGGTAAGCCGGGTGCCTGCGAACTAAATGCGGGCGATGACACATTGCGGGACATTTGCTGGGTCTCTGCAGTGACAGCTGAGCCGTTCTCATTCTGCAAAAAAAAAATATCCTTATTTATTTATTTTGAAAACTTATCTTTAAAAGCATTACAGTATTAATCAATTCGCCTGTCAGAGACCAATTATTACAATATGTTATTAATATTTAATTACAATTGAAAACACAATAAAATTATATAATAATCGTGATAATAAAAACAATTCAATTAAATTTTCACACTTTCTATATATTCGGTTGCCACTCTACGGAACTCGGCAGGCGAACAACTAAACAAATCCAGCGCGTCATACTTTTTTTATAAATATTATCAATCCCTAGTACTCACAGTTAGGACACAACTCTCCACAAAAAAAATCTATACAAACATGTTCATAACAATTTTGAAGTGCTGACAAAAACAAATGATGGGGTTTATATATACTTTTGGGAGATGCAGGAATATAGCTAACAAATGTTGTCATGAAATATAGGGCCATAGTAGGCGGGGCGGATTATATGGGACATGAGGGAATATCGATATCAAGTACGTGTTTAAGTACATCAGCATTTAACGTTCATACATATTATGTACAGGCAAGTCTACTATAGACTTATCACAGAATATAAAGTTGTTCGGCGCATGGTATGTCGAAGAAGTATAGTGTGTAGGACCCTTAGCTACCCATTCCATCTGAATGTAAATAAACAAACAACAACAACATAAATAACAAAAATTTTGGTCGATTAATTTTAATTGGATTTTGGTATGTTTTGTTTTAATTTTATATTTGTATTTTTATATTAATTTATGTATGTAATAATTTTGTAATTTAATTTATAATTTGTAATGAATGAGTCTTTGTAACTTGAATGAAATAAAAATTATTATTATTATTATTATAAAGCAACAGCGAGGTTTTCTCCTCCCAAGTCACTGTAAAAAATAAAATTAAAAAAAAAACATGTTACGAATAAAATATTATGTATTTAACTTGTATGTAGTGTATGTAACTTAGTAAGTTACAGTTCAATAGCAAAATCGAGTTGATTAATATTTCAGGGCGTTTAAATTAAAAAAAAGAAGATTTCGTTGTTCCTTCTAAAATCTTTTAACGAGAGGTCTTTTCAACGACGATCTTCGTTAGTTTCTAAACCAAGGAGGGTAGTTAAGTTTTATAGGGTAGAATATGTACCGGAGGAAGCGCCCTACAGACTATTTTCCTTTTGCACACCAAGTGCCGAACATCCTGTACAATAGTTAGATTTTAAATAAACACACCAGATTTATCATAGGTGTTTGTACGATTAAACCAGCGAGTACTATATTTACCTTACCTGTTACTAAAACGTCAGGTTTATTTTAGGATTTAGTAATGACACATTAGAGTTAGGTTTTAGTACGCATTCATCATATTTACCTTAGGTTTGTGGTTGTTTTCTTCCGGAATCCTTGCTTCGGTAATAGTGGGCAGCGTCGGGACAGTTGGCACACCAGGCATATTGGGCACCGTGGGAACACGGGCCAATGCCTCCAAGTTCAGTGATGAGTGTACACCAGGGTCTATGTTAAGCGGTGCCTGAATGAATATGAATTAAACATACTATGGTCAAATATGAGAATATGGATTCATTCCGATCATATTTATTTTAGTATGATTATCAAAACCATTTAATATTTATCGTAACTGTAAACTTGCACTTATTAAAAAAAGCGTAAGATTGATGAAAAAAATAATTTAAAATGACTGGTTTGGTTTAGTGATAGAGCATGCCTGCCTACTGCATCAGTTGTAAATTGTAGGTTACATACCAGTTCGTGTACCGTGCATGACGCACTTATTTATTAATTTTCTGACAAAATGGCGTCACACACGTCGAGTGAAATGTCAAAGTATTTTGTTTGTTTTCATTTTCATACATATAATAAATATGTCTATTTAAGATTTCATCAATATCTCTTAACAAAAACGAGATTAATTTTCAATATAGATCAATTAAAATCCGACTATAACTTGCAGGTTAGTGCTCAAAATACGAATAATCGAATAATAAACTGAAAGAATCGTAACTGCAGCATAAATGTTACAGTGAGAGATTGGCTAGTAGTAAGTTACAGCTGTAACATCTAACAAATGCCCACATACTGATATCGAAATTGAGGCTGAATTGACATGAACATGAAGGAAACCTATGGAGAGCTGATTCGATCGCTATTACATAGTTACGCTACGCATCGGGGGGAAAAGTAGAACTCGCAGATTTTATTGGCTAGTACGTCGCAGTACTTATCGGCTTATTGGTCAAAAGGTTGCGATATTTAGGCGCTAGGTACAACACAACGTTTTTGTGAGCGTGGGGTGCCTTCATGCGCTGCCAAGTGTTTTGGCTTATAGACGTAAATGACTTTCTTTTAGATTCAGTATTAATTAGCAGTTACATTTATCTGATAACATTTGTATGTTCAAACTGATGCAAACATAGTATGATAGAACGATGAAAAACGAACAATGAGATGCGTCCCGTGTGATTCCACCCTGGTTTTCAAACCCACAACATAATGATACCTCGAGCTCCCATGACTGACAATAAATTGATAACTAACCTTCAGTCTTTTCTCC
The DNA here is from genome assembly GCA_947507595.1 of Pyralis farinalis. Lineage (NCBI taxonomy): Eukaryota > Metazoa > Arthropoda > Insecta > Lepidoptera > Pyralidae > Pyralis > Pyralis farinalis. Next base: position 25,739,393 of record OX382273.1, on the reverse strand, counting down.
ATAGTACCATCGGGCAGTTGTACCACAAAGTATGAACCTCCTATTGATCCCCTTTCCATTTGCAGTCTTTTTTCTTCGGCCATACGTTGCAGCAAAGGCTTTTCGCCCGATGTCTGAAAAAATAAAACACCAATATTGTAAACAATCTACGTGAGACAGGTGCCTCAGCTTGAATCTAAATGCCGACCAAATCCCTAATTCAAATTAACTTCGATTTCTGAATCTACAAATACGATTGCAGTATCTCTAAAATCATCTATATATATATTACGTCGGAAGGCACGTGCCTATGATCGCTTGTAATAACGCTCGCGCGATGCTACCTCTGCTACTAACACAAACTGCTTAAGCGGCAAAGGAGTTGAAGTTTACTGGTGACACTCACTCACTCGCAACCCAATAACACTCCAGAGTTGTTATTTAGCTGCGGTTATCTGTAGGGTCGAGGTTCTTCCCAGACGGGCGGGTTTGAGCCCTACCTCTCTTAAAAACACCCAGACCGAGACAAACAGACATGTTTCTGTACACAAATGTTTGCCATGTATGGGAATCGAACCCACGAGCGTTGGTGTCAAAGTCGCTTCATTCACGACTGAGCCACCGAGCTCGTCAAATTTTTTATTTTAAATAAGGCTTAAAAATCGCCGCCAGATCTATAGCTGTGCCAAGCGTTTCCAATATACGCGTCTTTCTCTTGCAAATTAAACATATAGGGGGTTTATTACATCACTATGCTGAAGTTATATAACAAAAAAAAACTTTTCTTTATATACAACGTCGGGATTCGTAGCCTGCGAAAGCTTGCAATACAGTACGTACCGATAGCGCGTTACCAAAAAAGCCTAAAAAAAACTTCATTTTGTCGACTCGTGAGTAACAAAATTATTGTCGACTTTCGGTCCACGTCATCCACCGACTTTCACAATGGAGGAATATGGCCGTGGATATGGTATTTCGGTTGTTCGAAGAATGACTACATCGAACGTGCCAATACATCGACGTCACTATACGTAATGTTCGGTAAATAGGTTTTTGTATGTTATTTTTCCAGATATGATCAATGTGTTACCGCTACCAAGGAAATAAAATGTGTCTTTTTTTTTTATACAACGTCGGGAGACATAAAAGCATACGGTCCACCTAATGTAAAGCGGTTACCGTAGCCTATGTATGCTTACAATACAATAAGTATCACTCGCGCGATGTCACCTTTGCTGCTAAGACAGCTACTGCTTCGGAGCTTACTGTGACCTCACTCACGCACAGGAACACAACAACCCTCTAGGGAGTTGTTGTACACTCTAGGGAGTTTTTATTTGTGGAGGTGCTTCCTCAGACGGGCTGCTATGATGCTCCCTACTTCTCTTAAACCACAAGGTGGCAAACAAGAAAACGCGATGGTAAACAGTTACTCGTGCGTTCTCGACCCTGTAAAAAAAACTGTACTTACGCCTTTTTTGAAGAACGTCTTGCTATAGTCCCTAAGGAAGACCTCGGTAGGGAGTTCGTTGCACAACTTAAGACCACCAGAAAACATTTTTGGAAGCGCACAGTACGCAACCATTGCGGTGTAGTATATGAGGATAAATTCCTAGCCGTCGGGTAGATAATGACCTCACCTTAGGATACACCAATGGTCTCATGAGCGCGCCGAATACGGCACAGTTCAGAATGAGACCAGCGAGTAGCAGGTTCGCGCTCTGCCACGACCCGAATTCTTTGAGCAAGATGGAGGCCAGTGGTGCAAAACTGAATGTTCCGACCCCTGAGCCACACACGGCAATGCCGGTGGCCAGTGACCGGCGGGTCTCGAAGTAATAACCCACCGCGACCACTGATGGCAGGTAAATCATACCGAAGCCTATACCTGCAAAAGAGGAAAAGTACCAAATTAAAATTGCAGTTTTGTTTGGTCAATGAGACAAATAAACACAAAACAAATACACGTAAAAACATATTGATCCAGAAGAACAACATCATTAGGTATTTGAAGAGCTCGGTGGCTCAGTCGTGAATGACGCGGCTTTGACACCAACGCTCGTGGGTTCGATTCCCACACAAGGCAAACTTTTGTGTGCATGAACACGTACGTTTGTCTTGGTCTGGATGTTTTAAGAGAGGTAGGACGCATCAAAGCAGCCCGTCTGGGGAAGTACCTCCACCTCACAGAAAACCGCAGCCAAATAACAATTCCCTAGAGGGTTGTTGTGTTCTTACGTGTGAGTGAGGTCACTAGTAAGCTCCTATGCTGTGTTAGCAGCAGATGTGGCATCGCGCGAGTGATACTTAATGTATTGCAAGCGTTAATAGGCTACGTAACCGTTTACATCAGGTGGGCCGTATCCTTGTATGCCTCCCGACGTAGTATAAAAAAAAATGCTATACCGCAGTGACCGTGGAAATCAAGGTTAATGCAACTATCTTAAAATAGAAGACCATCCTATTTTAGTTTCATCATTCATCTTGGATTTCGTAGCGATAAATCGCATCGCACCTTCTACAGATATGAGAAAGCATATAAACTATTGTTTTACATTACGCGAGGCAATTATTAACGTAAATAAAAAGTGGTAACATGACATAAAACGTTTATTATGAAATGATATAGTCATTCCATAATAAACGTTATAATACATTTTCACGTGTGTGTATTCGGATCCATTGTCCAGCAAGCGGACGGTTAGTAAACGGGTTTATTAGGCTTGCCCTGTTTGTTGTTGTTTTTTGGGACAAATTTAGTAATTAAAATTTTACCCCCCTTCTGTCGACAGATTGATCTGATATTTGGTACACACCTTTGGTTCTGACGAAAATACATTTGAATATATTCAGTATCATTCTAAATTCAAGATGGCCGACGCCACAAAATGGCGGTAACATATTTATTCACAACCCTCTCAATATGGGTATCAAATGAAAGGGCTAAACTAGTAGCATACAGTACACCATGAAAAATTCCAAATATAAGTAGACCGCTGGTAAAAAATGGCGGTTTTCATATTTTAATAAATAGACAGGAAAAAAAACATATATTATTTATTCCTTCACGCCAGGTCCCTTGCGGGGAAGGTAGAGAGAACCGAGCGCCATAAGACGCGAACCTTACACACTTCACTCGCTTGTCTAACATTCATAGCTCTTTTCATGCACGCTCGCCGGTTCCTAATGCTCCTGACATCACCTTCTGATAAAACACGACCAATTTAGTCATGGTAGGTTAGTCTTGGTCTTCCTCCGCTCCTTCCACTTTCGCAATCGTATATCTGTTTCCTCATTCTTTCATCCTGCATTCTATCTACATATCCGAACCAACGGAGCATGTCTGTTCTTAACACCGGCACTCTCTTTCAGACAAATTCTCTTTCTTACGTCATCATTACGAACGCGGTCAGCTAGCGTTATGCCATAAACTTTGCGCAATGCTCTCATCTCTACTGCATTTATTCTACTTTCATACTCTCTCTGCCTTACCCAGCTTTTACTTCCATAAGTTACTATTGGGTTTAGCACCGCGTTTTGTACAGAGAGCAGTGCCTTCTGGCTTAGATTTCGAGCGCGGCAAGCCTAGAAGTATAATACCACCGATTCATTCACGCTATTCCATGCACTCACTCGTCTCTCCACATTAGTGGTGTACCTTCCATCGCTGCTAAAAACGCTTCCAATATATACAATCTCATCCTCAAGCTACATCATCAACCATAATCCTAGTGTTCGTTCTGGTTACCTCTCTTTTAAAACCAATATTTACTTTTCTTCGCATTCAATTGTAAGCCTTTCGTGATACAATCATCTTTTATCTTTCAGTGTTTGCAGTTCGGATTGTGATTCTGCTATTAATACCGCGTCGTCAGCTTAAAGCAGGCAGTTGACCACTGAGTCACCAATTCGCATTCCCACATTAATATTTCTTATTCTCTGAAGACAACTGTCCAGATACAGGATGAATAGCCGAACCGACAGCACGCATCCCTCTCTGACACCAATGTTGGTACGAGTATCAAACCAGGGCGATAAGCTGCCGAAAACCAGAAGGCGTCCCTAACGTAGGTGCACCCTAGTTTGATCATCTTAGCTTTAACCATATCGATTCTCGCTGACTTTCCATTTTTCTAACTTTGTATCGGCCTTCAATCTCATCCATGGTAATGTCTTCATGGTATGCTGGCACTGCCGACTCAGTCACATACTCATTCACAGTGCCAGCGTCTTAGACATAATCATACATTACTCTAAAATGTTTACTTCACCTGCTCTTCATATTCTAACACTTCCTGAGTGTTAGCAAGAATGCCACCAGCTTTACATTTTATCTTGTCCATTCTAGATGCTGACGAACCACTTCGAGACTTCTTTAACTCTCTCCAGAAAAGTTTGGTAGTCGAAGTTCAGCCTCTGTTCCTCATTCATAAGTAATCTTTCACGCTTCTCTTTCACTAAAGGTTTCATTCTTGCATCGGCGATGTATTTCTTTCTCCTTCTCTTTCGTACCATCAGTCTGGTGTAAATATGTCGTAATCCAGACACACTTTCCTTTTTCTTTCCACGGAGGATTCAACCTCCGCATCTCACCAGGTATCACCTCTCAGTGTTCTACGCCTCTTTGCGCATCCACAGGCTTCTTTCGCACTATAATAATGATGTATATAATGTACCCAAAGCTAATAAATAATTAGGTAGGTATACTGATAACTATCTACTTAATTATTTTTACTTCAAATGTATTAATTATCACCACTCTCCTCATCAATATAAATTCGAAAAAATTAATCTATTGGTACGTGCCAGGATTCGAACAGGGGTTGATCAATAGTTTTTTATCCACTGAGCTATTCTATCCCTCTGTACAGTGTACAATCCTTATGTAAGCCGGGTACACTCGAAATTCATGGCGAACGAAATGAGATAGCAAAAAATTGAGACAGAATGAATCACGTGTACAATATATACGAGTATATTCGCACGTGCCGTCACCCGACGGGGGTAGCAGACTGGCGTGACCATCGCAATCTCTTTGTCCGACGCCTAGTAATCAAACGATTATTACAGCGATGGATATTCTCTTCGAACTGCTATTTTAATCGAGACCAATTGTATGAAACCTTCGCTATAGATCTAGTTTCAAAGAAAAAACACTAGCATCAACTGTTCAACGTCGTTATGAATTATCTAATATACAAAATTTTACATTTTTCTACACCTTGGAACGTTTTAAATAGCGAAAACATTTCAATTTTAAACAATAAACAAGAAATTCAGTTGTTGCATTTTGAGTGCATTTAGGTCACTTGACAGTAATCGATTACCGCGGCCGCCACCAATCTGTTATCAGTCTATTGCGGCAAGTATACTCGATAGGAATTGTTTGTGATGGCAATTTGTGATTTTTGATCATGCTTGTATAGCGAGTTATAGAAAATACCTACATATACTATCGTCAAAAATTTATACCTTATCGAAAAATCAAATACTGCCTTTTCTATTAACGAAATTTGGTGAGTCGTCTGAGTTTATTAAATACTAGCCACAGGCCGCGACTTCGTCTTCCTCTACTAGTATAACGTCTTTTCTTATTTTCTCTATTTTACTCGGCTTCTAAGGATCGTATTGTGACGTTGAATGAAGTGAAGTGTCAGCGATTAGCGCTTTAAACAAACAAAGAAACGCTTACGCTTTATTATGTTAATATAGGCAAATAGACGCCTTATGTCGCTATGGCAACATTTTGCACAAATTCCTAGTATAAGAAACTATTTAAGGCATTATTTATATACTGAAATCGTTTCTTAAATGAAATTCTTGCAGCATATTTGCTTTACACCTACTGAATAAATCTATCTATCTATATATTACTACATGCTAATCCCTTGCGGGGTAGTTAGTCAGGGACAACCGAGCGCCATATGAGTCGATCCTTACAAACCTCACTCGCTATATTTATACTTTATATCCCGCAAAGATGTGTTTTGAAGCGCCTAGCAAAAGCATTAAAAACAATGAATTAGTACTGCAGTGTCGACGCGATATTCCAAGTCAAAGACAACCGCCATACATTATTCCACTCAGGAACTCAAAAGGAATGGTTGGCTGGAAGAGATTCCTCGAAGGAATAAGCCCGCCTTTGCAAATCAAATTTTAATATTTTACGAATGTAAACATTTATGCAATAAAGTTCTACAAACAAAACAAACAAACCTTTTTTTAAAACAGCCGGGCCCGACGACTTGACGTGCCCTCCGAATCACTCAAAATTAAGACTTTGCTATGGCTACTTTATCTCGACTTTACAAAGGCCTACCTTCTTCTCAGCCTTATCCGGTTTCCTAATCCACTAGGATTGGGGGGATCCGCTACCTAAGCCTAAGGATTTGGCGAACATCCTGATTTTTAGATGGAGCGACTGCGGTCAGACCTCCACAATCCAGAGGAAAAACCAGACGTATATATTAGACGTTATATAGGTAAGGTCACGCGTCTTACGAAACATAATTTGTTGGCCGTGCCGGTTTCCTTACGGTGTTTTCTTTCACCGCCGAGCAGGTGACAATCACAAATATATTCATAAATCCGAAAACACGTATTTAGCGGTACATAACAGGATTCGAACCGGGCACCCGTTGGTCACAAGGTTGGTTCTTTATCCACTGGGCTATCACTGCTCTACAAAAGCTCTACCTTAATCCACAACAAATGGGATTGTCCCTGGGCTCCCAGTCTCTGGATTAGTGTGAGAAAGGTCGGATTGTTGATTAACCCTTATCAATTTGCAAGGGAATATCGAGTCCAGCGGAGTTCAACACACCCCGGTCGATAGTGACTTAATAAATCATATTCCACATAAGGCAAATGTGTCATGTATTGATGTTGGCATGTTGTAGACTTTCTTGGAAACGTGCATTATGTAAAAACGAGTTTTAACCATCATCGTTTCGAAAAGTTTTTCATTTATAACTCTGTATTAGTCTGCGGCATCGTAGTATCGAAACGGATGGACTGATTCCTGCCCTTTTGTTTAATATTTAATATTTTTAATAGTTTAATATTTCAAAGTTACATCATGAAGGTTAATAGATACGAGTATGTTTAATTATGATCGATTCAGATCTTGAAATAAGAACATAATGTATGTAAAAATGTCTAGTAAAAATATAGTCGTTTTCAAAATTTTGTGAAAATCTTAGAAGCGTTATATTGCGTATGCCGGGTTGCTAAGACTAGTGGATCTTTTGCTGTAACTTGTATTCGATTTTATAATAAATTATCTGAATCAGTTCTGTGTCCTTGCCTGACAATATGTTCAAAAGGCACATCAAAAATACTCTATGTAAGAAAAGTTGTTACAGAATAGATGACTATCTCACTGACAGAGATGTTTGGAATTTATTCAGCACATATATTAATATATCTTTAATTGTACCACTTGATTATGTACACTCACATAAATTTATTATAATACAAATTGATGATTTGAAAAAGACGTATATTTGTAAGTTTGGCATTCCTTCCTCGCCAATGGTCGTTTTCGAAGTGCTGGTAGATAAAAAAAGAGAGATTAAAGCTATAAAAAATTAAAAAGATACAATGTGATACTATCCAATTTAAAGAATGTAAGACATGTCTAAGTGCCCGTGATGGCAAAATAGCAAATAAATTATTTTTATCTTCTATCTTTATCTGTTTAAGAAATGGCACGTCCGGGACAATTAAAAATTAATTTAAATGTAGTTTTAATACTCAAATATACCTTGCTTTTCTATATGTTTTTATTTCTATGACTGATTTCATACAGGATTGAAGAGATTTTTTACAAGATGGCATGGCAACGCATGAAGTGTGTGTGAAGCTGAAGTCCCAGTGTTGCAAGGTTCACAAACCTGCTTACCATCAAGCAGGCCAGTTAGCACATAAAAATTCTTGTAACATAACAAAACATAAAATACACACTATGGCAGGACACATAAATGATCATCCGGCATACATACCTTTTACACTATACCAGCCAAGGTAATTTATTTATCTAGAAATATTCTCAATTCCTAACGAAGCCAAATTAAAGGGCATTGTACAATTCGCCCACAAATCCTCGTGCGTAATGAAAAGAGTCACCGCAATTCTGTGTTGGCCTCGACTTCAATCATAGAGCAAATTGCTGAAATCTTATTGGAGAACAAATCATTGCCATGAAATATTGATCATGGCGACTATTGTTGTGCCAGACATGTTTTGTGACGCGAATTGATTCCTAAAACATTGCCCAAAGTAAGTGGATAAATAAAAATTATATATAACTAGCTGCTGCCCGCGGCTCCGCCCGCGTGGAATCAAATAACGTAGCCTATGTGTTAATCCAGATCAAAATCTATCTACGTGTCAAATTTCATTCAAATCCATTCAGCCGTTTAAGCGTGAAAGAGCAACAAACATCCATACATACAAACTTTCGCATTTATAATATTAGTAGGATTTTTAACATAGCGTCGAGTGGCAAAACAAGCTCGCCTGACGTGGAGCCGTCACTGCAGTCTACGAACGCTTGAGCATCGCCCGCGTCTTCCCGTTCCTACTACTGATACAGAAACTTTGCAATAACTTAAATTAAAAATTGTTAAAATAGCAATTCAATTTTGGGGCTAAAACTGTCACACAAATCTCAAATTTAAAACTAAAGTCAAACTCAGCTACATCTGGTGTACCTAATGGTTAGATAAAGAGGTTCTATCAAAATCAAGGTAGGATATTAATTTTATAGCAAAATTTAATAGAGTGGCCAAGTGAATGAACTCAAAGAAATCCGCTGAGAAGCTACTAAGCAGCTTAATCAACGCGCAAGCTACGGTAGCCGTAATGTACTGAACTAAAACTACAATAGTTTACCCTTCCATTTTACATCAAATAGCAATTATGTGCACTTTAATTATATAACTGTATAATAAATAACACAGGTGACACTTGAAAGAAGGAGTCAACCTCTAAAATCTGTAAAATGATTTGTTCAATAAATAAACTTATTATTATTTCTTTTATTTCACGGGCTTTAATCCCGGTCGTTTGATAGGCGTGCGCGGGGATATGAATCCAACGCGTTCGAAAATAATGATGTAATGTATTATACCCGCCGTGACCTGCTTCAGGTGATATTATAATTTTCTTCCTAATATTATGCCGCCTCCCACTCCATCAGGATTGGCGGGGTCCGCCGCCTTAGGTCACACTTCTTCCGAAATACAATTGGACGTGCTGATTTCCTCACGATGTTTTCCTTCACCGCCCACCAAGTAATAATTTTACAAATATGTACATAAGTCCAAATATACGAATTTAGTGGTACACGTGAAGATTCGAACCGGGGGCCAGTTGGTCGATAGGCTGATTCTTTATCCATTGGGCTTATCACTGCTATTTAATTATTTAACTGCATAAATCGTTAAGAACTTAGTATAAATCATTATTTGTTTATTACTCATCATTTCGTAGGGATCCAATAATGCTGCTCAATTCGCACTGCCTACTCCGCGAAGCACTTAGTGTGAAGGTATACATAGACTGTTAAATCGTATATGTTTTATTGGATCTGCAGATTATCAAATTAACATAACAAAGAATACGAATGTTCGCACGTTAACGAAGGTAAAGTGCAGAAAACTCTATTAATCTGCATTCCAGCTCATTAGCTACAACAGTGTAATGAAATGAGCAATGCATTCGACACAACGTGCATATGTTTGTGGGTTATTTACGAATCACATCGATCCATCGACACTCGGCATTGCTCTATTTCTTAACACAGTTACTGTTTTATCACAACTATTACTTTGGACTATACTAAAGATGCGCCGAGTACACAGTTTACCGAGTATTACTTGGTTTTATCTTTACCGGATCGAGTACTAAGCCGAGTAATTCGGTTTGGTTTAGATAGTAAACGAGCGAGCGGTCCCCGCCGCGCCGCATCCCGTATTCAGAAAAATCAGAGCGCTTACCTGTCTCTGTTAAATTTCCAATATTAACAACTTTCCAGTGTACGTATATTTTTTATGTGATTCAAATAAATAAATATTAATTAGTTGATGTTGGGGGGACAAAAGGAAAATTAAAAAACAAATATTTGGAAAACCATACCTTGAAAGTGTACCGTAGATGAAAGTTGTTTAAAATTTTGAAAAGAATAAAATGGTATATTTATTACAGAAAAAAATATAATAAGTCTATTATGTTAAAATGAAACATCTCTCAATATTATGTAGGTATGTAAACTTACATTTGCACTTGGCATATATGGGAGAACATGTTTTTCAATTACAACATTAAGTTTGTTCCTGGGATAAATCAATCTATTACCCAAAAGAAATTAGGGTCAGATTAATAAAAAAAATGGTTGGTAACATATTCATCGTGCGGAACCATCCACGAGAGTTCATCTGGCAATTGTCTCCTTTTCACTCATAGAAGTATATTCATGAAAGGATTTACAACGAAAACACAACGGCATTAAGAGATAAAACGAGAGTTCCGTATCTCGAAAGATAAAAACGAAGTCTTATGAGATCCCTCACTCCTCTGTCTGTCTGTCCGTCAAAGGGATTTATCTCAGAAGGTATTAGAGACACAAATGTGAAATTTGGCTTTGCATGATATAACGTTGTATGTACATATAGAGATATGTATCACAACACAAACACACTCCCCTCCATAGAGTTGTTATTTGGCTATGGTTTGTTGTAAGGTGGAGGCACTTCCCCAAAACGGGCTGCTTTGGGGAAGTGCCTCCACCTCACAGACATGTTCACACAAATGTTTGTCCTGTATGGGAATTGAACACACGAGCGTTGGTGTCAAAGTAACGTAACAGCGCGTTTCGCCACTGCGCCACCGAGCTTGTCAAATTACCAGTGGAGTCCTGAATATTTGCTATGCGTACGACGCGTGGGTGATACCCCTTGTATAACAAGCGTACAGCCTACAAACGTATAAAAGCATATACTCAAATGTATATTAAAACAAATAAAAAATAGAGCGCTGTCATAATAGTGATTTCGTAACTTTGGTGTGGCCTTAGATCATAGAAGGAAATTTCCTACTATGATCCAAAACCTTGGCACAGTTCGCTCTGCGCATGGAGCCTGCTTCTTTAAATTTCAAAACACATCAAAACAATACCAACGCCAATTCTCTTGTTTCTATGCAAGTTATTGAACGTTGATAGAAGGTATCAAATTCCTCACAGTGCACGAGCAAAATATGCGGAATCCGATATAGTGGCAGAGTGAGTCAGTGTTTATGCCGTCCCCGATATCGGCGTTTGAAACCGCACAAAGGAGCATATGGACTGTTCCAGCAGGGGTCGACGGCATCTGTGCCATGCGTCACTTTCCGGCACATACTCCAATTTTCTCATTAAACATTTAATCATCAATTTGCATACAATTATTGGCATAGTTATTTCTTTGGTGTGTCATGAAAGAAACTTCTCTGTATAGTGTTTATAAAAACCGTCTATGTCCACTACTCTCTTATTCCTTTTAAGGAGTCCGTACTTCAAAAAGAAAAACGGAACCCTTATAGGATCACTTCGTTGTCAAGACCCTTTTTCTCAGCGACGGGTGGAGCTATCAAGCTGAAATTAATATCAAATACTCAGGTCTTTTTTCATTTCTTCGAGCAGTGAAAAATTTAAACTTCTAAGTCAACCCAATCAAAAGATACGGCTGTTTATGCCTGGTTTATGCGTACATTTTGACACTCGCAAGGGAATTAAAACCTATAGGGTACTTCTCTTTGACCTAGAATCATAAAATTTGATAAAAAGCAATGCCATGTAGCACAAGTAAAGAAAAAAATCCGAAAACCGTAAAAAAAAATTCTTGCAAAAATGTTTTTTTACGGGAACCTCGGCGCGCGAGTCGGACTCGCACGTGACGGCTTTTTTATAAACGTCATACGGCCAACCTGATGTATAGCGGTTGCAGTAACCTACGAACGTTTGCAGTACATAAAGTATTACACGTGAGATGCCACCTCTGCTGCTAACACAGCAACTCTTTAAGAACTTACTGGTGAACTCACTTACTCGCAGGAACACAACAAGCCTCCAGGGAGTTGTTATTTGGTTGCCGTTCTCTGTGAGGTAGAAGTTCATCCCAGGCAGGTTGTCGATGCCCCCCCATCCTCTCTTGATTCAAGAAATCACCTTTTTTATATAACGTCGTCTTTTTTGCAAACAAACAATCATACGCCCCCTGCTAAAGTGGTTACCGTAGCCTATTGCAATACAACGAACATCGCTTGCGTGTTGCCACGCCCGCTATTAATACCATTAAGTTCTTAAGAAGATGTCCTTAATGATAAATTAATAATTAATGGTATCCTCAGTCACTCTCATGAACACAGCAACAGTCGAATAATTTGTTTGTCTGCGGTCTCCTTACTGACTTCTTAGTAAAAGTTGGGTTGCTTTAATGCGCGTCCTACCACTTTTACCAAAGTCTCGTTAGTTAATATTAACAGGGTGCATCACGCGCGGGTGAGATTTTATTTATACCACCAAGGTGGCAAACAAGCATACGGCCTGCCCGATGGTAAATAGTCACCGGAGCCTATGGACATTTGCAACACCAGGGGTGTCACTCATGCGTTGCCGCCCCTCTAAAAACCACTTCGCGGCTTTCTTGAAGAGCCTCATGCTGTAGTTCCTAGAGATTGGCTTTGACTCTGAAGATAATAGTGAGCTACTTACATGGCAACCGTAAAATCTCTACGAGTTCTCATAAAAAATTGGTTCAGTTCTTTGTTTATAAACATGTAACACAATTACACTACTACGCCAACCCTAGCTCATCCCACTGCTGGGATACGGGTCTCCCTTCAACCGAAGGTGTTTAAGTTTTGGGGGATCCTGGTGTTTCCAAGCGGACATGAAGAAAGAATTACGAAACAGACATAACAAGAAAGTAGAAGGATGTAGGAGCCGCGCAAGGCCAAGACTTGCCTACCATGACCAAATTGAACGAGTTTTATGAGAAGGGGATGTCAGGAACCTTAGAAACCGGCGTGCGTATATATATAAGAAGAGCAATGAACGTGAATGAAGCGAGTGAGGCTTGTAAGGATCGAGTCATGTGCCGCCTGCCACAAGCCCGCAAGGGATTTGGCGTGAAGTGAAATGGCGTATAGATTAAAGAGAACAAAGAAGTATATCTTTATTTATATACAGAAATAACAAAAAACACCACTAAAGTAAGATTACAATCCCATGTCAAAATACATACAATCAATATTCGAAATAACAATTACTAACCAATGAATAGTTTAGAAATTGAACACTGGTGATTTTTATTGGTCAACATACAGAAGTGCGCTCCGTCTGATAACCGAACGTAATCTGACCTACTTTCAGAGATGTTCCATTATTTAAAATTAAAATCGTGCAAGCAGTGCCCTCAACGAAGAAAAGGAGGGCATGGAATCGTAATAAGACAAACTTGGACATTTGTCTTTATGGTTCACACTACATACCGGTTTTATTGGTGCGCCTAATAACAATGACTCTCTACCTTTTCTAGCTCCCTTTGTCCATTGTCCAGTTTAAGCTCTTATTATTTGACTACGAGTCTATTCTAATTTGCTTTTTTTTTATACCACTAAGGTCGCAAACAAGCATACGGCCTGCCTGATGGTAAGCAGTTACCGCGGCCTATGGACAATTGCAACACCAGAGGTGCTACTCTTGCGTTGCCGACCCTGTAAGAACCTCTTCACCCCTTTCTTGAAGAACTCCATACTGTAGACCCTTGGGAAAACCCCGGCAGGAAGCTCATTCCACAACTTAATAGTTCTCGGAAGAAAACTTCTCTGATACCGCACAGTACGTTGACCATTCCGGTTCCAATGTATGAGGATGAACTCCCAGCCGTCGGCGAGCTGTGCGATTGTAAAATGAGGCTGTTGGCATAATGTCGAACAGCTCCTCAGAACACAACCTGTTATACAATCGATAGAACACGCAGAGGGAGCCAAAATCTCTTCTCAAACTCAAGGGCTCAATACCCTGTGTGAGTTCAGGATCATCGGCCATCCTCACAGCTCGTCTCTGCACCGAGTCACAAGGTCCTAGCTGGTTTATATGCGGTCTGACTTGGGACTTATATAACATAAGTCTTCTATAATGGGAGGCAATACAGAAAACTGATGATAACAAAACCGGGGGATTTAGTGTTGTTGCTACAAATCTACGTTTTACATTCAAAAATTAATTGCACCACTTGATAGCTAAAGTATTCAAGAATTCGTTAAGTTTAGTCATCATTTAATTTCCTTATAGTATAACTTACTTCCATTTACCCGTAACGAAGACGTATTCACGTATAACTCACGGCCGTGTCCACGACACAATCACACCCCGTTATTTTTTTTATACAACGTCGGGAGACATATTTGCATACTACCCACCTGATCTAAAGAGTTTACCGGGGCCTATGTGCGCTTGTCATGCATCGAGTATCATTCACGTGATGCCACCTCTGCTACTAACAAAGCAACTCCTTATGAGCTTACTGGTGTCCAAAAAACAACCTTTGGCGTTTATCTGGCTGTGGTTTTCTGTGAGGTGGAAGTACCTATTTCCCCGACGGGCTGCTTTGATGCGCCTGTGTTAAGAACACCCTGGCCATGACAAACATATGTTCATGTACACAGATATGTTTATCCTGTGTGAGAATCGAACCCATGGGACCGTAAAATGGGTTTTCTACTCTGATATTCTGGTGTCAAAAAATCCAGCGTAGAAATAAAGTGTTAACACCAAGTGTTAAACCAGAATAACAGAATACGCCCATTAGCATGTAATATATAAGCTAATGGCCGTATTCTGTTATACTAGGCTAGGTTAACACTTCAAAAATTAGACATAATTATAATTGTTTAGTACCTGACCGGTCGACGATCTTTTTTTGTGGAAAATCGCGTCTTTTCAGTTGAGACACCTATATAGATAAACTTAAAAAGCAAAATCTTAGCGTTAAATACAATATTTTATCCAAATTGTTAAAACCATTTACAAGATACACGAATATATTTATACATACTTACATATCATTACGCCTGTCTCACATTGGGGTAGGCAGAGACTATAGAACGCCAGGTGCACCGATCCAAACATACTGCTCTCGCTTCTTCCAAACTCATCAACCTCTTCATGCATGCTCTTCGGTTTTGGGTACTTTTGATTTGGCTTTTTTGCAACACATCACCAATTTGATCTATATGTGTACGTCTAGGGCGTCTCCCAACATCACCATTCACTCTTGCTTGATACACTTCTTTCGAAACTTTTTTGTCATTCATTCTTTCTAAATGAATATATTTATATATATATATATAAATACTAGTTTAAATTAATAAAATGTAAATAACAAGAGCATAAAAAGAGCTATGAATGTTAAGCAAGCTAAAAGTGACTACTTCTAACTTTGTTTTAACAACTAAATTTTTGTGGGATTAATTGGATTTATGTGATAAAATACAATTTGCAAACTTGATTCGCTATTTCCAAGATAAATGCAAAAAGTCCACGCAAAAGAGACAGTGGCTAAAGAAAGATGACAAGCATGCGTTCGCTCCAATAACTACTTACCATCTGTATGTTTGTTTGCCAACCGTATTACCAATTTTGCAAAGCAAAACTGACATGCGTAGCTATGAAAAACGACATCGAGCTCCTACTTTTAAAAATATTTTTATATGAATGTGTTTATTTGATTCCGACGAAAGCAAAGATAGGAATAATATCTTGAATAAGCCTTAATGCTGAAAGGAGCAATATTATGAAGCCTTAATTTCTAATTACGCCACGAAATGAATACCCGGATTAATTTACTTGCTTTTGACAAATAATCAGGTTTCAAATGACGAATAAATTAATAACGACTCCATCAATACTTAATACCTATAATAAATATAGGTATGCGAAATAACGTTTTTTATAGGGTATAAAACATAAAAATTTTAAGACACGCACGTCATGGCAAAAAATCGGGTTGCCACCAAGGGGCAGTTCTGGGTTCTTTTTTTTTTTTAATATTCTCGGACAAATTACACAGCGCCACCTAGCCCCAAAGTAAGCGAAGCTTGTGTTATGGGTGCTAGACAACTGATAAACATACGTAAATACATTTTTTTTTGTAAATACATACTTATTATACATATTAAATACCCAGACCAAGACCAACAGACATGTTCATGCACACAAATGTTTGTTCTGTGTGGGAATCGAACCCACGAGCGTTGGTGTCAAAGTAGCGTAACACGCGTTGCACCACTGCGCCACCGAGCTCGTCAATTTGTTTATAATATAAGTATAATAAATAATCTTTCGTATGTAATGCAGACATAAACAAAATTAAAACAAGTCTTATTTTTTATTGGGTATGGTGATAAAAAAATTGCCCAAGGGATAAAAAACCAGCCTATTGGTCAACTGGTCCCCGGTTCGAATCCTAGCATTTAATTCGAATTTTCAGATTTATGTGTACATATTTGTAATTGTCGCATGCTCGGCGGTGAAGGAAAACACAGTGAGCGAACCAACACCTCCATGAAATTAGATTTCGGAAGACGTATGGACATTACCTTAAGAAAGGTTTGATTTTCCCTCTGGGTTGTGGACGTATGATGGCGATCGCTCCATGTAAAAATCAGTATCTGTGCCAAATCCTTAGGCTTAGGTAGCAGTCCCCGCCATACGGAATAACGCTTAGAAGAAGAAGTCGTATTTTCTATTGGCACCCCTTTGATATTTAACGTTAATTAACGACAAAGTAAATAAAACCTATTTTACCTGTAATAGCCATTTAAATAACTCGTATAAAACGAAATGTAGAAAATATAGTAATCAGAAAGTAAATTACACAAATACAGAAACTTGACAATAGTGTATTAATTGCTAATGGTTTCTACCAGGAATTATGGGAAATTCAAAATTAGACTGAGGCCCACACACAAATAAACTTGCTGGTAGGATCGGTGCAATCTGCACATTTCGGCGATTGGCGATCATGGTTAGCAAAGGTTTAGTTTATTTCATTTGCTTTCACATTAGTTGTTATGTTGTTAGTAACTTGATTTCCAAACCATCATTGAGGGAACTTATCAAATAAATAAATATACTCAGTGAGAAGTACTCGACATGTTTATCAATTATTTATATTTGCCGACGCATCGGCTTACTAGTACTGGAAATATTTTATTATAAATTGCATTTTATTGCATAAGAAATTGTTTGAAAATGACAGAAAAATCCTAAGGAACAAACCATATTACAGTTTGTTCTTGCGAATTTTACGGCCTACCAATATTAAAAAAAAACGGCAACACACGAGTGACACACCTGGTATGGCAAATGTCCATAGGCTACGGTAACTGCTTACCATCATGCCAACCGTATGCTTGATTGCCACCTTAATGGTATAAAAAAAATATTCAATAAAAAATAACTAAACAATGAATTCTCATGATTTTCTTAGAATGTGCTATTTACACTCAGTACGGAAATATTAATGTCACTTTCTAAAAAAATGTTACAACAACAGTAACAACCACTGCAGAATGGACTATAGCAAATGTAAGTGATAATAGCAAACCATAATTGATGTATGGAATTAAATCCAGAATTCCATCAAAAATTAAATAAGCTATATATATATATATATTTTAATTAAGTTCTTCCCATGCGTTGGAAAAGGCAAAGGCAGAGCTATGCAGCCATCGTCATACGTCTTCTTTATTCTAAATGTACCAGCTTTAGGCAACCTGCTGAAAAATTACTCAGGAAGGGTTCCTAGACCTAATCCTGAAGTTTAAATACCACACGTAAAACGATAGTGATTTTTACAAGGTTTTCTTCATGGACTTATTCAGGTCTTCCAAAAAGTGCAAGAACCTGTTATATTTGAGTTTTTGAAGTGATAACTTTTTACGGGAGGGTAAACCGCTTCGTTACGTAACGCGTTACGGCGCCAGTCTATCTGGCTTCCCTTTCTCTCGCGCACACGGCAGCTTTAATTATATGTAGATTAGTTTAAGTTATCACTTCTGTCGGGCGTCCTGAGACGCACATGTTCATTACTGTATAAGTTCACTAGCACTAATGATACAAAATACCTACTATCAAAATTGTCACACAAAACAAATTTTATATTGAATTGTAAAAATTTCAAGTATAACTACAATGTCACTCGTCAAAAGCGCGGGAAGAAGTCCCTAAATTGCTACATAAACACAATTGAGCAGAACTGTAAACATACATAAACATTGCCTGACGATAATACAAAACGTAATTAAAGAAAGCGCAACGAAATATATGTGTGACCATGCATTGTTAATGAAGGTCAGGATATGAACACGTAATAAATTCTATAGAGTAAGTATTTTATGGCCACTGAATACGCAATGGTACGATTGTATTACTAGCTATCAAGGACAATAAGTATGACTTGGTGTTCGTGGAGTGACTAATGTAGGATTCGACCGTTCTACGTCGACTCATCGTACGTCTCTACCGTGGGAATGGAATATGCTGTATTAATTTTAACTAGTAAATAACAGCAAGCTGTGTAGGCAGAGCTGATATTTTTTAAATTTAAAAAATATTTAAATATTTTATTTTTCATTTTTTTTAAATATATGGAACCCTGTACGACATCTAGCGACGAGTGCTATTACTTTTTCTGTTGATGGGAGTGCAGTGCAGACTCTGCACTGCAGAGTGGCCGGCCATACGTTTTCCCAATATGTTTTTTTTTCTAATTGGAACGATTTTGGACCGTTCTTCCTCACCAACGAACATTTAAATTTCAAATTAAAGGATACAAAACTACAATATGTTAGCTATTAGTGTGTTGATTTTGGAGTTTCTCACTATTACCGTCTAAACGCTAGCTGGATGACATCAGTCTACCCCAAACGGCAATTTTGAGGGTAATGTGGCTCCGCTGGCTATCGCAGCTCTGCCAATAAATGAGGTTAATAAAGATGGTTAGCAGCAGCGATCGCTCAGTTCTTAAAGAACCGGCTTATTCAACAACTGGTTACCGATTCGAATCCTTGTGGGGGCATGTACCACTAAATTCGTATTTTCGGATTTATGTATCATATTTATAATTGTAACTTGCTCGGCGGTGCAGGAAAACAATGTGAGGAAATGTATATGAATATTAATTAACCTGCTTTTGACAATAATTGGGTTTCAAATGACGAATGAATTAATAATGACCTGTAGATAGATGGGTATGCCAAATAACGTATTTATATAAAAATTTTAGGGCACACATGTCATGTCTAAAATTGGGTACCCCCAAGGAGCAATTCTGGGTTCATATTGTTTCTAATATAAGTATAATACATATTCTTTATTTTTTATATAATAGAAATTATATAATAGAAACGGGATAACGCTGGCAAAAAGAATTTGAGTAACTGATGTGCCACCGGTTTGTGAACGTCGTCATAAGCCACGATTCCTTTAAAGTGTGATCGAAAAACCACACATATATATATATATATATATATATATATATATCTATAAGATTAGATATAAGACAACCGAGAGGGATAGCATATTCCCGCGTTTGTTAGTGATGTATTTTTGGTATCAATCGATATTTTAAAAACTAACACAACACATATCATAAAAAAATTTTGGCATATGTAATATAAACGATTTTAAAGAAAATCACGTCTATTTATATTTTCTTTGTCAGAGTAACGAGCGACTTGCCTTTTTACATTTTGCCAAATTAAGTATTAAACAGGTTTTAATACCTTGTATTTAGCTTTGTTAGGTTCGAAATAGTAGGTTTTATGCAACGTCCAGAATAATTATCGGAAGGCCAATGCAAATTGATATAAAGCAGACTTTACGTTCACTGGCACCAATGACAGACGACAGAACGTAGCCTAATACTAATTTCTGGATATACAAAGAGCTTTGAGACAAACCAGTAGGAGAAAACAAAAACAAAAATAGTCCAATAACGTTCCTAATAGCACACCAGGGGTGACGAAACAAAGTATACGAATCGTCGCGGCATTGAGATCCGATGATCTCAACTCGGTTGCCAAGTTGGGTTGGGATCACTCGACTATTGTGTTAAACGCGAACGCTAATGATTGAAATGTTTCAATTTGTATAACATCCACCACATGTTCTCAAGTGATTATTTGATTGAATATACTTGTATGTTTTCATTGATTAGAATTTTTGAGGAACGCTGATTTATTTTATAGTAAGACAATCATATGTTGTGAAATGTTGTTATATAATGCAATAAAACTACTACCGAAATATACTGCTTATTAACGTGACAAACGTTTATAAGTACGTAGGTAATTTGCTTAACTAGGAAATGAGAGATGGTATGTGAGGGTAACATAAATACTAATTCTATATAAAAACACGTACCCAATACTTATATACTCGTTGGTATCTTATTGTTATCGCAGGAAACCAATAATAGCTGTCAAAAATTCTTTCAATCCGAACTAATTATTATTGTGTGACAGATAAAGCATTTAATAAATGTATTACGCTTAGTCAACAATATACCGTGGCGCCATCATGTCTGCAATTTCTGGCAACGTTCCATCTATCCTGCACCCGACCTTCGTGTCAAGTTGAAGAAAAAAAAACTTGTTTTCTACCAACAATACGTAAGTGTCAAGGTGCCTTTAACGGATGTCTTCATTTTACTCTGTATTTGAATTATTTCCTTTGTACTACATAATAGAGCATAAAACGAGTTTTAGAAGGTATCTGAACACGAACCGCTTAAATTTTAATTATAAACAAAGAAATATGTACAGAAATAAGTACAAGAAATAAGTTTTTAAATAAAAAATAAAGATAAAAATAGTAACAGTGAGATATTTATTACTTTAAACAACCCTGAGTGATTCTCTGGAGCCCATGTTAAAATAGAGTGAATGGCTCTTTTTTGTAAGCTAGAAATTGTCTCAATGTGTATATACCATGCGATGGTATATACCATACGATGCTTTAAACATACGATGGTATATAGTGTTTTAGGGAACGGCGGCTCATTTTGAGATAATTTCTAAAAAAAGCTCACTGTTACTTCTCAATATCTTTATGAAAACAAAATCCGTAAAAATGTAAAGTTATCAATCTTTAGCGAAAAACTATAAAGTAGAAACTATTTGCTTATGCTACATTGCTAGGACTGGTAGACCTTTTTAAATTGTATTCGATTCTATAATAAATTGCCTGAAACAATTCTGTTCTTCCCTGACAATGTATTCAAAAAGCACATCAAAAATACTCTCTAGGTCCAACTATGAATCCTGGGGCCACTCAAAGAGTCACAAAATGTTTCATCAAAATCAGTTCAGCCGTTCAGGAGGATACCACGTACGGATGAATTATATAGCTTTATAAGATAAACGCTTTGATAATTATTTCTCTACCAACTAGACCGTAATATTGATTGTTCCGGGGTAGTATTAGGTCTAATAAACATAAAAAACTACCAAAGCCCAACAATGACTGACCGCATATATCGCATTAAACTAACTTCTCCCACATAGACAGACTATATACAGACTATTCATATATGAAAGAATCCCACTTCACCCCTCAGTTCCTTGACATGAAACGCCGCGTGTTCTAATGTGATGCCTAGAATTTACGGCTATCAAAAATAGAAAAAGCAACAATAGCCACCTTCAACTATTCTAAACAATGATTCATCAAAAAATATAACTCAGAAACAGTCCTTCCTACCATAGTCATAGACAGTCAATAAACTGAAATGGGAATCCCACTTTACCCCTCAGTTCCTTGTCACGAAGGGCCTATAACCCTTAGCACGAGATGCTTGTTTCGTTTGCACCGTTTTGAATGTTGGCAAACGTCCAAGTTCACACGCGGTTTATTGCCGCCTCGGTTTGAAGTTTGCAAGAACAAAGACCGTGACGACTTCACTTGATATTTAAACGACAGTGAGATTACAATTTAGTATTTATATGTAAGCCAAATTTTCCATTACCGTCTCATCTGTGTAAAAATGAATTACAAAGACAATTTAATAAATTGACAAGATAGCCATTGACTAAATTACACTGTATCCAGGGCCGGCGATTGCCTTGAAAATTGCGAAGAATTTAACAATATACTATAATTATATATTCACAACAACATACTATGAAATGCGGTCGAGATCCGAGCTTTCGCAATGATTTAAGAAATAGAGTAGGTCTGAAAGCGTATGTTGGTGTTATTCTCCGTAGGTATGGGCGTGTAGAAAAAATTTGGATAAAAGAATTACGACACAGATATACAATGCGAAAATGGAAGAATGAAGAGGAGCAAAGGAAGGCCAAGACCCGCCTACCACGATCAAATTGATCGTATTTTATCAACTAAATAGTCCTGTGACTCATATGCAAAACAGTTTCTATTAAAATCAGTACTATTATTATTAGCCAAAAATCGAAATTGCAATCCATTCATTTTCCTGCATAATTGGAAAATAATGAGAGATGACCAGAGAGTAATAGCGATAACTGCCAACATGGCAATTAGAGATTAAGATATTTCTTCACGCAGTTGAGTTGAATAAATAAATAATGGAGGAAAATGATGGACAAGTACCTTCCACTACATGAAGAAATATTGACAATAAGATGTGATAGAAATTACACTTCTATCTTCCAGATACACCAAAAAGAAATAATATCAAATCTTGGCTGAAAACATATGAGATTGTGACCTTGTGCGTAGAAAAGGCCTAAGAAAAGTACTAAACAATTCAAACAGATGACTGTTTTATTACAAAGTAGAAATATGTCACGTTTGAAAAGGCCTCCAACTAATGGTTCTACTGTAATCCTGTTACTCACTGAATGTTTCGTATATACATAATTGATTTTATTAAATTCGTGAAATTATGTGTGTTCTTATAATTACGCGTCCTAAATCTAGAAAATTTAAGATTTTTCAACGATTATATATTTTTTTAATTTAGGGTAAAACCAGAACCGTGAGCGGAAACACTGCTCTATATGTACCTATGTAACATTGGAACAGCGATTCTTTTCCCACGGTTCGAAGACGCAGTAAATTGTACTTTAATAATAGTTTAAATTTCCATAGTATACAGATGTGTAACTGCCAAAGCTCAACGCTACTGGAAGGACGACTCTCGGATGGCTCACGTCGAATATGTGCCAAGGCCGTTGGCAACATGGCTGTTAACACACTCCATTCACCTATCTATGCCAAATGCTCCAGCGCGTCTACGTTATTTTTTAATCAACTTCAAAAAGGAAAAGGTTCTAAATTCAAATCTTGAGTTTTCTTTTACTTTGTGTGCACGTATTATCTCAGAACATTATGAATCGAATTGGAATTTTTTCTGTTATTCTGTCTGTTTGAAGTTTTCTACGTAATTGAAGTTGATTTTCAGAGCTTTTTTTTTATATTGGCTCAGCATAGTGGCTCCTCTTCGCCTGTTGGTAAGCGAAAAGGGGAGCCCAAATTGCAGCGGCAACTGATAAAGGACTACGGTGTCCTGTCAGTTGACGCTACCATGCTGACCCGCAAGGTGCTTCTTCACGCTTCGTTTGAAGGATCCCATGTTGTAGGAAGGAGGAAACACATGTGCAGGCAAGGCGTTCCACTTTTTAATAGTTCGACAGAGATAGGAGTTGCCGAACTTTTTAGTACGAGAACAAATGTCCTCAACAGTGGAATGATGACATCGCAAGCCTGCACGTGTGGTTCTATGAGCTTTCAAATAATCGTAATTATTATCATTACCGTATCTCGTCTGCAATCAGTCTCACTATAATATCAATCTGTATCACTATAATATCGGCTGTTTCATAGAAAAAAGATCTTTTATACCTTTTGACGAGCTCTTTGACGCAGTGGTGAATGTCGCGGCGACTGACACAAACGCTAGTGGATTCGATTCTCACTCTCGATCTGAGTGTTTTTAAGAGAGGTAGGGCACAAATAACAACTCCCTACAGGGTTGTAGAGTTCTTGCGTGTGAGTGAGGTCACCAGTAAGCTGTGCAGTATTAGCATCAAAGGTGGCGATACTTAATCTATTACAAGCGTTCATAGGCTACAACCGCTACCACTAACCGCTTTACATTACATGGGCCGTATGCTTATATGCCTCCCGACGTTTTATAAAAAAAACGTATAAACTTTTATACCTATAAACTTGACATAAAATAATGAAACAAGCGATATTTCTTCTATTGAAGATTCCGTTTCTGATACGATCGTTCCCATTGCAAAAGTTGTTCATAATGAAGGGTTACGCCTTCCGTTCTACTTAGTGAACAGGTCCACCCGCAGTCTACTCGAGATAAAAATTAAAACCTGACCAGGTGCAAGTTGAGGGCACCAAGTTTGTGATGAATTTTCGATGATTAGTAAAACAACAAGAAACATCTAATCAAATAATACATTGAATTTAAGGAGATGACTACAGCATGAGCAAAAAAAAAAATCGGCCAAGTGCGAGTGGGACTCGCGCACGAAGGGTTCCGTACCATTATCTATAAAAAAAGGCAAAAAAATCAAGTTTGTTGTATGGAAGCCCCCTTAAATATTTATTTTATTCTATTTTTTAGTATTTGTTGTTATAGCGGCAACAGAAATACATCATCTGTGAAAATTTCAACTGTCTAACTATCACGGTTCATGAGATACAGCCTGGTGACAGACGGACGGACAGCGGAGCCTCAGTAATAGGGTTCCGTTTTACCCTTTGGGTACGGAACCCTAAAAACACCTTAGTAATCATAATCCCTCCAGATCTCATTTCGATGACCCATTAATATCCGACACATTCGCAATAGTCCCAATCGTGTAACAACTCCCTGAACGGTTGTTGTGTATCTCACAAATGAGTGAAGTTACAAGTAGGCTCCTAACGAATTGCTGTGTTAGCAGCAGGGGTAGCATCGTGCGTGCCCAGTTGCCAACAGATCCGGGGCACCACACCAACGCGGCCGATGGCATTTCTCGGGGTCGTTTAGTGGGTATACCGTCGGACAGCCGACGGGGAGTCCCACACTACCACCGGAGGCCACCCAGGCACCGGTGGTGTGCGTAACGCATTTTTCCCCGCGTCACAAAAAAAAAAGGGGTAGCATCGTGCGAGCTACGTTAACCGCTGTACATAAGGCGGGCCGTAAGGTCGTATGCTCCCGACGTTGTAAAGAACACGATTAAAGATTATGACACAAACGTTATTTCCTTTAACCAGGTTTCAATAAAGGGCTAAGCCCTAGGAACCGGTGAACGAGAATGAAAAGAGTTATGAATGTTAAAGAAGACACTGATGTAAGGTACGAGGCGTGTGTATCGGCCCTTTCTGCCTACCCCACCCTTTTTGACGAGCTCGGTGACTCAGTCGTTAATGACGCGACTTTGACACTAATGCTTGTAGGTTCGATTCCCACACAAGGCAAACATTTGTGTGCGTGAACATGTCTGTTTGTCTTGGTCTGGATGTTTTAAGAGAGGTAGGGCGCATTAAAGCAGCCCGTCTGGGGAGATACCTCTACCTCACAGAAAACCGCAGCCAAATAACAACTGCCTAGAGGGTTGTGTTCCTGCGTGTGAGTGAGGTCACCTGTAAGCTCCCAAGAAGTTGCTGTGTAAGCAGCAGAGGAGGCGAGTGATACTTGATATATAGCAAGCGTTAATAGGCTACGGTACCCGCTTTACATCAGGTGGGCCGTATGCTTGTATACCTCCCGACGTAGTATAAAAAAACCCCCCGCAAGCACAAACCAATAAACCACTTGACTGCGCATGAAGGCATCCCGCACTCGAATCGTTGTTTTAGCGCCTAAATGTCTAGGCAATTCAAGCCTACTGACCAATATAATAATAGTTTTAAACAATAAGCCAATAAGCGCCACGATGTAGATCAGTGAACTAGCCGCGTGTTCCAATTTATCCCCCGACAAGAACCGGTGAATTGAGTTACTACGTAAAATCTCATCGTTTCTCCACTGGTTATTTGTGGGTTACTTTCTTCAGGCCCGCAAGGGTCTTAGCAAAAATATATATATATAGACAGATAGATAGACAGGTCTATCTAGTCGCTAACAATGATAAACCGGTATCCTGGTGCGCCAAGCTCGAAGGACGCGTTCGTCTGTGGCCCAGTGCGGCATCGGCGCCAACCATATCTGTGCCAACGTGCCAAGGTCGGCATCGGCGTGGCTATTAGCATAACTCGTAGTTGGGAGCCAGTGTGTTTATGGCTTTGTCAGCCACTAGGTGCCACCCGCAACTGTGTCTGAACTTTTAAGTACTACGCTTAGGCAAAACGTATTACATTTTATACCTAGTCGGAAGCCATACAAACACACGGCCCACCATATGTAAAGCGGTTACCGTAGCCTATGAAAGGTTCTAATACATTAAGACATATACTAAGACATTACACGTTATCATTTATCACTCCCTCGATGCCACCTCTGCTGCTAATGTTGCTGGGAGTTGTTATTTGGCTGCGGTTTTCTGTGAGATAAATGCACTACCACAGACGGGCTGCAGTTATGCGCCCTACCTCTCTTAAAAACCGATGAGATCGATTTGGTATAGTAACTCAATTCATCGCTGCGGGTCGGGGGGCAAAACAGAACCCGCAGCTCGTATTGCTTAGTTCGCGGATCAAAATTGCTCAAAAGGCTCGAATCGCTGAGGTTTTTATATATATATATATATGGCAATAGTGTTGCTACTTTATGCCAGTGTCAAAGTCTTCAGTGTAGAACCATTTGAAAATCTTAATTCTATGTTCCAGCTTCAGGAACTGTGCTAAAAAAATACTTGGGAAGGGCACCTAGACCCAATCAACCCACTTTAAGTACCATCCGTAAAACGATAGTGATTTTACGAGGTTTTCTTGATGAACTTATTCACGTCTTCCAAGAAGTACCTACACCTCACAGAAAAACCGCAGCCAAATTCACACGCAGGAACACAACAACTCCCTAGGGGGTTGTTGTGTTCCTGCGTGTGAGTGAGGTCACCAGTAAGCTCCTAAAGAGTTGCTGTGTTAGCAGCAGAGGAGGCATCGCGAGAGCGATGTATGTTACAAGCGTTAATAGGATACGGTACCCGCTTTACATCAGGTGGACCGTATGCTTGTATGCCTCCCGAAGTTGTATTAAAAAAATCTACGTTTTTGTGAGCACGGGTTGCCTTCTGCGCACTCAAGAGGTTTATTAGTTTATGTTGGCAGTAGAGTATGTGCAAGAAAATAACGTTTAGTTGGTTTTATTTAAATTATAATAGACTACTAAACAAGTAGAAAGATAGATAATACGTGTTACATAATACAAACTGAGATCAGAACAGAAGCTGAGCGAATGTAAACAAACTAAAACCAGTTTGAAATCAATAACAAATTGCGTGTCAGTACAATGTTGTTTACACAAATTCAAAAGTTACGCGATGACATAGGTACTGATTCGTATGTATGAGATTTTTTATACTAATTGTTAAGAAGTTTCCGTTATGATGTTAGAAACAGAGTTGGTCTGAAAGAGAGTGGTTGTTAAAATGAAAAGGGGCTTTCTCCGTTGGTTCTGACATGTAGAAAGAATGCAGGAAGAAAGAATTACGAAATAAATATACAACGCGAAAGTAGAAGGATGAAGGAGCCGAGGAAGTTTACTTACCTACCACGACCAAATTTATCTGTGTTGGTGGTGGATAAATTTGGTGATGAAGAAGGTGATGTCGGGAGCTATACAAGCCGGTGTGCGTGCTTAAGAAGAGCTATGAATGTTAAAGAAGCGAGTGAGGTGTGTTGATCCGAGTCAAATGGCGCTCGGTACTCTCCGCCTACTCCGAAAGCGATTTGGTGTGGAGTTATAGATATTTTTTTATACAACTTCAGGGGCATGCAAGCATACGTCCACCTAATTTAAAGTGGTGACCGTAGCCTATGTTCGCTTGAGACACAGGAAGCATTTCTCGTGCGTTAACACCACTGCCGCTAACATAACACTTCCTTAGGTGGTTACTGGTAGCCCGACTCACTCGCAGGAACAACAACTGTGGAAGTACTTCCCAGTGGGACAGCTATATGCGCGCTACCAGTCTTAAATACAGTCCAGGACAAACAGTTTTGACGAGCTCACAAGTACACAAATGTTTGACCTATGTTGGAAACCAAGCCTCGATGCCCCTCCGCCATCTGGCTCGTCAAAACTGCTCAAACACAAAGGAGTTGATCTAAACGATTTTGAGAATGATGAATCAGCGCGAATTGTTATTTATATCAGGTATTGCAATTCTCGGAAACGATACCAACTTTAACAAAAAGCGACGTAAACAAGCGCGTAACCGGGATATTTTGGTCATATATGCCGATAAATAATTCTGTTTCGATTGGATGTTTCGAAAGACGCTTCTAATAATAGCTGTTGCCCGCAGCCGTGCACGTGACACATGCGTGTTAAATACTTACGTCGGGAGGAATACAAGCTCACCGCCCACCTGATGTAAAGCGGATATTGTAGCCTATGAAAACTTGCAATACCTGAGCGATACGCTCGCGAGATACCTCAGCAGTTTCTTAGAAGTTTACTGGCCAAATAATAAATCCCTACAAAGTTGTTGTGTTGCTGCGTGTGAGTGAGGTCACCAGTAAGCTCCTAAGGAGTTGTTGTGTTAGCAGCAGAGGTGGCATCGCGCGGGTGATACTGATACATGTATTGCAAGCGTTTATAGACTACGGTAACCGCTTTACAACAGGTGGGCCGTATGCTTGTATACCTCCCGACGTTGTATAAAAAGAAGTGTGTGTGTCCGGTCAAGGGTGAGTCTTACTCGCTACACAAAATTTATTTGTATGTGACCTGTGTGTGGTACCTATAAAACTCAAATTTCATTGAAAAGTCCTTCATCAAATCCTTAGTATTATATAGCTGACCCCGCCAATCCTAATGGATTAAGAAACGGGAAAACGCTAGGAAATTTTAGAAAATTAGACCCTTTACAAAACTTTTTTAAATTTGTGGCATAACGCTTGCTGACCGCGTTCATAATGAAGACGTGAGAGAAAGAGTTGGTCTAAAAGAGAGTGTCGGTGTTAAGATAAGAAAGGGCTCCGTGCTCCGTTGGTTCGGACATGTAGAAAGAATGCGGGACGAAAGAATGACGAAACAGATATACAATGCAAAAGTGGAAGGATGTAGGAGCCGAGGAAGGCCGAGACTAACCTACCATGACCAAATTGGTCGTGTTTTATCAGAAAGTGATGTCAGAAGCCCCAGGAACCGGCGAGCGTGCATGAAAAGAGCTATGAATGTCACAGAAGCGAGTGAAGTATGCAAGGACCGCGTCTTATGGCGCTCGGTTCTCTCTGCCTACCCCGCAAGGGACTTGGCGTGAAGATATACAACACAATACATACAATAGACCCTTTACCAAGATATATGAAATATATTTATATACTACATAAAAGGATTGTTCGTTTAAAAAATATGATATAAATATAAGTTTTGGATAATATCAATTTATTTTACAAAGGTACTCGTTCGTCTCTTTGAAAATTCTGTCACAGGAGTATGGAGATGGCGATGCGAGTCCTGTTGTCCTCCTGCCAATGGTGATGACGATTCGCGTCAGATTTTTTGCCACACAGATTAATTTAATAGAGACTGTCTTCGTCAGGTACCTTGGAGCTCTACTGACGGAACTAAAGAGTAGCCACTAATCTAAACCAAAATATAATATTCGGAAACAAAAAGATTGATCTATATCGTCTTGACCTTAGGCGGTAGGCACCCAAGACTTGAAAATCTAGTGACCCCATTCATTCACAGGAATGCAACAATACTCCACGTAATTGTAATTTACCTGTGATCTTCTACATGGAGGAAATACTTCTACAATCAAGCTGTTACTGATTAAAGATCAGTGTGGCTTACCTCTAATTAGTATCAGCCACATTTACTGATCGCCAAGGACATTAGAGGCTTAAGCTCCGAAGGAGATGGTAAGCCGATTACATTCCAAATGTTAGAAAAATGTTCATAGTCGTGAACATAAGTTACGTAGTATGTAAAAAACCTGTGGTCAAAAGGTATATGCAACTAAATGAAGGGCAAAATCAATAGACCGCGACAATCAAGTCTCATATAGTAGATACGGTAGCACAGGTAAACATTTTATTTACATGACACGCCATGTAATCCAACACCTATAAGTCATCCATGATTTAACACGGCATTTGTGAAGATACATTAAACATTCGTTATGTTTACAAATGGTTATTTCGAACGTATCGATACGAATGTAAACATCACTATTACGAATTTGCTCATCGATAATGGAATACAATTTGATGACGACTTTTTTCTTAATACCATGAGCCATGTTTTTTTGTGTAAAGCAGTATAAAGCTTCAAATATAACCAATTACAAAGAATACAGAATTACATGGAGACTTACCTCCGAGAAGTCCATATGTCAACATCATCATGGTCACGCTTTTGCTGTACGTGGACAGCACAAACGCAACAGTTGCGATGAGTGACCCGGCGACGCAAACCGCCCGACATCCAAACTTGTTGCATAGCGCTGATACTACTGGACCTGTGGGGAAAAATATGTTAAACGTGAGATAAATAAACTACTTTATTATACAGATTTCGACCACTAAAGAGACACGAAAATATAGTGACAAAGAGACATTTAAAATTGAATAAAAATCTACAAAAAAGGTATTTGAAGACAATAAGAAGCTGATGAAGCTGCCAGCAATGTACTTTTTTGGAACCCATTAATTCGTTATTATTAGTATTCGTAGACGTTTTAGTATTTTGTTTCAGATGACGGATGCCGACGATTTTGACAGATATGGATGGAGGTTTGTGGAAAACGGATTAAGTTTAGCCACTGCGTCTGATCCCGGTTCTTGGACAACCCAATAATGCCGGCTCTGGATCAGGCTCCCATTTTCGTCAAATCGAGCCAAATTATTAATTATTATTATTATTATTACATAGACCGCTTCATTTGTCGGGCACAATACCGCCTTTGGAGTATGGAAAATCTCTATGGATACTAAGAAATTATAGATATGATGACAAAAACAAGCCCCGTATTTTTTTTAAGTTCCAGATAACATCAAAATGTATTTAGTGATACATGAAAAAAAATTGTTTTCGTAATTAAGAATATATTTATATACAAGCATGTGATATCTACCAGTACCTATAATTAACTTGTGCCTTTACACACATTTTTTATGCATGTTATGTTGTATAATTTCGATTGTATAAGTTGTTTGTGGATAAATAAATAAAAGAAAAAGTAAAAGAACCTTGATAAATAACCACCAACCAAATTGTCAAAAGTATATGTGAATCTTTCAAAAGTATAAGAGGTATTGAATTGGACAAAGTCTCATTTACATTAACAAAATGCATCAAAATAACCCAACTAGAGAGTCGTTGTCAGAAATCTGAGTTTAGACCGAATAATTCTGGTGTTCCTCTGGGAAGCATGCTCGGCTCCCTACTTTCCCCAGTTTATATTAAGGAGATATCGAATATCACTAAGCATGATAATATCATATTTGTTGATGGTATTTCATCGATAATTGTAATTATAATATTGGCCTGACAACAATGCACAATCACGAATTTGGCATAAATACTACATTGATAATTGTAATTAGTTGGCTTTCTAATATTAGTTTACAAATACAACATTAAAGATAACCTATCAAAGAAACAGGCATTATAACATCTGGATAGTGGCAGATTTTTAGGCATAACTATTGACAACAAACTTGATTGCAAACAACAAGTAGACAATGTCTTCAATAAAACAAATTGATTCTCTATTGCTCGTTAGAAGCTACCAAAACAAGAAAGCCGCTCTTAAAAAGCTATAAGATAAACAACAATTTATTTTGAATCTATTAGGTGTTACAGAAATATTATTTGTTGTAAATATCAAACAAAACTAATATTAGAGGGAATAAATTCAAACTCGACAACAACGCTGTTGACTAAAAAGTTACTGAAGGTGATGACTTACAGATGTTTATGATTCAATTTGGGTATGCTATTACCATTTTTTTAATGATTCGATTCG
Source organism: Pyralis farinalis (assembly GCA_947507595.1). Classification (NCBI taxonomy): domain Eukaryota; kingdom Metazoa; phylum Arthropoda; class Insecta; order Lepidoptera; family Pyralidae; genus Pyralis; species Pyralis farinalis. The sequence continues at coordinate 25,707,230 of OX382273.1, read as the reverse complement.
TTCTTCACATTAGATACAAAATTTACTAAATATTATTTCCAAGGTTGCGGTTGTGAATTAGTCGACTTAGGGCTTATTCACAAAATGAATTACTCCTAAAAATGTCCTGTTCAGCGAATGATCTATTCTTAAAACTTGTAGAATTATTGCTGTCCTTAGAATAATATAATTTACAGCGTAAATTTGAACTATTAATACTCTTTCGATATAATTAAAATAATAATTATTTCAATTTTAAAGATTTGGTACGTGATAATTGTAGAAAATAATTGATTCTCATAGTGAGCAAATGGGATTGGTAATAGCGAAATCTTAGCAATTAACGCTAATAAACGCGGCCTTGCTTAGTAGGGATTTCGTTATCAGACAAATAACGGATTTTAAAAGGATATCGCTTTTTCTTTTGGTACGAAATCGCAATGATAAGGTATATTTTGTGGGTAATATATATCTATATAAGAGGGCACAAAAGAGATGTCACTTGATGGTAAATAAAGATCGATGCTCGTAGGCATAAATAACATCAAATAACGACAAAACAACATTACAGATTTTTTACTAGCCAAAGGGAAACATATACTCTTGACTAGAAGAAAGAAGTGCCGTCCATTCTAGATTTGTACGTAACACAATAGTTTTAATAATGAATAAACCTAACATATGTTTGACATACATAATATTGCAAAAAAATATCCTCTGGGCTTATTAGATTAACAGATTCTCTTTCGATACGATTGTTAGGTAATCTCCCAAACCATATTAAGAGAACCTTGGAGAATATCCATTCATAAATACATTTCATTGCCTCGATGTGCAGATTTTTGCAATATAGCTTAGTAGGTCATTGGTATAATTCCGAATAAGACAAATTTTATGAGACAGATAAACATACTATATACGCTATTATACATACATTTTGATAATATTCACATAATTTAAATAAATCACGGATAAACATTGGCATAATATTTTGAAAAACTTCATGTAATCTCAGCATTAACGCTACCATTGCAGTTCCTATGTGTAGGGATGAATTCCCCGCCGACGCTGGAAGGAGCTTTACAATCCATAGTACAATCGGTAGAACAGCAGAGAGACTAAGTCTCTTGTTTAAACTTAAGGGCTCCATACCGTGAGTAAGCTTAGGATCATCGACAATTCTCATCGACATACTCGTGGACGGCACGTCTCGTGAACCGAATTAGAATGTTCTAGTTGGTACCCGGGTGTTCTCGCTCAAAGGTTTTATCTTCTTCTTCTTAGCGTTATCCCGTTTCTAATCCAATAGGATTGGCGGGGTTCGCAACCTTAACCTAAGGATTTAACGAAGATACTGATATCTACATGGAGCTACTGTCATCAGACCACATCCCAGGTGGAAAACCAGACTTTTCTTAGGTAAAGTCACATACATCTATCGAAATACAATTTCATGGATGTGCGGGTTTCGTCACACTGTTTTCCTTCACCGCCGAGCAAGTTACAATTACAAATGTGTACATAAATCCAAAACCACGAATTTAGTGAGTACATGTCAGGATTCGAAACAAGGACCAGTTGGTCAATATGCCAGTTCTTTATCCATTGGGTTATCACTCCTGTACTGTATCCTTATATGAGGATTGGATATAGCTCAAAGGTGACCACTGTTAATTCTTCAAGTTGTATCCAAAACAAACCAACTAACTTGTCTAAAACAAAAAACAGCATTATGGTACCCTAATAAAGCAAATCTCGACAACACTTCAAATTCCAAATTGATTTTGTTTTGCTTAATACCAACGCAAATCGAACTGTATTGCTTAATACTATTTTCCCCCAGCTGCATACTAATGCAACTAATATATTATATCAATTATGGCTACCTTGTGCTAAACCTAAATATCAAACTCGTCCGACCGCTTGATGCATCATTTTAATACTTGGAAACCAGTTCAAGGTATCCGTTCTATCAGCATTATAGAATACAGTTAGACCTTAGTACATCTAGTTAGGTTGGTACTATCCATATATATAATCACACCTGTAGGGTAGGCCTTTAGGGTAGGCAGAGATTATGGCACGCCAGGCGGGCCGATCCAAACATAACTCTTTCGCTTCATCCACACTCATCAACCTCTTCACCAGACCGATGAGCGTGCGCTCATCGGTTTCTGGTGCTTTTGATTTAGCCCTTTTTCAGCAAATAAGCTATTTGATCAATTATGTATGAGACTAGGGCGCCCCCTGCCGATATCTTCACTAACTCTTGCTCGATATACTTCTTTAACTCGGTAACTCTTTATCCATTTTTTCAAATGTTCGAAACAAGTATTATCCACTGATTCTACTTTTACCACATATCTAAACGAGGGTGCAAAAGGCGATGGCTTGATGGCGTCGTCAAGCGTACATACTAACCGAACACGCAGGTTAAACAATGTCGAGAGCCAGTCTATGGGATGGTAGGATGGGTTTTCTATCTCGAGCTTCTTCGTCGGAAGGCACGTTAAGCCGTCGATCCCGGCTATTGTCGATAACAGTCTTTCAGTCAAAGTCACAAGCAAGTCAGCGGTCTTCGGGCGGCTTGAAAACACTGGCCTGGCCACAGACCGCAGTTGAGCGGCGTGGTAGAGTATGCTCTAAACTCAGAATACAGAATTTATTCTGTATTCTGAGGCTCTAAACCCCTTCGGTTAGAGGGAGACCTGTATCCCTGCAGTGGGATGAGTTAGGGATGATGCACGCTAGGATACACCGACAGGGCCGACCTAATGCTAATAGCATTCTCTACCAGACAACCTTTTGGAAGCATACATGTACAGAATATCGATACACAAGGTAAGAAAACCAATAATGTAAAAAGTATATACCTAATTACAAATACAGCACACAGTAAAACAAATATTACATAAATAATAATTATATATTACATATGGTTGCATACTTAATGATTTTACGACTATGTTGCATTTTAATTATCTAATACATGTATATATGTACTCATATAATCATATCATCTTCTTATTATTCTTAATGTTATCCCGTTTCTTAATTCTTTAGGATTGGCGGAGTCCGCTACCTAAGACTAAGGATTTGACGAAGATACTGATTTTGACATGGAGCGGCTGCCATCAGACCTTCACAAACCAGAGGGAAAACCAGACCTTTTTTAGGTTAGGTCATACGTCGTTTGAAATATAATTTCTTAGAGATGCGGGCTTTCTCACTATATTTTCCTTTACCGCCGAGCAAGTGACAATTACAAATATGTACATAAAACCGATAACACGAATGTAGTGGTACATGTAGGATTTGAACCAGGGACCGTCGGTTTATATATACATTATCATCACATCAAAAATTAAAGTCGTTATTTCTTTCTGTTTCTTTTTTCTGTTTGTTCGCTTAGTTCTTCTAATTATGCAACGAATTTTGATGTTGTTTTTACTAATATTTAGAGGCTTTTCATGAAAATACGAAGGGTTCATAATTATGCTTAAAATTGTCACCAAATTAATTAATTGGTAGATTTAGTTAGAAACGAGACTACAATAAACCCTACGGTAAAATTCTAATCGATCACGTGTATTTTGTTTTTAAGTAAAGTTTAAATATCTATACAAAAGGATTATTAAATCTGAAATCCTCCGCCAATCAACAAGATCGTATATTGGATAAGATATGCATAACCTACCTAAAATATGTGGCCACGAATTAGATAATGAAAATTGCGCAATACCTGCCATATGCTGATCAAATTCTAATAGCCCGGCGATAAGGCAAACTGACGGGTTATTGTGCCGGGTCTATTGATAAGAAACCCTTTGTATATGAGTGGTTCATTATATCTTAGACTGCAGTCACAAATGCTGTAGTATAAATCAGAAAGAAATAATAGTCTAGCTGAAAGGAATGATTCTATTGATTCCCCAACTTTTATATACTTGGACGATAATTTTACGTGATAACGTCATAAAAAAACATTCAACAGTTGACAAAACAGGTGTAGGTTTTGTGCTGCCGCTGTCTCTCTGCTATTCGGACGCATCGGTCGATGGAGTGAAAGAGAGATAGATGCGTCACAAGCCGAACGCTTAGGCCGATCGTGCCTCTCTATCGCTTGTTCCACGCTCTCGCTTGCACGCTCGGCTCAGGCGGAACGTGACACTTTTTCGTGCGTGCTGCCGGCGATCATCGATTTATAAGACGTTATCACGTCAAAAAAGTTGTGCGACAAAACAGCACGGAATAATTAGAAAGCATAACAGCTATTAAAGGATAATTAACAGCTTAACAAGGACTGAAAAACAACAGAGCGTAGATAAAGATAAAAGCGGACAAAGAAGAGTTGTGCTCGCGTAGAATGTTCCGTACGATGAATATATTATATGACGTCGAACTTCTTTTTACAACCGCACCGCTCGCCGTCGGCAGGGAGTTCACCATCACAAGGTGGTACCGCAATGGTGACGTAACATACTGTGCGATTTCAGAGAACTTTTCTTCCGAGAACTCTCATGTTGTGGAATGAACTCCCAGCCGAGGTTTTCCCAAGGGACTACAGTATAGGGTTCTTGGAGGAAGGCATGAAGAGGTTTTCAGAGGGCCGTCAAAGCATTAGTGGTGTTGCAAATATCCGAAGGCTGTGGCGACTGTTAAGGCGACACATCGAAAAATTAGACCAACTTTCATCGAATAGTATAGGCTAATGACTAAACTGACGGATCTAAGATTTTAATATAAATAACTTCATTTCTTTATCTTGAATTTGCTTGCTCAAATACGCGATTGTGTAAAATTGATTCGATAATAATTACTTTCGAAAACACCTCCTGAAATTCATTATTTTTGAAATTACAACGAAGTTGTTCTGTTTATACGCTTCAAAATTACTTAAATCTATTAGTAATATCTATGTTTATAATATGGTTGCTGCATATTTTGATAAGTGAAACATGAAATTTTTTAAAAATATTTTAAGTTTCTGACAATTTCTAAGCGATCACATTCGTCTTGGGTGCTACGTGTTTTCGACCTTATTGTGCGGTAATGAGGATTATAAACGCGTTGACTAACTACATCCAGCCAGTCCGGCTGCAGCCCGCTTCGAGGTGGGATCTATGTCGACTGTCTGCTCGAGCTCGCTCCATTTACATCGCGACACCGAAGTTTTTATAATTAATAGTTGTAAATATTCAATATTATAGTATTTAGCGTAAGTGTATTATTATTAGATATAAGTAGTAAATAATATTATAGGTTTATATATATTTATTATACTGTTGTAATAATGGGGACCACTAAAAAGAAAATATATAGAATAAAAATACAAAGAAAATGTTCGTAGAATGGCGGAGGCGAACAAGCCAAGGTATTTATTTTTTTTAATTATTATATTCATTAAACATATTATAATAACATTGTGTAGACATATTTCTAGTTTTTAGAACAGTTCCTAGGTATGGTTGGCCCAAGCTATTTAATTCCTCTTCAAACTTTTTTTTAATTTTGCTTACTTAATAACTCTATATAAAACTGCATTAATTAAATAAGAGTTATTTTTTGCAGGAATAAACAGTAACATTTGATAATTGGTATACATTATCCACAGGCTGACCGCGTACCTATATAGGACGTCAAACTCCTATTATATCCATTATAATCTGACCGAACTCCGACTTAGAAGTTGTACGTCGGTGGAGGTCAGGTTACGTTGGAAATTTATACCAATAAGGTTCGCGCTCTCAGCACATAGCAACCAGTGGAGACTCTTTATTTCTTTGTATTAAAATAAAAACTTATAAAATAGAATATTTTTGCTGTTTTGTTTTTTAGGAGAAACTTACTAAATAAACATATTCCACTAGAAGAATCACTACTCGATTTATATGCTACTTTAACGTAAGTGTCATACGGGACGACAAACTCATAGTAACCATTATAAGCTCACCGAACTCCGACTTAGACATTGTACGTAGGTGAAGGTTAGTTTACGTTGGAAATTTATCCAATCAGAAGATAGAAAACCAGTGGAGGTTTTTTTTTTTTTGTATTAAAATAATTACTAGTAAAATAGTATATTTTGATAGTTTTTAAAAAAACTCGGTATGTTTCATGTTAAAGAAGCGAGCGAGGTGTGTAAGTACCGAGTCATGTGGCGCTCACGAGGGATTTAGCGTGAAGATATAGATAGATAGTATACTTATACCCATGATACTCGTGAAAACAAATAATATTTACTATGAACCAACACTGAAAACACAAAAAAATCATCTATTCTATACATTGTGGTTAGTATTGAACTATTGTACGGATTAGATTTATTTTGCAACATCAGAGATGGTCCTGGTTCTTTCTTCTTGAGAGTTTAATAAATAACAAGGAAACGTACAACAATACAAAACACAGAGTATACATAAGTAAAATACAATAAATGTCATTATACTGAAGTTAAAGTTATGAAACAGCAAGAAAATCATTTGTCACATGTTTTTTTTAAATATGAATAGATTATAAAATCTATTTGTATATATGTATATTAGGGTGTCCCTTATTTTTCAAACTTTTTATTTTCTAACGCATATGTGTTAGTTTTGTTCATTTGCTTTTAAAACACTCGGAAATTAATTTTTAACTTATTTGGATTACGATAATCCGTGCCGAATTACATCGAAACATGTTCATACAAGTTGCGCGGCAGTGCCGCACGTACCCGCGGTATTCATTTGTTCAAATTCAAAGTCAAAATCTTTTTATTCCGTAAAAATGGCTACATTTGTTTGGAATCGTCACATTTTTTTTCCCTACCGTGCAGTTTATGACTAGGTGAGCACTGATAAAAATACTGCCAAAAAACTCAGGCATCCCTCTTTTGGTATCCAAACAAATTTACATATTTTGTTAATTACATTATAATTGGATCGACTCACTCCCAGGCATTTTTATCATTAATATAGTCAGATACTTTATAATATGCCCTGCTACACAATTTGGCTTTAATAGTAGTTTTAAATTTGTTTATTGACAAATCTCTTATATTGCTGGGAAGTTTGTTATAGAACCGTATACATTGCCCCATAAAATAATTACTTGTTTTGTGGAGACGGCTTGCATATAACACAAGATTATGCTTATATCTAGTATTTATGCTATGAGTATCACTCTTTTTACAAAATGAGTCTATGTTTTTATGGACATACAAAATATTTTCATAGATATATTGCGATGCGACTGTTAAAATATTTATTTCTTTGAATTTTTCTCTAAGGCTCTCCCGGGGACCAAGTTTGTAGATAGCTCTTATGGCTCTCTTTTGCAATAAAAAGATGGTGTTAATATCCGCGGAGTTACCCCAAAGAAGAATTCCATATGACATAATACTATGAAAGTAGCTGAAATAAACTATTCTAGCCGTATCAATATCAGTGAGCCGTCTAATAGTTTTCACTGCATAAGCTGCAGAACTTAGTTTTCCTGATAATTTTTCAATTTGTGGGCCCCTTTGTAGTCTGGAGTCAATTGTTATACCCAAGAACACAGTTGTCTCCACAGAGGCTAAATTAGTTCCATTAACATGTACATTGGTAGCCACCTGCCTTACATTAGGTGTTGAGAACTTAATTACTTTAGTCTTTTTATCATTTAAAAGCAGATTATTAACACTAAACCAATGAATAACTTTAGAGAGAGCATCGTTAACTTCGTCATAATTACCTAACCGTCTATTAATTTTGAATGTCAGTTATTCTCGTGATTAATACGTAATGTTTTAACTTTTATAAGATGGCAGTGGAATTGAGAAGCAATAAATCAAGTATTTTCTTAGTTGGAGACGTAAATTATCAAATAATAGGCGCAAAATTACCGTCTAACCGTCAAGTTCTTCCTGTACTTTTTTATAAAATTCGCGAAGTTAAATTGACTGTTAGTGAAAGCGCATACCTAGTCATTCGAGAGTGTATTATATTTAGGGAAAAAGCTAGGATCCCTACCAGAGCTATACCTAACTGTGTAAAATAACTTGTGAATCTTCACCAGGAGGGAGTTGCAAAAAAAATCCAATTTTCTATTTCAATTTCAATCTAATTCAATCTGATAATTTTATTCCTCTTATTTATTCGAAATAAAAAAATCCTGTGTTTACTCGGCGCTATCAGCCATTATGACACTCGAACATCTATAACTTCAAGCCAAATCCCTTGCGGGGTAGGCAGAGAGAGCCGAGCGCCACGTGACTCGATCCTTACATATCTCACTCGCTTCTTTAACATTCTTTGCTCTTCTCATGCACGCACGCCGGTTTCTAGGGCTCCTGACATCACCTTCTGATAGAACATGACCAATTTGGTCATGGTAGGTAAGTCTTGGCCTTCCCCGGCTCCTACATCCTTCGACTTTTGCATTGTATATCTGCTTCGTCATTCTTTCATCTTGCATTCTTTCTACATGCCCGAACCATCGGAGCATGCCTCTTCTTATTTTAACACCGACGCTCTCTTTCAGACCAACTCTATTTCTAACATCATCATTGCGAATACGGTCTACGAGCCTTACGCCACAAATTTTGCGCAGCGCTCGCATTTCAACCGCGTTTATTCTACTTTCATGCTCTTTCTGCCATACCCAACTCTCGCTTCCATAAGTTAGCGTTGGGACCAACACTGCATTGTGTATAGCGAGTTGTGCCTTCTGGCTCAGGATTTTACTGCCAAGAAGTTTTCCCAACGCTCCATTCACACTATTCCCAGCACTCACTCGTCTTTCCACATCTGCGGTGTACCTTCCATCCCTGCTGAAAGCGCATCCAAGATATACAAACTCATCCACTTGTTCCAACACTTCATCATCAATCGTAATCCTTACATTAGTTCTGGATTCTTCTCTTTCAAATACCATTATCTTTGTTTTCTTCGCATTCAGTAGTAAGCCTTTCTCCATACAGTCGTCTTTCATCGCTGTGACCAGTGTTTGCAGTTTAGATGGTGTATCTGCTAACTAAACATATGTGTCCGAATCAACAAATGGCCCGCTTTAGCCTCTTGATAAACAATGTTGTATTATGTAGCTGGTGTTTCATTCTTCTTAAGGGGGATACATGCCGTCCAGTGGCGCCTCAAGGAATAAAATATCGTATCTTAGCGTGGAAGATAAACATTATAAAGTCATGTGTTGCGTGTGTTACAAATACAATAACGTACTTTTACGTCATTAAACCAACAATTGAAATGTTTTGCTCTCGTTGTTATAGGCATAATTGCCAAAAAACGGCCTCTTTTAGCACTTTTGCTTATAACAACGATAGTGGAATATTTTGAGTGTTGGTTTAATGACGTAAAAATACTTTACTATCTTCGTAATAAATGCAACATAAGATTTCATAATGTTTATCTTCTATGCTATAATATGTTTTTTTATTCAATGAGGGCGCCACTGGACGAGACCTAAGTAAGAACAACATAGATACCAAGACATGTTAACTTGTAGAGATATAAACATAAAACGATGTCATTGATTTCTCTTTCAATAAACTTTTAAAAGTGAATACGTTTCTGTAGTTTTTTATTACTATTATTACTATTGTTTTCCGTCTAGCTTAAATAAATATGTTTGGTTCAGTATGTATAAAGCTAAATAATAATTAAATCAATAATTTTTATTAAATATTGATATTATAAATTTTATTTAAGTGTGACACGACTCTGTAGCTTTTCTGTTCGTTTGCATTGACTATACGTTGACCCCAGGTTACCTATTAGGCGCTAATTTCAAATTTTACAAATCGAGCGTCGAGTGTCAATTGAGGGGCGCGGGGTGATTGGGCGGAGCCATTTTAAAGCTTCACGATCGAGGTGTCGCCTTAACCGTTAGGGAGGTAGTATGCTTGTTTACGTCCTTAGTGGTATAAAAAAACAAATCTACCACGTTTTTTCAAATCAGCCTTAAATTTGTGTCTGGTAACTAAAAGGATAAATTCCTAGGAACAAATTTAACATTGTAGTTGAAAAACATGTTTACCCCTGACTACAATTGTAAGTTTGTTTTTAGGATATTGAGAGATTTTCTACGTTATTTTAAGATAGTGATAGTGACTTCATATAGGTTTTCAACGTGTAAGTAAAAAATTACTTTTTTTTTTTTTATAATCTTAAGCCCAGTCGTATATCAGTCACTCATTCCAGAGATCAGTTGCAGATTAATTTTATTTTGACGAGCTCGTTGGCGCAGTCGTGAATGACGCGACTTTGACACCGACGCGACTTTGACACCAACGCTCGTGGGTTCGATTCCCACGCAAGGCAAACATTTGTGTGCATGAACATGTCAGTTTGTCTTGGTCTGGATGTTTTAAGAAAGGTCAAAGCAGTCCGTCTGGGGAAGTACCTCCACCTCGCTGAAAACCGCATACAAATAACCACTCCCTAGAGCTAGGTGTTTGTTTTTTTTTTTATAAAATTCTCACACCTATATTTTTACATATTAATGCCGTACCACGAAAACCTCACAGGGTTTATCAGGGTAGGCGAGTTAATTGTTGAGCTGTGTTCCTGCGTGTGATTGAGGTTAGCAGTAAGCTCCTAGGGAGTTGCTGTGTTAGCAGCAGAGAATGCATCGCGCGAGTGATACCTAATGTATTATAAACGTTCATAGACCGCGTGCCTGTATGCCTTCCGACGTTGTATAATAAAAAAATTAAAAAATACGTAACCCTAAAATTAAACGCAAATTACATAATCGCCCATAGCGACACGATCAAGTACATAAAATACCCACAGATTATGACGATTAACCCTCTGTTAAGACGTAGCAATAAATTCTGTTATCAGCTAACATTTGAATTTTTTTCAGATTAGATCGAGATAAGAATTATTATTGCAAGGTTTTACAATATGCTGCAATATAATGAAGATTTTGATTGTGGACGTAGAAACTGTGATTTTAACTGAAGTATGTTGACAAGGGGACCATTCGTTATACTCCGTTCCAATTACGAAGTCGCATAATGGCTACACCAGAGATTGTCAATCATTAGTGTCCAAGATCCCACATATTTTCTGAAGAAGCCCACATATTTTCTGTTCCAGGTAGACCTCCTGTCTTGCTAATGTTTAAAATGAACCCCTTATATATTGTCTTCGACCACTGGGGGACGATATAGGCCCCTTGGGAATCAATGCTCTAGCTAGACTCTAGACGAACGTAATCAGCACTTTTCGCATACATAAATTTTTAGCGTTTGTTTACAGTAGCAAATTACCATATGAATTTGCTGAGAATTTTTAATTGAGCAATTTGTTTTTATAGTAGTAAATCAACATATTTTTAATTTCAATGAGACTTCATAATTACATTGTAACTGTACTGTAGTTACATAAATACATTGTAAATAAAATACTCGACAGCAGCGTAAAGCGCCCATCAATATATGGAAACTTAGATGGTTCTCTGCCTTTTCGCAGAAAATTGTTCGGCCGATTATCACTTGCCAACTAACGTTTTGAAGAATTTTATTTAGCGGAATAATCATTTGCCACAGTTACCAACTGTATGTTTGGTCTGCTTTTCAAAATGGCAACGATTCGCTTCTGGCACTTCGCTGGCCGCTTCCGCGGCACGCTCGCTTCACTCGCTCGGCTCGTGCGTTGTTTGTCATACTCTAACCTAACCTAACCAACTAAGATTTCTATTGCTATACTTATTATAAATTGTTTATTTGTTTAAAAGATTTGATAAATGATAAATGCCCCAAACGGTGTGTATCATTACAATAATCAGCTTAACAATAATTCTACCAAATGAGACGTTGATAATCGGTAGTTGTCAAAGTGAAAAATAGGCGAAACGTTGGTTGGCAAGTGATAATAGGCCAAACAATTGTCGGCGAAAAGGCAGGATACCAACTTAGATTCATAACTTGATTGATCTTCTTTCTCGAACTATTTACTACATTCTAGTGAGATCCCGTGACCATCAACCGGCTCTATCAGCATATCAGCAGTGGTATTCATTAAGTATACAGCCAAATAATTGTGTTTTTAGTCAATAGCTAATTTAACTCTATCTATCTATCTATAACTTCACGTCAAATCCAAAAGAGACGTCAAAAGAGAACCGAGCGTTGACCCGATCCTTACACACCTCACACGCTTCTTTCACACTCATTTCTCTTCTCGTACACGTTCGCCGGCTTCTAGGGCTCCTGACATCACCTTCTGATAGAACACGACAAATTTAGTCATGGTAGGTAAGTCTTGGCCTTCCTCGGCTCCTACATCCTTCCACTTTTGCGTTGTATACCCGCTTCGTCATTCTTTCATCCTGCATTCTTTCTACATGTCCGAATCAACGGAGCATGCCTCTTCTTATTTTTACAATTTAGTTAACTTGGCAATATCCCCAAAACATCCAGAAAAAGCTAGTTAACGTTTATACCGAACATTTTAAATCATTTACTCATTTTTTTTACATATTATTATAACAGATGTAAATACATAGTGATGTATTCATTACAAACTAAGTACCTATGTCATCAAACAATAGTTGATTAGGTACGTAGATATGCAAGTGCATGAAACTGGCACATGACTACTGAGTACATGGATAACGAATGCATAGACCGCGCAACGTGACCCGAATTGATAGGAAATGGACGTGTCTATTTTAAATTGCCTATCCCGAAACTGACAGAAGTTGAGTTACTTGACGCTAATTGATGTTGATTCGTACATTAGGAATTCCACGGGTAAATACATTGAAGGTTAAGTTAAACTTATTTTCTTTTTTTTTTGCATACAACGTCGGGAGGCGTACATACATACATGTATGTATGTATGCTGTTGATTGGTATATTAGGAATTCCTCGGGTAAATACCTTGATGATGCTTACAACAAGGAAGGATCCATTTGTAACGCAAGTTAGTCGCATAGTCAATTTAGCGCATCAAAGCAGCCTTAGTATGCCTCCACCTCACTGAAAACTACAGCCAAATAACACTCACTGGAGGGTTGTTGTGTCCCTGTGAGTGAGTGAGGTCACCAGTAAGTTCCTAAGGAGTAGGCGTGTTAGTAGCAGAGGTGGGATCGCACAAGTGATGCTCAATGTGTTGCAAGCGTTCGTAGGCCGGTCAGGTGGGCCGCATGCTTGTATGCCTCCCGATGTTGTATGAAAAAAAACTACATAAATTCGGCCCACCCGACGTAAACTAGTTACGGTAACCTACGGGAAATGTCGATTGTGCGTTACCAAGTCGTATTTTCGGATTTATATTTGTAATTATCATTTGCTCGGCGGTGAAGGAAAACATCGAGAGAAAGAGAAAGGTATACCCTCAGGGTTGTATAGGTCTGACGGCAGTCACTCCATGTAAAAATCCGTAGCTTCGCCAAATCCTTAGGCTTAAGTAGCGGACTCGCCAATCCAAATAGATTAGAAAACCGAAAAACGCTAAGAAGAAATGTGTACACTATTAAATTCCTATATTACCGCAACCGTACGAGTACCACCCCTGGTATTACAAATGCCCATCGACTACGGTACCTACTTACTGTCAGGGAAACTGTATGCTAGTTTGCCACTTTAGTAGTACAAAAAAAAATCGCACATACCGTATTTTATCAACTATACATCCTATATCCTTACGGTTACGGATGGGCGATTGCGAGAGGTTTTTTTCGATTGTCTCGATTGTTCGAACATCTCGATTGTTTTCGATTGTTTCGTCGAACATCTCGATTGTTGTTGTGTTCGTCCTCGGCGCGATTTCAACTCGAATTTGTGGTTGCGAATTGCGAGTATGCACGATGGCGAGAGGTTTCACTCGATTGTTTTGAGTTATATTAGAACATCTCGATGGCCGGACTTGTCCTTGTCTTATGATTGCGAGCGAGATATGCAAAGTAGCCAACATACCCACCCAACTTACGTACGTATTATAGGAGAAAGGAATCACGAAAATAAATAAAATAATCGAAGTTTATAACGAATCATCAATTTTTAAAGACTTAAATAAACTTGTGCAATGAATGCAACATAGTTTTTTAGTTTTAATACAAAAATCACAGCGGCTCGACAAACAATCGCGACATATACACCTCGGCTCGATGCTTGTAAAGAACTAGCAGCGAGTCGAGTCCGTCCGGCTAAACTAACCGATGACCGATGAATTACTGACTGATGCAACAATCGAAACAATCGAAAAACCTCTCGATTGTTTTGTAAAACGGCGAGTCGATTGTTGACTCGATTGTATATTTTGACGACTGCAATTCTTTCGATTGTTGAAACATCTCGGAATCGCCCATCGCTATACGGTGCACTAATACTCACCAGCAGCAAGATATACTCCAGATAGTAGGCTTCCAACCCAAGCAACTTTTCCTTTTCCTTCACCGAAGAATGTAACTAGTTCTGGCAGGAATATTCCGAAGGTGTACGCTATGCCATCCACCACCAGGTTGCACATGAAGGAGGCGAACACGACAACCCAGCCGTAGCCCCCGTCGGGTGGTGGCGGCAGGGCTCCGTAGTCGTAGGCCTCATCATCATCGGCGTCGGCGCCTTCCGCTGTCAATCTCGCTGCTTCTTCACAGGATGTTTCACTTTCCGTCTGCAACGACAGAAAAGGGATATAAATAAAGGTTTTTTTTATGAATTTACTACATTCGGTTTTACTCTAATTTTATAATAAAATATTTCCGTTTTTTTATTATTAACGATACATGTCAGCCTTCGCGTTGCCACCCCTGCTGTTAACACAGCAACTTCTCAGGAACTTACTTGTAACCCCACTCACTTGCAAGAATACATCAACCCTCTAGGGAGTTGTTATTTGGCGGCGGTTTTCTGTAAGGTGGAGGTACTTCCCTAGGCGGATCCAGACAAAGACAAACAGACATATTTCTACACACATATGTTTGTCGTGTTAAACCCACGGCCCTTAGTGTTAAAGTAGTATTGCCAACCACTCCGCCATCAGGCTCGTCAAATATGTAATACTAGCTGCTGCCCGGGGCTCCGCCCGTGTGGATTCAAATAACGTAGCCTATGTGTTAATCCAGATCATAATCTATCTACGTGCGAAATTTCATTCAAATCCGTTCAGCCGTTTAAGTGTGAAAGAGCAACAAACATCCATACATACAAACTTTCGCATTTCTAATATTAAATAGGATAATATCCGCAATATTAATGTGATATTTTACCTGACGATTTATCATTTATGAGATAATTCATATGAAAATGAAAGTTTTCCGGAGTAAAAATAGCTTATATCTTTTATTTATATCTGGAATCAGGTAATAAAATCGATATGGATTAAAAGATAACGATTTTTAATATGTTTGATAAGTGAAAAGGCGATATAAGTAGAGCATAATGTAAAAAAAACCTAGATCCAGAAGTAATGTATTATGGATTCCTAGAGGCCGGTATAGCATATACCAACAATATATACAATATACCAACAATCGTCCATGTCTATTCATTGTTAAACATTCGATTGGAAATCTTCCGATTCGAGTTGGCATTATAACTAAATTCGTGTTTTCCGATTTATGTAGATAGGTACATATTTGTAATTATCACCTGTTCAGCAGTCAAGCACAATATCGTGAGAATATATTCACGTCCAAGAAAATATATTTCGATAGACGTGTGTCCTAACTTAAGAAAGGTCTGTAGGCCAATTCTACTAAAAAACTGCACTGCAGCGCGGTGTGTGTCAAAATGCGTACATTTTGACGTTTCGTTAAACGTCGCTGATGTCAGATCGCTTAACGAAACGTCAAAATGTACGCATTTCGACATGCGCCCTACCTCCCTTAAAACATCCAGACAAAGACAAACAGATATGATGATACACAAATGTTTGTCTTGTGTGGGAATCGAACCCACGAGAGTTGGCGTCAAGTCGCGTCATTCACCACTGAGCCACCGACCTCGTCAAAGCCTGTAACTGAGGAGGACTGATCAAAATTCGGGGTAATCTTTGATAAGGCTTCTTCTCTAACAACCCTTCGTCGATCGTTGTTATTTAACTCTCACTTGCGTATGTATTGATATAATGTTCACTTATGTATAAATATTACTCGTAGATATTTTCATAACATTCTGACTTAACTTGCATTATTTTCGCGGCACACCACGTATGCCCACGGTACATGAGTGTGCCGCGTCACACACTTTACGGAACAATGATGAGTCTTACACAAGGCAGAAGACACACCTTGTTATGGTATACAGCGCGATATTGAATTAAAATTGGTCAGGTTTTATCTGAAAGTGATACCAAGAGCCATAACCGCCAGCGGGCATCCATAAAAGAATCGATTGAGATTTGTAAGGGCCGAGTCATGTGACTCGTTGACGTAGGACATGTAGATAAACAAATAATCACATTGAACGGTTTTAAATAACTTTAAACTAAAATACATATAACAGTCTATATCTTCACGCCAAATCCCTTGCGGGGTAGGCAAAGAGAACCGAACTCGACAACTCGGTCCTTACACACATCACTCGCGTCTTTAACATTCATAACTATTTTCAAGCACGCTCGCCGGTTCCAAATGCACATTAATAATACACATGTGATATACAATTGACAATCTACATGATACATACATAAAAGACACATTCATTGATTACAGAATCACCTCTTTACTGAGTCGGTTAAAATATATGTAAAATCAAATGTTTTTCTCATAATAAAACCACCGCTTAAAATTCATAGTCATGTCGGTGATTAAACGATCAGTCACGAAAAGTCAACAAGTGATCACTCTCCTTCCGACAGAATATTTTCATTAAGAACGTATTTTATCGAACCGTAAATAGACATTAGGCTAACTGGTGACTGTATCAAAAATAAATTAAGATAAGTAGGCACTATGTACATACACATAATAATATATGCTTGCTTCCGACAGCAGCATTCGAGCAGTCTGGGGAAGTACCTCCACCTCACAGAGTAACGCTGCTATAACATCAACATTTGTGGGTACGATTCCCATACAAGACAAATTTGTAACTGTTTGACTTGGTCTGGATGTTTTCAAGAGAGGTAGGGTGCATCAACGCAGCGCGACTGAGGAAAATCGCAGCCTAACAAAAACTCCTGCAGGGTTGTTGTGCTTCTGAGTGAGGTCACCAGTAAGCACCTAAGGAGTTGTTGTTAGAAAACAGGTGGCATCGGAATGATACTACACAAGAGTTCATAGGATACGGTAACCGCTTTACATCAAGTAAACCGTATGCTTGTGTGCCTCCCAAAGTTGTATATAAAGACACATAGTAGGCACCAGGATATACGCATCATATTATACCATCACAACACATAACGCGATTTGTATTCCCTCATTATTAAGTCCTATTTGTATATTCTATAACCTAAGAGACTCAAGGATAATCAAGCAGGCACGTACGACGTTCCAGTTTTTGAAACTCTAAGGCTGCTTTTCCACCTGAAACGTGCGAGATAGCTAAGCAGTGAATATGTTTTTTTTTATACAACGTCGGGAGACATGCGAGCATATGGCTCACCAGTAAAGCAGTTAACATAGTCTATGGACGCTTGAAAAGTAACATTGCTGATAACCAAGCAACTTTTTAGAAGCTCTTGGGTAACCTCACACACTCGCAGGAACACAACAACCCTAAACGAGTTGTTATTTCAGTGTAGTTTTCTGTGATGTGGAGGTACTTCCCTATTCGGGATGCTTTGATGCACCCTAATACTGTTCATAAGTTCATAAAGTTCGAATGCTGTTCACGCATACAAATGTTTGACTGTGAAAATCGAACCCACGATCGTTGGTGTTAAAGCATTGCTAACCAATCCGACTCTGAGCTCGTCATAACCTAAGCTAACTAAGCAACGTTACTCCTTCCATCACCACTCGCGCACCTCCTGAGCTCCCATCCTCTATATAAAAAAACATAGCTTCGTTGAACCCATTGACTACCAAGTTAAGCTATGAAAATAAACGATCCTTATTGGTGGATATCATCATACACGTCCCTAGCTGCACAGCTTAGCACTTCTCTGGTGGAAAAGCAACTAACATTTCTTAATACGTATCCATCAAAATTTTGAAGACTTAATACGGCCACTGATTAGAATGTAATAACTTTTGCCTTGTCTTTATCCCCAGTATGACGGATCGAGAAACAACACTGAGATCATCATCATCAGGCACGGAGACGTTGTCAACAAACCGAAGAGGTAAGATGAGATCTGGCATCATGAACACGTCACCCAGTGCAGTTGTGAATAGTTTCGGAAGGATTACGTTCCTCTGTTGCACTCTTCTCTGCAGGCGGTTTAACTGTCCAGGATGTCATCGCCACAGCTTTCCACATGTATCTCGATATAGCATTACTAATAATCCGTCCGTCTCCTGTAACAGCCCAGTCCCAATAATCCCTCCAGATTTCATTTCACATTTAGTTCAGACGCATTCGCAATAGCACTAATGTCTGCCGAGATCTGTTCGTGCGTATACTACATTACATCAAACTCTTCGAAGGTGCCTCTACGCGTTGGATACATATAAAATACCTATAAAATGACCGGGATTAACAGAGATAATAATAACAAATATTCTAGAACAAATTACACATCCAGCGAAACTAACCAAAGCTTGTGCTATGATTACTATAGCTATAATATTACAATACAAAGAAAATGTATAGTTTCATAGGCCGTAACTTGGGCGAAGTTAGGAATGTAATGGAACACTAAGCTTTATACACTCATCAAAGTTAACGTGTCGTAAATTAAAAAGCGTTACGTCATTGGTCATCTCGTTATTGTTGTTATTTCACTAAGCTTTATGGTCTTGATCATAAAATATATTAATGCTCTCAATAATTTCCATACGAACTCGCCAGATTTCTATCATAATAAATGTTACACGTACTACAATGGAAACATGGATTTGGATAAAGCTAGGAAGAAGAAAACTTACTGATTTCTTATTCTAGCATTCCCAAATCCATCAAGATTGGCGGGGTCAATTTGGCGGATCTGGCGAAGAAACTAATTTGATATGGAGCGACTGCCATCAGAATTCCACAACCCAGAGTGTAAATCTGACCTATCTTTGTTTAGGTTTCGTCTTTCGAAATATAATTTCTTGAACGTGCGGGTTTCCTCATTATATTTTCCTTCGCCCACGAGTAAGCGATAATTACAAATACGTACATCATATGTACATAAAACATTAATTCCAGGAGTCAAATCAGGGACCAGTTGAGCGATAGGCTGGTTCTTAATTCACTTGGCTACCACTGCTCAAGTTTAATCTTTCACCATTCGTATTTTTATTTCGATTTACGATGATTGTATTTGCCACTTACTTGAAGTCTTTAAATTCTTTATGTTTGATCGGTCGTTTAATAGGCTGGTACTTAATCCACTAAGCTACCACTGCTCAAGTTTATTCTTTGACCATTCGTATTTTTATTTCGATTTACGATTACTGTATTTGCCACTTACTTGAAGTCTTTAAATTCTTTATGTTTGATCGGTCGTTTAATAGGCTGGTACTTAATCCACTAAGCTACCACTGCTCAAGTTTATTCTTTCACCATTCGTATTTTTATTTCGATTTACGATGACTGTATTTGCCACTTACTTGAAGTCTTTAAATTCTTCATGTTTGATCGATCGTTTAATAGGCTGGTACTTAATCCACTAAGCTACCACTGCTCAAGTTTATTCTTTCACCATTCGTATTTTTATTTCGATTTACGATGACTGTATTTGCCACTTACTTGTAATCTTTAAATTCATTATATTTGATCAGTCGTTTAACCACTTGGCTATCACTGCTCAATATTCTTATCATTTTACTCGTAGTGACATGGAAAAGTCGGAACGATTACTGATTTCTTATAAATTAATGGTGTATCTTATTGTAGTTGAATCAACAATTTAATGTAATGTTGTTTGCTTTGTTTAGCTATGTTTACACAATTTAATATGTCCGTCCGTCCGTCGACTACCCGACTGCCGGCATTGACAAAACTGTTATTTTTCCTTGTTGTTTACTTGTGGAAAATTACAAATTGGTGTTTTAATTTAGTGTAGCAGTGATATCAAGTCGAAGCAATAATTAGTCGAATTATGAATTGTAACATTACAATATTTGTATAAACATATAATGTTGTATTAAATCTAAACTAGTATTATCTATCTACCTATAAATTCACGTCAAATCCCTTGCGGGATAGGCAGAGCGAACCGAGCGCCACTTGACTCGAGCCTTACACACCTCACACGCTTCTTTAACATTAATTGCTCTTCTCATGCACGCCCGCTAGGTTTCTAAGGCTCCTGACATGACCTTCTGTTAGAGCACGATCAATTTGGTCATGGTAGGTAAGTCTTGGCCTTCCTTGGCTCCTATATCCTTTGTTGTATATCTGCTTCGTCATTTTTTCATCCTGCATTCTTTCTACATGTCCGACCCAACGGAGCATGCCTCTTCTTATTTTAACATCGACGCTCTCTTTCAGACCAACTCTATTTCTAACATCATCATTGCGAATACAGTCTACAAGCGTTACGCCACTAATTTTGCGTAACGCTTGCATTTCGACAGCGTTTATTCTACTTTCATGCGCTCTCTGCCATACTCAGCTCTCGCTTCCATAAGTAAGCGTTGGGACCAGCACTGTATTGTGTACAGCGAGCTGTGCCTTCTGGCTGGTTGTTAGAGACATAAAGGGCTGACCAAGGAAAATGTCCTTAGCAGCTATACTCTAGCGTTATGCAGCTTCCTAATGCATTAGAATTGCCGGGACCCGCTACTTAAGCCTAAGAACTTGGTGAGGATAATGATTTTTACATAGAGCTACTGCCGTCAGACATCTAAAACCTTAAAGGAAAGGTGTGAAAGGATTTGGTCTGAAGTTATAGATATATTCATTAAATACCTACTTTTACTTTTTCTTATCTGAATATCATCCGATGTAATTTCGTTTGTTCTTTTCTATCGACTTAGATTTGTAATCTTTGGGAGCAAATAGTTCACAATTGACTCTAGAGCCAAGGCTAATTCCAATTGCACGTGGTGGAGATTAGTAGACAGGCAAAAGAGACACAGAGCATAATCAGGAACCATTTATGAAATAAGTTATATGTATATAAGACCGCGGTTACCCAACGATTTTATAGTTATTATTATTTTTTATTTTTACTTATAGACATAATTAAATGCAAGGTGTGAAAAATGGTAAAATTATATTCCTCTACCGAACCGCCCCGGCTTCGCACGGATAGTAGAGCATATTATGCCTACCTATTTTGATAAAAATTTGTGTGTGTGTGTGTATAAGTGGGTCCCTGGATGGTTTAGATTCACAATTGGACTCGGTATGTGGCGCTGCAATCGGGTTCATGATACACTTAAGGTAATTAACTTATTTGAGTTGATAAAGTTTAATACTGCATATCCGTATAATATACGATGAAAGCTTAACTTTTACCGACATTTTCAACAATTGTCGTCATTATTTCAACCCATTTACACAAAACCATAACAACTTATACACCTAAACCTACCGTACTCGTACCGTGTTGTCATCTATTCATTTCTTTACTCAAAATTTACCATATAAGCTTTTGTAGAGATAGTTATCTATCTACCTATACCTTCAAGCCCACTCCTAGTAGGGTAAACAGAGAGGCGACACCTAACTAGGACATCACACTCTTCACTCTCTTCTTTAAAATTCATTAATCGTATCACTTACGCTCGATTTAGGGATCGAACGTAAGTGAAAAGAAGCCCCTGACTACATCTTCTGATAAAGCACGATTCTAGATTCCATTCCTACATCTTTTCTAGTCTTAACATAACCCTCTTCTTGTTAACAACTATGTTTCATAGCAACTCCTTTTGTCCCCTTAAATTTTATATCCGTTTCAAGATAAAGAAAAATGTGATGTACTCGTATAATGCCCAACGCATCGCAAGTGACCTATCTATATAGACCTATCGGTAAAAAACAGGTTTCGCATCGAAATATGTTTCATAAACGATTACTCAATCCCTCGATCTTAACCGTCATGGTCATTGTCAAAGTCATTTGTGTTTGCTTACACATACATAAATTATAATTGTCGGATTAAAATGATTCCAAGGTCTTTAACACGTGCTATGAATTATTAATGCTACGTAATCTACGTACTTATAAATCAGGAAGCATTGTGCATTGTGCTAGTTTTGTGGAATTTATCTGCAGCTAATGCGAATGCTTGATCTCCAGTATCAATAATGAAAACATGAAAACCAATGAGATTATTTTTTTCCTAGATAGATAGATAGATAGAATACACTTTATTTGCATAACACAGAATTTAAGGAAATACATTCAAAAGATTCTTACAATTATAAAAAAATGTAGGTACTATGCAACAAATTTTTACTTAACAAATTGTTATTGCAAATATAGTTAATAGATACAGGCGTTATTTTGCGAAAGTCAAATTTGCAGGCAATTTGATCTAAACTACTTTGTGTACTTCCGCTACAGATCAGTTTATGCGACCGGTCCCACTCACAACCGTTAGTAGATATGCCGCCGTTGCCACGCCTTCTCCGGTGGCTTCTGCCTCGGCTGCTGCGACCGTTCATCTGAAACGTTAATCACATGCACCCGCCGCCATTGCTGCTCTAGCTGCTCCGGTTGTCTCTGCACAGAGCTGGGGAGACCGGTTACTCTTTCCTGGAATTATCATTCGTTTGGATCCTTACACTGTCTGCAATTTGAGTTATTGTCTGATTTCATCGCATCTTGTATAAGTAGATCCAATAATATAGTATTTATGATGTTTATATATCCGTCGGTTCGGACATGTAGAAACAATGCAAGAAAATAGAATTACGAAACAGATATAGAACGCGAAAGTAGAAGGATGTAGGTGCCGAGGAAGGCCAAGTCTTGCCTACCATGAGCAAATTGAAACTGGCGAGCGTGCATGAGAAGAACTATGAATGTTAGAGAAGCGAGTGGGGTGTGTAAGGACCGAATCATGTGGCGCTCAGTCCTCTTTGCCTACCCCACAAGGGATTCGATGTATTTATATAATCTATCGGTTTAGCATGGGCTTTGTCTGTCTTCAATAAAATAATGACAATGTTCGGCTATAAACTAATAGTTATAATAAATGTACATGAAACAATTGCCGCCCGTTTGTTTGTAGTATATGCATTATTTCATTATCATTGCATTACCTCTGTTGTTCCCGCCGCGTGTCAATTACCGCTGTAACAATCGTTTGCATTGTCTTTGTCCATCATTTACACAATAGTCAATATGTTATATTTTAATATGATATCGGTTCCATTGAGTAATTCTATGAATTTGTAACTATCTCAAAGTCGATAGCCCCAGTAAAAACTCCACTCAACGGAGCGCCAATGCAAATAAGGCGCATATAACAATCTCTCTATTATTGGCAAGCGAATGAAAATTCTAGAAGGCCTTCTGACTTGCTGATATGTCTTCATATACGATGGAGTGTGATATAAGGATAATGAAAAGCTTAAACGGGCCAATTCTAGACATATCGTCGTGTCCACGATGATGCATTCGGTGTAATAATGAGTTTGATAACGTCTGATTAAAATAAGTTCCTACAATTAAGCGGAACAGTTCTTAAACTCTCCTTAACGCAGACCAAGTAGGTAGAACAATTTCAATTCGATGTTTTTAATTTAAAACCTTTATTTACATTAATTATACATATTTTCAGGAACACTGTTCCTATATGAAATCTATATGTTTGTCTGTGCGTTTGTCTGTGTGTTTGTCTGTCGCTTTTTTCGAATATTCGAATTATCACTTCAGATTCGGATTCAGCATAAAAAATTAGGATAGGAATGTTCAGGAACACCGTTCCTATCTCTGGTACATGGTCAAAATGGCCGAAAAATTAAAAAAAAATCATTTTTGAATTGTTGTATAATTGATGAGCCAGGTGTGCCTCTGGCAATACAAGCTTGCGCATTCTCAACTGGTTTTCTTTGAATTAGATCTAAGATTTATTTCGTTATTTTTATTCAGATAATTATTCGCAATACAATTTAGCGTAATTCCGTAAATCCATGAGGATTAGTGGGGTCCGCTACCTAAGTCTAAGGATTTGGCGAAGATATTGACTTTGACGTGAAGCGATTGCCGTCGGACCTCCACAACCTAGAGTGAAAGCCAGACCGTTTCTTAGGTGTTAGGTATAGATATACACGTCTTTCGAAATATAATGTCTTGAATGTGTGAGTTTCCTCACAATGTTTTCATTCAATGCCGTGCAAGTGATAATTACAAATATGTACACAAGTCCAAAAACACGAATTTAGTGGCGCATGCTTACACCAAGGATTCGAACCAGGAGCCTGACGGTTAATGAGCTGGTTCTTTATCCATTCGACTATCATTGCTCATATGTAGAAAAAAATATAAGTGAATAATGAAAGATACTTTCTCTTGCTTAGGTAAATATGAGACATACTATCTAAAAATAAAATAAATGTAGCAGCGGAGAAAAATACAGAAGCCCGCCATTAAAGAACCCTATCTAAAATATACCTTCCAGTTTCCCAGAACCGAAACCGTGCATAAGCAAAGTTTTCTTCGAATTAAATTTCTATTTTTAGGGAAAATTTATACTAATATTATTCGTTCCAAAAGAACTTGGATAAAGTTAGTAGGATCAGAAAACCAGCTATTTGGAATAACAATACTAAAGAAGTTATACGTGGAAACTTACAAAGTTACAGTTTTTATTGTTTTAAAATTTGTTGCGATTCCAAAATCATTTGCAACATACCTGACATTCACGAACACGCATATACGAGTATAATTCTAACAAAAATATATATTATAGCACGGATTTTAAGACAAAATTGGACATAAACAAATACTTAGGAGTATCAAATGAAGTAATTTATGCAACCGACAGGCTTTCGTTCGTAAAATTGAAATTGTAAATAAGTTCTTATAATAAATACCAGTACATTGAATAACTTTTTTGTGAAACCAATTTTCTGAAAGGTTCGGTAAGAAACATTGTATATATTAAAACAATCATGTCATCACTAAACCAATTTGTTCCTGACAGCGGTCATGATAAAATAGTGAGTATTTTAGTTGCGGTCACCGACGAGTTAGTCCAAGAGGCAATGCCTACTCTTATATATCTTTAAGCACATTGCCGAAATTTAGGCATACTAAAAGGTATGCGTATCTTTTAAACTCCTTTACATTAAACAAAAAATCGTTTATCAAGATATCGAAGGCATTGGCTATATCTGATTTGGAGCAAGGTGCTGTCACACAATAGATAATAATTTCCCACTGCTTCTGATAAGTTATTAATCTGAAAGTGCGCGGTAATCGACACAGTAACACGTTTTTAGTCGATAAGAAATAATATTAATCTGGTAATCATTTTAGCTGTTTAATCTATTGTAAAATACCGACAGAGTCGTGTTAGAATAAATGGCCTTAGTGAATCTCATATGTGTGTGTATACAGTCACAAATAGTGACTTTATTTTGCACTATGTCACGATAACAAGGATAACCTTGAACATTGAAAACAATTACAGCACATTCTTTATGAATTTGTTGTGTGTGTGTGTGTGTGTATTAGAAAATAGCGAACTGGCTTAAAGATGTGGCTTTGGTCCCCTACCCCCAAGCCAGTTCGCAAATTGTTTTCCCTTTGTGGTCAAATTAAGTCATTTGCTGATATTAATATATTTTTGATGCAATTGCAACTAACAAATGCACTTATAATGAAACCATTTTGTTTTAATGCCAGGTGATTTAGTCGCAATGTAAATGATGATCAGTGCGTAAAAAATAATTACAAATACTATTTGTGTTTTGTGTAGAGCCCTTATTAACAGTGGCATAAAACAATAATAAAGTAAAAGTAATTTGGTGCATGAGAAGAGCAATGAATGTTTGTAAGGAACGAGTCACGTGGCGCTCGGTTTCCTGGCGATTTGGCGTGAAGTTATAGATAGATAGAAATTTGCTGTTAAAAATATCTACAGTCTACGGTAACTGAACATCATCAGGCATTCGCTTGTTTTCCACTTTGCTAAGGTAAAACAAATTACATCTCTGTTTAGTAATGTGAGACCACAAAATCGATAAAGAGTTGACTAGGCAAGTGAAGCCAGATTATAATTATCTTAGCACCATGGAGTCACACTATAATGAAGTCACAAAGTAATTCATCTGTTTACGAAATATTAGTGCATATTATGAAACAGTATCTGGACTAACCTACTGACTATCGGCTGGGCTAAGGACTAGACTGAAAGGCTGACAATCCCTGGGGATACGCGAGATTTTTTTTAATTGCCCATTAAAATCCGTAAAAAGTCGCTGGGATTCTCTAGATAGTGCATATACCAAGATATAACCCAAGTACAACATCACGATTAATGCAGTTCGACCATACGTAAAGTCATTGTCACGACGATCGGTGCTGAGAACTTCAAAGTGCGTGCAACCCACTTTGTTTGCAAAGTACTGCGGCGAACGACCTTGCCAGCGTTTACACTATGAACGGATCTGGCATAGTGATGTATTTTGTTAGCATAGTTTACATCCATAAAAATAACTTCCCGTCATTTTCACTACGATGACAAAACAATTTTTAAGCCGAATTTTCATGAAATTTGCAAAAAAATCACCCGATTTAGATTGGAGGGACAAGTCCTTTGGTTGGAAATAAACAAGACAAGTAATAAAACTTCGGTAATTAAATGCCTTGGATATATTTACACACGACCTGCCTACTGGTAAGCAGTTACCGCAGCATATGAAACAACAAAGCAACACCATGGTGTCTCGTGCGTTACTAACCCTGTAAAAATCTCTTCACGCCGTTTTTGAAGAACCTTATACTGTAATCCATAGGGAAAATGCTCTCATCATCATGCTCGTACCAGGATTCAAACCAGGGACTGTCGGTTAATAGGCTGAGTATTTATCCACTGGGCTATCACTGCTGAAAACTTTTCTATTTTTTATGTATGTAGCCAAGATTCGGTAGAAGCTACCAAATTAGTTTTTTGATATACAAACTCTATAATGCTAGTTCTCGATATATATATATATATATATATATATATATATTTAAGATTTTATATACTGGCATTGGCGTAGTTAGTTTATTTTTCTAAGTAGCTATTACGATTATTTTTCTTTATAGAACACTGCAAGAATTTTTATTACGACATTCTTTACAATAAAATCAATTCCTAGATTCTAGTATATGAACACTAATCAACTAGGAAACCCTTACGACTTCCAACAAATGAATTTTCACATAAATCAAAGGATTATCTGCTCCATTACTTATTATTATACAATATAAAACTATTCCGCATTGACTGCAATACTAGTTGTATTTGCTAAGTTACTAAATCAATTAAAATATATAGCGACAAGGAAGAAACACTTCCTTCTCCATTCTCAACAATCATGTCGTACGATCTGCAATCGACGAATTAATTCTTTACACTAAGAATTTTATTACCAAGTTAGCCTAAGAATGCTTGCAGTACATTAAGTATCACTCGCGCGATGTCACCTTTGTTGCTATCACAGCAACTCCTTATTGGAGACGTCGCTAATTTGCAAGAACTCAACAACCGTCAAAGGATTGTTATTTGCCTGTGGTTTTCTGCTTTGATGGGCCCTACTTCTCTTAATGATGCAAATAATGTTTAGGGTTTCGTACATCAAAAGGTATAAAAGAACCCTTATGTTGTTTGTACGTCGAGAAATCATGACCCAAAGTTTCTTTCTTATTTTGACCCAACTTTCAGTAAAGCCTTACTAATAAAATTTGGCAAGAAGAAAGGTCTCATGGCGTCAGTATCAGTCAGTAAAAATCTAAATGTCGCCATTTTGAAGTTAATTCGATCTATATTATGATTCTTTCAGTTGATCTAGAATCAGGAAATTATTGACAAAATCTCATGGCAAAAATACAGCAAAATATCAGCTAAATGTTTATCAGGAACACCGGTCCTATATGAAATCTATATGTTTGTCTGTGTGTCTGTCGCTTCATCAACAAACATCCATCCATACATACAAACTTTCGCATTTATAATATTAGTAGGATAATAATGATGCCAATAATTGGGTGGGTGCTAACATTTGGACTATCTACGATACGAGTACGCAAGAAACAAATGTTAGTACTGAAGCCTGGGTAGCGGAGGTGGTAATGTTACTCGTGAGTATTTATTGATTTACGATTAGTAGAATTGTAATGTTACGAGCCAATAATTGTACCTTAATTAAACGTTAATAAGTTAATAGAAAAACCAACTGGCAGAAACATAAAAACCTTTCAAGGAAATGTTGCTTGACGGAATCTTCCGCAAAGTAGAAGTATATACTTCTACAATCGAGTTTCATGTCACATATCGTTGTACTCATATTGCTTTTACCGGAGATTCGTTTTTAAACAGGGTGCACTGTGTGTGGGCGAGATTGTCTATGGTAGGCAAACAATGTCCATAATGTACAGTCGACAACATTCACGGTTGACCCCTTAACAATAAACCTCCCTTGGACGTGTTTGTGACAGCTCACCATTGACCTATCACCAAAACTTCAATGCTACTTAATTTTTAACCAATTAAGTAAGACTTTTTTGTTACAGTCACTAAGCTGTATAGCTTTAAACTTTCGCATCTTGTTATCATGATATTTATTAAACAATAACACAACAATAAGAAGAAATCTTTTCTTTGTTTTCGTATTTCTTTGTTCTTACACGATATAAGCACACTTGCCTAATGCATTGGCTTAAACGACACATTGGTCGACTAGTCTGTAAAATTGGCAAAAAGCACAAAAACAAAGGTACTATCGCAGTTCAATGAACGTTGACATTGATTTACAAAATGAAATATTTTCAGCAAGTGTTGCCAGAGTAAATGCGTAACACAAAGGATTTAAGATTAAGAGATATACTTAATCTAAACTAATCGCAAAAATGTAAAATCATTTCAACAAGGGAACAGATAAAATAAGATATTATTAAAAGTCGTAAGAACTGGATAATGCTAAATTTAAAATACTTATACGGAATATTATATCCATATGGGATATATATACCAAGTGTCAATATAGCAAGTGAGATGTGTACAATAACGGCAGAGTCATATGGCGCTCGGTTTACTCTACATATCCCATAAGGGACTTGGTGGTGTGAAGTTATAGATAGTGTATAATCTGCCGAGAAGCAGCGATATCCTAGTGGATAAAGAACGGGCCTTGCGATCAACGGTTTGAATCCTGGCATGTACCACTAAGTTCATGTTTTCGGATTTATGTACATATTTGTGATTGTCACTTACTCGGCGGTGAAGGAAAACATCGTGAGGAAACCCGCACGTCCTAGAAATTATATTTTGAACGACGTGTGACCTTACCTAACATAGGCCTAGTTTCCCTCTGGGTTGTGGAAGTCTGACGGCAGTTGCTCCAAGTCAGTATCTTCGCCAAATCCTTAAGTACCAAACTCCACCAAACCTAATGGATTAGGAAACGGGATAACGCTAAGAACAGTGTATAATCCGCCGACCAAAAGATGGCGACTGAATCTTGAAGCAAAATAACACATTTGTCTATACTTTCAAATTCCCTTTCGACAAAATGGCCCTTTATGACAAAATGCTGTTTTATGGTTACTTCTGTGCGCAATTACTACCCGAGCTCATTTGGCTGATACGAGGCTCTCATAAAGAATAATCGAGTAATAAGTCGAGAAAATAGGGTAAAGTTCGAAACAATTAAGTTATTATATTGACAAGTCATTTGAAACAATTAGTCTATCGAAGTCATTAGTTCGTTGAATCTCATTGAATGAAGATGGCGGCAAACAGAATGACAAATAAAAATCACAAAGGCAGTCGCACAATGTGAATATTTTTCAAGTTTTGTTAGCTTTTATACGATTCATAAAGAGCTTTCTTGAACCTAGGTATGTAGAGTTAATAAAATTTAATATTATTATCTCTTTATACATAACTCCACGCCAAATCCCTTGCGGGGTAGGGAGAGAGAACCGAGCGCCACGAGACTCGATCCTTACATACCTCACTCACTTCTTTAACATTAATTGCTCTTCTCATGCACACTCGCCGGTTTCTAGGGCTCCTGACATCACCTTCTGATAGAACACGACCAGATTGATCGTGGTAGGTAAGTAAGTAAAGATTAATAGTAGTCAATGATATTTATGTATGTAGGCACGTAAAATAGGTTTTTAAAATCAGGAGGAGGAATCATTTAACAGCCAAAGAATGTCGATATTTTAAGGTGACACCAGTGTTATTGTACATAGTTTTGTGCTTGAGATCACATACAAGAAACTAGTAAATATGTTGAAATATTTAATTTAATGATGATAAATATTTGATTTAATATTTTATTTGGTGATGTCAAGAACTGGCGAGCGTGCAAGAAAAGAGCTATGAGTGTTAAACAAGCGAGCGAGGTGTTTCAGAACCTCGTCTCATGGCCTACCCTGCAAGAGGCCTGGCGTGAAGATATAAATGTATTTAATTGATTAAAAAGTACAGTAGCGTAGCAAACGACAAAAAAGAGTACTATTCAGATAAAAGCACATATTATATAAAAAAGATTGTATCTTATAATTTTTCCTAGCTTTGATCTCTCTTTTCTAATCTACCAGCATTTCAAAAATGACCATTGGCGAAGAAGAAATGCCAAAAGAATCTTGCCAATATAGGTTCTTTTCAAATCATCAATATATCACAATAAATATAAGTGAGTTAGTTACACATAGTGATATAAAGTGGTACAATTAATTATATAATAATACATGTGCTGAATCATTTCCAAACATTTCTGTCAGTGAGATATTTATCGATTCTGTAATAACCCTTCTTACATTTAAAGACAGAACTGTTTCAGAATATAATATTATAGAATATTATAGAATCGAATACAATTTACAACAAAAATCTACTAGTCTTAGCAAGCCGACGCACCGGCAGCATACGCAATTCTGCTTCTAAAATTTTCAATAAATTTTGAAAATGACTATATTTTTACGAGCATACATTATGTTCTCATAAATATACTGAGCGCTAACCGTCTGGATATTTATTTCTTTGAATCGTTCTCGAAGTGATATAAAATGATATGATACGAGTGATATAAAAGTTTCAAGTCAGATCATAAAGAGTACTATAATCATCTTTGTGCGAGAATACCTAAAGTTTGGATTTTGTAATTTGGTTCGGAGACGAGCTGAGAGAATTGTTGACAATCTTAAGCTTATTAAGCCCTTACGTCTACGGACTTTGCCCCCCTTTGTGTGTTCTACCGAGTGCACAACGGGTTATGTTCCAAAGAGTTGTTCAATATGATGACCACAACTTTCTTTTACAACCGTACCGCTCGCAAAGGGCAGGTTGTTTGTCCGCACACTCGAAATCGAGAACAAGTACTGTGATTTCCAGAGGTTTCTTCCGTGAACCGTTCGAATTTAGAATGATTCCCTGCCAAGTTTTTCCCAAGGAACTACTGATTGAAGTTCTCCAAAAAGAACAAATACAGATTTCTACTAAATCAGCTACGCAAGAGCCTATGGCCGTGGTCTCGCAAGTATCCATTGCCTACAGTAACTGTTTACCATCAGGCATTCTCACTGTCATCTTAGTGGTATAAAAAAATTAGGTACCATACACATGGCGTCGAATCTTGAAGTCTTTAAACATTTAACGCAAAGCAGCAAACGACCAATGTCACAATCAAACACACTAGTCAATTATGACAGGCTCAATCAAATAAAATATCTAAAAAGCATTATTAATTAGCTATAAGTAGATTTAATAAAAACGGATTACGATATCAAATCACATGAATTAATCGTACTGTAGACAAAGGTCTTAAACAATGCACTAAGCCAAAATAGAGATATAAGAAATATAAATGTCGCTGTGTAACAAATACTTACTGGCATTATAATTAAATAGAACACAATATCACAAGCACAGAACAAACACCTACTTAGTCGTGAACACAACTGGAAAATGATAAGACTGTGTCGAGTCCAGGACGTGCCTTTAATATTGATAAAACTATCTTAATCTAGACGATAGCATCTACTTATTACTTAGATATGATATTTACTTCATTATTCTTTCAATGTTTTCGCAAGTAAGCCGTTTAGATACATTAGAGCACACCTCGCCGCGCGTTTGTGTACTCTACTAACACTTAACAGGCCAGCCTTAGATTGCAACAATGACAGTAATTATTATAATCTACGTAATTTCTTAACAAATCTATATTTAATCTAGTTGTTTGGAAAGAAGTTATATTCCATTCCTAATTACTGTTTTTCGATTATTAAAACTTTTGACGGGCTCGGTGGCGCAGTCGTGAATGACGCGACTTTGACACCCACGAGGGGTTGGATTCCCACACAAGACAATTGTTTGTGTGCAAGAACGTGTTTGTTTGTCTTGGTCTGGATGTTTTAAGAGATAGGGCGCATCTAAGTAACCCGTCTGGGGAAGTACCTTCACCTCATAGGAAATCGCAGCCAAATAAAAACTCCCTAGAGGGTTGTTGTGTTCCTGCATGTGAGTGAGGTGCTTACCTCACTCACATGCAGGAACTAGGAGTTGCTGTTTTAGCAGCAGAGGAGGCATCGCGCGAGTGATACTTAATATATTACAAGCGTTCATAGGCTACGGTAGCCACTTTACATCAGGTAGGCCGTATGCTTGAATTCCTTCCGACGTTGTATAAAAAAAAATACTTTGTTATATCTTTTATTAGTCTATAATTTGGCTTAAACAATTTAGATCATTTTTAGGGTTCCGTACCCAAAGGGTAAAACGGAACCCTATTACGGAGGCTCCGCTGTCCGTCCGTCCGTCCGTCCGTCCGTCCGTCCGTCCGTCTGTCACCAGGCTGTATCTCATGAACCGTGATAGTTAGAGAGTTGAAATTTTCACAGATGATGTATTTCTTTTGCCGCTATAACAACAAATACTAAAAAATAGAATAAAATAAATATTTAAGGGGGCTCCCATACAACAAACGTGATTTTTTTTGCCGTTTTTGTAGATAATGGTACGGAACCCTTCGTGCGCGAGTCCGACTCGCACTTGGCCGATTTTTTTAATTTAAATAAGGTTTTGCATTTTCTCTATTTATCTATTATTACATCTATGTTGGTGCCTTTACTAAAAAACAACGATTTTAGACAAACAAAAAATGCTGAGCCAAATTTGGCCGCGCTGTACTTACACACAAAAAACATGTGTACAAAGACAAACTTGTACCTATAAGGTCCCTCTTCCAGTCTACCCTTTTTAGGCCTACCTACCCTTTTTATAATCTACCTACATTATATTATGATAAACAAATGTATAAAGTGTAATAATACCAAAAGAACCAAGGTCATATAATACAATTAGAAGATATAGATATTTATTGTGATCTAAAAACGTTTTATAGGAGCCCCAGAAACCGGCGAGCGTGCATGAAACGAACTATGAATGTTAGAGAAGCGAGTGAAGTATGTAAGGATCGCGTCTTATGGCGCTCGGTTCTCTCTGCCTACCCCACAATGGACCTGGCGTGAACATATACATACAAAACGTTTTAAAAACGAAAAATAGCCTCCTATAGTTAATCATTCTAAATCTTATACGTATGTTAGTTATGTATGGGCTTAACGCACGCCGTGCAGCTGCGGCCGCGTCTCTGCAATCACTATATCTAGAAATCTTATAAGGAATATTATAGGTACCGTATTCTGTAAAAGTCTACAAATTGCAACCAAAATAATATTCATGCCGCTTATTGTTTGGTAATGAAAAAATCCACGATAATCGACGATGTAATTGAAAAATATACCGAACTCAAAACCCAAGTTTATAACTCAATTATAACAAAATGCGAAACAGACCTCTGAAAATCAAGAAACTCCCTAATTAAATAAATATATATATATATATATACGATCTGTATTTCACATGCCGTATACATTGTCACATTTTTGTAAAACAGTTTAAGAATTAGCGATTGAAATAAAAAGTATTGTGACTCCCTTTATCAAGTAAAATGTAACAATTATAAAAAAGGGTATTTTTATGATTGTCACATACGTTATTTGAATCGAAGTTGCGCCAAAATTACGTTCGTCTATTCTGGAGGGAGACTCGCGTGTTTGTAGTATATTATTTTGCTATACTTTTTTAGTGGCCCGTTGGCACCCCTAAAAACTATGCACACCTCATCATATACATGTCGTGTAAAATTAATAACAGTTTATCATAGGCTTGTAACCCATATTAGATTAAGATACAGCATAAAGAAAATCTGTGAAAATCAATATCATTAGAAGTAAATTATTTTTACCTACAACGACAGAATAATAGCATATTCATTAACTTACTGATACATTTTGTGTTATTATAAATAAAGATAAGATAATAAATAAAGGTATGACTATTTTTCAACTAACATATTAGTATTTTTCCTACCAATTCTTCTACACTGATTTCGACCAAATACTTGGTAGAAATCTGTGCAGAAAAATGTTCAATTTTTAATGAACAGCGGGGAGGAATGGGTTAAGACGAATACAATAAATTAAATCACATATGCACTCAAAGGTCTTATTACACGTGTCATGAAAAGGATTTACTGGAATCATAAACACAATGAACTTGTAGTGATTTATCACACGTTAGGTATTTGCGTCAAGGTTGAATATGAACTTAATTGCATGGTTCTAGTATAGAATTATTGATGATATTAACATAGTGACAGACACTGAATTTTATGAAAATATTTAAAAGATATAGCAACATATAGAGCATAAAACGTGTAAACCGGTTCACATTCACATCAACTTATCTAGGAAATTTATATAAGCTATTTATTTATTTATATATAGGTACACGCATGGGGTAGGCAGAGAGAACGCCACATGACTCGATCCTTACACACCTCGCTTCTGTACATGAGACATGTCGCGTACATGAAAAGAGCTATGAATGTCTCATAGCTCTTCTCATGTACGCTCTAGGGATTCTAACATCTTCTGATAAAACACGACCAATTTGGTTAATGTAGGTGACTTAGCCTTCCTCCTACAATTCCTACATCCTTCACTTTCGCGTTGTATATCCGTTTCGTGATTCTTTCCTCCTTAATTTTTTCTATATGTCCGAACTAACGAAGCATGCCTATTCTTATTTTAACATCGATACGCCCTGTGAAACTAATAGTAAGAAGTATATATACATTCACGCCAGCTCCCTTGTGGGGTAGGTAGGAACAACGAGCGCCCTAAGACGCTATCCTTCGCACACACACACTTCATGCGCTTCTTTAATATTCATAGCTCTTTTCATGCACGCCAGTTCCTAGGGCTCCTGGCATCACCTTCTGATCTATACAGATAAAAAAAATTGGAGTGTCTGTTTGTAATATTAAAATAACCGCTTTTTACTAAATGCATATGGATGTATACACGGTACATATACCAAAATGATTTTTTTTACAATTTTTGTCTGTCTGTCTGTTTGTTCCGGATAATCTCTGTAACGGCTGGACCGATTTTGACGGGACTTCCAGTGGCAGATAGCTGATGTAAACAGGAGTAACTTAGACTACTTTTATTTTAGAAATTTTATTAATATAAATAAATAATATTCCACGCGGACGAAGTCGCGGGCACAGCTAGTAAATAATAATACGCTTAATTTATAAAAATAATATTGAAAGCCATCTGGCATAGCAACCATCACAAAAGAATGACACCCCTGTTGATATCTGAGGATTGTAACTTGAGAAGTAAATAACAGTAGTTATACTTCAATACACGAAAGTTGAGGTCCCGGTGACCACAAAAAGCTTCATATAAATTAATTTACATCAATTTTGTAGTCCATGGAGCGGTACGAACGGAACTAGACGGAACGCTTGCGGTCACGGGGTCTTGAATGAAGTTATGCTGGTTTATGTCGGGTTGATAAAGTTATTTCAAACTAAATAACAAGAGGAAGGAATGTAACGATGACTATACGAATACTAGGTATTGCATATATATAGGTATTGTATGTATATATATATAGGTATATTGTACTATTACTGTTGGGGGAAAATAATTCAATTTGAAATTCCATAGTGAACTGTAGAAATTACGTAACTAAATCAAGCTATACATTATAAGAATTCATATATTTTAGTGAGATGAAATATAACACTATTCAGAAGAGATTTCTTGCTACTACTAGACACTTTGCTGACGTGCTGTATTGCGAATAGCGGGAAATTGCGTTAAATTTCAAGACTACTGATGAAATATAAACCATTTCCCATATTGAAAAGGATAAACAAGACCAACGCGGTAGTGTGGATTAGATTCCCGCACAAGACAAAAATTATTGAGCACGGACATATGTTAATCTTGGTCGGGGTGTTTTTAATAGGGCGCATCGAAGTAGCCGAATGGGTAAGTACCTCCAGTACACAGAAACCCGCAAACGAGTAACAATTACCTGCCATGCAATTCTGTAAGAGCAAACATCCTTACATCCTCGGAAACATCGGCTGTTATAGCCTTGAACTCAAAATTGCAATTCTTTAGTGTCGCTTTTCGTGGTTGTGCGACACTAGCGTCGCAAGGCTGCGTTTGGAATTGGAATTCTACAAGACAAACAGCCTCGCGTACGCTTACAGCCTTATCGAATAACAAATAAAAAGCCGTGGTCGCAGTAGACGATGTCAAAGCTGTGACATCTGTGATCACAGCGACGCACACAGCCATTACGAGTCGCTTAGAGAATTGCATGGCTGGAGGGATGATGTATTCCAGCGAGTGAGTGGGGTTACCAGTAAGCTCATAAATAAGATATTTCTGTGTCACCAGCAGGGGTGGCTATGCGAGAGCGATATTTCTTGTATTATTGCAGTTCATAGGCAACGGTAACAACTTTACTTTAGGTGTGTCGTATGCTTGTATGCCTCCCAACGTTGGGTAAAAAAGAGACGTTGTTACTATCAATTTAATTTTCGAAGCACGCATTAAATAATAAACACTCTCTCTGGGCGGGAGCACCCGGTAACCAGCTAGGACCTTGTGATTCGGTTCAGCGACAAGCTGTGAGAATTATCGACGATCCTAAGCTTACTACATACGGTTTGAACCCATAAATTTAAGTCTTTTCCTCCCTTTGTGATTTCTACTGATTGTATAAGGCAGTGTTTTTCAACCCTTTTTATGGCACGGCCCTCTTAACCCTTCGAAACCCGGGTGGTCATATATGACCGCGAAATGTATGGGAAAACGTATATAACGGGTTCTGACTGGTCACCACAGAAAAAAAATCCGCGACACCCTCCACAGTTGCTAATTAATATTTTTTATATCACAAATATATAAAAGTGAGAGCTGGGTATGGCAGAGAGAGCATGAAAGTAGAATAAATGCGGTCGAGATGCGAGCACTGCGAAAAATTTGTGGCATAATAACGCTTGCTGACCGCGTTCGAAATGATGACGTACGCAAGAGAGTTGGACTGAAAGAGAGTGTCGGTGTTAAGATAAGAAAGGGCATGCTCCGTTGGTTCGGACATGTAGAAAGAATGCAAGATGAAAGAATGACGAAATAGATATACAATGCGAAAGTGGAAGGATGTAGGAGCCGAGGAAGATCAAGACTAACCTACCATGACCAAATTGGTCGTGTTTTATTAGAAGGTGACGTCAGGAGCCTTAGGAACCGGCGAGCGTGCATGAAAAGAGCTATGAATGTGAAAGAAGCGAGTGAAGGACCGCGTCTTATGGCGCTCGGTTCTCTCTGCTTACCCCGCAAGGGACCTGGCGTGAAGGTATACATACATACGAGTACATACAAATATATAATTCGTACAACATCGTCTGCGTCGTCTACCTTCTCCACAGAAAGGCAATAACGACAATACCTCAAACCGCGAATCACTTGAAGAGGCTTCGTGACCCCCCCCAGAGGGTCGCGACCCTCATGTTGAAAAGCTCTGGTATAATGGGTAGCATTAACAACTATGGACTTGTTTCGGCTGGCGTTAGCATAAAATTGATTATAAAGATCTTGCTCCGAATTAGCATGCAATTTAAAACATCAAATATTATCCATTGAAACACAGTGCTTAGTCACAAGATTACTCGTCGTCAGGTCCATAGTGCATTGGAACAATATAAACATCTAAACGCTATCATAAAGCAATGCATCGTGCTTTGGCGCCGTGCCCAATGTTACTAGTATAATTGCACAGATTGTTTCCGAGTTGTATGCAAACCTATTCGACAAACTACAACAAGTGGAAAATAGACATTATTATGGTCGCGAACGTGTTAAAGGAATAACTACTTTGTGAATATTGTCGTAAGTAACAATAATCACTATAGCATTGTTCTAAATCTTTATAATATTTTGGATGCGCTTTATCAATCATAGGATTGAACAAACCGAGCTGACTTTGCCCGTTATTCTTTCAAATGTCTGTACTAAAAACTTGGCGTTTGTTATCAAATTAATAAACGATATACAAATATTGACGAGCTCGGTGGCGCAGTGGTGAAACGCGCTGTTACGCTACTTTGACACCAACGCTCGTGGGTTCGATTCCGACACAGTACAAATATTTGTGTGCATGCACATGTCTGTTTGTCTTGGTCTGGGTATTTTCTATGTATAATAAGTATGTATTTACAAAAAAATACATATTTACGTATGTTTAACAGTTGTCTAGTACCCATAACACAAGCTTCGCTTACTTTGGGGCTGGATGGCGCTGTGTAATTTGTCCGACAATATTTATATTTATTATTATTAAGTCAGAGATTAATAAAACAGTCTTCTCCTTCCTAGCGTTATCCCGTTTCCTAATCCATTAGGATTGGCGGTGTTAGCTATCTAAGCCTGCGGATTTGGATTACCACACACCACTGTTAAGTCACACGTCTTTACTTTAGAAATATAATTTCTTGGACACGCGGGTTTTCTTCACTGTCGAGCAAGTGATAATTTCAAATTTGTATATAAATCCGAAAACACAATTTACTTGTACATGCCTACACT
The DNA here is from genome assembly GCA_947507595.1 of Pyralis farinalis. Classification (NCBI taxonomy): domain Eukaryota; kingdom Metazoa; phylum Arthropoda; class Insecta; order Lepidoptera; family Pyralidae; genus Pyralis; species Pyralis farinalis. The sequence goes on along the minus strand of OX382273.1, from coordinate 25,668,085 downwards.
AGGATTTGAACCGAGGACCAATGGGTTAAAAGGCCGATTCCAATAAGCTATTACTCAATATTAATAAAGTAGTATAGCATAATATCTAAAACATACACCCTCGATGAGGTAAACACGGGCATAGAACAGGGTTTTTCAATCAAGCGTACGTAGCGTCAAGTTCTTCGTTTTAGCGTCATCCCGTGTTCTAATCCAATAGAATTGCCAGGTTTCGCTACCTAAGACTAAGGGTTTGTTGAGGATACTGAATTTTACATGGAACAAATTCCGTCAGACCTCCTCAACCCACGGGGAAAATCAGATTTTTCTTAGGTTAGTTTGCGCGTCTTTCGAAATATAATTTCTTGGACATGAGGGTTTCCTAACGATGTTTTCCTTCACCGACGAGCAAGTGATAATTAAACCAGTTGAGAATGCGCAACCTTGCATTGCCAGAGGAACACCTGGCTCGTCAATTATGTAACAATTCAATTTTTTTTTTTAAGTTGTTGGCCATTTTGACCATGTTTCTTAAGAGATAGGAACGGTGTTCCTGAACATTTCTATTCTACTTTTTTATGCTGAATCCGAATCTGAAGTCAAAATTCGAATATTCGAAAGCTACAGAAACACGCACACACAGACAAACATATAGATTTCATATAGGAACGGTGTTCCCGAAAACACGAATTTAGTGGCAGGATTCAAACCGGCGACCAGTTGGTCAAAAGGTCAGCTCGTTATCCACTTAAGGCTATCACTGCTTCTCAAAAGTTCCAGAAAAGACTTGTATGTATGTATATCATCAAGCCAGGTCCCTTGCGGGGTGAGCAGAGACACGAGCTCCACAAGACGCGGTGGTTACATACCTCGCTCGAGGCTTCAACATTTACGAACGTTGGTTTTAAAGTAGCGTTATCAACCACTCCATCATCGAGCTTGTCTTCGTCAACATCAGAGATCATTTTGTATCTCTCCGCCGACCCGCTGTCTAACTAATGTTTGAATCTGATAGACCCCTTACATATTGCAATCGACCTCATGGGGCCGATATAGACCACTTTGGGAAGCACGGGCCAACATGATTCGGTTCTTACCTCACTCGCGTCTGCCTATACTATACTAATCAAGTTAGCTGTGCCTAAGCGCAAGTTGATTATGTTTTAATAATATTTACACCAGTCACGGTGATATGTCACGTTTTCCGCCATATGTTACACGTGCCGAAGTCACAATCATGGGAAATGTTGGTGACATCACTTCCCTTGTTTATTAGTGATAATGTAATTGAATATGTTACTTGCTCAGCATTTATTTCCGTTGATGTTTTGAAATCTTTTCCGCGAAGTGATAGTTCAATCATTCGTATCGAGAACGCAGGGGATTTTATTTCAAGTACCTGGTCGCACCAATTGAGGTACCAACGAAATCCTATTACTAAGGCTGCGCTATCTTTTTAGGGTTCCGTACCCAAAGGGTAAAACGGAACCCTATTACTGAGGCTCCGCTGTCCGTCCGTCCGTCTGTCACCAGGCTGTATCTCATGAACCGTAATAGTTAGACAGTTGAAATTTTCACAGATGATGTATTTCTGTTGCCGCTATAACAACAAATACTAAAAAATAGAATAAAATAAATATTTAAGGGGGCTCCCATACAACAAACGTGATTTTATTGCTCATTTTTGCTCGATATTGATAACGGCAACAGGTAGACGCTTGAAATATTCACAGAATATTTAGTTATATATTCACTTTAAGAATAAATAATTAAATTTAAATAAAACAAATATTTAAGGGGGGCTCCCATACAACAAACGTGATTTTTTTTGCCGTTTTTATAGATAATGGTACGGAACCCTTCGTGCGCGAGTCCGACTCGCACTTGGCCGATTTTTTTATACAAGAGGAAAACAAGCATACCTACGGTCCACCTGATGTAAAATGATTACCGTAGCCTATGAACGCTTGCGTTAATTTTGTATCGTTTAGTATCAATCGCGCCACGCCACCTCCGTTGCTAACACAGCAACTCCTTACGAGCTTACTGGTAATATTACGCACTCACAAGAACACAACGACCCGCCAGTAGTTGTTATATGGTTAGAGTTTTCTGTGAGACGGAGATATTTCTCCACACTACTTTTTATGTGCCCTACCTCTCTTAAGCTTAATGAGTGGCATCCATCTAAAACAGCCGAGACCGAAGAAGGCCTAACCTGCCCTCCGGACAAACTGTAACTATTTCTATATACCTAGTCCGGCAATAAGTTCTGTTACAATTGAATATGCATTTATTTTTTATGAAGTCATCTTAATAAACTTAGATGTAAGTACATATTTATGGAAGACTCAGCAAAAAAATTCAAAAAATATTCTCTTCGAAATGGCCACCTTTGGCTTTGATACTGGTCTTTAATCTGTCTGGCCACGAATCTATGGATTTACGCGATCCAAACATACCTCTTTCACGTCTACATTTACCAACTACCTCATGCACGCCTCCACCATCTACATTCACCAACTACCTCATGCACGCCTCCACCGTCTACATTCACCAACTACCTCATGCACGCCTCCACCGTCTACATTCACCAACTACCTCATGCACGCCTCCACCGTCTACATTCACCAACTACCTCATGCACGCCTCCACCGTCTACATTCACCAACTACCTCATGCACGCCTCCACCGTCTACATTCACCAACTACCTCATGCACGCCTCCACCGTCTACATTCACCAACTACCTCATGCACGCCTCCACCGTCTACATTCACCAACTACCTCATGCACGCCTCCACCGTCTACATTCACCAACTACCTCATGCACGCCTCCACCGTCTACATTCACCAACTACCTCATGCACGCCTCCACCGTCTACATTCACCAACTACCTCATGCACGCCTCCACCGTCTACATTCACCAACTACCTCATGCACGCCTCCACCGTCTACATTCACCAACTACCTCATGCACGCCTCCACCGTCTACATTCACCAACTACCTCATGCACGCCTCCGCCACCTCGTCGGTTTTAATCGAGCCATTGACCAGCACATCGCAATGACGGCATCTTTGGTAAAATCAAAAGAGCACACCCCGCAAGTTCTTTAAAAGCAAAACGCCGAGAAATAAGATAATTATTATATCGTTTCATTATACGTTGCCGTAATATCAATAATCTGCCATATCTATGAATAATGACTATAATAATAGGTAATAAGGCTGGTTGTCAAGCACCGATAAACATACGATTAAATAATTGGTTGACAAAATATGCTTATTTTTATCAATTTGGGGAAAATTGTACAAATATTAAAAGTCGATCTGCCGACTGCATAATATTTACGTGGCGTTGAAGTGTCTACAGGCTACGGTAACTGCTTATCATCAGGCAGGCATTAGTGCTATAACAGAAAAATATTGTATAACCACAAAACTTTTTAACACGGCGTCGGGAGCATACGGCCAACCTGACGTAAAGTGGTTACCGCATTCAATGAACATGCGATACGGGAAATATTGGTCGCGCGTTGCCACTCCTGCCACTAACATAGAAACTCCTTAGGAGCTCACTAATTGGGATACAAACAACCGTACAACTCATTTGAGTGCAATACGAGAACTATGTGATGTCAGAAGCCCCAGGAACCGGCGAGCGTGCATGAAAAGAGCTATGAATGTCACAGAAGCGAGTGAAGTATGCAAGGACCGCGTCTTATGGCGCTCGGATCTCTCTGCCTACCCCGCAAGGGACTTGGCGTGAAGATATACATACATACATATACATATGAGAACTAACTTTAGGCCATCCACGATAATAACAAGCAGCCCCCTTGTATTAGCGGTATATATTATATAGCGGTATTCTGTGACGCGCAGTTACATCCCCAGTCAGCTTACTTTGATGTGTCTTTGACTCAAAAGATGACAATAAGGCAGTTACACCCCAATAACCCACCTAAATATCACCCTCAATCTGTCGGGCTTGGTAACGCAGTCGTAAATGACGATACTTTGACACCAACGCTCGTGAGTTCGATTCCCACACAGGACAAACATTTGTGTGCATGAACATACCTGTCTTGGTCTGGATGATTTTAAGAGAGGTTGGGCGCGTCAAAGCAGCCCGTCTGTGGAAATACCTCTACCTCACAAAAACCGCAGCCGAATAACAACTCCCTTGAGGGTTGTGGTGTATTGTAAGCGTTCATAGGCTACGGTTACCTTTACATCAAGTGGGCCGTATGCTTGTATCTCTCCCAACGGTCTATAAATAAAACATTTATTTTTTCGTGATAATGGCAAAAATTTTCTCTATCAAAATTTGTTACAGAGCACAGTTTTTTATACCACTTGGGTGTCAAACAAGCGTCCGGCCTGCCTTATGGTAAGCAGTTACCGCAGCCTATGGACAATTGCAACACCAGGGGTTTTGCAAATGTTCATAGGCTGCGGGTCGCTCTTGCGTTGCCGACCCTAAAAATAGCCCAATTCAAAATAGGCGTTAGGTCAACTGAACGCTCGGGATAAATTCGAGTGGACTTAGTTGACCTACGTTCCAAATGCTGCGCCATTTACCACTACTGCATTGGCTGCATGTGACATGCTATCGATTATTGGCTGACCTACCGTAGCTGCATGTGAGTTCCTGCTAGCAATTATACTCCATATATATTGGTATACTAACGCTGCGATGCACGCATGCACACTATAATAAGCAGTAGGTATCGTGTGTTGCCACCCCCGCTGCTAACAGAGCATCTCCTCACAAGCTTCTTAGTGACCTTATTCACTCACAGGAACGCAACAACCTTAAAGGGAGTAATGAAATTACGTGGTAAGTCTGTGGAACAACATATTTTTTATACCACTAAGGTGGAGAACAAACGTACGGCTAGCCTGATGGTAAGCAGTCACCGAAGCCTACGGGCATTTACAACACCAGAGGTGTCACTCATGCGTTGCCGACCTTGTAAAACCTCTTCACGCGGTTCTTGAAAACCCCCATACTATAGATCCTTGGGAAAACCTCAGTTGGGAGTTTATTCCATAACTTGAGCGTTCTTGGAAGAAAACTTCGCTGGAACTACACAGTACGCGACCATAGCGTGTGTGAGGGAATAGGTTTGGTTTCACTAATGCGGCTCTTGCCGCTATTGGTAACACTCAAGGTCTGGGCAGACCAAATCTAGGAATCCAATCAAACGATAATTAGAAATATGTTGATAAATTCGAAAACACGTATTTTTTTTATACTACGCCGGGAGACATACAAGCATACGGCCCACCTGATATAAAGCGGGTACCGTAGCCTATTAACGCTTGCGATATATTAAGTATCACTCGCGCGATGTTGCTGCTGCTTACAAAGCAACTCCTTGGAAGCTTACTGGTGACCTCACTCACACGCATGAACACAACAACCCTCTAGGGAGTTGTTTGCAGGCGGGCTGCTTTGATGCGCCCTACCTCTCTTATTCTATTATAATTCAGTGGAAGATACATGTGAGAATTCGAACAGGGGACCGGTTGGTAAATAGGCCAGATCTTTGTCCACTGGGCTGATAATAGCCCACAAATATCACAAATATCTGCTCACAAATATCAAACAAATCGTGTAAAAATATTCAGCCAAGTCGTTAATAAAATGGAAGTAGAGTTGGATACAGAATAATTTATTTACGCCTGCGCTTATAACCCCAAAGGTCTAAGACCGGGAACGCGGTCCTATTCAATGATTTATATTAATTACAAATTACTAGTGACACATATCGAGTATTTGAAGTCGCAGCGCCAACAAATGAACGGTTACTTTTCGCAATTAACCGGAACGGGCGAACACTTAGTGCTAATGGTTTCGTCATTATCCATGTTCACAGTGAGTACGCTTTATCACAGGTATTCTACTAGGTACCTTGTAACAAATCTTTTATCTGTTTGTACATACTGTTACATTTGTTATTATACTTCGAGTACCTGACTGACCTAATGCTACTAATAACAGATCAAGTGGAAGTAGTGGAACGCTGTATACTAGGTCAAATTCATTCTCGATAACTTCATGCGATAAACTAATAGATAAGACGTATGCAAACATTTTCTTTGTTCCGCAGTAGATATATATTTGTACATGGCAACACACAAACCCAACAACATATACCATACTAGCTGTAGCCCGCAGCTTTGCTCGGTCATTCAGATTATATATATCATCACGCCTGTCTCACATTGGGGTAGGCAGAAACTATGGCACGCCAGGTGCGCGGATCCAAATTCATATTCTTCTTCTTCTTCAACTCTCTTCTCCATTCAGATTTTAAGTAGTCTATAACTTTCACGTTCTCAAACTAGGTTCTTTAGGTTGCTGTAAAATAAAGACATTGTAACATAATTATACCCACATATTTTTTAAACAATGTCGGGAGACATACAAGAATACGGCCCACGTGATGTAAAGTGGTTATCGTAGTCTAAGAACGCTTGCCATACAGGGAGTATCGCTCACGTGTTCTCCCTGTTGCCAACACGGAAACACCGTAGGAGCTCACTGGTACCCACACTCACTCGCAGGAGCACAACAACCCTCCAGGGAGTTATTAGTTGGGCACGGTTTTCTGTGAGATGAAGGATGGGGAATGCTTCGATGCGCCCTACATCTCAAAAAATTATCCATATCTTATCCTAATATTTAATTAATATTTGCCAGTATCACAGTTTATAATCCATAAATATAGTAATACCCAGCACAAATCCTTTTCGTTCGTTTCTAATATAAAAAAAATGAAATACCTACAATTAAAAATTTTATAAAACGGTTATTCTGTAACGAAAATTGAAGTATTGCAGATAATTTACTTTCAATTGACAATCGTTTTACAATTCGGATTTTCCATTTAAATATAAATTATATATTTACATTCATTGCTTAATACTAGAATAGAATAAAATACTCTTTCGAACATACACAGAAGAAAAAAACAAATATACAATAGACGGTCTTATCGCTAAATCGATCGATCTCTTCCAGACAACCATACGATACGAAAAAAATATACATATATAAAAAGTAGGTAGGTGGCGCGTTTAAGCAAGTACAATTTTTACTTTATATATACTGCATATTTATCGATAATAGCTCAAATTTCGCGTGAGTAATAAGTAATTACCCAAATTAAAGAATTCTCAGAATGCTGCTACAAATATGTATACACAGTACTACAAATACACTACAAATATATTCTAGACTAGCAGAAGCCCGCGGCTTCGCACGCATGAGATTTGGGCTTTTAGTAGCCTTTATTTCTTTGTAGACATGAAATTGTTTCTGTTTAAAAAAAAAACAAAGTTCAGGGTCGTAGATCTATGGAACCATAGAGCGATTCAATTTTCGTACAGCGCCATCTATTGACCTTAACAGGAGGCAACGTATATGTATTTTATTTATATTATATAAAAAATGCGTAGTTATTTTATGTTACAAAAAATACGTATTCTATGGAAATAATAAAAATAAAATTGCAAAGTCCCCCGAAGGGGAAGATATTTCGCCCTAATTTTAACAGTTTTTCATTTTTTAAATATTTACGGGATAAAAAATATCCTATATTCTGCTCTGAACAGTCCTCTACCTACCAGTCAAAGTCTCGATAAAATCGGTTCAGCCATTTCGAAGATTAGCCCGGACAAACAAACAGACAGACAAAAAAGTTAAAAATGCGTATTTAGGCTTTGGTAACGTGAAAATAATAATATGAGCTTAAGATAAAGGCTTTATTTTGAAATCACAGACAGACACTTCAATTTAATTTATATGTATGTATAGATCAATAGCCTTAATAATTATACTATTTTGTATATTTTTTGTAGAAAAAAAGGCACACGGTATACGACTGGAGATGTGTCTCACAGAAATACGCAGCCAAATACCAACTAACGTGTCAACTCGTTGTGTTCCTGTTGTGGGAGAGTGTTGTGTTAGGAGAGGAGCAGGGGTGGCAAAGCGCGAGCGATACTTCTTGTATTATAAGCGTTCTCAGGCTACGGTAACCACTTTACATCAGGTAGGTCGTATTCTTGTATGTCTCCCGAAGTTGTATAAAAATATTATTAATGACTAGGATTGCAACGCCCCCTTTGATTTGATATTGTGATTCACCTACATCTGTTGCGCTTAGAGTATACATAAGCAAGCTGCGCGCGTATCTCTTTGGCAGGATGTGCCGATCGTAAGCAAATTTTATAGATACTTATCTATGGTATAGAGCTATTATAGTGATGTTCTATACGTGACGAAATTTCAAGGCTATCAATACTTCAATTATCTCTGGATAGAAGCTACTAGATATTTTACTACGGTTTTTTTATACAACGTCGGAAGGCATACAATCATACAAGCATACGGTCCACCTGATGTAAAGCGGTTACCGGAGCCTATGAACGCTTGTAATACATTAAGTATCATTCGCGCGATGCCTTCTCTGCTGCTAACACAGCAACTCCTTAGGAGCTTACTGGCGCCCTCAGGCAGACGAGCTGCTTTAATGCGCCCTACCTCTCTTAAAATATTCAGACCAAGACAAACAGACATGTTCATACACACAAATATTTGTCCTGTGCGGGAATCGAACCCACGAGCGTTAGTGCCAAAGTCGCGACGTACACGACTGCCTGCGCCATCGAGCTCGTCAAAATCGTCTGATCGGCGGCGATATTTATTCATGGTGTTGTTCATACGTGTGCTTGCGGTAAGGCGCGCTCTATAGCTTGCTTGCGCTACTCTAAAGTTTTGCATATTTTCTAAGGTATTCTCCTTTTGGAGCGTTAGGAAAAAGATATGAGAATGAATTTTTACGACACCGACATCTAAAATCAACACGACGAAGTTGGTCGCACATCGACATGTAAAATCGACACCACGAAGTTGATTGTCGTTTTGTTTTACAAACGTAAGTAGGCGTGAGTAGTTTGATGCGCCTCTCTTAAAAACACACAGACCTGTTCATCCATACAAATATTTGTCCAGTATTGGAATCGAACCCACGACCATTGACATTAGTAACACTACTTTGATAGTGTTACTAACCACTGCACCATCGAGCTCGTCAAAATGAATGTAATGATGCCATTGTCCTTTAAGCTACAAAATCAATAAATGGAAACTTCCAATATCCTTTGTCTGTCAAAGTCAATGACACGTGTATAACGCTGGCATCGATTTAGATTTTAATATTTTAATTCCACCGTGTTGATGTCTGATAATACTACCGGCCGTATGTACTCATGCGTAAAGTTTGTATTGTCCACGATATTTTATTATATCCTTTAGTGCGTAGAAAATATGGCACATTGTCGAGAAAAGCCTTGAGCTAGTCCTCCATGAAGGTTTTCACATAGCCTTGTACAGGACAGCCATTGTCAATGGCACTTCTATAATCTGGAGCAAACCATTTTCTTTCTTATTACTTTTTGTAGTCGTGGGTAATAAATACCAAAAGCCCAAAATAATATTTAAAATAGAGATTAGGTTCTGCCCGCGGTTTGACTACGTGCCATTATAGCTATTCTATTTACTACTAGATATTTTATGTCCCGAACTACTATAGAACAGACGGACAGACAGAAATAATAACTCCCTGGACGGTTGTTATCCTAAGTTATCCTAAACTCCTAAGGAGTAACTGTGTTAGCAGCAGAGACGGTAACCGCTTTACATCTGGTGGTCCGTATGCTTGTATGACTCCCGACGTTGTATAAATAAAATATTGGAAAGTTCCTAATTTTTTATACATCGTCGGAAAGCATACAAGCTTAAGCTAACCTATCAGCGATTGCTATATATTAAAGTACTAGCTGTGCCCGCGACTTCGTCCGCGCGGAATAGTTTTTTTTTATTATTTATTTATATTAATAAAAATAAATAAAATTTCTAAAATAAAGGTAGCCTAAGTTACTCCTTATTACATCAGCTATCTGCCAGTGAAAGTCCCGTCAAAATCGGTCCAGCCGTTTCAGAGATTAGCCGGAACAAACAGACAGACGGACAGACAGACAAAAATTGTAAAAATATTCATTTTGGTATATGTACTGTGTATACATCATTAAGCATTTAGTAAAAAGCGGTTATTTTAATATTACAAACAGACACTCCAATTTTATTTATCTGTATAGATCACTCGCGCGACTTCACCTCTGCTGCTAACACAGCAACTCCTAAGGACCTTACTGGTAACGTCAAGCACTATTAGGAACAGAAGTTGTTATTTGGCTACTGTTTTCTGTGAGGTGAAGGTACTTCCCTAGATAGACTGACTGTTTTGATGCACCGTACGTCTCTTAAAAAGACCAAGTCCTCCAGACCAAGACAAACAGACATGTTCATGCACACAAATATTCTGTGTGGAAATCGAACTCACGACCCTTGATTGCAAAATTGCATTACTTACTAACCACTCCGTCGTCACTGTGAAGTCACGTTTATGATACGAATGTTGAAGATTAGCTTCTGGTAACAGCGGTGACGAAGATAAATAAATACATAGTACCAGTGCCCTATTTAATAATCGTGACAATCGGACAATTTTGACACTTTTTGAGAAATAAGTCGAATTGTCACGACCAGTGCCGTCTAATAAATATGACAAATAAGTCCAAATGCGACAGGTAAATACTGACTTTATTGTCAGACTAATAACCCGTTTAATAATGGTGATAGTTGTCACTATTTTACCCGTCGAGTCCATAGAAAACAATCTCTGATTTTTGTCATGGTAATTGACAAATTTGTCACTTTTTTGTCACAGCATAATATCGAGGCATGCATATAAGCATGCAAAATTAACATAAACCTTCTAGTAATGTCATTGCAATTATTGGGCCAACGAACTTCTTCACCAACTAATTTGCTAGTGATTAATTCACAAACACGTTTTATACAAAGATGTGCCGTCTCTTTGCCAACTCCGTGTGCATCTGCAATCACATGATATTGTGAACCACATCCCATCCAATGTAATGCGCATATATTTTTTTCAAGTGGTGTAAGTGGTATATTCCTCCGGTTGTGTGCTGAAGTTGTTGTCCAATTTTCAGGAACACCGTTCCTATCTTTTAAGGAACATTGTCAAAATGGCCGACAAATAAAAAAAATGAATTGTTATATAATTGACGAGCCAGGTGTTCCTCTGGCAATGCAAGCTTGCGCATTCTCAACTGGTTTTTAATAAGTATTCAACGGTACTTTTAGATACTCAAAACCGTTTTAGAAAGAAAACTTCGTTCTTGGTTTAAATGTACAACGTCGTACAGTATGGATCAAATATTCGTCTTCACCACTATTGCTGCTATCAGTCGACGACGTTAACACTATATTTAAAATTATTCGTAGTTACTCGTAGTAATCTAACTGCCGAATTTCTTTGACATTGGGTGTAGATGCCTGTCGAAAATCTACGACAATTCGACAAATATGTCCCACCTGCCATGATTATTGTTTAATAAAATTAGTGTTTAATAAAGCAAATTTTACAAGATTTTTCAAAAAATTTCACCTGTCGCCTGTCGAGAGAAATAGTGTATTAAACAGAAATATGTCAAATTGTCACGCCAAGTCGACATATTTGCCAATTTTCCACCGTGACAAATTTTCCAGATAAAATTTTTATTAAACAAAAAAATGTTAAATTGCGTTTATTAAATAGGGCCCAGGTCGATGGCGAGCTTCATAGTCTTCAGTTTTTTATGTTTTTTGAAGTTATACTTGTTTCTTATGGAAAAATAATAACAGTGAATTTTTATGACACCAACATGTAAAAGCGACACCACGACGTTGTTTGGCCATTTGTCAATGTCAAGTTTTGTTTGCGCCCATATTCAAGGTTGTTATTCAAATAGTAATTTATAAATCTACAACACGTGTTTTATATCAGTACAGATATAATATAATTATTTATAAATATACATATACTTATCTGTATGTGTGTGTTTTTAAGCTACATACGGTGGTGAATCATATTTATTGATAATTTATTATATTATCGTTTTGTTTTACTAATGTAGATTACTGCACGCGGAATGAAATTTTTGGAGTTATTTTATTATTGTTACACGATAAAAATATAACTTCTTACGTGCATAAATAAGTTCATTAACATTTTTTTCATAGAATATTGCGTTTTTTAGGAAAAACTATCTGTACACGTGTAAAAGTGGTACATCTAAGTTCATTACTAAAAATATCCGCTAACTACACTTAAGTAGGTACTTACAATTCTCCTCGAAGTAAGGTAAAATACGATAAATTACATTCGACATTTCCTCATCACGCCTTGTTTTGTTCCGCCGAAGAGGATGGAAACAAACAAATGTTTTATTGATTATACTCCTCGGCGACAAATACTGGCAGCACTGTTATAAGGAAATTGCTATACTTGCCATATTTATATTACAAATGTTTCTCACAATCATCTTGTTTTTACCCAAATCAATTAAAGCCGTTTCCGAGGTACATGATTGAGTATTTTTTATTTTGATATGGTTTTGCTTTTTTATATTTATCTCTATATATTCTGAAAAATGCTATTTTAAACAAAAAACATAAAAGAAATCATAAATCGCCCCCGTACTTTGCTATAACATGATTATAATAAAATAACCTTACACTTTAGACTTATATATGAATAAAGTTATAAAGTCGTGTTTTGTTATCAGAAATGTTATTTTTATTATAAGGTCTTTTGTAAATTGGAAGCACTTCACAGTAACAGAAGCCATGTCTATGTAACATAACAGCAAAATTATTCGCTCGAGAGTAGCTCTCGAGCGAATTACTTTGATTTTCATTAAGAAATAGAGTGAGTGAGGTCATCAAGAAATGGAGTTGCAAAATGTTTTACTATTTGTGCAAACTATGAGAACTTCTCGATCACACTCGTACATTTCACGCCCGACTATTATTTGATCGTGAGTATGACAAATAATGATCAGGATTGCAACATTTCTAACAATCCACTTATGTCATAAAATTTTGAGAAGAAAATTCATGAAGTGTGCTAATTATGGAATAAAAAATCGGTAGGACAATACAAAATAGCAAAATCTATTTTTATGGTAGTTCACATAAAACTGTTTGTATTATTCTTACAGATAATGATCATCATTATTCTTCATAAATTTTCTGCTCATAAAATTTTATGATGTAAGTTATTTGTTAGAAATTTTGAAATCCTAATCATTATTTCTCATATTGTGCCGATTTCATACCATAATCGTCATTTTTCATAATTTTCTATGAATTTAACAGGGCGAGAATAAACTTCGGGTCAAGTATATTATTTTCTTAAATCTAATTAGAAAGCCAAAAATTACTTAAACTTAATAGATTCAGAAATATTATTGTATCATAAAAGACTCGAGCGTAGATACCATTCCAATACAATTTAGTTGAATGCACAAGTCAATTCTAGAGCACTGAAAACGTTTAGGTATAAATAGATAATTAAAATACTTTTTTTACACTGTTTATTTACTAACCAAAATTAGATGTCGATGCATCTTAATATATTTAAATAAACTAATCTAGTGTACCTAATATAGATATAATCTAATGTGCATATAGATGTAAATATATTCCGGGTACATATCTCGTAAACGGCTCTAACGATTCGGCCTACATCTCTTAAAAAAGAAGTTGTATAAAAAAGATATTACATATAAAAGAGTTAATTTCGCGTATCTAGCATTATTGTGGATAATTAGGTTTGTATGACATCACAACGGGCATATGTTATATATACTTATTGAGTTTAGTGAGCTGTTTCGCAATGCAATCAGCTCCGCTCTAGCGGGATACGCGTGATCGTAATTGGCGCAAACAGTTTTGTGGTCAACATTTTCATTAATGATTCCACTCCAGATGACTGACATCGAGCAATTTACATCACATGCTCTGGCTGATAAATGTGGAGCAATGATAGCCTAGTGGATAAAAAACGGCCTATTAACAGACTGGTTCCCGATTCGAATCCTGGTGTAGGCATGATCTAATAAATACGTGTTTTTCGGATTTACATACTTTTATATTTGTAATTATCACTTGCTCGGCAGTGAAGGAAAATATCGTGAAGAAAGCAAGACGTCCAAGAAATTACATTTCGAAAGACGTGTGACCTAACCTAAGAAAGATGTGGCTTTTACCTCTAGGTCGTGGAGGTCTGACGGCAGTCACATATTATAAGTAAAAATCTGTATCTTCGCCAAATTTTAGATAGCGCCAATCCTAATGGATTAGGAAACGGGATAACGCTAGGAACAAGGAGCCACCTAACTTGAGGGACTTGGTAAGAAACTATTATTTTCTTGCATAGTAAACAATGGACATATTTTGAAACTTTAATCCTACATTTATAGACTTAATTTATGTAGTTGTCGACTCAATGTATACACAGAAGACAATTCCCTGGCTAGAACTCTTAAACCGAGAATAAATCAAAGTTTCGTCTCTAATTCCTATCTGCAGTCTTGTCAATGTTAAAAAGAGCATTGGATTGTCTGTATTTTAGCAATGTCTTTGTGCACCAATCTATATAAGTCATTTCTGTTCTGAAGTTAGTTCGTAAACAATCCCATGACAATTTTTAAATGCTTGTGTATTTCTGTTAATTTGCCCCATACGAATACCCTCGAATCATCTCAATAAGCACATTTTCCTCAAGAATTGAATCAGGAATCAGGAATTGAAGGCCGACCTTCACGAATATACTTAAATGCTGCATACCGACTACTCACGGTCTCAGATGAGCTCGCAAAAATATTTTGACAAATAGTTATGAGTAGCCAGGAGCGCTAAACATTCAGTGTGTATTTACTTACAAGAATATCAATTTGTGTGTGAACTAAATTAGTACCACAGATATGTTAGAAACATTGGTATCAATTGAAAAGTTTCATGGTAACAATCTTATTATAAAAATATTTAAAACAGTATACTTACCAAATTGAAACTAAACTCAACGGCCATGATCCACAAAAAAATCTATCTTTAAATATGTAATAGATTATTGTTACAGAATCTAAATTTTGAAATAACTTATTTAGGAAATAACAAGATAAGCTAAAATCTTTAAAGTTACGGTAACCTGGGACTTTTTATACTCTTTATTTTTAATTCATGGAAAAATTATATATATACCCTTGAAATCTTAATCCTACATTTATAGATTTCATTTATATAGTTGTCGACTCCATGGCCTACCCCACAAACAAATAGGGATCTTTGTTATTTAACATAAATAATTGGATATAATTATAAATATAACAATGTAATAGAATCCTAACTATTTTGGTGAGAAAATAACTTTTTGTTCATTTTCAAAACGATTGAAAATTTATAGACATGTTACATGTTTATAATACCACTACATAGTAAGTATAATCATTGTAGAGCTAAAAAATTTCACAATAATGATAATACTTAGTACATTATTTTATTATTATTAATAGTATGCTCCAAATTTCTAGCTATCTGCTATAAACTTATTTAGTCAAATATGAAAATATTATCACGAAATTTTACATTGCTGACCACTTATACAGGACAATACAGTCCAATTGGAAATATATGCAGTTTATACATATCCAAATTTTCGAAATTTAAATGTGTTTGTTGTTTTGGTTATCCAGAATAACATACATACATATATCATAATGAACTTGAGATTAAAGGATATTTGGGTGGAAAAGTAATTTGAAGACCACTCAACATGTAAATATGGGACTGAGCGTTCAAGTCCTAATGACAAAGCTGTGATTTTTTAAATTTAAACATTAAAAAACGAAAACTCAGTTAATAAAAAAAAAATATTTTTTTGCAAAATATTATCCCACAACTTGCAGATAAATAAAAAGAATGGAATGGCAGTCAACCAAGCTGACAATTGTCAATTAAAAATACTATTAATCAAATTTTAAAATGGAATTCTAACTATCACATAAAATCCTTATCATAGAAGATATTTAAGGACCACACACTATAAACATACCATGCACAACAAATGATAGTTGTGATGGCTATCATGCCCTTTTGTATGGTGGGGCCCCATTTTGTAATTACCCTTGATCTTGTTGTAAACTAAACAATTCCAGTTGTGACTGGATATTACTGATGTCACATCCTAATTTGCACTGAACGATGATACTACAGTAATTAGTCACTGGCATAAATACTGCTAGTGAATTTGTGCTGATCATCAATAAATGTGAATGTTATTGCTTACAATGGTTTCTTATTAATTCAATGTAAACAGAAGTGGCATATTACAAGAAAATTAGACAGAAAGATTGTTAATTTGCCCTTAACCCGTCAAGCCCCGAGTGACTGATATCAGTCATGTACGTTACGCCGGAAAGTATATAACGGGATCTGACAGATCAACTTACTTTATTTATTTTATTTCTTAATACCTTTTTGGTAAATAAACCATTTGTTCAGATTGAACTATAAATTTTGTAATTTTCATTAATGCTTATAATGATAGACAGAAACAAGTTTAAAATGGAAAATTGTAAATTTCTCTCGAATATCTTGATGAATTTAATTAATTAGGAATATTATGACGATCTTGATTAATTAGGCTACCATGCCAGATCCAAACGTGAAAAACTATAACTGTCACTGTGTTGTCTTTCAGTTAGCATATGATGAATATTAGTTATCAAAAACCTGAAAGTTAGATTTTTATATGGACCCAAAAACAAAAATAAAGAAATAGGGGTCATTGTCACTTTTAGATACCTCTTTTTATTAGACTGAGTTTTATAGCTTTTTTCTTATACTACGTCGGGAGACAAGCATATGGCCCACCTGATGTAAAGCGGGTACTGTAGCCTATTAACGTTTGCGATATATTAAGTATCACTCTCGCAATGCCTCCTCTGCTGCTTACACAGCAACTACTTGGGAGCTTACTGGTGACCTCACTCACACGCAGGAACACAACAACCCTCTAGGGAATTGTTATTTGGCTGCGGTAGTTTTCTGTGAGGTGGAGGTACTTCCCCAGACGGGCTACTTTGATGCGCCCTACCTCTCTTTAAACATCCAGACCAAGACAAAGACATGTTCATGCACACAAATGTTTGCCTTGTGTGGGAATCGAACCCACAAGCGTTGGTGTCAAAGTCGTGTCATTCACGACTGAGCACCGAGCTCGTCAAAAATAGCTGTTTTTGGAATCTTTGAGTGCTCTTCCAACTGAGCTATCAGGAAGGTTTGTGGTGGTTTCTCCATTCTATGTAACAATATAGTGCCATCTACCTACCAAGTAATTCACTACTAAGTAATATTTTTTTTCAATATTTAGCAATTGCAAGTTTCACCAATTAATATGTTTTCATACATTTTAAAATTGCCCATATATTGCTAAGTACTTTTATTTAAATTTAAATATTCATGTTCCATATAAAACATTGTACCTGAAGGAAATTACAAGTAAACATAAAACACGTATATATATAATATATTAAAAAAACAGAGAAGGAAGGAGGAATGTAAGCCATGTATATTAGTTTATTCAGTAATAGAGCTGAAAAATATACCAGTATTTTGGGGATGAAATAAATTTATTAATTAAGTTTATTTGCCTTAATATGGGGACATCATGCAAATTTAGAAAATGCCAGGAAACATTTGCTTCACACATGTCATAGCAAACAAAAATAAAATTACATCAAAAAAATAGTAGTCAAATGTCAATATTTTGAACCCATGGCGCATCCCATACATTTGAATATTTCAGTTTTGGTTAGAAATATCAATTTTCAAGTTGTTTTGTTGTTTTTCAATAATTTTTCCTATTCTATTCATTTTCATATATCTGGCCTCAGTCTACAGGATGCATGATGGGTTAAATAAAGCAATCAAGATACAAGCTATGATTGTTGTTATGAGGTATGTAAAAGTAGTAACGAAATATAACTAGCCTGTTAACCAATGGTCTCTGATTTGAATCCTAGTGTGGGCATATTAGGCCCCAAAAATGAATTTCACTTGGCGATATTCTTTTGTAAGATCCCTTTTCAAAAAAGACATCCATATAGATAAGAGAAAACCTTAACTAAATGCATGATTTGATCCAAATCATTAGAGTTGTTAATCAGTAGGCCGAGGTACATAACATATAACTACATAGACATGCAAGAATAGCTCGTTAAAAGTAATAGAATATATGAACGAAGCCAATCAAGTCTGAGTAAGACTTGGCAATGAGGGTTGTCATATGTTACCTACACCCCGTAACTATGTTTTGGTCACTGTGTTAGTAGAATCATTTTTTTTTTTCATCTTTGCCAAAACCTGACCGAATCTGTTTCAAACCTTGCTTTACATTAGTTGTCATCCAGTTTTAGCATAATCTCTTTAGTGCTTAAAAAAATATTTTTAAATTAGACATGAACTTGACACAATATTGACATTTCATTTTGAATAAATGAGTGAGATTAGTTTAGTGTTCACAGAATAAGTCAATTTTAAATTTATATTTATTGTAATTGAATAAAAACTTTGTAGATTAGGTGAGGTACGAATTATGAAGATAGCGAGTATTGACCAGCCTTTAGTAACTCTTGCTCCATTTCTGTTATTCATAGGACAATGGCCAATAAACAAAGAAATTCAATCAACTTTCACTGTAGTATGAGGATTTTTAAGCACATAACAACAAGCAACAAAAGGTATATTGCAAATTGATTACTATATGGTTTTATGGTTATGATAAAAAACTATGTTAAATATATGTTTAGATGGTGTCATACAAGGAAAAACATTGAATGTGTTGCTAAACAATCTGAAACTATAATAATAACTTTTTTAAGGATTTAGAAATTAAAAAAACTAAATAATACATAACTAAATAATAGACCTACCTGTCATTCTTGTATACAAATGAAGTGAATTGGAGTGGTATAAGTTTTTCAAGAGGCAGTTTTGTTTTCATTACGAAATATAACCTAGCAGAATTTTACATTTACATAAATTAACGAATTTGATACTGACAAATGTAGGCATAGATTTCTATACTTACCCTAGAATACGTCCTCAGGCGACTAATACGTGGGTTCGACGGTATGTTATTCAGGGACAACTTGGACATCTTCGTTTTCAATGAGATTAGCTTGACACAAAAACAGAACAATAAATAGAATGTTTAGTCACTACACGAGAGGTTGGCACTGGGCGTCTTATAATCACATCTACTTTGCGTTCCAGCGAAAAATAACCCAAAACTAACACCTTTGTATTTCGCTAACAAAAACAAAAGTTTAATTTTGACAGCACGAACACGAATTACACAACCCCATATTTGAATGCGTTATTTTTCAAACTAGTTTTATAATATAAATGTAAGCGTTCTAATGTTTAAACTAGATCTATTTTTATATATAGTAATAAACAAGAAATATAAAATGTTAATTTAAGTGCGTATGACGTTTCATATCACAGCACGCACGCGCAGGCAGGTTAAGAACGACCCGACCGTCACGCTGTCAGATCAACAACTGTCAAAAAAATCGCCAATGAAATTCGCGCCTGGTGTACGGCGCGCTGCAACAGCGCGGTGAAGACGAACGGCGCGAAAATTGTTTTCAAAGTGATCATAATAACCGACCAAGAATATTTTGTTTTAATATAACGCTGTTAAAATAAATTGTAAAATAAGAAGATATAAACAATGTCCCTCTACTAATTTACAATTTAATGAATATACTTTAAATAGGTGAGCCGCTAGTAATGATTATCACGTCACCCAAGGGTTTTGTGTGCGATTCCTGCACAAGACAAACATTTTGTATGCATGATTATGTGTGTCTTTATGTATATGTATACATATATGCATATCATCACACCTGTCTCCCATTGGAGTAGGCGGAGACTTAGAACCCCAGGTGAAATTATCCAAACCTACCTTCTTTGTTTCTCATCAACCTCTTCATGCATGCTCTTTGGTTTTGGGTTCATTTGATTTCGCACTTTTTCACATTGATCTATGTACAAGTGTGCGTCTAAATCAGCCTCTGCCGATATCTTGACCCGCTTTTGCTCGATAGACTTCTTTTGTGACTAAGTACTTTGTCATATTTTAGTCTTTCCAAATGTTAAAATAATTTGTGGATACCCTTTTCAATTTCCCTCACTACAGCATCTTTTATTTTACATAATTCTCGTATAGGTATACTCTACTGTATAAGTATGTACTAACAAAAAAAGGAAATTACGTATGTTTTCAGTACAAGAAAAAGTTTTATTGTTAGAGATTTTATCTACTTAAATTAGAAAAATCACAAAAATTTTATTGTAATTAATGAAACATTGCATACAATTAATTAACAATACTACATATATCTTCATAGTCTCGTTGTGAACTTCCTTTAATAAATTATAAAGACTGCCTTTACACATAAACTAATTAGAAGCAAAAACTTGATTTAAGAATATTTCTACTTTTGTACGTATGTGTATATGTCGTGATTTGATTAATATAATAATCGTAGAAGTATCTATCTCTCACCTATTTCTACTGCCAAGCAGCTATATTTAGGTATATAGCTGTTTTCCGGTTTAAAGGGTGAGATATGGCAGAGAAGATACTGTACTGTGACGAAACAGCCTTTAGTCGCAAGATTGACAGCGCGCGAGTAACATCCCCGTGGTGTTGCGAGCGTCAATAGGCTGCGGTGACCGCCTACCATCTGATGCTTTTTTGCCAATCTAGTTGTATAAAAAACATTACAAATAACGTGATATGAAGCAAGCATCATCAATAATGCTCAGTAACATGAAAGGGACAGTTATAACGATATATATCTGAAATGTAATCTGAAATAACGGCCCATTCGTGTTACTTCTTAAATTTATTTGCTTAACACTTTTCCGCCATCTTCTTTCACGGAGGAACCGAGTCCTCGTCGTCGTAATATCTGCTCTAGTTTTTCACCGCCTTAGACAATGTAAAATTTCACACCTGTAAGATTTCATCCAAATTTCAACGGAACTAAAAATCTGTTGGAGCTGGGCATGAAGGAAATATTATTGGTTTGTGGAGCAGAGGATGGTGAGTATGATGGGTGACGGAGCATTTCAAAATGTAACTCCAAATTTTGAGCAAGTGCTGGTTAGTATTGTGGGTGGCGAATAATTTCCATTAGTAACTACTGGATACAACATCGGACATACAAGTATACGGCCCACCTGAAAAAAGCGATTACCGTAGCCTAAGAACACTTGCAATACATTAAGCAACAACGCAAGAGTGACACCCCTGGTGTTGCAAATGCCCATAGGCTACGGTAACTGCTTACCATCAGGCAGGCCGTACGCTTGTTTGCCATCTTAGTGGTATAAAAAAACCTTTGGAGCTTACTGATGACCTCGCTCACACTCAGGAAAACAACAACACTCCAGGAGTCGTTATTTGGCTGCGGTTTTGTGTGAGGTGGAGGCGCTTCCCCAGATGGGCCGAATTGATGTGCCCCACCTCTCTTAAAAATTCTGTAGTTTGAAGACGGTCAATTAAGCGGTTTATTGACGAGCCAACGCTCGTGTGTAGACGACAACTCTTGTAGAAAGAGTGAACTAGATTAATTAACAACAATCTGTTATTTTACGGCGAGCTAGTCCATCATCATTTACAAGACTTCACAATACGCGTCTACAGTAATTATTGTGTCAGGTCTCAGAAAAGTGTATTCAACAACCCTAGCACACATCCACCATACTCTCTCAGGTGTCTTCATTGGACTCAAGTTGAGCAAAGCTCACCGTACAATAGCAATAGCAAGGTGAGCTTTGCTCAATATAATTGCAATACAATTTCAGGGTCTATTAACGCCAACATTGACTTACGGTAGTGAATCATGGGCATGGCAGAAGAAGCATGAAAGTCAAGGCTGTTGAAATTAGACCTATAAGGAGTTATAATGTGTGGAGTTAGAATGATTGATAGAGTAAACAATAGCACGATACGAGAACAATGTGGTATGAAAGATGATGTAATGACAAAAATTGAAAAGGATATGTTGAGATGGTACGGACATTTGGAAAGAATGGATGACTAAAGAGTTACGAAAGAAGTATATCGAGCAAGAGTGAGTGGAGATATAGGCTGGGGGCGCCCTAGACGCACACATTTGGATCAAATAGCTGATGTGCTGAAAATGGGCCAAATCAAAAGTACCTTGTGCGAAGCGAGAGTGGTATGTTTAGATTGTTGCACCTGGCGTTCCATATTCTCTGCCTACCCCAATGGGAGACAGGCGTGATGATATGTACGAGTATGTATGATTAGCTTTAGCTTTTTTTCAAAACATTCCTACAATTATTATCACTAAAATTAGACATAAATGCATCAGTATAGTTTTAAAGAGCAGTGATACTGCAGTGAATAAAGCCAACGGTCTCTGGTTCGAATCCTAGCATACCCATGCTAGAATTCGAACCAGTGACTGATGTACGGATGTACCCACATCCTGCACGGTTTCCTCGCCATGTTTTCCTCCACTACGGAATAAATTATAATTACAAATATATATATAAATCCGAAAACACGAATTTAGTGGCACATACCAATGTAATTATATTTCGAAAGGCGAATGACCTAACCTGAGCAAGGGTTGGTTTTACCTCTATGATGTCTGACAGCAGTCACTCTACGTTAAAATCAGTATCTTCGCTAAATCCTTAGGTAGCCGATAACGCCAATCCTTCTGGATTGGAATTGGATAAATGGGATTACGCTAGGAAGACAAAGAAAGATCAGTAAAGTTTTATCACATACGTTGTAAACAATCTTTGGTTTAGTTATCAATTGTTTCAGTCGTCTTTGAGATGAAAATTTTCAGACCGGAGGCCATAAAACCAAAATTGCACCATGCGTCCTCTTGTGGTCCATACATATTATATACACGCAGTTGAAGCTGAGTCTTGCTGTGCCACGCACGACTGGGCTCGTAATCGTAAATCACGCGCATTTGGATTTTTCCATGGTGTGACCATGAAACAGTCGTGAAATAGCGATATCAAAGAAAATCAAACGTCGGAAAACAAACGAAGAACTATACTAACTATAAGAATGAAAGATCATACTAGCTATATTATAAAATTATATTCTATGTAGAATGCAAGATCATACTAGCCACTCTTTAATACGAGTACTATTAAAAATCGACATCATCTAACACTGTCGATATCGATACTACATAGTAACTGCAAGTATTTCAAATGCATAAGTGAGATACGCTAGAGAACCTAGTGATTTCTGATCAAACCAGCTTATAGGAAAGCATTGTATGAGTTTACCTACTCGTATCATTAGCAAGGCTTAACAATACACGGTAGCACACACAAATTGTGTGCGTTGATTTAAAAATTATGTAGCTTGATTTTAGAAAAATCTATCCATCCAAAAATCCAGAGTTATAGAGTCATATAATATGCAGAAATATTACTAAGAAAGAAGTTTACTTGTGAACATTTAGTTACGTAAAGCAGCAAAAAGTATGCAAATAAGTATGTTACGTACATTTCATATATTTAGCACTGACAAATCAACATTTATTGATTAGTAGTATTGCACAAGTTTGTGTTAAATATGTTTGTATAAAAGTTATATAAGCACAACCTATTTTCCACTGAACAAAGTAGGAAAACTGAAAATTGATGTGAATAAAAGTACTCTTTTGTTAGGTTAACTCACCAATGACCCTTCAGTAGGGTTGACACGAATATGAGGTTCTTCATCGTCGTCAGGGGTGCACTCTGCACCAGAAGTTTGGCCCATGATGTCGAGCTGAAGCTGCGGGAGTTGGTAGCCGCTGCCGATGCGGCGGTGCCGCCAAGCAGCCCGCGCGTCTGACGCGCGTCTACTGCCCGCCGCGGTCGTCCCCGGCTACGAGTGTTCCCTTCAACCCCATATTGTAGGGGTGTACCGTTAAGTCGATAGATAAAAACAACTATATATACTTTAATTGGTAGGTATATTGTTGCTGACATTGAACATGTTTTACGAGTAATATACTATTGTCTTAGGTTTTCACGATTGTTATACATTGAATTAAAGAATTTTTAACGAAAGTATCGCGTGTTTTATTTATTTTGTTGAACCTGCCGTTTCGAATGCTTTGCAGCATCCGTGGTCGCTGGAAGTCTTCTTTAATTCAATGTTTTAATATGTTACTCTGTTACCGTACTCTTTCTCTCTAGAAGCGAGCGAGGTGTGTAGATAAGTATTGCGTCTGGCGCTTTGTTCTTTCTGCCTACTCCGCAAGGGACCTGGCGTAACGATGTGCTAGAAGTGATAATACTCTGCAAATTACAATACTGAATCTCCTTAGTAAACATCAACTAGTAATAACAAAAATTATAAACCTTAAATTTTCATATCATACTGCCGAATATAGAAAATTTCAATTTCCTGACTGATACAGTTATCTGTTTTATACTATGTACATGTGTACTATGTGTGTATGTTTGTTCTGGTTTTGTTCTATTGTTTATTTGTTCCAGTTTTAAACCTTTAATGAGTAAACCAAAAAATGTTCCTAAAAGAACAGGTTTGTTTTCTCCTACGATACCAAATGATGCGTTGATAAACTATTCGAGATGTTGACTTCTATATTAATAACAAAAAAAATTACTATCTCCCGATTCATTCCTGTTTTTGATATAAGAACTTTGTTCCAGGATACTAGTAATAGTAGTACTAATATAGCATCCCAAAACAGTTAACAAAATGATTTGTAAGATATACAGATGTGTGTATTTGAATAGCGTAGGTACGTGTCATAGTTTTGAAAATTGATTAGGTACAATAAGAACGACACAATAAGATTTTATTGGAAAATTTAAGTGCCCGTGACGGCCCAATGTCAAATAAATATTATCATCTATTAAAATCGTGTTGCAATTTTTTTAACCTACCATTACAGCTGGGAAGGTAGAGAGAACCGAGCCCTAGATGTTTCAATCCTTACCTAACAAATTTCCCTCGCTTTTACAACCATAGGTACTAAGATTATAAATGGGACGTGTGATGTATCAATTGTGTACATAACTCATAATTGAAAAAACCATATAGGAAGTCTTAACTTCACATCGATATCGCATGAAGCGCATACCTATTGGGTTGGCGGTCGATACAGCAGCGAGCGCAAGTCCTCCGCACCGCTCAGCTGGGAACTCTGACAGTTATAAGCTTAAAAGCGCCTCTGTTTTTCAATCTAAACTTATAATTTTCGCTAAAATTTCACTTTCTGTTGTTCGCTTCATGTTGTTGTTTTTTTATTGCTTTGATTTACTTTGGAAGATTCGCTTCGTATGAAAAGTTTCCATGGAAATTGTTACCCATGGCGGCGTACAAAGTTCGAGTTTAGTAGACTCTATTAGTTATTACGTGTAGTTCAAGAAATATTGAAACATTGTGTGTAGAATCGTAGAAATCAAAAATAATCTGTAGCTACGATGGTGTACAGGGCTGCAGACTCAAATTACAAATACATTATCAAATATTCTAGTAAAATCCCACGGTCGCTAATATTTCGTGCAATAGATGTATTGTATCGAAGATGGGATATAATTTTTTTTGTTGTGTTTGGTTAGAACGACTATGAAGAATTTTCATAATCAGTACAAGAAGTAGAGTGGTTGAAATGGATGTTAGTACTGGCTTTGAGGACGCGAATGAGCTTGCGCTGAAGGATGCGTAAGAGCACCAAATCACCAATAGTCTCTTGGCCGTGAACCAGAAAGAACATATGTCATACTGTCTAATTATGCCAGCGAGCAGCAAGTGCCGTACGCAATTCCCGTGATTAGTTTCATATGACCGAGAGGTCGGTGGAGCCATAGGAAGGTGGTAGAACAGTGTCCAATTATGCCATAAATATTATGCCATATATATTTGTATCGTATAGATTTTAGAAAATTAAAAACAGAATTATGTAGAAACCTGCAAATATTTGCTTATCAAAGTATTTTTTTTTTTTATAAATCGGGAGGCATACAAGCATACGGCCCACCTAATCTAAAGTAGTTATAGCCTATAAGCGCATGTAATATATTAAGTATCTCTCGCGCGATGCCTCCTCTGCTGCTTACACAACAACTCCTTAGGTGCTTACTGGTTGGTTACTCTAGGAAGCTGTTATTTGGCTACGGTTTTCTGTGAGGTGGAAGTATTTCTCCAGACTTTTATTTGCTTTGATGCGCCCTACTTCTCTCAAAACATCCAGACAAATGCGCGGTATCTTCCACCACTGGACTGTGCAGGTTATTCGGTTTGCTGGCACGGCGGGCGGAAGGGCCCCCGGTCCCCCCTGCTGCAGCAGCCACTTCCACTCCGGTCTCCTTTTCCGGCACGACCACTACAACAGGGATTTTGCACGGATTGGCGGTTCGGCCCCCCCGGGGCGGAGATTATGTAATCCCCGGGTTCAGGAACCCTACTGACCCGCGGACGGCCAGCGGTCAGCCGTTTCACCGGGTCTCCCTTACCGCCGCGCCAGCCTGCTGCGTCCACGCTCTTCGTGGCATTTCGATATCATTGGTCCTCCCGCTGCCCGCACAACGACTTCTCAAATAACTGGCGACCTTACTCACACACAACAATCTCTCGGAATTGCTATTTAGCTGTGAGAAGGAGGAGGCATACAAGCATACGGCTCACCTGATGTAAAGTAGTTACCGTAGCGGCGTAGCCTATAAGCGCTTGTAATTTATTAAGTATCTCTCGCGCGATGCCTCCTCTGATACTTACACAGCAACTCCTTAGGAGCTTACTGGTGACCTCACTCACACGCAGGAACATAACCACCCTCTAAGGAGCTGTTATTTGGGTACGGTTTTCTGTAAGGTGGAGGTGCTTCCCCAGAGGGATACTTAGAGCAGGAGGTCCTGCCACGCGCCACTACCACAGAATGTCTGACGGGCGGAGCACAGCACGATCCCTTGCTAGGTCCTACCTCTCATAAAAAGGCTTAGGTAGCGGACCCCGCCAATCCTAATGGATTAGGAAACAGGATAACGTTAGGAAGAACTATACATTAAAGAATCAAACACTAACGTATTTTAAAGTTTTCGTACAAAACTATTCGTGTAATTCAAGTAGGAACCTAAAACTTTACATAGTTTTCTCACGAATTCCTCGTGTGATAAATTTTATTTGTTTACAAACTGTGATTATTAATGGCGGCGTTAGTTTCGGTGTGGCAATATTACACGAAAATATAGTGGTTAATAGCTAGGACATACGTACATGTAGATAATGGTATGGTAATATAACTTAGTTTTAAAGTTTGTATTAGATAATTTATTAAGAGTGGTAAAGTGCGCCCTACCTCTCTTAATAAAATACTTAATATATACGCGGTGTATAACTACCGTATTCCACATGCAGAACTTTGTACAGCACATGTTAATTTATTGTGACGAGACACCGACGCTCGTTGATTCTATTCCCACACTTGAAAGACATTTCTGTGCAAAATATGACTGTTTGTCTTGATTTGACTGTTTTAAGAGAGGTGGGCGCAACAAAGCAGCCCGTCCGGAGATACTTCCCCACACCTCAAAGAAAACCGCAACCAAATAACAACTCCCTGAAGGGTTGGTGTGTTCCTGCGAATGTGTGATGTCACCAGAAAGCACCTAAGGAGTTTTTAGTGCAGGCATCACGCGAGTGATACATAATGCTTTACATCAGATGGATCGTACGCTTTTGTGCCTACCGACGTTGTATTAATAAAAAACATTGAATAAATCCGGGCTTGTGTGTGGGAAGTTGTTATCTTTCCCGCCAACAAATTGGTCGGACCCGCGCATACTGATTACTTACCTGTTTATCAAGAAATAGTTTCATTATGCCTATAAATACTCAAAAAATATTGTTTAACAGTCTGTTCAAAAAGCGTTTACAATATTGATGAGTTTTAATAACCAGGTATTTATATTACAAACGTTTATTTAGATTTCTGTGATAAAACTCGATCTTGGATTGTATTATTGACATTACTTGACATTGACCTATCCTTCGACCTTGCTATTAACGAAAATATACTTTTTATTATTTTCTTCGTGTTATTGTTATTTTAATTTCATACCGCATACTCAATACCAGTTGTGCACATTGATTATTTAATGTGATTTGGTTTCTCGAAGGTAGAAGGAGCCCTAGGAACCGGCGAGTGTATATGAATAGGGCTATGAATGTGAAAGAAGCGAGTGAGGCGTCTAAGGAGCTAGGCATGTTGCGCTCGGTAGCCTCTGCCTACTCCGCAAGGGAATTAGCGTTAAGATATAGATAGATTACCTTTTTTTATCTCAAACAATCTATTTGCATGCTATATCTTACATGTAATATATTCTTCGCTCGGCGTTTGTTTTCTTTTTTCTGATTTTCTGATATCGCGTTTTTTAGGACAGATACATGTATATCTTCACGCCAGGTCCCTTGCGGGGTAGGCAGAGAGAACCGAGCGCCATAAGACGCGGTCCTTACACACTTCACTCGCTTCTTTCACATTCATAGCTCTTTTCATGCATGCTCGCCGGTTCCTAAGGCTCCTGACATCACCTTCTGATAAAACACGACCAATTTGGTCATGGTAGGTTAGTCTTGGTCTTCCTCGGCTCCTACATCCTTCCACTTTCGCATTGTATATCTGTTTCGTCATTCTTTCATCTTGCATTCTTTCTACATGTCCGAACCAACGGAGCATGCCCTTTCTTATCTTAACACCGACGCTCTCTTTCAGTCCAACTCTCTTTCGTACGTCATGTGTATAGATAATTAAAAAAAATAAAAACCCTATCTAAATATTGTAGCAGAAAGTATGAAATAATTTACATCTTAAAACCTTTGATGTTATAAGCAAATAAATAATTTTATTTCATTATTGTTTGATCAAGGTATAAAATCGTACTAAAATCGTTGCAGGGTCATGTGTGTACTAACATAGAGTATTTATTTCAATAGACATCTGAACTCTCAATGTCAAAACAATGGCAAAACAGTCCAATTTATTTTTTAACCTGTCTGCCTGTCCTTTGGGCACGCATGCATCACACAAGAATTACTGAGGGGTTTTAATGAAATTTTAAACGGTGATCCCAAATCAACATTTATATTTTGAATATTTTACCATAATAAAATTCACATCCCCGTGTAGGTGGGGTACCAACCCACGCCCTCAATTACCGCCGTTAGAGTGCTCTCCCAAATGACAGGTAGTGGAGATATTTTCCGTTGTAAAATATTTATTTATTATTTTCTAGTTGGAAACAATTACAAAACGATACATTTTATTCTGTTGATAAATGTCGATAAATGTTTCTGGTCCCTCCCATCTTGAAAAATCTAATTTCATATTAACTTGCCTCCATTTGTGTTTACTTGTGCCAAGATGCGCCATCTAGTGTCTAATAGGAATACGACCATTCAAGTAAAGCGCCCTCTATAGCTGTATTGAGAACTAATTGCTGAATCTATTACTCGGTAGATGTCGCAGTGTAACAGCTAATAATTCGTTGGGTAGGTGTAATAAGTGTCGAGACTCTCGAGACTATCGTGGG
The DNA here is from genome assembly GCA_947507595.1 of Pyralis farinalis. NCBI lineage: Eukaryota > Metazoa > Arthropoda > Insecta > Lepidoptera > Pyralidae > Pyralis > Pyralis farinalis. The sequence continues at coordinate 25,638,488 of OX382273.1, read as the reverse complement.
CCCCTGGTCTTTATACATGGCGGGGAACTTATTATATTTATACCCAAAGTGCCTGTTTGTGGTGTCACTTCCGGTGACGCAGTAACCGCCCCACAGGGGTCAATTACATAGTCAGTACAAAAAAAAATGTTTGAGGTGTATGATTTAGAATTATACATTATCCCAAATATTTTATTTAACTGTTACTGTTAATTAATTCTTCCTCTTCCTAGTGTTATCACGATTCCTAATCTTAATAAGGGAAGACATTTCTTAAGTTAGATCCACACGAATTTCGAAATATAATCTCTTGGACATGGGATTTCCCTCGTGACGTTTTCCTTCCCCGTCGAGCAACTGATAATTACAAATATGTACATAAATACCTACACGGGTAAGTCCGTATGACGAGCTCTGTAGCGGAGTGTTTACTTGCATCGCCCCGCTTCCCCTGGAGCGATCGCCTCTGATGAAGCCTTGAAAGTGTTCCCGGCTAAAGGCAATCACTTGGTGATGTTTAATCAGTAAGAGTCTGACATAATCCGCACGGTCGTCCGTAAGGGTACTTCCTAACAAGACTATATAAACCACCTCCCTCCTGTCGGGTGCCGAAGGGTGTTCCCTCAAAACAGTGACTAATACATGATTTCAGTGGATTAGTTCTTCTTTTGTGGGTCGTTGATTACGCCGGGCGTAAAAACAATAAAAAAAAGGTATGGTTTATAATGCTACTGTGACACCAAAACTCATGGGTTCGATTTCCACACAGGACAAAGTTTTTAAGAAAGGTATGGCGCATTAAAGCAGCCTAGAAAAGTACATACACCTCACAGAAACCGCAGCCATATAACAACTCCCTAGAGGATTAATGTGTTTCTGCGAGTGAGTGAGGATACCAGTAAGCTAAGGAGTTGCTGTGTTAACAGCAGAGGTTGCATCACGCGAGCCATTCTTATTACAAGTGACGGCTCCGGTAACCACTTACATTAGGTGGGGCGTATGCTTGTACATCTGCATTGTATATAAAAAAGCATAGTAATAAGAAGCATGTCATTTATTCAATCACGTTTTCAATTACCAACTCATCGGGACTCTTGTATCTACTTTTGGTTACATCTTAATGACTTTATTAATTTCCCTGTATTTTTATTAAAATTACAAAACCACGTTGAAAAAGGCCCAAATCAAAAGCGCCCATAACCGAAGAGCATGCATGTAGAGGTTGATGGGTGTAGAAGAAATGAGAGAAGTATATTTGGATCGGTGCACCTGGCGTTCCATAGTGTCTGCCTACAATTGAGAGACAGGCGTGATGATATGTATGAATGTAATGACAAAAACATCTTGTAGGTTATGGTAACTATTAGGATGTGATGTTTTACGACGAATTTGAAGGTCGAGATTATGACAACATACTTGCAAAAAAATTGCACATTAGCCGAAATGTCACTAAAATATTAGTGAATAAGGTGCTAATGGATTACTATCGGCTAAAACTAATTAGGCTGCAAGCTTAAGGCATTCTTAGATTCGACTGAATCTTGACTTTTGCTTTGAGTGCTCTATGGCGTCGTTGCGGGTTGATTATAACCGAACACACAGGTTTAGAAACTTCGACCGTAGCCTGTCCATATCTATCTCGAGCTTCTCAGTGCTTGGCATGTTAAACCGTGGGTCCTGACGCTCCTGGCTGTAGTCGATAGATGACAGTCGTTAAGCTAAGTCAGTTTCTTTCGGCCGGCTTGATAACACTGGCCTCCGCCAAGCCGTAGTTTTGCAGCGTGGTGGAGTATGCTCTGAACCATTTCACTAGAAGGGAAACCTGTATCCCTGCAGTGGGATGAGTTAGGGTTGGAGAAACTGACCATTGCGTATATTTGTGTATAACATGTTTTCGGTGTATATATTTTTTTTATACCACTAAGGTGGCAATCAAGCATACAGCCTGCCTGATGTTAAATAGTCACCGTAGCCTATGGACATTTGCAACACCAGGGGCGTCACTTATGCGTTGCCGACCCTCTAAAAACCTCTTCACGCATTTCTTGAAGAACTCCATGCTGTATTCCCTTGGAAAAACCTCGGCTGGGATCTCATTTCACAGCTTGAGAGTTCTCGGAAGAAAACTTCTCTGGAACCGCACAGTACGCGACCATTGCGGTTCAAGCGTGTGAGGGTGAATTCCCCGCCGTAGCCGAGCGGTGCGTTTATAAAAAGTAGCTGTCGGCATAATTTCGATGTCTATATAAGTAGACTATGAATGTACATTGCGAATGCACTTTGAATTGTACTAGTATTTCAGTAAAGCGTTATTAATAAAATATTATGTACTGGTTTCATAAATTTCTTTATTAAAATAAATAATTGAAAGCATATGCTAACACTAAAAGTCACCATTAATCAATCGTTCTATCGGTATCTCACTGAACAGTCTTCTGATGTTTCTTAAGACGCTGGAAACGCCGTATTCTACAAAAGGTGATCCGAATTCGTCAGCCATCATTTGCCAATTTTCATTGGCGAAATCGACAATTGCTTTACCTGTAAAAATGATTATATTACCTTAACACTTGTTCCTTTAACTACTGTTATTATGACTGCAGAGAATACAGCTGGGGAATCTTTTAGTTAGACAACAAAAAATAAGCCAAAAGCCGTAGCTAAACACAGTGCAAGTTGACCCTTGCGTTAACGTAAATTCTTCTCATCTCTTGCTTCTTTATAGAAGCGAGAGATGAGTATAACAGAGAGAGCATGACAGTAAAATAAACGTTATTGAAATGCGAGCGTTGCGAGAAATCTACCTATATTTGGAACCCTCACAGATGTGTTTGTAACGTAGATGTAGGAAATTAGAGTTAGTCTGAAGGAGAATGTCGGTATTCAGATAAAAAAAGCATATTCCGTTGATTCGAACATGCAGATAGAATGCGAGATATTAGAATGACGTAACAGATGTGTTCAACGCGATAAAAGGTTGTAAGAGCCAAGTAATGACAAGGTTTTCTCCTATCATTACTTAATAGATCGATCTACATCTTGATGTTTTGCTGGCGGTAGGTTTTTACCACTCAGTATATGACTATTGTATTTGAAAGATGTGATGGCCCTATTGTAGAGACCTTCTACATGTATACTTACTGGCTTCAGGGTTGCCTCTCAATAAATTCGTCAAACGGTAAACGAGCCGGCCGTCAAAGCTGTGTTCGGTAGAGGTATTGTTGATCACGAAATATTTCTGACCATTGACTTCTCTAGATCCCAGCTTCATAATATTGTGTATTCTCATATTTGCTGTGAACCAATAAAAAAAAAATAGAGAATTTGATACGAATGAATATTTGTTCTATTCACATTTAAAATAGAACATTTTATACAGGAGCATGTGAAGTTGCAAATAAAAGAAAATCAAATACTTCTTATTATTCGATTTTCTTTTAATTCCAACTTCACATGCTCCTGTATATTACTTTTTCCTTTCCATATAAGCATTTTGTGAAAGAGTAAGGTTACACGTCGAATAATAATTGAATATAAAAAAAAATCGGCCAAGTGCGAGTGGGACTCGCGCACGAAGGGTTCCGTACCATTATCTATAAAAAAGGCAAAGAAATCACGTTTGTTGTATGGGAGCCCCCTTAAATATTTATTTTATTCTATTTTTTAGTATTTGTTGTTATAGCGGCAACAGAAATACATCATCTGTGAAAATTTCGACTGTCTAACTATCACGGTTCATGAGATACAGCCTGGTGACAGACGGACGGACGGACGGACGGACGGACGGACGGACGGACGGACGGACGGACGGACGGACAGCGGAGCCTCAGTAATAGGGTTCCGTTTTACCCTTTGGGTACGGAACCCTAATGATGGACGGAAAGACGGGGAAAACCAAGACAATATTTTGTAGATGAAATAAAAGCAAAAGTCGTGTCTCGTAAGTCCTTATGGGAGACATTTGCGTTTCCTTTTCTATATCAGCAGATACGAACTTAAGGGCAATAACTGAAAAATTGAATTTGTAAACTTACAAGCCTAGGAAGTATAAAAAATTATAATATAGTCATGGCGGAGCCTGGTGTTGTTAAACTTATGAAACAATGCTTGTGGGTTTGATTTCCATACAGAACAAACATTTATTGTGCGTGAACGTGTCTGTTTGTTTTGGTCTGGGTATTTTAAAGAGAAGTAGGGCGCAGTAAATCAGCTCTACTGGGGAAGTACATCCATTTCACAGAAAACCGCAGCCAAATAACATCTCCGTGGAGGTATGTTGTGTTCCTGCAAGTGAATGAGGTCATCAATTAAGCTCCTAAGCAGAGGTGGCATTGCGCGTGATACTTAATGTATTGCAAGCGTTCATTGGCTGAGGTAACCACTTAACATCAGGTGGGCTATATGCTTGTATGACTCCCGTCATTTTTTTGGAGAATCTGTCCTCCTATTTTATCATACCAACATTATTACTATAGTACGTTACATGTAACACTCTATACGTGTCTGAAATTGTACTTACAAATTTTAATGGCTGAGTCACCGTCACCATTGATAGAGAATATTAGAAGTCGTCCTGTCGATTTGTATTTCCCTTTAACGGTCAAGTTGCAGTGTAACTGAGTTTCTAAGGTGTTGTCATCCATCCTGAAATAATGAAAACTAACAAATTAGTATTTCTAGTAGTTCAGCAAATTTCCTTAGGATACACGATATAATATTTTCAAAGATCTTTACCGGTTTGTGATTTCATCAGGCATAAAAGTATACGCATGGCTGTATCCACATTAGGGAGCATAAGGAATTATCGTGTATTATTTTATTCAATTATGCGGGAGTTTGAAATAAACTTTTGAAACGTTTTTAATGACATATGAGTGAAACTGTTGAATTTTCGGTTCCAAATCGGTATTAACAATCCACATGGTTGCTTACCTTCCGACGTTATATAATAAAAGGATTGCTGCCACTAACACCTGCTGCTAAGACGACAACTTCTTAGGAACATCATAAGGAGTAGCTGTGTTAACAGCCGGGTAGCAACGTGCGAGTGCTATTTTATGTATTACAAGCTTTCATATGCTATTGCACGAAGGAAATAACCTATGGAGAGCCGATGGAACCGACATTACGTAATAACTTAACTTACCGCTACGACTAGTTCACGGATCAACATCGCCGCGCTTATCGGTTTATTTATTAAAATAATATATATATATATTTAAAATAATAATATTCGAGCCTACTGACTAATGGGAGCTGAGACATTTTTTTTTTGGTAACCATTTTGCATCATGTGGGCCAGGCCATCATGAGAGCCATATCATGGCTGGTATGCCTTCCGACGTTACATGAAAAGTAAAGTTGTGGTATCTGGACTATGCACAATAGTAACACAAGACAAATCAATATAAACACTTATTCAATAACGCTTACCTTGCAAAGTCAACAACACATTTCCTTAGTCCTTTGGCAAGACCCTCTCTCATTTGACTGTTGAGACCACCAGCTGAACCCAAGTCAAGGTTTTCTATACGAAAAGGGTCTAAGACTTCTAAACCATATTTGGGAGCACCTTTGAAGAACGAAGGCAGAGCAGCCTGGATAGACTTCTTCAGACATTCAGGAGATGAATCATGGCACACAGGGTTATAAACTGGAAAAATATATAATAATAATAATAATCGTTTATTTTCTCATCACAATATTTACAATAACAGTATACCTAGATGATAAATAGAAGATGTAATTATTGTGCGAGACTGGAGCCTCTGAACTAAGCCGGAGCCTGTATCTCAGCGCTCCAGTGCTCGCCCCTCTTGTCGTCTGCTTATCAAATAATTGAGAAAGATAATTGAAATAAAATGACAGTGTTTGTTACGAGTACAATTAGATATTAAAAGTATTGTCTTAGGTTTTCGCGATTGTTACACATTGAATTAAACAATTTTTAACGGAAGTATCGCGTGTTTTATTTATTTTATTGAACCTGACGTTTCGAACGCTTTGCAGTGCCCGTGGTCGCAGGAAGACTAAGGTGATATTTGTCTTTCATTGGTTATTCAATTATTACATCTACCGACATGGATGGATTAATTATATATGTTCCGATTTACACAAAAATCGCTCACAGTGTCCGAACGTTTTGTGACTTGATTATTTTTAGGACTAGATCCCAAGCAGGTGGTACTTGCCAACCATCTTCTCTATTGAAATTGGGGTGATTTCTTATTTCAATAGCCTCGCGTAACATTCTCTGCATGTAGCGATTCTCCTTGGCGAGGATTGACAAATCCTCGCCAATATAAGAAAACACCCCAATTTCAATAGAGAAGATGGTTGGCAAGTACCACCTGCTTGGGATCCAGTGGTAGGTAGATATTAAAAGCTTTTTTTGTATAATTATGTGTAGCATTCTATGAAACAGAGAAGAATAAAATATGTCCATTTTATGTGGGTACAAATTGTGTGTATAAGTGTATATAATATTAATATATTCTTTTCAAGGATATATATGAAATAGTGATATCTTTGAAAAGAATATATCAATATTTTGAGGGTATAACAGTTTCGCTCTGCATAAAAGTTTGCATTCCAAGCTAGCTCGACGTCGAGTGACTGTTTCTCTTCTTTATTTTCCGAGCGTATCCCGTTTCCTAATGTATTAGAAGTGGCGGAGTCCGCCGCCTCAACCGAAAGATTTGGCGATACTGATTTTGACACGATGCGACTGCCGTCAGAACACAGGAAATACTAGACCTATCTTAACTTTAGTAACAGGTCTTTCGATATTTGGTTGCGGATTTTCAATGAGGAAGTGATTATTACAAATATGTACATAAAGCCGAAAATATCATCTAAGTGGTATATGTATCTGAATTCAAGCCATCCGTAAACCAATTTTTCTGTCTTGCAAAAAATAAAACAAAAAATAAACGCGATTTCTGACGAGCCTTGTGGCCTAGTGGTTAGCGATGATTATTTGACACCAACGGGCTTGATTTCCACACATGACATACATTTGTGTGTGTGAACATGTCTACTTGTCTTGGGCTGATTGTAAATGAAAGAGGTAGGATGCTTCAAAGCCCGACTGGGGAAGTACCTACACCTCACAGACAACCGCAGCCAAATAACAACGACCCGGAGGGTTGTTGTGTTCCTATGAGTGAGCGAGGTTACCAGTAAGTTGGTACCTACTGGTAGCGTTCATATGATACGGTAACCACTTTACATCAGTGGTGGCCCCACTGATGTAAAGTGGTTACCGTATCATTTTGTATGCCTCCAGACGCTGCATATACAAAAATATTCAAACTTGTAATGTCTGTATTGCAGGCTACGATAACCATTTTACATCAGGTGGGCCGTATGCATATTTCCCGACTTTGTATAAAAAAAACATAATACTTACACTTTCCAACTGCAGAGTTTGCACCTAACAAAACTACAAGCACGGTTAACGTACGGAAATTCACAATAAAACTCATTTTAACAATTTTTCACTCACTTTCTTTCTACCTAGTTGATACAACGTTAAGGCTAGAACTGAATTATGTTTATTCTGATATACATTATTTATAGTAGAATAAGTAATTACGGTAAATATGACGACTAATCTCAGGATGAATTTAGTTAATCGAGGAACGCTTTGATAATTTCAGTTAAATGATAATAAGTTAAGTAGTATCTAATTAATTATTCACATTAAGTACGTATTATTACACTTTATGATTCTAGCCCTACGTAGACATTATCGTCCGAATGAGTGGCCCATATAAGAAGTATGCTTACTAACTAAGATGTTCTGAGAAATGATGAAACCAAATACATCGTTAGTTTAATGCTCACGGCATTCCTGTAGCATTAGCGTCTTGTGAATCTTGTAAGTTGACCTGGTTATGAATATTTTTGTGGTGGATCGACAAAGAACAATTCCTACCTATAATAATAATAATAAAGCATCTGACGCTAGATCTTCAGAAATCATGTCTGAAGTAACGTAATGTTTCACATATTAACATCCAAAAGATGATGCTCATATAGAGCATCAGAGAAGTGCTTTGTGTACAGTGTGCAATATGCTCGCAACAAAATTCTGTAAGGCGTTGTGACGTAAAAATTACATTATTCAGATCTTTCTGTCAAACGTTTATTGCGTCTCAAGTTTGGGCTAATTACACATGTAAATTGTAAATCTCTTAAGCATCAAAGTCTTTATAACGACACATTCAGATATCTCATTAATATGTGCTGACCCTGTACATATAGTGCCTCTATTTATATCTCCTTTCTTCTTGTCTTCTCAATGGCAACGGTTCATTTTATTTATGTCGACTGTCATATTTATCCGGGAATAAATATGCCAGTAGTAAATTCTTTTTCATCCATGTCATTTACTACTTTATCTAATACTAGCTTATACCCGCGGCTTCGCACGCGTAGTTTTTGGAATTTCGACAGTTTTACTTATTTTTATTGTACTTCTTATTTTTTGGTACAGTCAGCATTATATAGTTAGTAAAAGTACCAAATATTCGTATTTGTGTAGTAATGAAGATATGTCACGATTTGTTCGGTTTTCATCAACTATTTGATATTGACTGAATACACTCAAAGCACCTCTTTGTTAAATACACAACATTGCCTATTTTAAACACATAACTATAGAAAGTCACTTCAAAAGATATTTCTACTCCATACAAAGTGTCAACCCCCTTTTCAGCCACCTAAGGGTTTGAAATATGCTGAAATTACTGTTTTGGTGTTTTGGTTGAGAATATATTTACCAAGCCTAAAGTAGCTCACTTTAAAAAAAAACAATCCCTTAACAGTTCAACTTTTAATTCAAGAAATACTTTTGACCCCCATTATACACTTTAATACGTGGAATTTTTGAAAACGCTGAAATCACTTTTTTTTATTCTAATAGAGAGTATCTGTTCAAAGTTTCAAGTTACGAACTTCAAAACTTATTTCTACTCCATACAAACTGTCAACCCCCTTTTCAGCCCTCTGAGGGTGGAATTTTGAAAAATGCTGAAATCACTTTTTTGACGTCTTGATTGAAAGTATATTTACAAAGCTCACTTTAAAAAAATCAATTTCTTAAACAGTTCAACTTTAGATCAAGAAATAATTTTGACTCCCATTACACACTTTAAAGGGTGAAATTTTTGAAAACGCAGACACCATTTATTTAAATTCTAATAGAGAGTATCTGTACAAAGTTTCAAGTTACTAACTTCAAAAAATACTTCTATTCCATACAAAGCGTTCAGTTACCTAAGGATGGAATTTTGAAAAACGCTGAAATTACTTTTTTGACGTCTTGATTGAAAGTATAGTTACAAAGTATAAAGTAGTTCACTTTAAAAAAAAAATTTAACAGTTCAACTTTTAATTCAAGAAATACTTTTGACCCCTATTACATCATTTAAGGGGTAGAATTTCTGAAAACGCGGAAATTATTATTTTTTTGATTCTAATAAAGAATATCTGTACAAAGTTTTAAGTCACTAAGTTCAAAACATATTTCTGCTCAATACAAACTGTCAACCCCTTTTCAGCCCCCTATAGGTGGAATTTTGAAAAACGCTGAACTTACTTTTTTAATTCCTTGATTGAGAGTATACTTTACAAAGTCTAAAGCAGCTCACTTTAAAAAAAAACAATTTCTTAACAATTCAACTTTTAGTTCAAGAAATATTTTGACCCCCATTACACCCTTTAAGGGGCGGAATTTTTGAAAACGCTGAAATCACTTTTTATGGATTCTAATAGAGAGTATGTGTGCAAAGTTTCCAGTCATTAACTTCAAAAAATTATTCTGCTCCATACAAACTGTAAACCCCATTTTCAGCCCCCTAAAGGTGGAATTTTGAAAAAGACTGAAATTACTTTTTTGATTTCTTGATTGAGAGTATACTTACAAAGTCTAAAGCAACTCACTTTAAATAAAAACAATTTCTTAACAATTCAACTTTTAGTTTACACAAGAAGACACTTCAACTTTTAGTTTATACAAGAAATACTTTTGACCCCCCATTACACCCTTTAAGGGGTGGAATTTTTGAAAACGCTGAAATTATTTTTACATTTGGTTCATGACTTTCAATGAAACACCTTAATATTGAATTTCATTCGAAAAACTTCAAAAACGGCAAAGTTTCATACTAACTTTGCGCCCCCGTTTAACCCCCTAAGGGATGAATTTTGAAAAAAATATTTTACTCATGTTTCATACCTTTCAGTAAAGAACCTTCATACTGAATTTCATTCGAATAACTTCAAAAACGGCAAAGTTTCATACTAAATTTGCACCCCCGTTTTACCCCCTTAGGGGATGAATTTTCAAAAATCCTTTCTTAGTGCTCCCCTACGTTATAAAAGGAACCCCTGTGCAAAATTTCAAGTTTCTAACCCTTATAGTTTAGGCCCTGCGTTGATATGTCAGTCAGTCAGCTTCTCCTTTTATATATATAGATGAGCTCTTGTGATTTGTGCAAAGAGGCGACAGCGGAAACTGGAATTTGATCAGACTCGGCTGAACTCGAAATATGCTTCTAAACTTGTATACTTGTCAAATACTACTCAAACAACTACAGGCATATGTTCTGTTGGACCAGGCCTGGTTCAAAGACAATCTCTATGTCCACTCACAAAGTACAATTGGCACAAGTATGAATTTGAAAACGTTGTTCGGCAAATCGATGCCCGCCAGAGACGTCAGCGGCATAACTTGCAATGGATGGAAGTACTTTTGATCGGTATTTTTCACAACAATATTCAGAACATTCATGAACCTTAGTTCACAACAACATCATGATTTAGCCGCAAAATATTGATAGAGACTACTCTACATCGTAGTGTAAATTGTAATTAAAAGGATGACTGCCGCATTTGTTGGAGGTTCTGTTTTTATGTGAAAGTTTGTAGGGAATATTTGACAAATAAATTATTATTATTACTACAGTTTCAATAGCAATGTTATATTAGAAATGTAATTTTATGTAGAGCAAGAATTACTAATTAATCACTTTGGGATCGGTAACAGATACGTGTTCGCCGCGACCCTGCCAAATCCAGCAAACCTGTGAATCGCAAAGTTTCACAGATGAGTGAGATAGGGTGTCCCCGTAAGCAACGTACACCTATCCGCCCCCGTCGGTGCGAAGTCAGGTGCGTGCGGAGCTGGGAGCCGCCACCCACCCAGTTTCCAACCCGGTGGAACAAGGAGAGTTGACTGTAGTATTGAATGTAGGAGGTGGATTGCAAGATAAGATGAATTAGCTGATAGATATAGTGGGCAGGAGATGCCTAGATGCTTTGTGAGTGTCAGAGATTGTGATCCGGGGTGAATCAGGACAATCGTGCCAGTGCTGACGTTGGTGTCGTGCTCTTATCTCGCTTAGCCACTGGTTTGAAAGATTGCAATATGGTTGCGCGAGTTTGTTTTTTGCAGCTTACGCTCCCATTAGCTCAACCAATCCCCAGTAGGTCGAAAAATTTTGGGAGGCCGCAAGGGTATCCTGGATGTAAAGAGAATAAACGGATAAATATGTTATGTTAATACTGTTGATTGTCGGCGCTTGGTGGAATTTTGAAGACATCTTGTTAATGAAAACACTTGTACAGATTCCACTTCACAATATTATTTGTTCTGAGTCCATACGGAGATAATAGAGTGAACAATGCAGGTAATATATTTGTAGATGTGTGTACGGAACGAAACTTTCTTGTGTCAAACACGTAATTCCATCACAAAGATAATTGCACCATCACATCAACCCTTCCTCATCCCACTGCAGGGATACGGGTCTCCCTTCAACCGAAGGTGTTTAGAGCATACTCCACCACGCTGCTCAAATGCGGATTGGCGGAGGACACACAGAATGAACAGAAAAGTGTGAAAAATTTATTTGGTTCTGATAGATGGACGTCCCTGAAATTTGTTAATGGATATGGTGTATTATAATAGGTGGCGGCTATGGAAATAATTCAGCACAGACGACCTGTCCTTAATCATCTTTAATTTTACCATTAGATATCATTATTGTACCAATATGCTTATGTGATTTTTTTGTAATATCTAATTGACTATTTGAGAAGAGACCTATATTGGCAAGTTTCTTTCGGCATTTCTTCTTCGCCTATGGTCATTTTCGAAATGCTAGCAGATTAAAAAAGATAAAAGTAAAATAAGAGAATTGAATAAGATACAATAAGACTATATTTCAAAACCACCCACTACCGTTAGTAGATGCACTTAGCTTAACGACTGCCATCTATCGACAACAGCCGGGACCGATGGCTTAACGTGCCCTCCGAAACAAAGAGAAACTCGAGACAGATAAATCCATCCATAGACAGGCTGCGGTCGATGTTGCTTAACCTGCGTGTTCGGTTAGAATGACACGCGCAACGACAATCGTGTACCAATCATGAGCGTTAAGACGTGGTGACTAAACGCGTTATCATCATCATAAATTCATCGTTTTCTAGATTTACTTGAACGAAGGTTTAGAAATACTCGTATTTTGATTGTATGTCACTAACCAGAGGTATAAAAAATAATGTTTAACAAATATTATGTAGTTATTTATATATTAGACCGTTAGTTAGTACAGCCATCCCACCAACCCTTATTTATCCCACTGCAGGGATACGGGTCTCCCTTCAACCGAAGGGGTTTAGAGCATTCCACCACGCTGCTCAAATGCGGATCGGGGAAGGCCAGTGTTTTCAAGCCGCCCGAGGGCCACTGACTTAGCTTAACGACTGTCATCTATCGACAACAGCCGGAACTGATGGCTTAACGTGCCGTCCGAACGGAGAAACTCGAGATAGATAAACTCATTCGTAGGCAGGCTGCGGTTGACGTTGCTTAACCTGCGTGCTCGATTAGAATGACACGCGCAAGGATGCCATCGAGCTATCAAACTAGAAAATATACGATTTCGTTTCATTTCTGACCTTTGTGATTAGTTTGTTGTGAAAGCAAATTAAATTCATCTAGATACTTGGTAAACTTCATTAAAATAAAATATTAAACAGCATATACTGTTTATACATCGTATGTCATATAAAATGAAGATACGACAGTAATAATCAGCGAAACGTATTATTTCATCAGGTTTTCAATTAAAAACTCAAAATTATTCTCATGTCCACTTCTACGTAGAATGTATGTAATTATCTTTGTTTTTCTATATTTTTATCGAAGCGACGAAAACATCTCGAAAGCTATGATAATTATTCGTATAATCATTTCGTGCTTTACAGCGATATTTAAAGGCTGTCATTATGACATATTCTTGCGAGAGATTGCTCGTAAACCGAAATGACACCAAGATATTAGTGAAGAATGTCATAATGCTCTACGACCCGCTAAAGTTAACGAGGCTAAAAATTAAAACGTCCATGGATTTGATAGGAGCTTGTCTATTGTGTATATTCGTAACACAAGGAGGTTTCCGAAATGGAAGGGGATGTACGGATCAAGTTTTCTCGCTCCGTAATACCGTAGAGAAGCATCTGGCTATAGACCAGAAGGTTTTCTGCGGTTTTGTGGATCTTGAGAAAGCCTTTGACAGGGTTGTGCGAAAGGAACTGTGGGACATATTGCCGAGATATGGGATTGACGGTTCACAGCTCCGTGCTGTGCAGTCCACTTACAAGGATTGCTCAGCATGTATGCGGATAGATGGTGGCATGTCACCCTGGTTTGATGTCAAAATTGGTGTCAAACAAGGTTGCATGCTATCTGCTAGGCTGTTTATCTTGTATCTCGATAGTTGTCTGCAGAGAATAAGGTCAACGAATGTGGGATGGGATTGCGCATGGGTTACCTAGTGGTGAACTGTCTGTATGCAGACGATGCTGCTAATAGCAGATACACCATCTGAACTGCAAACACTGGTCACAACGATGAAAGACGAATGTATGGAGAAAGGCTTACTACTGAATGCGAAGAAAACAAAGATAATGGTATTTGAAAGAGAAGAATCCAGAACTAATGTAAGGATTACGATTTATGATGAAGTGTTGGAACAAGTGGATGAGTTTGTATATCTTGGATGCGCTTTCAGCGGGGATGGAGGGTACACCGCAGATGTGGAAAGACGAGTGAGTGCTGGGAATAGTGTGAATGGAGCGTTGGGAAAACTTCTTGGCAGTAAAATTCTGAGCCAGAAGGCACAACTCGCTATACACATGCAGTGTTGGTCCCAACGCTAACGTATGGAAGCGAGAGCTGGGTATGGCAGAAAGAGCTGAAAGTAGAATAAACGCGGTCGAAATGCGAGCGCTGCGCAAAATTTGTGGCGTATTCTTGTAGACCGTATTCGCAATGATGATGTTAGAAACAGAGTTGGTCTGAAAGAGAGCGTCGGTGTTAAAATAAGAAGAGGCATGCTCCGATGGTTCAGACATGTAGAAAGAATGCAAGATGAAAGAATGACGAAGCAGATATACAATGCAAAAGTGGAAGGATGTAGGAGCCGGGGAAGGCCAAGACTTACCTACCATGACCAAATTGGTCGTGTTCTATCAGAAGGTGATGTCAGGAGCCCTAGAAACCGACGAGCGTGCATGAGAAGAGCAATGAATGTTAAAGAAGCGAGTGAGATATGTAAGGATCGAGTCACGTGGCGCTCGGATCTCTCTGCCTACCACGCAAGGGATTTGGCGTGAAGGTATAGATAGATAGTATATTCGTATATGACATGTCCATGACTTCAGGTATAGGACGATCTTGGTGGCGTAGGCGTAGTGGTTAGTAATGCTACTTTGACACCTAGGCTCGTGGGTTCGATTCCCACACATTATCAACATTGTGTGCATGAATATGTCTGTTTGTCTTGGTCTTGATATTTTCTAGAGAGATGGGGAATATCAAGTTCGCCCCGTGAGGGAGTACACCTCACAAAAAACGTTTCGTGACTGAGTGAAGTTACCAGTATGCTCCTAAAGAGGTGCCGTGTTGTCTGCAGAGCGCGTGTGACACTTCATATATCGCAAGCATTCATAGACTACGGTAACCTCTGTTCAACAGGTACGGCCTTTGTGCTGGCATGCCTCTGGATGTTGTATAAAAATAATCCATCCATGGCATGCACAGTTGACATCATGAGTAATAGAGAAAGGTAAAAATTATGGTCATTGCATTATATTTCTGTAACGTGTCGTTAATAAAAGATACAAGTATATACTGGTTTTATAAATTACTTTATTACAATAAATAAATAACGTACACTCTACCACTAAAATTCACCACTAACTAACCGGTCTATTGATATCTCATTGAAAAGTCTCCTGACATTTCTCAATACGTTGGATACGCCATATTCAACGAAGGGTGATCCGAATTCATCAGCCACTAATTGCCAATTTTGGTTCATGAAATCGACAATCGCTTTATCTGTAAAAGAAAAAGTTAAACAATCATTCTTATATTTGATCGTTTTCACCCTACTACGACAAAGCCTGCAGGAACGGTTGCAATTTTAGTAGCATGTGTGTATGAATTACTCTGTAGCATTATAACTACTCAGCCGATGCTGATAAATGTGTCATTAGATTCTTTATAACTGGGGGAATATTTCGTACAAACAAAAACAACATGACTGACGTGAAATTCAAAAAATTGGAGTCTCTGATATTTTTTTTTATCTACCGTGTGGATATTAAATGAAAGAGGAAAGTATGACTTCAAAAATGGAAATATACTACAATATTCAAATATACCAAATAACAAGAAATTATTTTATTGTGTTTCAAAATTTATGAATACTATTAGCGCTATTTTTTGTAAAGTCTTTGTATAGACTTTCAATCAAATAATAACAAACTCAATTACAGGATTATTTGACAACGCATGTAAATTATTTGTTACTCGAAATTTAGTAATTGCAGTTATAGACAAGGAAAGTCCCAGAAGACATTTATTGTTTCTAACATTTTCTGTTTCAAAAACTTCAGTGTAGCTGTTATTTTGCTGGAGTACAAAATAACAGGTATACTGAACTTTTTGAAATTTTCATATTAATAGTTTATTGGTTCTAAACAAACTACATTTATTTTTTATTTAATTATACATTTCACGATATTTTTTTTTACCTGAGTGACACTAGTGGTGCCTATCTGTTGTCATATTTTCACCGTTTACCTAAATTACGATCAGTAACGTGGTAGCTTAGTAACTGAAAAAGGATACCACCGTTTATTATTCTTGCTAAAGATACCGCACGTGGACCATGTAAAATATAGCAAAATGTAGTTCTCAAACAACCAACAGATATTTGTAAGCTATTCGCTATTGAAATGTATTGATTGGAAGTTCTTGAACTTTAGTAGAAATCGACTGATAATAGAGACAATGGAATATTAACACTACTTTCATATAATTTTCTAAATGTGTACAGGCGTTAATTTAGATTTTCTTTGCATTTGAAATTTAGAATAGACCTATACCTAAATGCCTATAAATCATTGATCCTAAACTGTTAATTCTAGTTTGCCGGAGAAAGCTCTATAATCGCAATTTTATGTACATTTCGGTTCGAGGAGAGGTCAATGACAAAGGTACGTTATATTTTTATGGAGGTTATGATTTAAAAATATATACTTACTGGCTTCAGTGTTACCCTTTAACAGACTCGTGAAGTGGTATATAAGCCGGCCGTCAAAGCTGTGGTCAGTCTTCGTATTCTTGATCACGAAGTATTTTTGACCATTGGACTCTTCTCTAGATCCCAACTTCATAACATTGTGAATTTTCATGTTTACTGTAAACCAATAAACGGTGGTGGACGGTGGTACGAATCTTTATTGTATTACAATTTCAATATATCAGACAAAGTAAACACCACGATGCTTCGAAGAGAGAAGACAAATAAAAAAGCCTCACAAATTGTAAGAAAATAGGAACATCCCGATTGAAAAAGGGGTAAATGTAGTGCATTTAAAACTTCAATAAGGATTTCAGGATGAGACTCGACTATTTACTAAAACATTATTAAGTCGAGGTAAAAGAGGCAGAAGAAGACCTAGCCAAGTTATCATCATCAAAAATTAACCAGAAAAAGAGAAAGCAAAGATGGTATCTTTTCAGATGGTATCCCAGAGTACAGAGAACGCCGGTGATATCAGTATAGTACCGCAAAAAATTGCTCCTAAATTTAATGGTCGATGATGTTGATATTGTTGGTTAGGATTGTTGAATGGTACTATAGTCAAATCGTCACACTGTTCCTTCAATTGAAAAGGTGCTCAGGGTTATTCCATAGCATTGGTGAGACCAATTATAATGGCAAATACAAGCGCTGTTTATAAAATATATATTTGAAACAACACTTACAAATTTTAATAACTGAATCACCTTCACCATTGATAGAGAAAATCAGTAATCGCCCGGACGATTTGTATTTCCCTCTGATAGTTAAGTTGCAGTGAAACTGAGTTTCTAGGGTGTCACCGTCCATCCTGAAATGAAATAGTTTGTCTGTCTCATTGCTTTGCATTGGTTGTCAGGTTAAGATACTTAAATGTTACCGCCTAACCAAAGTTAAGAATAGCGCCTTAAACCATTCTCGCGCTTATTGTCAGTCGGCTCTTCACCAATTTGTGACTCATTATATATTAATGTTCCTTAACGAACATCCCTCCCAGTTGAACACAGAAAATCAAGCCATCAGAGACGGGAATTCAAAATGATTATTCCTTAATGAACACAATCTTCGCTCTTAGAAGTGCTATTATTATTCCGTGGTGCTGCACTGGCGCCAGCAATAAATTCTGAGACGAAATGAAGATTTTACTCTTCATCCCTCCAGAAGGCAATAAAGTATGTTTACGTGAATTAATCATACATATGTGTATATATATATCTTAAATACTTTTTTGTTTTATTTAGGCACCACAGTATATTGGACGAATGTTGTCAAGCAATGAACATATATTGGCAGATGTAAGGTTTCACGGTGATTATCGTCACTAAGGGGATTTATATTTATTATTTAAGAAAGTATTTTCACTAGACAAATTCTCAGCTCATATGTCAACAGAAAATATAAATGCGAAAGTGACTCTAATTAGTTGTACTTAACATTCACCATGCCTCAGATTATGAATAAAGCATTGACATAACATAAGACAATTAAAAACACTTATTCAACAATGCTTACCTTGCAAAGTCGACAACACATTTTCTTAGTCCTTTTGCTTGACCCTCTGTCATCAGACTTTTGAGACCGCCATCTAAAGCTACCTCAAGATTTTCTATACGGAATGGATCTAAGGCTTCTATACCATATTGAGGAGCACCTCTAAAGAATGCAGGCAGAGCAGCCTGGATAGACTTCTTCAGACATTCTGGAGATGAATCGTGACACACTGGTTCATAAACTAAAAAAAATATATCCATGAAATGATAAATGAATATACAAAGATTATCGATATAATAAATACGCAGATGAGTATTCTGTTTGATAAATTAGGTTATAAGATAAATTTCAATGTAGCTCGCTTAGAAGTTGCATGAGTTGAGATGCATTAGAGTTTAAGATGATTAAGATGACGCTTGGGTTCGTCGCGCCATGGGCTCCATAACATATGGTCGATATAAATATAAAAAATTATAAAGGTGTCATACTTACACTTCGCACAAACAGAATTCACTCCTAATATAATAATAAGAATGGATAACGTATTGAAATTCGAAATGAAATCCATTTCAACTATTTTAAGCACGATTGGTATGTATCTGATTTGAACTTAGGGATCCAACTGCATTATGTTTATTGATATGTACATTATTTATATAGCAAAACATGTAATTATAGTAATGATTACTTAACAACGAACGTCATAAGATATTTAGTTAATTGAAGAATACTTTGGTAATTGCAAATAAATGACAATGTAAAAGAACTCTTTAATTAATTATTAACTATTATAAAGAACTAATTAGTTATGATCCCACTCTTTCGTCGACGTTATAATCCGGGTGAGTGGTTCCTTGAAATATGCCGTCTAAGATGTTTTGAGGAATGGTGAAACCGAGCCCTCCGCTCGTTAATGCGTTTGGTGCTTGAGGATTCCCTGGCGGATTGGCGTCAACTGTAGTGAATCTTGTTGGTCGGACACTGGTTGTAGATGTTGTTATGGTAGTCGGAGTAGTTTGTGTAGGTTGTCTAGTCACCGGGCTAGTGGCGTTCGACGCTGATACAGACGATAAGATGGGCCTTTCTGGCTCAGTTATAACGGGACAGCGGAACGCTCTCGCAACAACCAAGTTTGCTGTAACATAAAATTAAATAAACAAAAATACTTTCTTTATTAATTTTATACAACTAGATTGACAAACAAGCATGCGGCCCGCAGCAGATGGTAAGCGGTCACCGCAGCCTATTGACGTTCGCAACACCACGAGGATATTTCTCGCGCGCTGCCTATCTTGTGACCTACGGATGTTTCGTCACAGTACCCACTAATAGCTCACCGTTCAAACCGGAACACAGCTATATAAATATAGCTGCTTGGCTGTAGAAATAGGTGAAAAAGAGGTACCCATGCAGAAGACTTTTGTACAAAGTCTCCCTCTGGTTATTTCTTTACGAGCTAAGGACCATTCTATTAAAGATTTATATTTAAACGGAGCGACTGCCGACCTCCGCGATCCATAGGGAAAAACAGATCATTCTTAAGTAAGATCACACAGCTTTCGAAATATATCTTTTTGGACGTGCGGGTTTTCTCACGATGTTTTCCCTACATCGCCGGGCAAGTGATAATTATAAATATCTACATAAATTCGAAAACACAAATTCAGTGGTATATGCTAGGATTCGAACCGTGGACCTGTTGGACACTAGGCTGGTTCTTTATCCACTGGGCTATCACTACTTAACATAGGTACATAGACTCTATTATGTCACAATACTAATATCCCCACGGCAGCGTCGTGTCTGGCACTACTCTTCAGCAGATTGGGACGGCATGCGCGACTACTTTGCTTTCATCCCATGGGGGCAGAGCTATTTCAGTGAGAAGGATCTCACAGCGAGTGCTGCGGCCATTGTTGACTAGATCGGCGTTGGCATGGAATACCATATTCCTCACTGCGATGTCGTCATCTAAAGGCGAAGACCCTTGGTTTAATCGCGAGTGCGCTGAAGGTATTAGTAACAAACAGGTGGCGTATCGCGCTTGGAGCAGGGGTCGCGCCCTCAATTAGAATGGCACGCGCGTAAAGCCACTAATCAAGATAGGCAGGGCCATCAAAGTAGCCCATCTAGGGAAGTACCTCCACCTCACAGAAAACCGCAGCCAAATAACAACTCCCTGTAGGATTGATGATTTCCTCCGAGTAAGTGAGTTCACCAGTAAAGGAGTCTTAAAGAGTAGCCGTGTTAGCAATAGAGGTGGCATCGCGCGTTTAATATATAAAAAAAACTTCAATATACTCTCAGTTGGGTTGCTACGTATTGAGCAAGAACTACTTTGCTCTATCGCTTCAACTTCGGTATTTTTTCATTACTTACTTTTTCCACAATTCTTCGCACAATGTAATCGTGAGAGGTTGTCATATGTAATGTTATCGGAGCCACAGACTGGGTTGTATTCAGATGTCACAGGACAATTCCTTATGCACGCCATGAAGAAAAGTTGAGTTGGGAGGAAGGCTGTTGTAGTTGTGATGGGTACGGTTGTCGGCTGAGGTCTGCTGGTGGTTGTAGGTTGTGGAGACGGGGTCACATTGCAAGCCGTAAACCGCTGCACCGACACACCTGTAATAAAATGACAATATATGACAGTACTCGGAGTACACCCTCGTTGGCAGACAGTATCTGGATTAGCTTTCCATTATTAGATAAAAGATAAAAATTCTTTATTTGCATTTAGACCCTCACGGGCACTTAGACACGTCTTACATTTTCAATATTATATCTTATCATTTTTTTTTAAGTTTTTCTCTTTTATTATATACCAGCATTTCAAATTACCATTGGCGAAGAAGAAATGCCAAAAGAAACTTGCCAATATAGGTCTTTTTTTCCACATCATCTTATACATATTACAATAAATATAATGATATGAGTGTACATATAGTGATATCAAGTGGTACAATTAAAGTTATATTAACTCATGTTCTGAATCATTTCCATACATCTCTGTCAGTTAGATATTCATGGATTCTATAATAACCCTTCTTACATAGAGTATTTTTGATGTGTCTTTTGAACATATTGTCAGGCAAGGACAGAACTGTTTCAGGTAATTTATTATAGAATCGAATACAATTTACCACAAAAGATCTATTAGTCTTAGCAAGCCGATGTACTGGCATACACAATCTATTCCTGCTCCTATGATTTTCAGTACATTTTGACGTGAATACACCTTTATATTTGCTACCGTAGTGAAAGGCAATTCAGAAATCTGATGATAACAAACTTGTGGGATACAGTTTGGTGTTGTAGCTACATATCTATCGTTTACATATAAATACATACAAATAAAGCAAAATTGTTTAAAAAAAAGCTATTGTTTAAATGCTCTAAAAAGAAGAAAATAAACTTTGAATTGAATCAAACGCATCAATTTATTACATTACACAATTTATATTATACAAAAGCTTGTCATTTACTTGTGTAGATGTATTTACCTATTTTATAAAAAAAAAATACTTTTTTTTTCTTAGATTTACTTATGTCAAGATCAAGTTACATAATTATTACACAGTTTATTTGTATTCTTGTTTATTTACTTTGACGAGCTCGGTGGCTCAGTCGTGAATGACGGGACATTGACACCAACGCTCGTGGGTTCGATTCCAACACAAGGCAAACATTTGTGTGCATGAACATGACTGTTTGTCTTGGTCTAGATGTTTTAAGAGAGGTAGGGTGCATCAAAGCAGCCCTTCTGGAGAAGTACCTCCAGAAAACCGCAGCTAAATAACAACTCCCTAGAGGGTTGTTGTGTTCCTGCGTGTGAGTGAGGTCACCAGTAAGCTCCCAAGGATTTGTTGTGTAAACAGCAGAGGAGGCATCGCCCGAGTGATACTTAATATATCGCAAGCGTTAATAGGCTACGGTATCCGCTTTACATCAGGTGGGCCGTATGCTTGTATGCCTCCCGACGTAGTATAAAAAAAAGTTTCACAACACGAAACGGTATGTGAGTATCATACATTTGTCCTGTCTGGAAGCCGGGCCATATGACTTTTGTAACATGTCCAATAGCGTCATTCGCCAGACCTTTGGAGACATCTAGATTATAACGCAACATCACCTTGGCACCAATGAATATTTCGAACTCCTTAGGTAGCCATCCTGTCTTGTTTATATCGGATAGTATATTATTATATTACAATAATATTATTTATATCTATGTTGTCATTTTTTCGAGTACAATCTGTGTTGAACGCAGACATCAGTTTATTCGTATTCTTCTCTGCAAACCCTTTAATTTGATACCCATATTATAGGAGCGCGTAAAATATCTATTCCGCCATTTTGGGCGGTCCGCCATATTTAGAGTGAAGTCCTTTTATATTTTTATTCTTCTCAGCAAACCCTTTCATTCGATATTCACATTATGGAAGTGCTGAAAAATAACTAGACTGCCATCTTGGGAGGTCCGCCATATTGGATTTAGAGTAAAGTATTTCTTTTTGAATTCTTCTCAGCAAACTCTTTCATTTGATACCCATGTCATGGGAGTGCACATAAAAAATTAGTACGCCATCTTGGACGGTCCGTCATATTGGGTTTAGAGTAAAGTCATTTTATTTATTTTTTGTGTTCTTCTCAGCAAACCCTCTCATTTGATACTCATATCAGGGAAGTGCACAAAAAATAACTAGTCCGCCATCTTGGGCCGTCCTCCGTATTGAGTTGAGAATGACATCACTTAGCTAAAGATGCATTGTCGCCCAATCTAAACTTGTATGCATAATTTCATCTCCATCGGTTAAGGATAACAGCTTGAGAAGCTTGTAAAAATAAATACATCCTAAATTAAATTACACTGCTTGATAGCCAAAGAATCAAAGAATTCGTTACGTTGAAGGAGGACTGACGCATCGCGCGCGACGAGTAGGAAAGCGCCGCTATTTTGAGATCATTTCGCTGTATTATATAATTTTCTTTCAGTATAAATTACTACCATTTACCCGTTACAAAGACACATTTACGGAAGACTCTTGGCCGTGTCCACGACACAACCGCAACTTTTGTTTTTTCCAAACCTTACGTGTATAAGGTATTTGTATACATGTTACTCGTACATTTTTAGCGTACATGAAAATGGATAAAGGTGGACTTATTCCTAAAAGGTATCTCTTTTAGCCAGCCTTTGAATAGCCTTATTGTAAAGAACGTGTTAAATGCGAAATTGAGAGAGTAAAATTAAAAAATCGAAAGGTAAAATGGAACCTTTAAAGATAATTTGATTATAGGTACATCTGCGCGTGATAAAAATCAAAACTTAGAGTGACAAGTAGGTACAGGGAAAAATATTGGCTAGTTCTCGAATCAACATCGAGGCACTTATTGTCTTATTGGTTGAAATATTCTCCCATTGGTCAGTCGGCTTGAATTGCTGAGATATGTAAGCTCTAAAACACAATGCTTTTGTAAGCGTGGGGTGTCTTTATGCAAAATCAAATGGATTTTTGTGACTCAAAACCATATTTCTGCGGCACACTACTGACCACGGCACGCCAACATGCAGCGGTATATACTTTACGGAATCCTGGTTTAGATGACAGTGCAATAATGTGGAGGAATTTAGGTAATGGTAAACCTAATTGTAACCATTTCTAATTGATGTATCGTCATAAAACATAAAATATTAATTTGATTTTTAGTTAATTGGAAGTCCTTAATGGCAAGTCAACCTAGTTTAAGTTTACACTAATAAATAAAATGGGGTAGCGGGGATACTTTTTAACGGAACAGGCCCACCACTCATACCCATCACTGTGTTTCGCAGAATTATCAGCGGCGACCACCAAAAAGACAATGAACAGTGAAGTTTATTGATGTTCCGGGGGATAAACTACAGCTGCCTTGGAACTCACAATGAATTTAATCAAAAGAAATTTGTAGAAGTAGGAAGTTTTGGAATTCACTTCCCCTCTTGGCAAAGTGAGAGACAGCAATATGACAAATAAGGCATTTAAAAACCTCAAAGAAATGGCTAGTCAAGTGAAGCTCAACTGCCGTGCACCACGGTTTATCAAATATCTAACGCTATTGGGACCTAAATTGTGAGTTGTTACCTAACACATCGATTCCAATAATATAGATTGCAGAATCGCCTAAACGCCTGATAATTCTCCCAGCGGCGGCAGCGGAGATACTCTAAATAGTGACACTACATTGAGGTGAATAAAAGGAAAGCAGGGTAGAAATTAACCAACAGCGTTCTGTTATTTTACAGCTCATCTCCGTTCAGCTCCAGTGTTCGGTACCTAATAAGCGAATAGGACATGAGGTAGAGTCGTATAGTACGTCGCGTCGCATGAGCCTTTGTAGTTCTATCGCACGCAGTTGCCCCGATGTTTTATGGTATTCAACTGAGGAAGTGTTGGTATATCTGTCAATGTACGATGTACAAACATGCGGCTGATACCAAGCTTTTAAAGTATCTTGAATGTAACCGACGGCTCAATACCCATTTCGTGCAAGGCTATCACTGCAATTCTATTTTATTTAACACCCCATCCCATATTGTAATTTAAATTTAAAACGGCGGGATATCGAAAAAAGTTTTTTAAAATAATAAACGCGTTCCAACGCGTTCAAAATAATTAAAGAGTTAAAAAAAAAGAAAAGTCTATTTATGGCCAGACTAGTTAGATTAACTGACATACCTGTAAATCATTAAAATACTGACATACATAATATGGTCCTCGATATAGCAATATGTATAAATATATATAAAAACAACCTATTATCATAAAGGCAATAGGTTTGCCGTTCATTTGTTGGTAAGAAAAGAAAGAGAGAGAAAAAGTAAACGGTAGGTACTTACTAATTCCACAGGTCCTAGCACATTCAAGACGTCCAGGATTCCTATACGTGTTATTATCGGTGCCACATACAGGATTGTACTCAGATGTGAGCGGACACAGTCTTAAACACAGGAGCACTTCAATAGGAGATGGTGTGCTGCCTGTAGAGGCAGCCCTGATCTGCGTAGTAGTCTTTCCGTCAGAATTGGAAATAGTCATGGCAACGTTCCTACTTGTTGTCGTGGATGTAGTTGAGGGACTGCTAAAATATAATTTAAAAAACGATTATTAAAGTATGATGAACAGATTAAAAGTTTTGTGAACAACAATAAAAAAGTATCATCAGCACAAATTCAACGGGGACCCGGCGTTTTCAAGTTTTTGTAATATTGTTAAGATCACTATCACTCGGTAACATCTAACTTTATTATTTTGCATATTTTATTGGTGCAATAAAGAGTTTGTATTATATTGTATCAATCAAACTGAGGGCCTACCGCCTCTATGCGAAGACAGATCAAATCATTTGATAACGAAATTTTAACTTCGGTTTAGCTTAATAGCGTTCATCTTAGGCTGTGTCCTCATTATTATTAATTGTGTGTGGTTGACCCTTTGTCTCCAGTTCAGCTCCCTATATGTCTAATATAGAGTGACTCTACAACGCATACATAGACATACACAGTTTACGGCGATTCGCTTGCCATTTTACAGAGTGAGCGGCCGATCAGCAGCGATTTTATGCGCTTAATTTGATCCAGTCGACGGCGACTAAGTACCTTCACTACGCCAACATTACACAAAAAAAAAACCCGTATTGGGACTAACAAAGCGTAATTTGTCAGCGCTTGCCGGCTAATTTGCTACGGTTCGTCTATCATAAGACATCGAATCTGCGACGCATTCTCTGCTCCGAGTTAACTAACGGATAGTAAGTACATTTCTCACCTAATGTGGACACAGAGTTACGCTAAGGTGACAGATACCTTGGAGCTCTACCCACTGAACAGAACTATCACTGATCTAAATTGATTAATGATATTCAGAATCAAAAATATTAATCTGTCTTCTCTTCACTTGTGACGAAATGTGTTCTTGTATTCTTAGCAAAATTACAAACTTTACAAGTTTCACTCCCGTGTAGAAATAGATAAAATTCCGACGTTCATATTTTTTACATCCAGTACTTTTAGTGGCTGTAAAAATAAAAAGTATATATTATTCCTGTATATTTTTATACAACGTCGGGAGACATACAAGCATACGGTGCACCTGATGTAAATACTCGTAGTTACTGTAGCCTATGAACGCTAGTAATACAGCAACTCGCTGCCACGAAGTTGCTTACTGGTGATTTCACTCACAAGCAGGAACACAACAACCCTACAGGTAATTGTTATTTACTACCCCCAATCGGCCTGCTTTGATGCGCCCTACCTCTCTTAATTCACACAACACTCAAATGTTTGTGCTGTGTGGGAATCTAACCCACAAGCGTCCCTAGGACTAATGCTGTATACCTCGGCTATATTTTGTATAGCCGATGGGATCGCGGTGGCTAGGTGGAGCTGTGAAGCTCTCTGTCGCCCATGGCTGGACTGACACAGTATGGGGAGGGAAGTTAAAACAGTTAAAATCGTTTCACCGGCGTTCCAAAATGGGCATAAAACTGAAAGTTGATGAATGTATGAATGAGTTATGGAATGAAAGGGAGTATTGTGTATGAATGTGTTTTAATTTTAATAATTAGTTCGCTAATGAAATAGCATTAAAATAGCCTTGCCCATGGCAGGGGTGCAAGAATTATTTAAAAAAAAAAAAAAAAACAAACCCACGAGCGTCGGAGTCAAAGTCGCGTATTAAACGCTGCTCCACCGAGCTCGTCAAACTACATCTTATGTTTCTAATTATCCTTCTAAGAGAGGTACAGCTATACATAAGATGTATCAAAATTAACTCGACTTACCTTGTAATGTATAAGTTGTAGCGTTACAAAAAACGTAACACTTTAGTAAATAAACATTAGTTCAGCTTATTTGACCTTTCGTGATACATTTATTTACAATAATTTGGTAATAAGTACTATACACATTGTCATTGAAGAATCAATATCTCTCATCTCAAAACTGAAAATAGGTGATATTGATATTTAACGATTCCTTAACGGTTAAAATAAAAAAATAAAACTATCATATATCTCAACTTTTGAGGTAAAAGATATTTCACGGACGATAAACGTTATACAAACTGTGTGCATTTAATTTTGTTACATCTTATAAAATGCTTATATCTTAGCAGCTATATACATTAAAAATCGGAAACATTTGTTACACTACTAACAAACATCTATATATATATAGATACTAGATATAATCGGACTTCTTCTTCTTAGGGTCATCTTGTTTCCTAATCCATTAGGATTGGCGAGGTCCGCTACCTACGCCCAAGGATTTGGCGAAGATTTTTACATGGAGCGACTGCCGTCAGACCTCCACGACCCAGAAGTAAAACCAGTCCTTTTTTAAGTACGGTCAGGTTTTAGGGTCGGCAACGCAAGAGTGACACCCCTGGTGTTGCAAATGTCCATAGGCTACGGTACTTGCTTACCATCAGGTAGGTCGTATGCTTGTTTGCCACCTTAGTGGTATAAAGAAAACATAAATCTGAAAACTCGAATTTAGTGGTACAGGCCAGGATTCGAAGCGGGGACCAGTTGATCAATAAGGCGGTTCTTTATCCACTGAGCTATCACATCACTGCTCTTACTAGATATAAATAGTTCATATTTGTAATTATCGTTTCCTGAAGGCGGTGAAGGAAATAATTACGAGGAAACCCGCTCATACAAGAAATTATATTTCGAAAGACGGGTGACCTAACCTAAGATACTCGTAGATCTGGTTTTTCCTTTGGGTCGTGGAAGTCTGACGGCAGTCAGCACTCGTTTGCAAAAAATCAGTATCTTCGCCAAATCCTTAAGCTTAGGTAGTGGACCCCGTAAATCATAATAAATTTGACTAGATTGAAATGGCAGAACGCTAGGAAGGATAGATATGAAAGGTTATTTTGACCCAATTTGAAAATTTTGCACTTTCTGGACATGTAAAAACGCTATATTGTATACAAACTGCTGTGACATTTAGTTCAGCGTAGTCCCTCTGGGTTAGGGAAGACTGATGGCAATCACTCCATGTAAAAATCAGTGTCTTCGCCAAAACCTTAGGTGGATAGCGGACCGCGCCAATCCTAATGGATTAGAAAATGGGATAACTGTAAGAAAAATGTTAAGAGAGATAGGGCGCATCAAAGCAGCCCGTCTGGGGAAGGACCTCCACCTCACAGAAAATCGCAGCCAAATAACAACTCTCTAGAGGGCTGTTGTGTTCCTATGTGTGAGTGAGGTCACCAGTAAGCTCCCAAGGAGTTGCTGTGTAAGCATACTTAATACAAGCGTTAATAGGCTACAGTACCCGCTTTACATCAGGTGGGCCGTATGCTTGTATGCCTCCCGACGTAGTATAAAAAAAATAAGAAGAAGAATCCTCATAAGCGTATAGTACATTTAGTAAAAAAATAATATTTAAATTTGTTCATCCTGAGTTGGACCTCTACATACAAACGAACAAACATTATGTATTTATTATATTATAGCAGAAGGCGACTGAACTGTGCGTGTGTGGCATAAATAATACTTTTTAGTAGTCTTAAGAAACCGTTATCTCCGACCCAAGTTGAACATCCAGTATCAAGATCTGTTAAGTTACATTTTAACTGTCACGCATGGGGCCTCCTAAATGGCAGGTTGTTGTTTCAAAATATATAAGGCTAGTTTACCTTAATATAGTTTTTGTGCCAAATATATACATACAAGGAGATGAAGTTCATTTTATAAACTACTGTTAGGTATTATTTTATACTAGCTGTACCCGGCACCGCTGGGCGACTTATTTTTCCTTTTTTTAGTCTCTAAACCGTCTCGGTAATGTGTTGAATATAACCCAGAAGTTTCATCACAATCGGATGAATGGTTTCAAAGTCTATAACGGACATAGGTACAAACATTTTTTGTGTTTTATATATTACTAGCTACTCGCCCCGGCTTCGCACGAGTGATCTGATCGCTACCAAACTTCACAGGATCACCCGCTGGACTGATCTGAAGATTCCCTGAAAATTTCATCAAAATCTGCCCAGCCGTTTTTGAGTCCATAGAGAACATACAGACAAACATTCATTTTTATATATATAGAAGAAGATATCGTTTGAATGCTAACAAATACGGCCCTACCTTATGTAGTTGTTACCGTATCTTATAAACCCTTGTAACACAAGTAGTATTGTCATCACAGCTACTCCTTAGGAAATTACTGGCAACCTCACTCGCATTTTATACAAGTTTATGTAAATATTGTGTTTATGTCTATCTATCTATAACTTCACGCCAAATCCCTTGCGGGGTATGCAGAGAGAACCGAGCGCCACGTGACTCGATCCTTACATATCTCACTCGCTTCTTTAACATTCATTGCTCTTCTCATGCACGCTCGCCGGTTTCTAGGGCTCCTGACATCACCTTCTGATAGAAC
Source organism: Pyralis farinalis (assembly GCA_947507595.1). Lineage (NCBI taxonomy): Eukaryota > Metazoa > Arthropoda > Insecta > Lepidoptera > Pyralidae > Pyralis > Pyralis farinalis. Next base: position 25,608,902 of record OX382273.1, on the reverse strand, counting down.
ACGACCAATTTGGTCATGGTAGGTAAGTCTTGGCCTTCCCCGGCTCCTACATCCTTCCACTTTTGCATTGTATATCTGCTTCGTTATTCTTTCATCTTGCATTATTTCTACATGTCCGAACCATCGGAGCATGCCTCTTCTTATTTTAACACCGACGCTCTCTTTCAGACCAACTCTGTTTCTAACATCATCATTGCGAATACGGTCTACAAGCCTTACGCCACAAATTTTGCGTAGCGCTCGCATTTAGACCGCGTTTATTCTACTTTCATGCTCTTTCTGCCATACCCAGCTCTCGCTTCCATAAGTTAGCGTTGGGACCAACACTGCATTGTGTATAGCGAGTTGTGCCTTCTGGCTCAGGATTTTACTGCCAAGAAGTTTTCTCAACGCTCCATTCACACTATTCCCAGCACTCACTCGTCTTTCCACATCTGCTGTGTAACTTCCATCCCTGCTGAAAGCGCATCCAAGATATACAAACTCATCCACTTGTTCCAACACTTCATCATCAATCGTAATCCTTACATTAGTTCTGGATTCTTCTCTTTCAAATACCATTATCTTTGTTTTCTTCGCATTCATTTGTGTTTATGTAATTACACAAATAAAACTTATGTGGTCCTCTCATGATAGATTTAACTTTGATTAGGGTAAAGTAAATAATGTTTCTAATTAACACAGTCTATCAGAATTGATGAAAAAGCCTTCACTAATAAAATTAGTAATAAGTGAAATCATCGTTGATAGAGTCTAACTCTAAGAGATAGTTAAATAGATAGGGTAAACATTTCAAAATTCGGCATTAGACTACTCATATAGAAAATACTATACCGCATTTGTTGATGATTTGTTGATTGAAATCTATCATCACCCCAGGGGCTGCTTTCATTGGAATCATTTTCTTCCCACGAATTGGTCCAGTCCCAACCACCGGGACTGTGGCACCAATTATTGTAGTTGAAATTGTGGTGATAATCTTTCGATGGATAGTAGTCATATCCTCCCCAGCTGCGACCATTCGCACAATTTCCAAAAACAGCAATGCTCACTGAAATAGAAACAGAAATTCAAGTTAGAATCCCTGTTTTCAAACTTCCAATCTGATTGCTGAATATACGAGTAAGAGTGTACGAGTAGAAAAAACAATTTCATCACCTCATTTTGTAAACATTTTCCATGCGTATTTTTACAAACACGGCGTCGGAGAGCGGTCGGTAACGCATTGGCTCTAATCTCCTATGAAGTGTTCTTTTTTTTAAACTGCATGGCAGTTCAAAATATAATATGGTTTTTGCATATATCTATGTGGATATCATGAGAGCATAAGCTCTAACACCTGGATGGAATTGTAATCATTGAGTTGTCATCTACGAACAAATTTGTCATCATATCAAGCGTTACATGAAGGTACGAGTATATTATAAGAACGTAAGTGCGCCATGGCAGTCATTTATCAAAGTATATTTTTCCTCAATCTGTATCGTACGAAATGATTCATCATAAGGATTTTTGCATGCCTATTTTTTAGATGGTAATCGTATGGAAACGAGTGTTTTAAATTACAATTATCGTACTAGGGTTTAATGTTTAATTTTAAGATGAAAAAAATGTTTTTTTATTTATAACGTATAAGCGGCTCACTATCAAAGTTATAGCAGAAGTCACCCTTCCTGTAGGATCGACTAAAAAATTCGAAAATGAAAAAGTATGATCCAATTCAGGGCTCTAGGGCTTGTTGAATTTCTCATACACTTGTAGTCAATAGTTTACCTTATTCTGTGATTAATTTCCACAAAATTAATTTTTGTTTTATTACATATACAATCACAGCCTTTGAGTTCATAAGTTATATATTTTATACTTCGTAGATATGTACTATGATATTGATCACTACTGACCAGAATGCGCTTCATTTTTACAGTTCCGTACATGATGGTGAATCCGAAAACCTATTGCTGTCACGTTGCGTTATGGTGACGCCACACGTCGCTAGCTTGTAAACACAACAATAAGTTATAGGTATTACGAATTTGAAATTCAGATATTTCGTATAAAACGTGGACCCAAAACCGGCTGTTTATATGAAAATGTGTCAAAAAAGAACTTTCCATGTTAAGATGCCAACAGCCTCATTTTACAATCGCACCGCTCGCTGACGGTTGGGAGTTCATTCTGATATACCGTTGGTGTCTTCAACCAGAATTTTTTTATAGTGGCAGAGTAAACTCAGATCTACAATGTGACGCGTTGGTTTGAGAGTATCGGCGTTGAAATAAGAAGAGTTGGTTCCGTTGGTTCCGACATGTAGAAAGAATGCAGGAAGAAAGAATTACTTGTATTTTTCCTCAAACGAAATCGATATACAGCGCGAAAGAAGAAGGATATAGCCGAGGAAGGCCAAGACTTACCTACCTATCATGACCATATTAATCGTGATTTAACATTATGGGATTCTCTGTATCGAGATCTCCAGCGATGTTCAGTATCGAGGTCACCATGGAGGAGAAGGTCAAGCTGACGTCCAAGAAACTCGGTGTGCTCAACAGAGCTAAACAGTACTTCAGCGCGGGGCAAAGACTTATCTTATATAAGTCCCAAGTCAGACCGCATATGGAGTACTGTAGCCACCTTTGGGCGGGAGCACCCGGATACCAGCTAGGACCTTGTGACTCGATGCAGAGACGAGCTGTGAGAACCGTTGACGATCCTGAACTCACACACGCCATTGAGCGCTTGAGTTTAAGGAGAGATTTTGCCTCCCTTTGCGTGTTCTACCGGTTGTATAATGGGTTGTGTTCTGAGGAGTTGTTCGACATCATGCCAACAGCCTCGTTTTACAATCGCACAGCTCGCCGACGGGTGGGAGTTCATCTTCATACACCGGAACCGCATTGGTCGCGCACTGTGCGGTTCACAAGAAGTTTTATACCGAGAATTGTGGAATGAGCTCCCTGCGGAGGTTTTTCGTGAAAGAAAGGCGTGAAGAGGTTGTTACAGGGTCGGCAACGCAAGAGTGACACCCCTGGTCTTGCAAATGCCCATAGGCTACGGTAACTGCTTACCATCAGGCAGACCGTACGCTTGTTTGCCACCTTAGTGGTATAAAAAAAACATGAGGTGACTTTTTTTATTTTTTATACAACGTCGGGAGGCATACAAGCATACGTCTCACCTGACGTAAAGCAGTTACTGTAGCCTGCAATCGCTTGTAATCCTCTTCTGCAGCTTGCACAGCAACTCCTTAGGAGCTTACTGGTGACCTCACTCACACGCAGGAACACAATAACCCTCTAGGGAGTTGTTATTTGGCTGCGGTTTTTTGTGAGGTGGAGCTACTTCCCCAGACGGCCTGCTTTGATGCGCCCTACCTCTCTTAAACTTCTTGACTGAGTTCACCTTATGATAAAATACGATTAATTTGGTCCCTTGGAGCCGTAGAAATCGCTAAACGTGCATGAGAAGAACTATGAATATTAAAGAAGCGAGTGAGGTGTGTAAGGAGTCGAATGACGCTCGGCCCACTCTGCCTACCCCGCAAGGGATTCGTGAAGTTATAGACAGACAGATAAATTCAAACTTGTTTCAATTAATGCCAAACCAGTATTTTTGTCTATAAATATGTATGTATACCCTGCGGATGGTACAGGATCGAGGCGAATGGTAGGTACCATTCGCCTCGATCCTGTGCCTCTAGAGTAGAGAACCGTGCTCGGCAGGGGAGGAATACGGACTGAGATGATGAGAAGAAGAGAACGTACGCTAAAACTACTTGAAATTCATTGTAAGGATCACATTCAAATTCAATGTAATAATGAATGTTTGTAATGAATTTTTTCCGACTTCTTCAATCGTCGATTCTTTCTAATATTTATTTGCACTATGCGTGAATAATCATAAATTAAGAAACTTAATTGTTATCTGCTTACAAAAAATATTATTAAAAGTATTTTAACTTGTATTTTTCCTCAAACGGTCCCAATAATATAATAGAAACTCACGCAAAGCCAGTATAACTAGAATAGAAAATGAAACTTGATTTAGAAGCAACACAATTTAGTACATATGTGTAAAGTAGCACAAACATCTGCTATTAATTATATGAATTGTATAGGTAGCAATTATCGAGTGTCCTTAAAAACAAACGCTCAGTGAAACCAAAGGTTAGCTAAATTGCTAGCACAGTTTCGTGATTTACCTCATTTATAATTGATACATCTATTAGGCACAATGATATAAGAATGACGCAATAATAAATGGTTACTCCGCTGATTATAAAGACAATAATAGCAATAAGCAACACTGGTTTAAAACTAAAAAAAAAATCTATCACAGAAATATGAAGCAATACTTGAAAATGAGTAGAGATAGACGCAAAAGTCTGTATAGCTATTTAGCTCCATATATTACTAGTAAATAACAGCAAGCTGTGTAGGCAGAGCTGATATTTTTTTAATTTAAATAATATTTAAATATTTTATTTTTAATTTTTAATTTTTTTTAAATATATGGAACCCTGTACGACATCTAGCGACGAGTGCTGTTACTTTTTCTGTTGATGGGAGTGCAGTGCAGACTCTGCACTGCAGAGTGGCCGGCCATACGTTTTCCCATATGTTTTTTTTTCTAATTGGAACGATTTTGGACCGTTCTTCCTCACCAACGAACATTTAAATTTCAAATTAAAGGATACAAAACTACAATATGTTAGCTATTAGTGTGTCGATTTTGGAGTTTCTCACTATTACCGTCTAAACGCTAGCTGGATGACATCAGTCTACCCCAAACGACAATTTTGAGGGTAATGTGGCTCCGCTGGCTATCGCAGCTCTGCCAAATATAACATTAAATATCAAATATTAAGTAGTATAGCTATGGATGTTAAAGAAACGAGTGAGGTGAATAGGAGCCGAGCCAAGTGGCGCCAAGTTCTTCCAATATAGATACATACTTCTCTCGATATAAATCAATTAATTATGAATGAAATGTTTAAATTAATATAATTCGTTGAGCATGCATCTCAATGTAGATTGCCATTCCTAATGAACTTTTTTATCTTTATTAAAAGATGCTAACAGGAATTTATTTGAATGTAGTATGTAATACAATACAAAGTACATACAACAACAATCTAGTAATATAATAGTCGTAATACCATGTAAGATATTAAAATATTGTATGTAATGATATTAATATTGTAATGTAATGGTAAGGACTTAATTCATCTCCAAGGAGCTCAGAGGCCCGAGAATCTCATAGACAATTCATACAACGATTCGGTTTATCGTTGTATGTGCCACTTCCAAGGAAAAGTTATAATTTATAAAAAAAACTGGCATCCCTTTTTCCCCTTAGGATTCATATTTCTAAACAATACTAACTCATGCATACTAAGTATACTACAGTAAGCTTGTAATTGCAACCATAAGCATACATTCTAATTTTCATATTTGGAAAATTGAAAATCATGAGTTTTCATTCCATATTTCACTAACACCCATAGCACAAGCATCGTTTGGTAATAAACGGCCCTAAATGTAACTTTCCCGAAACAATTAATTTATTTGACTTTGTTATCGAAAATAAGAAATAAATATACAACTACATTCAAGTTTATAGTTAGTCACTCCTTATTGTATTGTAATACTGGTAAAATCATGTAACACTTACCTAATAACGTAAGGTATTTATCCATTTTAAACAGTAATACGTGTACACTTTGTATTGAAACTTCTAGACAAACTTGTATTTTAGGATAATGGAAAATGTTACATGTCGGCGATCACAGGCTATAGGACACACAATGGCCGGCATGTGTAAACAGGCATCTCATATATGTTTATAAAAATGCCCCCCTCCTCGTCTCTCGCTAACAACCCGTTTTTCTCAGTTCAGGTGATTCACAGCGTCTTTTAACATAGGTTTAGTCACATAACTAATTTCAATAAAACTCATTGAATATACAACAATTATGTTTTTAATAATTAATGTATTGCTATTTTATTTTTATATATTATTTTGTGAGTTAAGTTATACATAATATAACAATTAAACACTTATAATTTAAATTAAGCTCATTTTGCAACTAAAGTAGGTACCTACTAAATCTTACAAGTTTGACTTAAGTGACTGTAGATATGGACACTTACAATCATTCATGCTCATATCATTATTTTTAAAATATAGTTGCAGTTTATTTAGGAAAGGTAAATTTCTTTAGTTATCACTCAAACCCCTTTTCAATTAATTAGGAAAGAGGTTACAGTGACATCCAAAGAAAGAATCAGGAAGATAAAATCACAGAATAGCTAGATATTGCATATACCGAATTTATGTTACATAATAACGGAGGAGGCAGGAATATTTGAAAATTAACCTCTCCATTCAAGCAAATGTAAGAGCCGAAATTAAATATTTTAAATGTAAAACATAGAAATAAATATAAATAGAAAAAAATCCCAAAACGATAGGAGTACTCGGCCGCAATGAACATAAATAAGTTCCTTCACCTTTGAATCAGAAGGCCTTTGAAGAGGAAACTTCGTAAGAATTTATGAGTAGTTTCGTCAGCGTTGCCGCAAGATTAGCTTTATTGTTGACACATCTTTCATTATGATTATAACGATAGATGTGTCAACAATAAAAGAAAAATTAACAAGGATTTCACCTACGGTAAAAGGACTACACAGAAATGAAATTAAAAATTACAGAAGACATTGAAACAAAATTTTTACCTGATTTTAAAAAATGTGTTTCAGATATTTCAAAATAAGTTACCAGGTAGATATTCAATCTGGCGTGATGTTAAAAAGACTATGAATTTTTTGTAGGATTGTGAATAATTACAAAAAAAACGATCATAATTTACCTCTTAAGTTTTACATCCTACATTTGTAAAATAGACTACGACTTCCAAAATCCTTTGCTATAGAACATAAACCAATAAACCACTTGACGGCGCATAAAGATGCCTAAATGTCTTACTGTTAATGTTAATTGTATTTTAACCAATATAACGGTAAATAACGCGAAGTTGATCAGTGAATTAGCCAATAAGAGCGGCGCGATCTACTTTAACCTCCGACCTAACCTACGCTTACAGTACAGAAAGTATCTTAACAGCCGGGGGTGGCACGAGCTTACTCGTAACCGCATTCACACACAGGAGCACAACAACCCCCAGGGATTCAAGGAGTTGCTATTTGGGTTAAGGCGTAAAACCAAGTGCTTAAAATACACAGCGTATCGAAGAGGGCAGTTAAGAAGTTCAGACAGTATTATATTATAGAATCTATACCATCTATTGCATAAAATGTTAGTTAATTACATAATAGTATACCTAAAATGTCATACACAATGTTATTTAGATAAATGATATAGTCTCTTTTATTGACTCTGACAGATGGTACATCAAATATTCACTGCGTTATTTTTTGCATGTTTTGATTTCCTGTTCAGGGTATAAGATTTTAAGAATCTTTGTTAACAGATAGTCTCAATGTTAAATCTTTGAATATGCTTTGCTATTTTCAATATTTAATACCTGTCCTATTCATATCAACTTTTCTGCCCTTTATAATTTCATTATAACTCGCAACAATCTTTTTGGGTATATTATCCACTTATCTTCCCGCTTAGCCGTTACGGTTTGTAACCAAGGGTTTGTGATAGAAGGTATCTAAAAGAGTTAAAAGCCCGTCACAGATGTAGACATAATATATCGTAAGATAACGTGTTGTCATTATAAGTATGGAACATGAGACAGGCAAAATACAGATTCCCCATGTTTCATATATTTTTTTAATATTCTACGTCGGGAGCATACATTCATACGGCCCACCTGATGTAAAGCGGGTACCGTAGCCTATTAACGCTTGCGATGTATTAAGTATCACTCGCGCGATACCTCTTCTGCTGCTTACACAGCTACTCCTTGGGAGCTTACTCGTGACCTCACTCACACGCAGGCAACAAAACAACCCTCTAGGGAGTTGTTATTTGGCTGCGGTTTTCTGTGAGGTGGAGGTACTTCCCCAGACGGGTTGCTTTGATATGCCCTCTATCTCTTAAAACATCCAGACCAAGTCAAACAGATATGTTCATGCACTCAAATGTTTGCCTTGTGTGGGAATCGAACCTACGAGCGTTGGTGTCAAAGTCGCGTCAGCCACCGAGCTCGTTTCATATATTTAGAGTGAGACAGCATATTATCTTATGATATATTATAGCTACATCTGTGACGGGCGTCATGCTAAATCGCTTAAGGGCTAACCTTTTCACCCGCTACACAAACACAAGTCAAGCCACTGTCTTTTATCGGCACACTATAATAGATGTTGCTTGATTGCTAGTTGAACTTTATTCCAAAAAAACATTTATCTCATGGCCTTTGACATATTATGCGCTGCATAATGTCTTGTCAAATATATTACAGTTCTTAATCTACATATAATGTTTATTAATGATGGTAGCATAAAGAAATGCTGCCTTTAATTTGTCATCAATATAAGTCCATTTCCTGAAATTAAAGGAAACTATATCAAAAAGTTTAATGAGTCATGACGTAATTAAAAATATTTCCGTCTTATTTCTGCAAAATTTTGAGGTTTGTGACTTTCCGTAAGGCAGTCAAGGTCATTACCAGGTCCGATATACGAAATTGCATAATTCGCGGATATGTAACTACCTTAGTATCAAGGTTTTTTAACTTTCCCTTATGTCCTTTCAAGAAATGGCGTAAAACCTGACAACAAACTGTTATTTATTCATTGGAACGTACGTTTCTAGTTTTAGAGTTCATGTTCGACAATAATTGTTAAATGGATTGGAATAACCAAGCAAAATACCAGTTTCACACTGGCTAAACCCCCAAGATTCCATCTACAATCTGTATTCTCCTAACTAAAAAACCGGCATGTTTAATAATCATGTTCCAAGGTGCCCAAGTTGATTTACAAGCGTCAATAAGCTACGGTAACCGCTTTATACAGGTGGCTAGGCTTGTTGCATCTACGTTCAAAGTATACTAGTTCGCAGAATTGACAATAAATTCGATCTGTAGCAATCCTTTCTTTAAAAGAACTTGTTTTTTTAATCAGACTAATGACTTTCGTTTAAGGTTAGCGTATGTATGTATATCTTCACGCCAGGTCCCTTGCGGGGTAGGCAGAGAGAAGGTGAAGTTGAGGTTAGCGTATACGTGCTAAATTGCTAATTAGACGTTGGAACCGCACTGACTTTACTGCAGACGATTACTAAAACCCAAAATCGAAGTGCATCATCAGAATTAAAAAATCTTTTTCAAACGATCGAAAGTTCTAACATAACCCTTAGGTTTCCTTAAACGAAATGCCCTTATAGTTTCTATATGTCTGTTTGTCTGTTAGTAAATCTGTATATCTTAACCTCGGATATTACTTGAGTCAGAGATAAAATTTGTAATGTTTACAACGCCAATAAAGTTACCAAATAAAATGTGCAATTAGGGGTACATTTCATTAGTGCGTATGTGTTAGCGTTGAAGGATTTTTTAACTGAAGCATGCCTTACATTAGTTTTTGATCTAATGAAACGTTTACTAAATATTGTGGCTTTAAGTGAACTTTTAAATAGAATTACCAGTGCAGTGGCCCTAAAATCAAAACGCTAACTTTTTATATTGATATTAATAAAATAGACGAGACGTAGCCTAGTTTACTAGTAGTAGCCTTAATTTTAAATTAAAAAAACAATAATGTTACATACTAGCAAAGTATGTAACTTTACCAGTTCACTAAGAATGACATAGTAATTTTATTATCAAGTTCGATTAATGTATGCAAATGCCTCTATATTTAAATACATGTATATGCGACTACGGAAACGTTTCCTCCTTCTGTTGAGAATCCGAACGCGCTTGACCAGTTTTTATTTTATCAAAGGCTACAAAATTCTACGTTCACTATAACCAGAAAGATGAGGATTGAATACCATTCCGTAGTAAAATCCTAATATCTCTTGTATTATTCTCAATTTCCTTGTATTACGTGTATTTCTAATATATCACATCCATATGGCTATATCCAGTGGTAATGTATTTGTCAATTCCTATTTAATAAGATACCCCGTTTAATAATTAATTGATAATTAATAATCCATTAAAGATTAGCGGAATCCGCTGTCTAAGTCTAAAAAATTGGCGAAGATTTTTACATAGAACGACTGCCATCAGACCCCTGAACTGAGAGGGGAAACTAGACCTTTCTTAGGTTAGGTCACACGTGTTTCGAATTATAATTTCCTAGACGTGCGAGTTTACTTCACCGCCGAGAAAGGGATAATCCTACTAATATTATAAATGCGAAAGTTTGTATGTATGGATGTTTGTTCCTCTTTCACGCTTAAACGGCTGAACGGATTTGAATGAAATTTGGCACGTAGGTAGATTATGATCTGGATTAACACATAGGCTACGTTATTTGACTCCACGCGGGCGGAGCCGCGGGCAGCAGCTAGTTACAAATATGTTCGTAAATCTAATAATATAAACCAGTTGAGAATGCGCAAGCTTGCATTGCCAGAGGCCATTTTGACCATGTTCCTTAAGAGATAGGAACGGTGTTCCTGAACATTCCTATTCTACTTTTTTATGCTGAATCCGAATCTGAAGTCAAAATTCGAATATTCGACACAGACAAACGCACAGAAAACATAAAGATTTTATATAGGAACGGTGTTCTTGATAATATCCCATGATCATGTCTATGTATATTCCTATTTAATAAGGTGTTATCGCTTATTATGAAGTTGCATCACACGTACATTGTTACTCAAGATAATTTATTCTATTTCCAGCTAAGTGAGCCATTACAACAGGTCTTAAATATTATTGTGTTTCATCTAATGGATGACCTGATATGATGTTCCGGAAGTAAATGTGGTAATCAAACAATGGTGATTCTTAGGGTTTCGTATCAACAGGAGAAAACAAATGCACATGAGATCAATCACGTATCCGTATGTTTGTTACATGCACACACGGCAAGTTCATTTCTTAAAAACATTAAGGCGGGAGTCAACCAAGTATATGTATATTTCTTAATACATAATCAGAACTTGTATCGACGTCAAATGAAAGAGCATTATAAGCACAGTCTCAATATATTTTTTCTTATCGCTGGCAGTTTTTATGACATTACAAATAAACAAAATTTTAGCATCTCAATCAATCTTCGAAATACCAGTTCAACAAATCTGAAAAAAAAATCAAATAGCTAAAAAATAAATGCTAGTAATTTGTAATCCGTACCTATTTTACAGAAAAAAAGTAGCAGTCAAACAATTTTGTTGGATCCCAAGAAAAATTCAAAATACATTGTTATCCTCAGTCGTTCTATGTACATTTTCATATTTATTTTACGTTACTAGTTAAGGTTTTCTTTGTTTATAGGTTCGGTTTATTCCTATATTTCAAAGTGATGAAAGTGCATATCGAGAATTTTTTTTATTGCAGCTCTATCATAAATGTGGTCTAAATATAGTGCAAACACTAAAGTAAAAGCAATCTTTCTTAGGTTAGGTCACAGTCGTCTCAAATTTAATTTCTTGGACGTGCGAATTTCTTCCTTTTCTTTCACCGCCGAGCAATTGATAATTACAAATATGTACATAAATTCGAAAACATGAGTTTAGTGGTACACCAGGATTCGGTATTGAACATCACGGGAGATCCGGGAATAAGCTCCCAAGGAGTTGAGGAAGCATCGCGTGAGTGATACTTAATGTCAAAGTCAAAGTCAAAATCTTTTTATTCCGTAAAAATGGCTACATTTGTTTGGAATCGTCACAATTTTTTTCCCTACCGTGCAGTTCATGACTAGGTGAGCACTGATAAAAATACTGCCAAAAAACTCAGGCATCCCTCTTTTGGTATCCAAACAAATTTACATAATTTATTAATTACATTACAATTGGATTGACTCAATCCCAGGCATTTTTATCATTAATATAGTCAGATACTTTATAATATGCCCTGCTACACAATTTGGCTTTAATAGTAGTTTTAAATTTGTTTATTGACAATTCTCTTATATTGCTGGGAAGTTTGTTATAGAACCGTATACATTGCCCCATAAAAGAATTACTTATTTCGTGGAGACGGCTTGCATGTAACACAAGATTATGCTTATATCTAGTATTTATATTATGAGTATCACTCTTTTTATAAAATGAGTCTACGTTTTTATGGACATACAAAAGATTTTCATAGATATATTGCGATGCGACTGTTAAAATATTTATTTCTTTGAATTTTTCTCTAAGGCTCTCCCGGGGACCAAGTTTGTAGATAGCTCTTATGGCTCTCTTTTGCAATAAAAAGATGGTGTTAATATCCGCGGGGTTACCCCAAAGAAGAATTCCATATGACATAATACTATGAAAGTAGCTGAAATAAACTATTCTAGCCGTATCAACATCAGTGAGTCGTCTAATAGTTTTCACTGCATAGGCTGCAGAACTTAGTTTTCCTGATAATTTTTCAATCTGTGGGCCCCATTGTAGTTTGGAGTCAATTGTTATACCCAAGAACACAGTTGTCTCCACAGGGGCTAAATTAGTTCCATTAACATTGACATTGGTAGTCACCTGTCTTACATTAGGTGTTGAGAACTTAATTACTTTAGTCTTTTTATCATTTAAAAGCAGATTATTAACATTAAACCAATGCATCGCAAGCGTTAATAGGCTACGGTACCCGCTATGCATCAGGTAGGCCGTATGCTAGTATACCTCCCGACGTAGTATAAAAAAAATCTCAACACCGAGAATGCGAATGCTTTGGCAACGGTAAGATTATAGATATTATATACGGTATTATATTATTAGATACGGTATTCTGGAATTGAAGAACCAATGCAAAGGTTTTCTTTAGTGGTGAACGCGCAAGTTTGTGTCTTCATGGGATCAAATTCAACTAAGTTTAGCCGCCCCCAACCAATTTTCACATACTCTTGGGGAGCCCGTATGAAGTTAACTTCGATGTAAGACCAGGATGCCAGACCCGGTCGAACGGCTTTGTCATATCCAGGCTGATTGCAAGTGCCTCACCTTGATTCTCAATCGCTGAAGACCAGCGATGTGTACGAGACATTAGAACACACGCTCCATCACCTTGGTGAGAAGGTAATATGCCTGTATTTCGATGTATCTGATTTATGATTTATCGATCTTATTGGATATCGGATACACATTGGCAGTTTTCCATGAAGACGGGGCTTGCTGAATGGAATACGAAAGAACGCGTCAGTACAAAAAACAACTCAGGAGCACACAGCTTCAGCACCACTGCCGATATCCCGTCTGGCCTACTCTACTTATCAATATCTAGAGAGAGAAATGCTCGCCAGACATCTCGTTGGGTAATTTCCGGCATTGACCTACCGTACCACGAAATGGTAGGTGGCACTTCCCTATCATTCATACTCGAGTTAGAGGCAAAGAGATTGTCTTCTTCTCTCTCATACTTTCATTTAGGTCCGAAGGAGGTTCACGCTTTTTTCCGCATTACCAGGAAGGATTCAATCTCCGAGCCCCATCAGGACATGGAGTTGGCAGCTTCCATGGGTGCTGCGCCAGCTGCTGTCTCTGTATGTGTCAGATGAATCCTTATTGGCTGACTTGCTACCTGGGACAACAGATGTTATGGCTTGAGAGGCCTCGGTGGGTGGGCCTGAGGAGCCTCGGTGGACGGGGCCTGAGAGGCCTTGGTGGCCTTTGGCCTGAGTGGTCTTAGCGAACGAGGTCTGAGGTGCTTGGTAGGTTAGGTCAAACTAGATTACCCTGGACTAAACTAGTATATCCTCACACGCTTAGGGTGGACCGGTTTGGTCTAAAACAAACTAGTTTGACCTGAAATCTTTTTTTTTTATACTATGTCGGGAGGCATAAAAGCGTACGGCCCACCTGATGTAAAGCAGGCACCGTAGCCTATTAACGCTTGCGATATATTTAGTATCACTCGAACGATGCTTCCTCTGCTGCTTACACAGCAACTCCTTGGGAGCTTACTGGTGACCTCACTCACACGCAGGAACACAAGAACCCTCTAGGGAGTTGTTATTTGGCTGCGGTTTTCTGTGAAGTGGAGGGTAAATAGGAGGCGCGATTAAATTTTTAATATGTTAGTTTTATTTAAGTATGGTGTAATGTCGCTACAGGGTGGGACAGCGAAGCAGAAACGAGCACAGACATTTTGAACACGCTGTATAAGCCTCTCAATTCTGGCTTGGAGACGAGGCCCATATACTATATATGCATAGTTAAGCTTTGAAAGGATTATCGAGTTCTTAAGTATTCACAAGTTATGTGAGCCACTCATTTAAAAAAACGTCTGTGCAAGTGATGGCATACCCAGATCGGGGTGACGGTGGTGCGACGCAAACCTGTGGCAAGTCGTCACTCAGGGCTAGATATCTGCTATTTTTGTTTACATAAAAAGGTGGATAATTCAAAATTGGAAAAATGAAACCAATGTACACGGATCTGTATCCATGAACAGCACTGAACGGCAATAAAAAGCAACGGATATACTCGTAATTATCCTACTTAAGAAATATAAGGATAAATTCGTTGCAGTTGAACATTTGAGAAAATAATATATAATAACAACAAAATAATAGATGCGGGAGGAAAAATCTAGAAAATGATAGCCAATATATTTTTATGTGAACATAATTGTGAAGATAAGTAATTATCTATTAATTGGTACGATTTTGCTTAATTAATGTGAGCAGCCGTAGGTTGATGACCAAATTCTATAAAATGTAACTATAGTTCATATGTGACGAGCTCCGTGGCTCAGTCGCGAATGACGCGACTTTGACACCAACGCTCGTGGGTTCGATTCCCTCACAAGGCAAACATTTGTGTACATGGCTGTTTGTCTTGGTCTGGATGTTTTAAGAGAGGTAGGGCGCATCAAAGCAGCCCGTCTGGGGAAATACCCTCCATGGGGCTGAAGAGTGGAAAAAGGTTTGCGATCATGCAATCAATTGTGAGAATGAATATCGAAAAATTCATTCTCACAATTGATTGCATGATCGCAACACTACACGGTGTAGACGATCACATTGATAGACTAGTGATAAAGACGGCTGATAGTGACAGTGATATTGACCTCAACGAGAGCACAGATAGTGATGTAGAAGGAATTGAGAATTTTTCTGATCAAAACATAATGTAAACATATTTTTTTATTCTTTTTGCATATTTTATTTTTCCCAGCTTAAAAACATAGATATAATTATATTTAGAAATTATATTACAGTGCTTCTATTTTCTTAAAGTCGTCGGATAAATATTCATTTTAGTTGCATGCCTAATTGTCAAACGTAAGAACCTCCTTTTTTTTCGAAGTCGGTTGAAGAAGTATTTTATTTTGTTTATATTTTTATTAATTTCGTTGATATACTAGATATACATGTTGAAAAGGAGTAAATGATAGTTAAAAAGGATATAATTTTACAGCTCTATATAGTTCACCCGGGATTCAAAGCAAAACAAAAATAAAGCACTTAGGTCTGAATTCAAATTCTGATAAACGATAAGTTTAATAATTGATGGACATGGAAATTAGCATGGTTTGTATTCGGAAATGCGATGATTGCCGAAGTGCAATATTTACTGCCGGATACCGTACTCGCTTGAACATTGTGCGGTTTGCTGCGCCTGGAGAAAATCTCATAGCAACTAATCGGTTATATGTGAATTATAGCATGTCTGGTCAAGTAAACTGCTTGTATGGGAAACTTTAGGTAGACCGAACATGCTATATAAAAACAGAGCGCCTCAGAAACAGAGCAGGGCTACCAATTTGACAACAAATGTTCTATTTTCGTATTCGTGGTGTGTTATATTTCAAATCCCTATAAAAATTAATGTTACTGGGAACCCTAACAGTAACGTCAAGTCAAGTTTGGCCATAGTTTAGTGTGATGTCTTTAATTGTTTCTTGTTTAACCTTGTGTACTGCGGGGGAGGCAAGTTAAGTCAACTACCAATATTAAATTTGAAGGTAATAAATAATTACGTCATATGTACTTATAGGATATGTAAAAATTTGTAGGAAAGAATGGTGTATATTATAAATGGTACATTCAAAATTTATATTTTCTCGGATAACCTTCATTGGCGCTAATAAAAGATCAGTCTTGTATCGAGTGTTTCACTGTATGCATCCTACTTCGAGAACTTACTTAAACTAGGTGGCGCAATTGAAAATACAATTTCAGAACAAAACAAGCTAAGTACTAACATAAAAAACATAGCGGCTATGACAGAAACTATGGAGCTCAAGGTGAAATCAGTGGAATCCGAAATCAACAAGCTTAAGAGTAATACACCAACAGAATCGTTTATTGTTAATTGCCTATGAGAACAATTTCAATGAGATTCAAGAGCGACATATGGAGACAAAGAATGTCATTATTATTGAAATTTCTGAACCTATTTTAAATTTAGTTGCAGAGAGGCGAGATGCCGATATGAGAGAAATAACAATATAATTAGTATTGTTATTTCTTTCATATTGGCATTCCACCTCTGCATGTATCAGAAAAAATTAAACATCTTGAGAAATATAATCCAAACCAATTCCTTGCTATCAAAATTTAACATATTCTAAAAAACATCAATAACGCATAGATTTTGATGAACAAAGGCTGTTCGCGACAATATGTAAATAGAGAGATAATCGCGTGAATTGTCACTTATTTCGTAATAATGCTTGCTATGTACTTTATAATGTTAAATATGTGTATGCATTTTTTAATGTTAAATACCTGCGTGTAAGTTGTTGCATCGCATGTTCATCCACCTTAATAGTAACGACTTGTGAATATGTAGTATATAAGCGTCTGTTGTAGTTCGTATGTCCGCGGTCTGTTGGTTACATTACGAGATTTGGTGGCTGCGGCAGTCTAGTTTATGACATAGTGATGGTTTGTGTACAGAACCTCTGATGTAAACTTTCAAACAATAATATCATTATTTCAAATTGCTTAAATTTAAAATATAAAAATGTATAATCATCATATCAGCCGAAAGACGTCCACTGCTGAACATAGGCCTCCGCCTTAAAAATGTATCAGCTTGTCGAAAAAACAAAAATAATAATCACATTAATTAGTGTAATAAAGTTGTTTATTCAGACAATAATTAATTAACTTCAGATATATGTAAATAACTCATTTAGTGGGAGCGACTGTAGAAGTCGGGCAAGATGACCTACTTGCCAGGGTAACACCTGAAAATAAAAAAAAGAACATGATTTACAACTACTAACCAAAACCGAAGTTAGATTTTCGGCATCAAATATCCTGACTCCTTTTCCCCTTAGGCGGTAGACCCACTAACCAGCGATCACTACAATGAATCAACTAAATACATATATAGTTTCGCACATTATAATCACTTGAATCCCTGCGGTTGCTAGTCGGGGGACCTACCGTCACGTCAGCTATATTTAATTTAGAAACGTGTGCATGACATTTTATAATACTCTCTAAAGTTTAGTCCTTATAATGTACATCATTATAATAATTCCCACATCTGTAATGGTCGACTTAGCAAATTACAAGGCTTACTGGCTTAGTATTATTCATATTCTGACGAAACTCATTGCCCGGTCATCGTCGTAATATTTTCCTCGTTAATTAAGAATAATGTTTACAATTTGCTTTTGTTTTTTATAGATCGGTATGTTACCCTTAAAAGTTGTGAATTCAAAAACTTGTTTTAAAGATTCACAAATTATGAGAATCTTAATTCGCGTAATTTTGGTTATTTTTAAGCAATTCTAAAAAAAAATAACATATATTTGAAGTCATATTACTTTTTTTGCTTTAATTATTCCTAGGGTACTCCTGAGATCTCGTGTAATTTTGGTTTTGTCATCAAATCTTTATTAAAATTATATGTCACTATTAATATGATTAAATACGAAGTTTACTTAACATTTAGTCGACACCACTAAAAATTAAAACAAACGATGTGTATAGACGTCGACTACAAGAAGTCTGTTACAGTTACAGTACAAAGGGATTTTTATTTTATACTTTTTGATTTTAAAGTTATTAAATAAATCCAATAACTTTAAAGTCAGAAACCCTAAAGAAAAGAATCAGGATACAGGTAACTTCATCCGCGTATTCTACCCTAAGGACAAAAAAATCTAATGTTCTTAATAATGCACGTTGTTCGTACCTTAAGATCTAACACATTGTCATCACAAATACAGGAAGGACCCATCGTGTTCTATTACGGTACGATATGTACTTCAGCTATAATAATAATATAAATGGACGAATTTATCAAGAGGAACAACTACAAGAAGTATATCCTGAAGAACGGCACGGTCAACATGTGGTGAACTGTGAGCTGTATGCAGACGATGCCGTTCTATTAGCAGAAACACCATCTGAACTGCAAACACTGGTCACAATGATGAAAGACGAATGTTTGAAGAAAGGCTTACTATTGAATGCGAAGAAAACAAAGATAATGGTATTTGAAAGAGAAGAAATCAGACCAATGTAAGGATTACTGTAGATGATGAAGTGTTGGAACAAGTGGATGAGATTGTATATCTTGGATACGCTTTCAGCAGGGATGGAAGGTACACCGCAGATGTGGAAAGGCGAGTGAGTGCTGGGAATAGTGTGAATGGAGCGTTGGGAAAACTTCTTGGTAGTAAAAACCTGACCCAAAAGGCACAGCTGGCTACAATGCAGTGCTGGTCTCAATGCTTACTTATGAAAGTGAGAGCTAAGTATGACAGAGAGAGCATGAAAGTAGGATAAACGCGGTCGAAATGCGAGCGTTGCACAAATTTTGTGGCTTAACGCTTGTAGAGCATATTCGCAATGATGATGTTAGAAGCAGAGTTGGTCTGAAAGAGAGCGACGGTGTTAAAATAAGAAGAGGCATGCTTCGTTAGTTCGGACATGTAGAAAGAATGCAGGCTGAAAGAATGACGAAGCAGATATACAATGCAAAAGTTGAAGGGTGTAGGAGCCGAGGAAGGGCAAGACTTACCTACCATGATCAAATTGGTCGTGTTCTATCAGAAGGTGATGTCAGGAGCACTAGAAACCGGCGAGCGTGCATGAAAAGAGCAATGTATGTTAAAGAAGCGAATGATGGTATATAAGGATCGAGTCACGTGACGCTCGGTTTTCTCTGCCTACCCCGTAAGGGATTTGGCGTGAAGTTATAGATAGATAGATGCCGATACCGACAAGTATGACAACGGTGGCATCTGGCATTAATAACCAGGACTTTGTGATTCAGTGCAAAGACAAACTTTGAGGATCGTCGATGATCCTAAATTCACACATGGTATTAAACCCTAGAGTTTAAGTAGAACTTATGCGTGTTCAACCGATTGCACAAAATGAGTTGTCCCAACAGCCTCATTTTACAATCGCATCGCTCACCAACGGCTGGGAGTTCATTCTCATACACAGGAGTCGCAACGGTCGCACACTACGCGGTTCCAAACAAGTTTACTACCGAGAACTCATAAGTTGTGAAATGAGTTGCCTGCCAAGGTTTTCCCAATGAACTACAGCGTAGGATTTTTAAGAAAGGCATGAGAAGCCCCTGTTTTTCCATGCGTTCAGATCTGAATCACAGGGATTACATCCAAAATGTCATATTGAACGCCTCTCGTAAACTTGGAGTGCTGAACAGGGTTCGGCAGTATTTCACACCCGCACAACGGCTGTTGCTTTACAAAGCTCAAATCCGACCGTGTGTGGAATACTGTTCGCATCTCTGGGAAGGCTCCGCAAAGTACCTGATGGATGCCCTTGATTCAATGCAAAGGCGAGCGGTCCGGATTATTGACGACCCTAAGCTGGGAGCATCTCTTGAGCCTTTGGAGCTCCGCAGAGAGGTCGCCGCGCTGAGTCACTTTTACCGACTATATCATGGTGAATGTTCGGAGGAACTCTACAGCCTTATTCCTCCTTCCCCGTTCAAGTACCGGAACTACCGTCCATCACAGCGAGCACATTCTCACACAGTCGAGAATATTATCCCATTGCCTCGCACAAAAAGGTTTAGTCAATCCTTTTTGTGCCGAACTGCTGACCGGTGGAATAGACTTCCCGGCGATGTATTTCCGGCTCCACACGTATTCGACATTGGGTTCTTTAAGAGGAATATAAAGAGGCACCTTCAAGGCCGGCATAGTAGACGCCACGAGACGACATGAAGTGCATGGTATTTCGTCTATTCCTGGACACCAGTGTCCTGCAGCCCATCAAGTAGGCCCTGGATGTCACATGCCGTGTCCCCAATAAAAAAAAAAAAAAAAAAAATGTAGACAACGGTATAAAAAAATCTGATAATGATGAACGATACTTACTGACGCCACAATCTTTGGCACAACCTAGACGACCAGGGTTGCTATACGTGACGCCGTTAGATCCACAAACAGGGTTGAACTCGGACGTAACCGGACAGTCAGTTATACACTGCCGGACACTCCTTGATATCTCGCCCCTGAAATTCAACAAAATCACTTTAACAACATGCGTCCTGGAAAATCGTAGGAGTAGCAATGGCTCTCTAAAAATCTAATGTGATAAATAATTTAATTTTTAATGGTATTACAATATTTAATAAATTTAATAGTATCGTTCACTTATGATCTATTTTACGACGTCGGATACAAACAAACATACGACTCGCCTGATGTGAAGCATTTACCGTAACCTATTAAGGAGATTAGTGACGCAAAAATATCGATTATAAATCATAGCACGTGAAAATAAAAATGAAATTTAGAAAGCAATGAATTTATCACATATCCTTACGATACTGAAAGTAAAATGTTTCACATCCAAAACTTTAGGCAACTGTACCATAAGCGACCCTTTTTTGTACTTTCATTTAAAGTTTAATCCTTTTCTACGATTTATATTATTTTATACAACTTGAAATAAAATATTGCTCGCGCGATGTCACTTCAGCTACTAAAAGCAACTACTTAGTAGGTCACTGGTAAACTCAATCACTCGCAGGAACCCAACAACCCTCCAGGAAGTTGGCTGCGGTTTTCTGTTAGGTGAAGTTATTTCCCCAGAAGGCTGCTTTGAGATGCGCCTTACCTCTCTCAAATACACCCTGATCATGACAAACAGACATATTCATGCGTCTTGCGTGGGAATCGAACCCACGAGTCTAGGTGTCAAAGTTGGAAAATAGCGTTATTAACCACTTCGCCACCGAACTTGTCAATCTCCCGTATGTACATACTATGTATGCACTTATAACGTGCAATGATTGGGGGGCTTAAAGTATGCTATCACAGCGGCGCGTATTGCTGTTAAGTGATATCAAAGGACGTTATATAAAAATTGTAATAAAAATAAATAAATAAGAAAAACTTACTAAGCGTTTGTTACTTTTCAATAACCAACTCGTTTTTTTTATAACCTGTAGATACAGTAATTTAAATTAAAGTTGTATCGCTTTTAAATTATACTTTTTTGCATATAATTAACGTATTTATTGAATCGACATTTCACTTTTTTTTTTTTTTTTTTTTTTTTTATGACCTGACTATGTAGTTAGCCCCGAGTGGGCTGTCACTACGTCACCGGACTAGAGGGCGGGCGTGAGGCGCCACATGGGGTGTTGGGAGGCAGTTTCGAAGTAGCGTCTAGACGCTTTCTTCATGAAACTAATGATGGAAGGGAGTTCAAGGTCGAGATGGAGATCTGCGACCCTGAGATAGTGAGGGGCAGCGGTTGCATTACGGGCAAACCGGTTTTGGATAATCTGGAGCTTAGCCAGATGGGAGCGCGCAGCGTGTGCGAACACTACGCTGGCGTATGTGAGAACGGGGCGGATGCAGGCTTTGTAGAGTGTACACTTATTTCTAAGTGACATTCTACGATTCCTGAATATCGGACCGAGCCGGCCTAGATAGAACGCGGCTTTGTTCCTAACAGCGGTGATGTGAGGTCCAAACGTCATTCTGGAGTCTAGGATGACACCTAGGTATTTGGCCTTCTCGACCCATGGGATGGGTCGGCCGAACAATGAGATGGGGCTTACGGTCCTATGTTGGGAGTCGGGTCTCGTAAGACCTCGTGGATCCCGAGAAAAGAACACTGCGGCACTTTTCTCCGGATTCACCTCGATTCGCCAACGTCGGAACCATTCGCCTAGAGCGTTAGCCGCTCTCTGGAGCCTATCCGATATGTTGGATTTGGCTCGTTCGGAAGTGTAAAGTGCCGTATCATCGGCAAAGAGGGCTAGCTCCACGAAGGGAGTCTTGGGAACATCGTTGGTGTACAACGTGTATAGGATAGGGCCGAGCACGGAGCCCTGAGGGACCCCGGCTCGGATAGGGTGCGGCCTCGAGAGAGTGCCGTGGACTCTGACGCGGAGGGAGCGATTCGACAAGTAGTCTCGTAAGATGTGCACGAGACTGTCTGGCACTTCCATTTGGTGTAGCTTATATATTAAGCCATTGTGCCAGACTTTGTCGAACGCTTTCGCGACGTCGAAAAACAGGGCACCGGTATGGCGCCCTGTTTGAAAATTGGAGAGGACGTGCTCCGTGATGCGGTGCACTTGGTGGACTGCCGAGTGTTTGGGACGGAACCCAAACTGCTCGTATATGAGAAGGCCTCTAAGTTCAACGAACTTTTTGAGGCGAATGGCTATGATGCGTTCATAGACTTTCCCCAGGCATTTGAGGAGACTAATGGGCCTGTAAGAGGCGGGGTTCTTCAGGCATTTGCCTGGTTTGGGGATGCCAACTACGTCTGCATCTTTCCAGGAGTCTGGAAATCTGCAGTTCGCGAGAGCGGCGTTGAATATCGCCACGAGAAGGACTAACAGGGGGCCTGGGAGGAGTTTGAGGACCGAGTTCGTGATGCCGTCAGCTCCGGGAGCTTTCCGGCTCCGAAGGTCCCTGATGATCGTTTGGACCTCCTCAACCGTTGTAGGTTCGAGGGGGATCGTGGGAGGTGTCGCGAGGATTCGTTCCACCTCGGAGTCAACCATCTGCACGTGTTCGTCGTCGGTTGGTTCTAGACTAGGAGAGCATTGGCTCTCCAGGCTGTCTGCAAAGCATTCAGCCTTTTCGTCATCATCGAACGCTATCGTACCGTCTGGTCGGGTCAGGGGAGGGCATTGGGTTATTTGGTCGGAACGGAGAGATTTAGCAACTCGCCAGTACGCCGTGTGCGAGGGCTTAATTTCTCCAACAAAGTTGGCCCACCGTTCATCCCTGAACTCTTTGATGTGCTTCTTTACTTGGCGTTGTAAATAGCGCATCCGAGAACGGTTCTGTTCGGTGGGACAAGAGTCATGGGCGCGTGTCGCTGCGTTCTTTTCCGACACTAGTTCTCGCAAATAAGCAGGGAGTTCCCAACGCCGAGCTAAGTCGGCCGTTGAAACCTCTCTGGAGCAGTTGTTAGCTGCCGTTTGCAAGTGGCTAGTGAGGGCGTCGATCGCAAGGTCGGTCTCGTCATTTGTGAGAATCTGGACATTTTCACATTTTAAGTGCATTTTAAATACAAGCCCGTATTCGTATGGGCTAGTAGTGACTTTAGCCCAAAACTATCGTTTGCTACCGTGAAATCATTTTTGTTCTTTATGACATTATCGTGTCCAAAATTACATATCTATAATTTTGATGACATGTGATAAGGTATACGAGAAATTAGACAGTATAATTAAACACGCAAGTTAAGCAGTGTCGATCGCAACCATTATATGAATGGGTTTAGGCAGTTCCCCCATGCAGAGAGCACGTTAAGCCCTCTGTCACGTCTGTTTTCAATGACCATCGTTAAACTAACCTAAGAAACCTCAGTACCTCCATCTAACAGAAAACCGCTGCCAAATAACTCTCTGGGCGATTTTGTGTTCCTGTGAGTGAGTAAAGTTACAAGTAAGCCGATGATGTGTTAGTAGCAGAGGTGTAACACGTGAGCGATACGTCCTGGATTGCAAGCGTTCGTAGGCTACGGTAACCACATTACATCAGGTGAGTCGCCTGCTTGTAAGTATGCCTCCCAAAGACTTCTATGTAGTATACATAGAAGTCTTTGATGCCTCCCGACCTCATGTTAAAAAAAGAAAATGGTAATACATACGTATTAGTTTTAGGAGTAGGCTGCTGATATTTGTACCCTTGTCCCCCATTTTGATTTTGCCATGGAAACTGTCCTTGTTCGGAATTCTGATTCTGATTGTCCCAGGGAAACTGGTTTTGATTAGGGAACCGTGATGGTCGCTGGCGTGGTCTGTCCCATCCGTATCTGTCATCTACGCTATTTTCATTATCGCCAGATTGACTTTTATGTTGGAAAGTCATTCCATACGACCCACAGATCACAGCAACTATGAAAAGTTTAAGAAAAAAAAAAATATTCAAATATATGTCTGTCGATAGTACGATATACGGTCATACGGCTGATACCAAGCTCTTGAAGTATCTTGAACATGACCGACGGCTCAATATCCACTTTGTGCAAGGCAATCACTGCAATCCTATTTTCTTTAACAG
Organism: Pyralis farinalis; assembly: GCA_947507595.1. NCBI lineage: Eukaryota > Metazoa > Arthropoda > Insecta > Lepidoptera > Pyralidae > Pyralis > Pyralis farinalis. Next base: position 25,584,331 of record OX382273.1, on the reverse strand, counting down.
TCCATTTCGTATTATATATTTTTCGTGTTTTTTATCAAATACAAACACGAAAAATATATGTAAAACGGCGGGAAATCGAAAGAAGTTTTTAACATAATAAACGCGTTCCAAATTCCAAATAATCAAAGAGTTGAAAAGAAGAAAAGCTTCTATGTAACAGCATTTATCGCCAGACTAGGTATATACACCAAAACATTGACGCGAACACGAAAATACTTACAGTAAAATCCGTCTCATAACTAATTTGAGATATATTACTCGTATATCCCATACTATGCAACGCAATAATGCGTGTTCTATCTTGCATACTGGTTACCCTGCATATTTAAAATAGAACGTAAAGAATGACAATCGAAGGCACACAACCACTCTCGCTAGCGAACTAGTAACGACAAATTTAAAATGTTTTCGTATAGTAGACCTAAACTTACTTAACTCCTTTTCATAGTTTTACTAACTCACTGAGAGAGAATAACATTACTTATTACTACCCTACCTACTCAAGAGTACTGTGGCTGTCTTTAAATCTCAACTAACCGGCTACTGTTCACTGCTTGGTGCCTCGACAGTTAAGTTTTATATTAAATAATATGAATTGAACATTCATTCAACGATTCACAAAATAGAAACAACAAAATCGTATAATAACATTTGACTGCTAAGCTGAGGTTGAACCACGGGCTCCCGAGCATGGCGATAAGTTTGAGTTGGTTTTTTGGCATTTGACCACTGCTGTCGGTAATTGAATCAGTGAAATTTTAATTGTACTAATGTTATTCATTCAGTGTAGATAGAATATAGTTATCTCTATCGGTACTGAATCTTATTCATTAATTTCTCGGTTTTTGAAGAGCTCGGTAGCGCAGTTGTAAACGACGCCACTTTAACACCAACACTCCTGGGTTCATTTCCACACAAGACAAACATTTGTGTGCATGAACATGTCTGTTTGTCTTGGTCAAGATATTTTAGGAGACGTAGAGCGCATCAAAGCAGCACCTCAACATCACAGAAAACTGCAGCCAAATAACAACTCCTTAGAGGGTTGTTGTGTTCCTGCGTGTGAGTGAGGTCACCCGTAAGCTCCTAAGGAGTCGCTGTGTTAGCAGCAGAGGAGGCATCGTGCTAGTGATACTTAATGTAACAAATTACAAGTTTTCATAGGCTACGGTAACCGCTTTATATACATCAGGTGGGTCTAATGCTTGTATACCTGCCGACCGACATTGTATAAAAAATGAGTAACGTAATATAATGAATGATTGTTTTGTTTTTTATGCAAGTGTGTACGTGCCAATCGGCCACCGTTTCTTCCGCTCGTTCTATCTGAACTTTTGCCGTCGACCCTACAAATTACTCGGTTCGACCCTCTGAATAACTGTTTCGAACAATCGAATTTCGAAAACAACTGGCTCAATACCTACATTCTCTTTGATCTTTTCATTCACCTGTACATGCATATTTAGTAGGTAAATCTGTGAGTGATCTTACACATGTGTAAAACATTTTTGATATTGTAATGCAGAAATTAATACTCAATTTAAAATTCACTTGCATAAATACAAACTATTTTAATTTGATTTTGGGCCGTATAGAAAATCCCTTTTTTAAATTTACCTTTTCTAAAGTCCGTTTCAGATTAATCTGTGAATAATATATTTCTACGTCACATTTACTTCCTGAAAGAGTTTTAAAGAGTATAAAAGTATAAATATTGCAGAATTCCGAATCAGCACTACAACCTCTTCATCTCACTTTTACTCGTAGAAAGCGCTATACGTTAAATAAATTGCAGAATCCTCAGTACTTCATTTCCCGCGATTCGAGTGGTATTTGGTTTTAATTCAAGTTTTACTTTGTTGACGTATATCCGACTAGAGTCTAAATTAGACTAAATTGGATATTTAAATAGCTATTTAATAACCCATTCGTTACCATCAACAATGTACAACGAACGCACCGTATTTAATTGATAATAATATTAATTTTCAAAGAATGTAAGGTTTTCAGAATTTATCTGGCAATCAATCGGTTAACAAAATAAAATATTTACAATACAATAAAAGCGAAAACGGCTTCATTGAAATCGACGTCAGTAAAGAAACGATGTAAATCAGTCAATTTCAATGAAGCCGGTTGCTCAAGTTTTAACGACGCTTTTTTACGGTACTACCTATTGCAATGCAGTATATAGCATTAATTATTTTTAAATACATGTAATATAATGAATGACCTTTGTTCAGCAGACCGTTGCCGGAGGTTATTCACATCTGACAATTGAACTTAAAAATCCAGACATGAAAAAGTCCTTTTAAATAAAAATAAATAAAAAAAATACGTGGGACACAAAATTCCAGGAATATTATCAATAGTTAAAATTGCCAGTCGAAATTTCAATAATTAAGAAAATACTTTATTAGCGGACCCAGGGCTCCGAAGTGAATGCGTAGGATACAACCGGGATTAACGCTCGGATGTTGATGATGAATTAACAAAATATTACCAAATTCCATCTGAAGTAGGTATGCCTACCGTTATATATTCACCACGGGTAAAAATAAGTAAGGTAAGAAAAATACGAACTTCATTACTGACTTCTAAAAGCCATTGCCATTTATAAATCAGTTCTTTATGACAAGAATATATACTCTATAATAATAATAATAATAATGTCCGTCCCTCTTCTGCAATAACCCAGTACCAATAATCCCTCCAGACCTCATTACAATAGACTAATCATTTCCTACACATTCGCAATAGTCCCAATACCTGCCGTGACCTGCTCATAGATATATGGTTCTATCGATATTTTTAGGAGGGGGTCTCGGTGGGTGTACAACATATCATGAATCTTCTTAAAAGGGCCTCTACGCGTTGGATCCATATCCCCGCGCACGCCTATCAAATGACCGGGATAATACCCGTGAATAAAAATAAAATAATAATAATAAATATTGGCGGACAAATTACACAGCGCCATTTAGCCCCAAAGTAAGCGAAGCTTGTGTTATGGGTACTAGACAACTGATAAACATACGTAAATACATTTTTTTTTGTAAATACATACTTATTATACATAGAAAATACCCAGACCAAGACAAACAGACATGTTCATGCACACAAATGTTTGTACTGTGTGGGAATCGAACCCACGAGCGTTGGTGTCAAAGTAGCGTAACAACGCGTTTCACCACTGCGCCACCGAGCTCGTCAGGGAAGAATTCATCTTGAGGGTCGAACGACTGGAATCTCACCATAAAGTAAATTTTAGTTCCTTGTTGTGAGGGTTCCAACTCGTCACCTACCGACCTTCATGATGGAAGAATTCTGACCGAAGGGAATCGTATTCGGGAAATTCCGAGGACGGTTGGCTAACGACATGCGCTACATGTCGGCGACTCTACATGGAATTACTTTAAGTTAAAGTTAAGTTTATAACATCATATATATATTAAGTTAAGGTATATCTATGGATCCGTATTGTAAAACCTGTTGTCTGAAAATAAAGTATTTGAATTTGAATAAAACTTAACTTACCGGCTAAAAACACTACCAAGATCTTTGCCATTTTTAAAATAAATTAATATTTTTATTGGGTGAATATGATAAGACCGCGCTCGCCGGTATCTACACAACTCGTTACTGAACTCGATTCGTACGGTACGGTTTTTCTATATAAACCCTATCTTCTCAACTTGATTGCTGAGCTGTGCTGTGGACTCTCCAATAGGTACTTTATATTTTTTTGTGTTAAATAATCGTAACCTTATTCTTGACTTCTGTGATATCAATAGGAAAATATATTTAGTGTGAAAAAGGTGAAAGGTGTAAGATAAATATGTCAATATTATATTTTATCATAAGGATATTCACACGTATACATGGAGACGGAATTACCAAAAAAGTGTGATTGATTTGATTTTAATAGATTTTAATAGACGTCTCCGAAATGTTATAATGGATACAAGAGCCTGTGGAGGCCCCACCCTTGAGACCGACCACTACCTGGTGGTAGGCCGGTTTGTGGGCCTTTTTAGGAAGTGGAGGCACTGGCGAATGCGTATCCCTTTTGGAGACCATGAAAGGGTTAAGGAGCGAAAAATTGCAAGATGAAAGTGTAAGGAGAACGTATGTGCATCTGGTAAGTGAAAGACTTGCAAATGCAAGCCTCTCCGACACAGATGTGGATGATTGTTGGAAAGTTTTGAAAGAAAGTATGGTCGATAGTACAAAAGAAGCAGGTGGGATGCGGAGGTTAAATCCTCCGTAGCAAGAAAGAGGAATGCGTGGCTGGATTATCTATCATCTTTGCCCTTAAATGAAAATATGAGAGAAAAGAAGAAAGAAATGTACCGTCTATGCAAGAATGAAACCAAGGCTTTAGTGAAAGAGAAGCGTGAAAGACAAATTATGAATGAGGAAGAGAGGCTGACGAAAAACTTCGAGACAAATACCAAACTCTTTTGGAGAGAGTTAAAGAAGTCTCGGAGTGATTCGTCAGCATCCAGAATGGATAAGATAAAGTCTAAAGCTGGTGTCATTCTTGCGAACACTCAGGAAGTGTTAGAACGGTGGAGTGAATATTTTGAGAAAATGTATGAGTATGCCTCGGACGCTGATAATGAGAGTGAGTCGGATGCTTACATCACGTTGACGGCGTCCGACGAAGGCATAACTATGGATGAGATCGAATGGTCGATAAGAAGCTTGAAAAATGGAAAATCAGTGGGAATTGATCTGATCACAACTGACATGATCAAACTAGGTGGCACCTACGTCCGGGATGCCTTCTGGTACTTAAGCAATCTGTGCTGAAGAACTGGAAGGGTCCCAATGGACTGGAGACGCGCAGTCATCGTGCACTTATATAAGGCAAGGGGTCACGCATGGACTGCGCCAGCTATGGGGCTATCAGTTTGATCAGCTTAGCAACAAAAGTATATGGAAAGGTGATTGAAAGGAGAATGAGGGTGAAATCCGATGAAATCCTGTGGGACGCACAAGGAGGATTCCGAAATGGAAGGGGATGTAAGGATCAAGTTTTCTCGCTCCGCAATATCGTGGAGAAGCATCTGGCCATAGACCAAAAGGTTTTCTGCGGTTTTATGGATCTTGAGAAAGCCTTTGATAGGGTTGTGCGAAAGGAACTGTGGGACATATTGCCGAGATAATGCCGGGATTAACGGTTCACTGCTCCGTGCTGTGTAGTCCACTTACAAGGATTGCTCAGCATGTGTGCGGATAGATGGTGGCATGTCACCCTGGTTTGATGTCAGACAGGGTTGCATGCTATCTGCTAGGCTGTTTATCCTATATCTCGATAGTTGTCTGAAGAGAATAAGGTCAAAGAAAGTGAGATTGCGCATGGGTGACCTAGTGGTGAACTGTATGCTGTATGCAGACGATGCCGCGCTAATTAGCAGATACACCATCTGAACTGCAAACACTAGTCACAACGATGAAAGACGAATGTATGGAGAAAGGCTTACTACTGAATGCGAAGAAAACAAAGATAATGATATTTGTAAGAGAAGAACCCGGAACTAATGTAAGGAGTACTGTTGATGATGAAGTGTTAGAACAAGTGGATAAGATTATATATCTTGGATGCGCTTTCTGCAGGGATGGAAGGTACACTGCAGCTGTGGAAAGACGAGTGAGTGCTAGGAATAGTATGCATGGAAAACTTCTTGGCAGTAAAAAACTGAGCCAGAAGGCATAGCTTGCTATACACAATGCAGTGCTGGTCCCAACGCTTACTTATGAAAGCGAGAGCTGAGTATGTCAGAAAGAGCATGAAAGTAGGATAAACGCGGTCGAAATGCGACGCTGCGCAAAATTTGTGGCTTAAGGCTTATGGACAGTATTCGCAACGATGATGTTAGAAACAAAGTCGGTGTTAAAATAAGAAGAGGCATGCTCCGTTGGTTCGGACATGTAGAAAGAATGCAAACGACGCAAATATACCATACAAAACTAGACGGATGTAGGAAGAAGGGGAAGGCCAAGACTTACCATGACCAAATTGAACATGTTCTATCAGAAGGTGATGTCAGGAGCCCTATAAACCGGCGAGCGTGCATGAGAAGAGCAATGAATGTTAAACAAGCGAGTGAGCTCGGTTCTCTGCCTACACCGCAAGGGATTTGACATGAAGTTGTAGATAAATAGATTTGTCAATTACTAAAATGGTTCTACTTTCATTGCTTATCTAAATCACAGAACACGGATTATTTTTGTTATTATATTTTTTTTTTCGCTCAATAATATACTAATACTAGCTTCTGTCTGCAGCTCCGCTTTCGAATAGTTCAGGTACTCCGTACAGTCATTTACTTCCTATGGTATAGGTTGACTCCACAACAAATTCAATCAAAATTGATTTCGCGGTTTAGCGTGATGATCAAACAACAACTAGCATTTGCCTGGGGCTTCGCGCGCATTGAGAGCCCATTATTTCGTTAATAAGTTGTCTTCAATGTAAAGATTACGGTTGATGGTGAAGTGCCAGAACAAGTGGATGAGATTGTATATCTTGGATGCGCTTTCAGCAGGGATGGAAGGTACACCGCTGATGTGAAAAGACGAGTGAATGCTAGGAGTAGTGTGAATGGAGCGTTGGCAGTAAAAACGTGAGCCGGAGGCACAGCTCGCTATACAAAAATCGGCCAAGTGCGAGTCGGACTCGCGCACGAAGGGTTCCGTACCATTATCTATAAAAAAGGCAAAAAAATCACGTTTGTTGTATGGGAGCCCCCTTAAATATTTATTTTATTCTATTTTTTAGTATTTGTTGTTATAGCGGCAACAGAAATACATCATCTGTGAAAATTTGAACTGTCTAACTATCACGGTTCATGAGATACAGCCTGGTGACAGACGGACGGACGGACGGACGGACGGACAGCGGAGCCTCAGTAATAGGGTTCCGTTTTACCCTTTGGGTACGGAACCCTAAAAAGCAGTGCTGGTCCCAACTCTTACTTATGGAAGTGAGAACTGGGTATGTCAGAGAGAGCCTGAAAGTAGGTGTTAAAATAAAAAGAGACATGCTCCGTTGGTTCGTACATGTGGAAAGAATGCAGCAAGAAACAATTACGAAACAGATATACAAGGCAAAAGTAGAAGGATATAGGAGCCGAGGAAGGCCAAAGCAAACCTACCATGTCCAAATTAATCATGTTCTATCAAAAGGTGACATCAAAAGCCTTAGAAAACGGCGAGCGTGCATGAGTAGAGTAATGAATGTTAAAGAACCGTGTGAGGTGTGTAAGGATCGAATCTCATTTCAAATTTTATTATAACACTGGAGGTTTCAAAGCAATGTTCGTAACAATTAAGTAACGTCATGCTATGTAAAATAAATAAATAATTGGCAACTTGCGTTCCGATCATTGCGGTCAGTGTATCCATCTTCGAAGAACACAAATTTAAATAGTCATATATTGTATAGACCAGATTTTCTTAAACTTACGGCTCCACGTACCCTTGTTAAAGTTTCCAGAGGACAGCGAACCCCTAATAACCCCCGCCCCCTCCTCAGAAAATAAGATTTTTTATTTCAATATATGTACTCGTAACAAACACAGAATGAGCGTGTCTTTCTAACCGAACAAAACGAGATCGCGTTTAAATATTAATGTGTTGGGTCGCAAATTGAATCAATCGTAGAAGTAATGGATAATTTTAATTTTAAAACCTTAATTCGTTTCAGCATTAAGTCGATTTCTGTATATCTTTTTTATTATGACCAACTCAGCTGCAAGGTGCGAGCGAGTTCAATCGCGAGGCGCCGACATATGTACGTTCCGCACGTGTCTATCAGAAACTATTACGTAAATCTTGTTGCGAACCCCCTACTGTCAAATGGCGAACCGCAAGGGGTTCGCGTACCCCACTTTGAGAAATCCTGGTATTCAAATAAACTTATTAAGTACAACGATGTTTTGGGGGACAGGTTGCCTTTATTGGATTACTCTGTAGACAATCCTAACTTGCTCTACACAAAATTGTTTCATGTTTTATCCAGTGAATATCAAAAAATATTCAAAAGTAAAAAGATTAATACCACAAACAAATTTAAGCTTAATGATTGGGTATATTAATAAGTAGAAACAAAATGTTTGAATTATATTTGTTAAATATGTTAAAAGTTATACTAAAACGTTAAAAAATGTTTGCAAAGTTGCAAAATATATGTAAATTAAGTAATCGACAAATAAAATAAAGGCAGTATGGGATATTGTTAAAAAAGAAACAGGGAAAGATAAACCACGGTATAATGAGTATTCTATTAAACATATGGCTAGACCCCAGGATGGGTGATGCCTGATATGTGTGGCTAGATCCCAGGATGGGTGATGCCTGATATGTGTGGCTAGATCCCAGTATGGGTGATGCCTGATATCTATGGCTATAGCCTAGGATGGCTGATGCCTTATTTGTATCTAGACTGTGATATTGAATGTTATATTTGTTATAACATATATAAGTTATGTCGCAATGAAATTGATAAATCCTATGAGCGATGTAAAATGAGGTGACTATGATTCAGCGCAGAGAACGCGCTGGATCAGTATGGCCGTGTGGGCGGCAAACATTTTGTTTATTGTAATAGCTTAAATAATCAATAAGTTCATTTTGTTGTATTAAGTTTTATGAAAAAGAAATGTTTAATTTACATCCGGATTTATTGTTGACTTCCGATTCAAGTTTGTTTATAATTTTGAAATACAATGATTTAACGTAAATTATAAAATCGTGATTATATTTAAATGTTGCATGTTACATTTTTCTTGCAAAGTTTTAATGTAAGTTTGATTTATTAGGAACTAAACCTATTGCGATTCATGTCACTTAGTTTCTCCAAACAAAGTGGCGCCAGCAGTGTAATGGCGGGAGTGGTGGGGTTGTTTATGACTGAATATTTAAGTGTGCACACCATTTGGAGCGGAATTATTATTTTGTACTTGGACTAAGCAGTCACTCTGTCCGATTTATAAATAAAAGGAATTACCATATTTCAATAGTTTCTTTATACATCTATGCAATATGAAGCCTAGTGAACATTGCGGTGGACTTTCGCCGACAAATATGGAACCTGAAGAACGTATTGGCGGGATGACGCCGACATATACTACCTCGGATGTGACACGCAAGGAATTTAACATATTGTCCCGCTCCCGATACCAGAGGTCGCACTCCCAGAGAACATGATGTGCAAATTCATGATTTGTCGTAGAACACTCACATAAAGGCAATGACACAAGTCTAAACGTAAAGAGCTTCGCCCTAAAGTTTCCATGCCCTGTTAAAAATTGCGCAACAGGATGATCGACTTCTGTAATCACTCTTTACTTAATCTGTCTCGCACTGATTGAAAGAACAGATACAAGTGGCGTCCTTTAGTAGAAGTATCCCATCTTTCTTGCTATTCCGACAGTAAAGTTTCGAATACCACGTCAATTGGTTTGAAGTATTATGTCAATATCGCAGCGTTTTAGAAAGTCATGGTGTATGTTTTTAGAGGTGTAGTACATTGAAGCCCGGCGTTAAATTTCTAAATCAAGTGGTAAAACGCCTGCCAGTACTGGTAGTGCCTCGGTGCTCACAGTTCTTTACGATTTACATAAGAATATTAAAGCGAGACGCTGACTTTGCAGCAACTTACAACGCGCAGCACCTATGGTAGCCTTATCAGCCCATGCAGGTGAACCGTACGTAATACATCCTAAATATGTGACTGTGTAAATAATTTTTAACGTTTTAAAAGTTAAGCCCCACGTAGAGGTGGAAATTCGAGTTAACGCATAAAAGTTATTTTTGGCTTTTTCTCCAACCTGCTTTATGTGTTCAATGTAATTAAAACCTTTGTCTAACAATAATCTCTAGTAACAAACCGAGTTTTTATTTGCAACTGATACTCCATTGAACTGGAATCGCGGCGGAACGCCTGAATCTATTAACTAAATTTAATTTCCCATTATGGATACATAAACGAAATATATTAGCGTCCATAATGACATCAACTTCTTTCGAGTGGTTGAAGTCAGGGTCAACAAGCGTAAGGCAGGAAGGCCAACGTAAATCCTTTTTAGAAATTGTAGTGTGTAAAAGAGAATCAGTGAGAACATCCAACACTTGGAGTGTTGGATGGTCTCACTGATTTTCTTCAGTTTTGAAGTCTGAGCAACGAGACTGCAGGCATAACTTAACCCTTTTGGCTACCTTAATAATGGAACCTCCTACACCAGCTAACACAGAATCAGAATCAAGTCAAGAATCAGTCGAAGTATCACTATGAAATTTACTAACCAAGTTTTCCGTAATATAATTTTTCTCACTAGGTACTAGATCTAGTAGCTACAACACGTTTGCCATTTGAATCGCACAGATAACTTAGAACAGTGGATAACATAGAACAATGTAATTGTATTTTTTTCCAAAATTGCAAACAGACATTTCATTATCATTATGTAATAAAGTTGATGATTTTGCTGACATTATTTGCAACTATATTCATTGTCCTTGAACAATTGGCCAAGTTGTGTATACAATGTTTGTCAGGGAATCATCCTGACAAACGTAGTGTATGCAAAACTTTTTTGTTGTGCAAAGCCAAGCCGCTCAGACGGAGATCGTTTCATAAACTTGAAGCACTTAGCAGTAATGTGAGATTACAAAATGAACAAAGTTTACTTGCGTTGTATTGTCTTAGGTTTTCGCGATTGTCATACATTGAATTAAGCAATTTTTAATGGAAGTATCGCGTCTTTTATTTATTTTGTTGAACCTGACGTTTCGAATGCTTTGCAGCATCCGTGGTCGCAGGAAGACTTCAGCAGTCGTCACTTCGTCAGGTTCAACAAAATAAATAAAAACGCGATACTTCAGTTAAAAATTGTTTAATTCAATTTTCGTTCCCTAGGCTTTACTCCCAGAACGACATTCAGACGGAGCCAATTTTTGAAGTTCCATTGTGCTGGCCGTTATACGTCTCGCCAACTCTGTATACTTGTTTTCAATAAATTAAGTGGTATGACCTTTATACCACGGTAACCGCCACACTTCTGTATTCCATTCATTTTAGCACCATCTGCGTTCGCTTCACAATTATAATTTTTAGTTTTACTGGAAATGTCCCGCATTCATGTGAAAGAGTGATTTCTTCTTTACCACTTTTTACTATTTACATAGCAGTAGCAAACAGTCTGATTATTTAGAAAAGTCTTGAAGTTTCACGATGAACCGGGACTTTATTCCTAGAATATTTTGTATCCCTGAACTAAACAAATGTCTAAACTACTCTACGACTAATGATTTCTGTACTGTATTCATTGTCATGTAAAACTTGTGCTTCTTCTTCTTTCTAGCGTTTGTCTATCCCGTTTCCAAACTCATAAGGATTGGCGGCGTCTGCTAATTCAAAGCCGCTCCATGGTAAAATAAGTATCTTAGCCTAATCTTTATTAAGCTAAGATATTTATTTTACCATGGAGCTGCTACCGTCATACCTCTACAAACCAAAGGCAAAATCAGATCTCGCTTAAGTCACACGTCTTTCGTAATATAATTTCTTGGGCTTACGGATTTCTACACGATGTTGTGTAAATTTGTATAAATAGATGCTTGTGCTATGGTATTTATCAGAAATGTAAACAACATTCACAGAAGTCTGACATTTCCTACATCTCTTTGGATACAATACATACATACATATCATCACGCCTGCCTCCCATTGGGGTAGGCAGAGACTATAGAACGCCAGGTGCACCGATCCAAACATACCGCTCTCGCCTCTTCTACACTCATTAACCTCTTCATGCATGCTCTTCGGTTTTGGGTAATTTTGATTACAATACGTTAACATTATGTCTATACTCTTTCTTACATGTGCAGCAAATCACTAAGTAACATGTTAGCACGCCTACATCTTCCAGTACTTACCTAGCGATGATTTGTATACAGTACATTTGATACAGTATTGTAATACAGTACATTTGATACAGTATTGTAATACTGTATCAAATGTACTGTATACAAATCAAATGTACTGTAGTACATTTGATATAAACTTTCAAAAGGTGATATGATTATGTAAAATTGCCTAAATTTCAAATAAAATGTATCAGCTAGCGGAGCAACCGAAAGTAATAATCACATTTATTGGTGTAATAAAGTGGTTTATATTTATTCAGTCAATAATCCTTAATTAATTATGTCTTAAAATTAATAAATAACTTAATTAGTAGGAGCGACTGTAGTGGTCGGGCAAGGTGACGATCTTGCCAGGGTAACACCTGAAAATAAAAAATAAAATGATTTAGGTACAATATTAATCCACAGGAATCAACTATCGCACGAACAATACTCAGTAGGGTTAAAGTAAATCCTATGATAATCCAATTCAATGCAATTTTATTGTCGAAATATTCACTAAAATTTTGTAACCTCAACTATAAGCTTGCCAATATGAGACTGAATCTAATCGACAGTGTTCGAAAGTTCGACAATTAGCCGCCAAGATTAAATATAGTTGCTGTTACAGTCATTGTTTAAGAGTTTAATTCAACCAGAATTATCCATTGATACAGTAACGCCAAATAAAACACTGATAAGATTACAATACGTATATCATTTAGCAGCGTGTGCGTGACATTTTAAAATGCTCTCAAAATTTCAAACGTCATGATCATGATGTACATCATTATAATAATTCCCACGTCTGTAATTAGCAAATTACAAGACTTACTGACTTAGTATTATTCATATTCTGACGAAACTCATTGCCCGGTCATCGTCGTAATATTTTCCTCGTTAATTAAGAATAATGTTTAGAATTCGCTTTTGTTTCTTATAGATCAGTATGTTACCCTTGGGAGTTCTTGTGAATTCAAAACTAGTTTCAAAGATTTACTAATTATGAGAATCTAAACTCTTTTTTTTTTTACTACGTCGGGAGGAATACAAGCATACGGCCCACCTGATGTAAAGCGGATACCGTAGCCTATTAACGCTTGCGATATAATCAGTATCACTCGCGCGATGATTCCTCTTCTGCTTGCACAGCAACCCATAGCAGCTTACTGGTGATCTCACTTACTCGCTGGAACACAACAACCCTCTAGGGAGTTGTTATTTGGCTGCGGTTTTCCGTGAGGTGGAGGTACTTCCCCAGACGGGCAAAATTCATATTACTTTTATTGCTTTAATTATTCCTAATCTTGAGGTTTCGCGTTTTTAATTTTGGTTTAGTTATCAAATCATCAAAATTATATTCCACCATTAATTTAATGAAATAAGAAGTTTAGTTAATACATATTCTGAACCGTTAAATAAAAAAGTGATTTCCCGTTCATGACATTAATGTCGACACCACTAAAAATCAAAACAAACGATGTGTGTAGTAGTCATGCTTAACGTTTCATGAAGACTTAATGACGTCTGTTACATTTAGGTACACATTGGAATGTTTTGTGGTTTTATCTTTTTGATTTCAAAGTTATACAATAACGTTAAAGTAAAAAAACCTGACGATTTGGCGAAGATATTGATTTTTTCATGGATCGACTGCCGTCAGACGTCTACAACCCAGAGGGAAAGTTAGACCTCTCTTAGGAGGTCACGAATCTTTCGAAATATAATGTCCTAAAAGCGCGAAATATAATTTCTTAAAATTCCTCATAATGTTTTACTTCACCGTCGAGGAAGTGATAACTATATATATATCCAAAATAATCCGAAAACACGAATTTAGTGGTACACGCCAGGATTCAAATTCGTTGGTCAATAGGCCTGTTCTTTATCCACTATCACTGCTCCTCTCCTACCACCGGAAAGACCGTCATGCAAAATTTCCCGATTCCATAGTACCATCTTGTCAAGAATTCACAACAGCTTTAGGACTGAAGACCTCTAGAAAATCCAATATTCTTAACGATAACAATGAGTCCCAAAATTGCGAAGCTACAGTAAATGTCACTTTTTGCGGTGTACAACAAGTTTAAGTTTTGGCAAAGACGACGAATTGGGCAAAGTTTCGATTGGGAACGACTAGTTCCAATCGAAAGTTCCACTTGATTACACCAGAGCAACTTTTCCGATTACTACTGCTTAGGAAGCCTAGTAGTCTTATTAAATCTCGTCGAATCAAGTTACAAAAAATAATAATTTTTCGAGAATAATGTCGAATTCAGGCTAATCACTAAAGTTTGAGTAGCAATTGCTTTGTTTTTTATATAAGCCTGCTGCTGTTCAATTCAAATTATAGGTAAATACTTATCCATATCTGGTCTGTTTTTATACAATTGTGTATATCCCGGAAACGTAGAATACATAAATAATTTACCTTGTGCACGTCATTCGTACCTTAAGAACTCATCGTCACCACAAATAGATGAATGACCCATCATGTTCTATTACGGTATGTGGCTTCAGTGATAATAAAAAAGCGCATATCTCGCACGTTTTCTATATCGAGACGCCCATAATAACCACACAGGAAATACGACAATTTAAGTTTAAAAAATCGGCCAAGTGCGAGTTGGACTCGCACACGAAGGGTTCCGTACCATTATCTATAAAAACGGAAAAAAAAATCACGTTTGTTGTATGGCAGCCCCCTTAAATATTTATTTTATTCTATTTTTAGTATTTGTTGTTATAGCGGCAACAGAAATACATCATCTGTGAAAATATCAACTGTCTAACTATTACGGTTCATGAGATACAGCCTGGTGACAGACGGACGGACAGCGGAGCCTCAGTAATAGGGTTCCGTTTTACCCTTTGGGTACGGAACCCTAAAAACGTGTTAATTAACAACTCAAATGAGCTTAAACTTAATGAAATTACTGTTAACTGTCAATGTCTAAGCGGAATAATTTTACATTAAACGAATCTGTAATTAGTGTATTCTCATATTATTATGATGACGTCAGACGGGCAAAAATTCTGGCCAAACACTTATATAAGTCTCAAGTACGACTGCATATGGTGTACTGTAGTGACCATTGGGCGGAGGCATCTGGATACTGACTAGGACCTTGTGATTCGTTTCCTACCAATTGTACAATGGGTTGTGTTCTACATGATGCCAACTGCCAGATTTTACAATCGCATCGCTCGCCGACGGCTGGGAGTTCATCCTCATACGCTGGAGTGCAACGACCACGTACTGTGCGGTTCCAAAGAAGTTTTCTACCGAGAATTCTAAGTTGTGGAATGAGCTACCTACCGAGGTTTTCCTAAGGTATTACAGCATGGGGTTCTTCAAGAAAGGCTTGAGGAAGTTTTTACAAGGTTAGCAATGCAAGAGTGACACCCCTGGTGTTGCAAATGTCCGTATGCTACGGTAACTGGTCATTGGGAAGACCATACGCTTGTTTGCCATCTTGTGGTATAGAAAAAATCAGATGGTTATAAACAATACTTACTGACTCCACAAGCTTGGGCACAACCCAGACGGCCTGGGTTGGTATACGTGACGCTGTCAGATCCACACACCGGGTTGTACTCGGACGTAACCGGACAGTCGGCTATACATTGCCGGACGCTGCTTGATGTTCCGCCCCTGAAATTTCACAAAATATATATTTTTTAATAGTATGGGTTTGCGATTGGACCCATCTGACCTGATGGTAAGCGATGATGAGACCTACGATGGAGCGCGCTTACTCAGAATGTGGCCATTCATCATTGATTTGAAGAGATCTAGGTTGTATTTCTCAGAGAACACCGACGCGGGTAGGGCATTCCACCCTTAGCCGTTCGCATTATAAAAGAAGAAGCAATTGGCTTCGTGCGAATGTGTGAAATCTCAACGGCGGCGTAGGGGTAGAACCAGGGTGTTCGTCTTGTATTCCGATAGCGGAAGGGGGAAGACGGAATTAAGTCATGAACCTCGCACGCAACCCTACGTCGGTGTTCCAGACTTTGAAACTTAGCCTTTGACAGTGTTTGTTCACCTATCTATCCATACCTATCTATGAATCTCATCACTTGCCGCTCAACAGGGTCAAGGGCAGCTAACTGATATTTAGCTGATCCATCCCACAGATGGCTACAGTACTCCATGCAAGATCGAATTTGAGCTATAATATAAAAAAATAGCTATAGGTATACTTTGAGAAGCTGTTCCGATGTAAAGTACCGCCTCACCCTAAAGAGCATTCCAAGTTTTTTAGGTGCAGTTGCTGCTCTCGCCTCAATGGAGCGACCACAATTGAGACTGGATGTTAAATCAAGACCAAGCAGATCTAGACTGTCGGTTAGTGGAATAGATACACCCTAGAAAGTAAGAGTCACATGAATGGGACTCAGTTTCGCACTGAAAAGACACGTCTGGGTTTTGAACGCATTGAACTTGACCATGTTAGGTTCACCCCACTTCGAAATAGCTTCCAAAGTTCACGCGTTCAACCCACTTCTCTCTGAGATACTGAGTTTCGACTGAGGGTCAAAACCTACGAATAAATATATTTATTCGTAGGTTTTGACCCTGCCAGTGCATGGATCGGAAATATATCTCTCTTGCAACCGTGCTATCATTCGCACGCCCAAATATACCAAATATTTTAGTAGAATCTCATAATTGCACGCTTACGTTGTACATTATACGTATGAACTTATAGCATACGTCAATTGGGGGCTTAAAGTATGCCAACACCATGGCGGGTTATTGATAAGTTGAATTTTATTAATTTAGATATTATTATTATTATGCCAATTATTCTAACAGCCATGGGGTCCGCGGTGACATGAGTGGCTCCACCGAAATTCGGCGTAGTAACTATTAAGTAATCTGTGGCTGTGACATAACTTGTTGTGCTGTAGCATTCGCTAAGTGGTCGCCACATTAGCTAAAATTAATTATTATTAGTTAAGTCAATAACCATGTATGTTATTTCTTTCTTTGTCTTTTCTTTCATATCAAAGGAGGTTACATAAAAAGCTTCTTAAAGTCTTTTAGGAGTATGAGAGCGATGCCACCTCTGCTGCTAATACAGCAACTCCTTAGCTTACTGGTGACCTCACTCACACGCAGGAATACAACAACTAGTTAGACTAGAGTAACTAGAGTAGTTATTTGGCTGCGGTTTTCTGTGAGGTGGAGGTATTTCCCAGTTAGGCTGTTTTGAAGCGCCCTCCTCTGCCTGCCGAAGAGTATTAGTAACACGCGAGCGATAATCCTGTATCGCAAGCGTTCCCAGGCCACGGTAACCACTTTATATCAGGTGGGCCGTATGCTTGTAAGTAAGTCTCTCGACCTTGTATATAAAAAAAAGATATAGTAATACATACGTATTAGTATTAGGAGTAGGCTGTGGCGCCTGCTGGTTTTGGTTCGCTTGTCCCCCATTTTGATTTTGGCCGGGAAACTGTCCTTGTCCGCCATTCTGATTCTGATTTTCCCAGGGAAACTGGTTTTGATTAGGAAACCATGATGGTGGTCGGCGTGGTCTGTCCCATCCGTATCTGTCATCTAAGCCATCTCCATTGTCGCCAGATTGTCTTTTGTGTCTGAAAGTCATTCCATATGACCCACCGATCACAGCAACTGTGAGAAGTAAATTTAATCAAATATAGTCCACAACACTCAAAGATACCTTCTATTCGTAGATTTTCGGAATCGGATCAGTAGTGAGACAGAGATAACCAAACAAACAAGCAAACAATCTCTTTGTAATATTAGTGTAGATGGAACTTGATTGAGTAACTCTGGAAAAAGTAACTCGCATAAAAGTCTTTGCGTTAACCTTATTCGCCATTGCTATAGGAGTCAACCTCTAAAATCTGTAAAATAATTTGTTCAATAAATAAATAAATAAACCTAGGTGTCAGATTCTAAGGCCGATTTTCATTTATTCCTATATTTTTTTTCATTAGTAATCGATGTCCATATAAAATACAATACTGCAAGATGACATGACATTATTAATGACATTATTACATGGTTTCTATATATTTTGACAAACATCTATCCCCTTCTTTGGTTCAATATTACCAAAAGCAGATTAATCAGTATAGCTAAGCTCTCATAAAATGACCGTTACTTTTAGGAACTGAACTAATGCACATAGACAGATTATCAGGTAGTCTTAATAGGAGTAATATAATTAAAATTCATAAAATTATCATTTCATACATTATACATGATTAAAAACGTTGCAGAATTAGAGGTCAACAACACAAAATTGCTCACTATATAAATAAAAAATCAAGATTATGGTCATAGCATGTAAATATGTGCATATATTATACTGCAAGTTTCATGTTGACGTGACAAGTTATTAAGTGTGCCGCATCTTCGTTGACAAACTGGTCTAGAGGCCGGTTTTCTTGTAGGATGCCAACCAATGCTGTTTACATTCCATACAAAAAAAAACAGTTTTAAAATGGCCAAGCCAGTCTAATTTCTTTTTTAATCGGATTTAATCGAAATTCAAAAAATATTTCCAGATAAGTGATAATTGCTCTTGTAAAGTCTTTTTTTTATAATCGGGTTTGAAAAAATGGCTCTTATATGACTTTGTCTATATCTCTATGCCATTGTAGCGATTTTGTATTTGAATTGCACCTAATTATTGTGGTAAAAATCATATCAATACACTGAGGGGGTAAGAAGGAGTGAACTGAAATGAATTAGGTAAGTAAGCTCCAATATTTACACAATAACAAGGAATGATGAAGACATTATGATTATTCATTATTTTGCCAAGCTTGTCGCAAAATTTAAATGAATAATTGCTGTTCGATTTAGGTGAACTATTTTGAAGTACAAAATAATAAAAAAGAGTGTTTTATATTCAATGATCTTTGTATACGTATTTTCTTTTATTCATTTTCTAAGAAAAATATAGCAAATATAGCAGACCTAATTCCAGGTCATTACTTAGTCAAATGTATGTTATTTGACTAAGTAATGACCTGGAATTAGGTCTCTAGGAAAAAGAAAATATTCCAGGAGGAGGTAAAGTTAATTCATAAAAACACAAGGAAATACTAAGAGACATAAGATAAATAGAAATAAAACATAAAAGGGTATTTCATATTTATAAACTCGTATAAAAATTTAAATATTCGTCTTCATGCGTTCCTCTGAGTTTCCAAATTGTTCATGCCTAGCCTTAACTTAAAATTACCCTGCGCCTTATTAAATACTTACTAGACGTGCTACCTAAGATTACATCAACCTTGACAATTTGACTTGCATTTTGTACAGAAATAATGGGGTGTATATGGCTCACAATCATGGGCTTAGACCCGAATTACCTAACGAGACTCTGACAGATGAAAGATAGGCTCGCTATAAAGTCGTTCTGTTCATTGCTGTAAGCTGATGTTATTGGGGTAACAGCGAGGATAGCAAAAGATACCAAGCATACCGCCCGTCGGATTGATCTAATCATGTGGCACGTTTGTTCTCCACCTGACGCAGTACTTAAAAAACGGATACAATAAAGACCCAAGGTTCGTCACCGCCTAGTCAAACCGGATTGTTAAGGTGATTAATATGATCGTTTATTTACTTCTTACATCATCATACGATGATGTGTGACAATTTATGCATATTCATTTAAACATTATACAAACAAAGTAATACCGTACCTATCTTATACATAAGTTTAGTACACTAAACTTCGTAAGTTGTGGGATAAGTAAAAGTAGAACAGGCATTCATCAAAATGTCCATATTAATACGATATATTTGACTTGTGTGCATTATATAACGGAATCTAAGGAAAGGAACTTCAATCAATTTTAATGTCAAAACTGTGGAACTGGGTAATTGAGTGGAGTTCAAATTTCAATACAATATATAGTGACATGGCCACCTCCATGATGATGGACGTCCGATGTGTTCGAAAAGTCTCCCGTCGGAATTATGAATTCTCTTATATTCTGTCTAATTTCGACTCGTTTGACTTGAGCGGTGCAGTTGTAGAAGAGGCATCAAATAATTCTTCTGAGCACAATCCGAAAAAACCTTTTATTTTATACTTATTATATTATAAAATAGCCCTAATAAATTTATATATCTTTTTAGTACCCCTTTTTCTTCATCAAGTAATATAACACTGTTTACCATCAGGTAGGCCGTACGCTTAATCGTAACCTTAGTGGGAGGAATAGCCCTTGTTAAGTACTTAAAGTAAAACATCCTTACTTAATGTTAAAAATTCTAACACACATGTTTTTATTTGTCACAAAAGCAAAAAGGTAACTAAGTACGTACGTACGTAAAGTATTACGTAACTAGTACGTACCAACATCTACAATGTTGTGTAGTTTATTGGAAAAATACTAAAACGGCCGCTATTAGCACTTTTGCGAATGACGTGGAAATATGCTTCATTTATTTTGTAATATATGGAATCATGCTCATTACAAAGGGTATTCCCATCTACCTTCCTCCATTTAAGTCATTATTCATCCATTAGTCAAATAGTAACTTTTTATACACTAAGACGTGACTGATCGCCAATGGTGCCTATGTCATCACCAAATTTCTTGTTACAAACTGGACTTGCCTAAATGCAGTCAGCAGTCGGTCCTGTGTATGTTCTGCATGTTGTCATTATTTATGTTTACGAGTTTGATTGTCTTCTTTACGCAACAACTTTTATAAGATTTGCGTAATTGTCCCGCGATTATGTTTCTACAAATTTCATTTGTCCGTTCATGTGTCAATCAGACAGAAATCTCTTCTTATCCACACTGCTTTCTAGCTTAGAAATTACTCGGTAGCAGAATGCTATCAAAGACTGCCCTGGCAATGAGCTCGTAGCTTGAGGTCCAAACACGCCCGCTCAGGAACGAACCACCGACAGACACGAACAATCAAAATATCCCACTTAACTGAGGTGCATTCAACAGAATTGGCCCTATACTTAAATGATCTTTAGATTTACCTGTACGTGCATAATTAATAAATTTGTAATTATTCTGACATTTGGGTAATACGTTTTTGTAATTGTAATGCAGAAATTAATACTCAATTTAAAATTCGCTTGCTTAAATACAAGCTATTTTGTTTTGTTTTTGGGGATATAGAAAATCCCCTAGTTAAGTTTCCTTTTTCCAATGTCCGCTTCAAATTAATCAGTGAATAATATTTTTCCACCTCACATTTACTTGCTGAAAGTATTTTAAAGAAATAAAAAATATATTGCAGAATCCCGAATTAGTGCCTCGTTCTCTCTACAACATGTCTATCACACTTTTACTTGTAGAAAGCTCTATACTTCATTTACCGCGTTTCGAGGGGCATCCTTGGGAAATTAATATTGTTTGAAATTGTCATTAATGGTACCTAATATAATTCGGTGGTGTTAGCCAACTCAAATGACCTGATCATTTGTTCTATATTCGTATCGAAAACAGGAAAAATATGATAATTATGTAGATTATTAACCAGCTTCAATGAAGGAGGAGATTTTGTGTTTGGCGCGGTATGTATCCTTTATGTACGTTCACCGTTATCTACGTAAGTTTTCTACTAATTTGGATAAATTCCCAGGGGCGGGAAAAGCGGGAAAGCGACAGCGATAAGGATCAATATTAAAATAAGAGAAAATATGATCGTACCGCCCTGGATCACGCCCGCTTATTGTGGGATAGGTTGCATACTAACACGAATGTTACAAAATATTCCGTCCCTGATCGCTGTCGCTTTCCCGCTTTTCCCTCCCCTGTGGGTTTTGGTTTTAATTCAAGCTGCGCTCTATTAATGTGTATCCTATTTTAATCCTGTGTAAATTGGATGTTAAAAAGCTATTTTTAACCCATTCGTTGCCGTCAAAGCACCATTTCCATTGAACGAGATTTCAATGTCAGGCTGCGAACTCACTGTTTTTAATTGATAATAATATTAAGTTGGAGACTTGGTTTTTACAATTTATCTGGCAACCAATCGGTTAATGAAATAAAACCTTTTCAATGCAATAAAAGTGAAACCGACTTCATTTAAACCGACTTCAGTAAAGATAAAGCAACGATGTAAATCAGACAATTTCAATGAAGTTTTAACGACGCTTTTTTGTGATACTAGATACCTATTACAATGAAATACACACATCAAAAGTGTCTAGGGATCAACATATATTTTTGCAATAACTTTTCTCCTGATTGATATTAATTAAAATTTTCTTTAAGGATTCATCAAATAAAGTGTTTTCGTTTGTCTACAGTAACGATAAACCAAGTCACCTTTGCATTAATAAAGAAATTTGCCATTTGCATAATAAAGGGATTTTTGACATTTGAACCACTAACATTAAAGTTCGAAAAAAAGACTGAAATAACAGTTTTCTTTAAAATTTTATTGGGTAACTTAAACAATTAATAATCCGTGTTTCTACCGCGAACACTAACAACACAAGAACATCGGTTTGGCATACTCAAAATGAGTTCATCCAAATCACGCTGTGGAATGGCCGCCCATGTTCGTTGCAACAAATGTAGTGTTATCAGTCGACTTTGGACACGTTACCGAAGCACTGGTACCGTGGCTGAGCGCCATGGGGGACGGTATCGCTGCACCACACGGAGACAAGACCGATACATTCAAATCACAACTCGAAGAGCTCCAACAATAACCGCCATGATGTTAGCCGTGACGCTTCATCACTCTTCAGGGAACTTAATTAGCGACCAAACAGTCAGAAACCGCTTGCATGAAGTGAACCTTCATTCCCGAAGACCGCTAAGGGCACCACCTATAGCAATGCACAATCGTAGGATTCGATATCAATGGGCTCTTGAACACAGAAATTGGGAAGAAGAAATTGGGCGTTTCGTGTGCTTTTCTGATGAGTCTCGTTTTGGTATGAGACCGGATACAAGACGTATACGACACTGGAGAACCCCTGGACGCCAACAGCGATTAAAATCCTGCCAGGAAGTCCATCCTTATAGTGGTGGAACCATCATGGTATGGGCGGGTATTTGGATCGGCGGAAGAACTGAGTTGATTTGGATCAGAGGCAACCTCAACGCTCAAATTTATGCTGAGACGATTGTATCAGACGTCATCGTTCCTCTACAAGTGCAAATCGGTCCCTTATTTCAGTTAATGCATGATAATGCACGACCGCACACCGCAAGAGTTGTAAGACAGACTCTCGCCGCAGCTAACATCAATGTCATGCCCTGGCCTGCTCAGTCGCCAGACTTGAACCCGATTGAGCATGCATGGGATATGCTACAGAGAAGAGCTCTGCCGAATATGGAGGGTATCCAGTCGCAAGAAGACCTTTTTTTGTTGTTGCAACGAACATGGGCGGCCATTCCACAGCGTGATTTGGATGAACTCATTTTGAGTATGCCAAACCGATGTTCTTGTGTTGTTAGTGTTCGCGGTAGAAACACGGATTATTAATTGTTTAAGTTACCCAATAAAATTTTAAAG
Organism: Pyralis farinalis; assembly: GCA_947507595.1. Classification (NCBI taxonomy): domain Eukaryota; kingdom Metazoa; phylum Arthropoda; class Insecta; order Lepidoptera; family Pyralidae; genus Pyralis; species Pyralis farinalis. Next base: position 25,560,921 of record OX382273.1, on the reverse strand, counting down.
AAAACTGTTATTTCAGTCTTTTTTTCGAACTTTAATGTTAGTGGTTCAAATGTCAAAAATCCCTTTATTATGAAAATGGCAAATTTCTTTATTAATGCAAAGGTGACTTGGTTTATCGTTACTGTAGACAAACGAAAACACTTTATTTGATGAATCCTTAAAGAAAATTTTAATTAATATCAATCAGGAGAAAAGTTATTGCAAAAATATATGTTGATCCCTAGACACTTTTGATGTGTGTATATAGCATTAATTGTTTTTTTTATATATGTAATATAATGACGCTTGTTTAGTAGACCGTTACAGGATTTTTTTACATTTGACAATTCAACTCAAACCTTTGAATAAAAATAAATAAGAAAACATAAAACTGAAAACCTTCACCTTTAATCAACAACCATAACCTTTGCAGATGTGTACCTACATGAGACAAAAAACCCGGGGGCATTATCGGCAGTCTGAGTTACCATTAATAAAACAACAATAATTATTAACAATATATCACTAAATCCCATCTGAAGTACATATGTTGTTTATTAACACCACGGGTAACAAAAAGTAAGGTAAGAAAATAGCTGTCTTCTTTACCTAACGAAAACAAAAGAACACTGACTTTAAGACTAAGAATATATAAAACAAGACTTACCAACTAAAAACACTACAAGAATCTTTGCCATTTTCAGAACAAATTAATATTTTTAATTGATAAATATAAGGCGGTATAGCACTGAACGCGCTCCTCGGTTGCTACTCAATTCGTCACTGAACTCGATCCGGTGCGATCTTTCTATATAAACCCCGTCTTCTCAACTTCATTGTTGAGATATCGTACTGTGAACTCACTAATTGGGTCTTTATCATTTTTTGTGTTAATTCAAGGTATCCTTTTCCTTGACTTCTGTGATATCAATAAGAAAATATTTTTCGTGTGAAAAGGTGAAAGCTAATGTTAGTTTCTATGGTTCTACTTTCACGGGATGTCTAAATCACAGAACAAAAATAGTGACTGGTCGTATATGCATAGGAGTAAATGTTATAATTTTTGTCACTAACTAACACAAATACTAGTTCTGCTTGCGGTTACGCTTACGTAAAGTTGGGAATAGTAAGTGCTTAGTGCAGTATGTACTTCCCAGGTTCCAGGATGACTCCATAACAAATTTAAGCAAAATTGAATGCGAAGTTTACTCATGACGGTCAAACAACAACTAGCATTTGCATGCGGTCTCGCCCGCGTTGCTATCCAGTTATTTCGATAATATGTCTTATTATAATATGTTTACTTCAGGATCGAGACAATCTCTCTACCAAATTTTATTATAAAAAAAATACTATATTAACTAACTTGCATTAACCATCGTATAATGAATCCTATAATGATTTGCTTTTGCTAAACATCATGTTACTGAAGCTTTCTTTGACCTGACTGTTTATTCCAACAATCTATGGGTTAGGTTTATCCACTAATATTAAAATGTGGAAGTAAATTTGTCTGCCTGGGTATACATTAGCTCCGTAATCAAATTGACGAAAACTTATTACCTTTTTTTTTTTTTATATGTGATCCATATTTGTTCAAAGCGAAATATTCATTTCTCAGTTGCATACCTCGAAAGGATCCTTTTAGTATTTATATAGTCTATTCATTTATGTTAATAATTTCATTTATTTATTCATTAACAATATTCATTTATGTACATATTATATTTCACACATACATATAAATAAAATTGAAGTGTCTATCTGTGATTTCAAAATAAAGCCTTTATCTTAAGCTCGTATTATAATTTCACGTTATCAAAGCCTAAATACGCATTTTTACCTTATTTGTCTGTCTGTCTGTCGGTCTGTCTGTCTGTTTGTTTGTCGGGGCTAATCTTCGAAATTACTGAACCGATTTTGACGGGACTTTCACTGATAGCTAGAGGACTGTTCAGAGCAGAATATAGGGTACTTTCTATCCCGTAAATATTTAGGGTTCCTGCGTAAAAAAACTGTTAAAATTAGGGGGAAATATCCTTCCCCTTCGGAGGACTTTGAGTTTTATTTTTATTATTTTCACAGAATACGTATTTTTTGTGACATAAAATAACTACGCATTTTTATGTGATAAAAATAAAATAAATACACGTTGCCTCCCGTAAAGGTCAATAGATGGCGCTGTATGAAAATTGAATCGCTTTATGGTTGCTCTACGACCCTGAACTTTGTTTTTTTTTTTTAAACAGAAATAATTTCAGGTCTACAGAGAAATAAAGGCTACTAAATTCAAATCTCATGCGTGCGAAGCCGCGGGCTTCAGCTAGTAAACAATAAATAACATTACATTATTAATAGCAGAAATGTTTCCCAGAGAACCATACCACAATTTTAAAGAAAAAGGTTAATGATTTTCCTTGTTTATGTGACTAAGTATGTATAAGTACGAGTAATTAAACGTAATGTCAACTCATACTGTAATGTGATAAAATGTATTTTACATCACAATTATTTCTGTACATTAAATTCCCTCGCGTATTGTTAAAGTTAACAACTACTTCGGTTTTGCTTATGTTTTATATAGAGTTTTTTTTTTATGAAAAGCGCACGAACTATTTAATAATTGAACTCCGTGTCTAGGTTTTCGGTTTATCATTTAGCTATATATATATATATATAAATAATAAAAAGCAACCTACCCGGAGTAGTAACTCCACCGTACGGATAATCGTAGGCAAGTATTTCGTGCAGGATTATTGTGTTCCTGGAAGGGAGTAGCAGAATCATATAAATGGTTGCGTTAGCAGCGCGTACGGTGACACTTCTTGTTCCCATGCTATAGTGATCGCTTCATATCAGGCAGGCATGTTTGTACAACCCGACGCAGTGTAAATTATAATTGTGTAAATATCAGTTTTCAAGACTTCTTATCGCTATGTTCGTGCCTGTCACAAGATCATATTTATTTTAATACGCCTTTAAAAACTGATTATTGGAATGACCCCAAAACAATTGAAATCAGTATGACGGATTCATACACTGACATCAAATTTATAACATTTATCCTGTATTATATTATAGTATCATCGTATATATTAGGTATAACTAGCATAATCTTAGGTAATATAAAAGAAAAGAAGAATTTTTAAGTGAGCTAGGATGCATCAAAGCAGCTCGTCTGGGGAAGTACCTCTACCTCACAGAAAACCGTAGCCAAATAACAACTCCCTGGAGGGTTGTTGTGTTTGAGATGTGCGTGTGTGTGAGGTCACCAGTAAGCTCCTAAGGAGTTGATGATACTGAATGTATTATTAGCGTTCATAAGCTACGGTAGCCGCTTTGGTTTTTAAGGTGTCAACGCAGGAAGATTTATTATTTAACGTTACCATCACTAAAAATCAAAAGCTATGATTCAGCCAAAAAAAATGTGAAGATTTGGGTCTCAAGTATAGATGTTAAAAAATATCAGTTTTAATATTTACGTTCTGATACAACATGATATAAGATTACCATCTCTCGTTTCAGCCCACAAATGTGTGACTCACAGGCAGAAAAGAAGGAAAAAACTAAGAAAAAAATACCAGAAGAAGCAGGACAGAAATAGGCCACGAAAATCGTAGCATTGTTCGCATCTATTCGAGCTGATAGCCAACCCGCTTGTAATAGAACGTTTAAACATCATCAGACATACGCTTATTTGTTGATTATCACATTAATGTTATAAAACTCATACATGTGCTAATTGGCAATTATCGATACATCATCGATTTGTATCTGGAGATTTACTACATCGCGTGTTCACTATTGCTAATTATCATCTCCCTAACGCGAATTACTCACACAGATGTAATTTCCCGTTCACTCTTTCTAAAGGGGATAAACAAACTGTCACAGTGGATTTCCCCCGATAATATGATTTGACGTCATTGTGTTCAACTAGTTTATTATAATATTGAGATAAATAATTTATTCGGTCAAGATCATATTGGGGTAGAGTGGCGTAACCACTATCGTTGAGTATATAATAGCTGTCGCCGATTAGATGCCTGCTCATTAGTTTGCTGCCAGCACAAGCCTTATAAGATGCTGAGACATCTATACAGATAAATAAAATTGGAGTGTCTGTTTCTAATATTAAAATAACCGCTTATTATTAAATGCATATGTATGTATACACGGCACATATACCAAAATATTTTTTTACAATTTTTGTCTGTCTGTGTGTTCCGGCTAATCTCTGAAACGGCTGGACCGCTTTTGACAGGACTTTCACTGGCAGATAGCTGATGTAATAAGGAGTAACATATGCTACTTTTATTTTAGAATATTTATTTATTTTTATTAATATAAATAAATAATAAAAAAATAACTATTCCGCGCGGACGAAGTCGCGGGCACAGCTAGTTCTAAATAAAAATATTTCTCCACCAGTACACGAACCCATACTCATTCCACTGCTGGGAGAAGGGTTTCCCTATAATCGAAGAGGGGTTTAGAACTTACTTGCTCGCGTCACTCATCTGCGGAGGTCAGTGTATTCAGGCTGACCAAAGGCCTCTGACTTGATTGTAGTTGGAAGATTAGGGTGAAGAAAGACCTTTTAAAAGCGTCCAGATCTTCTGAAGTCATGACGCGTATAAAACGGCGATACCGTGTCACTAAGATATCTATAGCGAGAGCCAGACGAGATCATTTATAACCTATGTACGATAAGTTGGAATCTCTGAGGGGCAGAAGCTTATCTACACGTTGGTACGTCCCAGAGTTTTGATCTTGGAATATGTGAATACAGTGTGTGAAGCGACATAGGATATATCTAAGTGCCGTTCTGTAAAAGACCTTCACGGCAACATTTCCTCCAATTCAGGGACTTGTGCCACACATTTAGTGAGGTTATGTTACTCGTGCGCTGCCTTGTGACCTAAGGCTGTTTCGTCACAGTACCCCGTACTACACATTCAATTGTACAAGTTTAGTCTTAGAGAGATTAGCGTTCAAATTATTATTTGAAGCCAGTTAATAACCTGTTGAATAGTATTGTTAATGTCGTTTTCATAAGTAGTTATATTATTAGAATTACATTTAATTATAATAGATATGTCATCTGCAAACATTATACATTGATGTCTGGTTATATTTGGCAAATCAATAATGTACAGCAAGAATAATAGAGGACCCAATACACTTCTTTGTGCGTCACCATTTTTTGTTTTTATTTATAACAGGAGCGTTGTTTTGTTAACACATTTTTATCATTGCAGCGGTAAATTTCGACAAACTGATGTCTATTTTCCAGATATGCCTAAACCAAGAGAGCGCATTTCTTCGTATTTTCTAGTTTGTGTAGTAAGACATTGTGAACTACAAAATCGAACGCCTTTGACATGTCGAAGAAAGGTACAATAGTTTGTTGCCCTGTATCAATAGTTTGTTGCACATAACTTCGTGAACTAGATTGAAACATGCCAGTGGATTTTCCTTTTTGGAAACCTTTTTGCTCCGGTTTTATTATGTTAAACTTCTGACAAAAGTTAGTCTCTTCTGCATGCCTTTCACTAGTATTTTTGATAGAACTGGGATGAATGTTATCGAGCGATAGTTGTCAGGGCTCTCTTTATTTCGTTTTTTATGAAGGGTTTTATAGGGGCCAATTCGCCCCTGCAATATTTCAATATACTCGTCGAAATATCGTCACATCCACTAGCACTTAAATTATTTGACAATTGTATTTAAATACAATACATAGTTAATCTTCTCGGTCACACTTACAGGTTCGAGAAAAAATGAGAATGAGGACCACGATTAACGCTCGAATTATGATGAATTCAATTGTAATTTGTATTGTGATTAAACCTCTTTAAAACTATTTCCCACATTATATTTCAAGTACAACAAACATTAAACTATTTTTCTCTAGCACCGAAAATATATTTCAATACTTATTTCTATAATCAAATACAACATATTATTGAAATTACATATTTCATTGAATTTAATAATAAGAAATTTAAAAGTAATTCCTACTTAATTTGATATCATGTGTAGCTCTCTAAGAGGAAAAATATTTTTATATTTAAAAAAAACCAATTTCTTTCGATATTATTTTGACACGATATTAAGAATATCACATATACTCACAAACAAGTCTACAAGGATATGATCAAGGCCGTGATCACGGGTATAAGTCAAAGGGCCTATTTTGAGCAATATATTACCGATTATTCTAGTTTTCCTTCTGGGTTGTGGAGGCCTGACGGCAGTCGCTCCATGTAAAAACCAGTGTCTTCGCCAAATCCTTAGGTTTAGGCAGCGAACCCCGCCAATCCTAATGGATTAGGAAACGGGATAACGCGAACAAGAAGAATAATAACGATTATCTTAAAAACCATAAAACGACGAGCTCGGTGGCGCTGTGGTGAATGACATGTCTTTGACACCAACATTCACAGGTTTGATCCCCACACAGGGCACACAAATATTTGTGTGCAAAAACATGTCTGTTTGTCTTGGTCTGGGTGTTTTTAAGGGAGGTAGGGCGCATCAGAGCAGCCAGTCTGGGAAAGTACCTCCACCTCCCCATTATAATTTCGAGTCTACTGTAATTCCAAGAAACACAGCATTATCTTCACAGTCACAGTATCTTTTGCTAAATTCAGCTAAAACCAAATGCATCAAATGTAGTCTTCCAAATGTGACTTTTGCCAATACAGAGATTCTCATTTGTGAATAGTAAATTAGAATATGTTAATAATACACTTTCTTGGTATTACAGTACACTCGAAATTACAATGGGGAGGTGGAGGTACTTTCCCAGCAAGCATAATACTATCCCTCCGAACCAACACTGCCCCACTGTTTGTCCTGCTTTGATGCGCCCTACCTCTCTTAAAATCACCCAGTAAAATAATCATTATTATTCTTCTTCTTCACATTATCCCGTTTACTAACCCATTAGGATTGGCGGGGTCCGTCCGGCGGCGGGTATTTGAATAGTGAATTAAATAAAATATTCTAATCGCATAATATCCCGAATGGGGATAAAGGTGGGAGATTTTGACAATATATAACTATTTATTTGTGCGCTTTCCCGAAACAGAACTTTATGGGAACAGAGGGCATCAAAGCAGCCCGTCTGGGAAAGTACCTCCATCTCACAGAAAACCGCAGCGCCAAACAACAACACCTTGGAAGGTTGTTGTGTTCCTGCGCGTGAGTGAGGTCACCAGTGAGCTCCTAAGGAGTAGCTATATTAGCAGCAGAGGTGGCACGAATGATGCTTAATGTATTACAAGCATTCGTAGGTTACGGTAACCGTTTTACATCAGGGAGCCATATGCTTGTATGCCTCACAACATTGTATAAAGAAACAAAATAGGAAAAAAGAAGAATAAACAGAAAGAAATTGAGGTAAGGCTAAGATCACATGTGGGTGTTAGTGTGATTTCCATAAAACGTTGTTCCAAAACTTTCAAATGACCTACGACTACGACTTTTTGAGACTACGACGGCTTGATAATAATTAAAAACATTTAAATTAGTATAACTTTTTGTAGTATCGGAATTTTAGGAAAATAGGTTTAATTTCTCGTTACTGAAGGGCAGAAATTTCCGAGAATTCCCAGAAGCAATCCCTACTCTTAACGCGTTAAGAGACCGTAACTCATTCCTGATCTCCAATCCCACGTCAACTCGCATCGTCTATGAACAGCCCCGGATCTAAGGGGGGCAAACCGGGGCACCTGCCCCGGGCGATATTTTCGGCAAGCGCCAAAATCACAATATAATATGTTTGGAAAAAGCACTTATTTGACAAAGTGCATTGTATCACGCACGTTGTTTTAATCCGTTATCCAGAGACGCCGTATCATCTCGTTTACCAAGTATGCGTTTAAACTCACGTATCATGTACATATACATACGTATCATGTAAATCTGCAGAAAAAAACTTGGTGTTGCCTTGTTGAATCGGTACAGAAATGAAGGAATATTGGATCGAATTGTGACATGTGACGAAAAGTGAATTCTTTACGATAACCGTAAACGAAAAATGCAATGGCTGACCCCAGGTCAAACGCCACAACACCCTAAAGTAAAGCTTCCCAATAAACAGGTAATGGTAACTGTTTGGTGCTCTCTTTATGGTTTTATTCACTATAGCTTTCTCAGGTCTGGTCAAACAATAACAACAGATGCTTACTGTGTCGATCTTCGAGCAATTATGGCGAAGCTGGCAGTAAAACAGTCCCAACTCGTGAATCGATCTTCACCATTATACTCGTAGCTACATGATAACACAAGACCTCACACTGCACGGGAAACCATTGTAACTCTACAGGAACTGCAGTTAGAAACCATACGTCATTCTCCGTACTCGCCAGAACTTGCTCCAACTGACTACTATTTTTTCGTGATTTGGACAATTTTCAATATGCAATTTTCTACATTAAAATGCTTTCACACATATTGTCGAATCTAGAACCCCAGAATTCTATCGGAAAGGCATAAATAAACTTCCGATTAGATGGCAACAATGTATAGACGATCAAATAAAATGACTTTTAATTTTTCAGTAGGAATCGGCAATTTCATATTTTAACCCCTAATATTTAGATTAGATAATAAACAGGTTGGTAGTATAACGGTAAACAAATAATATAGAAAATTTGATAGCTGAAATTTTATGTTAACTTAAAAGTTTACTTGCCCGAAATCAATGGTCGTTATTGAAATCAATTGATAGGGAAAGAGCAATATTAATTGCATAAAATTTTTGCTTTTCTACTTTTTAAACATAGAACAAATGAGAGTTTTAGATAACCGAAAATGAAATTAAAAATGAGAATTTTTTTGTACATGGTGATATATAAACATTAATAAATAAACTTTCGTAATGAATGTAAATAAATGTTTTTAAGTTGAAAATCAAGCTTAAAAACAGAACGTAAAATTAAAGTTAATTTATTAATGTTTAAATATCATTTTTATTTTTGTTATTAAAGAAAATATTAATTACTCGTTTAAAATTATACTTTACAAAAACAGAAGAGATAATGCCATAAAAACTAATTGGGAATTATTTCTATAGAAGCAGAAGTGTTCTCGTATAATGTGGTAAGATGACGAACACCAAGGGCATCTAGCGGCATATGACGAAAACACAAACTTGGCGCAGGCATTGCAGTTTCATTTTTTATTGGCCCTATGTGTCACTAGATGGCGTTATAAAATAGTAAAACAGATTTTCAATAATTTTTATCGCGTAGACCCCTTACCTATATGTTCGCGTAGACCCCCTGTCCAACTAATGTTTAAATCTGATGGTCCCCTTACTTCTTGCTATGCAACCGATGGGGTCGATATAGACCACTTTGGGAAGCACGGGAGTAAAGTATCACTTGGGTCATGGGATTTACATATTTGAATGTGCTTCATGTATGGTGGACGATATATTATAGATATTTGTTATCTATTAAATCCAGTTTACTTTTTTATTATTAATTTAATTGAATTATGTTGATAACATTATGATTACATTATTATCTTATAAACCTACACTCACTGTATGCAGTTGCAATGGTAGCTTCCCAGTTTAGATCAAAAATAATAAGAATAATTAATGACTTTATAACAATACATACAGAGTGTTCTCAGACAACACGTCCTTGACGTCCTATTTAATTAATTTTACTTGTATACAATCCTAGATCTGCTGCACAAGATACGTATTACAACAATACATTCGAATAAAAATATTCATATAATTATATTTATATCGAAGACAAGAACGTTTTATCCAAATGGTCGCATACCTTTGGATGGAACATTTTGTAGGGAGGGGTGAATAAAAGACGAATAATGATTTTGGAAAAGAATCTTTTAAGGTGGCTGATCTGCTGATAAATAATATTCGAAGGGTAGGTATAGGCGATTGAAGGTCGACGTTGTAGAAAAAGGAACACATAACTGACTGATTTTTTGGATGTCTTATAGACTACACGCCTATGTAACTATGAGACGTATGTGTGAGTCACGTATAGTACGCCTACCAATGTTTGTTATGCAAACAGTTTCATATCATAAACAAAATATTAAAATTGAGTTTCATCCGAGGGTTGTCATACAATAAAGATTAATGTTAGTAGTACGTTTAATCTTATAAAGCTCGTTCAAGGGACTGTGACTAGAAGCTAATAAACAATAGACCAAATGAAGGAGACAAATTGTTTCACAATTGGTGTAACCAATAATGACAAAAAAAACTCCTTCTTGTTGAGTGTGTTAGGTATGAAGTATACTTTTCCTTTATTCCCCAACCAACTTCGGTAGATATCTTCTTTAGTAATATAGAACATTAATTTATAATGCAAATGCCCTGCCCTAGGCCTCATGAAGCGAATGCTAAATAATATAAGTTCAGGGGAAAATAATCAAATTCCTAATACATGCCTTTTCGATTTTAATTAATCATAACGCCATCTAATTTATACGGAACTAATAGGAGCTTTACGATTTTTGTATTGTAATAAAAAATATACAGTCTAAGACAATATAATATAAACAAGAAGCCTTATTGTTAAATATACGAGAAGCCTGACAGCCCGACTAGGGAAGAAAAAGGGAACAAAAGAATCGACCTTTACCTAACAGAAAACCGCAGTCAAATAACAACTCCCTGGTGTGTGGTTGTGCTGCGGCGAGTAAGGAGTTGTAGTGTTAGCAGAGGGCGCGATCAATACTAGCCACTTTACATCAGGTGGACCCACATGTTTGTTTGCGCCCGACGTTTTTTTTTCTATTTTTTTATACAACGTCGAAAGGCATACATGCATACGGCCTGCCTGATAGAAAGCCTATGTACACTTGCAACACCAAGTTTCACGAACAAAAGAAACTAGAGGCGAGCGTGCATGAATAGAGCTATGAATGTTGAAGAAGCGAGCAAAGTGTGTAAGGACCGCGTTTTATGGCGTCCGGTTCTCTCTGCCTAACCCGCAAGCGACCTGGCGTGAAGATATACATGCATACATACAAAAAGTGAGACACAAAATCTCTCCAGAAAGCTCAATTATACCTTTCAATCTTCGTGATGTATTAAGATACGAGTAACTCGTACATTACTCAGAGCTATCGTCGGATATGACAACAGTCCAGAGTCTACTTCTTAGCGTATCTCGTTTCCTAATCCTTTTTCTATTCCTAAGGATTGGCGGAGTCCGCTACCTAAGCCTAAAGATTTGGCGAAGGTACCAATTTTTACAGATAGCGACTGCCGTCAGACCTCCACAGAGGGAAAACGAGACCTATCTTAAATAAGGTCACACGTCCTTCGAAATATAATTTCTTGGACGTGTGGATTTTCTTTACAATAAATCTAAAATTTACCTACATATTTATAACTAGCAGTGCCCGCGACTTCGTCCGCGTGGAATATTATTTATTTATATTAATAAAAATAGTGCTTTATGGTGCTTTAGACTGATTTTATTTGTATCTTAGTTAATTTCGTTTTCTTTTATTCTTTCGTTTTTTTTTCTTTCTTCTTTACATATATATTCATATTCTGTTCTATTTTGTCTAGCTATTTTCAATTTCATATATATATATTTTATTGTTTTTTGACATTTATTACTTTTATATTTGTTATTAATTATTATAATGATCTGTTTCGTTTATGTTGTAGGTACTACCGCGCCACTCGCCTACCAAATTCCAATTAGACCCTCAAAGGTTGACTGGAAGAGATTCCTTATAGGAATAAGTCCGCCTTTGTACATTTATTAATGTGTTGCATTTTAATTTATATTTTTCATCGTTATTTTATGTACAATAAAGATATTACAAACAAACAAACAAACAAACAAAAATAAATAAAATTTCTAAAATAAAAGTTACTCCTTATTACATCAGCTATCTGCCAGTGAAAGTCCCGTTAAAATCGGTCCAGCCGTTTCAGAGATTAGCCGGAACAAACAGACAGACAGACAAAAATTGAAAAAATATTCATTTTGGTATATGTACCGTGTGGTATACACGGTATATATACCAAAATGAATATTTTCATCCATATGCATTTAGTAAAAAGCGGTTATTTTAATATTACAAACAGACACTCTAATTTTATTTATCTGGATAGATTATCACAAAAAGCATTCGAACCGGGGACCAGTTGGTCAATAGGCTGTTTCTTTATCCACTAGACTATCAAGTGATCCAGTCCAGAATATCGTTCTTTAACAGTATAACGTAGTTGATAGCGACCCAGACACCGCGTAACCGTCGAGCCCCGTTCATCAAGGTTCAGGGCAGAAGGTATAAAGATGCACGGGGCCGTAACCCTGACCCGATATTTTATCACTGAATTGTGAGTAACATATTCTAATTCGTTTGTTTATGAATTTAAGACCACAGTAATAAATAGTACAAATAAATATTATGCGTTTAATTTGTTAAATACAATTATCTGGATAAATTCGTCATTTTATTCCGTATGTTGTGATGGTTTTAGTTATCTCGAGTTCATCCCAGTCGTAGAGCATTTTAAGTTGGAACTTTACTTACGTACTTACTTACCCATCCCTCCCAGAGTGGGCACTGGAGTGTGTACCCAGGCTGGGTAGTTGGTAACACTTGATTTTGCATGCATAGCTACTATTGTCGATAAAAGCTACGTTTGAGAGTAGGATAAAATAAGCGCTAAGGTTTAAACCTTTTCTGATTTATCCAAAAACTGGTATAAAGATAACATTTCTTTATTTGCCTTTAGATCCTCACGGGCACTTAGACACGCCTTACATTCTCAATATTGTATCTTATTAATTTTTCATAGTTTTGATTTCTCTTTTTTAATAGACCAGCATTTCAAATGGCCATTGGTGAAAAAGATATGCCAAAAGACACTTGCCAATATTGGTCTCTTTTCAAATAGTCAATTTATATTACAACAAATATAATGTATATATTGGTGACAAGTTTTACAGTAAAATACATATTAATACATGTGCTGAATCATATCCAGACATATCTGTCAGATATCCATTGATCCTGTAGTAACCCTTCTTACATTGAGTATGTTTGATGTGCCTTTTGAACATATTGTCGGGCAAGGACAGAACTGTTTCAGGTAATTTATTAAAGAATTTAATATAATTTACAATAAAAGATCTACTCGTCTTAGCAAGCCGATGTACCGGCATACACAATCAATCAACCTGCTTCTAAGATTTTGACTACATTTTGAAAACGATGTTATATTTTTACGAGAATACATAATGTTCTCTTAAATGTACTGAGAGGCAACCGTGAGGATATTTATTTCTTTGAATAGTTCTCTAAGTAATTCCCTGAAGCCCATGTTATAAATAGAGCGGATGGCTCTCTTTTGTAGTATAAAAATAGTTTCAATATCAGCCGCTCTTCACCACAACAGTATAGCACATGGCATAATGCTGTGAAAGTAGCTGAAGTAGACTAAGCGAGCGGTAGTCACATCCATCAATTGTTTAATTCCCCTTACTGCATATGCGGCAGAGCTGAGCTTACTGGCCATTTTATTTATGGGCCCCACTGCAAATTTGAGTCTATTGTAATTCCAAGAAATACAGTATCATGAATAAATTCTAGTATATTATTGTCAATGAAAATTTCTGCATTATTAAATTTAATAATTGAACATAAACTATTATTGTGAATCAATTTAGAATAGCAGATAGAACACTATTTATCTTGGCAATATTTTCGCACCGGCGAGCATCATTAAAAATTAAAGAAGTACTCGTATCATCGGCAAACAGACTAAATATAAAAAGGGTCCCAATATAGAGGCCTGAGGCACCCCAATATTAACAATACTGCCTTTAGATTTGACCCCATTTATGTAACAGTTTGTATCCTGTTGTTTAAATAAGTTGCGATCAAATTATGGGCTTTACCTTTAACTCCATAATTGCACAGCTTGAGCAATAATGTCCGATGGTCTACATAATCAAAAGCTTTGGAGCGGTCACAGAAGACACCAATAGCATCCTGGGATTTCTCCCATGCGCCAAGAACATGCCTGACCAATGCTACCCCACCTGTAGTAGACTTACCTGCTGTAAATCCGTATTGTGCATAATGAAAAATAGAGTTGAAATTGATCAAACATTATTTTTTTCTTTTTCTTATTATTTTTACATACTTTTTACTCAATACCGGCAAAATAGATATGGGTCTGTAATTCCCCAGTTCACTTTTTTCACCAGACTTAAATAATGGAATTAAATAACTAAATTTCATTTAGTCTGGGAACACACCCATATCTATGCATTAATTAAAAATAAATGCATAGAAGTGTGGAGCTAGTGCATGCAAGTGTGGAGCTATTGACTCTATAATACAATGATGTATATATAAACCATAACTCACTCTTAACATTCAAGCGAAAGGTTCAGTCTTTCCACAATACCTAGGAGCTCAGTTGTGAAAGACGCGACGTTTTTCTTGATCTGGGTGTTTTAAGAGAGATAGGGCGCATCAAAGCAGCACGTCTGGGGAAGTATCTCCACCTCACAGAAAACCGCAGCCAAGTAACAAATTAGGGAGTTGTTGTGTTCCTGCGTGTGAGTGAGATCACCAGTAAGCTCCTAAGGAGTTGCTGTGTAAGCAGCAGAGGAGGCATCGCGCGAGTGATATATGTTACAAGCGTTAATAGGCTACGGTAACTGATTTACATCAGGTGGACCGTATGCTTGTATGCTCTCGACGTAGTATAAAAAAGAGCGAATGTTGCTGCTTATGTATAATAACGTCTTGCCGTTTCGTCAATTATGTTATCTCTTTTGGAGCTGTACATAATTTTACATTTTTGTCTTCTTTGCTACTTTTTCAATGATGTGTACACATGTAATTGGGTATCATGCCAAATATGTCCACGTAATATGCTTACTAACCTAAAAACTGTTCATTTATTTAAGCAGATTAAACCTAACCACCATATAAAATATATAATAATATTGCGCGGTCACGAAACTAGATTAGATCGATAACAACATCTGCAACGAATTTCTTATATTTTTTAGCAAGGTTCTACTCTTGATTCGGAACTTAAGTTTTAAGTTTTTCGCAGGAACCCTTGATATTTCCAGTGTAAACATTTACGCTAAATATTTAAGAGAGCTAGGGCGCATCAAAGCAGGCCAATTAGAGTACCTCCACCTAACAATTTTTTGAAGCCAAACAACAACTCCCTGGGGGTTGTTGTGTTCCTGCGACCGCGGTTACTTACCTTCTAAGGTGTTAGCAACAGATATACTTCAGGTATTGCAAACTTTCATAGACTACGGTATCCATTGATTGATCCGAAGTGGAAACTGTAACCGTGAAAATTTTCATCAAACGCGTTCAGTATGTATCATTTTTTGTTAATGCGCGATGTGTGCCAAACGGACGAACGGAAAGACAACAATTGTACACAAGATTTAAAAAAAGTTTAACATTAAAATACTTATGTCGATATCATTTATTTTTTTATAATTGACAGAGCTGCGATAGCCAGCGGAGCCACATTACCCTCAAAATTGTCGTTTGGAGTAGACTGATGTCATCCAGCTAGCGTTTAGACGGTAATAGTGAGAAACTCCAAAATCGACACACTAATAGCTAACATATTGTAGTTTTGTATCCTTTAATTTGAAATTTAAATGTTCGTTGGTGAGGAAGAACGGTCCAAAATCGTTCCAATTAGAAAAAAAAACATATGGGAAAACGTATGGCCGGCCACTCTGCTGTGCAGAGTCTGCACTGCACTCCCATCAACAGAAAAAGTAACAGCACTCGTCGCTAGACGTCGTACAGGGTTCCATATATTTTTAAAAAATTAAAAATAAAATATTTAAATAATTTTTAAATTTAAAAAATATCAGCTCTGCCTACACAGCTTGCTGTTATTTACTAGTAAATAAAATACTCATGAAATTCTGTACAAAACTAAACTAAAATTAAAATTACATAATAAATATATAAAAAAGATACAGAATGAAACTACATTACTTCCTAAGTTAAATAAGTAAATACCTAAAATATAAAAAACGACCAACATATTTATATAGGACGAAGCCAATCAACAAATACAATAATACATCAGAGTGCGTATTTTTCGACGTTTGCAACACCAGCGGCATCCCTTAGTGAACTTTTTTATGTCTTCGTTTTGTCAATGTTAGACAAGGTAATTAGTTTTACAAGTTTACATTATGATTTTTGTCATGTCGATCCCTACACATCCCACTAGCTTCTTCAACATTCTTAGCTCTTGTCATACACTTTTAAGTCTTAAAATTAAATTAAATTGGTGGCGGAAGCACACAAAGCAGGTTAGATCAAATTACACACTTTTAAGTCTCTTAGATCCATCCCGCTCCCGACATAGAAGATTATGTCGGGATACAACATAAGAAGTTTGATTATGGTAAGTGAGCCTTAGTCTTCCTCACCTCCTATATCCTTTCACTTCCGCTCAGCATATTTATTTCGTCCTTCTTTCATTCCGAATTTCTAAATGTTGATAAATTTACAACTTTAGCTGTCGAGTTTAGGGTAGTGTTAAGTTTAGCTGCATATAGTCTATGCATACCCAACTTAAGCAGTAACAGATATACAAATATCTGTGATTAAAAAAATCTGCATGATATCTGTACAACGAAAGAATGCCCGCTCTCATTTGAAAGTCGGTGCTGTTATCACTCGCTCGTCCTCCGCCCGAGGCAGAGGTTATCACTGCCACCACCACGTCGCCCCTCCCCACCATCCTGGAACATGTTCCAAGCGTTCATGATGCACCAGTGAATCGATAAGCACACGACAATCAACACCAGATCCTGTTTTTGAAATTAAACAATATTCAATTAACCCGCCTATTTTCAAATAGAGAGCAGATTAGAAACAAAATATTTATATTTGAAGAGATAATCATTTTAATATTCTATTGTGAGTGGAAGGACATTCCGTGGTGAATAATATATTTGGACACAATTAGTTGGAAATGTTAAGCGGCAAGATATTTTTGTGCGTGTTTCTAATCGCTGGTGAGTTGCAAACTAATAATTAAAGTGCACTAATAACTAACAATCGATTATTTTAAGTGGCTAAGTATTTGGGTGTAAAAGTTCAGTTTCCTTGTAATTATAAGGAATTCAAATTCTAGGAAAAGAAGGTTATGAAAACCTTGTAATCTGTATTGGTATGGGTAGGCAATACAAGAAGAAACAAATCACAACCCAAACTACTGAATCTATACGAACTTAAAATTTTGCATAAATATTTTTTACGCTTAGAAATATTTTCGAAAATTCTCTCGCGGTGCAGGATCATGCTCTGGTAAAGTTGCTGACAATCTCTAGGCCAGACGTTTTCAATAATTTGTATACGGTAGACCCCTCCCCCATATATTTTCTATCTTCCGTAGACCGGCTGCCGTAAAACTTCCTACTCCCACTTTCTTCTGATTAAATTTGTTGTGAGTTCCAAGGCAGCTATAGTTTAACCCCGAGGACAGCAATGAACTTCACTGTTCATTGCCTTTTTAGTGGTTGCCGCTGTTAATTCTGTCTAGTCTACACAGAAGACACAGAGGTGGCAATGAGTGGTGGGCCTATCCCTTAAAAAAAAGACCACCTGCCTTACTAATTTATGGAAGTTTTACACTGCAGCATCGACCCCTGAGGGTCGATATAGACCCTTTTCAGAATTTGTACTCTAGGCATATATAAAATAAAACAGATATTCCGCTGGAATCACAAATTATAAATAAACGATAAACGTACCTACCTACTTTGTATTCTTTAGATAATATCGCATTTTGTTATCGTGTAGTACAGTGAAGTGTAACGGAATAAATAATTATTTTGCTACACTGTTAGAGAAATAAAGTAAGTGTGTAATATTTATTAGGCGTAATAAAATAGGGTGTTTTTGACTATTAATCGAATATCTTGGATTTTATATGCCTCTACTACACTCTAAGTATTATATAATATAGGATATTTGAATTCTGAAAACTACTAAACTTTCCACGGAAAGTAAATCCGTATTAAATTGATATATGAACTGAATGAAGAATCCGATTAAAAGCTAGTTTCAAATAAGAAAATAATACAGAATGTGTATATTGAAGTAACTTTGCTTATATTATCAAATCTATCTCAACAAGTTAGACAATAATATATTGCTAACCAATTAACAAGTAATGTGTAAAATAACTAAAACAATAGTAAAAGTACTAAAACAATAGTAAGATTCACTGAAATATACTTATACATGTAAAAACCATTCAATAGCATGCAAACAATTGTGAAAAAGGACGAGGGAACGCTAATAAGGGGAATCCATCCTTTTTAGATGCTTCTTTCTTTGTACCAGTTATTGAACCCCAACAATCCGAGAAGAATAAAATGTTAGCTTATTTTTACAAACTATACCTAGCTATTGTGGACCCACGTGTTATGTACTTTGTTTAAATACAGTATAGGGTACATGCTATATATGTAAGTCATTCCTTCCTTCCTAAGACAGCAATTTCTATAACGCCCGTTTTACATTTCGAACGCGGAATCAAAAGAATTTTCGAGAAATATACATATATACATATATAAATAAAAATCAATTGCCGCATGTATGAAACACCATCACTTAAAATCGGTTCGATGTATTTGCCTGATTTAATTTTGTTGTGTACCTAATTGCCAGGACAATGTTTACATGATTTCTTTTAATTTATCGGAAATGTTGAAAATTTGTATAAGGATGAAAATTTCACCAAGAAATGTGACCTTGTGATGTCACATGATTTCATAACAACAACAAATTCCACATTAAATCAATATTCACTTTGAATCGAAAACAATATTTCTATGTGTGTCAGTTCGTGGTGATTTGGTGTGTTACAAATATTCAATAAATTCCAGTTCGTGGTTTATGCACTCATGCGAAGCCAGCCCGGGTCGCTACCTCAATATAAATGTACCTATGATTATATAAGAATAGGTAACGGCAGTATATTAAGATAAAGTAATCTAAAAACAAATACGTTATCAAATTATGAAAGGTCACAAGCCAGATTGATAATTGAATCGAAGTGCGTCACAAAATGCGATGAAAATGAAGACGCAGCTGCAGGTCAAGAGTCCAGTAGCATTTTAATATCAATTGTTAGCGCATATATCGATGTGACGCATAACGGCCAAAAGAGTTCACTGGTTGGCAGATAACACTACACTTGTGCTAGAAAGGATCGATAAAGAATATCCAATTCCAAGAATGCTTAGTAGATATTTTGCATAACACTATATGAAAGAAACAATGGCACGTCATGAAAGAGAACAATGTACTGATCTGGTCTTTAAAGTTTATGAGTGGAATATTGTGGATCTGTAGAAGTGTCTTATAGAACAGAAGTAGATAATACAAATAAAGTGTTTGACGTATGTTATAAAGCTGATTAAAATAATAAATTAAATATTCTGATAGGACTTTCACGACATATGTAGGTGCACTAAGTAAGTAAATATTTAGTTAATATCTTATAATACATATTGAAATCCAAGAAAAAACAACAAGATAAACGGGAATGACAAATATTTATGAACAGTACTTAGTACTGACAAATGTAACAAGTCTCTTCCGAAAGGGTCCTACTAACAAATGGCATAAAACACATGTTTATAATTAAATCAAAGTACGTCACAAAATTGTGAAAACAAAGACCGCAGCAGCAGGCCAAGAATCCAACATGTTAGACCATTTGGCGTCTTGATCTGAGGGTTATCAACGCACGCCCACCGACAGGGCACCGCTCGAGTATTAATAGCAGTGAGTAATCGATCGAGCAGACACATCGACGACAACTCCACTGGACTTTATGATGGAGGAAATTTCTCGATCTCATTCAATATCTTAAATAAACATTCAATCGTGACTTTAAAGTTAACGGTTTAACGAACTTAACATATTGTGTGGGCGCTAAGCCGAGCTAAGCCGGCAACTCATAGCTGTTTCACATGCACATGTCACAATACACAAAAATGTCTAAACCTAACCTCCATAAAACATTGTCTTACGAGACCTTTTTGTTCATGATTACAATATTTTCTATCTATCTGTGTGACGTTGGCGTTAGCTAAGGGCTACGTGACTCGGTCCTTCCACACCTCACTAGCTTCTTTAACATTCATAGGTCTCGCCGCTCGTTCACTGTGCTCCTTAAACCACCTTCCAATATGATGTGTCTCGTTGTAGTGGTGTTTTAACATTATTTTGCTTTCCCGATATATTTTTTATATTACTTCGGGGAACAAACAAGTAAATTACAATATATATAATAATTACATCATATGTAACAAATTATCGAATTGCCCTCGAAAATAATTACGCTATTAAAACAAATCAATAACATGTGTCACATGAATATAAATTAGTAATTACATGAAAAGTACAAAATAGTAATGATATAAAGAAATAAAAGGTAAAATAACAAATAATATGTGCCACGAATATCGACAATAAAAATAATTATTATAACTTATCGCTTAAGAAATATTGATAGTACAGCTTTTTCCATCAATAAATTGTGTTTGAAACTTAGCAAGCTACAACTTTTAACAATAGTAGTGGTTGAAGGAAATTTCGGGAGCCATGCTATGCGACTCTGTCCTTACACACCTCACTCGCTATTTAACATTCGTAGGTCTCGCCGCTCATTTGCTGTGCTCCTTACACCACCTTTACAATATTATGTGTCGCGTTGCAGTACTGTTAACAAACTTTTTGTACAGTCTATGACATACATGAATACCTTTGAAATTCTTAAATAGTAACAATTTTATTTTTACAAATGTTGCCGTCTCAAAAATGTATAAAATCTGCACCAAAAGCAATTTTAGAGTTATAAAATATGACCTTGACCTATTTTGCCAATACCCTTATGTACTTCTTCTGTATCTAAAACACGGTATCTCTCTCTCTGTGTGTGTGTGTGGAGAATTGCCCTAGAAATGAATTCCATAATGTAACAATGATGACTGATGAGACATATGCGTGGTACGCGGTAAGTACAGTGACATTACCAGCAACTTTTACGAGTTCATATGAAAATTAATTTAACGTTGATTCAATTTCATAAATATATTATTAATGTGCTTCTTTCAATCTAAATTATGATTAATTATCTCTAACATCTCTAGGATTTCTAAAGCTGAAACATCAATAACTTCCAACAATTTAATTTTATCAATGGCAAGAGTGTGTCGACAATTACTAAATATTATTGATTAAATTTTACATTAAAATCTATTTGATAGCACTCCAACAGAAAATATAATTAGTTCAGAAAATTATTAAAATATAAAAATCAAATAATTATATTAAAAGGTACTGATAATCTTCGTGTTGATAAATACATGTTCAACAAAATCGGTTTAGAATAATTGCGACCGTATCGTATTTTCGTAATTTCTTAAGAAATCATTTTATTTTTCATTAAGGTCAACGGGGGCTATTGCGTTATGTTACCTATGAGATTATTTTTGATTGGTTATTTAAGCTGTGTATTTAACTATATGAGACTGCAACCAGGATAGAATACTTCATTAAATTTTCAATTTTCAATTATAGTTTCATTCCATTAAAGTTTAAATTGCTTATGCTCGTAAATGGTGTTTATTTGGAAATTGTGTTTTTTAGACGCACTAACCCCAATAGGGGCGAATGCATCTTTAGCTAATATTATGTGACCAGAAAAACTGGGAACATCATTATACGAGTCATTTTGTTAAATTAAACGTTTTTTGGTTACTTGCAATGCCTACATTGGAACTCCTGGCTATCTGCACGGCGGCCGAGTACGCTTTGAGCTGCGATGGACCCAGTATTGGCATCTTCAGCGACTCCACGGTGGCGCTCCAGGCGGTGGCGAACGTCGAGTCCCCCCATCCCCTGGCGGTGCAGACACGGGGCGCTCTTAAACTGTGCAAAAGCCAGGGTAAGAGCGTCTCGTTGTTTTGGATAAAGGCACACGCGGGGTTGGAGGGGAACGAGCGTGCCGATGAACTCGCCATGATGCACTGGGGTTGCGGAGGCGGCCAGATTACGACCGCTGCCCTGTCTCATTCGTCAAAGGTATGATTCGTAAGGGTACCATTGACGAGTGGGACAGGAGATACAAATCGGGAACAACAGCTTCGACGACGAAACTGTTCTTCCCGAGTGCGGCGGAGGCGTACAGCATCGTGGGAAAAATGGTGCCGTCGAGCATCACCACGTACTTGCACAGGTTCAAGTGCGCGGATGACCCATCCTGTTTCTGCGAGCCCGGCGTGGACCAGACAGTGCAGCAGATATTGTTTCGGTGTCCCGCATTCTCCAAACAGAGGTACGATTTGGAGCAGGAGTTGGGAATGCGGGTCACCGAAACTACAGTCTCCGAAATAGTGGTGGGGAAAAAGAGAACAAAATTTTTAAAATACTGCGTGAGTCTAGCCACGTCTGTCATAGACCGCAACAAGCAGAGCAGCTCCGCCTAGAACTAATGCAGTATACTTCGGCTATATTTTGTATAGCCGATGGGATCGCGGTGGCTAGGTGGAGCTGTGAATCTCTCTGTCGCCCGTGGCTGGACTGATGCAGTATGGGGAGGGAAGTTTAGAAACAGATAGGATAGTTTCACCGGCGATGAAAAAAAGGGCAAAATTAAAAAAAAAAATTTAGACAATAAAAGATGATGTATGAAAGAATAAACTGAGGAATAAAAAAAAAATGCCTACATTGAAATATTTAAGATAGCTTTTGAGTTTACACTAATTAAAAATATGCGTCTTTTTCTTCTTTTCTGTGTAGACGCAATAATCCCTTTATAAGGTTCCAGGGGTAGTGAACATTGAGGGGACCGATGCCATTGTAGAAATTAAAGCGTTGTACTCGTAATAAAGCCATCAGACAATTTTGTTTCAATAATACGTTCGTATTTAGGTCATTAAATAAAACCACGGTCCAATGCACAATCCATTCATCCATCCATATCAATCCTTACTCATCCTACTGCAGGGATACGGGTCTCCCTTCAACCGAAAGGGTTTAGAGCATACTCCACCACGCTGCTCAAATGCGGATTGGCGGAGGCCAGTGTTTTCAAGCCGCCTGAGGGCCACTGACTTAGCTTAACGACTGTCATCTATCTATCTATCTGTACTAGGAAAACCACGTGCCCCCACTGCTTTTGATTTTTGGGGATCGTTGGCATAACTGGATTTATCCAAGTTCTAAATCTTATCAGGTAAACAAAGGTGTGGTTACTTTAACGACAAGTTATGTTTCTTCCTGAAGGCAGCAAGCAAATTTTATTGGTGATTCTTCTACACTATGCTAGGGGTTTTATTTAGTTTAGAAGGCAGTTTAATTTTTTTGTAAAAATGTATTTTATTTTTTTATCAAACTATTACTTTCTATGAAATTGACGAAAAAAAAATCGCTATAGGAGCTTTTTTAAATTTTATATCCTCGCCAAAAATTTACCCAATACTTAGACTTATAAATACACAACCCCTACATACGACACCTAATTATATTACAGAAGATTAAAAAACGATGCAATAAAAAGGTTTAGGATCTCTGATTGTATCACAATAGACGCTATAGCCCCTATAGGATGGACGTAAAAACCCCAGAATAAAAATATAACTTCATAATTTCTTGTAGCCTGTCAATCGATTAAATGGTTATTTTTACATAAAATAATGAATACATATATTATAACAATCAATAATTTCGATACCCACAATTAAAAAACATTGATAACTTTGAAGTTTCTTGAGACTTAAACAGATTGAAAACCACGTGTGTTGTTACTTGGTCGAGCAGCAAATATTTATTTATTTATTCAAAGCTTTACCCACTGTAACAGTTCACACAGTATTCAGTTTTGTACTATATGTAACTATATCGTAAGGAAACCCATACATACATCCAAGAAATTATATTTTGAAATACGTGCGACCTAGCCTAAGAAAGATCTAGTTTTCCCTCTGCGTTGTGTTACTGCAGTCTATGTTAAAAATTGATATCTTCGTCAAATCCTTAGCTGGCATACCCCGTCAATCCAAGCGGGATAACGTTAGAAAGAAGATATCTTTACAACTTCTACTTCTCTACAAGTTTTAAAACTTACAAATACCTAGTCTATTTTGTACTACTTTACAAATCATTGAATTAAAGCAAGTACCTACTTACCTCCACAGGGTGGATTTCGAAGCAGCAGAGGATGTGCGGATCAAGTTTTTTCACTCCGCAACATCGTAGAGAAGCATCTGGCTTTGGACCAGAAGGTTTTCTGCGGTTTTGTGGACTTTGAGAAAGCATTTGATAGAGTCGTGCGAAAGAATCTCTGGAACATTTTGCCCAGATATGGGGTTGACGGTGACCTACTCCGTGCTGTGCAATCCAGCGGATGAGGATATGAGGATTGTACAGCATGTGTGCGGATGGACGGCAGCTTGTCGCCCTGGTTTGATGTCAACGTTGTTGTCAGACAGGGATGCGTGCTTTCGGCTCGGCTATTCATCCTGTATCTGGACAGTTGTCTTCAGAGAATAAGAAATATGAATGTGGGAATGCGAAGGGGTGAATCAGTGGTCAACTGCCTGCTTTATGCAGACGATGCGGCATTAATAGCAGAATCACCATCCGAACTGCAAACACTAGTTACAACAATGAAAGATGATTGTATGAAGAAAGGCTTACAATTGAATGCGAAGAAAACCAAGATAATGGTATTTGAAAGAGAGACAACCAGAAAGAACACTAGGATTATGGTTGATGATGTAGTGTTGGAGCAAGTGAATGAGATTATATATCTTGTAAGTGCTTTTAGCAGCAATGGAAGGTACACCGCTGATGTGGAGAGACGAGTGAGTGCCGGGAATAGGGTGAATGGAGCTTTGGGTAAACTTCTAGGTAGCCGAAGTCTAAGCCAGAAGGCACAGCTCGCTGTATACAACGCGGTGCTAATTCCAACGCTTATGGAAGTGAGAGCTGGGTATGGCCGAGAGAGCATGAAAGTAGTATAAATGCAGTCGAGATGAGAGTATTGCGCAAAATTTGTGGCATGACGCTTGCAGACCGCGTTCGTAATGAAGACGTGAGAGAAAGAGTTGGTCTAAAAGAGAGTGTCGGTGTTAAGATAAGAAAGGGCATACTCCGTTGGTTCGGACATGTAGAAAGAATGCGGGACGAAAGAATGACGAAACAGATATACAATGCAAAAGTGGAAGGATGTAGGAGCCGAGGAAGGCCGAGACTAACCTACCATGACCAAATTGGTCGTGTTTTATCAGAAGGTGATGTCTGAACCCCCAAGAACCGGCGTGCGTGCATGAAAAGAGAGAAGTATGCAAGGACCGCGTCTTATGGCGCTAGGCTCTCTCTGCCTACCCCGCAAGAGACTTGGCGTGAAGATATACACCTACTTACCTCCCTAAGGCAATTGGTAGATTAGAAAGCCAAGAGTAAAGTCATATTTAAAACCCGCAAACTGTTATAATAGCTATTTCTCGTTGCTCCATTTCTGCACGATTAACGTCACAAAACGGATATTGGCACCGTGCTCGATCTGTTCCGAGATTTTGTGTCGTGTTGTGCTTCCCCCACAATAACAACACTGTATGAGCTGTAGCAGTCACGCTGCCGAGGTTGGAGGTAAACAGAGAGGCAACATTATGTACTCGTAGACTAAACATGTCTCTGTTTTAATAATATTAATATTTTATAATAACTACATACAGACATACACATCATCACGCCTGTCTCGCATTGGGGTAGAGCAGAGATTATTGAACGCCAGGTCCACCGATCAAAACATACCCCTCTCGCTTCTTCCACACTCATCAACCTCTTCATGCATGCTTCGGTTTTGGGTGCTTTTGATTTGGCCCTTTTCAACACACCACCAATTAAATCTATATGTGTGCGTCTAGGGCGTCCTGCCGCCCAAGACGCACCTAACTCACACTTCGATGTCAAGTGCTAGTCGACAAGGCACCCTGGGTTCTTGATCTTGAAGAAAAACTCTTCGCATACAAATTTACTATTAGGTCAGAATATTTGATGAGTTCTAAAAATTCTCTCCTAGTTAGAAAGATCATTTTTGTAATAATAATAAAAACATAAACTAGCAATTATTTCCGATTTTTCAATTTAAAGATAAAGTTGGAAGGTTTCATTAAAAATTTCATTAAAAGGAATTTGGAGTGGGGAGTTTTCAGAGCAAAATCTTCATGCATTTAGTTCGTTGTTAATTCTCAAAACATAATGTGCATTGAACAAAAATAACCACATAGAAAAAAGATCAGGGAGCAATGTAAGCAAATAATGCCCTTGAAACAAATCGTCCTTATCGAAAATTGTTATTAAAGCAAAACGACTTAAACGCATTGTAACTATTATTAATACAAGTACTTGTTACATGTTACACTGTAGGGGATAATTTCTCTTTTCTTAATATTAACGGTTGATAGATATATCGGTTGTTGTGTCTTGTGAGGTTTTTCACGATCCCTGTGATGTATTTTTTTATACTAGAATAAAAAGTATCGCCTAATGAATAACGGATTTTATTTCTATGAGTTTTCCCGCAAGTTTGTCCATGTAAGATTTTCAAGACCCCTGTAGTAATTCTAAATGACGTTTACCGTTGGTAATTCTAATGTGTAGATTGCAGACTTTTTCTCCTGTAATCATTTCAATTTCTATCATTTTGTAACAAGAACATTTTGCATTTTCAATGCACCTCTTATATTGAGGACGTTTTGCTCCCTGTTTTGCTCTGCTCTGAATCCATGTTATCAATTCTGTGACGTACGAACGGACAAAACGACTCTATTAGGGCTAATAGAGTCTAGAGGCGGAATCCTAACACCCTTGCATATTATTATATCCTCGTAGTTGTGACCATGTTTACAGAATTAACAATCATTTGTTACTTAAAATCGGGGCTGTATATTTGATCCTTCCTTAACCTTCGCTTTATAAAACTAAACATTTGCATTGTCTGTGCATTACGATTTCCAACTTTATTGCTGTGTACAAACTCGTTTTTTCGTTTAGAATTTCATATTGCTGTCTCTATTATTCGGTTGAGTTTTGGCGAGTTATTTAATAACTGAGGTAGTACAAAAGTGGACAGTTTGTTGTTGGTGGCTAGTCACCAACATATAATTAATTATATTATTTATGCGTGTTTCGTACAAGTTTCGATGTTCGAATTATCGTAAGTATACGTAAGTGTGTAAATGCCCTTCTATAATGTATTTTTATGACTATTGAGTAAATATAATCGGTATTTGTTTGTACAATTATGAATCAATGGATGGGTGGAACGTGTGCATTATTTACCAACTATGTGCTTGATAATGCGTGTACCAACAAATGCGTAGTAAGGATGAGATCACAGGAAAATTTTAGGAAAATAAATAATAAGTAGGTACTGATTAGATTAAGAGGGGTCGCGCAAAATGTCACATTAATCGTAGTCCTCGTCAAAACAATAATGGAATAAAACAAGAAACAATTAAACTACGTTTATGCCCCTATTAATTATCATCTGTTTAATTTATTGAACAATGACGGACGTTGGTTTGCGTTCAGAGTTTGCTTAATTCAAGGAAATTGCTTCTGATTTCCAGTACTAGTATTTATTAGTGAATACGCAGATAACACCCACACACAGTTGTTCAAATTACTGCGAATCTGAAACTAATATATTCTTAGAGTAACAATTTAGCCCTAGTTTAGCTTGCGTCTGCGCGTTCAAGAAACCCCATTTGCTGTGTGTCCTTAATACAAGAACACACTTCTAACCATCGCAAGAGCGGTGGCATTCTTATTGTCGACATCTCTAGCAAAATTCAGTTCCGCAGTCACCTGAAGGAACGCTGGCGTCCAAAAAACTTGGCTTGCTTAACATTGCGAAGCAATTTCAGCTCGGGGCTAAGATTTATACAAGTCTCAAGTCAGACCGAACGTGGAGTACTGTAGTACGGCACCTGGATACGGCTAGGACCTTGTAATTCGGTTCAGACATGTGCTGTGAGAACCGTCGATGATCCTCACCTTACAGACGATATTAAACCCAAGTTAAGGAAAGACTGTCTCCCCTTTTATACCGATTGTACTAACTGATTGTGTTCCGAGGAGTTGTTCTATTGATACCAGCAACATTATTTATTTATTTTTATTTAGAATATATAATATACAAAATAAATGTTGTATATTATATATTCTACAGCCGCTACGTTCATCAATTGCCGGTAATCCTTACACACTGGAACGGGAGTACTTTTTCCCTGTAATTTTCCATACCCTGCAGTAGTTTTCTTTTTTTTTTGTTTATAATAAGGTTCATCAAAAAGACGCGAAAAGATTTTTTTTACACAGATAGCGAATGAGTGATTCCCCTGAGTGTTGCAAATATCCATCGCAACTGCATACAATCAAGCGGTCCGTAGGCTTGTCGCCTTTTTTAGTTCGATGCACTACCAACGGTTGCAATGTATATCAAACATTGTACGCCTATATTCTAACTGACTTGCCTATTGATTAACATCAAGTATCAAATAACCAATATACCCTTTGACATGACCTCGTAGTTACAAGAAATACTGGTATCGCGCGCATTATATACGCTATATAATATAATAATATTTATCTATTATTATTTTAAAAGCTAAAAATGAATATTATATGAACTATGATAGACATAACATGAAAAAATTTTCCGACATTTCTTATATGATGTGCAGTGAATGAATGGTATAGAGCAGTGGCCCCAAACATTTAGTGTTCAAGGTACATCTACCAAATCAACAAATTTTAGATATGCACCATAGGAAAATCAAATATTTATTTAATATTTCATTTTATTATTAAAATCAATATAATTTGAAAAGATTGAAAAAGTAGAATAAGCAGAAGACTCAAAAAGTTTCCGTAACATTGGTTCAAATTCATACAGAGTCGACATCATCACCGTAAAAACATATAATTTAATTTTAGACCCAACCAAAATGACAGTGACGACTATTAACAAATCCACAAAAAATCAAATATGAAATGAAACAACGATCCTTTCAAAAAATAGACTAGTGAAGAGTTTCATCTGCCATAGGAAAAATAAATTTTGACAGTTTATGACAGTTGTTTAAAATAAATATTCCTTTTTTATTTAAATTTATTTAAAGCTTGTATTGCATACGGGCTGTATGCTTGTTCCGACAGTGCTACCATAGTCTAGGAAGTCATTCATTTTCAAGAACACAAATATTCTTTTGAAGTACTTCTCAAATAGCTAAAAAAGCTAGCTATCTCTTTTTGGCTAGAGCCTCGTTTGTAACAGGCTACACCACGTGCAGGTGGGGTTGGCATTGACTGAATTTTTACTGAAAAATTGTATATTTCTCTTAAAATGCATTGCCGACCACGTGCAAACGTGGTAATTCGCGCGCAATACATCCTGTATTTCAAGAAAACAGGCTATACATACGGTAACCACTTTACATCGGGTGGGCCGTGTGCTTGTATGTCCCTCGACGTTATAAAAAATACTACCAGTCTACCGATCCGATGATCCAATAACGGCCCACAGTGGCCAACTGCACAGTCAATATCCAAAAAAAAAAAAACTAACCTTGGACCAGAGGGAGACTTTGTACAAAAGTCGTCAGTATGGGTACCTCTGTCCCACCTATTTCTACCGCCAAGCAGCTATATTTATATAGCTGTGTTCCGGTTTAAAGGGTGAGATATGGCAGAGAAATTACTGGGTACTGTGACGAAACAGCCTTATGTCACAAGATTGACAGCGCGCGAATAACGTGTTGCGAGCGTCAATAGGCTGCGGTGACCGCTTACCATCTGATGCGGGCCGCATGCTTGTTTGCCAATCTAATTGTATAAAAAGATAATAACGTAAGTATTAAGATAGAAAAATTGAAGTTTCAGCGTGGCGAGAATCGCAGTCAGCCAGCCTGCCGCTACTACCACTACGCATCGGCGAAGACAATGACATTCTGCAAAGGCGACCGCAAATGCGGATACCTACGGAGGTGACCCGCGCTCGCGTTCGTGAAGGCGTGCCACCTCCTCTGTGCGCTGGGAGGTGCCTCATGCCCCGCGCTGGGCCGGTGTGCGCCTTCGATGCCACGGGAACTGCCAGGACATTCGCCACGTTGTGTGAACTTGAGGCAGCGTCGTGTCGCGATAGCACATGTGAGTTATGGTTTGTTATTGTTATTATAATTCTAGTTGTCCAAGGTTTTTTTATTAGCGGTGGATGTTCCCAATATAAATAAAATAGTTTATATTTTATTTTATAATTACGCATCGAATGGGATTTATATTGAGTACTGTGCATAACTAATGACGAGCTCGTGGCTCAGTCGTGAATGACGCGACTTTGACACCAACACTCGTGGGTTCGATTCCCACTCAAGACAAACATTTGTGTGCATGAACATCTGTTCATCTTGGTCTGGATGTTTAAAGCGAGGTAGGGTGCATCAAAGTAACCCGTCTGGGGAAGTACCTCCACCTCACAGAAAACCGCAGGCTAATAACAACTCCCTAGAGGGTCGTTGTGTTCCTGCGTGTGAGTGAGGTCACCAGTAAGCTCCTAAGGAGTTGCTGTGGAAACAGCAGAGGAGGCATCGCGCGGGTGATACTTAATATATTACAAGTGTTAATAGGCTACGGTAACTGCTTTACATCAGGTGGGCCGTATGCTTAAATGCGACGTTAAAAAAAAAATAACTTGTGCCTAACATTGAGATGGCCCTCGAGTCTTCAATTAAAAATATGAAAATTTTATCCACCTTGGTGACTGGTGTTCTACGTACGGTGAAATTATGGAATCAACTTCCTTCATACTCGTAGATGTCCCCAAACAAATACGGCGATGACGACCTTCAATAAAAGCATATGTTTACTGCTTATTGTACCGCTATATTGACATAAATTTATTTTAAAATCTGATTGACGATTTCAAAAGAAATACCTACATTAGCAAGTTTCTTTCGGCATTCTTCGTCGATGATCATCATTTTCGAAATGCTGGTAGTTTGGAGAAAAAGAAAAACAAAAATTGTGAAAAATGTAGAGTTGAATAAGATTTTTATTAAAATACAAGGCGTATCTATGTGACCGGTTAAATAAGTCTAAGCGACAGTCCAAGAAACAATTTTTTTATCGTTATCTGAATATGATCATCTAGATTCAAGTGACCCACGTCCTCGTTAGGTAGCTAACATAAAAAAAAATATTTATCATTGTGCAAGATTTGTGACATTGACATTTTCTGGAGTAATATTTCTTGTTCAGACTAAATTATGAGATTACAATTCATTTAAATTTAATTGTATTATTTAATTTAATTTATTATTGTATATTCATTTACAGACTATGCTATTACAAGCCTCGGAGAATGCTGACTGACACGAGAACATGCAGAAATTACAATTTCATTAGGTAACTTTCAAGAATTATGGCAAGATGCAATGATTAAGAAAGGCCAACTACAGAAGACAGAATTATACTGATATTCAGATTTTCAGATTCGTCATTAATGCCATGCATATATGCTTAAAATTTAAGTCAACGTTTAGACACGCGTAGGTAAAGGCTGTTATCTAACCTGAATGTTATAAAAGAAAAAGAAATTATTGACTACCTAACAAAATCATGGGATGATCATCTCTTAATTAAAAAAATGAAATAAAATGAACTAAAGTGTATAAAAATGCATATGAGTGTACAATAACATACATCGTTCATGAATTATATATTTTCAATGTAGCCTTTTCTCGGCTTTTTTCTACCTGCTTGTTATCACTATGCAATAAAGTCTTAAAATTATACAATTACTTGATTATTGCTAGCTAAACGAACATTTATTAGGTTTTAAGAAACTAAAATTTTAAATATCTACCTTATAACAACAGAAAAGTGAAAACCTTGCCGTAATTTAGGCATTTGTATGTACACAGGTGCTACACGTTTGATTATACCCTAGTATAGATTATACCTTATTAAGTTTTAAGACTTTGGTCATAAAGTTCCTAAAATTCAAAATTTATATTATTATATCTATTTACTTCACTAAGTTTTCTTTGGTTATAATTGAATGGAATATAAGTGACATAATGCCAAAGTTTTGTGCAAATAATCTAGTACGTAATGTAGAAAATAAGATGTAAGTTATATTTATTGTACAAATTACTAAAATCATTTATGTCATAAGTAAATAATTGTGATTTCATTGACATTGTCATTATAACGGACAAAGTTGATCAATAAATTCTTGAAAATGTATCCGAAACTTCATTTTTACTCCTTTTTTAATTCGTAATATGTAGTACTAAAAGCCAAAACCCACAGGGGCGGGAAAAGCGGCAGCGATCCGGAATGGAATTTTTGTAATATTCGTGTTTGAATTCAAACTGTTACACAAAAAGCGGGCGCGATCCAGCACGATGCGATCGCTTTTTGCGTGGCAGGTTGCATATGCTGTTAAAAATTGACGAGCTCGGTGGCTCAGTCGTGTATGACGCGACTTTGACACCAACGCTCGTGGGTTCGGTTCCCATACAACATGTCTGTTTGTCTTGGTTTGAATGTTTTTAAGAAAGATAGGGCGCTTAAAAGCACCGCTTTTGGGGAAATACCTCCACCTCACAAAAAATCGCAGCCAAATAACAACTCCCTATAGGGTTGTTGTATTTCTGCAAGTGATACTTAATGTATCACAAGCGTTCATAGGCTACGATAACCGCATAACATCATGTGGGCCGTATGCTTGTATGCCTTCCGACGTTGTATAAAAAAATATCCTATAATCTAATATTGTATATACTTACCTATAACGGGACTTCTCTATACCTGATCAGAGGATACTCAATTAGATATGACCAGTGTTATCAAGCCGAGCGACCTAACTGTCGTCTTCACGTCGAAACGAAGCATCGACGACTTCACGTGCCCTCTGAAGTACGCACATACAAAGGTAATTCATGAAACTGGCGTAGTAGCCATAGTGCTGCCCGAAATTAAAAAGAATCTTGTACCCGCTTGCAGCGCCCCCACCATGTCTAATTGTGGAGAATTATTGTGTACCTGCGAGGGAGTAAAACCACCGAAGAGTTCTTGGAAAGCGCTATATATAAGAATTGCTGTTGTGGCTTATGTATCGATAGTAGAGTTCAACTATCTCAAGTTTTAATTTAAGCGGCCCACTGCCATAGGCTCTGCTGAAGGAGAAATAGGCCACAGTTGTGTTTAATAAGATAACCTTAATTTTTTTGTTTGCTGTGGGCAACAAAGGATAGGCAGTAACGCAACAAGGCGCTCCACCTTGTAGGTAGAAGATCAAAGCCTAAAGATATATAGATCAAAGATATATAGCATAACGACTGGACCGATTATGATGAAATATTCAGGGAAGTTTCAGATGAACCCAGACTGTGATCTTGTGGATTTTAGTAGTGATCGGATCACCCGTGCGAAACTGCTAGTATCTTTCTTTACAAAGAAGTAAGAAGTTTGTTTGTTTGTTTGTAGGGAGTAATCTCTGGAACTGCTCTCCCGATTCGGTCATTATCCCTGAAACTATATTTTTACTTTACAGGCATACGGCCTACCTGATGTAAAGCGGTTACCGTAGCCTATGAACGCTTGTAATACATTAAGTATCACTCGCGCGATGCATCCTCTGCTGCTAACACAGCAACTCCTTATGACTTAATTGGAAGCTCACTAACACGTAGGTAGACAACAACACCTAGGGAGGGATTTTCTGTGAGGTGGAGGTACTTCACCAAACGGGCTGCTTTGATGCGCTCTTAAAAACATCCAGACCAAAATAAAAAGACATGTTAATGCACACCAATGGTTGTGGTTAATCGAACTCACGAGCATTGATATCAAACTCAAGTCATTCACGTTTTTTCTTACATTGTCGGAAGGAATGCAAGCATACGGCCCACATGATGGAAAGCGGTATGGAAAGCCTATGAACGCTCACAAAACACTAAGTATCACTCACGCAATGTTGGTTTTTTGGATGCAGTTTTCTGTGAGGTTGGAGGTACTACACCAGACAGGCAGCATTGATGCGCCTACCTCTCTTAAATTGCGCCACCGAGCTCGTCCAAACTAAGTGGACTTACGCAATTGTTTATTTAAAGTTCCCGTAAAGTCTGAAAACACGGTATACACACAGTAGCATGTTTATAAATAACTAAGAGACCCGCCCCGTCTTCGCACGGGTGTTCTCATACGACAAGGCTAAAGAATCCCTGAAAATTTCATCAAAATCGGTCCAGTCATTTTAGAGTCCATACATACACCGATTTTTATTTATATTTAAGAAAAAGATGAAGAAAATATCTGCGTTTGTCAACTTTGAAAAGCTTGCGTATAAATTTATCATTAAAATGTGTCTAAGCGCACATTTTAATTATAGGTATAGGTTATAAGTATAATAATAAGTACATATTGTAGGTACACAGATACATAGGTAGATAGATAAGTACGCGAGCGTACAATTGGAACGTGTTCTATAAATAATTATAATCTAAGAATAATAGCTAAGAGAAGAGCTCGATCGCGTCGTTGCGCATGTCATTCCAACCGAACACGCAGGTTAAGCAACGTCTACCGCAGTCTGTCTATGAATTATCTATCTCGAGTTTCTCCGTGCTCGCAGGGCACGTTAAGCCGTCGGTCCCGGCTGTTGTCGATAGATGACAGTCGTTAACCTAAGTCATTGGCCCTCGGGCGGGTTGTAAACACTGGCCTCCGCAAATCCGCATTTTGAGCAGCGTGGTGGAGTATGCTCTAGACCCCCTTCGGTTGAAGAGAGGCCCGTATCCCTGCAGTGTGATGAATAAGGGTTGATGTGGTAAAAATAATGGAACAGGAACTTGAGCAATTGGAAATGCTATTGCGATGTTATTGGTCACATTGTCAATAAATATTTATTTGTACATAGAAGGGTATACATAAACTGTATTATTCACGTTAGTGAACTTTACCCACAGATAACAAATTGGAAGCCATTTTATTTTGTGATACAATAGCGCCATTGTTATTATGTCGTATGCACCTAGCGGCCAACTTTGGAATTATTAAATTAATTTATTGACTAAGATGTCAATCAGGCCTACGGCCTCCCTTATGATGTTCATGCTTTACCGACTCTGTTAGAACCTGTACATGCGTTTTGACAAAATGAACCTAAAACACACAATGTATTGAAAAACCTAAGTGAGCAAACCACGCGAACTTCATATTTATATATTAGCAGTCATTTTAGGAGAAGTGGGGCGCATCAAAGCAGCCCAGCGGGGAAAGTACTTCCACCTCACAGAAAACCGCAACCAAAATAGCTCCTTGTTGTGTTCATGCGTGTGAGTACGGTCGCCAGTAAGCTCGTAAAAAGTTACAAGTTGACATGCATCGCGCTTTTTTAATTAAAGAAAAGTACGTAAGAGTAACAGTTTCGGATGTGACCTTTCGAATCTTAAATCTAAAGACCCTGATATTACCATCAATGTATGTTTTTCACATATGCCTTTTTGTAAAGAAAATTTGTACACGAAGAAACATGAGGTTTGAAGTTCGCGACACGATTTGTTACGCTAGATATGTCTATTATACGTCCATAAAGCTGTACAACATCTTGCCTGAGGCACTGAAAGATCTTCCTTTCAAGATTTACATTGTTTAGACTACTCTGCGACAACTGTATCTATAGCGTAGGTGAGTTCAAAAAAATGAAATATAATTAATATTATTACTTTGTATTCTATCTATCTATAACTTCACGCCAAATCCCTTACGGGGTAGGCTGAGAGAACCGAGCGCCACGCGCCTCGATCCTTACATACCTCACTCGCTTCTTTAACATTCATTGCTCTTTTCATGCACGCTCGCCGATTTCTAGGACTCCTGTCATTATCTTCTGATAGAACACAAGCAATTTGATCATGGTAGGTAAGTCTTGGCCTTCCTCGGCTCCTACATCCTTCCAGTTTTGCATTGTATATCTGCTTCGTCATTCTTTCATCCTGCATTCTTTCTTCATGTCCGAACGAGAACTAAATTACTCCAAAATTTGTCCAAAAAGATCCCAAAAGCTCTCAACTAATACGCAGAATCTCATGCAGGTCAGACGTGAGATGTGGTTGTAGTCTTCAGCTCACACGTTAGCTCACAGACGGCTGAACAGACAGATCTCCAAAGGCTTACGGCGAGACATATGCCAGTTTAATACAATTCTTATTAAAGAGGCGATAGAGCGGAATCAAGGCTCGAAAGTCTTCGCCAAAGATCTGTCTGTTTGTCAAAGTCAACTAAGAAAACTGAAGACTAATATTGGCACCATTATTTCTACAAAGACTGAGATTTTGAATGAGATGGAGAAGTTCTATGAACACATCGTCGCTACAGCCGAACTACAGTGCTAGTAACGACCCTAGAGCTAAATTGACTCGACACTATACCGAATATATCCCGAACATCAATCTATACGAGATTCGTATGGTTCTCAAGCAGCTTAAAAATGGGAAAGCACCGGATGAGGACGGAATTACGGCGGAGCTTCTGAAAACGGGCGGAAAGTCGATACTTGTAGTCCTTCAAAAGCTATTCAATTCTGTCATACACTCCAGTGAAACACCGGAAGCGTTGAGCAGAAGCCTGATCATGTTGTTCTTCAAAAAGGGTGATAAAACCCTTTTGAAGAACTATAGGCCCATATCGCTTCTGAGCCGCATTTATGTACTGTTTTCTTGATTAATCCTCTTGATTAATCCTCCCTCTCGAACAAGCCGGATTCCGAAAAGGCTTTAGCACTGTAGACCACATATATACCCTTCGTCAGATTATACAAAAGACTAAGGAGTATACTCTGCCCTTCTGTCTGGCCTAAAAAAGTCTTTGATTCCGTTGAGACATGGGCGGTGCTACAGTCTCCCCAGCGATGCCGAATTGACTATCGATACATCGAAGCCTTGAAGTGCTTGCACGGTAGGGCAACGACGTGTATCCGAGTACAGGATCAGAGTACGAAACCGATCCGAAACCGAAAGTGCAAAAAGGAAGTGCATTGGAAGATATCTTCAAGCTCTTGAACTGGAAAGGATACGGTATAAACATCAATGGCGAATACATCACTCACCTTCGATTTGTCGACGATATATGTTCTCATGGCTAAATCGCTATGCTCAATGACCTCAATAGTGTTTCCAACCAGGTAGGCCTCAACATGAACATGGAGAAGACTAAAATCATGTCGAATGTCCATGTTACACCTATGCCGGTCACGGTTGGAAGCACTAAGCTCGAAGTTAGAGTTAGGGCAGGTAGACATATTCAGATAGATAAGTCAAACTTCGACCGAAAGATCAACAGACGGATCCAACTCGGCTGAACAGCGTTCGGGAAACTTCGACACATATTGTCGTCCAAAATACCTCATCGTCTAAGCTCAAGGTCGCTCAGCGTGCTATGGAAAGAGCTATGCTCCGGGTTTCTTTACATGATACAATCATAAATGAGGATATCCGCAGTAGAACTAAGGTAGCCGACATAGCCCACAGGATAAGCAAGCTGAAGCGGCAGTGGGCCTGTTACAAAGTTCGTAGAACCGACAACCGCTGGGGAAGAAAGGTTCTCAAATAGCGTCACCATAGTGTTACACGGAGTGTAGAACGAACCTCCACTAGATGGAGCGACGACCTCAAGATGTTTGCTGGGAATCGATGGATGCAGGTGGCACAGGATCGAGACGAGTGGCACTCTGATATGATGATGATGAAATTATATTTTTTT
Organism: Pyralis farinalis; assembly: GCA_947507595.1. Lineage (NCBI taxonomy): Eukaryota > Metazoa > Arthropoda > Insecta > Lepidoptera > Pyralidae > Pyralis > Pyralis farinalis. Next base: position 25,523,043 of record OX382273.1, on the reverse strand, counting down.
TCTATTTTACATTCACTCACTTATATATTTATATTGTGAGTCTTTTTGCATGCCGATATTTTGGCGCAATACGCTTGTACTTTCATGTTTGCTAATACGTTTGTACCGAGTATTTGGAAGAAAATATAAACCAAACCAACTATTTTTGTTGATTTTTTTTCAAATGATTTTTCCCAAGAGACTGCATAAGATTCTTCGAAAAGACGTGTTCCTTTTAATAAGGTCAACAACATCCAAGTTATTCCCCTGGCAAGCCTCAATGGAATACGCTTGCTCAGTGTATAAAAAAAATAAGAACGTGACATGAAGACATGCATTTATTAAAATAAAAAAACTGACAATGAACATTGTAATATATTTAGAACGTTAAAAAAACAACACTCTTTAAAACTCAAAGTGAAATATACAGATAACAATATTACTGAATTAAATCACAGCTTCTTTGAAAAGTGGTCAAGGTATTGTATACAATTAATGACAAATAATCTATAATCACCTACAGCTCATTTTGTTTATTTAGATTTATTTTAGTGTTTCCTACTTCTTGAATCGAGAAGTGCTCAATACCTACTTTTAAGACGTCTTATAAAAAATATTAAAAATATGTCTTTCACCTATAAGATACATGTGAGAGGTGCGTTTGAATACAGGTTTAGGAGAGGCGGATGCCATCGGAGCCCGGGCATTGTCCATTGCTGATCTTGTGAAGCGCTGAAATTAAAAAATATATATGTTAACTTTGAATATCTATCTATCTATCTATAACTTCACGCCAAATCCCTTGCGGGGTAGGCAGAGAGAACCGAGCGCCACGTGACTCGATCCTTACATATCTCACTCGCTTCTTTAACATTCATTGCTCTTCTCATGCACGCACGCCGGTTTCTAGGGTTCCTGACATCACCTTCTGATAGAACATGACCAATTTGGTCATGGTAGGTAAGTCTTGGCCTTCCCCGGCTCCTACATCCTTCCACTTTTGCATTGTATATCTGCTTCGTCATTCTTTCATCTTGCATTCTTTCTACATGCCCGAACCATCGGAGCATGCCTCTTCTTATTTTAACACGACAGTTTTTATATGAAGAACTTTGAATATAACTTCCTTTAATTACCTCAGTTTCTAAAATAAGTTGACGGAATATGTGGATCACAGCACTAGCGACACTCCTTATACAGATCGTGCTAACCTCCCATCTTCACTTGATTAGAGCAGCTAAATCATCTTGTGGGAGAAATTGAGGGTACTTTAACTAAAATACCGGATGAGAAGAGAAGGTTAAACTCGGTCGCATTCAATCCCATCAAGACACAAGTCTGAACGTGTACCGCTAAAAACCTCCGTCCGTTATAGTTTCTCAATTCCCGTTTCTTACCTTCGTCAAGAATATTGGGATCTCCATCAAAGCTGAGTTACGAAATCAGGAATGGCTGGAGGGTCTAAAAATTTGTCCATAAAGCGAAACATACAAACTCGAAGCAAAAGCTTATACAAGTCTCTAGTCAGACAGCAGTCACATTTGAAACACGCAGCCACCTTTGTATGGGAGCACCCAGACATGGACACTTAGGGTCGGAACGCAAGAGTGGCACCTCTGGTGATGCAAATATCCATAGGCTACGGTAACTGCTTATCATCAGGCAGGCCGTATGCTTGTTTGCCACCTTAGTGGTCTAAAAAACCTGAGTTGAATCACAAGGCACCAGCTGGGGCCTTGTGATTTAGCATTGACTTGAGCTATCCTAAGCTTATACGCGATATTGAACCCTTAAGTTATAAGGAGAAACTTTGCCTGCCTTTGTGCATTCTACCGATTATAGCATGGGTTGTGTTCCGAGGAGTTATTCGATATGATATGTTGACAGCTTCATTCTACAGCCTAAATAAGTAAGCCGTTAGCGGTGAATTCGTTCATACACACTAGAACTGCAATGGTCACGTTCGGTTCCAAAGAAATTTTATTCCAAGAACTCTTAAAGTTGTAGAATTAACTCACTTCAGAAGTTTTCTCAAATACTACATCACAATGTTCTTCAAAAAGGCGTGAAGAGGTTTTTGCAGGAGCGGTCGCCAAAACACGAGGGACAACTCTGTCACACGTGTCCATAAGCTATCATTCATGCCGTATCCCACCTTAGACTCTAAAAAAGCGACTTACTTTCCCACTTTTCGACTTCAGCGTTTATTTCCCTGTCTTCAGTGCTACCTATTGGAATTTACATGTAAGGCACAAAAACAGTGAATTAGCACTCGGTGTGACTCAGCGTCCGGTTGCCATCCCGTCAAACCAGATAGAACAAAAGAGACAAGGTGCGATTATCACGGTTGCGTCACGTCACGCCTGCCTGCCTTTACATTGAAATCATTTTACATCTAAATTTATGACACAAGTATAAATAGGTTATGTGTTTGTTTGTTCCCGTTTTCCTCATTGTTAGACATTGATTTTGCTTAGTACGAAAATAGTAAATTTTGCTTTCCTTATTTATACTATACAAAGCGTTTCATATCTTTGTTTTATCAGAAAGTAATGTCAGGAGCCCTAGGAACGGGCGAGCATGTATGAAAAGAACTATGAATGTTAAAGAAGCGAGCGTGGAGTTTAAGGACTAAATGGTCTCTTTTTTTCGAAGAAAGGAGACCCGTATCCCAGCATTAGGACGAGTACGGGTTGGTCTCGTAAAGATGCATACGGCCGATCTGATTGAAATTGTTTAACACTTCTCACCAAACGCAGCAAACCTACGGGGAATTGCTATTTGGTTGCAGTTTTCTGTGAGATAGTGGTGCTTACTTCCCTAGCCGGGCTATTTTGAAACACCCTACGTCTCTTAAAAGCACCCAGACCAAGGCAAACACAGTTCATGCACTCATGTGTTCGTCCTGTGCGGGAATCGAACCCCCGAGCCTTGATGTAGCATTGTTAACCACTCCGCCACCGATCTCGTCGACGATCGAAGTGCCTCTCTTGATGTCAATAGATTGTATATTTACAATTTATCTTGCGATGTAATTATATCACAAGTCTTAGAGTCTATGCATAGGAGACTACGTATTTATATACGAATATAGATGTATACGAATCTCTTTAGATTCTCGTGAGATCTCTAGGTTCTCGTGAGGTCATCTGTACGATGACCTCACTAAAATTTGTGTTATATGCATTCGTCGTAGCAGTATAGGCATCATGTAGACTCTTTCACGTCGGTAGTCTGGCTATGTTTTGGTGACTGAATGTTCGAACGTGCATTTATCAAGGAGTTATCAAGGCGAACAGGAAATATATACTAAAGGAGTGTATGATCAACATTTGTCGAGCACACACCATACCGAAGCGTCACTTAGGGATATAGTTTCCGGTTGTTCTCTCCTTGTTAACAGGCACGATCATATAACCAGCGGACATTAGCAATAGACCGAAAGATACGCTACACGAGCATTGACAGACCATCGACTGCTATCTTGATGGTTCTGCGCCGGCAGCTGGGTAAAGAACCAGATTGATGAAGTGAGGCACCTCTTGTAAAGAGGTTCCTCACTTTCGAGCCTTTACCACCGGTAGATTAGGTCGGCGCATTCGCTGATAGCGAACTGCAGGTTTTTTTATATTTTTAAACGTATTATTTTAAATTCAATTTAAAAGAGTATGTATAACATGAGGTCGGAGGACAGCTAGTCTAGAGAGTCGACGATGAGCTTCGTCTTTGGTGTGTCTTCTTCGGTCGTAATAGAAACCCAAGAAGGCCCGCTGTACTCTCAGTGCTGGCTTGCCTTCATTGACAGTTCAGAGAGGAGTCGTTGGAACTATATTGCCAGGGGTTAAAGTGGATAAAACCACGGATAACTTCGGAGAAAGCGCAACATATCTCTCGACACCCCGGTCACTCACACCGGTATTGTCTCCTGGTTGCTTCTTTAGCACATCGGAGGTCCACATGATCGCCATGGTAAGAACTTCTCTTACCAGGTATTTTTATTTAAAGAATAAGGACACTTTGTTGTCGATTCTAGAATGCAAGGTAAAAAGAAGAAAAGAAAAGTAATCTTACTGTCTTTTTGTTCGCAGTTATAGTTGTTCAATGCGCATTCATTTCCAAATGACTTGGGCTTGTCACCCTGCTTGCCAGCGCAGATGGGCTTAACGTCTTCTCCAGTGCAGTCATGCAGGCAGGCCTTCTTACGAGCCTGTTCCGCCTTCAGCTGTTTCAAGTCCTGCTTGTCGGGACGGCAGGATACCGCCACGAACAGCACAGCTAAAAATCATACAAAAATAAAATTTGTGTTATATGCATAAGGGCAAAAAGCAGCGATAGCATAGTGGATTAAGAACTGGCTTAACCGACTGCTCCCCAATTCGAATCTAGCTTGGACATGGAAACGGGATAACGCAGGGTAGAAGTATAAGGGAAAAAGTGATAAGAAGTACTAGTAGTTCGTCACTACAGTCTTAATAGTCAAACTCAACGTCACGTGAACGTGGTCCACATTGCCGGTTAGCAAAGGAAACCCTGGTATGAGAGATGGTGGGTGCATATTGGTGTTTAATTAGAGACTACGCGAAGCTGCGCAACTGCAGAATACTGCAGCCAAATTCGCTGAAAGATTGCTATATTTTTGCGAATGGGCGAACTTGTCGGGAGACGACAACGTGAGGAGATAACTCACTGGCAGAGGGAGCGGCAACGTGTGAGTAATATTTCTGTCGCGTCTATAACCTATATGGTAAATGATTCACATCTTTACCTTACCTACGTGGTATAAAGAAGCGACTATCCAACTTTTAACGAAAGAAATATGTTGACAAAAACATACTATTTCTGTGTCAATTGGAGGCACCTCGAAATCAATCAAACGGTATATTATATTTGCTGTCGCCTATATTTACTGTCTTCTAGCTAATGTGCTCAAAATATGCTAGTGATACGTTTAATGTTACAAGCGTCTGCAGACTTCAGTGATTGTTAAAAACACCGTGGTAGACGGTTTTGTTTTACTACAAACAATGTTAAACTTATTTATTTTTAAGGCGTTTGTAAATAGGCAAAATGCAAGCCTGACGTAAAGCGGCTACCATTGTCTATGAACGGTTGCAAACCTAGGACTGATGCCACCCCTGCTGCAGAGCAAGTCCACATAAAGTACCGTAGCCTCGGTCACTCGTAGGAGCACAACAACCATCCAGGAATTTACCATATCGGTTGCGGTCTTCTTTTAACGTAGATAAATTGGAATATGAACTACGCAGTCCGCACATTGAACATTCTATGCTCTACCACTATTGTAAGAGCCGCGTTTGATACTTGGCAGGGTCCAACCACGTAAATGTTAGTTTAGCTCTGGCGCAAAAGCACGGAGAGTCACAAGCCAATCACGCATTCTACTTTAGTATTGAACATGCACCTAAAGTAGAAAGCGTTATTTTTTTTTTATACTACGTCGGGAGGCATATAAGCATACGACCCACCTGATGGAAAGCGGGTACCGTAGCCTATTAACGTTTGTAATATATTAAGTAGCACTCGCGCGATGCCTCCTCTGCTGCTTACACAGCTACTCCTTGGGAGCTTACTGGTGAGCTCACTCACACGCAGGAACACAACAACCCTCTAAGGTGTTGTTATTTGGCTGTGGTTTTCTGTGAGGTGAAGGTACTTCCCCAGACGGGCTGCTTTGATGCGCCCTACCTCTCTTAAAACATCCAGACCAAGTTGTGTGCATGTTCATGCACACAAATGTTTACCTTGTGTGGGAATCGAAAATACGAGCGTTGGTGTCAAAGTCGCGTTATTCACGACTGAGCCATCGAGTTCGTCAAATTGTATTATAACTACTACAACTCCACAGAAAGATACATCTAATAAACAATAAATGACAGTATGATGTCATCAAACAATAACATACACCCTTGAGTTAAACGTTAATAAATTTGTAAACAAAATACTGCAAGTATTTTGCAGCATTCTGCAGTATTTTAAAGTTGCTATCCGAATCTATGCCTTATAATCCTTTGCCCTAATCCTAAGACTAATAAAAATGTTTGGTGTATCTTAATAATGGATTTTTAGTACGTGTCCACAAAAATACTCTTTCTATAGCAATCTCATATAATGGATTAAAGTTTAAAGATTTTTAAGAGAGGTAGGACGCATCAATGCATCTCGTCGGGGGAAGTACCTCCGCCTCACAGAAAACCGCAGCCAAATTGCAACTCGCTAGAGGGTTGTTGTGTTCCTGCGTGTAAGTGAGATCACCAAGAAACTCCTAAGGACTTGCTGTGTTAGCAGCAGAGGAGGCATCACGCGAGTGATACTTAATACATAATTAATACACATACTTATATATAATACAAGCGCTCATATGCTATGGTAACCGCTTTACATTAGGTGGGCCCTATGCTTGTATGCCTTCCGACGTTGTATAAAAAAAAGTGAATATAAAATCCACAAAAATCCATGAAGGTATTTTTTCGATGCATCTTAGTGGAGTGAATCTCAAGAAACCAACGAAACAGCCTGAGTCCACATTTTTGCAATAAAAAAAATATTTCTGCTAACGAAATTTTGTATATAGGTAAATACGTCAGTTATAGTTATAGCCACCTAATAAATGACACTATGATGTCATCAAACAATAAACACCCTTGAGAACTGAATCAAGAATGTCGTGTACTCCATACTGTCTGCGAGCGTCACCGTTTCCTAGTTAAATAAGATTATTGAGCCATTAGACGTCATTATACAATAACGCTTGTAGAATTGAAGTAGTGGCAGATGGGTTAGAGCTAATGGCCTTCAAATGACCACGGAATGGGAGGCTATTTGTACAGACATTAACGGGACAATCTCGTCACCTTTGACCTTAGAGATATCCCGTTTCCTAATCCATTTGGATTGGCGAGGTCCGCTACTTAAGTCTAAGCATTTTTCCAAGATTTTGACATGGAGCGACTGCCGTCAGACCTCCTTTGTCCAGAGGGAAAACTAGAATCTTGCTTAGAATAGGTCGGCATATGTCTTTCGTTATACAATTTCTTGAACGTACCAATTTCCTCACGATGCTTTCCTTCACAGTCAAGCAAGTGATAATTACAAATACACAAATCAGAAAACACGTTCATGCTCACACCAGGATTTGAACCAGATTCCAGTCGATTAATAAGCTGGTTTTCACACACCAAGCTGTCACTATTCTCATAGCCTTTGACTAACACTGCAAAATTACCTACGGATCTTGATCTCGAGGTGTTACTACTACTAAGACGAAAGGACATGAATGTGGCTATGAGTCCTTAAGATCTGAGGTCCCGTTAAACAGTCAAGCTGGCTGTTTACCAAAGATGATAGTTATTTAGCTAACCCAAGAGTGATCAAAGCAGCCCGATTAGGGAATTACCTACAACCCATAAAAGGCCACGGCCAAATCCGAGACGAGCTCGGTGGCGCAGTGGTGAAACGCGCTGTTACGCTACTTTGGCACCAACGCTCGTGGGTTCGATTCCCACGCAGTGCAAACATTTGTGTGCATGAACATGTCTGTTTGTATTGGTCTGGGTATTTTCTATATATAATAAGTATGTATTTACAAAAAAAAATGTATTTACGTATGTTTATCAGTTGTCTAGTACCCATAACACAAGCTTCGCTTACTTTGGGGCTAGGTGACGCTGTGTAATTTGTCCGACAATATTTATTATTATTATTATTATTAAATACTTCTGGAAAGATTGTCGCGTTCCTACGAGTAAGTGAGGTTACAAGTAAACTCCTGAGGAGATGCTACGTTAGCTGCAGAGAATGGCAACGCACGAACGCACAACTTCCTGATTTGCAAGCGTTCATACGGTACAGTAAACAGCTTACATCAGATGGGCCGTGTGCATGTGATTCCCGACGTTGTATTAAAATATACATGTGATAAGGGCCTACCTGCCTGTTGTTATGCGGTTATCGTAATCTATTAACACGTGTAATACAAGAAGCATATGGCCTCTATACCTCCAGACGTTGTATATTTTTTTTTCATTTATTAACCCTTCGAAACCCGGGTGGTCAAATGCATGGGAAACGTATATAACGGGTTTTGACTGCTCAATTCAACATTGTCATAGTATGTGTGTGTGTGTGTAACGGAGAACGATTGCTTTCAATCTCATAATATGCATCCATCCTAAGATGTTTTTATAGTCATAGATACGTTGTACACGCTCTAGAATGGCAATACGAAAGTAAGGTAATTGCCCACCTCGCATTCAGTTGGGCACGCTCTCACGTCACGTCTATACGTACTTCGCCAAAAACGTAAATAAGTTATTTCTGGCAAAAATGCCTTCCTGTGTTTTTAGATGGTCCACAAATTACACGGCAACTGTTAAAGACAAGGAAAACGTGTCATTTCATTTGTAACTACAGTTTTTTTTTTATTAAAAACATAGTAAATGTATTTAGTTTTTAGCAATATTAAAGCGGGTCTAGTGGCAGCCGTTGCTAGGGGAAGTAGAGGAAAATTTAACTATCACGTTATGAACACAGAATTGTGAATTAAATTTATTCCTAACTTTGTTTTATATTAAGTAATACGCCTACCTACCTTATTTTCAATTATTAGATACTAGTAATACTAGACGTTCTAGAAAAGAATGAAGCGAATAGAATATTACTTATCATTTATTTCTTTCCATTTTAGATTATCTAGATGGTTTGATGAAAAAAAATGGTTAAGTATTTTTTTTATTCTACGTCGGGAGGCATATAAGCATACGGCCCACCTGATGTGAAGCGGGTACCGTAGCCTATTAACGCTTGCGATATATTAATTATCACTCGCGCGATGCCTCCTCTGCTGCTTACACAACAACTCCTTGGGAGCTTACTGGTGACCAAACTCACACGTAGGAACACAACAACCCTCTAGGGAGTTGTTATTTGGCTGCGGTTTTCTGTGAGGTGGAGGTACTTCCCCAGATGGGCTGCTTTGATGCGCCCTACCTTTCTTAAAACATCCAGACCAAGACAAACTGACATGTTCATGCACACAAATGTTTGCCTTGGGAATCGAACCCACGAGCGTTGGTATCAAAGTTGCGTCATTCACGACTGAGCCACCGAGCTCGTCAAATTTCGAGTCGTCATTTAAAGTGTTTCCTATATCGCAATGATGTATTTTTCTCTTTAAATTGACATTTCCTAGAGCAATATCCGACTTATAATCACAGGCTTCACCTAATACGCGCTATTATAGTGAAGTTAAAATATATTTCGCGCATTAAAATAGTCTAGATTAGAAAATTTATTTAAAAAAGACAAAAAAGGAATAAGTTAAGTTTATTTGAGGGAATAATATTTTATCAAATATGTATTTTTTTTATTCACTCACAAACTGACTCGATATTATTTTATAATTTCATTGTTCACAATTCATATTACGAAAATAGATGTTTTGTACATAATTGGTTTTATTATTTTAAACACTAATTAAATCCAGAGCTTTTTCCCCAGTCTCCTCCATATCGGTAAATCAGTGCTCGCGCCAATGAGCGCTCAGCAGCAATCAATACGTAACTAAAGATGTATATTCATCTCTTTCTAACGACAGGTATTCCCTATCATTTGTCTCTTTTTAGAGCAAAGTGTGATAATAAATAACTGTACGTAGATATAGTAGTACTTGCGCCATTTTAAAATACAAAAATGTTCGTGTATAACGTGTCTATCTTTGATACGTCGCTGCATCCATCTATCTCACAGACAATGAGATATTTGTGTATGTGTGTAAGCAATAAAATCAATATTTCGGATGTGTATCCCACATTCTTGTATTTTAGATGAACTGTTATGTAAAATATAAAGAAACTAGTAAGCGTCTAGAACATAATTATTAACAACAAACCCGTGTGTGCGGACCGATTCGCACTTAACGCTTTATTTTAAGATGCTATCTCTAAGATGAGGTCGACAAACTCCAATACGAAGATTGGTTTGAAGGTTTTTGTTGTTAGTTAAACGTTGTGCCAAGCATAGATTTAGAAACAAATTACTGTAAGTTTTGAGGTCGCTATGCAAAGGTATGCCTTTATAGCTCTATGTGTCTATGAAAAGAAACTTACGAAATTTAGCTTTGACAGAGCATTTTTGGGAAAAAAAAATAATTTCATTACTACAAATGATATTTAGGGCAATGTTGTATCAAATTTGTCCCAGAAATATTCGTAATAATTTTATCATATCATGTAGGCGTATTAAGAAACATTTAGACTTTTGTAACTTTGTTGATAGTACTCGACAAAACTGTGCAGACTTCTTCGACGATATTATCAATCAAAATGACGTCACTGATATTGATCACAAAGTTTACTTAAGACAGAGCGGAGACCCGTACAACCCTTGATAAGTATATATTTTTTTATTTGTATTATCTTAGGACTTTTTGAAGTCATATTCTGCATTTTAAAGTCTGATTCTTATAAATATCATGCAATAGAACACGCACTTTGTTAAGATACCTGTGTCAAATGTTACTGCTATAATTCAACCGAGTTAAATGTTAATCGTACAAAATGAATTACCTCAAAAGATTATCCTGTTTGTCTCTGCAAAATAAAATATTCTGCACGATGCTGGCCTTAATTATTCTTGAAATTAAGAGATGATGTCAACGTAAAGTTTTATATTTTACTCACCCAATGCAAGAAAAGCAATCGCCCTCATTGTTGTTTTCTTTTGTAGGTAATTTATGTCACTGTATACGTTCACCTAGCTAGTGCAGACTGACCGCAGAATCGAGGTTCAGTCTCTCTTTATAACCACGGAGTGGGGGCTCTCAGAAAAAATGGACGTTAATCTACTCAGAACATAGTTTTATCATGCGATATAAATTCATTGCTTCGTACACTGGGACGACGATACACAAGCTGGTAAAAAAAACAGTAATGCACAGTGAAAATATTATCAAAATCGATATGGCATAAGGTATAACCGCTTGTTACGCAGGTTATTTTCGAGAGAATGAAACGGAATAATTTGGTTGTTGCCAATAGGTTGTGTTGTGATGCATCTTTACTTGTAATGGATACAGTATTTATAATTAAATGTTATTTTAAGTTTTGGGAGTTCTGTGGTAATACGTGATGATAACCAATCACGTATTTATATATGCTGCGATTGTATTTACTGTTTTCTTTTTATATGTTTTCTGTTAATATGTATCAGAAACATCATCTGCGTGATAGATTTTTACCTACCGTTCTTATTTTAAGTTTGATCTACACTATCGACTCATTAAGTCTTGGCCATTGATTTAAAACACTGACATAAAACTACGAAGCTTTACAAAGCCAATGGTGGTTTTATTTCTAAGATATGAAACGGATACGGCCCGCCTAATTAATGTCTTAGGACGGGTGCAGGGGCAGTACACCGGCGTTCTTAGATCTTTTGTGTCTCGCCTTATTCTTCCTGATTGGGGCCACGTTCTATGTAGTTTTCTTACACGATGTAAGAGACTGTGGTCCTACAGGTTCGAATTATGACTTTTCTTGAATTTCTAGTTGTTTACCGTCGTGGCGTCACATTACTTCCTGGTCTCGTTTAGACCTTTACACATCTGTCGTGTCATATCATATCATTGTCATTAAGGTGAAACACGTGCATTGTCTAGTAATCTTAATCATCATATGTACGTGCCCATGGTTGCCCTAATGGCCTGTCATTGACAATAGGAACCAACGTTTCGCTCTCCGTCAGTTCCCACAGTAGACCACAGTCAGGTGCCCTTTAGTTTTTTCTATATTTGGAGCCATACGCTTCCAGTAAAGGTATATTACGGGAAGACCAAATTTTGTATAAAAATAATATAATATTGTTGGTATATTTCGTGTATCTCGGAAATGTATCAAACTATTTGAATCGAATTTAGTATTTAGATAAGGTTTTGGTTTTTTAGTTTGTATATGTCTATGTTTTGGGTGTCTTTCCTGACACGATTTTACATACATAATATCATTAAAAACGCCGAGTCGTTCAGATACTATTAAATAACAAATCGTAGTACACGGCAGTCGACCTTAACTTAAGTAGCCATCTATTTAGGCTATTAATACCATTTATGTTTCTCATCTCCAATAGCCAATGAGGCAATTAAATTATCATAGCTTATTAGTAAGAACTGTGAATCATTGGTTCTTACATTTTTACATGCAATTTGATCTAACCTGCTTTGTGTGACCAATCGTTTACGCAGAGACTACCGGAGCAGCCATGGCAACGTCGGCATGTTGCATCTACTAACAGTAGTGGGTGGGTGCCGGCCGGCGCTAGGCCGCATGAACTAATTGGTGGCGGAAGCACACATAGCAGGTAAGATCAAATTGCATGTAAATTTGACTTTCGAAATTTACAAAATAACGCCTGAATCTATTTTAACTGTTACATTTTTATTAGGAAATTTTGAATTTTCTCTCACCAGCTGAACTTTAATTGTTATCGATTTGGTAATTAATGGTAGAATTAGTATAATTTTAAACGTACCGGTCCGGAACACAACAGTCGGAATGTATGTATGTGTGTAATAGATATTTTTTTTAATCTAAAAAAGCCGAAATTTATTGTTGTATACTTATATCTTTTTTGATTCAACAACTGCTACAATATTATGTATAAATAAATGAGTTAATAAAAATCTACGAAGCTGTCTATGAATAACATAGTTACGTAATTATTAAGAGAATTTTGAGAGAGGTAGGGCGCATCGAATCAGCCCGTCTGGGGAAGTATCTCCACCTCACAGAAAACCGCAGCCAAATAACAACTCCCTGGAAGGTTGTTGTGTTCCTGCGTGTGAGTGAGGTCACCAGTAAGCTCCCAAGGAGTTGCTGTGTACGCAGCAGAGGTGGCGTCGCGCGAGTGATACTTAATAATATTACAAACGTTAATAGGCTACGGTACCCGCTTTACACCAGGTGGGCCGTATGCTTGTACGCCTCCCGACGTAGTATAAAAAAAATTAATATATAAAAATTCTTTACGGGAATTTTCATACCCTATTATATATATTTTAATCTTGTTCTATGTCACAAAAATCGTAACGACATACGTCGGCCGGCAAGTAAGCAGTTACTACATTCAAAATAATATCTGCAATTATGCAATTGACCGTACATCTGGTGTCGACCGTCAGACATTAGTGGTCAAGTTGTGCCATTACGGAGTATGATTGTATCTTATTTAAACAACATAATGCAAACTGTTGAGATAAATGGGCTTAAATCTAAAGACAATAATTTTTAATTACGGGTTGCCGCCCCCAGCCAGGGCATTTTTGAGTACCTTTTAATTTTTAGTATACCTATGTGAATGATTTGCCCTTTGCTGCTGATGATGCCCTGTAATTTTTAGAGGCAAAACCGAGTAAAGCGGCAGCGATCCGGAATGAGATTTTTTGTGTTGCTTTTAATGTTGCCCGCTGGTACGAAAATATTGCAAAGGTAAATAGTGTTCTTTGATCTAACCTGCTTTGTGTGCTTCATGCGACCTAGCGCCGGCCGGCAACCACCCGCTACTGTTAGTAAGTGCAACATGCCAACGCTACCATGGCTGCTCCGGTAGTCTCTGCCTCGGCTGCTGCGGTCGTCCGCCATCTGGAACAGAATCCGCAATCCACCACCACCGTCGCTGCCACGACTGGCCTAGTCGTCGCTGCGACACGTGTTTCGCCTCTCCACGAGGCATCATCAGGCGTTGTAGACGTTAATCGTAAGTATAACATGCTACAAGTGTCAAATCCATCGCAGTGCCGTCCCTTATATTGAATTGAGGGTGGGGGTGGATGGTGTGAGCGAAAAGATATTTAATCACTGCACTTTGATCGCAACTTACAAAAAACAGAATACAAACTGTTGACGTAAATGGGGTGAAATCTAAAGGCAGTAATGTTAATATTGGGGTACCACAGGGCTCTATATTGGGCCCTTTTTATTTTTAGTATATGTAAATGATCTGCCCTACATGGTGCTGAAAATGTCGTATATACTTGCTACTGTTTGCCGATAATACTTCTTTAATTTTAATGTTGCTTGCCGGCGCAAAAATATTGACAAGGTAAATAGGTAAATGGCAGAGAGAGCATAAACGTAGAATAAATGCGGTCGAGATGAGAGCATTGCGCAAATTTTGTGGCGTAATGCTTGCTGACCGCCTTCGTAATGATGACGTAAGAAAGAGAGTTGAGCTGAAAGAGAGTGTCGGTGTTAAGGTACGAAAAGGCATGCTCCGTTGGTTCAGACTTGCAGAAAGAATGCAGGATAAAAGAATGTCGAAACAGATATACAATGCAAAAGTGGAAGGACGTAGGAGCCGAGGAATACCAAGGCTAACCTACTATGACCAAATTGGTCGTGTTCTATCAGAAGAGACCTAGAAACCGGCGAGTGTGCATGAAATAGTTATGAATGTTAAAGAAGCGATTGAAGTCTGTAAAGACCACGTCTTATGGCGCTTGGTACTCTCTGCCTACCCAGCAAGGGATTTGGCGTGAAGTTATAGATAGATAAATACCTAGTGTTCTATCTGCTATTATAATTGATTCACATGCAATAATCTTTTACTAAATTCAACTAAAACTAAATGTATAAAATTTAGTCTTCCAAATATGGCTTCTGCTAATACAGAAGTTTTCATTGACAATAATATACTAGAGTTTATTAATGATACTGTATTCTTGAAATTACGATAGACTCAAAATTGCAGTAGGTCCCATAAATAAAATGGCCAGTAAGCTCAGTTCTTTCGCATATACAGTTAGCAGAATTAGAGATTAGATTACTGATGTGAGAAAGAGCGGCTGTTATTGAAACTATTTTTATATTACAAAAGAATGTCATCGGCTCTATTTATAATATGGGCTCCAGGGAATCATTTAGAGAACTATTCAAAGAAATAAATATCCTCACGGTTACGTCTCAGTACATTTATGAGAACACAATGTATGCTCGTAAAAATATAACGTTGTATTCGATTCTATAATAAATTACTTGAAACAGTTCTGTTCTTGCCTGACAATATGTTCAAAAGACACATCAAAAATAGTCTATCTAAGAAGGGTTGTTACAGGATCAATGAATATCTGGCTGACAGAGATGTCTGGATATGATTCAGCACATGTATTAATATATCTTTAACTGTACAACTTGTTACCATTATACACTATCATAAATTTAATGCAATATCAATTGACGATTTGAAAAGAGATCTGTATTGGCAAGTTTCTTTTGGCATTTCTTCTTCGCCAATGGTCATTTGAAATGCTGGTAAATTAAAAAAGAGAAATCAAAAGTATGAAAAATTAATAATATACAATATTGAGAATGTGAGAGGCGTCTAAGTGAGTGAGGGTCTAAAAGGAAATAAAGATTTTTTTATTTTTAATAATACAAAATAACATGTTATATTTATTTCAATCCATAAAACAAATTAACAAGTCTAAAAGTGGTGTTTTAGTTTCTTAGACCTTTCCAAAGGTCTAAGTTTAGTTTCCTTAACAATTTAACTCACTCATTAAAACTACGACATTTAAACGAAACGTCCTGAAAATATACCTAAATTGTGCAATGAACTATAAAATTAATTAATTAATTAAAATAAATTATCAATTGCTATAAAAGTCTTATTCAGCCTTATATAACAGCCTTTCCCTTCTTTATTCTATCCTCTTTGACCCTGCTACCCCAACCTATTTAAAGGAACGTTTTGTGTTTCACAGCGATTCACAGGATCGTACCCTGCGTAGTGCACTTTTACTCCGTCTTAAAACACCATACCACTCCACTGATTTCTATACTAACTCATTCTCGGTCGACGCAGTGCGCCTATGGAATTCTTTGCCATTTGATATAAGGAGTGCTCAATCACTTCGATCCTTCAAACATCTTGTAAAACATTCTTTCTCTTACCTTAACCTTAATTCTTCCTGGCTTTCCCCTCAGTCTCATTAGTTCCATTTGCTGTGTATGAATATATACACTCTATATATTCATTTATGTATATATATAATTAGTTTTGCTCTGCGCCGCCCTACCTTGTTTCCTTATTTCTCCTCTATCTACCCAAAGGTTGTCTGGAAGAGATCGCATCGCGATAACCGGCCTTGTACTGCTACTTTATTGTTTTTTATGTATTTTTCTTTTGATGAAATAAAGTGTATTATATTGTTTTGTATTGTATAAAACTCTTATCATAATGCAGTTCAAATCATCCAAATTTGAGAAGCCATGTGCAAGATATGAGTACATGCATTAAACAAATACAGTTAAAAACGTCTTATCTGAGACCTACTAACTGACATGTAGTCTTATATGATAAGACATGACATGTAACTGACATATCAGTAGAATATTCATCTCAGGCATATTGTTTTATTACTACTATATGACCTGAAAAAAAATGGAAAGCTTTTTATGCTACTGAATTAAAAAAGCAATAGAACATGAAATGATAATAATACGAGTAGAACGAGAAAATAAGCACATTTTTTTAAGAACGGTAGGTTGCATCAAAGTTGCCCAACTGGGGACACACCACCACCTCACAGAAAAGCGCAATCAAGTGACAATTCCCGAGAGGGTTATTGTGCCACCGCAAGAGAGTAATTTTACCAGTGAGTGAACTACTGAGAAGTTGCTGTGTTAGCAACACTATACTTTCTGTATTTTAAATGTTCATAGGCTACGGGAAACCCTTTACATCAAATGGGGCGTATGCTTTTATGCTGTCGAATTTGTATAAAAAAATATATTAATTATGTAAAATGTGTATGAACTTTCGCAACGAGCCAATGGCAAAAAATCATTTTTCATCAATATATCGACGAGTAGTGCTACGCACTTGCGTCACTTCCCAGTCAATTCATAATAATAGGGGTTAAAGTATGAAATTGCCGTTTTAAAGTAATAGATACTTTGAATGAATATCAAACCTTCATGTGTGATTTTCGGGTGAAACTTTTTTCACGAGATACCTATGAGGCTTTTCTTTTAAAAAATGTGCAACATTTGATTTTTGAATTTCAATTGTTTTTTTTTATTATTTAGCTTAGACGGGAAAGATGGATGCTTTGAAAATCCGAACAATTTTTGAATACGAGTTCCGACACGGAACTAACGCAGAAGAAATGGATAGTAATATCAGTGCTGCGTTTTGAGAGGAGACTGCTAATGAACGCACCGTGCGTTTTTGGTTTAAACGCTTCCGTAATGAAAAATTCGACTTGAAGGACGCACCACGTGGAAGACCGCCCATGCAGGTGAATAACGCTGAATTGAAGGAGATGGTGGAAGCCGATCCGAGTCAATCTACTCAGGAATTAGCGACATGGTTTGACTCATTTGCATCAATTCAATAAAATAAAAAAAATATAAAAAATAGGTGCCTCATGATTTGAATTATCTGTAGAAAGAAACGCGTGTTGAAACTTGTGTTGCCTTGTATTGAATCAGTACAGAAATGAAGGAATATTGAATCGAATCGTGACATGTGACGAAAAGTGGATTCTTTACGATAACCGTAAGCAAAAAATGCAATGGTTGACCCCACGTCAAACGTCGCAACAGTGCTCTAAAGCAAAGCTTACCAATAAAAAGGTAATGGTAACTGTTTGGTGATCTTTTCATGGCATTATTCACTATATGCTTTCTCAGCTCTGGTCAAGCAATAACAACAATTGTTTACAATAAACTGTCAGTGAAATAGCCCCGACTCTTGAATGGATCTTCACGATTATTGCTCCATGATAATGCAAGACCTCGCACTGCAAGAGAAACCGTTATAACTCTACAGCAGCTGCAGTTCGAAACCATACATCATCCTCCGTACTCGCCAGATCTTGCTCCAACTGACTACCATTTTTTTCGTTATTTGGACGATTTTCTAAGTGGTAAAAAATTTTCTTCCCAGGAGGCAGTACAAAATGCTTTCACACAGTTTGTCGAATCTAGATCCCCAGAGTTCTACCGCAAAGGCATAAATAAACTTCTGATTAGATGGCAGCAATGTGTAGATAATGAAGGTAAATGTTTTGATTAAATAAATATGTTACATCTTAGAAAAAAACGAGTTTTAATTTTTGAGTACAAATCGGCAATTTCATACTTTAATAAGCCCTAATATTTGTATTATTTGGCACGGAGTTGGTTTGATTTCTATTTATTATAATTAGCCTATTTTAGACAAGCTTTTAATTGATTCACTACAATATTGTATTGTCATCGTAATATATACATTTTAATACATGTTTGTTCGGACATGTAGAAAGAATGCAGGATGAAAGAATGACGAAGCGGATATACAATGCAAAAGTGGAAGGATGTAGGAGCCGAGGAAGGCCAAGACTTACTTACCTTGATCAAATTGGTCGTGTTCTATCAGAAGGTGATGTCAGGAGCCCTAGAAACCGGCGAGCGTGCATGAAAAGAGCAATTAATGTTAAAGAAGCGAGTGAGGTTTGACGCTCGGTTCTCTCTGCCTACCCCGTAAGGGATTTGGCGTGAAGTTATAGATTAATACATGTAAATAGATACAACTGCCAAGTAACTAAAATTGTGGATTTTTTACACAGTTAAATGCATTTAATAAATTAGTACTAGGTAAAATTCATGCGTAAAGAAATACTATATGCAATCAATCATTTTAGTCACCTTACATTTTAATGTTGACATTATTTCTTACTGCAGTGACATCTAGTATCGAGTAGTAGAACTCGTAGAATACAAACTTACAGTTTTAGTACTTTATATTCTTGTAGATGGCGCTTTTAACTAATGTTGTTTGTAATGTTTTTACGGGTGAGTAAAATTTATCAAGATACCTCCGAGTTTTTGCGTTAACAACAGCGATGGTTACAAAACATGCGGCATATAAAGAGAACACTTAATTTGAAGTGATTCGCTACTTGAAATCGAATTCAATTCGCTTATTGGACGCTCGAACAGGCTTAAAATAGATGCTCTTAAAATGATTATCTTTGAAAGCTAATCTTATCATGTATCAAAATCACTATTAACTGAAATCATGGGCAGCGCGAAAGGCCATTATCTTGAAATATCATTATGCTCACCCAATAACCACACTCGACGCTGTTGGGTTTAATTTCGTGGTAATATAAGCCTGTCTTCCTTATGATTAACGTAGTGAATGAAGCATTAGAGAGACTTACCTACTATTAAAATATGAAAGAAAAAGAGTTAATTATGTCTTATCACCCCACGTTCGTATGCAGAATAAATCCGAGCACAACATAACTTTGTTCTTACTGACCTCGCTAGCTTCTTTAACTCTTATGTGCAACTATTTTCTTCTGATAAAACACTACGAATTAGGTCATGTGTCTGAGCCTACGTCAGCTCCTACTACGTTTGTTATGTACCGTTGTTTATGTTATCCGAAATTTTGGTCTGTTGGTATGTAGGATAAAAACTATATTAAAAGGTTTTTTATATATGTTTTACTAGCTGTGCACCGCGACTTCGTCCGCGCGGAATAGTTATTTTTTATTATTTATATTAATAAAAATAAATAAAATAAAAATAAAATTTCTAAATTAAAAGTAGCCTAAGTTACACAGAGATTACCCGAATCTCTGAAACGGCTGGACCGATTATGACGGGACTTGCACAGGCAGATAGCTGATGTAATAAGGAGTAACTTAGGAATTTTAAAAATTTTATTTATTTTAACAAACAGATAGACAGACAGACAAAAATTGTAAAAAAAAATATTTTGGTATATGTACCGTGTATCCATATGCATTTAAAAAAGCGATTATTTTAATATTACAAACAGACACTCCAATTTTATTTATCTGTATAGATAAATCCTCAAATTTGTTTAACTGACTCAATTCCAAAAAAGATAATAACAAAACCCTTGCGGAAACTGAATCTTACAGATAACTTGGTGTGACAGAACGTTTATGTAGACAGGAGAAAAAAATGAAACAACCAATGCACTTTTGAAAGTCGGCCAAAGAAGCGTTCCTAGCTTGCAAAAGTGGACTGGCGCAGATCCGTCCAAACTGAGCACTGGAGATCGCTCGCATATATGGAAGAGCAAAGAGTTACACGGATGTTTCCATCGGACACTGCATACTCTATGTTGATTTTTAGTGTCGGTTGGCTGGCTGAGTTAGTGACCTTTTCGGAAAAACCGAAGGTTTTTTCTGTGCAATTGCTGACGTATTCATTAAAGGTAATAACTAACGGAAACACATCATGAAGAGTAATATTTGCCAGTCATGCTGCCGTCCAGGGGGATCTACCCAGGCATGTTATTTACGATTGTTCTTACCTTGCCAATTCTGTTCGCGGTCCGTTCTGAACTAAAATTCATCCTTATTTACTAATTACTTACTAATTAATATTCTATTACCTACTATATGGGATGGTAATGAAACTTCACTAACATTTGTTGGCATTTAGAAGTTGCAAAATAACGTTAGAGTCTTTACAGCTCGTATTTTTATTGCACAAAAAATTAGAACGAATTCATAAGAAGTCGTGTACAAAAAGCAATAATAGTGCGCTTAGCCCTTTCAGAGATCCAGTAACATGCAAGCGGTACTCCAGCAGGATCTTGAATATCTTCGTAAACATAGAAAAAAAAGAATCAAAATCAGTGGCAACATTTAGCTCGGAACCAACTAACTATATACTCGTAGCTAATGTTTATTGTAATATACCTATACATATAAATAAAATTGAAGTGCCTGTCTGTGATTTCAAAATAAAGCCTTTATGACACATGACCTAATTCGTATTATAAGCTCATATTATTATTTTCACGTTACCAAAGCCTAAATACGCATTTTTTACTTTTTGTCTGTCTGTTTGTCCGGGCTAATCTTCGAAATGGCTGAACTGATTTTGACGGGACTGTCACTGGTAGGTAGAGAACTGTTCAGAGCAGAATATAGGGTACTTTTTATCCCGTAAATATTTAGAGTTCCTGCGTAAAAAATGAAAAACTGTTAAACATAGGGGGAAATACCTTCCTCTTCGGGGAACTTTGACATTTTATTTTTATTATTTTCATAGAATACGTATTATTTGTTACATTAAATAACTACGCATTTTTTATGTAATAAAATAAAATACGTTGCCTCCCGTAAAGGTCAATAGATGGCGCTGTATGAAAATTTAATCGCTCAATGGTTGTATCTACGACCCTGAACTTTGTTTTTTTTAAACAGAATGAGTTAGAGGTCTATAGAGAAATAAAGGCCACTAAAAGCCAAAATCTCATGCGTGCGAAGCCGCGGGCTTCACCTAGTGTACTATAAAAAGAAACTTCTGGCTGGGGTAACTTTACTTCTGCCGAAACAGTTTTTGTGATGTAACTAAAAAACTATCAGCAAATTTAAAAATTATATGAATATAACAATTATAGAAGGTGGACTAATTATGTGTTAAACTGAAATGACTATATATGACATTATTTTGCTGGAATGACACACACTTTTTGTACTGACGCACCTTTTGCGGTTATGTATTCCAATGGCTATATTTCATTTTTACAGAAAACCGCTAAATCACCCAGTACTCGTCATAAAAGACGATAGAAAAGCCCCGTGGAATAAAATACACCCTTATCACTGTCGTCTACTTTCTCTCTACGGTGATGGAGTGTCTGATAATTACCCAATCCCTGGCAAAACCGGAAGACCTGGACTACATTAGCAAATGTTAGTGTGGCTTTCGCTACGATCATGAATTGTTAGAACGAAGTTCGCGATTGTAGGGTTCCAATATAGGTACTCGAATTCAATTTAAGTATTCAGAAGATAATGGATTAGAAAGAATAAAAATAGGTTTTGTTTAGTGTTTTAGCGTTGCGTTGTGTTCAGAGGAGTTTATATGCCCACAGCTATCTTCTACGACCGCAGTCTCGCAATCAATAGGGAATTATTTCTATGAACAGTAGAACCCCAATAGTCGCGTTCGCGATTCCATAGTCTCTTCCGAGTACCGTTAGGTAGAGGAATGAACCCCTTGCCGAGGTTTTAGATTTTCCCAAAAGACTACAACATATGGTTTTTCTAAAATAACCTTTTACAGGTTAGGATGTTTCCTGAACGACTGATTCCCTTGATATGACAACAGAGTATTACATTCATAGGCTACGGTAACTGCTAACCATAATGCAGGATGTACACTTGTTTGCCATCAAAAAAATTGCAGTGTTCGCTTTAAGACAAACATCAGACGGAATTACAGGCATCACCAAACGGCTCGAAGCGCCAGCCTCTACTGATTTAACTGTGAACTATGTATTATTTTAGTTTCACGTTTTAGTGCGATAATATCGGAGAAGTTCTTTTGGAGTCATCCTACTGTATACTTTGTAACTAACAACAAAGTAGGTATCTATTGACAGCGTGTTTATTACTATTAACCTATGTTTGCTTGTATTCCACCTTAGTGGTATAAAAAACATGACTTGTGAATTGTGTATGATCTATTACAGTATTTTGATTTTAAATTGATGTAAAAAAGAATGAATCTTTATACATAACGTTACCTAAAGCGTAGCGTACGTACAACATACAGGTCCTCGCGAGAAGTGAATCCAGAAGCATAGGAATGAGAGTGCGATATACACGGCACAACCAGATGGATAGCACGATGTTAAGAAGGTGTTTCACTAGACTGCATTCAACGCGACCACAGATTGTTGAGAACAATTCAAACTACTTCTAATATAAACATCTTTTTTTATTCCAACTTATAACCATACATAATATACACAGTACAAAAAAAACTTGCTTCGTCTATTACAGCAATAAGGACAAAATTAAATTGTCACATATTTTAACTATCATTTTGTAACATACTAACCAAATTGAGAAATCTAATATAGGAGAAACTTATCTACACGCTGTGTTTAATGTACAATGCTTCGAGCGAATACGTTTTACTTTCAATACAATAACTTAAAGGTATACACTTCTTAATATGTACTCGATGGAATTCGAATTAAAAATTTACACAATACATACATATCACTATAACTACAATTAAGCTGTAAATAACCAGAAAGAGTTTATTTGTATTCAATTAAGGAACATAAAACATATCCATCTCAACGATATCACCATAATCAGACTAATTTACATTGCACATACTCCGATGGCGGCCATCGGACTAAATCACATTTCGAGTACATTTACACACATAACTGGTACACAATCCACTTGGACGCTTAAAAATGGCATCTTATACACGAAACGGCGCACAGCGCGTATCACACTCGCTCCCAATCTTACGTTAAATGCGGAACTTAGCGATTAATGTTACGTCGAGGTTGAGATCAAATGTGGGGAACCTGCTCGGCTTCACTTGGCTTCTGCGAGCGCATCCTCCAGGCAGCAGAGAGAATCCTTCACTGCGTGGTAAACAATATTCTTTATTTGGAGCTTATCCTCTTTATTAGAATGCTGGCGGGACAGTCGCCTGAATTGCTGCGCGAGCTCGAAGCACCGAGAAACGTTCTCCGGGGAGACGAAATCTTCCGCTACCTTGATACAGTCCAGGAGATTCCTGACCTGATGCGGCGCGCCAGCCGGTACGAATACGGCGTCTCCGGGACATTGCAATATCGCGTAACCTTCTACGCCGTACTCCTGGTAGAGGCGCTCGCGTAACGCGGCGTCCAAATACCAGGTTTGGTCGTGGACGGGGTCGTGCTGGGCACGCGGTCGAGCTCCTCGTTCCAATTCTGCTCGGACTAGGAAGTCGCGGATTTTATCCGCATCTTTGGCTGCGTATATGTGCCATAACGCAGCGGGAGGCTTGAGTTTCGCTCTTCGTCTCGACAAAACATCGACGCCCGCCTCTTCGGCTGCCCTCGCTGCCTCTCTAGCCCTTTCCTGAGCGTCAGTTGGAGCACTAGCATGAACCATCACATTCACTGCGTCACTAACGTCTAGGTGAAGATTGGTAGTACCACCAGCGCCTCCATAGGCCGTGTACATTTTAGGTCCCAAGTCCGGCCGGACGAAGCACTCCGGTAATCTAGCAGCTAAGTTCAATTTTCCGTTACGTGATGTGTATTCACTGAGTGGTAATGCACGCATGAGATCGTCGAAACGGGTTGGGAGAAGTTCGGCGAAGTCCTCACCGGGTGGCCAGTCTTTCAGTTTGAGCACCATAGGGGCACCGCGCTCATCACGGAGCCTCTGAGCGGCTTGTTCGAATCCATCCCAGAATTTCTTAGCCAGCTGGTTAGGCACCACTAAACCAGACGCACAGTTGACTAAGTCCACTCGAGTGTCGCCGAAGTCTCGAGAGAAGCTCTCGGGACTCCAGAGGTCTTTGTCGAGGAGACTTGATACGTCTGAGACTAGAACTGGTTGGCCGCGTTTCCACTGGTCCTGTAACAATCAATGAAGAAGCTTTAGAATTTCATTATTTTTGTGTAGGCTTTAGAAACATTTACATCTCATTCAGTTACAACAGCAAGTATTTTTATGACATACAAGTATTTCTAGATCGTTGTCTTCGAAAAAAGTGCTGTGAGCACATTATTTTACTTATACTGAAATAGTTTTAGTGGAATGAATGAATGAAATGAAATAGATTTAGTGGAATGAATGAGTGCTTAGTTGTTTAATACAGGCTAGAATAGTGCAACATATTAACAATTCGGCTAAAAATAGAAATAGACATGAAAAAAAATTTTCGGAGTTTTCATATTGGCTTCAATTTGATGGAGGTTGTTAGCTAGCTTTTGCAATATATTTCCGTGACGAGTTATGCCTATTTACAGTTTGAAATTAGAATATTGGAAATAAATTTTACCTGGAACAGCTTATAATTTCCAGAGTGACCAGGATCAGTGAGATGCAGTAGCTTTCCATCGCAGAGCCAGGCATGGGGCACGTCAGGGTACAACAACTTAGACTCTGTGAGAGTCATTATCCGGACAGGCAAGTCATCTCGGCCACGCCCGCTCCTGTCGTACCGCTTCACCACATTGGAAAGTGCGAAAGGTTTCACTTCACCATCATCATCTTTCTTCTCATCAACAACACTGGATATAACGTCGCTAAGGAAATCGTTTCTGCTCTTCTTTTGTTTCTTTTTAGGCTGGGTTTCGCCTCCCTCTGGTGCCGGTCTTATTAACAATTCCCGTAACGTAGAGAAGCTACCTCCCTCTTCTGAATCTGAAGAGCTGGAATCTGATTTTTCATCCTTAGTCTCAGTTTTTAGAGGCACATCTGTCAGCCAGCTGACGATTGAGCTGCCAGTCTTGCCGTTTTCTGATTTAACAGGTGAGGATCCGTTGGTTGAAACAGTTTCTTCTTTGACGTCTTCTTTCTTTACATTCTGAAATAGAAATAAATTTTGAAACAAGTTGGATAATAGTTTCAAAGACAAATAAATATTTGTTTGACTCGGTATGGGTACTTTTAAAAAAATACTATTTATTAGTGTTGTACGTATTTCTTTTTTCAAGGCAAAATAAAAAGAGTTTGTTCATCTGTTATCTAACCCCCTTATATTTACCTTATGTAACACTTGCTGCAGTAGGTCCCTGGCCCGTGTTCTGACTGCGAGGTCGGTGTTGGGCGCGGCTCCACATGCGCACGCTCCCAGCGCCCAGGCGGCGCGGGCAGAGTGGGCGCGCTGCGCAGCTGCCGCCAGTGCGCCGCCTGCTGCGATTTGGGTCAGGAGTAATCTACGCGCAGGGTGCGCTCCTCCCGCCGTACACGTTAACCAACTGCAAACAGGAAACACAATTCTAATATGATTTTATTCATTACTAGTTATATCCCAAAGAAACTAAGGTAATAGTTATACATCGAACGACTGACCAATCCATGCTCCGCATTGTTTTGACTTTTTAGTCCATACCATTGTTATTTGTAAACAAATGTCTGTTTTTCTAAATAGCAATGTATCTATACCAATAGGTCACATTCACATTATTGAGGGTGAATCTTGTATGTATTTATATATAGTAGACGATCTGATGTTAAGGACAGAACAGATATGTTATCGTTAGATACATATTTAAGAACATTGATTTCAGTTATCCAGCAATAGTTTTGCTTATTGTGCAAAATAGAAATACTGAATCGAACGGCTTTTATAGAAATAATAAGTCTATCCGAGTACCCAGCACTCACTGCACAAATACTAAACGATTTCCCAGATATGTCCAGAATATATTCATAAGAAGGGAGGTCAAAAGTCTGTGGAATGAAAGAAGTTCATGTTGTAGGTGTTACCAATTAAGGAGGCCCAAACTCAATTACAGATTTTCGTCTAGGACGGGCGATTAATACCACTAATGCGGATTTTCTCAAAAATGTTGAAAGCCTCACACTTGAAGATGCTAAATTAGAAGTCATCACTTGATAAGCGTGAGTAGCCGATGCAAGAATTTTACGCGAGTTGATAACGATGATAGCGGATGATATACGGTACGCCGTCTAAACACATTAAGAAATAAATGATGGGTTCGTTACTTTTATAAACAGCTTCAAAAATAATCTAAGATATTTTTGAAGCTGTTTATGAAAGTAACGAACCCATCAAAATTTTACTGAAAATTATAACAGTAGATAAAAGTTGGATTGCTCACTTCAATAAACCCGATTCCTACGGAGAGACCGAAGCAATCGTGTTAAAAGTGCTGCTTACAAAATCTCTAAAAAAATTATGGTATGGCCAGGAAAATTGAGGTCAGGATATTTTGGGATTGTGAAGGGATTTTATTTATCTATTTTAAAGAAAAGGTTATTCATGTGGCTGGAGAGTACGACGCAATATTTTTAGGGAGACTATGAAAATTTATCAAGTAAAAAGACAAGGAAAATTAGACAGATTTTTTTTTTCTTTTTACCGCATGTAAATTTTTCGTTTTAATAAACATGTTAAATGATTATATTGAAAAGAAAAATAACAAGCGCTTCAATTGTTGTGCCGCGATTTTTTATATACCTACTTCTCATTAAAACTATACGATTTTTATTTACGAAATCGATATATTGACAAACATAAATAATACTTATTATTTACGTTATATGATAACATAAAACGAAACTAAAAAACGTAAAGTTTACTAATTTAGTCGTCATGCTGTGTCCAGATTACTGATAGGCGGGTGTTACATAGTTTTTTGACAGTTGGTACACAGCAGGCCAGCCAACATTTATTTTAAATAAATTAATAGGAAACTATGGAGAACACCCGCAATCCTACACGTACACAATATCGTGTTACTAAAATCATTGATTATAATTAGTACATTTTGAAATAAAAAGTAATTTTGACTCAAAAAGAAACTCGAAACAAATATTTCAGAGGGTCAACTTACCCGAACGAATCTCTCTCGCCATTGGTGCTAGCATTCGAGGTATTGTTAGGCTCAGCGGTCGAGTTAGCTGACTCACCGGACGTCCGGGACTGTCAACAAAATACAAGATTAGCCATTGACGTATTACAACCACAGCACTCGCATTTGATGCGGTCAATTGTTTTAGCCGGCCGTAGGTATTGTACATAAACATTTTTTACTTTTAAAACTGCTGTAAATTACAGAGCGTCAGCGCGTCATCGACATGGTTTATGATCATACACTGGAATCATAATATTGAAAGAGCTGGGAAACTTCAAGTTGTGGAATAACTTTTTTGGAGATTTGACCAACACAACAACGTGAGGTTCTTCAAAAAGGGAGTCTTTACTGAATCGGCAAGTTAAGGTCGGCAACGCAAGAGTCACACCCCTGGTGTTGCAAATGTCCATAGGCTACGGTAACTGCTTACCATCAGGCAGGCCGTACGCTTTTTTGCCACCTTAGTGGTATAAAAAATCAACAACATAGTGACTGCTGTCTCTGGTTTTGCAAGTGTTCTTTGGTTACGGTAAATACTTACAATCATGCTTGTACATTTCTTAAAATTATTCTTTTAGGTTTTCAATTTAATGAAACGCGGTCGGTCGCGTCTGCATGCAAAGGTTAACTCGTAGAAAATACTCTTAGCCAACCTTAGACACGGCTTTATATCTCGTGGCCAATAAAGTGAATATACTTGCTCCTACTGTCCCAAGGTACGGTGGTTAATACACGTGGTCACCACAAGACCGAAATAGCCTCGAAGAAAAGTAGTTGCAGTTATATAAGTATTGTTTTTGTATCTGTTTGCAATTCATAACAAACTTTTTGTCGCGTGTTAGAAAATAAATTACTCTATTCTATAAGCTATTGTTACCGATTTTATGTTTGGCTGTCGTAGCGTAGGACAAAAGTTACTATAATGTTACTAATTTAAGGTTTACCTTATAGCAGTCTAAGCAAACGACGAAGCCACATTTGCCGCAGGTCCAGTGGAAGTTGAACAGCGTCGTCTCGCACACGTCACACATCTCTCTGACGCCCTGCACCACCCTTTTCCACGCTATCGTTTTATCTGTTCAACATAAAACATACACTGATGATATTCATGTTTGTAACATAGAATCTAATACTACACTCAACTTTAATTACGAAGTTCCATTAAAAATATGACGCACGGCACAAGATTCGAGAGGGTTTGGAGCGTACTCCTGCGCGTTGAGGGAAGGTTACTGATTTAACTAATGTCACCTAACGATAAAAGCAGAATAAGTTCTCAGAAGAACGATTAATTCCAAGAAACCATTTGAAGAAACGAATTAATTAATTGTATATGTTTGTTATGCAATAAAGGATATATATATATATATATATATATATAATTCCATTTATAGATAAGCCACGGACAACTTTATAGAACTAGTATGCAGTCTATTTTTTCACATTGTGTTGTGTACTTATAAAAAAACAACCTACTCAAAAAACTCAATTAAAAAAAAGCTACACGAGTTTGTTGCTGTATTCATAGTATATACCGCGTGTTCATGCTAAAAACGTGTTTAGCATGCACGAAATAACTAAACAACAATATTTGAGATCATTTCATTCATTTTATTTTTAATTCAAAATTCAAAACAAGTAAAACTAAGCGCCGTAAAATTTTATTGTTTTCTGTCTCGGTTAAATTTAGATTTATTTTTTTTACAGTTGAGTGTATGTATTTGACAAGCTCGGTGACGGAGTGGTTAACAATGCTACTTTAACAGCATCATCAGGACAGACATGTTTATGCACACAAACAGGGTACGCGTCAAAGCAGCCTGACTGAAGAAGCACCTCCACCTCGCAGAAAACGGCAGCCAAACTACTAATCCCTGGAGGGTTCTCATGTTCTTGAAAGTGATTAAGGTGCTGTGCGAGTGATATTTCATGTATTGCAAGCGATTACAGGCAACGTTATATATATACAGCGTTGTATGAAAAATGTGTATAGTAAAATAATAATAAACTTAATTCGAGGTATATTCTAAATAGAGTAAATTCCGTACATAGTATTTAACTCCAAACATGTTACCAGAATAGTACCGTGAAACGCCATAACGTGCGATAATTATGGTTATTACGAGAGTTTACGCTGATTTCACCGCTTATCGCCTAATAAAGAAAGTTAAACTGCCTCCACGTATCTCGGCATAAGTAGACCGGAAAGAGTTACAACATTCATTATCAGTAACTTACTGCAAGTCATACTCATTTGGTATTTATTAAAATTGCTACGTAATTGGTACATCGACAGCGTTCGATATATAAACGGTGCTAACGGAACGCTATTACTAAGCGTACGCTATGTTGTTCGTACGTCCATTCACCGATGCGTCTGTCCTTTAAACGATTGTATTTTCTTAGGAACCGGCGGGCGTGCATGAAAAGTGTTATGAATGTTAAAGAAACGAGTTGTTTATGTATATCTTCACGCCGGGTCCCTTGCGACGTACGCAGGGGGTACCGAGCACCATGTGACGCGGCCCTCGATCGCTTGTTTAACATTTATATTTATTTTTTTATTATTGGTTAAAATGTCTCTTACTGGCGAGACAGCGCGGTTGTTGCATATGAATCTACAACGGTGCCTGTAACACCGCCGTTGTTGTGCCCACCCAAAAACATTTTGTAAGTGTAAATGCTAGGTAGGTATAAATAAACTAATGATAAGAGCGCATACCATGCCAACAAACATTTTGTTATGGTAATTCAGTTATGTTTTGTACAATGTCACCCCATAAAACTTTTACATTAGTAAAATATCTAATAAACTATAATTATGGCCAAAATTAAGTCGCTAAGCACCAGGAATTTTAATCATTGTAAAAAATATTTTAATAATGAATCAATGTCAATTTCTTTCCATTGATCAAATAGGATTGCTTGCTTATACTGTATGATAGTTTTTTTATACTACGTCGGGAGGCATACAAGCATACGGCCCACCTGATGTAAAGATATATTATTATCACCCGCGCGATGCCTCCTCTGTTACTTACACAGCAACTCCTTGGGAGCTTACTGGTGACCTCTCTCACACGCAGGAACACAACCCTCTAGGGAGTTGTTATTTTGCTGCGGTTTTCTGTGAGGTGGAAGTACTTCCCCAGACGGGCTGTTTTGATGCGCCCTACCTCTGTTAACATAGTGTGCAAGTATATAGTGCAAGTGCGCATATCCTACTCATACTTGATCTACTTTACTTTTCACCTTGTCATGCCGACAATACCTTGCATAATCAATGCCCCAACTTTGAGAATTCTTACCGTCATTCAGGTGGTGTGACTCGGCGTCTTTCTCCTGTTGCAGCAGTTCACAGAACTGGTCTCCGATCTCCCTCAGAAGGAAGCAACTCATTTCTATATCTAGTTCCGCCGCGCCAGCGGACGATGACAGCCATAATTTTTTATCCTCCTGTGGACAAAAACAAATGATATTTAAATAATCTGTACCTAAACTAAAAGCACGTGATTAAGCCTAAATCATAAGATATTTTATATCGACGAGACGCAAAATTCCATTAATATAAATATGATCTATCATCATATCTATGACATATCATGTAATTATGATATATAATACGATTTTCTTGAAACTATATATAACGCGACAAAGATATCAATTGGTATGTCCTTTTAAGATATGCATCTTTTCTTTCTTTATATGAGTTTACATGAAAGCTATTTATTCGTGATACATTTAGCCCGGCCATTTAATTCAGCGTGACTTATATCAAATATTTCTTTAAATGGTTTTCAGATTGGAGCTTAAGGCAAATTTTCGAAGGCTTGAAAACACTGGACTATGCAAATCGGCAAGTAAGCTGCAAATTAGATAATGGTCTAAATCCCAATGGTTGAAAGTATTACGTTGACAATGCCATAGAATTATACTTAAACGAATATTTACCTCATCGGCATCCTTGTAAGGGTCCGAGAAGCCGGCTATAGCTAATTGCCTATTCTTGGCATACTTCAGTCTTCGGAAAGCGTAGAAACGGCAGAAGATGTTCGGCATATCTTTATCTCGCTGTGCAGGCGACCAGCGGCACTCGCGGCATTTGGCAAGCCGCGGCGCCACTTCGAAGCAGGGCCCGTTCTGCAGGAACGAGTCGCCGTTGGCGCGCGGCGAAGCTGCGGCGGGCGCGCGGCGTGGCGGGTCCTCCTTACGACGCCCGCCACGCCCGCTTCCACCCCCTCGGGCTCGTCGACCGCGCGCTCGGCCACCGCCTCGCTTACTAGATGTGCTACCGCTGCCACTGCCACTACCGCCAGAGTCAGAGTCCTTGTCATCGCTCTCCTTGTCACTTTCGCTACCGCTCTCTGATGCTTTCTTCTTTTTCGGCTCGTCGCCAGCTTTGCGCGCGACTACACCTTTTTTCCGCTTCGCTTTCGGTGGTTTTCGCTTTGGTGGCGCAGCTGTTTCCCTCTCTGAGCTCGAGCTGTCTTCCTCCGCATCCTCGATTCGTCCATTTTCCTTAGGTTTTCGCGGCTTTGAGGTTTTTCGAGCGCTGCGCTGAATAGACTTCGCTGCGACGGGAATTACTATATTCGAGCTAGAGTCGTCCGGTTCGGACACCCTTGTTATCGTCATCGGGAGAGTTATGCAGGTGCCACCTCCGCCGGAACAATCACCCTCGCCAATGGGCGCTGTCTCATGTCGCTGAAGCCACGCTTTCTTGCCGAGGTGCCGCACTGGCGCGGAGTCGTTACGAGGTGAGGAAGACTTCGCCGGAGTGTCGCTTTCTGCAAGAGGAGTGACGGGCGGCGTTGCGGGAGGTGCGGGTGGCGTTGGAGCAGCCGGCGGCGCCACTGCCCCCGCTGGGGACGCTGCCAGCGGCGGAACGGGCGTAGCAGGCGCTGGACTCGCGGCCGGCGTTAATTGCAGAGCGGGTGACGCACCGGCCGCTCGCTCCGGGGTCTCTATGCTGCCATCGGCGGAAGGCACGCGTACATCGCAGGGCGGGCCGGGTGCTTGGGGTGCCGGCTCCGAACCATGTGGCGTCCGGCCGACACTTGCCGCCGCCGCAATGAGCGGTTCCGGTGCCGGCAGCTCCTCGAGCCGCCGCCGCTTCGCGTCCGCATCGGCCGGCTCAAATGGATACCGGCGGCGCGGTGACGAACGGTCGGGATCATCCCGCGCCACGCCTAGGTCGAGCGGCTGGGTCTGACATGGCGAACAGGAATTGGGGTCGCCGTGAGCGCGCGGCGGCGGGCGTGGCTCGTCGGCCGTGCGGCAGTGCGCTACGGGTGGCGGTCGCGTGCGCAGCGCGGGTGAGTACGCGGACGGTGGCGGGTACGGCACCGGAGGCGGCTCCGTCTTTGGCATTTGTAGTGCCGCCGGCTCCACGGCGACTGCGTAGTGCGCGGGCGTCGGCGCGTTGATGGGTTTTCCGTATATATGCTGTGGTGCAGGACTCGACACCTTGGGTTTCACCTGCGGCGCGGCCTGGTAGTAAGCGGGTGACCGCTGGGGAGGTGGTGGCTGATAGAGCCGCCGGTTGTTCTTATCCTGCGCTGGTAGCGCCGCGTGCGGAGACGTTTGGAGCGCGGGATGCGGGTGGGACGGCGCGTGAGGAGACAAACCCGTTCGGTACGGCCGCGAAGGAAGGTAATGAGGGGAAGGTTCGCTCCTGGGCTTGCTCGGATAAGGATGCTTCTGCTCCAGGTGTATCTGTTTGGCGTCGTGCTTGACTATCACAGAATTCTTTTCGGGCACCAGCGGCGGCGGGGCCGGTAGGTGTTGACTGTCTTTGAGTTTGTCGTAAGACCTATAGGAGGCGTAGGTGCCGTAAGGTGCAAAGTTGGGTTCGCCCTTGGGCAGGACGGGGTGGGAGGGGGGTTTTTCTGTCTTGGAGGAGACAGCGAGTCGCGCATGCGGCGGGCAGTAGTCCTGCGTAGGAGGCGCGGGCGCTGGTGCGCGCGTTGCAGGGTGCGGGTGCGCGGGCGGTGAATAGTAGGCTCGGTCGGGCGGCGGGGCTCGCAGCCTCTCGTGCTCGGGGCCCGTGCCGCCGCGGCTGGCGGGGATGCTACCCAGCAGCGACCATGACATGCTGCGCTCTCGCTGCACATAAACAACACAGACACGTCTAAGACCACAAACAACAGTAACAACAACAATGATATAATATGAAAATTATATTTATGTAAATACAAATAGGTAACTAACGAGCGCTTCCGTTGTACAATAGTTTAATTAATCTCATAATAAATGATTATATCACAGAATGAAAAGGAACTTATATAATTGAATTGGTAAACCTTGCACAATATGAATTAATTAAAAATTAATTAGAATATTAATAAAAACAACATTATGCAATGTGTATAATGTGAATACAAACGTCAACATAATATAATTTATTTAAAACATTGCATTTGAGCAATCTTGCACCGGACGTCACCTACGTCATCGCCCACATTAAATATACGTCCTTTTTTATATATTTCCGTACCTCACCTATATAAAAACAAACTTATAGAATCAATTCATTGTTCTTTTGTCTATAGACATGTCAATAGATCGCAAATCAAAACCTGCGAGGGTGCTTACACTGAACCTATGGCAATCATGAAATTTAGCATGATGGAAATTCTCATGACGTTACAGTACGAACAGGGGGAAACCGATAATGGCTATTTCTGGTTTTCTCTCTGGGTTGTTGAGGTATGAGTGGTCGCTCCATGTAAAAATCGGTATCTTCGCCAAATCCTTAGGCTAAGATAGCGAACCCTATCGATCCTAATGGAAACGGAATTACGCTAAGATGTTCTATCGTGTATTTGAAGAAATCACAAATCAAACACTCAGGGGGTGGTACTTAGTTTACATTCTCTCATCGGATTCAAACGAAATATACATTTGTACATTTGCCAGTGGTATGTTTCCCGAACCGATGACTACCAAATTCTTATCAAATTTGATAAAACAGCTACACTTCTTACGGGTACCGTCAATGCGCTAATCCAAGAAGAATCTGCTGCTCGTTTTTTTTTTAATATTAATCACATAGGCTTTTGATATTTGTACGTATGTTAGAAGCTAGTTAATATATTAAGGTACCAACCACCCCATAATATTTTTAAGACACAATCTAACTAACCTATGTTATTCGCCGTGACGTATGATTTCCTCCCAGAAACATCTTATACAATTCATTCAATAAGCATTTAGAAGTTGCCTTGCAATAAACACATACACATTTATATATAAACTCGATAAACAAGCTTATTTCCGTCGTTCGTGTAAAAATACACTTTTATTTTTGTTACACACAGAGAGACACTATCTACCGCGGTAATAGAATCTCACGTGGGGGAATCTGTATACATATATAAGTACATATATATATATATGGTGTATTCCAGTCTCAGGGGGAGATAACATCTTCTGGGCTCTGTTGATCTTTACTGATCCCCGTGAAGTAGTAGACGAAAATTCACAGAAAGCGCAAAGATAGGGATCTAAATAGTCGATGGCAGATTAAAAACCAGAATGCAAAATTCTATTATTTTATACCAATATTATTTACAATTTAATTACCATTTACTATTTGCAATTATCATTTTTAACTAAGGAAAAAATCTGGCCACCAGAATTGTCTCCCGAAAATCGTGAGAACCTACATAATGTATTCGATGACGTAGGATAACTAACCTTCACCTGCCTTTTATAGGCTAAAATAAGACTGAAAAACTATTACTAATATTCATAAACTATGATTACAAACTTCGCATGGAGCCTACTTCTCAAAGTGCATATTTCGGAGGCTGCCTTTTTGTAAAATAGAAACCAAATATTCAATCAACAGAAAAAGGAAATTTATTTACTAAGCGGAACTACACAAAGCATTCCAAGTCGGTCAATGTAATTGGCAAATTCGAAGTTGGCTTAACTAATCCTTTCTGTACTCCCCGTTACATTCATGCATTTTGGTAATTCGTACTTTCGCAAAAAGGATCAAAAGTACCGAAAGTACAAAGCAGTTGTTCCATTCTTTTTATAGCCATGAATGCTGATAGACTCAGGTACCAATCCCAACTGGGATGTACAATGTACAATGTACATCCCAGTTAGGATTCATTATGACATTCATTACTTTCATATGACATTCATTACTTTTAAGAAAATAATATTTAATTAATTTCATTCTTAGTATGTAATAGGTTACGTAACCCAAAATATATCATTACGGAGAACATGAAATCCATATGGACAAACGAATAAAGCACTTAACGGCGCATAAAAGCAGCCGTGATCTAGCCAATTTGAGCTGCGCGTTCAACATAACCCCCCGACCCGAAGCGACGAGTTCAGTTTCAAAGGAAAAGCGTTCTATCGATTCTCCATTGGTTATTTCTTTCATGTGCATATGTGACGATCTGAGATATTTCAATAAAAAGTAAAGTAAGCAGTCTGTCATGCAGTCACTTTGAGAAATAGGCTCAATGACAAATAGGTTGTGTGCTAGTCGAGACGTCACTTCTAGGCAGTAGCCAAAATGGCTATCTGATGGTGCCAAAAGAGCAATAATAAAAAATAGTATATAATACGTAAGTTAATATTAAAAAAATGTATCACATACAATATTAACCTTTTGGTTCGCAAGCCTGAACGACTCCTCGAAATGCCTTGAGACTAGCTTCGAGGCGGCGTTCTCCTGATCTCTCCTCTCCTTTTCTTCTCTCTCCTGTTTCTCCCGTTCCCTTTCCCTCTCTCGTTCCTGTTCTATCCGTTCTCTCTCCTTTCTTTCTTTTTGCTGCTTCTCCAGCATAATATCTCTTTGCTCCTGTTCCCTTCGTTCACTGTAACCAAAGAGAAACAAAGTTTATTATTTAACATCAATATATGCAGGAAAAAACAACTGCCTGAGTGGCACATCCTACCCCTGCTGGGTCTAGAAATTTTACTGTTCGACTAAAAAAGTTTTTTTGCAAATTCTACAGAATACCGGCAAAATTGAAACGAAGTTTGGCGCAAAATTAAATAAAATTAATTAATTAAGCAAAATATGCCTTTTTCTAAATAACCTAGTTGCGAAATAGGAAAGGCATGGCGTAAAAGAACATAAAAGACCAGAAATATAAAGAGAACAGATAATTACTGGATAATCTAAAAAAACTGATTAAAGAGGAAAGGTATCCTTTCAAATTACTTCCAGCCAGTAAATAAACTGTAGTCGGTTGTATCACTTCTCTCACCATCATCATTAAAGCTTGTGGTGCACCCCGTCAATTAACAAACGTAACTTTAGAAACCAGTTAGATAAGTGTCTCCACATTTCAGAAGAACTACTTAGTTAAGTTCAGTATGTGAACCATTTGTCAATAGTTCGCATGCTGAGGAACAAACATCTGAAATGTTAAATATTATATTTCCCTGTGCATGCTAACTATAGGAATAAGATATATCTATATTACTAACCCATGACTAATGTTGGTATACAACCTGACGTAGCAATAAAATACCAATAAACAATTCGCAAGACAATCATAATCGACCTGATTAATTAAAACTATTCCCCTATTGGCTAAACAATTTTCATGATAATATAATTAATAACTAGTTAACAATAATCAGTTTAGACATATGGGTGTTTAAAATTCAGTCGTTAATGTGGGCTTTGGTTATCGCGAGAACTTGATAAATTATGTAGGCGGTATTCGCAAGTCTAAGGTATGCGCAGTAACTGTAGGTCAAGGTCGAACTATTGTATTTAAAATAAATAAATAATAACCATACTAAAATAGTATCTTCCTACAACATAAATAAATAGGGACAAATAAATACGCACATTATTTATTCAACGACATTTAGCCGAAAGTGGTTTGGTTTATGTATATACTATACTCACTCTAAGTTAGGTCGGGTTCAATTACATTATGGTACATTCTAATTTGTCTAAGTATGTATTACGTAGGCGAATAACCCTATTTTTAGTAACATTTATTTTCACATTATAAATTGTGCTTATATCTTCGCATCAATTCCGTTGCGGAGCAGTAGATGCAGAGTGCCGAGCGCCGCATGACTCTATCCTCACAGGACACTCGTTTCATCATTCATAACTCTATTCATACAGTAAAAGCCGAAACCCGCAGGGGCTGGAAAAGGGGAAATTGGGAGCGGTCCGGGACGGAATTATTTTTAACATTCGTGTCTGTTTGAGAAATGTCACGCAAGAAGCCATCGCACCGAACCGCCGATCGCGCGTTTTTCGTGCGACATTTTACATACAGACAAGAATGTTACAAAAATCCCGTCGCGGATCGCTGCTTTATCATGCCCTGTGGATTCTGGCTTTTAACGTCGTTTGTATAAAATTATGTAAGTGCATAGTTCATTTTAACGAAACTTATATAATAGCTACAGAATATGTAAATATTATTATATATGTATAGAACATATAATTGCACACACGAATATATAAACGTGAAAGTGACTATGTGAGTCTGCTTGTTGACTAAACCGCTGAAATCGTAGTGAAATTTGGTACAGAGGTGATCCATATCCTAGACAGCTTGGGAAGGACATACATACATTATCACGATAAACGAATTACCACGCGGGCGAAGTAGAGGATAATATAAGATTCGCCTCGACACAAGGATCTCTTTGTCACATCATACCTCGAGTCGGTCCTAGGGCTTATAGAACGTGCTTCTGTGCATTTGTTTGACATATAGTCATAGGAATAGAAGCAACATTTTCGCAAATTGCCAACAGATAGCATTTGACAATTATGTATTACAGCGAATAAAATATTGTATAAAACTATAACTTTATAATATGTAATTCCATATAATTCAGGCGTAACCCCTAATATGTTGAGAAATAATGAATTTATAACTAACCATAAAAGGTTCCTAATTTATAATCAACCATAAAAGGTTCGTTTTAATATTTAAGATCTCCATTTACAAAGTTTAAATTAGTTAAGCAGATGCGTAATATTCGAATATGGTTAATTTTAACATTTTAAGTAAATGAAAATTTATGCTTCTAGGCGTATTTGCTATTAGTTCTAAAAATGCTATATAGCAATTTTAAACTTGGTAGGTTTTATATTTCTATGAATTCTTAGTGTACTTTTAGTTTATAAAATACAACAGGAACCCTTATACTCGTAGTATCATCATGAAATTTAGCAGCTTGCTTACTCTCATAGCGAGCTTCGTCTCATAGCACCAGTAAAGAGAAAATACAAAATGCGCCATTTTGTAGTTGCATAACATAAGAAATACTGATTAAAAGATTTTATATTATAATACAAGTAAAGGAAAAATGTGAAAACATGTTTCTTACTTTTTTATTCCTAAGCTTTTCTATTCTACTTTTGCACTTGGCTAAAATGATGAGAGATGATAACCTTTAGTTTATCGTTTTAGTGTGAAATATATCATTCAATATTTGGTCATCATACAACACGCAGAGAACATGTGAGCAGTTTTAAAACATTTTTATTGGTATACACAACTAGTAGTATTACAACGTACTCGTATAAAATTATAATGAATTTGTGTGTACGGATCACGATATAAACATCACATTAGCAACCAGGTGTCTCCATTTTCCTTGTTTGCTGGAGTAATGAAAAAATTACTGCCTTATTAATAAAGAAGTGTTAAGTATATTAATAGGCTTTCGTAGTATAGAATATTATCATCGACTAATCTTTAATATGTAATACAAAATAAACAAGTGACGACGACAAGTAATTAACAACGCTGTATTCTTATCTTATCGTACATTTGAGGTCAATGAAATTGTTGATAGCTAGATAACAATTGACACTCGAATTGCAAAACGATAAGAGTTATTTTTTACTCTTGGAAGCATCTATCAATCTATATCTTCATACCAAGTTCCTTACGGGGTAGACAGGGAGAAGCGAGCGTCACAAAATTTCACTCATCCTATATAGCTCTTCTCATACATGCTCCTGACATAAGTATATACATGCTCGTTCCTCCTTTGAACTACTAACGAGCGAACGACTAACGAACACTACGTGTTTAATAAATATTTGGGAAGGTGTCCAAGGATTGCGTTTACGAATTTCATATCCCAAGAATGTAAAAATGTATAATCATGTAGGAACTGCTCGTAGTCGTATCAGCTTAAAGAAATTAAAATAGGGTATAAAAGTTTACACGAATATTCGTAATATTTAATTTATACAATATTTATTTATTTAAAGTTTACTGATCACTTTTCAGTAATTGATCCCCCTGGACATAAGTTTACAATCGAACATGAAAGTGCGTATTATAATTTAACACTCTTATTTGCAAGAAAATAAACAATGTTGACGGAGAAACCAAAACCTTACTGGATTGGTGGGTAGACAACGCAGTTCAATGCACAGCCTAAAGCGCATGAAATCTTGAGTTCCGTCTCCTATAATTTTGTTTATTCTGGAAGCGTACAGACAAAATAATTATACGGCGATCGTTCTGTGATTCATATAAGACAATCACGAGCTTGACTGTTGTTACTTTTTAGGATATGTTAATATGATGAATGGACACAATTCAGAACGATAACACTATCACTATAATTTACTATATTAGCTCGTAATAAAATAGCAGTTTAAACATCTAGGTTCCCGTCATCAGCTCCTGACAACTCAAATAGGTCTCACTCAACTTGTGAATCCTTCCTCTATCGCGATGTATTTCTTTTCTAATTCTTTCATCTCTCATTGTACCTGCTCGAACTAACGGAGCTTGCCTCTTGTTCATCACACCGACAATCTCTACATGCTAACAAATTGTATGCTTAATATTTTTTCATGGCATAATAATTGAGTACACATTAATTTTATTGGAGTACTGTCTTATATTATAAGGGCTGTCTTATAATATATCTGAAGAGAAATGTCTCCTGGCACCATTATTCCTACAAAAATCGGAAAATCAATACAACTGTTCGTTATGCCCATAGCAAGTTTGTATACAGATGGGATATTCTTAAGATATGTATTCAATTATTTATAGTATTTTTTATATTCTACTAGAAAATGTTAAAACGTAACCTCCCTACGTTTCACATGTATGTAGACATGCAACAAGACAACATGTAAAGCCCGTACCTACATACTAGTATCTCGCACAAAGGCATACCAGATACTGGTATATGGCAGCTAGCTGTTGGAGCGTTTATTGAGAATTCGACAGGCATACGGCATAAAAGAAAATTGCAAGCAATAAAATTTCTCCTCTTACAAGGAAGTGGCAAGAATTCGAGATGGTTCACGAAGCGTTTCTGGAATGACTTACAAGCTACAAGTACGTATATATATAATTTCCACACAGAATACTAGTACGCAGTATAACAGCTTACTAGCGCTTGGTATACCATTTGCAGGTATGTGTTTCATTGATTTTACTGATACGCATACCAATACTAGGATTCACTGATGTTATTAGCATTACGCCTCCATTTGTGAGCTATCTCTGCTCTCTCATTTTCAGTCCGCCACCCAGTCCTGCGATGTTTTACCCAACATATGCAAATTATGCAGATAAATCTCTTTTCTGTGTATGAAATGACAAATTAATCAATTTAATATTATAAATACTCTGGTTCTGATACGTAATCGTTTATTGTATGATTTTTACTATAACACGAGGTAAATTAAGAAGGAGTATAAACCGAAGAAGTCTTGGAATCTGTATTAACATCTTTAACACTTTCATTTTTTGTAATAGTATTGAAAAATTACAACTACATTTGTGTTATTATGTTGTTGTTATTGACTTTATGTATATTGGATTTTTATTGTAAATGCACAAAGAGTACATTATAAACAACTATCAAATTATCAATTTACACCTTCACGACATGTCCCTTGCGAGGTAGACTCGGCCTTTACACGCCTCACTGGCTTTTTAAGATTTCCAGTTCCTTACATGCACGCTCTCTCCTGACACTTTGTGATAATTATATACGGCCAAATTTGTCGTGATAGGCAAGTCTTGGCATTCTTCGGTTGCTACATTATTCTATTTTTGCGTTATATATCTGATGCCCCATGCAAAGCAAATCGCATTTTTTCAGTTTGAATCAACATGCCAATATAAGTTTAGGTAAGTAAGGTTTTAAATTTGACTAAACATTGATCATAAATACGAGACACGTATAGAAACAAAGTTTTAATTTGTATAAATTGACTGTGACTAATAAAAACCCAAAGAGGGCGCCACTTAAACTGGCGCGCCTTTTTATGAAAAACAAAGATAAAATGATGACAATCAAATGTCACTCATGAGTGATTACCACTATTATGGAGTCATCAATCACGAAATACAGACATAAATGATACCGACCTTTGTCAGTGTCGAAAATAAACATTATCAGAGTCACTTCGATAAGATAATATGGACGATTAAAATACTACTACTTCGTGGGCAGAATTTTAGAAACACAAAAATGGTTGTAATAATTTTGGACAATTTGCCCGCAGGTCCTCGATGGGCACTTAACGTAGATGCGTCACATATTTTGTGTTCGTTATTGTTTACTAATCGACTGTATGTATGACTGTACTGTATATATTCCAGACCGGGAAGCAAAGTGCCAGTGTAGATGTTTTCAGATAAGTGATAAGTGCTTCTTCTTCATATAAAGACATTATTGACGTTTAGATAGGCTTTGACTACACAGTCTACTATCACTTTTAGACAATTTATTACGCGGTTCTTGAACCTGTTTTCAGGCAAGACCTGATCTGCTTCATAACATGGAATAGACTACAATTTACAGCAAAGGAATAATCCCCACTGACAATTTATTACGCAGTTCTTGAACCTGTTTTCAGGCAAAACCTGATCTGCTTCATAATATGGAATAAGACTACAATTTACAGCAAAGGAATAATCCCCACTGACAAATTGTCCCACTGCTGCAAATTAA
Organism: Pyralis farinalis; assembly: GCA_947507595.1. Taxonomy (NCBI): domain Eukaryota; kingdom Metazoa; phylum Arthropoda; class Insecta; order Lepidoptera; family Pyralidae; genus Pyralis; species Pyralis farinalis. Next base: position 25,480,704 of record OX382273.1, on the reverse strand, counting down.
CTTAACACGTGATAGTACTGATTGCACAAGTGGCAGAACTGAACCACCGCCAAGTATTAGAGACCACCATTGTAATCTTGTAATTCCAATAAAAACAGTGTTATTACAAATCATAACTATTATCAGGAACGACTTCTGTATTGACAAGCCTTGTAAAACTAAACAAAATACATTCAGTTTTGCTCGAGTCAAGCACAAGGTTGTTACAAGTAATGCAATGAAGAATAGCAGGGAGCATTATTCACCTTGATGTTTTCACGTTGTCTATTAACGTTGAGTAACAAACAGATATTAGCAAACAGTACTACTTCTTAACATGTAGACCTCGTATATGAAAAATATTTACGTATATCGGAAACAAAATCGGACCTAAATTTGATCCCTGAAGCACTCCAATATTTACATGAGCGCATTTAGATTTCTGTAGTTCGTAATTTAAACGGGAAGCAATTATTTGCAAGCTACTCTCCTAACTTCGTAATGATATAATCAAAAACTGTAGATAGACCGCAAAAACTACTATAGCATTATGAGATCCCTCCCAAGCATTTAAATTAAGATTCAGTTTCGTTTCTTTTTCAACTATTTAGAATTTGTAATTTATATAGTTTGTAGTTTGAAGATGTTTCGTTCTTAATAATCATATTAATTATCGACCATTTTCGACAAGTGGTTTATATGCTTCAATATAGCCTTCTCATTAAAAACTTATGATTCTTAAGGATTTAAGACAGTTAAGAAATATGAAAATCACGAAATTAATTGAATAAATAATATGTGAATATGAAAATCATGAAAATAATTGAATAAATAATATGGATATATATGGATATATAATATGGATATTAAGTGACATAACCGCTTTACACACACAAGACTTAGAATGTTAAATATTAGTTGTATTTCACAAATCAGCTATAGATAAACATTTAGCAATTCCTTGTTAGTAGTGTTCGTTATTATCTCGCCGTTGAACAGATATATTCAAAATCAGGGGTGAACCTTTTAAAAGAAAAATACATGTCCCTAACAACATAATCCTACTTTATTGTTCCTGTTATGTCTTTTTGGATAACTTTCATTTTTATAAGCAATTTGATCAGTATCACTTTGTGTGATTCCGCCAACCAATTTACACGACATTAACTAACCAGGACTTGTAAAACTTCGGCATAGTCATGAATCTATTAACTACATAATTCTTATATTGGTTTACAAAATACGTTTATCAATTCAAGGATGACCTTAGTTACAGGTTGGTACCGGTTTACAGTTCGTCGTAATTAATAACAATAGAATGCACTACCAAAGTTCCGTTACCTCCAACTTCATTAAGAGTTAATAAGTTCAACGACATTAAAAACTTTTATAAATATCTATGCAAATAAATAAAGTTGAAGTGTATGTGTAATAGTAAAATAACAGCTTTTTACTAAATGTATATGAATGTATACACGATACTAGTTACACCAAAAAGACAATTTTGAATATTTTTGTCAGTTTGTTTCAGTTAACCACGAAACGGCTGGACCGGTTTGGACGGGATTTTCACTGAAAAGGTGCTGATTTTATAGGAGTAACTAGGCTTTTTTTAATTTAAATAAGTATCGTGTAAAATTAAAAGCAATGAAATTGTGTGTGGACGATGTCGCGTGGTTCCGCTAGTAGATAATATTTTGATGAACATATTTACCTATACATAATGGCAATTCTTTTGTTCCTGTGCTGTTTTTTGCCCATTGTATTAGACGTAGAGTGACAATCCTAATACAGATTTGTATCACAACTCAAAAGCCAACAATTAAATTAAATATGAAACCCATGACTTTGTTTTGAAGGAGGTTACTTTAAAAACTTAAAAAAAGGCAGAAAAATAAATATTTTTTTACTTCCACCCTTTAATATCGACACAAATGTATTGTGCATGTGTAAATTTGTTAAATTTTACGTAGTAGCAAACAACAGCAAAATCAAATCTGTGTGAGATTGAGTACATTTTCCATTAGTGTTTAAGTAAGCAGGGTCCATTTCACAAATAAATAAATTTAAATTGCTGTATCCCGATCATGAGGACCTCACAGACTTTTTGGTAATGAAATTGATCATGGTTAATGGCGTTAAAATTTTATTTATATATATTTATTAATTACTTCACCGGACATATTGAATATATCAAAATAGGTACATTACAAACAAAACGTTATGATATGTTTTGTTTTTCGTGAAATTTACCTTTTCGTGAATTTTTCCCGAGTAGCTCTACCTATTCAATGTGTAAGGTGTACACAAAAGGATAATTTAATTGTTGTTTTATAACACATACATTGCAATTCGACGTTAAGAAATAAATACATGTATAGAATTTGTATACAATGCGATGCTGTGTTCCGCTTGTCAATTCAAATAGTCTTAGTTACAATCGCTTTTAGAGGAAATAGATAGAAATTATTACACAATAAATAATTTACCATTAATCGGGTATTAAAAAACATAATATATATAGCATATAAAATCCACTCAAAGCTAAACTTTTTAATATATTTTGTAAATTTTTAATAATGGATCGTGTGATGTGTGAATGAAGTGATTTGCAGTAAAAATACAAATCACACGATTCATTATGTCATATCGTTAAATGAAGTATTAGGACACATCCCTTTGTAACAGCAAAAGCAAAAGGTAGTATTTCTATATTGTACGCAAAATGAATGTGTAATAGAAGCTATATTATACATAGCGCTCATTATTATTCTCGTTGCGTGACAGACAACAATAAAATGGGGAATGACTGTATAATGATAAAAGAGCAATATATGATTTACAAAATTGTTGACACGAAGACTTTGTACAAAAGTCGTCTGCATGGGTACCTATCTGTCTCGCGTATTTCTACCGCCAAGCAGCTATATTCATATATGTAGCTGTGTTCCGGTTTGAAGGGTGAGATATAGCAGAGAAGTTACTGGGTAATGTGACGAAACAGCCTTAACAGCAGTAGGCAGCGCGCGAGTAACATCCACGTGGTGTTGCGAGCGTTAATAGGCCGCGGTGACCGTTTACCATCTGATGCAGACCGCATGTTTGTTTGACAATCTAATTGTACAAAAAAAAATACAAATCGACGCAACCTTCGATTTTTATATTTGAAATTTGTGTCGGGGTATTATTCCATTCTATAACGGCGTTTATAAACATTTGGAATTCTGTTCGTGTAACGTAACATCATTTGCACGCCGTAATATGATGGTCCATGACGGTTGTTGACGACAAATTTTGTAAAAAAAAAATGAGTACTAAATCGATGTTGTACATACCCCTAGTACTATATTTAACCACTTTATTACTACTTATATAATGCGAAATTTGAAGATGGTTTCATATGATCAATTATATTATACAATTGTATATTTAGCATGAACTTGCTCTAAGTGTCGGAATTTTGAATTTTCGACGATCATGAAATGCAGCTTCCGTCAAATTTTGGTTAGCAAATTTTGACACACATCCTTATCTTATCATTCTATTATGCTTGATGACAGATCAGCACGCCTCAAAACTTCTCTCCCATCAACAAGCTCACTGGACCTAAATACTAAATTCTTGCTGCATTATGACTGGGGGGAAATCTTTGACCTAAAAGTCAGAGCACCCAAGAGTTAGCTTTAATCTCAATTTCCCACATCTTATATACAGAGAGTATTAATTACTCAATTTGTAATGGAATAGTTCAAAGTCAACAGAAATATGTTTGTCAGGCCCAGCTGTTTGGCGTGGGTGTCAGTTATTTAAGGTCACAAAAGAATAAATTAAAAGATAAGCTATTGTATTTTTTTTCCTTTACGGTTTTACGGTTATAAAATGAGAGTATGTATATTTTAGATTCTGACAACTTCATTGATGATTTTGGAAAAGTAAAAATGTAGAAAGTGATTTTATTTCGTGAACTTCGTTACGTTATAAACCACGTGTGATTTCTAAAGAGAGGTAGGGCGCATCAACGCAGCGCGTCTGAGGAAGTACCTCCAGCTCACAGAAAACAGCAGCCCAATAACAACTTCCTAGAGGGTATTGTTGTGTTTCTGCGTGTGAGTGCGGTCACCAGTAAACTCCCAAGAAGTTGCTGTGTTAGCAGCAGAGGAGGTATCGCGCGAATGTTAGTTAATGTATTACAAGCGTCCATCGGCTACGACATACAAGCATACGGCTCCCCTGATGTAAATAACCGCTGTACATCAGGGGGAGCCGAATGCTTGTATGCTTTCCGACGTTGAATAAAATTAAAGTGAATTGTAAATGTTAAAATATTAAATATTTATATTGGATATATACCTATATATGGAATGAAAATATGACAGAATGTCATTCAACAATCGCAATCTGCACCAATGTTAACATCATAGTGGTAATTTGAATTAATTAAAAACTTCATGCATTCGATTACGTAATCGTCTCACATTACATAACCCGTGTGCTGCTTTCAGGTCAGAAATGCACTTCACAATCATACCCAGTTTCACCCCTTGATGAATAAACTACTGTTATTATTTACTTAGTTACTTTTTGCAATTATCATGTTTTATATAACTAATTTGTTTGTTTCAAAACGCATGAAAGTTTGACAAACTTTTACGTCACTCTTTCTGCAGAATTGTTTTGAAGTACTTATTGGTTGATTTTTTCATAGTTATTTATTTTTCAGTATTCAATAATAAGGCAGTTCGGTTATTACTGAGTAGTGCACTGAGACGCTGTGTAGTCCTGAGTAAGACGCTCTGTGGAAAGACAATAATAATTTTTGAACGGAGGTAATTCTATTAATCATTGAAGTATAAAAAAAATTGTGGTCACTTGCGGCAATAATCGACATTATGATTACATGCACAGATATGAAGAGCCCATGATTCTAAGCATTAGCCACTCCGACCGTAAACAGTTATTGCCTAGTCATTCTTATGACGGGTCAAACGAAGGTCAAGATTGATATAAATTCAGTTTTGAATGGCGAACATTATAACATCTCCAAAAAAGGGGTCGTTCTATGTTCGTGGCGTATAACGTTTTTTTTTATATTCATCGATATGGAAGAAACGGATTAACGGACTCGGCTTGTTTAAACTATGTTCTAAAGTCTGTTAGTCTATATATATATATATATATATATATATATATAATTGTAAAAAAATGCATGAATAGTCTTTTTTATGTCTAATATAGTTATTGTTTATAACTCATTTATGGATTAGGAAATAGGATCATGCCAAGGATATTGTATATAAATCGACTTATTTTTTTCTTTCTATTGTTTAATGAATAACAACAAGATATTCCCAAGTAGAATATAAAATAAAAAGTACCTAATATTTTTTTATTTTGAACTACTAATGCATCAAACATTTAATTTTTTTATTGTAAGAAATGCAGATTTATTTTCGAATTATGATCCCCTACAATCTTTAAGATACACAATTGAACAATGAATATTATGATATTTATGCAAATTTTACCCAAACAATGAAGGTTTTTTTTTGCAACTAGTGTAGAATGTGCACTTTTGAAGAAAAAAAGATAAAGTCACCTATTCTGCTTGATGGGCTACAAATAACGACACCACACATCTCATTTACCTTTTCAGCTACTTTTCATCATAAGCGACATTCACTGCTTTAGTATTTTCATACTCGGTATTGGTTCATATGTGACCTACGAGAGCTGTGACGGACAGTAAGAGAGATGGAATAACATAGGTTTTGACTAGTCTGGTACGAAAGTCTAAAAAGCGATCGACTTTTGCTGTACCTAAGCTGTAGTATGTTGACTGTAATTATAAAAGAGATAAACAAAATCCTGCGCGTCTTGGTACGTAATGTGCTAATGTGTGACAAATGAAGACTGTTTCATATAACATTTCTTTTACAACGACAGACAGAGATGTAATGTCAAACCATCACGTGAAAACATCAAAGTCTAACGGGCTGAGGCAGTGCAGCAATGTCACTGACCTTGACCTAAACAAGTTTCCATTTGACGGCGTCTCGAAGACCTTGAACGACTTCCAACAACATCATTACTACTGACAGACGTCAAGAGAATAAATTTAACAACAATACTTAATACATTTTAAATTAAATGTCTCAAATTAGAACTAGCGAATGCGCTCTCTTCGCAAAGTTAGTTCGCTACACAAACCAAAAACCACTTGACTGCGCATGAAGGCAACCCCGCGCTCATAAAAATGTTGTTTCAGTGCCTTAAATATCTGAGCAATTCGAGTCTGACCAATAAGTCTATATTTTAACCAATAAGGCGATAAGTTCCGTGACGTAGATCCGTTAATTAGCCAATAGGAACTAAACGTTCTATTTTACCCACCGACCCGTAAAAGTGAATTTGGTTACGACGTAAAATAGCTCTCAATGGTTCTCCAGAGATTATTTGCTTCAAAGTTCGCAACGATCAGACGATCAAGATTGCCGTGTATGGATAAGAGAATCAAGTACGTAGAGCACAAGCTCAGCTCATTCCATTCCACGACTAAAGTCCCAGATCGCATTTTTGTTTTATGGGTCAATATCGGTCCTGCCTGTTCTGTTCAATGATAAAAGTCCCCAGAACGCGTTTTAGCTTTTCTCATATAACTAGTCTGGCAATAAATACTGTTACACAGAAACTTTTATTTTTCTTGAATTATTTTGAATTTGGAACGCGTTTTAAAAACTTCTTTCGATATCCCGTCGTTGTAAATTACAATATGGAATGGGGTGTAGAAAATAGGAAAGTGGGTATGTGTGGGTAATATATCGTACTATCGACATATGTACCAACCAACACTTCCTCTGTTGAAGACGATAAAAGATTGGGGCGACCGCGTGCTGTTATATCTACAAAGGCTGTTAATGCTGTTAAAGCCAGAATTCGCCGACACCCCATTAGGAAACGAAAAATCTTATCGCGAGAAATGATCCCCGCTAGGACTCTGTCGGATATAATAAAACAAGACCTAAACTTCGGCGTTTATCGTCGATACACAGGACATGCCGTATATCAATCCCTACAGTTGAAGAGAGTGGATCGATAAAAATGCCTTTTGTCCCGATACGCAGGTGAAAGGCACAAAAATGTTACCTTTACTGATGAAAAAAAAATCACGATTGAAGAGCACTACAACAAGCAAAATGACAAAGTGTAGGCACACAGTTCTAAAGAAGGCGCCCAAGTGGTCGGAAAGGTAAAACGTGGTCATCATCCAGCGTCTGTAATGGTTTGGTGGGGGGTGTCTAATCGAGGGAGTCACAAAATTCATCGTGGAGGATTTTTCGCTCAAAAATGGTCTTCAAATGTAACATTACGTCTTACGCAATAATAAATCTTAAGTAGCTATCACACGGCCTATATTTATTTACTGTATATATTTAGTACAGTATATAATGGAAAGTAGAAGTAATGGACAAAATAAGAAATCACTGACTAAAACCGCACGCCGCCGTATGTTTAATATGTGTTTTAAGCGATGTATAGTAAAATGGCTCTCTAAAAAATTTATAATATAACATAAACGATATTCAAGAAACACACTAAATTATTTACATAATCGCTATATTTAGCAGATATTATAAACTGACGCAATATTTTAAAAAATATTACCATGAACTGAATCGTTTTCATAAATATATTATGCAAATTATAGTAACTTGTGTGCACAATCATTGTTATGCGAATAAAGTCCGTATAAATAAACAATTAAATTATGTAATGCGGAAAACCTGAATGTGACACAATATTTACTTGTAACAGTGATATCAACAGGATGTATGGATGGCTTTTATATTGGAGGATGTTATGCGAGCGTAGGAGTTGTAAGAACTTCAAAGGAAAATCCTCTATAATGATATTGTATGTTGGAGAGCATTGGTGGTTCTATTTTTACGAGTTTAGAAGTTACAGTCTTTTTTTACCTAAATTTTAATAATATTTTACTTAAATTACTCTGAAGAAACTTTGTACTAACGTTTACCCGCTAATAATAAACATAGAAAAGAAAATATTCGTGAAATTATGAACATGACGATTAACAACTCTCTGACACGTGATCAAACAATGAACAAAATTTAAATATTAAATCATATTAGTGCTGCTTAAGACACTACCAGTATGTATGTTTACAAATCATATAATCAGAACAATGTCACTAAACTGAAAACAAATCATTCATAAGGTAATATTTTTGTAAAATTGTTTACCATTACGCAAATGATGTAATTTTTTTATAATTAGTAAATTTGTATATTGTCTAGGTACAATACAAAACTCTTTATTGCACCAATAAAATATACAAATATACATAGTCTATATAAGAAAGTACAATAGGCGGCATATTATCTTGATAATAAGGTATGAAGAATCATTTTTATATTCTTAGGGATTTTTTATTTTTGTACTCGGCAACTGAACAACCCATTGACAAAGCTTGTGATTACAAATATATCATTGTATAAAAAATTTCGTTGATTTCCGTATGAGCTTTACCTATAGATAAAAAATCTGATGGAATCTTTTAAATGAGAAGATGTTGTACGTTTGCATCTCGACGCAGAATATTGAATTTGTAAAATTACGATAAACATATCAACAATATTTATCACTTTTCAGGAACACCGTTCCTATATGAAATCTATATGTTTACTGTGCGTTTGTATGTGTGTGCGTTTTTTTCGAATATTCGAATTTTGACTTCAGATTCGGATTCAGCATAAAAAAAACTAGAATAGGAATGTTCAGGAACAATAATTGAATTATAATATAATTGACGAGCCAGGTGTTTCTCTGGCAATGCAAGCTTCATTCTCAAGTGGTTTATAACTGTTATATACAAAATTCCTAATCAGATTATTTAGTTTATATATGACGCAAAAGGCACTATGTTTCATTATAAATCAATTATAGCGTCTATTGAACAATTGCGTCATTATTATTATTTTATTATGTACCATAGTGAACAATTTTTTTTATACTTGGCGCTAGTAGATCTGTAGGGGAGTTCTATCAATGCAGGACAGCGGTGTGGTGCTGCGTCAGATTATTCCGCGCCAAACACTCACTACGGATTTCTATATTTCTTACGAGTTCTTCAGAAGAATTTCAATATGGCCGCCCGTGTGCTGGAATTCGCTATGATCACGCACGGAGGTAGCCATGAGTACAGACACGGACAAAATGACCGTCTCCCGTCCGCCTAAACATTCCGGTGCAATTATTCTTTTTCTTCACTTGGTTAACAATTTACTATTAAGAATTCAGTACCCAGGCCATCTCCTTGTCCTCGTAATTTGTTTTAAAATGCATTTTTCAGCAAAGATGTCTCTGTAAAGATAAATTTAATCTAAATTCAAAGTCGTAGATCCAGATCATTAGAGCCGTGTCCGAGATACCAAATGTAGACCTATAAATATATGCAATAACTTGTTCGTTTAAAATAACAAAATTACAATATTACATCGTTCAAAACTGTTGTTACCAAGTAATTAAATGTTACTGTGAACATGGTAGAGTAACAATAACTAAAAATATAAATTTTGAATGACCGACTAGTTGGAATAAGGTCAAATTTAAGTCAAGTTTTACATTCATAATGGTATGGTCGCCTTATTCACATTCATTACGTGAACTTAATTCTTGAGTAAGAGACCTTGAATAAGTAATCTTTGGAGTAAACGCGATAAAGGGCATATTGGATAGTTGTATAGTAATATTGTGTTGTCGAAGTCACGCCATGGCCAAGGTCACGCCAAGGTCAGGTAAAGGAACACTATAAAAAGAATTTTGAAATTGAATTTTCAGACTGTTAGACTGATTTATATGCAACTATCCAAAGCAATAATATTGAAAAACATGTCTGTACATTCAGAAACTCTACGAACCAGGCAAGCGTGCATGAAAAGAAGTATGAATATTAAAAAAACGAACAAATAGTCGTGTGAGGCTTAGTTGCCTCTGTCTACCCCGCAAAATAGGTAAATGTGGTTCCTAGATAACTTGCAAGCAACAATCAGCTTTTCTATTATTATTCATAACGTGTCTATCAGACATTGTTTGTATAAATATCTGTCCACTATGAAATAAGTGATAATGGTATAGTTACAAAAACATTATGCACCATCTAGCTAGCCGTACCATAACCATTCGTGTTGTGAACAGGGCACGTCTTTGTGTGGGTGTCATATTGTTCATGAACTGAGAGTCAAACATACATACACTTTCTACATACCGTACTATTGACTACATTATAATAATAGGGAATATCTACCAATTGGAAAATATGCAATTTTCGACTATTATTCAAATTGCATTTAATATATATATATAAAACCTAGAAACGATTTTGAAAAGGCAGTAATTAATACCCATGATCAGAATCCGGCGTTAAAAATACGGTACGTATTAAAATTTAAATTCAGAATTGCCCCCTGCATTGTAAGTAAAATAAAGATACAAATTATATATTTGCCATTAGGCTCTTTCCTTTTTTTTATATAATCTATAAAATTCTTCATTTCTCATAGTTTTTCATTTCTAGACGTAGGTTGGTACTTTCTAATGGGTTAACTGCATTAGCTTGTTGCCTTGGGTGTATACTCGTATATTATATACACTTGTGACATTTGTATGCTTTCTAAAAAATATTAAACATAGACGCACTATAATCTTTAAACCCTTTGCACAAATTATCATTAGTTAAATTGATTGGCAAAGATTTACACGAAAGTCAAAGGCTCGTTTTAAGAGTTAATGGGGCGATGCTTAATTTATTTATTGCACGTCATTAGCAACTTCTATCAATAGGAAAACATGAGTCATTATATTTGCCGGGCATTCGTTACGTGAGTCACATGGCTGACCGATTAAATAATCAAATAGACGACAAACGTAACCGCATAATGATTAATAAATTATACATTATGTTTATACATTAGCTATATTGTATTGATTATATAAATAACAATGGCTAATTATATAAATATAGGAAGAATACAAAAGAGGCAATAAATATTATAGAAGCGAATGAGGTAGATTACGATATGTCTTATGGCGCTCTAATATCGCTGGCAAGGCAAATCAATTTTGTGCCAAAATATACTTAAATATATTTTCCAATACGAACTTCTTAATTGGTACGCTTCTCTCTGCCTATCTCGGAAGGGACTTCGTGCGAGACAGATAAAACCACTTAATTAGGATTCTCGTAAAAGTGCTCCTAACATAAGGCCAGCTTACATATCGTGACATACATACAGCATACATATTTAGCTATGTAGTGTTCACGCCAATGATTGAAATTCAATCATAATCATTATCGAAAGAAATGATGAAAACATATAAATTTGGGTGTTTCTATTTTTTCTGCCGTTTCCAATTATTTTTATTACCTACTAACACTAAATCTCGTCAACAGTTACTAAACAAAAAAAAAGAAAAGCTGCTGACAATCAGACTAGAAAATGGAAGTGAATTGTTTTGTCTTTGCATATTTATCTATAACTACATATATGTGTGAAACAAATAATTCATTCAGATGAAACTGACATCATAACGACCGCGGAAACTCAACGTTGTATAAGATAGTTCTGCAAAGACGAGAGATTTCCAGCATCACGTTTCATAAGGGATCGATTAGATATGTGACACGTGGAAACCACATGGCGTACCTATAAATTAGTCACTTCCATTGTGGAAAAACAGCACGAGACAATCAGGCATGTTACGCAACTCACCGTAGCAGTCTTTCATGTCTCTCTCTGTCGTATGTGGCCGCCAGGTAGTCATCGGCGATGGCGTGATGCAGCGGCGCGTGTATCGGCGGCTGATACCGTTGCTTCCACAGCAGCTCGTTCGCGTAGAGCGAGGGTGGCGGCGGGGGCAGGTGCAGCAGGGGCGGGGGCGGGCCGCCGCCATAGCCGTGCGCCATACCGCGCCACTCGCGCTCCTCCACCGAACTGGCTGACCCGCCTGATCGTACTCCGCTCACACCAGAGTCGGACCTCTCGTCCGCATCGCGCGCGCACACTATCACACAATCGTCCTCCTCGGAGGCCACGGCGCTGGCAACACCATCCGCGCCCGCACCACCACTCACTTCACTCTTCACTTCACCTTCACTGTTAGCACACACTTCGCTTGGTGGCTTGCTCACTTCCTCCTGTTTCACACACTTGTCGTTTTCGTCACTGACATCGACGACATCACCACTCGCACTCACACTTACAGCAACACCTGGAACAAAAGAAACCGTATGTCAGTTCGCGTGTTACGATTAGGTGAACTGGATGGACCATCTGTACTGTGCGATTATCAGCAACCTTGATTTACTATCATCTAATATTAAATGGATTTCTTCTTCTTAGCGTTATCCTGTTGCCTAATCCATTGGGGTATTGGCCAAGGTTCGCTGCCTAAGCCTAAGGGTTTAGCGAACATACTGATTTCTACATAGAAGCGACTGCCATCAGACCACCACACACACGTCAGAGGGAAAATCAGATCTTTCTTAGGTTAGGTCGTTAGGTCACACGTTATTCAAAATATAATTTCTTGGACCTGCGAGTTTCCTCACAATATTTTCCTTGGCTGTCGAGCAAGTGCTAGTTAGAGGTATGTACTAAATCACATCCGACATATCATCTAATATTATGGTGACAACAAATTAGGTAGGCAGGGCCAGGATACATATTAGGAAGGCATGTAGTACGGTCGATTGCCAGCTGAACATTGTCAAAGCTGACGTCATTGTTCCGTCGACACGTTTGGGCAGACGCCAACACAAGCTCATTCACACTACGCCCACCAGCCCACCACTCTATGCGCAAAAATATGTATTGTATGCGGACGCCGCCGCGCCGGTTTTAAACAAGTCATTCGAGACAATTTAACACTGTCACTCACTATAAAGCGACGTGAATAATGGTCTAATATTGTTGGAACAATCTCAGCCGGTGCGCTGTTACAATTGTACTGTTTAAACAATGTTGAAAATCACAATTAAGCAACTGTCGTACGCTCACGGGATTCAGTGACCGAGGATTGTTTTTGTTCACGAACCTTGCAAGACTGCGATAGTCAGTCTTCAAGGTTCATTACTTTAGTTATCGGGTGGCTGCCACGAGATGTCGGTAACGAAATGAATTCTGTCATAAACCGGAGGACGACGAACAAACAACAGGCGATGATGTATGTGGGCCCATGTTGGCAATGTCGGTGATAGAGTGAATGAAGGGTTGGAAGGAGGCCAACCTGACAAACGCTAGCAGTGCCAGCATCCGACGATTGGCCCGAAACCAGAACGAAAGCAACGAAACAACACCGCAGACGTCTTTGTATTGTAACTACATAAATAAACCTAAAATATTGAGTATCTAATTCTAACTCGGCTAGCGACAACTTCAACATGTAATTCATGAAATATTAAATTTAAGAAGTGACGAATGAATTATTCTCGCAATTAACCACGAAACAAATTATTAGTTACGCACGTAATAGTTGGTTACTATAGGAAAGAGCTCTATTCTGTAGTCAACGTCCGTGACACTGCAAAAACAAACAATAAATGTACTTTTTTAAGTTATCAAAATATAAAACTGTTACGTAAATGTATCGCTCATGAATTATGCTAACACCAACCATATTGAGTGAGAAAATATTCGCATAAAGAAAATGGCTAGTGAGTAAAGCATAATATGCTCCTTCCTACTTAAATTCAGAACCCGATACGACACCTACACACAAAGAGCACGTCTGCGTGACAAGGAGGCAACAATGGAATTTTAATGAGCGGCCTGTTAACGACGATCTCTATTTACATAATCGCATAAATGATTATTCATAACGAATACAAACGGAAGATATAACAGTCGAGTGTGTGTGCACGCAGCTGGCCTTTATTTATTACTCGAGCTGTACGAGAAGATCTCCTACCGGCCGCCGGTAAGATAATGGACATATACAGTACAGTTTTTAATGCGTGTAATTATATTCTCCTGTGATAAACCGGTTACGTGCAACAATGACAGAGCGATACGCAAGCCGCATCCCGTTATGGAGCAACCTGATTAAAATTGATAAATGCAGCGAGTCATGCTATAACATTTTCCCGTGCCCATATTATACCTGGTAAAGCCACTTAACTGCAATTATATCAACCGATAAGAATGCAATAAAACCGGCTCCAATTTAATAAGCCCGATATTTAAAGAAACCTTGGAACACCGAGTAAACCTTTTATCTACACCAATATAATAATGCAACTATCTGATTAATAGCAGCGAAATAACCGTGACGTAACTCCTTACTTTGTTACTTCACCTTCGACGCAGAGTAAATTAAATAGTGATATTATTAATAATTGCTCAATGGATCTCCGTCGTTTATTATCGAGGGCCATAGGTAGAAATTCAACAGGCTTTATTATGCGTACGACAAGGAGAAAACAAACTCGTCTCTACAAACAAACGACTATTGAGCGAATGTAAACAAAAGCAGCGAAACAATGCGACAGTGATCAGCGGGCGGGGACAATGGGGCAACAAATAACTCCACGGGGGAGTGTGGAAACGGCGCAGCCATGACAACGGTTGATTGACAAGACAAACGTCGAGATAGAACCGGTAAGAGAGGTTTTCATTAGATAGAAAGGAAGGGCAAAAAGTTGACACGGAGAGTCGGCGAAGCGCGACGGGCACACCGCGCGCCTCCGTCCGCAGTAAATCCTGACCATGGACTGCCGTCTGAATTATTCATGAAGGGCGGGTCCGGCGCCGCGAGTAGCCGCTGCTATTGCACCCGCGCTCACGCTGCAGCCTACTCGTGTACCGATCGAGTTAACACAATCTATGTAAATTCCTCATGCAACCGTTAAAGTGGGTGAAACCCGGCCGCGAATAATTCACAGAAAACTGACATTCTCATTCTGAGAACTGTGCAAATAACCCATTGTACTGACAATAAAACCGCACTATCTGCGTGGTTTCAACTTTTGAATTATTAATTTTTGTACCATTCTATTTGCCGAGCTATTGAGGATACTGGCTAAACCGCAAGCATCTACGTCAATCTCAAAGTGCTCTAACATCCGACAAACAAGAATGCGCCTATTATGTACCTCTACTCCATTATCACCTACGAGGTCAACAGGTCGAAGTCATCAAAGCTATTTAGTCGAGTCGCTCATTCCGCCGAGGAAGTTGAGCGAGCGCGTGACTAAAGCCAATCGATCAATAAGCCCATTTGAATATTCAACGAGCTCACGAATATCGTATTGAGCGGCAGAGGTTAGTGCTTTTACTCAGGCTATTCACATAGACGCTGAGAGATTTATTACTGTTTGGACAGATACATGAAAAGCCAGCCTCATAATAGTGCCGTACGTTCGTACAAGATAACAAGTCGCCGACGGAGACCAACAATCTCATTAATAACCAGTTGCTACGTTATCCATGCATGTTTGTCGGGTCAAAGCTATCTCGTTAAAGCCACCGGAGCGTGGGGAGTCGCCGAGCGTGTAATGAAACACTTCCACTCAGACAATAACCGTTAATAGGACATTTAGCATTGACAAAGCTTTCTCCGTGCGC
The DNA here is from genome assembly GCA_947507595.1 of Pyralis farinalis. Classification (NCBI taxonomy): domain Eukaryota; kingdom Metazoa; phylum Arthropoda; class Insecta; order Lepidoptera; family Pyralidae; genus Pyralis; species Pyralis farinalis. Next base: position 25,465,087 of record OX382273.1, on the reverse strand, counting down.
TCTATAACAATTATATTGACGTTACCTTGCGTAACAGACGAGTACGATACGAGTTGGATTGTCCGTAATTTGCTGAAAACTGAATAAGTAGGTCTGCCGCAGACCGCACCAGTCTCGCTTTCTAAATTGTGAGCAGAAGTTTGTTTGACAGCGAGCTAAATTCGCTTTTAATTGAAGCGCCGGAGTGAGTTTCACTTATTGTTATTGGTCACAGTCAAAACGATCTACGCACTCCGCTAATTTATGTACATATTTATAATACAGTAAAATTAGACCAAGAGCGTTTAAGTATATCCGTACTCGATTATAGTCTCCTAGACATTTTGCTTCGGCCAAGAGTTCAACAACACTTAGGTAAGTTGTGGAATGAACTTACCGCCGATATTTTATAAACTACCTACATTTGAAATTCCTGGTATTGGTAATGTTTATAGAATACGATAACCACTTACCATCAGGAAGGCCGTATACTTGTCTGGCAACTTGGTAATATAAACAGTTCCAGGGCGCAGGGAGCAGATTGCATCACAAATGATGGTTCGACATACAACATAGTAAAACCACTAACAGAATACGTTTTTATGTAAAGGAATTGCCACAAGGTGGAAGTATTAAGTTTGTTGCAAGCTACGTAATCATTAGCGTGGCCGGTCATCTGGCACGGTGAGGCGCGTTTATCGTGACTGCAGAATGCAACCTCCTTGAAGATATGGTGTAGTTGGTATCACCGGTAATCACGACTGAAGCGCCGCGTGCAGTAAATTGTGCAATGTGCTATTGAAAGCGCACGGAGGCGAGCGGGCGGCAATCGCCCTATCTCACGACATGTCCCGAATGCTCGTGACTGGAATTCTTGATCCCCTCAGCTTTACCATAGACAACATACCTACAACACATTTCCTTCAAATGACCTATGTTACCTTTGTTTTTTTGTTTTTTTTTTATCTTGGTGTTTTTGTTGGCACTAAGATAACTGGCTTTTATCATTTCAGGTTTGCAACTTTATGAGACCGCAATTTATGTTATTAATTTACAGAGCAACTAAAAACGCATTAGCATAATGATTCTCTAGTAGAAAAGCATATACTTACATAGTTAAAATTTTTATCAAATAAACAATTATACACCATTCATGGTGTTCAAAAACAGAAAAATCAATATTCAAAGAAACTGAGAAATATACACATAACAAGCATTTCAATAACAAGCTAATAAACAATCCGAACGTCAACCGCCATTTTGTAGTAAAGGTCAATGGGTCGAATCGACTTTACAGATCGTTTACTATAACTTGTGTATTTGCCGTGACGTTGGCATTACACTGTGTGGGATCTGATAATCTGATATTGTTCCTGTATGCTGTGATACCAACATGGAACAAAAGGACAATTTATAGCTAACTATCTACAGCAGCATAGAGATGGAATACATTGTAACTGATAAGGTGAGAAAAGTATAATTATGCACCAATAATTAAGTTCAATCTTCACTTAGCTGAATTACTCGTGTGACATAATCAGTTTAATACGATGACACATACATTACTAATTAGGAAAAGGAAAAGATTGTTTGTTTGCAAAACTTTGTGTAAGTTAGAAACAACAATGTCACATGGTTTTATGTTTTAGTAATAAATACAAAGGAAAATATCCCCGACTTTAACGATAATGTGACAGTCGTAGATAAAAAAATATGGTAGGAAACATATTCATGACTAGGTGCAACACGCGGCCCCACCTGCGGAATTTCTGAGATGTTAAAGTTTCGTATCTAGTAGAGCTATCCGTTTGTCATGACAATTAGTCCGTATTTATTACAACCTAGAGGAAAAAAGTGCGGAAATTCAACAAAAGAAAAGCACTTGAGATCAGATTTCATCATACTACTACCGATTTACATATGTTATCACGTTATCACGGCTATTCAAATACAAAATGGGTGCCCCAATTATGATAGTCTTTTATGGAGGGTGCGTAGATATTGTAACAGCGGTGAAAAGAATATCTCGTATTATTCAACTAGATGCTATATGCGCATCAGAGCATAGTGTGTGTATGCGGATAAAGAAATGACCTATTGCATGTTAGAAATAATGTAAGGGGTCATTTGACTAGGATGACAATAAACAATGGAGCGATAATCGTACGACTCGAAAACGAATACCGTCTACGTTGTATAATTTATAATGAGCTCGAAAGCATTCCTCGATAAGTGTCGATAACGCGGTGAGATATGAAAGGTCATAATTTACCGCTTTAGGTCTAATGGAGCTACTTAATGTCCTTTGTGTATTTATTTAGTTTGATTTGTTTAGACACATTTATTGCGGCCAAATTATGCTGACTAAAGTGACATATGTCAGGTTTGGCTGGGTTCTCAGCCATATATAATGTTGTTATTATTGCTTATTTTGTGACAATATATCATTTTATGAATTGGCGACGTGCCACGTAATAACATCAAAAAATCGTGATGCATTTTTAAATGTTCACATACAGTATGCAGTGTTTTATATAAATACGTCTATACTATTGCATGACTATTATTATATGAAGTGTCCTCCTTTTACCTCCTGACTGATATTTTTGCTTAAATTGATTTTTTTAATACAATGGGCATAAAGTTGAAATTTGCACCGGTAGCAATTACACTAAATCATCAATCATTATCAGAAAGGCTCTAAACAATTTGTGCAAATACGTATTAAATTAACAGTAAAGTATTTAAGCCTATTGTATTAAAAAACTCAATTTAAGCAAAAATGTCAATTAGGAGGTATTGGCACGATTATGGAGGATATATATTGGAGAATATAATTATTTTTTCTGTATTATGTGTAACCCCAACCTTACAATTATGTAGGTACCTGTCATATAAAATTAGGTGCCACATGAGATGCAAAAAGAGAGTCAAGAGATCCAAAATCATATAATCTTGATGTACTCTTACTTACTGCATGTAGGTAAGGTAGGTACTTTATTACTGATACTGTTCTACTACGGATTAGGTAGGTTATTGGACCCATGCCTGCTAATCCTACCATGTAATCGGGAGGATTACGTAGGTGTATTTGAACGTCTTAATTGATTACTGCTATGAATGCTTAGCGATCGTGACGAAATATTAATTGTGGAAATTGGGCTTGTTAAGAAGACTGCTAATACCGAACACGGCCCACGATAGAATCATGTCGGGCAGCCATTTTCCCATCCCCGGCTTAGCATAAATGGACACATTACTATGTAGGCATGTATTAATTATTTCTACTTTTAACACGTCTGATTATTACGGATATATGTATATGTATCTATAACTTCACGCCAAATCCCTTGTAATTTATAACTGCTTAATATCTTCCATCATAAAATCATACTAATTGATGTACTAAAACATACGTGCCTGTTCAATGTCATTTGATTAAATAAATTTTGATCCGATTTATGTAACACTCAAATACGTAGGTGTCAAGTACTTGCCTACTCCGCTTTCTAAGATAAAAACATGATTAATACGACGTCACTGTAAAGACAATTTACCTAATTCATTAATTAAATAGGTACCTTGATTTATAATTATTAGCGAAGTATGATAATATTGTCATTAATATATATATTGAATGTATACGTTACTATAGGTATCTCAATGGGTAGATAAATATTTATATTTATACCTACTAACGCTCTTTTGTATTCTTATGGTAGGTACCTACATTGGCTAATTGGATAAAATGTATGATAAATAGCAGAATTTTTACTTGTAGATTGATATTTAATATTGTAAGCAACCTCCTTGTAACATTCCGTTATGTTCGAGTCTTTTATAGTGAAATTAATGAACGAATGACACAATCAATAAGTAGAGTTGACCTCAGTTACATCAGAAATCTAACAATCGTTAACATATTGAGTATAATCAAGGAACGAACACGTTACATTAGTAATAATGATTGTTTTCGCAGTGCAATTGTTACATGCATCCATTCTCACTTCGAAGTTCAAATTGCGTAGGACCATAGTAATAAAACGAATAATGATTGATCGAATTAATTAACTATGTAGATATGTAGTCAATGCAACCACATTCATTAGAAACGAAAATATTCAATATATATTATTCATAAACTAATACGAAGTCGAAACATTAATTTGTAAAACAACCTACCTTCTTGGCAGCCATAATGACATACTTATTAATTCATTAGATTTAAACTTAACGGACAACACGGAAATAAAAATGATACTTACTCTTCTTTAAATGTATATCAAATGTGTAAGTGTGTGCTAACCGACATAAATGTTTGTATAAAATTATTAATCACTGCTTACAAATTGTTAATGTGTCACCAACGTTAACTCACTATCACAGATCACAGCAAAAACTAGAGATCCATAATGTTTCAAAATCCTTTTAAAGGCGTCCTTTGGATGCGTTCAGGAAACGGCAGTCAGATGTTCACCTAGAAACACTCCAGTAGGCTACGCTACGTACATAACACCAATCACGACTATGTCAAAATGTTTCCTTGGATTGTACGAAGTACAAACGTGCGATAGGTTCAATAGCGCACAAAGAACTGAACCGCGGGGAGGGAAGTGGTGGCGGACGAAAGGGGGCGGGGGGAAGCGGCAGCCGAGACTCGAGCGCGATGACGATGTAGCACAACGTAGCAACTAGCAACAAGTGAACGGCAGCGCGGGTGTGAGGTGAAGTGGGAAGAGGGAAATTGGGGAGCCTCCCCTGGCGTGGCACACACAAAGAACGCGCAGGCAATGTTATGCACCTGATGGCTATGGGTATGCATGCAACCAGCCTGCACCCGTCTATCGTCTACGTCCGTTTCAGTCTACGCATAAAAGAGCATTTAGTTTCGTTATTTTTATTATTTTACATTACTTACAGAAAGAGCAGATGGCGGGCGACAAGTAATCACGATGCTCACTCAACGTGACACGCAAAAGGAATAAACATTTAATACTGTTGTACCATGTTAACGAAACTTGTCATAATAATAGTAATAATAAATAGTGTTTCCTCGAGTGTGAAAAGGGAAATTATCTGTTATACATAACAATTAATTTTATATTTACAGCGTAGCGTACTTTTAATGAACAGGTAAACTGCATTATAATAAAAATTCTCGTGCTTTTACCCGTAATTACTACGCGATTTGTTAATAAATTGTTTTAAAATTGCAGTTTCCGCTTTATCACGTTTCTGTTACATCTCTGTTAAACTGTTCTGAGTTTCAGTTACATGTTCGCACGTAATAATGGTTACGCAGATAATATAAAACCCATAAAATACAATTACATACGTGTATTTAGCAGTTTGAACACCCTTTTCGATACGAGCATCAAATGGAACCAGGAACTCTACATTATTACAGTTCTAGTCGCATCTTCTTCCTATGATACTCCCTTCTAATGTAGTAATTACATAGAACATACTACGTGTAAGTATAGTTTTGACAGTAAGGTGGCGTATCTAAGTACGCCACTTTACCGTCAAAACTATACTCCTTCGTTTTTTCTCTTTCGTTGTTGCTCACATTTTTATTTTTATTATAATTTGTTATACAAGATATTACTATCTTGACGGCCAGTACTTTGGCATTAGAAATGCAAAGCACTATATTAAGCTTTTCCTCAACTATTTTTTCGCCGGTGCTCCTATTCCTTTATCTTTAACATACTTGTCTTATTTTCCATATTAGTCCTCTATGTCCCTGCCGTGTTATCATTATGTTATCTTCCCTTCATTTCCTGGTCTGCCCAACCTTCACGTTATATTTACACCTAGGGTATAATTTTGTATTTTGAACGTCGCAAATTATCTATTACCATTCTATCAGTTTACAAATGGAGTAATGTCGGCTCCTTTCGTTTTTCACCTTTACATCATCACATACTATAGAAAATATGCTGCTCGAACTAGCGGTGTAGCGTGTCCTGTGCCATTGTTTTAATATATCTAAAGTTCCTTTCCTAATAAGCAGATTCCTACACCCTTAGACATCGATTTTTAATATAATCAGACCACTTCGTCTACTTTGGTAACTAAACTTACGTAACCTTACAACAAAAGATTTTTCTTTCGCTGTTTGGTAATTAGTTGTGAGAGAAGAATTATTTTTCCACTTTCGTACATCAAATGATTGCCATTTTTGTAAACCGAGAGTTTTAATAAAAAGAAAATAACATCGTAATAATAATGTGTTGAAAAATCCCGCGGTAATGAGGCATTTTTTTATCTTGTAACTGGTTAGGTACGTTTAGTTACTAACGTGGACGAAGTGGGGTGTTGATGGTCTATTTCTACTGCTTTTTATGTACAATTGAAAACACTTTTTCAAACATTTTTTTATAGCATTTATTAAAAAAAAGAAAACATTATCATCTGATACACAGTATTTAATCTAATTTGTAACGCTGTTCAATTAAAATACATAGCTGCCAAAACCGTAAACAATATGATACAAACTTCCTGTTTGCAATATTTGTCTAAGAATAGAAAAATAAACAAATTCCAATCGCTGACCAACATACCAACGCTTATTTTACAACGCGCTAACGATTTGGCAACGCTCCAAATATTTCATGACAAACTATACGGTTCTTCAGTGGGTTTTATTAATAACACAAAAGAGCCCATACATTAACGTCGCTTCAGTTTACAGGTCAAACGAAACTTTTGTCTGCGTTTAGGAATTTGTGTAAATAAAAAGGAATAAGTCACCCGCATGTGAATATCAATATTTTTATGTTGGCAGACGCGTAAACATAAAGTTTTATTTATAGAAACAAAACACGCGTTGGCAATGCTTTGAATTATGTTATATTCACATTGAGGGGTATACATACGTTCTGCCTGATATAAAGAGGTTGTCGTAGTGTTATTAGTTTATAATACAAGAGGTATCGATCGCACGTTGATTGGAGCTTCCTTCCTGGCAACTTTATTTCGCCGCAGGAATCCCCCAATGAATAGTTATGTAGCTTCGGGCCTTCTGTACGGTGAAACACTTTCCCACTCTACCTGTTTCCGAAGGTGTTCTGTTCCCTCTTTTGTTGATCAGTTTTGTTAATCACCACGTGAAGGTGGCGAGTCACTTACAAATTAAATAATTCGTTTATTTTCATCTCTCTTATTCGGTAAAGTAAGCATCATTTAAATAGCGTGTGGAAAATCGCTTTTCTTTCACTAGCGATTTTAATGGCATAAGGTAAGCCCACATAACAGCCCAAAGGATAGTTACAATACAATCTCGGATATTTCAAGAGGGAAGTTCACCACACATAACAACAAATAGGACGTTATTTTATGTTATAGAAATTTAGTACCGTTTTTATTACGTTATGCCGTATGCGCCTGGCGTCAGACTATGTTTTACGATAAATAACTTATTTTATTTTTATACTTCTACATGATTACTATCTATCTACACGTCAAGTTTTTGCGGGGTAGGCAGAGAGAACCGAACGCCACAAGGTGCGGTTTTAACACATATAAGTAATATTTCGTTACTTTTGACGAGCTCGGTGGCGCAGTGGTTAGATTAGCTAGTTTGACACCAAGGGTTCAATTCCCACACACGACAAACATTTGTTTGCATAACCATGTCTGTTTGTCTTGGTATGGTGTTTTAAGAGAAGTAGGCCGCGCAAACAGACCTGTCGGAGGAAGCTCCTCGAACTCATGGAAGTTGTTATGTTCCTGGGAGTGATTGAGCTTACCAGTGAGCTCCTAAGGAGTTGCTGTGTTATTAGCAGGGGTGGCGGTTGTCACGCTAGTGACACTTTATATATTGCAAGAATTCATCAGGTGGGCCGTATGCATGTACGCCTCTCGGTGTTATATAAAAAGTCCACAATTTAATTGACTTACCTTTAATCTGCCCTCTAATAAAACGCCGAAGAAAAAACATAAATGTTTTTATCTAAACCAGTTTTTATATCAAAATGTAATAAACTAGAATGAACGCACGTATAAAAAACAAATTAGTTTTTTGTTAACTAGTTCAAGTATTTACAATGAGGTATCTTTTTTATTACCACGCCGCGTCATGCGGGCAAGCGGATACCTACATAGGTAAATAGGCAGGCAAAACCCGTTTGCAGTTTTGTAAAAAAAAAAAACAACCAAAGAGGTCACATACCTTGTTTTGGCCTTGTGCTAATCGAGTTAGCGGTTACACGCGAATGAATAATGCTATGTAATTTGCACAATACAGAGGGAAAAACGTAGACGTATTGACACGAATGCATGTACGTTTGTGTTAAATTATCGCGTGTTTATTCCAACTACATTATAATAGGCTGCTCCAAATTACATACAAATAACAGACAAACTGAGCGTTAATTACACAAAGAGGATCCAACATGCAAGTAAAGTTTTGTGGCTTTCATTATTTTTGTGTAACTGTGTCCAACTATACAGCACAGTTTTTAAGATTATAATCAGCAATATTATATCTGTGAGCAAGTCGTTATTGAATAAGCTCCCCATACTAAAACATATAAAGGTCGGCAAGGCTCGAGTGACACCCCTGTTACAAGTGGCGATCGCGCAGGCCGTACCTATGCTTGTTTGTTAACTTAGTCGTATATAAAATCCCTCTAGAGTGTACCTTGATATGTTAATGCAAACGAATAAGGTCACCAGGAGGGTGCTGAGGAGTTGATTACGACGACTATATATACTAGTATCTGCTGCACATCAGGCGGGCAATAAGCTTGACCGCCACCCGACACAGTTAAAAAAACTAGTTTCTATGACGTTAAGTGATTACCGTAATAACCTTTGAACGCTTGCAACACAGAAACCATCACTCGCACGTTGCCACTCCCGCTGCTATCACAGCAACTCGTCAGACGTTTACTTGGCTTACTATCCAGGGAATTGTTAGTTGACTGCGGTTTTCTGTGAGATAGAGTTCATTTTCAAGTCGTTTAGTCGTCTCTCTTGTTACAATAATGAAAATGCGCATTCCATAATCATCTTCAGTTATTTACCATTCTCCATAAATAACCCTAAATATAACCGCTTCACAAACAATGGCTCTCGTTATACATAAGATAAGTGAGATAAGGAGTGGTGGGGTATTTATTGATAAGGAAAGCAAACACCGGCAGTCGATAACCTGGTTGTGGTGAGTGATAATGATAACGGACCCGTTATCCGACCGTCTGTTTGAACAAAGCGGTGTCTGAAGTAGTCTAAACAACGTTTATACCATTCATTCATTCCTGAATGTGTAAATAAAATAGTTGATCGTATCAATTTTCGGAATCCAATTTCTGAACGTATTGTTGAAGTATTTTTGTATCTGACTCGTCCGAACAAAACCAAAATTGCTATATGTTGATGTACCGTTCCTATACACGGATCAGATTACGCACGCGCAATGTATATTCCTTTCCAATTACGAAGACCCATTAAAAATAAATTTCTCTGTATATTCTGTATATATGGTGATTTACTATCATCATAAACGTTTTTGTATTATCATATGAATGTCCATAGAGATCCGTAAAAAGGTAGGGGGTATCAAAGCAGCCCGTCTGTGGTAGTAGTACCTCCAGCTCACAGAAAACCGCAGCCATGTAATAATTCCCTGGAGGGTTGTTGTCTTCCTGCGTGTGTTGAGGTTATCAATAAGCTCCTATGGAGTTGTTGTGTTAACAGAGGTGATATTACGCGAGGCTACGGTATAGGCTACGGTAATCACTTTCATACACACCAGCACATTAGGTGGGACATATGCTTCCCGATGCTGTATAAATAAAATGATACTTAGTGGTCGTCCCGCCTATTAGAGGTCAATTCTATCCGAGTAAAGTCAGCTGACGGAGGGTCGCCAGCTGACCGTTCCCCCTTATGGCTGATCACATACAAATTTACATGAAAAATACATCAGTATCCCTTTTATATTATTTATTCTTATAGCAGTGCTGTCGTAAAACAACGTTTGTTTTGTATGCACGTATACAACCATGAACAGCATTTCAAAACAGCAATAATCACAATGGACGATTTAATTAACTTGATAGACCACGACGCGACCTGTTTGATAACATTTAATCTGTTGCTTACTTATTAACTAATGATTATATGACCGTAAAATATTCAAGGAACACGCACATTCGAAAATATGAGTAAACAAATAACAGGCAACCGTTGTGATACCTTTGTGTCCCACTGATAAGGCTATCAGTGCTGTTATCTCCAACGGAACACAGTGAGATTGCTCACGTAAAACGTATTGACTTGCGCTGTGTAAAGAAAACGTTCTAGCGATTTCCGGGCCGCGTGGGAATATACACGTATGGTGAAATTCCACCTCACCGCACCTACCCGTTTATTTATTGGACATCCATAAACTTGCCTCCCCGCCTTTAAATATAGCGCGACCTTGTAAAGTACGAGAGTCTGACATTTAAAGTCCTAATTACGTAGTTTACGAAATGAAATGTCTATCCGTGTCACATAATATGTTATAAAAAAATTGTACATCTACTTGCCTTGTTATTGGATTGAACTTTTATCATATAGACCTACGTAGTACTCGAGCTGAATAGAATGTGTACACAATTCTCTGCATACAACGTGACCTTGTTATGAGAGATATTTAAAGTGATAATTGCTCGATTATTTTCAATTATGTCAAATACATTATGCACATCTACTGTTTGTGTTTCTACTTACTTGCTTTCTCGACTTGAAACAAAACGTGACCTTGTGATGTTAGTCTGATATTTAAACTGATAATTATCTACGCACGAAGTACGTAGGGCACGTAATTTTGTATTTGCTCGATTATTTACAATACAATTTTGCTAAACACATTATGCGTATATACTGTTTGTGCTTTTGACGTACACTTTCAAACGTTTCCCTTTCTATCTTGAAAGATAACGTGATCTTGCAATGAGTAACATATTTTAAGTGATAATTACCCACGTAATTCGTAGGCGCATACTGTTTTCCATTTGTCATTTTAATAGACAATATGTGTGTCTATGTTCTGTTTCCTTTACAGTACTTTGTGAAAATCCTTACATGGAATTCCTATCAGCAAATACGTCGTGATCTTGAAAAGTATGAGAGTGGTACATAATCTGTAAGCGCGTACTCTATATTTCTAATTGTGTCGTATTACGCGATATTCCGACGCGTTTATCTATTGCGCGTTTGTCCTAATACTCGAGTCACATTGAATATAAGTGCACGAGGGATATTTTAGGTTAAAATCGTCGCATCGCTTGCTGAGAACAATGCGTTATTTATTCCGAGTTATCGATATCTTACACAGCTGCGGCCGGCAACTCGTACACTAATATTAATACGATTAAATTAATTCGTCTCTACGTTCCAGCCTGATGCAATAACTATGAATCATTGTGATATATTTATGAACGTCGTATAAAAGAAAAAGGATAATTAAGTTCGTAAAACATGGGAATTCTTTTAGGTGGATAAATAATATTGTGACGTATTTTTTTTATTCGTAGTATGTTCCAATTTTGGTTGAAGTGACTCAGTGCCATCTTTAAAGGAACCCTGCACGTGGTACCTTATCGTCTATAAAATGAGTCTGACAAAAGAGAAGTAAACCCCAGCGATATTTAATAATATGTATTGGTATACTAGGTTTGCAAACCGTGAGCGTTATTTCCTGTAAAGTAATCGTTCATAATCTAAGGCAATCGCTTCGCATGCTTGTTTGCTTTCGGACGCAGTATAAAGCAGAGCATAGAATGTTCGTAAGGATGCCCGCTTTCTACGATACCCCAGATTAGTCGCGAGTCGACGACGCGGACCTCAATTTCTATTAAGCGAGCGATTATTTATCGATATCATCGGCGCTAATAAGATCGTAAGCAGTTTCATCACACGGGCCGCGCGACCGGCCGCGATCGAATGTCAAAAACCACACGACGCAATAAATTGTTGTCTCTTGGAGAGTAAACATCGGCGTTCGGGCGCATTCATGCATAATTGATAAGGGTTCGGTTCGGAACGAGCGCGTGGATTCCTGGCGGTCACGACTCGCTCGCGCCGAGCGCCTCCGGCAGCCATTTTGTGTAGCCTGCCCGCCCCGGGCGCGGCGCATGGTGAATATTAATACGACCTTATGATGTACACCACTACTCCAGACTCTGATAATAGCCTCAATTTTAAATAACTCATTTTCCCCGGTCGTTCTTCCGCCGTGCACCATCGCCTGCACGTAACGATCGTGACACGATATTGCAAAGTCTTCGCTTCGGCACGCAACGAGCGCTTAATGCAAAATGATCATTATTAGTTTCTATTGTTACCGGCCGAGTAAATAGAGCATTGCGCCGGTGTAATACATAATTTCAATGGTACGATACAACTCGGGTATAACTCTCACGCACGACCATTGTACCGTGTAATCGTAACCAACCGCCTTTTCTCTCGGAACGAGCGACTCATCGTTAATAAAGACGTTTCACAACAATTAGTAAAGAGAATAATATCTTGATAATAATACAGCTCTATTAAGAATTCGAGTGCATTCGATTTCACAATTAACTCGGTATTCGGTTCTTAATGAAAACACGTTTGATATTTCGAATCGGGACGTGGTGCAGCGACTGCTTGATTTGTTCAAGGTTTGTGAATGTTATAGGTTACTACATGTTTCCTTTCGACTCGGAGCATCGAGTTCTCGATTTTACGGCGATATGTTGCGGTCGAGGTCTACCCTACGGCGGCGTGCTCATTACTCTGATGAAAGTGTACCGCGCCGGGCTGTGAATTGTAAATTGTAATATAGTGAAATGAAATACCGCGCGCCGGACTGCAACGCAACCGCAACTCTGAATAACACGCACAGTGTATAACCGATCGCGTAACCATGAACTACGAGTCTACTGCGACTAATGCAATTTCTAAAAGCCGCAATTTTTCAAGTTACTTACGTCGAGTATCGTAATAAACTATGCATGAATTAGGTTTTGTGTTGGAATTTGTAGTCTTTTATAATAATATTTTAACTTAGATGAGGATTTTTTCTATTTTCAGGATGGTTCATAAGTCACAAACCAAGTTGGCTCGTAGGAGCCTCTGTCCATCTCCTATTCACCAGGAGCCTATGTCCATCTCCTATTCACCAAATTTCATTCTTAATGTTTGTTGATCTACTCATTTGCCAATCCCATTACAATCTGTTCAAGGGTCGTAAATAGTAACAAACAAACATTTATAAAATAAAAACAGAAGCATTTTTTCACAGCAAATACCTTGTATCTGAGGTCATACTCAGGTGCCAGACGGTGCAGGTACAGAGGCGGACCTCTGTACCTCATTACGAGAGCACTTTATGTATAGCCATGAGAAGATAGCAAACGGACAGATAGAGTTATCTAATACGCGAAGAAAATCTGTACTCCCCTTTTAGGCGCGTGCATCGAGATTAGGCTTATAATGAGATTTGGCATAGTCAAAGTTCATTAAAGAAGTGCATATATCTATATATATATATTCAATGAACTACGGTCGAACTTCAACCAGTGTGATCAGTAATAATACTTCACTATGGAATAATGTAAACATTTCTATGCCATGCTATTATTTTTACTCAACCAACGTAAACGGTGTTTCTAACAAGATTTACCAAACACCATGTATTGCAACGGCAAATATACGGTGGATGTATTCTCTCAGTATAACATTAATACAGCTGCTTACACGGCGGCAGCCGCACTTCCTGCAACCAATGAGCCATTGTTCCACACGTTACAGACTTTTTTATGTGCCATTATTTAAGCATGGCGTGAACGTTGTCATCTTAGGGCGTCGTGTGTTCGTCTTTAAAGGTTGTGCCATGACATTTCTGTGGCGAATCGTGTATTTGATTGTCGTGGGAGATATGAGTGTGTTCGTTGAAATTTTGACGAAAAGTTGAAATTCAGCTGGTGTTATGCATAACAATTACCTCTAAAGAAACAATGATCGACAGTGGAATATATCGACATCAGCAAGGAAAAACATCGTAACTCATTTTTCGTAACTTTAGAGGAGAGCGCGTCAAAGATTCAAAAATTTCTTATTATGTTCTGTTAGGCATAAGGCTTAACAGAGCGCACTAAGATTTTTTTGAATCTTTGACACGCTCTCCTCTAAAGTTACGAAAAATGAGTTACGATGTTTTTCCTTGCAGGTGTCGATATTATCAGTGACACTTATAGATCGAGTGTTATCAGAAGGCGATGGCAGGAGCCCTAGGAAACGGTGGCCTGGACTGGCTCATCTGGCGCTCGGTTCTCTCTGGCTACCCCCTAAGGGAATCGGCGTAGAGTTTTATATATATAGATAGTTAAACAGTTGTACATACATTTAAATCAAAGAATAAGGAACAGTGATACAGAAACTTTACATAGAAATGATAAATCTATATGTATGTAATCTAGGTCAAGACCCTTATATGATAGGCAGAAACACAAAACAATTAACCATTTGACGGCGCATAAAGGCGCCCCTGACCGGTGGGAAGATATATTGACCAATAAGCTGATAAGCGACGTTATATTAATCCGTGAACTAACTATACTAAGTTTATTTACTACGCAAAATTGTCTCATCGGTTCTCCATAGGTTATTTCCTTCATGTGTAGAGAGTATTGAGCGTCTCGCTCCACATTACACTTGCTTCTTTAACAATCATAGCTCTTTTGATGCACGAAAGACCTAACGAAGTGGGAATGTAAGTCGTAGAACACAAATCGACTGTAAGCGTAGAGATACCATTTTTGCATTTTTTTTGCCCACGTGTCCAAACAATTTGTAGCGAAGCGCTGGGAACGCGCCGCGCGTGAGATCAGAAAGTCGTGATCCGCCGCCACGACGCCCCCTAGCGGCTTAATTCGCTAATCAAACAGCACAATGACTCTATTGTAACCGCGGCGCATTTTTCACTTGTACTGTTCCAACTGAAAACACTGCCTACAACAATGCTTCCTGACTCGCGACAGCGTGCCGCCTGGGAAAACTAGCAAGAACTAGCAGTCTTTAGTATCGTAAAATACGCATCTAGTAAGTAAACATAAGAAAAACTATTAAAAAAATAGTATACATAGAAGTCTTTGAAAAAATATCAAAATCTTAGTTGTCACCTTCTATATTTTGGGTAAAACCTACATGCAATCGTGGACACAGAGAGACATAGGCGCATGACATGTACCACTAAACTCGTGTTTTCGGATTCATGTGTTGTTTATTGTCACACGGTTCCGCGGTGAAGGAAAACATCATCGTCAGGAAACCTACATATCCAAGAAATTATATTTCGAAAGACTTGTGACATAACCTAAGAAAGGCTTGGTTTTTCCTCCGGGTTGTGGAGGTCTGACGATAGGTATAGATATAGTATAGAGGTTTTAGGTATATAGTATATAGGTATATAGTAGGGGGGGGGGGGGGGGACTCATGGATGGCACCCCTGGTGTTGCAAATGTCCATAGGCTACGGTGACTGTTTACCTTCAGGCAGGCCGTATGCTTGATTGCCATCTTAGTGGTATAAAAAAATAAAAGGTAGTCAAGTAATCAACATAATTTTACTAGAACCTTATAAATAATATTTTTTTCCATCGCAACTAATCAATAAACTCGGTTGCGATGTTATGGTAATGAACATCTTGCTAATATACTTTACTAAAACCCAAAACAAAGTCATCAATGACCTCCATAAAATAGATCTCTGGTTAATTACCCTGATATCACGGTCCGATAATATATCGATTACAAACAAACCGTCTAACGCTGTTATGGGGCGTTAGCGAATGTCATCCATCACGGAGCGGACTGGCCGAATACCCTGACTATATATTACGAATGGGGGTTGAAACCACCCCTGGTTTATTCAAAATAGACGCATTAAGCTCTCCGCTATTAACGGCTACTGCAGACCGTATAGGTATCATTGAGGAAGCTGTATGGATTCGTGAAGACACCCGGATTTTGGATTAGGGCCAAGGATGTTATACTTCGTCCATATTTCGCAATACGTTTTATATACATAAATAAACAATTTCTTGGCGTTTACACTGGTTTATTGAGTACGGTGGGTAGTAAAAGATTGGTTTTCTTTCCTACACACTATGTTTGTAGTTACAATTTGACCTAAATAGCTATTTATTATATCTATGTATACCTTCCTGCAATAGAAATTCATCAAAAATCTAACATGTGAAATGTATTTAAAAATAATTTAAGTTTTAAATATGTACTCATACTACAGAAGGGAAATACAATGAGGTTAAACAAACCAATGGTTCACTCATTAGAAATTTCGACAATCAGATATTACGGATCCGGAAAATGGTTATAGAAACACCGGCCAAATACAGTAAACCTTTCGAATTCGTCTGCCTGTCTGTCAGACAGTCGCGTAAATTACTGGCTACGTAACCTTAAGTAAGGTTAGCGTTTTTACCTATTGAGGTAGGTCTCCGAACCCTGTGCCCTGTTGCTGACAGATCCGGGGCACCACACCAACGCGGCCGATGGCATTTCGCGGGGTTGTTTAGTGGGTATACCGTCGGACAGCCGACGGGGAGTCCCACACTACCACCGGAGGCCACCCAGGCGCCGGTGGTGTGCGTAACGCATTTTTCCCCGCGTCACAAAAAAAAAAAAAAGGTCCCCGAACCCTATAAATTACTGTAAGTATTGCAACATTGATGTACGGCAGTGAAACATGGGGTATGGCAGAAGAAGCATGAAAGTAAATAAGAATTAAATAAGATAGATACAATAAGATTATATTTCAAAAACTGTAAGACGTGTCTAAGTGCCCGCGCGGGCCCAATAGCAAATAAAGAATTTTTATCTTTATCTTATCTTAAGTAGCGTGGAGGCCGTAGAAATGGGAGCGCTGAGGAGTATGTGTGGATAGAATGGTTGATAGAGTAAGAAATAGCACGATACGAGAACTATATGGAATGAATGATGATGTGGTGACAAAAATTGAAAATGGGATGCTGCGATCGTTTGGTCATTAGAAAAGAATGAATGACGTGTATCGGGCAAGAGTGAAGATATCGGCAGGAGCCCCCCACGCACGCACATACATAGATCAAATTGGTGACGTGTTGAAAAAGGGGCAAATCAAAAATACCCAAAAACGAAGAGATGTGTGTGGAAAAAGCGAGATAGGTATGTCTGGATCGGTGCATCTGGCGTTCCATACTCTGCTCTGCCTACCGCAATGGGAAACATGCTTGATGATGCGTATGTATGTTATTGCAGTATTGTATGAACTCAACCTGGTTTAAATTTCAATAAATTACCGACTCAATTATAGAACATTCGACATAACTGCCATATCACGATGATTCAAGTAAATCATGTAAACAAACACGCGTTATGTGAGTCATGACATAAGCATAATTATATTATCTGTTATTGTAAAGGCAATAAACAAATACAACATTTGTATTAAATTTATTATTCTGTACGTATTTTTCGAAGCACCGGGTTCACTTGTGTAACTACACATTACATTTAGTACTGTGTTATGTGAGTGAATAATATTTACATGATTGTCTGACGGTGCTATATAAATAGTTTCCTATATATTTGTTACAGTTTGTGATGATGACCTGATGACTCACAAACTGTAACAAATATATAGGAAACACTATATGACTTTTTAAGCTTATCATATCTGTGTCCAAATGTAGAAAGAATGCAGGAAGAAGGAAATACGACACAGATAACGCGAATTAGAAGGATGTAGGAGTCGAGGAAGGTCAAGAGTTACCTATAACATTGTATTGTATAAGATGTATAAGATGAATGTGTTTTATCAGAAGGTGCCGTCGGAAGTCATAGAGACCGGCGAGCGTGCATGAGAAGAGCTAGGAATGTTAAAGAAGCGAGTGAGGTGTGTAAGGACCTAGTTATGTGACGCTCGCACCTCTCTGCCTACCCCGCAGGGGGTTTGGCGCGAAGTTATAGATTTATTGATGTGTTTGCAATAACATTATGCGTATGTTTTAAGTTTCACATATTTCACTGAGTAAATCGTTTTAATTGCTTTCAGTCCATCAATATCGCAAAAATCCACTGATTTTTGTTTCACATAAAGTTGGGGAGCATACAGCTCACCTGATGTAAAGTGGTTACCGTAGCCCATGAACACTCGCAATGCAGAAAGTATCGTTCGCGAGTTGCCTTGGAAGAGTCCTGTGATGCGATGTCTACTGCTAACGCTGTAACTTCTAAGTGACTTACTGATAACCTAACTCACTTGTTGAAACACAACAACCCTCTAGGAACTTCTTATTCCGCTCTGTTTTTCTGTGAGGTGGAGATATTTCACCAGACGGACTGCTTTGATGTGCCCTGCCTCCCTTAAAATATATGCAAATAATTTTAGCATACCTACTGTATTCATGCTGTATATAGAACAATGAAGTAACCGGAAATATGTTTATTTTTATTGTTGTTGTTTATTTTTATACAACGTCGGGAGGCATTCAAGGATACGGCCCACCTGATGTAAAGCAGTTACCATAGCCTTTTAACACTTGTAATATATTAAGTATCACTCGCGCAATGCCTCCTCTGCTGTTTACACAGCAACTCCTTAGAAACTTACTGGTGACCTCACTCACACACAGGAACACAACAACCCTCTAGAGTTGTTATTTGGCTGTGGTTTTCAGTGAGGTGGAGATACTTCCCCAGACGGGTCGCTTTGATGCACCCTACCTCTCTTTAAATTGTAGGTATGCTACTGTATTTTATTATATAAGTAGGTATTCTATTCTAAAGTAGGTGCCTTTGGAGAAACGTTTACCACGAATATTATTTCCGACGCTATTGTATTCAAAAGTAGTAACCGATGTCGCTATCAATAAACCAAAACCAGGAAAATTGGAACAACACCTGAAAAATACAACGTACAAGAAAAACATCTTCCATCATTAAATATACTAAATTAGAAAGTTGCTTCTATTGAAAGATGTTCAAAGGCTTCTTGGAATCATTTCTTTTATCACAATATAATGAAGCGCAGAGGCGTAACGACCTCTAGACGTTCTCAAAGGAGAGCTTATCAATACGAAATTTAGCCTAGATATTATGTAAGTCTCGATTGACACCTACGCCTTTCACTATCCATAAACATAGTCGACGGATTCGTTTTATCACTAATCTGATTATACCTATGTGACGATGAAAGAATATTCAAAGCATATCAATCACGGATATCAACGACCGACTGCCGTGAATGCAATTTGTGAGTTCAATTGCAGCACACAAACAATTTATTTGTGTATATCTTTACGTTGGTTTTTTTTATTAGACGCCGAGAATACAAATAAACTTGAGCGCATGAAGACGCCCGGCGTTCATTAAAACGTTGTGTTTTAACGCTTAAATATCCGAGCGATTCGAACCTACCACCCATTGGGAGGATATTTTAACCACTACGCCGATAAGTGTGGGGATGTTGTTCCGTGAACTAGTCAATATGAGATGCACGTCCTACGTTGAACCCAAGAAACTTGATTATCCTACTAATCTACTAATACTCGTATTATAAATGTGAATGTCCGTTTGTTTGTTACGCTTTCACGGGAAAACTACTGAACCGATCATCATGAAACTTTGTACACATATTCTTGGAGATATCAGAAGTAAAATAGGATACTTTTTATTAAAAAATATATATTTTTTATCAATGCGAGCGAAGCCGCGGGTAAAAGCTAGTATTGTTATAAACTGCAAAATGTAAATAGAAGCCATAATATTAATTTAGTTATTTTGAACCTAAATTAAACTAAATACAATAAGCTACCTCTTAAAACGTATGTTTAAACACATGCTCTTAAATAAGACAAGTACTAGTGCGAGTAAAATGAGCTCAACACAAAACAAACTTTTGTAAGCAAATGTGTCACAAAAGATTAATACAGAATACAGCGGACAACGGTCAGATGAGCGTCAGTCGCCCATGGCCATTATTGGCATTTTGTGACACATTTTTCATCAAATTTGTATGTTTTTCGTAAAACAATTAACTTATATAGCATCTATTATTTTGACACTTATTATTGGTGAATACTAACTGCAACCCGATTTTTCACCCCCAATAAAGGTTAGTATTTAAAATTTTCCATAGTAACCCTAAATCATAAGTATTTCCAAAAGGTCTAAATACAACACATGTTCAAGATAACGTATGAAATATTAATGTTGTTCGCTCACTACGTTTTGTGTTTGACGATAATTAAAAAAATATATATTTTAGATTCTGGGTCGGTCGACGGGAGTAAAGCTGTCATTTTCGAAAAAAATTCATTCCATAAATATTCCCCAAATGTTTCACAGAACTAACGAAGAAAGTTAATTAACAGCTTGTAAAAAGGCAATTTTCCCGCGATGCAATTAACATTAACGATAAAAGTGCCCCCATCCAGAGGTACCGAATTTTAAAATGTCCGTGGAAAACAAAAGAAATTCGAAAACAAGGGGCGTTTAATTTTCGAATTTCGTGCCTTTGAAAGATTATCGAACTGCCTGGAAGGGACGGGGCGACAAGAGGAAAATGTCACAATTCAGGCGTTGCCGAAAGCGGGCAGTGGGGGCGCGGGGTGGTGGAAACTCCCGCAAACCGCTCGCAGCTTGTTTACGTTGTCACCCATGAATCGAGGTAAATCCAGGGGCGGAACTTTGATTAGTTATTCTTTTATTTACGGTGACAAGAGGCCATTTATTGGAAAAGTCCGGCCTGGATGCTTCAGTGCATAACTTTGTGTACAGTTTTAGCTATTTCAGCGTTATTAAGTACACGCGGTAGCGTCTTATCTTCGCCGTCCTACATAAAGGACAATGAAGCGAAATAGATACGTTATCTCAGTTATAACATGATCGCAACTCGGTAAATGTGTATAACTTAATCAAAGCAAATTGACACTCATTAAATTACAAATTACATGCTATTGTTATTTTTTAGCTCTTTTATTTATTTACGTGTTTCGATATTTCAGCTCAAATACTCGATCTATTTTTTAAGTTAAGTAATTAACATAGCCTAGAAAAGCCACAAAGGACGCACATTGTCAACTCTGTAAAAATCGATATCTATCTTCACGCTAATCCCTAGCGGTTTAGGCAGATTTTTACTTTTAAAAATCTGTGAGTGTTATAATGTGTGATTCTTGAGAACTAATCCGTTATCAAAGACTATTTCCATAAAGGTAAAAGGATTTTTTCTATATTTCATCTTGGGAACCAATACATACTTTACGTAAGATAAGATCACAGTATAACCGTCAAGGGTAACGACATATTCAAGTTCATAATACGAAAGAATAATGCATAACATAATGATATAGCTGCACGCCAGACAGAAATTTACGAGGCATAATTATTTGTGTATCATTTAATTAATATTCCAATTTAATGCCTACCCGATATAACACCGGATAAACCTTATCGAATAATAAACAAGAGCACCAAATACCGTTTGTAATTGAGCTCTCTTCACTGGCTATGAGCGGTATAACTTCCGTTCCCGGGCCGTTGCCACGGCAACGATTACATCAATACGTACCAAAAGAGCGGAGAGAAACATCCCTTTATATATTTAGTGCCATACGGCGCCCCGGCGAGCAGCTGATTTCATTCATGCATTCAATAATTTGAGCTTTGAACAGAGCGTGCTTTTTATAGGACGTTCGTTATGAAGAACGTTCAAACGATGTTAAATTACTATTATTACTTGAGCAATATAAAAACGTCGGAAATTTTGATAATTAAAGTTAAAAATATAAAGACGATTTTAATCTTGATAAAAGTTGTAAAACTATATGTTAATACATATATTTACGGTTTATTGTAGTTTTTAGTGTCAAAGCCTACCCTAAATGCACGTGGTACTCCCTGCAATAAACGAGGTTCTAAAGAAAGAGGGCTAAATCCTAATAATAGTTGTAAATTAATCACGGGCTATAATTGACCAGTAATTCTGGGTCATTCCGTATTGTCATGTCTGTAAAAAAATTCACCATTTCGTAAAAAACTGTGCTAATTGTCTCGGCAAGGAACTTGTCGTGTATACATGTATGTATTCACGCCAGGTCCTTGCTGAGATAGGCAGAGAGAACCGAGCGAGATAAGACGCGATCCTTACACACTTCACTCGCTTCTTCAAAATTCGATGAAGTTGAATGTGTGTAAAATATAAAGTTGAATTTGTTGTGAAGATATATTATGGGATAGACAATTTTATTGTGATATCGTAAGGGACACTGCGATACCGCTGAACTATTACAATACCGCGAAAGTACAAGGGTATACAGTTTTTATTAGTAGATACTGCAATACTGCTTGTATTGCAGTATCATCGGAGATATGTAATACATATACAGTTAAAACGGAAACGTTACGTAAACACAACCTAATCAAAACACAATAACTATAACACATACCAGCAGAATAGCTGACTTTGTTAATAGATTTTTTCTCATGCAGTAAGCTGATTTTGTTTTTGCTTGTGTAAACAATGAAGCGCTTACATTATGTGCCATCGTTAATGAATCAAATTTCATTGAAAACAATATGAAGTCCACGTTTTTAACCGACAGCAATAAAAGAGAACGGTTTTTAATGATTTTCATTACATTTTTTAATATTTTGTTCGCGCAAACTTAATAGTTTATGAAGAGATTTGGTCATTCTTTGTTATTTAAAAGTACGTACTAAGCAAGGTTTGGTGTTCACCAGGACCAAGACTAAAAAATAATGAAATAAAAACTTTTTACAACACGTTTTTATTAATAAGAATAAAATTCATCAGCACATAGGCAAAATATTCAAAAATAAGCATACCGACTCTTGCACTTGCATCTTACAAATTACCGCAGCAGCAATATATTTGCGGCGTTCCTGCGAGTTACTATGATCAAGTAAACTCGCCATAGTATAATAAAAAGAGTGGTTGCTGCGTCAGCATCGAGGATGGTAATGCATGAACGTAATCGCTTCACATCACGCTAAGACTTTGTATAGAAGAATAAAACCACAATTATTTGTGAGCATTTTCGCGTAAAAAGCGTTGACTGTCTGTGCGTAACCACATTCAGACGAACCAACTTCCCTCTTTTCGATGTCGGTGCTGAAATCACGAATGCCGTCGCCATAAAAACCGCAATAATTTATTTTCTCTCATTATAGAGATTAAAACAGTTATGATTACTTCCTTTCACACACATAGAGACACGTGTACATTTTACATTCCCACCTTTCAATCCTTCTACCAAGAGTTCACGATCACAAAGGGTTTTATCGGCCCTCTCGACTCACCCCCTTTCTATTCATGAACGGGTGAAAAATATACACGTTAGATACGACACAGACATTTCATTTGACGCGCATTGTTATGGTCTTAAGTGGAATATTTGTCATTTTGATTTCGTGCGTATACTTTAGAGCGTTCACTTTATAGATTTTTAATGTCTGCAACCGTCAGGTACAAGTATTACTAAAGCTGTGTGCTCGTTGAGTTGTGTCGTATAGATAGATACCGAAGCTGCTTTTCGCGCTCTCTTTCTCCGCCAGGCAAGTACCGTTGCCGCGGAAGAATGTGCACCCGGTGCCCAAAAAGAGCACTAAATCGAAAGCATCAAAAACACTATATCCCTTTCTCCAAAGCGATGGGAGAATATAATTGGCGAGGCTCTTGTAAGCTGAAAGTCGCATTCTACCAGCGATCATCAATATCGACTCTGGAACCGAGGTTTTCTACCGAAGTTGCCGTCTTACAGACTGTCCGAGGTCTGTGTAAATAGGAGGATGCATAAAAGCTGTCGTCGTTGTCGATATAACTCACAACTATGGGCTTTTTTGAGGAAGAAAGTTTGTTACCGGACTCCGTATCACATGTGAATGTAAAGATGATAACAGAATGGCGATACAGATATACAATGCGGAAGTAAATAGTTGTAGAAGTCGAGGAAGACCCAGACATCATGACCACATTTGTCGTGTTTTACCAGAAGGTGATGTCAGGAGCTGTAGCAACCGGTGAGCGTGCAAGAAAAGAGGTATGCATGTGAGAAAGAGACGCGAGAGGGTTGTGTCAAAAAAGAATAGCGCCATATGACCGGCCATGTGGCTCTATCGTTGTTTGTCTATCCCTCAAGTAACATGGTGTTAAGATATAGATGATAGAATTAGCATCACCCAACGAGGCCAGTGGTAATAAAACCCTAGTTACATGTTCTAATAATTGCCAGCCATAAATACGAGTATAATAGTTCATTCGGATTCCGAATCGTTTATAAATTCCGTAATCGATACTATATATCGTTGCTTTACTGTATAAGACGAATGTTCCATGTTCGCGTAAATATTCGATTCGTGTTCACGTTTTCGTGTCAACGTCGCGTTAGTTGAGTTCGGACGTTCCATTATCGCGGAAACAACATGATTCGAGTCGAATTTTGTCGATCCACGCTTTTCTGTGACGCTCCAATTTGATAGTAATTACATGAACTTTGTTATAAAAACTTTATAGTGTCGTTTTGTCGTAGCACTAATTTTCATTATCCGACATTACAATGTTGACAATTTAGATTAGCATAGGAATGTAGCTATGACATCATGTGGGACTGATACGACTTTCACACGCAATATCGTTGTGAAAATATCGAGAGCGTGCAATGCGGAATCAGCGTATGACTCATTCGTCTCGACTAACGACTTCGATAATCGACTGTTGAATTAAATTCATTATTTACGAACCGGTTACGTAAAATAAATTGCACGGTTTAACTCGATGTATGCCAATTTAAATGGCAGTTCAGTTAAAACGGCAAGGCCAGTTTTATCGAGCTAAAATCGACACGTCCTATGTAGGCCAAATCGGCGGCGAGCGAGCTAACATAATAGCATTCCTCCACATTTCCAATAGCGCGACTTTACCATGACAGTTTCGTTTTCACGTTCCAATGACTCCGTTGTTCGCGCTTTTATTCGACAATTCTGGTTTAATGATCGCGTCGTGACCAGCGAATAGTGACCAGTGGAACGAGACCTTTAATCTTCAATAGCTCGCTTCCCTTCGTGTCTGCAGTTTAGTTAGAGGCAGAGGGCGAGGCGGTTTTATTTATTTTTGTCATGTTTGGTCGTGACGCCGTGACGTCCGCACACCGTACCATCTATAATGGGCGGTGGGCGATCTATTGCGCAACCACCGCGACAAACTTGAGCCAATTGGATATTCACCAGACGCGGTTCGGCATTTACTTTCTCAACCGCCATATAAATGTGATCGGTACCTCCGTAGACGACGCTCGCGTGGCCTGTTTTGTTATGTAAAATGTAAACAAACAATATCAATACGATAGACCAGACCATGTCGGCAGTGCTTATAACTGGTTACACTACACTGTAATTTCATCTATTGTTTATGATTTCAGTCATCGACGCTACTTGTGAATGCATGCCACATATGCGTCTGATCTTCCTTCAAACGAATGGGTTTCGGACGTTCACGCGATAAATCTTCATGGATTGGCGGAGAATATGGAGACGGAATGAAGTTGCCAAACGAGACTGTCATGACTTTATAGACTGATATTTATCGACAACATCTGGGGCATAGCGGCTGAACAAAAGGTCAGTCTATGAAGTATGAAAACTATAATAAATAAAAAAAAGGCGTCAAGTGCAAGTCCGACTCGCCCCGAGGGTTCCGTAAAAATTATCGCAAATTAATATGGCAAAAAAAAATTTTTTTTTGGTGATGTAAGTACAAATTGAGGGTCTTCGGTTTTTTTCTTTTACTTGTGCTACATGACATTGTTTCTTACCAAATTTCGTGATTTTAAGTCTAAGGGAAGTAATAAAGGAGGCATAAACAACCGTATTTATAGATTGTGTTGACTTAGGAGTTTTTCACTGCTTGATAGCACCCATCCCTGAGAAAAAAGATCTTGGCAAACGGACAACATAGTGATCATATAAGGGTTCCGTCTTTCCTATTGAGGCACGGAACCCTAAAAATATTACCAATTCAGAACGACGTTCTTTCTTTGAATTTCTTCTCTCTAATTTGACATTGAAATTGTGAAATAAACCTCTCTTTTTACCTCGAGTGGCAAGTAAACTATATTTTGCATATCTTCACTTATGTCCATTGCATATTAAACAACGTATTGTATAGAATACGTAAAGATATATAGAAGGCAATGTCAAATTTGACGAAATACGAAACGTACTTTAAGATCACACTAAACATACACCTCTAATGAAAAAGGCCGTAGTACACATACAGCCTTCAACACTTGCTATGTGAATGGAAATCCGCACGCTATGTTCAATACCCTGTTGACCAATCGATTCCGCATAAACCACTTAATATGCTACAAGCCTCATCATTTACGTACCTACGTAATGATGCGTTGTGCGTAGGCGAGGATTGCGTGAAATATATGGCATAGAAAGGGCAATTATCAAAACATTAATGAACGTATGTGTGTACATTGTTTTTATATTCATGAATAACGGAATGGTCGCGCGCTGCGCGATTTTGGAATCGAACAGTACGCGACTTACGTTCTCTACCGAAATCTCTTACGTTGTGGAATGAACTCCTTGCCGAGGGCTGAAGCATAATATCTTCAAAAAAGGCGCGATAAGGTCAAATCAAGAAGTTAGTTATCATTGTTTGTTTCGTTGGTGACCTCAGTCACTCGCATAAACACTACAGTTTTCAATAGGATTGTTATTAAGCTGCAGACTTATGTGAGGTAGACGTCTTACCCTTGGCTACGCCCAAGATCTCTCTTTAGCCAGATGGAAATTAGAGGTTTATGCTGTTAAAAAACAGGTAAGAGCAGATCACGCTTGATGCTCGTAGTACGATTGTAATTCTTATTACATACATCATAAGATCGGTACAAAGGTCGAAATGTAAAAGCTTTAAGAGCATTTAGGGCTGTACGGAGGGAATTTTGTTTTAGTTCAATGTTATAAAGTAAATAGTGCCGTATTTATATCATACAAAGTACCATATCATGGTAATAAGTAATAATAAGTTATGTATAATGTATTCCCATGAGGACAATAAACAATTTAATTCATTCTTCCTTAACTTACTAAAATATATTTAACATGTAACTACGTGAGGTATAGGTACCTATTATATATGACTTGAGTATTTGATTTTAATTTCAGCTTAATAGCTCCACCCGTTCTTGAGAAAAATCTTGACAGACAGACGGACAACAAAGTGATTCTATAAGGGTTCGGTTTTTCCTTTTAAGGTACGAAACCCTATACAAGGATTTTCGATATGGGATCCCAATTGGCAAAGGATACGGCAACGCAAGAGTGACACCCCTGGTGTTGCAAATGTCCATAGGCTACGGTAACTGCTTACCATCAGGCAGGCCGCAGGCTTGTTTTCCACCTTAGTGATTAAAAAAAATATGACGTGGTTGCTAAAAATCGGAGGTACAGTTAAGTGTACGTATAACTCGCCACTTTAACTTTGTACCGTTCTTGTGTAGTACTTAACTCTATTAAATTTTAGGCATGATCTGCACGTAGGTAGGGTGAAATTGACATCCTCCCGTTTCGTCTTAATAAACGTCATACATATTAGAGAACAAGAACCTTTACAGTATGTGTGTTAGGTACTTTGTTAAATATGCAGCCATGTGATAAGTACATGTACTTTGTTCATATTAATCTATGGCTAGATTAGGTACATAATTTATCGGTCATTCATTATGCTGATACAATGTATGTACAATGAAATCAGATTAAGTATTTTAATAGATAATTGACTGCAGTAATAAATAATTGACTTATCAGTAATGGTACAGATAATAATTCGTAGAATATACGAGACGCAGTTTATCCAACAGTTACATATTCTGTAACAAGGAATTATAAGGGCTCAATTTTATATTTTGATGTTTTGTAATTATTTGCAATTCAAAAAATATATTTTATATATTAAAATACAATATTATTTGTCCTTTACCCTAAGGTTCTCTAAAAAACATTGTGTATAGCTATGTTTTATATTACGTGAATAAACAAAAATATAGCTGTACAATATCTTCTTCACACTATACCTACATTACGAAACGTACAGCGCGCAGCTAATTTATTTTTTTAACTACTGAAAGATTCTTAAAACGTTTTAACGTCAAATAATAATCAACAAAATTTTAAACAATCTGTTTCTGGTGCAGAACAGTACAATTCAATACAATATAAAACTGTTTTTGCACCAGAAACAGATGTTTCAAATTAAAAACAAAGTAATGATACATCTATGTTGGTAATCAACCAAATTATGCGCGATACAGACGAATTTAATACATATGTTATCAAAACCCAAAGAACGTGTTACAAGTATCAATTTTTGCCTGCTAGTACATTTCCATTAACCTACATATATCCCGAGTCTAACCGGTTTCAGTAGGTATTTAGTAATGCCACCGAGACATATTCTTATATGAGTTGTTATACAACTGTATAATATTTTATAGCCTGCAATTATCACGTAAGAAACTAATAGTTATGACGTAAATGTTTTAATGGAGTATCAACGATTTTATGAATCAAGATATATGTAATAGAGGAAAATTGTACACCTTATTTTGCTTTTATTAGATTCACAAGAGAATATGTTGATAGAAAACAGAATTCAAACGGCAGTAAAGTCACGAACGAGCATTTTTAAGGTTCATTTATTAAGAAATTGGGCACCATTGACAAATATTATTCTAAACCCTGCCTATATGTTTTAGAAGCAATTAAGAGTAGAATGTAATATGTAATACATAGTATGAAATTACAAATCTTAAATGATCAAGCATAGTGTACATACTATAAAATAAAACATACATATAACAAAAATAATTTACCAAATTTCGTCGTAATTGAGATTAAATGGAGTTGTAAGTACATATGTTTTTGTAAAAGATATTAAAATTGGCAGACATAGCTTAATTGGTGTAAATAGTTTTAAACAATATGTATTTTTATATTTAAGAAACATGTATGAGTGTTACACTACAACCCTTTTATTTTGATTCAAAATACTTAAGGTCCTTAAAGTTCATAAAACCTAATGGGCGTTTCGTCTAAATTTAATTTACTCGTACATAGGGTCAACATTCCTCGCAAAAATATTTGTGATTTTAAAACACCGACTTGTAGTTGCGCCAACATTTAACTAAGCGTGGCTCCTATTTATAGGTGTGGGGTTTGAAGAAACCTACTGTGAGCAGAGACGCTTGATATAAATTCATGTTTCCTTAGCGTTGAAAAAATGTTGCAGGTCAGTTATTGTTAGTCGTTATTTACTTCAAGTTTCGATTTATTTTCAATTAAGTGAAATCGTCTGGAAGATTCATTGCACATCACGTATTTCATGTACTTATAGTAACATATTTTTAATTAGACATTATAAATTTTATGAATTATTCAGAAGAAAGTGGGCGATAGACTGTTCAACCGGTACCTGCCCCATTTTCAACAAAACTTCTAGAATTAAGAAGAGTTAAAGAAGGTGGACAGGCTGTTAAATTATTTTAAATAGGAGTTTTGGCTGTAGGAGTATTGTGGAGTGAATTCTGATAAGTAGTCTCACTTTTACGGCAGACAATCTTATTACATAAAGAAACCAAAACATTTCGCAGTAAAACGCTATAAACAATAACAGGATGTTACACATAAAGTGATCATTATATGGAAAATACTCTCCCAGTTCATGAATTTCCAATGAATCTACCATGTTCGCGCCGGTCCTTTAATTGCTTTAAAGAACTCATCCTAATGCGTATTGGACTACCGTTGTTTGACAATGAACACAGAAGAAGTTAAACTACCCTTTTCTGTATTATTTTTTTCTATAAGCTACAAAGCAGAGAAACCTTATGTGCGTGTAAATTCATACAAACAAACAAAACACTAAAATGCTTGACCTCAATCAATGTCAACTTAACACCGATTTCCTTTTATTATATGAACCTATATAATAGACACATGAATATATTTACGTATAGATTTCTTAAGAATTATTCCATGAAGGCTTTTTTCATCGAATAATTTTAGCGACACAAAATTGGCTGTTTTGTTTTGGTTGACATAACAATTCACTAAAGCGATGTCAGTCACTCACGACCGTGAGAAATTATCTTTCTCGTCAAACAATCAAGTTAGCGTAATTAATTCGGCAATTAACAACCGGGCTCACTTGTTTAGTGGCTGTTTAACAGATACTGATACATTAGTGGTTTAATTTACGATCGACATAAGACCGGTCCTTATAACCGAACCGAAGAGGAAACCGGTCGCCGCTGCTTTAATTAGCGTGAATCCTACCAATCCCCAGCGAGAATGTCGCGGTCGTATCGTTACAATACCGTTCGGAATTAAAAGCAATGGAGGAAGTGTCTCTGCAAATACTAGCTTAGACTGATATTAATGAAAATTTCTTAAGCACTCAATTTAATTGTGTTTATCGCTTAGAAGAGATTTTTTTCTACTCATTCAAAACCAAATGCGCCTTCGACGGTTGGTCTGAATACGTCGTAAGTATTGGTGATTGAACGCCATTGGTTGCGTTTCTTAACTGATTTAGATATTTTTTTTATTAATAGTCAGCGACCTGCCCGGCATCGCACGGGTGATCCGTTCGCTACTGCACCCACTAAGCTCAGTAGGTCTGAAGATTACCTGAAAATTATACTATAATCAGTCCAGCCGTTTTGGTGTCCAAAAGGAACATACATACACACATCGAATTTCATATATGTAAGTTTCTATTGACGAATTCATATATTTCAACCGCTCTTGTTAGGTCGACTACTTCCACATGGTCCATCATCGCGATAATTTTAAATCGATTGTAGTTTAGATGCCTATACAATAATGTGGTACTATCCAACTGGTCTGATGATAGAAGTCGAAGGTCCCCTTGGAATTTAAATAATTGAATTTCATCCACTTATAAATGCTGCATCGTGAAATGTGGCAACTGACAGTAGTTCTGCTGACAATACCGTAATATAGTGTCATCGTAGATGACCATAGGAACTCCTCAACTGTGGTAACACAGATTGCAATCTAAATAATAACGGGTACTTTAATCTCGATATACCTATAATATCCTAACCGGTTAATACAATATACACATATATGTTTCGTGTATTAATTTCATAACTTGATGCGTGTATTTATAAAATAACGTCGAGCAGTAATTGCATGCTAATGAATCAAAAAGCCAGAAGTCATTGCCTTAGAAGCCGTGGGCGTTCATAACTCATGCCTAATTAAATGTCGAGGTTCTTGACTCGCTCTCGCTACACAGGAGAGTTGCTCTGTGCTTGTTTTCGTGCACTCGTAGAGTTGTGTATTGACGGGCCGGCGACCGTTCGACAGGCGCCCACGTCGACCGCGCCGAGTGTGCAGGCATTTATTCATTTACATTGTTGTGTCGGCATTGTACGCAACGTTCCGAATCACTCGCTCATCTCGGCGTATCACCGCACCGCCCATCTCGCTCGACACCTAGCTCGTCAAAAGGCCGTTGGCCCGCTTTACACGAGCGTGGGTCGTATTATGTGCATGCCGCATTAGTGAGGATACAGTTACGTGCAATGAACGTTTCCTATACACCGCATTGTTTTCGTATTAATTGTCTAATTACGCAACAGCCTCGGGCCGACCAACAGCGCCATCGCGTCACGAGACCCATTCTGTGCCCGCCCGACGACGCTCACTTGCCAAAAGCTATTAATTACGACCGAAGAATAGAATATCTCGACGGCTAATCCCCCGGAGACGGTTACG
Source organism: Pyralis farinalis (assembly GCA_947507595.1). Lineage (NCBI taxonomy): Eukaryota > Metazoa > Arthropoda > Insecta > Lepidoptera > Pyralidae > Pyralis > Pyralis farinalis. Next base: position 25,433,231 of record OX382273.1, on the reverse strand, counting down.
GTTACCGGCAACGTTGATTAATGTCTGCAGCGTTCGTTTAACTCTTTCTTTGTATGCGTTTCTCGGTTGTGTAAACGCGTACGCGAATAACCTTCTTTCGGGTCGGATTGAAATAGACTCGCATCCGCCGTACAAATAAATAAATTATACGCTGCGGTGCGGCACAGATGCGCCCGCCCGCTCCGAGCCTTGGAGACGTGGCCGCTCAAAAATTAGACGTGGCGATTTACAGATGGAGCAATAAAGGAAAGTGACCGCTAAGGTTGTTTGGTAACGTAACGATCGACATTGGTGCCAATTAAGCGGTGTTTTCACTCGGGGCACGTCGCTTGGCAACACGAGTAGAGTAAGGCGCGGATTGCGTACAATAGAAAATGGAGATGGGGTCGTTCAGTTCTCACTGACATTGTGGCGAACGACGGCGGGCGTGCGAAGAATGCCGATGGAAACAACTGTTGGTTTCCTCGAACCGACACGCGTGACGAACCGAGAACCGGTTACACGACACCGCGCAGAAACAATGCATTAGCAATGCTTTTCATTAATTTTAGACCCGCTCGTGTATTTTTGTTTATAAAACGTTGCAGTAAAGTATGAGAAACGCGACCGCCCGCCGCCGCGCTGTGGCCACATAACGAATGTTTGCATAAACGTCTCACTTGAACACAAATGGAAATATACTCAGTGTTGTTTACCAAAAGAGATCTCAACATATTAGGAACTAGACAGAATGAACTAGTTCCGAATGTGTTGCGATACGTGTCGATGCTTTTGAAAGTAGCATCCTGTTTTTTCAATCTCCACGATATCGTATGGTGAGAAAGAAATCGATATAAATGAACAAGTAAACTGTGAAAGCTATGTGAACACTCGCGGCCCACATGGCGCAACTCTCGGAACAAAATGAAATACGTTCACCACTTTTATTTAATTCAAACACGCTGCTGCAGATCACATAATCGCGGGATTAAAATAGGTCATCCCACAGACAATTAAAACGAGAGTTATTGATACAAACACCCCGACATCCGTGTACAATTTCAATATATATTCAACAAACAACATTATAATGTAAATACCATTATTAGTTGAATAAAAAATTAATAGGAGTTCCCTTGTCGGACAAAAACCCACGGAAAAGTACCTGTTTCTCAAATCTGACATCAAATCGACAGAATATTGCAAGAAATTGAATCAGGTCAGAAGTCTTCACGAAGGGCATATGAAGGTGAACCGAGTTGGGTCGCACAGACGTATCGACCGTTCCATATTTCATGTATTTTTAAGCGCAGTGAATGAAATGAAATGCCAATTCATGTCAAATGACAGTACGAGTTTAGTTCACCTATATGGCTACAATAGGGGTGGGAAGACACCCAACATTTTCTTTAAGATCAAAAATTGAAGAGAATTTATAATGAGCAGGAGCAGCATTTAATGGGAAGCATGAAAGTAGGCAGGCAGTGATAGAAAACGTAAGAGGAAAGTTCTTACCTATTCAGCACGGACATGTGATGGAAATGATTGACTTTCATTTTCTTTCTTACCAACATGACGTTGCAAGAAAAGTGTTCGCTAGGAACGTAGACGGATGCTAAGTACGTACGCTTGTTTACTACTCCTAGTATTGTATAAAAATTGTACGAAGGGAACAAAAAAAGGAATGAATGGAATGAATCAAAGGTGACATAAGTAGAAAGGATAAGGTAAGTACAAATGTCTATAGTCCAATGAAGAGCACACAAATATAGACAAATTTAAGAAAGAAGGTCTTACATTATCTTATATAAATTTACAACAAGCTAGCATACGTAGATTATTCTGCAAACATTTGTAATGAAAACAATATGGACTTACCGAAGTGCTAAGTTTGTCTTACGAACGTCACAGTCACTTGAACAAATAGTGTTACGGAATAGATCGTCGTACGACGTAAGTAGGTACACTACATACTATGTACTACATAGGACGATATCGACAAGGTTAATACAATGTACAGACTATGCAAATTGTACATCGCTCGAACCGACAACAAAATACCTACGTGTGCAAATACCGAGCAGGTTTGCTCATTTGTTTGCATCCGAAAACTGGTATTATAAATTATTAATGTTCAAAATAGAACACTGAACCAATAAAGACAGCTGAAGGATATCATAATAATAATAGAACGGATATTATAATCGAATAAACATAAACAATAAAGCTTGTGTACCGTAAAAAAATATGTAATTATGTTTAGCAGGAAAATCGAGGAAAATAACAACAAAAAAAATAACAAAAACAATGTACATGAAAACATGGAGTATTAATAAATATTCATATAAAACAAGTTTTAAGACCGCGTGCGCAATGATGATGTTAGAAACACAGTTAATCGTCACATGAGATTGACGATTACAAGCGCCTAACTAGACAATCAACGATCAAGACCAAATTAATCTGACGCCACTGTCGTGACTGTGTTTTGACGAGCTCGGTGGCGCAATGGTTAAAAACGCGACTTTGATACCAACGCATGGGATGTTTGCCATAGTCTGGGTGTTTTTAAGAGAGGTAGGGTGCACCAAAGTTGCCCGTCTGGAGAAGTACCTCCGTCTCACAGAAAACCGCGACCAAATAACAACTCTCTGGAGGGTTGTTGTGTTACTGCGTGTGAGTTAGGTCACCAATAAGCTTCGAAGGAGTTGCTGTGTTAGCAGCAGAGGTGGTGTCGCGCACTCGCGCGATGCGAAGTTGTATGATAAAATGCAAAAGCTTAATTCCAACTGCGATTTACCAGAATTTGTTTCCATAGTTACTGGTGGAAGATGCGTCATATATACACAAAAGTAGAGTTGGTTATTTATTGGCAATCCAAGTCCCTTGGCCGCGTCACCGCACACACATCGGTATAAATTAAACGATATATAAACAGGAATAAAATGAGATGTCATGTAGTGAAAAGTTTACGAGGGGCGAGGCGAGTCGCCGCCGTCTACGCACAGTTGGCGCTGGTTCAATTCCTGTTTCAAATATTTTTAGAGGCACGCACGGTGCGCTCGCCAGCCTGTTTACAAATACTAGCGCACATTCGATTCAATTCCACGAGATTTTGTAAACAGAGTGCCAAAAGAGATTGGCTCGGTCGTTGGTTATACCTACGGCGATATTTCTTTGCCATTATACCGAGCGTATTCATAACGCTCAGTGAACATTCTGAACACCAACAATAAAATTAATACCTACTGCTAGGGCGGCGCTTATTACGTGTTGTATACGTAACATCAAATGTCTGCCGCGTGAATTCGACATTAACGATCTATTTTATGAATAATGGAAAAATATTGCATTGTATTCCAAAATATGTAAATTATGAAAAACACGACACTTCTGCTCGCTAAGTTAACATATTTGATATACGATATAGGTTTATTACATGAATCTAAACCAGAATCAATGGTATGATTATTTCAGTTACGTATGAAGGCATTAAGTAAACACCTTTTAAAATTCAAACAGGTATAAATAAGTTGATGAATTAGTTTCCTGTGTAATACCCGATTACACGTCGTGTCTTGTCGCGGAAGAAATCGACCAAGACGGCAGCTCCGGTATCGATACGCAAACCGGTTTAAAGCACATCACTATGTTCGTGGGAGAGAAGTAAATAAAACACGACGAGCAGGCAACCAGCTTGGTTCAGACAACTGCGACTGTGAGCTATTTACGTGGAATAAAGAAAGGAATAAATTATACTGTACCGCGTGGAGGATGAAAGGGCAAAAACATGTAACATCTCCCTTCTACCTGCTCTGAGAGACCCTTTGAGCCGCCCGGTCGAGACGGGCCCTTAACAGGTTCCAGGAATGCGCTGAGCTTGTTAATAAAATTCCCCGCCAAGATATAATCCTTCGGGAGACTTTTAGGTATGCCAAAATTCTATTAATGATGCTCAAAAATGTAAACGCAACGGTGCTTACATATGTAGAATACATAATAGAGATAGCATATACTAAGGAGAACTGCCTCAGTATAAGTATTATTACATATTAATGGGACTTGTTTCATAATCATAAGTAAGTGGCATAATATTACATAATGTGATTTTCTAAGTTCGTAATTTTATAAGAATTTATAATGTCCTGCCATTTAATAGTAATTACAACCCAAATATCAGAGAAAAGAAATAACTCTCTAAATGAGCAAAAAAGAAAACTGAAACCACAATACAAGTTTTACTAGTTCCTTTATGGCTTCAGCAAACACGTTTCACGGGGGAAGGCACGATTTGGTTCGACGAATTGTGCCCCTCCGCCGCGCTGACGGAATATAATAAACAACAGGTAACACTCAAGCAAAATTTCAATGTCGTCAACCGTCTTAAAGTGGAAATTTGCTTGAAGAATTTACGCAGGTAAATATAGAGGCATAGCAAAAAGACTCGAATCTCGTAAATATTTCGACATTTTTGCCTCTGGCGAATGGTTATTTTGCGTTTCTTGAGACTTGATTGCTTCGCTGAACGATTACTGGAGCATTGAACTTGGCAATTTAGACATTATTTATAGAGAATGTGGATCTGATTCGACCAGATACGGATCTTAAGAACGTGTACAATAATGTTCTACGCAGCGATTTAGCGTGGATTATTATTAGACGATTGAACTCAACCGTATAAAACATTAATAGACATTATTTTTAGTTCCTAACAATGCAAGGTTACCATTGTCGATGCCTTAGTGGTTACCGATATTATATTAAAAGAAGTACACATTTTCCTCCTTATATGTTTAACAAATGAGCATTAGTATTTTAGTTATTTTATTGATATTCAATTACTTAAAAATTTACTTTCGTATTACTCAAAGTGTAAGTAGTTAAAATAAAAATGCAATTCATTCGAATAACTATGCTTCTTATTGATAAACACGTGGCTGTCATTCGAGTTCCACAAATAGAATAAGAAAATAACTTTAAAAATAAATATCAAAGACAGACGTATTCTGTATCTTTATTATTTTTAAGTGGTTAACGATCATCAAAAGTTCACTTCACTCATTTGTGTGAGCATCACACAAAAAATAATACATACATAAAAGACTAACAGCTGTTAACTTAACCTTGGAACCTGTATTTCGACGTGGGTCGGGTGATAACCCTCACGACGAAAGGGGAGACATGTGCACGATCAACGTGAAGGTATATTTATAGCCATGACTCCTTATAGACATCGTAACATACGTAAGTTATAGTTAGGACGCGTCAACCAAATAGAACACCAGTATTGGAGACTGATTCGAGAATATGTAGCTAACTAAATTAAAGAAACAGGTCGAAAACAAAGTCACTAGTGTCATACCGACAAAAAAGGGTCAGTGACTGCGCAGTGGGGTGGCACCTACAAGGTGGGGGCGGAGGGTAATAACACATTTGAAAAGGAACCCCAAACATCTGCCCCACATGTGCGTTCGTTCCATACAGATTACTGCAAGTCGTGCGCGCAACCGCACCAATATGCCGACCACTTTTTGTGCAGTAGCTTTTTGTTGCCTTCACGCTTTGTGCTCGCGAGCTTTCAAACGGACAATGGCGTTTTTTTAGAAAGGAAATCAATACATTTGTGACGATCAGAAGGAACAATTCAAACGCGCAGTAAGAAAGATTTACGACCGTGAACACTAATGGAGGTGCTTTCAAGAATGATATTAAGCGCTGTACAATTAAGGATACACTTTCAGTTATTATCTATCAATCATAATTATTCAGTGGCGTAACTGACATAGTATGAAGCGAGACGCATAGTTAACAAGTTGGCGTGATGTGCGTATGCAAATAGTTGAGTGGGAACTGATGCGGTTCTAGGAAGATCGCCACATTTTGGCTGACTGCCAGCCAACGGCCACTCTTGTCAGTGAAGGTGAAGAGACACTTGTAACTTCAACGCCGCAGTCAAAGCGATGCTGACGATGAATCATCTTGGAATACTTGCTCACTCGATTTTAGTACCTAACTGTCTATAAAATTAGCTAACAGATGCAAATTTTCGTAACGGTTTTCTGTGAAACTGGTCACAGTCTTTATGATTTTAGAAATAAAACCGTTAAACAGATGTTGTGACCGCGTACACTGAGGATTTATATACACAAACGAACAGATTAAGAACTCCTATTACTGCATCTTGATTATTAAATAGTAGAGTAGTAAATACCTTAGTGGAATATCATTATTATTTAGGTTCCACTTAGATTGGCTTATAATGGAGGTGTACTACACGATCACGATACTCGTAACGAAAAGTTTTATGTCAAAGAATTTACAATTAATACAAAACTCACTCATTTACCAACACAAATCAACAATGTTTAGATTGCTGTGATGTCACGGCTGGAGATAACATAGACTGACCTTAATTTTTAGACATGTCGCCGTACTCATGGACTTGATTAAAATATTCTCCGTTGCTACTTAGATCAATCACAAATTATTCCTATGTTAATTCACGATAGTCGTCATTTTGAATTAGAATAGAAAAAAAAGGTTGACACTTGCATTACCAAGAAACCAGTAAGTAGGAAATAAATTGACAGTAACTGGCGTCAGTCACCGGTAATGTCGGTCGCCTAGGTGTCAAAGATCGTGGCTTATGGCATCTGACAAGTCTTCAGACTAGGCAAACCCGTCTGAACATAATACATAGATATAGTAGCTGATAAAGGGCAAGTAGACGGTAAGTAAATGTACGAGGTCATTAAGGCTATATAATAAATTTATTCATGTAAAATGTCTTTAATAATGCTTTTTACATATTTATCTGATGACAGTAATCACTATAAAAATTTAAATAAGAATAATGTTTATGTTTTAATATGATGAGAGTGTAAAGTAGAAGCATATTGTAAATTGGAGTTAGTCCAGTTGTAAGTTAATAACTACTTACAGTTCATAGAAGAGGATATGGAAATAACAATTTATGGCCGGTTGTTGCGTTCCTGCGAGTGAGTTCTGCTACCAGCAAGCTTCTATGCAGGTAGTGTACTGTATATGCATGTAATTCTAGTAACCGCTTCATATCCGGCGAGGCGTATGCATGTTACTCGCGCCACATAGTAACATGAAATATTAAAAATTAAAAAACATAAAACAATGCACCAAAGTTTAATGATGTCATATTTATGAGTAGTGCTTGAAAAGTACTGTTTAATCTTATATTATTTTTAATGAAAACCATTTTAGTGCTTGAAATAGATAATAGGAAATTATTGCGTTATTTGTCAATTAACTCAGTGTAATAGATTAAAACGTTACGATTGTTCACAGGATCATAGTAAATAGTAATATACCTATAGTAAATAGTAAAGTAAAATATTCGCGCAAATAACAATCCAGTTAAACTAAAATGTTTACGACAATTATTATTTCACAAGATGTAATAACATCGTCGTGATTCCGCAGATAATCAAATTCAAAATGGATGTCGTAATCCTAATCGGCGTCTGCACAGACGGTCGCTTCTCAGCAGTGGATGAGGGGGGCAAGAGGAGAGAGGAAAGTCCCGTTAGGAGAAAGTAGCCGCCTACACTCAGCCGCACGGTTCGTGACGTGACGGCTCGACGGACTAGGCAGCCATCTTGGTGAAACAGACCATTCGATTTTATCGAGCTAGCGAACCTAATATGGGACCAAACAACAATAGAAATAGACAGATGGCGCGCTATTCAACATCGACGATTCGTTTCCAAGATCAAGTACTACTTTTGTATAATAATTGAATTGTTAAATGTAGCTATTTGATGTTTTATTTATAAAAGTCACTTTCACTTGCTTCACTGAAAATCAGTGGATTGTGATTGTGAAGCGTACGTCAAAGTATTATACGTAGTAGTAAGCAAGCAATCATTCGTATTGTAGCAATACAACATAGAGAACATTCGCTATTTCCAAAATGCCCGGCTGAGAAAATGTCATGTCATCATGACCATGGTAATAATAACCGACAATCAGTGATTTGAAAAATATTTTTTTATGTAATGATCCAGACACCTATGCTAATGTAAATTTATATTTGAAATTTCCTATATCTAGCAAATAATAACAAAATAGTTAAGAATTACTTTCGTAAAAGTGTATAGCTACTTCTGTAAGCATAGCCATATAAACCAGTTGTTAAACAATCATGAACTGATAAAAAAGATATACAAACTTAATTTAACTGCATAACAATTACACTAGGTTCTCTGCAAACAAATACCAATACCTTGGATTAAACCCAGCAATTTTACTCGTTTGTTAGAACATCAGTGTAAATAGGATTGTATCATTATAGCAAATGAAACGCATCTCGTGTACACGGGCCTCATTACGAATAGGCGGAGAGGTCCCGTCCATCTCGGCAATTATGTATTGCGCAAGCGGTAAAATAAAATCATGGCGTCGATAAATAATGTTTCATAACTACAAGACAGTCGACACTAGACGGCAAACGGAGACCTGATAGACCGGTTGGCGTGCACTGCGCAGGTGGTACGCGCTTCACACTTAACTGGCACTGCACCACTGCGGTAAGCAAAGTGACCCTGATTAGCTGATACCCACACGCCGCATCCATCGATCTGTTCAAAAACGTACGATTCGACTAGACGAGATTAAACGCAACGATTACTTCAAAGGTCACGTCAATTACACGAGTGATTATAACTGTACAAGATTAATTGACAATCGACCATTTCAATTGATCGAAGATTAACATTCAAATATAATCCTACGTTATAATGATTAATTTGAATAATTAAAATCACGTGTTAAATTGATATCCTCAATTCGATGACGTAAAAACTATGAAATATTACACAATTCAGCAAGAAAAATAACAAGCATCTAGTCAACATATGTATTCAAACATATACGGCCGTGTTTTCCCCTTGTTTCTCATTAAATATTCAATTGGATTCACAACAAGGCATTATCATATAATCGCTATTCAGTCACATGAGTACCATATGTATGATATACTCGGCCTTTTTGTTTCGATTGTCTATTCCTGAGAATCGGCATGCGTCGCATCTATGTCATTCCAGAGATATCATGTGTTGACAACAGATGTTCAGTATTTGTACCTAATTGACGTCAGAATTATTTCTTGTAAGTTTTCTTTAGAGAAAACAGGGTCACGTTATGCAAGTACGATAGGAATGTTTCGACTATTATTAACTCACTCACTACACACACAGTGCAAAGTATTAAGCGATGTAGGTATTGTATAACTAAGTGTTGTTGATAGACATTTTAATATTGTTTAATCTGGAACTGTTAAACGGCACGCCGCGCCGACGGACGTGATAGAAAGTCGTGCAAATTATAATGTTTGAAACCGGTTGGTTGCCAGGGCCGGTTGTATATGAATTCTGAGCATACATACACAATTCGTAGAGTATTTATTATTTACGATGAAACTCTTTTATGAGCACAATGGATTAAATTTTTCAGTAAAAAAAAATTGTAATTTTTGTTTTCTTAAAAAATTTACGACGAGGTGACTCAGCGTGGTATGACGATCCTTCAATCCATAATATAAAAAAAAAATGGATGATATAATATTTCAACAACCATCATTAAATTTTTGACACCGAAATGGTTTTAATAGATAAATCATTTTCTTTTATATAGGGGTATTTAATGAATATCGATTAAATGTTCATTGTATCATCGCATTATTAGTGGTTTTTAGTGCAATGTCAGCCACTCGTACAGTACTTACCGTATAGTACTTACATATTTACAAAATCAGTCTGATTTAACCTAACATAAACAGAAGCTCACATCTAGATCACAAAAATCGGGCAAGCAAATATCTACTATTAATTAAAACAACTTTTATTACGCTCTTATATCATCAATAATTTTAATTCATATGTTACGAATTAAAAATAATAAATAAACGACAAGTATTTCCTGGGAGACGGATTGGCTTGCTTTTTCTTATTAATAATAAATTGAATGTTGAGTCTGAACCATGAACATGGTAGTAATGTGTCTGGCCATGTTCAAACCATGTTTTTGGTGGTATGGTCATATAGTTTTTTTGTAATAAGTAGGATGACCAAAAATTGAATGTTTTTAAATCATTAATCATAGTTCAATTTCTCCCTGTGCGTGAATGCTCTATGGGACAAATCAACGTGACAGTAGGTACTATAACAGTGCCCTTTTATAAGAGCGATAACTTTGAATTCTCTTTATTGCAACAACCGTACGCAATAATTTACTTGTAACTATTTCGATTCGTCATAATAATAAATGCAAACATTATAACCGTGAATGTAGTTCATAGGTAAATATCGCACAAAATAACAGCAAATAACGCGTTCCGACTTTCATTCCGGAACAGTGATGAATAGAACAACCCTAAGACTATGTGTATTAGACAACCCCGGGTTGTCGGGCATTGTAGGTGCTCATCGCGCTAAGTATAGGCTAGTGACGGGGTCTGACAGGAACGCCTTTCGATTAAAAATGACGTGTGTATAGTCTTGTTAGCATAGTAAGTAACCTTAATGCACATGGAGTTAGCTTGTGCAACATTAATGCAGTGCACCCGGCAGTGCGGTGAACCCGGTCATGCGGGCTCATTACGCACTCGCTTCGGAGTCCAGCCTTCAAACTACGATGAAAGCAGGGAATTACTAATTATAACCAGCGGTAACGGTTTATCACCACGCACCACAGAACACCATTATGTCTATAGTATTATTACAGCAAACCACTATGGAAATCATTTGCATTGTATTTTATTTCTTTCTATTTTCATATTCTAATTTGGATAATTGTAAAACGTAATGGTAAAACGTGTGATATAAAAAGTCATAATTAGTTTTGTATAACTTATGACATTTATTTTATTTAGTAGTAGAAGAAATGAATTTCGTCGGGCAGTAGCCACAGTTTTAGTAAATTACGGACGTAGACTACTTAAATAAATTAAATATGATTTTACTAAGGACTATAACAATTATTGCACCCGTGTGTATAGCTAGTTTAGAATGTAACCTTTATTTTGTTGATTAAAACAAGAAGATTAAAAAATACAATCGACATTGGCAACCGACGTAGTATAAAACACATCTTTCAACCAATGGAAAACGATTTCGATAATGACCCAAAAAAATATATACTTGTGATTATCTAGAAGAAATCAAAGAGGTATCTTTCTAAACAAATAAACAGACGACAAACAATGTGTCTTCAACATGAAATCTAATATATATTGCATCTATACATGGGGACCATTAAACTACAATTTGAAGAGGTCAAATAGTAAGAAGAAAAACGTGAATGTTACTATTGTAATACAATAATATAATATGACTTAACATATTCCCCTACCTACATGACGATTCATTAAAGTTCAGACGAACAGGTAATTTCGGGAAAATAGTTCAAAGGGAGGGATGACCCCCAATCTGTTTAGAGACACAATACCCGCCTGGACCCATCGCAACGGTTGGAGATAACAAAAGGCAGGTTCGCTTTAGAAATCTCACATACATTATCTTTATTATTATTAGAAGAGACCAAGGGGCCAAGCGTTTCGTGTATTTTGGAGTTATAAAAATATATTAAGGGTAATTAACACGAAGGATTAGCAAACTAGCTGGCACGCAGTACTTTAAGTAGTCTGTTCTGTTTTGGATTTTAGCAAGTAACATTCACACAAAAAAAAAAAGATTGCAACTATTTTCAACTGTTTTCGCCCTAGAAATTTCCGGTATAAGCTATAATTACCCTTGGATTATGATTCTCGATAGAGATTACTCGTTGAAGCGATTACTACCGGACTTCTCGCTTGACATATTATTTAGCTAAAAAGCTATTATTACTGCTAAGATAAACGGATTCCTTCCTTTTTTGTTTTCGACCTTACTGTGGGGTAATAAAACTTAAACAATGGCGAGGAGTTGTTTGACATGATGCCCACAGTTGCCTCCTTCGCATTGGTCGCTATTTACACAAAGACTTCTAGGTATACTACTGTAGTGTACATAGAAGTCTTTGCATTTACATCCTAATAAATAGGAATCAAAATGGCTACATATTGTGTAGTTTCAGATAAAATTTCCATCCAGTAATACTCAGGTTGAGAAATCAATTCCCTGTCAAGGTTTGTTCAAGATACTCGTAAGTAGTTATTACTTTAGTTCTTTAGAAAAGCGTGAACTGCTTTAAATATAATAGTCCCTGGGCTGTGGTGACTGTCAACCGCCACGCAATTCATGTAAATATATTAAACCCTAAAAACTAGTTAAGTATGCATAATATTTACATATACATAACGTACAAATAACGCCACTTCTTCATAATTTTATTAGTGTAGATTTGATAATAGAATCGCATTGAAACCGGTTATGTTACGAGTCGTGTTACGAAACGCCTCTAATGACTCCAGAGTCCACGGACGTTTGGACGCTGGGCGGCTACTTTCACCGCTTTCTTGGACCGACCGCGACTGGTCGGGCCGTTCGTTCGACCTCTGTGTTACATTGGTATTGTTCAATTTGCCTTCCCTGTCAGATATGCACTAACGCTGATGTGAATGTCAATGTTGCAATAGAAAGTCGGTGTCCAATCTACAGTACCGTAATACTATTATGTTCGGTGTTGGTAAGACGTTATATTCATTATAATAATTCAGGTGTGAGACAAAGGAATAAAAATTACTAAGATACCCTAGAAATTAGTAGCTATCTATCAGAATTAGAACTATGCCCTTAATCTACGACAATTATTTTAATATTAGTGTTATAAGTTCTGTTACTTTACTGTCTGTTAAATTATCTGAATGCATTGATATAAAATTATGATCACGTTTCTATATACGTGTTCATAATTATAAATAATCACGCTATCATGCCGACGGACACGCAGCAATAAAAATAACGTTCTAGATTAATCATATCCGTTGGACGAACATACTCGCATATAAAGCAGATGTTTATAAATACAGGCTGTTACAGCCGGTAATCACACAGAAATAAGTCAAACATGGAGAAATATCAAAGACCGGTTAGCAGCCATAAAAATGGTTTCGGCCCAATACACATTTAATTTTAATTATACATCTCTATATGAGATGACGCATACACAAGCAGGCTTTGGTACCGGTTCAGTAACGTTTTCCTTTTTTGAGTGGTTATTTAAAACCCAGATCAATATTTATAAGCATTCTCAGAACTAAAGCCGCCGCGTTGCTCTGAGGTAAACAAATTCGGTGTTTCCCGTATGGGATTACTTTAGTCCAAGAACTCGTTAATTTTCGGATCCGACTCGGCAGTAAACTAGTATAACGTAAACTAAGCAATGTAAAATTAAGATGATATTGTTATTATTAATAATGTCAATCATAAGTGTTCGCGTGTAAAAGTCAAACTTGAAAGAGAATTTTAGCCAAGTTTCGTGTGACACTGTAAGCAGCAAGGCGCGGCCGTATGGGGAAAAGAAAATAAAGCTACTGCCGAGAGGGTGGCATCGTGTGTGGCAGGCAGCCTTTTAAATCCGAAGGGAGAACCGAACGTGTTGTTTTAACCCATTCCAAATATCGCTGTACGTACTAAATACAGCTCCGATGGCTACACACACAACCACAGAGAACGTTTCATGTCCTATTGTACATGAATAACATACATAACAATTAGCGACGCACCGTTGTGCAGTATAAATTTATAAAGACGAAACAGAAACATGAGTACAGAATTATGTAAAATCATCTATCGAAAACGACGTGACCCCGTTACTCGGATGCCCGATTGAAATTTAGATTCCCTGATGATAATAACAAATCTACTGTCGTCCGTGATGACCTCTACTTTAAAATCACCTGGTGTGAAGTATAAGCAGCCCATACATACGCAGATGAGGGCACGACAAACAAAGATACGTATTTGAATGTGAAATCAGAGACGGTGATCTCGATTCTTCAATATAAACAAGTTTCTTATGTTGGATAAGGTGCTAGTACATTTATGGTTATGATGAACAAAATATGATTATAAAAAGTTTTAACATAAAAATACGCGACAAATAAAGTTTACTTTTAATAGAACGCAATGAACGTAACAAACGAGCGAGGCAAGGTCCGAGTCTATTTAGATAATTAAGCATTTGCACCTATTTTGTACTTATGATTGTTTATGTGGCGGTAACTGCCGAATCTTTCACCCAATCGTAATGTAATTTGATATAGGACATTTTATAATTTATTAAATACAATTTTATTTAACAGTTTGTCTATGTTATTACGTCATCTTCAATTTTTATTAATTATATTTTTCTGTATCTGGCGTATTCTCTTCTATTGGACATAGAACGATTTCTTATCAACCGTTTTCTTTGTCGTCATATAAGTTCAAGTGAAAAGTATGTTCGTGCCTTTATTTACCAAATTATAAAACAACGGTCGTGAAGATGGCGACAGCGGCACAGCGGTTATTTGGTAGTAAAATGGAACGGTCGATCAATATGAAACTCAAACAGAATATCATATACTCCTGAAGCGACGGAGGGAATTAAAAAAATATATATTTACCTTTTTTGTTAATCTCGCTGGATTCACGCTCTGGGGATGAGCCTGCAACAAAGGAAAGGATTTTGTGAATATCATTTCATTAAATTAAATGCAATAATCATTGACAAATGGAAAATGTTCTTTACTAAACTAAATTTGCAATACATACACATGCAACATTACGTCCAACAAAAATGTTGTAATGTCGATATTTATCGATGCTCAAGAATTTTGCTGTACGCAAAATTTCGTTCTCTTTAATCGTATAATCCGCAAATTTCCTCATCAAAATCTATTAATCTGACAAATGAATACTTAAATTATATCATAAAAATAGAACCACGTCGTAATTTTCTCACGCTATATTTTATAATAATATATGATACATAAGACGTCGGGTAACCAAAAAAAGCTGTTTAAGCGAAAATGGAAACCGCTCCGTCGACTGAAAGGTCAAATGTTTGTCCAGTGTACATTTTTGAGGCTGTCAAGAAAGGCGGCGACCGGTTGGGACAACCTGTTTCTGGTAAAAGGTATGTGAAATAAACAACCATTTAATGCCTTAAACTAGTTGTTCGACTATTTATACCGTGCGTGGATCATGTGATAATAAGCGGAATGTGTCAATAAGAGAAACGAGTGGATTAACCGAAGTCTTTTAGTGAACTTCAAACACAACCATGCACTTAAAATATGTCTGAAATACGTAATAGTAATCGTATAATTTGTCTCCTATTAGAACACGAGAATATCTAACTTTTACTTTGTACACAAGATGGCGTTCATTACAGGTTATATAGGTAAATAAAAAATAGAGATTACGACTAAAACTCCCTGTGTAATTAAAATAAATAAAGATTTAAGTGCTGTGGGCATTACTGCAGGCTGCAATGCGGTTGGAGGGGACACACACACGGTGCATACGGCAGGTGGTCGCTTGGCCACAATCCTGCATGCGGGTGGCTCAGGTGGATATCCAGAGGACAGCTGGCGACAGTGTATTAACCCGATAGATATACGGTGACGTTAATGGAATTGTGATCTATGTATAAATATAACACTAACTGATTCAAGTTGTTCATCAATACCTAGACAAAACCAACGTGCTTTGTATTACAACTACTCTTAGAACATAAGATGTGTGACTTAGTTAGATTTTAAAGATTTCGAGTCCTAAGATACTGAAATTAGAATAAAACTTTGCTTGGGAAAACTATTTGGTAGAGTTTGTTTTCTCAAGCATCGGAAATATTGAGTACAAGGAAAAAACGTACCCTAGGATATTGTCAACCTACAGAGGGGTGAATAAGGGGTGCAAATTTTTGTAACCATAGGTAAGATAGGCAAGGAAGGGATGTGAGAAGGAGAGTTAGCAGGAACAGTAGAGCAAAAGAGGCACTTTTTATATGTTTATAATAATAGAATGCGTGTACGACTTATTTAGTTTCCGGAAAAAATATTTTTTTTTTAATAAAAATATTTTTATACGTAAATATACACAGCGTTTTATTATATTTTTAGTTGACTTATTTTAAAGCTAATTGTACGTAAGTGGCGTGTTGTATTTATTTATTTACCATGTTTCACCTACGTTACATGGCTACCGGTAGTTTTCTTAGTAAAAAAAATACAATACATTCAACAAAGGCGTGAAGAGGTTTTTAGAGGGTCGGCAACGCATGAGTGACACCCCTGGTGTTGCAAATGGCCATAGACTCCGGTCACTGTTTACCATCGGGCAGGTCGTATGCTTATTTGCCACCTTAGTGGTATAAAAAAAAATACAAATTGTTCAGACAGCAGATCACATTTGTACCTTAAAATATTTTTCTACATTTTCAAAGTTCGAAGTTGTCCCTCTAGTAAAAGTTGATCTCAATAGAAAGTGGCTTGATATGTCCCTTGTGACACCCAACCTAAAATAATCTAAGTATTCATGAATAAAATAAAATCGAGCGGAAACGCGGGATCTTACTAAATTTGCCTAGTTCACGGCTCCATCATCAGATTAGCTCCGTTATACCATTAAATTGTATCGGCGTGAGAGTGAAATTAATTATCAAACATCAATTTAATTGCATATCCGAAAAGATTACAAGCATAATAAAGTTAAATCTTAAAAAAACGCTATTTAATTGACCCGCGTGATATAGCGGTCACTTAAAAAAATTAAACATTCAAAATGCGAAAAATAATCAGCATCCACATACTTTTTGATTACAGAAATATCCGCGACAGATATGGCGCGTTTCCATATCCTGATGTATGCCAACACTCCATAACAGCTTAGCAGAATCAACGCCAAGTCGTTAGCGTCGCTTTTCTTCCATACCCGATCACACGACACTATATTTGGTTGTGGTCGATTGCAATAAATTCGTTAAAAAAACACGATATCCATAATTGCAATGTGGGCGTTAAACATGAACAGCTGTATGCTCGCACTCCGTCCGACATTTCATTCAAACCTGTTTGTAAGTTATGCAATAGAATAATAAATATCCGTTTAATGACACACGCACAAGTTTAACATATTCACCTGCCGATAGCAATCTATACGTGCGGAGCGTGCGTGATTCAAAAGTAAATATTTCTTGTCACTCATTATCATTACTTATTTTTATTATCTTGTGTTATTCCAATGTTGGTTAGAGGTCATATTTACTTTCTCTTACATTTCCATACAAACTAGTAATATTTGAACTGTAATAAATAACATAAGATTCTTTTAGTGGTGGCGCTCCAGCTGAAGTCAATAACATTATAATAGTAGGTAACTAAATATTACAATATAATTTCATTAAAAGTTTGAAATTCAATTCCTTTTTTTTTTTATTAAATGTAAGAACAAAAGCACCCAAAACCGAAGAACAGGCATGAAGAGGTTGATGAGTGTGGAAGAAGCGAGAGGGGTATGTTTGGATCACGTTGCTTCAGTTGCATATGCATTGACATTTATTATAGCAGTATGTAAAAAGTTGGAGGTAATAGAATTAAATTGAGTCACGAAATATAAACGACAAACTACTACGATACATTGCGTAACAACGCCAATCAATTTTTGACAATCAATACACTCCAGTCTAGCCTTGATATTTGTTCTTCAATTATAAATACTGCACAGTAAATAGTTTCATTAATGTCTGCCTGCGGTTTGTCACTTAATTATAATTCTAGGCGAGTTGGCGTCGGCGTCGCTCACTGACATTTCGTCACCTTGGCAACCTCTTTTTGTAGCTAAAGTTAAACAAATGGTAGTATAATCTCTACGTTATGTTTTATTTAACAAACAAATACGATAAAAAATGGATTGTGGGCCTGCCGAGTTAATTCCCTTTCATTTCTCTCGCTCTTCTCTTTTCTTTCCCGTCCAATGACCAAGTTTAATGTTTACAGCTTGAGTAATTTCGATTCTCTTTCGGTACATTCGTACTCAAATTTCAAACACAGCTCATGATTTATTTGTTAAATTAATATCAAGTGTCGTTTCAATGGGCCTATGAAATCTTATCCTTACATAAACTGTCACGTTCTTTGAGCAACTTAGTGTTTTTGAAAAGTTATTTCTTTATCTCGTGCCACTGATATAAAAATAATACTGATATAAATTTTATGCTTCTATATTCCACCATTAGGTTTGCCCTTTCATCATTCGGCGACGAACCCTTTTATATATGAGATAAACGTGTTATTTGTATGTATAATTAGTCACGTCCGTCGAATGTTAACGTTCGACGAATTGCTTAGTATCAAAATTCATCAATTAATATGATAAAGTATTTAGGTATTTAATTTATCATTACATACTCTGCCCTTATAAAGTTGATAAGGTGAATTAACACAGACGACATAGTTGCCACTCATACAGTGCACATACGCCACAGTTTCAAAGTGCTGGTAACAAATACAATAGCATGTACAACTTATAACATTAATTACTGCCATTCCACTTGTCACAGCAGTCTATCTGGTTGATCCACTGGGACGCAGGTGGAGTACGGATGGGGGTATTATACGCATTTATCTTATATACATTATCAGATCTAACTGACAGCTCAGACGCTAGATCCTATCTGAACATCTATTACATTGAACTATTCATAAACATTGACAATTATATGTTTAGCTGTTAAGCTTTCAAAAAATTAACCTTATTGGTAGGAGCCACCACTCTCCCTGCGTATCTTAAAAATACAGATGGAAGTTGAAGAATTAATATACTGAATACAATGGAATAGTTACACATCGTCGCAAGCGCATTCACGTTATTGAAATCTAAAACAAAGACGCCACACTGGAGCCAAAACAACAATTTCAATGCGAATCATGGCCATCGCAACCATTCGAATGATAATAGGCTAAATAACCTAATCGTCATTGCCGACAGTTGCGCGAGCTAATGACGGCGCATTCTCTGGCGCAAAAACGCATGCCGTTTCCACAAGTAGCACCAGCTCCTTTCTCGGCATGTGGCTCGACCAGTTGTCCGACTAGTCCGGAGGTCTGAACGTGAGAAATGGGGGTACTTGCGTTGTTCGACATTATGTAGCATGTTACTAATTTAAAGTGAACTTTCTGTCAGATTATCCACCTGATTTGCTGTCTGTAATTGTTTAAAATTTCCACAGGCAGGACCTGCTCATAAATTCATAATACGCTGTTGACTAACCAGTTGTTCGACCAGTTCAGATATCTTAGCGTGGGAAATTAGAAATCAAACCTGTTTAATTAAAGCAAATATTTGTAAAAGCATAATTTATTTATGGTTTTTTGTCATTCTGAAGCATTTTACTGCAAATAATTATGGGTAATTTACATTACAGTAAAACTGAATAGTTAATTTATTCGTTAAAAGGGAGCACTGTCACGTAAACTTTATTATATACGTCGACATGTAACAGTAAACTCTAAATTAAATATAACTCAAGCAAAACAATCGAAAGAGTCGAAACTAATCTTTCGTTCGTCTTATTCGATCAGTCTTGATGGCATTTCGTCTAAACAGTTGTTCTATCATAACAAGGAATTAGTTAAACAAAAGAAATTTTGTTAAACAAAAGAATACAACGTGAATTCTAAATGTATAAACACTGATTGATCTACTAATGTACTGCAATGTACAAGTAGACATTTGCTAGCGAGTGCACCACTGTCGTGTCGCAGTAAAAGTAATAGGAAATTATATTCTCTGCTGAACTGACATTCGGAATAACTAAACGCGTTAATTACATAGCGAGTACTGGTGCAGTGTGGATTTTTCAGGAACACCGTTTCTATATGAAATCTATATGCATGTCTGTGCGTTTGTCTGTGTGTTTGTCTGTAGCTTTTTTTCGAATATTCGAATTATGACTTCAAATTCGGATTCCGCATAAAAAACTAGAATAGGAATGTTCAGGAACACCGTTCTTATCTTTTAAGGAACATGGTCAAAATGGCCAACAAATTAAAAAAAAAATGAATTGTTATATAATTGACGACTTTGACGAGCCAGGTGTTCCTCTGGCAATGCAAGCTTGCGCATTCTCAACTGGTTTTATTATGCAGAAACTAGTACCGTACAGTGTTTGTGAATGAAGATATTTCTACATTCCACCGCCAACGACCTGGGTTGTTGCACGTGGAGCGTCCTTTTGAACTTTCACGTACGGCGATCTTATTGCTCAATTCCACCATGTACCGACGCAGATATCTAACGGCCTAGAAATACAGGATTGCACTAAAGCGGCATAGTAAGACGTGTTGCGTCAATTTTCAACATTTATAGCTGCACACCGTCAAATAAACTTAGGGTAAGTGGTCTATGATGCGTTTTGTCTGTCACGTGACAAAATTAGTGCCCATCAGGTAATCCACGTTGCATCTTTAGAGACTTTTAAGTTGCAAAATTTTAAACCTTTATCGCGAATTCATAGCGCCTAACCGTTTTATTTTCTTCTTAAAAATCTTGTCTCTGTCAGATCTCGGCGTTTTTTTCTTCTTCTCATTACTCTCTTGGTACAGGATCTCACTTTTGTGATCAAAACAAGTTTTGGGTATGCGACAAATGTAACTTTTGGGATGTGTGTTGTATTAGTTTGTTAAAACGAGCTCGGTGGCTCAGTCGTGAATGACGCAACTTTGACTGACACCAACGCTCGTTGGTTCGATTCCCACACAGGACAAACATTTGTGTGCGTGAACATGTCTGTTTGACTTGGTCTGGATGCTTTAAGAGAGGTAGGGCGCACCAAAGGGCCCGTCTGGGGAAGTAGCTCAACCTCACAGAAAACCGCAGCCAAATAACAACTCCCTAGAGGGTTGTTGTGTACTTGCGTGTGAGTGAGGTCACCAGTAAGCTCCTAAGGAGTTTCTGTGTAGGCAGCAGAGGAGGCATCGCGCGAGTAATACTTAATATATTACAAGCGTTAATAGACTACGGTAACTGCTTTACATCAGGTGGGCCGTATGCTTACATGCTCCTGAAGTTGTATATTAAAAAAGTTTCATTTTCCAAATGACAGACAGATATCTATTTTATGGATGGTACCATAACAGTAACTTCGTTAGGTTGTTTATGTTACCATACGAAAACTTTGTATTGTTTATCAATATATAACTAGTGGAGTTAATAACACAACTAGTAAGTCAATTCCAAAACTTCCTACTCCTACAAATTTCTTCTGATTAAATTCGTTGTGAGGGACGGCAATGGACTTCACTGTTCATTGCCTTTTTTGTGGTCGCCGCTGTTAATTCTGGCTACACAGGAGACACAGTGGTGAGTGGTGGGCCTGTCCCGAAAAATAAAAACACAACTATTAGGGCGATATGAATGATGCCATGAACAAGTGCATCAAATCAGTGAAACAATTAAAAATGTGCAGTGTGATATAATTAAAAATAATAAGTAGAGACTGAAATAGTCTTTGATTTTTCTAGATTGTTTGTTGCTTTAACGCATACTACATATCATGAGACGAGATAAACATAGATAACGAGCTCTATCTTAACGGCTGTGTTTACCTTGTCATAGCGACCTTATCTAGTCACAATGATAATGACACTAAATTTTAATATCATAACACCTGCATTAATATTGTTCGTTTATCTACCGTATTATTAAACACAATACCTACGACATCCGTACACATGGACATTAAAAAAGATTGTGAGCTCACGTTGACCATCGGTCATTGTCATGGAGGAAATAATCTATGGAGAACTACGGGTCGGAGGGTAAACATTTATTGAAGACCCACAAAAGAAGGACTAATCTACACACGCGGCTGTGCGTTAGTCATTCTTCCGTGAAGGGCACCCTCCGGAGAATGGGAGGGAGGTGATGATATTGCATAAGATAACATTTCGGAAGGCCGAACTGACTATGTCAGATTCCTACTGACTAAAACACCACCTGGGTCCGCCTTTAGCCGGGAAGGATTTCAAGGCTCCATCGGAAGCGATCGCCCCAGGGATAGCTAGTTCATGGATGAATATCGCGGCACTCATCGTCTTCATGGTCAAAAAATTCTCCCATTGGTCAGTAGGCTCGAATCGCCAAGATATTTAGGCGTTAAAACACAACGTTTTCGTGAGAGCGGGGTGCTTTCATGTGCAGTCGAGTGTTTTATTGGTTTGTGGTCATTATCGAAACGCTACTCGGGTCTCTGCAGCTTTCTAATAGAAAATAAAGTGAGTCAAGTAAGGTAATCATTGATATTATCGTATGTTAAAATTTAACGTATCGTTCAACAGATCAGCTGGCGACACACGAAGCCCATTCAACAGGAGGGTACAATTTAAATACGATACAAGCTTCACGTAATCGTTCACGCGTGAGAGACGTGAAGAAGTCCATATGTGACGTAAATAACCTTATTGGTATAAAAAAAAAACACGTACACGAAACATTGCACTCGAAATTCGCTGTCTTTCGTGTGAGTGCTGTGTAATGTGTTGGTTTCAAGTTTGTCCAAAGACAAAATATATAACGCTTATCATTAATTAATGATTAAACTCAGAATAAAAATATAAAAACAATAGTTGGTATTATAAAGAAATACGAAACATATTCAACAGTAGTAGACGCCACGCCATAAGAGAGAGGTTGAAGAACCGCTATCGTGAGCCAACACAAATTGTAAACACGAGTAAAACACCATACAATAACCGCGTATGTGTCGTAATTACCGTGGAACATAAAAAAAAAACAGTGTCTGTATTTCATCGCCACCTCTCCCGTCATGTTTATCGTAAATTGAAAATAAGCCCGCACTTGGCAAACGTTCGGGTTGTAAAACAAACAAATAATAAGTTGGAGCGGTCTGCGCCTTGATATGTGCTCTAAAAATAGGTCTGTTTTCATAAACCCGATATGAGAGTTTACGCAGAGCTAGTCTCGGGAATGAGGTCGGACGAGTTGGCATGCGATGCTCCGGTCTGCTCGGATACACGCGGCAATAAACAATACGCTGGTATGTTAACTGAAGCACCGCTCCGAATATTACACGCGTCGAACGTAACTGGAACACAATCTTTGAATTTCAGAAGATGAAAGCCAAACGCACGCATTCAATTTACTTTTCTAACATCGAAGCCGTACCTACAATATTAAACAATTGTTTCAATAAAATTAAATTGTTCAATTAATTAAAGCGGATGCTTATAAAGAGTGCACAAGTTGAGGCAAGCAGCGCAATCGATAACAATAGCGATTGAAATGCAATAATATTACGTGAACCAAATAGTACCTATTATCAATGTTGTCTGCTCAACGCTCCACATTATGGCCCGTATAATTATCTTGAATGAAACTGTGTTTATAAATCATTCGGATCGTGTTACAGCTCTGTCAATAAATCGTACAGATACCGAGTATATGTGTCGTGAACAACAATAACCTTTATTTCAAGGAAAACTATATTTGCGTGCGGGTTTATGCGCGCGAGTAAAATAAGAAATTACACAAACTTGAGACATGTCTTATCGAATAACGTTTTCCTTCCATTGTAATCACGAAATACTCATGGTCATAGTAAAACTAGCGCATATACAAACGAAGATGTTAATTTTGTCGTTGCCGATCATCAGTCTATCACGACATCGCTTATTTAAGACAAAAATAGTGCGAAAAAAGGCAACATTTATAACGCAGAAATTGACCGATTAGCTCGAGAAACATGAAGTAAGAAACCCATACTAGAGAAATTCTTTCCGAGTTATTAAACACTATAATCGAGGGTAGTTCTCATTCATTGAAATTTAATTGATTGGCGATGGTATCGCGTTTTGCTGTAGAGCAGACCTTCACGGATGGTTGGGCGGAGACGGAAACTGTTTGCAACTGCAACGAATTGAACCTTTTTATTATTGATAACATAAAAAATAGAGCAAAACACTAATCGATTGCACAGAGACCGATTGGGAGATTCCTCCTTCGTAGGCAGAATAAAAACGGATTAAACTGTTGCACCGTAAGATGACTAAAAACATAATCACAGTTAATATTGACTAAGTACAAGGAGTTCATATTCCGTACTTCTAAGAATATATAAAGTAAGAATGTATATATGATGTGTGTTTTATTCTCGTCAAATACCAGTTTCATTAAAAAATATATATTAAACATTACATACGATCACACTTGTCTCCCATTAAAGTACCCACAAAGAAAAGTACCACAAAATACCGCCGGAACGCCGGGATAATATATTCAAACATCTTTTTCGCTGTTCTTCCCATACCCATGACCTACGACCCGTGACTCACTACCGAACACCAATGTTGGCTGACGACAATACTCAGTGAATAATAGTAAACAAATCATGTACAATTTACGGCTTTTAGAAATAAATAAATGGTAAATGAAAAACAGGAAAAATACATCGAAACACGCTAAAGTTCCTCACGTCATATAACATTTGCATAGGTGTAACAGGGGCGGATCAACTACATAACTAAAGATATAATTTAGTTGATTTATTTGTTCTCTAGTGGCATGCATGATAATATGTGGCATGCATTTGATAAATTTGGCAACAGTAGTCAGATTGCATAATACAAATAAATTGAAATAATACATTTGTAATCATTCTCGTCAACACAAACTTAACAATAAAAATCCTTTATACCGAACTTCACTTCTCTACTACTTCAGAGTCATTCCAATTCAATTCCAATACATAGAAGTCTTTGAGTCATTCATTCAATTAATCATCTCCTACGTTTGTAGTGTGAACCTGATGTTAAATAGCCTTTATTCGTTCACTTAATTCTATGCAATTATTAATTATTTTAATCACTTTAAACATTTATTTTTATTATATAAATTTTGCTACAAGATATAAATGTTACATCTTGTAGCAAATTTCATATCCATCAACCAAGTGAAAGTAACTTGGAATTCCTCGCCTATTTATTCTCATTTATCTTTCCATATTCATCATCAAATCTGATCACCATCTATCATTCGCATGAGCCCAAGCACTACCTTTCTGCTACAGACAGGTGTACAGACAAATGGGTACACCCCTGTTTCCGTCGGGATTTAAAATGAAGCTACTTGTAGCTCTATCACATAAAAGGTAGTTCTTACTTGTCCTGCTAACCACATCACAATCATCACATCAAGCAAGTGTTATGTGCTCGATTTATTTGCCTCTTTCTTACAAATAACATCTATTTCTCAAAAATTGACGTGAATTTGATATTCAAAGCAATCATTAGTCATTAAAAATCAAACAAACGGTGTTTATTTAATAGTATAGAATTCAAAATTTCCATGTACAACATGTTTACTGACAAACGTATGTTAAGCATAAAAAATATTCATCGCTATGTTTATAGTATGAGCAAACGAATCGTATATTTCAGCAGCGATACGTGAATTTTTTGGAATAGTTTCGCTATTCATTATTGCGGAAAAAAATGGATAACCGGATGTGTAGATTAACAGCGCACATTCTTCGCCGTTCATTCTCGTTGATCCAAACGTATTTATATTAATTTTATGGGTAATAATACTTAGGCACGTTTCCAATTCCGCTAGCGCACGCTGATAAATAGAGTTAAATTTCTACTTCATGTACACTGTGTCCGTCGATAAAATATTTTAACTTGAAGGGAAAATATTTATATGAAAGCATCAACATCGTGCAGTTAGGAAGTCGATAGATAGATTTATTTTTAAATTCCCGGAAAAACTGCCGGAATAACAATATGTTAAAAAAGCGTGTAAGGTGTGATCGAGTTATGTGGCACTCGGTTCAACATCATCTATCGGTCTATACCGGTACCTACTGTACATAGGTAGACAGATTTATTATTAGACTATTAATTTGATATAAAAGTAATAGTTGATGCAATAACTTAAAAAATCAAACTTGAAATAGCGTTCCTATCAAGTATCACGCAAATTGTATACTATGACCGTAACGTTATATCTGGTAAAAGTGTAAAAGCGGAAATGGAGCATTAAATATTGATTAACAGCGTGGAATGGCCGAGATTCGCGGACGCCGCCACGTTCATTTGCGAAACGAGAATGTCTGAATAATTTATAGTGCGATGATGTCAAAACATTCAAGATGAGCCAAATACTATTATATCGAAATAATTTCAATGAGAACCCAAGCTCAAGGTTTGATTAATAGATCAAAGGCCTTTTACATTATTCGCTCGTTGGAACGTAGCGTATTTTTAAAGAACAGCACAAAGAAATAGCCCGACTGGGGTAGTACCTCCACCTCACTGAAAACCGCATCCTAATAACAATTTCCAGGAGGGTTGCGACTGAGTGGGGTTACCAGTATTCTCCTACATTCTCCTAAGGAATAGCTGTGATAGGAGCAGCTACCTTCCTAGATTGCAAGTGTTAACATGGTAACTACTATATATCAGGGCCGTATGCTTGTTTGTATACTTTCGAGACGTTTGAAAAAAATACCACCTGCTAGGGAGTTGTTTTTTGCTACGGCTTGCTGCTATGTGAAGGTACTTCCCCAGCCGGGCTGTTATAATGCGACCTAACCTCGTTAGTTAACAGGGTGCACAACATGTATGTAAAGATTGACTTTGACACTAAATATCCCACTTGCACCCCAACAAATTAAATTAATAAATAAGCTCATCTTTATTGTTATTAGAAGGTGATGTCAGGAGCACAAGCAACCGTCGAACGTGCAAGAAAAGAGCTAGGAATGTTAAAGTAGCGAGTGAGGTGTGTAAGGACCAAGTCATGTGGCGCTCGGCTTTCTCTGACTACCCCGCAAGGGACTGGCCGTGAAATTATAGATATATAGCTATGATTTTCTAAAGTGGTGAGATGAAATGAAGACACTTTTAGAGGCAAATTCAATGGTTACAATATTTTTTTATTTATACCATCAAACACTGGACTCCCTGATGTTATGAAGTTACTGTGATCGATGTACAATTGTCACTGTTCCTCTCTGAACTGAGTTATAAGGCCCAAAGCTAGTGTCCAGTTAATCCTGCCGTAAGGTAAGAGTAATACTCTTTTTTTTGTACTTTTAATTTTTTCTATTAAAAATACTTAAACCCCCATTTAAATAATCCTATTTTAATTTTTTTTTTATTATTTTCTTAATTTATTAACTTCGGAAGGCATACATGCATACGGATCACCTGATGTAAATCAGTTACCGTAGCCTATTAACGTTTGTAACATATTAAGTATCACTAGCTCAATGCCTCCTCTGCTGCTTAGACAGCAACTCCTTAGAAGCTTACTGGTGACCTCACTCACACACACGAACACAACAAACCTCTAGGGAGTTATTATTTGGCTGCGGTTTTCTGTGAGGTGGGGATACTTCCCCAGACGGGCTGCTTTGATGAGCCTACCTCTCTGAGTCCATGTATTTGTTCCAAAATTCTTTGCATCGAGGTGAAGTACTGCTTCGCTCTTCAAAGCTTCAAAGCCATCTTGAGTCTCACTAGCTAATGCCCTGTTGTGTGTAAGATATGCCAGAAGATGATCAGTCGAAAGACATGGACATGGTCGCTAATCCATGCCAGGAATGGTATGCCAGGAGCGGCATTATTATCACACGCTCCACCACATTAAAGTTGGGTAGTTATCATGATATGTCTATAATTCAATGGCTCCGATCTATCACCCTTTTTCCCACTTAACTACGAAGGTCAAAGAAGAGCAACGCCCGCCGGACATCTCCCTGGGTAACTCTGATTTAGGGCATATAATACCGCACTACATAATACTCGTAGTAAAAATAAAGGTAATACATATGTGCTTATACAATAACAAATACGTTAAATTATGTACGTAAATACAGGAATTTCGGTTTGCGGAAGACACATAATTAGCAGATATATGTATCCAAAATAATAAAATTTGCAAAAAATTTAAGATCAAGCCCCACTCAATCCGTACGTGGCACCGCTACATCATGTCAAGTTTATTTAAGCATTTTATATATTCTGGGTCCCTCCAAAATTAGCACGGCCTGCTGGCATTTTAGGAAACCCTGCCGTGATTACGAAGATATTATCATTTTATATAAATAAGGAGTGAATAACACTGCCAATGTGAAATCGGATCAAGGTAAAAGGATTTTTTATTTCATTATGAGCCAAGTTGTTGACTGAATAATGGACTATTTGCGTCACTTGAATATTTGAAATTCGTTGTGTAAACATATCGTATCAGAAATTGATTGTATTATCTTCGCAGAGAAAAACATTGGTTTTTCATATACAAAACAAGTGACACTTAATTGAATATGCAAACTTGTTGTTATCAACAAATAACTGTGTTTGCATATAATGGTAGCAATCAAATAGTCGACCCCCACGTATGTTGCGATACACAGTCGGATATATCATGAACTTGAACTGAAAACAAAATCCAATTCTGCGCCCGCCTTAAGGCAGTGGAGGTCGTTAAAACCCACGCGTTCGGTTCCCATGGCCGTCGGATACAATAGCAGAATCGCGAGTGCTGAACACATAAAACCGAGAACAATCGACCGAGTGGAAACAAGAGAGCGATATAAATCAAGCTAAGCATTGCGTGCACCGGCGTGCTATAGATCCCCGTGGTTCTGTGCTGTGCCGCTGTATAATTACCGAGTACTTTCGCCAACCAACGGCCCGACGCCATCTTGCTATTTATATTGCAAAATGGCGGACGGCGCGCACCCGGCACAGCGCACCGCGAGTTCCTATTTCTTTTATTGTTTGACAAGAAAGGTCGCTGCACGTGCTCTTATGGTTATAAATATGAGTTTCTTGATATTAGACAACAGTTAAGTACTATATGAAATGTTTGACATTTGCTAGATAAATGGTAAATTGATTAGGCACCCATCCTCCAGTACCGTAATGCTCTTATTGACGACATGTAAATATTAGTCGTAAATATTATTAAACTTGTGCTTCAGACTCCCATCGTTCAACAAGACGTGAGCAAGGTCTGGTAAATTTACATTGAATAGCAGTAGCCGTTAAGTTACGATGTGACTGCGCGCTTGAGGAAGGTCACCTTGACCAACCGACCGAAGCTGTTGTCTTGGCATAGCAACCGTATAAAACAAAATAAACTATTAAACGACCACATTTTAATAAAACGTTAACAACGTTAATGAGATGACCTTGTTTGCAGTCATGAAAGGCAAGACATGTTTAATTGATACATAATTCAAAATAAAAAAAACAAGACTGTTTTGCATAATATTATTAAAAATATGTGATATTGTGACAATGTATATATTTAGAAAATCTTATTAACTCGGTGCGCACGTAGGTTAACATACCTACTACAGTTGAATATATAGGAATGTAATAAAATGTACTCGAAACAAATATCATAAATAATTGTAAAAAGGCATAAATAACGCAAACCATGAATTTACGTCACACGTTTTGCCAACATATTTCATTGACATCAAACGAACTCCTAGAACAAAACATATTTTTATCCATTACCAGAGGAAACTTTGTCCAAAAATCGTCTGCGTGGGTACCTCTGTCTCACCTGTTTCTACAGCTATATTTATATAGCTGTGTTCCGGTTTGAAGGATAAATTACTGGGTACTGTTACGAAACAGCCTTAGGTCACAAGATTGGCAGTGCGCGAATAAAATCCCCGTGGAACGGCAATAAGCTGTGGTGACCGCATGCATGTTTGCCAATTTGATTGTATAAAAAAATCGATGAACTTGAAAAGTCAACAAAATACCTATCTAACAGAGCTACTAGGAACCAAAATGATAACAAAATTGCACAACTAATACTTTACACTCATAACGAATTGATAACGCTTATCTCTGGCAAGTGGGTCAAATGAATACGGCTGTTATAATATGACACAGTATCTATCACATGCAGATAGCACGACATCGAAATATTCGCTAGTGTGTGTGCGATAGTGATAAAAATGTTTTGGTCGTAATCCGTCATGACGAAGATAACGTCATGAATAAAAATAGTAATCTAAATATTTCAATGGAACATTACACCGCCGCCTGTTTCCTGAACGCTCTTTACGATTCGAAACGAGAAAGGAAACCGAATTCTAGAATAATTAAGATGCTGATCTTGCAGAGGCGTTAGTTTAGTATTCAGGCAGTTTTGCGGACCAATGGCGATCGGGTAGGACTCCGGTGTGTTGAATATGTATGAACCTGCACATAACACGCAGCGTTAGCCGTGACACACATCAAGTGATTCGAAGAGCTCTCGGCGCAATTTGTCGTGTGAAGCTGTTCCACGCCATTAATCGCTATTTAAAACTTGCCTGTCAATTAAAACTCATTGTTATAAATCTACTTAATGTTTAATTCATTGTGTTAGTAGAAATGAAACCAGAATGCGCAATAAATATTTAATCGACGGTCGTTGCCTAAGATTAATTATTTAATACAGCCAAATACAACTCGACTCGAGTACTATTCCTAGCTTTTATTACGTTCATTTGACCTTTGAATCCGCCTAGTTACAGTATAAGTATACATTGACAGACACGGGAAACAGTCTAGCTATTATTACGCATCGTTAGCTCAACAGCAGTGGGCCATTTTCGTAATTTCCGCTCAGCAAATGTCCTCTAACATCGATGATTATGCCGGCGGAGGCAATGGCCTCATTTTAAAACGCACTATTGACAACGTACAATTAAGTGAAGAATCTAGCAGACAATAAGAAGTTGTTTGTTTGTAAACGATGACGAAAAAAGCAAATTATTAGTTAATGCGATGTTC
Organism: Pyralis farinalis; assembly: GCA_947507595.1. Classification (NCBI taxonomy): domain Eukaryota; kingdom Metazoa; phylum Arthropoda; class Insecta; order Lepidoptera; family Pyralidae; genus Pyralis; species Pyralis farinalis. Next base: position 25,402,471 of record OX382273.1, on the reverse strand, counting down.
CAAGAAACGAGCATGACATCATAACGCTCGAGTAGAATACAATGTGAATAGCTCCGTTGAAAGGCGAGGAGAACAATGGTATGATAACAAAAAATGTAAATGATGTATTGCATAGATTCACACTGAAGATTAACTAGAGAGACTGTATTGTTGTCAACGATGGGTGTGAAAACGAGAATACAGTGAAATTAGTCAACAGCGCTAATGAATCATTAGTGGTTGTAGAAAACAGATGTCGGGCGGACATTGATTGGCTCATAAGTCTGGTTGCCCGCATATGTCGCGCTCATGGATGCGTTGTTAACACATGCTAGCTAATGGCTTCAACCCGACATGCCATGCGTGTGTTAGCGCCTGCCAGTCATTCAAAAATAAATAATAATGCGTATCGAACATCGTAAGGATTTCAAAATGATTCGACAGGATTTAAAATTAAGTATCCTTATATCGAAGTGTTCCGCGCGAATTGCGTTTGTGTTTTGGTATAAAAAAATACTCAAAGGATGAAGTAAGTATTTTTATTACGTATTATTTTTAATTACATTTAGAAAAATATTATTTTGTTTGATCTAAATCAATAATGCGTCCGTCAATCGAGGACAAATAAGGAAACTGAAACACAATATCAGCCGTTCAAAACTGCAATTATTCAAGCATCTGTACGTCTTCTTATTGTCAATACATTTACGGCTGCTTAAAAGTTCGGCGTAGGTATGTCGAATCAACGCGCTAAAGATTGAAAGGAATTATGAGTATGTAGTAATCTAGTCTCACTCGTTTCTAATCGTACGAAGGTAAGATACACGATTCGCTATAATTCTTAGAAGATGTATTAAAATTCCGCCAAATAGTAACGACTAAAATTAGCGCTATACGTCTACTTTTCCTGTATGTAACATTTAAATGGATTAATGGATGGAAGTTATTTTTTCGCTTAACAAATTTTGGAGATAAGGAGGCCAATGGTATTCGTTTATATGTAATTTTTCGTTGAGTCAACAAAAAATACTCTTTTGGAATGTATACAATGAAGCATTACATATGTATGATCCTCCACGTGAATATATAATAAGTAACTCAACTTATTCGAAAATTTAAACCCCTTAAATCCATTTTTTCCATGTACAATAAGGTTGGATAAGCAACATTTAAAACAGTTCAAAACGTAAAATTGATAGCATCAGTAGTTGCTGAAGTATGCCACAGTGTCCGACGGCCAGATAGACGTAGAAAGTCCTCTTCGACGTCGTCCTTTTTGGTAAGTACGGAATTCTAAAAATAACATTATCACATCTTAATGATATCATCTGTCTAAAAAGAGACTCAAGTTTTAATGGTTGTATTGAATGAATTCATTGCAATTGTCAGAGTGCGACGTGGGAAAGCGAATGGTAGTCAGCGGCCATCTTGGAGCGTTGGCAAGTCACGAGCCCGCGTCCGCCCGGCAACACTGCGATAAACGGAGCGGAACAATTCGTGCACCACGTGCTTTTTTGCTTGTGCAATATTCCTCACCCAACATGTATTGATTGGTCCTACACGCCCTTTAATTTGATTCGCGCACAAATCTTGCACCGTAAAGTACTTTTGAAATACGAATTTCGAACCAAATAAAATCAATTGAAAAAATAATGCACATATCACGTTTTTAAACGATATATCTTTCACAGAAACTACCTACTTGCTATACTAAACGGAATTTACTGACGAAGTTTACGTTTAACGAAAGTCAAAGAATTACAATCCTTTACAAGATAAAGGCGAACATTCAGTTTTTTATTAGTCAATTTATAGAAAAGGTTGCTGGGTGCAAGGTGGGTCTGGTTGCAAGGTGGCTATACACAAGACCATAATATTACAGCACTAGCAATAAAAATCCCATATTAGTTATTCAAGTGCCCACGTAACAACGATTCACGTAATCTAAGTATGAGATATCGGCCTGTCTCGCCTCCTACGTGCACGTTCCACAATTCCTAGTATTTCTATTGTTGACTTAGTTCATAAATTCTGTGACGACTATTCATCTTGCAACGGTGGGTAATGTAATGAGCGGACAATTTAATAACATCATAAACTACTACACAAACGATAGTTAAAAAGTTACAGAAATTTGATGCGAGCGTCGTTGGCGTTTGCTACGTCGTCGTCTGCTACGGGTAGGTATATACTTCATCGACAATAGGTCCATTAAAACACTATAATACCTAAATCTAAAGCATGTGATTTGTTAATAGTAGGTAAGATTTTCTTTTGAAGACCTGCGAGAACTATTTTTTAAAATACTAATTACATACACGTAATTCTAGAAACGGTATACTTAGAGATCACTAACCAAATACTGTCATCCAATAACCATGAAACATCGCATGTGGGAGTATAACTACTAAACTATACTCGTGTATTAGTATTTTTTCGTGACAAACGTTTCCTCGACGGCCCATCACGCCATGCGTGACTCACTATTATACTCCTTTGTTGATATTAGGTTTACGTTTAAAAGCGTTGTTGCCAACTCTACTTACAGACGGTTATATTTTGTTTCAACTTTTATATCTTTGTCATTTTCTTTAGCTTCATATTCAAAAGAAACTTTGTTATTTACAGTATGTTTATTATTAATCCCTGAACTGAACTGGCCTTGGCTTGCTCGAAGGTTGGGGCGTGGTAGTGATGAAGTGAAAATAACACTGTTTAGGTATTCTCGTCCTATTTCTACACGGTACATGGATGTATAACTACTTCAAACCTGTGACACACAGTTTCAGTTTACACTGTAAGTCATAATGCGTATGCCAGCAGATCATTAAATATCGGTAGATAATATTTAGCATATTATAATAAACGATTAATTTTGGAACTCCACTTCTTGGAATATCATACCACTCGATTTCACAAGGGGTACCTTAGGCTAATCTATTAGCAGCAATTTTACTGGATTCTGTGTAACTCAAAAAAATAATTGTGTGAAAAAAAAAAAAAACGACACATGTGGTACTCTGATGTCTGACATCTGCTATTTTGATGTGGCCATAATTCGGGATTATTATCTCGTTTTGCTGGTTTTGGAACCGGTGCGAAAAATCGATATACTCCACGACTACACTCCTTCTAGGTGCATGGTCAGACCAATATGTAGGTGCTGACATTTCGTAGATCAAGATTTCAGGACATGCGCTTATTTCATACGTGATGAAGGACTTACGTAATCATACTTTGTATCACAAAATCGTTATATGTGTGCATATGTTATGGTATCGTATACTAATGTCACTGAATTTATTTTTATTGTCAGCATCGGCATGACAGCAATAAACAATAATAGAGCAGAGTAGAGCGACACGCCGAATATTCTAGAGAATCGATCCTGGCCTTCGTCTCGGACCTGTCCTCATCGGTTGGAGTGGAAACCCAAGATGAAACACAGAACTCTCAGCTCTGGCTTACCTTCTTTGGCTGTCCAGAATGGAGTCGATAGATTTATATGCTCTCTCAGGTGCGGAAGTGTTAAAGGGCATAACGCTTCGAGTAACTTCGAAAGAGCATCCTAGGGCCGGTAACGCATGAGTGACACACCTGGTGTTGCAAATGTCCTTAGGCTACGGTGACTGTTTGCCATCAGGCAGACCGGGTGCTTGTTTGCCACCTTAGTGGTATAAAAAAAGAGCAGCCCACATCTTAAGAAAAGAAAGAGATGCACCAAAGTCACTGGCACTGTTAAACCACCGCCTGTAAGGAAGTACGATCAGAGGTGTAATTATGGCAGGCATCATCACTACCAATAAATAACAACACGAAGAATGAATAACACTTAATTCGAAAACCATACCCTTCTTATGCTTTTAAGACTTGTATCATCACAAGAAGAGACATTAGTATGTGTACTTCGTCTCAACAACTAATAGGGTGGAATTCGGCGTCAATCTCGAGGCAAGCCTTAAAAGGTGGACTGCCGTTATGTAACTCGTTCTTGAGCCAGCATAAACAGACCCTCAGGTGAACACACGTACATTGTGCAGTTTTTGCATTGTAGTATTTACTCTTAGTCTTGCAGGCAAATGTGATTTTAACGACTCCTGGACGTCTGTTAAAATAGAAATTTCTATTCGATCTTTATATCCTTAACACTTTGTCATGAAGTCATGCATCGACATATATTTACCAAAGGTAATATAGATCGATGAAGTCATTGGTAATTTCATACAGGAACCGGCAAACGTGCATGACCGCTTCTTATGGCGCTCGGTTCTCTCTGCCTACCCCGCAAGGGACCTGGCGTGAAGATATACATACATACATAAATACCATTTTCCAAGTGACTGCATGTAAATATTGATATGCTTACATGCAGTGATTGGGAAAATAAATTTAAATGTCAGTTTATAGAACATTATAGTTATACTAGTGGTGATATTACTAGAAGTAGTTACATATTTATTGAAGAAATCTAAAACGGACAGTTTGCTAGAGCGACGCTCTCGCTGTGATCTCGTAATTGGTGAATTCAATGATAATAGATAAAAAAACTAACTTGTTGGCAAAAAAAAAAATAACGGCAACTTCATCTGGTAGAGTGAAATAGAAGTAGCAAAGTTCATTCGACGGAAAAAGACAGATGTGCGCGCGCCATCTTGCCTGCATCGTCTCTTTAGTCACGCGCGGTAAAGCAGCGCTTCTATTTTTTGCACGCTCTCGTCTGACCTCGTTGGTTTATCGTTATCATGTGGCTCTAATAATAAATGGATTTCGCTTGTCACGGAATGCGCATTGGCACAACAAGACATCGCAATAACAGAGATAACCTCGGCCGCAGTTCATAGAATTTATTAGCCTTTATGTACTTACACAAACATCTGGTGCTTTGACTTTGAATCGTAAATTTTTAATTTGAATAGCCATCATTAGGTATAATTTTGTGATAAACTAGTTGAGGTGGCATTTTGCCTATTGGCAAAGACTTCTCAATGTTGGGTTTAAAAAATCATTCGTATTTAAGTTCCCGAAGAGCAACTATGTTAGCAACGGTGGCTATGAAATGATAATGCTACTATACTATATACCTTGCATGCTATATACCTTGCAAGTACGGTTTGTAAGGTTTCATCAAGTGAGCCGTATTGTTGTTTACTCCCCGGCATAGAAATGACTACAATACTACTGGTATTGAGAAACTTAAGATACACCTGTTCTAAAAAAACCACTTGATTTTTTTGCTTTAGAGGAAATTAAGTGAAAATGTTTATTTCAGTAACCACCAATATACAATACATCCAAATATTATATGAATTATGATATTGAATTGAATGACGATTCAGAAACATAAACAAACATAAATAATTGCAATAACTATAAAATGGGAAGTTAATAAAACTATACAAGTGGAGTTTACAATGATGCGACTGCATTATGCTTTTGATAAACTGTTGCCCACTTAACCTCTTTAATAGTAAAGTTCACAGTCAATTAGCACGCCAATAGTTTTGAACTTTCGACAGGCTGTGTGTAAACGAGACACAATTGAACACGCTCAACCATTGCCCTGTATATTTATAAAACGGTTTTTATACTTGTTATCCTAAGCACATTGTGACTGGCAGTGGCAGCATAATATATATACTTAGCTATAACAACTTTAACACACGTGTGTTAGAGATTAAACAATTACCATCCTAATATTAGCTAGCAACTACAAATACAACTATTTTTCAATGCCTTTTTATACCTGTATGTTTGTTTCAGAAAGCAAAAAGTTGTTATGGAGCCTATATATATTTCCGATGCATTCAAGGTCGACAAAAACACGTTCTGATCGTAACAAATGTAATTACAATCCAGTCCTAATTGACGCTGTTCTTCAGTGTATGCCCACGTATTACTTACAGCCTGAGCCTCGCCATTAATAGAAAATGTAAATTTAAATAAAAAGAAATAAAGGTCGGATTCAGCAATTGTAACAAAAGATAAAACAACGCAAAGTTCGGGGCCTAATGCGATAAATATATGACAAATTTTAAATCTCTGTAAAACAAACTTTTGTTACTGGAACTGGAGTTATATTTATACCTTATTTTGATACATACACAGAACTTTGTCAGAACTCCGGTCGTTTGGAAAACAAAACTAACTTAAAGCAATGAATAAGAAGACACTATAAATTAACTCGGGTAATGTAATACAAAGTTTATTCGCAGCCAGACAGCAATTACGCCGAGAAGTTTAAGCGGTATTCACGAACACCAAAGAGGGGGAGGTTCCCTCTCTCGACCTCTCCTCCCGCACCATTCACCCTTTGAAACGGTTCAAAACTCGCGGCAGGGGGTAAAATTGACAAAGTTCTACCACCCTCGAGGTTCTATCCGATTATTTCGGAATCTTTCAGGGCTGCTAACTTTCTTTGACATTCAAGCCTGTGAGAAAAAGTTTAATCTGTCAGAAGACTAATTGAATTCATTTTTAAGCCATTAGTTTCTGTAGTAGGCTGTCCGAAGAATCTACCCCGTAATGTCATTGATCAATGGCGTAGACTTGGTATTACAATAAGTTTTTCTTGACTTTTTAACATGTTTTGTGAACATGTTATAAAATCAAATTACAATACTGTTCAATAATCAAAGACCCGTTTACATCACTAATAATATCACAAATAAACACATTATATCAAAACAGAAAAGCGTGGAGTGGAGGCGAAAGTTGGCGATGTTGGATACTTCGACCAAGTTTGCAAGTTCGAAACTTGTGTCGGCTGGAACTTAGCTCCTTCAAAACTGTAATGGGTAGGAGCAGATTATCTACAAGTTTGTCACTGTACCTAAACTTTAGTAATGTGATCCGTAATTACTTTCTCAACAAGATCTCGATAACATTGCGGGTCTTAGTAATACAGGTGAATTAAATTGCGTATTTATAATGTTGTTTGTTAGCAGCAGATAAGACATTAGGCGACACATTCTGATCCGTTCGTTCAAGTATTAGTTATTTCTTTTATACAACGTCGGGAAGCCAATAAGTATACAGCTCACCTGATGTAAAGTGGTCGCCGTAGCCTGTGAACGCTTGCAATACGATAAGTTTTACTCGCGCGTTGCCATCCCTGATGCTAACACGGCATCTCCGTAGCTTACTGGTAACCTCAATTACTCGCAGGAACATAATAACTCTTCAGGAAGTTGTTATTTGACTGCGGTTTTCTGTGAGGTGTAGATATTTCTCCTGACGGGTTGTTTTGATGCGCTCTCCCTCTATTAAAAACACTCAGATTAAACAGTTACGTTCATGTATACACAAATGTTTGTCCCTTGTGAGAACCTAATTCAAAAGCCTTCGTGCTAAAGTTGCATTGTTAACCACTCCGTCAACGCTAAAATCATTATTATTTATTATAACAGGGTTGCACATTCCTTGTTGTTCATTGTTGTCGTCAAATTATAAATATCCTTCAGAGTTTTGACAAATTACCAATGAACGAATTTGAGGTCCATTTATGAACTATACAATAAGAGAAAAATGAAAATTTCAATCCCAGCATACTTTCAAACAATATTATGTAATGTTTCTAAACTATATAAAAATAAAATTTAATTGGCAGCTTTTCAAATAAAGAAAACGATGAACAAAAGAAAGTTTCATAACCAGAAAATGGCAAAGGAAACCTTGAAGTTCATTGCGAATTTCGGTGTTGCAAAAATGTTTAACTTTTCTACCAGTTCAGAGCTAAAAGGAAGTCAAGGAATGTTTAATGAAATTGCTAAATAAAACGTACGCAACTTCTGTCGTTATTTTAACAAATTGTATAGATACACGGGATCGTACTACTTTGCAAAGAACTACGCTATTAACCTTTCATTTGAAGGCTTTCGTGGGGTTCTTTTTTTATATATATCTCTCAAAAAAGTTTAGCTTTTTATAAAGTTAACTCAGAATCAGCCGTTTCGTTGTAATTATCACTTGCTCAGCAGTCCAATAAATTACCTAAGAAAGGTCTGGTTTTCCCCACGGATTGTGGAGGTCTGACGACAGTCGCTCCATGTAAAATTAGTCCAGTATCTTCGCCAAAAACGTAGGCTTAGGTACCGGTCCCCGCCAGTCCTAATGGATTAGGAAACGGGAAAACGCTAAGAAGAACACTCAGAAGTAGACGCTTTGTTACAGAATTTGACCTTACTGTCAACAATTATTAATAAAAACAATATCCTTAAGAAGGCAATGAATGTCGTAAGCCTTCTGCAACTACATAATGATAAACAAGTTACTGAGATTGAAGTTCTTGTCAAACTTGATTGCGTAATTGAGTTGGTTGCAAATTCCAAACTTTGAGAATTGATTGTTAATTCAGAGCATAGCTGGAAAGTCAGAACTTAATTTGCCATTGTTTCAAGTTTAACTAAATTTGAAATAAATAGTAATAAAACTTAATTTGTAACGCTTGACCGCGTTCGCAATGATGATGTAAGAAATAAAGTTGGTCTGAAAGAAATATCAGTGTTACGATAAGACATGCTCTGTTGGTTCGGACATGTAGAAAGAATGTAGGATGAAACAATGACCAAACACATAGACAAGTGAAAGGATGTACAAGCCAAAGAAGACGAAGACTTACCTACAATTAATAAATTAGCCATGATTTATCAGATGATGATATCAAGGGCCCTAGTAACTAGAACACGAAAGTTGACACCAATCTAATAAACATTAAACGTAAGACGTTTATTAAGTATTGTATAAAATTCGAGATAAAAAAACAGGAGACTGCGAAGTGGATAAAGTACGTCCTACTGACTGACTGGCCCTCGGTTCGAATGAAAAAGTGAAAGTGCTACATGGCTATATCCTATATGTTATCCTGGCATGTAGTACATGCCATTGCCATGCCATTACATACAGGATATACCACTAAATTTGTATTTTCGGATTTATGTACACATTCGTAATTTATAATTATCACCAGCAAAGCGATGAAAGAAAGTGAGGAAAACCGCACAAGAAAGAAATTATGTTTCGAAAGACGTGTGACCTGACCTAAAAAAAGATCTGGTCTTCTTTCTGGGTCGTGGAGGTCTGGCGGCAGTCGCTCCATGTTAAAATCAGTATCTTCGGCAAATCCTTAGTCTTAGGTAGCGAACCCTGCCAATCCTAATAGATTAGAAAAAGACGCCAGGAAGAAGAGTTAATTATCTATTGTGACTTCATAATTTGGAAACGATTACGTAATAGAAGTTAGTTTACATTATTGTCATATCATAATCTAATAGTATTCTAACAGCGAACGTTTTAACTTTGTAACACAATCTCTATTTGGCATTCAGAGTATGTAATAAGTCCGAGATCCACGAGGGTGAAACAATAACTGTAAATTAAGCTGGAAACTCATTAAAAGCCGGTCGGGGGCGTGGGCGTATGGGGGTTGGCGTGCATTGCACGATCGAACTTTAATTGGTTCAAGGAACTTCGACAATGTATAATATTTATGAAGACAGACAACTTGCTAAGTTATTCTCACAAATTACTAATTTGTTTTTGATGCAAATCAGCATTCTTTATAATTTTATCTTTGTTAATTGACTTTCAATGCATTCTGTTGGGTTCACGAAATATATTATCAATATCTTCACGCCAAATGCACTGCAGGGTAGGCAGAGAGAACCGAACAACAACAAGACGCGTCTTACACACCTTGCTCGCTATTTAACATTCATAGCTCTTTTCATTGCACTTCGCCGGTTTCTAGGGTTAAAAATAAATATAAATAATCATTATAAACTACAACATAATTATACTTTACCATTCCTTGGGAAACGCATTCAAGAAACACCGGAATCTAAGGGATTTTAAAACTTATCTCCATGAAACATACACGTAAATTTAGTTAATTCAAAAAGCAAACATAACACCGCTATTAGTGTTTGCATATTGAAATTCCATATTAGGTAAATTGGTTTAATTTTTCGATTTTTCTTCGACGTTTTAAAGTCATTGTCAATAAGGAAGACATAACATTTTAATTACAGATCGAAGAATGCTTAAATTATGCGGGTAATGGTTAACATCGCGTTAATCACACCATTATGCATCCAATGATTACATTGGTATTCAAGTTAACAGCGAGCGCCGTTAAGGTCGGCGGTACATAATGTGCTGGAAAGCCATCCATCATTATTATTTGATACAAACGCTTCGAATAACGATAACTTTATATAATGTTGGCTCGTTTCCAATAAAATGTCTGTGTACGAATCACCTTGAGATATCTCTCAATGTTTATTATTATTAGTATGAGTAGTTAAAATTAACTCATACATACGTATTCACAAAGTACTAACCGAATACTTTATTGATACATCAAGGTAAATCGCGGTTTTTAACTTTAAATTTAACAGGTTTCGATAACTTGAGGAAAACGGAGGTATTCATGAGGCCGAAAGAGGCCAAGGAAGTCCCGGAAGCAAGTACGTGGGTAATAAATAAAAACCTTAATACATAACAAAATCAGCAAACTTATTTATATACACCTATCGAAGTATTTTACCATGATTATGTTGAATGCTGCACCACACGATCGATATTGTTATAATGACATTTCAATGACAGCATTGTCTTTCTTGACGGGAAGCAGAGTTATTCAATGGTAGTTTTTTTTAATAATACAGTCTAAGCCGAGAGCACTTAATATCCGTAAAGTCCAAGTGCCCTTGAGAACCGCGACCATATTCCGAGCCGTTGGAGCAGCGCCAAACAATTCGCGCCACCGCATTAATTTGCTTACTTTAAACAAAGTTTTATCGTTTTCAGCGAAGAATTCCGACTTTAAGACAAATATAGAAATCCCTATAAGGTCAATTTAATTATATTATTTGCGTATACTTTGGTATAATGTGTACTGGCGCTTCTACCATTTACGTCTCACAACTGGGAGAACTGATGATTTCTGTTAAAAAAATGTAAGTTACTTTGATAAATTACATGTAAAATTTCTTGAAATCAGGTAACATTATCACGTTCTTTCTCAGCTGTAAGAGGTTTTTATTTCTTTCTTATTTTGGGTTTGGCATTCTGTACTCACTCGAAGTCTACTTATGCCATTATCAATATCAAGTGTTTAACAATGTTTCAGTTATATTTGAGTGAACAATTGACTCCCGTAGAAGTCCTCCAGAAAAAGACCTCCAGAATGATGCAACTTTTGGAGCTAATCGTCTTTGAGGGTAACATAAAAAGAACACTACTACTAAAAATACACTTTTACTAAAAATCTGCCAATAGATCCCACTGGGCAATTCGGCTGGAATCGATAAACGGATCACAACATGGCGTTTTCAAAATACAATTCTTGATTTTGGTTATTTATCTATTATTTATTAACACTCTCTAATGCAGGCAACCATTTTTATAATTTATCAAATAAATAAGTTAACGTTTCATAAAATCAGTAGTAACAATAAAAAATAGTAATAATTGCAACGAAACTATCCAAGGTTCTGTTGTCCGTATAGCGAAGATAATTAACATTATGAGAACCAGCGATGTAGTCAGTTGTCAGTCGTTTATAAAAATATAGTTCATTGTTTAATATAAAAAAAATGACAAATGAGTGTGATCTCGCGGGCACATTTCGCGTGCTGATACCGCCACGGTCGTCAGCCTTGCCTTGACCAACATCGATGATCGGAGATGTCCGCTGTAATAAATACATCAATTACCAGGCAAACAACTTCATTTGCATAACGCTCGTATAACCACGTAATACATTGGAAAAAGATCGATCGAATGATTTACTCTTACTGCATCGATATATCAATTTAATTTATGATTATACATGATAGTAACTAATATTTTTTTTAAAACGTGTAAGATCATAGTTCTTGTAAAATTTGAGATATTATTGTATATTTGTGTACCAGTACGTAATATTACTATCTAATAGTATGTAGATACTCTCAAGGAAATCAAAAGTATTACACAATAAAAATAACACTGAAAACAAAACTTAACAGGATTACGAAAATGTAGAAAACAAGCTTATTGCTTATGAGACGTATCGTAAGAAAATATTGATAGATGTCTAATCTTTATTTTGAGCTTTTACAACTAAACACCACCTACGGCATTATTCGTTTTTCTTCTTCTTTCCGTAACAGATGATTTACCTTTTTTTTATTTTACATTTTTTAGTGATCAATGGTTTTATTTATATATATTGTAAGTATTGTGCTGAGCTCTCGATCGCGTTATTGCGCGTGTCATTCTAACCGAATACACAGGTTAAGCAACGTCGACTGCACCCTGTCTATGGATGGGATTATCTATCTCGTGTTTCTTCGAGCTTCGGACGGCACGTTAAGCCAGCGGTCCCGGGTGTTGTCGATAGATGACAGTCGTTAAGCTAAGTCAGTGGCCGTCGGGTGGCTTGAAAACACTGGCCTCCGCCAATCAGCATTTGAGCAGCGTGGGTGAGTACGCTCTAAACCCCTTCCGTTGAAGGGCGACCCGTATCCCTGCGTGGGATGAGTAAAGGCTGAGATGGTGGTGGTGTGGGAGGTATCGTAGTCTGATCAATTCTTCCAATTTAATTATGATTAAGTCACTGTTTTCCGTGATTTGGAACACTGAAATTGTAAAGAATCTTTCTAACGTTACTTCTCTCAGCTCATAGCTATGAAAGATACACAGCCTTATAATTGGCGGATGACAAAGAAAAAAAATGTGGCAATGCTAGAAATTTACGAGTTATGCAATAAAAACAATTCATAGGTATTTCATTAGTTAAAATCTATAGTCGTTTTTGAATTATACGCACCCAAACCCATACACGCATATCCTGCTAATTTCATTGACTACCCTCCCTTTCCTTAGCCGTATTCGGATATTAACAAAAGCCAATAAATTATTAGTTAATCTATTCTGTCCTATAGTCATGTTCCATTATATACGCATATACTCATAATTCCACACATATAGTCATATATATTTGTCATTTAAATAATAATATTTGAATAGGTATATCTATTGCGTTGTTTAATTACGTTGTGTGACAGACAGTCCGCCTTTGTTCCCTGTCAAATTGTGTAAAGAAAATTTACTTATATAAATAAAGATAATTGTTTTACTCGGCATTTGCGAGTAAGTATCTAGGTCAAGTGTTCATTGTTTTATCACTAGTATTTACTGCTATACGTTAGTAAAAGTACTATACGTTAAGCAATTGAAAATTTTACAGTACGTTTATCTCACGAAGCAATGCGTACTTTCCTTGTGTGGGCTTTACTCACCAAATTACGAACAAACCCTTGTACGAGTATTTACATCGCTACTACAAGTAAAGCTCGCGTTGCGTCATGAGATAAAAGTACAGTAGTAGTTGTCATCGGAAATTACTAAATAATATGCCAACCCACAGACACCTGGCTACGTTCCCACATTGGAATCCATTGTGGTCATTATACGAGTACTATCGGAGCAACAGAAAGTTTTTATGAGTTGGTATAGTTGCGATGTAACTGTCTTAGTAGGAAATATTATAAGCCAAATACAGTTTGATTTTTTTAAAATTTGTTAAATATTTCCACACGGTTACATATAATGCAAACCTTGTATCGTGTTTAGGAATAAACACGTATTCGTTGTCGTTCGTAGAAGTGCTATTCAAATAAAAGTGGCCTAATTCAAAACCACGCGATAATATATCAGAGATAGTGAACGTTCGTGTGATAAACTTAATAGTGTGGATTTATTCGCTTATCAGTACTTGGAGATAGTGAAACCTCGACTACACGCGGGAGTTTTATCTAGTTTGTTATCTTTTATAAATTATTGTCATGTTATAGGAACGTTAGACATGTGATTTTCGGAATTAATGTTATATTTAGCAGAACTATATATTAATTAATTAGGATGAGTATTTAATGATGTCATTGCAAAAAAAAACGCGAATAAATAGAAAGATAAAAAAAGCGCATTCATATTGGTCGAATTAAAAAATTTCATTGTTTTTTAATTTATTGTTCAATTTAGATTCACGCTGTAAAGATCTCAGGTGTAGTAAATCAATCAGGTGGTTCCTATTATAGTTGAGGAGAGTGGGCATAAAGTTAAGAATAAGCTTTAAATCAAAATAATGTACGAAATTGTTGTGAAAGGGGAGTCGAAAATTAATTTATAGCTGGCTATACATAAATAATAACTGAAATACCGTTTTAGTGCAAATAAAAAAAAATAAACTAATTTCAAAGATCACTCGTCTAGAGTTTGTTAACTAACTTTGTCATTTAGATACAAAGAAGAGAATTACCTAATTACTTTCTAGTAAATAAAATAGAATGAAAATTCGTAATAAATTAGAAAACGACGAGCATTCATTATTTTTACCGCATCTCGTATGAGGACTTTTAAAACATACAAGACCATTTTACTGGTAAACATGTAGTATAATTTACTGCCAGACTAAAAAGCCCTGTTATTTGTGAATAAAAACTCATTTTCATTTGTATTTTTTTATCTTTAAATCCTGATGGAAATGTACAGTCACGCGTCCGATAAGATACCCCAGATATCAGCTTTCTTTAGATTGGAGAAACGACTAAATTATATCCCTACTCGACCTTCACGCCAGATAAATATTACTATAAAAAAATTGTATGATTCAGTATTCAAGGAAAAATATTTACACTGTCATACGATTTCCACATTACAATCTGAAAAAGAAAAAACTGGTGATTCTAGGTACTTGTAATTTGGATGAAACCCTGCGGTTACTTCATTCCAGAAGTAAAGGCGGTGTAAACACGATTTCACTGAGCTAAAACTGAATTTCTCTAAATTCCTACAGGATTTTACGGGATAGACGAGGGCAAAACTGAAGGCAACATTTGGCCGCGAAAAACTGCTATCACATAAATACATTGATTAATATCAACGTGTAAAAAATATTAGTCAGATAAAACCATCAACTTGTTTATTATTAGTGCCACATTGCAGAAATGTTGCTGTAAATATATGAAAACGTAAAGGTGTTTTTTAAAATATGTATTGTTGTACAATAGATAGATAAGTAGCAGAGTAAAGCTTATCAATTTATTGCAATTAAAAACTTTTTGTCAAACGTACGCGGAAATATTAAAATATACATAGGTTAATTGGAATAAAGAATACCCGAAATATCATATTTACGGGCCGGGCATAAACAAAAGTTTTCCAAATTTAAACTACAGCATAAAAAGCATTTTCATAGTAAGTACTTTACTGTAGAGTTTTTTCATTTATTGAAATTAGATTGTTTGTTTTGATAGTTTATTTCTTTTGCTTTTGAATCTAATCTACTTTAATAAACTGTCACTAAACGATTGCTTTTTAAATGACGATTAATTTACTTTCAATAACAATAACATGAGTAGCGCAATTGTCAAATTTATTTGTATGTTTGTATTTATAAAAAAGGCCTTGAACACGTCGCTTCCAGCTCAGATTTCAAATTCTACTCAAACAGCCTCGATGAATATACTATTTTCAGTATGATAACTCATAGACAAATATTTTGTATTCAGAGCTACAACAGCATCATGTGAATACTCGTACATATTCTAACAAAATACAATGCAAATAGAGGTGATGTCATGCAATATGTCAGGCCTGATTTATAAAGATAAGAAAACGTAGTGCAGGCAATAAGATGAGCAAAAAGAAAGCAAAGGGAGTCGGGCAAATGTTTTGGCTGGTTGCCCGGTTATCCGCTTTAGTGGTTTGTATGACGAATCAGAGAGTAATTCTTATTCACAGAAGAATATTTTACTCGCAGTTTAAATATTATAGAAAAAAAAATCAACGCATACAAAGATAATAAATATGATTTTAATTTGCGTTGACACTTTAATTGCCGATGGAATTAAAAAAAAGAGTTACGCCCGTATTGAGAGCTCCCATGCCTAGCCTATTAGGAAAACCTCGGCAGGGACTTCCACGACTTGACAGGTCTTAGAGGTAAATTTTTCTGAAACCGCAATCATTCATTAAGATCATGAAATTTCGCAAGGTTTCATAAACGCAAGTATATTTTGTTATATCAGTAAAAACTGCAATTTTCATATTCATAATAGAACACAACTCTTTATTTCCACGGCGGTCTTATAAATTGTTTATCAACAAAAACTGTACTGGAATTGGGATTTCTTTTCCAAATAGCGTTGTAGCGAAAATCATTTTTTGTTTGTATGTATGTTTTGCCAGTTATAACAGAATATGATAAAACTTTGGAGGGTATGTAAGAAACATCCTTATCCATTAAGCTTCTGGCGGGGTCTGCTAGCTAAGCCTAAGGATTTGGCGAAGATGGTTGCCGGCAAACCTCCAAAATCAGATCATTCTTAGGTAAAGTCACACGTCTTTAGAAATATAATTTCTTGGACGTGAGGGTTTCCTCACGATGTTTTCCTTCACCGAGCAAGTGATAATTACAAATATGTACATAAATCCGACAACTTGAATTTAGTGGTACATGCCAGGATTGGAACCTAGAACCAGCTGGGCAATAGGTCGGTTCTTTATCCACTGGACTATCAACTGTTCTAAATTTCAAATAGTGATATCGGTGCGCGCGAGTCTGACCCGCATTTAATTACTTCTTTATTATTTTGTATGGACATATATTAATACCTACATAAAAAGTTTGTAAGGAATAGTGTTGGTAGATAATAAATACAACTTCTCCAATCACTAAAATTCTTGTGTTAGTACTGCAGCTACAAAGTACACCTTTGCGAATGTAGTGTAAACAAAAACGGACACGTGATATTTACACGTGGCGTTTATAACTCACGCTCTTGGAAAATGTGTACTTTACATTGCAAATAATATTACAAGTAGAAGTAATAAATTTGTATTATACTGTGTAAACAGTGATGCAATTATCATTGACAGAACGGCGGCGGCAGCCCTGACCTTACTTCGTTTCCTGAATGATTAAACAAACGCGTTGTCGTAGATTGTGTTAAAAATGATTAACAAATTAATTATAAAAAAATATTCGACATGATAGCTGCCATGCAATTCTGTAAGAGCAAACGTCCTTACATCCTCGGAAACATCGGCTGTTACAGCCTTGAACACAAAATTGCAATTCTTTGGTGTCGCTTTTCATGGTTGTACGATACTAGCGCCGCAAGGCTGAGTTTGGAATTGGAATTCTACAAGGCAAACAGCCTCGCGTACGCTTACAGCCTTATAGAATATCAAATAATTTAGCCGTGATCGCAGTAGACAATGTCAAAGCTGTGACATCTGTGATCACAGCGACGCACACAGCCATTACGAGTCGCTTAGAGAATTGCATGGCAGTTCATAATCTCAAGGCTGACAGTGTAATTGTTTTTTTTTAACAACGTCGGAAAGCCTTTGAGCGCTCTCAAAACACGAGGCATATCGGTATACCAGCCTCTGCCGTTAACATTCAATTCCACAAGACTGGTAACTTCACTCGCTCACAGCACAGGGAGTTGATATTTGACTATAGTCTTGTGAGAGATGGAAGTAAATACACACAGCGTCATCTCAAGTTTGTACCTTTCCTATGGTGCACATTCTGATTAGAAATGGTGCTGCATGTGCCTAATGACTTGTCGTTGTGGGTACATTATCAAGGGTAGGTCTATGGGCCAATTGAAACTACGAATTATAAAAGTTATTCGAAGTATTTTGTGTTAATAAATAGATACAGTTTAAAAAGAGGATGGCAAGATGGCCCCCATGGCAATCTCCGACGTTAATTATCATATTTACCAGCATAACATTATCCCATGGTTGCATTGGCATCAGAACTGTAAGCAATTTTCACGATACCGTGCCGTCAGAAGTGGGGAAACTGGGGAAAAAACGATACAAGGATCGCAGCGATTAGAGCGAGTACCGTAAATTTACAAAGTATCTCATTTAAACGCCACTGACATAAACGAACAAGAATATAATTATAGATATTATGTACACCTTGAAAGAATATGTAATTAACAATGAGTATTGATTTTTCGTGTTTAATTCATCGGTTATAAATAGTAGATCGTTATTGATCGAAAAGTCGGATATATAGATGTATTTTTGTATGAAAATCTCAATAATATGACGTTAAGTTTGACAGTTCTTTAGTTTATGTTCCCACAACAATAACAGATTCCGAGTTGTTAATATTTTACGAAAAACAATTGAATTGAAAGCAATATTATTTAAATGTACACCTGTTAGGACTTATTTGATGTGATGGATTCGGCTTCCTACGTGTCATCCTCATACACGGTATTAATATTTTATGATCGCGTGCGGTTCTAAAGAGATCTAACTTTATTATCCCACACTAGCTGATAGTTTAGGCATTCGTTTTTTTTTCTAAACTTTCCCAGGCGTCTGTTGAACATACAAAAATAAAATCAAATCTTTTCAAATCAATCAAAAGATTTTTATATAGATCAATCTATGACTTCACGCCAAATCTCTTCCGGGGTAGAGACAACCGCGGGCCGCGTGGCTCGATCCGTACGCACACACCTCACTCCCTTTTTTAACATTCATTGCTCCGCTAGCTGATTTCTAGGGCTCCTTACATCACCTTCTGATAGAATACGACCAATTTGGTCATAGTAGGTAAATCTTCGCCTTCCTTGGCTCCTACATCCTTCCACTTTTGCATTGTATATCTGCTTCGTCATTCTTTCATCCTGCATTCTTTCTACATGCCAGAACCAAAAATAGATAAAGATTTTATATAGTTGACGTTGTTAAAAAGATCTGTAGATGGTAGGTTATGTTATGAGTAAAAAAATAAACAGAAGTATTTTCACACATTACTAACGTTTAAGCCAAACATTGCCCTTGCATTACTCAATTCATGCGATTTATTTTTAGCAGCAGGTAGCTTATGTACCTATACATAAAAGTCTTTGATGTAAATTCATATTCTGACGAAAACCTTGAGAAATTAAAATTGTGCTTATATTTGAAAACGCGTTTAAAGATATACGAAAAGAATTTCGGATAAAAGTAACACTCCGCCCGCCCCTCGCTTCCCCGAAAGGAAATCACTGTTCTCAGAAGTGCATCTATGTCACTCCTGCTTCTACACAATATCATTCTTATGACAACAACGGGTTCCTGGCTCTCCTATTACAATGTGTTAATATTATATAAAACACCGCACTTGAAAGTGGTAATCTTTCAACATTCTTATCTTTCTGTATCTGTATGTGTAAAATGTAACATTTTAAATAACATAAAAACGTTTAAAAAGTGAAACCGGCTGCATTAAAGTCGAGTGCTTAATTTTCACATAATCGGTTTCAGATTTCTGTTTAATTGTTTGTATTTAGTTTATCGTCTAGACTCATGAAAGATTTATCAATATCGCGTCATAAAAAGACAAAGACATCATAGAAGTCGGTTGCCGAAAGCTTTTTGAAATAAGTTTTTAACCGAGTATCAGATCTTCACCAAACATTATCCGGAATCAAATTTAGGTCTACTTTAACGGAATATAGTTTAATTTATACAAAATCGTTAAGCCATTTATTAGTCGATAAACATACACAAGAAATACACGAGACGAACATAGAAACACCTCTTTTTTGAAGTACCTAGGTTAAAAACTGACTTGACTTCATTGACGTCGGCCACTGTTCGCATGTTCATCGCAATACCCATCAAATCTTTACTCAAAATGTATGAAATAACAGAACATGAAATAATTTGGATCTTGCCTGTGTTCCATTATTACTTTAGTAAAATTCAAAAAAGGTTTCCCAATTTTGATTATTGTTTTATGAGTGTACTTCTGTACAATAGAAAATGTTAAAAATAATTAAACCTCTGTAGTATACTCATAAAACAATAATCAAAATTGGGAAACCTTTTCTAAACTTAGCTAAAGTAATAATCTAATAATGGAACACAAACAACATCCAAATTACTTTATATTCTGTTATTCTCATGTCTACAATCCGATTACTACTATTCTACTACCGTAATGTTACCACCCACAGTAACACAATTTATCCTAAATTATTGCCCGTAGTTTATAAAAAAAACCTCTTCAATTCACAAACGGGACATTCAAGATCAAAAATTGTTAACCGATACAAAATGTAACAGGGGCCATTACAGGTGAGGGAATCTTCAAACCAACGTTACGTGCTAACGAAGCTAGAAAAATAAACATACTACAATCAGGTCACAAATTATGCGGTCAGCGAGCCCCATGAGATATAACATTTCCAACGTGGAACAGAATGAACGCACGACCGCTATTGCCAGTGAACGCTCGCCGGTCAGCTGACTCATGAGAATAGTAAACAAGTTCGTCATAAACAAATGTAAATTGTTTCAAGAAATTGTGTAAATTCTTATTTCTAATTGGGTATTTACACTTAACAAATATTTGGGAGAAATAAAATGGTTTTTACTGTAATAAGGTTTTTCTTATACAAGGTTTTAGCAATCAGAAAAAAAAGGTATTTTTCGTGTAAACTGAACAAGCATTGTTATCACTAAACAACTAATACGTAGTAATAAAGTAGCTGTAGAAGCGAGCACGATAAAAAGTAATTATTGCGATCGGTTTTAATGCGGTTTTAACACAGTTCCAGTATTTCATCTATAGATTTTTTTTTTATACAACGTCTGGAGGCATTTAGCGGACCCTGAGCTCCGAAGCGAAAGCGTAGGATGCTACCGGGATGAACGCTAGAATGATGATTATGAACGTCGTGAGGCATACACACATAGGACATACCTAATGTAAAGTGATTAGCGTAGCATATGAACATTCGCAACATATGTAGTATCGTTAGCATTAGCGTCTTGCCAACCAGCTGCTTACTACCTCTCTTGAAATAAGTAAAATATATCTTTCAAGCAGGATATCCTTGCCCAGGTCTTAGTCTATTTTTCATCTATGTAAGATCCGCAGAGTACAAATCTTATAAACCATAGACAAAGGACTAAAATATGTCACTGCTAGCGGAACGATAATATTGATAACTGCTAGCGTATTACTTTGGATTGTATATCACTTAGTTACAATGTCATTAGGTACATACCTAATTATTACAGTTATTATCAAAGACAATATAATTTTAGTAATGATGCTAAAGGCAAGTTGTAAACTAGCTGATTAAAAATTATAAACAAAGACGTAAGTGGAAAATAATGACGCAGCTGGTTCAGAGGTAAAGAAGATATTGAACCTCAAGAAAATGTTGTGAATTCCTAGACTCAGTGTATTCTTGGGATTCTCTGTATTCGTTCTAAATCATAATAACGACGCTGCGTTGTGTTTATAATTACTAAGTTACAAGCTGAAAGTCAATTATAACCTATCTTGCAAAGTATTCACAAATTGATGTTTTTTGTTTTTATTTCAATATGTTATTACAACGTGTTCCAGCTAGCTACCTACTGTCCAAAAATCATTGTACATTGAAATATACCGAAGACTGCTTGCAGTATACTTTACCTATCACATGATGGAGTTGTTCATAATCAACATATTTCCATCCAATTTGTATAACAGATTCGCATCTTATTTTAATCCCAAGAATTTTACTGACGTTATTAAACATTTTTTTAAGCAACTGTTTATCATCAGCTCTGCCGTACGCTTGGGGACAAGCGTACGGTAGAGCTGATGATAAACAGTTACTGCAATCATGGATATTTGCAACATCCTGGGCATCTTTCTCTCTCGTTGTGGAGCCGTAAAAACCTATTCACGCGCTTTTACTACGACACCACATGGTTCCTTATTTCTCTTGGGAATACATCGGCAGGCAGTTTATGGGATCACGAAAGAAACCACATTGAAACCCCACCACTACGCGGACATTGTGATTCCAACGTTTAAGTGTAAACTATATTTGAAGAGGTACGGAAGCTGTCAGCATCATTAGTAGCAAAGGAGCACTACGCATTGTACAGTTGGTAAAACAGAATGATAGGCAAAGTTTTGCTATACGGCTTC
Source organism: Pyralis farinalis (assembly GCA_947507595.1). Classification (NCBI taxonomy): domain Eukaryota; kingdom Metazoa; phylum Arthropoda; class Insecta; order Lepidoptera; family Pyralidae; genus Pyralis; species Pyralis farinalis. The sequence goes on along the minus strand of OX382273.1, from coordinate 25,380,492 downwards.
TTAGGTTTTTTATACAGTAAGTAAGCTAGGGATCGTCAGTAGGGACAACTCATTTGCGAATTCAACCACAATGAACATCTGGATACCATGCTTGTGTCGTAGATGTAGCAACAAAAGATAATGTTCGGTCTGATTGAAGACTGAACAACCTGTTATTAAAACATGTGTTCAATATAGAAGTCGGTGTGTACCTTTCCGCGGCAGCCTTGAATATGTAAAACTCGTTTTACCTGAAACAATAAGCGCAAATATTAAACATAATATAATTGAAACAAACGTCAAAAGATTTAGGTGAAGGCAACAAGATGCGGAAAGGATAACAATAAAAGTAGTCCTTTATAATGAAAATAAAAAAAACCTTAAATTTTAAAGACGAAATTTATCAGGTTTGTACGTTTGGTTTACGCAGGTACAATTTCTTATCAACAACATTTTCGAACCTCTTTAGAACTAGTATTTAATGAATGTTAAATTTGCCTTCGAAAAAGGAAATCACAGCAGAATCGTGGTGTTTTATGTAAACTACAATTTGAACTAAAGCTAAACCTCCTACACGTGGTTTTAAAATGTATGCTGTTTGTCCACTGTACTCATGCGAACATCACGCATAAATTATCAAATAAATATTATTATTAGCTATACCCCGAGTCAGTATTTAAACTACTTATTATCGGGGTTCCTGTGTAAAATCAAAAAAAAAACATACCTACTCAAAAGGGAGAAGCCGTTAGCATCAACTGGTTATATATAAATTTTATGTTACAACCCATTACGTTACAACAATACTTGAAAAGACATCAAGAACTTTGTATATTGTTTACATTTACGGCCTGAACAGTCGACAGTATTTTTTTTATTTTGTGTAAAGTTTAGTTTTTTTCAGGAAAAGGGTCTATATGTATAAACCTAAAAAGCGAAACTTTATCAAAATACAAATTTTGATCTTTAAATCCGTTTCCGAAATGCACGAAATATGTTTTTATATATTTAAGTGCTCCCAGTTTAAAGAAATTGGATATTTAAGTCAATATTTTAAATTAGTTGCATACTTTTAATTTTTTATGAATAAGAAACGCGTTGGGTGTGTAAGGACCGAGTCATGTGGTGCTCAGTTCCTACCCCGCAAGGGACTTGGCGTGAAGATATATATAGTACTACAAACGTCTTTTTTAAAACAAAAGATAATACAAGGAAAAAATATTTGTGGTTGTTGTTGTTAACATCTAGGCACTATACATTGAAAGGCAATTTACAAATGTATACTTGTAGGATAACCTCCCAACTCCGATAACCCCCTGATAAAATAATCTACGTGAAGGTATTACATTTATGAACTTTATACATTCTGATTGTAATGTTGCTGTTTCGTCATTTTACACTTTATAATCTAATTATTGTGACTAAGTGTCCCGATTCTGTTCAATATACAGTTTCTTTCTTATTTAGGTAACTTAGCTCCATATAAGTCATAAATATCTGAGCATTCATTCAAATCTCCTTTGATCAGAACTGTAGTCTTAGTTAAGGTTGATTTGAATCTTTAGATCAAGTGATTCCACATAAATTTGATGCAGATTTGATGATCAGCTAAGTAATGTTATAAAAACAAAGACGGAGAGAGCATGAAATAAACACGGTCGAGGTCAAATGCAAGCGCAAAATCTGTGGCGTAGGCTGTAGGTCTTACACGTAATAATGATGTAAGAAACAGAGTTGTTTTTAAATAGAGTATAAGTATTCAGATAGGAAGAGCAGAGGATAAGATTGCGAAACAGATATAAAAGGCGAAAATGGCAAGCTGAAGGAGCAAGGTCAAAGGCCACATGTTCAAAGTACAAAATTTTTATTTGTACGAAAATAGTGATTTGATTATGTCTATGGTAGGCTTCTAGAATAGCTCCGCAGTACGATATGAGGCAAGCATTAATCTTTACACATAGGAACCGAAATTGTTGTGTATTGTGCAGTTCCCGTGAGTCTTTGGTGAAACCGATTGTGGAACGAACCCGATGTCGTACCCTAGTACCTAGATAGTGCCCTATTTAGGACTATTCAAATTTTTGCAACCTTGTTGACTCCAATATTGGCCAAACCATTGCCATGCCATTCATTTTCCGAAAATTAAAGTAACCCTACGTGGACTCACATTGTAAAACCGTGATGTATAAATAAAGAATAGTAAAATAAACTAAAGCATAATCCTGTACTCGTTCTGCACTATCACCATACTTGTAATTATCCCTCTCAGACTTTTTGATTTTATGATTCACGTAACAACACCCGCAAGCATCTATTTTGTAGTTTCTACTTTCGTTCAAGTCTTATGCTATTTATTCAATGTGGGACCATTCGATTACAACTTAGGCATAATAACCTTCTACAGTTGTGGTATATATAGGTATATATATAACGTAATTGATATTTCAACGTTTTGTAGATATTTACAAGTTATCATCATAAATATTTCGAGAGGTTAAGAATTTCAACATACGACGATAGGAACAGACTCGCAATGTCAATATAAAAATGATAAGCTTCTCCAATAAATACGTGATATCACCGACAAACGTTATCATATCAGGAACATCTGCTCATTTCGTGATGATATATTTTTGCTACATATTATGTATATTCACGTTATCTTCGTGAACGATATGGCTTATCGTGTCACACAACATATATGCATGATTACAGTGATGAATGTGTTCAATACCTAAATTTATATCACAAAAATCGATACCATTTAATTCGACGCAAGAAAAGATCAAAATGAGCATGTTAAATGATCAGGGGTGTGTTTTGAGTACAGCTAGAACAGATCATACACTCGAAGTTCGATTGTAACTTTTATTACTATCAACATACGAATGGTACGAAGATTAAAGTGTCTAGATTGAAGGCACTTTACTTTAAGTTTCACTGATTTTATACGAGTTAATGGTAGTAGCAGCGTGGTTATCATTTCACGATTTGTAAAAATTCCCCTTTTCTTGATCGCAAACTACCCTTGGTGTGCTAAAGATTCGTGTCAAATGCTACGTATTTAATTTTGAAACTTTGTATTTGGAATTTAATACTACATTTAAATGACATTGATTTAAAAACAATTAGGCAGTGGTCGTATGTGTATGAACCCTTCAATTTACATTCTTCAAAAAGTCATTTTTATATAACGTCGGAAGGCATGCAAGTATAAGGTCCACCTTATCTAAAATAGTTAATGTAGCATATGATCTCTTGTAAACTCAACTAACACAGCAATTCCTTAGGAGCTTGCTGGTAACTTCACTCGTAGGAACACTATAACTCTTTCTGCGAGGTATTTCCCCAGACAGGTTGCTTTGATGAGAGCATAAGTCTCTTAAAAACAGCCAGATCAAGACAAACAGTTCATACACATATATGTTTATGCCACGTGGGAATCGAAAACAAAGTAGCCATTGGTAACCACTCGATTAACAGGATCTGTATACAAGAACCGTTAAAAAGATATGATCTGTCCTAACACACCTGACAAAAAAACGGGATGAATTCCATTTGCTAAAATATTGAATTTCTCGGGAGGTTCTCATAGAAGTAAACATGATACTCGTACATATTTCTTTCTAAAAACAGACGAAAAACATTTCATTTTTAAATTAACGCAGAAAATTTGTACAATTTGTTTCAAATTATTTTAATTGAATTCCTTTGCACGCTCTCCTAGACTAAACACTGACACATTATAACGTAGGTATATTACTATTATTCACACTTCCTGCAATTGTGACGTGTGAATTTGAATAATATAAGACTTACATTTTGCGAATCCCATTAACATGTATTAACATGGTAGCATGGCGGAAGTCATACATAATCAAACAATCTACAGCACTAAGTACCTACTGAATAAAGAAATTCAATTAAATGAAACGCAGACTAGAAAACGAATAAATTTTTAAATTCATTTTAGATATGCTCTCATGTGAACGAAAAATTGGTGGAAAAGAGTCACTTTTGCCTGTGGACACAGAAACGCTAGCAACGTGAGTATATTTGGGGTTATAAGTGGCTCATCATGGCCTTTAAAATTAACTTCGCCTGTGCGTGGTGCATTCTTCCGATTACTACCGAGAACTTGTGGCAAAACAAGAGATGTAATAGTGAATCTTAACACCTTGAAATGAATGAATCATTTCAACGATCGTCAACAAAAAAAAAAATACAATTGAAAATTAAAGCAGTTATGGACACAGTTAAAAATAATAATTTCAGTCAACACATAGATAAATGCATTTATTTAGTACGAAAATAATGAATAGTTTTTTGAAGCTGAAAGTGCGACAACAACATTATTAAGAGTACGGCTATTTGGCGAATAAAACAAATGATCTACACACGCAAATATAACCTTACAGTTAAAACTATTACATTTAACATAGTACGGCTACGGTGATGGAGATTTATTTCGTTGTCGTTATAAAATATAAACATGTAATGTCTCAGATAATTTCAGGCTAAAATCAAAGACTTCTATGAGTATACATAGAAGTCTTTGGCTAAAATACAAAAAGTGCTTAGGACTATTTCGTGTTCTGATAGTGTTTAAGTCTACATAGGTCGCTTTCAGAAAACTGTATCCAAAAAATAATTCACCGGAGGCGTGTTTTGTTCAGTGAGAGAGCGATTTCAAGTAATCTTGTTGCGTTAGCTATCGCTTCACATCATTAATGTATTTGTCACACACCGTAGTATAAAAAAAAACTGAACTTAAGCGAAGATAAATTTCACATTCAATTATAATTCATCGTGGTTGTCTGATACTAATTTGTGACTTGCCGCTACCCGCCACACACCACGCCTTTGCCCGTCTCTCTCTCTCGTCTCCTCGAGGTCGACAATAAATAAATCCATCCTTATTAGTTGGACACGAGAGGAGCACAAAATATGTATAGAACTGTCAGCGAACCCCCACCGCCGCAATTGTGTATGATAGATCGACCATTGTGCCGTTTCTAGTCGGAGATTGATGGTGTAATAATATAATATAGAAAGCATATGACACTCGCTTTCTACTTGCATATAAAATTATTCTCCAAAATGCACAATCATTGGTGATCTAGTAATTGTATGCACAAACCTTGCCCAGTGTTCTGAAGAGGCTAGAAGCTGATAAAATTGTCGAGGGTTTGACTAAAAAGTCCAAAGAACAACTTTATTCTGTACATTTCAATCTGAAATATATTTACTTATGGAATATGCGTTAAATATGCACAAGTATATCTGTTTTATTATTGTTCAGTTTCGTACACACGCTATTCAATAAAATAAAAAAATCGGCCAAGTGCGAGTGGGACTCGCGCACGAAGGGTTCCGTACCATTATCTATAAAAAAGGCAATAAAATCACGTTTGTTGTATGGGAGCCCCCTTAAATATTTATTTTATTCTATTTTTTAGTATTTGTTGTTATAGCGGCAACAGAAATACATCATCTGTGAAAATTTCAACCGTCTAACTATCACGGTTCATGAGATACAGCCTGGTGACAGACGGACGGACGGACGGACAGCGGAGCCTCAGTAATAGGGTTCCGTTTTACCCTTTGGGTACGGAACCCTAAAAAATATCCTTTTAGCCATGAAGATGCAGCACCGGAGCAACCCATGGCACTGCTCCGGTCTTAAGTAGGAGTCTATAAAAATGCAATTGTTGCATCGTCTTCATTTAAAAGTATATATTTTTATTTTATTAATTTATTAATGTGTTTCAAGCGTTCATAGGCTACGGCAACCCCTTTCATCAAGTGTGCCTTTTTTTTATACAACGTCGGAAGGAATAGGCAAGAAGCATATTGCCCACCTGATATAAAGCGGTTATCGTAAAATCATACCAAAATATCGATATTACCACTATTCAAATTAACCGACAATTTCAACGTCGGGTAGTATAAAAGCATATAGCCCCTCTGATGTTAAGTGAATACCGGAGCCAATGAAAATTTCAATGACTGAAGTAACACTTGCGCGATGCTACCTCAGCTGCTAACACAACAACTCCTTAAGAGGTTACTGGTAACCTCAACCACTCGCAGGATCACAATAACCCTGCATGGAGTTGTGATTTGGCTGCGGTTTTCTGTGCTCTCAGCAATAGACTTTTTAAAAATGTACCGTGGACTTTCCAGCAGGACTCTGCACATGTTCCAAGGAACGAATTAACCAAGTTTGGCTCGAAACCGACGTTCCGGACTTTATAAGAGCTGAAGACTGGCCCGCGTCTAGCCTAGATCTAAATCCCTTAAACTACAATTTATAGTCAGTTTTAGAGATGGCCTGTTCGAAACGAGCTACCCCGTCAATGTGTCTCTTACCTAACAAAGCTCTGGAGCAAGCAAGTGGCTAAATTCCCCATGGAAAAAGTGCGTAAATCCATAGATGGCTATTTCGAATAGAATATAGAATACTTTTTTATTTTTTGATGAGACTTTCATAAATAAGTTTTATTAAGATTACATTACTTCATGAAAAAATAAATGCGTACTCATTTGTAACAGAACTTATGGCCGGACTAGGTTCTACAAAAAAAGAATAAAAAGGTCATATTGAATTATAGAAATCACAATAGTAACAGCGTGATCCGGATAAACTAGCCCGGTGGTTGGCACGAACTATGATTAACATACAAGGAATTGCATTATAACGGCCAATTAATTAACGCAGTGGCCTGTCGCAGGAGGACTGACCCTCGGCACGGGAGCCTACCCATTAGGACCCGTCAGCTCGCGATTTATACCGCTATTAATATTCAAATTAGCGAAAGCAGTCCCATTGTATTACGCTTCTAAAACACAAAGGTTGAAATTCTCAGACATGAACATTAAAACGCATAAGGAAAGGCTATTTCAAAATTCATTAACGTGTCATCGATGGCCTGGATACGATAACCTTTTCAATATCATTTTATTACCTCCATTTATTCAACATAGGATGTATATTAAAGCGATGATAGTTGATTTAGGTGTTAAGGAGAAACCGTTATCAGGTTTTTATCGATGTTTACTAAAAAAACATATAAAAAAGCTGACACTATTTATTTTTTATCGCTTAAATGTAAAGTAAATGCTTAGTCTGCCAGATGTTAAGCCTATCACCTATGAACGGTTGCATCGTTAGAGCCAACACCTGCAGGATTACTCGCTCATAAAACCTTTCAAAATTGCAAAATAATCGATTACAATCGGTTATCGTTAAAATGCTATTGTTAGTATTCCATATTTTACCGTTGTGCATTTTTTTTAGTCTGTCTCGGTTGCAACTTTTATTGATGATGGACTAGAGACTAGAGTTTAACAAAGCAACAAGCGACTGCTATCCTGTCTGACTTATTAAGATACTCCTACCATATGCACGATCTGTTCAAGATAAACCAAAGAGACTGTTGCTATTGTGAAAGAGGAAGGAGAGAATAATTTCTAAGTTGTTGTAAGGCCTATGACATATCATAACAATCTGATATAACTACGAACACAAACTCGCATAGCCTTCGAAGCACGGGAGCGATAGATTCAGCTTTAGCTTTAAATCCCATTCAGGATTTGGCCATGAAGCTAGCTTTTTAGATTTAACGATACAATACGATACGATAGTGTGACAAATAATTGGTGGCGGAAGCACACAAAGCAGGTTAGATCAAATTGCATTAACGATACAAATCTTAAGTAAGCAGTGGTGATAGTCCAGTGTACAAGGAACCGATAGGGTGACCAACTAGTTCCCGCTCCGAAACCTCGCATGCACCAAATTGTTGTTTATCGTATTTCCGGATTTATGTACGTACATATTTGTAATTATCACTTGCTCGGCGGTGAATGAAAACGTGAGGAATCCCACAAATCAAAAAAGCAGTCGCTCCATGTAAAAACCAGTGTCTTCGCCAAATCCTTAGGTAGCGGAGCCCGCCAATGCTAATGAATTAGGAAACTGTATAACACTAAGAAGAAGAATATAAATCTTAAGTTAAGAACTAGGAAAATGAAATGCAGTATCTAAAAATAAATGTCAGTGTACAAACGCCAGCTGTGTTCGGATCAAATGTCAAAATTCGTAATAAAACAGAGGTTGGGTGTAGAGTCAAAACAACGTGGCTTATCTTACAACGGCGCTGTTCGGAGAAGTCGGCCATCTGATCCGACATAGCTGAGCCCACGACCTGGCTATTCTATACGAACATTCTTCATAGGTCGTAAGAATTCACTTAGACTACGTTACTATACAAATGTTTTTAACAGGATCAATTAGAGCGTAATGAAACGACATTTCGTGAAACAGTATGTCGTAGTAAATTGAGAGTTCTCGTCGAGTGAGCTGGGTAGCCAAGATATTATATATTTTTTAACATTACTAAGATGGCAAAAGCTGGCCCGTCGGATGGCAAGCATATATGGACGGTGGGCACATACGATTTTTTTGAAGAATCTCATGGTACAGTCAATTGAGAAAACCATAACAAGACAATTTATAGAGATAAAAACTTAATTTACTTGTGCAAAAATGCTTCTTTCTTGTTTTACTATCGCACATAGCGATATCAATTTTTGATACACATAATTATAAACAAGATTTGCTATGATGATGTAATCATACTCGTATTATGTATCTACTTATATAACTTTGTTAGAAGATGATGTTTTCTATGTATAAGTGTATAAAAATGTCATTGCGTCAGATGTATACGATACGACTCTGGCAAAAATAGGATAACGTAAAGTAATAGAAACTGCCGATAGACAACAATTACACATCTTAGATAAGTCAGACATAAATTACGACAGTTAATTGTACCGAAGTTTTTTTTTGCGGTACAAAAAAAGAATATGTTTTCATAATAAGTATGTTTTCACAATAAGTTTTCATTTTTAGCTACTAAAACGGCAAACAAGTATGCAGTCTGCCCGTCTGTAAGCAGTTACACCTGCCTATGGACCATTGGCATTCCCATCGCATGAGCATTTCATGTAAGTTTTAAAGGTGCGCTGCTGAGCCTGTAAAAATAGTTTCACGCCACCTCAGCGATCAGCATCACCAGAATTGCAAAGAGTCCATGCAGATTGTATGGGAGATGTTTTTTGGGGATCGAGGTGAAGAAGGAAACCTAAGTTCAAGCGGAAATAGCATGAGAGTTGTTGATAAAAAAATCCTACACATAATGGGATGAGGAACGAAGTGAGAGAAAACAATTAATAAATTTGTGACGCAATTTATGTATATATCAATAAAATTTCTAGATTCCGTTATCAAACGCGTTTTAAAAGTAGCTTATCTTTAAGATATGTTTGTCTACAAATCATGAACAAAGAAACAACGAAAAACGAAATTAGAACTGATATCAACGATTATAAAAAGGAAAGTAGCGTACATTGGATATATTTATAGTACATACAATCTTCTAACATTAATAACCAAAAGTAAAATTGAAGGAAAGCGGGGCCGTGGGCGGAGACTAACTTAGAATCAAACAGAATGGTTAGAAAAAAGACACTCACTATTTATTATTAAGATTTCATCAGATTAAAAAACATATAGACGTCGACCTCCGAACGGAGACGGCACTTAAGGAACGAACGAATCTATTCTTCTCTATTATTATTATATCTTTATATATATATATATCTATTATTATATCTTTATGTCAGGCCTCTTGCAGGGTAGGCAGGTAAGTTTTATAAGTAGCCATAACTTGATAGCGATGCCAACAAAGAATCTTTAGGTATAATACGAACTCCCAGACAAACTTTCCACCCTCCTATTATTAGAATCTGAGGAAAGAGCATTAAAAGTTGGCGTTTCTTTTGAGAAGTTTGTTAAACTCCGTACCAGTTGCGGCAATATCGAACTAACTGAGATTTATATCCGCTTGTTCTTTCTTTGACAACTGTCTCTGATGTTTTACTTGATTGAGAAAGTTTTTTTGAATCTCAATTCTTAGGGCTACGATAGAATTGTCATTTGTCTTTGTCTTGATGAAAGTAAACACAGACAAATTTAGATGCAAATGCAAAAAGCGGTTAGATTGGTAAATTTTTAGATTCCAGATAAGTGTAATATTAGAAGTGATTGCCACAATGACTCAAAGTGTGACAAATAGAGAACCAAGAAAAACAATACACAAAAAATAACGTGTTTAAATAAAAAAAAAAACATGATTCCAGCCATCATTTACAAAAAAATCAATGTATTACAGTCAAAAGAAAGAAGATATAAATATAGCAAATTAATGTTGGAATGACAGTGCCATTGAATAATTTCAATATAAAGGCCTACTGCGAATTAGCTCAAGTGCAAGTGAATATAATTTAATTGTATTTTTTTATACCACTAAGGTACCGTAGCCTATGGACATTTGTAACACCATTGGTGTCATTCATGCGTTGCCGACCCTCTAAAAACCTCTTCACGCAGTTCTTGAAGAGTTCCATGCTGTAGTCCTTTGGAAAAACCTTGGCTGGGAGCTCATTCCACAGATTGAGAGTTCTCGGAAGATAACTTCTCTGGAACCGCACAGTACGCGACCATTGCGGTTTCAGCGCGTGAGGGTGAACTCCCCGCCGTCGGTGAGCGGTGCGGTTATAAAAAGTAGCTGTCGGCATCATATCGATCAATTCTTTAGAACACAACCCGTTGTACTCAAGCGGTAGAACACACAGAGGGAGGCAAAATCTCCTTAAACTTAAGGGTTCAATACCGTGTGTAAGCTTAGGATTGTCGACAATTCTCACAGCTCGTCTCTGAATCGAATCACATTTGTCCATACTGGTATCCAGGTGCTCCCGCCCAAAGATGACTGCAGTACTATTTCTAATATTTATTATTATTATTACTATTTATTATTACTATTTCTATACTATTACTATTTCTACTATTTTCCAAGGAACTACTGCATGGAGTTTTCTTAGCGGTGAACTCGGAAACTTGTGTCTTTTAGGGATGAATTCGACCAGGTTAGTCCGCCCCCAGTCGGATACTTTAGCCAAAGTACCATCCATTTCAGACAGACACAAGTTTATTGCGGCTTTCCTCCACGAGGGAACGAGGGATGTTTGCACGGTCTGTATAACAAGTGTACCCAATGTTGTCGTCCGCATAACAATGAAAGCCATCAATTGACAACATATCATTGATATGCAGCAGAAACAGCGTCGGAGACAGTATAGAATTCTTATGGACGCCAGCGTTGATATCCATACTATCGGAGCATCCACCGTCAACGGCTTTTATGCATCTGTTGGATAAAAAGCTGGCAACCTATTTGCACATACCCTCGAGCAGCCCGCATGATGGTATCTTCGATATCTAAGATCCCGGTGCCAGACCCGATCGAACGCCTTCACTATATCTAGGCTAACAACCAATGCGCCACCTTGACTCTATCGCCAAAGCCCAGCGGTGTGTAAGATACACTAGAAGATCACCAATCAAGCGACCGTGACGAAAATCTTATTGACGGTCGGTGATCAAGTCGTGATCCTCTAGGTATCCGAGGAGTCGTGAGTTTATCACACGCTCCATCACCTTGAAGAGAAGGGAGATTATAGCAATAGGCATGTAATTCGTCTGTCTATATAGGGTCTGATCTATCGCCCTTTTTGGGCACCGGGTGCACATTGGCGATCATCCATGAAGTCCCGATTTGCCCAGTGGAGTAGGTAAGCATGAAAAGGGGGCGTTAGTATAGAACACAACTCAGCAGCACACAGCTTCAGCACCACTGCCGGTATACCATCTGGTCCACCCGATTTATGAATATCGAGAGAGAGTAATGCACGCCGGACATCTCGCTGGATAGTGGAGATTTCCGGCATTGAGCTACCGCACTATGAGATGGTAGGTGGCACAGCTCCCCCGTCATTCATATTCGAGTTAGACGCAAAGAGATTACCGAGTAAATCGGCTTTCTCCTTGGTGCTATGGGCCAAACTGCCATCCGGTTTCTGCAGTGGTGGCATGGACGGTTGATAGAAATTTCCCAAAATAATTACCTTCCAGCATAATTACAAGGACAACATTGGTTTTATCAATTTAAGACTGTAACTATTACTGATTTACGAGTCTGTTTTCATATCGGTTTGATATAAATTTACTATTTCCAATCAATATTCTAGTCGTCATTTCGCCCACACATAGGATGTTACGTATTACCTCATGATTCTACGTTTACAAATTGCTAAAGGCATTATTGCTGTTGCTGTGATACATAAGTTAAAGTATATTAATAAAACGTACCATATACTTTGATACACAACATTCCGTTCACACAAACAGGTTTTCTCATCGGGATTCACGAACAGCGGTTGTATAAACCGGTCATTAGTTTATACGCCATACAATAAATAGCAATTGCTTCTAATGTTTCCTTACCATTAAATAACTGTTATTTCTTGTTGTTTTGATAATGGCGAATTACGTCACCGGTCTATAATGAGGTCAGACAGTGTCAAAGGTCTTGGTATTATCGCGTACTTTATCTATAATTCAGGCGATAATGGTTTATTATTTAAGAGCATTAATAAACAATAATATTTCCATGTTTCTGTTTGAATACTTTAGAAATACACACGATCTGAAAGTACACGATTCCCACGACCGGCTGACAATGACCTTTGCGCAATAGCTGTTCTAGACTCAATAATAATAACATATTAATATTTACACCCCAGGGCATTTCCATCCACTGTCATACCAGATTTTACAACATCCGAGACAACAAAAGAACATCGATATCACAAATCCCTGTGATACCGTAGCAATAATGAATTGTTTACATTTTTTTACGCGCACAAAAAATCAGGTAGGCATGTAAGGTCCGTAGTCCGTATTTAAACCGTCAGTTCTCCTAAAATTAAAAGGAATTATTTTTTGTATTTCTACAAAAACGATATTCTGCCCCGAAAAGCTTTGCGGCCTTTAATTATGAGCAAGAATAACTTTGGGAATATCTTTTGTTACAAGAGGGGAGTTTTTCTAAGCGGGTAACGACCGCGGCAGGTGGTACCTACATAAAATGGCGACGATTGTAAATAAAAAAAAAAGTGCAGCAAAAAGTGGCCGTAGCGGAGCTGAACGGAACGGGCAATGTCAAATAAAGGTCATCAGAAAACCGTAGTAACAGCACGATGAATTATAATCTATAAAAGTAAATAGATAACGTATATGCTAAAATACAGCTGTGCAACGTTAAGCTAAGGGAGAAAAATCCAACACTGTATATTTTGAAGAAAGAAGAAGAAATGTCTATAGATATGTTAACGTATTGATACTAACTAACATTCGTATCAAACAAACTGTCTACCAATGACACGGACAAGCGTAAATTTATATCGTATGAATAAAATACTTTAGTAATAGTTTAAGAATAGCAATTAACCTTGAATGTCTTGATAAATCGCGCGCTTCCACGAATCATCTTAGGTTATTATTACAAATCTCTGACGTCGGGTTTTTATATAAGATTTGGTTGATAAAGTTTATTTATGCACATGATATTATCATATCTTATTTAATATTTACAACTCAAATAAACTTTTGATGAATTTGGAATAAGCAAATAGTTCTAAATTTGCATTTAGCCGATATGTTAGCAGCCGAAGTCAAAATTTCAATACAATATTGATTGTTGCTGAGAAGCTACAGATGAAAAATTTTAATATTTAAGTGACTATTGCATTAATAAAGCTTGAACAATCACAGTCATTTAAAGAATCTCCTAGAATAGTGACGATCGCTATCATATCCATAAATCCAATTTCACGCCGCGTATGCATGCAGGGAACACGTATTCTACACGCAATAAAGTTTAAAGGCCTCGTCTTTGTATTCATCCGGGCGAGTCCATTAATATAATGAAGCCACAGCGCCAGCACATCACGTTTCAAACCGTGCCCACGCCCGCGTGTGCTTACAAAAGGAATGTTTAGTATTATTATTACGAGAAAAAGCTGACACGATATTTTTTCCACGGCATCCAGGTAGCGAAACAAAAACCGGGGGAGCGGCGAGGAAACCGGTCTAGGAAAAAAAACAAGTTTTAAAGGCGAAGGCATAAATCATGCGCACTCACGAACACGATCGCGACCGGTTCACTGCGTGGTCTCGTCTTCGGCTAATGAGCCTTCAATCAAGGTCGGTTCGTGGAATTGTTTCTAAATGTATAATAGGTACAGTTAAGAGCAACCCACGTTATCATTAAAGATTTTAATTACTATTACATAGTAAGTTGTAGAATGTTTTTATTCAATACTGCCTTGATTTTTGACATTTAGATTTGCTATCGTCAAACATTATTTCAACAGTATGCATATAAATTCTCAAAACAATACCAATTGTTGATATATTTAGAAAATTAAATAAGGTCATACAGAATTTGCGCAAAGACATAAAGGTTTCCGTGTTTACTAATTAAAATTATGACCATGTAACTGTAGCAAAAAAATAGTATTTACAAAACAAACACTATGCCGGCTTGCTACTATTCTGTAACATTAATAATAAATTTGTTTCCTGTTGTGAATAGCAATATAAGATTATACAAACATAAACAATGATGAAGCTAAAACACAATACGTTTAAAAAACAACTAGACTAACTAGGTTGAGTAAAACTCTGAAATGTACAAAAGATTATTATCACTTCTGAAGTGTGGTTTACTATAGAAGGTAATAAAAATAATAAACCTGGCAATGAGCAATAGCTATTGTGTAAAGCTGAAAAACAAACATTTCTCATTAGCCGAGTAGCGCGAAGCAACCATTGTTCTCAGGAGGACATAACGGACCGTGTCGGCTTTACGTCAACGTAGCGGCGACCGACGACCCTTGGAATGTCGGACGATGCGAGACTTTGTTTCCGCTAAAATTCGAACAATTATCATATGACAACAATATTAGAATAACAAAACAATGCAATCATTATTATTTCCGTAAATCCAAGGCTCGTTATGCCAAAGTCTAATTTCAAATTGATAGATAAAAGAGTAATTAAAAACGTATTTAAAGAAGGAGATGACATATCAATGGACAAACACTATGTTTGTGTGAATGACATCAAAGGACGGACAAAGAGACGAGAAAAAAACACGCTAGGTCTTCCAATTTGCTATGAATAGTAATGGCGAAGGAAGGAGAATTTGCTGTTCAAAAATGTCTCGTCTGTGTTACATCATCGTTGAGATGCGACAGTCACAATGTCATAGTTATTTAAAAATAAGATTGTAGATGTTGATAGACAATGTGTACAGCTATACCATACTATCAACTTTAGGTTTTGTAGTTCTTATTCATGTCGAGCAGCGTTTTATAGTCTCTGTACATAAAAATTTTGTTTATCTACACGACATCACAGATTACCCTTTTGACAACTGGGTTCTAAGCAGTTGTCATGTATCTAGGTGGTTGATTCGCACATAAATAATAAAGATATATTATATATATCATGGATAAATAAATAATTCGAAGTCTAAAAATGTAAATCAATATGTAGAGAAATAAAAATTGAGGTTCTCTTTCGAAGGAGGTGGTATAGGCAGGAAAGTATTAGTCGGATAAATCCAACTGGGGTGGCCAAAACATTAATATGCGACGTACTCCATGTTTATTCGCCGTTAGGAGCAGTGATAGCCTAGTCCCCCTAGGTCCCCGGTTCGTCTCCTGGCATATACTGCTGCTCCTGGATTTATGTATTTGTAATTTTTCGTGATCGTGAGGAAAACCACACATCCAAGAAATTATATTTCAAAGGAGGTGTGACCTAACCTGAGTAAGACCTGGTTTACCATCTATCTGGGTTGCGCAGGTCTGACGGCAGTGGCTCCATGTAAAAATCAGTGTCTTCGCCAAATCCTTAGACTTAGATAGCGGACCCCGCCGATCCTAATGGATTAGGAAACGGGATAACGCTAAGAAGAAGAAGAAGAAGAGTATGTTTTGTTCGCTGCAAGATCTTCTAATTGCCATAGTAATCCTTTAACTTTGATATAATAATATGTGATATTATTATACCAAAATTCGCGCCGTGTAGTGTAGACCCGTCAACGATCTATCGCGCTACTAAATAAATGTTAGCGTCGTACGTTGTTTGCTGCTTTCCCCACTCTGCTCTCGCTTAATATTATTGTTAAATCGCATACATTATCTACGGCTACGGGACGGTCTGTATAAATATATCGTCCGAGAAAGAAGACATAAATATAAGGAAATATATAGGCACTTATATTAAACCGAATTTATACTAAAACTGATTATTATGTATTAGATGGAAAAGGCTTTGTCGCTTTCGAATGGCGGCAAAGCAAGTGATAAGATAATCTGAAAAGGATCTGACATTTACTTAAAAACTCTCAGATTAAAAGCTTTCCAATCAGGTTTCAGTTCATTTGAGATGCAGATTATGGAAGTTCTGGCAGCAAATTTGCAATTCAAAATTAATGGATAGGCGGAAACCACCGCAAAACATATTTTCTTTCTCTTGTGACAATAAAAAAAATATATATTTGAGCAAGTACTTACTACATGATGATTAACAGATCAAATACTGGACCGGACACCAAACTACACTGAATTCCTGAAGAATGAATTATTTATTTTCTATGTGCTGCTTCATCAATAGTAAAATCACAAGAAATGATCGACAGCATAGAATTAACACGCCTACATTATGTAGGTAATTTAATATATCAGTTTACTAGCACAATGTTAACAACGAGTGGTGTGGAGTGGAACGGTGGGTTCAACGGCCGGCGGACCTCGGACCAATTCGCGACATGAGATTGAATAATAAGTTGATTGCGAGCACGAACCAAGGCCGGCCGCCATTGCGCCGCATTGGCCGCCATTTTGCGTACCGCCATCAATTTATAAACGTATCCATTTTTCCACGATTCGGGTTCCTCTTTCCTGATCATATGTACAATGTATACTATATACTTGTACTTATTATTCTGTACACAATATTCTCATTTATTAGCAATGTCTTTACCACTCATCTCTACTTTAGATTTGTCAGAAAAAATACTGAAAGTAACGTCGGTAACATCGACTTATATTACCTACGGGTCGGTAACAGACTAAGAACCAAACTGTTTCACTGCGGCATATTTATCGTCGAAATTATCCAATTTCACTAATAACCTTTAAATTAGGTATATTGAATACATATAATTCAAGCACATAAAAAATGATGACTTTCAATTTAGAATTAGCTTTTTATGAAGTCGATAGTGGTTATAAACTGGTAAGTGATATGGGTAACAAAAATATTAGCAGTCTCATATTGGTCGGTTGTAAAATTCCCAAAATTCACGGGGATTAAGCATAAATGTAGTTTCGCGGGTCATCTAGTTTATAAGCGTAATGATATTTTTATTATTTTATATAATTTAATATGTAGGGTAGTATCTCACTGCTAGCAAAGATATTCCACTTATAGGAAAAATACAGACAGAACACTTTAATCGCGACGCGACTGCTTAGCTTATTGATGTCATATTACACAACTCAAATAGCTATGAATGGACCGATTGTAATGAAGGAATTAAGCATGCCATAATTATAGGATGGCATTGCAATAGCAGCAATTAAAATAAACGCAGCGTGGGGTTCCATACAAATTGTCTAATCGCTCCGCTGCGTCGCCATTCCATTTGTTTATTGACGAAAACTTTAAGATGATTTTTATTTTTCTTCCTAACCGTAATTAATAATTAATGTTTTGGAGAATATGATTCGTAACCAACACCTGTTACAATCAATACATTACCTTGACTGAACTAACAACAAGGGTATTCTTAATTTCAACACTCAACTTCGATATATTTACAGGTATTAATAATTCTAATTCGCCCTTGTCCGACTTTTCCATTTACATTTGGCTTATAAAGTACCTTACGTAAGTTTCCTCTCACGTTTCCTCCACGTGAGCGAAAGCCCAAAACATCTTTCACTTCGCTTATGTTTGTTTTACCCATAATTGTTTAGGAGTTAACAGGATAAAGTAAATAGCATCACGGTATGAAGGAAAAAATGTTCGGCACGAGTTAGCTAGTATAGTGGTTGGCTTTAAGTAAATTGCTACTTTTCAACAGTAATAATGGTGTTTATTTACGTAGATTTACCTAATGGATCTTACTATGAGTACTGCAACACTTATTTTGACATTTTCTCTTATAATACTCGTACAATGTTCTGCACATTTATATACAATTAAAGTATATACATATATATTTACTACTGGTGGCACGGAAGGATCGAATTAATCCCGTGTAGTAGTATATACCGAGCGGATTGAAATGGAAACTAGCTTCCTATGTTCGGCTAATCATCGGCGGTTCTACCGTGACAACAACCTTCTACCCAATTGCTGGCACCCTCCTCCAACTTTTCATAAAATATTCAACGTGAATCCTAGCACTTATTATTTTATGTATAGATACATTATAATATTAATGAGACACATGTCTTTCTACTTGCTGGTTTCCGTCTCCTTTTGACATCTTTACTAGCAAAATCACTTCTGACAAACTTTTAGATTCAATTTATCCGAGTTGCACACCGTCAGTAAATGCGGGTGCTACTCAGTTTTATTTACACAATGATGAGTATAATTTATGACTCCATACCAATTCTATATTCCCAGCACCTGTTTGTTAACTTTAAAGACTGCAGTTACCTACAAGGAACAAGAGACTAGTTTCCGTCCACGCCTATTGTTCTTGTTGACGATACTCCGTAACATGATATCCGTTTGTAATTTTACGCTGTTTTTGTTATTCAACGGATGTCTGTAATGTAAGTATAGTTAAGGAGCAAATACTTAGATCACTAATTCGGTTTCTTATTTTACGATTTTGGAATGAACTGAAACAGCACACAGTAGAGTAATACTTTATATTGTTGAAGTTGAAATGCATGAGGTAAAAATTTGTAGAAATTTATTGATTTTGCTATATCCATCCTACTTTACAAAATAAATTATGCACAAAGGTTTCCTAAGTGTATTGTGACACGTCCCATCTCATGTGATAATTATAAAATCAATTAACCACGGTAAGCTCACAGTGAACTGTACAATCCAGGATAAGAGGACTGCCAAGTTATACACAATTAGTTGTAGTCTGAAAAACTTGAATCTCTACGATAACATTTCCTAGACGTTCACCGCAGGAGTAGGACTGAAAGGTAATTATTTATTTACTGGAGCACTGCACAGAAGGCCGTGAGCGTCAATCAGTGTAACGATCAATTTAGACCGGTCTGCGACGTCAGGTGACGTAACGCCGGCCATCTTTGAGTGCGGTCTGGTATTTGAGAGAGTGCATACACTCAATGCTAAGCAATTATTATAAATAACATCAGTAAAAATAGGTAACACAACACTTGCTTTACAGTCATAATTATTATGCTACTCGAGTAATATAAAAGTCTCATTGTTCCCGGAAATTTTCGGAACGTAATTTTGTAGAAAATTTCCACTATGCGTAAAAATATATGAAAATCCGTCACGGCCTAGTATTTGGACTGTTTAATTTTAATGGACATATTGCAGCAACACAACACTTGTTTTACAGCCATACTCGTATTATGCTACTCGAGCAATATAAAAGTCTCATTGTTCCCGAAAATTTTGGGAACGTAATTTTGTAGAAAATTTCCACTATGCGTAAAAATATACGAAAATCCGTCACGGCCTAGTATTTGGACTGTTTAATTTTAATGGATATTGCAGCGTATTTATGGACAGAGCTAATTCAACCACAAAAGAAACTGAATGATTAGTAATATTAGTTTAAGCTGATAAGAACAAAATGTTTTAGGGCGGCCCTGACACAATCAATTTTATTTTTGCTAATATTTTCAACTCATTAGTAGGCTGAGAGAATCGAAGAGTAAACAAAAAATAATGAAGTCACTTCAACACCAACACTTCCGAGGAAAGGGACTATGTATCGATCGGGCTATTTTACTTTTTATTGCTTGTTGTCCCCATCATTTCGCAAATCATCATCAGTTCGCTTTCCAAAGAAAATAAGAGATACAAGTAAATTTCACCCATCAGTGATCAGTGATCCGCCACCGACGCTAGTGGGTTTGATTCCCAAATAGGACAAACATATGTATACATAAGCATGTCTTAATATGTTTTTTTTATACCACTAAGATAGGAATCAAGCGTAGGGTGTTTTTAAGAGAACCACAGAACACCACAGTTAAATAACAACTTGAAAGCTTGTTGTTGTCCTGCGTGTGAATGAGGTCACCAGTAAGCTTCTAAGGAGTGAGCTATGTTAGCAGTATAGGCGGCATCGCGCGAGTGATACCTAATGTATTACAAGCGTTAATGGGCAACGGTAAACACTTCACGTCTGGGCCGAATGCTAGGTTGTATAAAAAAAAGATAACGCCCCAAAAAATGTATCACATTCTATCAAAGATTTATATCCTGTCAAGATCTACAACACTAAGCGACAACTGTTCAAAACCTTGAAAACTCGTAAACATCTACATATTAAGGGCCGCGCCCTTCATTACTTTCGTAAAATTGTGCTAAATCTAATTGTAATTCGAAACGCAACTCCGCCTGTTGAATGTTATTATATAGACTAATCTAAATGTTGTCTATGCTGTAGCTGTAGGATAAACAGTATTAAAACTCCTAAAATTTGTCATTCAAGACATAAAACGTCCGAAATTGGTCATTATTGCGCAGTTTCTCCACTGTATAAAACCACAGTGGCATTTTAAACACACAGAGGTCATTATCCACTTGGCCTTATATCTATGTAGGACGGCGCGGTTCTATTTTCCTTCTGACTAACAATAGTACGGCGTACTATTTTATTGCAATATCAATCTAACCGATTTTATCGCTGGTCACCGACGATATTTTGGTGGAGAGTACCGACCCTGATCCTGCGAATGATTTCGATAAATTCTTCCTAGAACCTATTACAGATCGACAGCAAAATTCCCTATAAGGACACCATGAATCTTCCCGTTTATGGCGATTAAAAAGAGATGAATGTATGCGATGCGAGATTATCCAGATAGGCCTGCCTGCCGCCTGCCCCACCCTACTCGTATTTTATGAAGCCAGGGAACCGGTTTCGACTGGACACCGACCGGCTCTATGGAGGGCAAATAAAAGTCATAACGGAGCGAGAGTAAGCATTGCTCTCTTGGATCAATTTGAAAAAAGAAAACAAATGGAATTCGACCGTTGCGAATGTAGATATTTATTTTGTCCGAGTAAGCGTGTGCATCTGCACGTGGGAAACCCTGGTAATGACGTTTAAGTTGCTCTCTATCATCAAACTACGTTCTGGCGAAAAAGGACCACCATTTTATAGAATACCGCAGCCAAATAAAACTCCGTGGAGGGTTGTTGTGTTCCTGCGAGTACAACCCAGTACGCATCAGAGGAGTTACTTTGTTTTAACGGCAGATACGGCAATGCGCGTATTGTTCTAGTAAGCAAGCGAGCGTTCATAGGCTTTTGTAACCACTGTATGTACACATCAGGTGGACCGTACACTTGTACGGGACACCACGTTGCATAAAACTACCTGTGATTTTCTGCGAGGAGGAAGTAGTTCCCCAATTGGGTTTTGATGCTACTCTACCAATATACATTCAATAATATTTAGTTTGATTAATAATATTCTTTCTCTATTTCACATAGGCAGATAGAGAGAACCGAGCGCTATGTGACTTTGTCCTTACACACTTAACTCGCTTCTTTAACCATTCATAGCTCTTCTCATGCACCCTCGCCGGTTTCTAAGGCTCCTGACATCACCTTCTGATAAAACCCAATCAATTCGGTATCTATTTCATTTTACAAATAAATTCTGGTTATGGAAATACGCCTCAAAGGTTTCACAAAGCGTACAAGTATGGGCCATAATGCAGAGTGATTTGATTATCTTACTAATACTTTGGAAGTTTCCAACGAAACCAACAAATTTATTATAACCTCCAAAAAGCTGCAGAGATTCGTGGAAGCATGTTATATACGTGTACGTCAGGTGGATGTTGCCCCTGGCGGATCCCTTTGTTTCTATTCAAAGGGTATTCAAAGCCGTATCCCTTTCTCAATAAACTTATAAATCGAGGCCTCTACACGTTCCATAAATTTCTAAAGAGGACAAGATAAAGACGGATAACAGAGTAGGGTTAGTGTCACATAAATATCGATGAAATAGTCTTTCATTATATATATATATATAATTTTACATTGATGGACATTGTGTGACGTGATTTTGTATACAACGTCGGAAAGCATACAACGTAAACTTGTATGCTTCCCACCTGATGTAAAGCGATTGATGTAGTCTATGATCGCTAGCGATACATTGTATATCACTCGTGCGATGCCACCTCTGTTGCTAACACAATAATAATCCCACCAGGAGTTGTCATTAAGTTGTGGTTTACCCCGAAGAGCTGATATGGTGCCCGCTACCTGTCTTAAGAATACCTAAACGTAGATGGACAGACATGTTCATGCAGACAAATGTTTATCCTGTATGGGGATCGAACCCACGTTGGTGTCAAAGCAGCGTTACTAACCGCTGGTATCGCTGAAAAAGATACCTTATAAAAATATTAATATAATTTAAAAAAAAGTGCAAAAAGTCCGCCCCGTTGTTACATATAAATTTCCTTTACAATTTATCTGTACTTTGTTGATCGTGTAATAAAATTTTATAGAAAACTAGTTACACTCGGCCAGTTCGCTCGCTCTTTTCCCGGCTATTTATGACTTTCTTTCATTTTTGCTGGCTTCTAAAGGTCGCATTGTTATTCCTCAAATAGCCCATAACTTACCTTAAGAATTAGGCTATCAAATGCAAAAAGAATTTTCCAAATCTGATCGGCAGTTCCAGAGATTAAAGCGTCGAAACAAACTCTCCCGCTTTATATATAGATTACGAGGTATTCTCTCAAAACTGTTTTAACTGGTATTACACTATATAGTTAAAATAATAAAAGTTTTAAAAGAGGCGTCAAAGCCGTCTGGGAAAGTACCTCCACCTCACAGAAAACCGCAGCCAAATAACAACTCCCTAGAGGGTTGTTGTGTTCCTGCGTGGGAGTGATGTCACCAGTAAGCTCTCGAGGAGTTGTTGTGTAAGCAGCAGAGGAGGCATCGCGCGAGTAATAATTAATATATCGCAAGCGTTAATAGGCTACGGTACCCGCTTTACATCAGGTGGGCCGTATGCTTGTATGTTTCCCGACGTAGTATAAAAAAAACTGGTGTTACATGGATAACACTATATAGTTAAAGTAATAAAAGTGTTGACATCCATACCGTAAATCTTACAAAACACCATGCACTGACTATTTTCCGTCTCTAGGACGGCTTACATTCAAAAAAATCGATTGTTAAAACTTCAAAACATCACAATTTTATAACTTACCCATCTTAAAAAAAATAACAGCTGACAACCCTAAAGTAGAGAGGCTATTACCGACGGCTGAGGTAATCGAGATCGTGTTAACGTGAGTGAGAGGGACGCAAGATACCCAGTAGTTCAGATAACGGTAGACTGGGGTGAAAGTACACATAATAACGTAACGTCTCGACTTAAGTGAGTAAGGGATTTAATTTTGCTCTATGGGGCTTTATCACGACATACACAATAATTAGTATATTACATAATGTTTCGACCAGAGGGTCGAAACATTTTGTCGTCTTTGTTGACGGAAATCACAACATTGATGTAGTCATTATGCCTCAATAGAAAAGACTTTATTGGCTAGATAACTAGTGATTTATATATCAATTTAAATCATCATGCTAAGTCCCTTGCGGGGTAAGTAGAGAGGACCAAGCGCCACGTGACTCTGTCATTACACAGTTAACTCGCTTCTTTAACATCCTTAGCTCTTTTCATACACGCTCGCAGTTCCTAAGGTCCTGACATCACCTTCCACTAAAACGATCAAATACTCGCGCGATGCCTTCTCTGCTGCTAACACAGCAACTTCTTAGGAGCTTACTGGTGACTTCACTCACACGCAGAAACACAACAACTCTCTAGGGAGTTGATATTCGGCTGCGGTTTTCTGCGAGGTAGAGGTTACTTCCCCAGACGGGCTGCCTTGATGCGCCATACCTCTCTTAAATATCGAGACCAAGACAAAGATGCAAGTTCATGCACGCAAATTTTTGCCCTATGTAGGGATCGAACCCACGAGCGTTGGTGTCAAAGTTGCGACTTTCTCGACAGCGTTATCGAGCTTCTCAAAATTAGGTCGTGTTAGGCGAGTCTGATTTATTTATAGCAGCTTATATAATATTTATTCGCTACGAATATATTCTAATTATTATTATATATTCAAATATACATAAAATTATGCTTGAAAATGTATCTTAAAATTCCCATAATGGGTATGTATTTAGACTAAATGAGTCAAAAACGTGAAACCGTCGACGATTATATATAATGCATGAAAGACAGGTTACAAGTAGAAAAACAGGTTTTGCAAATAAGTAGCTAACACGTTTATTATATTAGCATCTCGGAGGTATTTCGCACGGACGTCGCCGAACATGGCAGTCGAAAATATGTAAATTCTTGTTTTTCCGTCGGAGTACGATGGAAACGGTACCGGTGGCCATTTGCAATTCCACAGCGATATGGTATAAAATGGAGACGATGCTATGAATATATAAATAGAATAACTAGATTCTGAATAGACGATTCGCATCGCGTTCACGGTCGCGTTTTCAGCCGGCCATTGTTCTTTACGTAACGTAACTATACGTGACGCGACATAGCAGATTCATTGTGTTCACAGGTGTCGATTACACTGGTTAATGAGAATGAGCATAAAGCTTCGTAATCTAACTCGAATTGCATTCGCTAATTACTAGTCATGTGAATGATTATAAATATTTTCGACAATTATGTTTCGTGTGGCTTTTGACTTGGTTTGAATGTCCTTTAATGAAGAGAGGCTCGGCGCATCAAAGTGTGAGGTTACCAGTAAGTAAGGAGTTGCGGTATTAGCAGTTGTGGTGGTATCGCAAGAGCAATACACATTGCATTGCAAGCGTTCATAGGCTACGGTAACCAGCTTACATAAGGTGACTTGTATGTTAATATAACTTTGTATGTTAATATAACTAAAAAAAAACATTGAAGAAAAAAATAACTTAAAATGAGAATTTAGAACAGCAGTTTAATATCAAAATTTAAAGAAACTCATTCGCTCTGTAGTAAGAAATACTGAAAAATACTCTAAAATTAATATATTTGTAAGTATCACTTGCTCGGCGGCGAAGGAAAACATTGTGACAACCGGGTAGTCGAAGAAATTACTGGACAACGAAACTAAAAGATTGAAATTTGAGATTGATTGTATTTTATACTTAAAAATAATTTTGATGTACAAATTATACGCAATAGGAAATCTAGACATGCCCAAACAAGTTGAATAAAAAATATATGTGAATAAATCTGTCTAAACTACGTTATCTATTGACGTCATAAAACATCAAGACATTGAGAACCGTAACCTAAATGAAAATTAAGTATCATAATTATAATATTACTTTAATTTTTCTACCTGACCTTTTTGGTAATAAAAATTACAGTAGGTTATAAAAACTTCAATTGCCTTTCGTTCATAAATCTTCCAGACGGGTCTGATATAAATAGGTTTTGCTTGTCTGCTGAGGGATCACAAAGTCTTGTAACCCTTATTTTTACACTATCCGCCACCCTCATTCGCCCTCCGAAATTCTCATTTTATAGGCAGCCATTTATCATCAATTCTTCACTTTCCAAGTTATATAAATCTTTAGTGAACACTACCGCCATCTATAATAAGAACTCGACAACATTCCCGTGAAAGTTACAATATTAATTAAGTTCTATTAATAACACATTCTAATGTCTTAATACAACATAATGATTCACACATTTCTTAAAAAGAAGATGTAATGTAAACAAAGACTAATAAGAGAGATTGATGGTTATTAAAGTTTCGAATGACAAGCAACCTTAATATGAGTAATATATTAACGTTAACACTGTTATTGATCACACAAGACTCCAAACAAACCTTAACAACAATACCCCATAAGCTTTCTACTAATTAACGTGAAGCGATTCACTGGCACACGCTGCCTCGATGACCTTCACAGTTCACGGTGGTATGCGCTGCGCCGGCTCTTTCATGCAATGAAAGCATGACATATAAGTCTTAATAAACAAAAACATCGCTACGGTATATTACTCCGAACAATGTCATAACGCGTCAGGTGACTGTTATTACCAAAGATCGGGGTGACAGCGCTGCATTCCTGCACGAATACGTTACCAACCCCACAAAACGTGCGAGACGTGTCACATCCCCCCCCCCCCCCCCATCACCCCAATTTCCTCCCCTAAGGGTGAGCATGCGGAATTCGGTTGCGTGAGCCACCCGCTTTCGTCGGCATGCAAATTTAATATTGTTATTTTTATTCTACGAGGGCAGTGGGGAGAGTAAAGTAAGATAAAGGGGCATAATGTGTATAAATTAGGGCTTACTTGCTAAATAAGTACAATATTTATGTGCGATGATGTTATCTTCAAGACATTATTTTAATTAAAATAGTGTTTAAAACTTTTACTCGAACTATAAATAATCAAAGGGCACATTTGATTATTTATAGTTCGAGTACAAAACGTGTGTTATTTATATTCCGCTGTACATTCAAATGGCAATATATGGATCTAACTGCACTACATTATATCAAAGCAGGTTTTCGTTTCTTTGCGACAAAACAAAAGATGTGGGAGAATATCTAACAACGATTATTCATACAATATGACATATGTTGCCCCAGTTTTCCATCTCGTTACATCTATACTAACCATCATTTAGATCTGGACTATATAACAGTGTCCTTGTTTGAGTTATATCTTATTTGAGACAACAAATTGATAACAGTACTAAACAAGATTTTCTTTGTAAGTAAGCTTAACTTTGTACCTATCTCAAGATGAGTATTTTGTCGTCGCTTTGAGCGACTAGAGGCACATGATAACGACAAGTATTAAATATTTTATGTGTTGTTATGTATTTATGTTCATTTGTGTCCTATTTACAAGATTCTCGCTTATTTGGTTACACATACGTGAGGCTCGTGTGCTTGGATTCATTGTCAGCGAAGGGGCTTGGCATGTTACATATCCTTATCTCGTGATCTATAACGTGAAAACCCCCAATTAACAATAGCTATATGCCGGCGAGCATGCTCGCCGGAATGAGGAGAGATATGAATGTTAAAGAGGGAAGGACCGAGTCATGTAGCTCTCGGTTCTCTCTGCCTACCCTGCTTGGGATTTAGGAATAATAGTCCAATTTCTTAAATAAAATAATCCATTTTTATTTAAATATGAATATTATCCTCACAAATCAGTTAATAGACATTAAAATAAATTGGGTTAACTTTAATTGATCTGTCATTGATTAAATAATTAATTACATCGATTGTTACCAGCTGATTCAAATGCCAACATTCGTATACGTATCTAGTTCAATTATAATCAAAGTTTAATCCAACGTCTTGCCAATTAAGCCTGGAACCGGTATTACTACTTTATCCGACATAGGAGCAGTATACTTCTAAGAGCTAAATAAGCAATATGTATGCACATAACAGCGATAGTGGAGCGGTGTGCAGTGCACGATGCATTTAGTTGCGAATATATGTAAAGTTATGCTAACTGCATGACGAGTTGACGCGCGCGCGCTGGGACGTTCGCGACAACGGAATGCAGATTGGACCAGTTACCCCATATCTAAATATTTCGTGAAACTTTCCTATCAATACATACATGTACAACATTCAGCATATTGAAGGAATTTGTTCCTTGTAGCAAAGATTTTGTTTCTGTGTTATAGTATAAAATATGAGTAACTAAATTAACAAGTAAATATCTTGTTTTGAGACATATCCTACTAATATTATAAATGCGAATGTTTGTTGCTCTTTCACGCTTAAACGGCTGAACGGATTTGAATGAAATTTGGCACGTAGATAGATTATGATCTGGATTAACACATAGGCTACGTTATTTGACTCCACGCGGGCGGAGCCGCGGGCAGCAGCTAGTAACTAATAAATAGTTAATTTACGCCAAGTCCTTGCGGTGCAGGCAGAAAGAACAGAGTCACCACATGATACAGTCCTTAGACATCTTTCTTGTTTCTTTTCCTTTTGTTTTACGATTTTGGCGGCATAATAAGATTCTTGAAGACTTAATTGTTATGATAAACTAACCATTTGCTTTATATAGGAAAGATATACCCTAAGGAAAAACAAAACAATTGCGTTATCATTCTATAGTTTCTCAGTATCTAATTGTAATCAGGCTTCGCTCCAGTGTACCTATCAAAAAATAGTGTAATATATTATCGCTACTCATCGACTAGATAAGATTCACTGCTACTAATTATACTTCGATAATAAATTGCATTTAGCATAGTTACTATAAAGAAGGTAATTGAAAGCAAACAAGAAAGTGAACATTAAGAATCTTTGTTCGTACTGAATTGCTTTCCTTATAAACTTTATACAAAACGAAGCTATCATCGTTAATACTCTTATTGCATATTACATGCTCTATGATTGTAGGAATGCTTTGAATGCCAACGATCATTTTCGATATCAAAGTATGATATCGAAAGGAATCGTTGGCAGGCAAATAAATCAATAAATTAAAAAAAAACATTATATTATTATAAAACAACAATAATAAAACTTGTTTCTTTACTTTTGCTCCTTCTGAATAGTATTTAGGACCAGAATACTTGTCAAAGTAAATGACACCAGACTTCGGTGGATGTTGCGTTGGTGGACCTTTCGGCTTTATCATTAGAAGTTAGAACCCTCTATATAATACTTGCCACGAGAAATCCAACTAGCTCAAACCCGATTGTGTTGATACAAAGTTTCTTTAACCACCACTTTATGGCTCTATTACCAGACCAGCTCTGTGACATCATTATATTGCTTTGTCATGGGATTTATATGAATATGCGAAATTTCTGTTGAAACAAACAGCAGGAAATGAATCAAATTTAAATTTATTTTGATTAGACACACAAACAGACACTGGGACATGCGAAATTAAATAAAAGCTTGTAAAAGAACGAAGATTATCAAGCGTTTCATAGCCGCTTTGGCAAGATTCAGATCTCATACTACGAAAAACTGTTATTAGAATAGGTTAACTCAAAAAATATAGTTACTACTCGAAACTTTAATAAGTTTATGCAATATGTATCTCCAAACTACCAGGCTGGAACCTTAGCATAGGTGAAAATATGTAGGTTAATTCATTGTGTGATATTAAAGCTCAGCTGCTTTATCCATATCATGGATCACGCGCCACGTGCACGGTACACATGTTCCCTGTCCACCTCTCTCATACATCGAATATAATAACAGCTCGAGAGACATAGACCAATATATTTAATACCGTACCAACATCGATAACGATAACATGCTCTTGAATGCGTTATGAAATATTTGCAGCTTATTAAAAGCTAACAGACATTTAACGTGAAAGTGGAGGAATGTTAGAGAAAGTCTGAAGATTCTTATACCATGATTAAATTGGTAAAGAAGGGGATATGAGGAGACTTAACCCCGCCGAGTGCACTTGTATTTACGGTGAGGCGCATCAAAACCGGTCGACAGAAAACGCAGCTAAATAACAAATCTCTGGAAAGTTGTTGTGTTCATACTTTAGCAACAGAGGTGGCAACGCGCGAACGATACTTCCTGTTGCTACATGCCAAGCTATAGTAGGCTACGATAACTGCTTGGAGGATGGCCCGGGACCGGGCCTATCGGATGCCCAGTTCGGGTTCCGGGCCAGACGGTCGACCGTCGACGCCATTAGGCGCCTAAGGTCGGTGACGGAGGATGCGGAGCGCAGCGGAGATGTGGTGGTGGCGGTGTCGTTAGACATCGCCAACGCCTTCAACAGCCTCCCCCACAGTACCATACTGGAGGCCCTCAAATACTTTGGGGTGCCTCCGTACTTGGGGAGACTGTTGAAGGCGTACTTGGAGGACAGGGAGGTGCGCTACGAGGACGCGAGGGGCCAGATGGTGAGAAGACACGTCGTGTGCGGTGTCCCACAGGGGTCCGTTCTGGGCCCCATTCTGTGGGACCTCGCATACGACTGGGTCCTGCGGGGCCGTCTCCTCCCCGGGATGAGCGTCATCTGCTATGCAGATGACACCCTCGTCACATCCCGGGGTAAGACCTTCGTGGAGGCGGCGCGGCTGGCCGAAGTCGGTGTAGGACTGGTGGTCAGCCGCATAGAGAGGCTTGGGCTTCGGGTCCGCTTGGATAAAACCGAGGCCCTCCTCTTCCGCGGGACCGGTAGGCGGGGCCCTCCCTCGGGAGCGCACCTCCAAATAGGAGGAGAAAGGATTAGGGTGAGTGCCCAGATTAACTATCTGGGCCTCACCCTGGACGGGAGATGGACCTTCGGCCCCCACTTCGAGCGGTTGGGGCCGAGGGTCATCAGAGCTGCGGCGGCGCTGGGTCGCCTCCTGCCCAATGTGGGTGGGCCCAGCGCCGCGTGCAGGCGGCTGTACTCCGGCATCTGCCGGAGTATGGCCACGTACGGTGCCCCCATATGGGCGGAAGCCCTCTGCGCTCGGAATAGGGCTCAGCTGCGCAGAGCGCAGCGGGTCATAGCGCAGAGGGCGATAAGGGGGTACCGGACGGTGGCGTGGACGGCCGCGACCGCCCTTGCTGGCGACCCGCCCTGGGAGTTGGAGGCGGAGGTGCTCGCCGAGGTATACGGGTTTGTCTCGGATAGGAGGATTCTCGGCGAGCGCCCCACGTCGATGGAGGTGGGGCGGTATCGCCAGCGAGGGCATGTGGAGATGATGCGGAGGTGGGGGGAGGACCTGGCGCAGCCGCGGTACGGTGTCCGCGTTGCGGAGGCGCTGCGCCCGGTCCTGGAGGCGTGGATGCGTCGTAGGCGCAAACCCCTCACTTTCCGCATGGTGCAGGTGCTCACCGGACATGGATGCTTCGGTGAGTACCTGCACCGGGTCGCGAGGCGGGAGGAGCGGCCAGGCTGCCACGATTGTGGCGCGGCCGAGGACACTGCTCAGCATACTCTAGAGCAGTGTCCCAGATGGTCTCGGCAGCGCCACGATCTGGTGTCCGCGCTAGGTAGCGCGGACCTCTCGCTCCCGAGCGTGGTCCGCTCCATGCTCGGGAGTGACAGTGCCTGGCAGGCGATGGCTTCCTTCTGTGAGACCGTCATGTCCCAGAAGGAGGCCGCGGAGCGGGACAGGGAGGACGATCCTCAGGCTGCCCCGCTCCGGAGACGGCGGACGGGAGTGCGGCGTAGGCGCTACGCGCACCTACTGCCGCCTCCCTAACCTGTGGGACTAGGGGTCAGGCTGGGAACCTGGCCCCATAATGGTCCCGCCGCCGGAGGGGCTGTCCCAATTTGCCGGGATGGCCCCTAGAGAGAAGAAGTCCGGCCCCTTTTGAGGGGCTGGCCAGTCGCAGTGGTGCCCTGTTGCTTACAGATCCGGGGCACCACACCAACGCGGCCGATGGCATTTCGCGGGGTTGTTTAGTGGGTATACCGTCGGACAGCCGACGGGGAGTCCCACACTACCACCGGAGGCCACCCAGGCACCGGTGGTGTGCGTAACGCATTTTTCCCCGCGTCACAAAAAAAAAAAAAAAAAAAAAAAAAAAAAAAAAAAAAAAGGCTACGATAACTGCATCACGTAGGCCGTATGGTTATATGTACCCCGATGTTGTATAAAAAACATGTTAGAATGGCGAGAAATGTGTGTAAGAATCTCTATTCTCTCTGCCTACCCCACAAGGAACTTATCGCAAATATATGGCAGTGGTGGTGATAAAAACTAATATTAGTTTAACTGAGTTACAAATAAACACAACGGTACTTTTAAAGTTCAAGCTTCTGATAAGCATGCTGGAATTTTAAAAGTAAACACAACAGCAGACCGTAAGATTATGCATGGTAATAGAATTTGAAACTAATTAAAAGCAAACGATTAGGTAAACAAGAGGCGGAAGCTGGCCAAAATCGGAATTCCGTTCAGAACAAAGGACTGACGGCGTTCGCTTTGAGCGTAGTGCTTATGTGTCTGTACGTGATGCTTTGTTAACGAAACACACATAGCTGGAATTGTACACATATATGCATTCAAATTATAATTTTACAGTTTGTCCATTAAAAACTCTGATAGGTACTCATATTTTCACCAGTAAACTTCATTTAAGACGATCGGTTACAACTTTGATATGACTTCATAAGGTAATATCAGAATCGATAACATAGCAATATGTATATCTATCTAAAGTTCAAGCCAAGTCCCTTATAGCTCTTTTCAAGACGTTTCCTAAGATGTTTCTTAGGACTCCCGACGCCACCTTCTGACAACATCCGATCTAGCGTTATCCTGTTTCCTATCCATTAGGATTGGCTTAAAGTAAGAAGCGGGATGCTTCGTTGGTTCGTACATGTAGAAAGGATACAGGAAGAAAGAATCACGAAACAGGTATATAACGCGAAAGCAAAAGGATGTAGGAGCCGAGTAAGGCCAAGACTTACCTACCGTGACCAAATTGATCGTGTTTTACCAGAAGATGGTGTCAAGAGTACTAAAAACCGACGAGCGTTAAGTTTGATTGGATATTATATCCTTTGATGAGAAAAGGGATGGGAAAGATTTGAAGCCTATTTATATGTTTTCAAATTAAAACTTAATATTTGTAATAAATTATGCCATTGAATACAATAAAGTAAGTAAGTAAAGTGGGAAGAGGTGGCAAAATGTATGTATAAAAAGCCAATGTAGCGATTAACTCATCATAGCACGTAGTAAGTTCAGGATTAAAAGGAGAAAGCATGGCATGAAGGGCTGATAAACCAAACATACTTAATACAACAACATCGCGGTAAAATATAAAATGAGACATTTTAAAAGGTAAACGTGTTATTATTTCCGGAATTGCGGCAGTTGTTACTTCAGTATATTAAAACAGAACCACTCCAGTTTAACGTAGTAATGGAACATAAATAGGCTTCGACCCACTATAAGGCGGAGTAATTATATACGGCGACCTTTAAACTTTTGACTGCATGGTTTCCGAACGTGACTACTAAATAAGTATTTGTAAAGCGAACCAGTACAAAACATTCCCAATTATGTAAAACGTTATTGTTTACTGAACGGCTGAGCAAAGTTACCAGCCTTGGTAACTTAACTAGTTTTACATTCAGAAGTTAGTCCCGTCGTCGGCGGGTCACGGGGCATTCAACGAAAGTGACCAACTTTCAGCGATGAACAACAATGGCAAAGTTTCCATGATCCCAGCAATATTTGTTCGGGGTTCAACTTTAAAGTACGGAGTCAATATAAAGTTATCTGCTTCATGCGTAATAAATACAGCATTGTCAATGGTTTAAATGCTTACATTAGAATAGGTGATCGATCATTTTTGTCTTACTTAATAATATTATCAACCATTCGTTATCGTGAGATAGAGTCAATACAAACAACGCTTATCTTTTTAATAAAAAATATATCTTCGAATTCCAGATGTTATCGTCACATTGTATAAACGCCATTAATAAAAGTAGATACTGTTATCAGTCGATCGATCGAGTATCTAAGAGTAAGATTCTTTCCGTTTTTTTCCGATTATGTTGTAAGTTTCCCGCCAAAATCAGTTTTCAATTATGTTGCAAGTTTCCCCCCAAAATCAGTCCCCAAATTAACAAACGTAATATTGGTTTACATATACAGACTTAGAGACACATCTATGTACTTATACAATTATAATAATAGCTTTTTGTTTCTTGCGAAATGTCATGATTCTAGGCCAACGGGATGTAAACCCTATAGGTTTTGATTCCCTTACGAGTGTCAAAATATGCGGCATAAACGGAGCACAAACGGCCGTATCTTTAGATTGCGTTGACTTAGAAGTTTGTGTTGTTTCACTACTCCAGGGGATTTCAGATTGAGTATTTGTTATTTCTTTTATATAAATAATATAAAAGAAATTAAAAAAAAAATACTTGATAAAAAAATCCTGATAGAAAGAAAGCTTGATTAGTGGACAACGAAGTGATCCTATAATGGTCCGCTTTTCCTTTTTTGGGATACGGAACCATAAACACGAAAATAACCCTGACAAACTAACATAAAGCTTACCTAACACACCTCTCTCTAACCACCCCAATCATAAAAGTCAAATTACTTAATACAGAAATCTTTTAGAAAGGACGAAACCGCAATGTCTCGTTTGAGAAAATTATGCAAACTGGTGACTTGCTCACTGCTTACAATATGAGATGCGAAATTCCATCTCTTTATTATGTAAATACATTGGCCCGAGGCTACAAAATTTAATATAATTTGAATTATTCAGTGAATAATCAACGGCTACTTCATTGACAAAAACCGAATAGTTAAGTATGTATGTAATTCTATAGAGGGGAAGTGACCTCAGACGCAAATTAAATAAAGAGCTCAAATAAAATCACAACACAATTACCATGTTCGAATTCAGCAAAACCATAAAACTACAAAAATCTATAAAACGTGGCAATCTACCCACATTCATTATCATAAAACCAAAAAAACTAAGTTTTTATGTGTACGACCACAAAAATACGAGTAGAAATATTTTATAAGGTATATGACTTTAATTTAAACTAAAAATCGTATGCGCAATAGGTATTGTCGTTATACGAAAGTACCTTGCCTCGTTCTCTGTGATTTATATGACGCGTATATACGTACGAGTTATTCCGACCCCAGCCCCGGCGCCCGGCCATCCCGTGACGTCACAATGCTGTCACATGCAGCCATCGCACGAAATGAAAGCACGTTTTATCAGCTTTTATCGTAAGACGTATTATTTCAGTCAAAGGATAACATTCTAGTCCAGCCCCAGACAAAGGAGGGTTCCATTTCCTAATTATTTAAGTTGTCGCTGCACTCGAGTACAATTATGATCCTTTTATTCTAATTAATGATTCATTTGAAGAGAGCTTTTTGAATATATCTTATCATTCTATAGTCTTAAAGATTTTAGAATATCTTTCTTGGATTCATCTTACAGCTGACTAATGAGATCGTCGTACCATAAGGAGACCCGTAATTACATGAAATACTACGGTTATTATATTACATTAAGCTAATGTAGCTGCCAGATATGCGCGCTTGTCTGCTCTTAATTGTAGTAACTAGCTTTACTCACAATGACATAGATATTAACCAATTCCACCTCATTTATTCTATTTTTCTTTTTGCGTAATTTACAAATAAACCACTTCTATTTGTACATTAAAATGCGACGTAAATTTAAAATTTTCGTTTTATTTCTGCGTAATCAAATCACAGTCTCTGTCCACACAATGCGTTAAGTATAGGTAAATTACTAACATGAAAAGTCATTTATATACGTAAAGAGAGCATATTCTCATGTACTGTGAAATAAGATTCATGGGATAAACGATCCTATAGATCTTGCATTAATTATTATTTAATTATATCATTAAAAAAACACTTAAAGCTCTGTATATACATTAGTAATTGATACTGAGGTTAAAGAGTGACCCTAGTCCAGGAAAGAAAGGTTAATAATTACATTGATACAATAATACAAACATAAACAGAACAACAACATAAGTCATTGCAAAGGAAAACAATGTTACAGTCAAGTAAATAATTATCACACGACAAAAAACAATTAACTTAAATAAATTACGCATATTCAGCAAGCAATGTATACTAAAGATTTCACAACATTAACCCAGTATCTAGAGCCGTGAAACCGTATTAAAAAGTACACAGCAACGAATCAAAGATGCGGGGCAGTATGCCCTAGACTAGATGACCTAGCACAGTAGCGCGTATGCATATCATTACCACATTTCAACATTTTCAACTTCAAGTCAACGTCAGCTATTATTATCCAATATAACCCGTATCGCCAGTACTATCCAATCATCATATATAATAGTATTGGTTTATAGAAAAGAAAACAAAAATAGTAAACTTCTAGTAAGAAATATCTACAATGTTTCTCTACGACCTAAAGCCACTGGCTAAACGAATCCACTTCGAAAGTTTTGTAGCCATAGAAGTCATAACAAAGTATGTCAAATATTTACAAACATATTCTGCCAGAATGTTCGGAACGAATTTAGGAAAACAATTCACGAGGGAAACACAAAAGTATGTAGAAGGAGAAACATCCAGACGTGTAGGTTAAGTATTAACTCGTTTATAGGAAGTGTTGGCTGTGCTCCAAATTTCAGTGTCATGGAGCCATTCTGCAAATTTCCGCAGGGCTGTAAAAATTTAGTGAACCGTGTCAGGTTATATCATTTTATACGTTGCTGGCACGGGTAACGCAATGATGTTCAATCAACATCACTATATCATAATGTCTTAAAAAATGTCCTATTTCAAATTTATCATTTTATATTAGATAGATGTGTTTCTTTGAATTCGTCTGCATAGTTAAATTATATAGAACTTAAATTCTTTTAGAAATGTAGATAACTACAGTGAAGAACTTAATTTGGGAGTGATATAAATATCATTTTTTTTTATTAGTAAAAATTATGAAAACACTGTCTATTCTCTAGATTTGAACATCGCTCACATAAAGAGAAGTAAAAGCACATTCATCTCAGTTTCCATATGAAATATATGTCAATCAACACTGCAGGATAATGATAGTGTGGGAGTTGCTGATTCATAATAAAATGTTCACGGTACTTTTACGGTACGGTACGGTAATTTCCCCCAGCATGTCCAGTAAAATGAAAACTAGTAGAAGTTGATAGATTTGCTTTCAGGATCATACAGTTCCTTCTTTAGCAATATTCCTGCGACAAATCCAATTCAATATGACGGCACACACAGCCATCTCCCTGAATGTTCTGGATTCTCGATCCGATGCTATTAAGCCCGGGGCCGGAATGGCTCCACTGGGGCTTTAGATACTAACTCACGTACATACATTGGATTCTATCACTATTACAGAGTACTGAACTGACAAAAGTAGTTGTGGGAACTGACAACTAGTGTTAGCTGGAACACACATATCTCATAACGTGAATTAAATATTTCCTCTACATTTATTTCATTTTTGAAGCTCATTGGTTAATGACAGTAAAAAAGCGTCCATAATTCACTGATAGCAATTTTAAAGATATTTCAAACCGGCTACCTATATCTAAGTAGCTAATATAAAAACGACAAAGAAAATTGGACTTATACAAATGAGTTTTCTTGTAGCAATGTTTAGTAAACATGTGTAATCTTTCCTGGAGTGTTGCCATAATTTTGTTCAAACTTTGGGAACAGTTTGCAAATAAATAAATCTTGGCATTACTACTGCGTACAATGATTTACTCATATTATTTCAGAGAATGATTTTTAAATTGGTCGTGTCAGGTCAGAAGGCGGTGACAACAGCCTTGGGAACCGGTGAGCGCGTATGAAAAGAACTATTAATGGTAAGGAATCGAATAAGGTGTGTAAGGACCGTGTCATGTGGCGCTCGGTCCTGTTATTCTACTAATGACGTCTTAATATATAGAACGAGTTGCTTATGAGTTCTTATAAGTACCACGAAGTTTTAATATACCCAACTGACTAAAGTTAATGAAATTCGACAAGACGATCTAATATATTTCTGCGGTTTTCTAGTAACTTGATTAGTGGTAGGTAGAGTTACAAAATTATATAGTTTCATGAATTTATACGACAATCTTTATTCACATGAACAATTAGAACAACAACAGAAAAAAACAAGGGAACAATTAGAAATTAATAAACATAAAAATTCTAAAATTACTCTCATGAACAAACAGACTGACGTAAACCATTCCCCACTATTAAATATCTTTTCGCTCACACCATCCACCCCCACCCTCAATTCAATATAAGGGACGGCACTGCGATGGATTTGTCACTTGTAGCATGTTATTCTTACGATTAACGTCTACAACGCCTGATGATGTCTCGTGGAGAGGCGAAACACGTGTCGCAGCGACGACCAGGCCAGTCGTGGCAGCGACGGTGGTGGAGGGGGCATGCGGATTCTGTTCCAGATGGCGGACGACCGCAGCAGCCGAGGCAGAGACTACCGGAGCAGCCATGGCAGCGTCGGCATGTTGCACGCACTAACAGTAGTGGGTGGGTGCCGGCCGGCGCTAGGCCGCATGAACTAATTGGTGGCGGAAGCACACAAAGCAGGTTGGATCGGATTGCATGCAATTTTTATTTACTGTAATGTTGTAACAGTGTGTTTTTTAATATACACACAAACAAACTTCATAACAAATGATAATCCTGTGCGTTTAAAAGCATGAGCTACATAACAGTATCATGGCTACCATTTGATTAGACATAAAAACTGTATTATATTTTATCTCGCTGTGTTAACGGGAGCTGGAGATAAAACCATGCTAGTATTTTATTACGCTTTCAATAAATATTTTTCTCATACATCCTCTTAAATATTCATATTAGGTAGGTATACTCCAAAAGAGAATGCACAATATATCACATTTCCGGGCTGGGTATAAACAAGTGTTTGAAATTTGAACTAGGCGACCAAAAAAAATTTGCATAATACTAAGCTAGAGCATTTCTTTTTTTATTCAAATTAGAGTTCTACAGCTCGTATTATTGGAGATACTAAAATTTTTGATTTGAAACTCAAACTGAGTGTTGCTTACAGGTTTAGTAAGTGATTACTATAGCAAAAGTCGACTTCGTCCACAATTGGTTCGAGTTCGAGGGATTTTTTTCCTAGTCGTTATTGTCGCAACTCCGAAAACCGAATGTCAGTCAGACCTATAATGCTAAAGAGAAAAGCAATTTACTAGGAAGTCTCTTCAAATGACAGACAGGCTGTGCGATCTACCAGTCCGTGGAGCAGCATCTCCAAGCCGGAAATCTCAATAACAGAACGAAATTTTCGAATGTTCGTCTATCTCGCGACATTCATAAATTGTATTTTATGTATAGTAAAGGTGCGGACCCTTGCTATCCATACAAATTGTACACAAACGATAAAATATCCTGTCCCCACAAATTATCTAGAGCATAACTCTTCGCCGATAAATTTGCCATCTATCCAAAGTGTGTATACCAAGCCTGCACCAAGTCCAAAACTCCGCGAATGAGATCCGCAATCGGCGTATCGTGGTAAACCCGGTGAAAAAACTTCCTTTCATGTGATGTACTTGATCCTAATAATCCATGCTACCGGCGCGGCGGCGGCGGGGAGCTTTAGCATACAGCATACAGCAGCACTGAGCTGGTACTCTTGACTTCTAATTCACTTTTAATCCCTATTTCAAAAAGGAGACTGCTAGATTTCACTTGGGTTGTGAATCCCTTTCAGAGTCCTTTAGCAATAAGCGGACCCAGTACAAAGTTTGCATACGGCCGGTGAAAACGTACGAAAAACTCCGAACTGTCGTCTTATTAATTTCTTCTGTCTTAGAACAATATACACAATAAGGAAAACTTCGACTGTTGAGGTTTTCCCTAGTGAGTACAATGGGTTTGAGTCTGAACTTATTCTAATAACGCGTTTACCATCAGGTAGGGCATTTTTCCACCTTAGCAACCTAAAAATAAACGTTTCCTTTGATCATAATTAAAAATAGTGGCTAAGCTACAATTGATTACTTACTAACAATAATTTTATTTTCAATTACTGCCCTAAGCACTGAGCACCATAACTATTAATATAATTTGAAATTTAATAAACAAATGTACAATAATTACTCGATTCAGCGATCATCGAATTACATCGATTACATCGAAGTCAATGTTTTATTTGCATTGTGAAATTTTATTTTTAATATTGAAGTAACGAATAGAGATTAGTATTTAATTTCGAAGTCGATACGGGTAGCACCAAGAGAATGGGGTCAATTACTTACTAAAAGTACAACATACCTGGTGGCTGTGGTGGTGGTTCGCTCGTGGTGATCTGTCCGTTGCTCCTAACAGCTGTCTTCTTCCTGCCTCCTGTGCTTGCTGGACTCTTGGTGTTCTCCCGCTCGACCCTCTGCAACAAGTCAGATAATCATCTTTAAATCATGTAACATATATATGTATATCTAGTATCTAACACAACATATCATCAACAAAATATTAACAATCTAGTTACTACTTAAAAATCGATGTCGAGATAACATACAATAAATAAATATTATCGACATCGACACAGCGCCACCTAGCCCCAAAGTAAGCGAAGCTTATGTTATGGGTAGGTACTAGACAACTGACAAACATACATAAAAAATTTTTTTTTCTTTGTATATACATACTTATTATACATAGAAAATACCCAGATCAAGACAGGCAGACATAAGTAATAAGATCGCAACAGCACTACAAACCAGCCAAATTAGTATAGACCCTAAACGCTATAATATAAATACTGACGGAAGAAACAGAATAGACACAACTGTAAAAATATAACAGGTAATAGGTATATACTTATCATTGGCCTCAAACGTACAACGCTCATTCTGTGAATTACGAAATTCACGAATAACCTGCTAAATAACTTTTACGATGTAGCACCGAAACGTGCCGTAGATCATTCTCAAATTGGGAAAGCCTCATTAAAAAGTGATTTGGGTCAACGTCTAATCTTCAGCGTACATTCTAAGATGCAATCGGGACACTAACCTCTTCATTTCAGCAAAGAGACGCTTAAATAATCACCGTTGAGAAAATATTAACTGTTCCAGACGAAGAAATTTAATCGAACGTAAGCGCCCGAAGTAATGACATCACAAAGCGGTCTTTAAAATGGAATCATTCAGTCGTGAAGCAAGTAATCCACTTATTTCGGCTTACGGCAGGCATCCCGAAAACGTTGAGTCATGACTCACGCCGGCTCGTGCTGACTCACGACAGAGTCGGCAGAACGGGGAGGGATCGCCGAGTCAGCGGCGCACCTCGACACCGCTTATTGCGCTGACTGGCCAGAATGAGCGGCTGCTCGCTGTAATGCACTAATGTCGATTGATATCTGATAATGACGAGCCGAGCAACTGTATATTTTGCTTCAATTACATTGTTCTCGAATAACGAACGCGCGTGTAAATACCACATAATACTGCTATTACAACATCGAAACAAATGCCTTAATTTCATAAAGGAACCATGGACTGCAATTTATTTAATTAATTTAGAGTATATAAGTCATATAAATCATAACCAACGAAGGAAACGGGAGATTTAATAACATATCTAGAGAACGTTCCGGACAGCGAATCGCGTAAAACGACCCGCTATAATAAATGATAATGCCAAGCGTAAAGATATAAAAATTCACAATCGAACAAAGAGCTGTCATCTCCAAAAAGGAATGTAAATTTAAAGCGGTACATACTATCGCAACCGCTTTAGGTGTCATATATCTTTGGCGTTATATGTATAATAATATTGGCTCAGCTGACCGTGTGTTGTCATAACACAAATTTTCCGCAAAAACACGCGAAAGAAACTTGGGCGGGTTACGGGTGAGGGGCGCCAATTCGCAACATACTAAGTACTCGTGAAAAATGGGGCAGCTCTGGGGGTTTCGGGGTGGACGCCCCACGCGGGAGGAACGGCGGGGGTACGGGGAGCCGACATCGGTCTCGACTGAACTGTTTATGTGCACAGGCGAACACTATGCTTTGACAGCGCGCTGCGTCATCGGAATATTGACAAACAACCTGTTTATATGGCTTGTGCCGTATATTGGCGAGTCGACACTGCGCATAAAGTCAACATTGATGAACCAATTCTGTTTTGTATACTATTCCGAATACTTCTGAACGTTCGGTTGTAAATTAGTGAGGACCGAATCGCGAAAAGGTCAAATGCACCTTAACAAGTTTAAACGGGCTTTGACATTTGTTTGACAAACAGCCGTCGAAATAAGTATCAAAATTGTAATAACACTCCGTGCAACTTTTATATGAATAGAAAGTTTTAAAACGTTAATTAAAACTTTACATTTGTACTGCACAAGCGAGGGAAAGCTGTGACTCACGCCACATAGTTCGGACTGTTATTGACTTTGTACCGGCTCCATTTTATGTTACGTCGTTAAATGTGTATGTTTGTGTTTGTAACATAATGCCTGTTGGAATGGCGTCGGACTAATGATTGGAATGGTAACTTGCACCGATATATACGTTATTGATATTTTAATAATTCATTATAAAATGTAACGCCATTTTACAATAATTATATAAAAACTTTCACATAAAAATCTTAAACCGCCTATCTTGAAGTACACGTTACACACAATTGTTTATGGTATCGACATCAACGATGTAGTTTTCCCATTTCAATTAATTATCTATTCTTTATTAAAATTACATGGAATCATCGACATGTATGGAAACATATCAAAACTAAAACAAAAAAGCTTTTGTTTAATAATCTATTTTTACGTTTTCATACGCCACTAAATTCCGATCTTGCAGAACAGTTTGAGTAATACAAATCTCTTCCCTAGATATCGATGAAATACATATAGTACTCGTATAATAACTACTATCTAGCAGAGATAACATAAAATTATACAATTTTACATATTTCTTTAACATATGCATAGCGCTTTCATTACTGAAGACACTGAAGTTATATTACAGACCAGTCCTCTAAAGAACCTCTTTGAACAAATAGAACGAATGGTGTGCGAAGATATATCGACGGATTTCCGACAAATGGAATCCATCCACTATCCATTTACAATCGCCGACGCTCCTTACGGTTTCAGACGTCTTATTTGGATAGGTACAAGTGGTGCTTAAAATAACTATTCTACTTAAATATACAAAGGTAAAGATATTATGATTTCAATTCTTATGAATAGAGACAAACAATATGTACTACACATATATTTATTTTAATTGAACTTTCAAGAAACTCTATTAGGTGAAATCTCCGTCAGGCGCAATAAGCTATTTTAAGTGGAGTACCTATAATGTTATAGGCC
This sequence comes from Pyralis farinalis, assembly GCA_947507595.1. Lineage (NCBI taxonomy): Eukaryota > Metazoa > Arthropoda > Insecta > Lepidoptera > Pyralidae > Pyralis > Pyralis farinalis. The sequence continues at coordinate 25,337,390 of OX382273.1, read as the reverse complement.
CGCGTCACCGACATGCTGGTGCTAGTAGCATGCCAGTGGGTAATAATTATATATAAATACAATTTTTACCCATTTTCACCTCTGTCGTCAGCCCCCTGGTATATGTGTGTGTGACTGGGTATTTTTATTGGCAACTGATACAAAATAATAAGGAGTATAAACAAATAATAAGCGAAAATGAAATAGCACGGGGAAAGTACAGTTTACTCTTGAAGTGACCTACGCAATGCGGCCCGAACTGTGCCACCGCACTATTATTGCGCAACCAGTAGTCAGGGCATGGTTTGTTGCATACAACTGATAACGCAGTACGAGTAAAACTACTTAGGTTCAGTATGTGACATTCGCACCAGCGAAACTGTCATTCCAACGAAACACGTAGGTTAAGTAACGTCAACTGTAGCCTATCTATGGATGGGTTTAACTATCTCGAGTTTCTCCATGCTCGGAGGGCACTTTAAGCCTGCGATCCCGGTGGTTGTCTATACATCACAGTTGTTAAGCTAAGTCAGTGACACACGGGCGGCTTCAAAACACTGACCTCCGGCAATCCGCATTTGACCAACGTGGTGGAGTATGCTCTAAACCTCTTTAGTCGAAGGGAGTCCCGAATCCATGCAGTGGGATGAGTAAGGGTTGACGTGGTGGTAGAGCGAGACAGCGTGTTATCTTACGATAAATTCTAGCTAGGTCTTTGATAGGTTTTTCTGTGTGCAGTTAACGTAAAAAGGCAAATTAGGTTAGGTTCAGTTAATGACATATTTGCAGACACCCGTGTCACGGTCCAAGTTTTCTATATTTTATAAATTTGACTTGTAATTTCCGAAATGTACAACCAGAGGCACTATTTACTTGCGCTAAAGGGCCTATATGTTACAATGAGTTTATAACAATGAGTTTCTTACATAGTTATTTGCTCCCAAGATACGACGGTTATATAACCTTGAATAATAAATAACATTGAGACAGTAGCATATCTTTCTATAGTATCTTGATATAATGTATTGTCAGATTGCTACGAACAATTACTGTTGGAATAGCTGCACTATTCAATTTATAATTCATATTACTTCATGACCTAGTTCGTAAACGTAGTCGACGCTGCATTCTTCTTCTTCCTAGTGTTTTTCCTAATTCATTAGAATTGGCGCGGTCCACTACCTAAGCGTTAGAATTTGGAGGAGATACTGATTTTGACATGGAGCGACTACCGTCAGATCTCCACAACCCAGGGGGAAAATAAGATTCTCTTAGGTTAGGTCACACGTTTTTTTTAAATGAACCATTTTGATTTTTTAATGTTGAATTGTATAATTCTTATTGTTTTAATAAAATTATGTTTCGTTCCAATTAAGTTAGCTATGTTAAATATTATACACACATTAGCTTTGTGGTTAATACTTTTAATTTTTTAATTATTTTCACCCCTTATATTATTATTAGAGAGCTGAGAGCTCGATGGCGTCGTTGCGTGTCATTCGAACCGAACACGGAGGTTAAGCAACGTCGACCGCAGCCTGTCTATGGTTGAGTTTATCTATATCGAGTTTCTCCGTGCACGTTTTACGGGCACGTTTAGACGTCGGTCCCGGATGTTCTCTATAGATGACAGTCGATAAGCTAAGTCAGTGGCCCTCGGGCGGCTTGAAAACACTGCCAATCCGCATTTGAGCAGCGTGGGGAGTATGCTCTAAACCCATTCGATTGAAGGGAGACCCGTATCCCTGCAGTGGGATGAGTAAGGGTTGATGTGGATATTATTATTAAGGAAAAAAATATGAAAATAAACAAGATTTATTGCATCAGATCTTGTGAGCGATACTTCTCGTTTTTGCATTAGGAAACCTCACACACTACCGTATCCGCTTAACATCAAACAGGTGATATTCGTAATTGTTTGCCTCTTGAAATAGTACATTCAGATAACAGAAAATGCTCTGATTTTTAGTCGTTATCATTCCAAAGCAGAATCATGGATAACATTTTACTAACAGTTTTTAAGAAAGGTACGGCATCAAAGCAGCCCGTATGGGGAAGTACCTCCACCTCACAGAAAACCGCAGCCAGATAATAACTCCCTAGAGGGTTGTTGTGTTCCTGCGTGTGAGTGAGGTCATCAGTAAGCTCCCAAGGAGTTGCTGTATAAGCAGCAGAGGAGGCATCGCGCGAGTGCTACATAATATATCGCAAGCGGTAATAGGCTACGGTACCGCTTTACATCAGGTGGGCTGTATGCTTGTATGTCTCCCGACGTAGTATAAAAAAAATGTTATTTAATTCGACACACAGGTAAGTTCTTGTTCTTCCATATTTACAAAAAAAATATGTTTAACATTTACTAACAAATTGTATTAGAGACAATAAATGTACATACGGGACACGTCCCCACAAGCAAGCATATTGTTAGGTATACAATGACCAGCAAAGAACTGCACATACAATCAGCAATATTATTACAATTTCTAAACACTGGGATTATTTTAAGGCATAAGACAGATTTAACTTGACATAAAACCGAGAGGTCTGTTTTATGTTCATCCTTTTGCGATGTGATTCACCCTCGGGCGAAACGTTCCCTTTCACCCCTTTCTTCGTGTACTTACTGCGCGTGACAGATCAGTGTCTAACGAACCGGCGGCGGTATCATGATAGGGCGTATTCACGCGGTCATGAGCACTTTGACTGAGATATACCTACCACATTACTACAAATATCTATCCAATGAGTTTTAACATCTTTATTACATCAACGAAACAGATACACAACGCGAAAGTAGAAAGATGTAGGAGCCGGCGTAGGCCAAACGTCACAAGACTCTTTAGTAGCAAATGATCCGATTGTAACTATTTTTATTAAACCTGTAATATAAACTACAGCATCTGTGAATGCTAAAGGTTGGTGTTTTAGGTATCTGTGATAAACTTTAAAATAAAAACAACCCTGGTGCAGTAATTACTAAATAAGAAAAACCTTGGACAATAATTTTATTTCAATGAACGTGATAATTTACAAAACGAGGATTAATTCAATAGACATCTAATAAGCATTGTCATGAAAGTATTGGCCAGAATTTACTGTAAATAAATGTAATATAAAAAATATGCCTAAAATTACGCAACTATTTAATTTTGAACTCTAAATAAAATACAGCTCTTTCTACTTTGTAGTATAACTGATGATTCAAAATCAGATCACCAGTTCCAGAGATTACTTACATCCAGACAAACAAACCCACTTTATTTTTTTTCCAAGTGTAGCGTAGACAAATCTAATTCAATAATGACGCATCATTATTATTGCATATCATGTGTGTAGTATTTTAACAAATTATCAGCACGCAAACATAGTGTAACCACTTAATTGCAGAAGACTTACAAAACTGTAATTGAGCAAATTACGATAAATCGGAATGTACCTATCTAGGCTATGCGATGATAAAATATATTTGCATAAGAACTATCCTTAAAATAGGTCTAGTTTTATACAAGGAAAATGCTTGTATAGTTTCCGTACACGATCAATTTCTCCAAGCAGAGTATGTATGTAGATCGATACACTATTCACTTAGTACAAACAAGCTAGACCGTTGGTGCAGTGTAGGGGCTTTGTGCTTCGACATACACAATAAACAAGCCGCGTATTGTGGCCGCGTTCTATAGAATCTATGATTGAGTTTGTTGTATGCGAGCAGTCTGCTACAAATGCTATACATATTTGAAGTACTGCAACAGACGCTACGATTTCCGTGAATACAATCGAGGTCTGCAGTTATAGTCTTTTAAATCAAGTTTTTGGGTAAACTTTGAGGTTTTCGGATTATAAATTATATAATATATTAAAATACAATTTATAATATTAATACATTTTATAATAAAATCTTAGCAGACACTAGTAAAATGATGGTATTTTTTTCTTAAATTGTTAACCGATATCAAATTATATGCGTTCATAGCTTTTGATGCAAGCGCAAGGTGATACTTTTTGTTTTAAAAAAATTATAGAGTTTCTGTATATAACTTGAATAACCAAACTGTACACGGGCAGATGATAGTAATTTATGAATACAATAATAGGTCAACAACAACAAAGTTACAAGTTTTGCATGCTTCTTTTTCCTAGCATTATCTCGTTATCGATTGGCAGGGTCGCCTTAGGACTGATACACTAAAACAACGACAATAAAGGATAGCCCAGTGGATAAATAATCAAGTGTATTAACCAAGGGTCCCTGGTTCGAATCCTACCGTGATCATGTACATGATCACAACAGTACAACTAAATCGTGTTTAAGAATTTATTACAAGTATGTACATTTACAATAATCACTTTCCTTCAACGTAGAGTTGAAGGTAAACATCGTGAAGACACCCATAAGTTATATATATAATATAATATAATATCATACATTCCATAAGTTGACGCATTTATCGTTAATGTAATCATTTACACTGTGTTACACTTTTCGGTCAAAGGTTTCTTGATAATGTATTTATATTTTTTTATTAACATAGCCATTCTCACCATAATATAAAGTATACTTTTAAATATTCATATTTTTAAAAGGTAGATTATGCACAAAATTACAATACTTTCCTTTAACAGCGGTAAACAATTTCAAGCATTTACTGTTTAGTCACAGGCGGAAGACATATCATTGGATAAAATAAGAAAAGGAATTTCGATTGATAACGTAGCATTAACATACATATTGGTTTCCATACCGCGTTATTATAAATGAGGTAACACAAAGTAAACTCGCATTATTAGAAACCGTTTTAAAAACCAAAAAGTAAAACGACGCACATGTGTTATTAGTATTCGGGACAGCTATTTCATACAATTAAAATATTATTATAAATTCATGTACTATTCATACAATATAAATTAATTAAGGTACGTTAACATGCTCAGTTCTTTTAATAGGATTGTTAATTACCTTGCTCACGATATCATGAATACGAACAGTAAGGTATGAGTTAAGTCAAAAACTAATATTATATAAACTCTCACGAGTTGACCACCTCTAGACCAATTTGATCACGTCGACGACGTGGCGTGGCAATTACTACTTGATTTCGATATAGCTTTCACGCAATCCATGTCATGTGTTATATAAAATAATTTTTAGGGTTATTACGGTATCACGAATAAGCTCAACAACAGCAACAAGAAAACATGTTTCCCTTTCCTACAAAGCTACCGTAACACAACAAGATATTAAATATTAGCTAAGTGAAGTAAAAATACTTTTATAGTTCATTAATTCTTTATTTAATGGCGGTGCTATTTAGGGGTTGTTATATGCTATTTATGTTGTTTTTGCCTTAACCCTTTGACCTCCAGTGCGCTCCATGCGAAGGTAGTTTGGATTATACCAGAATACGTTATCATATATATATATATATATCAAACTTTTTATATTATAATCGCAGTGTAAGACTTTTTTGCTGTAGAAATAACTGTTTTTATCTTAGAGCAAATTAAGTGAACTTGCGGTCATCAATTACTTATTTAAGAAAAACATTGACTGTCAACGAAAAAAATTAAGGCATTAGGGGAATATCTGTTTCGTCGTAAAAGAACTATAAAAAACGAATTTTAGCACATTATTGCATTCCTTTATGTCGATTAAATTAAAGAGAAACGCCTACAATTCTTCAAAAAGAAAATGTTGTTTCCGCAATAATGTGTTACTTCATCTGTTGAATGCTAGGAGAAGTTATGAGGAAAAAAATATTTACTTGAACTGCTCTTCAAAAAGCATTCACGGAGATGATTTCCCAGGAAACTTGTTTATAAAAATTTGAAAGATTGTTTTTGAGAAAGAGATGAAACGAAAAAAGCCAATATTTTTTCAATATTGTGATATTGCTTTCATAAAATTATTATGCAGTCAGTCTTAATAATAATCAAGTGGCAATGTTTCCATAGAGTACACCGATAGCGGAGAAACAAAAATGTAATAGAAACGCTATTCAAAAGTACAACCAATCATCATCGTCACAAGAAAAAACATAACAAACGTTGTTGGGTATATCCTACAGTCATCTCGATAACCCATCGTCAATTCGATAGCCGGACAACAAGTGTTTTTTTTCAGCGTGTGAAAAAAGAGCTTAGAGCAACTCAACCGCAGATTAATCAGGGGGGAATAATCCAAACACAAAAACTAAGACAAATTATGTAATGCCAACTTACAAATAGCGTAATAAATCCCAAAGGCGACTGACAAGTGCCAATATAGAAACTCATCAATTCACGGCACGTCTAATGTTATATTGCTGCTCGGTCGATCACAGGTGAATGGCCCACTGAGTGCTACGGGGTGATTTATTTAGTTTACCTACAGGGTTGTATTCCACCACTCACTGCAGGGTAACACGACATGACCATTATATAGTGAGCCGGAATCTTCGCAATGTCACTTCATGAATAAAGGACCAGGACATGTCTTCCTTAGTTGGTTCGTTTGCAACGGAGGTTAACGGTCCGTCGGTAGAAAACATTCAACTTTGTCGAGAGAGGTTTTCTCAGAAGTAGTATCTACTAATAAATGATATTTTATTACAGCTTTGTTTCTAACTGCGTATATTAGATTGTATATAGTCAACTTAATTTCATGTCATGTAGAAATGACATAAATATGAAAAAATACATATCGTATATAAATCACATTATCAATTTACTTGTGATGACATACAAAAGTATATAGAAAAACGATAATCTATCTATCTATCTATAACTTCACGCCAAATCCCTTACGGGGTAGGCAGAGAGTACCGAGCGCCACGTGACTCGATCCTTACATACCTCACTCGCTTCTTTAACATTCATTGCTCTTTTCATGCACGCTCGCCGGTTTCTAGGGCTCCTGACATCACTTTCTGATAGAACACGACCAATTTGATAATAGTAGGTAAGTCTTGGTTTTCCTCGGCTCCTACATCCTTCGACTTTTGAATTGTATATCTGCTTCGTCATTCTTTCATCCTGCATTCTTTCTACATGTCCGAACCAACGGAGCATGCCTTTTCTTATTTTAAAAACGATAAGTTAACTAAAATTATAAAAAAAACAAACAATAAGAGGTGCAAAACGTAGTAATCAAAATGGTCAAGACAATTTAATGCAACCGCACCAGATTAGACTGAAAAAACTGGTAGTATACTGGCGCAGCACAGCACAGTTACTTTAATGAACAGGTTGCATAATTGCAATGTTGTTGCGTTATCCCCTCGCGATGTTATGTAACCGACGCACTCAGCTCTGACCTTTACTGCACAACAAAGCGTGATCTTTGCTACTATTGTGTATAATGTAATGGCATTGCTGAAGTATATAAATTTAAATATCTTGAAATACGTGAATAGTGGTTTACATTGCTTATAACAAGCGTACCACGAATTGCCTGATAAGTAGCAGTTCTTGTTGATCCTTTGAAAAAACCAACGCACCTTTAAACATTTTAGTGTAGGTAAGATGGTGCTAGCTCGGATTTACAGCGATATATAGAAATGAAAATATCGTCACAATCCTTCCTGGTAACTCGGTTGCAAGAACGGCAATCGAGGTCATGTGTTCAAACCTAGATGGGCGAGGTTACTTTATTCATTGTAAAACTAGTGCCATTAACAACTACAAAATCATACATCACGCCTTCTTTTGCAAAGTAAATTATTCTGAAAATGACTAAAAACATTATTGAATAAAAGTAATAAAATGATCATAAATATATTCAGCTAATTCAGAATTAAAGCTATGTATGACAACAACATTCCACAATCCATTGTATGGGTATGAGTACATTTTAGAACCTCAAAAAAGAGACAATACCTAATGATTTTAGTAACAGTTGCCAAGATTTGAATAAAGACATTTGCATGAAAATCACTTCATTATTTAAAAAAAAGAAGTCCACAATCGCTTCATCACGGTAGGCACAAAGTCGAGAGCAACAGAAATTGTTAGACAGATCTATTTTTTAAATTATTCTTAAAGACCGTGTCTTATGGCGATCGGTACTCTTTGCCTACCCCGAAAGGGACAACAACATGAATTGGGTGCTTTCAGTTGTACACAATATTTATTATTATGAAGCCGGAATGCGTTTTTGCTTACAAAAAAAATCAAAAAGGTACAAGGAGTACATTCATGTGGTATTATAGTGTGGTAGTCAAATAAGTTTTGTATTATGGATGTTTTTATATTTTAATTATAATTTCATGTTATTCAACAAGTTCATTGTAGGAGAACTTGATTTTACTTCTAAAAAATGTTTAAATAATGTCTATCTGTAGAAATATACGGGTCTTCCTTCAACATATCTCCCAGCAGTAGGATGAGTATGGCTTGATGAAATAATCGAAACGATAAAGCAGCGTAATCAATCATTGCTGAAACAAAACTACAAAAGGTCACACCTAGCAGATCTCATTATAGGCTGCACTCGTGCAACTGACGGAATTATTTTAGATAATTGTTGATCACAATTTACGAAACGACGGCATTCTGAGAAACAATAGGGTAGTACTGTGGCAGTTTTTTTTAAATAATTATCAAAATCGATGAAGAATTGCAACCAGTAGCGAGACAACTGCACAGACGAACGGACGTAGGCTGTTTCCAACGGCAAAAAGTCAAAATTAAATGTTATGTACTTTTTTTTACTAGTTTTTAGTAGGCGTGACAAATGTTATTAATTGATATAACAAACTTGTTCATATAACTACATAATAATATTATGTTATTATTAAGGAACAGCCTAAAATATAACTAGTTTTATCATAGAAATAAAAAAGGAGTACATTAGGTGCTAATACACACACACGGACGAGCTCGGTGGCGCAGTGGTGAAACGCGCTGTTACGCTACTTTGACACCAACGCTCGTGGGTTCGATTCCCACACAGTACAAACATTTGTGTGCATGAACATGTCTGTTTGTATTAGTCTGGGTATTTTCTATGTATAATAAGTATGTATTTATAAAACAAAAATGTATTTACGTATGTTTATCAGTTGTCTAGTATCCATAACATAAGCTTCGCTTACTTTGGGGCTAGGTGGCGCTGTGTAATTTGTCCGACAATATTTATTTACTATTATTATTTTGTTGTTATGTACAAATACATGATCATCATAACACATTTTGGACAAATTCAAATGACAAAAATTCCTTTTATCCATTGGTCAAATTGATATGAGCCAAAAGAAAGTAAGAATTTCAAATGGCAACGTGTAAAGGGTTCTTGGGTTTATCTCTCAATCTCTGAAGCCGAAGCACTGCCGGAGGGCCGGAGTGCAGCACGACTCGTCAGACCGGTCCTCCCACCCCACCTTTCTCCCTTGCTCTAGGAAAGGAACCGGTACCCGGTACCTAACCAGTCATAAGCCTGGAACTTCGCTAACTAGATTACGGCGTAGATACGGCTACTGAGTGCTTATAAGGCACGGCGGGATCGTTGATTTGTGTTTTATGATCCATTCTTTATCGGATTTAAAATACAGGAGGAATTTTGAATTCTTTCAATATATAGATGCCAGCGTATAAACCATACATTTTTTGTAGTAAAATAATATATAATGATCGAAATTTGACCATAATCTAAAATTAAATATTTGAAATAGGGCGAGGTAGGGTGCACCAAAGAAGGCCGAAACTCACTCACAGAAAACGGTTGCCAAATAACAACTCGCTAGAGGATTGTTATGTTCCTGCGAGTGAAAGAGGCCACCAGTAAGCTCCTAAGGAGTTGGTGTGTAAGCAGCAGAGGCACCGTTATCAATATCGAGCAAAAATGCGCAAAAAAATCACGTTTGTTGTATGGGAGCCCCCTTAAATATTTATTTTATTCTATTTTTTAGTATTTGTTGTTATAGCGGCAACAGAAATACATCATCTGTGAAAATTTCAACTGTCTAACTACCACGGTTCATGAGATACAGCCTGGTGATAGACGGACGGACGGACGGACAGCGGAGCCTCAGTATTAGGGTTCCGTTTTACACTTTGGGTACGGAACCCTAAAAAATGAGAACGTCCTTCGAATTTGCATGTCATCAAATTTGTCTACTGTTTCCAACAAAATATATTGATAGGTAACACTAAAGCTCATCAGTAACTACTTAAACAAGAGAAAGAGGAGTAAATAAACAGAGGAAATATTGATGGTCGGTGGCGGAGTGGTTAGTTAGTTACTTTGACACCAAGGATCGTGGGTTCACACAGAGGATTCACACACAACAAACACTTGTGTGCATGAATTGTTTGTCTCGATTTGCGTGTTTTTAAGAGAGGTAGGGCGTAGAAAGTACCTTCACCTCACAGAAAACTGCAGCCAGATAACAACTCTCTGAAAGATTTTCGTGTTCCTGCGATTGAGTGGGTTACCATGTAGGCCGTATGCCAATTCGACGTCGTATAAAAAAATAACTATACCGTTTTGTCGTTGCATATTTATATACATACTAGCTATCCGCCCCGGCTTCGCACGGGTGATATGATCGCTACCAAACTTCACAGGATCACCTGCTGGGCTAACCTGAACATTCACTGAAAATTTCATCAAAATCAGCCGATTTTGAGTCCATAGAGGACATACAGGACATACATATATATTTTATTAAGAATAACATAGTCCGCGCTGTTGGATACAGTGCCAACAAAAATAAAATGCTTCTGTTATAAACTGACCACTGCAGCAATCAATTCCGATCCAAATGTCGCGCGATGCGTTGCGACCAGCGAAGCTTCCATTTTGAAACATTCATAATACTGCTAATATTGAAATTCTGACTGCAATATCCAAGTATCCAGCCACTGCGGCATTCTGCTAAATTGCTTCAGATAAAATACCTACATACGAAACAGCTATAAGAGTAACAAATGAGTATCCGTGAGTTGAATAAATCTTTATCCGAGATAACTCCGCCTCCACGCAAAATCTAATTTATACGACATCGAGTATTAAATATAGTATGTATGGGTTATACCAACCAACCCCACTTAAGCCATGTAAGTATGATGCAACTAATAACAAATGTCTTTCTATATTTATAAAGAGTGAAGATTTCACTAGAGATTTAGTACCAATATTTTTTATATATATACATATACAGTTAATGGAACACGTTTTTCAGCTTTTCTCAAAATTCGCCCCGATGAGGTTTCCTAGAAGGGCAGGTCCTTTCCAAAATTTGTACGGTACGGTAGTAGATACGATTTTTTCCGAAATAGTTCACATCTTTAGACGGTTGACCTGATATCGATTTTAACGTTTGATACAAACAAACAAGTTAACGGTTATCAGATTTTCGATGTATTATTTCAGAGTGGATCTCGTAATAAAAGAAGTTATCGATTAAAAAAAAAATACATTTCAAAATGACCCTATTTAAGAACACGATGAAGGAAGAGGAGGATATATAAGATGCAACCTCAAGTTTGTAAAGTATGCCGCTAATCCATCAAACTCAGGATTTCGTGTTTTTTTTATACAACGTCGGGAGGCATACAAGCATACGGTCCACCTGATGTAAAGCCGTTACCGTAGCCTATTAACGCTTGTAACATATATCACTCGCACGATGCCTCCTCTGCAGCTTACACAGCAACTCCTTAGGAGCTTACTGGTGACCTCACTCACACGCTGGAACACAACAACCCTCTAGGGAATTGTTATTTGGCTGCGGTTTTCTGTGAGGTGGAGGTACTTCCCCAGACGGACTGCTTTGATGCGCCCTACCTCTCTTAAAACACCCAGACAAAGACAACATGTTCATGCGCACAAATGTTTGTCTTGTGTGAGAATCGAACCCACAAGCGTTGGTGTCAAAGTCGCGTCTTTCACGACTGAGCCACCGAGCTCGTTTTTTCAATGTGTAGAGACGAAATAAGAATAATTGTTTGAAGTCGTATTTCAATATTAGTTAAATTGGTCGAAATAAAACTTCATTATTTTTTTTGTTTTTCGCTTAAGAAAATTGTAGACCCACAAAAGAAGGACTAACCCACACACGCGGGTTTGCCATAGTCATTCTTCCGTGAGGGGCACCCTCCGGGAAACGGTCCCTCCCGTTTTCGGAGGCGGAAGTGAGATCTTGCATAAGATACTGTTTCGTGCGAACGAACTAGTGATGTCAGATTCCTACTGACTAAAACACCCCCTGGGACTGCCTTTAGCCGGGAAGGCTATAAAGGCTTCATCTGAAGCGATCACCCCAGAGGAACGGGGTGACGCAAGCGTCACTCTGATAAGAGCACACGCTTAGAGAAGAGTCGACTTCCTCCTGAGGACGCCGTCTTTGGACCCTAAAAGCGACTAAACGAGCGACCGGAAGGGTGCTCACATGGTGGAGGACTTTTGCCCTAAGGAGGCTTCGGCTGCTGCATAGCGGTCCAGAGCACTCGAGAGTTTGTTTGGTTTGTCTAAAAGGACACTACGTGGCCTACGGTTTTGGTACCGGGACAGAGGAGGCTGTGGCGGGTTATAGGACACAGCCTGCTGGATAAGTGGGTTTGGATGGCTTTCAGCGGTTTCGAAAAAGCGCTTGGAAAGGAGTTGGAAGAGTTGTTGGATAGTAGGAAGTTGGAGGTCGCGGTGTAGTTCAGCGTTACGCTGAGCCCACTGAGCATTGGTAGCTCGGCTACAAGAGAGGTTTTGGACTGTTTGCAGCCTTTTAATGGCTGCGGGACTGGCGTGTGCGAACACTGGAGACGCGTACGACATCACCGGCCTTATACAAACCTTGTACAGGGTTCGCTTTTTTCTGAGGGACATTTTACTGTGCCTTCCCAGCATAGGGCTGAGTCGGCCCAGATAAAATCTGGCGGTACTAACTACCTTCCTGATATGGGGTACAAAAGAGAGTTTGGAGGAGTGACTCCGAGATACTTCGCAGTGCGTTTCCAGGGGACTGACGCCCCTAGCATCCGCAGGCGGGGAGTATTATATGGAAGTTTGCGTCTCGCACAGAAGTGAACTGCGGAGATTTTCTCCGGGTTCACCTCTATACGCCATTTCCTGAACTATCTCCCTAACTCAGTGACTGAGGTTTGGAGTCTGGCTAACGCAGCTGAGACTCGCACGCTCTTTGTATAGAGGGAGGTGTCGTCGGCGAAGAGCGAGAGCTCTACACCTTTGGGAGGTGTGGGAATATCGTTAGTGTACGATATACATTCTGTGTACTAAGTATCGGGAATTTGTCAATAAAACAAAAAATACAAATTATTCATCTAAATTTATTTTATCGCCTTCAAAGTAGGCCCCATCGCTTGCAATACAACATCTCCACCGCTTCACCCAGTCTTCCATACATTTTTCATAGGCTATTTGCGGTATGGCCTTTAGCTCATTCAGCGAATTTTCTTTTATGGCTTCTATCGACTCAAAACGTTTTCCTCGAAGTGGTAATTTTAACTTGGGAAATAAAAAAAAGTCAGACGGAGCCATATCAGGTGAATACGGTGCTTGGTCGAGAACTTTTGTTGAATTTTTCGCTAAAAACTCTTTCACTATAATGGCTGTGTGTGATGGTGCATTATCATGGTGCAGCATCCATGAGTTGTGTTGCCACAAATCTGGACGTTTTCGGCGGATACTCTCACGCAAACGCTTCATGACGCCTAAATAATATTCTTTATTCACTGTTTCTCCCTCTGGAAGGAATTCGGAGTGAACCACACCACGGTAGTCAAAAAAAAACTGTCAGCATCACCTTGATTTTGGAGCGACTTTGCCGCGGTTTTTTGGGTTTCGGCTCGTTTTCGAGACGCCATTCTGAAGACTGTTGGCTTGTTTGCATGTCGTACTCATAAACCCATGTCTCGTCGCCAGTTATTATACGTTTCATAAAGGTCGGATCCGTAGAAGCTCGGGAAACCATGTCTTCAGCGACATGCTTTCGCTGCGCTTTTTGAACAAAATTGAGCTCTTTTGGAACTAGTCGAGCGGCGACGCGTTTCATGCCTAAAATGTCAATGAGAATGTTGTGGACGGACTTAAAAGATATGTTCACCTCACTAGCCAACTCTCTCAGACTCATACGTCGATTTTCGAGCACTAGCTTCTTGATTCTGTCGATGTTTTCTCTGGTCGTAGCGGTTGAAGGTCTACCAGAACGAGGCAAGTCTACTACTACTTCTCGGCCTTCTTTAAAAGCCTTATACCATTCATAAGCCCTTGTTGTCGATATACACGATTCGCCGTAGGTATTTCGCAACATTTTTAGTGATTCACCACATGAAATATCATTTGAAACACAAAATTTAAGGCACACTCTTTGTTCAACAATATTTTCCATTGTAAAAATCGCCGAGGACTCAAAACTATGACCAACAAAAAGTGTAGTTTAAAACAAATTAAATGACAGATCCCGCTCAAATTTTGCGCGCTAAATCAGTACAGTGCTACCAACATGCAGTAAAAAAATTAGAACGACCTCTTTTACGCGGGTCTTTTTATTGACATATTCCCGATACTTTTTACACAGAGTAGTATACAACAGGGGTGCTAAGACAGAGCCCTGTGGAACCCCAACCTTGAGTGGGCGTGGGGTTGAGAGCGTCCCTTCGTGTCTGAAACGAAAGGAGGGATGTTTGAGGTAAGAGGCCACTAATCGGACAAGTCGGTCTGGGATACGAAGCTTGTAAAGCTCGTATAAGTACTCCATGCCAGACTTTATCAAAAGCCTTGGCAAAGTCGAAAAAGACAGCTACTGTCTTTTCACATTTAGGATAAAAATCGCTCGAGATATACTCGACTATGCGGTGGACTTGCTGTGGGCAAGAGTGTTTGGATCGAAAGCCGAACTGGTTGATTATGATGAGACCATTTGAGAAGAGATGCTCTCTCAATCGAGCAAGTATTGCTCTCTCAAGAAGTTTCCCCATCGCCTTAAGCAGGCTGATGGGGCGATGACTACTTGGGTTGTTGAGTGGTTTACCCGGTTTTGGTATACCTATGACCCTAGCATCTTTCCAGGCGGCTGGAAAGTGGTACAGGGCGTTGAATATAAGGGCTAGGAGCGTCAGCACTTGGGCTGGGAAATGCTTTAGCGCCTTATTGGAAATTCCATCAGCGCCTGGGGCTTTGTGGGGTTTTAATCCATTGATGAAAGAGCTAATTTCATCATTGGACACTAAGATGGGGTCTGCAGTGAGAGGGAGTGAGGTCTTATGTAAGACCTCCTCCTCCACTGCTTGGACGTGTGCAGCATCACATGGCTGCGTGCTGACAGAGCATTGTGAAGCAATGCTGTCAGCGAAGCATTCGGCTTTCTCATCGTCCTCGAAGGCGATAGTCCCATGGGGACGTTGGAGTGGCGGAGTGTGAGTTATTACGTCACTACGCAGTGCTCTCGCTACTTTGTTCTCCATGAGGTCGCCCCATCGCTCTTCCCTCAGGTTGGAGAGAGAGGACCTCACTTGCCGCTGAAGGCGGTTCGCAAGGGTCCTGTTGGACGGAGTGGGATACAGCCAGTGGCGTGCACAGAGATTTTTGACAGGGTAGGCAGATTTTTTTTAAAGCTATTAACTTACCAAAAAATACAGAATGTTGATTTTGGTTACCCAGTCTTGTGGAAATAATGATGTATGTGATCACTTGTTTTTATTCACCGAACACTACACACACCACATGAACAACTTTCGCAGTGAATATCATCTATATTTATCAACTTTAAAACTTTAAAATCTTATTTCGTCTGCTACCAGTCAATCGATTCAAAACAAAAACAATGGCGGCCGTCTTAAAATCAAAATAAAATTAACATCAATTTTATACGAAAAAAAGAAACGGCAATATCTTTCACTATAATTATATGCAGCAAACTACTTTTTAAAATAGTTACGTAGCAATGCTCGCGACACTTAGGTAATTTACGTTATAGTTCAGCTGCAAAGACATTGTCTATACTATGCGATAGTGTGCGTTATTTGTGTTATTGTGGGCAATGTAATTACAGGAATGCACACTACAGTATTTGTATTAACAACACGGCACACATACGTAAATTTAGCCAGAAATAGTTAGTGTCTTCCGCCGTTAAAAGCTGCCAATGCGGCGCTGGTGTAGCGTAGCGCCTAGCTGCGATTTGAATATGACTAGCGATGATTTTAATAATTTACCGATACCGATAGATGGAGCTGTTTTTAATTTTTTGTTTTTGATACGAAATATTAGTTAAAAACTATGTTTAAGAATGAAACATAGGATGGTATTTATCAAATTGATAGGGTAGGCAATGTCTTTTTGTCTATATGGAGTGCACGCCACTGGATACAGCTTGGCTCTCTGGAGCGTTGCGTTTTTGGTTCTTATCAGGTCCCTGACAGCCCGCGTTAGCTTTCGGCGGTTATCCACCTTCACCACTCGCAAGTTGTCCTGAACAGCTGATTGAACCAATTTAGTGAGAGAATCCACCGCACTGTCTAATCTTCTCCGGACTATCGAAGTAGTCGAACGTGACAGCGTACGGTGAATCTGGGGTTTCCAAGGCCGCCTCTAGGGTGGCCTTAAAACCTTTCCAGTTGGTAAAGGTTTTGTTCGTGGAGGAGGGGTGGGGATCCAACGGCCCCATTACCAATAAGACTGGACGGTGGTCTGAGCCTAGATCATCGAGAGGCTCGATTGATTTAAGCTGAAGCGACACTCCTTTGACTAGCGCAAAGTCTAGTACGTCTGGAGTGGCATTTACCTGATCAGGGTAATGTGTGGGTGAATATGGACATATGACGTCCAGATCTAGGGCTTTGGTAATCTCCAGTAGCTTCCTGCCACTGGAGTTTGAAGACTGACAGGTCCAGTCTGTGTGTTTGGAGTTGAAGTCTCCAAAGAGAATGACAGACTACCCTAGTTCTAAGAGCGCTTCAAAGTCGCTTCTTAGTGGGATTGTACCGCTAGGTATGTAGATGGACACTATGAGTATGGACTGATGTCCTGTCATAGCCAACTTACATCTTGCACCCGCGAGAACGGGTGCGTACGGGCCTCGAGCTTTGAGCTCTTTGCCCGGGTGGTTGGCCGTCTTCGGTAGCTGCTGCTACCGAGTATTTTAGTCCCGCAATATACATAGGAGTGGAGAAGAAGGGAAGTATGTTATTAGATTTCGCGAAGATACTGATTTTGTCATGGAGCGACAATACCAGATGGATAACTTTTCAGTCCAGACTGTTCTTAGGTAAGGTCACACGTCTTTCCAAATGTAACTTGGATTTGCGGGTATTCACGATATTTTCCTTCACCACCGAGCAAGTGATCCGAAAACACGAATTTAGTGGTAGGTACATGCTCACACCAAGATTCGAAACAGTCAGTTAACAGGCTGGCTCACTAGGCTATCATCACTGCTCTTCATCAATACAAGTAGATATAAATAGTCATAAAGACCACAACAGAAATGTGTTGTGTACGATTTCAATATGGCTAACAATGATTTCAAAATCGAAGGACGCATAAAACGTGGCACGATTACTCCACGAGTAACCTGTCGCATTGTAATGTGAAGTGGCGTTTTAACGACGTTAATACACTTGTCTTGAAGTACTTGAAAGGTCAGACACGAAGCAATCTATACAGATAAATAAAATTGGAGTGTCTGTTTGTAATATTAAAATAACCGCTTTTTACTAAATGCATATGGATGTATACACGATACATATACCAAAATGAATATTATTACAATGAATGACAAAAATGAAATTGACTTATGGAAGTGAGAGCTGGGTATGGCAGAGAGAGCATGAAAGTAGAATAAATGCGGTCGAGATGCGAGCATTGCGCAAAATTTGTGGCATAACGCTTGCTGACCGCGTTCGTAATGAAGACGTGAGAGAAAGAGTTGGTCTAAAAGAGAGTGTCGGTGTTAAGATAAGAAAGGGCATGCTCCGTTGGTTCGGACAGGTAGAAAGAATGCGGGACGAAAGAATGCCGAAACAGATATACAATGCAAAAGTGGAAGGATGTAGGAGCCGAGGAAGGCCGAGACTAACCTACCATGGCCAAATTGGTCGTGTTTTAGCGGGCACAGCTAGTAGTGATATAAATGACGAATGAGTTGTCGATGATTGAAGATTACAAAGATTGTATATTACTTTATAGTCAAAATAAAAGAATGTTTGGCCGACTCACCTATTTCGTCATTTATAACACGATCTCATTACGCCGATGGCAACTATTGAATAAAACATAAAGAAACTAATTTCAATTGCTCGTAGTTGCGGAATCAGCATGTAAGTTGACAATTGAGTGTAATTTTCCAAATAAAATAATATGACCCAATTATTTTATTTGGTCAATCGAGATGGTCTCATGATGGAGCTCGGAAGCGGTCATAACAGTAAGTTTATCTAGTTCAGTCTCACTTGGCTTAGTGTTACGATTTATATTACAGTTTTAAGAAACAGTCTTAAGAGTTTAGGAATAGAGCGTGCTTTGTATAGTTGTTCTTAATCTACACAAGCAATGAGAGCCAGATAACAATAAGTCTAACTTTAATCGAATTTGTCACTTCATCTAAACTAACAATATTTTTAATTAAATTTAATTCACATCTTGCATTACAATACGTGGTCGTTTAATTCCTGATTCAGCTGAGCTAGAAGTTAAGTTAAAAGCAAGTCATATCCTATTCTATTTTACCCTGAATTGAATTCCTAATAAATAATTTGGTATTTATTTGTTATTTCAATAATTATACTACTGTCTATCTATAGATTTCTTTACGCCAGGTCCTTTGGGTTATATACAAATAAAAAAGCTGTTTCTGTGCTGTCATTTCACGTATCTTGCGTGCTTTGTGACCATTCCTAGTTATTTCTTGTCATCTTTGCACGTGTAGGAACGAAATAGTAAAGTAGAAATGTTGTATATACTATGTATTTTGACTGGTTAATACGAATAGGAAATGTATACAAAATAGACAATTTGGGGCATTAGCATTTATTTGAATAACTTTTAGCGGTCGTACGTAACTTGAACGTTCCCAACACAATAACGAAGTGATGAATTAATTAACTTTTGGTAACGAAATTTTGTGGTTATTTATATTCAACAGATAACATATTATTGACTAGCGTCCGTATAAATTGGCTAGAGTTGTTAGCAAAAAATTTAAAGCACTAACAATTAATATCCTATTTAAAATTTAAAAGAAGGTATAAATAACAAAGCGGGTAAATATACTCTTACATTATAAAGCATTTTTTTTAAGTACACCGAGCTTGGACATTAAATAGGTAATTATACCTTAAAACGTTATATCAAACAGGACAGCATAGTTAATCTAGACAAGGATATTTAAATTAAGCCACATCGCTTGCATGGACGATAATCATAAGTTAGATCGCAACCTGATAGTACCGTATGAACAACTCCATCCTCACAAAAGTCCATTTATTGTGTGTTAATGGAGTGTTGCACTTGTAGTTCACTCGCAGACTGCGGTAACTAAAACTTTTTATTACTTCTTTTGTAGGAGAACAATTGAATTGCATGAGAATCTACGCATTGTATTCACACTGCGGAACTTCGTCAATTGTTATCTCAGATAACGTAATATTATAAATCTCATCTATAAATAAATAAGTAACAAGAATTAAAATTAATTGCGTCGTAAAAGGTAAAATAAGAAAAGCGGTGTCGGAATTCAGTCATAAAAGCCACAATAATAGTGACTCGGCTTTGGGAATTTTATTCTCCTTTAATTTCGCTTGAGTTCTCCTAGATAGTCAGTTTTATGTGAGGCTCAGTGCGGCGTTGTCAGGTAAGATTTATTTACGTACAAATACGACATGCGGCCGGTGGGCGTACGTGGGATGTACACGGCTCAGTGTAATACGTGCGCCGCCTTTATGCTGTTGCGACTAGCACCCATTCAACTCCTTATTCGGACTGTTGCCTTTTATGTACATAATTTTATACGGAATGTACGGATAACAAAGGCTTGTAATGCCGGCACCTGCCTGTGCTGGAGTTACGTAAGAGACATTTGTGACGCTACAGAAACGATTGAACTTTATACATGTTGTATCATTGTTAAATTGATTAAAATATATTCCAATAGAAGAGCCCATGTTTATAAATAGCATCTACGATCTTCTACCACACGGAACAAAGGAACAATGACGACTAACAAAGGAGTTAGAAAAGAACAAAAGCAAACTGAATAGCGAGTCAAACGAGCTGTTTCCTTCCAAGGCGAGGTAAGTAATAACAATAACAATATGGCGGACTTAATGCGTGCGTTCGTCGATTAATGATGCGTAACGCACATCGCATAGTCTAATTCTGGAGAATACGAAATTTATTTAGATCTCGAGAACGTGTTATCTGAAAGTATAATAAACAGCTCTTTGAAATTAACGGTCTGATAAGCAGCGAACTGCATGTAGTAAACGGAGATGATAATGTATACGCGACGGCAGGTGTGAGAGAGAGAGACGGCGCTCTTATCCGGGTGTGGCTATCTCTACTTTGTAATGTTGTATGCTCTACCTAGATACTTAGATAGTTGCATGCGAGCGCATTGTGTATGTATTAGGCGCTCGTATCGTACTCACGTCATTATATGCTAATTAGCTTTCCGATGAACGTTCACTTTAGCAGATTAGATAGAGGAGACGTAATAAAATTGATAAAACGAAGAGAATGAAAGATCCAATAAAAACACGCGTAAACACTTTATGTTAAGCACCATTATCTAATACACGTTGATTGTATCCCACGTTATAAATAATATGCTTAAACTTTTTATAATTGCAGAAGCAGAGAAAATCGTTGCTATAATATTTAAATACATCGATGATTTAAAAGCAGCGTCTGTGCATCAAATTCATAACTAATTACCTATATA
This sequence comes from Pyralis farinalis, assembly GCA_947507595.1. Taxonomy (NCBI): domain Eukaryota; kingdom Metazoa; phylum Arthropoda; class Insecta; order Lepidoptera; family Pyralidae; genus Pyralis; species Pyralis farinalis. Next base: position 25,316,541 of record OX382273.1, on the reverse strand, counting down.
TGTACCTTTCAGAATATTAAATACAGTAGGAAAGTGGAACTACGTAAGAAAATAAAGGTGGAGGAATAATGAACAAAGAATAATTATGCAAGAAAAGTTATTACAAGTGCGACGTGACGTGAAAGCATGCTAATGAAGGACTATGAATCATATGAAATTGTACCGCTGCTACCGGCGTCCAAAGCTCCACGGTCCACAATGGCCACAAATCACCAAAACCACTTCACGACGTCGTCACGCGTAACATTCGAAATTTGAAAAAACCATGTGACGTTAGTGCGGTGAAAGGTAAGATGCGTTCCGTAAACGGTTCCGAGTAACAAGTAACCGAGTGTAGTGGTGCCCAGCGCGGGAGAATGGCGCAAACTGGCGCCGCGGGGAGGGAGGAGCACCCCCGCGCTCCCCGCCTCCCCTCGCGAGCGAGCGGCCCGGCCACCAGAACCAGACACACGAGCTTGCATAATTAATTATGCTTATACTTCACACACGTTGCGCCTTCGTTACATGCAAGGTCATTGTTTTTATTGTATAGATTTGGTATGTCCGGTCTGATCGAATATTTATAGCTGTTGTTATGATAAGGTCAAGATGTTACTCATCGATTTTCAGGAACGTTGAATATAATTAAACTACTTGTATTTTTTTTATACAACTAGATTGGAAAACAAGCATGCGGTCCGCATTAGATGTTAGGCGGTCAACTCGGCCTATTGTCGCTAGCACACAACGGGGATGTTACTCGCACGCTGCTAATCTTGTGACCTAAGGCTGTTTACTCACAGCACCCAGTAGTTTCAAATGTAAATGTATAAAAAATGGTTTTAAAACAATTTTCAAAAGAAACTGATCGAAACGGAAAGAAGGATTGTAATACGTAAGTACCTACGAGTGCCTACTATTATCTTTGAAACAAACTATTTTAATAAGTTCCACGTCGACAGATAAATTTTAATACGATCTGCCTGACGGAATACAAATCAACCTATTTTCATATCAATCTGTCATCTAGGTCAGGTAAAATGTATATTAACCTTCAAACAAACAAAACAATAACAAAGTGGTGAGTGGCACGTTAATATAGACCCTTTTGACGGGCGGAGGGTGGCAGCCGGAGGTTGCCGAGGGTGTTCGGTTACCAGACGAATCCCGGCATGCCGCACTAGTCGCGATCGATATCCGTATCCGCTGCACGGGAACTCGCATTAACTAACTTGCCGGATAGAGGTGGAAAGTCGGCCGATGTTGTTACAAACTTTGCCGATTACACTTGCCCAAGAAACTCTCTTGTTATTCTAAATGAATCAACAACTTGCTATGCGGGAGTAACAATAATTGACGCCCTTCGCGGCTGTTAGCGGTTTTTGTTACCTATGTAATCAAAGCACGAATGGAGCAGTCATCTTTGGAGAGAATTCATATTAAGCTATTAAATTCTTGACTTGCCATGAAGGTTGGCGAGGACATGACTTTCGACGAGCTCGTTGGCGCGACTTTGACACCAACGCTCGTGGGTTCGATTCCCATACAAGACAAGCATATGTGTGCATGAACATGTCTGTTTGTCTTGGTCTGGATGTTTTAAGAGATGTACAGGTGTTAGCAGCAGAGAAGGCATCGCGCGAGTGATACTTAATGTATTTACACGCGTTCTTAAGCTACGGCAACCAACCTTTAACATCAGGGAAGTCGTATGCGTGTATTCCTTCCGACGTTGCATAAAAAAAACCTGAATGGAATATTAGTTTTCGAAATAATACAAAACCCGACAACGATAATAAAGTTACCATTTCCAGTAGAATTTCAATTTGTTCAATAAGATAACAATGATATTACGCAAAAGTAGAACGATGCCAAGGCTAGCATTACTGAAGGGCAAGGTCTTAGAAGCGATTTCTTTATCCTTTTTAATTCCGTAAAGTTTTCTATTGTGTCCTATTTGGTTCAATATTACTTTGTTCACGAGATTAGTTCTTGGCTACTGAAAGTAAGACAAACAACATACAATACGATTAGTGTTGAAGTACAGAAAGCTACTAGTTACAAATTTCAAAGTGTTCTTGCTTTTTGTGTACAAATTTGCAAGAAGCTTCTAACAAATATAGCATTATTTCGTGAAAGTACACATTACCCGCGACGTGTTTACGTAATTCTCAAATGGACATTACAAAATAACAGTTAATTAGACGCTAAAACTGAATTATACGTATTGACAGAAAATCAAACGTCGTATAGCATACAATTATATTTATGAACGAGAAGTTGTAATTTTCTAATTTGAATACACTATTCTCAGAAGTACCTTCAACAAAGTTCAACCTAAAGTGAAGTTAGCAGTAGACGTAATCATATTGATTATTTGTAGAAACAACAGTGATTTAGGAGTATCTACAACAATTCCAGCAGTGGTTATTATCATGATAGAATTATTAACGCAACTGTAGGCAGAGTTAACAAAAACAAAAGTCTTCCTGCGACCACGGATGCTGCAAAGCATTCGAAACGTCAGGTTCAACAAAATAAATAAAACAAGGGATACTTCCGTTAAAAATTGTTTAATTCAGCGTTAACAACTTTAAGTAATTGGATAATTAGGATAAAATTTTGTACTTGGATTATTTTTACTTTTTAAGTTTATCTATGCATATAAGTGTTTTTTTTTTAATAAGTGTTTTAAGGCGTTTTTTTTACAAAAGAAAAAACCACCAAGCGCTAATTAGTCGCCCAGGTACGGTAAACTATCAAGGTGAATCATGCTCGCGGTATATTATAGCAACGTGTTAATTTTTCATGATCGCGAACAGATAGCGGCATGTATAGTATGTAAAACGTAACCTACTGTTTCAAAGAACCAGCCGCGACTGATTTGACTGCGGACTTTACTTATAAACGTGTTGCGAGCGACGCACGTCTGTGAGAACATTTGGAACGTTTCTTTGAAGTTAATATATTGCTTTTAACTCTCTACTGTGTCTCAGGCGTCCGTAATAAGCTATGATAAGGAAACAAATTGCGAGTAATGTCCATTAATCATCGTTACTTTGTCGACACTGTGACCCCAAACGTACCCAATCCCGGACGAACGCTTATTCATTCTACTCAATCGATAACTGCTTACGGGGAAGTAAGCAATCTCTAATAAAATTTGAACCGTCATTCATATCATCAAATAGTCTGGTTAGCTACTGTATGACTACTGACATAATGGAGTTACAGAAAAAGAAAATTCAGCAAATAAGTAACCAAACAATAAAAAAAATGAATGCAAACGAAAAATGATAGAAACTTTTATATATCAAGTTAGATAATTAATTAAAATAAACCAGGTATATAGTAAGGCAATCAACAACAATTTAAACCAAGATGAGGTAAAATGGGCTCCACGAAAAATTCTACGAAAAATTTTACGAAAATTTCCAATACCGTACTCGGCAGGCTCGGTTATTTTAACTGTTATACTATAGTATAAATTATGATACGAAGTAAATTGACCTATTTATTGCTTCCCTCCGTTAGTTCCCCTCATAGTTTCGTCACGTTTGCCTCGCAGACTGAGTTAACTAAAATGTGATTTGGTTACACATGTTCATAACCAAAGTTATGAAATAATTAAGGATCTTCAATATTATTTTTTAGTATCATTAATGAAAAATGCCAGCACAGATCCACCGTACCGATATAGATATGAAGAAGATGATATGAAATATTTCCATCATTACTATTATTGTTTATGCGAATTTTGACAAAAAAACAAATGACACTAGTCACACATAAGAGAAAACAGACACAACGTGTAATATAAAAGGCAGACACTGGTAACGCGTATGTAGGAAATGTTGAATTATCGAGATCGTATTACGTAAAACCAATCAATTCATTTTGCAATGGAGGCGTACTCCAAAATGAAATCATATTGTGATTAATTATAGATAATAATAGAGTGGTAGGTAACATATCAGTGAAAACACATGATGGTCGAAGAGTAGCCACTGTAATAGGAAAAGTTTCAATCGATCCATAGAGAACTCTCACGGCAGAACAGGCACGGCACGACTCAATGCGAAGCTAGCTTCTTAAATTTTCAACGACAAGCACAGATTCGCTACTCTTTGCACAATTTGAATTTGCATAATGTTTTCCGAATGCACAAAGATAGTTCGCAAGTATTCCATTTGAAACTATGGCTCTGCATTTCGTTCCAATTCCGGAAACATGGGCTTTGTGTTTTCTTGTATAGTAGTTATTCATCAAAACATAATATATGAACAAATGTTGATTTGCCATTGCGCCCTCGTGGGGGTTTTATGTTTTGAAATTACTTTTTTCTGTATCTTAATAAATCCACTGTTTTTTTATTTACCAGCATTTCGCATTTGTATCGGAAGATAATGCAACAAAAAAACTTGCCAGTATAGGTGATTTTCAGATCATCAATTGCCCAATTACGGTTGAACAAGAAACTCTCTAATGTAAAACTCAAAATGAATCAACAACTTGTTATGCAGGAGTAACAATAATTGACGCCCTTCGCGGCTGTTAGCGGTCGTTGCAATAAATTTACATCGGTACAGAATAATAATGATGACAAGCAGTAAAATTGAAGAAATATTACTAAGCATGTGTTGAATTATTTTAAGACGTCTTTGTCAGTCAGATAATCATTGTTTCTATAAGCCTTTTTACAAAGAGTGTTTTTTGATGTGCCTTTTGAAGACATTGACAGGATTGGACAGGATTGTTTCAGGCAATTTATTATAGAAACGAATACAATTTACAAAAAAAAAAGATCTTTTTCGAGTCAGCAAGCCAATGTACACAATTTATTTGTGCTTATAAGATTTTCCTAGAATTTTTAAAACAACTTTATATTTTTATGTGCACACATTGGGGTTTCATATTTATTTATTTCTTTGAACAGTTCCGTGGAGCCTATTTCATTAATAGAACGGATGGTTCTCTCTCATATGTAAGATAAAAATTGTTGCATTATCAGCCGCTTTCCCCCAAAACAGTATAGCATAGAAATAACGTTGTAAAAGTAACCGAAATAGACTAAGCGCGCAATAGCGACGTCCGTCAATTGTCTGATTCTCCTAACTACTTGGAAGCTTATTTACGTGGGTAACCTGATGCAATTTAGAGTCATGCTGCAATATGGCAACTCCTTAGGAGGTTATTGGTAACCTGACTCACTCGCAGGGTCACAAATTGAACGGAGCTATCCAGTACAAATTTCGGATCTAGAGCTAAAATAATTGAACTAGTACAGTGGTAATGGGTGCCGGCGTTATAGTATAAAGTAAATAACCTAACCAGCAGTTAGTAGCTTCATGGATTTTTTTTAATATTATGCACATTTTTTCATATAACATAACATTTCTTTTATATATTACGAACGTAATATATAATATTAGTTTTTAGTGCAATATTAATGCAAAGCTTTTATTCATAAACAGCTACTCTAAAATGATAATTTATATGAATCGGCCAGAAGACGGTGGCGAGTAGCTTCTGGCAAACATCCAACTGAAATGGTTTTTCTAGCTACAACGTTACCTACACACAACACACTATGTAAGAGATATTGAGACATTTACATATCAGTTTCAATATTTATTTGGATAGCACGATGTAGGTTATGCATCCGAAACATTTACAAAATGCGAACATGTGTATAAATAAAATATTTGTATGCGTATAAATACTTACAACGTATTGATACGTTGTATCACTGATCAGTATATCATATTTATACTATCTATCTATATATTCAAGTCCATTGCGGGGTGGGCAGAGAAAACTGAGCGCCACATGATTCGGCCCTTATAAACCTAGCTCTCTTCATGCTGGTTCCTAGGCTCTCCTCACCTGACACTACCTTGTGATCATACACACTTAAGTGGTAGGGGACTCTTTGTCTTTATACAAGACGAATATCATTTACTATGTCTTTTTCATACAGCTTCTTCTTCTTCTGTGCATTATGCCGTTTCCTTATCCATTAGGGTTGGCGGGGTCTGTTACCCAAGGTTAAGGATTTGGATACTAATTTGAATTTTTACGTGGAGCTACTGCCGCTAGTCCTCCACAGCCCAGAGGGAAAACCAGGCCTTTCCGAGGTTAGGCAACACGTCTTTCAATTTCTACACAAAGTACTTGCGGGTTTCCTCGCGGGGTTCTCCTTCCCCGTCGCATGTAAATAAATCTGATAACACGTATTTAGCGACACATGCCAGGATATGAACCGGGGATCAATTGGTTAATATGCCGGTTCCACTGAGCTAACCCTGATTTCTATTTTATTTATACAGTGTTGAGAGGCAAACATACATACGACCGACGTGATGTAAATTGCCTCTGATCAGAAGAGAATTGCTGCGACTGACTGATAAACTGACAATGAGAATTAAAACGTAAGCAAAAAGTTTTTAATTATCTGCTTAAAGCGGCCACTTTACATAATCACAATTTTTTATTACAAAATCACAACTCAGATTAACGAAGATCGATTTATTTCTCTTTTAGAAAATTACAATGCATTAATACTTAAAATATATATTACAAATTGGCACTCAGACCCTATCTATATTCTTAAACAGCGGGGCTTAAGTACTCGACCCAATTTAGAATTATTAGATACTTGCCACCTATGCTCTATTATGCATGCTGCAACATTGTATCGAAGAGAGGACTTAGAGTCAGGGTTAGATTAAAATTTAATTTATAGTACAATAGCTGGATTATTTCCTCTAAATGACATTAACAAAAGACCGAAGATGAAAACCTCGGAACGTAAATGTTTAGCGCGAATGTGTACAGTTCATATTATGAACTCTATATAACATTGTTCAGGAACACCGTTCCTATATGAAATCTATTTATGTTTGTCTGTGCGTTTGTCTGTGTGCGTTTTTTTCGAATATTCGAATTTTGACTTCAGATTCGGATTCAGCATAAAAAAGTAGAATAGAAATGTTCAGGAACACCGTTCCTATCTCTTAAGGAAGAAGGTCAAAAAATAATAATTTTGAATTGTTATATAATTGACGAGCCAGGTGTTCCTCTGGCAATGCAAGCTTGCGCATTCTCAACTGGTATTTTTTAGACGGTGACGACTTAGACCTTGTAGAAAATGATCTGTGGAGAGACGATGAGACATATATTACATAGCAACTCAATTCACCGTTACGGGTCGGGGGGCAAAATGGAATGCGCAGCTCTTATTGGCTAGTTCGCTGAACAATATCGCGACACTTATTTGCTTATTGGTTAAATTATTTACCCATTGGTCAGTATGCTCGAATCGCTGTTATATTTTAGGCTCTAAACATATCGTTTTTGTAAGCGAGGTGCCTTCATGCGTAGTCATGCGGTTTATTATTTGATCTAGACCTTATTTTTTATTGTACAAGGACGGGAAGTCAACAACCGTGACCTGATTTGAATCAGAAGTACCACTCGCCCGTAGCCACACCACAGCTAACTCAGCAAATTCTCAGGACGTTGGTAGCTACACTAGCTCTCATGAACACAACGACCCCCCAGGTTGTTCTTATTAGTCTGGGCCCCCCTTTAAGATGGAGTTACTTCACCAGTCGAGCTGCCGCGACACTACATACCACTTTTCGCTGGAGGGATTGTTAATTAGCGGTGTGCACCGCGTATAATTCAGCAAGCTTGTTTTTGGATGCTAAGAGCCAAAAACAAGTTTTCGCATTGTTCGCATGCCCACAAATGTTTGCCCCGTGTGGGAATCGAACCCTCGAACCCGCGAGCCCTGGTGTAAAAGTAGATTGACAAGATACACGGATAATGACAGAGGGTTCCTTTTTTGTGATAGAAAGAAAAAGCAGGATATTTAGCTACGTTTATCCAGTATGGGAGTAGGCAAGAAATATTTTAAACTAGTTGTGGTATGGTTAGGTAATTTTAAAGTTATTTATGTATCTATGCAGCAAAGGACCAGAAGCAACCGTACTGCGTACAACCTTTTATCCGAGAGATGACAAAACTATGTCAGACGAAATGGCTTGACCGTTTAATTCAGAAATTCAATAGAAAAAAGCAGCACAGTAATATCAGTTGCACGATCATTGTAGTACACCTGCATGCTTGGCTCTCGCGGCAATCCAAAACCAATTCTAAGTGCAGTGTTTAAGGTCCCGTTTAGTTTCCCAAAGGTAGGTATGGGGTGACACGAGTTAGGATTACAGTTTAGCATTCCGCTCACAGATGGAAAGAGACGGTGCTATTACAGCGCAGGCAGTGTGAAAAGCTCAAGCAACAGGAAAGTACTTTTCGAATCGATAGTCTAAGAGCATTCATAATGCTTCTGATATCCTCGTGCCATGGGTTCCGCGAGATGAATTGTTTATGGGTCCGTGGTGAAAGGGCGAGTGGGGGATTCTCGTGTCTCTAAAAAGGGTCTGTGAAGTAGACAAATTACTACGGAGAGAATTTGCATACCCTTAATTCTGTCAAATCGGCACACAATGATCTGCTAATCACATTATTTGGCGGATTTTCGTCGAGTTGAATATTCGCTCGGTTTAAAATTGGTAAGCGGAAGAGGAATGTGCATTAATTGAACACAAATTGCGCCTTTATGAATCTCGAACTCGATTTCCGTCGACTATGCAAATAGACCATTGTTTTGAACGTCGCAATGGAATGGATGCGACATGAATAATTTACGTTACAACACTATGGTATACGAAAACTGGGAGCACTCTTTCTTTTAAATGTTTGCAGTAGCGACTGCTTTATTCATGCAACATAGTGCTACTCGCACTTTTTTTTCTATTACGTCGGGAGTCGTGCAAGCATACGGTCCACCTGATGTAAAGCAGTTACCGTAGCCTATTAACGCGTGTAATATATTGAGTATCACACGTGCGATGCCTGCCCTGCTGCTTACACAGCAACTCCTTAGGAGCTTACTGGTGACCTCACTCACACACAGGAACACAACAACCCTCTAGGGAGTTGTTATTTGGCTGCGGTTTTTTGTGAGATGGAGGTACTTCCCCAGATGGGCTGCTTTGATGTGCCCAACCGCTCTTAAAACATCCAGATCAAGACAAACAGACGCGCATCAAAACAGTCCGCCTGGGAAATACCTCCGCCTCACAGAAAATCAGAGCCAAATAAAAACTTCTAAGGAGTTGCTGTGTTAGCGGCAGAGGTGCATGTGGTGGATATTTTGCACGTATTCGTAGGCTACGGTAACCATTTTACATCAGGTGGATCGTATACTTGTGTGAGGTTACCAGTATCCTCTTAAGGAGTTGTGTTAGCAGCTGAGGTAGCATCGCGCGAGCGATACTTTCGATGTTTCAATTTTCACAGGCTCCTGCATTCACTTAACAACAGATGGGCTGTATGCTTCCCGATGCGGACTAAAAAAAAGTCGGCTAATTTGGATGGTGGTAATATCTTACGGATCCATTTAGTGGCATTAAGAATGAAACCATGGAAAATAATGATTATGACAATACACAAACAAGTCCTAAAAAGAGTAAGTTGAGTAAGTAAGAGTAAGTAATAAATGACATAAAATATATTAGAAATATATTGCAAGCACCAAAAGCTGATATATAACCAAAATTACCAGCGAACAAAGCCCAATTGATTTACGTTGCGTGTTCGGTTCGGTGTGGCAAACATGGCCAGATCTGAATTATAGGCGAGTAGCTCGCTCGCATACGGATGAGAACGGCGATCATTTCACGGTGGCGCGTGACAACCATGACCAAATGGTTCAATAATACAATTCATATATGTGTCTAGTAAAAGTTGTTTGTACTGACGCACTGATAAACACGGAACGCATAGACACGACTAGTTTTTCTTTTTTTTCCTACAACTACTAAGGGGACAAACAAGCGCACCGCCTGACTGATGGTAAGCAGTTACGGCCTATGGACATTTGCAGCACCAGAGGTGTCACTCTCAACAAAATTATGTTATTGATTACTTACGATTCAAATTTATGCTTTAAAAGATAATATTAAGCACAAAATATTTTTGAAGAAAATAATTTCGGTAGCGGCGTGGTTAGTAATGCTACTTTAACACCAACGTTCGTGGGTTTAATCCCCACACAGGACAAACATTTGTGTACATGATCATGTATGTTTGTCTTGGTCTGGATGTTATCAAGAGGGCGCATTAAATCAACCCAACTGATGACGTATCTTCATCTCATAGAATATCGCCGCCAAATAACAACTCCCTGGAGGATTGTTGTGTTCCTATGAGCGATATTACCAGCTTTAAGGAGTTTTTGTGTCATCAGCAGGGGGTATATCAACACGCGAATGATACTTTATGCATTGCAAGCGTTCATGAACTACTGTAAGCCCTTTACATTAGGTGGGCCGTATGCTAGCGTGCCTCCCGACGTGTTGTATACAAAAAAAACATAAACATTGAGAGCATTTTACGACTATTAAACATTTTAGAAGAGCCAACACAAGATACATACATATCATCACGCCTGTCTCCCATTGGGGTAGGCCGAGACTATAGAACGCCGGGTGCACCGATCCAAACATACCCCTCTCGCTTCTTCCACACTCGTCATCAAATTTTCTAACACAACAATAGTATATTTTATGATGGCTAGTGATATTATGCTCGTACGAAAGGGTATATGATACGTATCTATACCGTAAAACGTTTTGGATCCGTACATACACCAAGAAATCGATAAAAACATACAAAGACGCAAGTAAAGAAGTATAGCGTAGGTGTGGACCACCAACAAACTTAATTGCATACTCAGACGATCGCTTTATGTGTTAGATCTTTTATGTATTACGTTTACGAGCTATCCAGAGCTCATGCATAATTGGACTTGAGTAGCATTGCATCATCATAGGGCATCATGGGGCACTGCGCAGTAACAGACTTTCTTTGTCTACGTATTGCGTTAAATAATAATCTGCAACCTTTGTTCAGTTAAGGTCGGAGAGGAGCTGACCTAATTCAAATTTAAGGAAACAATATTAATATCCTTTGATTTTGATGCTATTTACTATATCTCACTTGTAATAATATATCTTCTAAAATTACTAACTAATACAATATCAAATCTACTAAAACAAGTACAAGAAGTAATGTTAGAATATTAATCAAGAAGATATTACGTAAAAAACTAAATAAAGTTTACCGGGATATCAAAGACCCGAAATCAAATACATAATGTTGTTCTAGTGAAGGTTAATTTAAGACCAGTTAACTTCTTATGAGTGAGAACGTTACAATTTCTCATTTAGTACTAATGTCGCATTACAAAATCCGAGATGAAGTGACAAAGGCCTTGTGAATATCGGGCTTTGAGACCGCCAGCAACCGCAGCAACGATACGAAAATAGAAAGAATTCTATAATTTTCGGATTGGGATATAGGTCAGATCAGAACCAAATCAAAAATAGCTGTAAAGGTAGCTCTGCCATTTTTATTCATCGAATTGTCTTTAACTGGTTTAACATTCAGACAGGATTCAGTCTGCCAATTACCCTGTGAACACATCTTGGCACATCGCACTAAAATTAGACTGGTGTGTTTAATGGACTAAAACTAAAAGCTAATTATCTTCTACACTTGTAACTCCAGTGGCCGATCTAAATTAGAATTGCACGAGAAGTTTTGGAGGCATGTGTGTGTATATATATATTCAAAGTGCTCCGCTTGCGTCCAACTCAAACATCCCCCGATTAACATTAGTTTAAAACAATGCCGGTGGAACTAAGTTCTAAGTATGCCGCTGTTTCTATTCCAATATTCAAATGAGTTCAGTAGCGCAGAAACTCGACCGTTTAGAGTGCGCTTCGGGGGAAACGAAACTTGAATTGTAGGAAGGCCAAAGATAAAAACGTCTACATTCCTCGTGTTATATAAATACGTCTGCGATAGCGCGTAAACTGTTAAGTGCCACATTTATATCCAATTCATTTGTCGAGTTCCATTTTATGTATTGAAGCATCAAGGTTGGAGAGTTTATGATGTCATACACCCCTAACATTTTAGGAATCGTTGACCATTTTGCGCATAGTATTAATTTTATGTTCATTCATCGTTTATAACAGAGTATTTCTGTCTAACCTTGCATAAAGGCGAAACTATTATTTTTTATTTTATGTGCGGTTCATTGACCATTTTGTAGTGTTTTCAATTGGAATTTTCATTTATGTAGTACATGCTGGAGTACTTAAACTGAGCTGCTGGTCCACAGCAACGTAATGGAATATCAACGGTACAACTAATTCTACTATTCGTTATCTGACAGAACATTATATTTACAGTTCCGATATGCGCCCTGCCGCTTGCACTTGAAATTTACAATGCAAATTATTTCAAGATAAGAAATACATGTAAAAAGCAATTATACAAAAGATTATTTATGCGAATTACTTACTTCTGGTATTATCGTTTAGTGCTAAAGTAGAGAAACCTATTAGTCATACGGTTGAACCTGGCTAAGGGTTCAGGATAAAGTTGGCGCATGCGTCACTGGGCGCCGGCAACTGTCGCGACTTGTGGACAGAAATAGCAGACAGACCGACAACCAAGAACTATCATAAATATGGTTATATCCTGCAGTTGTTTAGACTGTGACATATTTGTTTTATTACTGACGATGATATATCGGGAATAGACAGACGCATAACGGTACCATTTAAAAACACGTTTCTGGAACTGTGATATGTTGGCTTATACATTATATATCCATAAACGAAGCCTAAGGCCTTTGCCGTAGTTTATAAACCCTAGCATCATCACTGTTGATATTTTAAATGTTTTAATTGAAATACAGAATACTTCTTATCAATTTTTGTTTTCGGCATATTCCACTAATTTATGGCATGTGAATATTTACAATGGTATATAAAATTACGTTTTTAATTAATATTAGCTGCACCGGCGAACTTCGTAACGCCTCAGAATCAATAAATGTTGTGTTAACTTATTACCTGAGTTAAATTCAGTGTTTTATTAAGGACTAAATGAATACCTAGCCAAAATTAATTAAGTATACTTATTATACTTAATTAATTTCGGCTAGGTATTCATTTAGTCCTTAATAAAACACTGAATTGAAATAAAAATGAGAAGCGTTCAAAAATATAAATGAGAAGCATTTTAATTACATTAAAACTAACGTAATTCACATGGCAACAAAGCATTTGCTTTACAGAAGCGAACGCAATGATTCGCTTACTGTTGTAGTACTACTTTATATTAAGCTATTTGCTAAATGGGTTCCATTCGAGTCGATTCCCTTCGTTGAATTGACAGCCGAGCTAACCTTCAGTTGTAAGTTGTAAAGTCAGGCTGATCCAATGAGTTCAAACATTCAGTTGTATAGGTGAGTAAGCTCCTAAGGAGTTGCTGTGTCAGCAGGAGAGGTGGCATCGCGCGAGTGATACTATGTATTGAAAGCATTCATAGGCTAAATTCATTAGTCCACTTTAAATCAAGCGGTCCGTATGCTTGTATGCCTCCCGACGTTGTATAAAAAAACGGCCAAGTGCGAGTCGGACTCGCGCACGAAAGGTTCCGTACCACTATCTATAAAAACGGCAGAAAAAATCATGTCGGTTGTATGGGAGCCCCACTTAAATATTTATTTATTCTATTTTTTAGTATTTGTTGTTATAGCAGCAACAGTAATACATCATCTGTGAAAATTTCAACTGTTTAACTATCACGGTTCATGGGAGACAGCCTGGTGACAGACGGGCGGACGGACAGACAGCGGAGACTCGGTAATAGGGTCCGTTTTACCCTTTGGGTACGGAACCCTAAAAATCAAAAATCAATGGTTGAATAACAACAATTTGAGACTAACTCTAATAGATTAAATTCGATGGAATCCAAATTTAATCAATGTCGATAATCATTTCCCACACTCGCAGGTACACAAGACGGCCCTGTAGGGAATTGTTATTCTAATTTTGTCATCTGTAAGGTAGACTGTATATCTTGAATACAGCTGCGACGTAACATAATATTATTAAACACTGTTATGTTCATCGCCTAGACCTCGTTGCACCTTACGCTTGTGACATTATCTATGTCTCTAAGATTATAGTGAACCACATACAATATCAGTCTAGCGAACAGACTCAATTACAATATTTCAAATTAACTTCATATACTTAATGCAATCATGACATTGAAATTGAAAACCAAAGAGCGTAGGAGATAGACAAACACCAATAATCCATTAATTTATATAATGTCAGACTTAGGTCACTTAGCCCAGTTTAAAACAAAGGGTAATTACTTACTTGGAGATTAGAACGAGACCTCCTCGGCATAACGCCTACCACTTCGCCTCGCATTATGGATTCTATAACTGTAAAAGAAAAAACAACGTTGATTTATTTGCATAAAATGATAAATATGGATATTAGAAAGTCTGCAAAATATATACAAAAAATTGCGTTTAAATTAAAGTACTGAGTAATCGTAGAATTATAAAAAATAATTATGAGGATTTGTTAACTAGTACAATGCTACTGATACTAGTATAAAGGATCAATTACTGGCGCGAAATTAAAAGGATCCCATAACAACATTTAGGTGGTGCAGGATCCTTTTTAATTTCGCACCAGTAAAAGACTTCCATCTTTACTTCTGGTATAGGCCGGGAAGTAAAAGGTCGAATTAATCCGTTAGTAGCTTTTTAGGGTTACGCACCGAATGGTAAAAGAGGAACTCTCATGGTACGACTTTGTCCGTCTGTCACATTGGCTAACTGCTATCGATTTGTTTTTTTTTTAAATATTGCATTTTCAACCTTATTGCAAATGAAATTTTTTTATAAAACATTATGTTTTCAAAAGAGGTTGATGTTGGGGTAATAATTTCAAAGTGCTGCTACTAGTTCAAGTCGGGTATCATATGAAAGGGCTCCGCTTTCCCAAGACAATTTTCTTTCTTTTATGCCGTGTAGTTTTGAATGATGATGATAAATGTAAAATATAGCCAATCCCAACTGCATGGGTACCTCTGTCTCACCTATTTCCACCGCCAAGCAGATTCGACATAGACTAATTCTACAATAATGCGATTCTAAGAATGTTCTTCGAGTTTTATACGACGTGAATTGAATATGATGCGAAGGGCGCTGGATAAACATTTTCAAATCTTGTTTCTGGTGAAGTGTCTTAACTATAACATTTACAACACAAATGATGTACGAGTAGATAGATTATAATATAAATGCGTACGAATAAGTAAACAGATAAAGGTATTTTCCTTGCACTACGACGTAAGTTGTATGGCTTCAATCCAATTATACGCAGAGGTAGGCATCCATTATTCGCTCTTATTACATATAACATGTTCAGTTGCGCAAGTTTACATAATGAGTAAGATTAGTCAATCTTGAGATATCGATACAAAGGATCGATTAATACGAGATGCTCTACGAACAACTATGGCCCGAGGCATGTTCGATTGTTATGTGACCACGAAAACTGCGATGTATATTATGGAAGGTTATAGGTTTCCACATAATTAATAATATTTCCCCTTCAACTACGCTAAGGAGTTCCGTGGTTAAAAAATTACCACAAGGAAACTTTATCAAGAGGAATATAATGGATTTTAAACAAAAAGCACATACTTTCATGAAAATGTAACAAGGGATCTAATATATTAAACATATCATGACATCTACCCAAAAAGTAATTTAAATTTTTCCATAGCACTTAAATTTTCTAGTAAATTATTATAAAATTTAAGTGCTATGGGTGTTGCATAAGCAAGAAATTGCAAAGCCTACCTGATAGTTTCAAGTATATCTTCGGGATTTCAAGTGTAGAATTACGTAGGTACATAAATTAAAACGATCGTTATGGAAGTCTTTGGGGAGGCCTATTACGCAAACATCTTGCGACTGAAATGATGATGATGATCTTTGGACCAGGATCAAAAGGTATATAAAAATAAATAAATAAAATAAAACTACTACTCTACATCAATACGATTCTTCGACTCAAAAATTTAAATAAGGTATGTATTAAATATTTAAGGAGTTCCAACAGTTTGTAGTGTAACCCTGAACGTGTTCCGAGCAGATGGGCGATGTCAGATAACTTGCGAGCCGTTGCATAAGTACACATTGTTCCGATGTACTGTTATCGTAATTAATCATGCTTTGTTTAATCGTAGTTGTGCGCGTAGTTTACTGTGGAATCCTATGAAACATGCGCCCGCTTTGAATACAACCACGGACGTCTTAAAATATATTTTTTTGATGAGACAGGTGACGGAGTGGTTATCAATGCTGTAGTATTGTCTTAGGTTTTCGCGATTGTTACACATTGAATTAAACAATTTTTAACGGAAGTATCGCGTATTTTATTTATTTTGTTGAACCTGACGTTTTGAGTGCTTTGCAGCGTCCGTGGTCGCAGGAAGACTAAGGTGAGGTTCTTGCGACCACGGACGCTGCAAAGCATTGGAAACGTCAGGTTTATTAAAAAATTATTAAAATTATCAATGCTATTTTAACACAAACGCTTCGATCCACGCACATTTTAAAGGAGGTAGGGCCGCGGAGAGGTATCAAAGCAGATCGACTGGTAAATTACCTCCACCCCACAAGTAACCGCAGACTGGAGAGTTGTTGCATTCCTGCGAGTGAGAGAGGTTATCAGTAAGATGCTAAGGAGTTGCCGTGATAACAGCAGGGGTGAAACGCGCGAGCGATATATCCTGTTTTGCAAGCGATCACAAGCTGCGGCAACCACTTTACATCAGATAGGCTACTCGTATTATGTTTGTATGCCTCCGATATTATACAATAAAAAGTATTTTATACATTAATAGCAGACTTACGTGAACAAAATGCTTTGTGTGAAAACTCTAATAAAAGTGTAAAAAGCTTTCTAGGAACACTTTCTAAACTATTCAGTTTGGACATTGTTCCTAGAAAGCTTTTTAGCAACTACTATGTTATCTTCACGTCAAATACCTTGCGGTGTAGGCAGGGATGACCGAGCGCCACATGACTAGGTCCTTACACACAGGGAAATGTATTCAAAAATAACTTATCCCTAAATAGTTATCGAGTCTCTAAATAATAAAGAGCAATTCTCTATCTATCTATAACTTCACGCCAAATCCCTGGGGTAGGCAGAGAGAACCGTGCGCAACGTGACTCGATCCTTACATGTCTCACTCGCTTCTTTAACATTCATTGCTCTTCTCATGCACGCTCGCCGGTTTCTAGGATTCCTGACACGAAGGATGTAGGAGCCGAGGAAGACCAAGACTAACTTACTTTTTATCAGAAGGTGACGTCAGAAGTTCCAGCGTTTAATTGAAACTGATGATTTCAGTATATTTATGATTAACTGCAGCTCGCGACACCGACGACGCAAATCCCTGTATCCGCTCTCTTTCTTTCATTTTCGAAGGGTCCTTCGAAATTTAGACTATTAAATAAAAAATATCAGTACCAGAGCTCCTACAAACAAACGAACACTTGCGTTTTATACATTAGCATAGATTATTTAATGTGTGCACTTAAGTGCAAATGATTCGTCGAATTCAGTAAAACCTATCTCGTCGAAATCAGGCCTAAATTTTCAGCTAAGAGTTAACTTAGGTCTGGCGACTCGGGTGTGTACACACTTTAGATTTTCATTAGTTATTACAACATCCTCATCACCAAATATCATGGCAGCTGTGGACAGAAATAGCACGAAAACGCAAATACTCATTAACACAATTAGATATTACTTAGGAAGGCCAAGTTTACATGTCATATGCAGACTCATGTAGTCTTTCTCTAGAAACTTGCGGCAATGTAATATTGCTTCAGTAATTTGTTCACACTGTGGTGTTATATATGATGTTTAAATAAAACGTAAGATATATTTAAATCGCTAATTCGAAAATATTTGTTGTTACTTTTAAAGTGTTAAGTGGAAAGACATGGCAAATGTACAAATTTGTTATCAGGAACACCGTTTCTATATGAATTCTATATGTTTGTCTGTCGTTTTTTTCTTCGAATATTCATTTCAGATTCGGATTCAGCAAAAAAAAGTAGATTAGGAATGTTCAGGAACACCGTTCTTATCTCTTAAGGAACATAGTCAAAATGGCCGACAAATAAAAAAATAAAAAATTGAATTGTTATTTAATTGTTAGTTAATTGATGAGCCAGATGTTCATCTGGCAATGCAAGCTTGCACATTCCCAACTGATTATAATATTGAAATTAGTGCAATAGCCAATAATTTCACGTGAAATTAGCAAATAAGTGGATATCTTATACAAGCACCCATAGATCAAGTTACACTGCTTACCAATATGCGGAATGTAAAGCTTGTTTGACTCCTTGGTGGTATTAACAAAAATATTATAATGGTCACGATAATAGCATATCGTGCTTTATTTAGTTTTGATTGTTACTTGGCAGGTAAGATATAATATATTTTTTTTATGGTACGGGTATAAGTATGGGGTCAATGCTCAAAGCATCCCAGCGCATTTAAGACCTTTTAAGTAGCTTTGATGTCAAAAACGTACATGCTATACTCGTATCGGAATCTTGGCTTAAACCTTGTCTTCCGTCTACTTCATATTCCTTGCCTGGCTTCCATCTCATACGTAATGACCGAACAGGGAGAGTTGGCGGTGGAGTCGCTATTTATCTTCGCGCTCATATTCCATTCAAAATCGTTTTTCTCTCTAACAGTATTAATTCTTCAGATATGTCTGAACACCTTTTTCTTGAAATCTGTCTCTCTCACACCAAAGTCCTTCTCGGGGTCTTCTATAGTCCCTCACCAACAATAAATTATTTTTCTTCTCTAGAAACTCATTCAGAAAATCTTTCTCCTCCTTGTCCTTTCATCACACTATAATAATGGGTGATTTTAACTTACCTTTTGAAAATTGACCACCGATCTGCCTCTCTTCTTTCTCTAGTGGATTCCTGTAACCTCTCTATTTTATCTCTCCAGGCTACTCACTTCTTCCCCAATTGTAGGCCCTCTCTTTTGGATTTAATTCTTGTGTCCAATCCAGATATTGTAGCTAAGCGCGGTCAACGCTCTGCTGACGCTTTTTCTTTTCACGACCTGATTTTTCTCTCGTCGAAACTACGTCCTCCCAAAAACAGACCTAAAATTCTAATGCAGCGGAATTTTAAGGCGATTAATCTTGAAAGATTACGTCAAGATGCTGCAAATTGTAATTGGGAAGAGGTTGTTGGAGCTCATTCTGTGGATGAACAGGTTAACTTATTCAACACCACATTAATTCGTCTTTATGACCAGCATGCTCCGATTCGTCCTGTTGTCCTGTTAGAGTTAAATATCTGCCTGCACCTTGGCTAACTGACGATATCGGGACGGCTATCAACAAGAAAAACAGTCTGAAAGCAAAATATAAAACTGATCCTGATACGTATCGCGACCGTTACATTTATGCCCGAAATTGCTGTAATTGGATGTGTAGGAAAGCTAAACGACGCCACATTCACAAATCTGTTGAGAATGGAGATCCAGCCAGAGTCTGGAAATTCCTTAAGACTTTGGGGGTTGGAAGACGCCGTAATAATATCACCCCTAATAACTTAGACATTGATTCCCTAAGTAAGCATTTCTCTCCTCCTTCTACCTTCAGTGGTAGTATCAAAACTGATACAATAAATCATCTTTCTTCGCTTCCGACTCCTGATTTTCCACCATTTCATTTTAGTCAATTTGATGATTGTGATGTTAAGAGGAGCATACTGTCTATCTCGTCTGATGCTGTGGGTGCTGATGAGGTAAGTCGTGCTATGATTCTTCCTATTCTCGACATCGCTCTTCCTACTATAACCATTTTGTTAAATAATTCAATTGTCTCATGCACCTTTCCCACAATTTGGAAGGATGCTTTTGTAGTACCGCTACCTAAAAAAGCAAATCCTTGTTCCTTTTCTGAATATCGTCCTATTTCCATACTTTCCTTTCTGTCCAAGGTTCTTGAACGTCTTGTTTAGCACCAGCTTAGTAGTTTCCTGTCCAAAAATAATATTTTGAATCCTCTTCAGTCTGGTTTCCGCTCTGGACATACTATGACTACCGCACTCATTAAAATCACAGATGACATCCGTCGTGGTATGGATAAATCTCAGGTTACTATTCTTACGCTCCTAGACTTCAGCAATGCATTTAATTCTGTCGATTTTGATATACTCCTAGGCATGCTATGTTCCTTTAACATATCTCCAATCGCCATTGACTGCTTTCGTTCTTACCTGTATGGGCGTAGGCAACGTATTCGCATCGAGGATACTTTCTCAGCTTGGTGTAGTACGTCTGCCGGCGTGCCTCAGGGTGGCGTGTTATCTCCTCTTCTATTTGCTGTGTTCATTAATTCTATTACTTATCAACTTCGTTCTTCCTACCATCTCTACGCCGATGACTTTCAAATTTATAGTCAAACTCACATCGATGATCTCGCCTCTGGTATCGACATCATAAATTATGACTTATTAAAAATATCTACTTGGGAGTAAATTGCATGGGCTTACAGTTAATCCAGCAAAAAGTCAAGCTATTATTATTAGTAGTCCTCGGTTTATCTCCAAAATAAATTGGTCTAATCTTGATGCCATTATCTTCGATGGAGTCCAAATTGAGCTAACTGAACAAGTCAAAAACCTTGGTGTATATTTTGACCGAACCTTGTCTTGGAGTTCTCAGGTGGCCGAGGTCAGCAGGAGGATATTTGCAGCCGCTGGTTCTCTTCGACGACTTCGAAATTTTCTTCCCGTGAATACAAAAATTGCATTAGCACAGTCCTTACTCCTTCCTATCCTAGATTACGCAGACTCTTGCTATCTAGATCTCACCGAACAGCAGCTTAATAAACTTGAGCGTCTTCAAAACTTTCTGAATTTCTTACGCAACTCAAATGGCTTCCTATCCGTTATCGTAGAAACTTGCATATACTTTTCCTCTTATACTCCATACTATTCAATCCTTCTAAGCCTTCTTATCTGAAAGAATGTTTTTCCTTCCATAGAGACATCCCTAGTGAGGGTCCCTCGTGACGTGACCTTTTCTATTTTCGTCTGAAAACACCTCTCTCACTTCACAAACTTTTTTTCTAATTCCTTTTCTGTTCAAGCAGTCCGTTTGTGAAATGACTTACCTCTTACAATCAGGCAGTCTCAAACACTGTCGAGCTTTAAACAGCTCGTCAAAAGCCTTTCAATTTAACCTTCGGAACTTATATATGCTTCAATCCTGTTCAGTCTTTCTTTTGGTGTCGGACATAACTGCATACTTTTGTAATGCATCTATATTGTTAAGATAAATTGTATAATTGTATAAGGTTCTTTTACTTTATGTCATTATGCGCCATCTACCTTTATTTTTGTCAATTCTCCTTTAAGTTAAGGTTGCCTGGAAGAAATTGCATTAGCGATAAGGCCGCCTATTGTATTTTCCTATATAGACTATGTATTGTATGGGGCCATACTGTTGGGATAGCGGGATATGATTATGCCACGGAACATTTTAATACGGGCGAGAATAACAAATATCCTTAGGAAATCAAATTTTAAGTAGGTATATGAAAGAAGAAATCTTGTTCTATCAGACGTACCATTTTACAATAATTATTGTTTTCACAAGTAAAATAAATACTTCTGGAAAAAATAATTGAAAATGTGTAGGCAATTTTAATTAGCATTTGATAATCGACATTAAATCACAAAGTTATACAAGTTTGTTTCAATTACGATGTAATAATGTAGTTCACAGTCAAAGTATACAGACACCAATGCCACCTATTGGCATTAAACAATTTTTCTTTATACCACTAAAGGTGCCAATCAAGCATACGGCCTGCCTGATGGTAAACAGTCACCGTAGCCTATGGACATTTGCAACATAACAGGTATCACTCATGCGTTGCCGACCCTCTAAAAACCTCTTCACGCATTTCTTGAAGAACTCCATGCTGGACCCTTGGAAAAACCAAATTTGATTTATATTGAATTGAAAAATAAAACCAAACCAAGATACAGATTGTATTTATAAAATTAAGAATAGTACATGTAAATAAACAATATTTTCAAAGAAATAATTATTAATCATTTAATTTGAGTTTTCTGTTCGGTTATTATATCCTAGATGCATAAATAGCAATCAACGCAGGCATCATATTTCATCCCATTGATCATTGCACCAGTTATATAGACATACACGCGACGTGACCACACCATCAGGAAAGGGTTGCCCTCGACAAATATCGGTGACATAACCATTTATTCCGTTTAGCTCTCTGCTAATGAAATGCGAAATCGGCACAACATTTCACGTCACATACTGTTGCTACAATTTATTCGTTGATGTTATTGTTATTTATATCATATATTTTTCGTCTCATTTCACTCTTGATGAAGGTTGAAGGTCAAATCTAAATTTTGAAATCTGAAGACGTAAAATTGAACCACTCTTAACCCTTCGAAACCCGGGTGGTCGTATACGACCGCGAAATGTATGGGAAAACGTATATAACGGGTTCTGACTGCTCAATTCTTCTGTAATCATGTACCTTGGTAACTGAGTGACGTTCTGATGACAATGCAATAATATAGTCTCGTTTGTTATTATAGTAATTTATGAGAATAATAAAGAGATTATTATTCTAATAAACCATCGTTTTCTGTGTGTTCTGTAAAAAGTAGCACTCCTCAGCAATATCTATCTATATCTCTTTCATTTGAATGACAATAATAGCTCGCACACAAGAGTGCCTTTAAATCTTCTAGAGCGATGTAATCCCTTTAAGTAAAAGCTGAAAACCAGCCTAAGTGATCTCAACAATATTGTTGTCTGCTTATTCCAATCTATCTGTAACTTTACGCCAAATCCCTTGCGGGGTAGGCTCATGCACGTTCTAATGTCGGTTTCTAAGGCTCCTGACATCACCTTCTGATAAAACACAATCAATTTGGTCATGGTAGGTAAGTCTTGGCCTTCCTCGGCTCCTACATACTTCTACTTTGCCGTTGTATGTCTGTTTCGTAATTCTTTCTTCCCGCATTCTTTCCACATGTGTACACACCGACAATCGACTATTCTACAATAGTATTTTTTTTATACGCTTGTGAATATGTTTAAATTTAAATGAACATAAATAAATTCATAGGATCATCGTACGAATTCATTTACATACATCGTCTTCTTTTAATTTTCTATTTTTAGAATCTGTCCAAGTCCGGTTTTGTTGTGATATTTTGGGAAACAACATGACATCACACTCATGCATTGAATGACAATCTATATGATAATAATGTACAAGTTTAGATAAGTAGGAGAGGCATAATTCTGAGATGACTGACCTCCATCGCCTAAGAGTCTCATCTGCACGAGTGACGGGTCCTCACTGTGCTCCTCCAGTACTGTGTCGTCGGTCACTGTCAGTTCCTGTGAACACATACATTTACATCCAAATTACTACTACTGCAATACATTAAGTATTACTCGCGCGGTAGCTACTCTGCTAACACAGCAATTCCTTAGGTTCTCACTGGCGACCTCTCTCATTCGCAGAACCACAACAACCCTCCAGGGAGTTGTTATTTGGCTACGGTTATCTTCCCCAGAAGGGATGCTTTGATGCACCCTACCTGTCTTAAAAATACACAGACCAAAACAAGCAAACATGTTCATGCACACAAATGTGTGTACAGTGTGGGAATCAAACCCACAAGAGTTGGTGTCAAAGTAGCATTAGTAACCACTACCTCACCGAGTTCGTTAAAATATAAATGAACTAAATATAAATTGACAACTCAATAAAACGATAACTGACTCCTTCACAAAAAAGTGCGATTCCCAATAAGCAATTTCTTCACGGACGAATGGCTTTTCGTCAGGTGTTATATATTCTTGTGCAAACAAGATTCCCTAAATTCTCATCTAAAGTTTCTCACGACCGCTTAAATAAACCGTACCGTAACAGGCGTGTCTGCTTTGTGTTGTTCGCCGGGGAAAAAATTAACGCTTTCAAATATCCGTCAGCGGCAGGGAAATGTTGATAAACAAAAGAAATATTACTTTATATTTTTAGGGAATTTGCGCAAGGATTTATATAAAAGCATGAGATTTTTGACCGGTAACTACAAATTTTTACGTTTCAAAGAATAAGATCACAACTAATTTAGATTTGGGCGCGTTATGGTGTACTCCATGTAATGGATTGGGATGAAAATAGTTAACCATTTCTTTCATAGCAAGCTATACAAAACTTTCAGATTTCACCTTTTACTGCTACGATGTAAGATGCATGGTTGTATAAAAAATTATAATAAATTATTTAGGTACACACATCCATATGAAAAACAATATGTTTGTAATACATAAAATCAAAGATAGCATGTCGAATAAACATATCAATACATTTTTGTATTGACATGTTATGTATTAAATTAATATTTATAATAATGTCAAATTACATATTGTACTATTGTACTATAGTCTCTAAGTATCTTATGTTTACAATTTTAATTTGGTGCAATAAAGAATATTTGTATTGTATTGTATTGTATTGTACATAATAAGAATTGAATTTATGTGACATTTTTAATTAATTTTAATGGCAACATTCTTACACGTATGGCTTGATTACTTGCTTTTACGTATTGATTGTCTGTACCTATTCAGTTACATGCGTTAGATCGATGATGTTTCAGAGATAAACACAAATACTGTAGGATGTCAGTTCAATACATTTGAGTAGAATAACAAAAATACACGAAAACGAGACATTGGTACGTCTCAAATTAGTCTTTGACGCGGGCTGTCTATAAACATGTCGTCAGGCCGAACGAGGAACTTGAGAACAAACTCGTAAGAAACAAAGAGGGATCTCAAAGAAAGTTGGCAAAACCAGGAAAGAGGAGGACGGGGGGGTTACTCAAAAGTTTGACGTCTCGGACGCCGCGCCGGCAGTAATACGAACCTCCCAAGTTTTCCACTCGCTAATTCGCAGTATAAATTTGTTTAACGTCTCAACTTTTTAACTGTAATTACTTAGTGAAGTCCTAGATAGATTGGAGCACTCACTAACTATGATGGAAGATTGAGGAGTTTGATGAGTAATTGGAATTCTTGTAGTTACGAGTTGGCTTCCAATGTAGCCGCCCAAAGTGAACAGAATGCAATTTTGAATAGACAGTTACGTAACCATGTTTGTTAAACATTTAATCTAACCACAATCCAATTAAACTCATTATAACGTTCTATTATGGATGCTAACAAAGTTGCTATTTCAAGCGTAGATTAGGTACATAGTAGCTATCGTATAATTGCAATTGATGGAGCATTATCATATTACAACTACACGCAAGTATTCCAACAAGAAACCGATAACTTCATAAAATACTCGTAAATAGATGATAGATTTCAAACCAATTTGATAGTTTTTGTTTTGTTAGAGGTTTTCGACGCAAGAAACATCGCAACAACTCGTACCTATTCAAAGGGATGAAAGAAAAACAATAAACTGTTTCAATAACGTAAAACAAACTTTGTTTCGACAAGGAGAGGATGGAGTGAGGTGGGAGACGACAACCCTCACACCCCTAAGACCTTAGGCGGTTATGATTTAAGCGTTATTCGTGTAATTTACTAACAAGAAAGTAACAAATGTTAAACATAATATTAATACTGACGTTAATTTTTGACTCGAATAAGTGAATCTGAATGGATCGGAGAATTATCTGTCACGTCTTTTAAGAGTAGTAAAGATAATGAGTATACTTTTAGAGTGGCTTAAATGTATAAATTACATTATGTTATAATTGGATATTCAAATAAACAATGCTCTATCGAATATATATTATTCGAGAGAGCTCATTAAAATGGCATTCCGTATAAAAGTGTATACTGCTTCGTGACATTCCATCAATAAAACCGGGATATCCGATTCAATGGAATCCGGTACTACGAACTCGTACCCTATACATAAATAGCCAGAGCCATTACCCTTTTTAATGTACAATTAATAAAATCGAAGGCAGGTGGAAAGTTCAGCATTCCTTTTCGAGTTTTATGGCTCGGTGCAAGCTGCTCTACACGGGCAAGTTTCCTTGTGAGCCAGTACTAACAGGGGTTGGGTTGTCCATGCCCTTATAAATCCGGCTTCGTTGCCGCATCGAATGCCATCGCGTTCAATACACCAAACAGGTTCCCACCAGAACTTCCCGCTTCGGAATTATCTTGTAGAATGCCTGTACAGTTATTTGTTATACGTCCGACCATTTTTAAAACTCATTCGGTCTAGCTTCGAAGTTGCTCTGATAATATTTATCGATTGTAACTTTTAAAAGAGAATAATCATTTGCGAGTCGTGCAATTTTAGATTCAAATCACTACTTGTATTTAAATAATATTAACTACTGATTTTAAAAACACCGATACATGAATCATTACCTATTTAATTGATTGACATATGATTGATGGCCGTATTACTACTATTGCCACATTACCATGAATTTATGAGGCCTGCAATGATGCTACTAGATTGCACATCTATCAAGTCATTTCAGTCGTAATCATTTACAATTATTATTACTCTTGTACATAAATAAAAACTGTAATTCGATTCGAAAGGTTAGTTTTCTCATTCATTAATCATTTCAAAAATACCCAATTTGGTTATTTTATTCTACACCCATGTAGAAATTTGCCATCAGATATCTAACTCAAAAATAGACAACAAATACTTATTTATCTTTTAAGAAATTAAAAAAAACACGAACTCTATAATTTTATAGTGCGTGCCAATCGTGCCATTATGGCGCTTGTCGCCATAATGGCGGTAAGCGCAGTATATGATTTTTTTCATTCATTTATTATTTTGCGTGCTTTTCTCGAAGTATTTGATAGGTGAGTGAGTTTTTCTGAAAGAGAATTATTTGATGGGCGAGTGAGTTTTTCTGAAAGAGCCAGACAGACAGGACACTCACTGTCTGTCTGTCTGGAATTGTCTGAGAATTTCAGTAATATAAGATATACCTATTGTGTGGAAGTAACCAGTTTGTGTGACGTTACACTGTATTTTTTCAATTCACTTGTTAGCTACGACCGCAGCATGTAAATGGATGGGTTTATCTATCTCCGGGCTTCGGAGGGCACGTAAAGCCGTCAGTCCCGTCTGAAGTCGATAGATGACAGTAGTCAAGCTAAGTCAGTGGCCATGCTCTAAACCCCTTTGTTTGGTTGAATGGAGGCCCGTATCCCTGCAGTGGGAGTAAGGGTTGATGTGATTGTGTCGTGTTGCGTAACATTAATTGATGAATTCAAGCCTCGACATCAAGATGAACTCTTCTTCAATTGGGCTGATATTTTTAGATACTTACGCCAGTGTGTTCATTAACACCAACAATGACAGCGGTGTACCACTGGGTGGCACCGGCTGATCGGTACACCTGGGCTCGACATCCACCCAGTACTGACGGAGTCGTAGTAAGGATCCTCTGGCCATCTTGTATGGTCCGCCATTCTGACGCTTGTGTGGCTAAAGCGGTCAGGGTAACCGCATCCACGCCATCTTCAGAACCGGCTAGGCGAGGGTCCCATTCCTAGAACAAATAATTTATCATTCATTTACCAAATGAGGAAATAGTAATGCGAACATGAGCTTTTTGCACATATCTTTTATACCTCTAAGATAGGAAACCAAGCGTGCGACCTGCCTAATGGAAAGTGCATTAACCGTGTTTTATCAGAAGAGACGTCAAGAACCCTAGGAATCGACGAACGTGCATGAAAAGACCTACGAATATTGAAGAACCGAGTAAGGTGTGTAAGGACCTCGCCTTATGGCGCTCGGTTCTCTCTGCATACCCCGTAAAGGACCTGACTTGAAGACTGATATATATACTAATTATAGGTTAATAGACAAATAGCAATGGAACATTCATCAGGGTCGGCATTATTTAAATACAAGTTTATATGCATGTAAATAAATCTGTTTTTGTTAAAAAAAATCTTGTATCGATCGATTGAAAAGGTCACCCCACAAAAAAAAATGAAATAAAAGGTACAAAATAACTGCTTTATATATTTACTTAAATGACTAGAAACAAATATTATAGTGTTAATTTGTTCTTAGAGAGAAATTAGAAATATATTTACTACTTAGAATACTTAGAATAAAATCAATTTATTAAAAAAACAATATAAAATTATTGTTATTCTTGGAGTCGGTGCCAGCCACGCTTTTCAGTCTTTGCGAAGTTTCCTTAAGTTTACAAAATGTATTTAAAGTCACGTTAATGTAGCTATGCCTAATTAAACTTATTTACAAATGAACACAACATATGCGCCGGCAGTTACTTACTACTAGGTAATATAAGTCGATGGCTGGCACCCTTTCTTTTGAAGTCAGTTAACAATATGAAAAGTACACAATTTACAAAATAGTATTTTAATTCAATATTTTTGTCGAAACATGTCTATGCAGTAGCCTTACTATGACTTTCTTAAAATCATACTGTATTTAATAATATAATATAAAACGTAATAAATTACAAAATGTATTTTAAATATAAACAAACGATAACTTGTACGTTTGGTTTCTCGTCATAGGTTCTGCACACTGTTCACGGAGAAAGGAATGTCGCAAATTTGCAGATTCTGAGGTAGCACTATTTTGTCAATCGATTCGTATTGATAAATAGATCGGCTCGGTTTCGACGAACTCGGTGGCGCAGTCGTGAATGGCGCGACTTTGACACCAACGCTCGTGGGTTCGATTCCTACACAAGACAAACATTTGTGTGCATGAACATGTCTGTTTGTCTTTGTCTGGATGTTTTAATAGAGGTAGGGCGCATCAAAGCAGCCCGTCTGGGGAAGTACCTTCACCTCACAGAAAACCGCAGCTAAATAAACAACTCACTAGAGTGTTGTTGTGTTCCTGCGTGTGACTGAGGTCACCAGTGAGCTGCTAAGGAGTTGCTATGTTAGCAGCACAGAAGGAATAGCGCGAGTGGTTCTTAATATATTACAAGCATTCATAAGGTAGCCTACGTTAACCGCTTTACATTAGGTAGTAAGACGTATGCTTGTATACCTTCCGACGTTGTATAAAAAAAATCGAGTCATTACACATTATTAATCGCATCACTAGGTGCAGCCAATCTGTTAGTAAGTTTAGTTAGTGTATCTAAGTAGTTGCCGTGCAGCGGAGGTGGAATTGCACAAGTGATAATGTATTGCAAGCGTTCGTAGACTACGGTAACCACTTTCCATCAAGTGGACAGTATGCCTGTATGCTCCCAAACGTTCAAAAAAGTTAAAAGATACAAAAAAAGAAAATATTATTGGTTCAAGCTACCCAACTAGATTGAAACTAGACCAAATTGGTGATGTGTTATCAGAACGTGGTCTCAGGAGTCCTAGCCACCGGCGATGAGCTATGATTGTTACAAAGAAACGTGAGAGGTGCAAGGACCGGCTCAGGCGCTCGATTCTCTCGGTGTTGGCGTGAGTCTCAATCGACATTACTATAAGAAAACCACGTCTACAACTGTCACGTCTTTGACATCCTATCTAATCCACACGCACGCCTATAAATATCGTAATTGCAACCGTTACATTTACGATCTCATATCACATGTAAACATTACGGCCCACATTGTCAGACAACAAATCAAAATTAGCACACGCGCATGTTTATCGTATTAAACGTGGTAATAACTCGCTTGCATATACGGGAGTGTACGGTATGCACACAAATGAATCTTGTATTTATGTCAATGTTACAGTGCACACGAATGCATGTGAACCACACACCTGTGCGTGCGTGCATACGACTCCGTACGAGCCATGCCCAGCGACAGACGGTATCCGGTACGTTGAACCCGCCCCCTCTCCACGGTCCCCCCTTCTGTCGCTGTACATTATACATACAACATTATATACTATACACGTAGTGTAGTATCCGGCTGTTAGCTAAGTGACGCCTTTGGACCATTCAGGGTCACCAGCTATGTTTGAGCAACTGGTTATATAGAAGTAGAACACAACAATGAATTTACAAGAATCTGAATAACAGTATTATCAGGTGTACAATTGTACACGTAGGTATTGTGTCCTTAGGTTGATATGATCACGTGCAATGTAACTGTTTGATTAATGATCTGGCTACTGTATAAGTAATGTGACTTGTATCATTGGAACTTACATTTTTTGTAATTCTTATAAATATGATGTACGTTACGGTACGTGTATGTATATTTTTTGTAATTCTTCTTATAAATATGACGAGCTCGGTGGTGCGATGGTTAGTAACGCTACTTTGACACCAACGTTCGTGGGTTCGATTCCCACACAGGACAAACATTTGTGTGCATGAACATGTTCGTTTATCTTGGTCTAGGTGTTTTCTGTGTATCATAATCACGTCTAGTACCCAAAACACATGCGTCGCTTACTTTGGGGCTATATGGCGCCGCGTAATTTATCCGACACTATTTACTTATTATATATATTACTTTGAAAGCCCGAACTACGGTACATATTAGGTTTTACCAGTAAATCTTAAGATTTACCGACATGAGTTGAGTAGGTAAATGTAAGTATTAATTAAAAAGTTAACAATTGTTCGGACTTTATACCATTAGAAACTGGTACATGCTAAGTTTTACCAGAGGCGGTTAGTGAATATTGGCTTTAGGAAGAAAACAATAAGTACTTTTTCTTTATTTATTTTAATTAACTATCAGTAATCAACAATGTAATTATTAGTCATTTTACCAAGTCAAATCCTTACCAATATAAAAATATTTTTATTTGGTAAGTATTTTTGTTTATTAATTATTAGTAACTTGTAATTTTAAAATAACTTTAAAACTCTTTTTTTTTAAATAACACAAATTAAATTGTCTATTTAAAAAACGTTAATTTTTAAATTGTTGAAAAAAATAGCCCAATTAAAAAAACATAATGGCAATCGGCTTGGTTAATCTAACTGAATCATTGCTTTTCGTATTATTTAGTATTTAACAAACAAAAATAAGACAATTTATCTATTGTCACTAACTAGTTGTTGTAATATCTTTATTGTAATGTATCGTACATTCAAACTAAATTACAATAAATATAAAGCCAAAGGCGTAACTAGTGTTACTGTATATAGTAAATAAAAATTACTTTTTACAAACAACAAGGAGCGCTATTGTGGTTTTTAGAATTGCAAAGTAATCCTGATGACTTGCAAGCGCATTTCTTCGACAGGCATTTTTTGAGACAGTTACTTTTTGAATCCTTGTCCTCAACGACAACTTCTCGAAAACCCACTTTTTTACCTCTAACAACGTCTTCTATCTTTATAAAATCTTCAGAGCATGAAATAACGTGGTTCCGAGTGTAAAGCTGCTTTAGTACACCAATTTTTGTACCAAGTTGGTAACAGTCATTTTCCTTTACATCTACCACAACTGCAATAATGCTTTTCGGGTCTGTTTTAGCTCTGTGAATGTCAGGTACTCTCAGTCTTACATTTTGACCAACTTTCACATTTGGCCAGCATCTATCTTTCTCGGTATTGCATGTTCTTGAGACTGAGTTGCGTTTTCTGTCTCTGAATCGGTATATCTCTGAAGAGTTACAAATTTGTTTATCCTTCAACATTTTAGTTTCAATAATTTCGTTTTCTTCTGGTTTAGCCTTCACACATTCACTGTTAATGTCCTCTTTTGACTCATTTTCAACAACATTGTCTTCCTTGTCGTGTTTTTTCGTGCATTTCGTGCAAATTGCATTTTTGCGAATGTAACAAGATTTCTAAATCTTCTTCTGATTTAATAATCCAATCATATGTTTAGGAATTACTGACGTTGCAATGCCCATCTTCATGGGACTACCAAACATTGCTTCGTAAGGGGATTTAAGGGCATTTAATTCCCTCATGATATGCTCTATTTTTCATGGTCTGGATAAATTTCAAGCCTTCTGACCACTTTGATGATTGATTGGTTTCCATCCACGTGCTAAGCATATTCTCTATGTATTGATTAGCTCGCTCCTTTTCTTTTCTTCGCCGCCTATACTTACATTTTTAAAAAGTGTATTGCTGAGAGGTTTCACAACACGATCCAAGACAGTCTCTTGATACACTTGGGCTGAAGTCTTCACTCATTTTTTTACAAAAAAATAAACTTCGTGATTCCTTGATAAGACACCCCCCACTAAACTATTACAGACGCATGATGATGACTGCTCTCCGACCACTTGGGGTGGCTGTTTCAGAACTGTGTAGGTACACTTTGTCATTTTGCTTGTTGTAGTGCTATTCAATCGTGAAATTTTATCGTTATATTTTTTCATCAGTAAAGAGGATATTTCTGTGCCTTTCATCTCTGTATCGCGACAGAAGGCGTTTTGATCCATCCACTCTCTTTAGCTGTAGGCATTGATTTAGGACATGTCCAGTATATCGACGATAAGCGCTGAGCTGGTCTTGTTTTATTATACGCGACAGAGCCCAAGCGGGAATCTTCATTTCTCGCGATAAGATTTTTTGTTTACTAATGGGTTTTCGGCGAATTCTGTCTTTAACAGCATTAGCGGCCTTTGTAGTTCTAACAGCATGTGGCACCAATCTTTTATGGTCTTCAACAGAGGAAGTGTTGGTATATCTCTCGATAGTATATACGTTATATGAAAACATATGGCTGATACCAAGCTTTTGAAGTGTTTTATCACAGTCGATTTTGAATCGAAACAATTCGTCTCCAGTAAATGCTGCAGCCCCAAATACACCAGCACTTTTATCATTTGTCAAGTATACACAAATCTACATAGTAAGGGAGAAAATTGTGAATTGAAAATTGAGCTTACATACGGTATTGAGTCCTTAAGTTTAAGGAGGAGGGATTTTGCCGCCCTTTGTGTGTTCGGAAGGATTGTTCCATATGATGCAAACAGCGTCGTTTTACAACCGCACCGCTCGCCGACGGCGGGGAGTTCACCCTCACACACTGGAACTGCAATGGTTTCGTACTGTGCGGTCCCAGAGAAGTTTTCTTCCGAGAACACTCGAGTTGTGGAATGAACTCCCAGCCGAAGTTTTCCCATGGGACTACAGCACGGGGTTCTTCAAGAAAGGCGTGATGCTGTTTTTACAGAGTCGGTAACGCATGAGTGATGCCCTTGGTGTTGCAAATATTCATAGGCTAAGATAGCTACTTACCATCAGTTGTTTGCCAACTTAGTGGTATAAAATAATAAAAAAGACTGTCAGTCTTAGGACTGCACGTCAGAAGTGAAAAACTTCTTAGTTGCACAAACTAGAAAACACTATTTTTGGGATGTTTTACATGAAAAAGAATGATTATTATCTATATAATGTAAACAAATTCAAAAATACATATCAATTTTAATAACAACAAAGCAATTTTTCACACGCATCTATATATGTGTATCTGACCGTGATAGTCACGCGAGTTCACTGCATTTTCCCCATCCTAAAAGCGAACAACGTGACTGAAAAATTTTCTCTTCAAAAGTTCGTTAAAACAAAACTTTTTCAACGTGGCTTCCACTAAACGGAGACTTATAAAACTGTTGTGTGCCCTTTCATAATTTTTCACGGTCACAAGTAAGCGTAATCCGCGAGTTGTGCTGTTGTAATCGCTAGTTCGCCTTTATGGTCGCGCTCTGATGAGCCCAGAGTCAGCACAGTCACAGTGAGTCAGCTGTTACGCAACCATTACTGTTTATTTGGTCTGCGACTCTAGTTGGAGAGATTACGGCTAGTGATTAATACGAGGTCGTGGCCTGAACAGACGCGCTCGGATCATGAGATTATGCACGCAAGTGATGAATACCCTCTAAATTATTTCAGTCACTTTGACGTTCTCAATTTCTCAGCCGAATAGCTTTTCTAACCTTTCGGAACGATTGTGCGCGATCGTAAACTGTCAATTAAATGTATTTACGATTTAACTGCGCTGTAAAATGTACGAGTGTATTGTCCATTTGAAAAGTGGAAAACTAATTACGCCCCGTCGAAGATTGTAATTCTATTGTTTGCTTGGACTGAGCGCTTGTAATTCAGTTTCAGTGAAATAAATGTACGCATTCTTGTTAACAAAAATATTTTTTATGTGTTTGAAAAATTAATACAAACACATAAAAATTGTGTGTAAGACACGCAGGCCGAGTCGTGAATGCCTTGTAAGAACAAAACAAACCACTGGACTACGCATTAAGACATCCCTCGCTCACCAAAATGTGATGTTCTAGCGCCTAAATATCACATTGTTCGAGCTTACTGACAGTACTGACCAATGGGAAGATTTTTTAACCAACAAAAGCCAAGAACTGCACGTTCTACTTTACCCCGGCCCGTAGCAGTAAGTAGATTCACTAAACAATTCCGTTTCGTCGGTTATCCATTGGATATTTCCTTCATGCTTGTAAGGGACTTGGTGTGAAGATATGCTGTGGCAGTACCAAATTTTGGTAAGTAAGTGACCCGTGATCACCTTTAGAGTCAAAGCCAGCGCACTTTCTGTATTCCACCGAAGTTGTACTGACAAGTAATGAGCATAAGACCCGCATGTTGTGAACAAAACCTCTTATTCTGTAATCTGAGCCTTAGCCTATGAACCGTTGTAATAGGAGTTTCATTTACGAGTTGCTACCGTAGCTGCTAAAGTACCAACCCTTGGGAGCTATCAGATTCACACGCAGATACACAACAACCTTCGGAAGGAGCGTTATTTAGTCGTCGTCTTCTGCACGTTGACGAGGTCGTGCTGTTTAACTGCTCCCTAACTAACTCCGGCCCAGAACCTCGTTTGTTAGTTAGTAGCATAAAGGAATAAACCACATACCTGCGCATGAAGGCACCCCGCTCTCACAAAACATTGCGTTTTAGCACCTAAATATCTTTAGCGATTCGAGCCTACTGACCAATGGGAGAATATTTTAACCAATACGCCGATAAGTGATGTTGATCGAACTAGCCATTGAGAGTTGTGCGGTCTACTTAACCCCCCGACCTGTAGCGTTAAATTTAGCTACTAGGTAATATCGGTCTCATTTGTTATTTCGTTGATGGTTAATAGGGTTTTTTTTTTTTAATACGTGCACCCCTGCCATGGGCAAGGCTATTTTTGTACATTTTCATTTCTTAATCTTAATTTATAAATATTCTATTGTAAATAAACACATTCATTCATCATACTCTCTTCCATTCCGCACTTCATTCTTCCATTCATCATCTTTCAATTATATCTTCTAAAAGTTTTTATTTCGCCCATTTTAGAACGCCGGTGAACTATCCTTATATATGTTTCCAGACTTCCCTCCCCATACTGCGTCAGTCCAGACACGGGCGACAGTGAGCTTAGCAGCTCCACCTAGCCACCGCGATCCCATTGGCTATACAAGTGTATAGCCGAGGTATACAACATTAGTCCTAGGGGTTGCTAGGGTTATGATAATAATAGATTTCTCGAGGGTTTGTGTAATGGTCGAATGGTAATAGTAATGTTTATAGTGGACTATGTGTAGGTAGGTATACAGTACGTAAAACGCCGGCCAATCCAGGAAGTCATTAGGTCTGGTGCACATTCGTGACTCCCGCGCTTCTCATCCTGCCGCAATGACACACTGGTGTATTGTAATATGTAAAATATATGTTACATTTTATAGCTTTAACAACCTTTTTCTTATAGACTATAATCAACAGAAATTAGGTAGTAACAATAGGGAATTTTTCACAATATTGAAACATTTAATTGTATGCATATATGTATATCTTCATGCCAGGTCCTTTGCGGGGTAAGCAGAGAACCGAGTGCTAAGACGGTCCTTAAACACCTCGCTCGCTTCATTAACATTCATAGCTTTTTCATGCACATTGTCGGTTCCTAGAGCTTCTGACATCCTGATATTTTATTACTATAGTTATACTTGACTGTACTTATAGACTGGGTATTAATAAAATACAATATTCCTTATTACACAATATAAAACCGCGAAATATAAATTTAATAAACGTATCTCACCTCTTTTGTAGGAAAGGATTATTTTTGAATTGAAATTGACAAATTAGATCTATGCTTTAATACGTATGTGGGCTCTGTAGCTCAACATCATTATAGAACAACACAAACCGAGTGTGCAGTGACTGAGTCATATAGCGCTCGATTGAGTTTGCCTACTCTATTTTAAAATGTACTACAACTCATCTTCCGATATTCAAGTATTTTGAACTCGAAACACCTTCACAATAAATGAAAGTCTAGAATAATGTCATCTGAATAATTTAGATGCTTTACTGTACAGTCAAGATATCAACTCTGGAAAAAATGAATATCTCTTTCAGAAACGATATTAAACTTAAAGTGACCGACAAACATAACGTTTGATGCATCGTTAGCTTGTTTCATATCCATAAATTTATCACACAGAAGAAAGGCATTTGTTTAGATCTAGTAGACAAGCTATATAGCCCGGGGGCTTACTTACATTTAATCACTAGATAAATAGAATATTAGATGTATGGATTGACAGAAGCTTGACGCACCATTGGCTTACGTCAATCCCATACATGTCAAGTTTGTTTCATTTAGTATTTGGATAA
This sequence comes from Pyralis farinalis, assembly GCA_947507595.1. NCBI lineage: Eukaryota > Metazoa > Arthropoda > Insecta > Lepidoptera > Pyralidae > Pyralis > Pyralis farinalis. The sequence goes on along the minus strand of OX382273.1, from coordinate 25,279,899 downwards.
TGTCATGAAATAGATAAATGATAAAGAAATCCACTACACTTTACGAACACGTTTTAACTGTCCAGTTCGACATAAAAAATAAGTATCGTTTTATCGCGATGAAGGCTGCATCTATTACGATATAATTTGAAATAAATCGGTTACACTATGGCTTTCAATTCATCATTATCGACTTTCGTCTCCGGTCTTCCACTAAAGAGGTTATTACTGAACAAAATTTCTGAAACGGTGGTGAAAATCATCCTCTGTACTATGTTGGATATTTGTTATGAACATTCTTTAGCAAACCATAATATTCTAGGGTGACTTGATCATGGATTTTTTTAATAGTAACACAGCTGGATATCATAGGGTACCTACCGTATCTCAAGGGTACCTTATAAAAAGGTCGTGATATGACAATCGTAGCTTGTTTGTGTGATAAAAATTGATGAAATGAATAAAAATACATAAATTATAGAAATTAAGGAATAAAAGAACATACGGACAACAGACGTTAACTGTTTCTTACATGCAAGTGTCTCGTATCTATTAGTGTTGCCGTTTTTTCGTCGCAGTTTTTTATCTTTGTTATTTATTTCTGTAATGCACATAACATTTACATAAATTTGTATCTAATTACTGTATTTTGTTTTTATACAATGTCTGGAGATATACAAGCATACGGCCCACCGGATGTAAAGTATTTACAGTAGCCTATGAACGCTAGCAATAAATACCTAACACAGCAACTCCTTAGGAGCTTACTGGTAACCTCACTCTCACGTAAGAACACAACAACCCTACAGGGAGTTGTTATTTGGCTGCGAGGAGGTACATCCTCAGACGAACGCCTTGATGCATCCTACATCTCATAAAAAAAACGCAGATCAAGACAAACAAACATACATAAAATAATACAAAATATTATTAATACATCCGTGGAACGGACGGCACCATCTTCGTGTAAACAAATGATTTTATTTCAGTTTTAGACATTATCAAACTTATTTTTAATAAGCCAATTAAATATTTTTATGTTTGCATTATGACATGCCTACGCTAAATCAGCTTAAAAAAATACATTGCTCGTTCGGTAAACAGGAAAGGAATTTTAATTATCTCCGCTCTTCAATCCACGTCAAAATCAAATCAAAATTACGCAATCAATAAATTTATTGTAATGACGATTATTTCAAAAAAGATCTATACTGACAAGTTTCTTTCAGTATTTCTTTCTCGCCAATTATCATTTCTGAAATGTTAGTAGATTGAAATAAAATAATTAAAACTATAAGAAATGAATAAAGTGCAATAAGATTATAACTTAAAAAAGTAAGTCGTAACTAAGTGCGTACAAAGGCCCAATAGAAATAAAGATTTTTTCTCTTTTTTATCTTTATCTTATCTGTTGAACAAAGGTCAAAAGTCTAAGTTTTACTAACGCGACAGGAGAGTTCAAAAGACAAAGCATCAACTCATATTAATGGAGTACGACGGTAAAAACGTCGTACTGGCAGATCTTACTGATGCCCCAGACAATACAAGGGTACCCTAGCCCTAGGTACAGTTGCCAAGCTGTGTATATATGCTCACGCTCGATATGGCTTTACCTACTTGAATATTGAGGTCGTGTGTGATGTTCTTCAGATTTGGAATTACAATAAAATTGCCAAGAACAATGAATTCTTCACTGTAGTACAACTCTGAAGAAAACTTCTTAATCCACGATTAATTCGCAATTTGTCGTAAACTTGTATTATTAATTCAAATTTAAATTATTCTATTATCTACGATATTTATTTTACTTACCTACACCCTAAAAAAGTCGCTACTTATGTATAAATTAAACTCGATATTTCTGTTTATTTATTAAGTATTATAAACAGCGTACACATTTTGATGGGGTTTTATATATCAGTTAAAGGATTTCTTACACAAGGAAAATTAAAACATCTCAACCAAAGTTAATCCAATAAATCGTTAGAATTAGGTGACATTTAGATGCCTTTCTTTAAGTAATTGAGCATTTTTAATACATTACCGATACTAATCTTGCAAATCTGATATTCAAAGTGATTTTTTGCAAAGTGACTATATTCCAGATTAAATAATGAAGCCGCTTACCGTTTTGTCACCGTAAGTGAATAGACATTCAGAATTCAACAAGCTACAGGATATAGTTGACAACATAGACTTATATATTATGCTGACGTAATTCTGGACTCTATGCTTGGCACAAAAGGCGTCCACTTATAAACACAACATATCTAGTTAATCAATATAGCTTTGATTAAGTATAAACGTCATACTCGGAGTAAGGATGGAGATATAACTCGTCTGATCTCGGGACACAGGCATTCGGAGCACGTCGCTATTCTATCTACGGGTATGTCGGAACTCAGCTGAACTAGAGATAAAATTTCAAAAAGAAACGATCCAGTTCCTGTAGCATCCGCTAAAGTTTCCTTTTAAAACTTCAACTTGTGGGATAAAAAAATACGGGCAAAGTATTTTACTACGCCACGTTTTTAGTACATTTATAAAACTAAGAATCTTCTTGCTACTTACTACTACGAGTATATACAAATATTATTAGCTGATTAATACGCATATATTACTTTTTAAGAGTTAGGGCGCATCAAAGCTGTCCAGCTGGGGAATTGCATCTATCTCACAGAAGACCTCCCGGACCTCCCAATTTCCCGGAGGGTTATTATGTTCCTGCAAGCGAGTAAACTCTTACGGAGTAACGGTGTTAGCAGCAGAGGTGGCAACGCGCAAGCGATACTTAATGTATTGCAAACGCTCATAGGCTACGGTGATCACGTTAAATCCGTATACTTGTATGAAAAAATATTATTTTAATACTACGTAGACAAACAAACATACGGATTGCCTAATGGTAGTATTGGTAAGCAACAAAAGCAAAAGTAGAAAACCGGAAAGTAATTGTTTGAATGTTTGTTCAAGGACGGATGTTCAACACTCGCGGGAACACAACAAAGGGACTTGTTGTTATGTTGCGGTCACCTGTAAGGTGGTAATGTGTACTGTCCCGGGCACATTGCTGGCAAACAACAAAACAATACAAGGTTATAATTAAAATGGTTTTGTAAAGCATTAATAATAAGTCTTTAATATCTATTCCTATCTAAATTAGATATTACGTGACATAAATATCTATATCAATAAACAGTGTGTCGATGTAGCGTTTTGTCGACCTCATTGAGAGTCGCGATAGCGTACAGTCGAGATAAACTGTGTCGGTTTAGTCTTCTTTCGATCTACTGCACGGCGAAACTATGAACTGTCTAGCGTTTATCAAGATTTTATATGTCGGAATTATGTGGTCGAATCGACATATTCCACCAGTGAAGCACATAACCCTAACGAGTCCTCATCGACAGCCAATCAAGCTAATCCTGCCAGCCAGTCATGACAGTTTTGCCTTTTGGGATTTCCGCTGTACTGACGAATATATGCCGGGAACGAACTGCTGAACCACACTCGATGTTCTCAACATTCACGTCACAACTCGCCAATAAAAGAAAATAGTATTCTTGCAAGATATTCCGAAATTACATGGTGTGGGAACACGAATCGAGTTTCTTTTTTTATTTATTTTTTATACTACGTCGGGAGGCATACAAGCATACCGTCCACCTGATGTAAAGCGGATACTGTAGCCTATTAATGCTTGCGATATATTAAGTATCACTCGCGCGATGCCTCCTCTGCTGCACCTTGGGAGCTTACTGGTGACCTAATTCACACGCAGGAACACAACAACCCTCTAGGGAGTTGTTATTTGGCTGTGGTTTTCTGTGAGGTGGAGGTACTTTGCTTTGATGCGCCCTACCTCTCTTAAAACATCCAGACCAAGACAAACAGATATGTGCATGCACACAAGTGTTTGCCTTGTGTGGGAATCACACCCACGAGCGTTGGTGTCAAAGTCGCATCATTCACGACTGAGCCACCGAGCTCGTCAAACACATACAGCGTTGGAAGGCAAATAAGCAAATGCTAATGCTGAGGTTCACCTGATGTAGTCATTACCGTAGCCTTTAAACACATTTTTTTTATTACGAGTATTACATTATGGCCGCGCTCTGCTGTCAAGTGAAGGTGCTTCCTCACTAGCGCGGCTGTGATGCGCCCTACCTCTTTCGCCAGGGCCTCGTTTGTAAGTTAACAGGGTGCACTATGTGCAACCGAGGTTGGTTTAGACATCAAGGATGTTTCTGAACCGCTTACCTAACTTACCATAACTACTATTTCTACTACTCGTATTTATAGGCTACGTTCGAATTGCTTTGGGTCAGGTTTAGCTCAGGTTTACCTACTTAAAAACTTTCATCAATATGAGATAATGAATACCTTGAGTTTAAATTTTCATTTCAATACGTAGAAATGTGACTTGAAATCCTTGTAAGCAATCCTTTAAGTCCGTAGGTATAAAGAGGTTTGTAACATTCAGTCAGTGCCATGTCACGGACACAACTTCTTTATCAACTAATTGACGTAGATAATGACATAAGTAACTTGATGATGAGGTTGAAACCATTATACCTATTGCAGATAAGACAAGCATTCGACGGCACTAAATGGTTTTTAATAGGATTTACCACCAACGTACGCTCTGATAATATGCCGGATCACCTTGAACTATAAATAACAGTAAGGTTTTAAATCACTCAGCGTAATAGAAATAATCATAACCATAGTGAGTTAACATTTTTACAATTGGCTCTCTTATATTTCATTTGTTACATTACTGTGATATTTTCATGATTATTATCTACAGCTAATAGCACAAATAACTTGACACTACAGTTTGAATTTAGGTCTTGTTAGCCATAGCTGCTCCGCCAAGGATTTTTATATACAACGTCGGGAGGCATACAAGCATACGGTCCACCTGATGTAAAGCAGTTACCGTAGCCTATTAACGCTTGTAACATATATCACTCACGCGATGCCTCCTCTGCTGCTTACACAGCAACTCCTTAGGAGCTTGCTGGTGACCTCACTCACACGCAGGAACACAACAACCCTTTAGGGACTTGTTATTTGGCTGCAGTTTTCTGTGAGGTGGAGGTACTTCCCCAGACGGGCTGCTTTGATGCGCCCTATCTATCTTAAAAGTTTGGTATTTTAACTTTTATCTAGATTATCTAGATTTATTTATATATTTTTGGAATAATAAGTATGTTAGCTCATCATCATCATCAATAACAATAAAAATATAACGTTTTATCGAATACCTACGTATGCAAAACAGCCTGCTGTGTCTACCGTTGGTATTCACAAACAAAATGCTCCTGACATCCAACAAATACTCAACTGACAAACAAATCATTTTAAGCCCGTTTTACACACAAATAAGGAAAGTACAAAGATGGCAACCTGGCAATGCAGGGGATATCAAAAGATTGTTTAATACACGCATGTTGTGTAGGGGTGGCACTATTTTGATTATCGTTCGCGCAAATTACCAATAGGTCACGGAATTTTACATATATGTTGTTTAATGTATTAATCGAGGTGTTGATTTTGTAGTATGTGGTCGTTTGGTTGAGTTGATTGAAGTATGTCGTGTATTGGAACACCCAAACGAAGTATCGGTGTAGATCCTTGGTTAGTTGTACATATCTCAAGAGTTTTCGCACATTGCAATAATTAATCACGACATTCAAAATGTATGTCGTTCATTTCAACTTTATAAGAGTATTATGCAATACTTGTTATAAAGTAGAATTGCCAACCCTAAGCTTAACCCCCAAGTCGGGAGTAAAAGGGGTGCCCCGGACAGAGTAACCTAACTGAAACAAACTTTACTCGTTTAAATTTTGCGGGAACTCCGTTCGTTGCGTGTGCTGTAAAGTTAAAAAACTTTTAACTTCCACTTAATTGAGTTTTTTATAGCACTAAATTATTATTATATAACTTTATGTGTTTACAGGTCAATTATGACCCCTAAGTTTGCAGTCATAATAGTTCAAAGTACACAACAAGTTACAATAAAAAGAGTAGTTACATCTTAAATTACATGTAGAATGAAACCAGACTTTATTCGCTACTGTGGCAAAAAAACACATGATTGATGGCGGTTTTACCGTTTAACGTAATCTACGTTTCCGACACTAGGAGGCATCGATTATCTAAAATCATATCACATAACTGTCAAAACTAATACGGATTAATGTTCTGTAATGAAAAAATATTAATCATAAATACACATACTAGTGCGTTAACCAAATAGATTATAAACTTGTTGGCTTTTCAAATTGACTAGCTACAGTTTAGCGAATAATGAAAATTAAACGCATTTCTAGAGATTACCCCTCGAAATGAACAAAGAAACAAGCTTTATATCTTTTACAATATTAGTGTTGATTACATCAAATAAATTTATTGATATACATTCATATTTGTAATTATCATTTTGCTCAGCGGTGAAGGAAAACATCATGAGGAAACCAGCACGTCCCAGAAGTTATATTTCGATCTGACCTAAGAAACATCTGGTTTTTCCTCTGGGTTGTGGCGGTCTGACGGCAGTCTATATAAAAATCAATATCTTTGCTGAATCTTTGGGTTCTACTTAGTGAACCTCGCCAATCCTAATGAAACGTGACCATTTTAGCAAGTGGAAATATTCACAGATGGCAACTCCCGGTAGTGAAATAAAGTGATTTGGCCGTGGCAAATCACTCAGGTATGAACTCGTGGATTGTCATTCTTCGTACTCAAATGAGGCCGTATTTAATTAAAACGCTGATTACGCGTTATGAATAAATTAACGTAATTTCTTCCTAGCGTTATCCCGTTTCCTAATCCATTTGGCGGGCGCGTCTAAGGATTGGCGGGGTCTTCTCACTAAGCCGATACGGCGAGGATGCTATTGACATGGAGCGACTGCGGTCAGACCTCCACAACACTTGTCACACAGGTAAAATCAGACCTAGGTTAGGTCACATGACTTTTGAAATATATTTTCTTAGATGTGCGAGTTTCCTCACGATTTTTTCCTTCACCGTCGAGTAAGTGATAATTACAAACATGTATATAAATCCGAAAACACGAATTTAGTGGTACTCATGTCTCCGCCAGGATTCGAACCATGGACCATTGGTAAACAGACTGGTTCTTTATCCACAGAGCATTCGCCGCTCTATAAATGGACACAATACTCGCGGGAAATCTTTTCACCCAACTGTAAATTATTATTTTATAGTTGGGTAAAACAAAATATTGTGAATTATATACCTCGTGCGTTCTAAAAATCTGTGGGGTTCACTTTATTAACCGACAAAACAGCTTACAGCCTTCCTCGTCAGAGATAAGTCAATAGATTGTCTCTTGTTTTGATTGTCCCTTGGATTCTGGTGCGTGATGGTCAATTTACACTTAACAACGATATAAAACTTTCTAAAATAACGCAAGATCTATCTCGTAGAAACAACTCCAGACTCTGTATTTGGTCATGATTTTTGACACACATTTAGTAATCGTGGCGCCAAAAGAGCTGTGATGGCTATTTATCGGTGTAAAATATTGTACACCCCGGCTCAACTCAGATGTTTACTACTTCAACCATTTTATGCACTTTCCTCTTCAGTCATCCAATACAATGTCATGGAATTTGCCAAACATTTCCAGTACGGTGAAATTCATTTATCTGCATAATTGAAAAAAGTATTTATTTCTGCATAATTGTAAAATGATACGGAATTGTCGTTCTTTAATAATTGTCAAAAAATAAATAAGACGTAAGTACCTAGTTGTTAAACGAGTTTTAAATAAAACGTTTGTTTGTAATTGATGTAAGTAACTTCAGTCACGACTGATTTTTTACCAGAATTATCATTTCGACCAGGGATTATCCGAGTCGCGCTCATAGATCGTGTTTGTTTTATTAACAGAACGTACAAGATGCTAAAAATACTTGTAACCGTTCGATCACGTGCCAAGTTTATTAATGAACGAGTCGTAAAACTCTTAAAAGTAATTTATATACCATTGTGTAAATGTGCCTTTGGTGTGAGTTCATTCGCTTAAAGTATGTACACTCGTACTATCTATATAAATAAAAATCAATGTACCTATGTATGTTTGTCTTGCCTGGACTCGAAAACAGCTGAACAGATTTTGACGAAATTTTCAGGGAATCTTCAGATTAGCCCAGTGGGTGATTCTGTGAAGTTTGGTGCCGTGCGTGATGATAACCAGTGCAAAGCCGGGGCGGGTAGCTAGTTTTCTAATTAAATATGGCGCACAACCACGATATAAACTTAATTACTTACTGGAGACCACCCTTTATCGTTGTCTAACCCGGAAGGGATTTAATAATTTCTAATAAGTTATAGTTAGATGGATATAGCATCTTCGGTTTCGATTCCCGGAATTATGTAATTCCAAAAATAAATAACTTTATGCATGTTTAAATGCTACACGACTTTAACTCTTGTTAAAGATTACTGATAAAGACTATCATAGAAAAATTAAATCATCTATAAAAATAATAGAAACACGCTGTATAACAAATAAGATGGCCTCACTGCTAATCACCGAGGAATCATCATCATAACGGCTCATCGGCACCATATTATTGTATTGTCACTTGACCTACACCCCAAGGTTTATGATGGTTACAACCATTAGAAGCAGATAAAATTTGGTTCATAAGATACTACTACATACATAGTTACATACAGGTTGACCTTTTAAATGTTAAAGTAGACGCGATGATATTTTGGCTATTGCTAGTTGCAAAGTTTTGACGAGCCCGGGACCGGGGTGGTTAGCGGTCGTGGGTTCGATCCTTACATATTTGTGTACTTGTCTGCTTATCTTGGTCTGGACGTTTTCAAAGCAACCCGACTGGGGAAGTCACTCCACATCACAGAAAACCGCAGCTAAATAACAACTCCCTAGAGGGTTGTGTATCTTTTTTTTATATACCACTAAAGTGGTAATCAAGAGTACGGTTTGCCTGATGGTAAGCCTAAGCAGTTTCCGTAGCCTATAGACATTTGCAACGCCAGATTTGTTTCTGCGGATGAGTGAATTTACTATAGTAATTAATCTTCTAAGGTGTCGCTGTGTTATCAGCAGCGATGGCAACGTGCGAGTGATACTTCATGTATTACAAGCATTCATAGGCTATGGTAAACGCTTGACATCAGGTGGGCCGTATGCTTGTAGGTATATCTCCCGACGACGTATAAAAGAAAACTCCCTATTTCCTGAATTATATAAATTTTTATACAAGAAATAATCTTAGAAGATTTTAAAAATACTTACCACGTAGTTTCAGCGAATACCCCGCGGCGTACCAAACTATATGGATTGCTACATTTATGATTATATGTGTAGAAAATGTCACCGTTCAGCTTAGCTTGGCAAAATATCAAAAACTTATAACTAAAATTATAATATAAAAAGAAGAATGTAAATTTCTTCCTTATATTCTTCCCTTTATACTATGTAAATAAGAATATTCGTAGTGCTTTGTTTATTTCATGTAAATACTCTTTACACATCTATTTATCTCTTTACTTATCTGCCTATACTCATATATATAGCCTATTATTTTATTCATGGCACATAAACCGAGAAGGAATATAAATAACTCCAATTTCTGGCTAAGGTACTGTGTTACAAGACAAGAAAGTTACATTGAAAGAATATCAGTACAATAAATAAAAGACGATAAAATTTTCCACGAATAAATTTTCCACTGAAACTGCCAAATAAGAAACTCTAACAACATTCCAAATTGTTCCAATACAATCAATACACAAATTTAATAACGTTCATTGCTTTTATGCTAATAATTACATAATTAACTAGGGAAGTTAGGGCCTGCGGCGCAAACGCAAGCGCGCTTTTTATCTTTTAAATAGGTAACAGCAAGCTGTGTAGCAAGCGCGCTTGGAAACTTAGTGCGTCAATCTAAAAAATGCTTGGGCATTTCATTTTATAATTAAATAAAATTAAAAAAAATAAGTTAAAAAAGATAACTTAGTAAAAATTACCAAAAAAATGTTGAATATTCAAAATTTAATATTTAAAAAAATAAGTTACTTTTTAAAAAATAAACTGAAAAATTTTGATATCGAGTGCTGCGATTACTGCGACGGCCTCGAGGCATCTTGATGAAATTAGAATTAAAAACCCAAAATTTAATATAATTTAATATAATTTAATAAAAGACTAATTTATTAAAAAACTAAAAAAACAAAAAGGAAAAGATGAAAAAAAAATAAAAAAGAGGAAAAAGGAAAATTTAGTACTACCACTGCAAAAGCACTGCTCACAGTAGGGACAAATCTTCTTGGACCGATTTTTCTGGAACAAAACTTCTTTTTTTGAAAAACAAATTTCAACTGGCACAACTACGACATCTAGGCTACACGATCACGAAAAAAGGGGGTTTCAAACTATTTTGGTTTTGGAGAAGTAGAGCGTACAAAATACCGAGACACTGGAGGTCGACCTCACATATTGCTCGCTTGCTATCGCGCGCTTGCAACTACAACGCAAAATCGTCTTTCGTATGTTTTCTTTTTGCGTTTCATTAAGCAACACAAACAAATAAACCTTATTGCAAAACGTTTAGCGATAATCTCATGTTTAATTTAATTTTCTTCTCAGCGTAAACAAATTAGATTACATGTACCTACTGTATTCAGCACTCTGTACCTACAACATACCAATACAATATAACTTGCTGAAAAATCTTTCGGGCAAGTCAATATTATACAGGTGAAATCGAAACGCGTTCAATAGATGTCCGAAAAAAAGTAATGGCGAATTCAAAATTCCAAATCTACAGGCAAATTGCAAAACGACAATAAAATTGGCTTTACGCCGGTTACCAATCAATCATGTTTCCACGAGGTGGCCGAGCTAACCGAAAATAGCGCGACTGCCATGCCACCAGCCACCACCTGGCTAGGATATGTATATAATAAAGGGGGTGGGCAGGAGGAACGCGCGGAAAATCAATAAAGCGGGCGCGAGCATCAAAACATACCGCTGCGTCCTCGCCCAAACTCCACCCTCGACCAGCAGCCATCCCCCCGCCACCCCTCCCCTCGTCTCCCGGGGAAACCCTCCCCATGTTTGGCAGACACCGTCCTTGATCTCCCTCTCCCAGGCGCACAACTTTGGATAAACACTCGTATCGTCTCATTCGAAATTGGGTCGCTATGCTTATTTTTACTCTCATAGATTTTAATCGACTCCTAATAGAATCATAACGGTTATTATCTCTGAGATGGAACATAAAATATTTACTTAGTCATTTGCTCGCGATAAGATAAATGGCGGCAATACCACATTGCTTATAAAAATAATGTCTATACTAACCTCATTGGGAGCAGCTTTAAATATACGCGTAATATTTAAATATTGCGGACATGTTTATGGCGGATATAAATCACATAATACAGAACATTCCACTTAATTTGATTTGTCGTTTCATCGTAAACCTGAGTACGCCCACACTTTCAGTACACGTGTCGCGTGCGCCGCGACATGTTTTCTTTATTTTGGCATATAAAGGTATAACAAATTAAGTTTTCAGAAGCCAAAGTACAATTTCACGAACATAATATTAAAAATCCATGTGTTATTATCAAGAATAAGGAATACAGTGACTTTTGCCAAGAAGTCTAACTATATCTTGGTTTCAGATCCATTGCGGGGTAAGGTACCGAACCGAGTGCCACAAAAAATATTTGGCTGACATATAAGGTCACGCTTAAAACCGTGTAGTATGGTTATACTAATCATGATATTTATCGGTTAAACTTCAGAGTAATCAATATAAAATGCAATGATAAAAATAATACTACATTAACAAAATTACCGCCGATAACGTATAGTCGATAGTAGCTCAAATAATCTAAAAATTACTTCATAATCATAAGAGTTATTCTTGTGCGGTAATAAAATATTCGTTAACAGCAGCGTATAGCACTAGTTTACAATCTGAGATTGCGGTATTTCACCACTGTCGTGAAAGGAGTGACTCATTTCCTAGAGACATGGCTATTTTAACGTAAACTCTGACTTATTGCTTTCACGAGAAAGATGTAAATTATACATTTTAGTGTATTTAGATGTATTACTACTTACATTAAACGTAACTTCACTTCAAAAGGTATTTGAATACCTTTATATTTATAGTTTGAAAACCTTTGTAACGTATTGAGAGAAATAATTTGACTTAAAAGGTCGTAAAAATCTTTAGTAGGTACGTACTCAATCGCCCCTATAAAACGTAATAAATAATTATTTTGTTTATAGTCAAATTAAACAAAATAAAACGGAAATCGCCGTATTTTAAATAGCGTAAATAATATTTGTACAGGTGTAGTTTTGTTTGCAGAAGTATTTAAGAAAGACATACTGATTCTCTGAATCCTATAGGATTGCGTTTCCGAGAGAAACGGTCCGGCAGCGCAATTACGTATTTCGCAAAAGCAAAGCGATAGCAAAAATTGCGCAATAATTGCTCTTAAATCGCTAATTCGTATTACATATCAGCAATAACAAAACGATAGCAAACGAATGACAGTGCTGCCTCTGTCGAACAATCAAGGAACTATATATTGCATTCAACTGAATCAAACTCTTTGACTTGTGTTAATTTTTCGTATTATCTATGACTTTTGACAGCAAAGCGATAGCAATTATCGAGCAATTTGAGCTGTCAGATTGCAATCCCAAAAAAGGTCAATCTTTTTCAATTGCTTCGCCGTCGCTGAGTATTTGCAAGTTTATTTCGTCCTTTGTATAAACATGGCTCGTGCTGTATTATTGTTAGAAGCATTAAATGAAGAGTATAGAAGAGACGTAACCAACAACACAGCACGATTGAGGCGTAGTCTTCGTAATCAAGCCAAGGCATTGGAGCTTTCAGAGTCGGAGTTCAGAGCACACTACAGGCTCAATAAGAAGCTATTCACAGATCTGTGTGATGAACTCAGGCCCTACATGGCTCAACCGAGAAGAAGAACAAAAGTTAGTGTGGAAAATAAGGTAAGAAAATTTATTTCATAAGTAGATAAATTCGTACATAGGTTATTATAGTAGGAGTAACCTTAACTACATTCATGTGTATTCACAGGTTCTCACAGCATTGTCTTTTTTTGCCACGGGTTCATATCAAAAGCCAGTGGGTATGAGCTACTTGCACGGGCTCAGCCAGGCTAGTGTATCAAACGCAGTAAAAGAAGTCACAAGGGCTTTAAACAACCGAAGAATACTTGCCAAGCATATTCGTTTTCCTCAAACATCACAAGAGAGACAGTTCATTATTAATGGGTGAGAATATAACTACTAAATTATGTATAATCGCTAGTATGATGTTTGTACAGTAGTTACAATTTGCATTAGGTGCACTACAGTAGGTAATGTACCTTTTTTTTAATGTAATTTCCATTTAGAATGATCACTATGAAAATGACTAAGTCGGTAAGCAGAAATTACCATAATATATCAAGAGAAATTCGTTTCAAATTGTATTTATTAATGCATTATCAAAGTTACTTTTTGTTTTAGTTTTTTCAACAAATTTGGATTCCCTGGATGTTTGGGTTGCATCGATGGCACTCATGTAGCTTTGATTAAGCCAACAGAGCATGAAGAAAGATTTTTTAATAGAAAACACTTCCATTCCAGAAATGTGCAAATAGTATGTAAAAAATTATATTGTTTCTCAACACTTAGCTCTGTAATATATTTTTCAAATAAGTATAATAATAATTTTATATTTTTTTCCCCAGATTTGTGATAGTGATTTAAATATACTCAATGTAGATGCATCATTTGGTGGAGCTACACACGATGCCCACATTTGGAGAATGTCTGAAATACAAAGGCATGTTCGGGACCTTCATAGTAGAGGAGAGGCTGTCTGGCTGCTTGGTATGTAGCAGTACTAACTTACTACTATTTTAGTATTGAGTAGATTATAATGTAAGTCAACTAGCGGGCCATCCCGGCTTCGCACGGGTGGACATTTTATACTATGTGATGAAATGCATTTATTTAATTGACATTAATTTACAGGTGATTCTGGATACCCATTAAGGCCATGGCTCTTAACTCCGATAGTGAATGCTGAACCTGGTAGTGCAGATGAGAATTACACTAATGTTCACTGTCTGACTAGAAATACAGTGGAACGTTGCATTGGTGTTCTGAAAGCTCGTTGGAGGTGTTTGCTAGCACATAGAGTGTTGCATTATGACCATCACATGGTGGCCATGATAATTAATGCCTGTGCTGTGTTGCATAACATCTGCAACAAACATCGGCTGCCAGTACCACCATTGCCAAGTGCTGACACTCAAGGAGATCAGCAAAATCAAATTCAACAGCAATTAATGCAAGATGCTGGCCCAGCTGGAGATGAACAAGAGCTAGCCAGTGGCCGACAGCAACGAAATCGCATTGTGCAGAGATTGTGGACTAGATCAAATTGACGTTTAATAAACAATGTGTGTCTGTAGAATATAAAGTGATCTACTCATATTTAAAAAAAAATTGCAAAACTATCTATATGATAATAAGTTTAATGTGAATATTGTGTTGTGTAGAATAATGTATGTGTTAGTGCAGTGATAAATTGGATATTAAGGCCACTAGCGCCACCCAATTATTTCATTTTTGTCTCTAAATCTAAATCAATTTTCAGAAAAGTGAGTAACATAAGCCCTCCTAAATTACTTTCATTATTTATTGATAATCCAAAACATAAAAGCAATGGACCAATGGACGTAGTCTCAATAAATACTGAAGGTAATTTAGGAGGGCTTATGTTACTCACTTTTCTAAAAATTGATTTAGTTTTAGAAACAAAAATGAAATAATTGGGTGGCGTTAGTGGCACCTAGTACGGGCCCTTAAATGTAGAAAAGTAAGAAAGACGATACAGTGATTTAGATTTATTATATTAAATTTTGTACAGCAAGGCGGTTTGGTTTGTTTCTCTGTCCATTTTGTCCTCCTAATAATAGTTGTCTGCCTAGGAACAGTAGACAGGACTTAGGAAGGGGTGTAAGTGGCTCATCATAATCTTTGTTGCCAAAGCCAACCTGCACGTGGTGCACCCTGCTGATTGACAAACGAGGCTCTGGCAGAAGTGGGGTAGGGCACAGCATATTTGTAATCTGGCCCGACTAGGGAATATCTCCACCTCCTAAAATACTACAGTGGAATAACAATCACCATGAGTCTTGTTGTGTTCCTGCATGCAAGTGAGATCATCAGAAAGGAAGGAGTTGCTGCGTTGGCAGCGGGGGTGGCGGCGCGCGAGCGATATTTAATGTCGTGAGCTTTTATATGGCTGCGGTAACCACTTTACATCAGGTGGTTTGCTCGTTTGCCACCCAACGTAGTATAAAAAAAAAAGAGTTTCTCTAGGGTACAAATATAAATGATGAATAAACACATGAAATTTTTTTGTATTAATTTTCTTATTTATTATACAAATGTACAGTTGGTGTTACTGCTGATTAGCAGCTCGCGTCATCTCCAGCAGCGCCTTTATGTCGTCCGATTGCCGACGTATAAGCTCCACGAGAACGTGCGTCAAATCCGTCTGCGCACGTGCTGTTTCTGCTTGCAGCCTTGATGCCTCTGCCATTATGAGAGCAGCATTTGCGAGCTTAGATTCTGCTTCAACCCTGCTTCTCTCTAACTCCATTACCCATTCAGGGTTAACTCTAGATGGAACTGAAATAAAGATACAAGTTTTATTTATAAAGTTCATAAAGCACCATAGATATTTTATAGTATTTATAGGAGATTTGATTGTTTACAAAGAGTTGAGTAAAACCTTCAAAGTTGTTTGTTCTCCTGGACTCACTTGTGGTATTAGCTGCCCTGTTACGTCTGAAGCGAGGGCGATCAGCAATTGGACGACTTATAGGACTCTCCACTCCTGTTAAAATAAATATTGATTTTAATCAAACTACAATGCCTAATAAACTAATACAGGCATAGTATATACATATGTTGCTTTAAAAAATATATTTTAGTTCTATCTATCTATCTATAACTTCACGCCAAATCCCTTGCGGGGTAGGCAGAGAGAACCGAGCGCCACATGACTCGATCCTTACATATCTCACTCGCTTCTTTAACATTCATTGCTCTTCTCATGCACGCTCGCCGGTTTCTAGGGCTCCTGACATCACCTTCTGATAGAACACGACCAATTTGGTATTATATTTTAGTTATAGGATAAATAATTGTACCAGCTTGTGATACTTGCTGTGTCCGTCTCGCTGTATCAGTAATATTGTGTTGAGCTGAAGTGGAGTCACTTTCTATAGTGTTATCTGTAACTGAGAAAAAATAGTTATCGTTAGTAACAATTATTATGACCTCTTAAAACAAAATTACAAAAATACTATTACTTACAAACTCTGCTTGTATGCCCTCTTCTTGATGGAGAGTTAATCACAGGGGGCGAGCTCACAGACACAGTTAAATTCTCTCTCTCACCTATGAATAATTAAACAATTTTTAATTCTCAAAAAAATAAATATTTATAACTTGGTAGATGTGATTGAATAACTTACTATCATGTATAAGTATTTGCTGGGAAACTATGTTCTCAGATTGATCACCTGTTTCTTCAGGTGTTTCAATGTTCTGAAAAATAAAAATTATAAATCATGTGAATTATGAGCCATATCAATATTACATATAAAATAGTTATATAATACTGAGAATGTTGTGGCTTACAAATACAGGGACTTTGTGCACACTATCACCAAACACAGCTTGTTCTCCGATGATAGCCAAAACTTTCTTGTCGACCTCGGAAAGATCATCTTGGCTACTAGGACCACCACCAGTACCCAAAGCATCCCGCCTCCGTTTAGATAGCCTAGTCTTGCTTTTATGCTTAAGGTCAGCCCAGTACTATGAAAATAAAAAATGATTTGAAGAAAGAAAGGCAAATAATAGACCAAAACGTATATAGGAAATGACAAATTGAAGTTTACCTTTTTCCACCGTTCACCAGATTTTGTTGATCCAGAGCCGTAGGAGTTTAGCTTAATAGCTAGGTCATTCCACTGCTTATCAACTGCTTCTTTAGACCTAGCGCCAAGCCCCACTCCTTTGGCTATTGCAGGATGTTCAGCAAGGAAATCTAATAGCTCCTCTAATTGCTCATTAGATACTCTGTTTGCCATTGCTGAAACGCAGAACATTTTAGTTATAAAATAAACTTTGCTGCAAAATTTCACTACATAAACAACATCACTGTACTTACTCGAGAAGTAATATTATGTGCTCACGATACAAATGAATTCAACCCACTGATTCAATGCTAACGTGAACACTACCACTTGTAACTTAAAGCCGTCGAATTCACCACTTGAAACAGACGCCAAGCTATTTTTTCTGATAAGTTTTTTCCGTAAATAAAAATATTTGAATAGTGATTGTAGCGGCGCGAAAACATGACATGTGTTTGACATTCCAATAGTTCCTCTTATTGCTACTAAATTGTTGTTGGCGCTAGTGTCCTAGCAAAAAGTGCATTCAAACCATCAGCGAGCGATCAGCCAGCGATCACATACGTAATACGACGCTAAGCAATCGATTGCGCGTCTATCGCGCGATCACTGCGCGATTTTCGCTGATTGCTAACATTTAGGTAATAAGGCTGCGGTTTTGGTCAAGTTATGTATGTAGTAAAGGTTTTGCGTTCTAACGCACACCCGGGTGTGGGTTAATCCTTCTTTTGTGGATCTACATTTTCATGGACTAAAAACAAAAACTAAAAGAAACAAAAACATAAATTTAAATATACTGAAAAAGAAACGCGATATTACAAAAAAAAACATATAAAACGCCGAGCGAAGCTCAGCCGCCCGCATAGTGTAAATTTAATAAGCGAACAGTAATAACAGCGCTAAGAATGCTTTCCAGTCTTAGTTAAACTCATGTGGTTTTTGATGATCTTTTAATTGTTTTTATACCATGTCGGGAGGCATACAAATAAACGACCAATCTGATGCAAAGCGGTTACCACATATTTAAATATCTGTCATACAAATAAGTTCAGGCGTTACTACTTTTATTACATTATATACTAGAACTCACTTGCTACAAAATCTTCGACGCATCAACATCTAAAGTAAATCTATGTCGTTACAGACTTGGATAGTACATGAATATACAAGGATTTTAATTGACCCCATTGTGTCCGACGAGACTGTCATAATTATGACAAAGGTCTGTAAATAAATTAGATTAAAAAGACCTTTGTTTATGAGTTTGGGAGATTCTCAAGTTAAGTTTTACATATTACAGTTATAACGATAGTCGAGTAAATATTTTGAGGAAATTTATAACTATGTATAGGAGTATAGGACGCTGACACAGTGATTGTATCAATGACTGACTCTGCAGTACTAACATACAGCACACTTATGAATACTGGTGGATGGCTGCTGGTTTGGCGTAAATATTGCTGTCAAGTAGGGCTGCATGCTGGCGTTTCAGCTGCTCATTCTGTATCTGGACAACTGTCTCAATGAGGTCTATGAGTATAAGATTTTGAAAAGGTAACGGTGAAATATTATTAGCGATGAAGCGATGCTGCGTTATTATTAGAATTACCATCTGCAGTGCAAACAAGACGATTGTACGAAAAAGGGTTACAATCGAATGTGAAGAAACTAAAGAGAATGGTATTTGAAAAATAAAAACCAAATCCAATGCAAGGTTGTAGATATAGTATCAGATTGATAATTCTATATTTGAATATCCTTCTAGAAGACATAGTAGATGCGAGGAGCTGGGTATGACAGACAGAGTATGAATGTAGAATAAATGCGATTGAGATGCGCAAAATCTCTGTCATAAACCTTGTTCAAGACAATGATAAAATATGCGCATATTTAGAATTGCGATCTGGGACAAAACTTTATTATTATATTCTATTTCTTGTAATTCATTGATTGTAATTTGTTTTGGTGTCCAAATAAAATAAATGATGTAAGGAAGAGATTTGATGTGAAAGAGAACGTTATTATTGATTTCATTTGAGGACGTATGTTCCGTTGGTATAGATACGAAAAAAAAGATGACAGAATAAAATCACGACGTTAAAGTAAAAATACGTAGAATCCGAAGATATATAGGTAAGAATTGCCTGAATATCAGTTTATTCGTTCATCGTTGAGGATGACAGCTGGACGTTTTGCCGCAGGAGGGGCATCCAGGGCGTAGTATAAAAGGCGACTTCGATGCATGAATGCTCCTTCAGATTTTTTCCTTGAGAGTTTTACATCGGAAATCTAAATGTTTTATGCGATGAAGGCATAGGCATAGGTTATTCATCGCATAATGCTAATATTTACTAAGGTGATAAACAAGCCCACGGATTGCCTGCTGGTAAGTACCGTAAACCATTATATAGACCATTCGTTCATAAAGTTTCATTGACCAAGAACCACTGTGTTTTTTTTTGGTTAGCAGGGGCCATAAACATTATAAAAATAAACACTAAAAGTAAAGTTAAATAACAGTTTAATAATAAACTATATGCATATTTTTAACGAATCCGTGGTCGTAGAAGAAAACCTTATAAGTAACTTTACTCCTATAATCACAAATATAACATTCCTATAAGAATAATAAATATGATTTTGATGAAAAAATAGGTAAAATTTAAAACAAGTACCATATGAAACAAATAATAGGTTACAAGTGTTACAACATTGAATCTTTCGCGGACAACATTTTTGCTGGTGGGAAAACACTGTTATATAATACTTGGAACCCCGGGGCATAGCTGCACTTATGGCCCAGTTTCGTGCCAATAAAAACCTCTTCACGCCTTGTCTTCTATCACGTGAGATCTTGTCTCCATGGTGCAGTCTCGTAGATTTATTTTATTCCAAAATAATAATCCGTAACAATCGTAATATCACAACTCATTGACAGTGTAATAGTAAAACAATGCCAATAACAGATGACAATTGATCATCTGAAAACAATTACTAATATTGTTTTTATAGTTAACGCCCACCATTATTTCTTTGTTAAAAATGGTAATATGACACAGACTATTTATCAAATCATGAATGATATTATAACTTTACTCGATAATTCATACTGACATCGACATCCATTTACTATAAATTTCTTTGATAATAAATCATATATATATTTGCAAACCCATTTCCAGCGATATTGTTTATTGAGGTGTCTTAACTTTAGTTGGTTTCGTTGGTGTGAAATATGTGTTTAATTTCTCATGGGAACCAATAAATTTTATCTACCTTTATATCTATATCTTCACGGCATGTCCCTTGCTGAGCAGGCAGATAAATTAATCGTCTAGATTAATTGCACAAAAATTATAAGAATCTACTTTAAAAGGGTCAGTTAGCCTCTTGACACAAAGAACACAAATGACAAGTCGAATTTTGGCGAGCTCGGTGGCGCAGTAGCTTTATTAACCATAAAGCTACTTTGACACGAACGCACGTGGGTTCAATTCTCACACAGGGCAAATATTTGTGTGCATGAATGTATAAGAGAGGTAGGGTATATCAAAGCATCACGTCTGGGGAAAACCTCCACGTCACAGAGACTCCCTGGAGAGTTGTTGTCACCAGTAAGCTCCTAAGGAGTAGGTACATAATTTAGTAACAGAGTTGGCATCGCGCGAGTGATAGCTAATGTATTGCATGCGTTCATAGGCTGCTGTAGCCGCTTTACATAAAGCAGGCTGTATGGCTCCCGACGTTGTATAAAAACAAAAGGTTTTCTACCGAAAGAGAGATGAAGCAGCATAGGATATCATTCTGAATTCAGAACAGAGCGTGCCTAGTGAAATTTTTGGTATCTTGAAAAAGAGAGTATTGAAGTTACTAATATATATTATATCTATAAGGCCACAACAGATCACTAGATTTGTGTTTTCGGATTTATGTACTTGCTTGGCGATAAATTTCCCTTCACACACACACACACACATCGTGAGGGAACCCGTACGTCCAAGAATTTATATTTCGAATGATGTGTGACTTGACCTAAAGAGAGATGAGGTAGACGGTAGTCGCTCCATGTAAAAATAAGTATCTTCGCCAAGTCCTTAGGCTTAGGAAACGGGATAACGCGAAGGGAAGAAGACTTATACGATCACAAAAAATTAAATGTACTTACATAAAATACTACAGTCGGATTCTTTAACACCAACTCTCGCATCAGGTTGTGTGATAAAAATAAAAGTAATAGGATATTTATGAAGTTTCCATTGCGTAAAGATTTTAAGAAACTTGTTAACAGAAAATTAATTGTCAACCATGTGTTTATGTATCTATGTCTCTGAGATAATTTAAACAGATAAATAAAATATATCAAACGAAGATAGTTTTAATTTTAAGATTAAATACAGTTTACTTATATGGAACTTGGTATAAACCAACTTTGCCTTAAGTTCAAATAATACTAATAAAGTATACGTAAAGGTTTTCTTTTATAATTAGTCATATTTACTAATATTTAAGCTATAAGTTAGGTATCAAGAAGAGTTTTGTTTTAGGGAGAGACTAATGAGATATATAATCCAAAAGTCCATTTATAACCTCAATATTTAACAAAGCCATCAGTAGAGAGGAAGAAATTATATAAGGCAACCCTCAACGTTTTTTGAAAAAGAGCGCGTCCCTTTCCAGCGATACTATAAATAGACTTAACCGTACCGTACCTAACCTTACGTTTAGGTCTACCATATTTTAGTTTTCATATTTCTTATTTCAGTTTCAAAACAAAAATTGGTTCATAAGATCTTTTCCTTTACACGTGCTGCATATTTTTCTTTTATTGCATACTTTAAGATTCTTGAGCAGCCTGTAGAACTTTATAGATCCTACTAATATTATAAATGCGAAAGTTTGTATGTATGGATGGATGTTTGTTCTCTTTCACGCTTAAACGGCTGAACGGATTTGAATGAAATTTGGCACGTAGATAGATTATGATCTGGATTAACACATAGGCTACGTTATTTGACTCCACGCGGGCGGAGCCACGGGCAGCAGCTAGTATATTATATATTAGTTTACATTCAGTTTTGGAGAACCCAAATTTGCAAACAATTCGATCGATAATATTTCAAGTTCTTCAAACCAGGTCTGTGTTTTGTTTTCTGCGGATAATAAAGTATCTGTATCAAGGTTAAACCCCCACAGCGTATCAATAAAAGTTTCGTATTCATTTTATAATTGATTGATAAAATGATAAGACAATTTATAGTAGTAAAGAATAATAAATCCTTTGATTAACAACTTAATTAATCATAACGAAATAACCAAAATTTTTCTTATTTTTTAATGTAAAGTCGTACCGAAATACGAGTATATTTTACCCGGATTACAGTCAGGGATTTACATTCTGTAATAAATAAAATAATAAGTAAAAGCTAGCCGCTTCTTGTGTTGTAAAATCACAGGGTATATATAAATAATAGGGCAAATGCGTACAATTATAATATATAGCTGGTATCATTCAGGAATTTTAAATGATCAAGATTGATTTACGACGCTACAATAACGAGGATTAATGGATACCAGAGATAATACCTTAGTACTTAGATATACGAAGTATTACATCAAAGGAGGGGGAAATGAGGAGCCAAGGAATATTCTAATATAATGTGGGTGGTTACATTTTTTTTACTTAAACAGTGATCGAGATAATAAAAAAGTACCCATTATAATCGTAATGTTGGATTTCTAGATTTTGATGAAAACATGTCCAGATAGAATCAAAAAATTACAATATGACTGTATGTGTGTCATTTCGTTGACAACGATCAGCTAAACAGTCGAATCTTGATACTTTAAAAGTCATATTTTGATACCAACGAGAAAAGTTTTTATGGAATTTTCTCTATCTTGATAATGGATCTATACCAGAACAAATAATAAATATTATTTGTAGGAAGGCCAATTATAAAAGTTTTACATTAAAAGACGATTATACGAAATACAAATACAAAAATAAGGATTTTCTATAAAGTAAAGTACACATGGACTACAATTGTGTTGTTAGGCCACTATTTTCAATACCATTTCAATAGAAAACAAGCGGCAGTTTCACATTATGTACAGAGTCAAAACCAACCTAACCCTCATGCGCCATACCCTGCTATTCAAGAACCAAGGTAGAGCGTATCGAAGTAATCTAACTGGGGAAGCTCCACCTCACAGAAGACCCCATATTTAAATAATATTTAGTCAGCTCAACTGGACAAGTACAACAAAAGAGCTGATAAATAATTCCCTATATGGTTGTTGCATTTCTATGATAGTGTGAGATCATCAATGTGTTCCTGGGACGTGTGAGTCATTCTCGTCAATTGCAAATCTTATGAACGCTTGCAAACAAGCATCGTTCGGGCTTTACCACTCCCTGCTGTTGACACAGTATCCCCTCAAGAGCTTACTAGTAATCTCACTCATTAGTAGAATCAGAACAATCCTCCAGAGTTGTTGTATGATTAAATGATAACAGTGATCTCCGCTCGGCTAGACTCGCTTTGTACACGAAGTACTGAACAAATGTATCATGGGGAGTGTTCGGAGGAGCTGTTCAATTTAATACCAGCCGCTGAGTTCCAATATCGTACCACTCGCCATAAACTTAAATTTCACCATCACCATCTTGATGGGAGGCAATCCACTACAGTACGCTTTTTGAGGCATTTTCTACCACGTACGGTGAAATTGCGGAATAAATTACCCTCAGCGGTGTTCCCGAACAAATACGATATGGTTGCCTTCAAGAAAATATCCTATGATTCCCTAAATAGGCTGACAAAGGATCAGTGACACTTTGGTGTTGCTGATGTCTATGGGCGGTGGTGACCACTAACCATCAGGT
This sequence comes from Pyralis farinalis, assembly GCA_947507595.1. Taxonomy (NCBI): domain Eukaryota; kingdom Metazoa; phylum Arthropoda; class Insecta; order Lepidoptera; family Pyralidae; genus Pyralis; species Pyralis farinalis. Next base: position 25,255,977 of record OX382273.1, on the reverse strand, counting down.
GACCCACAGGCTCGTTTGTCGCCTCTAATATGAAAAAAAAAGTTGTAAGAAATTAGCACTTAAAGATATTAAGGATATGGATTATATCATCCTTGGACAATGTTAAGTAAACCCAGGTTCAAACAAAAATATTCATGTTCCTTTCTAATAAAATGGTTTTCTCGTATAAGATACCTGGTACGGTGACAGACTCCCGTAGTCTAGGAACTGTATGTGTTGGTCGTGGAGGAACTCCACTGGCTGGGCGTCAGCCTGCAGGGTCACGTCAGCAGCCAGTGGCGTGAACGTCTGAAACAACATCAATCGTAAACTTACTAATTAAACAATGTATTTGACAGGAATCAGAACCTGTGTAATTTGATGAAAGGGAACAAGGTTACAAGAATACATATTTTTTATTTATTACAACTTCACGCCAAGTCTATTGCGGGGTAGCCAGAGAGAACCAAACGCCACCTGACCAGCGACGTATCAAAGGACTATAAAAACATCTTAGCACATGAGTCCATCCTTACATCGGTTCTTTAACATTCATTGCTCTTCTCATACACGTCTTTTGACTTCTAAGGCTCCTGACATCAATTTCTGATGAAACACGATCTATTGGCTCATGGTAGGAAGTGCTGACCTTCCTCAGCTCCTATATCCTTGTACTTTCGCGTTGTATATATGTTTCGTAATTCTTTCTTCCTGCATTCTTTCTACATATCCGAACCAACGGAACATGCCTCTTCTTATTTTAACACCTTCCTTTCAAAGCAACTCTATTTCTAACATCATCATTGCGAACACGGTCTACAAGCGGTACACCACAAATTTTGCGCAACTCTCGCGTTTCAACCGCGCTTATCCTACTTTCATGCTCTCTCTACAATACACAGCTCTCGCTTTCATAAGTATGTAAATAAGCTACGAGAATAACGTTTGAATTTAAAAGTTTTTTTATACAACATCAGCCCACCTGATGTAAAGTGTAACCTATGAACGCTCGCAGGATGCTACAAGTAGTAGTAGCCTCACTCACTCACAGGAAGACAACGAGCTGGTCAATTACGTCGTGCTCCTAAAACGCCTTTTTTTTAACATCGAAACAAAATTCGGCTCGTGTCTGAGGGTTGTGTGAAGTGTTTGTCTAACGATGCTTGGAATACAAGAAGTATTGTCTTAGGTTTTCGCGATTGTTACACATTGAAATTAAACTATTTTTAACGGAAGTATCGCGTGTTTTATTTATTTTGTTGAAACCTGACGTTTCGAACGCTTTGCAGCGTCCGTGGTCGCAGGAAAGACTCAACAACTCAACAAAATAAATAAAACACGCGATACTTCCGTTAAAAATAGTTTAATTTCAACAAATACAAGGAGTGTTAAATAAAATACAGATTCGATGGTTTAGCATTACATACGTCCTGAAATAAGCGTGTAGGACGAGAGACCCACGAGGACATCGAGGGTTTTCATCTGGTCGCGTATAGAGAATTATTTATGCGACCTTAGCTGGACCGAACGTGAGCTCCATACAAAATAGAGACGCGTGCATTCGTGGATAGGGGTCAGAAGGGGCACGTACGCTGTGACACTGCTGCTGGCTGTTTCACACTTCGCGTTATCGCAACGTGCCATACCGGCGATATTAGTATAGCGTTATATAATGTCTACCAAGATATCTAAGTATTCATGCCAGGACCCTTGTGGGTTCACTTGCCGGGCGCGTTCACAACGATGATGTACGAAAAAGGTGTTAAAATAAGAGAGGTATGCTCCGTTGGTTCGGGCATGCAGAAAAATCCTGATATAAAGGCTTTCATTATACAATGAAAAAGTAGAAGAATGTAGCGAGCGTGTTTGAAAAGAACTATGAATATTAATCAAGCGAGCGGGTTGTGTAAGGACCTATTCTAGGACTATTTGTCTGCCTACTCCATAAGTAACTTGGCATAAACATATAGCTATAAATAGAGGGATAGGTATCAGAAATATTTTTCGAAATATCAAAAATTATACTTGTTTGGCAACAACCCCGCAAAACCTCGTCAATTTCATGTCACCTTGTTCGCAAGTATTATTAATGTGTCCAAAATATGTACATTTTGATGTGGTTAAAGAATTTTATTAAATTCGTATATTACATACTGTCATATAAAAAAAGAAATTATAAATCTTTCTTCATTTTCGAACAACTAGCGCTATCTACCGGTTGCTCCACAAAATACAAAGTGCACTGAGTAGCACTATTTCGGAAGAACAAAGCACGCGTTATAATAACTTTCGTACATAATTGAAAGTAAACTTACCAAAGCAGGCCATTTTACTTCTTTCCCTTCATGAGTTCGAGGAGCCCAAACTAAAGTTCGTTCCACTAAAAAAACTCGAAATGTCCTGCGCGAATAAACTGCTACCCACTCTCGACGCTGCCAGTCTACACCATCATATTCCACTAACACCTGAAACAAAGACAAAACAAAATTGAATTAGTAAATTAATAAGCCTAGGTACTTGTTGATACATTTTTTTTAATATTATTTGAATTATACTGACGCCATCTATAGGGCAGTAGCAGAACGAACTACGTTTACTAGCACGCTCAGTCCAAGTCGAGGTTCGTAATATTCGCCACTAGATGGCAGTGTTAGTATTTTAATAGTAGGTGGTATAAATTCTTAACTTTATTTTCCATGACAGCGAAAAGAGACGTACGGTGCTGAAAGAGAAGACAACAATAACAAATCGGTTTTCTATTACGTAGAGATATGTAAGTTTGTCCACGTTTGTTGAACGTGGGTGAAGGCCTCTGCATAATACGCGTATCGTAAATTGAGTTTAGTGTAACTTTCATAGAACGAAATAGTGAGATAGAAAAAAATATTCCATTTAGCAATCTGTGGCGACTGAAAATTAACGGAAGTTTAGCGATGGTAATATTATTGATTACACGAACATACCTGGTCTAGTGCATACACGGAGAATGAGTAACAGTACAGTTAATTGCAGTTACCGCAGTTACACTTTGGCCTTCGGATAACGGTAGTCCGACGGAAAAAAATAATAAGAAAGCAGTCTAATAAAAAATCACAAAAACGGAAAGGTAAAAGTAATCTATTTATCTATAACATCACGCCAAATCCCTTGCGGGGTAGGCAGAGAGAACCGAGTGCCACGTTACTCGATCCTTGCACACCTCACTCGCTTCTTTAACATTCATTGCTCTTCTCATGCACGCTCGCCGGTTTCTAAGGCTCCTGACATCACCTTCTATTAGAACACTACCAATTTGGTCATGATAGGTAAATCTTGGCCTTCCTCAACTCCTATATCATTCCACTATTGCGTTGTATATCTGCTTCATCATATTTCCATCCTGCATTCTTTCTACATGTCCGAACCATCGCAGCATGCCTTTTCTTATTTTAACACCGACGCTCTCTTTCAGACCAACTCTGTTTCTAACATCATCATAGAGAATTTGCGCAACGCTCGCATTTCGATCGCGTTTATTTTTACTTTCATACTCTCTGTGCCATACCCGCTTCCATAAGTAAGCGTTGGGACCAGCACTGCATTGTGTAAAGCGAGTTGTGCCTTATGGCTCAAGTTATTATTGCCAATATGTTTTCCCAACGCTCCATTCACACTATTCCCAGCACTCACTCGTTTTTCCACATCAGGGGTGTACTTTCCATCCCTGCTTATATATAGCGCATCCAAGATCTCTCCATTTATTCTAACATTTCATTATCAACGGTAATCGTTTGGTTCTAGTTTCTTCTCCTTCAAATACCATTATCTTTGTTTTCTTCGCATTCAACAGTAAGCCTTTCTCAATACAATCGTATTTCATCATTGTGACCCAGTGTTTGCAGTTCAGATGGTGTTTTTGCTAATATCACGGCATCGTTTGCATATAGCAAACAGTTCAACACTAGGTCACCCATTCGCAATCCTACATTCGTTAACCTTATTTTCTGCATACAACTATCGAGATACAGAATAAAAAGTAAAAATAATGTTACCTGTATATATCATAATTGATAATTTTGGATAGTGCATTTCAGACTTTCGGCCGTATTGTTATTAACCGTAATCAATTATAAGAACAGAAGTTTTCTTTCGAAACCTGTTGCCAAAAAAATCGATTTGGAAACTTCTTTCGAAAGACAATTGGGTTAAAGGTCGCTGTGGTGTACGCAACATATTTAAAAAGGAAATAAGCTTTTGGGTCAGCAAAGAATATATTCGGTCAGCAATAATTCCCATGTCGACAGGAATGTGTCGTTATTAAGGAGCCGGAGAATAGGTTAGGTTTGTTTTCGTTTAGGTAGAGTCAACATCATAATGATAAAATACTTCAGATATGTTTGATGAAAATTGGTTCAGCTCCGTTGGTTCAGCTACACGATGATAAGAATCGAGAAACTCAGGGAGTTTTATTAACTAACTAAAGGATAGCTCTTTGTGGGTGTCCCCTTCGAGGCGTTGCAATCCAACATCCGTTTGATGTGAAACGTACCTATATACAGTCTATGAACGCTGGTAATGTAAACTCTCTGGAGTATACTGGTAAACTCACTCAATTGCCTAATACAACACAACTTTTTCACAGTTCCCTTTGCTAGTGATCTGAAGAACTGTTTTCTCTTATCCCACACTCTCTCTTCCGTCATAGAACCACACGTGCAGGCTTACGATGGCATTGTTCCACTATTGAGAACATTTTTTCGCGTACCAAAAAGTTAGGCAACTCCTATCTTTGTCCTACCATTAAAAAGTGAAACGCGTTGGATGCACATGTGTTCTCTCCTTCCTACAATATGGGATCCTTCAAACGAAACGTGAAGACGCATCTTGCGGGTCAGCATACCAGCGTCAACTGATTGGACACTATGTAGTCTTTTGTCAGTTGCAGTTGCGATTCGGGTTCCTCTTTTGCTTACCATCAGGCAAAGCGGAGCCACTATGCTGAACTTATATAAAGAAAAAAAAGTTGGTAGGATACGCCACGTGCAGTTATGTGAGATTGAGTTCGACTCTAAAGATGATCTTGAGCCCCGTAAGCGTTTCACACACGTAGCTATGATAAATCTCAAGATTACATACTGTCTCGTTCTATATAAATGAAACATGGTAAATCTGTAATATTTCTGTTTCAGCATATTCCATACATGTAGAGTTAAGACAACACATTATTTTTCGATATATTATAGCAACGTATGTGACGAGTACGAGACTGCAAAATATTCCTCGACAATTTTTGCAATTATTTGCCAACCGATACCACGAAAGGAACCACGAATAAATTTCGTTTCTAAACCTAGTTAAGATTGTGCATATGTTAACGTTTACTTTCTTCTTTTATCTGCACAAATTTACTATTATATGATTTGAAATTTGTTTACTACTTGACGATGTATGGCTTTCACGTACCTACTTAATAAGATGGTGGTGATGAAGGTGATGGTGGTAATGGTGCCCCTTTACCAAGGCGAGCAATCCAGCGTATGGATATTGAAAAACAAGAAACAAACAAATATATTGTAAAAAAAAGTCAAATCTTTACTTGTCTGATTGGCTGTCTCAAGAGAATACATGTGGTGGACGGTCAGTACCAGTGGTAGCGACGTCTGACCGCCACCACAGTGTAGACTACTGAATGGTATGAAGTGCTACTCTATGCCATGGTTGACACAACAGGTTTCAAAACCTTTATGTAGTCAAACTAAACCTTAAGGCGTACCGTAGCTATGGACACTTGCAAAACATCAAGTCTCCATCGCGCGATACCACCTCTGCTGCTAACATAGCATACATAACATAGCTTACTGGTGACCCCATTCACGCAGAAAACGATGGGCTTTTACGCCTTCAGAACCCGTTATATACCTTTTCCCATACATTTCGCGGTCATATATGACCACACGGGTTTCGAAGGGAAGGGCGAAGAGACGATTCAATTGTAACAACACGCAAGAATACCTCTGGTGTTTAAAGTGCCCATAATCTGCGGTAACAGCTACAATCACGCAAGCCGCACTCTTGTTTGCACCTTTTTGGTATAAAAAAAGAAAAATGACCTGTCAGCAGTGACCAGTGCCGACACACAATAATTTTTTAGTCAAAACTTAACACTATCTAGGTGTTCGTACATTAGTTTAGTAAATGTATGCACACCGCATAATTAAATCCAAATTATTTGCTTGAATGACTGAATCACGCACGCACGAACTCGATAAGTGTATGTTGATGTACTAGTACGTAGTTAAAGAAACTTGTTTACAATGCCACGATCTACTATGCCACGATGATAAACAGTCAGCAGTCGTAAACGATTGCCGATAACTAAATATACCACAAATGGGCTTCGTCAATCTTGAATGAACCGATAGCATGCATCGTACCGTTATTTAGGATGACCATAATTTTTTTTCGAGGGTGGATATTGACTTTTTCTACCTTCTTCTTCATCTTCCTAGCGTTAACCGGTTTTTCTAATTCATTAGGATTGACCGGATCCGCTACGTAAGTTTAAGAATTTGGCAGAGATACTGATTCTGACATGGAGTCTGCCGTCATCTCTACAACGCAGAGGGAATAACAGACATTTCTTAAAGATAAGATACTCGTAGAAATTCTTTATTTGTCATTGGGTCCTCATGATCTCTTCCTTTTTTTAAATATAATCTTATTGCATAATAACAAATTCACAAACGTCATATATTTTTTTAATCAGCTAGCATTTCGGAAATGACCATTGGCGATGAGAAATGCCGAAAGAAACTCCCCACCTGTATTGGCAAGTGTCTTGCTTCTTTCAAATCGTCAATTAGATATTACAATAAATTCATCCCATCATATTGGTACAATGGTAGTGATGTCAAGTGGTAGAATTGAAGATTATTAAGAGAAGGTTGCCTGTGCTGAATTATTTACAGACATTTTTATCAGTTATCTATTCATCAATTCTATAATTAGCCGTTATTCAGAGTATTTTTCTGGTCACCCGTCTTTTGAAACATATATTTTTGGGTGCGCGGGTTTCTTTACGATATTTTCACCGCCGAGCAAGTGATAATTACAAATATGTTTATATATCCGAAAACACGAATTAACTGGAGTACATGCCCACATCACGATTCGAACCGATTCGAATCGGAACAAGTCTGTAAATAGGCTGCTTCTTTATCCACTAGGCTAACTATCACTACTCTTGACTACTATCTACCGCTCGACTTTTACTATGATATGTCGCAATACTACATATGTGAATGAGGAAGCTCTGGTATATGCATGTAGGCATATATCAGAGCGTCCTCATTCACGAACTTACACTCAGGTTACACTGGGTACATATGGTAATTTTATTCCAAATATAGACAAACTACGAATAATTAAAGGACATGGACTTAGAACCAGGATGTGTAGGCGTTCACATTTCATCGAAAGACCGTATTCAAATAAATATGGTGTCTCGGGCAATGTGAATACGTCTTCTGAAGTGGGCTCACTTTCCGACTAACAACAGCTAATGCATTCCAGATCTAAGGTTTTGTTAAGTAGCCAAATATTAGAAGCTGCGCACACTCAACAAATTGCCAGCTAGAGATTGCTTTACGGTTACTATGCTGTTCCGAGCGAGGGGCGGACATTAAAGGTATATGTTATAGAAATGTCCGTTCTTGTTAAATAATGAGATAGGCTGCTTATTGGGCCGAGATGAACGCAGAATATACGTAGAAGATGATACTATCCTCTGACATCAGCTTAACCAGGAGGAGGTTACTACTTACACCTTCGATTTTCCTTACGTTACTAGCAATAGCGGTATAAAAAATATCCAAGTTGAATTGGTATAGTGCCAGATTAGAAGAGAAAACATCCGAATTGGGTACTTACGTGAACAACGAACGGCACAACGCTGTCTGTGAAGCTAGTTTTATTTTAAAATTATAATAACCATTATATCTACAGAGTGGGAAAAGACAAAGAGTGATGACTTTTTTGCTAGTTGAAAATTTTCACGGTTCCTGGTGTTTTGATGAATTTAGCGTTGATGCTAAGCAAGGTATTTGAAATCGACGCGATTTACAATGCTCGTGCAATCCAGCAGCCCTGGTCGGGTAACTCGTTATCATTAAAATAATGGTCGATTTTGTTTAGCCGTAGTCACAAGTCATTACTAACTATGTCATGTATCTTCTTTAGACCGGCATAGATCATAGAATTGACGTGCGACCACTGCGAAAGAAAACCAACCTTAATTTTAAATATAATCTACTCATATAAGTAAAATTATATTTATCATCATTTATAATAGAAATAAGTGCCTACGTTGGCGACATCCTCCCGGCTAAATGCAGTCCCAGATGTGTAAGAGTCTGACATAACACGTTCGGCTTTCCCAAAGGGAAATCCTATGCAGGATTTCACCACCTCCCTCTCATATGTTAGAGATGTTAGAGGGTGCTCCCCTCAGATAAAATAGGACCAATTTGGTCATGGTAGGTTAGTCTTGGCTCTATGATTAACGTGATATAAAAACCAGTTGAGAATGCGCAAGCTTGCATTGCCAGAGGAACACCTAGCTCGTCAATTACGAGTATGTAACAATTCAATTTTTTTCTTAATTTGTCGGCCATTTAACCATGTTCCTTAAAAGATAGGAACGGTGTTCCTGAACTTTCCTATTCTACTTTGTTATGATGAAGCCGAATCTGAAGTCAAAATTCGAATATTCGAAAAAAAAGCGACAGACAAACGCTCAGACAAACATATAGATTTCATATAGGAACGGTGTTCCTGAATATCAGAAGCTTTAATATCTGACAATAGATTCAGTACAAAAATTAAGCCAATAAATCCACTGAACTCCACTTGCGCGTTTTTTTTACAGTGTTTCACTCTTTACTCTCTTTCTGAAAGTGGAATCGGATATTCTTTATTTCTTTTTAAAAAGCTTGGCAATCCTAGTTGGAGGGCTGCCGAGTGGCGTGTCTATGACTCTTGCGTGTCCCAGTTTCATTGAAGCCCTACGCCCTTCGCGGCCTCGGCACACTATCTACTCACAACACTCGTGCTTGCATCTCCGATATTCTTGCCAGTGTGTTTGTCGTGTGATTATCTGCTTACAAATATAATGAATAAGTACAAATACTACAATGTACTAACTGCGTAATGACTTATCGTCATTATCTCCACGTGTTCATGTCTCTGGACAAGCTACACAGCACCACTTGGCTCCACATTAAGCTCGCATCATAGATACTAGATAACTGATAAAAATACGTAAATACATTTTTATTCGTATTTCCGTACAAAAACATATACATAAAAAAATATACACAGAAAATAAAATGCCGAAATTAAGACAAACGGATATGTTTGCCATGTGCACGCAATATTTATCTTGTGTGGGAATCGAATCTACAACTAGTCGTTCATTTAGTTTCCTTGTTTACATATAAGTAGTAAGATTTTGCGAAAAGTTACGGACTTTGATTACACGCATCTTGGTTCATATTATATGGATTTTTTGATCCTTTCTAGCGAATTTCTGCAGTCATTAAGAATCCATGTTTTGTTTTTTTTTATACAACTAGATTGCCAAACAAGCATGGGGCCCGCATTAGATGGTAAGCAGCCTATTGACGCTCGCAACACCACAGGGATATTACTCGCGCGCTGCCAATCTTGTGACCTAAGGCTGTTTCGTCCCAGTACCCGGTAATTTCTCTGCCATATCTCACGCTTCAAACCGGAACACAGCTATATAGCGTATGCTTGGCTTGTTGGCTCGCTTGGCTTGGATCGCTAGAAATAGGTGAGACAGAGGTACCCGCGCAGACGACTTTTGTACAAAGTCTCCCACTGGTAATGATAAATTTCGAGGTCTTAAACAAACGAATTAGCCTGTGCATTTTATCTTAGTTTTAACAGAACAGCAAATGATTGGTAGCATTCACAAATCAAACTGCTACATTCTACCTATTACTTCAAAAGATAAGTTTCCCTTATCGGTAGTTATACTGATGTAGTAAATGTAAACAAAGTACATAAAAGGCATGTTAAGTGGTTAAATCAATATACATATTACCACTATTTCCTTATAAATATTTTATGTAAACAATGGAATAGTGTTTATACCTACTGCCTGCTATGTAATTGTGATTCCGCATTGTCACGTAACATGTACGCTACATTCTGTAGTTATGTATGGTATGTTCAAGGAGTTGTCACGTTACCACTATTACAGTTATTCTCACACTCTGTCTGCGAGACACATTAACATTATACGAGTTATCAGCCGCCAAATTGTCTGCGGTATTGCGGATTTCGGTATAATAAAATTATAGTTTAAAATGACTAAGTAAACACGCTGATTGGTGCAGGGCACTCTCCTACATGTCAAATGAGGACAAATACTGCTGCACTCTACTGATCCTCCACCTCTAACCCCTTTTACTACTATTATCCAAGGCACAAGTGTATCTAGGTTTAAAAGTCGGGATATCAAATTCTGCTTATATAATACTGAATGATTCACGTTCTACAACAGTACCTTTATAAGGCATTTTCCGAACAGCGTACGTGGAATATGGGGCGCGAGCCTATGGTTCCTTTAAAAAGGTGGCACTTATAATCAATCAGGTGACTCGCATGCTCGATTGCTGTATGTTATTACGAGTATATTAAAAAAAGAATAGATAAGGTACATGATCTAGTTCTCATTAATAATCTAGTGACATTTCATTTCACACGGTTCATCCATCCAAAATCGCACCTTCCCTCCCTAACAAATGAGGATAGCAGACCTTCAGGTAGCTTTACGGCAAACGAAAATGCAACACAAGCCAATTTTAAACGGATTCTAAATACAGTACCCCCATAATTCATCTCATATAGAATTAGACCCATTCGGTTCTTACAATGATTACGTAACGAACAGACATAACATTAATATGGATTCATTTGTCTTGTGATCGGTGTAATTGGCTGGCTGGCATGCATCCAATGTAATAGTAGCAAAGTTGGCTGCATCCGATTCATCTTGCTTTCATTTCTATTATGATAAATAGGAAGATACCAAATTTTAGCAGTGAGAAAATAGATGAACACACATAAGCTTGCTAAAATAATAGCCTTGTGCCGTTCAAATGATTTCACTAAAATGTATTTTATTGTGTAGTATTTGTATCACAGATAGCTTAGAGTGTAAAATCAACTATTCAATAATTTTAATTATATATTAAATAGTATAGTAATTGGACCAGGAACCACATGCATCCGCATGCGGTTCTTGTTCCAGATAGCGGGCAATCGCAGAGACAACCATGGATACAATTCACCACTCCGCTCCGCATTACTCCCTCGTACCGCTCCGCTTCCTCGCTCCGTGTCAATAGACTAGCAGCCTAGGGGGAGAGTCTTGTGGCAGAACGCATCTCCATCTGGACTTTAACAATACGTTGGGACTGAGCACGAGAGCTCAGGGACCGATCCTCCGGTGAAGCCGGGCACCTCAGAAGGCCCTCGTGCCCCTCGAGGTATCACAATCATAGTACCGTCATCACGATCTTTGATCACTCGAAAGTATAAAGCCCGCATCTGCAATACCACTTACCGCTATACACATAGGTATATGTATAAGTCCAATATTAAATATTAGTCGAGTTTCTTTCGGATGTAAACAATCATCTTATTAAAATGGATAGCAGAAATTTCAATTAAATTCACGATCAATCGGATCCGCCAAAAATGATAAACACAACATAAAAGAACAAGAATGTTGCACTCAAATCGAGAAGAAATTGTGACAGTGAAACAAATCCACTCAGTTTTATGTTCATTTCACATAGCACGCTAGCAAACATGTATACAGTTAGGTAAATCAAAGTTTGATCGAAAATAGCATTGAAAGTTTATGAACAGTGGTCACGTCTGCTGAAATCGTAAACAAACATGACGACGACGACGCTACGCTACGTAGTGTGTGAGTGTAGGTATATGTATGTAAGATGTTATGCTATCGATATACTACTGGGACACACATATTTCACTATCTAAGAAAATAAACATCTGATTAACTGATAAATGCAGTTCTTGAACGGATTTAATAGTTAAGAATCCATTCAGATTTCATTAGTTGCCGCACCTTATAAACTTTAGACTCTGCCAAAACTGTACGTCGCAATTATTGCATGTTAGCGAGTAAGGTATGTAAGCAATTACAGACACACACGTGGCGCTCGGTTTACAAGGTAGATTTTTTAATATTTTAAGCCACATTTTACACAGCAAAAAGTGCAAAAATGACAATATTTTGTCATACTTTTGAACTGATTTTTGAACTATTGTTCAACAAAATGACTATGATAATGTCAAAAGTCATGATCTTGAATTTACATCCATCGACGGATGGATGAATCCATGGATGTATGGATGCAGGTGCCAGAGGCCCATGTTTAGCAGTGGACGAATACGGGCTGAGACGATGATGAACATTTGTCAGAAAGTATATTTATTTATGCAGAAATATTTGAAAATGTAGAAATGGAAAAATTTTACCAATCGGACAATTGTTTGTATTCTTACAATAGACATGTTTGTGTCAAGAAGGAGTAACGTCCAAATAGTAGAAATAATTAATGTACATATTTTTGAGCACATAATGGTGTATATCGAACCGGGCTGTAAGCAACACAAAACCAGCGCAACGCTACTAAGGACCGCAACTAAAACTGGACTTTGGGTATAAGTTTTTCTGTATATTTTAAACCTCTAGGATTGGAGAGGTCCGCTCTCGAAGCCTAAGAATTTGGCGAAGATAATGATTTTGGAACCAGGACGAATAGTTCTTTATCCACTAGGCTTAATCATTCATATTGCTCGGTATTTGGACATAAAAGTCATAGAAAACATACACTACTACTTATACACCACAGCTTCAACTTAAAAAAACCATATTTTGTAAAGGCAAAACAAACTTAAGAAGAAAAAGATTCAGAAGCGGTTGAAGTGTGTAAACACCGCGTGTTATGGCGCTCGGTCCTTTCTGGCTACCCCGCAAGGGACTAGGCGTGAAGATATACATACATACAAAACAAACTTACTGAATGAATGAGCGCTGTAGCTGCTGGCACAGAAGAAATATTCCTATCGATATATAAACAGCATAGAATAATGTCTTCCAGTACCATGCCTACAATGCCGATCGCCTCTGTCCCTAGTAATCGAAGCCGAGAGATGTGTTTATTGCTACGGCCAGTTACCCGAGCAAACGCTATAAGTATAGACATAGAACAATATTGAATATTTAAGTATTAAAGTACACAAAACACATGCCTCGAGTCCGTCTCAGACGCAGCTATAACATATCGTAAGATATCGTGCTGTATTACTCTGTATGTAAATAACATACTGAAACGGGAGATTTACGGATTTACCATGTATCGTTTACTTAGAGAGAAACTGCACGTTAAGATATATTATAGCTATGTGCGTGACTCGCAGTCGACAGTCGCTAGTAGAGAACACAATAGTTGTATACAGTTGTTTAATGTCATATTAATTACTAGCTGAAGCACGCGACCTTATCGGCGCGTATTTCGTCGGAGCCGCTTTTTTCTTTCTTCTTCCTCGTCTTCTAAGGGCCGTATTGTAATGTCGAATAGCTTATAAATCTTCCCCAAGAATTGAGCTGTCAAATGCAAAAATTAGTGCCAGAGATTAGCGAGAGAGCGATTAAACAAACAAACTCTTCCGCTTTTAAATATTTAGTACATATTATGAAAACCAATATTATATCGTTTACAGTCAAAACAAAACATAAAGAGTAGCCACGGGCTAATAAACAATTTTGTTTAAAAGATATTACACGTTACCAGAGAAAAGACTATTCCAAATAAGGTGGAGGGTCTACTACTACATATTAACCATTGAGAAAAACCTATGACCAACTCCGACCTGCACCATAATAGGATATCATTTACTGAAGATTTGTTGTGTTCGTGCAAGTAAGCGATGTTACCAGTAAAGCTCCTAACGAGTTGCTGTGTTAGCAACAGGGATGGCAACACGCGAACGATACTTCACATATTGCAATCATTCATAAGATACGGTAACCACTTCCTATATAAATTTGGTGACCTAGTTACGATGATAGTGATGATAAGTACAATTATAAGTGGTATATTTCAGTACTCCAGATTTAGATATAGTCGACCTTCATGGCATCAGATGTACGACTATTATATTCTCACAAGATCTACACTCAATAGGGAATATACAAATTTTTTAGGACTGAATTTAAAAGAGGAGATTGAGACAGGAAGATATCTCAAAGTATTTTTTTTCTACGATAATTAGTTTGCGAGATGCGAAAACTGGTTGACCGCCCGTGTAATTGACTTCATCGGGCATGAAAACTGGCCCTCTTCTAGTCCAGATTTAAACCTACTGGATTACAAGATATGGCAACATTTGGACGAGAAAGTCTGCGCTAACCCTCATCAGAATTTGGAGTCTCTCCGAGCATCTCTGGCCAGCGACAGAAATAGATATAAATATGGTGCTGCGTGCGTACTGCAATCGATGACTGGCCACGTCGATTAAGGGCCTGTACCTATTCAAAATGGAGGAGGGCATTTCGAAAAATGTAAATATTTTTTATTGTACATTTAATTACCTTTCATTTCATATATAACTTTTACATAATTATCAATAAGTGTAACATTAATTAGCAAAAGTTTTTGACAGAGCTTATGACCGGACTAGGTACATATATAGCCGCTATATGGTCAGGGGTCCATAAGTAGAGCCTTTGACTTTATAGGTACGTACAGTATTAGTGCGGTTCGTACGTGAGTGCAGCATACGATAATTTCCTTTACGTATAGAGTTATTTGTTTGTTCAACTGACAGTCGTCAGTTGGCGTGGCGCGGGAATCGTGTCTGCTATTATTACACTAAGTACTTACCTTCGTCAAGGCTGCTAAACTAGGCCGAAGTACCTACAGAGTGCGTCTGGACGCAGATTTTTACGTTACATCGATAAAACTACCCCGTAACTGCGTAAATATCATAATGTAATTTTGTTTTGTTATTTTCAGCCCGACTGGGGAAGTACCTCCATCTTACCGAAAACCGCAGCCAAATAACTGTTGTGTGTTCCTGGAAGTAATTGGGAGTCGATGTATTAGCAGGAGGGAGTGAAAACGCGCGAGCGAGACTTCCTGTACTGCAAGCGTCTGTAGGCTACGATAATCTTTTATATAAGGTCGGCCGTATGCTCGTTTATTCTCCGACACTATAACTTCACGCCAAATCCCTTGCGGGGTAGGCAGAGAGGGCCGAGCGCCACCTGACTTGATCCTTACAAACCTTATTCGCTTCTTCACCATTCATTGCTCTTCTCAAGCACGCTTGTCGGTTTCTAAGGCTCCTGACATCACCTTCGGATAGACACACGACCTATTTGGTCACGGTTGGTATGTCTTGGCCTTCCTCGGCTCCTACATCCTTCCACTTTTGCGTTGTATATCTGCTTCGTCATTCCTTCACGATCAGGTAATCTGTATTACGGACGCAGCCGCAACCGCAGTGAAGTACGCGTATATAAAAAGAGCGTTGATGAATGATAAAACAATTGTAAATATCTAAACACGGAATGTTCTGACAGAGATCGAATAGTGATGACCTAAATTTAAATAAATACAAAATCTACAGCGTAAAAAAAATTGTATAGCTAGTGTAAATGACCTACTTTTCAAAGCAGCCCGTCTGGGGAAGTACCTCCATCTCACAGAAAACCGCAGCCAAATAACAACGTCGTGTTCCTGCGTGCGAGTGAGGTCACCAGTATGCTCCCAAGCAGTTGCTGTGTAAGCAGCAGACGAGGCATCGCGCGAGTGATACATAATATGTATTACAAGCGTTAATAGGCTACGGTAGCCGCTTTATATCAGGTGGGCCGTATGCTGTCCTGCTGCTGTCCTGTCAAAAATAATTTAAAGTTCATTTATTATGCCGTGAGACAAAGTGTAAACAAAGAAAACATAGGTAATAAACTTACGAATCATCGGTACGCTGAGATCAAGCCTCTTCTACTTGGCCTTAATATGTTAATAACAGTCTCGTTGTTAGTAGAAGTAATTAATTAGAGTAGTCTTGAAACGCCTGTACATGCCTTAATTTGCTTTTTCTTCGGCGAAGTAAACTACAAGCATGGCTCGGTTCCGGTTACCCCTAATTCACCCATAACAACGTTCTGATATTAGAAACTCGACAATAACAGAATATGATAACGTAAGACTACTATAAAACCCAACATAAGCAAAAAACTTAACAAAAAAAATTATGAAAAAGCGAAGATAATCTTCAACAGAATACACTCAATGTCAATACCTGTGTTAAAAGTAATAAAAATTGCGGATATAATCCAGATAAATGCTAAAGTTGTTAAACAAATGGTTCTATATGTATTAACTTTTCATCTTCATTGGGAACTATAATAATTTGTTCAACATTTGAAATTCACAACATTTTTAGGTTCTTTATAATGCCTACCATTATAGAAATTTCTTAGAATAAAATTGTATGTATAGAGTATTAAAATTGTTATGTGTACAAAACGACAGAAAGTATTATCGCAATTCTAGTGATAACTTTATAATATTTATTTACATGAAAGTAATTTTAAAATTTTTAATGAGTGCATCGTGTTTGAGGAGTTTATTCCGTAATAAAAAAAACAACACTTAAAGTAACCTTTTTTTATGGTTTGTTTACATTTTGTCTCAAGCCCAAGTGAATACGATATAGCGGAGTCACAGTTAACAGGGCAGGTCCATATGTCTCCAATGTCTAATTTAAAAAATCGACTGGTATCTTCTGACAGCAGTACAGTCGCATAGCC
The DNA here is from genome assembly GCA_947507595.1 of Pyralis farinalis. NCBI lineage: Eukaryota > Metazoa > Arthropoda > Insecta > Lepidoptera > Pyralidae > Pyralis > Pyralis farinalis. The sequence continues at coordinate 25,239,074 of OX382273.1, read as the reverse complement.
AAGAAAATTCTTAAACGGTTTGAATGATAAATCAAGTCATATTCACGAAGGAAAAATATTTCCGTAGCGGTATGCGATCTCGTAGCGAAGCCACCCTCCCGCAGGGTTCAGTGGGTCAATGAACGCGGAGACAGATGCGGACATGCGGACCTGTCGCACGATCTGTTGCGAAACACCGACCGACCTTGGCGTATGCCACGAGCGAAAGAGGAAACCCGTAGCGCGGTCCAAGCGAGTGATAACGTTAAGTTAAAGAAACACGATTTTTAACGAGATTATGTTGGCAGCAATGAACACCATTTTATTAATGTAAGTAAATGGCTAGATGCACTCAAACGTCCAAAAATATTCATCAAAAATTGGTCAATATATGATATAAATGTAATAGAACGGAAATAACAAAAACTCAGTCAAAGGAGAAATCTTGTAGATTTTCCTTTTTTATGGTACTGAACCCTAAAATACATGATACAACAGATCGTTATTTAGAATAAGTTAATACAGTTCGCCCAAGTGGCGACCTTTGCCACGCTGAACGTTTATCACATGAACAGGATCTACGACACCAGGCGGATGACGCTTGAGTTGACGGGCAATCGTTGGATCGGTATTGGATGGGTACTATAAATAATAATAAATACAATTGCATAAAATCTCTCGCCTCTACCGGTGCTTGCTACGTAGTAGCTTTTAAAGTCATGTCTGCCTGTCTTCATATATCGTGGTTTCTTAGTCTATCTATAACTTCACGCCAAATCCCTTGCGGGGTAGGCAGAGAGAACCGAGCGCCACGTGACTCGATCCTTACATATCTCACTCGCTTCTTTAACATTCATTGCTCTTCTCATGCACGCTCGCCGGTTTCTAGGGCTCCTGACATCACCTTCTGATAGAACACGACCAATTTGGTCATGGTAGGTAAGTCTTGGCCTTCCCTGGCTCCTACATCCTTCCACTTTTGCATTGTATATCTGCTTCGTCATTCTTTCATCTTGCATTCTTTCTACATGTCCGAACCATCGGAGCATGCCTCTTCTTATTTTAACACCGACGCTCTCTTTCATACCAGCTCTGTTTCTAACATCATCATTGCGAATACGGTCTACAAGCCTTACGCCACAAATTTTGCGTAGCGCTCGCATTTCGACCGCTTACGTTACGTTACTTAGTATTAGGTATTTTTCCTATGAAATTGCGGACTTTTCTTCTTAGGCGTGATCTCGTTTTCTAATCATTAGTATTGGCGGGATCCGCCACCTAAGCCTAAGAATTGGCGAAGATACTGATACATGGAGCGACTGCCGTCAAACCTCCACAACCCCAAGGGAAAATCAGATCTTTCGTAAATAATGTCACATGTCTTTCGAAGTATAATTTCTTGGGCGTGTTGAGATCCTCACGAGCGTTTATTTATGGTAGTATATATTTAGGTAATTGAAGCATTGGCTCTGCTATAAAAATCTTGGAGACGGGGATCGATGAACCATCCAATTTTTCAATTCCTCATTATATTTGAAATTTTTCCTCTACGCTTCCGAATTCTATAAAAATATACTCGTAAATCAGTTGTAGCAATGTTTGATGAATACGGTGGGTGAAGAGGAGTTTCCAATCGTAACTCCTGTAGCTTTGAGACAGTCTTTCGCGGTGTGTGAACCAGCGTTGTCCTGAAGAGGGAGTGGACTAAAGCAACTAATTGTTTGAGTCACTTTGCATTTCGGTACATTGGTTTAGTTGTGTCACCAGCGTCTAATCAATGATCTGTTTCATAAGATTCACTTTACATCACAAATTGACAATGCGATTGAGAATACTCTCATTAGAGTAGGCCTATGTAGCAAGCTAAGGCAAGCTTTGACGTGAATTTATTTTTGTTGTTTTGTGAATTCACTTTGTACACACTTTTCCCTGTAAGCTACTAGCATTGCTTAACAACTGTTATCTATAGGCAACAGTTGCTACGAAAGGCCATGGCTTAATACGCCCTCTGAAGCTAGAACGCGCTCGAGATAGATAAACCTATCCAAAGACAAGCTATAGCAGACGTTCGTTTAACATGGATATTCGATTAGACCGACAAAGCCCTCCTCAAATTGCTGGCCGCACCCTAAATTTACCTATATATGTCACTAAAACTATCACTGCAAAAATCCGTTCCTTCGAAGTTCCGTTTTGAAGCGAAACATAAAAACTTTTGATTTAGTATGCTACGTTACAAATAAAAATTATTTGCAGTCATAAAAATATTTGGTACCGAAACTTCGACATCATGCAAAGAAAAAGCAATCATCTATGGAAGAATCCATATGCCGAGAACCGTAATATCTTGGGAAAACCAGGGCAGGGAGCTCTTCTTCTTACCGTTATCCCGTTTCCCAATTTATTAGGAATGGCGGGATCCGCTACCTAATCCTAAGGATTTGGCGAAGATACAGATTTTTACAAGGAGTGACTGCCGTTAGACCTCAACAACCCAGAGGGGAAACCAAACCTATCTTAGGTAAGGATACACGCCTTCCGAAATACTATTTCTTGGAGGTGCGTGTTTCCTCACGATACTTTCTTCACCGCCGAACAACTGGTAATTACAAGCATGTACATCAGTATGGAGCAGTTATAGCCCAGTGGATAAAGAATCGGCCTGATGACCAACTGATATCCGGTTCGAATCTTGGCATGTATGACTAAAATTCGCGTCTTCGGTAGGGGTTCATACGTCACAAACTGTATACGTTAATCTCAGTTCAAATATGTGTAAAGGAATATATAGGTACACGAAAACTATACAACACGTCAATGTTCGCGAGTGGAACCCTCAAGGCGGGGGACGAGGGGGCTGAAAGTCGATGTCATTAAAAATGCAGACAGAAGTACGCACCCGACCACCGTTCTCCATAATAATTACAGGATGAAGTATCGTTGGAATATTTTTATGCTTTGTTTAAGTGTAAAAAAGTAACTGACTGTTTGAGATATAAATGCACAATAGAAATCACTAAGTGTATGTACTCGAAATTTTCCTTAAGATACGTCGCATCCATTGAGATAATATTTTTGTTTGCGCGTTTTGTACATTCTGAAGTAGAAGAATAAAAAAAAATGTTTACTATTGTAAAATATTGAGTTTGTAATTATTATTTCTATTTATACTTATTATTACTTATTATATATATTTATACCTCTGGGCGACCGAACTCGGCGTTCTATATGTTTATATATTATACAAGTTAAATATATATAGGTGAATATGCGCAAAAAGAGAGTGTTGTTAGTGGGCTTCGAGCGGGGTACTTATGTGATCGAATAAGACCGTACATACGGCGAGACCTAATACTCAATAATTATAATATCGAATAGCTATTAGTGATTAATACAAAATATCCGCAGATTTTTATGTTTTTTGTGTAAGAGCGCATTTTTCAGGAGTATATTTCTATATAAATAAACTTAAAAAGCAAAACCTTGTCTAAATACATAATTTGATCCAAATAGTTATAGCCGTATTCGATATACACAAAATATATTTATAGCTAGCTGTGCCCGCGACTTCGTCGGCGCGGAATAGTTATTTTTTTATTATCTATTTATATTAATAAAAATAAATATAATTTCAAAAATAAAAGTAGCCTAAGTTACTCCTTATTACATCAGCTACCTGCCAGTGAAAATCCCGTCAAAATCCGTCCTGCCGTTTCAGAGATTACCCGCAACAAACAGACAGACAGACAGACAAAAATTGTAAAAAAAATATTTTGGTATATGTACCGTGTATACATCCATATGCATTTAATAAAAAGCGGTTATTTTAATATTACAAACAGACTTCAATTTTATTTATCTGTATAGATGTATACAGTCGAACCAAGTTAAGCGGGAGTTCAAAGGACCACAATCTCGTTTTCGCTTATAGACCTTTTTTAGCTAAACTAAGTTATTCCGTTATACATGTACAAGAGGTTTCTCTCTTATTGAGGTTTAAATAAACACATTTAACATTTTCTGTGGACAAAGACGTCTCTTGTTTTCTTCGCAATTGATACAATACTATATCAAATATAATAGGATATAAAAACAATGGTTCCACAAAATTTAAGAAAGGGTCATAAAAAGTAGATATTGAATAGTACGCTCGACAGTCGCTTATGGAGGTACAGACAAGTAACTCTCATTTACAGAGGTTTACGAGGGAAAAAGACTCTCCCATCGAGCAACACAACAACCCTCCACGGAGTTGCTATTTGGCTGCTGGGTATTTTAGAGGTTCAAAATTTCTTACTTCTCTTATAGAGTTATCCAGTTCTCATTTACCCAGATTTGACTTGTTTATAAGCTTATATGACAGATATACAATGCGAAAGTAGAAGGACGTAGGAGCCGAGGAAGGCCAGGGGTCAGGATTTAATTAGTATGACCAAATTGATCGTGTTTTATCAGAAGGTGGTGTCAGGAGTTGTAGAAACCGACGAGTGTGCAGAAGAATAGCTATGCTATCGAGAGGCATACAAGCATACGGCCCACCTGATATAAAGCGGTTACCGTGGCCTTGGACCGTTTGTAATTAATTGAGTATCATTCGCGTGATACCACCTCTGCTCCTAACACACCAACTCCTTCGGAGCTTACTGGTGATCTGACTCACACGCATGAACACAACAACCTTCTAGGGAGTTATTATTTGGCTGTGCTTTTCTGTGAGGTGGAGGTACTTCTCCAGACGGGCTGTTTTGACGGGTTTCTCTTAATCAGGTGTGTAAGGTAAGGACCGAGTCATGTGGCGCTCGGTTCTCTCTGTCTACCCCGCAAGGGAACTGGCGTGACGATATACATACATTAATTTTGTATTGTATTTTATTTACACTTTTTGCTGTTATTGACGTTAGAGCCTTCATTCAGACACGGCGTTAATTCCATCCAAACATAAATGCAATTGTTGATCAGTTTTATGCAAAGGGGCGGGTTTACTAGACCCATCTTAAGCTATGATTAAGGGTACTCCATTACTCGTTGGTTTAACGTTGAAAACAGATTGTAGATGTCTCGACGGTTGAAATATTGCAGTCGTTTGTCACTATGGCAGTATTTATCGAAGCCCTGAGGCCATGCAATTTAAAATTTACGCAGCTATAGCCCACTAGTTTATTTTTATATTAAGTAGGTATGTCAGATGGCAATAAAGTACACGACCTGCCGTATGTGTGGCAGTCAGCTGGTTAGTTAACTCTAAAGACGATGTTAAGCCACTAATACGATATATAATAAAAGTAAATCCCAATATAAAGACAAGATCGGTAGTAGTTTATAGATTCAGGCGTTATTTTGCGAAAGTCAATTTACATGCAATTTGATCTAACTTACTTTGTGTGCTTCCGCCACCAATTACTACATGCGGCCTAGCGCCGGCCGGCACCCACCCACTACCGTTAGTAGATCCAACATATTTAAGTAAAGACTTGTAGCATGTCTGTTTGACAAGGACTGGGTGTTTTTAAGGAAAGTAAGGCCACATCAAAGCAGACCGACTGGGGAAGTACCTCCACCTAACAGAAAACAGCAGATGAATAACAACTTCCCGGAGGGTTTTTGTATCCTGCCAGTGAGTTTATCAGTAAGCTCCTAAGGAGTTACTGTCTTAGCGACAGATACTTAAGGAATTACAAGCGTTCATATAGGTTACGATAACCACTATACATCAGGTGAGTCGTACGCTTGTGTGCCTATCGACGTGTATAAAATATATATATATATAAACTCAGCGAGTAGGATGTGCTGTCCCAAAGCTGCGTCTCTAGCCCCGCTCGCACCTGACCCTGAACTATGGAATAAAGACGAAGACAAATTAGACCGTGAAGATGTCTCTAATAAGGACACTGTTTGAAATCATCAAAATCCTTCACAAACAAATTTGGTTATGGAGACCGAGGAGCGTATGAAACCAACCCGCACGTGGACGGATAGAGGGCCCTGTTCTGTACAGCATTAATAAATAAATAATAATAATAATAAATATTGTTGGACAAATTACACAGCGCCATCTAGCCCCAAAGTAAACGAAGCTTGTGCTATGAGTACTAGACAACTGATAAACATACGTAAGTACATTTTTTTTTGTAAATGCATACTTATTATACATAGAAAATACCCAGACCAAGACAAATAGACATGTTCATGCACAGAAATGTTTGTACTGTGTGGGAATCGAGCCCACGAGCGTTGGTGTCAAAGTAGCGTTACAGTGCGTTTCACCACTGCGCCACCGAGCTCGTCAAATTATATTATTATCAACCTAAGGACATGCGTTGGTACAAGTATAACACTAAAATGGACTTGAAAATACGGACGAGAGAAAATTCTATGTACATCGGACGGCACGTTGAACCGGTGACCAAGAACTGTAAAGCCAAACGGATGGAGGTCCACTCTCACCGCAACGCACGTCGGGCCAAAGCGACGGGATAACAACTGTTTTGGCCCCTGTGTTCTGTGATTTTTTGATAAAATGCCAACATCACAGATTATTAATTGTTTTAGTTTCACTCACGCCCTAAGTCGAAAACAATCATCCACTGTCGAATTTGAGATTAAGATGTCAAAATACGCAGCAGCAAGTTTTTAGACGCCAGTTTGACCTCCTCCTCCAGGTTTTTGACGAACTCGTTGGCGCAGTATTTAATAACGCTACTTTTACACCAACCGCTCGTGGGTTCGATTCCCACACAGGACAAACATTTGTGTGCATGAACATGTACGAATATACGTTTGCCTTGGTCTGGGTGTTTTAAAGAAAGGTAGGGCTCACAGAAAACTGCAGCCAAATAACAACTCCCTGGAGGGTTGTTGTGTTCCTGCGTTTGAATTAGTCACCAATAAGCTCCTACGGAGTTGCTGTGGTAGCAGTAGAAGCGGTATGACTCAAATAATAGTGATGGTAAGGCGCGTGTAACTTTAGAATTGCGGAACTGCTCTATTAATTATTACTCTGCTCTATTTATCTTTCGCCATGCTCTCGTTAGCTGATAGGCAGACACCAAGATCAGGTAAGATGAGCATTGTCTTTAAGATTATTGCGAGCCAATTAAACCTGGGCTCATAATAATTAAAATAATAGTCATATGGGTCACCTGGTGGTAAGTGGTCACCACCACCCATAGACATCACCAACACCAAAGTGTCACTGATCCGTTACCAGCCTTTTTAGGGCAATATAGGCTCAGACCAAATTGGTCTGAGAATATAGGCTCTTTACTTGAAGGCACCCATATCGTATTTGTTCGGGAACACCGCTGAGGGTAATTCATTCTACAATTTCACTGTACGTGGTAGAAAATGCCTTAAAAAGCTGATTGCCTCTCATCAAGATTGTGAGGGTGAAATTTAAGTTTATGGCGAGCTGTACGATATTGGAAACTCAGCGGCTGGTATTAAGTTGAACAGCTCCTCTCGGGGAGTGTTCCCCGTGATACAATTTGTACAGTACATAAAGAGAATAATTAATATAACTAGTAAATAACAGCAAGCTGTGTAGGCAGAGCTGATATTTTTTAAATTTAAAAAATATTTAAATATTTTATTTTTAATTTTTTAATTTTTTTAAAATATATGGAACCCTGTACGACATCTAGCGACGAGTGCTGTTACTTTTTCTGTTGATGGGAGTGCAGTGCAGACTCTGCACTGCAGAGTGGCCGGCCATACGTTTTCCCATATGTTTTTTTTCTAATTGGAACGATTTTGGACCGTTCTTCCTCACCAACGAACATTTAAATTTCAAATTAAAGGATACAAAACTACAATATGTTAGCTATTAGTGTGTCGATTTTGGAGTTTCTCACTATTACCGTCTAAACGCTAGCTGGATGACATCAGTCTACCCCAAACGACAATTTTGAGGGTAATGTGGCTCCGCTAGCTATCGCAGCTCTGCCAAATATTAAAAATAATTTACAATAAATATTAATACATAATTTACATAATATTTAAAAAAACTACCTCTAAACCATGGTAAAAACAAATTACATAATCAATTATTTAATGTAATCTTAGCATAGCATGAGAAGATCAAATAAAAAACACGTAGGTACGTCACAACACTACAAAAATTACGGGCGTGACCTTGGTACATCGCCGGAATATCTACGACCAAAAAATACTCTTCGGTTATGTACGTGATAGTAAAAAGTACAACTCGCGCATATTTTATTACGAACCGTGTTATTTTTTAAGCACAGCATAGTGACACCTCTTTGGCTGATGGTAAGTGAAAGAGAAGTCCAAATCGCAACTGCAACTGACAAAAGACTACACAGTGTCCTGTCATACTGCCATGCTGGCCCGCAAGGTGCTTCTTCACGCTTCGTTCAATCCTATATTGTAGGAAGAAGGAAACACATGTGCAGGGAAGGCGTTCTACTTTTTAATAGTACGACAAAGATATGAGTTGCCGAATTTTTTGTTACACGAGGAAATATTCTCAACGGTGGAAAAATTACAACGCAAGCCTGCACGTGTGGTTTTATGACGGAAGGGAGAAGGTGGGATAAGGGTAAACAGATCTTCAGAGCACTCGCCATGGTAATGGCGGTTAAAATACGCTTAGCGAGTAAATGTCCCTACGGAGTTGAAGACGTTCTAGGTTTTTGGTGACCTCTTCGTCGTCGATTATGCGGATAGCCCGTCGCTGTAATCTATCGAGAGCCTCGAAAAGATACTGTGCCGACCTGTCCCATAAATGCGAGCAATACTCCACGCAGGCCCAAATGGAATGGGGACATTTTTGTTTTAAAGGCGCACCTGAGTTCTCTCGGCATTACATTCAACTAGTTTATTGGAAATTCATTTATTAATGAGATCCAAAACCCGATTCAGCTCAACGACAAGACTTTCACGTTTCACATCGATTTCTGTCCGAACAGCACCAGACCGACCGAAATATCGCCCATGGACCGTTCTGTCATCTGCATATTACCTAGTGGCATCGTGTCATTGATATGAAGATGAAAGAGGATGGGCGACAGAACGGAGACGTGAAGCGCATCCATTTGCAAGGACGCGGATTCTACGCTCATGCAGGAAGCCAGCAATCCAATTACAAGCTGGAGGGGATCGTATACCGGAAGTTTGGAGAGAAGTGCTTTGTGTCAGACCCGATCAAACGCCTTGGCGATATCTAGGCTGACTGCGATGGATTCGCCATATTTATCGATTGGCTCCCTCCAGAGGTGCGTCACATACGCTAGAAGATCACCCGTTAATCGTTTCTGTCTAAACCAAACGACGATGACGATCATTAATTATGAAGTGATCTTCTAGGTAACGGATCAATTGATTGTTAAGGATCCGTTCCATGACTTTGCACAACACTGAAGTTACGGCAATGGGGCGGTAATTTGATCTAAACTAAGTCTTACTTTAACTATAGCCCACAGATTTTCAATTGGATTGAGATACGTCACATACGCTAGAAGATCACCCATTAATCGTTTCTGTCTAAACCAAACGACGATGACGATCATTAATTATGAAGTGATCTTCTAGGTAACGTATCAATTGATTGTTAAGGATCCGTTCCATGACTTTGCACAACACTGAAGTTACGGCAATGGGGCGGTAATTTGATCTAAACTAAGTCTTACTTTAAATATAGCCCACAGATTTTCAATTGGATTGAGATCCGGAGAGTTACCTGGCCATTCAAGACATGTAATGTTTTTTCTTTGAAATATTTCATTATGACCGTAGGCATCAACATTTCTAAGCTCGACTTCCAATCTCTCTTCTAGCAAGTCTTTGTATCTTTGAGAGTTCATCATGCCTTTGATCGGCACACGCAACGATGCCATCGAGCTCTCAAAAGTTTTAAAGCCAGAACAATAACCGTTTAATCCAACCATCAGATTATACTAAATATTAGGCAGATCATGCATATCATGATAAAAATGCATTCCAACTGCAATTTATAATGCTAAAAATAACCCGGAGATATAATAAATAGCATGACTGAGTTTGGCTCGGCATCAAAAATGTCATGAACACGAGAAACGGAACAGACGTTTATAAGTGCAGTGATGGTCAGTGAAGTCGTGACTTAAACTGACAAAAATAATCATATTGTAAGGTTATAATATAAAAAAAAATGATACATAAACAATACTCTGCTATTTTTGTCCTGGAAACATTTTTAACATAAAAATATATAATATTCGACTATAAAAGTCCTTCATATCAATGTATGTCATATTGATATGAAGTTCTATACCATTATTAATAGTAGGAGTTAAAGTATGAAATTGCCGTTTTATAGTAATAAATACTTTGAATTGACATGGTGTGCTTCATGGTGTGAGATTTTCGAGTGAAACTTTTTTTTATAAAAATGTGCAAAATTTGATTTTCGAATTTCAATTGTGTTTTTTTACTCAGCTTAGACGGAAAAGATGGATACTTCGAAAATCCGAGTAATTTTTGAATACGAGTTCCGGCGCGAAACTAACGCGGCAAAAACGGGTCACAATATCAATGCTGTTGGAGAGGTGACTGCTAATGAACGCACCGTGCATTATTTGTTTAATCGCTTTCGTAATAGAAACTTCGACTTAAAGAACGAACCACGTGGAAGACACAGGTGAATAACGCTGAACTGAAGGAGATGGTGGAAGCCGATCCGAGTCAAATTACCCAGGAATTAGCGGCATGGTTTAACGTTACGTTACCTACCATTTGCATCAAATCACTAAGATAAAAAAATATGAAAAACCAGGGTGCCACAAATATGTGACTGATCTGCAGAAAGAAACGCGTGTTGAAACTCGTGTTGTTTTGGTAAATCGGTATAGAAATGAAGGAATATTGGTACAAATTGGGACCAAAAGTGGATTCTTTACGATAAGCGTAAGAGAAAAATGCAATAGCGGACCCCAGGTCAAATGCGGCAACAGTGTCCTAAAGGAAAGCTTACCAATAAAAAGGTAATGGTAACTGTTTGGTGGTCTCTTCATGGCGTTATTCACTATAGCTTTCTCAGGTCTGGTCCAGCAATAACAGCAGATGTTTACCGTGCCAAACTTCGAACAATGATGGCGAAACTGGCAGTGAAACAGGCCCAACTCGTGAATCGATCTTCACCATTATTGCTCCATGATAACGCAAGACCTCACACTGTGTGAGAAACCGTTGTAACTCTACAGGAACTGCAGTTAGAAATCATACGTCATTCTTTGTACTCGCCAGACCTTGCTCTAACTGATTACCATATTTTTCGTGATTTGGTCAATTTTTTCCGTGGTAAAAATTTTCTTCCCAGTAGGCAGTGCAAAATGCTCTCACACAGTTTGTCGAATCTAGATCCCCAGAGTTCTATCGCAAAGGCATAAATAAACTTCCAATTAGATGGCAGCAATGTATAGATAATGAAGGTAAATATTTTGATTAAATAAATATGTTACATCTTTAAAAACGAGTTTTAACTTTCCAGTTCAAATTGGCAAGTTCTTACTTTAACCCCTAATACTCGTACATTAATAAATACATTATTAAGAAAGTAAAAGTATGTAGGAGCCGAGGAAGGCCAAGACTTACCTAACATGACCAAATTGATCGTGTTTTATCACAAGGTGAAGTCAGGAGCCTTAGAAACCGGCGAGCGTGGATAAGAAGAGCAATGAATGTTAAAGAAGCGAGTGATCGCGTCATATGGCGCTCGGTTCTCTCTCCCTATTTTTGGGGGTTTGCAAGGGATTTGGCGTGGAAGTTATAGATAGATAGATATTAATACATTGTCGATAGAGAAAAATTTCAAACAAAAATCTCACTTGTAGCTTGTAATTAGCGTCTATATACAAATTGTCATCAAAACTGCTAAAGTACTTTCTAGGTTCTACTTTGAGTAACCTTTTTTTTATATTACGTATTCACAATTTTGTTAGGATCAAAATTAGCTAACACTTTGAAGACCACAGATATTTAACCCTCATGTGGCCTTGAGCACGCAAGGGCAGTTTAAATTTCGATCAACTTTATGCCAATGACAATAAAGTTTATTTTGCCGCTTTATCAAAATCCTCTGATCTGCGCTCCACCCGATCCGCGCTGACCCTACCGTTCAGAGAATCATAAATGCGTTCATCATTGTCAAATATATGTGTCTCGTTTTATTAAAACTTATGTTCAATTCAAGGAACGGCCAAGGTTCCCTCAATATAGATCCGATACACACGGCTCAGAAATACACTTTGCTTACGTTCTGATCACAGGTATTACCGTCACTATTGTATTACCGCAGAAGGTGTGGTTCCAAACTATTTAGAAGAAGAAAAATGTGTATTATTGTCCATCGACTAAGATATTATGTTAAATGAAAATCATTCCGTGACTAGTACTGTAGAACACTAGAATAGCTATATGAAATGGAAATGTGGCCATGCTGGTGACCTTGGTGGCAGTGACCGACCTTCTTGTGTTCCATATTCAATGAGCACACACGACTCGCGCCGAATCGTTTCTCTATCATAACACGGTCGATCGTGTAAACGTACCTATATGTACTTTTTCGAATAGCTTTTTGTAAACATATGTTTTGCGTTTATGAATCCCACACTAGTTTTTGTTCCTGTTAGATTGACAGATATCTGTACGCGGGCGGTCATTTTCATGTCCTCAGTACCTATTTTTTTATATTTAAGTGGCAACAAGCATACGACCTATCTGGTGGTAAACAGGTACAGTAACCTACGGACACTTGCTACACCAGGGGTTTCATTCGTACGTTACCGGCCTTGTAGAGTCCTCTTCACACATTTTCTGAAAAACGTCATGCAGCAGTCCCTAGGGGAAACGTCGGCAAAAGTTCATTCTACAACCTAACGAGTGTTCGTTAGAAAACTTCTCTGGAAAAGCACAGAAGGGCAATATTGCGCTTCTTGTGTGTGAGAATGAATTCCCACCCGTGTTGCTACGCGGTGCAATTGTAAAATGAGGCTGTTGGCATTATGTCGAATGAATCCTCAGAAGACGACCGGTAGAACACACAAGTCGAGGCAAAAATCTTATCTCAAACTCAAATCTTATAGGAACTTACGTAAATAAATTATTAAATCATTATTCTTTCTAACGCGAAAATAAATATTCTTTTTTTTTACACAAATGTGTCTTGAAAACAACAGTTGTTTAGATTCACAAGGCGAGTTTAGCGAGAGTTCTGTGAGGTTTACACAGGAAACATCCGATGCTAGCTCTGTTGTCTTGTAGTTTACTTATCTTTAGAAGGAAAATGCTGTCGCTCCCCCTTCCGTCTTTCAAATGTCTTAATAGAATGTGTAGATTTTCAAAAAATACCTGTAACAAAGAAACAAACACTATGTAGTTGTTTAAATTTATAATTACTAACAATGTATTAGCGTTTTTTCTTGAGTGACGTACTGATGTTTTTATGTGCCAGCTGGCCTGTCTTATGTGTGAATATTAATAGCCTTAAAATAAAACACTTATTTATTAGTAAAACATATCAGATTTTTCTTTCTTCCACTAACGAATTCCTCCTTGTTTAATATATTATTGTATTGGAAAGTGAGTAACCGCCTCGCCCGACTTTTGTAACAAACACGGGAGCGAAACTATTGAATTGAAGATGTGATCCGACAATTGTGAAGAGTCAAACAGGAAAGCAGCACGGGAAAGCAGGACCGAGAATAAAGAGAAGGAAAGCAAAAAATGGAGACTAACAATAAGTCACTATTTAGAATTTTTGTCTGGTTGACTGTCGTTTGTTGCTTGTTTGTGGAGGCATTCACCACCGATTCATGAGTCGTAAACGTGTTCTTCTATGTTTGACAAATGCCAGTTGTTTAAGCCATTAATAATCCATAAGCCATTTGCCATCACTTTCTACATTTGAAGCTATTAAATACGCTTCCGATACCTTCACGGAGTAAACGAACGCGTTAAGAATGACATCGATTCGAGAATGTTAACATTAATGAACGTTAATGTTCACATTATTGTATAATGTCCCGATTTGCGGAAAAATAGAGGCAACTGTTTTCTTACAAAATTTTGGGGTTTCGTTGGCAAATCTTAAAAAGACAGATGTTATTCCGCTGATTGACTTTTTCTTTTCTTTACTTTTTCGATTCAAATCCGTTCACCCAGGATTAGTCACCAGACACAGTATTATAGACGATAACCAATGATTACCATCAAATTTTGCTGTCATTTTAAGTAGTCCGTCGAGTGCAAAGCTTCCACAAATGCACATGTAAATTATTTTGCACTTGATTCATTCTAATGTCCAGACAAGTAATTCTGTTGATAATTAATTCATTAAATAATTCAAGTAATTCATTTAATTGTTGTGCGGTATCGATATTAGATTCGGTAACCGCAATCACTGGTTGACCTTCACGTGCATCGTCATGGAGATGATTACGTTCACGTCTAAACTCACTTACTGAACCACACACAGAGATACGAGATGGGGCCAATTAAACCTTTGGCAACTTTCTAACTGACTTAACACGCAACAAATATTGTAAAAAATTGTAGTGCGAAATTTTGCGAGATATTAATTCATTGTTGAATTACAATGAATTTATCTCGCAAAATTTCGCGCTATAATTTTAAAAGGGTCATACCCCACTCACTTCTTTGATATTCTTTTTTAATTCATTTTCAACCATTCATTCATTTTCTTTCATGCACGCTGGTTTCTGGGCCTCCTGACACCACCTTCTGACGAAACACGATTAACCGGGAAATGATAGATGATTTTTGGTCATCCTCAGCTCCTACATTCTTGCACTTTTGCAATGATATAAAGGTTCAACCAAGGATTTTTTGTTTATGTTTGATTAAGTGTCACTTAAAAGCTGTTGGATGGATTTTAATGAAGCTATTAGAAGGACGTAAGAATCATTGGCACCATTTTCTGTCGCACAACAGACTAATGATCAGTATCTGTCTATGGACACTGATAAAGCAAGCATGAAAGTTGAAAGCAGAGGAAACCAACATCGTATCTTAAAGAATGTGAGGTATCCTAAAAGAACCAGAGAACGATGAATCGTCCATAGTTAATGTAGGTTTATATTTTTATTCGTATATTGACGATGTCTCTGGCAATTGCATTGATTCATTATGTCAAAAATTTTACGATTAAATGCTGTATATTTTGTCAATAATACGGATAAAGGAACTTAGGTAAGCAAATCAGCAGACAGTTCATGTGATATCAGAGTCATTCCATGATTTCTAAAATAAGTAAAATAAAATGTATAATTTTCATGAGCCGTTTGAATGTAAATTCACCATAACCGTCATAATACATAGCATGTATGTATGTATGTATGTATATCTTCACGCCAGGTCCCTTGCGGGGTAGGCAGAGAGAGCCGAGCGCCATAAGACCAATGATATTTTTTTATAACATCATTGCATAAGACGCGGTCCTTACGTACTTCACTCGCTTCTGTAACATTCATAGCTCTTTTCATGCACGTACGCCGGTTCCTGGGGCTCCTGACATCACCTTATGATAAAACACGACCAAGTTGGTCATGGTAGGTTAGTCTCGGTCTTCCTTGGCTCCTACATAGCAAGTAAATCTAAATTCTCAATTCGTAGTACATATTTCAAATATACAGTCGATATTGATGGCATACGTTTGATACACGATTAATGGCGTCGACATGAGTCGACCTAAACACTGATTAAGTATTAATACTTTACTACGCAATTAAATAAATAAAATAATAAATATTGTCGGACAAATTACACAGCGCCATCTAGCCCAAAGTAAGCGAAGCTTGTGTTATGGGTACTAGACAACTGATAAACATACGTACTTAAATACATTTTTTTCTGTAAATACATACTCATTATACATAGAAAATACCGAGTGTTCTTTTAAATAAACAGTCTGTTACGTGGTCGAGGTTCCAGCACATGTAATTACTTGGTTAATATATGTTATAGAACTACTTGGTTAATATATGTTATAGACAGGATCCGTAAATTAGCAAATATTAATTGCCGTGAGAAAAAGTTACTAGACCCAACTGTCTTAATAACTCCAAAACATATTTGATTCTTAGTTCTTCTGTCACTTCAAAACAGAATAAGAAGGTCGATATCAAATATAGAGGATCGTAGAGGGACAAAATCGATAACAATAAAAACGCTTTATTACTAGCTATTAAGGGTTTACGAAAGTTACAAAGTATAATATCGTGTGTTTTCGGATTTATGGACATATTTGTAATTATCCTCGGCGGTGAAGGAAAACATCGTGAGGAACCCGTGCGAGGAACGAGGAACGCCTTGCCTGCACATGTGTTTCCTCCTTCCTACAACATGGGATCCTTCAAACGAAGCGTGAAGAAGCACCTTGCGGGCCAGCATGGTAGCGTCAACTGACAGGACACCGTAGTCCTTTGTCAGTTGCCGCTGCAATTTGGGCTCCCCTTTTCGCTTACCAACAGGCGAAGAGGAGCCACTATGCTGAGCCAATATAAAAAAAAAAAAGAGTTCCCTCACGATGTTTTCTTCTCCGCCTTCCGAGAATACACATTTTCGAAAGACGTGTGACCTTACAGAAGAAAGATCTGGTTTCTGGGTTTTCTGGTCTGTGAAGGTTTGCCGACAGTCGCGTATAAAAATCAGTACCTTCGCCAAATCGTTAGGCTTAGGTAGCGAACCCCGCTAATTAAACCGCTAAAAACGGTTATGATTTCAAAGACTTTTATGTCAATACAAATACAAGTGTAAAAATCTTTCTATCTGTTCTGTGTGCATGAGATTCCAGCTATACAGACTTCGAATTCGACCGAGTAAGTAACAAACGTCCAAAGTTACACCATTAATATTACTATCTGTAGAACATGGCAATTTAATAACAAAACCCTTTTAAACAGACTCCCTCCAGTTTGTCCCTCTCAAGGCTATATTTCCGGAGCCGGTGAGTTTACGACCGTCGTCCCCAACCCCCTCCTACAGCAGGACTGCAATGGGCTTTATCTGGCGGTTTATGAGCAACATCAGAAGCCGGCGTGCTTATAAATAGAATCTGGCTTTACTACCTCATGAGGATGAGGTAACGTTACTAGAAATGTAGTATATTAGTAACTTTCTTATAACCATTGTTTTTTACTCCAATCGTCAATTGGGAGGAGGAATCGTCATGGTTGGAATTCTTAGTTAGTACCTACATACATACATATCATCACGCCTGTCTCCCATTGGGGTAGGCCGAGACAATAGAACGCCAGGTGCACCGATCCAAACATACCCCTCTCGCTTCTTCCATTCATCAACCTCTTCATGCATGCTCTTCGGTTTTAGGTACTTTTGATTTGGCCCTTTTTCAACACATTACCAATTTGATCTATATGTCTAGGGCGGTAATATTTAGTTATATTTGTTTATACAACGTTGGGAGGTATGCAAGCATACCGCCCACCTAATGTAAAGCGGTTACCGTAGCTTATGAACGCTTGCAATATATGAAGTATCACTCTCGCGTTGCCACCTCTGTTAGTTCAGAAACGCATAAGAAGATTACTGGTAACATTACTCACTCATAGGAACACTATTTATTTCCACAGACGAGCTGATTTGGTGCACCCTACCTCTCTAAAATGGATTAAGACACACACACATTTTAAAGCATACAAATGTTTGCCTGTGTGGGAATCGAACTCACGAGCGTTAGTGCAAATGTTTGTGTGCGCATGAACATATCTGAGTGTTGTCTATGTATTATAAATATGTATTTACAAAAAAATGTATTTACGTATGTTCATTAGTTGTCAATTACCCATAGCTCAAGCTTTGTTACTAGATATTTGGGACTAGATGGCGCTGTGTAATTTGTCCGACCATATTTATTTATTTAAACAACTTTGATTAGACTGGTGGTGAAATAGATAGTGATGGCTACTTTACTGCCAAGGCTTGTAGGTTCGATTCCCGCACAAGATTAACATTTAAGTATATGAACATGTCTGTCTGTCTTAATCTTTTCTATTTATTATCTGTATACAAGTTGTTTAGTACACATAGTATAGATCGCACAAAACTTCTACATAGTTAGCTCAACAGTGCGTTTCATTCGCGCAGTAGTTAGATATATAGAGTACATCGGTGCAGAAAAACTTCAGAGCGAACTAGATGTCTGACTCGATCTATACAAGATTTGCTTAGTTTGAGACTCCATGGCGCTGTGTAGTTTGTCCGAGATTTTATTAATAGTCACCTACTATGTCTCTGTTAATTTAAAATAAATGGATAAAAACTTATAACTACTACCTATTTAAAACACTCATAAAGTGTAGAATACGGATTTGGCCTACATCTTTTCTATCAATATATTAATACGTGAAGCAAAAACTTTTTACCCTTTTTTTACGAAAATTACGCGGACGGAGGAGTTGAAATTTGGCACAGTCAAAGTTTATATGGAGAAGTGCAGAAAGCTAAAAAATATTATAATATTGATCGGCTTAAGTTTGAGTTATAATAGATACATTCAATTAATAAAAAAAACATTGCACACAAACACATATATACCCTAATATTACATACCTACTCTTCTCTTCTTGTTAAAGTCTGTGGTCAAACTGATAAGAGATTAACATTATTGGTCTATAATATAATTTGTCTATAGTCTTACTGAATGTCAAAAATAATCATAATTATGAGAATGTCATAGTCATAGTTTGCCTAATAGATATTTGTGTTTTATATATTAGTTATACGTTATATTATATATTAGTTAAACGGAGCAGCAATTTACAAAGGCAAAGAGTTCGATCAATCGATGGTTTTATATTTCCGAATATAACATTTAACCATTTAGCAAACGATAAATGAGTTTTTACAAAAATATGCGTTTACAGAGAAGTATTGAATTACTAATTAAATTATCGTATTAAATATGTATGTCAAGTTCAATAGACAACATTATTTATCGCTTGGTTTTTTGTTTCAATAAAAAACATATAAAAAAGATATTCTTTATTTCAGTACTCATTTCTTAGACTTGTTTTTTATTTAAATATTATTTAATTTGTTTGAAAAAGATAGGCAAATCAACTGTGAAGCATTTGCGAAATCTATGATTATAGAGGTTATAATTTTTGATAATGGAACCTTAATAACATCCAACACTTACCTACCATGATCAAATTGGTCGTGTTTTATCAGAAGGTGACGTCAAGAGCCTTAGAAACCGGCGAGCGTGCATGAGAAGACCAGTGAATATTAAAGAAGCGAGCGAGTATGTAAGGATCGAGTCATGTGACGCTCGGCTTCCTCTGCCTACCCCGCAAGGGATTTGGCGTGAAGTTATAGATAGATAGAATAACATACAAACTTAAAAATGAAATGAATTATGATCCAATTGCGACCGCTGGGCGACCACTAGTTTACATAAACACGATACGATATTCTCCCTTCTAACAACGCACCGGGGCGGTCCTGTTCGCTTGTCCCTGCGCCTTGCTGAGATACTACGGCTTCCGTATGGGCGCTTCTTCATAACATCCTTTTTATGACTTTCCTGTGGCTAAGGATGCTATAGAAAAATAGTTTTACTTGCAAAAATTAAAATGGTTAAGGACTGGAGCGAGCGAAATACAATATTGTAATAGCAATAGGGGATCTGACAACTTTTCAAAAAGTCAATCTAATTAATCATAATGTAAGTGCATATATCATCTTAAAAAATGTCATTTTAATTAATTAACCTTTAAAGAACTCAAGACTGTGTCTAAAGATTATTTATTTTAAATGCCGCGTAAAATACCATTGACGTCATTCGTGTGCAATGAAACTACACTACTAAATCATAAAAACCTTATTTTATTCCTGATATTAAATCTATTTCAAAGTTTGTAGCACTCTAATTTGTTTGTAACTTATTTTGTTTGTTATTTGTCAATCAAACTGCATTTTTAAATAAATAAACATAGTTTTCGGTCATTAAAAGGTTTATTTATTAAAATGTATATTTGTCACCATTTTCTATGGTGATAAATATTCACTACGCTTCATTTGAATCCATTTTTGAAATATTGTACAATTCCATATTACGGGGAAGAATACATAAATATGTTTACCTGGTAAGGTTTGAGTATTTGTTTATTTAAGTTACACAATACAACTCACGTTTCGCTTGCTTACACGGTAGCAAACGTAGTATTTACGAATGGGGCGAAGTATTTACATTGCATTTATTAATAATATACTTAATTCTAATAAAGTCATAGAATAGGTAATAAATAAAAAATGGGTGCGTGTACTTATGCACGCGCGTGAGAAGTTATACTTCTCTGGCATCATTAAATAAATATTTAACATTAATAACTTAAATTAAAAAGCGTCTATCAAGTAGTAGCGGCGATGTTTATGGAATGTATTACATTCAAGTCAAATGTAAAATACAAATGTTATACATTTTTAACTATAGCGCCATCTACCAGTAATATTGTGAAACATTTAGCAGCTTCAACCTGTACTTTTGTGTTCGAGTGCCACGCATTCACTCTCGCTCTGTCTCTTTCTATTCCCCTTCCATGGTAGCGTTAAACGTTTAACGCAACCTTTTTGCAAGTCGCATTAAAAGTATAACTTCAAAAATATATGAACTCTGATGGCGATGACGTACCTAATATATTGAAAATTGTGGTAGTGGAAGTATATTCGTTTCATGTACGGGTAAGTATTTATTACATAATTGTAGTTTAATAAACTAAACGACATGCTTACCAGTGAAAAGTTTCTTTTGCTTTTTACGACCTCTATTAACATACCAGCTCGATGGCACCATATTAATGTATTATTCTCAGAACTACACATATTGCCAAGTTTCATTATTATTTATATACGTATATACGTCAGGAACATACAAGCATAAGGCCCACCTGGTGTACACATTAGGTAGAATGATAGCTTTGAAATTTAAGTGGGACAACGTATAGTAATCAACATAAATTTTTACTTCATTAATTTTGGCTATTTAAAGTTTGAAGTTGACTCAAAGAGCTATAAATTATTAATAAAAAAATAATTTTTAAACTGAATAATTAAAAGAAATGACATAGAATCAGTATGTCTTAGATACTCCAGTCATATATCGTAGAAAATGATATGTATGGAAGCTAACCGATACAAAAACATGCTGCGAATAAATTATCAATGACCATTGTTGATGAATGATGTTTTTAAGTATTGCACATACGTTTACCACGTGAACATAATTGCCAAACCACAACAATAAAACTATGTATTGTTATTGATATTTGCAGACATATATTATTTGCAGAAAAATGTGAAATATCTAGAAAAGGTCCAGGAATGATTTATTTATAACACAGAAAATTGTCGCAGGATTACTATAATATTGTACTATAAAATTGTTTGTGGCAGCGAAGCCGAGGATATTAAACAATTACGTTTATTTCATTTTTGAGAGTTCATATCAATTTAAAATACAAAAAGCCATTAAAATATTTGGATTTAATATAGTAAATAAAAGAATCCTTAACAATTGTATAATAATTAAGGAAAAATGATCTTAATAATTAAAATGTATTCCAGATATCAACGTGTCTAATACCTACAAGTAATACCAGTAGCTCCAATAAGCAGCAGCAGTGGAAAACGTCCATCCCTTTTTTATTTGGAAAGTTTTTTGGTAGTGTGGGTTAGAGCTTAACTTTTTAATATATTGTAATATTATGTAAACGATTTTGTGTGCTTCCTGTAAATTCTGCGTAAATTTGACTGTGACAATCTAACATCTGAATTTATTAACTATCTATCTATAACTTCACGCCAACACCCTTTCGGGGAATCTAATAGCTATTTCTCTCTGCCTACGTGCAAGAGATTTGGCATGAAGTTATAGATAGATAATAACTATTTAATATATTTTCTAGTTTTGTAGTTATATTCTAAATTGTTTCAAAATATTCCTCTAAGCTCTGTTGCCGAAGTATGCATTGCTAAAAACTTGATACAAAATTCTATACATTCATAACTACTTTTATGTACCGAACCAACTTACATACTTAAAATACTCCGATCTCAATAACGAACTGTTTTGCTTCACTATCATAGGACCCTTCCGCCCGTGGCACTTCCTTATATTCAAGTTCCCTTTAATGAACCGCCCAACGGATTTCCATTACATGGTGATATTGAGGCACTCCCGAAAGAGAATAAATTGCTTTTTAGCATGTAACGAAAGAGAGGTAAAGTTATTTTCTGTATTCTACTACTTTATCTGCATTAGTACAACCACTATTACTACATCTTCCCGCCAAGTCCTTTGCGGGGTAGGCAGGGAGAACCGTCACATGACTCGATGCTAATACACCTCACTCGCTTTTATAGAGTTCCTTACCTCAAAAGGAAAAACGGAACCCTTATAGGATCACTTTGTTGTCCGTCTGTCTGTCTGTCTGGCCGTCTGGTTTGTCTATCTGTCTGTCCATCTGTCAAGACCCTTTTTCTTAGGGACGGGTGGAGCTATCAAGCAAAAATTAATATCAAATACTCAGGTCTGTAATCCCTTTGAGCAGTGAAAAAATCAAACTTCTATGTCAACGGAATCAAAAGATACGGCTGTTTATGCCTCGTGTATGAGCATATACACTCGCAAGGGAATCAAAACCTACAGGATACTTCCCGTTTATCTAGACCCATGAAATTTGGTAAGAAGCAATGAAAGTAACATAAGTAATGTAGCACAACTAAAGGAAAAAATCCGAAAACCGTAAATTTGTAGTTCCATCACAAAATAAATATTTTATCGGAACCCTGATGCGCGAATCGGACTCGCACTTGACAGCTTTTTTTTTAACATTCATGCATGCTCGCCTGTACCAAAGTCTCCTGACACCACCTTCTGATGAACACGGCCAATTTGGTCGTAGAAGGTGAGTCTTGGCCTTTCTTGGCTCCTATATCCTTCTACAATGCAAAATATTTGATTGTTAGTGACATTTAGCTGTAAATGGAATGTTCAAGTAAACTCTAACAAATTCCTTAATGTCGCAAAAAGTATTAGGCATTCTGGTAAAATTAACTTACTAACTAAACTAGAATTTACTCTCCTATCACTTCAAACAACTCCTCTAAGTATAAACCATTGTACGATCGGTACGACGCATAGTAGAGGCAAAATCTTATATAGACTCAAAATAATACAGGATGATAAGCTTGGGTTGTTCAACAATTCCCAAATCTGAACAGTCACAAGCCCCAGTTGGTGTTTAAGTGCTGCTACCTAAAGTGACAGTAATACTAAGTGTGCGGTCAGACTTGAAACTTGTATAGCACACGTCTTTACAGCAATAGAAATAATGCTTCAAATTGATGTTTAATGTAAAAAGATACTGTGACTGCTCAACTAACCAGCGATCAATGAGCGAACCAAGACCTCTCGTGTTAACAGACCCTTATTACAGTTCCAAATTCAAAGAGCAAACGGAACATTATATCCTTTGTCTGCCCATCTGTCTGACAGTATGTCACAGGTTTGCAACTTGCAGCTACAAACCTGAACTGAAATTAAACTATATATACTGAAAATCGCCATTTTCGTTTCGTTCCGTCCGTCCATCCGTTCTTATCTAAATCTCCCAAGGTAAACATTTCATTTAAAAGTATATATTCTCGTATCGGTCCCTATGGTATCCACTGTTTCCACCATATGCAGTCCTGCGCTTTCCGCATCCAGCCACTTCCGACCGCTCGTTTGAATTCATCGCTACGTCGTTCCAGACGCGGCATCTACAGGATTTCCTCCCCCATCTGCCTTCACTTTATCCGGCAGATAAGATTCGTCTACGGCAACTTCAACTTGCTGACATTGAGGGCTATGTCAACAACTTTGATTCTCCGTTTAAATTCCTTATTTCGTATATATTCCCTATAGAAACTCCGAGCAGAGGTCTATCCAATGCTAGCTGTATAACCTGCGTTCTATGTGCTTTCGCTGCAGTCAGAAAGTATTAGATCGCTGGTTTTGAATGGTCAGTCATCGTCACAGGCAACTCAACACCTCAATAATATGTTAGCGATATGCTTGAAATCTATACACTATAAAAAGTCCAGAACTGTCGAAGTCTCTTTCGTAATCCACAAAAGCCACGGACCACGTAACTGACGATCTGTGTGGATCGTCAGTTACTTGAAGAGGAAATTTCTGTGCCTTTCACCTGCGTATCGGGACAGAAGGCTCGATCCACTCTATTCAAATGGTTGTTTTATTATACGCGACAGAGTCCTAGCGGGAATCTTCATTACTCGCGATAAGATTTTTTTGTTTCCTGATGGAGTTTCGGTGAATTCTGGTTTTAACAGCATTTGTAGTTCTAACAGCGCGCGATCGCCCCGATCTTTTGTGGTCTTCAACAAAGGAAGTGTTGTTATATCTGTCGATAGTACCTACGATATAATGACATACGGCTGATACCAAGATTTTTAAATGTCTTAGATATGACCGACGGCTTCGTACCCACTTTTTGCAAGGCAATCAAAAAACGGCGGGAAATCGAAAGAAGTTTTTAACAAAATAAACGCGTTCAAAATTCTAAATATTTAAAGAGTCGAAAAACGAAAAGTTTTTATGTAACTGTATTTATGGCCAGAGCCAGACTAGTTAATTGATACGCAATTGATTTTTGTACAATTTTAAAACAGTAATGCTATTATAACAAACAATGGTACAAAAATTCGTAAGCATTTAGACTGCTTTTATTGTACTTTCATGCTCTTTCTACCATACCACATTGCTCTCGTCAGCACAGCAATTAGTGAACATTGACACGTGAAACTCCTCGGGATTCTGTAAAGCTTATTTCGCCGTCATGGTTGTTTTGCGGCCAGAGTTTTCTATCGCTTGGACGTTTCGAATTTTCACGTTTTATTCAAATTGAGGATATATTTAAGCTCACGTTTTTATCTTACACAATCTGAAAACTGTTTAAAACTCTGTTTACTTATTACTTGGGTTTAATAATCTCGAGTACCTCCGTGGGAGAGCACATTAAGCCGTGAGCTCCGACTGTTAACAATAGATAACAGAATAAGTTAATTTAAGAGAAATAAGGCGCATATAAGTAGCCCGATCGGTGAGATACTCTCACACCCAATAAACCACAACCATATAAGATCTCTTCCTGTGAGAAGAGACGTCTTTCTGCGAGAAAGCTTATCACTAAGATCTTCAGGAGTAGTTATGTGTAGTAAGAGTAGGTAACACCTGTATGGCAAGCGTTTTTACGCTACGGACCCGCTTTAAATCAAGTGAGCCGTGTACACAAGCATAATACACAAGCGTTCCTCTCTCGTCCTAGCATTGAAGTAAATATATGATTCTATTATTTACCTAATACCAAGCTAGTCGCATGGAACAATGTAATGTTAAATTATACTGTAATCAAAACACAGCCATATATCACCGAGGGACAATAAATATACACTGTGAAAAACGGAAGTTCGAAAGTGCTCATCAGGGCAATCCCCATGAGATCAATAAATTACAAAAAATGTACGGCCATCGACGAAACATAGCTGGCTGACGGTAGTCGTCTCGGTGAAAATGTTCATATTTTGGGTTCCGTATACAAAGGCGAAAACGTAATCCTGTCCTCTGCTTCTGCCCGTTCGTACGACATAGGTCCCTTGGTAGTAAAAGAAATGAGAGTTTTTTTACTAGTATTGGGTGTTTACTTAGAGCTCATAAGTGGAGAACAAATATGTTATTTGTTTTTGTCTTCAGTTACACAGTTGAACAATTCGCTCATTCGTAGTTCTTTTCATACACGCCGACGGCTAATAGGCATCACATTCTGATGAAACAAAATTTTGATCATGAAAATTTCATCAATGGCTTTCCACGACATGCAAATACATTCTAGTATTATCGTATTTGTATCTTTCATTCTATCTTTCATAGTGTATTCTTTATAAGGGAATCAACGGATCATGTATTTGTGTTAAAATTAGAAGGATCTTAAAAGCCGATCATTGCGAATGCAAATGCTGATCATACATTTTGTGCAGTGCTCGCATTTCGACTGCGTTTATTGTACTTTTATACTCTTTCTACCATAACCAGCTTTCGTTTTTATACGTGGCATTGAATGAAACATATATTTTAGGAGCTGACGGAGTAGCCAGGTGATTCTACGACCTGAAAAAACAATAAATGTTGTTTATAAAGAAATACTGCGGTAGATGTAGTATTTCATGGTCTTCAAGTTGTCGTAGGATGATATCACGCGGGCGAAGCCGCGGGCAGAAGCTAGTGTTGTGTAGTAACGTTCTAAATACAACGTTGTTTGTAAACTGTGACCAAAACAAACAAACCTTTTTGTCTTTCACGTGTCGTCGTAATGTAAGAACACAGAAAAAAGGATTACGGAACCCTAATAATAATACGACTCGCATTTCACCGGTTTTTCGTGGCTAATACTCGTACGACCACGATAATGTTACGTCACAGGCCGCATGAATTATTCAGCCGGGGCTGCTCCGAATGAAATATGATCGGAATACTAAAGTCGCCTTCCACGTAATGTTTTAAGTAGAATTTACAATCTCATACTTTGCTGTTCTGGAACAATAAAAAAATATTGAGACAGGCAAAAACATATGGCAATCTATTAATTATTTTTTATTACACTGGCTCGTAAACAGCTCCATAACATGCACGCACGCATAGCGTAGCCTATGAATGTCACTATAAGATATAAATCGATCTTTGAGGTAACTAGGAGAAGCGGGATTGAAGAAAATAGAAAAGAGAAGAAATAGCAAATGCAAGTTGCGGCGAAGATAGGAAGACACTTGAGCTGAGTACGAAATTCGGAGACATGGTCATATTTGCGGACTCCAAATATGAATCGAGTACAAAGGTTTTGAAGACACTCAAGTTTATTTAATTGGTATACAGTGAGGTCAAGATAGCAGGAATCAGCATAATCAAGAATAGGAAGGAGAATGGATTGTGCAAGCGCAGTTTTGGTGTCCATCGGTAGGAAGTTACGCAGTCTTCTAAGAGAGCAATTGGCAGCAAACAACCTTCTGCTAATATCTGTAATGTGTGCAGACCAAGATAAAGTTCGATCCAAGTATACACCGAGACTATTTACTTTCTCACTATATTGTATTACAATCCCATCGAATACTACATCGTTTAAACAACTCCAGTTAATTTTAGATATTAAACGAGGGCTACCTATTGTAATTAATTATCATTTAAAATGAACCTACGTTGAAATCTAGTTAACTCTTGTTATTTGGCATTTGAAGGGTTATAATTTTAGCAAGCTATGCATATCCATCTGTCACCGCATTTTGTTATAAAGACTATTGAATTGCACATTGCACAGATTTTAGAGGGGCATTCTTGCGTATGACTAGACTAGAGCATTAATATTTATGAATTGAGACATATAGGTAACCAATATATTTTCACAATGAAGTTTGTATGTGTATATAATATCTTTATTGTACAAATTAACAAGAGTTAAATCAATAAAAAGAAATAAAATAGCACAAAGGCGGGCTTAACCGTCTAAGTGATCTTAAGTCAAACATTTAAAGTATTTGAAAAGATTGTAAATGGGCAAGGTTGGAATATAATAATTAAAGTCACAAGAACATGTCCAATTCAGTTATTACATAATGCAAAGTCATTAATGTATTGTCAGAAAACCAGTTATTGATGAGTTAACAGTTCGAAGTAATAAAAGAATCTCTAAGGTGGGCGACATTTTTATGTCCAGTGGCAAAGAGTTCCAAAACTTAGCGGCAAAAATTGTGAAACGTTTGGCATAAAAACGATGGTTATAGTAGGGGACATCCAAAGAAAGTTGTCTACACACATAAGTTTGTAGTCATAAAATCCATTCATTAAACATCATACAAGATATATATTTTTATAATATGTTATTATGACCGCCGCCGTCACATTAGATTTCTAAGTCGTCATACAGGCTATATATAACCAACGGAACTCCGTGATGCTTCTAATTATACCTCACTGATTACGCCAAATAGTTTAGGGCAGTGTTTTTCAACTCTTTTTTTTTTAGCACGACTCCCTTACCACCAAAAGTATTTCCGCGACCCCCTCCGCGGTTGGTAATTAGTATATTTTCTATGACATATATATAATCCGCACGTAAAGTTAATTTACTTACTCTAAAACAGAAATTTAACATCGACTGAGTCAACAAACATCTCCACAGAAATGCAATAGCGACTAGACACTAAGTTTTCCATGTTGAAACACACTGGTTTAGGAGATGCAACAGATGAACATATACATATATATTTCGCTAAAATCATAATCTTTTTGGCTTCATCTTAATCGGTAAAGTACGTTTTGATTGTATATGTTGGGGTTGCGGCAAAAAATAATTTCTTTTAAGCATCCCATTTAATATTTTATCTTGGATTCTCTTCAAAGTATGCCATTTTATTTCGGTCTTCCCCTGGGTACTTTACAGAAAAACTATAGCGATCGATTATATTACGATTCTGGAGAAAAATGAGGAATAAGTTTTCGGGAGGGAACAGCCAGATCGCACTTGATTGACTCGGATTTTTTTTTATAATTTCGGGAACTATTACAGTTTACTACTCCTGTGCTACAAAGATGTCGATCGATCTTAGATTTTATTATAAATCTTTAAGGTCGTTTCAATCTAAAGGCGTCCTCAGCACAAAGCATCTCTTCAGTTTCCCCTAGGGCTCGTCCCAATTTCATCCCTCCGCGTTTTGACCTAGTTCTAACAGAGGTTTAAAATGGGGTTGCATGTAATCGCTCTCTGCCCCCATATTCGGAGGGTTTCAGTCCACTGGAAGCCACCCGTCTCTTTCGCACGAATTCACTGCACCATGAATAGAATAGTGACCTAAATGTACGGGATGTTTGTAAGATGAGGTTGGAAGGAAGCAAGCGGTTCGTGCGATTTAGAATTTGAAAATCAGATACATTGAGTTTTGTTTGCGTGGAATCTGACATTAATGGTAGTGAGGAGCTAGTCTGTTCTTGTTACTATCTATATTTAACTTCACGCCAAATCCCTTGCGGGGTAGGCAGAGAGATCCGTGTGCCACGTGACTAGATACTCAGTCGCATCTTTTCTTCATCTTTCTTTTTCTTGTTACTTTTACCTGTAATGTCTTGACAAAATGTAATCATTACTATATCTGTTACCACATTGCCTTGGAAAGCCATATTCGAAACCGGTTCGAAAAGTTATCACTCGTATTTTGACAGATTTCATATATTTTGACAGATAACTTTTTGATTCGAATATATTGGCTTTCCGAGGTTTGAGAATACCCCTACGGATGTTCCTGCGAGTAAGCAAGATCACGAAGAAGCTAGTGAAAATTTATTGCGTTGATTTTATTTATACAAACGTTGGGAAGTTTTGACGAGCTTGGTGGCGCAGTGGTTAATAACGCTACTTTGATATCAACACTCGTGGGTTCGATTCTCATATAGGACAAACATATGTGTGCATGAACATTTCAATATGTCGTGGTCTGGGTGTTTTTAAAAAGGTAGAGTGCATAAAAGCAGCCCGTCAGGAAAAGTACCTTCACCTCACAGAAAATCGCAGCAAAATAACAACTCCCTGGATGGTAATTGCGTCCCTGCGTGTGAGTGAGGCCACCAGTAAACTCCTAAGCAGTTGCAGTGTTAGTAAGAGAGATGACAGCGATACTTAATGTATTGCAAATATTTGTTTTTTTTTTTTGTAAAAATAGGCTACGATTACCGCTTTACATACCTAGGTGGACCGTATGTATGATGCCTCCCGATGTTGTGTAAAAAAAAACATACAAGCACACGATGTATTAATTAGCGACGGTTTTCTGTGAAGTGAGATCTGTAAGGTCGAACTGTGCTTTACCTCTTTTAACTGTAATCTATCGAAAACAGCAGGGACCGACTGCGTGCCCTCCGAATACCGTTAACACTCTCAGGTTACAGAGGTAGATATTTGATTAATTTTTTAAGCAAGGTCGGGAGGCATACAACCATACGGCCCACCTGATGTAAAGTGGCTTCCGTAGCCTAAGAACACTTGGAATAAATTAATTATCACTCGCACGAGCTCTGACTTCTGAGCACTACCTCAGCTGGTAACATAGCAACTCCCTAGGAGCTCACTGGTGAATTCAAACAGATGCAGGAACAAAATGCAAGCGTTCATATGCTACGATAAACGCTTTACATTAGGTGGACCGCATGCTTGTATGGCTTCCGACTTTATTTTAAAAAATCAATCAAACCTTTGATGAGCTCGGTGACTCAGTCGTGAATGACGCGACTTTGACACCAACGCTCGTGGGTTCGATTCCCACACAAGGCAAACATTTGTGTGCATGAACATGTCTGTTTGTGTTGGTCTGGATGTTCTGGATGTTTTAAAAGAAGTAGGGCGCATCAAAGCAGCCCGTCTGGGAAAGAACCTCCACCTCACAGAAAACCGCAGCCAAATAACAACTCCCTGGAAGGTTGTTGTGTTCCTGCGTGTGAGTGAGGTCACCAGTAAGGAGTTGCTGTGCAAGCAGCAGAGGACACATCGCGCGAGTGATACTTAGTATATTACAAGTGTTAATAGGCTACGGTAACCGCTTTACATCACGTGGGCCGTATGGTTGTATGCCTCCCGACGTTGTATAAAAAATATATATTACAAACCTAGTATTTACATAGGTCGTGAGATACGACAGGCTAATGGGACGCTTTCTTACGACGATACATAGAATCGACTGTGTTTGACAGGTGCCATTTGAGGAGGGTAGCATTGTAGGCAAATATATTTTCATCGCTCCTGTACGGAAAGTAAACATTTCATTCGATCTAAGTAGCGAATGGAAAGTCTTTTTTCCCTCTCTACAAAAGTATACTTTATTATTTATGGGTATTGATTCATAATACGCATAATATATTATGCTGCAAGCGATCCAATGTGCAACCAATACAATCCATGATATTATTATTATTATACAACGTCGGGAGGTATATAAATATGTGGCCCACCTGATTTAAGTTTTCTGCGAGGTGGAGGTACTTCCCCAGACGGGCTGCTTTGATGCGCCCTACCTCACTTAAAACATCCAGACCAAGACAAACAGAGATGTTCATGCACACAAATGTTTGTATTGTGTATGGGTATTGAACCCACTAGCGTTATTGTCAAAGCGTTAACACTGCGACACCGAGCTCGTCCAAAATACAGAAAAAATATACATATATTAGTTTAAATGTGTTTTTATTAGAAACTAGCTGCTGCCCGCAGCTCCGCCCGTGGTCTATGTGTTAATCCAGATCATAATCTATCTACGTGCCAAATTTCATTCAAATCTGTTCAGCCGTTTAAGCGTGAAAGAGCAACAAACATCCATCCATACATACAAACTTTCGCATTTATAATATTAAGCAGGATAATGGCAGGCGTGTTTTTAATTTTTTAATATATTTAGTTGTACAAGATTTATTAAAAATTTAAGCCAAATATTAGAGAGCACTAAGACAAGTTGAACGAGTTCAAACTAGATGCCATTATTGAACTGTATTTAATCAATGAGAAGTCAAAACTCACTCAATTGCCTGTTTTTACAATCATATATAACAATAACATTATGAACACGAGGGTTATAGATGATGACGAAGTTCTGAAACAAGTAGATGAGATTGTACTTATATCTTGGAAGCACTTTTGGTAGGGATGAAGGTGCACTGCTGAGTTGGAAACACGAGCGAGTGGAGGGAATAGAGTGAATGGAGCATTGGGTAAACTTCTAAGAAGCCAAAATCTAAGCCAGGCTGAGCTCGTAGTACACGACGCGGTACTAATACCAACGCTAACTGTTGGAAGTAAATGCTGGGTATGACAGAGAGAGCATGAAAGTAGAATAAATACGGTCGAGATGCGAGCATTGCGCACAATTTATAGCGTAAACCTTGATGACCGTGTTGGAAATGATAATGTAAGAAAGAGAGGTGGTCTGAAAAAGAGTGTTGGTGTTAAGAAAATAAAAAGGATGCTCCGTTGATTCGGACATGTAGAAAAATTGCAGGATGAAAGAATGACGAAACAGATATACAATGCGAAAGCGAAAGAATGTAGGAGCCGATAAAGTTCAAGATTCACCTTCCATGACCAAACCGGTAGTGTTTTATCAGAAGTTGCACAGTGGGGCGAAGTATGCTCTAAACTTCTATTGAAAGGAGAATTGATATTCCTGCAGTGGGATGAGTAAGTGTTGGTATAATACAAAATTACTCTCTCTCAAATATTTATAAAAGTTACTACTTCATAGACCATCCCTGACCTTAACTGAATAAGCCACAGACGCCTGCAATGTTTCGATGGGAACTCTATTATTACAGCAACAATGTTAATCGCAAATATTGTTAATGGAATGTGAAATCATTTTTCATATTCATACTGCAATACAATATGCTTGTAATGTCCATCAACATGAGACACAGTGTGCAATAAACTGTGTTAGGTATATTATAGCTCCACAATTACCTGATACAAGGTAACGGCACATACCAACTCATCATATGTAGATGTCCAATGAGCATTAAACAACTCTAAGGTTTCCTGTACATGACGCCAGAGCCGCACCGGCGGCGCGGCGAGCCGGATCGCGAGTGCATAAACAAGTACATACGAACGGATGCATGCGTCGCATCGTCACCGCATCGAAACCGCGTGTACAGCTAAGAACAAGTCAAGTTCGTCAATTCTCTTATTAAGTACGGCATAAGAACTCTACAAAGATGAAATTATTAAGCTCGACCACCAAGCAATGATCACAGTTCGGTAAGTTTCAAATGCTTTACTTACAGAACTGTGATAGTTTTTTTTATATTGTCGAATACAGCGCCATCCAGCCCCAAAGTAAGCGAAGCTTGTGTTATGAATACTAGACAACTGCCATGCAATTCTGTAAGAGCAAACGTCCTTACATCCTCGGAAACATCGGCTGTTACAGCCTTGAACACAAAATTGCAATTGTTTGGTGTCGCTTTTCATGGTCGTGCGACACTAGCGCCGCAAGGCTGCGTTTGGAATTGGAATTCTACAAGGCAAACAGCCTCGCGTACGCTTACAGCCTTATAGAATATCAAATAATTTAGCCGTGATCGCAGTAGACAATGCCAAAGCTGTGACATCTGTGATCACAGCGACGCACACAGCCATTACGAGTCGCTTAGAGAATTGTATGGCTGATAATCAGACGAAATTACTTTTTTTTGTAAATGATTTATAGAAATCACCCAGATCATAACAAACAGTCATGTTCAACCACACAAAAGTTTGTCTTGTGTGGGAATCGAACCCACGAGCGCTGGTGTCAAAGCAGCATTACTAACCACTGTGCTACCGAGCTCGTCAAGTTGCATGTACACGCAGTTTTAGTGTGGCGTACTAGCATATTCCTTCACATAAAAAAGCGTGCGGTGCGCCCCGGTGCAGTTCTGGCGTCATGTGCAAGTAGCCTTAGACAATCGAGACATGAAGCTGCTTTGCTCCGTGACTGTTTGTTATTATAGGTTGTTTTCAGAGGACATGATTGATATGGGTGCCACGACAGTGCTGCGACCGCACCGCTTGCAAAGGCATAGATTTATCCACACATTCCTTTTCATTCACATTTCCTGCATGAAAAGAGCTATGAATG
Organism: Pyralis farinalis; assembly: GCA_947507595.1. NCBI lineage: Eukaryota > Metazoa > Arthropoda > Insecta > Lepidoptera > Pyralidae > Pyralis > Pyralis farinalis. The sequence goes on along the minus strand of OX382273.1, from coordinate 25,205,351 downwards.
TGAAAGAAGCGAGTGAAGTGTGTAAGGACCGCGTCTTATGGCGCTCGGTTCTCTCTGCCTACCCCGCAAGGGTCCTGGCGTGAAGATATACATACATAGAATCTTAAATTGGCGAAGTGCTCCATACGTATAGCGTCATACGTGCATATGTTACTGTTTCTTTTGAACAGGTAACAGGTGTGTAATCAGGAACACCGTTCCTATCTCTTAAGGAACATGGACAAAATGGCCGACAAATTAAAAAAAAATTGTTATATAAGTAATTGACGAGCTAGGTGTTCCGATGGCAATGCAAGCTTGCGCATTCTCACTGGTTTTATTTAGATTGTTGCGCTCATTATATAATTATACATAATATATATAATTATACATACGTACGGCAAAAGCTGGTACGATCACTTTAAACGAGTATAATAGCGACAATCCCACCCACACTTTCCACTAGCGCGTTGAGGGTGCAATACGAAATTTAATCCTTCGAAACCCGGGTGGTCGTATACGACCGCAAAATGTATGGGAAAACGTATATAACGGGTTCTGACTGCTCAATGGATAAAATCGTTTGAAAATTACTTTGCCGCGAAAAATATGCTGAAGAATCATTGCATGTTGATGGGCTGGGAAACCTCCGATATGATTCATTGTGTTAATAAACAAATATATTTATAACAACTTCTCGTCATTATATTCGAGATCAGGCGAATACAAACAACAAGTATTGGAATTTTATGCGCAGCTCTTATTGGGTATTTATTATTAAAATCGTCCGTTTAAATAGGAAATAATGTGCAATAAGGCATTCCTGTTAGTGGGCTTCGAACCGGGGACCTTTGTGACTGTATGAGATAGGCCGTACATACGGAGGGGACAAATACGGAATAATTACAATGGTGAATGTTGCTGATATAGAGTTTAATACGATTCTTGTGTAAAATCCTGTTCATCGAGGAAATACACCTACATAGATGTTCTCTCTGCCCACCCCGCAAGGGATTTGGCGTGAAGTTACAGATAGATAGATTTACTTAAACGCAAAATCTTTTAAGAGAGGTAGCGCGCATAAAACCTAAAGCGCATAAGTAAGGACCTCCACCTCACAGAAAACCGCAGCCAAATATGTAACAACTGACTGGAGGGTTGTTGTGTGTGTACGTGTGAGTGAGGTCACCAGTAAGCTCCTAAGAGTTGCTGCGCTAGCAGCAGAGGAAGCATGTATTACAAGCGTTCATAGGCTGTTCACAGTAATCACTGTACATCAGGTGGGCTGTATGCTTGTATGTCTGCCGACGCCGAATAAACAAAAATCTTCAATTTGTGGGAATTTGCTAGTCACTAATAGGGGACTACATATTAACACATATAATAAATCATGATACATAAGTTATATGTATGTATATTCTGATATAATAAAGTGATAGACAGGCAAGGTCCTCTCCGTCGTCAGTTCAACGACCGCGTAACAGCAAACCGCGTAGCGCCAATGTCGATGTCGCAACAAGCATCGCAAGGCCGCCGATATTTTGGCGAAGCGCTCAATAATACGCGAATTGTTGCGAATTATACGCCTATTATAAATAGTTATAATACCTGCTATATTGCTATTATAATATGTGTTATTATACCACAATCGGTGTCGATGATAGTGGCTGTAAATATAGCAATTCATCGAATCAATATTACTTTCACAAGTGATGTAAATGTTTTAAACAAAAAGCAGACGCTATTTTTGATCTTAATTTATATGCGACTCGCTTCGACGTCGCACTGGTAGATAGAAAGATAAATTTTTGATACTTTGGGTTATGTTATTGTGATTCCATGGGGATCTCTAATTTTATCGAAAATAAAATATACTCCATGTTACTCGTTGATAATGTAGCTTTCTATAGGTGAAAGATTTCTTAAGTATATCCATTACATACAAAATCAAATCTTATCTCTTTATATAATATTAGTTAGTATAGAAAAGTGTTTGTGACGGATTTTAATTAGTATATGGTTATAACATGGCGTTACAAACAGGTACATATAGGTATAGACGTCTTAATTAAGTTAGTTCTATTGCTATGCTATACATATTCTGGTACGAGAATATTAAAAAAGTTATGGATTTCATATATTCACGTCAAGTATACTTGTTGACGGTGGAGGAACCTCCTCTCATTATATTCCCTATATCAAAACGAAGTATCAGTATTGCGTACGACAGAAATAGATAGAAAGCAACACACGAACCATGTCCGCGGCGGTCACGCGACCATAAAAAACAATGCAAATATAAACATAATGAAAAATAATTAGCAGCTGTTTGCATTCCATATTTGTAGTAAATTATGTGCTTACCGTGTGAAATGGTGTTTACGTTCACTAAGTATCTTCCGGAAACGCAGGGATTCAATCATTCATAGACAAATCTATCTTTAAAAAGACCATATATTGTGTAATATCCACATAACCTAAAATAAAATGATTTTTCTTTTAAAAGGGACGTTTCGTAGTTTTTTTTTATACTACGTCAGGAGTATACAAGCATACGGCCCACCTGATGTAAAGCGTTAATAGGCTACTATTAACGCTTGCGATATATTAAGTATCACTCGCGCGATGCCTTCTCTGCTGCTTACACAGCAACTACTTGGGAGCTTACTAATGACCTCACTCACACGCAGGAACACAACAACCCCAGGGAGTTGTTATTTGGCTGCGGTTTTCTGTGAGGTAGAGGTACTTTCCCAGACGGGCTGCTTGAATACTACCTCTCTTAAAAATTACATATATTTTATTCACTGAGCAAGTCAAGTATTTTAAATTTTGAATTACTTTCTTCTTTAATGATGTACTCGTATTAATAGGAAACTATGTCATATGTACACAGAACAAAATTGCAACTGACTGATGTCGGACGATGCTACCTCTGCTGCAACAAAACTCTAGGAAGTTGTTATTTGGCTAAGGTTTTCCGTGTGGTGGTGGTACTTCCTCAGATGGGCTACTATGATGCGCCCTGCCTCTCATAAAAGCACCCTGACCAAGACAACCACACAGATTCAAGCAAACAAATATTTGTCATGTGTAAGAATCGAACCCATCGACTTTCTTACTGTCAAAGTAGCGTTACTAACCAATTCGCCACCGAGGTAGTTAAATATGAGGGATCCTTATAATAACAACAGAAGCTCTTACAATTCCGGATTGATATAATGTAAACTTTACACACAGAAACAGAGTATGTTCTGGATTAATACATGGACTGCTTAATATCATAATAAAATTTAGGACTTATGTGTAATCCTTGATAAGCTGAACTAGACGCAGACGGTGCAGTGGGTGGCAGGTAGTTCTTAATAATCTAGTAAAATATTTAATGTATTCTATTGAACTGCTCTGTGATTACTCAGGACTACCAATGGGCGGTAAACACCAGCACCTTAGTCATAGGGCTCCGTTGGTGGTACTCCTGGATAGGATATAGATTGGATGGGGAAAACTGTCTTATAGCTAACAAATGATGTAACAAATTGAAGAAGCATTCTACAACATCAAACAAATCTTTCGAAACATACGAAACAATCGCCGGAGACGACTTGCCGCCCCCGGTTATACGTCAACATATGTTTTAGCTGATGCATAGTTGGAAGCGATAAATACAATATTCTTAACAAGTCTTCTTCTTCTTAGTAATATTCCGTTTCCTAATCCGTTAGGATTGACGCGATCTGCTACCTAAGCCTAAGGATTTGGCGAAGATACCGAGTTTTACATAGAGCGACAGCCGTCAGATACCCACAACCTAGAGGGAAAACCAGACCATATGTAGGATAGACCACTAGTCTTTCTAAATATAATTTCTTTGATATGCAGATTTTCTCACAATGGTTTCCTTCGCCGCCGAACAATTGATAATTACAAATCAGGCAGACAGGCACAGTTCAAGAGGGAATTACATCAGAAGCAGTAACTATTATACGAATTTAGTTATTAATACATAAAATAACGCGAGTATCTACATCTCACATAAATGCGAAAACACCAGTAGGCCGATTCTACTAAAAAACTGTAACTGCACTGCAGCGCAGCGTGTGTCAAAATGTGTACATTTTGACGTTTCGTTAAACGTCGCTGCTGTCAGATCGCTGCTGCAGTGCAGTTGCAGTTTTTTAGTAGATTCGGCCTACAGAACTCGAATCAGTGACCGTGAGATAATAAGTCGATTCTTTATCCAAGTACCTTCACCAAATGTATATGGGACCAAATTAATGCCAGGAGTTGCAAAACAAAAACAGAGTTTTTGTGATAACAAACGCTTGAATCCCCTAACTACAGCAAATTCTCCAAATCTATTATAGGACCAATATCGGATCATAGGGTCTTAGGATTTTCCTAATATAAAACAATTCACTATTGGGAACTGTATTGAGAACTTCCTCTTTTTGAAATAGGTAAAAAAAAAACATCTAGTATATCACAAGCTCGTATATATCTCAACCGTTCGTCACACGATGGTTTTTATTGGCAGCACATCAGAGAGTAGTACTTACTCATTGTTGAGGTGGTATTCACGTGCCCACGAGGTTAGCTAGGTGTAGTTGCGTAATGCAAATGCAGTCAACTAAAATGGCACAGTAAATAACAGATTGCGTAAACGATGTTTGATCTCACGCCAACGTACTGCAAAATATGATAATTATTCCACAAACAGCCCATTTCGGTAATTTATTTAATTTGCCTTTGATGAATGCGGGCTTTAATTGGACCAATTTTAAGGTGTTGCCATATTTAACACGTTTTATTAGGCCGATATGTATATGACTATGTAATTAAGTGTAAGAAACGGTATTTAGATCATTTATAATTCACATATTATGACGATACTTGATAACTGAGTGTAATTTTAACTTTATTGAGTGAAAGTCAATTCAACAATACGGCACTATAGTATATACTTAGTATAGGAAGCATGACTCCCGCGTTGCCACTTCTGTCGCTAACATAGAAACTCTTTAGGAGCATATAGGTAACTTCACTCACTCGCACTTAGAGGAACATAAACACCAAGCCTCCAGGGAGTTTTTATTTGGCCGCGGTTTTCTGTGAAATGGAGATACTTCCCCAGTCGACCAGCTTTAATGCGCCTTGTCTTTTAAAATTACAATTCACAATCTCGGGCACTTACACTTCGCAAACTATCCTACTAATATTATAAATGCGAAAGTTTGTATGTATGGATGTTTGTTGCTCTTTTACGGCTGAACGGATTTAAATGAAATTTGGCACGTAGATAGATTATGATCTGGATTAACACATAGGCTACTTTATTTGACTTCACGGGGGCGGAGTCGCGGGCAGCAGCTAGTACACTATAATTATAAAATGAAAAACATGTCTAAAGTTAAGAAACAGTTTACTTTCAATCCTTTAATTTCTGATCAAGTCAAGACGTAGACGAAGTTACACAAACCATTAACGACGATGACAAGTAAATAAACAAGTTTAGCTTAGAAACAAGTCGTCTATATGAGAGCTTTGTGCAATGACATTCGAGAATTTTCCTCGTCTGCTGGAATCCCTTGACCTCGTTGCATCGATACACTCAAGGATCTTGACACCAGTACTACAGACACGACATTTTATATTTTAACATTTATTTTATTGACCAGAACAAGTGTCATTTAGTGAATAATCTTCTTTTCTTTTAACTAACAGTCAGAGAAGTTTTCTTCCGAGAAATCTCAAGCTGTGGAATGAGCTCCCAGCCGAGGTTTTTCCAAGGGACTACAGCATGGAGTTCTTCAGAAAAGCGTGAAGAGGTTTTTAGAGGGTCGGCAACGCATGACTGACACCCCTGGTGTTGCAAATGTCCATTGGCTACGGTGACCGTTTACCATCAGGCAGGCCGTATGCTTGATTGCCCCTTAGTGGTATAAAAAAAGTCAACAATGGAAATAAGATTGCAGTGTAGCACTTTGTTTCTCTTCCTACAACCTTTAGTTCGCTTTCAACTGTGAGAATCTATTCTCGTTGGTGACTACACTTCTTCTTCTCATTATAATCCCGTTTCCTAATTCATTAGGATTGGCGGCGTCCGCTATATAAAACTAAGGACTTGTGCGAAGATACAGATTTTTACATGAAACGGCTGTCGTCAGACCTCCACTAGCAGGGAAAACCAGATGTCTTATGTTAGGTCACACGTCTTTCAAAATATGAGTTCTTAGACTGGCGCCTTTCCTCGCTATGTTCTCCATCACCAAGTGAAAATTACGAATAATATACCCGAAATAAATCCGAATACTCGAATTTAGTGGTGCGTCCCAGAATTGAAACCGGGGATCAGGTCAATAGCCCGGTCCTTTACCCATTGTGCAAGCACTGGTGATAATACTTACCTAGTGGTGAGCTCAAAAACTTCAAAGTGTTGCAACGTTAAGTATTATAATGATATTCTTATCGTTTTTTCACCTAAACTACACGCACGCCGAATACTAGCTACCCAATTACCAAATGTATATTGAATACCAAATCGGACAAGTAAAAAAACAACTTCAATATCGTGCCAGCCAGAACACACAATATCGCAAAAACGACTAATGGAATAGAAAACTATTCGAATTTGTTTACCAATTTTGTACGGTATGAAAATAAAACGATAAATTGTGAAAGTGAAGCCCTATTTCTGAGGAAGGAATGGAGCGAGACCGCTCCGACCGGTTTCGGTAGTGGAACTCGCGGCGAGCACGGTCTACGCTGTACGTATTTCACAACACTGGCCAAAGTCTGGCGCAGTGTACAGCGATGGTTCTGCTATCCTGGTATCTTGCTACGAATATCTAATATTGCAATAGAGCCTTTTCTCATACAACATGGGCAGGCATACCAATATTCAGCCGGATGTGAAGCGGTTACCGTTGGTTATGAATGCTTGCAATACATTATCACTTGCGCGATGCCACCTCTGCTGCTAACCAGCAACTCATTAGAAGCTTACTGGTGACCTCACTCACACACTAGAATACAACAACTCTCCAGGACATCGTTATTTGGGTGTAATTTTCTGTAAGATGTAGGTACTTCCCCAGACGGGCTACTTTGATGCAACCTACCACTCTTAAAACCACAACCAGTCCAAGACAAACAGACATGTTTAGCACATACGTTACAAATGCTTGTCCTTGTGGGAATTGAACTCACCAGTCAAGTGTCAAAGTAGCGTTATCAACCACTGCGCCACCGAGCTCGTCATCATTCCTGAACATATGTGCTAAATTACGGTCTTCGCCAATCTTATTTCGGCTGTCGACATAATCAATCAATCAGTTATTTGTTCACATCATAGAAATATTAATTAGTAGTATCCATGAGGACATCTTTTTCCATGAGAATAAAATAGTCACTGAATTCAAAACGATGAAGATGACTCCGTTCTTTGGCTTTTTGCAGACCCCGACACGATGCCGGTAGCTGGGATATACGTACAGGTTCTCAGATGCCGTTTTATACCACAGCGGGTCACAAATAAGCATAATGCCCGGGTGATGTAATAAAGCAGTTTCCGACTCATATAGACGCTCGCAATAAAAGAAGTGTCGTTACCACACCAGTTGCTAACGCTCCTGCGTCCTGGTAACCTCACTTACTCGCAGAAACTCAACAATCCTCCTATATAATAAGGTAATAATTGTTATTTGGCTGTGGTCTTCTGGAGATGAAGGTATTTCCCCTACTCTTTCGTCGTTGTTATTTAGATATCAGGAACGCATGAAGTCATGGCAACTAAAGCAAGATTTCTTTAGATGACAACTCCCAGAAAATAAGGTTGTGTCGATACGTGGACGTTGCGAAAACTGCATAAAACACACTATCACAGATTACTTAATAGTTACTTCGTAAACACTATGCATCGTAATAATCATTTTCGCAAATCACTTTTCAGAATTCTTATATTGCTTTCATACAAACTTGTTTTTAAATATAAAAAAAAAGTTGACTCGAAGTAAAAGGCTAAGAAACGTTAGCGGAAAACTTGATACAGTCAAATCCCGAGATAGCTGAACTTCCAATTACTAAATTCAGATAACTTTACCCACTTACTACCACACAGATGCGCCAAGATCGATACAGTTATGTAATTTTGGCTGATAGTTTTAGGCACAATGTCAAAATAGGAGGAGTTGAGAAGGTCATCTAAATATAAACAATGACGTAGGGGGCAGCTAGCTCGGGATGTGACAGTATTTCTTAGCAGTAAGCGTGGCAACATGCGAGCAACACTTCCTGTATTGCGAGCGTTCATAGGCTACGGTAATAATTTTATATCAGATAGTTGCTTGTTAACCTCCCCAACGTTATTAAAAAATAAGATCGGTCGGATCAAGATCAGATGAGGGTGGTCGGAGGAAAGCCTGGTTGGTGATGGAGAGTTTCCAGTAAACCTGTCTTATGCGTGGACGGGGGTTGTAAAGACAAAAAGGACTAGACCAATTAACGAAGGGATGTATAAGTAGATGTAATAGGTTTTTATGACACCCTTGGTGTTACAGCTGGTGTTAGTAAGAGTAGCAAAGAATTTGTTCATGCATTTTCAATCCGGGATTTTTGATGTCGAAAATGAAGTTCACTCTGATTGACCTGCTACGGATAAAACCAATGCTGTTTTTGTAGAAAAGTTGAGGAATTTGGTATATTATTAGTTACGACATAGCTGAGGGTTGACCACAAAACTGTTTTGACCGATTTGAAAAAGTTTGGGTAAGTATACAAAAAAGCTCGATATTTGGTTACCACACGAACTCACTGATATATACCAATTGAATCGTGTACTCATTTGAGATTCTCTATTGAAACCGATTCGTTTTTGAAAAGATTTATCAGTGATGAATAGTAGATTACCTACGACAAGAATGTGCGCAAAAAGGTCATGGTCAAAGGGCAGTCAAGCTCCACAAACTAAACCCGGATTAACTCGCAATAAGGTGATACTATGTGTATGTTGGTATTGGAAGGTGATAGTTCATTATGAGCTTTTACCGCCGGGCAAAACCATCGATTCGGATCTCTACTGCCAACAGCTGATAATATTCAAGCAAGAAATAGAGAAAAAACCACTGAAATTGATCAACAGTGTGTGTGATTTTTCACCATGGATAACGCCAATCACACAACTTTAGCCACTGAGCAAATATTGAGAGAGCTTGGTTGGCAAGTGTTAATGCATCCACCTGGATCTCTTAGGTAGTATTAGGTTAACATCAACAGATGACAGTAAAACTACTTGTAGCAGTCTTTTGATCATAATTCTCAAAATTTCTACAGCAAAGGCATTGTGTTGTGCCACATCTAGTAGGTGTACAAAATGGCAACAAGTTGTCGAACAAAATGGCAAATATTATAATCAAATTTAAATAAACTATGACAAAACATATCTTGAATTTTTATATAAAATACGAAAGAAACCGGCGAGCGTGCATGAGAAGAGCAATGAATGTTAAAGAAGCGAGTGAATTATCGAAGGATCGAGTCACGTGGCGCTCAGTTCTCTCTGCCTACCCCGCAAGGGATTTGGCGTGAAGTTATAGATAGATAGAATATCTAGTCTTAAGTGAATACTTCTAAAGTAAGGTAGTAACGTTTTTTATGCTATAACTGTCTACGCCCACTCTTTAACTTGTATGAACTCCCAAAGATAAACTTGCAAACATTTCTTTAGCGTTAAGTACGTTTTGTATGAAATACCCATATGTGTATGTAATAAAGTCTAATTTAAATAACTAAAGTAGATAGTTTACTTCTACTACCGTTATATATTTTAACAAAGCTCACTAAAACAAGCATACTACCACACAATTACATTTAAAAAAATAACTGATAGACCATTGAGATACCGGAAAAACCGTTAAACTGACCTTTTATTCGACAAGCAATATATTTGATAAGTGCTTGCAATAAATTGTGGTGCTATTTGACATTTAACAAAGTAATGCGACGCAGACAAGCAGACATGGCGCTTTCCACAATGCTCTAGACTAGAGCAGGTTATATTTATGTCATCTTGCCAACCATTGTGCTGAGGCATGCCGGATATCTTAAACTTTTTATTGTTACTTGAATACAGAATTTCCCAACAGGCCACGAGCTCCGCGGACAACATAAAATAAGAGAAGTTTTTTTTTTAATTTAAGATACATTTGAGAACAAACAGTCTTATAAAGAAATAGATTCTGACCTTCGCCCGCATGGAACCTTATTAATTATTAACACATTACCGCGATAATTAGCAGTCAATGTTCCACCAATCGTAAGCCACTTGACTGCGCATGAAGGCACCCTACGAAAACGTTGTGTTTTAGCACCTAAATATCTCAGCGACTCGAGCCTACTGACTATTGACAGTGGGAGAATATTTTAACCAATAAGCCGATAGGTGTCGCGATGTTGATCCGCCAACTAGCCAATAAGAGCAGCGCGTTATACTTTTTCTCTGACCCGTGGCGGTGATTGAGTTACTACGTAATATCGGTCATATCAGCTCCCCATAGATTATTTCCTTCGTAACATGTTCTTAACGAATCCCTGGTGATCACTAATTCATCATGTGTAAAGTATTAGACAAACAAGAACAGGCTGACGGAGTTACTTTCGCATTCATATAAATTTATATTAGTGTGTATGAAGGAGAAAGCGAAATACTTTGTGATCTGAATACACAATTAATACACAACAAACAAACAACAGGTACACGCATGTCCACAACACAAACCAATTACTTTACACAACCTACGAAAATTCATTGACAGGATAAAAATATGAAAATGTCTTGGCAAGAGTTCGAGTGGTCGTTAGAGCGGCAGGTTCAGTAGCAAAGTAAGCGAGAGACCGGAAACTATCCAGTGACAGAGTTAGCTGACGCAAACGACTGTCGAGCGAGAAACTGCTAGTGCATTTCCCTTGAAATCCCTTGCATTTCACTGTATACGTAGATGAACACTTTTAGTATAATAGCAAACGCGATAATCCCTTTAATAACTTTAATTATACCGCGCTGAATTAACGAGCTCGGTGAAGCTGTTTAAGAAAACTGATTTAGCTTAATAACTACTCTACAACCTGGAGTGCGACTTAAAGATTACCTATACAAACAGTACAACAGTTCAACAACTGTCATAGCGAGCTGTAGAAAGCCTACATACTGCTGGTGTGCTAGTGGGATAGTAATGCTAGTTTGACACCAAGGCACGAGCTTTCGAATGTTCGATACCCACACAGGAGGGCATGCAAGCATACGGCACTATGCACACTTAAAATACATGTAGGAGAAGGCTCCTAAGGAGTTAATAACATATCTACTATTCATATTATAAAGGAGCTAACTGGTAACCACACTCACTAGCACGAGTACAACAACCCTACAGAAAGTTGTTATTTGGCTGAGGGTTTCTGTGTGGAGGCACTTCCCCAGTCGGGCTGTTTATATATACCTTACCTCTCTAAAACTTTCGGAAAAAAGACACACAGAGATGTTCACACAAATGTTTGTCTTGTTTAAGAATCGAACCAACGGTTCTAGCGTTGTTTGCTAACCACTGCGCCACCAAGGTCTTCAAAAAGAACCTAACTGTCTATTGACTAGGTCTTATTATTTGTCAATCCTAATCCAAAAATACCTCTTATGCGTGTTGTACGACTGCGCATTACAACATCCAAGCGTTACAGACCGATTTCAAACGAGGTTTATATTTTGGCAGCTAACATGTATAATTTGATGGAAATTGATTCGTTTTCCTGATGAATGATGATGAATTACTCTCCTTTTTAGTCAGGGCCTAGTTTGCCAATCGACAGACTGCACAGAATATCAGAACATCGAATCGAATATCAGAACATCGAACAGAATATCGAAGAACTAGCATTGCCATCAAATATGCGTTTCACACTTCAAAAAATAAATCAATCCATCAATTTGAATGCGGAAATTACGGCTATATGATAATGATTATGCCTATTAAGGCGATAACCATCAATAACGACATTTTTATTAGTAGGAGTGGTATAATAGTTGTATGATTTTAAACGTATGCAATGTTTACATCTAAACGAATAGTTAGCGGCTGTTTCATACAGGCAGGTTTAATGTGAGTCAAATAATCGCAGACAGTCAGCCAACCAAAACCGGCCTATTGATTCAACTAGCCCCTGGTTTGAATCGTGGCATGAGTTCCACTTAATTCGTGTTTTCGGATTTAGTACATATATAGGTATTTGTAATTGCCGCTTGTTAGGCGGCGAAGAAAAACATTGTGAGATAATCCCCACGGTCAAGAAATTATATTTCAAAAGACGTGCGACCTTCAAAAGAAAAGTCTGACTTGTAGAGGTCTGGCAGCAGTCGCTCTATGTAAAAATCAGTACTTTCGTCAAATCCTGAGGTAACAGTAGGACGATTCTACTAAAAAACTGCAACTGCACTGCAGCGTGGCGTGTGTCAAAATGCGTACATTTTGACGTTTCGTCAAGCGATCTGACAGCAGCGACGTTTAAAAAACGTCAAAATGTACGCATTTTGACACACGCCGCGCTGCAGTGCAGTTGCAGTTTTTTAGTAGAATCGGCCTACAGGACAACGCTAAGAATAAGACATTGGCGATTACGCATAGCGTATTGTCTTTTTAGTGTGCACGAAAACTTGAGCAAGTTGAGTATGTATTATTGATGTATATTCTCGTGGAGTATGTATTGATGTTGATTATTTTTCTCGAATGTCAATGATATGTATGGAAGAGCGTTAACAACTGCTTACAGACAATAGCTGACAATACGTTAGCTGTGAACGTGGCCCTATTTAGAAGTTGCTTACGTTGTACAAGTGCTATTTTACGGAAGTCTAATCTACAAACCATTTAATGTGGGTATAGTAACTATTTCGTGTGTGTGTCACATTCGTGTGATGTCAGGAGCCTTAGAAACCGGCGAGCGTGCATGAGAAGAGCAGTGAATGTTAAAGAAGCGAGTGAGGTGTGTAAGGATCGAGTCACGTGGCGCTCGGTTCTCTATATCTACCCCGCAAGGGATTTGGCGTGAAGTTATAGATAGATAAAGCACTAAATAAATGAATTAGCAGTTGGCCGCAACTACGCCCATGTAAATGTTGTATAGTAGGATTCCAATGTTTCTTATATAAAAAAAATATATTGTCTATGGCACTCAGGAATAATAATGTAGCCGTTAGCGAAAAAAATTGCAGTATCCAAACAATAGTTCCAGAGATTACTCCTACATCCAAACAAACAACTTTTACCTCTATATATTAGAGTAGACTTTATTTCATAGATGATAATATTAAATTTTTATTTACAGTAATTTGATGATTGAGTCGCTAACAATAGCTACTTTGACAATGCATCGCCCTTTCGACAATCCTATCGAGACAAATACTTGTATGGACTGCAAAAAAATATCCCAGTCTTTACGTTAAATAATAAATAAGTATCACTAACATAAATAATAATGAAACTCACGTAGGGCAACATACTCGTAGATAAAAAAAACTGTGTTATTTTGCACATTAACAAATATTATTAAGAATGAAGATGACATAAAAAAAGACAAAAATTCTTTATTTGCCATTGGGTGAGCCCTCAAGTGCCCGGGACTTGGACACATGTTACATTTTTTTAATAAACCTTTTTGTACCTTATTAATTGCTCTTAGTTTTGGTTCTTCTATTTTAATGTACCAGTATTTTAAAAACGATCATTGGCGAAAAGGAAATGCCGTAAGAGACTTGCCAGTATAGGTGTTTTTTCAAATCATATATTTTTTTTTATACTGGCTCAGCATAGTGGGTCCGCTTCGCCTGTTGGTAAGCGAAAAGAGAAGCCCAAATTGCAGCGGCAACTGACAAAGAATTACAGTGCCCTGTTAGTTGACGCTACCATGCTGGCCCGCAAGGTGCTTCTTCACGCTGCGTTTGAAGGATCTCATGTTGTAGGAAGAAGGAAACACATGTATAGGCAAGGCGTTCCACTTTTTAATAGTTCGACAGAGATAGGAGTTGCCGAACTTTTTAGCACGAGAAAAATGTCCTCAACAGTGGAATGATGACATCGCAAGCTTGCACGTGTGGTTCTATGACGGAAGGGAGAGGGTGGGATAAGGGAAAACAGTTCTTCAGAGCACTCACCATGGTACAGGCGGTAAAATGTACTTCGTGAGCCTATGTCCGTACGAAGTTGCAGAGGTTCTAGGTTTTTTGTGACCTTTTCGTCGTCGATTATGCGGATAGCCCGACGCTGCAACCTATCGAGAGCCCTGAGAAGATACTGTGCGGAGCCGTCCCAAAGATGAAACTGTTAAGATGATGAGGCTCTCGATGTAATTTCGTTGGTTTAGGTCGCAACGAATATCCATGCCTAGCATATTCAGGATATCTCGCATATTGAGGGTAGCGCCCTGAAGACTGGGAGTGGGGTGAAATGTAAATTCCTATTACTACATATATAGGGCTCTTCAACCTGTCGATTACCGGCCGGTCGTTTACGACCGCGAAATGTATGGGAAAACGTATATAACGGATTCTGACAGGTTAATAATAAAGCAGGCAAGAATGTCTGTTGTAGCTCATATAATAGGGACAATATTTAGTGAAATAACAAATCCATGCCGGACCCGTAAACAAAATCGTAACTTTTTTGATATTTGATGGCTCAGTATACCACATTACAACTTTGCGGTCTGCCGTCTGGGCAAGGGGCAGCTAAACTGCAGTTTATACATATCGCGAATTTACTCAAAAGCGACTTTGATTAAGAATTAAAAAAAATATTGCCGATTCATTGCAGTAACGGGTCTGTCAGACCCACCAGGCACGCCAAGGTTTTAATCAGTGTTATGTTAAACATGAGACGTCCTTGAATAATACATATAAAATATTAACTTGTTGGTAATATTGATGTTGTATAGTACCTATAGTACACTGCTTGTGCATAAGATACCTAGGTTATTTATAGCCAGGCGGGTGATAAAACAGTTAGTTCAGTTGATATGAGAACAGACAATAAGACATACTTCGTCTGATATCGCGAATGGAATATCTAGCGGTGTATTTATTACACAGGTGACAAGCAAACAGCATAGTAGGCCCACATAATGGTAAGCGAATACTGTAAAGTAATATAGTAGCGAACCTACAATATATGAGATTTTCGTATATTGTAGGTATCCAAACGTTGGCACCTACCCATTTATTAGCGTCCTTATATTTATAGACAATAATAACATTCCGATACTTTAATTTATACAACATCGGGAGGCATACATCATACGACCTGATGTAAAGCGGTTACCGTAGTCTATAAACGCTTAAAATATGTTAAGTGTCATGCGCGCGATGCCACCTCTGCTGCTAACACAGCTATTCCAACAAATTGTTGGTGTACAAGACGATCCTGAAACCTGTATGGATGTACGGCCTTCAGCTATGGGGTAGTGCTAGTAACTCCTCCATCATACGAATACAAAGAATGCAGAACGTAATTCTTCGAACAATCAGTAACGTCCCCTGGTATGTGACAAATGCTGAGATCCACGAACACCTGGAAATGCCTACAGTGAGAGAAGAAATTACTTACATCAAAACAACATACAGGGCTAGAAGCCCACCCCAATACCCTTGCACGACAGCTCACAATATCCAGCTATGTTAAACGCCTTAAAAGAAAAGGTATCCATCCTATAGAATGGAGAAATGAATATGAGTAGATGTTCTCGCTGGAGAACACACTCTGAATGTAAGAAGCATGCAACACATCTGCTAAAAGTGAAGGCCAAGTGCGAGTCGGACTCGCGCACGAAGGGTTCGTACCATTATCTATAAAAACGGCAAAAAAAACACGTTTGTTGTATGGGAGCCCCCCTTAAATATGAATAATGAATATATAACTAAATATTCTGTGAATATTTCAAGCATCTACCTGTTGCCGTTATCAATATCAAGCAAAAATGAGCAAAAAAATCACGTTTGTTGTATGGGAGCCCCCTTAAATATTTATTATATTCTATTTTTTAGTATTTGTTGTTATAGCGGCAACAGAAATACATCATCTGTTAAAATTTCAACTACGAGTATTTAACTATCACGGTTCACGAGATACAGCCTGGTGACAGACGGACGGACGGACGGACGGACAGCGGAGCCTCAGTAATAGGGTTCCGTTTTACCCTTTGGGTACGGAACCCTAAAAAATATCATTAGTATTTTTAGCCTAACACAACGTATATTGTATATACAGAGTAAATAATAAAAATAAAAACTGGAATCACGACAGTACCACCAGATTGCGTTGATTGTTATTATCTGGTTAGGGATCTCATGTTGGGTAAATTATAGCCAACATTAAGAAATATTACCCAAAACTTTTTCATTGAAATTAACGTCGAGAGTAACCCTACGGCTGCCCAGTAGGGTGTATGGCAGCAACATCAGCATGCGCCCATCAACGCATGCTGGCTTTAAAGTGACTATCTGGTACGGTGTATCGTAATTATTAACCTTTTTTAATAATTATTTTTCTAATAATTTAGGTAACTATCACAATAGACTTAATGATTCCTCGCATAGTTCGATTGTTATGACCAATTATCTGAGCTAATTCGATTACATCCAACAGGCTTTTATTAGATCTTATTAGATCGGCCGCTTCTAATTGCTCTATGACCACACAGTTTGGCAATTGAGGGTAGTTTAGATAACAATACAATAATGTGGTATCATTGAATTTCAATTACACTTTGATCATTGATTGACGAGCTCGGTGGCTCAGTAGTGAATGACGCGACTTTGACACCGACGCTCGTGGGTTCGATTCCCACACAAGGCAAACATGGCTATTGTATTGGTCTGGGTGTTAAGAGAGGTAGGGCGCATCAAATCAGCTCATCTGGGGAAGTACCTCCACCTCACAGAAAACCGTAGCCAAATAACAACTCCCTAGAGGGTTGTTGTGTTCCTACGTGTGAGTGAGGTCACCAGTAAGCCGCCAAGGAGTTGCTGTATACGCAGTAGAGGAGGCATCGCGCGAGTGATACTTAGTATATCGCAAGCGTTAATAGCGGCTATGGTACCCGCTTTACATCAGATGGGCCGTATGCTTGTATACCTCCCGATACACGTTTTTAACTGTACCATCTACCTATGTCTTCTCACCAAATCCGTTGTGGGAATGAAGAAAATAACCTATATAGACCTAATGATACTAATTTGCGTTGTAAAAATCTCACCGCTGCAGGTCGGGAGGTAAAGTACCTAGAACGCGCAACGTTTATTGGCAAGTGCAGGGAACAATATCACGTCACTTATCTTATTGGTTAAAATATTCTCCTATTAGTCAAAAGGCTCGAATCACACTGCGTTTAGGCGAGTGAGGCGGGCCTTCATGCGCAGTCAAGTAGTTTATTGGTATTGTGGCGTTGATGGTAGGTAGAAAGAACCGCACACCAAACAACTCTGGCCTTACACACCTAAATCGATTCTTTAAACCTAACTGTAAATAAATGGAGATTTTCAATGATCTATATCATCACCTAAACTACTGCATGTGCTGTACCATGAACTTTAGCGAACATCGTTACAGTAAAAGAGAAAAGTCTTGTCACCTACCATGATCAAGTCTATTTTATCAGAAGACGATATCAAAAACTATGAATTGTTAGAGAAGCGAGTGAAGTATACAAAGAGCGCGTTTTATGGCACTCTATTCTCTCCGCCTACCCCGCAAGGGATCTGGCGTGAAGATATACATATATATATACAGAATAAGAGCACGGTATACGGTATATGAGTAAACACTTAAATTTTCTCAGAGGTCGGATTTGACCACGTATTCATCGAATGTAATCAGCCCGGAGTTTCGTTAGCGCAGCCCCGCCACGTTGCGTAATTGACGTCGTCAGAAACACGCGGCGCCGCCGACGCCCCGGCCACCCGGACCACTGGCTACCTCGCAATAACTCAAACTGTTTATGTACAGTAATTGGTCAAATATATGGCGGACAACGCTTAGTGTAGAGTACTGTCGCTGCTAAATTATACCTACATTGTTCAACGAGCTCGATGGCTCAGTCGTGAATGACGCGACTTTGACACTAGCGCTTGTGGGTTCGATTCCCACACAAGGCAAACATTTGTGTGCATGAACATGTCTGTCTTGGTCTGAATGTTTTAAGTGAGGTAGGGCGCATCAAAGCAGCCCGTCTGGGGAAGTACCTCACCTCACAGAAAACCGCAGCCAAATAACAACTCCCTAGAGGGTTGTTGTGTTCCTGCGTGTGAGTGAGGTCACCAGTAAGCTTCCAAAGAGTTGCTGTGTAAGCAGCAGAGAAGGTGTCGGGTGGGGTGATAATTAATTACATCAGGAAGGTCGTATGCTTGTATGCCTCCCGATGAAGTATAAAAAAAACATAGACCGAGATTTTACCGGAGAAATCGTCGTTTTCTCGGTTTTTTCTAACAATTTGTCGGAGTACAAAATGAGCATAATGGGTAATAATTAAATCTGTTAAAGAATCTTTATTGTCATCATCATCATCATCAGAGCGTTGATCCCGGTCGCGTCCTAAGCTCACTCGCTTCGAAGACCGGGGTCCGCTAACCAGCTTCTGCTTCTTCACTTCTCGCGGTCTTCGGCTTCCCTTACTGTGAAACCATTGGCACGCATGTCATCCCTTACGACTTCAAGCCAGCACTTCTTGGGCCTACCCCTTTTAAAGAATATTTTTTTTTGTCAAAGTTAATCTCACTGTACATGATGCAACATGATAATTAACAACCAAACAAAAGAGACGTACAACGCAACGAAGCACCTCACAAATAACTCACTGGAGAATTGTTGGCACAATAAACCACTTGAACGCGCATAAAGGCATTTAACTCGGCGATTCACAGCTACTGACCAATGGGCTTAATGTGTGCCCATTGGTCACTACCATTGGTCAGTGATCTGAAGCACGGAGAAACTCGAGATAGATGAAACCCATCCATAGAGAGGCTGCGGTCGACGTTGCATAACCTGCGTGTTTGGTTAGAATAACACGCGCAACGACGCCATCGAGCTCTCACCACTTGATCTTGTGGCATCACCAATAAACCACTTGGCAAAAATATTGCTTAGTGCCTAAAAATCTCAACGATTCGAGCCT
Organism: Pyralis farinalis; assembly: GCA_947507595.1. NCBI lineage: Eukaryota > Metazoa > Arthropoda > Insecta > Lepidoptera > Pyralidae > Pyralis > Pyralis farinalis. The sequence goes on along the minus strand of OX382273.1, from coordinate 25,186,166 downwards.
ATTGACTAAAGGGAGAATATTAAAACCAAAGAGCCTATACGTGCCGCAATGTTGATCCGCGAACTACCCAATGAGAGCTGCGCATTCTACTTTACCTCCCTATCCGTAGCGGTGAGTTGAGTAAATACGTAATATCGGACTCACCGATGCTTCATAGCTTATTTCCTTCATGCTTCCACCTACGCGAAGACAGAGGAAAAATATAGTAAGTAATAACTCATTGTCTAATGACAATCTGATAGCCCGATTTGGATTTAGATATGTCAGAATGTTGACAATAAATCGGAAGGTAAATACAAGATACCGATAAATTGTATGAAGTTATTTCATATCTACAAATCGTTGATAAAGTGACCTAATAAAAAACGAAGCACATTGCAAAAACTGTCTAACCAAGGCTCCCACTCTATAAAGAAACCTAACAACGAAAAGAAATACATAGAGATTAATTCAATCAATATTGTTTCTGTCATGGAGAAGTAAGGTCGTAAGAGATATTCAATTATAAAACCTGCTATTCCCAAGAATAATACATAAGCTGTTAGACAATTCAACGTAGATTATCGCGTATATATTTTATGCATCCAGTCACTACCGGCGACTGTTCGTTTGAGTTTGATCTACTTAGTGTGCATGGCGTTACGCCCAACGTCCTAAACCCGATCTCTATTCTAAATCTTTCCTCCTCCATATGACATTACTAACTTGGCAGATATGGCCTTTACTGGAGTCTACTGCCACTAAATGTCTTTCTTCCAGATTCAATCCCATATAAACCAATGCAAAGCATAGTTTTCAGCATGGCTCGCTGTGTAACCTTAAACCTGTGTACCTGTGAGGATCCATTTCTTTACACCCGTAGGTCATAGCGGGTTCAGAGTTTCATGTTCAAACACTGAGATGTTTGCACGATAAGATGTTCTTGGGGTGTTAGAAGTGGTTCTATAAAGAGTTTTGCCCATAAGTCGCCACGCCGCGCAAGGCAAGTGGCTTGGCGAATATAGTCAGAGCCTCATATGCCAGTTGGCAGGGTTCATCGAGTACAGGTGAGATTAACTTTATTATAAAGATGATGACGCTTACACTATTATTAAATTAGAACTAAATAGTCATGATACGAAAGGATCCCACTATATCTGTACTGCCACCGATTAAGTTTTACGTTCAAATAACCTTAAACATAATACTGATACGAATATAAATGATATCTGTCTATAGTTAAAAACGTAAAGTGAAACAATTAAGTACAATAATTGAATATCCAATGATGAATACATACATATCATCACGTCTGTCTCACATTGGGGTAGGCAGAGACTATAGAACGCCAGGTGCACCGATCCAAACATACCGCTCTCGCGTTCGCGCGTCTCACGCTTATCTACCTCTTCACGCATGCTCTTCGGTTTTGAACACTTTTGATTTGGCCCTTTGTCAACACATCACAATTTGATCCATATGTGTGCGTCTAGGGCGGCCCCTCCCGACATCACCGTTCACTCTTGCCTGATACACTTTTTTCGTAACTCTTTTTTTGTTGTTCTTCTTTCTCAATGACCAAACCATCTCAGCATACCCTTTTCAATTTTTATCACTACATCAACTTTCATTCCACAAAGTTCTCGTATTGTTACATATTAAATTACATATCAAAACTAAATTTAGATACAGACAATAATATGTCGGAGAAAGACACAAAGAGCATAGACGCAAATAACATCGCAAGAGTAAATTGCGGCGGCAATTTAAATATCCAGCTCTCAAGTGCGCAGACGGCGTTGTTGTGAAATCCGCCGAGAAACCTTTGAAATGAGCCTTCGTGCTAACCGCTCACCGACCAAGGCCGCCGGTCATGGCTGGTCATGGTGCCAATTAATACAACAAAAAATTATATAGAATAACAAACACAATAGAAGGCGATGTAAATAAAGGTTTCAATAACTATAACGTTGGACTTTATATCAAACTACAAACAATATCTGACATAATCTAGAATTGCATAATCTGGGACGTCATTGTATCTCTTAACAACTCGATAACTATCTATTGTTGAATGTGTTTATTGGAGGAAAATGCCGGTGATGACTTCTGCCTTTGCCTGAATCCACATAAGATTGAAGTCTTCTACATTTCTGACGAGTTCGGTGGCGCAATGATTATTAACACTACTGTTACACCAACGCTCGTGAATTCGATTTTCACACAGGACAAACGTTTGTGTGCATAAACATGTTTGTTCGTCTTGGCCGGGATGATTCTAAGAGAGGTAGGACGCACCAAAGCAGCACGTCCGGGAAAGTAACGCCACGTCACACAAAACCACAGTCAAATACTCCCTGGAGGGTTATTGTGTCGCTGCGAGTGAGTGTGGTCACCAGGAAGCTCCTTAGAAGTAGCTGTGTTACCAGCAAAGGTGACATCGCACAAGTGATACTTAATGTGTAGCAAGGGGTCATAGCATCGGTAACCGCTTCACATCAGGTGGGCCGTAAGCTTGTACGCCTCCCGACGCTTTATATATATAAAAAAAAATGTCTATATAAAAATGCCGAAGGACCATTAAACCCTGCAAAAGTTCAGGCGCCGGGCGCCGTGCAAAAGGTATAGTTATGAGTATTTAAAGAGAACACATGAAGTGCGATAACCCTCTTTTCTAAAAAATAATACACGATAAAGATTTAAACATAGGCCCAAAGGACTAAATATTTTGTTGACCCGTCCATGACGTTGAAAGATGTTTGTGACATATTTTCGTTATACAAGGGTCTGAGCAGTAATATTGACACGATTGGACAGTCAACGGAATTGACGAGCCCGGAGTGGTTAGCAATGACAGTTTAACACCAAGACTCGTATGTTCAATTCAAGTCTAGCTCGGTGGCGGAGTTATTAGCAATACTACTTTACCACCAAGGCTCGCGTGTTCAAATCTCCCACACAGGACAAACATTTGTGTGCATGAACATGTTCGTTCTGTTTTGGTTGGGTGATTTTAAGAGAGTCGCATATCAAACCCGAATGGAACTGGAAGGTTTTCGTGTTCCTGCGAATTAGGTTATTAGAAAATACGAAGAGAAGATCAATACGCGCGAACGATACTTCTTACATTGCAAGCGTTCATAGTACGGTAGTCACTTTACATCAGTCGTACCATACACTCGTATGCCTCCCGACGTAGTATAAAAAAAAGGCAACGCGGTTGAAGAGATTTGAACAGCAAAACCTCAACACAGGCACATAATGATGTTTACGATACAAAGTACCCTATCTCATTGGTGAGAAAACGCGAAGGCAACGAAGATAATCCGAAATCGATGGCGAAATACTTTCGTCAATGTTGTAACAGGTTATTTCGACCGAGGCAACGCGTCGTTATAAATAACAGTTAATTCTTCGTGTCACGCTCCGTTACTTTGAGTCGGGTCGCGTGCGGCGAGCCTGGCTCTTCCTGTTTCGAACTCCATGACTGTGTTTGCTACCTTTCTTCCGTACATTTTCCGATTAGAACCATATAGTGTATTAATACTCGGTATACAATAATTGTGTGAAGTTAATGTATGTATGTATATCTTCACGCCAGGTCCCTTGTGAGGTAGGCAGAGAGAACTGAGCGCCATAAGACGCGGTCTTACATACATATGTGAAGTTAATAACAATAATAATAGCATGTGTAAACTGATTATATAACATAATGATTATAGAAATATAATATAACGGATTTTTTGTAAAAGTATCGGCGAGCGTGCATAAGAAGAGCAATGAATTTTAAACAAGCGAGTCAGGTGTGTAAGCATCGTGTCACGTGGCGCTCGGTTCTCTCTGCCTACTCCGCAAGGGATTTAGCGTCAAGTTATAGATATATTTTGTTTGTTTGTTTGAACGCATTAAACTTTGGAAATAACAGTCAGATTGGAAAAACCCCTTTTTGCATTTGATAGCCCAATTCTTGAGGAAGGTTATAACTGTGATGTCAGGAGCCTTAGAAATCGGCGAGCGTGCATAAGAAGAGCAATGAATGTTAGAGAAGCGAGTGAGGTTTGTAAGGATCGAATCATATGGCGCTCGGTACTCTCTGCCTACCCCGCCAGGGATTTGGCGTGAAGTTATAGATAGATACTTAGCTGTTCCTGGCAACATAAAAAAGTTTATTATTAAAAACAATATACATGCAATTATAATTTATTGATCTCAGGTATATCAACATTTCATATATTTCCAAACAATTACGCACAATCTGCGACAACGCCAACAATTTGTTTAGGCCCTTAGAAGATGTAGCTGTGCTGCTAATGCAGACTATATTCACATAATATTAATATTTGCACGTAAATAAATATCATTTGTATTATTGAGAAGCTTGATGGCTCCGTTGCGTGTGCCACTCTAATCGAACACGCAGGTTAAACAACGTCGTCCCAGTCTGTCTATGGATGGGTTTCTTAGTGCTTCGAAGTGTACGTCCCGGTTGTTGTTGATAGATAACAGTCGTTAAGCGAAGCCAGTGGACTTCGGGCGGCTAGAAAACACTAATAGGCCAATAGCACTAACTAAACTAAGCCAATCCGCAGTTGAGCAGCATGGTGGAGTATGCTCTAAACACCTTAGGTTGAAGAAAGACCTGTATCCCTGTAGAGGGATGATTAAGGATTGATGTGGTGGGGATGATGAGACATAAGCGAAAGTAATAGATGTGGAAATGGAATCGTTTGTATTGAGTACTCGGGTGTAACAGCAGAACCTACGACGCACGTTGTAAATTATACACATTTCCAATCAACATTTTATGTTAAACGATCAAAACTGAAAGTTGATCATAAACTTGCATGGTTTGGTACTCAACTACGTTTATGGTTTTATTTACTCGACTCGCACAACTAGAATCAATAACGTCAATTGGACTTCTAACGCCCAATTATCATAATAATGATACCCATAATATATTAAATGTACAGTACCCGGCGGTGCACATTGCACTTCGACCTTGGAAAGAGACAACCGGCTAATTTCGGCTTCGTAGAGTCGCATACTACTTATAAGACGTTTGCTAGTCGTGGTTCAAATGCGATAGAGTGCGGTCGCGGCCAGTTCAATATATATATATATAATTGTTAAAACCCCAAACTTTAAATCTTAAAATTAAGGTTGTACGATGGCACCTATAGGAAAAAAAAGGGAAACCATTACGAGGCCAGTCACGCGTAATTATCTATAATGTTTATAAATATCTTGTAACCGAAGCCGGCAGATAAAAAACATGATCGAAGTCAGTACTGAAACACACTCCAGTGCAATTAAATTCAGCTCTCCGAAAAAAAGGAGATCAAAAAACAATTTCATTTAGATATGGACGATTTTGATTATGATGTTGTTCGAAGAATGGTGTACGATTTTTTAAATAATTATCAATTGCGTTTTAATGAACGACAATAAAATCATTAAAAGCTTAATTATCTGAGGCTATTAATTATAATGGGTCTGAAAAGACGTCGATAAAAAATACTTCATGAAATGGGATTTAAGTTCACTAAAATGGAAGATAATCGAAAAGATCCTATGGAAAAGCACGATGTAAGTCTCAAATAAATTGAATGCCTACATAAAATACGCAAATTTCGCGAAGAAAGAAAAAATATAATCTATATGGATGAGTCCTACATACTTCCATCCCACACTAAAGGAAAAACTTGAAGTGATGATAAGCAAAAAGGAGTAAAAAAACCGATTTCAAAAGATCAACGTTTGATAATTGTCCATCCAGAAACGAAAAAGGCTTTGTACCCAGAGCCTTTTAAACGTATAAATCCACGGACACTACAGGCGATTGTCACAAGCCAATGAATAACGATAACTATGAGAAATGGTTGGTTAATCAATTAACCCCAAATATACACCTCCACCTCACAGAAAACCGCCGCTAAATAACAACTCCCTAGAGGGTTGTTGTGTTCCTGCGTGTGAGTGAGGTCACCAGTAAGCTCACAAGGAGATGCTGTGTAAGTAGACGAGGCATCGCGCGAGTGATAATTACATCAGGTTTACATCAGGTGGGCCGTACGCTTGTATGCCGCCCGACGTAGTATAAAAAAAATACACAGTGATTCTGTTTTGGTTATCGACAACGCAGCCTATCACAATAAATATGTTGAAAGACACCCTAACTCAAACACCATTAAACAGGAAATGATCAACTGGTTAAAAACACATGAAATTCCAGTTGATTCAAAATTGACGAAACCCCAGATATACAAAATTATATGTCAGCACAAGGAGAGAGTTTACAGAGTTTTCCGTGGACAAGGTACTTGCCGAACATGGACACACTGTGTTGCGATTGCCACCATACCATCCGGATTTTTATCCAATTGAAAATATATGGTCTCAACTGAAAGGCTATGTAGCCGTAGCCGCTAGAAACGTGGATATGGATTTAACTTCAATAAAAAAATTATTGACTGAAAAAGTTAACATGATCGGTGCTGAAGAGTGAAAAAAGGTTTGTGATCATGTAATCAAATGTGAGAATGAATATCGAAGAATTAAACACGGTGTAGACGATTAAATTGATAGACTAGTGCTGAATACGGCTGATAGTGACAGTGATAATGACCTCAATGAGAGCACAGATAATGAAATGGAAGGAATTGAGATGTTTTCTGATTAAAACGATATAAACATAATTTTATTCTTTTTGCATATTTTACTTTTTCCCAACCTAAAAACATAATTATATTTAGAAATTATATTTATTACGGTGCTTCTATTTTCTTAACGTCTCTCGGCAAGCTTCGTGTTTCGTCAGTCGTCGGATAAATAGTCATTTTAGTTGCATACCTAATTGTCAAACATAAGAATCACCTCTTTTTTGGAAGTCGGTTGAAGAAGTATTTTATTTTGTATTTTGTTGAAAAGGAGTAAATGATATTTAAAAAGAGTTCTATATAGTTCACGCGGGACTTAAAATAAAACAACAATAAAGTAGGTAAGTACTTAGTTCTGAATTCAAATTCTGATAAACGATAAATCTAATTATCGATGGACATGGAAATTATCATTCGTTTGTATTTGGAAATGCGATGATTACCGAAGTGCAATATTTGCCGCCGGGCACTGTAAAGTTTGTTACGTATACGCAGTACAAAATTCTTGCTATATTAGCAACTATACAAGCTCGGTGGCGCAGTGGCGAAACGCGCTGTTATGTTACTTTGACGAAACGCTCGTGGATTCGATTCCCACACAGGACAAACATTTGTGTGCATGAACGTGTCTGTTTGACTTGGTCTGGGTATTTTTAAGAGAGGTAAGGCGCATCAAAGCAGCCCGTCTGGGTAAGTATCTGCACCTTACAGACAACCGGAGACACATAATAACTTCCTCGAGGGTTGTTATGTTCCTGCGTGTGAACGAGGTCATCTGTAAGTTCCTATGGAGTTGCTGAGTTAGTAGTCTGGTATACTTAATGTATTTCAATTGTTTATCTACAGCTACTACTACTCGCAGCTACAGCAATGATTTTACATCGGGCGCGCGGGCCGTATGCTTGTATTCCTCCCGACGTTGTATAAACAAAAAATCATATGTCATAAAGGGTAAAAAATGTTCCTGACATATATTATTTCGTCAGATTTGTTACGTAATCTACGAGTGCTGGCAAGAATGCAGGGCGAACAAGCAACGAACGGAAGAGCCCGTGGTGCGTGACCGGCGCGCCGTCGGCATGTCCTCGGCACTGTTACACTGAATATAAAACATCCAAATCGATTGCTTCAACTACACCTACATTCGAATTCTCGATTTAAAATTGTATCGATCCCGATTATATGTACGTGTAGAATGTAACGTCACTAAATTGGCGGCACAGAAGATTATGAAAAGGTCATTTTATTTATTTAAAATAAGTAATAAAGGTAACGGATAGTGCTTTTCGTTTTCTAGATTAGAATATCTTGTAGCTACGAGAGTAAGAGTAGGTACATCAAGCTTGATCCTTTGGTTTGACGTATACATCATACACCGTTCTGATGCCGTACGCATTAGGAAGTAAACTTGGATTGCATCACCAAAGCTTGATATGTTTTTGCTATTGATAGGATATAATCCTCATTGGTATGGACAATTACATATTACTACACTTTAGACTTTAGCTGAGAAATATACAGTCATGTTTGCCAAAACAAAAATACTTCTTCTTAGCGTATTCCCATTTCTTAATCCATTAGGACAGGCGGGGTCCACTACCTAAGCCTGAGGATTTGGCGAAGATAGTAATTTTAACATGAAGCGTCTGCCATTAGACCTCGACAACCCAGATTCAAACGTTTCTCGAAATATAATTCCTTGGACATACGGGGTTTCTCACGATGTTCACAATTCTTCACCGCCGAGTAAGTTATAATTACAAATATGTACATAAATCCGAAAACACGAACTTATTGGTACATGCCAGGATTCGAACCGAGGACCAGTTAGTCAATAAGCCGGTTCTTTATCCACTGGGCTATCACTGATTAACACTTCTATCTTCAGAACAAAACCTGTTGAGAATGCGCAAGCTTGCATTGCCAGAGGAACACCTGGCTCGTCAATTACATAACAATTCATTTTTTTATTTGTCGGCCATTTTGACCATATTCCTTAATAGATAGGAACGGTGTTCCTGAACATTCCTATTCTACTTTTTTATGCTGAATCCGAATCTGAAGTCAAAGTTCGAATATTCGAAAAAACGCACAGAAAAACGCACACACAGACAAACACATAGATAACATGCTACGAACATGCTACTAATCTATTAAACACATAGATTTCATATACGAACGGTGTTCCTGAAAACACTATTCCACGTTTATTTTGATTATTAGAGAAATTATTTTAAGTACAAATTACTTTAAACAGATATACAATGCAAAAGTGGAAGGATTTAGGAGCCGAGGAAGACCGAGACTAACCTACCATGATCAAATTGGTCGTGTTTTATCAGAAGGTGATGTCAGAAGCCCCAGGAACCGGCGAGCGTGCATGAAAAGAGCTATGAATGTCACAGAAGCGCGTGAAGTATGTATGGACCGCGTCTTATGGCGCTCGGTACTCTCTGCTTACCCCGCAAGCGACCTGACGTGAAGATATACATACTTTAAGTACATATATCTACAGTGGAGAGCCATTACAAATATTTTCTTCTCAAATTCTAGTTTGATCACTGCCGTATTCCCGAGAGTACATCAATTCAAGGACAAGAATGTGAAGTCGTTGACGCAAATTATGAAACGTATTCGTACGGATTCAAAGTTGAGGTCATGAAACGCTTGAAGCAGCAGAAACCTTTTGTTGTCGATATTGAATAGGTTGGTCCATACAAAAGTGATTCATCAGCGCAAGGAATACCGTTGTTTTTGCTCAAAACATTATTAACCTGCGATGCGACGATGACGACCATGCATTCACATGAAGTGATGAACTGAACAGTGAGCATACACGCCGTATTTAGGACGCGTGCAATTTATGAGTAAGCTATTTCAAATTCTTTTGTGCATCGAATTCCGGGTGCGTGAGAGAGACACGACGTACAGGAGTCTGTTTCGTTCGCTTACGCGCTCTTCTTGCACTCAACACAAGATCAAGATATACAAAACCGTGCGAATCTCACCTGTGCTGCTACGCCATAAGATGTACGAGTGTATAGCTTGATCCGTCTTCTGTACATTTATTTGTGTACTATTATTAACTCGCTATAACCTAGACAGTTGCACCCTATTTTTAACCGACTTCAAAAAAGGAGGAGGTTCTCAATTCGACTGTATTTTTTTTATACTACGTCGGGAGGCATACAAACATACGGCCCACTTGATGTAAATCGGGTACCGTAGTCTATTAACGCTTTGTGATATATTAAGTATCACTCGCGCGATACCTCCTCTGCTGCTTACACAGCAACTCCTTGGGAGCTTACTGATGACCTCACTCACACGCAGGAACACAAAAACCCTCTAGGGAGTTATTATTTGGCTGCGGTTTTCTGTGAGGTGGAGGTACTTCGCCAGACGGGCTGCTTTGATGCGTCCTACCTCTCTTAAAAAAATGTATGTTTGTTACGCGATCATTCCGCCAGTTATGAATTGATTTTGATGATACTTTTTTTGTTTGGTAGGTTATACTTCAGGGCTGGTTCCATATAAATTTTATCGAGATGTTTCAGCGCTTTTTGAGAAATCAACAAAAACATATACACAAATAATGTTTTGGTTTGTGGTTCCCTTCAGCAAAAGTTTTTGACGAGGACTGTCAATCTCTGATTTTTTATTTACACCACTAAAAAGCAAACAATAAATTATTTTTAAATTAAAAAACCCGCCTTTAAAATACCCAGGAAATTTAAAATACCATGTTATTGTGTATTTCTTATTGTACATTAAGGATATTACAAACAAACAAACCCAGGAACTAAAAAGCGAAAAATAATTGGTCACAATTACTTACGATTTTAGGATCTATGCCAGCCGCATAATATCAATTGATAACATTTATCAGTATACTTTTCCTGCGTGTATTTTGAAGGCGGTTGGTTCACCATCCCATTGGTTGGGTACCACCCCGCCAAGAACAACCATTCTCGACGACTCAACCAGTGGGATGGTGTACTTCATAACATAACATAAACGATAGAAAAACTTGATTTAAAATATTTAATAATGTACTCTTATGGTACAAAAAGTGTACATAGCCCTTAAAAATATCCGTGGTGGAATGCAGTGGGACGGAACCCTTGGTTTGCAAGTTCGACACTCACTTGTCAGGATATTACGAACGCTAACAATCACCGATTTAACAATACCTATATAAACCAGTTGAGAATGCGCAAGCTTGCATTGCCAGAGGAACACCTGGCTCGACAATTAAACAATTCAATTATTTTTTTTTTTCAATTTAGTCGGCCATTTTGACCATGTTCCTTGAGAGATAGGAACGGTGTTGCTGAACATTCCTATTCTACGTTTTATGCTGAATCCGAATCTGAAGTCAAAATTCGAATATTCGAAAAAAACGCACACAGAGACAAACGCACACACAGACAAAAATATAGATTTCATATAGGAACGGTGTTCCTGAAAAATATGTACAAATTTACCACTGTCATGAAAGTACGTCTTAAGCCGTTTGGTTGTCGCTGCCTACACCGCAAGGGCACTGACGTGAAGATATAGGTAAGTGGTCATCTACGCACATATTATTTCAATATATATACAAGTAAATGTGTCTCATTCGGAGCATGCAGTTTAATTAATTAAATACATAAGTTTACATAATTGTTGACATTGGCATTAAAGACAACCATGCACCAACCTTTAATTGCTACGACTACTACCGTATAAGGTTAAAACGACAGTGTATGTCATTTTTTATAGGAAAAGGAAAAAAATGATAAATTACCATTTCTTTTCCTGACATGTGTATAACAATTTTTAAAATTGCGTAAATGAATATTTTCTGTTTTAAATTCGTTTCGACATTGTTCCATATTTTTCGTTTCATTTATACAACGTCAGAAGGCATACAAGTATACGGCCCACCCGATGTAAAGCGGTTACCGTAACCTATGAATGCTTGTATTTAGTATCACTCGCGCGTTACCACCTTTGCTACTAACACAGCACCGTCTTACAAGCTTACTGGTGACCTCACACGCACTAACACAAAAACCCTCCAGAGAGTTGTTACTTAGCTGCGGTGTTCTGTGAAGTGGAGATACTTCCACAGGACGAGCTGCTTGGATGCCCCTTACTCTCTTCAAACATTCAGACCGAGACAAACAGACGTGCACCCAAATATTTGTCCTGTGTGGGAATCGAACCCACCAGCGTCGGTGACAAAGCCGTGTTATTAACCGCTGCGTCACCGAGCTCGTCATATCATCTACTTATCTATGTAGAGTAGAGTTTCCATAGTATGTAGCGTGAGGTTAAAGGCTTTAAAAGTCTGTGAATACCTTTGGCGCGGAACTTTTTTTTATATCGGTAGGGTAACAAACAAGTATACCTGCCTGATGGTAAGCAGTAAACTTCGTACTAGAAATAATAGGACATCTAAACCATATCCTAAGCCAGCCGGATGAAGTCTAGAAATTTCCTTCCTGTTTAAAGTGAACCGCGAGCCAAGCGAGATTATTTGTATAATTGGAATTAATAACGAGACACTGTATACCGAGGACGAACTCCACCACATCAACCCTTACTCATCCCACTGTAGGGACACGGGTGTCCCTACAACCGAAGGGGTTTAGAGCATACTCCACCACGCTGCTCAAATGCGGATTGGCGGAGGCCAGTGTTTTTCAAGCCTCCCGAGGGTCACTGACATAGCGTAACGACTGTTATCTATCGACAACAGCCGGGACCGACGGTTTAACGTGCCCTCCGAGCACGGAGAAACTCGAGATCGAATCAATCCATTCATAGACAGGCTGCGGTCGACGTTGCTTAACCTGCGTGTTCGGTTAGAATGACACGCGCAACGACGCCATCGCGAACGAACTCACCAAAGGTCACGAACGACACTAACAATAGAAAACTAAGGTAAGGTAGGAGTTGTTTATTACTAGGCAACAAAGAACATTGTATTGATAACACTAACACAACATGAACATCTTTGTTTGTAGCGTGCTGCATACACGGGGCTCGATTACAACTGGATCAAATAAACTGACAGGAAGTACTCGTTTTGAAGTTGATGACGGGGAAACCTAATTAAACTCAACTATTCCTGGAAACTTTACTACTTTGACACACATCATTCCTACTACACGTAAAACAATGAAAAATCGACTCTACACGACACAGGAGAAGTCGAAGAAATAAGTTGATAATTCAAAATGCTTCTTTATACCACTAAGGTGCAAACAAGCATACAGCCTGCCTGATAGTGAGCAGTTACCGTAGCTCATAGACATTGCGACACCAGTAGGCCGATTCTACTAAAAAACTGCAACCACACTGCAGCGCGGCGTGTGGCAAATTCGTACATTTTGACGTTTCGTTAAGCGTCAAAATGTTCAGCGTGTGAGGGTAAACTCCCAATCATCGGCAAGCGGTGCGGTGTTTATGTTTTGACGAGCTCGGTGGCACAGTGGTTAGTAACGCTACTTTGACACCAACGCTCGCAACTTCGATTCTCAGACAGAACAAACATTTGTGCGCATGAACACGTCTGATTGTCTTGATCAGGGAGTTTTCTATGTATCATAACTATCTCTTTAACGAAAAACAGTGTATTTACGTATAGGGCCCATACCATAACACAAACTGCGCTTATTTTGGGCCTCGATGGCGCCGTGTAATTTGTCCGACAATATTTATTATTATTATTATAATATTATTTTAGGAGACAAAGGAGAGACAATGTTTTAAAATTCGCATTTGTCTCGAAGTTCTTCGTCAGCCTCTCTTCCTCATTTACAAGTAGTCTTTCACGCTTCTCTTTCACTAAAGCTTTTGGTAGGTATTGTTAATAAAAGCACAAAATAAGAAATTAATAAATGAATATCCTCGGACAAATTACACAGCGACATGTCCAAACTAAGCGAAGCTTGAGCTGTGATACAAGACAGCTAATAAACATACGTAAATACATTTTTAACACATATTAATGACACATAAAAAACACCCAGGCCAAGCATAATAGACATATTTTATGATGAGTACTACATATATAAAAATGAAATTCGTACGTGCTTCTAGTAGATCGTAAGTATTAAAGAATACCTACATAACAACATGACGTAATACACCGCTCTCTTGAGATAAGTGTTATCTGTGTACTTCTGTAGAAAACATTAGTTTCGATTACAGTATCTAAGAAAACATACCTCAACAATGTTCATTAGCATACATTTGAATTAGGTTTTGCTCAATTCCTTGAGTTTCATTTTAAGTGATAAAACTGAGAAATACCTAAATGATATTGAACTTTGGCAGCTACAATTATAAGTATGAAAGGTCAGATTCGAGTACACATAGGATGAAAACTTTAATTGAATCCAGTCCAATTACTTTTAAATTTATAATAAGACTAGCTGCAGCTCGGTATCAAGTACGTAAATGTATCACAGTATCCAGGTAATCCATGGGAACCGCTTTTTCTTACTTTCTTCTTCTTGTTCGGCTTCTAAGGTGATGTTGAACATACTACAGCCTTCCTGAACAGTTCGCCTATCAAATGCAAAAATAATTCTTGAAATCCGACTGATACTTCCAGATATTAGCGCGGTAATACAAACAAATACTTCCGCATTAAATATTAGTATAGATTATCTTTTGCACAATATAGGAATAGGAATAGGATCTACATCGCTCAATGTATAAAATACATAAAGGAATACATTTATGACAAAAACCTTGTGTTAACAATTTGAATGTTTTCTTAATACCTTATACGTCAGGTCCCTTGCGGGGTTGGCAGAGAGAACTCGCTTATTAAACACCTGACTTGCTTCCTTAACATTCGTAGCTCTTCTCAAGTACGCTCGCCGTTTTCTAGTGCTTCTGACATCACCTTCTGATAAAACACGATCAATTTGATTGTGGTAGAGTCTTGGCTTTTCTTAATTCAATGCATTTTAACATTTAGCATGCTGTTAGCAAGAATTAACCGGTATAAAATTAATCGTATGTATCGATAACTAAAACACACATATACCCTTGTACACACACTTGGAATGAATTGTTAAATTGTTAACATTGAAGATGGTGCATTTTAATATGGTTAATAATCATATTTCCTTCACGGAGTTCCTTAGTAAACGAATGGAAGTCACAAATGTTCAAATTGTATACATATATATATTTTTATAAGCCTAAAGCATAAAATTGCCGTTTATATAGTAATAGATATTTTGAATTGACATTAAACCTTCATGGTGTGAGATTTTCGAGTGAAACTTTTTTCACATGGTACCTATGAGGTTATTCCTTTAAAAAATATGCAACATTTGATTTTCGAATTTCAATTGTTTTTTTTATTCAGCAATATCAATGCTGCGTTTGGAGAGGAGACTGCTAATGAACGCACCGTGCGTTTTTGGTTTAAACGCTTTCATAATGGAAACTTCGACTGGAAGAACTGAAACATCAAATCAATAAGATAAAAAAATATCAAAAATGGGTACCTCATGATTTGACTGATCTGCAGAAAGAAACACGTGTTGAAATCAATTCTTTCAACACGTGTTTCTTTCTGCAGATCAGGAATATTGGATCGAATTATGACATATAACGAAAAGTGGGTTCTTACTATAACCGTAAGCAAAGAATGCAATGGCTGACCCCAGGCCAAACGCCGCAACAGTGCCCTAAAGCAAAGTTCTATCGCAAAGACATAAATAAACTTCCGATTAGATGGCAACTATGTATAGATAATGAAGGTAATTTTGATTAAATAAATACACATCTTGGAAAAAAAACGAGTTGATATTTTTCAGTATAAATCGGCTTTTCAAACTTTAACCCCTAATATATTATATTAATATTTTAATATATTTTATGTAAGTTTTGATACCCTACTTTACATAACCCGGTATAACCCTATATACAGTATTGGGATGCCGATTTAAAATTAAATAGTAAGCGACATAACCTTTAAAAAAATTAGAAACATTTGTGCACTATTTATGAATTACGAAATAAGTATAGGAAACCAAGAAACCGGCCAGCGTGCATGAGAAGAGCTACGAATGTTAAAGAAGTGAGAAACGTGTGTATGAATCGAGTCATGTGGCGCTCGATTGTCTCTGCCTACCTCGCAAGTGATTTGGCGTGAAGTTATAGCTAGATAGATAGATAGAAATAAGTATATAATGTTATGTAGAAAGGGTAATTTATATTATATGCGAGATAAGCTCACCGAACTATGTAAATTAAGCATTGCATCCTTTTTAACATAATAAAAATCTTATTACCATCTGGAACCAGATTTACTTGCGAGATAAAATTACCTACATCTGTTTGGAAAATGCAAAGTTTTGGCAGCTTAACGCTACCCAGAAAACTTCGAAATAGCTGTGGAATATACGAGACAGAACTGGATTAAATCCATCAAGCAGCAACTTAATTCGTTTCGTGAAAGGAGTTGGGGAAGACACTGGACCTCAGGAGAGATAGCTAAGTACACTAAGAGGTAAAACCAAAAGACGTCAGTAAAATACAAGGATATAGCATTCCTATTCAATCAGTAATTTTATTTAAGTTCTAATTTTTTTTTTACAACGTCCGGAGGCACACAATCGTTAACCACTTTACATCAGGTGCATCGTACAATGGTAAATTGGTTACCGTAGCTTACAAAAGCTTGCAATACATTATGTATCGCTCGCGCGATGCCACCTCTCTGCTACTAACAAAGCAACTCTTAGAAGCTTTGGTAAACTTGCGTAATCTCACTCACACGCCTCCACGGAATTGTAATTTGGGTGCTGTTTTCTGTGAGGTGGAAGTGCTTCCCCAGACTTTGCTTTCATTCGTCCTCTCTAAAAACACCCAGACCAACACAACCAGACATGTTCATGCACACAAATATTTGTCTTGTGTGAGAAACCAACTCGTTTTATCTAAGACTCGTGCCTTGGTGTCAGCATAGCGTAGGTGGGTGCCGGTCGGCGCTAGTTCGCACGGACTAATTGTAGACGGAAGCGCACAAAGCAAATCAGATCAAATTGCATAATAATTTGTCTGAATCTATGAACTATAGAGAAGCATTACTAACATCTCCGCCACCTAGCTCGACAAAAATGTAACTTGATAGTTAGAATGTTATTCCAAAATTTCTAGCGTTGGTATTTTATAAGACACTCCCGTCGCAATGGGCACAAACACAATTGCGCGATTCATAACTTATGAGAACGGGTTTATTATTTTGGTCGATGGCACTGAGAGTCGGGGCCCTCGCAGGTTGCAAAGGGCCGCGGCGCACGAGGTCGCAGTACCTACTGACAGCCTTATATGCTCACTTGATGTTCTCAATTAAATCTTATGTATAACTCTTTGACGAACTCTGTAGCGCAGTGGTTAGTAACGCTACTTTGACACTAAAAGGGTTCGATTTCCATACAGACTTTGGGTATTTTTGAGAGAGGCAAGACGCATCAAAGCTCGTCTGGGTAAGTATCTCCACCTTGCAGAAATCTGCAGTCAAATAACAACTCCCTGGAGGGTTGTTGTATTTCATTGATAAAGCTAGAGAAAATATTTCGATAGTCGTTTATTTTAACACGTTTTTATGTACTCATTGCATGTAAAATCTATATATATATATATATATATATATAAATTAATGTTTGCCTGTATGTCCTCTACGGACTCAAAAACAGCTGGGCAGATTTTGATGAAATTTTCAGTGAATCATCAGGTTAGCCCAGCAGGTGATTCTGTGAAGTTTGGTAACGATTGGATCACCCGTGCAAAGCTGGGTCGAGTAGCTAGTAATATTATAAAACATGATAAATTGACTTTCAATCAGTTCTAAATAGTTGATCAACAATATCATCATAAAACTTGGCAATTAAGTTTAGTTCTAATATTACTAAAATTATATCCAATCCATCAATCTGTTCTGATTGATGACAGCGGTCACAAGCACCATAGAGGGATGGGGAGGATCTAGTTCGAGTTTGTTTGACTTGCCTAATGACCCCTTTGGTGAATAGTTTTTCTGTTTTTAGGGTTCCGTACCTCAATAGGAAAATCACTTTATTGTCTGTCTGCCAGTCTGTCTTCAAAACCCAAGACGAGTGAGCTATCAAGCTAAATTTTATATCAAATACTCTCTCTCTCTACAATCCCTTCAAGCAGGGAAAAAAATCTAACTTCTAAAGTCATCGTAATCAACAGATACGGCTGTTTATGCCTCGTTTATACACTCGCAAGGGAATCAACGCCTACAGGGTACTTACCCGTTGACCTAGCATCATGAAATTTGGTAAGAAGCAATGCCGTGTAGCACAAGTAAAGAAAAAAATCCGAACGCCGTAAATTTGTAGTTACATCACAAAAAAATATTTTGTTTTTGCGAAAATAATTTACGACAATATTTTTTTTTCTAAAGCCTCGATGCGCGAGTCAGACTCACACTTGACGACTTTTTTTATTTATCTACCATATACATAAAAAACAATAAATCTACACAATTCACGCGAAATCTCTTGGGAGGATGGCGTATTTTTTTACATTCTTATTGGCGCATAAAATATATACATAGGCAAGTAGTAAACTATAGCAGTAATCTATGTTTCAGTAAATAAATTAAATTTTTATTTACTGGATCATAAGTCATAACATATGTACATTGACATGATTGACACTTATGTATTAGAAAGTGAAGCTTGTGCAAACTGGTCGAAGAGTACTCTTTGTTCATGTATTTCGGAATATCTGATAATTTTAAGTTCAAAGCAACCCGTTTGGGGAAGCATCTCCACCTAGCAGAAAACTGCAGCCAAATAACAACTCCTGTGGTTGTTGTGTTCCTGCGAGTGAGCGACGTTACCAATAAGCTCCTAATGAGTAGCTGTGCAGCAGAGTACGAATGAGTGATACTTAATGCGTTGCAAGCGTTCATAAGCTACGGCAACCATTTTACATCGTGTGGCCCATATGCTTGTATGTCTAAAAAATCAAAATTGGGAATCAGTATTATGTATTTCGAAATACGAATTTTAAAATTATAGGTAACCCATAATTTTAAGTATTCATAACTTAGGTAAAACGGTCATATCTACTTAGGAGGATCCTCTGCTTGTTTGTTTGTAGTATCTATACTTAAAACTACTGAGCTTATGTCCACTGACTTGAACCGAGTGATTTGACCGACCATAATTCGTATGTAGATAACTTGCTTGCCGGTTGTTTCTAGATAAAACTGGTCGCAGGGCAGATGGAAAGCGTCCCACGCAATGCGACTGCCTGTTTTCACTTCCAAGTACCAACTTGCGTTGGAAGTGTTAGAACTGTTACGTGACATTCTATAAATTTGTTAGAAAGTTGAAAATTGATCTCACATGGCATATTAATTGAGTCAAAATCTTTTTCTATGTAAGTATATAGGTATATATGTATAGGAAATAAATTGGACGTGTCATTGGAGGGCAATGCTCTAAGAACCGACGAGCAAAAGTAAGAAAAGTGCTATGAATATTAAAGCGAGTGAAGTGTGCATGGATAGAGTCATGTGTCGGTTCTCTCGGCCTACCCCTTAAGTAACATGGTTTGAAGATAATGATAAAGAGATATATATAAATAAGCAAAGACCAATGGAGATTGAGTGTTATCTCTCCAGTTTACAAAGGAAAGTGATCGATACAGAAGTGTGGCAGTTACCGCGGTATAAATGTCATGTGACATGTCACACACCATGAAGCTCTTTGAGCGGATAATTGACTCTCGGATCCGGTAGGAGTGCACTGTGTCGTAGTGTCAGTATGGCTTCCGACCTGGGCATGGGATCATGGGCCCCGTTTCTGCCCTAAGGGTCGTCATGGAGAAATACAGGACGAAGAATACACCTCTGCATGTTCTGTTTTTAGACATGGAGAAGGCCTTCGACTGTGTTCCTCGCGCGATGATCTAGTGGGCACTGAGGTACAAAAGCGTGTCTGAACTCTATATTGATATTTGTCGAGACATGCATCGCGATTCTGATGCCATAGTTAGGACTGCTGTTGCCGACACACAACCCTTCCCGATCACCGTCGGGGTCCACCAGGGATCTGTCCTAGTCCGATTCTGTTCAGCGTAATATTAGACGTAGTGTCGGACAGCATCAGAGATGCACATGAGCAGCCTCCATGGTTACTCATGTATGCAGATGATATTGCGCTGGCGGACGCGGACAGGGGGCGCCTAGAAATTGAATACTTGGAAAGAGTCGCTTCAGAACGGTGGTCTGAAACTGAATGTGGCGAAGACCGAGTACTTGGCCTGCAATAGCACCGATCCCTCATTATCCGGATTGGCGAAGACACGATCGACCGCACGGATCGATGTAAATATTTGGGATCTGTCCTTCACGCGGTGACATCGATTGCGACGTCAAGGCACATATCTCAGCGGCTTAGGTTAATTGGCGTGAGATGGCTGGTGTCATCCGTGACCCAAAAATGCCGGTTAAGCTGAAAGGGCAGATTTATAAATCCTTCATTAGATCTGTCCTTTTATATGGCAGCGAAGCGTGGCCGTGGCCTACTTGAGCGGCACAAGCACGAGCTGCGTGTCACGGAGATGAATATGCTCGCTGGATGTGCGGAGTGAGGCGGAAGGATCGCGTGAAGAACTCCCGCATTCGCAGTAGCCTTCATGTCGGTGACATAGCAGACAAACTGCGAGCGCGTGGCCTACGCTGGTACGACCACCTCTTACGAAAACCGGCAAGTGGGGAACAAATGTCCGCCGGGTCCCGGTAGAAGAGGTAGTCCCAAGAAGTGCTGGCTGGACATCGTAAGAGATGACATGCGTGCCAATGGTCTCACACTAACGGTTGCCGAAGACCGCGCGAAGTGGAGAAGCAGGAGCTGGAAAGCGGACCCCGGGCTCCGGAGCGAGAACTTAGGATGCGACCGGGACTAATGCTCGGACGATGATAAATAAGCAAAGACAAATCATTCACAATGTCTCGAAACAGCATATTTGAATCGGTTTTTACTCAAAATGTACGTAATCCGAGTGAAATCGTTTCGAATATGGCATTCCGGGGCAATGTAAATATCCCCACAGAAACATTTTCCACTACGTCAATCAATTTTCTTTTTGTTTTGCTTTTGCTACTGATGTGCGTCATTATCCTACTAATATTATAAATGCGAAAGTTTGTATGGATGGATGTTTGTTGCTCTTTCACGCTTAAACGGCTGAACGGATTTGAATGAAATTTGGCACGTAGATAGATTATGATCTGGATTAACACATAGGCTACGTTATTTGACTCCACGCGGGCGAAGCCGCGGGCAGCAGCTAGTTTTTAATAAAACAATAGAAAAATGATAAATTGCATATGATTGGAAACATACCAAATCATATACGTTTTTTGTCAAATTTTCAATAATTTTGGTCGGATTTTGACTATGGGAGCGACATAACATATATATATATATACGAGTAAGTTTGCTAATATCACATCTGCTACGTTACTTTGCTTTTTATGTTACCATTGTTCTGTGATATTATTATATTTGCGATACATATATAAAATCCTTTAAAATTAAACTAAATTTTATTGAACAATCTTTGAATATCACCTTTTTTATACAACGTCGCGAGGCATACAAGCATACGGCCGTACAGCGGTTACAGAAGTCTATGATCTCTTGCAACACATTAAGTATCATTCATGCGTCGTATCTTACTGGTGATCTCACTCACTCGTAGGAACACAACAACCCTCCAGAGAGTTATGTGGCTGTGGTTTTCGTGAGGTGGTGGTACTTTCCCAGACAAGCTGCTTACCTTTTTTTAAAAACACCCACACCAAGACAAACAGACATGTTCATGCACACAAATGTTTTTCCTGTGCGGGAACCGAACCCACATTGGTTCAAAGTAGCGTTACCAACCACCGCGCCACCGTGCTCGTAATCTCTCCTTAAGTAGGTAACTCTATGTATTATTTTATCAAGTTTTGTGTAATGTTGACAAATTAATAACTACATATATACACTTTCATCTCTCAAAACAATCATCAAAGCTAACCTAAAACCAACTCCAACAAAAATTTCAAGAGGCGAGCCCGCTTTCCCTCGCCAGCAGCGCACCGACCGTGTTGATAAGTGCTCTAAGGGCTCCCCCCACTCCCCTGCGACCTAGTTCCCGCTCTCGCCTGCGATCTTTGTACATACATGGCGCTTGCACAACTGATATCAGCTGGATAATAGTGATGACTGAACAGTACCATTTGCTCTAGTTCGTAACGATTGGTCGTGTTTTGATGTACGTAACCCCACAAAACAAAGATCAAGAAGAAAAAGAAGAATACACATTTTCACGGAGAATTCTGAATAATCGTCCATAGATACTTATTTTATGATAAACAACGTCGGAAGGCATACAAGCACCTGATATAAAGTGGTTATCGTAGTTTATGAACCCCTGCACTTAACATAGCAACTCCATACTGGTAGCAGCTTACTGGTAACCTCACTTATCACAGGAACATAACGGCCCTCCAAGGAGCTGTTATTTGTATACAGTTTTCTGTTAGGAAGTATTTCTTCAATATTTTGACAAATCGTATCTCTCTTAAACAGGTGACGGCATACCAGTTTTGTGATTTATACCACAATATTCATACATTCAAATTGCAAATGAGGCATGATTAAGGTAAGGATAGATGGATAGGTAAGGCACAGCGACATTCAAAACGTAACTCAACCAAAAAATAACTTGCTGAAGGGTTTTGCAAGTTACGAGTGAATGGCATTATTGGGGAGCTGCGTTCATGGGACACGGTAACTGCTTCAGAATAAGCAGATCATAAACTTCCAATCAAGCGTAACATAAGAAAAATCGGCCAAGTGCGAGTCGGACTCGCGCACGAAGGGTTCCGTACATTATCTATAAAAACGGCAAAAAAAATCACGTTTGTTGTATGGGAGCCCCCTTAAATATTTATGTTATTCTATTTTTTCGTATTTGTTGTTATAGCGGCAACAGAGACACATCATCTGTGAAAATTTCAACTGTCTAACTATCACGGTTCGTAAGATACAGCCTGGTGACGGACGGACGGACGGACAGCGAAGTCTCAGTAATAGGGTTCCGTTTTACCCTTTGGGTACGGAACCCTAAAAAACCGTTGGTGACGAGGGTGAGCGTGGTTGTTTCCGGCTGGCGCTAATTCGCATGGATTAATTGGTGGCGGAAGCACACAAAGCAGTTTCGATCAAAATGCATGTAAATAAGATTTTTATAAAATAATCCTACTAATATTATAAATGTGAATGTCCGTTTGTTTGTTACGCTTTCACGCGAAAACTACTGAACCGATCATCATGAAACTTTGTACACATATTATTGGAGGTATCAGAAGTAAAATAGGATAATTTTTATAAAAAAAAAAAAAATATTTTTTTTAGACCCATAATAAAAAATCACAAACCCAGAGATCTACACAAAAACATTCGGACACCGTGAGCGAATTTTGTGTGAATCGGAACGTATATAATTAATCCATCCATGTCGGTAGATGTAATAATTGAATAACCAATGTAAGACAAATGTCACCTCAGTCTTCCTGCGACCACGGACGCTGCAAAGCATTCGAAACATCAGGTTCAACAAAATAAATAAAACACGCGATACTTCCGTTAAAAATTGTTTAATTCAATAAAAATGTTTTTAAGAGAGGTAGGTGGCATCAAAGCAGCTCGTCTGGGAAAGTACCTCCACCTTAGAAAAATCCACAGCCAAAAATAACAACTCTCTGGAGGATTGTTGTGTTCCAGCGTGTGACCGAGGTCACCAGTAAACTCCTAAGGAGTTGCTGTGCTAACAGCAGAAGCAGCATCGCGCGAGTGATACTTAATGTATTGCGAGCGTTCACAGGCTACGTGAATCGCTTTCCATCAGCGGGCCGTATGCTTGTATTCCCCCCGATGCAGTATAAAAATCAAGAGCTACATTTGTGAACACAATTCTCACAGTGGTATAAAAAAATCAGGCAAGTGCCAGTCGGACTCGCGCACGAAGGGTTCCGTACCATTATCTATAAAAACGGTAAAAAAAACACGTTTGTTTTATGGGAGCCTCCACGAAAATATTTGTTTTATTTTAATTTAATTATTTATTCTTAAAGTGAATATATAACTAAATATTCTGTAAATATTTCAAGCATCTATCTGCTGCCGTTATCAATATCGAGCAAAAAAAATACGTTTGTTGTATGGGAGCCCCCTTAAATCTTTATTTAATTCTATTTTTTAGTATTTGTTGTTATAGCGACAATAGAAATACATCATCTGTGAAAAATTCAACTGACTAACTATCACGGTTCATGAGATACATCCTGGTGACAGACAGACGGACGGACGGACGGACAGCGGAGTCTCAGTAATAGGGTTCCGTTTTACCCTTTGGGTACGGAACCCTAAAAATCAAGAGCTATTTTTGGGTAAACACAATTCTCAGTGGTATAAAAAAAAACTTAACAAAAACAAACTATGTTACTTATATACTGACTTTTACATACTCGTAGCATCAACAGCATGCATTCACCTTAAAATGTTTCTCGGCGCGTAAAATGAATCCATAAGTATACCTTATGATTACGACGTAAATATTTACATGTTTCTAAATACAAAAATTCCTAGCATTATAGCCGGCAATTTGGCCGTAATTGCGGGCTTAATGCGGATTGTTCTGGCAAGCGGTACTGATTTTCTCAGTCCCACAGATCCACGGACCTTCGCAAGGTCAGCGTCTAATGGATATTTTACTGTACAACTTTTTCCCTATGTCTTCCGCTTCCTAGTTATCTTTTGATTACCCGACCGCGACTAACGAGGACAATTTATATATTATTCTTGTTTTCAATAATTAACTTCTATAACTGCCCTTAGCTGCACAAGCTAAGGCTTGACACTTTGACCTTTGTACTTTTCTTATGTCTTACGTAATAAGAGTTACAATCACACTTCCGAGTGTCAAGCGTAAAAGTGGAAAATTAAAAAATTGGGCATAGCCTTCGGCAATACAGACGAGTCAACGCCTATGTTGCAGATTCACACTTCTAAATCGGCCAAGCCGTTTAGTCTACACGAAGTCACAAATAGCCGAATGAATGTACATACACACGATCATTACCCTTTTGTTTTATCAGTCCGGGGAAATGCTTTTCAAGGACTGAAAAATCAATAAGACATACAGTATTTTTTCTGAGGTTATCCATTGATACGGTACCAGTCCAGTTCGAGATAATAACATGATGGTAAGAATATTAAACCGAGTTCCGTGTGATATGTGTACAAGTACCACACGGAACTCGGCAGAAAGAAGGCTTTAAGTCTTGTCAAGTATGTTGGAAGTGTAAATAACTTCATAAAAAGTATAGTGCACAGCATAAATCTTACATGTCGTCTTCTATCCTAGTACTTACTTCTGTTCAGTGGGGTTACCCTTGACGCTAATTTTAATGTCAATCCAATTCCAATGTCAAAGTTTTGGCTAATAATTCGTAATCTGTGACATAACTACATTAATTTAAAAAAAATCTATTAATGAGAACGAGACAGGTTCTCATTAATAGTGCCTAACTCAAACTAGACAATCGGTCATTAACTCAAATAAATTTGGTAGTATTATCTATCTAGTGATTAAAGAATTCGATTCCAATTTCGGATATATCGGATACCTGAGTATAAATATAAATTTCAGCTTGATAGCTCCACGAGTTCCTGAGAAAATGGTCTTGACAGACAGACAGACAGACGGATACCAAAATGACCCTATAAGGGTTCCGTTTTCCTTTTAATGTACGGTACCCTAAAAAACTGTTTCTTCCGTGATTGAAAATTAATTCTTTAAATAGACACGCGATTGCGTGCAATTACCACTTATTTCATCATCTATTTCAATAATAAAACCAATCAAATTGTAAACAATTTGAAAAAAAAAAAATTAATGCAGTGTTATGGGTACATATAACATCTTGTTCTATATTTAACGAGGTCTAGACTTGTCTTTGAAAGCGAAATGCACCTTTGTCCGTTGCTTTGTATGTAAACACAGTGACAAGTCATGTTAGACACTAGCAGTACCATTTTTAGGGTTCCGTACCTCCAAAGGAAAAACGGGAATCTTATAGGATCACTTTGATGTCCGTCTGATTGTCTGTCTAGCTGTCCGTCTGTCAAGAGCCTTTCTCTCAGAGACGGGTGGAGCTATCAAGCTGAAATTAATATCAAATGCTTAGGTCTGAAATCTCCGATATCTCAAGATACGGCCGTTTATGCCCCATTTATGTCGTATATTTTGATACTCGCAAGGGAATCAAAATCTATAGGGTACTTTCCGTTGACCTAGAATCATGAAATTTGGTGAGAAGCAATGTCATGTCATATAACACAAATAAAGGAAAAAACCGAAAAATAAAAATTGACAGAGACAAACACAGGAATCGGTTATTAATATATTTGCATCGTTCGTTTATTTGCTAGTATTTCACGGTTAAACTGCACAATCTATTTTCATAAAATTTAGTGTATAGATAACTTGAGCAGTGGGCAAGGACACAAGCTACTTTTGCGTAACTCACGCGAGCGGAACCGCGAGCGAGGTTGATGCCTGTCAGTCTTGGACTAGTCTTATAATCTAATACAGTCAGAATGAACTGAAGAAAGGGAGAATACTGAAAAACGATTAAAAAGATAATAATAAATTACAAAAGCATGCATACATCAGTGGTCTCAAACGAACATTTCCTGTGTCTTATTTTGGATATCAAGAATGCTTAATATCCGTCTAAGTTTAAACTAGCTGCTCCCGACTTATAAACCGACATGCCGCGGCCAGCTTCACGCTACTAGAATATATTTGAGCAGAGAGAACCGAGCGCCACATGACTCTTACACACGTCACTCGCTTCTTTGACATTCATTGCTCTTCTCATGCACGCTCGCCGGTTTTTAGGACTCCCGACATAACCTTCTGATAGAACACGATCAATTTGGTCATGGTAGGTAAGTCCTGACCTTCCTCTGCTCTTACATCCTAAAATAAAAAAATAACCATTTGAAAATGGCTGTTTTGGCTTCAGAATTGAAAGACGAGTTATCTACATGACTATTTCATAAAATGTCTGTTTACAAAAATTGAAGTCTGCTACAAATTTATTGTATGTGTAAGAATATACTTTATAATCTACATAGTAAGATTTTGTTGGTGATCCCCCTGAATGAATCAATATTAATAAGTGGTGACGAGATTAGTGTGTGGTGGGGATACTCCTTGATATTTCCTAAAGAGGGCGCTTTGTCGTCGCCACCATGTGGCAGTACTGGAACAGTACACAAACGTTTCTAAAATAACTGGGAATCGTATACAATAACAGTCAGTCAAATAAGTTATTGACATTTGGAACTTGAACACATCAATATTCATTAAACCTGTCCAATGATAATAATCCATTCTTTTGTACGTGTGTATGTTATAAACTTTACCTAAACAGGTGCATTGATTTTGATTTTTTTGTACGTATGTGAGTTAGTTCCTGATTGATTTAGTTTCATAATTGGATTGGAAGGTGGCGCTGCAAACGGGTTCAATGATTTTTTATTTGTATGTAGGACAACGTCTGTCGAGTCCGCTGGTTTATAACAAAATATTTCAGAAATTAATTTGATAGGCCTTTCTATTTTTGTTTGTCTGTATTTTAGGCATCACGCACTACTGCAAGAAATTGGATGCGTTTTTACATTTGCATTGCTGGAAGAGGAGGATCGCTAATATAAAATTTTGATGCATATTTCTTCTTCATAAGACGCCTGGAAACCAAATTACTTATACATATAATAAAATAGTAACCTGGCCGATGTCCTTACATAGAAAATATTTCAGAATAATTAATATGAGGGGTAGTCAAGTAGTACAAGGCAGTAGTCTGTGTATTTGTACGCGCATCGCCCATGACTTGCAGTACCTTATTTGCGTTTGCTGGATGTCTAACTTACAATTTGGTGTATCTTTCAGCCTAGAATCTGAGTTATATTTACATAAATATTTATAATCTGTAATAATTGTAAACTTTTCAATTTGCATACTTTAAAGTTAAAAGGGAGGAGGAGTAGGGCTGATTGGACAGGCCTGCACCAGAGGTTGAGGGTGACATGTTTCGTGCTGTAAAATCCACTTATGAGCTTTGGACGGCAGGTTGTCGCCCTGCGACAGTTGTCAGAGAAGAAGATTTATGAATGTGGGATTTCGAATGGCTGACTTAGTGGTAAACTGTCGGCTTTATGCAGACAGTGCCTTATTAATAGCAAATCATCATCCGAACTGAAAACACTATCTCAACAATAAAAGATAATTGTATGAAGAAAGGCTTATAATTAAATGCATAGAAAACTAAGATAACGTAAACCTAATAAAACAAAAACAAAGATAATGGTATTTGAAAGTGAAGAAACCAGAACCAATGTATATAATGTAAGGATTACGGTAGATAATAAAGTGTTGGAACAAGTGGATGAGATTGTATATCTTGGATGCGCTTTCAGCAGGGATGGAAGGTATACCGCAGATGTGGAAAGGCGAGTGAGTGCTGGGAATAGTGTGAATGGAGCGTTGGAAAAACTTCTTGGCAGTAAAAACCTGAGCCAGAAGGCACAGCTGGCATTACGCAACGATGAGGTTAAAAGCAGAGTTGGTCTGAAAGAGTGCGTCGGTATTAAAATAAGAAGAGGCATGCTACGTTGGTTCGGACATGTAGAAATAATGCAGGATGAAAAAATGACGAAGCAGATATACAATGCAAAAGTGGATGTAG
Organism: Pyralis farinalis; assembly: GCA_947507595.1. NCBI lineage: Eukaryota > Metazoa > Arthropoda > Insecta > Lepidoptera > Pyralidae > Pyralis > Pyralis farinalis. The sequence continues at coordinate 25,157,657 of OX382273.1, read as the reverse complement.
GAGCCGAGAAAGGCCAAGACTTACCCACCATGATCTAATTGGTCGTGTTCTATCAGAAGGTGATGTCAGGAGCCCTAGAAACCGGCGAGCGTGCATGAAAAGAGCAATTAATGTTAAAGAAGCGAGTGAGGTATGTAAGGATCTAGTCCGTGGCGCTCGGTTCTTTTTGCCTACCTCGTAAGGGGCTTGGCGTGAGTTATAGATAGATAGGAAACTAAGATAATGGTATTTGAAAAAAAAGAAACCAGAACGAACACGCATTAGGTTAACGATATAGTGTAGGAGCAAGGGAATAAAATTGTATAAATTGGAAGCGTTTTTAGCAGGGATGGATGGGTACACCTCTGATGTGGAGAGACAAGTGAGTGCAAGACAGGCGTGAAAGGAGCGTTGGGAAAATTTCTAGACAATTTAGAATTCTAAACCAGAAGACACAGTTCGTCGTAAACAACGCACTGCTAATCCTAACTTGTTGAAGGGAAAGCCGAGTGTGGCAAAGTGAGGTGTGTAAGGATCGCATTTTATGGCGCTTGTTTCCGTCTGCCTACGTGCGTGAAGATACATTACTTTTTATCCCGAAAATATTGAAGGTTCTTGTGAAAAACTTGAGAAGCTGAACTCCGCTCGCGGGAGCCGCGAACAGTAGATAGTACAAGATAAAAGGCGCGCCTCCCCCGAGTAATTTTTGCCTCCACAACAGTTTTGCCTCCCACGTCAGGTCTAAAGGTTTGTATGAAAGTCGGCATATGTACACAATGTGACACGTGACACGAGCTAGACTGTTTGACCGTTGTACCGTTCTTATGGCGCACGCAATAAGAGTAACACTCTACAATTATGGAACATAATGAGATAGGAAAAATACAAATTCACCATGTTTCATATATTTAGAGTGAGACAGCATGTTATCTTACGATATATTATAGCTGCGTCTGTTACGGGCTTTAAAATGTTGCTGTAAGTAAGTGAATAACACGACTTGTCGCTGTAAGTGTTAAGATGACGCAACCATTTTTCTCAACCGTTTGTGCAACTAAATCGACGCTTAGAAAAAAGTTGTGTGCGCGCATACCAAAAATTAAGTTTAATTAACTTGTAATGAGGATTAATGGAAAGTTAATGAAATGAAAGGCAATGTCGTTTGGAAGGTTGTATGTGACACGCCTACGAATACATCCGTCGAAATCAATGAAGCACGCAGTTGATTAACCGCTATGCTCCTAAGTAATTAAATTATGACTTCATAAGTAGATCTCACAACCAGAATAATTATTAAAAACGAGGCTCCTTTAATTACATTACTTAAAAGTAATGTCGGCGACTGCGTTCTTGTGGTTAGTTAGAAATTACCAGATAACTATTATGCAAGATCTCTGTTATTGTGGGATAACATAGTACGGAGAGTTCAAGATATTCCTGCCTGAGCATTTCTCAAACGTAGCAATCGTGAAACTTTCCTAAGTATATGACTTTGGTTATTAGAATGAAATACTATTGTGCTATTAGGCATACAAATAAATAATCCATTGAAATGGGCTCGATCGTTTTACCTTGAAACGGCCTAATTAAAAAGGTAATTTTTTATCTGATCCACATACAATTCAAATCATACTACAGTCTTGAAGAATTTTAGTACGGAGAGGTGGAGCTGCAAAGTCGTCTAAGTGGCGGTTTAGGTATATAACTCCCAGACATTATATGACCAAATTGGTGGGAAAAACATCGAAAAAATTACGCCGAGTGGAAAAGCCAATGTAAAGCCATTGTGACCATGTATACCCAACATTGGGTATATGTGGTAACAATGGGTAAATACGGGTTTAACAGTTATCATTAAACGGTTAGTATTAATTCCAGAAACGTACTTTCTGGTAAACGCACCAACGACTAACTTTTCCGCAGTGACACAAACACATGTGTATTTTTGTTGGTTTGCAGTCTTCTGCATAATACCTAGATGATTTTTGAACGAAAATTACTCCCCTTATTGTTCTTTTATGAAATTAGGGTGCGGGCAGCGCATTGCCGTAGTTAGGGTCACTGGTGCCCAGGGTACGATTATAGTGTTGCGACTTTAAAGGTCGAATATACCTTATTAGATTGCCTCGTGACGCCCTCCTGGGATTTGCACCCTTGTTGCCCTGTAGCTTAGCTACGGCTTAGTAGCTATTCCGTATCTCAGTTGAGAACACTTGATTTTTAATGAGCACCTGGGCGACCGAGCTTGATTTGTCGGTTTTTATGTGCTTATGTGTACCAAAGCAATTTTCAGATATGGTACTTATTTATTTAAACTTAACAAGCAAAATCTTATGTAAATACAAAATTTGATCCAAGTCGTTAAAGCCCTTCCTAGATACATGAAGTATATTCATAATGTACAAGAATTGCTCATTTAAGATAATTAGCATATTAAAGCTGCAATACACTTCATGATCATGACAAGATCGTTCCGTCAATAGACAGCGAAAAGATATGATTGAAAGCCTGCATTTACATACCTACAATACAGGCTTTCAATCATATTATTTCGCTGGCCATAAAGTATAATAAGTTATAATGGCCACTACAGACTTACATAGTCTGTAATGGCATAGTCAAGTACAAAGCGTTCGCGATATTCATTGAATCCGTCACAAAAATATCCCCAAATCACTGATAAATTTATCAGAAATTTAATAACTACGCCCCATGCTTTTCATTTTCTAATAATCTACATCCACAGATCACAATTAACGGTCGATTTGGTTCAACCAGTGTTAAAATCGAGTGGGTAAACTAAACAAATACAGCATAGATATAGAATATAGACGGCATGTTGAAGTTGGTCTGGCGTATCTCACTCGCTGGGAGAGCGGTACAAAGATATGTGGTCTATTTATAACTGACGAGCAATGCAAGCGAGCGCATCGCCTCCGCTTTGTCGTGCCTCTTCATTTTGGATGTTTGTGGTGTGGCGGACGAGTTCCGCGTTGGGAATTTACTGGATGACGGTCTATTAGATTCTAATATTTTGCACGCTGCCCTTATTTCAATGTAATTGTTATAAGATCAATTCAACTTTTTATTATCTAATTCAGTGTTCCGAAAACTTTTAATGTTCAAGGTACACTAAATCAATAAATTTTAGATGTACACCATAGGTACATGTACACCATATGTACACCATAATCAAATTTTATTAGAGATCCCGTTTCCTAATCCATTAGGATTCACATTTGAAGGATCCATGTCCTAATACCACACTGAGTGAAGGGCAAATCTACGAGTATGTTGAATGTAGTCCTGCCTACGAAGGCATTTTCCGCGCAATTAGGGCAATCTTATAATTTATTTGTTTTAGAACATGAGCTTTGAAGAGTCGCGGAGACACCCATGAACCCGTGACATAATCTTATGTGGCAATTTAGCTGATAGGTTACGGTACACGTCTTTCGAAATAGAATTTCATGGACGTGCGGGATTCCTCACGCTGATTTCCTTCAGCACCGAGCAAATATGTAGATAAATCCGAAAATACGAACTTAGTGGTCAACCATGACCACATTAGGATTCGAACCTTGGACTGTCGGATAATAGATCGGTTCTTTATCCACTTGGATATCACTGTTTATCAAATTTTAATTTCATATTTGTTTAGAATCAATATAACGTGGAAAGATATTTAATAAGAAATAGGAGTTTCTTTCATTGAACTTAAGGGACAAAAATTTGGAGCATTAGTTAGTAAGCTCGCGTAACTATCACCTACATGTACCTACCATCTTCTTAATTTTTTATCAAAACTGGCCATTTTTCTGCAGCACACCAGCTAATGAGCATGGTACACCAGCGTGCCGTGGCACACTCTTTATAGAACACTGTTCTGATTTAGGATTCAACAGCATTTGCAATTTGAATACCTTGAAGTATGAGATCATTGAACTCAGAAGTTCACCGAATTTATATGAGAAAAATACGGAGTTACCTATTTTCCAACAAATAGTCAAAATATATTTACAATAATTGTTAATGGATTGTATCTATTGTTATCTTTCGCCAACGATAGGCGATTTGCTGTAATTAAACAAAAAAAATATATTATCGAATTGAGGATAATATCCTAACCGGCTTCAAAAGGAGGAGCTTTTTCGGAGTATGTTACACGATATTCGCTAAATGTAAAGGCAGATTTCTTATATGAATTGGGCTGAGTTACCACTTCACAGAAGTCAATATTGAGGGTTTTAAATAATACATAATATATAAATTCTATTTTTCCTATGAGCTCCCGTTCGATTACTTAGAGACTATATGTACGAAATCTTATAATTATGAAACTTCATAATTATTTGAAGTCGTTACAATTACCGTAATTTCAATAGCGCTGATCATACGATAAACGTATTGTGATGTTCAGCGATATACCAATTACCATCAACGATTACGTAGCAAAAACTTTACTGACCCGATTAACTGCTAGACGTTGAACTTCATTGGAAATATTTGAGGATATATACAAAATTTTAGAAATATACACTTTATATTCATTTTAGAAATATACAAAAAAAGTTATGTTAAGGAAGCGAGTGAGATGTGTAAGGACCGAGCCATGTGGGATTCTAGCCTTTCTACCTAACCGGCAGGGCATTAACCTGGAGATATAGATAGATAGATACGTATAGGACTCAGGGATAGCGTAGCTTGGTAATAAGAAAGAATTTTAAGAATTGGACCAGCCATTCCAAACATCACCGCCTATTTCCAAACTATTTCCAAACCAATGTACTTTGGATCTTATAATAAGTAACAGGACGATCGAATTTCGGTCGGCGTTTTTATGTCTTTTTATGTAAAATCGCGTTATCTCAGGAGAGACACCTATATAGTTAAACTTAAAAAGCAAAATCTTATTTAAATACATAATATGATCGAAATCGTTAACGCCGTTTTGGAAATACTCGAAGTATATTTATATATATACAGGAATTACTCGTTGAAAGTACCTAATAAGATAGTATGTATTGGCAAACGTATATATAAGCTATGGTAACCGCATTACATCAACTGCATTGTACGCTTATTCGTCACCCGGCAGTAAAGAATATGGCCGTTAATTGAATTCTTCTGAAATCCAACACACAATCAGACCTGATTATCGGAGAACTTTGATCTTTACGTTTCGCATTGTTAATTGTTGTAGGCCAATGAATTGATTGAATGTAACTTGGTTGCGGATCGGTGTCAATCATGGCCGCAGCCGCATAATGATGTCATTTTACTGTGTCGCCCTGCCAAATGACGCTGAAGCATAAATCTAACAAAAACACTTGTAATAAATCCTTAATTGACCTGCGAAACACCTTTATTCTTGCATCGGGGAATGCAGTACCCTCACCGTGTGAACGTAGCGTTACCTAATCGGTCACCATTATACAAATAGCACACAATTCGTTATCGTTCATTGCGTTTCTAGTTTTCCCGCCGCCGCCGCCGTGCCAATTTCGGCGATACTGAACGTACTACGCGAGCTAAATAAGAATAGGTTGAGTACGGCATCTTGTTCATATTTTGCATATATTCTGACAATTCGAAGAGTTGATGAGTGTGGAACTTCTTCCACACTCATCAACGAGAGAAGTATATTTAGATCTATGCAGTTGGAATTTCATAGTCTCCTACCAGAATAAGAGACAGGCGTGAAGATACATACAGTATGTATAACATATTATGTATGTATATGTATATCATATTCGATCCTGTTGAGGAGTCTCGTGCCGAAATGCCCCTTTAACAACAACACTCGTGTACTCGATTCTCACACAGGACAAACATTAACATTCATAGCTATTCTCATGCACACTCGCCGGTTTCTAGGACTCCTGACATCACCTTCTGATAAACACGACCAAAGTCTTGACTTACCTCGGCTTCTATATCCGTCCACTTTCGCATAGTATATCTGTTTCGTAATTCTTTTCCTCTGCACTCTCTCTACATGTCCAAACCAACGGACCATGCCTCCAAGAAATACTCTCTTTCAAACCAAGTTTGTTTCTTATATCATCATTGCGAACGGCTATAATAATATAAAATGCTACAGGTAGTGAGTTTTTTTATTTGGTCCAAACATGGTCCAAATCGCTGGAGCCGTTTCCTATATCGAGATAGACGAAATACCTATATATATATATATATATATATATATATATATATATATATATATATATATATATATATATATATATATATATATATATACCTAGGTATATTTAATTATATACATATAAGTGGATAAAAAACCGACCTTTTATCCGATGGTCCTTGGTACGAATCTTGATGTTCGTATTTTCGAATTTACTTATTCGGCAATGAAGAAAAATAACCGAAACCCTAATCTAACCTAAGTTATGTATGGTTTTCCCAGTGGGTCGTTCCCAATTCCACGACCATGTCAAAACCAATATCTTCATCAAATCCTTAGGCTTAGGTAGCGGACTCCGCCCATCTTAATGGATTAGGAAATGTGATAATGCTAAGAAGGTAGTTTTTTAATTTGATTACAAGTCCAAATTTTCAAGTCCACAACAACAACTGCCTGGAGAGTTGTTGTGTTCCTGCGAGTGAGCGAGGATACCAGTAAGCTCCCAAGGAGTTGTGTTATCAGCTTATCAGCAGAGGTATCAATGCTCAAATGTTACTTCATATATTGCAAGTGTTCACAGGCTACGATAACCGCTCTACATCGGGTGGTCGTATGCTTATATGAAATATTAACCTGTCGTTGTGTATAGAAATCAATACTCACGTGAGTACTAAAATGCTGCTGTAGTAAATATTAAACGTAATAATAGCAAAGCGGACTAACAAAATTTTAATTACAGTAGGGTAGGTATAATAAATTCTTACATTGGAAATATGGAGGCAAAAAACTAGGTGCGCGATCGAGTCAACAGGCCGAGCAGGTTTTAAAATAGGTATATTATGTCCACACCTGTTTAAAGTAGCCTGCAATAAAATAAGATACGAGATTATTGTTCAACAATGCTACATTTTATTCATCATAGGTCATTGCTAAGGCCTCTTTCGCGAAGTTAACCTTTCTAATGGCGACGAGCGGGGTGGCGGCACTTGCAATACATTAAATATCGCTCGTTCGATGCCACCTCTGCTGCTAACACAGCAACTCCTTATGAGTTTACTGGTTACCGCTCTCACTCGCAAGAACACAACACTGCCGTGCTTACTAATTAGGTTCTAACGCTTATCGAGAAAAACATGTTATGAGTTTTTATATTGCCTGTGCCCCTTGCAGTTGTAACAAAACAAAGAGAATGGTGTTACAAATATAAAAGAGAAAATCATATATTAGTAAAACTGTAATCGAAATTTAAGTTAATATATTTATGAAACTAAAAACGGAGTCTAATGAAGAAATCATGAAATGTCACTTTGAGAAACTTCTAGATCTCGTTTTTTTGTATTTTGGATATTGTATTATAAACTTTTCGCTAAAAACCTGAGTTGATGCGCTTATCGTAAGCGCGGCAGAATAATCGTCCAAGGAGAAGTTATATGGCCGCGGTTTCTGTGAGACGGAGGTGGTACTTCCCCAGATGGGCTGTTTTGATCTCTTTTAAAACATCCAGATCAAGACCATCAGATATATTCCTGCATACAAATCTTTGTCTTTTGAGGCAATTGAATCCACGACCCTCGCTAGGTGTCAAAGCAGCTTTACTACTTTGCCACCGCGTTCGTTAATTATTTTTCGTCTTTGTGAAAGACAATTCAATACATATCTCCATCGCCGTCATTTCGCTGCCAGCTGACTTGTAAGAGGACTAATGGTTTCTCACATATCTACCTTGCGTCTACCACCACATCAACCATTGCTCATCCCGCTGCAGGGATTCTCCCTTCAACCGAAGGGGTTTCAGAGCATACTCCACCACGCTGCTCAAAATGAGGATTGGCGGAGGTCAATGTTTTCAAGCCGCCCGATGGTCACTAACGACTGTCATTTATCGACAACAGCCGGAACCGACAGCCTGACGTGCCCTCCGAAATCGGAGAAGCTCGAGATAGATAAACCCATCCATAGACAGGATGCAGTCGACATTGTTTACCTGCGTATTCAGTTAGAATGACCCGCGCAACGACGCCATCGACCTCAATATGTGTTCGGCTGTATTTCCATGGTGGAAGTACAGTTGCTTCCGCTAGTTTGACATCATTGGACATGCATCGGAAAGACGCATAAAGAAAATAGATATTATCGATATTACTAAATTATTCTTTATGTGAAATGAATTTAAATGTGCAGTCAAAGTAAGAAATTGTCTCAGAGTCTGCAGACACTACAGTCTCCGAGAGTCAGAACAAACGATTTATACGTTTCAACAAATGTCAGTACTATATAAACATAGTTTTATAGTGTCTGTCTGCCGAAGGTACGGTTTGGGCCAAAGCCCGCACCCCGAGGATCGGCTCGGAAGCGATGCGTACAGTCGGTGCATCGAACGCGGTGAGAGCGGGGTCGACGAACCCGCCGTCATGTGCACCGACTTGTTCACTTTTATAACTAATCGCGATACATTTATCAATGGCAGTGGTGACGATGTGTTGACTGTACAATATTAGTAACAGAATTTGATTCAGATTCACATTGACTGCGACCGAACAAAGTTTTGAAAGAAAAAAAAATCGTACTTGATTCTATCTATCTATAACTTCACGCCAAATCCCTTACGAGGTAGGCAGATTCGATAAAGTAATAAAATATGAAATACATATTTTATTACATTATACGATATTAATTCTTGTATACATATATATAAATATATTGCGTGTACTTCGGAACGGCTCTAATGATTTAGGCCAAATTTTGTGTTTAGATAAGGGGTTTGCTCTCCAAGTTTGTCTATATAAGTATAGGGGTTTCATTTTTCACACAAGAGCAGTGGTGACCTAGTAGACAAAGACCAGACTTAACTAACTGCTCCTGGTTCGAATCTTGGTGTATTTTTCACTAAATTCCTGTTTTCGTATTTATGTATATATTTCTATATTGATAGGAACATTTATAATTGACATTTGCTCGGCGGTGATTTAAAACATGATTAGGAAACAACCAAGGAATATTTCAAAAAACGTGTGACCTAACCTAAGAAAGTTCTACACCCTCTGGTGGAAGTCTAATAGCAGTTACGTCGCTTTGTCTCCATGTCAAAATCAGTATTTTCGCCTCAAATCCTCTAGCTTAGGTAACGGACGCCGCCAATTCTAATGAACTAGGAAGCGGGATAACGCTAGAAGGACGAGATCTTTCACGTCACTAAATACATATTTAGTGATATCGGCAACATCACATCATATGTATGGCGTTCCCAGGACATCTTGATGTCAAGGTGACGCAAACAATTTGCCAGCAAGTGCTGCTCCCTAACGACGACGTATCGAACTAGGACACTTGTTTATTTAAACTCCTTATCAGCTAGATTGCCCCACATGATAGTGTCACGGGTTTATAGATGTCTCCGCGACCTCGCAATCGCTTCTTGACGGTCATGTCTTGAAAGACATAAATCTAAAGATGGTCCAAATGTGCGGAAATTGCCTTCCTAGGCAGGATTATATCCAACGTAGGTTTGCCCTACCCCACTGAGGTATTTTAAGGCCATAGATCCCTTGTATATGTGGCTTTCTATCTTGAACTTTCCTTTAAATTATGCTCTCAACCCAAGTTATTTCCAATGATTATATGTAGTTAAATATACTTCTCATTTACTATACTACACAGATTATAATCTACGTATTATATAGATTATCTTGTCGTATCGTATAAACTATTTCGGCCTATCAGTGCCAATATCACTAAAGTATTTTTATTAGTAAAATCAATTGTTTTAACATTGATTTTTATTACACTTTGAATATTCATTCAGGAGTCTATTCTCTAATGTCATGTCTAATGGTATGGTATGTCATTTTGCGAAAGTGATATTGAGCGTGGAGAGGGTGTTTTATTTCTCCTGAACCGATGGCATTTACAATTTCCCACAAACTGGATATGAGTAGTCTAGCCTTGGCACGGTCTGGCTCTAAACAGCTAGGTACCCTATAAGCAAGGTCTCTGGTATATCTATCAGGTATTGTTATAGAACAATGTACAAAGGGCAGGTAGGTACGGGTAACTGCAAAGGTAATCTTGATAACGGCCTCGATTCATACTTTGACTTCAGAGGAACACAATACGATGGTAAATTATACAGTAGGTACATAGGCACTGAGAGTGCTAACGTTACGAACATTACGAGATAATTGTTATTTCTAGGATTGATAACACGATAACCTTTAGTCCTTTACCACTCAATATATCAGTAACTAAGAGTAACTTTTACATTATTGTTGACTTTAAGAAGGCGAAATTGTCACGAGAGTTGTACTACGTGTAGCAGAAAAGTAATGAGACTGGCAACACTGCAAGCGATCTGGCAACGTTGCGCTGTTGCTCTTGATAGAGCACGTGTATCAGTGCCCTCCCATAGCTAAGTGCGAGTTCCAACTCCTTCCGTTATCTACGTGATTTTTGTGACTGCTATGAGTGAAGTTCTGTATTGGTTGTGCGCCACGCAAAATGGAACAGCGTAATTTGGAGGAACGCTGTGCCATTAAATTTTGTGTTAAGTCTGAAGAATCGGCAAGTGTGACCTTTGAAAAGTTAAAACAGGCCTATGGGGAATATTCTTTATACCGAGCTCAAGTTTTTCGCTGGCACAAATAATTTTTTTGCCACCTTTTCTTAGAGCTGATCCTTGAGTATCTATTATTTGTTGTGGTTCTAATGAAGTTGACTTCACCTCTTCAACTCCGTAGGGATATAGGCTCTCTAAGCGTATTTTACCGCCTTTACCATGGCGAGTGCTCTGAAGAACTGTTTTCCCTTATCCCACCCTCTCCCTTCCGTCATAGAACCACACGAGCGGGCTTGCGATGTCATCGTTCCACTGTTGAGAATGTCTCTTCGTACCAAAAAGTTCGTACGAGTACCAACTCCTATTTTTGTCGTACCATTAAATATGGGATCCTTCAAACGAAGCGTGAAGAAGCATTTTGCGGGTCAGCATTGCAGCGTCAACTGACAGGATACAATGTAGTATTTTGTCAGTTGCAGTTGCGATTTGGGCTCCTCTTTCGCTTACCATCAGGCAAAGAGGAGCCACTATGCTGAATATAAAAAAAAAAGTTGAAATGTGCTGTCGGAGCCCCCTCTCCAAATTAAGTAAGAAATCTCGCTGTAACCTATCAAATCTATATCTGCAGATTTGTGAAATGAAATTGCGCCTACAATGTTTACATAACTCTAGAAACAAATCAGTGCAAGTGGTTGTAAGTGCATACGACCGCTTGATAGTAATAAGTAAAGCATTTATCTCGAAGTCCATGCACGTTATGAATGCGCTGTGGGGCATCAATCGCGTGTTAGCCACTCAGTACAGGCAAGATATCGGATGGGAGTTCATTGCATTACATTCGGTTCTGACGTGAGACTAATTTATACACAAGTTTATAGTGATAAATTTATATTTTTGTATAATTATCACAACACCGGAGCATTACTAAACCGGATTTCATTAAACGTAGCTAAAGACCATTCCCATCAAATGATCTTTCTGGTTAGAAAAACCGCTCTCAACTCGTCCATGCGATTTAGAGCTACCAAACCATGAAACAAAGGTTTTTTGGCATTACACCGAAAGAAATGTATATATATATATATATCTTCACGCCAGGTCCCTTGCGGGGTAGGCAGAAAGAATGGCGCGCGTAAAACCTCATTGTCTAAACGGGTGGTGACTTTGATACAGGGAGTTCCTAAGATTAGATTGAAAATCAAATGTGCACCCCGCAAGTCGTATATATAATATTAAATCCACATACCTAGGATAGCCATACGAGAAATAACTGCCAAAAGGCTCAAGACAAAGGAGGAATTGAGGAATTCCTTTTTAATACATCTGACTGGCATCAACATAGAAGCTTGATAATGCCATATTTATATTGTCATCAGAACTACATTCAGTAAGGAAGTTTCGTGATGAATGATGATACATCAATTAGAAGCGATAAACATAATAAAAGCGTGTTAAATATAAGCGACTGACTTTGTATAATTATATTGTTTATAACAATTAAAATTATATTGTTTATAACAATTAAAATATGATAGGTATTATTCTGAAAACAGTAGTGCTTTGTTTATAAATTGATAGTTTTCCAATTGATTAAAAAGAATTACCAAAACCGTACGAATTTACTTGAGTCGCTCGTAATTTGCTCATAACTAATTAGACTTAGTAATTAATATCAGTACTAAACTGATATTAATTCAATTAAGGTCAAGATCAGCTATCAATAACTTGTACAGACCATCTGATTTTAGATGTAGGTAATGTCAGAAAATTCATGTTCATAATAAGGCCCCCTTATTTTTCGATATAATGTCAGAAAACGCTCGTTTCAAAGTAACATTCCGTTTCGCTCGTCTTCCATATCGTTCTACTGAATATCAACATGGCGAGAGGAATTCAGCCTGATGAGAGAAATTATGCTATAGTGTAGCCGCATTCGCTTTTTTCATATAAACACGACGAAGGTAATATATTTTGGTTCTCTCTGCCTACACCGCAAGTGACTTAACGCGAAGATGTATAGTATAGTTTAGTATTGATGTTTCTCAACACGGCGAGGTATTTTTATTTTCTGCTGAGGGTTTACTTTTATAATTTAGTCGTCAGTCGCGCTTGCTGCTTAGAAATCTTCCTGTGAGAGCGTTAGGCGAACAACTAATTATAGTCGTCTAGATATAGATAGTTATAGCTCTTATGTGACGATTTTATGATGCGTCCCGTACATGGACAACAGGGAATGGCTATAATTAGCTGGACAAATCCACGCTCCCACACGGAGATTTTTCGGAGTGTTCGAAACAGTTTTCGCCGTACATGTAGTACTTGTACATATAGTAAATGTAATAGACATTTTTTTGACCTAAGTCCCTAAAATGCCTGGTTTACCGAATTATTGTTTATAAATACCGGTATATCAATTTTCATATAATATGTATGTATTTATATTTATATATATATATATATATATAAATATATATATATAATATATATATATATATATATATTTATATACCTTGCAATAGATGTGGAAAACAAACGTCACATGAGGCCATTCGTCCAGACATTCATAGCACTTGCATACACCTTAAGTGTTTCATTTATGATATACTTTTGATTTTAGAAAATGGCGGATATAGTACTATTTGCTGATGATACCTCGTTAATTTTTATGTTGCTCGCCGGTGTGAAAATATTGATAAGGTAAATCATACTCTGTCTACCATTCTAAACTGTTTCACATGCAATAATCTTTTATTATATGTAATTATGAAAATTATATTTTTGTCGTGAAGCTCCCAGCGTTTGATTGATCCCATGCACAGTGGACAGGGTCACAGACACCAGGGATGGACTTTTAGTATAGTCCCACTTCACTGAAGTAGGTTTCACAGTTTTTAAACCATCGTCAGTATTTGTTTGAAGGATTTTATGATGGATACGCACGAATGCTCGGCGGCAAATGATACTTCGTGTGTTGCAAGGATCGGTGGCCACAAAGTTCATACATATTAAAGTACGGCATCTGTTAGTCACCAGATGGGCAGTACGTTTGTATGCACTATACGTCGCCTAACTTTATGGTTATAGGTAGACAACAAGGCGGATTTACTCAAAACGACCCTAACTATGGAAACACCACTGAACGACACCATAAGAACATCGGATTCGCGATGATTTGGTGGTAGGTCAATGGTAGACACCTAGGCATTACTAATTATTACGTATCCGAACCAAACATTGATATACGATAAAAAGACGTGAGCAATAAACATCAACATTTTGTAAATAGTTGAGATAACCTTCACAAAATGACTTTTACTATATGATCAACGTTTCCCCCTTATCTCTCATAAAACGGTGACCTACAAACAAAGACAAAACTGAGCTAAACGGGCAACCGAATTTCATATCTGCAGGGCAGGGGCTTGTAAATAGGTTTCAGAATTCGGGCCCTTTGCAACTCTCCGGGCCCTTTATCCACCCCTCGCTCCGTCCTTCTCTTCCTCGTACGGCGAAATATATATATACCTACATTATGTTGATCAATATTACCTATACATAGGTGCCTATACATAAGTATAATAACTACCTAAACTGTAGGTAGCTACTTCAGTATTTTCTATAAAAGAAGCGAGTAGAAGCGTCCCTTGTGTTTTTATGATAACGTCGGTAGGCATACATACATACAGTCCACCTGATATAAAGTACCCACCGAAGCCTGTGAACGCTCGCGATACAGGAAGTAGTATCACCCACGCAAAGCCACTCCAGCTGCTAATACAGCAACTTCTTAGGAGCTAACTGATTACCACATTTACACGCAGGAACACGACTACCCTCTAGGGAGTTGTTAGGTTTCAGTTTTCTGTGAGGTGAAGGTACATCCCAAGTGGGGTTACCTTGATGCGCCCTACCTCTCAACATCTAGCCAGCCCAAGACAAACAGACATGTACGCACACGAATGTTTCTCCTCTGTGGGCAAGGACAATGACTAAAAGTACCGGCCAAAAGTCTGGAAAATATTAACACACCGAACCGAGCTGATGTACCCAAGCAGTAGTCCCCCGAAACAAGAACCGTAGTCCCCGCAAAAAAGGCTTAAATCCACGTCAAGCGATTGATGTGACGTGCCATGCAAATTTTTAAGATCAATCCTAAAATTTTGATTATTAAAGTTGAACTTACAGAGTATCATTAGAAAGAATTATAAGTGTTGAATGAAGCATGGGATTTAATGCCCGGGCAATGGGATTTATTATTGCTAATAAACTTCTTGTCGAGGCTTTTTGTTTTTCAAAATCGAACGATGGAATTTTTGATAATTTCGCTTTTATACTATAAGATGGGTGAAAAACATGAAATATCTGTCAAAAACATATTATAAAACATTTTACTAGATTTATTGTCTAGAAACATTTTAGTGCACTTCAATTGACTGACTTGTAATTAAACCAAAACCATTTAGAATGGTACGGTAAAAATACGGACTCTGTTATTATTCATCATAGGCCAATATGAATCCTTTGTGCTTCAAAAATAATTCATAGTCTTTCAGATAGCTATTTATTTATTACGAATTATTTTTCGCTCACATTGTAATTTTCGAATTAGAACTTCAAAAACAAATAATATATGACATAGGTAGCTAAAAAATAATAAAAAGAAGCAACCCACTATTAGAGACTTTTAAGGAACAGTTTATTTAGGTACCTCTTTGTATACAGAAAGAACGTAATGTACTTAGCTAATTGGAAAAACATCATCCCAGTGATCCCAGTCATTACACTTAAAAAACTAAGTTATTTTTATCACAGTTAAATTATCAAATAATAATCAACGTCACAGACATTCTTCTACATTCCTAGTATGTAGATTAGAAATATTCAGCAAGTACTTAGGTATTTCAAATAAAAACCTTAACTCTTGTGTCTTTTACATTCTATAATCATACATTTTATATTGTTAAAACCCGAGGTAGGTATGCCATCAAACGTAGAAGCAGATAAATATTAATAATACCTACTTAAACTTCTTCTTGGTCTCCCAAGAGAACCTTATTTAATTAATAAATTACAGTTACAAATTATACCAGGTACCTAGAAAACTCTTTAACACTTCCTACTTCTATGTAAATATATTATATATTGTATACATAGACCTGGATGCCTTTCAATCGTGTAGATTTTTGTCTTTGAAACAAATTGGACCGTGGAGTGTGGCCAAAACTGAGACGTATAAGATAATTTGGCTATAATGTTCTTAACCAGGAGCTATATAGTGCTTCAAAAATTTTAAGTAGATATATCTAATTAGGTAGGTAAGATATATATATTTACACTTTGACTTTATGTATATGATAACATTCACATAGATCCCTCATTATCAAGGACAGAAATTAGACAATTATGAATTAAACTCACACCGAATGTGTCTGATTGACATATAACACACCAAGATTTACCTGAAGCTCCTTGTTCTTGTTATCTTTGAGAGAAGCTGCCCTGATAACACCAGCTTTCCATCCCCATTCGGAAACTTTATTCACGTTAATTTTCGTAACACCATTCACAGAGAGAAATCGTTTGCCAACTAAATCTTCACGGTATTTATAGGCCATAACGAACTACACAATCACATTATTCACTTCAAAAACTACACAAACGTCAAGAAACTCTGCGCTCTCAACGCACAACACGTCAAACTGTTCGTTGAGCGAAGGGGGAAACTACGTGGAAAACACAAAAAACATCTCTGCGGAACGTACATTTTATGCGGCCGATTCAAAAATATGGCCTATTCGTGAACACGATAGGGCAGGGCCGACTTTCTAAATCGGTTTCATTGTAATGTACGATACTATAATTGTACCAACTTAAGAAGGTGATTCTAGGGGCACTGTTTTTGTGTACCGAACAGCTGTTACAATTGTTCGGCTTATACTTGCGGTGCTAACGACGTAGAATTTACGTCATAGTTCCACCGATAATTGATAGATGGCAGTGTTTCTACTATGCTTTGTTGATGTAAATAAACAATTTGATAATAATGCGAGCACATTCAAGAAAAACCATATCCGACAAATAAATTATATATGTACTTCTACCTTGTGAACCCACATCAAAACTATTACATTACGGTTAGAAGTGAGTTAATTACTTTTCATTTATACCTACTTAAAATAAAATTATAATTTATAACAAGGTCCTGTTTTTATGTAGATAATTTTGGCTAGGTTTATGAAAGGTTTTATTTATATTGCTCGTGTTTAGATCAGGGTTAGATCAGTTAAGGACCCGGTCAAGCTTAAGGATTGAGCTTACCTGTGATTTATGTTCATCATAGGTTTGGTTCAGGGCAGGTTTAGATCCCATTTCGATCTAGTTTAGATCGTGCTTAGTTCGGTCAATAATACCGGCGTAAGTTTAGTTTAAATTCTTCATGTCATGACTGTCTGACATGAAGGATTAGGTCTGGTTAGGCCGGATTTAGTTAAAATCAGTTTAAGTTAAATTAGTTCTGTACATGACACGATATAACGTATGGCTTCGATTGTGTGATGCTAAATTGGTACTTCATAAAAGAGACAAGATGTTATCAATATAATAAAATCAATATATAAAAATTCTGAACTTTTCTCGTCAAAACTCATAAAGGGCCTCTATCATGACAATCACAAACATGTATTCGCAACGCGAATAAACATAAATGTTATGAAGAGACTAAAATATGAATATATTGTTTTTATTAAAATAATCCTAAATAATAAAGTAATGACAACTACAACTAATAAATTCGTGTTATTTGCTGGTTTGATTATCTTACAAATAAATTAGCTATATTTAAATTTAACAAATGGTACCTATTTACACAATATAACATTTTTCTTTTTTAATCTCATTTAAACCTTTTATAAATAATAATTAACCATTTTAACAAAAAAAGACACTACTTTAATCAGCTTCGAACTAGAATCCTGATATTTAACACATGTTATCAAGCTTATCAATGTGTGCATACTGACCAATTGGCTGAAGTGAAAGGGTGAATTAGATGTTTATTGCAATAGCATTAAGACTCAAATTTTTACGCCTGTGGCGGTTAGATAACTCGAGAAATCAATGTGCAAAGGATAGATGGCTCAAATTATATTGGTTATAATTCTTTTTATATTGTAGAAAAAATTAAAAATGATTTCATCTATCTGTCTATATGAGAGCCGGCCCTTATAAACCTCACTTGCTTCTATAATATTTATAGCTCTTTACATACATACGTGCCGAATCCTAAGGCCTGCTGACATCACCTTCTGACAAAATTGACCTTCCTCAGCTCCAACATCCCTCCACTTTTTACGTTGTATATCTAATTGGATATTCTACTTGCCCAGCAATGGACCAACGGAGCATGCTTCTTCTCATCTTGATGCCAATACTTTCTTTAAGACTAACTCTCTTTTTCATATCTCTATCATACATCGATTTTGCTTTTCGCTTGCTTTTAGCCTGCGTTTAGTCAACTTTCATGCCATGTTATCAATATGTTGTTACAGGTTTGTTATATATCAATATATTCGATTTGCTCGTGACATTTTTTTTCTTTATTTTAGTAAGGTTCGATTTTTCGAATAAGTCTTCGAACATTTTCATTGTCTCTTCAAACCTACTACGTTAACGTTGGTCAGGCACAATATGTAGATTTTAGCAAACCTAGCTATATGAAAATATTCGAGCTGACCACTTTTCGATATTCCAGTGGTATGTCACAGTATTCTATTCTAGCAATCTGCTCCGATTTGGCATATCTTTTCCTTCTACGCTTTTCTATAATGCTGCTTATGTAGCCAATCTAATACATCCGTCCAACACTCATAGCTAAACCACGGGTTCCCATTCTTCATTGGTCACTTTGATCACCACTTGGGATAGGCCAACTGATTCCACGACCGTGGAATTTTAAAGTAGAGAAATCGGAGTGCGAGGTCTAAACAGTACTTTAACAACACTTTCGCTACTTAACAAAAGATGGCGCTTCTCAAATGTCAGTTGGTGATATTGATTCTTCAAGTCACGTGACCAAAACATAAAAACATCAGCTCAAGTCAACATGGCGGATTAGACTTTTATTCTGAACGGTTGTGTTTTGTCATGTTTACTTTTGTGACTATTTAAGTGGATTTTCTTATGTGATTATTAATATGATATCGGCGATAATTTCGCGATTAGTTATGTAAGTATTGTATTTTTTGTTCTTGCATTTCACTGTATTTTGTGACGTTTTCTGTACATAATTTATTTTTAACCACTAGTTCTTTGTTCGAAGTAATTTTGAATAGTTAGTATATTTATTACCCAAGTACTACGTAGTTCAATAAATATTAGCCTCAAGGTCTTACCTACACACTACATAAAATCATTACATGTTCCAATTTGATTATCATTATTTAATTTAATACTATTTTGACAGATCACCAATGACTGTGCTGTGCAATTTTAATCACTTTATTTTCTATTCAACTTGCCCACTGTTTGGTCAATAATTTAAATTCAACATATGGATATGAATTTAATTGTTTCAATCATGGGTTCGACTATTAAGGTTGTGACCTTTGTTGATCATTTAGCGTTCTCTTTCATTAATTAACACCACAATGTCTGCAGATATACCGTAGCTTTGTTTCAATTCTGGTGACACATATTCGCTTATTTAATTAAATTATTGTTGTGCAATAATTTACCTAAATTGAGATATTTGGTCAGACACCAATTCTTTTAGGTTTTTTTTGGAAACACAAGTATACATAAATTTAAAATTTGTATTTATCGGCGATTTTCTCGTTCATGTAAGATATGAAGCATTGAAAAAATTTTCTTTCTTTTTTTTCTTGATCAGAACCATTATAATTCAACTAGCTCAAAAGTACGACCATTTTATTATGCATAACTCCCAAAGGAAAAATAGTCCTAACTCGCTTCTATTCCACAGACAGCCGCATGACAAATTATATGGTTGGCATCTTGTTCATAGTTGTTTCTGTGGTTGGAGTTAAAATTATTTGACAATACTATAACACTAGCTTCTTTCTACAACAATGTAATTGGAGTATTTAAAAAGGACCTGATTTACCACCACCAAGAGATTCAGTAAGGCCAATGAGTGGTTCTAACATAGACATTACCCACCCTTGTACTATCTCTGCTAAGATATATTATTTAAGTATCCAAGTAATGGTTTTATTCTAATCTATCTATCTATATCTACACATAAAGTCCCTTGCAGGGTCTGCAAAGAGTACCGAGCACCATATGACTCAGTCCTTACACACCTCACTAGAATACTAAAGGACTGAAATATTAGATTTTTGCAAATGTAATTTGAATGTTATTTTGTTTGAATGGTAATTTTATTTTAGTAGTTCTTAGCCGAGCCATACAAAAACTAAACGATATGGTATACTGGATCTTGGAAATGCAGGTTCTTAAATCTCGGGTCCCAAATAGTATCAATAACTGCATGATCATTTAATTCTATTGAACTATACCTTTTTCCTTACACAATACACGCAAAATATAAAATCTCATTGTCCTTCGGGAATCCGACTGGTGAGTACCACTTGGATCGGTGGTGCAAGTTTTCGTTCATAATTACTGTGCGATTTGATACAAGTAATTTTCTTTCGATACTGAGTTTGTATTGAAAGAATTCATTCAATATTAAAATTACTTGGTATCGAAACAAAACTATTGTGTGCTTATCAAATCGTCCCTAATTCTAAGGTGTTGTTATTTAACTGTCGTTTTTCTGTGAGGTGATGGTACTTCCCTAGAGGGGTTCCCTGTTTTGATGCATCTCTTAAAAACCCATGTCCCATGAGGGTAGAAACTTAGTCCAGTTATTTAAACATGTGCATAGCCTGTCAGTCATGTTTTATGTCATGTTTTTAGTTTAGTATTGTTTGTTCTTAGTATTGTGGGGTAAATTTGTTATGATGTAATATCACACCTTGTATGCCAGCTTTGTATGGAGTGCAAAAGTATGAAAGGTTCAAGTTTTCCCATGTAATCCACTGACCTTATGAATATGAACCTTTGTAATTATCGAAGTGAGACTAATAACAGTAAAACAAATAGTTTCATTTAAACACTCATCACAGTTAAATGGTTGGGCCATTAACTGTGATGAGTATTTAAACTGACAAATAATAGATCCAAGAAACTTAAAAACAAAAATTATTCTATGTTGGAATCCTGCCAACAACTTTTCCAACTTAGCATATAAGGTAGCATAATAAATACAACAATGATTAGTTTATTTACACATTACATTTTAATCTCTCAAGTCCTTAGATGATATAGCAGCTTCTTTAAGTGCCTTCAATTTTAAAAAGTGGATATAGATTTTTAGAAGAATGGGGGGTAATTTATTGTTTATATTGTTGCATGTATTTTCTTAATTGATTTTAACTACGGCTACTTTCTTTCAAGAGCAAAAATAGTCGAGTTTGTGTACAACTCGCACACATTATATTCAGACACTTGCCCAAATTGACATTTTAATTTTTTTTCACTAACAATTTGGACACCATCAAAATATTGAAGCTGTTTTGTACAATCAGATAAAAAGTTTTAAACTATAATACATAGAAAAAGACTTACCAAAACTGACTATTTTAGGATCTTTCTTAGGTTACATGTTTTTTGACAACAGTCAAATTTTTCTCACAATGTTTTCCTTCAGTAAAGAATATGTGATATTTACAAATACGAGTATGTACATAAATTCAAAAAGACGAATTTAGTGGTAACATGTCATGATTCGAACTAGGGACCACAAGGGAATACAAGAATGCAGTTTCACAGAGCACTGATAGCTCAGTAGATAAAAACCAGCCTATTAACCTGGCTGGTTCTTATCTACTGAGCTACCAGTGCTCTATGAAACTGCATTCTTGTATTTTTTTTGCTATTTGGCTATCTGCATTCAGTACTAGTACTATTAGCAGATGAGTTGAAGGTTACAGAGTGTGGGAGGATCATTGTCCAATGACAAATTGCTACATTTCATCTGGGAACAAATATCTCATCAAACTCCAGGATATTCATTTCTCTCTTTTCAGTTTCACTCTTCTCTGTTTTTTTGTTGGGTTTGTTCGCGTGAATTTTTTTTTTATACCACTAAGGTGGCAAACAAGCGTACGGCCTGCCTGATGGTAAGCAGTTACCGTAGCCTATGGGCATTTGCAACACCAGGGGTGTCACTCTTGCGTTGCCGACCCTGTAAGAACCTCTTCACGCCTTTCTTGAAGAACCCCATACTGTAGTCCCTTGGGAAAATCTCGGCAGGGAGCTCATTCCACAACATAATAGTTCTCGGTAGAAAACTTCTCGTGAAGCGAATTGCTAATTGCGCGTTATATTTAGTGTTTGTTTTCCCAATTTCTTCGCTGACTGTGAGGATATTGGCAAAGTGGTGGATTAAGAATTGGTCAATTTCAGGATCATTCTTGTATTTGATATTTGCATTTCAAATTTCAACTAGTTTAGTTTTTGAGATGATCTCCATAAAGGTGTGTCTAGTTTATATAACAAAATTTGTTTAACATTAATATGTTAAACAAAGTTGTTTAGCATGTGTTAACAGTGTAGATGATATGTGTAAATAAAACAAGTTACATTGTTATGTAACATGTTATTAATATATCAAATAATTACAAAGTTAAATAATACTATATAGCTTTTGCCTGTAAGCCAAAAGTGCTTGAAATGGATATGACCTAAACTAAGAAAGGTCTGGTATTTCGTATGGGTTGTAGAGATTTACTAACCCGACGCCGAGCCCTATAATAAAATCATGATGTTTTATATCGGTTGCTCATCAACCATTTTAAATGAATGTCAAAGGTTACGGTATGGATTTGCGACCTTAAGGATATCTAATTTTCCATCTTTTTTATTCTGTCGACGCTAGTCTATATATATATAAAAATGAATGTTTGTCTGTATGTCCTCTATGGACTCAAAAACGGTTGGGCAGATTTTGATGAAATTTTCTGTGAATCTTCAGGTTAGCCCAGCAGGTGATCCTGTGAAGTTTGGTAGCGATCATATCACCCGTGCGAAGCCGGGGCGGATAGCTAGTTTTCTCATAAATTCTTTGTGGTATAGCATAAATGCTTTTAATTTTCCGATTTTATTTGTACCTAACAATCTTTTATTATCAAACTTGTAAAACTATCGTTTAGCTACTACACTGGCAATCGGCCAATCATAATTTTGGGATGTACCATTCAAATATTTGGCAGCACTACAGTACAATGGACTTTTATTCTAGTTTTTACCTTCAGATACCAACTAGCTTTGCAAGAGAGCACATCTATCTTTCACATTTCACAAGTCAACTTCGGGAGTTAGTTTCAATATCATTATTTCAGGGCATCAGATTCCAGATGAACTAATTTGGAAATTTAGTCCACCGTGTCTAATAAAGCTTTGTGTCCGCGGCGGCGGAGCGTCGTGGAATTCGTCATCAGGGCATCCCTGTGCACTACCGGGTGCTATTTCTGGTAAAGCTCGGCCGTTCGCCTCTGGATTGCAGCGAAGAAGAGCTTAGTCCGTGGCGCTCGCGGCTTGCGCTCGCGTCGCCGTTCTATCCAACAGAAGTGAAGTGCGTTGACACCTAACTGTAGAGTGATTCATTTATCGACGTTCCGTCCGCGTTTATTGGAGTTTAGTGTCTGTTCCTACCAGTGCGCTAAATCTGTTCGCGTCGGCTTGTGCTCGTATGCCTTGACTGCGGCACAATATGCTCATATCGAGACCACTTGTCTTGCCATTTTAGGCGTAGCCTCGGCTTCATTACGTGTACCTTTACCCAGTTTTGCGGGTGACATTGTCGCTTTACATTTATATGAAATGTCTTCGCGTACGAAAATTGATATACGTATAACGATTTATTATGAGGATCATGTTGTTGTGATTTATATTTAATGGTATGTAGTGATTGTGCTTAACTATAAGAATCAATATCAAATATATTTCTAATGCAATATTGGTCTTATTACAAACCTTTGAATATAATTTGAGAAAAGTTTATCTTGGTATTTGTTAGGATTTGTTATTGAATTTTCTTCCTAACTTCTGTTTACAATCGGGAATACAGTAAACAGTAACAATCATGAACCAGTTTACCAGTTACATTCCATTCCAAGGCACAGTACAAATTAGCCCTATGATTCACTGCTTGGAAGCGAGTTATTGAAAACTGCCGGCGTAGCACCGATGTAGGGTAGCCACCAAAATAACTACAACATAATTAGCGTAATGACCACCACACGAGTTGTGAACTGTGAACGAGTGTCAGTAATACATACTGCGTTGTTACGCGTAGTAATTTCAAATCATCCTAAACAATTACCTTTCCAGCGTTGAAATTTGTAGGCGCAAATTTCCCGAAATTAACTGATTAACCCATGAAAAGAACTAGGACCTATTGGCACATGAAAAAACAGAAGCTGTGTTTTTACACCCGATTTTGACTAGATTTTGTGGGTTAGCAATAGATTCTTTAACATCAAAGCTCGTGGGTTCGGTGAACGAATGAATCAGAATAAAATCAGCCATTATATTTTAGAACTAGCTGTGCCCGCGACTTCGTCCGAGTGGAATATTATTTATTTATATTAATAAAAATAAATAAAATATCTAAAATAAAAGTAGCCTAAGTTACTCCTTATTACATCAGCTATCTGCCAGTGAAAGTCCCGTCAAAATCGGTTCAGCCGTTTCAGAGATTAGCCGGAACAAACCGACAGACAGACAAAAATTGTAAAAATATTCATTTTGGTATATGTACCGTGTATACTCGTACATCCATATGCATTTAGTAAAAAGCGGTTATTTTAATATTACAAACAGACACTCCAATTTTATTTATCTGTATAGAAGAGTAAAATCGATTATTCAAAGCCATATTATAAACTAATCTAGTTATTTCCGAGTTTGGTACGATTATATATAATGAAAATGCATATCGTATTTATAAATGTTATCTTGCTAAATGTTGGATTCTCTTTATCTTTCATTCCGAACTAATTTCACAAACAAGGGTTGGGCATATTCGTGTTTATTACACACTGCACAATTAGGCGATCTTACCCATAAGATGTCCAATCTTCTTAGTTGGGCAGCGACCTGAACATTGTCTATATGCCGTAATAACATAAATCTATTTAGTCTTATTTAACGGCAGGGTTGTTTCTAAGTATGTGTAAAAAAATATTTATATCAGCATTTTCAATATTATATGTAGGTAATTCATTTGAACACATCAAATTCCTTTTATTGCGTTAGATTCTAGGGAAAATTTAATATGTTTTTTTTTATATAGACAAATCTACGTTGATTTGCGTGATTGACAGAAATATTACAATACGAGTATTTTTTAGATTTGATAAACTTATACCGTTTAATAACTTTTATATATACTCCATATACATTAAAACTAAAATGTGTCAAACTATATAATTCATAATATGTACATTACAAAACTCTTTATTGCACCAATAAAATATACAAATATACATAGTCTATATAAGAAAGTACAATAGGCGGCCTTATCGCTCATGCAATTTCTTCCAGGCAACTTAGCCTTAGCTTAAAGGACAATTAACATAAATAAAGGTTCATATTAGTTTTCTCGAAAAATCAACTATAAGATGTTCTTAACATAGTTCCATTTTTCTCGGTACGTATTTGATTATGAGCAAACTTGGCTATTGAATTAAAATTAAGAATAGTCAGTGCCCTTGCACAAAATCAGCCAATTTGCATCCCTACTTTGACAATTTCCGGCACACGGATTTTATTGTATAAGATGCTGTGTGGGTAGACAATTTGATGCGTCAGTATTTGATTGGACAATCTTTCTTCACGAACGAAAACTTCACGGTCACAATACCTAACATTCAAGGATTTTCAAGATTAACCAATTATTTCTAAAAGCCTTTATTACTTTGTAAAATCCAAGGTCCGGTTTCGTCAACGAATTAACTTCTTTATGTTTACCTACCATAATATCTAAAGATTTAGCAATAGTCACTTACCGATTCTGTCGCAAAATGGAGTATAGTTTGTGGATTTTTAATAAAAATAATCTGATAATAAAATCTGTCATCTATGGATGTATGAATGCATAGAAAATCTTATTGTAAGAGCATTTTGTACAAATGTATTTAGCTATTTTGTGTATTTAATGGACAGTATCTGGGCGACCGGAGCCTTTTATATTCGAAATCGCGTTTCTTCAGGAAAGACACCTATTTAGATAAACCAAAAACGTGAAACCTTATCTAAATACAAAATTAGATCCAAATCGTTACGGCGATATCTGGGATACGGATACAAAATATTTTTAAATATATACAAAAATTGTTCGTTAAGTTAAAAAATAATGTCAAAACACCTTTCGTTAAATTGCATTTTTAAATCTCCCACTTCAAACCCATTTTACTTTTCGTAAAGGCCACCTACCTGACATCACCCTTCTTTCCGTAAAGGATTTCCACATTAAAGACCCTCCCTTTCCCAAAGGAGTTTCATTTTAAATAACCATTAATCTCACACATCAGCATCTAACTTATTGTGATAACTTTGTGTCCCTTTTTTTGGGGAAATAAATATGTATTTATTCACCCTCAGATCATGAACATTGTATCCCAATTAAGTCCCAGAAATTTTGCGGAAAAAGGTGTCTCTGTCCGCATAGACAATCGACAAAGAGTTGGTATGAAAATTAGATTCGATGCGTTAGAACCAACTACATATTTGAAATTATAATGAGCTTTGTGGCCGCACGCTTGACCGCGTGTTACAATACACAGGAAGCTATCGTACAAACGGGGTCGTTCATATTCAATTCTCTAGACAAATGCACTTGAAACTGTTTATCCCACATTATAGTGTTTTCGAACAATGCAAATAGAGCACAAATTTATGTAAATATACTTTACATGAATTTGTACGCTGACAAATTTACTGTTTGGTTGTTGCAAAAGTGAAATCTTGTCAAATTATGGTATTTTCAAAGGTGCTTAACGTATATTCGACTAATTTCTGTTGTCGTAAGATTGAAGTCAAGTTAGTAAGAGACGTGGGACGTATCTATGCAGCGCGCCTGGGGAGTATCACCACCTCACAAAAAGCCATAGCTAAATAATAATTCACTTCACGCGTTTCCGCTTCCATTTACAACGTTCTATTACAACAATTAAATAAATCTTTTAAAAAAAAAGGTAAATCCATATTTTTTAGTCGATAACAGACCGACGATGTTTTTAGACGTCGATTCAAATTTGAATCACTTGCATTTTTTATTAACAAATGTAAGTACATAATATCACTGTAAGTATTTTCATTGTTAGGTAAACATTAAAGGGGCAGTACCTAGAATCACAATAGATTATTATCTGATAATAATAATTATGATAATAATTTACGTTGATAATTAATTTCGAATCTTGTCTGTTTTAGCATAAATTGAAGTAATAACAATCTGTTTAGTGTATATATACATCGATACATTTATTTGTATGTCAGCAAACATTTTCGAAGAGCGGTGGCGCAGTGGCGAAACACACTTTTACGCTACTTTGACACCAACGCTCGTGGGTTCGATTCCCAGACAGTACAAACATTTGTGTACATGAACATATCTGTTTGTCTTGGTCTGAGTATTTTCTATGTATCATAAGTATGTGTTTACAAAAAAAAATGTATTTACGTATGCTTACCTGTTGTTTAGTACCCATAACACAAGCGTCGCTTATTTTGGGCCTAGATGGCGCTGTGTAATTTGTCGGACAATATTTATTTATTTTCTCTGTGGTCTTGGTTCCAAGATCCAACAAGATAATTTCCAAAATATTTCTTAGTAATCTGTGTGCGCGTATGATATATACTCAAACCAATATATCACTTTACGGCGCGTAAAAGCGTCCCTCACTTAACAGAACGAAGTGTTTTAGCGCCTTCGAGCTTACTGGTCAATAGGAAGATATTTTAACCAATAACCCTGCTGGTATTTTGTTCCTATAACAACTCCTACAAATGTGTAAATGTCCTTGTATTGTCAATACAGATTGCGCACAATCCTTAGCTAATAAGTAGGTGTGAACCTGGGGGCCAACCGCCAGAGTAGAGATGACGCAGATAGGATTTTGATCGAAATCAGAAATCTAACTTTAGTTTAGGTTAATGACTAATGACGTTCGTCTTCAACTAAGGTGCCGGACGCCCTGGAAACTTTAAGAGAGGTAGGGCGGTCCCTGGAGGATTGTTGTGTTCCTGCGAGGGAGTGGGATGCAGTGGGACCAATAAGCTCTTAAGAAATTGTTAGCAGCAGTGGTAGCAAAGAGCAAAAATTTATGTATTCCTACCATTTATAGACTACGGCAATCAGTTTACATCAAGTAGGTCACGGCACGGCCTATGCTTTATGCTTGTAAACTCCCAATGTTATATAATAGGAATAAACCTGAATAGAAAAAAAAAACCACTAATGTTGACCAAGGTGCGAAATTTGGAACCAATAAGATCGATCTGAATCATTTTCACAGGTGGCAGTAGCTCGCCTGGAGTGTAGTCGTTAAGAATTACAAAGATTTATACAAACAAAATATCGTAAAACATTTTTTTGTAATATGTTAAGACTATTTTAGAAAACAGTCTAAAACACCGCTTACTAATAGTTGCAACGCTAGACTGCGCGTTACATCGACCCTGAAGGATGAGCAATGAACGTTGCGCACGCGCCGTATAAGGTGCGCAGATAGCAGTACTCGAAAGGATCATTCATTGTTACGAAGCCGGATGCATCCAATACAATGGGAAATAACGTGATCGAAATTTGGGTCATCTCGTCAATATTGCACTTTGTCTAGGACAGACATAAAATAAATCAGTACTCTTCTAAAAAGATTTAATTTATACAACCACAGTGCCAAGTAAGTATACAACCTGCCTAATAATAGTAAGCAGTCACTGTATACTTACAAAACCAGCGTTGTCACTCGTGCGTTGCCGATCCTGTAAAAGATATTGTTTTCTCAAGGAGATCTACAGCACCGTCATGCTGTACTCCATTGTGAGAACATCGGCGGGGAGTTCATTCCAGAACTTAAGAATTCATGGAAGAAATACTTATCTGGAACCAAACAGTACGCAAACATTGCAGTTAAATTGTATGTGTGTGAGTATGAATTCCCGTCGCGTCCTAACCGGTTGTGGAGCTGTAGTCATCATATCGAACAACGCCGTTAACCAGAACTCAGTTTTGAACAAATTAATAGAAAACAATAAAATTTTAACTAAATACCATTATGTATATTAAACAAGGTTCTTGTACAAAAATTACGAATTCTTATCTTCAGAAATACATTGATATTTCGCCAAGTTTTTACGACTTCTACTTCATGAATCGGATGAAAGTCATTACTATAAAGACGTTTTGTTCTTTTCGCATTAAATTGATTTTTCAATTGGCTAAATTGCGAAGCAATATCTATTTATTTGGCCGAGCTATATTTTCAGGAACACCATTCCTATATGAATTCTATATGTTTGTCTGTGCGATTGTCCGTGCGTTTGTCTGTCGCTTTTTTTCGAATATTCGAATTTTGACTTCAGATTCGGATTCAGCATAAAAAAGTAGAATAGCAATGTTCAGGAACACCGTTCCTATCTCTTAAAAGGAACATGGTCAAAATGGCCGACACATTAAAAAAAAAATTGAATTGTTATTATAATTGACGAGCCAGGTGTTCCTCTGGCAATGCAAGCTTGCGCATTCTCAACTGGTTATTTTATTAAACGTTTATTTCATAGTGAATCATTGAATAGAAAGTTAAGTCTTC
The DNA here is from genome assembly GCA_947507595.1 of Pyralis farinalis. Taxonomy (NCBI): domain Eukaryota; kingdom Metazoa; phylum Arthropoda; class Insecta; order Lepidoptera; family Pyralidae; genus Pyralis; species Pyralis farinalis. Next base: position 25,128,079 of record OX382273.1, on the reverse strand, counting down.
TTACTTGACAGTCCATAGCGAAAATCCCGACTTCCCTAAGATAATCTCATGGAATCATCACGGTACGAGCCTTGCATTATCATGCACAATGAAGTCTTCGGCAATAAAATGTGTTGTTTATAAGCAAAACATAAGAGCCTCGAAGACATAACGATTAGGCAATTTGATCTAAACTACTTTATCGGTATATACTAACGGTAATAGGTGGGTGCCAGCCGACGCTAGATTGCATGAACTAATCGGTGGCGAAAGCACACAAAGTAGTTTAGATCAAATTGGAGGAACCACTGTATTCTGACGTTACTTGACTGTATTAGACGTATGTATGGAACGAAACCTCCTTGTGACGAACACGTTCTTCCATCACAAGGATATTCACACGTACACATGGAGACGGAATGAACAGAAAAGTGTGATTGATCTGATTTTGATAGATGGACGTCTCCGAAAGTCGTTAATGGATACAAGAGCCTTCAGAGGCCCCACTCTTGAAACGGACCACTATCTGGTGATAAGCCGATTTGTGGGCCTTTTCAAGAAGTGGAGGCATTGGCGAGTGCGTATTCCTTTCGGAGACCATGAAAGAATAAGAAGTGAAAAATTGGAAGATGAAAGTGTGAGGAGTACGTATGTACGTCTAGTCAGTGAAAGACTTGCGAACGCGAGTCTTTCCGACTCAGATGTAGACGAATGTTGGAAAGTTCTGAAAGAAAGTATGGTGGACAGTGCGAAAGAAGCATGTGGATGCGCAAAGAGACGTAGAACACTGAAAGGAGATGCCTGGTGGGATGCGGAGGTTCAATCCTCCGTGGATAAAAAGAGGAGAGCGTGGCTGGATTACGTATCATCTTTGCACCAGAGTGATAGTATGAAAGAGAAGAAGAAAGAAATATACCGTCGATGCAAGAATGAAACCAAAGCTTTAGTGAAAGAGAGGCGTGAAAGACTACTTATGAATGAGGAAGAGAGGCTGACGAAGAACTTCGAGGCTAATACCAAACTCTTCTGGAGAGAGGTAAAGAAGTCTCGGAGTGGTTCGTCGGCATCCGGAATGGACAAGATAAAAGGTAAAGCTGGTGGCATTCTTGCTAACACTCAGGAGGTGTTAGAACGGTGGAGCGAATATTTTAGAGAAATGTATGATTATGTCCAGGGCGCTGGCACTGTGAATGAGTCTGTGACTGATTCGGCAGTGCCAACGTACCATGAAGACATTAGCATGGATGAGATTGAATGGTCGATACGAAGTTTGAAAAATGGAAAGTCAGCGGGAATCGATATGGTAACAGCTGAGATGATCAAACTGGGTGGCATCTACGTTAGGGACGCTTTCTGGTTTTTGAGCAAATTATGCTGGAGAACCGGAAGAGTCCCGAGCGATTGGAGACGCGCAGTCATCGTGCCCTTGTATAAAGGCAAGGGCTCACGTATGGACTGCGCCAACTATAGGGCCATCAGTTTGATCAGCCTAGCAGCTAAAGTGTATGGAAAAATCATTGAAAGGAGAATGAGGGTGAAATCCGATGGGATGCTTTGGGAAGCACAGGGGGGATTTCGAAGCGGCAGAGGATGTACGGATCAAGTTTTTTCGCTCCGCAATATCGTGGAAAAGCATCTGGCTACGGACCAGAAGGTTTTCTGCGGTTTTGTGGACCTTGAAAAAGCATTTGATAGGGTCGTGCGAAAGAATCTCTGGAACATCTTGCCCAGATATGGGATTGACGGTGACCTTCTACGTGCTGTGCAATCCACCTATGAGGATTGCACAGCATGTGTGAGAGTGGACGGCAGCTTATCACCCTGGTTTGATACCAATATTGGTGTCAGACAGGGATGCGTGCTGTCGTCTCGGCTATTCATCCTGTATCTGGACAGTTGTCTTCAGAGAATGAGAAATATGAATGTGGGAATGCGAATGGGTGGCTCAGTGGTTAACTGCCTGCTTTATGCAGATGACGCAGTATTAATAGCAGAATCATCATCCGAACTGCAAACACTAGTCACAACAATGAAAGACGATTGTATGAAGAAAGGCTTACAATTGAATGCGAAGAAAACCAAAATAATGGTATTTGAAAGGGAGACAACCAGAACGAACACTAGGATTACGGTTGATGATGTAGTGTTGGAGCAAGTGGATGAGTTTGTATATCTTGGAAGCGCTTTTAGAAGCGATGGAAGGTACACCGCTGATGTGGAGAGACGAGTGAGTGCAGGGAATAGCGTGAATGGAGCGTTGGGTAAACTGTTTGGCAGCCGAAATCTAAGCCAGAAGGCACAGCTCGCTGTACACAGCGCGGTGTTAATCCCAACGCTAACTTATGGAAGTGAGAGCTGGGTATGGCAGAGATAGCATGAAAGTAGAATAAATGCGGTCGAGATGCGAGCACTGCGAAAAATTTGTGGCATAACGCTTGCTGACCGCGTTCGAAATGATGACGTACGAAAGAGAGTTGGACTGAAAGAGAGTGTCGGTGTTAAGATAAGAAAGGGCATGCTCCGTTGGTTCGGACATGTAGAAAGAATGCAAGATGAAAGAATGACGAAACAGATATACAATGCGAAAGTGGAAGGATGTAGGAGCCGAGGAAGACCAAGACTAACCTACCATGACCAAATTGGTCGTGTTTTATCAGAAGGTGATGTCAGGAGCCTTAGGAACCGGCGAGCGTGCATGAAAAGAGCTATGAATGTGAAAGAAGCGAGTGAAGTGTGTAAGGACCGCGTCTTATGGCGCTCGGTTCTCTCTGCCTACCCCGCAAGGGACCTGGCGTGAAGATATACATACATACATACATACACTGTATTCTGACTGACCCCAGAATCCATGAATGCTATTTATTAATAGAGCAGGTGCTGCGAACATAGTTTCCATGCGGATAGAAAAGATAATCTTTTTATCAAACATCACAAGTATGTACTACAAGTATTCATATTCATAAGCTACGGCACCGCTTAACATCATGCGTGCTATAGAATTGCTTGCGACCTCTGTGCAATGATTTAGTCTCAGGCATGACTCACACTAGAAAAGATAACCTTTTGAAGCCCGGCTCCCAAGGGTACCTTTTATTTTACTATGCACAATGTTAGCAATGAATTCAGCATAACATAAAACTCTAGCTTTTGTTCGTATTTTTGTAGCAAATCCTAGTTTGGAGCGTTAGCGCAGGCACAACTTTAACAGAAATCAATGTTTGAATTGGATTTGTGGTATTATAATACCATAAAGATTCGAACATGCTATAATTTGAGACTAGGAGTCCTATCTACTGAGGCCAAAATTTGCTTAAAAATTCCTTGTTGCTACACGACGAGCTTGATTAATAACCCCGTTTAGGCCACCCGACCACGCCCGTCTTGCGTACCTCACACCGCCTGCTGAGTGGTAAAAATACTAAAGAAAAGACGGACAAGTTTATGAAAAACATTTGGTCATTTAGTATTGCCATTGTTGTAGGATTTTGGTGACGATGATTGCATTCGTTATATTTCTACAGAAATTATTATTTCCCAACGTTTTCTGAAATTTTAGATACATAGTGAAGCTTTAAAGATGTTGATGACCTACTTACACAATAAATACGTCATTACAAATAATATACAGTTTTACGATTGGCGATGATGTGCTTACTCCAAGGGATATTTTACTGGTAAACTTTAAATATTTACTCGAGACGGAGAGAATGCATTAATATCAGTATACTATGTAGGTATGACTAATACTGAAAGTGTTTTAAAATGTGACATCACCTCAGCCCACATTTTATGTAAAATTGATTCACTGACATAAATTTTTCATGGGTAAAAATTTTGGTTGTATCGTTGATATTATTCGTGCTTTATATGAGGATTCATCAGTATAATGTTCTCATTGATTTATTGGCTGAATCTTTAACTATACAATAATGTTTCGAACGCTGTAACAAAATCTTTTTTACCTTTCGAGGTACGGAGTTCATATAAATGTTTCAGGAAAAATAATCAATAGCTCCATTCGATTCGGCGTTAAATAAGTTTAAAAAAAAACACTTACATATTTTCATAAACCATTAAATAGCACACTCAGCGCGTCCTATATATACCGTTCTATTATCTAAAATACAACTAGCCTTTGAAACCGTCTGTATATAATTTTATGCCTTAAAACTATAATTATCCGAACATTATGTATTATGTGTTCTTTGCATCGAACAGATTTTTAATCAAAAATATTTTGCTTCTGATTTTACTACGTGCAATGTAACAAGTATTGGGATTTATCGTATATTGGAACAAGTTATTTAATAATCTGAGTTTGAACTACATGTGATTGATTGGCTAGTGGATACTGTGAGGAAATCAATACACTGAACTTTATTTACAGTCGGTTGCGTTTCACGCCTCATTTCAGCTTGCGTCATACGCTCTTCGTAATAATTACTTGTTTCACTTTTAATTTAAGAGAATTCGTTATATTCGTCGACCATACAAGTCAGATAGTTGTGTTGTCAGAATTTCATTACTCAGCTCTAAACTTTGACCTTTGAAAATTTTCATATCGGCCTTCTTTCTCAAAATTGTCCCTGAACTCTCGTGTCCTTCACAGTGAATAGTGTATTCCAGTGCTAGTAGGTACGTAGGTTGTTACTAAAAGTTATTACACAAATTGTTGAAGGAGAGAACTCCCTTTACTCCCTTTGTGTGTTCTGCGGGTTCTTTATATAGAATATGTTATGATGACTTGTTCGATAGTATGTCCACAACTTACTTTTAATTCGTTAGCTCGTCGAATGAACTGTCTCTGCCTAGGTTTTTCACGAGACTACCACATGAGGTTCTTAAAAAAACGTGAAGATGTTTTTACAGGATCGGCAACGAACGAATGATGCCATCAGTGTTCCAAGTATATAGGTTACGCTTGCTGCTGAAGGCCGTAGGTTTTATTGCAACCTAAGTGGTATAAAAAATTAACAAATCTATTTTTGATTTGTTAGCATAATTGGAGCAAACGGCTCATGTTTCCTGTTCCGTTTATTTTGAGATTTGGCTATAGGCGGTTGTGAAATCCAGCCTATACACGTGCGTGATCGTTCGTTCCGCACGCTGTTCCCGTTTCGTCGTCACTGCGTTCCACTTCGTCTGATATTAAACATGTATCGTCATTGATATTCTAGTAATTGATTATTGAGACCCGTCAGGCCTCTTTTCACTGGATTTATTTGAGCGCTGAATGCTTACCAACCATCGGATGTTAACCGATCCATTGATTTTTTACTTCGGGAGGCTCTGACAGCTAGCGTGTGACAATTACTTTGGAAAGATGCGTGTAAGGCTACTTTGTAATACGTCAATACATATTGTGCAGTCGATGAATGTGAATCTAGCAAGTGGTGGCATAAAACACTTTCTATCTTCCACTTTGGCTTTACTGATTTTTGAGGATTCATTAATGCAATTGTGTTAAGTCTGGAAAGTCTGATACATATCAAACTCCTGTCCTACATACGGAGTCAACTAAAGGAGAAAGTGAAGAGGGCATCCAAGAAACCTGGTGTGCTCAACAGAGAGTAGTATATTAGTTTGGGGCAAATACTTTTGACAAACAAGTCGCAAGGCAATAGAGTACTAGAGTCACAAGAAGAAATAAGGATTTACTAATGTCGTGCTCTAAAAACCTATTAAACTTATAAAAAAGCATCAAAAACTGTGTGAAAATATTATGATATATATTTATTGATAAGTATAAGTAATTCAATTATGTAATATTATATTTCCTCGTGCTCAGAATGAAAAGTATAGTGTTAACTTGGAGAAAAATTCAATTGCACCCTAGAATATACATAGATATCCTCATTTCCTCATTCGCTACGCTGGCTCGAGCACTTAGGCATCTAAATATTTATGTTCTTGCATTTCGTATTCTTTTTCTGGTTAACCTGATTAATCTACTATAGGATTGCTTTGCTAGTGCTAAAGTTAAGTTTCGAACATACCGTTAGTTGAAAGTTTATTTCTTCTTTCCTATTTGGTGCCTAAGCCGGTTCTCGACATAATTGCCATTGTGGGGATTAACTCCTTTAAAGATATGATAACATAATTTAGTAGTTTAACACAAGTTTTTGAAAGGACCATGGGCGGAAACGTCCCCCCCACGCCTACAAAGTAGTCATATATGTCAGATGGATACATCTTGGCAAGTCGATCATATTTTATTATGACGACATTCACCAAATATATGGGGGTTTATGGAAATCGCATGTTTATTTATGTTAAAAACATTTTTGTAATTTTATGGGTTATTATTTTTGTATTTATACCATGAAAGTAGCAAACAAGCATGTTACCCGCTCGATAGTAAACAGTTACCTCAGTTATGAGCTTTTTAAAATGATGATGCACTGATGATATCGTCCATTTTTTGGAAGGCACATTAATCCGGCTTAGTAAAAAGAAAGTAAAATAATAATTTTACTTCCTTTTTCTGAGATTATATGATGATAAGGTACTGATCTGCACTTACAGATATATGCTGTTTAATTACTGTTAAAAGACCCCATAAAAATTTGCCCATGGTCCTTTCTCTTAGAGGTTTCCTTTATACCATTCACTTTCATTCAGTTGAAATTATACACAACAATGTTCAGTACACATAAATTAATACACGACAAATAAATTTTTCGAGTACTTTGACAGGTTTCGTGTTGGGCCCTGAAAAAGAAAGGAATGCTTAGGAAGTATATATAAAGTTAATTTGAGCTATATGTACGTTTGGTTGGTAACTGGAAATAGCGGCATGTTCAATGTAGGTGAGGACCTGCATCAAGGGTCAACATAAGTCCTGCCTCTTGCTGATAGAACAGACGCGTTAACACCTTAACATACGCGGAGAGACTCCCTGGTGCAAGCTGTTTGCAGATAACATTTTACTTAAGGAGAGGATGCATCAGGCGTCCAGTGCAGATTGGCAGTACATCAATAATGATTGGGGAGTCTGTTTTCCGATTTTGCCGATCTCTCATCTATTGTTCTCATAGCGTTTATGTGCTGTGGTGCACCGGTACTTCACGTATTTCATGTCTGTTATAAAAAGTGACGCAGATCGATATATATCCGAAAGTGATGCATAAAAATAGTGCTGTATGGAACTTTTCAACTGCCGAGTCTTAAACTAAAGAGAACAGTCGCTCTATATGGATCAAATTATTGGGTCGTTAACGGAAAGGATTACACAGGATTACATTAAATGTCGCGGAGATGTTAATGATAAGATGGGCGTATGGTGCGTTCAGAATGGTATAAAATTAGAAATGAGTATATAAGAGGAAGTTATCGACGGTATAGGAAAACTGCGTAGCATTTTAGTATGGTATGGGTATGTAGTATATAGGAATGATCTGGTTCTCCCTCTGGGTGTGGAAATCTGACGGCAGTCGCTCCATGTAAAAATTAGTATCTTCGCGAAATACTTAGGCTTAGGTAGCGGACCCCGCCAATCCTAATGGATTAGGAAACAGGGTAACGCTAAGAAGAAGAAGATGGGCATGTAGCCCGATTGATAAGACGTTTTGATATTTACGTGCAAGGCTACAAAGAACGAACAAAATGTAAAAGGAATGTGTGATAAGGGATATGTATATTATTATGAAGGAGGTGTGGATATGTAACTGATGAGTGTCAGAAATAAATGGAAGAAGAAAACGTGCATCGTCTACTTCAAATAGTGACATAGTAGTAGAGGTCCAGTGAATGATGAACACAGTTCACGGTATAATTAACTTTAGAATACTTGATGCCGATCAATGCAATCCGACTCGGTAAGTACATCTAAATTACAAAAGACAAAATATTATCTTCCTAGTGGGTTGTTGTCATCTTTTGTCATAGTGAAGTTACCTTACCAGTAAAATGTGACGAGTTCGGTGGGTTCATGACTGAATGACGCGACTTTGACACCTACGCTCGTGGGTTCGATTCCCACACAAGACAAACGTGTGTGTGCTTGAACATGACAGTATGTCTTGGTCTGGATGTTTTCATAGAGATAGGGCGCATCAAAGCAGCCCGTCTGGGGGAGTACTTACGCCTCACAGAAAACCCCAGCAAAAGAACTCCCTAGAGGGTTGCTATGTTGCTGTGTGTGAGTGAGGTCACCAGTAAGCTCGGAGTTGCTGTGTTAACAGCATAGGAAGCATTGCGCGAGTGATATTTAATGTATTACAAGCGTTCATAGGCTATGGTAACCGTTTTACATCAGGTGGGCCGTATGTTTATATGCCTCCCGGCGTTGTAAAAAAAAACCTGAGAACCTGCTTTGTTATCAGCGGATTTCATACAGTAGCGTATATAGCAACCCTTCAAGTTACGAATCCATTAGCGGAGCATTGCTAAAGATTATTAACGTAAACATACTTCTATTATCCCATGCATATGAAACGCACGTATTGTAAAACTGCAAACAGACAATAAAGAACAGAAGTACAATTGATTTATTTTTAGCGTCAGGTCGTCCAGTTATCTAGAGTCCTTATTCTTGGCCAGTTTTCGTTGTCTAGTGAACAGTCTACGAACGGGTAGAGGGCATTTTAAATTGGCAATGGTCCACAACGTCGCCTGCCATTTATTATTCTTCATCCGTTAAATTGTCCTCTCTTTCATTGCATAATTCCGTCTCAACTTACTATATACTGACTGATATATGTTATATGCATATAGATTTCCATCTTTATGCAGGAATATCTGGTACTGCAGTATTATAGCTGAAATATTGTTCAGCAGTATAATAAGTTCCACAATTCTGCCCGATTCAAACATTTAGTGGATGGTAACTCGTTAAATTGTCACGGACTCTTGCACTTTACCGGACAGTGAACATATAGAATGAAATAGACGAACCGAGTGATATTATTATTTCCAGACTGGATCGTCAACGAGTTTTCTAAATGATTCGTTCATTGTTGGAAATATATAGAGCTAGCCGTTAAATGTGTTGTTCATATAGTTAACTATGTATATAAAATGCCGCACGTTGCTCTTGTTTAATGTGTGATTGTTGCCAAATCCTTGATTGTTTATAACAACTGCAGTATATTCGTTTATATGTACTGGTTTGGCCAAAACACCAAATTATATATATATATAACAGAATATATATTTTTTTCATATATTTGATTCATCGTCACAACACAGACGCGAGCGCTTCACGAACGCATTATTGATTTTACGAATCTCGCCCATTGTATATGCGGTGTTATTGATTTACAAGGTACAGTTTATCAAGGCAATCACTTCGAGCGAGACAGGTCTTGTAATTCAGTCTTTACAACAAAACAAGCGCGTGCGCGTCTATTTGAAGCCCGTTTAAAACAGTATAGCGCACTCGGAACATACTAAGTTTAGTAGATACTCAGTTTTGATAGATTGCAAATGTCGTGGTATACTCGTATCTATGGAGGCGACCCGCGCGCGCGGTTACCGTGACGACAACCCTCGCTTGCCGACACTAAGTCTCGGCTTGTCCAGCGTCCGCCTCATTGTCAACCAGATCGAGGCTGAATACGCTCGTGTCGTTGCCACACGAGCACCAGAAATATCCTGTGAAATCGTCAAGTACGACCCTAACTTCGACGAGGGCTACGACGACTACGATGACTTCCCTTTCGGACCTCCGAGAAGACGAGTCTGGAGTCGGTTCGCAGTGAAAATTGGGTTGGCCCTGGCCAAATGCATACCTAGTGTCACGTTCGAGAACTTTGGGCTGCTGGCTGTGACGACTGCACTATTTGCACCCAAGATGATCTCTTACTTGGTCGTGTATCCGTTTTGCAGATTGGTATTCGGGACCCTCTACCCGGCTTACGCGTCGTATAAAGCTGTGCGGACGAAGAACTTGAAAGAATACGTAAGTTTATGAATTTAAATACATAGCCTTAAGGTTGTTCGATGTAAGGTGAAAGGGCGATAAGATCCAATGTCATTTTAATAAAAAGAGTAACATTTAACTTAGAAGTGACCTTGCGAATGCATGTTCAAGTTGTTTGAAACGCTTCAGATCCCGTGGTGTCCTTTACCTTGTTCCCGACTTCCTACGTTAATTAGCGGAGCGTGCGGATGCTGTTCATATGCGTTAATAATACATTTATCTTTTGTTCCATACTAATAACAGAATAGCATCACAATAGTCATTATTGAGATAAATAATAATGATTATTATTTATTTGTGTCAACGCCAAGCCAAACACTGTTTGTATTTAAATTAACCAGTCTTGTTAATTTTTGACGTTATTGCATGCATGCATTCGAACATACGGCCCACCTGATGTAAAGCAGCTACCGTAGCCTATGAACGCTTGTAATTAATTAAGTATTACTCGCACGATGCCTTCTCTGCTGCGAACACAGCAACTCCTTAGGAGCTTACTGGTGACCTCACTTACACGCAGGTTACACCAACCCTCTAGGGAGTTGTTATTTGGCTGCGGTTTTCTACGAGGTGGAGGTACTTCCCCAGACGGGCTGCTTTGATGCGCCCGATCTCTCTTGAAACATTCAGACCAAGAGAAACAAACATGTTCATGCACCCAAACTTTTGCCTTGTGTGGGAATCGAACCCACGAGCGTTGGCGTCAAAGCCACGTCATTAACGAGCTCGTCAAATTGTAAAATCGTTTTGCATAGTGGTAATTATTAAAACATTTTTTTTTTATAATATAATGCAACTCGAACTTGTTTGTGTTGAATGTTTCCTTTAATGGTAAATAAGTACTTCTGGATTTTTTTGATATAGACCGTTATTGCGATTTCGTAAGACAACTTGCTTTCCGTGTTTGGTTTAGTCATCGCAGCCCTGGGTGCAAGCGGTCGTTTCTGACTTTTGTTTGCATGAAAAATTCCACAAGAAGAATCTTCCCTACAGTACATTTTTCGTCTCGTTTACAATTAATTTCTTACTTAATTTATTGCAATACATGATGTCTTTTCCTTCCATACTTCTCTTTTCCCCGTATTTATCCATATTTAGCCTCGCTTCCTCCTTTATATCCTCTTACACAATCCAGCAACCTTTTGTTTTTTCCTGTTGTTCCCTCTCAACCCGCATTCACACTCGGCGCTCTTTTAGTTTATACCCTGTCACTAGGAAATGATCTTGGGAAAAATTTAAATTATTGAGTTTTATTTTTAAGAGAGGTACGGCGCATCAAACCAGCCCATCTGTAGAAGTATATACATACACCTCGCAGTAAAACGCAGCCAGATAACAAATTCCTAGAGAATTGTTGTGTTCCTATGAGTGAGTGGGATTGCCAGTAGGCTCCTAAGGAGTTGCTGTTAGCAGCAGCGATGACAACGCGCGGGCGATTCTACTTATATTACAAAAAACATTTTTTTGTAAAAAAATCGCTGCACCTCTTGCTCCAGTTTGTAGATGCAATAAACAAAGTTAGTGCCTCGTCATCTTTAGAGCTAAAGCTAACCACCTCACCTGCGCGTAGTACTCACTGCTAATTAACGAACGAGGGTTTACCGAAAGAGTCGTAGGGTACATAAAAGTACCTTGACTGAGAAGAGACTAATGACTCCATGGAGGGTTGTTCTGATCCTGATTAAGGCAAGTTCTGAAGAGTTGCTTTACTTATCCCTGTTGTCGTTGAGTCCCTAATATTTATCAAGTTCGTTCATAATATCAGTCAAGCCCGTGTATATTATGAGTTAAGCCCGTCCATATAATATATACGAAGCCCGTCCATATTAGAATCAAGCCCGTCCATAATATAAGTCAAGCCTGTCCGTATTACGAGTCGAGCCCGTCAATAATATAAGTCAAGTCAGTGCATATTATGAGTCGAGCCCGTCCATAATATAAGTCAAGCCCGACCTTTTATTTAAAATACTCGTAATATTATTATCATTATATTGATTATATTTTTATTTGAAAATCTTACTTTTTTCTTGTAACTTATAGATCTGCTATTAGGAGCTGGGTGTTAGTCATGTCTTTCAAACTGGAAACCTTTTCAACACAAAGATAATCCATATTTCGAGAATCATTTATTAACGTCCATTAACAAATCCATTCGTTCTTTAATTTTCCAGGTAAAATGGATGATGTACTGGATAGTATTTGCCCTGTTCACATGCACGGAGACATTCACAGACGTGTTCCTTTCGTGGTTCCCGTTTTACTACGAGGTGAAGATAGTGCTCGTGTTATGGCTACTCTCGCCAGCAACCAAGGGTTCTTCAATTCTTTACAGGAAGTTTGTGCATCCCGCACTATGCAGGAGGGAACAGGTACGGTATATATGAATTCTCCGTTTTCGGTCACTGTTATTTTTATTATATCAAATTTAACAGATCAGGTGGGACGCATCAAAGCAGCCCGAGTCTAGTACCTCCACTACACAGAAAACCGCAGCCAAATAACAACTTTCTGGAGAGTTGTTGTGTTCCTGCGGGTTAGGGAGTTGCTGTGTTAGCAGTTGAGGTGGCAACGAGCTAGCGATACTTCCTGTATTGTAAGCGTTCATAGTCATACACTGGAAGGTCCCAGACTTAGCTTAATGACTGACATTTATCGACCACAGCCGGGACCTACGGCTTAACAGCTTTCCGATGACAAGCTCGCTGAAACTCTACACAAACAAACCCCTCCGATAGACAGGGTACATCAAGTGTCTAAAATAGTAATAAGCTAGCTAATATTGTTAATTTATTAGGTAGTATTTAAGTTAATAATTTACGTGCATGAAAAGAGCTATAAACGTTAAAGAAGCGAGCAAGACGTGGCATGAAGATATACATACATACAATTTAATGAATTTATTTCAAATTATACAAAAAGGATAAAATACTAATTTGAAATTATACAACTAAGGACAAAAACAAGCATACGGCATTACGGTGAGTAGATACCGTAACCTATGGACATCTGCAACATCAGCGGTGCGACTCGTGTGAATGATGCCAATATACATATATGTTGTGTTAGCGATATAAATCCTAAATTACTGCTAAATATTTGTGTATGTATGGATATCTTCACGCCAAATCCCTTGCGGGGTTGGTAGCGAAAACCGAGCGTCATATGATGCGGTCCTTACACAACACACACTTGCGTCTTTAACATTCATAGCTCTTTTCATGCACGCTCGGCGGTTCCTAGCGGTGATATACTTGTGTAACGTTAATATTTTTTGTATTGTACATTTGATCTTGGGAGGTTACCTATCATAAAGGCGAAACGATTTTGGACGAGTTTTAATATACCGAAAATGTTCGGCTTTTTTTATTCCATATTTTCATTTGACCGAAAATACAATTGACAGATTGATGAAATTTCGATTTACGATTGTTATTTTTTTCGAATGTTATGTTTTGAATTCTAACTCATCGTTTAACCGTTAGTTCAAAAGAAGATAAGCCTCGTTTGCTTTGGTCGCTCGGCTTTTGATGGTCACAAGTCTAACCTAACTTAGCAATATCGGACTGCTACTAATTCCAAATGACCCAAATATATTTATATATATTGGTACTAGTTGTGTCATCTTTTATTCCTAATATATTTGAAAACCTGTGTAAAACATAATATGGAAAATGTTACTTCTACCTTTAATACTTCTAGAAATTAAAATTATTGTAAGTAAAACATCTGTCAAAGGAAAATTACATGTTTTGTTAATTGAACAACGTTTTTTCTAGAAAACGAAAGTTAAGTTTCTAGAAATACAAAATATGTAAAAAAACTATCTGGCATTTAAAAGTTCGTCATACCGTTTTCGAACAATTCGAACAGATAATTTTCGAAAGTAATATCTTGGGAACTACTTGTAAACAAAAAATATTTTACCAGAAACCACTTCAATTTTCTTGCTGTTACCACAAACATTTAAAAAATAACCTCCTTCAACTTAAAAAAATATAAATCTTATCAATTCGTAGTTGTAAAACCAGACTTGTGACTTTACTCTCATAGTCTCAAATATAATATTCTTAGAAAGAAAGTAAATTCGATTTGGATTTTTTTTATCCAAATCGATTAGTAATATATTGTGTAAAATAAAAAAATTCAAACAAGTAATATTTAAAACGTATAATAGTTTTAAATATTTAGCGGATCACATTTTTGCTTTTGCAAACAATTGGTTTAAAACATGCATGACAATATAATAAATAAAGTACTCCTAAATGACAAACTAAAATACAGTTTTTTACAAGTACAATTAAAAGTACATTAGCTATCGGTCACTGCATCCTTTCTAGCTTCGGGGAAGAAAACTGAGTCCGTACATCATGGAGCTTTGTATTTGTTTATACCACTAAGGTGGCAAGCAAGCATACGATCTGTCTGATGATAAACAGTCACCGTAGGCTATGGACATTTGCAACACCAGGGGTGTCACTCATGCGTTGCGTTAAAAATGTTTGCGACTTAATTCTCAAAACGTATCTTCTAAAGTACCTTACTTATAAGCATATTTTTGATTACAGGAAATAGATGAGTACATAGCGAAGGCCAAAGACCAGGGTTACCATACAGTGCTAAATTTGGGCACTAAAGGCGTCAACTATGCCACCACCGTAATAATGCAGACTGCCATAAAAGTGAGTCGATGTTATATTTGGACTAGCTGATCGCATGATACGACCTAAAATAGTAAATGAACCTCAAGCTCGAATAAGATTTGTTTTTGTTTGGAAAATCTGTTGCCTTTTATGTCTAAATGTACCTATTTCCATCAAGTCGTTGGATAGTAAACTGCGCTGTACCAAGTTATCCTTAATATTTCTGCTACATGAGAGATAATTCTGAATAAAGATTACTGTAGGAATTCTAGAACCTCCCGAGAATAATTATTTGAACTAGAAAATGTGGTGTTCGCTTCTCTCCACCTACGCCGCAAGGGACTGGGTCTAAATATGCAAATAAATATATAGTGTCCATCAGAATGACTAGAGACGGAATCACGTTAAAATATCACCGCCATACACAATACGTATTTGGTAATATTTGATCCTACCTGTAATTATTTATTTAATGCTGTGCATTGTGGATGCGATTCTCTCGAATACATTTGATTGATATAAGTATAAAGATACATAGTCCAGCATTGGGTCGATTGATAATATTTTTTTGTTGATGAAAACAAATTTTATGCCTATATTAAAGGTGTTTACGTTTTTAATCTCCCTTTTTTGTGTCGATTAAAAAATCGGGAGTGATGAATATAATATAATAATACGTAACTGATTTGGATGACACTTGCTATGAAGATAATATGAACGTTAGGGTACAACATGAACTTTTTTTTAAAATTCTTGCTATATAAGTGGCCACAATAGGTAATAATTAAAATGAGGGCGCCACATAGCTTTATACGCCCTCTTAAATCTACTTTTTTGGTATCACTAAAGTATCAAATAATTACTGATAGGAATACCAAATACGAATTGTTTATCCATGACATTTTAAAATAATTCTGCCTCTTGGTGTAATATATAGATAATCGTATTTTGTACATACGTATAGTGAAACAGTAGGTACCTCGCTTGTTAGACGGTAGGATGCGTCATGTGTAAATGAGTTTTGCTTAGGCGCTAAGAAGGCCCCTACTATCTTAAATTTTCTTACATTATGCTATCTTTCTCTATTTTATGAACATTATACGTAAAGGTAATATAATAAAACTTTCTCTGCCTTGGTTCATAGTCATCAACTTTGTTTACATAATATAAACAATAAAACAATTCTTATTCGAGTTATAAATAACGAACAAGGGCGTTGGACTTTAACCTTTAACAAAACAATTCACGAGTTCAAAAAGTGTTAATTAGATGCAAATTATTACCAATAGTCTTCTAAATTTTGTTGTTTATCGATTACGTTTCTAATAATAATACTACAACTAGTCTTTAATAAAAACATGCAAGGACATATCCTTATTCGTTTGACTTCCTAAAAAAGAAAAAGGGCATAATTAATAAATTAACAGGCACAGGTGTCTGGGGTTTGACTCATTAAAGTTACAAGAAAATACTATTTCATTAATTGCAATTGTCGTTCAGAGAACTGACATACTCACTATTGAACATACATTTTTTTTTGAAGTTTGTCAATACGGACGAATCTATGGGGCCACTAAATTGCGTGCACGAAGCAATCAAGTATTATAGGTAACTGTAGTCCGATACCAAAACTGGCAGGAAAAGACTATGGCGTTTGTAATTAAATCAATTATAGAAGCATTCAAAACGTGCATAATTTGTATAACTTACGAGTGATCATATTTACTAAAAATAATTGGAATGTACGTATGACCATAATGGCCGTATGGTCATGGCTGGTTGATAAAGCTACTTTGACTCCAAGGCTTGTAGGTTCGATTCCGACGCAGGACAAATATTTGTGTGCATGAACATGTCTGTTTATCTTGGTTTGGGTGTCTTTAAGAAACGTATGACATCAGTTCAGGAAATCTGTCTTACAAACTTTTTTGATTAGGACACTAGGCTATTTCATTCATCGCTATTTTCTACTATGAACATAAATAATGTCTGGATCAATTGCACACTAGACACGTGTGTTCTCTATTTTACTGGTATAACTTTATGAGTTACCCTGTTAAAACATTTTGGGGCTAAACCTGTCATAAATCTGTAATATTATAGAACACTAGATAATTTAAAGTTCAGTAGTATTTTTTCAACTATCATTGTTGACAAAATAGTATTATTGTTAGAAAATAGAATCGCTGTTTTTACATGTATAATAAATTTGGTTCCTTGTTTTCTTTTCCTGTTAAAAGTTTGTTTGTCATGTAAATTACAAATTGAAACAATGGTGTGGCATGCTTGGTCACAGATCATGTTATGTAAATAACACGCGCGTAAATCATTTGGCAAATATTCGCTTACACAAGTGCTAATGTGCACAGCTTTAATATTTTGATACAACAAAAAGAAAGCACTTATCACATGACATACGAAATCATCCGCAAATTTTTGTCATCAAGCATGACCACATCAGCGACGTTTAGTACTTCCTCATATCAACACAGTCACACCGCAGCTAATTTATTTTTCTTTTTAATTTTATTAACACGCTTTTTTAATTTCTCTCCCTTCCAACCCATCTTTTCCCGTTATCCCTATCCGTTGCTGCTTCACGCAGAATTTCAATCTGCCTTCGCCTGAGCAAGAAAATGGAAGAGCTAGGAAAGCTATAACCGGTCGCGATGTGCCAGACGGTTACCGAGAAACCTATGCAGATTTAGATTACCAGGACGAAGATCACAATTTGCCGGGTATAGTTGAAATTGTTGAGTTGGACAACGATGATTTGGCCCATAACGCAGCAGGCGATGGAGATGCAAACGACCCTGACTACGAGCCCAGTGCCGCTCGCAGCCGTGGCAATGTCGTACGTAAACGTAAAACTGCGAAAGATAAAGAAAAGAGACCTCGCAGCAAGTCCAGGGGACGTAAAACTAGAAGCCAAGCTGCCCTTGAAAAGCATAACAACGAAGCAATCGTCGAATAAACCTATAGACAATAAATTAATGCATCTGTGATCCCTTAGCTGATTTAGACATTGAAATGGCTAGGATAATTCAATAATACCTTAGCGATTAATTTTCCAGTGTAACTTCCTTTATTTTTATGTTTTGTCGTCGTTTTTATAACTCGTCTTTCAGTTTTATATAGGGATTATACTAACCCGACAAGCTTTGCAGCTAATATACAAATTGTATCTATTACGAAAACTACAAGTCTTATTAAATAAATGTATCACGAAAGGTCAATGACCAGCGGGAAGTTGTAGCTCAGCTCACTGTCGGTCACTTGTCTTTCGTGGCACGTTCATTTACCAAAACTTATAGTTTTTCGTAATAGATACATGGCCCCTGTAAAGTTTGTCGGTCTAATTTTGTTAGACCACGTATAGTGGCGAATATATACCAAACATCTTGAAGCCAAAGCAATCTTATTTCAACATTGTTGCACGTTCTAAATCCAAATTTTTGTACCAGATTACACAATATTGAGTTATTAATTGCAGGTCACATATTTTTTTTATAAAAAATGTTAACTTGAACAGAATTAGAGAAAGACATAAGCAGTAAACATTCTAAATAGTACTTCATAGTTTACCAAATATATATACTTGTTTACGTACATAATTTCCAAGTGGGATCTTGACTTTTTAGACCTCTTGAACTTCGCTCACTTTGTTTGCGATTTGAATAAAAATAGTTTTGGACTACTGAACATACTCTACTCTGCTGCTTTTTAGTTCAATAAGTCAATTTGTGCATATTGATTTATTTTTTAATTCGGACCAGCAATTATTTGTATTACTGAAAAAATAAATTAAAATCGAAATAAATCCTCGCAACTCCCTTAAATTTTATACAGTTGTGCATGCCCCTCAGTTCACCCGTAAATATGTTAATGACATCACTCTGCCGTCCGAATGTCGTGAGATTTTGTTTCTATTAAGATTTTATTGTTCCTAATTCGCACAATCTCTACAAAATATAGCATGATAAGTTTCAGTTTACTTGATACTGGATTGTTTGAAGTGCGCATGAGTAAGCTATAAAAGCGCTGGCCGCGCCCTCGATGTTTAGTTTTAAATTGTGTGACTGATTTAGCATAATTCATTTTATAATTTCCAAATAAAAGGTAAAAAATATGTATATTTTTATTTCTGAGAGATGAAGAATGCTAATGGAAAGCAATGATTAAGCCAAAAGCTAGGTAAACAAATAATGCATGTGCTTTGCCTCACAAAGCTTCTGTAACCAGATACCCAGAAACACCGCCAAGCATGTGTAAGTATATTTTGTTGTTTTTTTCCCTAGTTTTACATCAAAGCCCATGATAAAATTTCAAAAAAAAAAATTTTATGTTCATAAAAGTTTCTTCAAAAAAGTACCCTTAAAAGTATTCTTGAACTTTGGTGTAATAACAATTTTTTATAAATATGTACATTCATTAGGGTGGAGGAGGTCTAGTCCAGCAACTACGGAAGAGTTACAGTCTTTCTGACCTGACAGAATGTGAGCCGCGTGAAGATCAAGCCAGCGATGAAGCCGACGATGTACTAGCTGAACCGAGGCTCATACGACGAGGTCCTAAGAGGTGAGATATAATTTTTGTGGCCAAATCTTGTGACCTGCATTCAAGCGTGATTCTTCCATTTTAAATAGAATCACTCCTTGAATCTACTTATGACACCCAGCTAAAAACCATAACAGTAGATCCTGCTGTTTAGATAAATGTAACAAGGTGATTCAACCTATACCGTATTTACATGAGACAAAATGTTGTGAATGAAATAGTCAAAGTTTAAACACTTAGATTCCAAAGCAGATGAAAGGTTAATAAATATAACGCACATGAAATTAACAACTTTCGTATTTAACACCATTTCTAATCTGGAACTGCTTGTTGATCACCGATTAATTTCGTTCTTTCTTGAAATTCTTTGTATAAGTTTTGTTAGCTTTTACGCTACATTTGCATAGTCTGTTATTGTTGTGTTTAGTTATCGGAAAAGTGTTCTGGGTGAAAATGTGTAGACATGGACTGATCACTGCTTGAATTTTTAATTCGCGGAAGAATAAGCGATCCGAATATACTCCAAAGCGCTTTCTGTGCATAAGAAGATTGCCGTCAACATATATTTTTTTTATACAACATCGGGAGGCATTGAAGCATATGGCCCACCTGATGTAAAGCGGTTACCGTAGCCTATATGCGCTTGTAATATATTGCGCGATGCTACCTCTACTGCTGCACAGGAACTCTACAGGAGCTTACTGGTAACCTCACGAACACGTAGGAATACAACAACCCTCCAGGGAGTAGTTATTTTAAAAAAAACACAAAATTTTGGCTGCGGTTTTCTGTGACGTGCAGGTACTTCCCAGACGGGTTGCTCCGATGCACCCTACCTCTCTTAAAAACATGCAGACCTAGAGAAACAGACATGTTCATGAATACAAATGTTTGTTCTGTGTGGGAATCGAATTCATGAACTTGATCGGGTTACAGGACTTTCTATTTTTGTTATCGGGCAGGGCAACGTCAGTCGAAATAATCAAAGGGGTTTGTGGAACAGCCATATAGAGGAAAAATACCAACGCCATTTATTAACTTTTACACAGTGGTCCACGCCGCAGCGCATCAGAGTCAAACAGCCGGTCCCCAATGTACTTCCCGGAAGTGGACGTGGAGGTTAGAGGTGCGCGCACCGCTCGTACCGATGAACCTGATTTCAGGTAGGATTTATGTACACTACTACTACTACTCTGGTATCAAACTAACATTCAACCTGTTTCATAGTTAGACTTGCGACTAAGAGGTGCATATAGTAGGCAAAAAAGTGTATATTGCTATATTCGCTGCTACATCTCGAGTGTTATGTGTGATGCTGATGATGTTAAAATGTCAAAAGGATAGGTCGAAGTGTATTGCTCTTTTCTGTCGCGTTGCCAAAACCACTTTGTAATAAATGCGGTTCGAAATACATTGTTATTTCAAAAACATTTTTTATGCAACGTAAGGAGGCAATCTAAATACACGGTCCACGTGCCATGAAGTGATTATCGTAGCCTGTGAACGCTTGCAATACAGTGCTCGCTCTTTGCCACCCTCTCTGCTAACACGGCAACTCCTCAGGAGCTTATTGCTTTACCTCATTAACGCGCAGGAACACAATAACTCTCTAAGGTATTGTTCTTTACTTATGTCTGTTTTCTGAGACCAGGGGTTGCCTTCTCAGACCGAGATAGAGAGGGACACACACACATAGAGAAAGAGAGAGAGGGATACACACACACGCGCAGAGAGTCAGTAAGGATCAAAGCAGCCCGTTTTGGATGATGATTTTCTCTTGAGGATATAGCACATTTATTTTTACATTAACTTTCTTTCGACAAATTCTCGTGTGCGCTACGCAGCTGTTCAGGTGAGATTGGTAGAAGCTGTAAAGATAATAGTGAGCCTTAAATCCTATTATTTTATACAACATCGGGTAGCTACCAAGCATTCTACCCGCTTGATTTAAAACGTTTACCGTACGTTATGATTATGAATGAACGTTGCAATTATTTAAGAATTAATCTTGTTAGGAACCATTATGGTGGCACATGGTTTTGTATGATTTCATCCAGTTTGCATTGTTTCCTTTTTATGTATGTGTATTGTCAGTGGTTATGTCAATGAATATTTTTTTTATCACTCGTAGGAACAATAACACTTTAAAAATCTCAAAAGGTCCGATTTATTTTTTTCTATTGTTACAGCCACATAAAGTCCAGCGAGGACATAAGCTCCGGCTACTCCAGCGCAGACAACTCTGCCTCGTTGACCAGAACGGCATCGCTGGGGGCAGCGGCTCGAGCACGAGCCAGAGCCACGCGGACCACAGTCACAACTATCAAGAGACCACAAGCGGCAGAGGTCTGGTAACTCCATACGTTCTATGATTACATAGGTCTAGAGCAGCGGTTCATTTAAATTTAATCTGTTGAATTCTCATGGTGTTGTTTTTCATTTGTAAAATTAGTGATGCTGTTGTGTAAATTCAAAAGCATTATAACCACCGTTAATATTTACTACTTCCAATAGTATATTTTAAGGCTTACCTTATATATACCTAGTCAGGTCATAAGTTCTGTTAAAAACTTTATTCGAAATGCTCTCCATTTTGAATGCATGCCCTTGAGCAGTCAGAACCCGTTATATACGTTTTCCCATACATTTCGCGGTCGTATACGACCACCCGGGTTTCGAAGGGTTAATCGACATGGCCAGTCATCGATCGCAGCACGCACCATTTATATCTATTTCTGCCGTTGCTTTAACCAGAGATGCTTGAAGAGACTCCAAATTCTGATGAGGTTTAGCGCAGACTTTGTGAAAATAGGTACAGAACTTATTTCATACTAATTTCTTAGTTGTACAGTGATATTAATTTGGTATTAGTTCTACATCAATTTAATTTGACTTCATAATAAAAAAAAATGAACACAACACATTTTCTTAAGCTTCTTTGTCTTGCTATAACAAAACGGTATAAATATTTTTGGTATCTTCAGGAAAATGAAAATATCGGAACAGGCGATGGAAACGCATTTAAAGAATTCATCGATGCCCGTGCCCAAGATTTCTAGGCATAACTGAACTTCCATTAAAACAGCAAAAGAGCATTTAGTAAAATATATGATTTTGTTGTTATTTTTTTTTAAACGGCTACAGCCGATGATACATCATGGGTCCTTAGACCCTTAACACTTTCTACATTATTAGTATAGAAAACGACGATTAAGTCGTGTCGACTTAATTGTTATCGGGCAGGAATCGATATTGAGCAATTTTTTTTAATACTACGTCGGGAGGCATACTACCATACGGCCCACCTGATGTAGAAACGCTGTCACCCTGAGGGTTGACTACAACGACTTCGCGCGGTTCTGTCTTCGTATTAAGGGATTATTCGTATGCGTATTCATGGCCCAACTGTATGCTCACATATAAACTCAGCATCGTCACTGTAAACACTTGTCCGAAAAAGATATAACAACTTTTCCAAACTGCGCAGTTTTAAATTACATGACCCTTGACTGTAATCTTTATAAAAAATATTACACTGGAGACTCTGACATACAAGTTGTGACAGTATTACCTCAATTGAAACTTCTGCGATCTGTCTGTGACACGGTAGGTTTTCACGCCTTTTAGAAATCGCTGCTCTAGAGATCAAGTATGCGTTCCGAATTGCGAAAACAGTCCTCGTAAGCGCGAGTAATATGCTGTAAGTCGTACCGTACGTGGTTTACCGTGTACAACAAATTTGATGCATTAAAAGAAAACCACGGGTTTCAAAAATAAATTTTCATTATCACAAATTATCTATTATCCATTTATCTTCATCGACAATAAAACAAGAACAGTTATCTTTAGTTATTGAAAACTGTCAGTGCAGATGCGCGTTAACACGAATTCTTTTTTCGTGCAGCTTTATGTTGCTTTGATTTGTCATTCCGGTACGTATGCGCAGCATATCTGTATTCGCATTTCGAAAAGTGCCTTCAGATGTTTTTTGATTCGCTATTTGTAGCCGAGTGACTAATTCCAGATTCACTCTGGCTGAATATCAATTTATAAATGACAAACTTAGAACGAAAATTGAAGTTAGTCGAGTTTAATAATAATTTCACTTGAAAATGGCATCTAAACATATTTTTGGTGAAAATTAAATGAAAAAATTAAAAAAGTTCAATATTGATATCTACCCTCATAACATGTTAGTAAGAGCCTGCGTAAACTAGCACAGGGTAATAATACAACACGGCTTTCACGTTGAAATTAATACGGCTTAATCTAGTACTCGAATAAATGTCTTTTATGTTATCGTTTTGTCTCTGTCTGTTCGCGAACTGCTAAATTTGCTCCATTTCATATTTACTTATTAACCGAAAACCGTGTTGTTATACCAGATGCGCTACAGGCCATGCGTAAACAGTGGTGTATTGAAAATATTATATGTTTTTGTTAACTTCCATTCATAATGAATTCGTTATTTCTTATCTATGTAATGTAAGAGAAAAAGGGTGTGGAGATAGTGTATGATAGTTCTAGTAGAGTTATGTAAAATGTGATTATTCTACAAGATCTATCCTCGATCATGTATAGATGTGTCAGGGTATGTATGGTGCTGGTGATTGGATGTTAACAAATGGTAAAGAAATTGACAAATATAACCATTTAAAAATAACTGAATAAGCCTAGAAAGTAATTCATGGGTTTCTGTGCTCGCAATTTATGAAATACCCATAATGCTTGTTGCTTGAAACATTTATGGTAGACACAATGTATATAACAGTAAAAAGGAAAAATATTTTATAATGATAATTTGATATAAAACCGTGCTTAGATAGAAATTAATTAAACTATATAGTGTGTCTTAAAATAAATAGGATTATCAAATTTAATTATTTTCACTGCATGTTACATTATTATCTTATTTAAAAGCATTTTTATATGTAACATTACTTTTGAAGATTGAAGTCTGTTTTGCATTTATTAGCATATTACTTGTTTATTCTGTTTTCTGATTTAGACTTAAGATCTTTTTATTTAAAGGAAAGTGAAGTAATCATCGAGGAGCCACACGACGACGATACTTTTGAATATGCGAATATGCCCCCCCTCGTTAATGCCCTGTCTCCTATCTTCTTATCCCATTCAGACCCACCGTTCTTGTATCAGTATATTGAAGACCAAATTAAAATTATACAAGTGCTAGGTAATTTGCCACTTAGTATAGATTCTAACAAACAACCTAACAATTCAGATCAGCCGGTCCAAAATGCCGCATCAGATGAAATTTCGGCAAAGAAAGAAAATGTCGGAAACTTAGAAGACACGGCAGTACAAGTAACGAGTGAAGACAATACAATTTTAGAATCTGCTGGAACTGGAAGTAAAAACAACATTAAAGTTCCTACTCATATGGACATTTCAGAAACGGTAGTTACTAATGCTAAAAACATTTCCACAAGTATATATATCAAAGAAACGAAAACTAATGAAAAAGAAGACAACGATTTCCAAGTAGCACAGACTACCAAAATAGTTGAGCCTTTGGAAAGCACCAGTGTAGAGACTTCATCTTTAAATGACAATGATTCCGTGGATAGTGACGACGAAGCGTCTTTTGGAACTCCCGATGATTCGCCTAAACCTAAAAGAAAATCTGTGAAAGGCAAGTATGGGAAAGCTAAGGCTCCACCACCACCGATTGAACAACCAGATGTAAGAGAAACTAATGATACCATTTTGGATAATACGATAAGCACAACTTCTCTAGAAAGTTTGACTGATCTCGTGAGCCAATTACCTGATAATGCTTTTAAGGACTCGGGAACTTTAAAGATACTACAAGTTGTTAATCCAATTGCAGAAAAGAAAAGGCGGCATAAAGCAAAATCTCCAGCTCGGCTTCCGAAAGGCCAAAGTTCCGGAATAGGAAAATTATTACAATTACCAAGCAAATTAGCGTTCTGGCAAAAATCTGACGATAAATCGAAGTCTGATGCCTTATCGATTTCGTCTGAAGATCACAGTAGACGATCTTCAACTGCCGAGAGATTATATTATGATGAATTTCAAAGTTGTACAGAACTGAGTAAAATCGATAACACTGAAATCATATCAGAAGTTAACATTGCTGATGATCAAATTAGTTTCAAAGATGCAACTGACCTAGAAAACGAAGCAATATCTCAAGATATTATTGATAAAAGTGATGCCTTAGAAAAGTTAATTGCAGCGAAATTAGAGAGTCATCCTGAATATAAATATGTCCCATTGCATGACGAAATACCGACCACTTCGAAAAGTACAGATGTCTGATCTAAATGAGGCTTTCCCAAGTCCCGCGTCCACTTTTCATATCGACGGAGAGCAGAACAGTATGTTTTCTTGTTTTGAATGGAACTACGCATGAATTTCCTATTCCTTTTGTTCGCATATTCAATACTAACAAATTGCCGTAATCAAATTGTAAATAATTTCAACTAAGTGCTATAATAAAGTGTTTCAACTAACAAATCCTTAATACTGAAATGATTTTTTTTTTTGAATATACATATTTAGAATAATTATTGATGTAACTCGTACATACACGTTTTAATTATTTATTTCTTTTTTTACGATGTGCCGTTTGCTATTTGTATGTATTTTATAACTCTAATACAAAGTTTATATCATTTTTATTTGAAAACTAACATTGTACATACTATTTTCAACACTAACGTATAGAGATGTATTGGACTCTAAATATAAACACTATATCGAAGTAGAGCAGCACCTAAATATGTATTTTAAAAGTAAAAAAAAATATTGTCCTTTTGATGTACACTTTTTTTATGAACGATTCAGTATCAGCAGTCTGACAACTTTTGCTATAATAAAAATAATATTAAATAAATCTGTAATTAGGAAAAAAAGATCTGCTGTTGTATGTGCCGCAGCTAACTAGCTTAATTAGCCTTTAAATAGGCTGTTACCTAGCCATTACACTAAATGGCGCCGTTCAACCTGCGGCCTAAATGATACTCGGTTAATGTGATTCTAATGCAACAAGTAATGATCTAGCCGACTTGGGCGGTTTACGCGGTTTCTTAAAATTTAAACTGCTTGTCACAGAACAGTTAAATTTGCATTATTTTTGATACTACACTTATCATTAATAGAATATTTTGCGTAAACTCATTTACTGTGAGAAACATCAGAAATATTGCGCTTATCGACGCCACATGTACAGTGGGTTTCTGCGCCAGGCAGCAGAAAATAAAAGTAAATTTAAATATCTGAGCTAGGCAAGTGGTTACCGATCTAAGTAATTTGGCAAGCTGTTTGATTGAATGACTCAGGCCGCTGGTTGAACGGCGCCGTTTTGTAAATAGGCTAGGCTGTTAATTGAAAGGCTACTAAAGCTAGTTAGCTGCAACATATATATAACATATTTGGATAAAATATATGGAAACAATTGATAATTTTTCACGATTTCAGATTTTGATCTAATAGTAAAAGATGTTCAGTAGAAGTAGTCTGTATTTACCGCTACTCAGCGATCTGCGATTGAAAGTTTATTATTCAAAAGGACGCTGTATACGGTGTTACCAAGTAGTTAACAGAGAATACAAATATTTAAGTGCCACCATGCACGTTTAGAGATGCTTCATGCTTATTTTAAATTAGTTTTCAATTTATTTGTTTTATTTTCAGGCAATGCTGTCGGCCTCTGCTACAATCCCTCGCGCTAAAAAATCAAATAAAAGGAAAACACAATAAACGTAAAATATCCCCAAAAAAGTACATATTGCATTACACAGCAATTAAACTTTTTAGACACCGGGCTTCGGAAATCTCCAATTTATGCTCTCTAAAGTAGAAAATCATTTTGTCTTTTCCGTCATTTGCATATAAATAGTTCGCGGAATCATTAGTTGTTCCACCAAAATAAATCTGTTGGGACATATTATTATACAATAGGTACTCAATGAGGATTTGCTCATAGATAGGGTGAATAAAATATGTATATTAATTATTAAATTCTTCCAAAATTTTTCGCTATAAAGATGTGCCGTTAGCGCATTCCAGGATTGTTATAGCAAAAGTCTGACCCTATTACGATTTTGTTTGTAATTACTGATTATTAAGTATATTGACGAGAATTCTGTACTTCTCGAAAGTGACGATGACTTTGTAGTTAATAAAACGAATCGATGAAGAATATCCGTCTGATAGCATGAAATGCACAAAATAATTTAGGATTATGTTGAATGTTTGCTTTATGAGAACATATTCTCAAAAATAACAATTTTGTTATTTCCTATTAGTAAACCCAAATGCCTCTAATATTTATAAAATATTACGTAGCGACCTTATACCAATCCTTTTTACTATTATATTGGTTTTCAATCAAAAGCAAGCAATCTTTCAAATAATAAATAATTTTAATAATAAATTGGAAATTTATAATTTTAGCCAAAATTTGCCAAAACTATGACACGACATTAGTTAATATTTTATTAGTAGTAGTAATTTATTAGAAATTAGTTTTTAGAAAAACTAGTCCCTAACAATAATTATATCTATAATTATACAGCTTCGATGAGGCTTCATATCGAATTTGTGGGTATAGATGAAACGGTTGGCGATTTTTATGCGAGTGTTACCTATTGTGTAAATGATATGAGAATTGACTGCGTGAAAATAAATGTATATTAGAATTGGACTGTTTTAAATGCCATTTATGTAAAACTGTTTTGTAATTTATTTCAACTTTCATTTTTTTAGTCTATTATAAAGCTAGAGATAGCAGCAAGCTACAGGTAGAGTAGGCAACACGCGTGTGGTGTACCTCTCCTGATGAAGCAGGATCACTGCTTAACGCCAGGTTGAATACTTTACATAAGATCAAAGATTTTGTAATAAAAAGAAATTCATCCATCAACATGTATCAAGACACATATTTTATGAGGTGACAGGCTGATGCTAGCGACCTTTTTACCCTTTGTTTACTTAGAAGCCCTGCGGCTTCGATATAAAGAATGGCAGAGCGACCCGACGACGGAAGTGACTGCATCGCTGGTTACACGCTTAAATTTAATTATTTAAACAAAAAGTTTAGCTTGTGGTATCATGCGATGACACATCAGTAGTTTATATATTTTCTATGAGTGTATACACATCCGGCGCATGCCTTTGAACTTGTCCAATATAGATTTGAGCTGCCATGGAGCAACATTGTCAGAAAAGACTTTTTGTTTAATTATACCAGCGCGTGTCTGGTACAGGTTCGCAAAACTGCTATCTATGCCACTGGGTATGAACAGTCGAGTTAATTCAAAAGAACGGAATCACAAATTCATATTTACACATCCTAAAACTTTATAAAAAAAGTCCTCATAGACTACCAAGTGTTTGTTTATTGTGTGGAATTAAGTTCGACATCTTTTATTCATTTTATGATCATGGAATGTACAGCTGCAACTTTTTTTTTGTTTCAAGTCTAATTTCGTAAAATATTTCTGGGACACAGTATGCGCATGTTCTCCCTAATTTTCTCGAAAGAGTTTATGCATAACTTATTTAGATTTACAATATATTGTCTGTGCTAGTTTCCTTATTTTATATACTATGTTATGGGCTGTTCGATATGAATTAAACTTTATGGATTCTAAAATCCACCAATTTGATGTCATCTTCTCATACTATCTTTTTGTACGTTAACTCGAGTTTCTAAAACTAATGTTGATGCATCGCATCATTATTTCTTATGTACTGATGAAGTATATTATTGCAATGAAACTAGCAATCAAATTGTGATAATATTACCAAAATTTCATAATATATGAACTATATAATATAATGACTTTAATGTATAAAATATACGAGGGGTTGCTGGAATGTATGATTTATTGATGTTAAAAGTTAAATTGAAATGCGTGTGGATGGTCTCGTACACAAATGACCTGGTTACCCTCATGTAAGTTCCTTGTTGTGAAAGTAGGTCCTGTGTAAACTACCACATTATATTTTAGTTAATAGTTGCAGTATTATGAATAGCTAATCCTCTTCTCATAAGATCTTGTTTATAAAAATGTGACTGCATTTTATACTGGTTTATAGTTACCCTTTAATTTTGTTACCTATTGTGAAGTCTGTACATTATACTAATTGATTTGGTTACATTTTTATTCTGTACTTGAGTTTAATGAAATAAATTACTATTTAAAATGAGAAGTTTTTATTTAATAGGTATTCTTAATCGTAGTGTGTCCAAAACATATTTTCCATTATCAATGTTGTAAACATTTTCTAACAGTTGATTTTCTAACACATTAAAGGATTCAAGATCCCAGACTTTTACCCAATACAATATGGAAAATAGCTTATAGTAATTGCTAGCATTAGCACTATCTGATATTACAATTGACGGCAAGTTTTCAATGATTTCAAGTAACTTAGATTTAATGACAGAATTGAAAATTGAATTACATCTTGTTGCAAACATATGAATAATGTTAACAGTTTGGACTGTTATAGATTTTTCTAGTAATATACATGGTAGATTTTTAAGCCACATTTCAAATTCATAAGTTTTGTGGAAGTAATTCAATTTTTGATTTAATGCAATCTTACATAACAAAGTGAAAATTTTTTGCTTAAAATTACTAGATATGCTTGTATTAAAATAAGAACTAATTATTTTTTTGAACAAGTCATACATAATAGATATATTTTTAGTCCAGCCAGTTTCTGTGGAAAATATAGTATCTAGTATCATGATAACACTATCATCTATATAATCCTTAGCATTTTGATTGAACATTTTCTCAATATAGTTCAGTACCAACATTAATACAGTATTTTGATTTTTGATATTAACACTAGGATTTAGGATAACAAATAAATAGCAAATTTCTAAATTCTCTGCCATAAGTTTTGGATCTGTAACGTCGTCTTCAAATGGTGAAATACTACTGGTCTTCTTTTGTTTTGATCTTATGTTTGTCACATATGGAAATGACCCTAGAAAATGTTGGTTAAACTGTTGCTTGTACTTCAGGGTAAACAAGTTCTGTATTTTTGAGCTTTGATTCCTTTTGTTCTGATATTGAACAATAGTCAGGATTAAGGAAAATACCTTTAAGGTGTATTTCAACAATGATGCAGCATCCTCACTTATGACGGTTTCTATGTTTTGCTCTGAATTTACTTTTGGGCACACTTCAAGCCAAGTTTCGAGGAGTAGAGGCATTAACATATCAATGTAGTTTTTGAATTTTTCCTCTTCATCAAAAATAACCATATCTTGTGAATTTTTTGATGAGAAACATGACAAGCGACACACTGCTGTGTAACTGGGATTTATTAATGAATAATGATTCAGTTTACTGTCATCAAAAGTTTTCAAAGTTTCGGCTAAGGGTCTTTCTTTCGCACTGACAATATTATACTCCACAAACTTTTGGAGATAGTATTCAAGACGATGTAGAACTTTAACTCTCCATTTCACACTTGTAATTTGACTGCCCAAGTTTACCGTCAATGTCCTCCCAGGTTTAGAGTCAACACGTAACTTTGATATCATGTCCAAAAAGTTTGGTATGATCTTGTGGAAATCTTGTACAACTTTGCTTGGAGTGCACTGAAGTAATAGGTCTAGAAATAAAAGTGAATCTTCTTGAATTCGACAGTCAATATGTGTCATAGTACTTCTTAAATATGTTGACATAATGTCAAAGAATGGGTCAATATTTTCAAGATTTATGTGTGACAGTATTACATGTAGAACTTTTAATGATTCATGCCGTACCTGTAATAAAATAGACAATCTGTATAAAAGTGACGGCACTGGGAGCATAGTAATCAATTGTTATAGGATCATTGAAATAAGCCTAAAGAAGTATATAAAAAGGGAGCCCGCCATTGACTTAATCTTGTATCAAGAAAAATAAATCTAGTTCCCTCTCATTTGAGTGGTTCGAATTGGATATCAGCATTAGAATAGGCAGCTTCGATTCCTACTCAGAAATAATTATTGTTACCTAATTCAAAATAGCTCACTATCATCTTTAAAAGCCAAAGTTAATCTCATTTGCATGTGGTCGACAATGTTAATCATAAAGAGTATAGAGATTCTTGGTGTCAAAGTCTAGTGAAGTTCAGTACTTTCTCCTCCAGGTTACTTCACCTGGAGGAGAAAGTCAAGCTGGCATCCAAGAAATATTTGTATGAAAGTCCATATTGTAAAGGGCTACCTTAAGTTTAATCACACCTGCATTTGTGCATTATAATGATTGCAGGTAGAACAAGTTGTATTCAGAGGTGTTCTTAACCAATATGATGCCCACAGCTTTTTACTACAACTGTACCATTTACTGTCAACAGGATGTCTCTGTACCTGGCGAATGACGATACCAGGTGGTTTAACTAATGCACTAAATAATTAGTTCTATATTTGTTCTATTGAAATACATATAATATTTAATTTGTTCAGTTTTTGTATTCATAAAAAATTACTTTCGACTATAACAGTTGTCAGCATTGTACTTCTAAATTACACTATAATATAAAATGGCAGCAATGTATAGAGGTAAATATTTTGATTAAATAAATATGTTACATCTTACAAAAAAACAAGTTTAAAATTTTTCAGTACAAATCGGCAATTTCATACTTTATCCCAATAACATTACTAAAAATAATGAAGTGCGAGGCAGAGAGGAATCATAACCATCATAGTTTTAATTAGCTTGTTACAAGAATTAAAAAACTGGCCTCAGATGAATAAATGGAAACATAAATCAGTAATTCAGAATGCTTAGCAAGAATCATTTGCTGATTAGTAACTAAGGTACATGAGTCTTAATATAAGTGCTTATTTTAGAATTTAGTATGTATCAAATAAGAGAGATGTGGTTGGACCACTTATGTCTGTCTGTCCGTCCAGCACAGCCAATTTTTTCTGATTCTAGTGGACTAATTGAGTAAAATTTAGTAAACATTAATTTTGTGACTAACACTGCGATTTGTAAATAAATGTATTTTTAATATGGAGTTTTAGGAGGCACATTACACATTAAAAAAAAGTTGAAACTATACTGTGTGACCTATCAAATTAGTTAAACAGGCAATATTTTGCAAAAGTATAATTTACATCCAGAAGCACACAATAGAAGTTATATCAAATTAACTTGTTTTGTGTGCTTCCGCTACTAATTAATACACAGAGACATCTGCAGCAGCCAAGGTAGAGACCGCCAGAGCAGCCATGGCAGCAATGGTATGTGTGTACTAACAGCAGTGGATGAGTATCGGTCAGCGCTAGTTCGCATGAACTTATTGGTGGTGGAAGCACTGATTTACTTATCCAGTCGGGTTACTTTGACGAGTTCTACTCTCTTAATTAATAAAGTCTCAGTACTTACAACTTTTTCAATATTTAACAGCAAAGGTGTAACTCCGAGAATAAGTGGCCCAAGATTTTGTTCCAAAGCTTCAGGGTAAGTGGTAATAAGCTCCTTTAATCCACTCAAAGCATCAGTCCTTGACTTCGTATTGAAATGATTCAACCTCGATAAAAGCTCGTTAACATTAAGTTTTCTAGTTGACAACACCTCAGTGTGAGCATGTTTCTTTAATTGTTCCTTTATGACAATTTTCTTTACTTTAAAATTGGTTTTTGTAATATTTGTACCTTTTGGTAAATCCTTTTTGGACTTCAACTTGGTTTTAGATTTCTCAGATTTGAGAAACTTTTGGTGTCGCGTTGCGCCTGTCTTAGGCATTTTGGCGCCTGATTAGTCCTACTACTACCTCTTGATACGTGATTTATAAGAAGCAAGAACAAATATATATATATATAGTCTTTTACATACTATCTTCACGTGACAAAGAAACTGAAAAACAATCACTAGGCTGAATACCCAAACTAGAACCAGATCACAACTTGAATTAGGAATATTTGCAATTATAATTTACTGAAATAGATAATAACCTAATTAAAAATTAAAAGCGAAAAGTATAACCTATGAAAGAAAATATAATTTAGTAAGGAAGATAAAGATAAGCTATTATCAGTGTGACCGTTTTCAAAAACCTCGAAACTACTAGACGGAACTTATTTTTCTACTGAAATCTGATGTATATGTGGCCTAAATTGATCATTTTTGGTAAGAAATGAAACACGAGTTTAATTTTATCAGATTTTTATTTATATTATTAGGTGTTTTCTTTGCCTACCCCGCAAGGGACCTGGCGCACAGGGCACTGAAATTTCGTTTTTTGTAATTAGCAAATAATAAACACAGATTCGTATTCTACTACTTTTTCTTAACATTTAATGTTCTATAAGCATTTTCGATAAACTCAATATTATAGGAAAAGGAAGTTTTAATTAATCAGTATAATAAAATGTACCCATTGTTAGGTGTTTTAGAACTTGTTACCATTTTTGAACGCCTTCAATACATTTGTTCTTTATTCTACACCACCCAAGGGGTTAAGAACCAGATGCGCATTATTTTAAAGTGGTATCCCCAGTAGGCCTAATCCACTGTGAGTATTCCGCGCAACAACTAGGAATGTCTCTGGATGAGTACATGAATGCATGCCATTTCGCTCTTACCCGAGAGCGAGAGTCCATGTATTCATCTACTCACCCAGAGACATTCCTAGTTGTTGCGCGGAATATGAAGTTACTAATTACTAACGATTTCGTAGTTGAAAGAAAGTGAAATTGTACAGGATAAAATTCAATCTAATTTAAAGTATCTGCATAGATTTTGTCGTCGCTTTCTCTATCGCTCATTGCAGCAACGTCAACAAAAGCGACATTCTCTTTATCGATTTCCTCAATTTCGTAATTGGGAAAAACGATCAAATCTGAAGCTTCTATGGAAAACAATTTATGTTTTCTTGCCAGTTTTGGTCTCTTTGCAGAAATGTATGGATCAGATGTACCTAGGAAATTGTGTAATATGTCCTCATTTGTCGTTTTATTTTGCAAAATTTCCTAGAATGGCCTTCCCTGTACCTCCTAAAAGCCTTATTTCTGGATTCAGCTGCTTCCTCAGACAATTAGAGCTAGACAATTAGATGAGCTCGGTGGCGCAGTGGTGAAACGCGCTGTTACGCTACTTTGACACCAACGCTCGTGGGTTCGATTCCCACACAGTACAAACATTTGTGTGCATGAACATGTCTGTTTTTTTTGGTCTGGGTATTTTATATGTATAATAAGTATGTATTTACAAAAAAAAAAATGTATTTACGTATGTTTATCAGTTGTCTAGTACCCATAACACAAGCTTCGCTTACTTTGGGGCTGGGTGGCGCTGTGTAATTTGTCCGACAATATTTATTTATTTACAAATTACCCACAGGAATAAGTCCAAAATTCAATATGATGTCTTTTCCATGCACTATAATTTTGTGAACACTCGAAGGCATGTAATACCATTTATACAATTGAATGTACAATTCAATGGTCTCATCTGAGTAAATCTTGAACTTATCTGTATTTATAAGATGCCCGGAGGAAATCGTTTCTAGAATAACAGAGAACCTCTTTATTAGATTTTCGTCTACTCCAGTAATAGAAGCAGTAGTAGCTATATCAGCGAAAAATCTTCGGGCTGTATTACCATCATTAGTGGTGCCTTGACCCTGTTTAACAACATCAATAAGCAGTCCACATCAATTTTTAAACGCTTCTTGGATTGTCCTTTTCCTATTTATATTCACCTTTGGCTATCCTTGATTTGAACTCAAGTCTATAGGCAATGTGTAAAATACATTACATACATAAACCTGATCCACGCGTGAAGTGAAGATATGCCAAATTTATAAATATCAGTGTTTGGCTCTTTTTGTTATAGTACAGTTATTTCATTCATTTCCTTAGGAGTGGCTTAACACACATCACAACATTGTGTGGAAGTCTCGCTAAGTACTGATGTAACTTACCCGTCAATCATTGTGAGCAACATTTTATAAGATATAGTCAAAGTCAAAGTCAAAATCTTTTTATTCCGTAAAAATGGCTACATTTGTTTGGAATCGTCACAATTTTTTTCCCTACCGTGCAGTTTATGACTAGGTGAGCACTGATAAAAATACTGCCAAAAAACTCAGGCATCCCTCTTTTGGTGTCCAAACAAATTTACATATTTTATTAATTACATTATAATTGGATCGACTCACTCCCAGGCATTTTTATCATTAATATAGTCAGATACTTTATAATATGCCCTGCTACACAATTTGGCTTTAATAGTAGTTTTAAATTTGTTTATTGACAATTCTCTTATATTGCTGGGAAGTTTGTTATAGAACCGTATACATTGCCCCATAAAAGAATTACTTATTTTGTGGAGACGGCTTGCATGTAACACAAGATTATGCTTATATCTAGTATTTATGCTATGAGTATCACTCTTTTTACAAAATGAGTCTATGTTTTTATGGACATACAAAAGATTTTCATAGATATATTGCGATGCGACTGTTAGAATATTTATTTCTTTGAATTTTTCTCTAAGGCTCTCCCGGGGACCAAGTTTGTAGATAGCTCTTATGGCTCTCTTTTGCAATAAAAAGATGGTGTTAATGTCCGCGGAGTTACCCCAAAGAAGAATTCCATATGACATAATACTATGAAAGTAGCTGAAATAAACTATTCTAGCCGTATCAATATCAGTGAGCCGTCTAATAGTTTTCACTGCATAGGCTGCAGAACTTAGTTTTCCTGATAATTTTTCAATTTGTGGGCCCCATTGTAGTCTGGAGTCAATTGTTATACCCAAGAACACAGTTGTCTCCACAGGGGCTAAATTGGTTCCATTAACATGTACATTGGTAGCCACCTGTCTTACATTAGGTGTTGAGAACTTAATTACTTTAGTCTTTTTATCGTTTAAAAGCAGATTATTAACACTAAACCAATGAATAACTTTAGAGAGAGCATCGTTAACTTCGTCATAATTACCTAACTGTCTATTAATTTTGAATGTCAAAGAGGTATCATCCGCAAACAATACAATCTCATGTTTATCCCTTACATAATAAGGTAAGTCATTTATATAAACTAAAAATAAGAATGGACCTAGAATTGACCCCTGTGGGTCTCCCATAACTACAGGGGACCCCGAAGATCTTTTACCATTAACATCGACCTTCTGTATCCTATTGCCCAGATAAGAAGACAGAAGTTCGAGAGCCTTGTTCCTGATACCGTAGTGGTGTAATTTTCTGACAAGAGTGTCATGGTGCACGCAGTCAAACGCTTTAGACAGATCACAGAAAATTCCCAAGGCATCTTGCGAACCCTCCCATGCCGCGAATATACTTTTAAGCAAATGAATCCCTGCGTCTATAGTTGAACAACCTCTCGTAAATCCGAACTGTTTCCTATGAAGCAAATTATGTGCATTGAAATGTCTGAGCAACTGGCTAAGCATTAGTTTTTCAAAAATTTTACTGAGAATGGGCAGTATGGAAACAGGTCGAAAATTCGAAGGGTCCGAACTATCACCAGATTTAAATAATGGAATGATTTTACTATGTTTCATCAAGTCAGGAAATACACCAGATGCCACACAACAATTGAAAATTGTAGCTAAATGTGGAGCGATTGAAATAATAATAGAAGAAATGGTTTTGACAGATAGACCCCACAGATCTTTAGTGTTTTTCATATTTATTGATTTAAAAGCGTTCAAAACATCTTTTGGGCTTACAGCTGAAAATTCAAATATTGTGTCGCATTCTACCACGCTCTGTTTGAGAACCAGTTCAGCAGATATAGAAGAAGACATAAGATTTCTCGTAGTAATAAGAGGAATGTTAGAAAAATATTTTTCAAACTCAGTCGCAATTTCTACATCATTTTTGATATCTATATCATTTATCTTTAACCGAAAGTCTCGACTACGTACTTTCGCTCTACCCGTCTCATTATTTATCATATCCCAAACAGATTTAATAATATTTGTTGAACCATTAATTTTATTTTTTAAATATATAGACTTAGCATTGGAACAGGCTCGTTTAAATATTTTGGCATAATTTTTTACAAGTTCTTGAAAAGTCGGATTGTGATTACAGGTCCTTTCTTCATAAAGTTCATACAATTTATTCCGACTTTTGTAAATACCAGGAGTTGCCCAATCACTGAATGTCATACGGTCACTTACAGACAGTCGTTTTGGAGTAAAGATTGTATTAAATTCACTAGTGATTAAGCTAAATAACGAGCTGTACAAGTGGTCCGGAGTACCGTGACAGGGCAACAATACAATTTTTTCTGCTATATTAGACTTAAATCTTTCTAAGCGGCTTTTAGTAAATGGTATATAATTTATTTGCTTTCTTTGTATTTTTGAAGAATTTGGAAATGAAACCAACTGACCTGAATGGTCTTACTGAACTTTATTAATTATACATTGATACAAAGGTTTTACAGTGCTAAATATGTTATCAATACATGTAGCACTTGTAGCAGTTACTCTTGTTGGCTCTGTAAAAATATGATGCAAATTGTATGATTTAAATAAATTTAAAAAGTTGTAGGTAACAGTATTTTTCTCCAAAATATTTATATTAAAGTCTCCACAAATTATAACAGTTTTATGGCTATTAGATAATTTATTTAAGGCATCCTCCATGATATTTGAAAATGTTTCAAAGGGCGTGCTAGGAGGTTTATACAGGTTCATAACAATGAATCGTTCCAATTCAATGCATGAAATCTCTACAACTCGCTCAACAGAGAGGCTCACAATGTCACCCCTTTCTTTAAATTTAAGCAACTTATTTAATAATATTAAGGAGCCACCATGTATACAGTTATCTCTGATGAATGAGCTTGCAACCTGGTGGTTATTGAAGCTGAAAATGAATTGATGGGGTTTTAGCCAGTGCTCAGTTAGACATAAAATATCAATATTGCTACAATTCATAAACAACTCCAATTCTAACTCCTTTCCTATCATCCCCTGAATGTTTTGGTGCACCAGGTTGATACAATTATTATTCTTTCTATATTCTTGACACTTTACAATTGATGGGGATATAGTCCTATTATTACTTTTAGTTCCGTTTTTAATATTGTTATTATTACTATTTACATTGCCAGAGTAAAACTCTATTGTCTTGTAACCTAATTTAAAGAATTTGGAATACCTTCCAAGGTACCATTACTCAATGTCAAATTATCTAACTGCTCAAAAGAAGCAGGGTTGTTAGCCAAACTTTTGGCTGGTTTCATAAAACAATATGATAGCGAATCTGCTATTTGTCTTTTATAAAAATTGCTAAGATAAAATTTATCTTCTGTCAAATTATAATATTTATTATTAAATATATTTATGTCAAGTATATGAAATTTGTCATCATATAATGTAGATAGATATATAGATTTTCCTTGAATTATAGTCTCATTCAATTTGTTTATTTCAGATTCTAACTCATTCATCTCATTTATGATAGACTCTCGCCTTTCTTTCATAAACTTGAAAAATATTGGTCGACAAAGATAAGTAAAATTGGGAGTTTCATTTTCCCATAAAACTTGTTCTCCACACGTCAATTTTATCGGAACCAAACTACCCATAAATATTCTAGAATCATCTTCCATGACATCACCTTTTTGTCTATAATTAGATTGATTCCAAGCTCCATCAAAACTTAATTTACTAATCAATTCAAATTTTTCTACATCGTCCCCGAGCCTTTCCACTGTTTTGTCTAAAAGAGATTGTATTTTGACCTGGGCAGACATATCCGTTATTTTCATATCCTCTTTTGGCGGGTAACATTCAGACTTTGCCTTTTGAATTGCGTAATAAGACGGAAATAACCGACCAATACCTGAACCGATTTTTTCATGGTATTATATTGCTTCTTAGAAAGTTTCAAACTCAACATCGTGCCTAAAGCTTTTTCAGAAGACATAGCTTGTTTCTGTGTCAAAATGAAATCTTTGACCTTTTTAACCTTGTCGGGATTATTTAGGAGATAGTCATAGACGTAATAAAAAAGTCAGACGGAATCTCGCTAAGAAACAACTGAAGCACCACAATGGCGGCATGTAACTATGTGTGAATGTCAAGTGGGTTGCCAGATGGAAGAAAATTTCCCATTTCTTTAACTAGAAAGAAATAAAAAATATATGATTCGTAGAAGCCAAATAATTAAGTCGTTTATTTTTCCTCACTCGGCGACGAATTAATACAGTCTGGCCAAATAACATTTGATCCTAGCCAATTGTCATAATTCTTTAAAAAATCGGACCCTTTTGAACCTGATTTTGTCCACTTTTTGTTCAGATTATATCAGTATGTACTACAAAAAGATTTAAGAGCTTTATTTTGCTCATCAGACTATTCTTTCCTTAAACTTGACTTTATTAAATTGTTACCATCTTTAACACTTGCACTTTCTTTCAACTTCACAAAATGAGACACATGAGATTAGTAACTAAACCTTCCATTGCCAAAATATTTTAGTGAAAACGTCCGTTAATTGTAAAATCAAGAAACCGACTGACTGTTTGACATCAAACAAATGCCCTGGAAGGGTGCATGCGGGGAGGGGATGCAAAGCGGCTTTGATTGATGCGAGAGCGAGACAGAGCTACCTGCTGTTCTGCGCTCTGATTGGCTCACGTGTCGATGACGTCATTTGTTTACGCGATAAATGTCACGTAGTCATTTAATGAGGTCATTACTAACGGTCATCAGTATGCATTCTCACATGAAAAAAAATAATAATGTAAATCTTCAGTAGAGTAGGTATTAGATAAAAATAATCAATCTAATCAATATTTGAGAATAGATATTGCAATTCATCATAAATGAATTTTAGTTCTTAACCTCTTTGTCGTATTATAAATTTAGAAAAATAAATATTTTTAAAGTCCAAAATGGCGCGGTTCCGAGGATTTCCGAAATACCACATTTTGTTGAAAGATAGTAAAAAATACCCTATAGTCCATACTGTAAAAATTATATTGAGGAAATGTGAGGTTTTTGATTTTTTACGATTTTATGTTCTACTCCATACAAAAAAAATAACAATGTCCTATAACTTTGTAAATAATTTTTGAAATCAATAATTGAATACGACATTAAATCATTGTATTGACGAGTAGAATACGTTTATAATATTATTCAAAATATACTATTACTAATTAATTAGATTCTCATCATTGTCATATTTTGATTTTTTATTAATTTGACCATATTATTGTCCGGTTGGAAATTCGTGCAATTACCGCAGTTATAATTAAACATGTAAAAGCGATGATATGTGAGTGTTTAAAAACCTATTATGCTGCTTTATTTTCACCAAATTTACTTGTGAAAATATACGCTCACAAGAGGCGTTTGATACCGGCAAACACATCATCGCTTTTGCAAATTTACAAAGATTATCATATTTCAATTTATTGTTAATGTCTGTCAATTTATATACATTTGACCAAAATTTGTGAGTATCAACCGAAACAGTTGATTGACTGGATGACGCTAATTTTGAACGCTACTATCAAATTTTAACTGACGATACTCCTCGTCAATTATTTGTTGATCAATAAATAAATGTAGTATGTAAACTACAAGGAACCTCAAATTCAGAAAGGCATTAAATAAATAATAATAAATTGAATATTCTCACGCTCCTCGTCCGATGACATACAGGATAACAGCTATGCTTTGAGTAAATGGCTGGCGAGTGGCGACCCACTTTATGGTGAGCAGGCAGGTACGGCAACCATCAGCAAGCTGGAATGTTCGGCAAAATGGTACAAATATCATGTAAAAACTGGTGCTAAAGACAGTGTATATATTTATTATCAATATAATAAACAATTATTGCAAATATTTTGTTATTTACACAAAAGTAATCGTAAAATGTATAAATGTGAAAATTATTATTTAATGAAGGGTATTTCTATTCTGTACAAGTTTATGAAACTTCGAACTGAAATGTATTTTAGGTTAAATATAGGTTAAATTTAGGTAATAAGGAAGGGAAAACAGGACACTCATCTGGTGCACTATGCTGCGAGGTGACGCTTTAACTGCGTCTCTGGCTCTGCTTGTCCCAGGTGACCTTGGTTTTGCCTCTCCAGAAACTGCAAAATCTGCTGGGCTTCGCTGATTCAATACTCTTGTTAACTTGCGCTGTCATTGTGGAAAGCGGCTGTGGTGATATTGATCTTCAGGATTGCTTCACATTGATTTTGTAAACCACGATGAAGAACAGGAACTGTGCTTTGGAGTGTATACTTATTAAATGTGGTGTCCTGTCACGGTCCCCAATTTATGTCTCGTTGTGGACACTATGGAATTCAATAAGAACTCAAATTTACTTTAAATTGGTTTAGAACTATTTATTAGCTAAAATTATGTGCACAGAAACAATGTGTGAATGCCGAACAAACGAGTAGATTTTTTATCACATACGTGTGAGGTATATTAATATAAAAAGCGCTTTCCAAGTTGTGTAGCAATATGTAAACAATATTAATCTGTATACAATTCTCAGGCGCGAATATCTATAATTAAGAAAACTTACTTTGAAATGGTTTTAAATTGAGACTTGGCTGTATGAGCTATCTCCCTTTGCTGTCTTTTCAGCTAGGGGACAAGTAAAAACAGAAAGAAAACTGACTTCATTGTAATTTGGTTAGGTTAGGACTTCTTCCCGCGCTTTTGACGAGTGACATTGTTGTTATACTTGAAATTTTTACAATTCAGTATAAAATTAGTTTTTTGTGACAATTTCGATAGAATTTTGTACCATAAGTGCTAGTGAATTTATACAGTAATGAAGAAACTCAAATATAACACTTTTTGGAAGACGTGAATAAGTTCATCAAGAAAACCTTGTAAAATCACTATCGTTTTATGAGTGGTATTTAAACTGGGTTAATTGGGTCGAGGTATCCTTCCCAAGTATTTTTTCAGCCGAGTTCCTGAAGCTGGAACATAGAATTAAGTTTTTCAAATGGTTCTAAACTGATGACTTGGCTGTATGGGCTAGATCCCTTTGCCTTTCCCCTCGGGGATAAAAAGAACCAAAAAAAAGAAATTGGTTAGGTTATGAAATAACCACATTGACATTTATGTAGTACCACATCAAAATAACTAAATTATGAAGGTAAAAAAGCAACATCGGAAGAAGAAATATCTTCATAAGATAAACCGTAAAAGGCAGAATAAAAATCAGAATAGCACTGGCCGAGTCCAATGGTGAAACTTATACCATGTTCCATTTTCCTCACTATACGAACTCACTGGGTTGGTTCATGATAAAAGTTTATTATTTTTATTACAGTAAAGTGATCAAAGAAGAATGGGATCATAAGAAGTCTTCATATCGAAATCTTAGAGAAATGGGTCTGTCGACAGATCCTAACAAAACTTTAAAAATACCGAATTTCAAGAAACAACAAATTAAAAATGCTAGACAGGTGATAGACGAAGGCGAATCGGACTCCAAAGTAGAGAAAATGGTAAGGCAACCAAGAAAAGCTCATGTTGCAGAGATATTAGAGAAAGAGGCAAAGGCCCCAAGAGAAAGGAGATTTATGTAAGTGTTTATTTATTTTGATACAAGAATAACCAATTATGGACCATAAACAATACATGGTTCTCATTCAGTTATTATGTACTAGAGAAGCTATCCTAAGTAAAAGTCTTGCACTATGTTGTTAATAAAAATTAAAGGCCGCTGTATCGCTGAAATAATAAATTAGCTTCTAAGACATACTTTCCTCACAATCAAAAGGTCAAAAACGCCGTGATTTTCATTGCACTTAAGCAATTATTTCTACATAGTGCAGCAACCTGTTGATGTACAACTGAATGAGTTGTTACCGGTCATCAACAAAGCATAGCATAAACAGTTGGTTCGCGGTGTTGGTTCTAGTACATAATAATTCAATGATGATTATAGAGACCATACAACACTAACTTTATAAATACTGATGCTTATGGTGTGCATCTATCTATAGTCTACAGAAGAGGTTCCCAGACTTTTTCACATAGACAACTTTCAAAATTTTGCCGGTTCCGGTGGACCTCCTGCAACTACATTTCTACCATATTCCCAAAACTTAACAAAATATGTGAAAACTAGATCTAACTATGCAAATTTGTGTTTCGGCTGAGTTCAAATGACTAATTAATAGTTAATAGATTCAGGCGTTATTTTGCGAAAGTCAAATTTACATGCAATTTGATCCAACCTGCTTTGTGTGCTTCCGCCACCAATTAGTTCAT
This sequence comes from Pyralis farinalis, assembly GCA_947507595.1. NCBI lineage: Eukaryota > Metazoa > Arthropoda > Insecta > Lepidoptera > Pyralidae > Pyralis > Pyralis farinalis. The sequence goes on along the minus strand of OX382273.1, from coordinate 25,084,727 downwards.
GCGGCCTAGCGCCGGCCGGCACCCACCCACTACTGTTAGTGCGTGCATCATGCCGACGCTGCCATGGCTGCTCCGGTAGTCTCCGCAGCAGCTGAGGCAGATAGATAAAAAGTTATATTTTTAATTTTAACCACAATAAATTAAAATGAAAAGTATACATAAACAAGTTTTTATGTCATTTATTTTCGAAAAAAAACTATTTTCATGCATTTTTTTCTGTTTTGAATTTTTACCGGGTATAAATGAAAAATGGGTAGGGAAAAAATAGGAATTTAATGGGTATTTACTGGGTAAGCGCCCATCTCTGGTCCATATAGATCTGAATTTAACTGTTTTATTTAAAAGATGTTATAGTATTATAATTCTGTTTTCCAGGTTACCAAAGGGCCAAGTTGAATTCATAACTTATTTATTAGACAAATATGGACATGACTATAAGGCAATGGAAAGAGACAAAAAAAATTACTACCAGGAAACATGGAAACAGTTAAGAGCTAAAATAAAAACATTTATGGGCATACCTAAGCAGTATGGAGAGTATTTAGAAGCTAGAGGATTGCTGGACAAAGATGTAGATGAAGAAGAGTTAAAGAAACAAGCAGAAGCTTTGATGATGGAAGATTAGCTCAGAGTAAATTTGTAGAATTTCCCTTAAAATTTAAGTGTAAATCTCTGTTACAGAGCAGTACTACTTAAGTCTTAAATAATACTCCTCTTTGATAGAGATTTTTTATACTGTTTGATGTGAAGCAGTTTCTATAATGCAGAAAGCACATTGTCACCCGCAGTGGTACTAGCCTCAAGGGATAGATAGCCTCAAACTACTTTGTGTTTACTAACTAATACTACAAAGTGCTCTGTTAGGAGCAGTCCTAACAGAGCCCATTAGTAGCTTGAGTAGCAATGTCATTGGATGCTTATGAGGTGGTGTTGCAGTGGCAAAATGTAAGCAATACTTGTGATTTATTAAATAAAGCTTTTGTATGTGATATACTATTTATTACTGGTATTTATTTATGAATTAGCAATCACCGGCGACTTGATGTGGTAGACCTATTAAATCAATATTGGTAAATAAAGTAAAATACTTACAATGTTACAGTAATGCTTCTTTGTACAAATTGTGGAAGGCATATTTTTTCTTATTATTTAGATAACAGTTAACTCTCTAATCTTGTTGCTGGATTTTATTTAATCTCACTATGTTTATGTTGACATAGTGAGATTAAATAAAATCCAGCGCAGTATATTGACTTTTGATCTATTTAAATACTATAATGTACACATTTTTTTTCCTAAATGGATTTTAATTTTCTGTGACCATTCCCATTACCACCACATTTTTAATTTCTGTATACGTCTGGCTGTAGAAAAAATCCTCAAACATTTTGCTTAGCTTTTTGTTGTTTTTCAGCTTCTATACTTTTACATCTATTGTATACCTTGTAATATGACGAATGTTTCTCTCCACATGGAATTTCCGTGTCCATATCCCGTTCGTAGTATGATACGCCTTTTTTATTTGGATTTTCTTTTTACTCACTCCCCTACGGGTATTTTGTTCCTGAAAATTCGTTCGGCGACAGCATACCGACGAATTGAGGTTATGGACGTCGTGTTTGGGGCAACGCGCGGCAACACACGTGGGCATTTTCCCGACATGTGGAAGAAATATGACCCGCCTTTTTCACTATTGTACATTTCCTTATTTTTATCACATTTGATGCAGTAGTTTTTAGTAAGCTTTTATTGCGGTCCAACTTTAACCTTAGATTTTTTTCGGAAATAATTATTATCTAAATTCATCACCTTACTTAAATAATTTGCTTATGATGATGAATATAGGGGTGATACTCAATTAATCTCACTAACCTTGTTTTTTATCTTAATTTTGGTTGAATTTAATTTAACTGTAATTTGCTACGCCTGACCCCTAAGGGCATTAAAACATTAATCGGATTTCAAATGGTTTTCTTACTACTCCTCTTGAGATTAAATGTTTTAATACCTTTAGGGATCAGGCGTAGCAAATTACAGTTAAATTAAATTCAAGGCATGCTATCGCCAAGCGAGTTTTCAGGAACAAAATACCCGTATTCCCTACGGAAGTGAGTAAAAAGAAAATCCAAAGAAAAAATGTTCCATGCAGAAAAAAATTACTGATTGCAAAAGCAGATCGACATATTACATTTCACTGGACGGTCATCGAGAATTCGAACTTGTGCATTACATGAACGTTGGCTATTATTGTTTGTGTGAACTGGATGAAAACGCAGCAGTATTTTTTCGTGATATATCATGATTTATAGGAACTGCCATATTTTTTTTAAAGGAAAACTATATTATTAAATTGTTCTTGGGTCGTCATTGGCGGTTCGTTAAGATTTATTTGCTAGCAACACCAACACTTAGCCCGTATTTTAAGTGCAGGGTTAAGTAAAGGGAATTTTGGTTGAAATCAACCGTTCTTTTAAATTGTACTCGCCTTGGTTATTGGAACCCTGCTGAAGGGCGCTGGTACGTGGCCCAGAAATAACTTTATTTATGGAAGCCAATGCCAGTTTTTGGAGTTGCTGAGGCTGATCGAACGTATGTATACATATAAGTTAATTTTGTTGTTATTGAAAGATATGTTGTATTTCATATTACGAGAAACGTCAAATTGTGATATTGACTGCTAAGAAGAGTTCCGTCAATAACTTCAACAGTTTTCTGAGACGTAGTTGTTCTTGACTTCCATTCCTTCAACAGGATCTGATTAAATTTTTCTTTAGGGACTACATTTATGTTAATGGATATAAATGCCTGCTTTTCGGAATCGGGCGTAATATACACTCAAATTTACTGCAGTCCAAATTTGACCAATCATCTTCGAGAAATCCTTTTTCGGCAAGACTTTCCCTGTATTCTGTCTTTGTCATTTCACTAAAGCGGCGTCCCTTTTGTCCTTAAAGGATTTGTTGACCGCCATGTCAAGCGGCTGAAGTACATCACTAGTATGAGTTGGGATTCCAGCTACTTGAGCTTTCTCTATAATATTTATGCTCACATGTGTACTTTCGTATATTAACAGTATATGTCTTGTTTCTCCCACGGTTGGAAGAAAAGCTTTTAAAAAAAAAACAAATATATACTGGGCTGTCTCCATGCAATCGTTTTTGGTTGCTACATATACTGTGCCTGGATATGCTTCTTGTGATGTCCACTCATCCCCCACGTGATTTCCTTTATATACTTATGATGAGAGGTGGAGTTTTTTCTCCCAGTGCATTACATCCTAATAAAACGGTGGTGTTATCCCTACTGGGTGACGAAATTGTACGTGTAGACGTAAAGCTCTTTAGACCTAAAACTTTAGATTTAGCAAGCAAGCAAGCGTTATGCCACAAATTATGCGCAATGCTCTCATCTCGATCGAATTTATTCTACTTTCATGCTCTCTCTGCCATACCCAGCTCTCACTTCCATAAGTTAGCGTTGGGATTAGCACTGCTTTGTATACAGCGAGCTGTGCCTTGTGGCTTAGAATTCGGCTGCCTAGAAGTTTACCCAACGCTCCATTCACCCTATTCCCAGCACTCACTCGTCTCTCCACGTCGGCGGTGTACCTTTCATTGCTGCTAAAAGCACTTCCAATATATACAATCACATTCACAATGCATACATTTTGACGTTCCGTTATTCTGTTAAGCGATCTGACAGCAGCGACGTTGCCGTAAATGACTCGTTATACTGTTAAAAAACCTACACCGCACCTGCACGTTTCCTGCAACAATTGTATTCTGATAAATTGTTTTAACATTTGTATAGCGGCGACAAAAGTTTCAAAGGAGTTTATTTACAGTTTTGCTAACGTTAGTCTCGAGCAACTTTTGCGAACTGAAATTAATATTTTGAAGCGGTGATTTACCTTCCATTGCTGCTAAAAGCACTTCCAAGATATACAATCTCATTCACTTGCTCCAACACTACATCATCAACCATAATCCTAGTGTTCGTTCTGGTTGTCTCTCTTTCAAATACCATTATCTTGGTTTTCTTCGCATTCAATTGTAAGCCTTTCTTCATACAATCATCTTTCATTGTTGTAACTAGTGTTTGCAGTTCGGATGGTGATTCTGCTATTAATGCCGCATCGTCTGCATAAAGCAGGCAGTTGACCACTGAGTCACCCATTCACATTCCCACATTCATATTTCTTATTCTCTGAAGACAACTGTCCAGATACAGGATGAACAGCCGAGCCGACAGCACGCATCCCTGTCTGACACCAATGTTGACATCAAACCAGGGCGACAAGCTGCCGTCCACCCGCACACATGCTGTACAATCCTCATAAGTGGATTGCACAGCACAGAGGTCACCGTCAACCCCATATCCGGGCAAAATGTTCCAGAGATTTCGCACGACTCTATCAAACCTGTATCTGGACAGTTGTCTTCAGAGAATAAGAAATATGAATGTGGGAAACATTCATATTTCTTATTCTCTGAAGACAACTGTCCAGATACAGGATGAACAGCCGAGCCGACAGCACGCATCCCTGTCTGACACCAATGTTGACATCAAACCAGGGCGACAAGCTGCCGTCCACCCGCACACATGCTGTACAATCCTCATAAGTGGATTGCACAGCACAGAGGTCACCGTCAACCCCATATCCGGGCAAAATGTTCCAGAGATTTCGCACGACTCTATCAAATGCTTTCTCAAAGTCCACAAAACCGCAGAAAACCTTCTGGTCCAAAGCCAGATGCTTGTCTACGATGTTGCGAAGTGAAAAAACTTGATCCGTACATCCTCTGCCGCTTCGAAATCCACCCTGTGCTTCCCAAAGCATTCCATCGGATTTGACCCTCATTCTCCTTTCAATGATTTTTCCATACACTTTAGCTGCTAAGCTGATCAAACAGATGGCCCTATAGTTGGCGCAGTCCATACGTGAGCCCTTGCATTTATACTAGTAAGGCTGTGTATGAATATAACCTTGCCCTATTAAATGAATCAAATAATCTCTTGATTTGAAAGTAAACAAATATTTGAAATAGACATTTATAAAGAAGTATATTTTATTGTGCTTTGCAGTCGCTGGGTACATCTTTAATTGGTTTCACTTTTTGCAGTTCTTCATACCACTCTTTGTCCATGTCAACCAGTTGTTGAGGTTTTTTATACTGAAAATAAAAAGTACCTACATATATTACATTCTTGCAATGTACGAAACTATTTGATTCTTCATTCAAAACTTTAGTGAGGCCGCATAAGTGGCTAACATAGTAGAATTACTAAAATTCTCAAATATAGTCTAAAAATAAAAGGATTATTTTTAAACTTCTAAATAAGTGTAAAATTTTTACCATTATAATTAACGTATTGTATTGATGAGCAGCTTGAATGTTAGATTGTTCTAATGGAATTCCAAGTCTTGCAAGTTCAGGAACTTGAAGCTTTTTGAAATATTTCTTGTTGCTAGTACGAATTATAATACATTTTTCCTCATTATTTGCACTTATAGAATAAGTTTCTATGGGATATGGTAAATTCCTGATTCTCCATTCCAAATTGATTCTTGTGTTACGTCTTGTGACTGCAGGCTGCAAGGAATTTTTATGAATTAAATCTATGAATGAGAACAAGTAGGAATATAAAGTAAATAAATTACATGTGAGTGAGATTCAATAGCTCACAATCTAGATGACAGCCAAAGCTAACATAACCTGCATTTGGTGCATCCTGGTGATAAGAGAGGTAGAACACTGATATTTTTTTATACTTCTACTGACTTCTACATCAACAGAGACATAAACAAGCTGGATTGAATACCAGGAGTAAGTATCACATTTGTATTGCCAGTCCTGTATAATCTTTGCTAGTCATTTTGAAAAAACTATATAATTTCCCAGCGAAAACTTTGAACATTCCTGTCAAGTTAGAGTTCCTGTTATTTTTTATTATACCACTAAGGTAATATAAAAATAACATAGTTATTTGTGCATTGTCGACCCTATAAAGCCTATTTACTCAGAACTACAGAAATGACAATATCCGCAGCAGTGCTAAATTATCCAACATAGAACAAAGGATAAGCAAGCTGATGTGGCAGTGGGCCAGCCACGTAGCTCGTAGAACCAATAACCGCTGGGGAAGAAAAGTTCTGTAATGGCATCCTCATACTGGTACAACATGCAGTCTGAGACGACCCTCACTAGGTGGAGTGATGACTCCTCAAGAGGTTTGTAGGGATGATAGATGCAGGTGGCACAGGATGGAGACAAATGGCCCACTAGATGGGTGGCCTATGTTCAGCAGTGAAGGAATACCAGCTGCAATGATGATAATGATGCTCAGGAATTGCAGAGCTACAGAAATTAATTTAAACAATTTCAACTGCACCTCAGTCAGGTACTGTGACTATGTGCCCTGTTGCTAACAGATCCGGGGCACCACACCAACGCGGCCGATGGCATTTTGCGGGGTCGTTTAGTGGGTATACCGTCGGACAGCCGACGGGGAGTCCCACACTACCACCGGAGGCCACCCAGGCACCGGTGGTGTGCGTAACGCATTTTTCCCCGTGTCACAAAAAAAAAAAAGGTACTGTAACTATACATGTAGTATCCAACTGGGATGACTAAATTTCAGACAACGACCCATGGCAGCTCCCTCTACGAGGATATGAGAGATGTTAGCATGGCCTGTGTAATAATTATCCCCAGATTTATTGTCCATAGAGTGCTGAATGCTCTCAATTGCTATAATCATTGATATTCTGCAGAAAAAACACCAGACAGAGCACAGAGGCATGTTGGATTTCAGCATTGTTATCTATGCTATCAGTAGCTGGCATCAAAAACTGCTGCCTTATTTCTGCTTAGAAGCTTACAAGACAAAGCTGACAATGAACAGAAAACACAAAACATGAAGTCAACTTATGTAGGGTATTATATTTCACGGTATTACTACTTCTAACACCTTAACGAGACTTGCAATGCTTGCCCGTGAGTAGCTCACTCTATAAAAAAAAATCTTGCACTTTACTGTAGTCTCTTTGGAAACTTTGGAATGGAGTTAATTCTACAACCTAAGTTTAGAAATATGCAGTATACTATCATAGTTTCTGTGTGAGGATAAATGCTCTGCCAATAGCAAGCGGCACAATTGTCTAATATTGTTTTAAATTTGTTCTAACAAAACTATGTATCATTATATGATACATAGTTCCATTTTATGGAACACAACCCATAGTACAATCTGTAGACCACACATACGTCAAGCGAAGTCTTTAGTGTTCAACAACTCTTAAGTTTGTATGACACAAATCATAAACTTCAAGCTGGTATGGTCCAAAGCTAATTAATTATGTATAAGTTTTGCCCTGAAGTCTATTTCACTCCTATGCATTTGAAATGCAAAAAATACACAGCTAAAACTACTGCACCATTTGCATGTTCTTGCATTGCAACTGGGGATACACCTCTTTGCAAAAAACAATTGTCAGGTAAAAAATCCCTATCGATAAGACAACAACATTAGGACATTTCAAAAAGGGATTGAAATTATATCCATATAAAAAATAATGGATATTTATCATCACAAAAATATCATTTTAAAGAAATAGCCTGTTATGTGACCCAAAACTATGTGCAAAGATTATTTATACCATCATTTTTTATGGTGGTAAAAGTCCATTATGATTAGTTTGAATTACTTTTTGAAATTTTCTCTGATCCCCTGTTCCCACAAGTGAGTGTGGTCATTGGGAAGGTCTTAAGCAGGTTTATAAGCCTTGTAGAAAGCTCCTACATTGACCAATTTTTATTTACCCTTAGATGGTAGCCACCATCTAATTCTACAGCCTGACTTCAAAGTTAATTATCCTTTTTTTAAATTATCTTTTTGAATAAATCAATTTCATGAGCCTAAATAAATAATAACTAATCCTTTCCCAAGGGTTTTAGGGACAGTCAAGATTTTTCAAATTGTGGTTTTACGGACATGGAATACACATATTTAGGCAGGTACCTGATCTTTACTTTCAACAATGTCCGATTCTATGTTGGGTGTAGCATCAGGAATGGAATCCCCGACTTCTACATCCCATTTCCCTTCACCTCCAAGTTTGCCTTTGACTTTCCAAGCTCTGCGTACAAGCACTTGAGTGTCCACATTATACTCTTCTACCATCTCCTTCTCATCTTCAAATTTATAGTGTATCTTCTTTAGTTTATCCTCCTTTAGACACGACTTCTCTGCGCCGAGCAGGGATTTGTACCATATAGTATTTTTAAACATTTTACCTTCGATACTAAATTGTTTTTTATTTGCCAAAGCTTGCGTAGTATCACAAGCTTCGATCAAACTTGATCTTCTTTTCATTTACCTACGTTGTTATGACAACCAAAGACATTGATTAAAAAGTTTTAATCTCTTGCTGCAGTACTTAATTTTCCCTTGAAGAAATCCGTTTGAAATAAGCAAGGAGACTATTGTTTCTTTTTAAATTTACTGTAGCTATGATCATGCCACGTATTAATTCATTCTTTATACTAATTGTTTACAGAGAAATCAACTTATAGGCTTCCAAGACTAGTTAAACAAACCGTAGCGTTTATTCAATTAGTTAGTGTCATCTCAACTTAAATTCGACTTTATAGTTAATAACGTCAGTGAATAAGTAAAATTGTTACCGATTTTATTTGGCTTAGCTTTTCCTATTAAAATTTAATTACAAAAACAACCTCAAATCATATCATAACATTGAATATGAAACAACAAGTACTCTGTGGAAACAACCAAATATGAATGTTTTTTTTTTTGTTTTCTTTATACCCAAAGAGACATGCAAAGGGATCTAGCCCATACAGCCAAGTCTTCAGAGCGATATCAAAATCTTAATTCTACAGTAGATGTTCCAGCTTCATGAACTGTGCTGAAAAATATTTGGGAAGGGTATTCAGGCGACACCTCGATCGTGAAGCTTTAAAATGGCTCCGCCCAATCACCCCGCGCCCCTCAATTGACACTCGACGCTCGATTTGTAAAATTTGAAATTAGCGCCTAATAGGTAACCTGGGGTCAACGTATAGTCAATGCAAACGAACAGAAAAGCTACAGAGTCGCGTCACACTTAAATAAAATTTATAATATCAATATTTAATAAAAAATATTGATTTAATTATTATTTAGCTTTATACATACTGAACCAAACATATTTATTTAAGCTAGACGGAAAACAATAGTAATAATAGTAATAAAAAACTACAGAAACGTATTCACTTTTAAAAGTTTATTGAAAGAGAAATCAATGACATCGTTTTATGTTTATATCTCTACAAGTTAACATGTCTTGGTATCTATGTTGTTCTTACTTAGGTCTCGTCCAGTGGCGCCCTCATTGAATAAAAAAACATATTATAGCATAGAAGATAAACATTATGAAATCTTATGTTGCATTTATTACAAAGATAGTAAAGTATTTTTACGTCATTAAACCAACACTCAAAATATTCCACTATCGTTGTTATAAGCAAAAGTGCTAAAAGAGGCCGTTTTTTGGCAATTATGCCTATAACAACGAAAGCAAAACATTTCAATTGTTAGTTTAATGACGTAAAAGTACGTTATTGTATTTGTAACACACGCAACACATGACTTTATAATGTTTATCTTCCACGCTAAGATACGATATTTTATTCCTTGAGGCGCCACTGGACGCCATGTATCCCCCTTAAGAAGAATGAAACACCAGCTACATAATACAACATTGTTTATCGAGAGGCTAAAGCGGGCCATTTGTTGATTCGGACACATATGTTTAGTTAGCAGATACACCATCTAAACTGCAAACACAGCGATGAAAGACGACTGTATGGAGAAAGGCTTACTACTGAATGCGAAGAAAACAAAGATAATGGTATTTGAAAGAGAAGAATCCAGAACTAATGTAAGGATTACGATTGATGATGAAGTGTTGGAACAAGTGGATGAGTTTGTATATCTTGGATGCGCTTTCAGCAGGGATGGAAGGTACACCGCAGATGTGGCAAGACGAGTGAGTGCTGGGAATAGTGTGAATGGAGCGTTGGGAAAACTTCTTGGCAGTAAAATCCTGAGCCAGAAGGCACAACTCGCTATACACAATGCAGTGTTGGTCCCAACGCTAACTTATGGAAGCGAGAGTTGGGTATGGCAGAAAGAGCATGAAAGTAGAATAAACGCGGTTGAAATGCGAGCGCTGCGCAAAATTTGTGGCGTAAGGCTTGTAGACCGTATTCGTAATGATGATGTTAGAAATAGAGTTGGTCTGAAAGAGAGCGTCGGTGTTAAAATAAGAAGAGGCATGCTCCGATGGTTCGGGCATGTAGAAAGAATGCAAGATGAAAGAATGACGAAGCAGATATACAATGCAAAAGTGGAAGGATGTAGGAGCCGGGGAAGGCCAAGACTTACCTACCATGACCAAATTGGTCATGTTCTATCAGAAGGTGATGTCAGGAGCCCTAGAAACCGGCGTGCGTGCATGAGAAGAGCAATGAATGTTAAAGAAGCGAGTGAGATATGTAAGGATCGAGTCACGTGGCGCTCGGATCTCTCTGCCTACCCCGCAAGGGATTTGGCTTGAAGTTATAGATGTTCGAGTGTCATAATGGCTGATAGCGCCGAGTAAACACAGGATTTTTTTATTTCGAATAAATAAGAGAAATAAAATTATCAGATTGAATTAGATTGAAATTGAAATAGAAAATTGGAATTTTTTTGCAACTCCCTCCTGGTGAAGATTCACAAGTTATTTTACACAGTTAGGTATAGCTCTGGTAGAGATCCTAGCTTTTTCCCTAAATATAATACACTCTCGAATGACTAGGTATGCGCTTTCACTAACAGTCAATTTAACTTCGCGAATTTTATAAAAAAGTACAGGAAGAACTTGACGGTTAGACGGTAATTTTGCGCCTATTATTTGATAATTTACGTCTCCAACTAAGAAAATACTTGATTTATTGCTTCTCAATTCCACTGCCATCTTATAAAAGTTAAAACATTACGTATTAATCACGAGAATAACTGACATTCAAAATTAATAGACGGTTAGGTAATTATGACGAAGTTAACGATGCTCTCTCTAAAGTTATTCATTGGTTTAGAGTTAATAATCTGCTTTTAAATGATAAAAAGACTAAAGTAATTAAGTTCTCAACACCTAATGTAAGGCAGGTGGCTACCAATGTACATGTTAATGGAACTAATTTAGCCTCTGTGGAGACAACTGTGTTCTTGGGTATAACAATTGACTCCAGACTACAAAGGGGCCCACAAATTGAAAAATTATCAGGAAAACTAAGTTCTGCAGCTTATGCAGTGAAAACTATTAGACGGCTCACTGATATTGATACGGCTAGAATAGTTTATTACAGCTACTTTCATAGTATTATGTCATATGGAATTCTTCTTTGGGGTAACTCCGCGAATATTAACACCATCTTTTTATTGCAAAAGAGAGCCATAAGGGCTATCTACAAACTTGGTCCCCGGGAGAGCCTTAGAGAAAAATTCAAAGAAATAAATATTTTAACAGTCGCATCGCAATATATCTATGAAAATCTTTTGTATGTCCATAAAAACATAGACTCATTTTGTAAAAAGAGTGATATTCATAGCATAAATACATAGATATAAGCATAATCTTGTGTTATATGCAAGCCGTCTCCACAAAACAAGTAATTATTTTATGGGGCAATGTATACGGTTCTATAACAAACTTCCCAGCAATATAAGAGATTTGTCAATAAACAAATTTAAAACTACTATTAAAGCCAAATTGTGTAGCAGGGCATATTATAAAGTATCTGACTATATTAATGATAAAAATGCCTGGGAGTGAGTCGATCCAATTATAATGTAATTAACAAAATATGTAAATTTGTTTGGATACCAAAAGAGGGATGCCTGAGTTTTTTGGCAGTATTTTTATCAGTGCTCACCTAGTCATAAACTGCACGGTAGGGAAAAAAAATGTGACGATTCCAAACAAATGTAGCCATTTTTACGGAATAAAAAGATTTTGACTTTGAATTTGAACAAATGAATACCGCGAGTACGTGCGGCACTGCCGCGCAACTTGTATGAACATGTTTCGATGTAATTCGGCACGGATTATCGTAATCCAAATAAGTTAAAAATTAATTTCCGAGTGTTTTAAAAGCAAATGAACAAAACTAAGACATATGCGTTAGAAAATAAAAACTTTGAAAAATAAGGGACACCCTAATATATTTTATATTCTATTTCGATTTTATAATCTATTCATATTTAAAAAAAACATGTGACAAATGATTTTCTTGCTGTTTCATAACTTTAACTTCAGTATAATGACATTTATTGTATTTTACTTATGTATACTCTGTGTTTTGTATTGTTGTACGTTTCCTTGTTATTTATTAAACTCTCAAGAAGAAAGAACCAGGACCATCTCTGATGTTGCAAAATAAATCTAATCCGTACAATAGTTCAATACTAACCACAATGTATAGAATAGATGATTTTTTTGTGTTTTCAGTGTTGGTTCATAGTAAATATTATTTGTTTTCACGAGTACCATGGGTATAAGTATACTATCTATATATATCTTCACGCTAAATCCCTCGTGAGCGCCACATGACTCGGTACTTACACACCTCGCTCGCTTCTTTAACATGAAACATACCGAGTTTTTTAAAAAACTATCAAAATATACTATTTTACTAGTAATTATTTTAATACAAAAAAAAACCTCCACTGGTTTTCTATCTTCTGATTGGATAAATTTCCAACGTAAACTAACCTTCACCTACGTACAATGTCTAAGTCGGAGTTCGGTGAGCTTATAATGGTTACTATGAGTTTGTCGTCCCGTATGACACTTACGTTAAAGTAGCATATAAATCGAGTAGTGATTCTTCTAGTGGAATATGTTTATTTAGTAAGTTTCTCCTAAAAAACAAAACAGCAAAAATATTCTATTTTATAAGTTTTTATTTTAATACAAAGAAATAAAGAGTCTCCACTGGTTGCTATGTGCTGAGAGCGCGAACCTTATTGGTATAAATTTCCAACGTAACCTGACCTCCACCGACGTACAACTTCTAAGTCGGAGTTCGGTCAGATTATAATGGACATAATAGGAGTTTGACGTCCTATATAGGTACGCGGTCAGCCTGTGGATAATGTATACCAATTATCAAATGTTACTGTTTATTGCTGCAAAAAATAACTCTTATTTAATTAATGCAGTTTTATATAGAGTTATTAAGTAAGCAAAATTAAAAAAAAGTTTGAAGAGGAATTAAATAGCTTGGGCCAACCATACCTAGGAACTGTTCTAAAAACTAGAAATATGTCTACACAATGTTATTATAATATGTTTAATGAATATAATAATTAAAAAAAAAATACCTTGTCTTGTTCGCCTCCGCCATTCTACGAACATTTTCTTTGTATTTTTATTCTATATATTTTCTTTTTAGTGTTCCCCATTATTACAACAGTATAATAAATATATATAAACCTATAATATTATTTACTACTTATATCTAATAATAATACACTTACGCTAAATACTATAATATTGAATATTTACAACTATTAATTATAAAAACTTCGGTGTCGCGATGTAAATGGAGCGAGCTCGAGCAGACAGTCGACATAGGTCTCACCTCGGGCTGCAGCCGGACTGGCTGGATGTAGTTAGTCAACGCGTTTATAATCCTCATTACCGCACAATAAGGTCGAAAACACGTAGCACCCAAGACGAATGTGATCGCTTAGAAATTGTCAGAAACTTAAAATATTTTTAAAAAATTTCATGTTTCACTTATCAAAATATGCAGCAACCATATTATAAACATAGATATTACTAATAGATTTAAGTAATTTTGAAGCGTATAAACAGAACAACTTCGTTGTAATTTCAAAAATAATGAATTTCAGGAGGTGTTTTCGAAAGTAATTATTATCGAATCAATTTTACACAATCGCGTATTTGAGCAAGCAAATTCAAGATAAAGAAATGAAGTTATTTATATTAAAATCTTAGATCCGTCAGTTTAGTCATTAGCCTATACTATTCGATGAAAGTTGGTCTAATTTTTCGATGTGTCGCCTTAATATCACTATACCCGGACTCTGTAATAAACACTGTATATGTAATGCCGTCTATCTCATTCTATCACACGTTAAATCATATATATATATATATATATTAAGGCGACACCTCGATCGTGAAGCTTTAAAATGGCTCCGCCCAATCACCCCGCGCCCCTCAATTGACACTCGACGCTCGATTTGTAAAATTTGAAATTAGCGCCAAATAGGTAACCTGGGGTCAACGTATAGTCAATGCAAACGAACAGAAAAGCTACAGAGTCGCGTCACACTTAAATAAAATTTATAATATCAATATTTAATAAAAATTATTGATTTAATTATTATTTAGCTTTATACATACTGAACCAAACATATTTATTTAAGCTAGACGGAAAACAATAGTAATAATAGTAATAAAAAACTACAGAAACGTATTCACTTTTAAAAGTTTATTGAAAGAGAAATCAATGACATCGTTTTATGTTTATATCTCTACAAGTTAACATGTCTTGGTATCTATGTTGTTCTTACTTAGGTCTCGTCCAGTGGCGCCCTCATTGAATAAAAAAACATATTATAACATAGAAGATAAACATTATGAAATCTTATGTTGCATTTATTACGAAGATAGTAAAGTATTTTTACGTCATTAAACCAACACTCAAAATATTCCACTATCGTTGTTATAAGCAAAAGTGCTAAAAGAGGCCGTTTTTTGGCAATTATGCCTATAACAACGAAAGCAAAACATTTCAATTGTTGGTTTAATGACGTAAAAGTACGTTATTGTATTTGTAACACACGCAACACATGACTTTATAATGTTTATCTTCCACGCTAAGATACGATATTTTATTCCTTGAGGCGCCACTGGACGGCATGTATCCCCCTTAAGAAGAATGAAACACCAGCTACATAATACAACATTGTTTATCGAGAGGCTAAAGCGGGCCATTTGTTGATTCGGACACATATGTTTAGTTAGCAGATACACCATCTAAACTGCAAACACTGGTCACAGCGATGAAAGACGACTGTATGGAGAAAGGCTTACTACTGAATGCGAAGAAAACAAAGATAATGGTATTTGAAAGAGAAGAATCCAGAACTAATGTAAGGATTACGATTGATGATGAAGTGTTGGAACAAGTGGATGAGTTTGTATATCTTGGATGCGCTTTCAGCAGGGATGGAAGGTACACCGCAGATGTGTAAAGACGAGTGAGTGCTGGGAATAGTGTGAATGGAGCGTTGGGAAAACTTCTTGGCAGTAAAATCCTGAGCCAGAAGGCACAACTCGCTATACACAATGCAGTGTTGGTCCCAACGCTAACTTATGGAAGCGAGAGTTGGGTATGGCAGAAAGAGCATGAAAGTAGAATAAACGCGGTTGAAATGCGAGCGCTGCGCAAAATTTGTGGCGTAAGGCTTGTAGACCGTATTCGTAATGATGATGTTAGAAATAGAGTTGGTCTGAAAGAGAGAGTCGGTGTTAAAATAAGAAGAGGCATGCTCCGATGGTTCGGGCATGTAGAAAGAATGCAAGATGAAAGAATGACGAAGCAGATATACAATGCAAAAGTGGAAGGATGTAGGAGCCGGGGAAGGCCAAGACTTACCTACCATGACCAAATTGGTCATGTTCTATCAGAAGGTGATGTCAGGAGCCCTAGAAACCGGCGTGCGTGCATGAGAAGAGCAATGAATGTTAAAGAAGCGAGTGAGATATGTAAGGATCGAGTCACGTGGCGCTCGGCTCTCGGCCTACCCCGCAAGGGATTTGGCTTGAAGTTATAGATGTTCGAGTGTCATAATGGCTGATAGCGCCGAGTAAACACAGGATTTTTTTATTTCGAATAAATAAGAGAAATAAAATTATCAGATTGAATTAGATTGAAATTGAAATAGAAAATTGGAATTTTTTTGCAACTCCCTCCTGGTGAAGATTCACAAGTTATTTTACACAGGTATAGCTCTGGTAGGGATCCTAGCTTTTTCCCTAAATATAATACACTCTCGAATGACTAGGTATGCGCTTTCACTAACAGTCAATTTAACTTCGCGAATTTTATAAAAAAGTACAGGAAGAACTTGACGGTTAGACGGTAATTTTGCGCCTATTATTTGATAATTTACGTCTCCAACTAAGAAAATACTTGATTTATTGCTTCTCAATTACACTGCCATCATATAAAAGTTAAAACATATTAATCACGAGAATAACTGACATACAAAATTAATAGACGGTTAGGTAATTATGACGAAGTTAACGATGCTCTCTCTAAAGTTATTCATTGGTTTAGTGTTAATAATCTGCTTTTAAATGATAAAAAGACTAAAGTAATTAAGTTCTCAACACCTAATGTAAGACAGGTGGCTACCAATGTACATGTTAGTGGAACTAATTTAGCCTCTGTGGAGACAACTGTGTTCTTGGGTATAACAATTGACTCCAGACTACAATGGGGCCCACAAATTGAAAAATTATCAGGAAAACTAAGTTCTGCAGCCTATGCAGTGAAAACTTTTAGACGGCTCACTGATATTGATACGGCTAGAATAGTTTATTTCAGCTACTTTGATAGTATTATGTCATATAGAATTCTTCTTTGGGGTAACTCCGCGGATATTAACTCCATCTTTTTATTGCAAAAGAGAGCCATAACAGCTATCTACAAACTTGGTCCCCGGGAGAGCCTTAGAGAAGAATTCAAAGAAATAAATATTTTAACAGTCGCATCGTAATATATCTATGAAAATCTTTTGTATGTCCATAAAAACATAGACTCATTTTGTAAAAAGAGTGATACTCATAGCATAAATACTAGATATAAGAATAATCTTGTGTTACATGCAAGCCGTCTACACAAAACAAGTAATTCTTTTATGGGGCAATGTATACGGTTCTATAACAAACTTCCCAGCAATATAAGAGAATTGTCAATAAACAAATTTAAAACTACTGTAAATATTATAAAGTATCTGACTATATTAATGATAAAAATGCCTGGGAGTGAGTCGATCCAATTATAATGTAATTAACAAAATATGTAAATTTGTTTGGATACCAAAAGAGGGATGCCTGAGTTTTTTGGCAGTATTTTTATCAGTGCTCACCTAGTCATAAACTGCACGGTAGGGAAAAAAAATGTGACGATTCCAAACAAATGTAGCCATTTTTACGGAATAAAAAGATTTTGACTTTGAATTTGAACAAATGAATACCGCGAGTACGTGCGGCACTGCCGCGCAACTTGTATGAACATGTTTCGATGTAATTCGGCGCGGATTATCGTAATCCAAATAAGTTAAAAATTAATTTCCGAGTGTTTTAAAAGCAAATGAACAAAACTAAGACATATGCGTTAGAAAATAAAAACTTTGAAAAATAAGGGACACCCTAATATACATATATACAAATAGATTTTATAATCTATTCATATTTAAAAAAACATGTGACAAATGATTTTCTTGCTGTTTCATAACTTTAACTTCAGTATAATGACATTTATTGTATTTTACTTATGTATACTCTGTGTTTTGTATTGTTGTACGTTTCCTTGTTATTTATTAAACTCTCAAGAAGAAAGAACCAGGACCATCTCTGATGTTGCAAAATAAATCTAATCCGTACAATAGTTCAATACTAACCACAATGTATAGAATAGATGATTTTTTTGTGTTTTCAGTGTTGGTTCATAGTAAATATTATTTGTTTTCACGAGTACCATGGGTATAAGTATACTATCTATCTATATCTTCACGCTAAATCCCTCGTGAGCGCCACATGACTCGGTACTTACACACCTCGCTCGCTTCTTTAGCATGAAACATACCGAGTTTTTTTAAAAACTATCAAAATATACTATTTTACTAGTAATTATTTTAATACAAAAAAGAAAAAAAAAAAAACCTCCACTGGTTTTCTATCTTCTGATTGGATAAATTTCCAACGTAAACTAACCTTCACCTACGTACAATGTCTAAGTCGGAGTTCGGTGAGCTTATAATGGTTACTATGAGTTTGTCGTCCCGTATGACACTTACGTTAAAGTAGCATATAAATCGAGTAGTGATTCTTCTAGTGGAATATGTTTATTTAGTAAGTTTCTCCTAAAAAACAAAACAGCAAAAATATTCTATTTTATAAGTTTTTATTTTAATACAAAGAAATAAAGAGTCTCCACTGGTTGCTATGTGCTGAGAGCGCGAACCTTATTGGTATAAATTTCCAACGTAACCTGACCTCCACCGACGTACAACTTCTAAGTCGGAGTTCGGTCAGATTATAATGGACATTATAGGAGTTTGACGTCCTATATAGGTACGCGGTCAGCCTGTGGATAATGTATACCAATTATCAAATGTTACTGTTTATTCCTGCAAAAAATAACTCTTATTTAATTAATGCAGTTTTATATAGAGTTATTAAGTAAGCAAAATTAAAAAAAAGTTTGAAAGGAATTAAATAGCTTGGGCCAACCATACCTAGGAACTGTTCTAAAAACTAGAAATATGTCTACACAATGTTATTATAATATGTTTAATGAATATAATAATTAAAAAAAAAATACCTTGTCTTGTTCGCCTCCGCCATTCTACGAACATTTTCTTTGTATTTTTATTCTATATATTTTCTTTTTAGTGTTCCCCATTATTACAACAGTATAATAAATATATATAAACCTATAATATTATTTACTACTTATATCTAATAATAATACACTTACGCTAAATACTATAATATTGAATATTTACAACTATTAATTATAAAAACTTCGGTGTCGCGATGTAAATGGAGCGAGCTCGAGCAGACAGTCGACATAGGTCTCACCTCGAAGCGGGCTGCAGCCGGACTGGCTGGATGTAGTTAGTCAACGCGTTTATAATCCTCATTACCGCACAATAAGGTCGAAAACACGTAGCACCCAAGACGAATGTGATCGCTTAGAAATTGTCAGAAACTTAAAATATTTTTAAAAAATTTCATGTTTCACTTATCAAAATATGCAGCAACCATATTATAAACATAGATATTACTAATAGATTTAAGTAATTTTGAAGCGTATAAACAGAACAACTTCGTTGTAATTTCAAAAATAATGAATTTCAGGAGGTGTTTTCGAAAGTAATTATTATCGAATCAATTTTGCACAATCGCGTATTTGAGCAAGCAAATTCAAGATAAAGAAATGAAGTTATTTATATTAAAATCTTAGATCCGTCAGTTTAGTCATTAGCCTAGACTATTCGATGAAAGTTGGTCTAATTTTTCGATGTGTCGCCTTCAGATCCAATCCTACAGCTTAGATACCACCTGTAAAACGACAGTGATTTAAACATGGTTTTCTTCATGAACTTAATCACGTCTTCCAAAAAGTGCATAAACGTGTTATATTTGAGTTTTATCATTACTGTATAATTTTCTTAGACCTTTCAACATAAGGACCAGCTTCGTAGCATCATTCCCCTCTGTTATGGTACAAGATCATGTGATCCATTGCGCGTATAAAAACTATTTGCATAGTAGATTCTCTAACGGTCTTGAAATCGTTATCGCTGCGGTAAAATCTCATATTGCCTAGCAAAACAAAACTCTATTTACAACTACATAAACAGCCATTTTAGATTTTGAGGGAATTCCCAAGATGCTAAT
Organism: Pyralis farinalis; assembly: GCA_947507595.1. Classification (NCBI taxonomy): domain Eukaryota; kingdom Metazoa; phylum Arthropoda; class Insecta; order Lepidoptera; family Pyralidae; genus Pyralis; species Pyralis farinalis. The sequence continues at coordinate 25,064,950 of OX382273.1, read as the reverse complement.
AAATGATTTTAAAAAGGGATGCGTAGTGATCGCTTAATGGTAAATATCAATATCGATAAAAATAATATTGATTTAGTGGTTACAGTCAGCGACGTATCAAAAGGTAGACACGTTATACACCGACATTATTGAATTTTAAAATGGCGCAACTAGTACTATATCTACGTACAGTTATTTATTATGACACTGCTCTAACAAAGACACAAATGATAGAGCATACCTGTCGTTAGACAGAGATGAATATATATCTTAAGAATTTATACTTTGTGGCGAAATACGTATAGCAGCGACGCGAGAGCGTAGCCAACTGAATCAACTGAATGCGAGTTGGGTTGGGCAATTACCTTACTTTCGTATTCGTAGACGTATCTATAACTATAAAAACATCTCATGTTACAGTACCACTTTTTCGTGTTTAATTCTTTTGTTTAGGTTTTTGTTTTACCATCTGAAATATAATAAAAGCAGCTCATTTCTTACTTTTTCATTAGGATCAGCGAGGATTGTTTATTTGAGAGGGGGTCATGTGCCAGAACTGTGCTCGTTCGCGACTCCTGCCAATCAATTAAATTGCAATTCTGACCCGAAAACGCAACGATGTGCGGGTACGGGCGTCCCCCGGAGGCGACGCGCACCGATCCGCCCCCGTCGGTGCGAATATAGGTGCATGCGGCGGTGGGAGCCGCCACTCACCACGCAGCGCTAATTCCGGCGGATCGAGGAGAGCCAAGTGCCGCATAGGCACGTAGAATGTGAGAGGTGGATTGAATGATAAGATGAACGAACTGGTAGACGTAATGAATAAGAGACGTTTGGATTCTCTGTGAGTGTGACAGAGACTAAGGGCAAGGGGAGAGAAACCGATGATCTGCTCGGTGGGATGATGGCCCTATGGTCTAGGGTAGACTGGGACGATCATGCCAGTGCTGGTGTAGGGGTCGTGCTCTCTTAGCCACTGGTGTAAGAGATTACTGTTTGGTAGGGCCTAGACTTCTCTGGGTTCGTATAAAACTGGGCATCACGCGAGTCTTTCTGGTTGCAGCATACGCTCTCGTAAGCTCAGCGTGTGCCCAAGAACTAAAGAAGTTTTGGGAGTCTGTGAGGGATGTTCTTGGACTTAGCTGAAGGGAATGAAAGAGTGATTATGTGTGGAGATTTGTCGATTCTAGATTTATGTATCGAACGAAACCTTCTCGTGTCGAATACTTTATTTCATCACAAGGATATTCACACGTACACATGGAGACGGAATGACCAAAACAGTGTGATTGATTTGATTAAAATTGATAGACGTCTCCGAAATACTATAATGGATACAAGAGCCTTTAGAGGCCCCACTCTTGAAACGGACCACTAGGTGGTGGCGGTAAGCCGGTTTGTGGGACTTTTGAAGAAGTGGAGGCATTGGCGAGTGCGTATCCCTTTCGGAGATCATGAAAGGATAAGGAGTGAAAAATTGCAAGATGAAAGTGTAAGGAGAATGTATGTACATTTGGTGAGCGAAAGACTTGCAAATGCAAGTCTTTCCGACACAGATGTGGATGATTGCTGGAAAGTTCTAAAAGAAAATATGGTGGATAGTGCAAAAGAAGCATGTGGATGCGCAAAGAGGCATAAAACATTGAAAGAGGATGCCTGGTGGGATGCGGAGGTTGAATCCTCCGTAGCAAGAAAGAGGAAAGCGTGGCTGGATTATGTATCATCTTTGCCCTTAAATAAAAGTATGAGAGAGAAGAAGAAGGAAATGTACCGTCTATGCAAGAATGAAACCAATGCTTTAGTGAAAGAGAAGCGTGAAAGACAAATTATGAATGAGGAAGAGAGGCTGACGAGAAATTTCGAGGCAAATACCAAAAACTCTTTTGGAGAGAGGTAAAGAAGTCTCGGGGTAGTTCGTCGGCATCCAGTATGAACAAGATAAAGTCTAAAGCTGGTATCATTCTTGCAAAGACTCAGGAAGTGTTAGAACGGTGGAGTGAATATTTTGAAGAAATGTATGAATACGCCTCGGACGCTGGCAATGAGAGAGTCTGATGCTCACTCCACGTTGACAGCGTCCGATGAAGGTATAACTATGGATGAGATTGATTGGTCTATACGAAGTTTGAAAAATGGAAAGTCTGCGGGAATTGATATGATCACAGCTGAGGTGATTAAACTAGGTGGCACGTACATCCGGGATGCCTTCCGGTACTTATGCAATCTATGCTGGAAAACTGGTACGTAGACACGTTAGCTGATTATTTTGTTAGCCCAGAAGGAAAATTATCATGGCAAATAACGTACATGTGAAATAGTTGTGTTAATGTATACTTACTTGCTTATTGTTTTCGCTTGTAGTCTTGTTTCTGAAATTCTCAATAAATTTATTACATAGTCCTTCCCATGCCTTTTTCAGTTTGTTTTTATTGTTGAACTTGTGGGATCTCGAATCCCATATCATTGGATCACTCTCAACTTCATCAATAAATTTTTCAACCTGATTTTCATCCATATTTAGACTTGAACAAAAAATATATACGGATGTGCAGTCATTAGTCGATCGATGAACATACGCTACCGCAGCGCTGCCGTCACGCGTTTTTTTATTTATGTGAATGTACAAAGCAGCGCGATTGCAGCGCTGCGGTCGCGCGGCTTACTACCGAATAAATAGCGTCAAATTGGAATTACCCGACGCGCAGCTGTTAGTTAATACGTACAATCATGTTATTGGCTCTCTATAAATTATTTCCTTCATGCTACCTACCTATCCGTGCGAAGCTGAGGCGGCGGCGGTTCGCTAGAACTATAAGTACTTATAGTATGTTTGTTATCATACAAAGATTTTAAGTCAATCTGGTCATGGTAGGCGAGTCTCGCCATTCCTTTCTTTTAGGTAAATAACGAATTTATTAAATACTAGCTGCAGCCCGCGGCTTTGTCCGCGCATATCCAGGTGGCCGGTGGGAATTGCTTTTCTTAGTTTCTGTATTTTTTATCGGCTTCTGAGGGTCGTATCGTGATGTTGAATAAAACGTTCCTAAAGAATTGAACTACCTATTAAATTGAAATTGAAAATTCCTTTATTTCAAATAATTTGTCTTACATTAAACATGGCCAGGGTTTCCTTTTAAGTAAAAATATGCTTGCAGTAGGAAACCCTGCTCTTCCTTATTTACATAACTAAATTATTTGGATTTCACCGTGCATGATTTTACAAATTTTATAAATTTAACTTTGAAGTGGAACATTAAAATTAGGTAAGTATAATTTATATATATAATTTATGTATTACAGAATATTAGGAACTGGATTTAAGTAGTATAATATAGATATAAATAAGTATAGGTTGCTTGTAAGTTTGCCTGAGTAGTGTGAGTGTGTCTTTATATGCGAGAGGCTACGCGCGCTTGAGGTGGTGTATGAGGGTGTGTATATGTGTATGCGTGCATCTGAAAGCACGCATCAGTGTGTCTAAGAGAGAGAGAGAACGAGAATATGTGTGTGATGATGTTATGTGTGCGGGTGTTGGGCATATACACATACAGTACGACACAAAAGAGTAGAAATTAATTATTCCAGAACTAAATTTTTCACTGCCTGGCAATAAAAAATACACGATTTGTCATCTGTTGTTGATCTGTATGTTTGAGTTTTGTGCATTGAGACATTTTGTACATAATATCGTGTTAATTTCGGTTTGTGTCTAGTAAAACGGCATTATAATGAACAAAGTCATTCGTGGCGGTGCCCGTGAAATAATTTATACGGTGTATGGCCGAATTTCAATCAGGAAAGTTGCTATCAAATCTGGACGATTAATACAAACGTACAGAAGATTTTACTGGTAAGTGGCGAAAGTAAATTATACACAATGTAATTTTGAACCTCTAATGAATGCAGACAGTTAATCTAATCTAAAAGCATCTCAATGATCGACAGTGAAAGACAAAAACCATTGTATTTATAGCGCGACTACTACTTCTTGAGAGTTGTTGATTATTGTTAAACAGAAGTAAGCAGAGTTTGTATATAATTATTATACGATATATTCTTTTTATTGTTTTAGGTGTTTCTGAGAGTACAGTACGTCGAATAGTGAAACACGGCAAATTCTAGACACTGGCTAAACATAGAAAGGGTCGACCCTCAAAAGTATTGGATGATTTTGATACGTGTGCGATTCGCCAAAAAATTCACTTTTTTTATGCCGTTAAAAAGGAGGTACCTACAATTGGTAAATTACTAACTCAATTAAAAGAAGATATCGGTTATGATGGTAGTCGCGAGCATTTGCGAAAACTTTTAAAGAAAATCGGATTCCGATATAAAAATTGGATGACAAACAGACAAGCTTTAACAGAGAAACCTATTATTGGATATAAAAGAGGACAGTAGTATTAAATTCAATTATTAACAATTAAGTAGTATTTAAATTCAATTATGGACAACAGAAATTTGCCCGAAGAGCTTCAAAAAGATATTATATATTTAGACGAAAGCTATATCCACTCTAGCTACAAGCTTAAAGAATGCTGGCAGTCCATTGAAACCAAAGGTGTTACTACGGATATTTCGAAAGGAAAGTGATGGATTATAGTGCATGCTGGTAATGAAAAAGGTTTTGTGCCTAATGCACTTATAGTCTTTAGTGGTATAAATAAACAAGAAGATTACAATTCCGAAATGAACCAAAGTAACTTCACTAAATGGGTTACAGAAAAGCTTATCCCCAACATCACAGAGCCCTCAATCATTGTGATAGACAATGCATCCTATCACTCTGTGGTAAAAAATAAAGCTCCAACATCTGCTACTAGGATTAATGACATAAGGTTATGGTTACTGCAAAATAATGTGCCATTCGATCTTGATTTGCGAAAACCTTTTTTGGCCCTGGTGAAGAAACTTAAACCTGATCCAGTTTATGAAATCGACGAAATTTTAGGCCAATACGGTCATACGGTGATAAGGTTACCGCCTTACCACTGCGATCCGAATCCAATAGAATTGATTTGGTCACTGGCTAAGGGGAAGGTCTCTGCACAGAATGTTGGTGCAATAGATATAAATAAGTTGACCATGGAAGCATTCGAATCAATAAAAACTCAAGATTGGAAAAATTGCTGCGAGCATGTGAAAAAAATTGAAAAAGAGTACTATGATCGTGGGGAGAACATTATATACCGACATACATGAATTAATCATTAGAGTTGGTTGAGATAGTACTGATGATGAGGTTGATACAGAGAGTAGTGACGAATTAATGTCCGACTCCGACACCATGAACTTAGGTGCTGGTACATCGCATGAATTAAGTAATCCTATGGAAGTGGTGGAATACTTGGATTTTGACTTCTTAGAATAGTTTTGTTTTGTTACACTACATTTATAAACAAAAAGTTTACATTAATGTTGTAGGGGTTTTATTAACAATTACTTCCTAAATTGTCGTCGTTTTAACAATAATATTTTTTGCTATTTGTAAAGCTGTTGAGTTTGACCGTTAAATCGACGCTACTTTACAATACTAATACTTACAAATTTCAAATTTAGTGTTTAACTAGGCACAACTGTCTCTTTAAAATAAATAAAAATTCACAAGTATCAAGACCGGTTAGGTCATACAAACTGTCTCTATCTATCTATAACTTCACGCCAAATCGCTTGCGGGGTAGGCAGAGAGAACCGAGCGCCACGTGACTCGATCCTTACATATCTCACTCGCTTCTTTAACATTCATTGCTCTTTTCATGCACGCTCGCCGGTTTCTAGGGCTCCTGACATCACCTGAGAGAACACGACCAATTTGGTCATGGTAGGTAAGTCTTGGCCTTCCCCGGTTCCTACATCCTTCCACTTTTGATTTGTATATCTGCTTCGTCATTCTTTTATCTTGCATTCTTTCTACATGCCCGAACCATCGGAGCATGCCTCTTCTTATTTTAACACCAACGCTCTCTTTCAGACCAACTCTATTTCTAACATCATCATTGCGAATATGGTCTACAAGCCTTACGCCACAAATTTTGCGCAGCGCTCGCATTTCAACCGCGTTTATTCTACTTTCATGCTCTTTCTGCCATACCCAGCTCTCGCTTCCATAAGTTAGCGTTGGGACCAACACTGCATTATGTATAGCGAGTTGTGCCTTCTGGCTCAGGTTTTTACTGCCAAGAAGTTTTCCCAACGCTCCATTCACACTATTCCCAGCACTCACTCGTCTTTCCACATCTGCGGTGTACCTTCCACCTCTGCTGAAAGCGCATCCAAGATATACAAACTCATCCACTTGTTCCAACACTTCATCATCAATCATAATCCTTACATTAGTTCTGGATTCTTCTGTTTCAAATACAATTATCTTCGCATTCAGTAGTAAGCCTTTCTCAATACATTCGTCTTTCATCGTTATGACCAGTGTTTGCAGTTTAGATGGTGTATCTGCTAATAGCACGGCATCGTCTGCATACAGCAGACAGTTCACCACTAGGTCACCCATGCGCAATCCCACATTCGTTGACCTTATTCTCTGCAGACAACTATCGAGATAAGGATAAACAGCCTAGCAGATAGCATGCAACCCTGTTTGACACCAATTTTGACATCAAATCAGGGTGACATGCCACCGTCTATCCGCACACATGCTGAGCAATCCTTGTAAGTGGACTGCACAGGACGGAGCAGTGAACCGTCAATCCCATATCTCGGCAATATGTCCCACAGTTCTTTCGCACAACCCTATCAAAGGCTTTCTCAAGATCCACAAAACCGTTCGGACATGTAGAAAGAATGCGGGACGAAAGAATGACGAAACAGATATACAATGCAAAAGTGGAAGGATGCAGGAGCCGAGGTAGGCCGAGAGTAACCTACCATGACCAAATTGGTCGTGTTTTATCAGAAGGTGATATCAGAAGCCCCAGGAACCGGCGTGCGTGCATGAAAAGAGCTATGAATGTCACAGAAGCGAGTGAAGTATGCAAGGACCGCGTCTTAGGGCGCTCGGTTCTCTCTGCCTACCCCGCAAGGGACTTGGCGTGAAGATATACATAAACGTACATACACAAAACCGCATAAAACCTTCCGGTCTATGGCCAGATGCTTCTCTACGATATTGCGGAGCGAGAAAACTTGATCCGTACATCCCCTTCCATTTCGGAAACCTCCATGCAAACTGTGTTGCCACATAAACGATCGTGGCGCCCTCATTTATTTTCTACTCTTTTATGGCGCACGTACATGTTACATTTAAGAAATAGTACATAGCTAAGTAGGTAGAGTTATAATATGTTATAAATAGAATCTGGCCTTCGCCGCAAATGTCAATATTATTATGTGATAGTGATGTCTCACTTAGCTGTCACGGCAACTGGCGTAATGTTATCGTAACACTGTTGCCAACATAGCAGTTTGGCTGCCAGATCTATTTAGATAAGTTTGCACTGATAATTGACATACATACTGCACCTAGCATTTAATTTAGCACTGAATAGATAAATGCTAGTTACTACTCATTTGTTACTACGGAACAAAACGAAGCTATCAAGCGTAAGAAAACATTTTAATTCAATTGATTGGTACACTTTACTATATTACTATATCCTATGTGAAATAATAAACACAAACACGAGATATTACTTCTTTGTTTGTATTGTTCTAATACAATAACTTTCTTTATATTCCTGGTGATTCGAGAAACCGTGGATTCTAATAGTCTCTGTGTATTATACTATTTATCATGGCATATGAATTTATATATTTAGTATAAACGGATAGACTTGTTTAGTGAGTACAAATAATTGCAAAAATGGATGTATATATGTTCCGTTAGTCGAAAAGTGAGTTACGTTGAAAGTCAAGGCTAAGCTTAGATATATGCTCGGAAATAGCTCGAAGGCAATGTCCATATTTTAAATTTGGCACTACTTCAAGAAATTCATAGAATTCTAACGCTAATTCAGGTGTAATTTAGCACCGACTCGCGTTGTAGAGTTGGCAACACTCATCAAAACATTTTTTTTAAATCTTAACCTATAATTTTATAATACGTAAATAAAAATATTAAATTATTCATTTTATTTCGCATTACGCTAATTTTCTTAAAATCACATACAATGCCTCCAAGGATACCAGACAGGTAATACAACTTCGTGGTGGCCCCGTGGTTTGGAAGCTTTATCGTACACTAAACGCTGTGACCTGTGACGTTTTTGCAGATGGACATCTTACAAAGAATGCGGCAAAGTAATCGAAGGAACCCGTATAATATGTTTCAAAGTGCCACTGAAAAAGGTAAGCCAGTAAGCATTATTGTAAATCTGTCATTCCTTTATCCACAGTAGTTTCCATAGGGCCACCTATAAAACGAAGGTACCGAAAAATGATAAACATATTCAACGTAGAAAACGACTTCAACTACATTGCAGCATACATGTATATATAATAAAAGCCAAATCACAACTTAGTTTAATAGTTACAAATAATGACAAAGGACCAAATCAAAAGCACCCAAAAACGAAGAGCATGAATGAAGAAGTTCATCAGCATGGTAAATGTTAGAAATGTATGTTTGGATTGGTGCACCTGGCGATCCATAGTCTCTGTCTACCGCAACTGTTACTGTAGACAGGCGTGATGATATGTTGAGTCCAATAATTCACTTTGTTGCTCACTGCCATACAATGTCATACTTCAATACCAAAAATGCGAAAGTTATTATCTACTGAAGGAGAAGAATCAACATGATGATTTTGGGTTCTTTCCTATCAATTCTCTATAAACAGGACAAACATGTAATATGTGATAATCTTGTATTTACAGGGGTAGCTAACACTAACAATAAATCGATTCCTAGTACGAACGGCATGCATACTTCAAAAAAAGGGCAAATATCATAATGGATGCAATTTCTAATGAGAATTCATCAAAACTTTTTTTTTAAATGTACAGGACATAAGTTATCTTTTAGGCTGCCATTTTACATGAATCAAAATATTGCATGTGTTTATGTTTTTTAGGAAGTGCTCATCCAATTATGAAAATAAATTAAAAGTATGTTCAGTATGAACCGTTGATGTAGATATAGGAGAAATGTGGAGGTAGAGATACTCTCACATCCTCTTTTTGTTATCACTTTCCCTTTATTTCTTCTCATAATTACTGTTCGTAGTTCTGTGAAGAGCTCATTACGAGGATACAGAAGACGCAGGGTTGCTTACCGTTACTGTACTTGTTTCTTGTCCCAATTTATTTATAGTATAAAAATACAATTTTATTATAAAAGAAGTGTTTTGGTATGCCTGGTAACAAACAAAGTTTACAGGATTTTGTTATATACACAACTGTAAAATGTATTAATGCCTGTTTGAAAATGTCATTCATGTTTCTTCGTTTTGGTAGGACAGCGCCATCTATTATCATCATTCTGTACTATTAACAACATAAAGCTGTTTTGCATTCTTTCTTTAGCATTCACCAGATGTCACTAGTTGTTTAAAATTTGAATTTGATTTGCGCATTTTGGGTAAAATTGTACTTTCGAAATAATTTATTAATTGATTTATTATATTATTATATTTATTAATTGTTTTTAAAAGTCCAGATCATCATCATCGCCGTCAGTCTGTCAGTTTCATTGCCTTCTTTTAGTGCTTTCCACCTTATGCGATAACCATTTGCTCTTCTAGAGAGAGAGGGTATATTGCTAAGTCGCCATATACCTACGCGGACTCCGCCCTAGGGCTTTCATGCGCCATTTGCCATAATTAGTTCGTAAGATGCCTTGACTTCTGTTTACAGTATCGACAACAAAATAGTTTTTTCGTCTTCAGGTATAATATTATTTCAAATCCCTATTCCAACTACGCTTTGTCGCTACGGGTCGATGTTTTTTTTTTTCGTTTTATAGGGTTTCCGTACGCTATCGGCGGTTTAGACGACTTGTAAAAGCTGTAAATAAGTGAAATTAGAACCTGAAATTTCGATATTTTATTTAGAACCCAAAACTAAATGTTTCATTAGAAAACCAATTAAAGCACCTTTTGTGTCAGTCTCATATATGAAAATTAAACGAATATTTGTATATATCTTATATATAGAAATCTCGTGTCACGGTGTTTGTGGTCGCACACCTCCGAAACGGCTCGACCGATTTTTAGGACATTTTTTGTGATAAGTATGAGAAAATGTGGGAAAGTAATATTTCATAAAAAAAAAAATAGAATTAATAAGAAATAATTTATATGGCAGAACAACGTATGCCGGGTCAGCAAATCTATTTATAACTTCACGCTATCTGAACGAGCTTGGTGGCGCAGTCGTGAATGACGCGACTTTAACACTAACGCTCGTGGGTTCGATTCCCACACAAGACAAACATTTGTGTGCCGACCAAGACAAACAGACATGTTCATACATGTCTGTTTGTCTTGGTCTGGATGTTTCAAGAGACAGGTAGGTCGCATCAAATCAGCTCGTCTGGGAAGTACCTCCACGTCACAGAAAAACCGTAGCAGAAATGAGAACTCCCTAGAGGACTGTTGTGTTCCTGCGTGGGAGTGAGGTCACCAGTAAGCTCCTAAGGAGTTGCTTGATTCGATCCTTACAACCCTGACTCGATTCTAACACTTCGCTTGACACTCATTGCTCTTCTCATGCATGCTCGTCGATTTCTAAGGCTCGACATCACCTTCTGATAGAACACGATCAATTTGGTCATGGTAGGTAAGTCTTGGCCTTCCTATATATATATATATATATATATATATATATATATATATATATATATTTTTCCCTGGCATGCGCCGTATTATCATTTTGGACTCTTTTTTTTTTTTTTTTTATATACATCGGAAGGTTATTCACGGACTAAACAGGAAATCTTGAAAAAGAGATTTATGATTTATTTATCTATAAAACAGAAATTCGTTGACAAATGACAACGAACGCACTATTTAATACAAAACAGATCGAAAACGCTACGTAATAACCGCCACCATAAATATAGGTACCGTTAACCAACTTAAATATTCAGTCAATGTTTTGGTGGGCATTTCAAGCAGTCGCGTCTTATAATAATCGAAATTAAATTATCCACTTGTTTCTATTACATTGGCACCTGCATTAGCAAAGACGCGCCGACAATGAAATGCATTATTGGTCCACAAGTGCGAGGCACAATGCATGTTTGTATAACTGTGCGTCTGCCTGGGCGTTCACTTGACCATACCACAGTTATGGCAAACAGACTTCACGATCTGTGTTAATTTGTTCTGCACAGCGCTTGCATCGAACGATATCACAAGTGTTTGGTCTGGTCTGCCACGTAGATATCGTGGCATGCCATTTTTTACTTTATTGCAATAATAATATGATTTTATTACGTCTTACTTATTAAATAGACGATTTTGTTACTGGTCAGGTGTGATTTTGACATTTTTCGATATCTTTAATTCTATCAGAATTCACTTACTTATATTATACTGTCATATGTGTGACGTTTCTATTAAAAAGTCAGTCGTTCTTTTGTTCTCCCGCCAATCTGGGACCGTTATTTTCCTAACAATAAATACAAATCCCGACGTGACACCAACCATAGACGCCATATCAACGAGGTGCATGGACCAGGCATTGCATATCACTCAGTGCGTGTTTGTTTTGCTTCTCGTACTGGAAATTTTGATTACAGTAACAAATCCCGTGGCACCGGACCGACTCAAAATTATCGAATTTACGACTGGAAACTACGTTGCCCATCTAACTTCCCAGACACTGCGGTCCTATGACCTCGAAAAGAATGGCTGGTAGATGAGAAAAGTTCACGATCGCTGCAAAGCATTAGGGAGGCTAATTAAGAATATCTATCTATATATCTATAACTTCACGCCAAATCCCTTGCGGAGTAGGTAGAGAGAACCATGCGCCATATGACTCGGTCCTTACATACCTCACTCGCTTTTTTAACGTTCATTGCTCTTTTCACGCACGCCGGTTTTTAGGGTTCCTGACATCACCTTTTGACAAGACACGATCAATTTGATGCCATCAAGAATATAATCCGAAATAATTCATAAATTATTATTCCGAATTTAATATTAAATATAGTCAACCTATTTATCTGTATCTTCACCCTTTTTTGCTTCGCGGGGTAGACATATAGAACATAGCGTTGCATGAATTGGTTCATTACATGACTTGAATAACCGATATGATACGAAAGGATTCATATATAAGCAACTTGTTGCAGCCTATGACTTCGCTCGCGCCATCGTGTACTACTCGATGGTTCGCGCGTATCCCGGTATCCTGTGGGAACCGGCTTTTCTTGTATTCTTTCCTTTTGTTCTGCTTCTAAGGGTCGTATCGTAATGTTGAATAGCCTATACCTTCTTCAAGAATTGGGCTATCAAATACATTTTTATTTTAAATCCGGCTGGCACTTAGATTAACGCACTCAAACAAACAATCAAACTCTTCCGCTTTATTTATTAGTATAGATATACACTAATTACACTGATATTATAAAGGGATAATAAGCGCGGTGGTGCAGTGGTTGGTTAGCAATTACTATTTTAACTCCTTTATTAGAAAGCAACGTTATCGAATTTAATTGTAATCAATATAAATTAAAAATAATTATTATGTTATCAAAACAAAAGAGTTATAGGTCATTTTTACATAAATTGGGTAAATTAAATTCTCTTTGTATATTAATATGTATCAATAGTGTGTAAATGGTTATCTGCACTTCTACATTGCATCTATTCCTTGATAGGGACTTTACAATTCAGGAATTGCGGTCGCTAGATATCTCGGTCAAACGCCGAGGATACTTCACGTGCTTTCAGCTATTGTCGCCCCCTACTAATGGCAATGGTAGTCAAGTCACCCGCAGATGATAGGAGTGATAATGGAAGTTTCGTGTTTGCAGGAATGAGAGGGGACTGTATAGATATATTGTCAATCGCCGCATATTTCTGATAATGTATTATTGTTTAGTAGCAGTTTGCGTTATCCCATTTCCTATCCTTCAAAATTAGCGGGGACTGCTATATAAGCCTAAGGATTTAAGAAAGCATTTTACTATGATTTTACTTTCGAGTAGTGCGTAGCAACAAGCCAACCACATCTTTTTACCGGTGTATCTTCTCTGTGTGTGTTTTTTTTGAACACCTTGCTGACTCGCCCAGCTTCATCGGGGAAGATTTTGCACGTTTATTTTTATGATGATGATTTGATTTGGTATGAGAGTGTATAGATATCAGAATAGACTGCAAAACAATCAACTGAATGATTATTGTATTATACAGAACCCCGCAAGGGACTTGGCGTTAAGAAGAAGAACAGACCACGAAATATCTGCAATAGGGTGCGTTATCCAAGTTAGGACAAGGTATCCAAGTATTCACGTCGTAATTTACCTCCATTGTCAAATAGCAGGTGAGCACGCGATCAATGCGCGAAGTGCTCGCAGCAATTATAAACGTTTGATGTTTCTTTGCGTGTCCACGTTGAACTAGCCTATGGTAAGTGTAAATATTTTGGGATTGCCGCTTGATATAGCACGAACATTCGATGAGCACGAATATATTGAGGAATTTATATTAAAAAATCAGCACTGTAAAGTAAAATAATAATACATATTACCCCAAACACGTGATACTTGCGCAAATACCTAACGGGCAAGATGAACATGTTCCCGAGCCCGCACTCACGAGTTGTGCGTATGCATTAAGATGCAGGTGACGCACTTTTTATTAAGTTTTTACTGCAAGTGTAATACGTTTAATAAGGAAGGATGTTATGTTGAGTTATGTTTTAGTGAATTGTTTCTAGTGGTAAGGGCGGAGGACTCCTAACTATTTCGGGACTCTGTACTGCGTCTTTGATGTTCTCTAAAAATTAAATAGATACGAGAGATTGAGTTTTCATATTCAAGTCTGGCAAGAAAACACAATTGCATTTAACAGTCGTATTTGCTAATCTTTTGGTAATGTTTGGAACTTTTACCTCATTTTTACCTATAGTCGAGGTGACAAATTGTAAGTTTATTTTGCGGGAGTTTTATTTTTAGTCGTTTTAACGTTAAGACGACTAAAAATTGCCAAAATTAAAATGGCCACAGAGATAACTAAAATTTGTCTATTGAACTTATTTAAAAGTGTTTGAGACTGAGATGTATTTTAATTATTTAGATCCATATCTATTGCAATATATATTATACAATCCCTAACCCATAAAATAGTACAGTTTCTCCCTCTATTTCTCTGCACTGACATTTTGGCCTCTAGAAATAAAACTATAAATGCGATTGAGATGCGGTTTTCACCAGAAAGTCAAACTAAATTGCATCTTTCTAATGGTATCAAAATGGAGTTAATTTGATAACCGGAAGTATTTAAAAAAGTACATTTTGTAAAAGTAGTGGTGGGATTTGCGCGAAGCGCGAACTCCAGCACTTGTAAAATAATAAAAAAGTAGGCGCAATCTTTAAATTTATTATTTGCTTATTCCGTGAGCTGACATAGACAATTGACATAGACAATTATTTCGACAAAGATTAATGACTTACCTAAACTATATATAGGTATATACAGAGCCGTAGTTTCTTCGTTACCTTTTCTATTATCTGACTACACACACAGGGAAGTATAGATTAGCAATTAATTGTGCTTAAAGTGACCTTAATCCCAGAAGAGTCTCCCTCTATTTGCTCAGCCGCGTGTCAAAATATTTGTCTCTAATAAAAGAAACAGTCACTTCCAAAGGACTAATCCCGTATTTGATAAAACAGCGGGTGCCAGCGTACGGTTCATTCCTTTATCTCTACATCTTTTCATTTTTTTTTTCAAAAACCACTCCTTTATTCTGTTACCGTGGCGCTTTGATTCCGATTTATTCAACGGGATTTAACCATAAATTTTGTTAGTTTTGTTCTGTTTGAATTATAAAGGGATATTACCTTAATGGCAATCGGTAGGTGTAATTTGATACAACTCGTGGCTCAACTATTTTCGTTATTATGATCGCTATGAACGCTCGACTCTCACAATTTTTTCCTGTCATTCCACGTAGTAATCTTGAAGAATGTCCTTTGATATTTCGGCAACTGTTAAAGCTTTATACGTTTCAATGCGTTATTGTCCACTCTTTTTAGAGTTTTATTATAATTATGATGAATGTTGACAGTTGAGAGGGCGGGTGCCGTCGTCGGCCAGGTGTAGCTGTACACATAGCGGTTTTTGCGTCTGGTCTGCTTTGCAGCTCCTAATATGTAATAGGTTTTGATAGGTCTATCGTATTTCGTATTTGTTAAGTTCCTAATACCATTTTTCGGATGTTCAGCAATTATAATCTGATTAAGTTTAACGTGAATAAGTCCTATGCGCGGTAGGCGCAAGAACCGAGTCACGTGACGCTCGGTTCTTTACTCCGGCAGAGAGAACCGAGCGCCACATGAGTCAGTTCTTATACACCTCAATGTTAAACAAGCAATTTTTAACATTCACAGTTTTTTTCATGCACCCTCGCCGGTTTCTGTTTCTTCTATCATCACCTTCTGATAACACTGGACCAATTTGGTCGTCGCGAGTCTCGTCCTCCTCGCCTCTTTTATATTTCTACTTGTGGATAAAAAATCTTATCAAAAACGTTAAATATGTATATGTATCTAAAAGCTCCTAAACACTTCACCTTTTATTTACTATATTTAAGTCGAACTTAGATTGCAAATCCATTTTGGAACACTGTCATTTATGATTCTTCCCTTCAGTTATGCCTTGTATATATTTGTTTGTCGTGTTAAATGCCACAGTAACACGTTTTCTGTGAAAACGCGCACGAAACTATCTCTATACTACTTTTACATTCCCATGTTTTATATTGATATCTAAGCCATCAGTAGCCGAACAAACTTTGTTAAAAATTACACTTGATTCTCTGACGAGATCCGCGATGTGAAGTGCGCATGAAGAACCTTAAAGGTTCGAACGATAACAACAATGTTTTGACTTTCGTCAGCGAAAGCGATGAGTCGAGCAGACACCAGACGTAACGCATTATATCAATCGGTCAAACTGTTCGATGTCGGATAATAACAATATATTAATTTCACAGATGTTTCACAGTATATTTTTACGATGGCACCTCTAGTTGCCCGCAATTGGTGCAATGACTGTAATATACGCTTATGTTTTCATTATGCGCACACACGGAGCCTTATAATTCACTCATATACATCTCTTATTGCGCTGTGTGGTTTTTATTTGTTGTGACCCCTTTAAAAGCTTAACCGATGACAAACGATGATGCGATTGTTTATCTTTTATTTTATATAGCACGCTATACTCATCGCAAGTGTCTTTAGGGCTTATGAATTGGTGACGTTAAACATAAAGACCTCCACTAAAGTGGATATCCAGGAATTACTTTTATTTTGATTCTTGTTAAAGCTATATGATCATATAATAATGGAGCTGAAGGTTGAATGCGACCGATCAATATATTACGGTAAATCCGTCTAATCGATATACGTTTATATTCCAGGACAAGCAATCGGCGTCAGACTGTAGATATCGATTCGTATTCGATTTAAATATGTAATGTGTGGTCCTTAACGTGTGAAAGAATAATATGGATGATCCTTTTTCTATAGTCAGAATTAGACATACGAGTAACCAGAATATACCCGGAGTATTGTCTTTCATTCTCACTATTATGACAGGATGCCATAACAAGACATGATTATTACGAAGTATCGGTTACACGACCACATTAGTTTTTTGTCCGTGAACTACGAAAATTGGAATGGCTATCATGTATGAAATTATTGCTTTGGGATGATGTTTTAGCCTCTTTATTATTTACAAAGCATAAACTTTTATAATTTTAATGTGAGCAGTACAGTTGAAGTAATTTTCATGATACTGTTTAGCCGATTTTATAGCTCTCTGATTGGCTCAAAACGCTTCATTTACACATTTTATAGCGTAACGCACTTCAGTATCGGCGTGGAAATCTGAATCGGGAGTGGTGTTGCATTTCTCCGGCCATCAGGCCGAATAAAAAAGTAATAAACCGATGACAGGCTTGGGAACACGGGGTGGTAATGTAGGTCGATATCGGACAAACATTTTATTGAGCCGACAACGGCGAATGCCCCAACGTTGCACTTATCGTTTATCGGCTTGTAATGATATAATGTTACATGCTCGTAAAAATACAAACTAAAAACTAGTCGAAACCGGGGCGCATTAGGACGGGCCGAATTAGTCCCGCATCGTGTTGAATATTCCTTCGGATGTAAAGGATCCTATAATTATTGAAGAATCTTATGATTATGAAGAAGATTATGCGTCAGTAAATCGAATTTAATCACTTAGTCCTTTCTTAACAAGCTATAACGGCATCCTTTGAAACTATTGGAATTTTCTGCCTTTATTATGACACCTATGAAGGAAGTAAATGCTGTCAATGTTGCACGCATGCACTCGGTTACGTCTTTATTTATGTGCACAAGGAGGACCCGCTGCTTAGATTGACGTAAATCATGATGATCACAAGGCCTTCTGCACAAAAGAATTTTCTAAATCAGCTTTATTCCTTTGTCCGATGGTATCGTTAGGTCGCGTTACACTGGTACGTTACGACCACACAATTGTTTGGCTTTGTACGCGAAATTACACCTCAATTATGCGCAGAAACTTGAAAAAAAAACCAGACTTGTCCTTTGTGTTTAGGCGAAGGGAGAGCAATAATTTATACGTTGTCTGGCTTCCGCGTGGCGTCAAACGGTGGGTTTGTGGGGTACGGGTAACCTTCTGTTTATTGCAAAGGCGTCGTAGAGTTCTATGGATACATTTTTTGAAATGGATATGAATAAGCGAACACTCGCAATGGTAATTATTGTATTATGTATCTTATTTATTAATTTAGGAATCCTCTATTTAATAATGTTGCTGTTGGTACCTAGTAGCTTTGGTAAAATTGTAAACGGTTTCGTATCTTCTAGTGCAGTTGTAACAAATGTCTGTATCGCGGCGCGTGGTAATTGGTAATTAGTATCGATGTGCTAAAATCGAGTTCGCAGCGGAGTCGATTAGCGTCGTATTGATTGCGTCTCCACTACCGGTGGGCAGTGTTAATGGCAGTCCGTTTACCGAACTGTTTGATCTTATAATAGCCATTTGGGAACATTTTGTTTTTGTGATCTATGCATTTTCGGTGTGATAATGCGTAAGCTAAACAGAGGTCGCTGGCAGCGGTACCCGCGGCCTCTGTTGGACGGTTGTGTAGTGACGCTTGCGATTGCGTCAAACGTGTTTTATTGTTTGGCCTAGTGTTGTCATCACTACATTTTTGTTTTGTGCCATGGTATTTTTTTCTCCAGTGGAATCACTGCTACGATGATGTCACTGACGGTTTCTGAACACGATAATCGTGAGATGGTAACGCCCGTCTGCCATTACCATGTTAAGTTATGAGCTCACTTAATTTTTTGAGATGATTATTACTCATTGCTAAGGAGGGGTTGACATTAAGCCGTCTGTGTGAAATTGATATATGATTATTAACCTAATTAATTGACCGAGTGTTTATGTGGCCAGAGGGCCATTCCAGCGACGATTATGAAATGACCGATGGTGCAGCGAGAAGGCTCATCGGCGTCCTAATCAATGCAAGTTGATTGCCAATTTGCTCGGTGATATATCGGCGATTGCTGCAATTAATTGTCTCCAGTATAAGCTTTAGGGTGAGAGACTGCGCGCTACGTAGCTATTGTATTAATAACTGAGTATTTTGAGTTTAGTTCTTAGATAATAAATGATAAATCAATAAAGAAGTTATTTTCTGTCTCATAATGGACGAGTCTTCATATAGCTGAGATTAATTGAAATTTGTAATAAATCCTATTTTATCTCTCATAGTGTGTCACCTCACTATGTGTTTCGTCCGAAAGTGCCTGTATACTAATATGCACAATGCATCTCACGGCGGTGGGTGGCAAGTTTTATGCGACTCTCAATCTAAGATGGTAGTTGGTCGCACGCGCTACGAATTACGCTACGAATTATTATTGGCGCTATGTGACGCAATATTGCTCCAGTGCCGTGTCGTATTGTTGTTGGTCGGCTGTTACTTTTCGCTGGACCACCAAAGATCTCCGCGTACCGACTGATTTTATGAATACTGAACTATGTAGTAGACAATAAAAATGTAAGAGTTAGGCGACGTTTAAATATGTAGGAGATTATGTTCAATCATCGTTTATGTAAACGCTTCCTAGTTTTTATTGTTCTTTGTCAGGCAAGTCCAACAACAACAAACGTAAGATTGCGTAATTGGGTCTAATTTTAGAATTTTATCAGGCTATAAATCCAAGATATTTTTGAATTACTTAGTACATTCAGGATATAAATAAACTTTGTACGTGTGGAAACTTTTGAGTCAATTTGTTCAGAAATTGTTTATTGTAATTGTTAATTTACATTCTTTCAGAGCTTCAATTACTCAAAAATTAATAAATATGATTTACAATAGCGACAGTAGCGCCCTCGGACCGCCATGACTTAACCCGTATCAATTACGCAGATCGAACGATAAGCCTGCGATAAATTATCGGGCGCGATAACATCTCCACCCGATTGGATATAGCTATAGGCCCTTCGGAATTTTCGTTCATTGTCGATGATTTAAGGGGTATGAAGATTTCTGTCTTAGTAACAATGGTGAGGGTAATAGATTTTTTACATGAGTTAGACGTAGGTACTTCGTATTTCAAACTTCATATTACATTAATATGGTGTCCTTTACTTAGCATAAATGTAATTAATAACATGAAAAAACCTGTGAAAATGATTCCGGTGGTAGAGTGGTTAAGAATGACTACTTTAACGCCTAGGTTCGTGGGTTCGATTCCAACTAAGACTAACATTCGTGTGCATGATACGTATATGATAACATATACGTTGGTTCATCTTTCTCTGGATGAAGTATCTCTAACTTATAGAGAATCACAGCCAAATAACTACATCCTGGAGGAGTCTTGTGTTCCTACGAATAAGTGAGGTTACCTACCAGTATACTCCTAAGGAGTTGCTGTATTGACAGTAAGAGAGGGACCGCAGGAGTGATACTTCCTGTATAGCAAGCGTTCATTGGCTATAGTAACCACTTTACATCAGGTGGGCCGTATGCTAGTATGTCTCTCGCCGTATATAAAAAAAAACAATTGTCTGCCTGAAAAATGGTTCTCAGATGGCGTCCCGTTACTGGTAAACGCAGAGTGGGACGAACCCCCTGTAGATGAAACGACGACCTCAAAAGATTTGTAGGCAGTCAAAGGATCCAAGTAGCTCAGGATCGATGCTAGTGGATCTCTAGAGGGGAGGCTTATAATATCCAGCAGACGAATATCTGAATCAGCTTAAAATTATCTGACCGAGATTTCTGCAATCAAGTTTATGTAGGAAACATAAACATTAATGTCTCAATTTCACATTACATTAATTATAGTAATAACCAAATGAAATTATCGGAAACCAAAAGTTGCGTTATGTGTATGTGTAAATTCCTACCGCAGATATCAATCCAGACACGTGGTCGGTACAAGTCCGGCCCATTTGTTTATAAAGGCCAGACCACACAGTAAGCAGGCAATCATCGGAGCATCGCTCACCCCGTTTCCACTCTGTAATCACGGCATCATTACCTCTAATGACGTGTTAACGTTGCTTTATGGGAATGCCAAACATGACGTTCATATTTCGGTCATTTACATTTGTTTGTACTATCTTCGGTTTGTTTGCTCTCTTCTAAAACAGAGGGCGGCGTCGGCGAGCCACCGGTGCGGTTATTTTTTGAGTTCAACTTCTTTTTCGGTTATGTTTGGTCTTTTACTTGTGCCGTCGCTTCTGGTTTTGTCTTTCGATTACGCCTATGCGATATTCCATGAAACTTTTCATTGATTAATGTGTTTAATCAATCATCCAAGCGTTGAGAAGACTTTAACAACGTTAGTGCTTGAGCCAGAAGTCACAGTTCGCTATACAAGACGGTGCTGGTACCAACGCTAATTTATGAAAGCGAGATCTAGGTATTGCTGCGATAGCATGAAAGTACAATAAACGTTGTAGAAATGCGAGCGTTACTCAATATATGTGCCGTAAAGCTTGTCGACCGCGTTCGTAATGATGATGAAAGAAAATATAGTTGGATCGAAAGAGTATCTGCGTTAAAATGAGAATAGACATGTTCCGTCGTGGTTCGGACATGTAGAAAGAATGCGGGAGGAAAGAATCACGAAACAGATGTACAACGTAAAAGTGGAAGCATGAGAAAGAAAGCCTAGGAGAGGCGTGACTCACCTACCATGACTAAATTGGTCGTGTTTCATCAGGTGATGTCAAGAGCCCTAGAAATCGGCGAGCATGCAAGAGAAGAAGACAATTCTATGAATATTAGGAAGCAAGTGAGGCGTATGTAATGACAGTGTGGCGCTTATTTCGCTCGGCCTACCCTCCAAGGGACTTATGGACATAGATAGGTAAATAGTGTCATCCAAGATTGACGCTTTCTTTTATTACTAACCGGACACTTGTTTTATAATTCTTTTCCTCTTCCATACTTAGTAGAAGTGCAAACTTCAAGTTTTTTCTCTCTTACAATCTGTGTGCTACTGCTGCTAATGGTTATTCTCAAGAAATATTTAATTATACAATAAGGATAACTGGTGTACTCACCAGTTTTCATGGAAACTTTTAACCCAGATAAATCAACATCTTGAGCTAGAGTTGGCCGCGCATTTATTCTCAGTCTATTTGTATAACAAATAGATGAAGTAGTTTTGTCATGTTTTGTAATTTATAAGTAATATAATGGTATAATTGCTTTACAAACGAGACGAGGTGGCATTTTGCCTGTTGACAATATGCGAAGATTTCCCATTTTAATATAAGAAAAAGAAATACTTTTTTATATTAACTACTAAAATATATATTATTTTAAAAATTTACTAGTCCGATTAAGTTGAAAATGTAATCAATCAGGGCTAATTTATTTCATGCATGATACAGCCGCTAGAATAAACCAGCTTAAATAATTCATCTTCTCGGAAGAAACTAGAGCGGAAACTAACGTACGAACACGCTTTATACGAATATACACATATACACACACACCCAAACATATACACACGCACACACAAGCACATACATACGTGTGCACATACGCCACACACACTGCGCACACACACGTGCTCACATGTCCTCTCACTCACTCTCTCACATACAAGCGCACTCACACTGTGCACACAAACGCACACACACGCACAAACACTTGGTTACATATATAAATATGTGCAGATGCGATAGTAAAAACGACTAGGGAGGCCCTTGAAATGTAAACGTAATACGAAAATTAGAATTTCGGCTTTTTGAGTAATTATAATAATGTCCTCTACAAGGAGGTTAAAACAAACTATTGTTACGGTGCGGATCTACACTTGCATGTTATTGCAAATGTCGGTGCTACTAGCGTCATCTGTTAGCCAATAAATACATTAAATCGATCGCTTTCGGACTCGTTAAGTGCCGCCCTCAAGTCGAGCTTTGCTTTTCATTGATTTAATTTTTCTTGTTGTTACAGCAGTTCTAAAAATCTGCGCTCTCAATGTTTGTTTATTTTTCTTTGTTTTCCACAAATGTCCTTTATTATAGAAAATTGTGGGACGGAATTTAAGAAGAAGATTAAAATGATATATAATGACATGCATGTAGCTGTCAACAGATAACATTTTGTTTGACAGATAGATTCCGGCTTGGCGTAGAGGCCACGTTTTTTCTCAGCCCTTTTGACCAATGGATTCGATATGTGAAACATTTGAAGTTAATTTCTTTGAGTCGTAATAGACTCAGTCATCCAAGGTCAGGCAAGGTTCTAGGCCTTGAGACTAATATATAAAATCAAAATTTCAATCAAAAAATATGGCGTCATCGCGTCACCTACAGAATTAGTTTTGACTTTTGAACTCTATACCGAGTAAGTATGTTTGAATAGTTTGCATTTGTAAAGCAGAGGATGTTTTCATTCCCGGTAATTTGATATCAGGGATCTAATGATTATTGTAGACTAAGGTTCGGTCGCAATTCGCAGGCTGCATATATTCGCAGACCGCAACCTTTTAGTACGTAGTTCCTGGTCGTCTGATTGTTCGCTGCAGGCCCACGGCTTTTGTCTCTGTGCCCAGTTTTGGATGAGTGTGCGACGCTGGTTTTCTTGTTATCATACCCGAAGCTCCACTTACAAAGACTCTAAAAGATGAATGTCTTGACCCGATAGTGCACTCAAAAAGTAATTAGATCTGTACAAATGCACTTATTTTATAAAGTATGCGACTTTATGACAGACAAGTAATTGACTTTCCTAGTTTTGGCCAGCAAAACTACCCGAACCCACGCCTTGCACGCAGCCTAGCCACGCCATGTTACACCATACTCAAGTCATGCCCCAGTAGTAAATACAGACAGTAAATGTCACCTATAATAGACATTTATCATATGGATTTAGTCATCCGTCGTCTTTCTGAACCGTTATCATTTAGAATTTTACTGTTGTTGTAACAAAACATATCTCGTACATATGTACATAAGTAGCACCTGTCAGAAGTAATGTAGCATTAACATTGTACAAGTTCAAATGTCTATTCATCCTGTACAATATTGATAGAATCTATATTAGTTTGTAAATTAGCATTGCATCTAATTTCAGAGTTCGTACTTGCATGGTATATTTCGATATTTGGAGGTGCTATTTATTCTGTAATGAAAAATCAGACGTAAGTGCATCAGCGGTTTAGGTAAACTCGTGTTGAATTATTTATTCGTTGTGAGACATACAAGCATACTGTCCACATGGTGTAAAGTGATTACTTCAGCCTCTATATGAACGTTTGCAAAACAGAATGTATGGCACGTGCGATGCCACCTCCATTGCTAACACAGCTACTCCTTCGGAGCTTATTCACTCACTCGCAGGAATACAATAACCCTCTAGGAAGTTGCTATTTAGCTGCGATTTTTGGATGATTCGATGCGTTCTACCTCCTACCCTTCGAAACCCGGGTGGTCGTATACGACCGCGAAATGTATGGGAAAACGTATATAACGGGTTCTGACTGCTTAAAAGCACCCAGACTAAGACAGATATTTTCGTGCACAAACATGTTTGTCCTGTGTGAGAATCGAACCCACGAGTGTTGGTGTCAAAGTAGCGTTACTAACCACTATGCCACCGAGCTCGTCAAAACATTTCACGTCGTTTGTACAACGTCGTGTGGCATATAGGCATACTGTCCACCAGATGTAAAGTGATTGCTTCAGCCTATAAACACTTGCAATACAGAATGTATGGCACGCGCGTTGCCACCCCTGCTGCTAACACGGAAAGTTCTCAGGAGCTTACTGGTAACTTCACTCTATCTCAGGAATACAACAACACTCCAGTAAGTTATTATTTGGTTTAGTTCTGCATTCTTTTGCAAGGTGAAGATATTTCCCTCGTCGGCTGTCGGCTGTTTGATTCGCCCTACCTCTCTTAAGTTATTGACATCTTAAACAGACAGTAACGACGACCTTACGTACCCCCCGAAGCATGGGAAACTCGAGGTAACTAGCTAGACCCATCCATAGCCAGGTTGCCTTCAAAGCTGCTTAACTTGCGTGTTCGATTAGACTGACACCCGCATCGACGCCATTGAGGTCCTCAAATTACAATTTGACAGTGACATTATATGACATGGTATAACAATTACTTTTTTATTACTCTTATAAATCTCACTAAAAGCGTAAAGACAAAAAGAGGATAGTTTGTAGTGTACCGTTAGTTGTACACAGGTATGGTCCTGTACCTCGCCAGGAACACGTGTGTGATCTGCATTCTCACTATTGGTACCAGGATCAATTTACTGTAGACTTATTTTTCTTTTGAGAAGATTTAGTAGGTTAGGTATACATATCAACAGATCAAGTTATACAAAACCGTTCAAAACTCACTTTTAATACAACCGCATAATACGCATGAGTGTATAGCTTGATGTGTACACATCTTTTTTCAATACCTATAAAGAATATTCTTTTTAATATGTGTGTATGTCTTGACGCCAGGTCCCTTGCGGGGTAGGCAGAGTAAATATAAATAATATGTAAATTTAGATAAACAAAAAAAAAAAGCGCGTATGTCATATTCACACACCTGTACTTCAACGGAAAAAAATGGTAGTCAGTTGGAGCAAAGTCTGGCGACTACGTATGGTTTCCAAGTGCAACTCCTGTAGAGTTACAACGGTTTGTCGCGCAGTGGAGGTCTTGCGTTCTCATAGAGCAATATTGGTGAAGATCGATTCACGAGTCGGGGCTGTTTCCTAGCCAATCTCGCCATCATTGTTTGAAGTTCGGCACAGTAAATATTTGCTGTTATTGCTTGAGCAGACCTGAGAAAGCTATAGTGAATAACGCCATGAAGAGACCACCAAACAGTTACCATTACCTTTTTATTGGTAAGCTTTGCTTTAGGGTACTGTTGCGGCATTTGACCTGGGTTCAGCCATTGCATTTTTTGCTTACATTTATCTTAAAGAATCCACTTCTCGTCACATGTCATAATTCGATCCAGGATCCTTCATTTCTGTACCGATTCAAGAAGGCAACCCAAGTTTCAACACGCGTTTCTTTCTGCAGATTAGTCAAATCATGAGGCACCCATTTTTTATATTTTTTTATCTTATTTATTTGATACAAATGAGTCAATATTGTAACTAACGTAACGTTAAGTCATGCCGCTAATTCCTGGGTAGTTTGACTCAGATCGGCTTTCACCATCTCCTTTAATTGAGCGTTATTCACCTGTCTGGGCGGTCTTCCACGTGGTTCGTTCTTCAAGTCGAAGTTTTCATTACGAAAGCGTTTAAACCAAAAACGCGCGGTGCGTTCAGGTGCGCGGTCTCCTCTCCAAACGCAGCACTGATATTGCGAGCCGTTTCTGCCGCGTAAGTTACGCGTCGGAACTCGTATTCTAAAATTACTCGGATTTTCAAAGTATCGCATCTTTCCCGTCAAAGCTGAATAAAAAAAAATGGAAATACGAAAATCAAAAGTTGCACATTTTTTAAAAGAAAAACCTCATAGGTATCATGTGAAAAAAGTTTCACTCGAAAATCTCACACCATGACATTAAGTCAATTCAAAGTATCTACGAGTATTACTATAAAACGGCAATTTACTACTTTAAGCCCTATTATAAATATATTTCTTTTATCTCGGAATTTTTTTTTTTTTATATTAGAGAGCGCAAACGAGCATGCGGGTCATTTGATGGTAAGTGATCACCACCGCACATAGACATCAGCCACATCAAAGGTTCACTTATCCGTTGCCAGCTTTTTTAGGGAAACATAGGCTCTTTTCTTGAAGGCACCCTTATCGTATTTGTTTGGGAACACCGCTAAGGGTAATTTATTCCCCAATTTCACCGTACGTGGTAGAAAATACATACTTTAGTGGTTTGCCTCTCATCAAGATGGTGTGGATGAAATTTAAGTTTGTGGCGAGTGGTATGATAGTGGAACTCAGCGGCTGGTATTGAGTTGAACAATTCCTCCGAACACTCCCCACGATACAATTTGTACAGCACACAAAGAGAAATAACATCTCTTCGTGTACACAAAGAGAAACAAAGCGAGTCCAGCCAAGCGAAGATCACTGGGTCGCCGACGATTCGAACTGTTGTATGCGATCAAATGGAGTAAGCAAATATTGTGGCGCGCCAGTTCAAAGATGTGAACAGTGTTCCATGTGAGGCTGAACCTGGGCCTTATAAAGCTGGAGGCGATGTTGAGGTGTAAAGTATTGTTTAGCTCTGTTGATCACACCAATCTTTTTGGACGCCAACTTAGCTTTGCTCTCCACATGACCGGGAAACTGTACAGGCTCGATATGACGACACCCAGAATACCGATGCTAGGCGAAACGCTGAGGGGTAAACCTTCTAATCTAGGAGCTACATTGATATGTAGAAGGAATAGGGTGGGAGATAACACACAGCCTTGTGGGACGCCAGCGTTTAAGGGCAGTGGATCCGAGCACGCACCGTCAACTACGACCTTGATGCTCCCCTCAATGAGAAAACTGGCAACCCGTGCACAAAATTTTTCGGGTTGCCCAAAGAAGGAAGCTTCGAGAGAATTGCTTTGTGCCATACCCGATCGAAGGCCTTTGCTATGTCCAAACTAACATCTAAAGCCTCGCCTTTGCTTTCTACTGACTCCACCCAGCGGTGGGTCAAGTATGTCAGAAGATCGTCAGCCAAGCGGCCACGGCGGAAGCCGTATTGTATTTTTTTGTAATTGAAGCTATATCACTTATCAGACGGCGATCCTCTAAGTAGTCTAAGAGTTGCTGGTTGATGATATTTTCCATGATTTTGAAAAATATGGGAGTTGTTGCTATAAGCCTATAGTTGGACGGATCTGAACAAGCACCTTTTTTAGGGATCGGGTGTACCAGATCGGCTTTCTCCTTTGCAGTATGGACCAAAGATTCGTCCACTTTGCGTAACAGAGGAAATGACGACTGACAGAAGTTACCCTGAACAGCTTTGGCGAGAGACCAGAACGCACGAATCCCGGAGGGCAAGCGTACGAGTCTCTCGCCAGTTTTGCTAACAAATTCTGACTTTGCCCTCGCGATGCAACCCTTCAAAAAACTGAAGGCAGCGTTGTAGTTGTAAGTGAACTCTGTTACTAACTGTTTACGTCGAGACGCATCCTTGCAAGATCGAACGAACCATGGGCGGGACTTGCCACTAACACATAATTCCTTGAAATCTGCGCGCAGCCATATAGACAGGTCCTTCTCTTCAAGTCTGTCAAGGCGTCGGTAACAGATTTCCTCATGAAAGTAAGCGCAGACACCGGTTCGTAGCCGGAATGATCGTTAACGTCTAGGGGTCTAATGATTTGGATCAAATTTCTTAGACTTCCCCGAAAAATAACGAAAAAGCGAATTTGTACAAAAACAAAAAAAAAACATATAAGCTGAACGTAGCTCGGTTGTCCAGATACTTAGGTTTATTTTCTGTATTATTTATCAAACAGTAGGGAGAATAACCAAGTACCTAAGTAAACTTGTGTAAAAGTGCCTCACTATGTCCTTTGAGCCAAAGCCAACCTGTCCTGTACTTGGCTCACCCTTATTTATGGCGAAAGAGGTAGGACGAACTGAAGAAGTACCTCCCCCTTACAGAAAACCGCGGGCAAATAACAGTTCCTTGTAGAATTGTTATGTTTATTGGAGCGAGTGAGGACCCTTCTGAGTAGTTCATGCATCAGCAGCGGTGGTGGTAACACTTGGCCGCTTCTCATCAAGCGAGTCGTACCTACACTTTTACCTCCTGCGTTGTATACAAAAATGGGATTATAGTCTTCGATCGTTGGTCCTTTTCAAAAAAATTGTGTTCGCTCTAATGGTCCTAAGTCGACCTACATGAAGTAATTTTTGCGGTTTTTTGTATTTATAATTTTAGAATTTATTATTTGTTGATAATTATATATAATAAATATTCATCCTAATTATTATATGTTTATTAGCTGTATCCAAAACAGACAGAAATGGAAGGAAAGGAAAGAAGGTAGAAAGGACGGTAGTCCAAGATTCAGCTGATCTTGCATGAAAATAACTAAGTTAAAAAGCGTGTTTGGTGTGTAAAGACCGAGTCGTGTGGCACTCGGTTGACTCTGATTACCCCGCAAGGGACTTTGCGTGAAGATGTAAATAAAAGGATAGGTGAAGACAAAGAGACAAATAAATACTTATTTCGCGGGTTGCTAAACAAACTTAAGTAGATAAACCGTCCAATTGGGAGTCGGACTCCCAACTGGGGTTCCATTCAAATGGGGGATTCAGAATACGTAATACTATCTAGGTACTAGAGTAGATAGTGTTACAAATTATGTTAAAATTTCAAGTGTCTACCTATTACAGTTCAAAAGATACAAACCTGTAACAGACGTATGGACAGACAGCGGAGCCTTTTGGCTCCGTGGGCACCCTTTGGGTACGAAACCATAAAAACAGCGTTGAGCACAATAATACCACACCCAACTCACGCTTGACCGCCGTTTCAATAATCCCACCGCATGTTCAATTGTTCCCAGTATCAATTACCAAATATACTTGCGGTATAGTTAGTGTATACAGAAATACCACTGGTTAAGAACACCCACGGTTTTCTACCTTCTGGCTGGTGTTAATACGTCCCTGTTGATTTTGTACCTTCACAAATTTATTTTTACAATCAAAACAAGCAATTGTGTTCTTTATTGTCAATTTCTAAGAGACGAATCAGTTGTAATTCCCTATCCGCGTCTGCAAGCTAAGCCTAATTCACACTATGTATTTAGCTGAACTTTGTGAAACACAACAGAGATGTAATGATGACTGTGGTAATGCATTTTTTTCGTGTACTTAAAGACGGTCGCCGCAATGCACATGTTAATCAAATTATCAGTGCAGACTTCCGCATTATTATTTAAAACTGGTTTATGTATGCTCACACACACCCCGTACTATTCCTTGACCCATGGTTTCGAATAGCTGAAATTACGATACAAGTATCGTTAGATACTTTATGCATTAACAAACTCACAGTGAGTTGCCGGCTTTTGTTTATCAGTACAGTCACGTACGAGCAGTACGAAAAAACATCTATAAACTTATAATAGACAATGATTATGACGATGTGCGTACTGTCCGAGGCGCCGGCAGTAATTTTCATCCCCGCTGTGCTATGATACGCCTCCTAGTTTAAAAAGATTTGAACCAGGGCCTGACCAGGAGTTTGATTTCATCTGCAGACACTTCAATTGGTCACGTAAAACCCAGGGCTTAAGACTCGCCAATTAAATTCACACTCCGTCCCCTTCTCATTATAAATCAAACGCAGCTATGGCTCCGTCTGGTGCAGTCGCGTGTGAATGCTGCAGACCCTTGCGGGGGAGATTTGTGCCAGACGCTTTAGTTGTCACAGGGTTAGGCCATGTCATAATTAAAGCATTATTTTATCAAAACAAAATTATGCACACCTATTCCTATAGTTTCATGTGATGGTTAACGAAGCCGAGATAGCCTCTGATATTGTAATTTATTGACATGACAATGAAAATAAAACGGTTGAAGCTAATGATCTTAGTAACGCTGCTCAAGCAATAAATTACAAGATTATATGTAATAAAGATTTCATTTCCTTCACGCGTATAACGTAGCGTGACCAATTTCCTAAAGGTTGTTTTCATAAACACGTCTTTTAAGTTATTAAAATCTGGGTTAGTTTTGTGCCCATACACAGATAATAAATTACCGGATCAATGAATTCCATTAAAAGTGATGTTTAACGTTTATTCTAAAGTGTTTGTATGAATCTGTACACAATGTTTTGATTTTGTGGATGTTAATCTAATTTTATGGTATAGGGCTATTTGTTTAACGTCGTTTGTTCTCAACGGTAAGTATGTCACGTCCAAGACTCGCGGTGTCCTGGTTTGACAATGAACTTGCCAGTCAGCCGGCTTGCGCCTTCCCATAGATCCCGACCGAACCCTCCTCACGTGTGACGGCTCGGCACTATGCATTTGTTTGTCCGCAGCTGCGGTGCCGGCTACATATTTATTGTGCTCATTAACCTTCAAGAACGCTATTTAATTGTCGGCCGTTTTTTATTCACTTCACCTCTGACCCGTCCGCGACTTATTGCTCCCCGGCCTCTCTTTGAAAGCGAGAACTGGCTGTTATTTATTATGCCACGAGATGGGGATGCGTGTCGCGTCTATCTTTGTGGCGCTTGTGGACTCATTCTATGATTTATGGAGCCATGAGGACATGATCACTGTCGCACGAAATCGTGTGTGACTAAAATAAGGACCTTTTTTTTCTAGAGGATATAATGTTCAATTTAGAACAATCAACATATAATAGAATATCAATAAACGGCAGAAAATAACTTTAATTTTGAGCCTAAAAGCTGTGAAGAGCTTTTTGCAGGATTGACAATGGGCGAGTGATGCCCGTGGTATTGCAAGGCTATGATAACTACTTACCATGAGGTATGGTGGATTCTTACGTTAGGATTAAATATATATAATATTTGATAAGAAAGGACGAAAGGAGTCCTAAATCATTACTACCAGTTAATCTTCTATAATTTTGTAGAAAGTGTGCAAAATATTCATATATATGATATTATCATATATGTATGATACTTGTAAAGTCTACCATTTAAGCGTCTCTGCTTAAGAATATAATAAAAAGTTATGCCTCTTTTGTCTGTAACCTTTTCTGGATTTGACCACTTTTCTAGATTATTTTAAATTCTTTGTTATTATTACAGCACATTGTCGGATAGTATAATTTACGTTAAAAAATAGTTACCTGTTAAATTTACACTGTGGAAATATTTGCCGCAAATAATATAGTGATGTGAATTAAGTGGTAGAGCGCTACTCGTGCCTACACTAGTGTAGGCACGAGTAGCGAACAGGAAACTATTCAATCACAAGTAGCCTTTGCCGCGATCTACCGCTTTATGATAATCAAGTCTTGGTATTATGAAGCGATGGAATATTGCTCTGGTAATATGGAATATATTTGTACCGACAATATAGTCAAATGTCTGACTATTTCTCACGCAGTGTGAGCTGATACTCGCGGGGGTCTAATGTCTACGGCTAATGATCAAGACACACGGCTTACAGGAATTTGTCTATACAAATGTGTTTATTGAATAATAAGGTCGTTGCGCAATTTGGAATGTTACCGAGTTGAGGCTTATGACTGCTTTCATAGCTATTTTATTGCATCTAAGATGTCGGATTTTGCTATTGCCTACTGCTTTGTACGCGTCGATGTTTTATTCATACTCGTGGTAAACAGATCGTTCGAGATGATCCAACTGG
The DNA here is from genome assembly GCA_947507595.1 of Pyralis farinalis. Lineage (NCBI taxonomy): Eukaryota > Metazoa > Arthropoda > Insecta > Lepidoptera > Pyralidae > Pyralis > Pyralis farinalis. The sequence continues at coordinate 25,032,969 of OX382273.1, read as the reverse complement.
TTTTCGCCATTGTTGATTTTCACAAGCGGTTATCAAACTTACTTTATGTAGTCAGGCTTCTGCTATTCTTTAGTACAGAGGATCTATTAAACTACAATCGCAGAGGTGCATCCGTTTGACAAATGATCTGTACTCCGATTTACATTTTATTACGAGGGATCAGTATCACAATGAAAATGTCGCTACTATTGTTCCGGGGCTTTCTATCAGAGTGAGTTTGTTTGACGTCTTCATACAGAGTATCGGCAACAGTAAATTGTAGTATCGTGTCGGTACCGTCGTCGGTATGGAACCGTTTATTGATTGGTATCGTAGTTTGTCCGCTGTTCACTTTGAATAAAATTCGAATTATAATTAATCACAGTTGCGCCGCGTGGGAGAGCGTCGCGCCGCGGCCGGCGATCTATCATATTTTGTGATAACGCCACTGGGACGCATCTTGTAAACGTATTGAGACGATCGGGTTTGAGGCTCAGCTATGCGACAATAGTTCGGTGCAACGGCATTATGCCATTTCACAGAGCGTGGTGTTGTTATGATTGTAATAACGTGTCCGTACACGCAATTAAATGTACACCTGGTGATCGATGGCCTGCTGTGTATGTGACGTGTTTATTATTTAAATAAATTATTGTATGTATGGTTGCGTTACATATTAATGAAACGTTTTCGGCATACGTGTAAAATTAGAGAAAATACATCGATGTCACTTTACTGCCGTACTGCATAATAGGAATTGAAAAAAAAACAATCACAGCTCAATAAACAGCTCTGTTGGTTATAACGGGTTATAGTTAACAATACAGGCTAGAAAGGTCCTTTGCTTATATATTTTTTTATACAACGTCGGAAGGCATACAAGTATACGGCCCACCTGATGAAAAGCGGTTACCGCAGCCTATTAACGCTAGTAAGATATTAAGTGTCACTCGCGCGATGCCTTCTCTGCTGCTAACAGCAACTCCTTAGGAGCTTACTGGTGACTTCACTCACACGCAGGAACACAACATCCATCTAGGGAGTTGTTATTTGGCTGCGGTTTTCTATGAGGTGCAGGTACTTCCCCAGACGGGGTGCTTTGATGCGCCCTACCTCTCATCCAGACCAAGACAAACAGGCATGTTCACATACCACCCACCACTGAGCTCGTCTACATAATTTCTGTGTATTCTTTAAAAACTTGGTACTTTAAAAATGTGGACTTGAGATTTTTTTTTTAAAACATTGACAACGTCGGACTACAAACGGGATTGCCACTAGCTCAACCACAACTCCGGTAAGATAGTAACTTGCAGGCGTCGGACAAGTTGAGTTAGTTCATTTTTCCAGTTATCCGAGCAGTCTACCACAACGCCGCGGCGTTTATAAAGACGACAACGTCGATGACAACAATAAAATCGGATCATAAACTTTCGATCGCACCCTTTGAGAGTTCGTGTGCAATCTCGCCGCTCAATTTTATTTCCAATACCAGCGTAAATAGATAGGCGGGTAGATGTAAACGAGAGACACCCCACGGCTTCGTCGGAGGCTCCTGTCAATTGAATTTGTCTGCAAACGCGCCTTGCATTAATGGCGTACTAAACTACCTTCAATACTATTATCGATATTTTCATAAAGCGGCGTATCCATTGTGCGGTGACTCAATGCGTGTCTAGTTTGAGTGCGTTTTCGTTATGGTCTTAGACATTTAATGCCCGCGCTATGCGTTACGGCAGTTTGTTCCTAGTTTTATGGCCGTCGTACAGTTTGATTTGATCATTTAATCTTCAAGCTTCCGGTATTATTCTAGTTACATGCTAGTGGCATACGTTTCATAAGAATTCTGTTAATTTATCCACTTTCACGTTCTTGATCGATATCATAAACGTTGCACCATGAATGCCGCGGACGATTTTGTGTGTAATACATTTAATACTTATGGAATGTGACACTCTCTGTCATGTGAAGATAATATGTGTTATTTCAGATACCAAACAAATAATAAGGAACAGTGTTGTAGAAAAGGGACTAAGCCCATCAACCGATTGGTCCCCGGTTGGAATTCTTGTGTGGGCATAACAAATTAAATTCGCTGTTTCGGATTTATGTATATATTTGTAATTATCGCTTGCTCGGCGGTGATGGGAAACACCATGTAGAAAACCACACGTCCAAAAAATTATATTTCGAAACACGTGTGACCTAACCTAAGAAAGGTCTGGTTTGCTGTCACTAATGGTGAGACATTTACACTATAAAATGTTAATGATTGTGAAAATAATCTCTCTCTCTCTCTTCTTCCTAGCTTTATATCGAACCCTTATTTATTAGGATTGGCGGGACCCGCTACCTAAGCTTAATGATTTAGCAAGGATACTGATTTTTACATAGAGCGACTGTTGTCTGCCCTCCACAACCCGAATACAACTTGCGCATGACCGTTTATTATAAAATCTTTAATACTGTTTCATAAAAATAAATATTGTTTCATAAAAATAAGGTTATTTCACCTGTGCTACTTCATCCAAATGATTGCCACCAAATTTTAATGATATACGACCAACAGGTTAGATTTTGCATTAATCTGCCACGATCGCTTAGTTAATATCTATCTATATGTTCACGTCAAGACTCTTGCGGGGTAGGCAGAGAGAATCGGGCGCCACATGACTCCTGACACATGTTCCTTACCCACCTACTCGCCTCTTTTAATAATATTCATGACTCTTCTTTTTTTTTGTACCACTAAGGTGGCAATCATGCTCACCAGTTTCTAGAGCTCCTGACATCACCTTATCCAATATGTTTACAGATATACTATTATACATTATCAAAATAAATAAAAAAAGGCGAAAGGAAGTAAAATAAATGTATCTTTGCGAGCCATCACTTTAATACAGGATTTGTACATGTTCATGAGATAGTTTCACGCTTTTCTTTACCACGAGTTTAACAATAAGTAATTAAATCGATATTGAAACACTCGAGGCAGTCAGAACATAACAATTAGGAACTAGTATCCAACTCGTGTCATCGTTTTGGAATATCGTTCACAAACCAATGTTCACATTCCTGGCAATTTGATCTAAACTACTAAGTGTGTTTAGAACAAATCGCCTGTAAATTTTACTTATCGCAAAATATCCGCCTGAATCTATTAAATGTTTCGATTCCCAACTAATAAGACCATTACAGTACAAAAGTAAGTTTTACCATTACAGTAGATAAGTCATTAAGCTTAGGTAGCGGGTCCCCCGCTACCTAAGCTTAATGATTTAGCAAGGATACTGATTTTTACATAGAGCGACTGTTGTCTGCCCTCCACAACCCATAAGGGAAATCAGACCTTTCTTAGGTTACGTCGTGTGACTTAACCTAAGAAAGGTCTGATTTCCCTTTCTTTCTTTCTAAATAACTTATATATTATTTCTGTAATAAATATGAAATATTGTTATAATTTCTGGGGCGTGAAGGTTTCCTTGCGATGTTTTTTCCTTTACTGCCGAGCAAATATATTATAAATTTAAAAATACAAATTTAGTTGTATACTTTAAAATATCTCCACCGGAATTTTGAACTAGGGACCAGCTGTCAATTAATAGGACGGTTCTTCATCACTGCTCTCTTTGTGAAAATAATCATTAGTGTATTATCTAATCATTAAGGTTTTAGTCTTTAGGCTACTTTAGTTACTAGCTTACTTAGGATTTAAGACGTGGCATCTAGTTAATATTATACTTGTTATTAGCAATCGACATGCTTTTTCCTCGCGCTCTATCACGGACTGTTCCCACGTTTCTGTCGCTTAATCACGTCGTCTCTGCGCTCGCGCCTAATATCGCACTGTAATGTGTTTATTAAACGCCGTTCCCTTTAATGGTACACCATTTAACATACAATGTGCAGTGGTCCGTTTCGCGTGCTAGCATCTAGTGGATACGATCGTCTTAATAATAAATTTTATAGTCTCTACCCACGTTATTACTTATCTACTGTAATGGTAAAACTTACTTTTGTACTGTAATGGTCTTATTAGTTGGGAATCGAAACATTTAATAGATTCAGGCGGATATTTTGCGATAAGTAAAATTTACAGGCGATTTGTTCTAAACACACTTAGTAGTTTAGATCAAATTGCCAGGAATGTGAACATTGGTTTGTGAACGATATTCCAAAACGATGACACGAGTTGGATACTAGTTCCTAATTGTTATGTTCTGACTGCCTCGAGTGTTTCAATATCGATTTAATTACTTATTGTTAAACTCGTGGTAAAGAAAAGCGTGAAACTATCTCATGAACATGTACAAATCCTGTATTAAAGTGATGGCTCGCAAAGATACATTTATTTTACTTCCTTTCGCCTTTTTTTATTTATTTTGATAATGTATAATAGTATATCTGTAAACATATTGGATAAGGTGATGTCAGGAGCTCTAGAAACTGGTGAGCATGATTGCCACCTTAGTGGTACAAAAAAAAAAGAAGAGTCATGAATATTATTAAAAGAGGCGAGTAGGTGGGTAAGGAACATGTGTCAGGAGTCATGTGGCGCCCGATTCTCTCTGCCTACCCCGCAAGAGTCTTGACGTGAACATATAGATAGATATTAACTAAGCGATCGTGGCAGATTAATGCAAAATCTAACCTGTTGGTCGTATATCATTAAAATTTGGTGGCAATCATTTGGATGAAGTAGCACAGGTGAAATAACCTTATTTTTATGAAACAATATTTATTTTTATGAAACAGTATTAAAGATTTTATAATAAACGGTCATGCGCAAGTTGTATTCGCGCACTGAAGTTTCCGTACAATTCTTGGATCGCTAGACTAAATTTGTTTGCGAAGGAAAATCCGTCGTTGATGATTTATGAAAAACTCTTGTATAGATATCATTAATTTTTGTAATGTGTATAAACATTCGACAACTGTAATTAATTAAAATTTTTCAATATGCAAATTTCGGAGACAAGGCCTCAACACTATTCCCAGTACCTGGCAATATTGTCGTAGTGGCAAAGCTAGGAGGGTAGATCTCGTAGGAGGTAGAATAAAATAGTAAACGTCCCCATTTACTTTAAATTATAAATAATTTGATGATACTTATGACATGATTATCCAACTTTACACTGTATCTTATGTAAATGAAGCTTTCTTTCAATCCGGTGGCGGGATGGTATTACGTACAATAATCGTACATTTTCTGGTTGTAATCAAATATTTTGGTTTAGTAGGCGTTTTAAGATTTTTACTGTATTAGTCTATATATTGTCAATGTTTATAATGCAAGAAGATTGCCACCGCCTAATTCTTCTGAAAGGTGACATCCACACTTCATATGAGTTAGAAATCAGCTTTGAACCCAAGTTTTTTGAGCACCTTTGATTCAATTACACCAACTAGACCTTTTTCTACTTGCCTGGTGGCTGCGAATCTGGTATCACGGGAGATTTCGTTACTCATAATCCCTATGTTTTAGATAATAATTGTGATCGCGTTCTACATTATGTGTGCTTTACACTACTTTTATACTTTACACTAGTATTACACCAACCCTAACTCATCACACTGCGAGGAAACGGCTCTCCCTTCAACTGAAGGGGTTTATATTAGAGCATACTCCATCACGCTGCTCAACTGCGGATTAGCGGAGGCTAGTCTGATTTATCTTAACTAGACCGTCATCTATCAAAAATAGTCATAATAATGCCATATATCAAAAGTATGGAACCGACTGCTTAACGTGCCCTTCTAGGTGGATGGAATGACACGCGCAGCGTTGTCATCACGAGTGCATTAAATTGGAGCAAGTTTAGTCGCTTCAAATCGTATTCTTTGGTTAGAGTATTCTCGACTTCCCATACTAGTTGATTGTAATTTTGCCTGCATATTTTACTTATCAAGATAAAGGAAGATCAACACTTGACTTTGCAGACATCTCCTTTTCATTTAAAAGCTAGTTGTGCAATTTATGTCTTCTTATTTAATTACGATCATTACTTTATTATACAAAGGTTTATAGTTGGGCACCTCCTCTATCTGATGACGTCTTGTGATCTACAGTTCGCAGCTTGCTTTCTTTGAGTTTCACATTGTCCGATGCAGTGCCATGAATAACACTGTATTAATTATGAGGAAGGTTGTTTGAGAAGTCATATTATTCATGAGTTTGTACGGAATTACTTTGTTCTTTTGTATCTTCTATTTATATATGTTTAATTGTTGCAATAACATTTTTGTTTTATCGGATTCCGTACTCGATAAAAGCCACCCTTATAAAGATCACTAACGTGTTTGTCTGTCACGGGTTTTCATCAAAAAATGGTAAGGCACACAAAAATGAAATTTGGTATAGTTACGTGACGTTGACGGAGTATGGTAGGTAACCTTAGAAAAAAAAAATTAAAATATATTAAAATTTATGCCTCGTATTTTTTTTTACAATTATGAGCTTTTGAGCATTTTTTTATGTATCTCGGCTAATTTTTAGAAGTTTTGTTTGTCTGATGGTAAGCACCCACCGAACGTGACATCCTTACTCAATATGAAACTTGATCTTTTTTCGTGCCAAATTTAAAGAATCCGTGATTAACAGAAGTAATAAGTAAATTTTTATTATTCCTTTCTTGGGCAAAATACTATGAATAATCCTTAAATACTTGAGGTATCTCAATTCTAGTTTTATATTTAGCGCCTTTGGAGCAAAAGTATGCTTGGCTGGTAGACGGACGATAAAATAAATCTAAGGGTCTCATTTATATGGTAAAGTACTAATAAACGGTCCTTTTGTAGTATGGAACCCTAAAAATGGTTATATTTCTTATGGTAATAATTACTGTTCACTGTTACTGCAGGTCTTCATATTCTTCCTGACTAGAGTATGGTCAATATGGTATGTATTTCTTAATCACCAATACCTACCAATACTGACCATACCAAAGTAGTAGTGTTGGTTTGATTCAACTAGACGCCGCAGTTAGCTTGTCGAGTATAAACAAATTATTTGTTACCCAATGTCTGTCAAATTAACAGCAGTGATAGCTCAGTGGATGAAGAACCAGCCTATTAACCTACGTCTCTGGTTCGAATCCAGGCGTGGGCATGTACCACTAAATTCGTCTTGTACATATTTGTACTATTACTTGCTCGACGGTTAAGGAAAACATCGTAAGGCGTCCAAGAAATTATATTTCAAAAGACACGTGACCTAAGAAAGTTCTGGTTTTCCCCGTGGGTTGTGGAGGTCTGATGGCAATCGCTCCGTGTCAATAAGTAATTATGCCCAATCCTTAGGTTTAGGTAGTGGACCCCGCCAATCCCGGAAATTTTAAGAGAGGTAGGGCGCATCAAACCAGCGCGTTTGGGCAAGTACCTTCACCTCACAGAAAACCGCGGCCAAATAACATCTCCCTAGAGGGTTGTTGTGTTCCTGCGTGTGAGTGAGGTCACCAGTAAGCTCCCAAGGAGTTGCTGTGTAAGCAGCAGAGGAGACATCGTGCGAGTGATACTTAATATATCGCAAGCGTTAATAGGCTACGGTACCCGCTTCACATCAGGTGAGCCGTATGCTTGTATGCCTCCTGACGTAGTATAAAAAAAAACGGGATAACGCTATGAAGGAAGACCTGTCAAATTTGGTCATAGAACATTACGGGGGAGTACATTGTGTACCTAAGTTCCAACAAGCTGGCTAATCTGTATAAACACTAATATATGTTTTCAATCTTGTTCTTTACTTAGCAATTATGGTGCTTGATGTATATCCATAAAATCATTAACCACCTAATGAGATGGTAGCGTTTAACTCCGTTTGCCCGGCTATTATGTCAACACGAATGTCTTAATCGCCGCACATAACTTTGGATCGAGAGTGTTTGATAAATCTCCCTGTGTCATCATTACCGAAGGTGATCTACGTCCCTCATTAGCTCCCTCTAAATAAGATATCATCATGTGATTAACTGCATCCACGCTCGATTATTTTATTGCATTCCAACTATTATTAAACAAGCGTTCCCATTCTAAACGTTATTGACGGAGAACGGTAATTCACGGTACGACCGTTAGTGCTAAAATATCGTTAGTACTTGTATGCGAAATACATCAGAGTGGTTACTACGTTAGTTATTGCCTGTGAAAAATAATAGAGCTAACAAAATTTCCTGTCTTCATTCCCATTTTTAATTGAAAAATAATGGGCAACGCTTTCAAGAACACGTATACTAAACTTGCTCGGAGTTATTGGGATTTTAATGTCGCTTTTGGGGACACAAAAATTGATAGTTCCATTTTGTTGTTTTCGTTAGTGAGTCGTTAGTGTCACTGGCGCATGGCGATGCAAATGAAGATGTTAGGGCGGAATCCGCTTTTGATTTACGACTTTATAATGCGACTTTGTGTGCTACGTGAGTCCACTTCCTCATATAATTTAATTTCCACTTGGTTCAGTTACTTTGGGAAATGGAGTTTTATGAAATCTTTGAATAAGAAATTTTCGTAATTAACCTGTTTTAAAAATACTGCAAAGGCATTCTTCTGGTTATCATAATTGAGTATCAGTGTTAACGTAAAGATTGTTGATTGTTCAATTGGGACAAAACAAAAAGCGTTTCCGTTTGCGTCGTCTTTAGATTTTTTATATTAGATTTCTAAATTTAGCATAGCTTACAAATCCTATGCAGCCTTTGAAAAACCTTGTGCCGAGTTTTTGATAGAAAACTGGCAAATGCGAACTTTTAGCGGTGAACGTTTCTCAATTTCAGACACATGTTTTGTTCGGTACTCTTCTACATTACAATCTTGTAAGATATAGACGCTACATCACGTTTCCACGGTAATATCATCTGCAATTAATGTCACGCATTTACAACTACCCATTGAAAACAGTTGGTGATCAAATCCTAGTGGTACACCAGCATTCAGGGGCATCTCATCTAACAAGCACCGTCTACCACGACATTGATACTCCGCCTGGTGAGAAAGCTGACGATTCATGTACAAAATCGCTCGGGTAGCACTTGGGGAACGAAGTTTCCAGATTAACACTTAATGCCACATCCGATAGAAGGCCTTTGATATGTCCAAGCACGCAGCTGCGTATTTATATTTCAGATCACTGTTGATACATTTCATAATTTTGTGTGGATGTTAATCCGCTTTTACGATCTAAACAAGGCCAAATAGTTTTGCGGATCGTCGCAAGTCCGATTGCTATACCAATATTTTATTATCATTATAATTTATGGGCTAAACAATCTTTATAGATGCCACATCGTAAAATATGCTCCGTGTTTACGGATAAAGCGCGGGAAACATTTTCTAATATTCATTATTATTTGGCAGCTAATTTTTAAATTTCGTGTTGATTGAACATCGTCATCACATAATTAATTAATTAACGAATGCATTATAACATAAATATATTATTTAATGCTGTTTCATTTTATTGCTTTATCCAAGCCCGCATATTTGGTATATTAAGAAACTCGTAAACGTATAAATCATAGATACTGGTGTAAGTTATGTTGAGGAGAATAACTTCTTATTGCTTAATAATTTAAATAAGGCTAATGACATTGCTTGTTCTCTGACTAACAAGATACATATGTTACAAACGATCGTTGCACACGTGTGTTGCGTTCATTCCGATATTAATTCAATTTTAGTATCATAAAGGTTATCAATATATCTTCATATTGATGTCATGATATCTTTAATTGCATTAAACACGTTGGTATACGTTGTATCGTTATCTTTATGAGTGGACGTGTTGCGGTCGGTCTGGATGCAACGCGGGTCAAAGCTTGTTATTAATCGTTCCCGCGAAAGCCTCTTCGGCACTTATCTTTTAATTCAATTTACACACGTACACACCTTGTCGATCGGCAATTTATCGCCGTAAGATTGTATTGACGTAACGATCTTAATTTCTTCATTGTCGGCATTCTTGGGTTAGGGTGGTTACTGATGGATATATTCTGTGATTACACTTTATTTTATTGTACCAATGGATAGTTTATTAAGAGAATTCATTTCACATCTGAAAAGTGTTTATTATTTCTTTGTAGGGTGTAATTCGTACAAGGGGTACATTGATCAGTGTCATATGTATTTCCTTACATTTTACCATACGCACATGGGCAAACTATAAGGGTTCCGTGTTTACTACGGAACCCTAAAGAGCATCGAATGAATGAGACTGATCTGCTAGAGTACACGCTATTTATTACAGTTTCAATACTTGTCAGCCGAGGTTTATCTTGACAGGGTCCTGTGTCCTACCGAATTTGTGGTACCCTGCAACAGGTATATTTACTGTACTGTACTAAACAGCTTTTTAGCCTAAGAGACAAGTTTCGTTCTTTGATTCGATATTTTTATTAAAGGGTGTAATGAGGCCACTTTTTTATTTACTCCGCAAATTGTTTCAAGCTGCAGCGCAACCGACTATGACTTTATGAGGCTAGACGTGGAGTGTCAAGATGAGTTTTTCAAAAATATTGTGAAGTAGGGTTTCTTGCAATTGGTTTACGGTCTATGCAGTCTGTTTACTCATTCTATACAGTCAAATAATGTTCCTTCAACATTGACGTATACTTTTTGCATCGCTGTTTACCGTTGACTTTTGATTTCGACAGCTTGCTTAACAACGCCTTTGAGGACATCAATTGGAATAGGTGGCAGAACGTACAGCTTACTATTTTATTTTCAAATTATAGGTATATGGACTGCGTCGTCTGTAAAGTACTTCCAGGTACTTCTGCACTTGGACTAGTCTAAGTTGACCGAGCAATAGCCGTATGTCTCTATCTTTGTCATTACTAATAACATGGCATATATACTGTATATATTTAGTACTTGTTGTGCTGCCTCATTAAATAAATAAATTACCTTGTTCGGTAATCAACGGGGTTCATTCGCCTCTAAACATAAATTGAGTTAAGAGATGGTGAGTCATTTATTCATAACCTCAATATTAGCAATATTTTATTGTTTCGCATTGTATGTAGTAACCAAATTCACGGGTCGCGGGGTAAACTAGAATGCGCATCTCTTATTGGTTAGGTCACGGAAGACGTTAAAACACAAGGTTTTTGTGAGTGCATCGCTACGTCTTCATATGCATTCAAGTGGTTTATTGCATTGTGATTTAGATGCTTCGCATTTTCATACCATAGTTTCCATGGTGTGTGCCATTTGATTTGGTGTATAGTTGCGAATAGCCTGTTATCTTGATCGACTTTTCGCCCGTCCATAAACGCGGCTTGTATCCGCAGCAGTGTGCAGTAATAGAGAGGTGTGTCGCCACGCCCAGCAAGTCGACAGCGACGTGTTGACGACAGCGTGCACGCTGTTGCTGTTGGTTGTATTCAACACTCAAGTACAGTTTCATTATAATGGGATTACAGCTTTTATTCGCAATTTTATAGCATCCATAGGACTGAGGTTTACTAGGTGTTTTTATGTTTTCCTTTTATATAAAATGGCGTTACATTTAGGAAAGACGCATATTTAGACAAAGTTAAAATTTTATTCAAATGGTTAGATAGAGCCGTTTCCGAGATACACTGAATATTATTATTTATAAACAAAAAATGCTCGTTTAAAATAATCGGATAATAAAGTACTTGTAATTTTCTTTACAATACATCGGGCTTTATTAAAGCACGTCGAGAGGCATACAAGCATAATAAGGTCCATCTGATATAAAGTGGTGTCCATAGAATATGAACGAATGCAATACAGGGAGTATGGCTTGCGCGTTGTCACCCTTGCTGCTGATAAAGCAACTCCTTAGAAACTTACTCGTAATCCCAAGCACGCAGGAACACAACGACTTTCCGGAAGTTGTTTTCTGAATGTAGTTTTGTGTGTGGCGGAGGTACTTCCCCAGACGGACTGCTTTGATGCGCCCTACCTCTCTTAAAACTCAGATCAAGATCAAGTTTGATGTGTTATTGGTATATTTTACTCGTTTAAATATTTAGACCAACTACTGTAATTCAGTTTGACATGATGACACAAAAAAAAGATGAAAATATACAATTGGTGCCTCCTTTCCCTCCCTTATCTGTAAATATTGTAAAGCGTAAATACCAAAACTATTACAGTTATATAAATACTTGTTTACATCTACCATTGTATTAACGGTAGAACTCACATAGAGAGTTAGCACAGTTTCTACTAAGTTAGCGTCTGAATTGAATCACAAAGTATATATTAGGAACAGGAACCGTAGAATGGTGTTTCCTAATCCATTAGAAGTGGCGGGGTCCGCTAGCTAAGCATAAGGACTTGTCAAAGATATAGATTTTTACATAGAACGACTGCCGTGCGACCACCAGAACCAAGAGGGAAAACCAGACCTTTCTTAGGTTAGGTTACACGTTTTTCGAAATATAATTTCAGGGACATGCGGGTTTTCTCACGACTTGCCAAGCAAGTAATAATTACAAACATGTACGTAAGTCTTAATAAATCTTAATCTTAATTCTCTCTGCCTACCCCGCAAGGGACTTGGCGTGAAAATATATATACATACATACGTAAATCAGAAAAGACAAATTTAGTGGTACATGCCCACAATAGGATTGGAACCTGACTAAACTTCGTTTCGGAATTATTTTATCCTAATTGGAACCAGAAACGATACTAATTTTACGGTCCAAGGAACGTACGATTGAAATCCGACTTGGACCTTGTAGTATGGGTATCGTTTTGTTTTGGCTTAGTTCAGGCTTGACTCGGACTAGGGTTATGTTTAGATATGTTTAGTTTAAGTAATGATTAGAAAAATAGAAATGGTTTTAAAAACATTAAATTTTCTCACAACCAAGGTCAGTTATGAGATCTAAGGAACGTATGAAACCTTCGGTGGTCGGGTCCGTTTCACATTTGACTTGTTTCTTACCTATACAAACAACTTGCATGATTCAGTACAGTAGATATATATTTCTTATATTCAACATTTAGAAAGTTTAGAAGCTCTTACAATGCGCCAAACTTAGTAGTAGTAAAGTACGTAAGTCCACGAACCTTGACCAATTACATAATATGTGACGAAAGTACTTCAGATTTATAAATAAAACAGGCAATCTGAGTTGTCGCAATATGAAACTTGGACAAGTGCTGTCAAGTTAATTAATCTATTCAAATTTTGATTTGAAATTATTTTCGGCGCTCCTCCGTACTTCGCCTAAGTGTTTACTTTGTGCCTACCATATTTGTCGTTTGGAATGTTGTTACCAATGTATGCAAATTATCAGAATTGCTTCTATGGTAGTTATGTTAAATGTCCTTTATTTAAAAAGAAAAACGGGTGGCACTCCGGGAGTGCCGGCAGAAGTGAAAATTTGAACATTAACGTTGTGTATTTTTGAATATTTTGGAATGGTTAGGGAATAATTTCGCACGAATTGCTTTATTTATCAGTATAAAAGTACTATCATGTATGTGGTAAAATACAATTTTCATTTATTGCGCTATCGTACACAAGTCTCAAGTCAGACCGCACTTGAAGTACTGCTGTCACCTTTGGGCGGGAGCACCTGGATACCAGCTTGGACCGTGTGATTCGATTCAGAGACGAGCTGTGAGAATTGTCGACAATCCTAAGCTTACACACGGTATTGAACCCTTAAGTTTAAGGAGAGACTTTGCCTCCCTGTGTTCTGAAGAGTAGTTCGAAATGATGCCGACAGCTACTTTTTATAACGGCACCGCTCGCCGACGGCGGGGAGTTCACCCTCACACGCTTGAACCGCAATGGTCGCGTATGGTGCGGTTCCAGAGAAGTTTTCTTCCGAGAACACTCAAGCTGTGGAATGAGCTCCCAGCCGAGGTTTTTCCAAGGGACTACAGCATGGAGTTCTTCAAGAAATGCGTGAAGAGGTTTTTAGAAGGTCGGCAACGCATGAGTGACGCCCCTGGTGTTGCAAATGTCCATAGGCTACGGTGACTGTTTAACATCAAGCTGGCCGTATGCTTGATTGCCACCTTAGTGGTATAAAAAAAAACAAGACAATTTATATTACATTAAAAATTTAACACTTCAGAACTATTACAATTATTTTACATTAAAAAGTTTGTCTCTCAGAAAAATTAACTTTCATCCATAATTTCAACGACTCTTTCACCATCAACATTACCAGCATCATCATCGCAAATCTCTAAAACTCAAACACACACGCACAATCGCGCAAACGCCGTGCGCCGCTTAAACCAAACAGCGGTGTTGATAAACTACGAGTACGTTGAACGAAACGCGTACGCGTAAACGCCAACAATTTCATGGCGCTTGCAACGTTTTGGTCGCGAGAAAATTATGCCCTATGAACGATCTAGCGCTTCATGTTTTAATTAGAGTTAACTAATGTTTTAGCGCTGCAGCGAACTTAAGTTCTAATTCTCACCAAAATCTTACGGTCAGGGTCACGTGTCCTGACGGCCTGACGCGAGTTTAGCATTTTTTACTCATCCCAAAAGGTGCACAACGCCGCTAAAGAAGTTTTCACTTCAAAAAAATACAATTGTCATACGAAGTAAATTGCTAAATGATTGGCGCCTGTCTCCAACAAATTGTGTGATTTGCAATGCGCTGCAAATTCTTGTATTTTTATAGGCAACCATGAATCACGGTGGCCTAAAATTTATTTGTGATGCAACATATTCTTTCTTTTGGTAATTCGCATGAAGTTTGAATGCAAATGTATTGTGGTTAAATGATTGTACAACCATATGCCGGGCGGTCACTATGACAGCGTAAAGTAATGTTAATCCTGCATTTCCAAGAACGCCTGCTTAATCGTACTGTGCAATACATTGTCACACGCGAGTTCTGCTGTAGATGTGGCCGCTTTTTGAATTATTTCTTCTCGTGATATTCTGGGAAAAAATAGATTTGCGAGCTTTTCAATTTAAAACGTGGCAACTCGTTTGTGAAATTCTTCTGATGTACAAGTATCAATATATCGTCAATCAGTTACTCACTGTTTCTATTGGAGAATAATTGCTAAAGTAAAAATATGTTATACGTGTACTTTAGTTTTTGAATGAATACAGTTTCTGTGATAAAAATAATTTTACGTAAGTGCTAACTTAACAACATTTTCAATGTAGTAGGCACAATAGTCATCACATAACATTGGATTATGTACGAATCGCCGGCGTTGGAGCGGCTCTTCTCACGAATTTCGCGGCGCCTGCGCGTGGGAGGCCTATCGTACGCCGCCATCGCACGTCTCTGCCAGAGAACACCATATAGTCATCTGTGTAACGATGAAACTTCTATTTTTTAGGCGATAAAGTCTAAATTATTAAAGTCATTCCGAAAATAAGAATTGGTAAAAGAATACCACGGCCCTTTGTTGCCTAGTGCATCTAATTAGTCAGACTGTTTAGTGCTTTACTCGCCGCGGGCTTACATTAACTACGGACCATTCAGTGTGAAATGATGTGATTTGTTGAGGTCTGTTAAGCGCATTATGAACACATTGTTAAATTAATTTGGAATTCTATTTGCAGATCTTTGTCTAATAGAAACATTAGGTTTTCTGGCAGATCACTTTTCGTTTTACTTCCACACTAACTTGTTTTCGCCGCTGACATAAAATTGTATACTTCGTATGCGAGATGCACGTTATAGAACATCGATCGGTGGAATATCATCTGATAAAAGAATTTATAGTAGTGTGTAGAGGCGCCATCAATACGCCTACAACGACATAATAACAACTTTGCGTTACATTAAACGTCTGGTCCGAGGAGACATCGTATTTCACGAGTCGTGTTCAGATTCATCTGTCGGTATTCATAAGTATATCGCATATTCACGAGTGACATTAAAACTCCTCGTATGATGTTTTTGTCCATAGTCACATTGTCAGCAGATATGAAAGCGTATATTTTTCTGAATTTATTGTACGAGTTTGGTATCGCCTTGTTGAATAGGTCGTACCGTATGATATATTTTCCTTAAAAAGTGTTTTCGACGTTTGTTTTGTAACCAATCGCGTCTCTTGTTTACAGTATGTTTACTGTTGGTCAGATGTTGAGTATTTCGGATTTCGATTGTAATACGATCTGTTTTTATTAAATGCTTAAAATGTAAATCTGCTGTAATAATATTACTACGCAATCAGTGGGGTCACGACTGAGATCCTGCATCAGAAATTGACCTGAAATATGGCTTACTCTGTGGCGCCAGTGAGTGAAACTCATGCACTCGTTACATCGTTGTTAATTTCCGGAATTCTTTCGGTGCACATTCACAAGGAATCGTCGTTCCAGTAACTGTTTGGGTCGAAAAAAGAAGTTTATGGTTGCTACCGATTTGTCGCGATAGGGTGATTTATCTTCAATAAATTTATCGCTCAATCAACGTCGACGCTTACGCCGGTTCGCGCCGCCGCTGATTGGATTTCTTCATAATTACATCTTTTGACATGTACGCGCCAAGTTTCGTACCTTACAAGCCGCCAGGGCATGAGATCGTGGGAGCACCGTGTAATCAGCTTTCTTGCCCGTCTTGTTTTGATTTGGGTCCACAAAATTATACTATAACGAATGGATGTGATAGTATTTCCTTAATTCCAAGTAATCATTTTGCATTGATTACTGTGTGTTTTTTGTTAAATTGTGTTTTCAGACTAACTACGACTCTTTTAAAAATAAGCAATTTAAATCGTACTAGGCGATTTTTCTTAAATTAACTCTGTGATGCATCGCAGCCGTGCATAATTTGCCGATGAGGGACGAACATTTCAAGAGATCGTTTAAACGTCCGGCTGTCTCGGCAGATAATTCGGTGGTAACTTACGGTTGTGAAAACACTGATATAATCACATTACGCGCTTATCACTGTAATGTAGTAAAGTATGCATTGTTGTAAGAATACCTTTAACAGCGGCTTATTTTTTATGCTTTTATTTTGACACTTCAAATAGGATAGATTATTAAATTTTGAATAAAATCGGTCAAGTCCAAGACGGCGACTCAAGTTATATAACGTATCGCTGTGTAGAAAAAATGCTGAGCATTTTATGGGTGATTTATGACATACAAGTTCTTGTGTGGATATCCCTTTAACTATTTTTTTTATTATTGTTATAATTGCCTCCTTTTAAATACTATTTCTTATTCTCATAAAGCAAAAATCTGTTAAAAACAGAGGTAAAATGGTTGAAAAACAGAAGTGAAAATGGTACTGCAGTTCCGCAGTACCATTTTCACTTCTGTTTTTCAACAGATTCTTTTTCCTTATAGCTATTGACAAGCTTTATTATGTTATCAATAAAAAAAAGAAACTGTTGAAAATAAGAACTTGTATAATTATGTTAATATAATATGTTGAAAATTCCTATTTGTTTCCTAAAGTTTTCAATAATGTTTATGGTCGAATTGATGAACATAGAATAGATGTTGAAGTAGAATTAGAACATAGAGCAAATTATTAAACAAATTCATTCCTGTATATTAATAAATTAAGTATGAAAAACTAAATCTATCACTTTGCAACTATATTTAATAAATTTATTGACACCAACAAGTTTCTGTGACTCCTCCAGTAGACTAGACGTGTTTCATTGCTTCGCCTCACAGTATCTCATGGATTCCTTACACGCGCTTGCTATCATCGCTCGTAATTACTGTAATAACACACGGTGTGTGTAGGGAAGTCTATTTCACGTCCACCATCTCGGTAGTAGTTACATTTTTATGATTGCCCGTCATACTGAACAAACAGGTGTAATTTCTCAAGTAACATCGCCACGCCTCCTTAATGGAAAATACTAGGTTCGTTTTGTATGTGTATTTGTTGTAAGTGGGAAATTCATTACTAAAGTATATGTTGGTGGTATGATCCTCCTTAACTAGCAACATAGGTAGGTATTGAAAGTATTATGGATATAATACATAAGAGAATACAAGCGCAAGGACAATAAAATTCACAGTAGACTATGACCCAAGGACTGCTGGATGAGGCGAGAATAAGCTATCAGAATTCGAATACTGCGTACATGGATTGAGTCTGCAGTTCGGAGAGACCAGCGTAATATTGATTAAGCATTCCCAGGAGGACTGAGCAGTTTCAATTCCCAATTTCCGAGGTAGAAGTAAGTAACTCTACCTTAAACGAAATCGTAGCCAAATAACAACTCCTTGTAGGGTAATTGTGTCCCTGCGAGTGAGTGAGATTGCCAGTAAGCCGGGAGCTTATTTGGCAACCTTACTAACTCGATACCTCCGCCTTGACTATAATATGCTGGGGATAAAATGTGTCCCTATAATGAACGGTGCGCCCCATTTTTTGGAATCTGATGGTCCTGGAGGCCCATTTGGCGTATAAGTGGCTCCAGTTCAGGAAGATCCATAAATAACATCATGGAGGCTTCTTATGCACCAGCGAGTGAGGTTATCGCGAAGCTCCTGAGGACGTGAACTGGCAGTGTCCACGCGCGAGCGATATTTCCTGTATCGCAAGTTTTTATATGCAACGGTAACTATTTTACACCAGGTGCAGGTGGTATGGGTCGCGATGTTGTATAAAAATGTCACACCCAGAACTGTTTGTGGGTGACGCCCAATACAACGGTGCTCATGATGTGAGTGCACATGATTCGTAAGACGTAGGTATGATCTAACCTAAAAAAGATCTTTTCCCTCTGGGTTGTGGAGGTCTTTCGGCAGTCGCTGCATGTAAAAATCAGCGTCTTCGCCAAATCTTTAGGCTTAGGTAACGGACCCACTAATCTTAATGGATTACGAAAAGCTGAGAAGAATAAAAAAGGCATAATGCTTAGTAAAAGTAGTTATGTACACTAACAAACGCCTTTACTCAGCTCATCATAGGCTACAGAAGCGTTAGAATGCCCAAAATGATTCAAGAGCTTAGGAAGCATCCTATGACTCCCACCACTTCTACACCAGTAATTACGAGAGGATGTGCCTACGTTGTCCCATTTCCCTGCATCTCGAGGACCCAGGAGCGGTTGCCTCAAACGGTTCTACAATACTGCTGATGATGACCATTGAATCGGGTGGAATTACGTATCAATAATCCGGTCCGAACTCCCACATTGATTGCTTATCACTTAATTCATCAAATTACATAATTCACATCTTGGTGCTATGAACGTCTTTCACGGATAGATTATAATGAAACCTACAAATATGAAGTGCGAAGTTCTAAATATTATGGGTTTAAAAAATAGTATTATCTCATTCAATCGAAGTATACATTCAACGTCTATTTATGTGAAATGAAAAAGCGTACACGAGGAAAAAATACCTTTGGACATTTTTCGTTTGTCGTAAATAAACTTTATTATTACCCATGTTTTCAGATGTTACTTCAAATGGTAGGTACCCCGATTGTGTAATTATGGTAAAATTGTTTGATACTAATGAGTATCATCACAGATTTTTTTGTTATATACATTTCAATCTGCACATGCATCGACATAAGTGCGCAGTAAGTGCCAAATGTCGAATAGCATATGTTAGTCGATCTTGGCAGGTATTTTTTTATTAACTCTATCTATCTATCTATAATTTCACGCCAAATCCCTTGCGGGGTAGGCAGAGAGAACCGAGCGCCACGTGACTCGATCCTTACATATCTCACTCGCTTCTTTAACATTCATTGCTCTTCTCATGCACGCTCGCCGGTTTCTAGGGCTCCTGACATCACCTTCTGATAGAACACGACCAATTTGGTCATGGTAGGTAAGTCTTGGCCTTCCCCGGCTCCTACATCCTTCCGCTTTTGCATTGTATATCTGCTTCGTCATTCTTTCTACATGCCCGAACCATCGGAGCATGCCTCTTCTTATTTTAACACCGACGCTCTCTTTCAGACCAACTCTATTTCTAACATCATCTTTTTTTTTATCATGATATTTATATCATTTTCTTATCATTTTTTATTAACATGATATTTATTTACTAGCTGTGGCCGCGAGTTCGTTCGTGCCACGTGCCTTTTATTTTATACAACATTCGGGAAGCGTACAACCATACGGCCCACCTGGTGTAAAGCGGTTACCGTCCGTGAACTTGTGCAATAAGTATCACTTGCGCGATGCTACCTCTTTTTTTATACCACTAAGGTGCCAAATAAGTGTACGGCCTGCATGATGGTAAGCCGTCACCGTAGCCTATGGACATTTGCAGCACCGGAGGTGTTACTCTTGCGTTCCCGACTCCGCTTCTTAATATTGTTTTAGTACACAGGATAGAAAGGATAGAAAGGTTCTATAGGTAACTTTCAGAGTACTGAAAATATTTTAACGTTGTACATACACTTTCGGCATAATAAGGTGGACTCAAATCGAACTCAAAAACTCGCCACGATGTTTTCGCCATCAAATGTACTTTAAACTACAATTACAAACATAATAAGTTCCAATTCCGTATTAAAATATGTTTTCCATATTCCATATCCTATTTTTTACATGCTTCTTTTAAGTGAAAAAAAAAAACAAAATTAAACATAATTTTGTGGTTTTTTCTATGTTCAAATCCTATTTATTCAGCTTTTTGCTTCAGCGCTTGAAGAGTGGATGAAACTATTCTATAAGTGTAAAAAAAATGTTTGTTACGTTTTAAAAAAAGGAAATGGCTCTACAAATGTGAAAGTACTCATGTATTTAAAGTCAAAGTTTCAGGTATCTCGTTTTTTTTTTTTATTATTGATGTAATTTCACCCATTATGTGATATGCTTTCTATATGATAATAGGTCTTTCAGTTTCAGTCAGGTCGGTCAGTTTCTTTTTAAAAGGAGTGGTAGACTTAGACTGACTCACTCTAACACTAAGAGCATAGTTTTTTCTATATCTGTGTAACACGATATGTGAAAGAATTGTAAATGAGTGTGCATTAGAAAGGATTAGCGGCTTCGTACCGCATTACCCCGTAGAGGACGAGATACAGGGGGGATGCAAGCAGATGGAAGCGAGTACGAAGATAAGACAGTGCAAATGTAGAGAAAGGACGGAACGCGCATATTACGCCCAAAGCGAATGAGGAAGAAACAAATGGCAAGGTTTTAAAGGCGTTCCATTTAATAACTTATTTGCACAAATATAATAATATTCGTTTTTATGTGTTTTAAGTAGATATGTATTTACAAATTCTCCATAACGTATGGTAACAATTATCTACTCGTAGTACCACCAGTACAAGCATTGCTTAATTTGGAACTAAATAGCGATATGTTTGTTTTCGAATCATATTTGTTTATTATTCGGTGGTAAACCATTATTATATAGTTCACAATCGGTTTCAAAACTCCTTCACTGCAATAAATTTATTGCACCAATTAAATATGCAATGCAGGGACTTGTATAGAGTGCACTTTTTTCTGGTACTTACATAGCTGCATGTTGGAAGTAAGGACTCCGGCAAAAATACAGTTAGTTAAATGACCGCACGAATAGGCGATACTAAATTTACCACTTCAACATAAAATTATTGAGCGCTTCTAGTCTTTAAATTTCAATATTTAAGCCTTTCTTTTGGATATCTTATAAGGAAGAAGTAATGACACTAATAGCGTTGTTATCTGTGCAGAATCTGAAAGCGCCTTTTAATCGTCGTAAAATCGTTTCTCAGATTAAGCGCCTGCGCACGCGCAAAAGGACTGACGCTTAATTCCGCGACACCCAAAAACCGATATCATGTAGGGTGACCATTAAGTATTGAGTTATCTTGAGGTACGGTTACGACCTGCCGAATACATTGGAATGTGCAAATTGCAATAATAAATGGTCCGGGTAAGTCGCTGCGATGGAATCTCGTCTCGATCCGGAATCGTGAAATCGTCTCATTTACGCTCAATTTCCTTGTGCTTATCTTTTATGTTTTGGCTAAGTATATTTAATTTTTATTATTCACTTTTCGTATTATAAATGTCAACAAAATTTATTTTATGTCCTTTTGTTTGACGTCACATATTTACTCTTTTTTTTTTGTTTAATATTTTATTGAGTATTATCTATCTATAACTTCATGCCAAATCCCTTGCGGGGTAGGTAGAGGTGACCGAGTGCCACATGACTCGGTCCTCCTTACACACTCTCTTCTTTAATATTGTATCAGTTGATACAAAATGTAAAGCACTACTGCAGTAAATTTTGAAGAGCTCAGTGGCGTCGCGGTTAATAACGCCACATCACTCTCGTGGGTTCGGTTCCCACACAGGACAAACATTTGTGTGCTTGAACATCTCTGTTTGTCTTGGTTTGGCTGTTTTTAAGAGAGGTAGGACGCATCAAAGCAGCCCGTCTGGGGAAGTACCTCCGCCTCACAGAGATCCGCAGCAAAATTCTCCCTAGAGGGTTGTTGTGTTCCTGCATGTGACGGAGTAACCAGTAAGCTCTTAAGGAGTTAATAGCAGAGATGGCATCGCGCGAGTGATACTTAATGTATTGAAAGCGTTTATAGGCTACGGTTACCGATTTACATTAGGTGAGCTATATGCTTGTATGCCTCCCGACGTTGTATAAAAAAAATTGTATTCCCATACTTAGCTTATATTGTTTACCTTTTTTTATCTCTAAATGGATACTTGAATTACTCACTGTTAAGTATTAAAGTAATACCTTACTGATTTAAAAGAATACTGATGAAATAAATGTATATATTTTGTAAATATAAGAGTGATCAAACGAGTAGTAAGGGTTACTTTTAACGTTAATTTGAATGGCAATTAAATTCCAGTGTCAGAATTTTAAATGATATTTCGTAATCTCGACTATAATTTGGTCAATATGGCGTTGAATCTCGTCACTAGTGCCTAACTAGACAATCGATGATCAAAATATATTGGTAAGCTTGTTTCGGTGTTTCTTCTTTGCCAATAGTTATTTCCGAAATGCTAGCAGATTAAAAAAAGAAAGAGAATAAATAAGATACAATAAGATTATATTTCAAAAAACGTAAGACGTATCTAAGCAACCGCGAGGGCCTATTGGCAAATAAAGATTTTTTTTCTCAATCTTAAAAATATCAAATATCAAACTAATCTGGGGGGTTGAGATTGAGTTTCCGTATATACTTTTCCGTACACTCCATATATAGTCATATAGTTTGTAAAACACAACAAGGGGTAACGTCTCTTCGTGTGGACAGCTGATGGAAAACATCTAGTCACATTGAGATATTTACAGTGTAGGGAATATTGTGAGAGATGTCCATCTCTGCCGCTGTGACCCATTGTTCTTCCAGTACCATGTATTCCTTTGAGGGTCGCGATCTTGCACGAACCTGTTTTTATATACCTATAATTTAAATTATTTAATATATGCAGCAACACAAATACGGCGGTCAAGTCTCGCACATTTTTAGGGAAGGTTGCTATTTGAACATCAATCATCTGTCAAGCTTATTTGTTTTGAGTTTTTATTCAGTTAAGGTAAGTAAAGCAGCGCGACTGATATCATCACCTCGCCAAAGATTGCAGCCAAATAGCAACTCCCTAGAGGGCTGTTGTGTTCCTGTGAGTGAGTGAGGTTACCAGTAAGCTCCTGAGCATTTGTATTAGCTGCGGGGGTGGTAACGCGTGATCGCTACTCCTTGTGGAGCAACTGTTTATAGGCTATGCTAACTAATTTGAATCAGGGGAATCGTATGCATGTTGGCCCTCAGATGTTGTGTTACAAAATACAAAATAGTATATGATACTAAAAATAACTAGGTATTATAATACTCGTGTGACATTGGTTTTTAAACACGAACTGATTGTAATAACCTCATAATTTAAATATTTTTTTATTAATTCCAAATATGAATTAATAAGCAAAACAATTCTAATAAATAACGTTAAAGTGTCTGTTTGTCCAAATAACAGCTTTTTACTGAATGCATAGAAATGTATACACGGTAGCCATATAAAAAAAAAACTTTTGTCTGTATTTTTGTTCCAGCTAATATTCGAAATGACTGGACCGATTTTGAAAGGATTTTCACTGACGGATAGCTCATGTTATAAGGAGTAACTTAGGCTTACATTTATTTTAGAAAAGGAATAAGGGTCACACGTGAAAATATTAAATCCCTGAAATTGTGAACAAATTCCAATTCCACGTGGACGAAGTCGCGGGGGACGCTAATATTTAATAATTTAGAGTAAGTTTATCTCAAAGATTTTTCTCGCTGTCCTCAGATAACCTCGAAAGGCTGGCTCACCCGAGTGAGGTATCACGAGGGCCCATCGAGCCACCCAGCTCGTTTCGAAAAGTATTTCGGCGCGGTGGTCGCAATTAGGCCGGATACTGCTCCTGACATTCGATACATCGAGTTCTCGTTTAATTAATCGGTCGAATCGTATTGAATCGGATTGAATCGGATTTTAACAGGCCGTTGCTTTTGCTTGTTTATGTAACACCTCGTGTGATATCTCGATGTTCATCTCGGCGTGTTTCCATGCAATTCTCTGGTTGAAGGTACAGCTTGAGTATCTTGATTTCATTGATCTGATTTACGATTGTCGGTGTATGAAATGACCATCACATTAAATCATCATTATGTTTGTTTAATATTGCGTCCCTTCAGTCATTTTCTTGTGGACATTTCCGTGTCTGAATTTTTACTTCGTGTAGCCTTTGCATTGATAGTGATATCTCGAAAAAATATTATTGTCTTTATAAGCTTTTGTTATTGACATTATAGACCCGTATGTACTTCATATTATCGATTGATAGGAATCAGTAAAACCCGCATATGTAACAAACCAGCGAGATAAACTGTTTTGACACCAAGTGCGGCTTGAGTCGTTAATCAATTATGGCGTGTTAAGTTTTATGTCTCACTTACAATAGCCAATCGAAGCCCTAACTATCAAATATGTCAAGAAGAAAATGATTTGTACATAAACTGTTTAATAGGATATCAATTTGTACTCGATCTCTCAATATGAAGTACAATTTTGTGTTTGCCTCAATCTTAGTGTTGAGTATGTAATGTATATAGTAGAACTACTTTTTTACACCGCTGAAGTAGAAAACGGGCTTACGTCCTGCTTGATGGTATCTATAGCCGCATAACGGGAGCAGAGTCATTCGCTCATCGCGGAGTTTATTAAAGCTCCCGCAAGCCCTTTTTGAAGAACCCTGTACTGTAGTCTACTGGTTAAACTTCAACTGAGAGTTCAGTTTAAAACCTGATAGTTCGCGGGAGGAAAGTTCTTTGAATCTATTACACGATCATTTTGAATCCAATGTGTATGAATATAAATTCCTTGTTGATAGCCAGGTTTACGATGGTAGAAGAACGCTGTGTATGTATTATAAAATCGGTTCAATGCACAAAAGATCTGATAATGTTAAAGATCATTAGATTATCGCGAAAAATTCAATCAGGGAATCAAGCAATTTCCTGATTGACTTTTTAATAAGCTGCTTGAGGCTTGTATTCAATATTAATAAATGTAATTATTTCGTGGTAGTCCGCTGTGATTGTGAGTAGTTTAGTTATGATCTTATAATCACGTAGGTATATAGTGTGAAAAATAGCCATCGAGAGGCGTGCTCTTCTTCTTCAACTTCGAAGAAGTTGAAGGGCGTTTCATAGAAACAAAGTTTGATTCATATTTTAAATATCAGTCAGTGAAATTTTGGATATATGATGTAATGTGTGAATATCCGTCTGTTAACAGTTTGCCGTTAAATGTATAGTTACGGGTTTCCAAGGTTCAATGTACATTTATAACCACCTGTAATTTTATTTTTTAGCTTGGTACCTAGTCTGTTTTTTTTTTGCAAGACTACCACTAATTGGATTGTACCTTGCCAGGTAATTTAAACAAGGCCAAAGTGGTACTTGGCAGATACAAGTTAATCTACAATGGGTTTGCATTTGGCTGTTGGCTGTGGTCTTCTTAGGATGGAGGATACTTCCCAGTCGCCCGATTCCTCAAAATTCTGTTTATTTTCAGCGATTCCTCAGGTGCCTTAAAATACAACAAGATTTCGAAGGTTATAGTTAATAATCAAACTAGGTTCAAATTTCGTTAGAATGTAACACACATCTGAGAAAGTTTTGGTTTTTATACGCTTAGTTTTAATTTTCGTCTTTAGCTGTCCTGCGACTGTACTAAAATACAACGTAAAATTAAACACGTGTTTTGAGTAATGCTCGTAATGGAATGTTCGTTAAGAGGCCACAAATTTGAATGAGACTACTCCACCCTTTTTAAATCTACCGCGGCAGTCGCGCAGTGTCAAAATTGTTCGAGCCTGTAACGATCACGATAACAATACGAAGAGCTTCGCTATTACAAGGCGACAAAACCCTAATATCAATAGAACACAATAGGAACAATAGTTGCCCTCTGTCAATTATGCCATCATTACCATTGGAATAAACGACGTAACGGATCAAATGATTGTCGAAAAACAACACGATGACAATGCAATGCGTCCTCGAACGCATATCGAGACATATGCAATGAAAAGTAAATCTTACTATTCAATAAATAAAATAACTATTTCACCTCTAAATCAATCAGTGATCTTGCGTTTTTGAAATGTCGAAACAGCTTCCCTATAAATGGTTTATAGACTAGCGGCGCCGTTTAAAATTTTGTCACTTAACAATGTACAATGAATCTGAATAATTAAAATGTTGCACGCCCGTTAATGTTCTATATGAATATTTTAGAATATTATCAAAGGTGATTATTATGCGTTATGAAATTCGAGCAAGGAGTCTAGTCTGGGCTGTCGTACCGGTTTACTACATTTAAGATGTAAGCATTAATTAAGCTTTCATTATTTAATAATTCCTATATGGAGAGAATAGCGGTTGCCTGGCATACAAATGTGTGAGCTATTAAGGACATTAGGTCTTTTATTTAGTTTCGAATATGCGCGATGACAATGTATCATTTGGAGAAAGTGTCCAAAGTTATTTGGTGTTGGAATCACGATAAGCGGTTACAAGCCCATTCTTGTAGCCTCGTAAATTCTATTTCCTCTCGACCAGATTTGTTCACGGAACGCTGTTCAAATTGTAATCTAATACTCAAACATGACGTTGACTCACCAATTTATCCAATTTGCGTAACAACCATGTGATTTGGTCGCCTTTATAAACACAAGCTTATTCATTTGTTAAAATTATTTGCTACAAATTATGTTACTTTATCTCTTAACATGTCTTAACGAATGCGCTGTTTGGTATTTACTATGCGGTCTACATCATTATTTAATATGTTCAGATCACTATCGCATGATTTGCAATTATAGTTGCTAAATTAATTGAATCCTTATTCATTCGGCTTATTGGTTCAATATTGTTGAATGTGTCATACGCGTCGTATTTGCGATTATTTGATCCCGGCATTTGTCAAATATGATCGAGGCGGGCGAAGGTGTTATTCGTTTTGTCGACACGCGATCGTGCGATAAGTCAGAAGCTTACCACTTGTAATTTGATGGGAGGTCTGCTGTTTACTGTTTTGTTTTTATATATTTGCTTTTTGTTGGTCCCAAGATTGATTTGATTTAAGCCTCATCAGTTTTTGATACTAATTTTAATTGTATGTGTTTATTCATATCTGCTTACTGTATGAACCCATTTTATGGAATGATTGTATCGAAAACTGTTATTGCCTTGATATATATATATATATAATTCAATATTTCAATTTTCGCACTTTGGTTATCCCTGAATTAATGTTTTCGATGTTGCAATAACCCCACAGGTGGTATATCTCCATCCCCATGTTTGCAGACGCACGAAGTGGTGCATCGTAAAACTGACAAACTTACATTTATTGCTCTGTGCGACACATGTAAGTAATGTGAAGCTCATGTCGTTTGTATGCATTTTGTCAGCGGGCAATCGACAATTTATTAAAACTTATTTATTGATTATTTTATTGACGATTTTTCCTTTCACATGAATTTATTCATTATTCGCATTTAAATAGTACTGATGATACAGTATTGTTAAATGATCAGAAAATAATGGTTAATGACGACAGAAATATCCGTATTGGCGCCACTGCGAAAACCGGATAGTACTCTGGTTCGCAAATGCGCTAAGGAGAAACCTTATTTACCGAATAATATCTTGGGATGATGAAATGAAGAAAGTCTTAACCCTGAACGACAAAAACGCCTTATTAGCGGCGTAAACCCGTGGCAGTTGCTCCTTTTTGTAGTTTACTCACGAGGCTACAGCAAAAGGTCCCTCATAAAGAATTATTTTGTAGGTGATGACGCACCCATATTATGAACTCCATGGGGTGCGGTAAGTACTCAGTGTTTGTCCTCTACAACGCATATTTGTTCGGTTACTGCGGGCCATAGTTTCCATCCCCAGGCCTAAAGTAAATATAATCATAATAATATTATACCGTCTGTACGAGATTAGGATGACTTTTAAACAGCTTAAGGACAACAAAGCCAGTACTTCGGGTCATTCAGAAGCTTTTCAATTCCGTCATTCTCGAAGCTAAAGGGCCACAGGTATGGGGCAGAAGCGTGGTGGTATTGGTTTTCACGGAACGTGATAAAGCCCTGTCCGTCTCTCTTCTGAGCCATGCCTATAAGCTGTTTTCAACAGTCATTACGAATCGTCTTGCACGCAAGTTTGACGATTTTCGTCCTCCCGATCAACCCGGTTTCCGAAAAGGTTCTCAACCACATACATACGCTGTGACAGGTTATACAGAAGATCGAAGAGTATAACCGACCACTACGCTTAGCTTTTGGGGACTGTGCTCCAGTCTCTTCAGCGGTGCTACATTGATTATAGGTATATCAAAGTGTTGAGGGGTATATATGAAAATCAGACCATGCGGATTCAAATACATGAGCAGAACACGAAACCAATCCAATTGCAGAAGCGTTAGACAGTGTGCGGTTATTTCTCCGAAACTGCTGCGTTGGAAGATGTTTTTAAGCTAGGGCTGGAAAGGAAATGGTTTCAACATCTATGACGAGAACACCACTAGCTTTCTATTTGCCGATGATGTAGTCATAGTGGAATCGCTTGAGGAACATAAACATGGTTCAAAACGAAGATTAAGAAGTCTGTATGTAGGTACATCTTGCACTCTACCTGGGGCAAATAATCCAGCTAGGTAGATTCAACTACGAGAAAGAGGTTTATCATCGAATCTGTCTCGAATGGACAGCGTTCGAGTAATTGTGAAAATTGTGCAAGATTTTCTCGTCCAAAACACCCCTATGTCCCAAGACGAAAATCTTCGACTAGTGTGGGATGCCAGTGATGACTTACGGTACAGAAACGTGGTCACATGATGATGATAAATGATTAATATTGTATCACATTGAATTTGTCCGTTAATACATTTTACATTGTTAGATCGTTTAGGTAAATTAATATAATGAACAGTAAAAGTCATGATTAAGCAATATTTTGTGGCGTAACACATTATGTCTTTATATGCAATAATACAATCTGGAACAATTAGATCTAGTCATTATTGTATGCAAGATCAATAAGGAGCGTCGACATAATTCTTGTTGGCTATTATTTATTTCACCTACTGCAATATACATAATGAAAGTGGTACAGTCAGCAGTGAAATTGTTTTTTTTTTTTATATCAGTTGTTCATGGCTATAACTGTGTATTAATGGTTTACCATTGCCAAACACGATTTTAGGTAGAATGTAGTATATTTAATTTTTAACCGACTTCAGAAAATGAGGTTCTAAATTCGATTGAATTTTTTTGTTTTGGTTTGTGGTTCTCTTCAGCAAAAGTTTTTGTTGAGGACTCAATCTCAGTTTAAAAAAACTAAAAAATAAAAATTTACACCACTAAAAATCATAAAATAAATTATTTTTAAATAAAAAATAAACTGCCTCCTAAAATCACCCAGGAACTAAAAAGCAAAAAATAATTGGTCACAATTACTTACAATTTTGGAGTCGGTGCTGTTGATGATAATGATAACAATGATAACATGAAAAATGACACCGGACGTTTTTCCCGACTATCCCGACCTATCCATCGATTCATTTTAGTCATTTTACCGTTTGTAATATTAAGAAAAATATACTGGCTACAATATCAAATGCTGTAGGAACTAACGACGTTAGCCATGCTATGATTGTCCATTACTGACACCCTTCTTCCTACTATAACCAAAGGATGCACTTTGGCACTGCTACGTCCTCTTCTGAATACCGTCCTAGATACATATTTTTTTCCGTCCAAAATAATCGAGTTTAGAAATTTCGCTTTCTCTACCTCGGTGTTCTCAAGGACCTGCGGTTCTCCAAAAAGGCTTAAAGAGGTTTTCTAAAGGGTCGGTAATGCATGAGTGATGGGTCCTGGTACTCCAAGCACTCATAATCACAGCTATTGATTACTATCAGGTAGGCTATATGGTTGATTTTACCTAATTTAGTTAAAGTTAGGTTAATGTGCGAAAGGACAGTAGTTCCTCGATTTGCCTTCCATAACGCTATGTTTATGCAACGAATAAACCTAGGTAGGTAGGTAGGTAAGAATAAACAAAGAACATAAGTACTGCTAGAGGTTGATCGGATCTATTCTAGATGATAGAGCTCGTCATTCTTCACATCATTTTTGTGCTAAAGTAATGTAAAAACAGTAATGCAATACATTTTTGTTAACTGAGAACTGCTTATTTTGCTGACTGTATTCTACTGTAATGCCAGTAATGTAACTGCGTATCAGTGCGTGCAGATTCGACTTGTGATTGAGAGTTACGATTGTCATTAATATCGTAATGGATTCGATTTATGGGCCTGGATCATCTCTATGGTTTTATTGCTTCTCGAGTTGTTTAATTCTCAATACTTTCCGAACACTATGTTATTATAGAACGCCAATTTGTAATCTTGTTGTGGTGTGTGGTCATCTTTTTTGCTGGATCGGGTTCCTTGCGAGTTAATGATTGTTAGTAATATTGTTGTATTTGTTAAAGAAATCTTATTGATTGTGCTTAGCATTGAAATATTTAGTAGATACACAGTACTATACTTTTTTTTAAGTAACGATTTAACGATTTTGATGAGTACGGATGTCTAGTTAGCAATGGCTATTTTAACACTAAGACTCGTGGATTCGATCTCCACACAGGACAAACATTTGCGGGCATTGCATTGGTCTGGGTGTTTTTAAGAGATGTGTGGTGCTTTAAAGCAGCGCGCAGCATTGGGGAGGTAAGTACACCCATCTTACAGATAACCGCAGCTAAATAACAAAAAAAACTCCTCGGAGTATTGTTCTGTTCTTGCAAGTGATTGAAGTTACCAGTAGGCTCCTAAGGGATTCCTGTGTTAGCAGCAGGCACGCGGGCAATACTTTTTTTTATACAACGACGGGTCCCACCTGATGTAAAGCGGTAACTGTAGCCTATGAATTCTTGTAATACTTTAAATATTCCACTTCTGCTGCTAACACAGCAACTCCTTAGAAGCTTATTGGTGACCTCAGTCACACGCAGGAACACGATAACTCTCTAGAGAGTTGTTATTTGGTTATGGGTTTCTGTGCGGTGGAGGTACTTTCCCAGACGGGCTGCTTTAATGCACCCTATGAATGTATGTCCCACGAGCATTGGTGTCAAAGTAACGTAACAACGCGTTTCACCACTGCGCCACCGAGCTCGTTACTTCCTGCGTTGCAAGCGTTCCTACGCTATACGGTTACCAATATATATTATGTCGGTCGAATCATTGCCTTGTATGCATCCCGACGTTGAATAAAAAATCTACTCCAAAACTATGTGCTGTTATGTGGCCAATTCACTATTGTTTCTATGGTGCCAGTTAAATCACTGGTATTGTAGTTTTGATGAATGCACTATTCTTATTCTTTTTCCCCTAACCACAGTGCATCAAACCCTGGAACGCCAGATCCGAGTCGTGTATTTTAAATCCTCGAAGGCAGCGTGCCACCGCACTTTTTACAACGATATTCGCGGTTTCAATAAACCCCTTTGTCCCGTCCGCGTTTTATTTGTTCCGGTCTTTTAATGTTAATTGAAAGTCGCGGTAAGTTCACAATGCGAGGTCGAGATAATTTAAAAAAGTTATTACAAGGATTTTTCTCGGAGCATTGTGCATGCAGCCATCTTAGTTATTCGAATCAATACGTTTTGATGCAGACATAATAGAAATTGAATGAAACCGTTTTTCTGTGCTCGCCGTTGTTTTACATACGGTCCACCTGATGTAAAGTGGTTACCGTAGCCTGTGAACGCTCACAACACATTAAGTATCACTCGCGCGATGATATCTCTGCTGCTAGCGCAACAACTCCTTCGCAGCTTATTGCTTACCTTACTGACTCGCTTGAACACACCTCCTGAGAGTTATTATTTAACTGCGGTTTTCTGTGAGGTCTCTTTAAAACACTCAGCCCAAGACAAAAAGGCTGTGTTCATGCACACAAATGTTCGTCCTGTGTGAGAATTGAACCCACGAGCGTTGGTGTCCAAGTAGCGTTACTAACCACTGGACCGCCGAGCTCGTTAAATATTTTATCACTTCATTTTGAAATATTCATTACTTCCACTGTCCCAATAAATTACATTTCGTTTCCAGATGATATTTAATTATTTCTTAAACGAACATTTACAGAACTTCATAACGATTGTCAGGTTCTGAGATTAATTAATTGTATGGTACCAAGGTACCGCTATGAAAAAGACGTCGTCGCATGATTTCGGCAACTTTCTCATGTCGTTGTGTAATTTTAATGGATCACATAAAATGTTAATCAAAGCCATGTCAAGTGGCAATTGCCAATATTTATGCACCTTTCTCAGTATCATAACTACGTACATGAATTTATTTTAAAACGATTCCCTTAATTTATAAAGGCCACCGGCGAATCCAAATTGAAAATTAACCCCATTTAGACACACCTCATGGCGCTCCAATATTTTTTTTTAATCTCCTGTCAACACCGTCGATAAATTATTACCAATCTAACAACCTATTATTACGAGACCTGACATTTTATTTAAGGTATTTTTGGGCGAAATTGAAAATTTTTCCCAAATTTTTAGCCCGCGGTGAAACCAAGATGGGTTTTTGAGATTTATGTTCGAAATTTTGAGAATTATGCTCATTTCAAATTCAAACGTTTACTTCAATAGGCTTGTTTAGTTGTGCTGTGGAATATCCCGTTCTGGGTTTATCTCGAGTTTAAGTTATTTGCCTCCTAATGTTAAATGTGTACATTGGAGATGTGTCCAAAACTTGATCACGTCAGGCGGCCCTCGGCCCTCGGGCAAGGTTCGTTGACACCGGTCAGGTAGGGCTAGTAATGATTGATCTCCCTCCTTATCAGTGCACTGTCGCCTGCCCGCGGCTTTCTCAAAGACGCATTGTCTTCGGCCACGAAGGCGAGCACTAATGCCACCAAGACTTACTCCTGTGAAATTTGATACGGTTACTGTACATACAACGATGTTGTGATTTGTAGAATGAAGACATACTGTAAACGTATTTTTGTGCTATTGAGGATGTAACCACTCTATCTAACCATTGTAGAGAATGAAGAGTTTGCCTCTCCTCAAAGAGCTTTCTTTTGATTGTTATAATTACTATCTTTCTCTTGGTTTCAGAGCGTCCAAGTCAACAATAAGGAAATCAAGAAAATGTAAGTATTCATTACTGAACCTAATTAAGGCAAATTTATGCATATATTTTAATTAAGTGAAACCTTATATCCAAAACCGCACATTCGGGTATTAGTGAAAGTGTGGAAGAAATAAATATCAAATGTTAGCGGCAATACTAAAGTTGGGATCAATTTCACGCATATCTCTCACTTTACGCTTTTAAGTATTATTTCAATGTAATGTCATTCGTATTTAAAAGGCGTAGAGTTCAAATCATGCACGCGTTTGTTTCCTATAAGCTGAAGTATGAGTACGGATGGACATACTGCAAATTGAAAAACTGACAGAGCGCTTGCACTACGACCCCGGCGATCCCTATCTTCGTAATGATGATAAGATAATTGAAGTTTAAATTTAATTTGACATCGCCGTAGGGAAATTTGAATTATCCAAAAGTTTCATTTCTTGTTAACTAAATGCAATACACTTTTATGTAGTTGCATTTTTGTACTATATCTATGTTATCTATTTGCAGATGGGACGTAAATACGTTGTTGCAGACAATACAAAATTTGGGAGCGGTTGTCGATCTCACCAACACATCCCGTTATTATAATCCTCAGGTGTGTATATCATACTTTTTTAAACGGTTTTATTTGCCTTATTTGTGCCTTGTGTGGGTTAACCTACATCTAGTAATTGAAATTTTACCCTGTTCCTGTTGACCGATTGATGTGAAATTTGGTACACACTTTTATTTCTGATGACAATGCATTTATATATATTCAGGAACTTTGTACATCCAAGATGGCCGCCGCCACATAATGGCGGATTGCATTATTTTTTTACACCCGCGTCAATATGGATGTTAAATGAAAGAGCTAGAAAAGACTACTAGAATACAGTACAGTTTATTGTTAATAAACTCACCAAACACTATTATAATAAACTTTTATACACAAGTACTTAGCCGTCTATGACCTTTATACGTATATACTTTAGGTAAAATTTTTCGTCTTCCATTATTATGGGATAAATACACAATGTACCATAAAGTAGCTAATGTAACTTAGCGTCGTTACTACAAAGAATATATTTAGTATTATTTATGTCTCCAGTCTACTTACAAGTTAATAAAATATATCTCTGTACATTGCTGTTAAGTAGACTAAGCGCGCCACTTGTCTGCGTAAAAATAAGTTATCGGAGAATATTTCTAGTGTCTGCGTTTTCAGACAATGTAAATATTTTTCTTTCTCATATGTCGTTACTTAAGAGTTACGTTCGCACAGGCCACATGCCAGACATACGTCTCAGACTCGTAAACATTCCTCGTAGGCTTGTTACTAACAATGAAAAGTAAAATACTCTCGTCGTACAAAATGTGAAAGGACATGTTTTAGGTCAGAATGGGTCAAAATGGTGACTTTGAGTTGTTAGGATAGCGCCTGTAGTATCGACTCGCCTAGCGCATTAGAGTACCGGGAAGCCATAAAATTATGTTCAGTTTTACGATTGAAAGTCACATTTTCCACTACGACGCTTTGTTCGTACTTACGTATGATTGCCTTGCATTCATCTTCCAGCATAATCCGATCGTAAAACTATGTTTTCATGTGGCAGCAAAGTTCGCGGGCTGCGCCGGCGCAAGGTAGGAAATTAAGCGAGCTAAATCTGCTTTAGCAAATTCCTTTTTGATTGTTTATATCGATAGAAGGCACGAAAGCTCATGATTTGTAAAGTAGTAAAACATGTACAATAGTTGCCTTAATTGGGATATTTCGATAATTGTCATTGAGAAGGTGTACAAATGACAAGGTCAATCCAAGACGTGTGACCTACCCGAAAAAAAATCTGGTTTTCCCTCTGGGTTGTGGAGGTCTGACAGCAGTCGTTTCATGTAAACATCTCTATCTTCGCCAAATCCTTAGGCTTAGGTAGCGAAATTCGCCAATCCTAATGGATTAGGAAAGATAACGCTAAGAAGAAGAAGAAAACTTGTACAATCTTGTAAATGAGTTTTTTTTTTGCAAATGAGTGTACATATACAGTTTTAAGTTCGATTAAAGTCAGTTTCGGAAATTTCTGTCTGAGTAAGCTAAAATAATTTGAAATGTTTGTAGACACGTAAGTTTAGTTCCGATAACTCGAATATATATCTGTTAAGTTGGTATAGCGATTCTGAGTTATACGTGAAACAAATAACCTATAGAGAACCGATGAGACCAATATTAAGTAGTAACTCAATCCACCGCTACGGGTCGGGGGTAAAGTAGAACGCGCAACTCTTATTAGCTAGTTCACGGCTTTTATCGGCTTGTTGGTTCAGATATTTAGGCGCTAAAACAACGTTTCTGTGAGCGGAATGCCTTCATGTGCAGTTAAGTGGTATATAGGTTACGTTACAGTTTACTATAACTCAACAAGAGTTATAGTAAACTGTGAAAAGTTTGAGGCGAGAAATTGTGTAGATTATTCTACGCTATTTATTTTCTGGTATTTTTTTTGTTTTTTTTTATACAACTAGATTGGCAAACAAGCATGCGGCCCGCATCAGATGGTAAGCGATCACCGCAGTCTATTGCCGCTCGCAACACCACGGGAATGCCACTCGCACGCTGCCTATCTTGTGACCTAAGGATGTTTCGTCACAGTACCCAATAATTTCTCTGCCATATCTTACCCTTCAAACCGGAACACAGCTACATAAATATAGCTTATGTGCCTCATAACAACCTTATATCTAAATTATTTTTCTTTAATTTATAATGTCGAATAAACAATTACACAGTCTAATGGGTTTATGTAATAATAACTTGATACATATAACTGTGTTGTCTACGGACTACTTACCTACTTATTGAAGATAATATTGAGGAAGTCGAAAAGTATGAAAATTGTTAGATAAAAAAGAAACATTGAAATCGACGCTTAGTAATAAACTTCGAAAATCGAAGTTTATTTTTTCTTAAAATACGTAATGTACGTATGTGAAGTACGCACGTAAGAGTTGAGCAATTACCGGTATTCGTGCGACACTTATTGCACGCAAAAAGTACGCAAAAATACGATTTGTCCTAATGTGCGATCGGTAAATAAACATTCTATTTCCAAAATGTAAATACAGTTGTATTTTGAGTGACACCTGTCGAATTCAGCCTTTCTTCGTCTTCGGTTCGCACGTGTCACTGTGTTATCCCCGCGACTGGTGCCTGTCAAATCGAATTATATCTACGCTTCGATTGAACATATCGACTTAATTATTTGTTGATTAGAAACGTCTTATTTAGACAATCATATGCAAATTACTCCGGTGTCGGTTTGCTAAATTTCTAATATGACCATTTGTGTGTAGGTAACATGATATCCACTGTTTTTAAACACACTCAATAAATTGTTTATTGATTGCTGGCGCCATGTGTCATTAAGTAATATGCGCACAATTATACAGAATTATTACTTCTACCACGAGCGTTTAATTCCTCTGGGTGTACTCGTTATTTAATTGGAAATACGAATAATTTTTAATTAAATAACGGTTTAAAATCGTTTAAAATAAAGTTTGAGTCAATTTTCGCTTTATTAAGTTTTCGTTTCTCTTTTGGTTATCTTAATTTGATGTAGATATATTACGCCAACCCGTAAAAACAATGTTGTTACACCCGTTAATTGTTGGTTTACACTATAGTCTATACATCTTGCGAACTACCCGTAGGATTTGAAAAAATATTTTTGCATTTTAGATTACAATTTTTGGGATGGTTATAGGCTATTTAACATTACGAACCTTTAGAAGCGGAGTAAAAAGAAATAAAATAAGAAGGGGCGGTTCCCATGGGATACTTGGATACGTGCGGACGATGTCGCGGACGGCAGCTAGTTTTACATAAATATCCAAATCTCAAATCTGTTACGCTCTCCGATTATCAGGTAGTAATCTGTGACAAACACATGTCCGATAACAGGGGAATACAGAATAAGAACGAGAAACGGGTACCCTACGGAATCCGTTTTGCTTTACGGAACCCTAAAATATAAGCAAATTTTATTTTATACAGTACAAATTAAGTACGCCAATGTATTTACTTAAAAAAAAAAGGTTATACGATGTACATGAAAGTGAAAGATTTCTAGGCCAATTTACGAGTATTAGAGGAATCCCTCATACGCTCCATTGAATTACATGTGATAATTAATCCGTTCAAACGAAACATTAATATCATTACTGTGGTCGAAGGGTTCGGATCAAACAGATCACTTCAATCACTGTGCTATCTGATTTCGTCACCTCATGTTTCGGATATAATCTCATTGGGAGTTGTCATCGACTGACACTGGGATTACCACTCAATTATTTCGTTTATACGTGACTCTTTCACGCTCTACTTGTCGTCTATAATCTCAAATACATTCAATTACAATATAATCATTTCAAACTCGTTTCAATTTGTTGTTCAATTAATTGAAATACCTTTGGCAGCTCCAGCTGAATATTTGCTTGATAAACTTCGTTTTAAAGTTTTAAATTCGATTGATGGATTTAGGATTATTAAAGACGAAGACATTTTTGAGTCCTATTATTATCTTCTATTCAGAGATAAATAGCTAAATTGAATTTGTTTGTGTACTAAAAACAATACTACATATACAGCGGCTAATAAAATTCGC
Organism: Pyralis farinalis; assembly: GCA_947507595.1. NCBI lineage: Eukaryota > Metazoa > Arthropoda > Insecta > Lepidoptera > Pyralidae > Pyralis > Pyralis farinalis. The sequence goes on along the minus strand of OX382273.1, from coordinate 24,994,736 downwards.
TTATTTGACATTTATAAGTTTTTAAGACTGCAGCATACAATTCTATGTCTCTAACAAAGTTTAGGAAATCGTAAATGCAAAGTATTCATTCGAGTAATGACTGGTTGCTTTGTTATAGGAGCTAGAAGCGGCTGGAGTACAACACAAGAAAATTTTAATGCCGGGACGCGTTATACCCCCTGCGAGCAAAGTGAAAGAGTAAGTTTAAACCCACCACGTTTTACGTGCGATTAATTGCTCCCTCATGTGAATCGTCTTCGCGGCGCAGCTAGCCCGGCGAAGTAGAAGATCTATCGATGTAGAGAATACTATGTTATTTTCTAAATATCGTAAACTGAAGCATGATAATTTTAGAAACTTTAGTTTGGCTCAATAGTCCAATTCAAATTTTAGTGATGGTTAATACTATATTGGAGAAGGCTTCTCTTCCTCAAGGTACCGGTAATGACTATTGTTAGACTTTGTTAGGTATAGTAATTGTATAGTACATGATCCCATCGCTATTTATGTCCCAATGACGCAACATCTAGAATTTTATTGTTGTTGAGGCTGTCTTATATTTGACTAGAATCTACTCAAATGTAAGATAGCTTTATTTCAATGAGCATCATTTGCAAGTTAACACCTTGTACAGCGTCGAATAAATCACAAACAGTGCAGCTATCTATCAAAGCGGCAACTAGCGTGTTATCGTTTTGCATTCGCGGCGGTTTTTAATTTGAAGCGTCGAATTGGCGCCATTCGTAAACCGAATATGGTTAATGTTATAAATCTCGATGCATGCGTGGGCGACGGGCGGCGTGCGGCGCGCCTCAGGGCCGCGGCCGCGGTCCGGTGCGCGGTGGTACTCTCAGATTCAATTGAACCCGGTCGCATCTAGCGTTTGTGTTCGGCGGCGTCTGCCCACGCGACGCTTTCGGAATTTGAAAGGCATTTGTCGCTGCCCGTAGCGTGTCGTCTCGCGTGTAACAGTTGTCCCTGCAACTAAAACAGACTAACACTTTATTAAGTCATAAATTTTGACACTCTAAAATTCAACTGTAACATACATGACATCAGGATTTAATATCTTTAAATTAGATCGGTATAAATGTAGCTAAATATATATTTTTCATTAGCGTTATAATTTTAAGCTTGTTAGCTGAAATGTTAATTATCGACGAAATAATTTAATAAACTGCGTCATATAATAAAGAAGCGCATAACATCGCATGTTAATTACATAGATTAGAGATCGATTAGAACTGACTCTTTCTGACTATAAGATTATCTCGGTCATTTGTCTGGTCTTTTGTTGGGCGAAGCGGCTGTCGCCGGCCGTCTTCACCATAAATAACCATCGGCATGACTGAGATTGTTTGTCCCTGTTATCGCGCTGGACTCTCGCATCTGTTTGACAGTTCAGCTTAGACAAATGAGCCACCCGTACAGCTACTTACTATACATCTACTGACAATAATCTATGTCTTCGGAGGCTCTAATTTGAGACATGTCAATACTCGTATGAAAATAATCTACGCGACCGCTGTAAAATTTTGGTCATTCATGCAGGCTAAGTCGATATTTGGGACTTGGACAGGCCTAGGTTTATAAAGACGAATAACGTGCTAAAACTGCCATGAGCTTTATTCATTTTTGAGGCATCACTCAGCGTATTAATGTAATATCTTAGACTGATAGGGGCGGGAATCTCATCAATCAACCAATACTAATAATGCTCTGCCTAATTTGGTTCCTAATTAGTTGTGTTTACGAACATAACAGAAATTTAATTATCTCCATAAATCAATTAATCATTTCAGAATATTTGTACCGATCTCAGACATAATTAGTAAGAAAAATATCCAGTTGATTGAAGGAATCAAGTTTGTATTTTGATTTAGAAATCCTGATTAATAACGTCGAACAACTTCTGTAATACTTATTACTCTCATCCTTAAAGTAATCATCACATCATTCCATTAGATTCTGAGTTGTACAGACATCATAAAACGTTAACTGTGACCTTTGTGATGGAGATCAGGCTCGCGCCAGTAATGATGTTCGCGTGCCTGGCCCAGCCGTCCATTTATCACAGCTGTATTTTTACTTGTATCTTGTCCTCTGTCGACAATCATGTCATTACAACCTGGTCCGTGTTCCGATCACCCCATCTATAAATTGTGACCACCGCCGGAGTCGGATTGTACGATTAATAGACTTTTACTGTTCAAGCCCTAAAGGCTTTTATTGCCCTGTGTTTATTTTGTGTACATGGTGATGCATTAATTTGAAATTGCTCCATATTTTCATGTTCATTTTGTCTCTAAGGTTGGTAACAACTTCAACTTGACTTGCAACTGAAAAGGGTTACTTGAATATACGAGTACATGAAGCAATGCTGCTAAGATGCTGTAGAGTACGTCATTAGCCAGTGATTTAATATAATGAAATACGTTATGCGCAAAAGTGATTCGGCGATATTTACCTTTCCTTTTTTCAAAAATGCATTATGGTTTACGCAACTTTAAAATTCACATTATACACTCATGATAATGAACATTTTTTTTTATTTCACGCTTTTAGATATTATAGTGCCTCATTATTAACCATAAAATGGAAACTACATGTGGGTACTACAAACATTGTACTCAACATGATAGTCGCAAACATTTCAAACAGCTGTCAACGCATCGAATGCTGCTGTCGTATCGGCCACTGCTGTTGACAGCAAAATATTGTTCGTATGTAAAAAACCTTAAGTGTAATCTATGACTTTTAGCACAATTTGTTAAACTACTGCACGAAAATTACGCATGACAATTTACGAACAAAAATTAAGACATGTAATTTCCTACATAGTTACAAAGGTACGAAGTACCACGAAGTTTAAATCCCGCCACCAAATTTGGTACTTAATTTCGGCAGATGCGTCGCTGCACGAAGGTTGCGTTCTTACCTTTAACAATTAATAGCTGGAGGTAACCTTAGTAGATGTATAAGTGTATGTGCAGAGAAAATGGAAATGCAGAGACATTTTTCCCAACCTGTGTACTTTCGTGAAAAGCTGAGTAGCAAGACATTGGCAAATTGAAAATATTTTAGTATCTGGTTAAAGTCCTCGCTTGATCTAATATTGATATATTGGATTCCGTTACATGTACACAAGCCAAATCCGCGTCTGTGCTTTTTTTCTTTACGTTTTTTGTTTGTGATTGTATTAGCGGATGATTGAGAGTTCTCTAGAGACAATTTGACATTGTATTAAGTCATTTCATATTTTTAGAAGGTTCAATCAGTGTTTAGACGACGGGAAAACCTAAAAAAATGTTGTTTTGACTTTGAACGGATCGACCTAATTGCTCGGCCTGGCGTGACATCAACATTTTGAATTTATTGGCTAGTCCTGAAGGATATTTTTGGTAGAGTTTAGTTCAAAAACATTTTTATTTTTTTCGTTTTTTAAGGCCATGTAACTAAAAGGGTAAAAAGGAACGGTTGTATCATGACCCCGTTAGCCTCCGTCCACCGTCTCCGTCAACCTTTATTGTCCATGGAATGTACGGAAGGCTCAGTGCGCGAGCCGCCACATACATGATTGACTTTTATACTATTGTAGGTGGCTAACAAGCATTCGGACTTACTCGATCAGTTATAGATATTAAATGACCGATTGTAACATGTCTTTAGACAGAGTCTCATTCGGCAGGGTATAATCATGTGCAGGTGAAGTTTTTTTTTTGATGCAACGTCGGGAGACTTCCAAGCATACGGTCCACCACTCACCTGATCTAAAGTGGTTACCGTAGCTTACAAACGCTTGTAATACATTAATCATGATTCACGCGATGCCACCTCTGCTGCTATACAGCTCCTTAGGAGCTGTCTGATGACCTCTCTCACACTCGGGAACACATGGTTGATGTGTTCCTGACACCTGTAGACTCTAGGGAATTTGTTATTTGGGTACGGTTTGCAGTGTGGTAGAGGTACTTCCTCAGACGGGCTACTGAAGTTTCTTATTACACTTAGCATAATGTCAATACCAAACTTACTTCCTGTATCGGAGGAGACATACAAGAATTTGGCCTACCTACTGTTAACACAGCTAATTCTAGAGCTTACTGGTAACCTCACTCGTAGGAGCGCCATAACCCTCCAGGGAGTGTTATTTGGCTGTGGTTTTCTGTGAGATGGAAGTACTTTCCCAGACGGGTTGTTTTGATGCGCCCTACCTCTTAAAACACCTAGACCACGACAACCAGAGAGTTCATGCACACAAATGTTTGTCCTGCGTGTGGATCGAGCCTTGGTTTGGTTATTAAAGTAGCATTGCTAACCACTCTACCACCGAGATCGTTATAATATATCAATTAATCCATAGTTATACGGACACGAACTCTTTTGTCAGACTGACCGTTACTTTTTAATAAAGGCGGTGTTACTTTACACGTAACAGCGTTGTTCAAAGTGTGCTCTTAGAATAGTCAATTTCCTAAAGGATCCCATGGCCCGTTGAAATTATCAATACGACAGTTACATAAGTAACTGTTAATAACACTTTATCATTGAGAGATGTTAAAACTCTTACGACGTTGTTTGTACGGAGACCAGTGTAAATCAGCGTAAGATAGGGCGGTTCCGAGTGTGATAACAAACACATAAATATGGCGTTTGGCGGCCATTGCCCAAACGTACCGCCGCCGCTCCATACCGCCCTACCTATACTGACCGGATATTTTTCTACAACTTTTAAGGGAATGATGTAATGTTCCACATTGTTGTTTTAGATTGGGTGATACTTTATAAGTTGTTAATAGTCAAATGTTATTTTGCTGAAATTTACGGGCAATTTGATTTCTACTATGCACAAGTATCATTCAAACATGACTTATCTTATCTTATAAATTATAAATTATCGTTTATAAGTCACTAGCTGTAGCCCGCGATTTCTTCTTGCGTATCCCGTTACCCCAAAAGAACCGCTTTCTCTGTTTAGGGTTCCGTACCCAAAGGGTAAAACGGAACACTATTACTGAGACTCCGCTGTCCGTTCGTCCGTCCGTCTGCCCGTCCGTCTGTCACCAGGCTGTATCTCATGAACCGTGATAGGTAGACAGTTGAGATTTTCACAGATGATGTATTTCTGTTGCCGCTATAACAACAAATACTAAAAAAATAGAATAAAGTAAATATTTAAGGGCGCTTACATACAACAAACGTGATTTTTTTGCTCGTTTTTGCTCGATATTGATAACGGCAACAGGTAGATGCTTGAAATATTCACAGAATATTTAGTTATATATTCACTTTAAGAATAAATTATTAAAATAAAATAAAACCAATATTTAAGGAGGGTTCCCATACAAAAAACGTGATTTCTTTTGCCGTTTTTATAGATAATGGTACGGAACCCTTCGTGCGCGAGTCCGACTCGCACTTGGCCGATTTTTTTCTTTTTGTTCGACTTCTAAAGGGCTTATCGTGATTTTGAATAGTCTATATAACCTTACTCAATATTTGGGATGTGAACTGCAAAAAGATTTTTTCAAATCCGACTGGTAGGTACTTCCAGAGATTAAGCACGCTCAAATAAACTATCTATCTATCTATAACTTCACGCTAAATCCCTTGCGGGATTGGCGGAGAGAACCGAGCGCCACGTGACTCGATCCTTACATATCTCACTCGCTACTTTAACATTCATTGCTCTTCTCATGCACGCTCGCCGGTTTCTAGCTCTCCTGATAACACCTACCGATAGAACACGACCAATTTGGTCGTGGTAGATAAGTCTTGGCCTGCATCGGCTCCTACATCCTCCCACTTTTGCATTGTATATCTGCTTCGTCATTCTTTCATCCTGCTTTCTTTCTACATGTCCGAACCAACGGAGCATGCCTCTTCTTATTTTAACACCGACGCTCTCTTTCAGACCAACGCTGTTTCTAATATCATCATTGCGCATACGGTCTACAAGCCTTAAATTAAAGCCTCCAAGCCTCTTAATAAACTTACGATTTATTATATTGGTATAGATTTCAATGATACCGAACGCGTTTTCTCGTCAGCTTTAAAAATCCTCTCTCAGTGTCATTGCCTATAGAGGTTTAGGCTTTACCTTGTGTATTAGTCAGTAAGATAATCACGGTACTATTTTTAGAGTTCCGTACTTGAGTAATGAAAAACCGAACCCTTACCAGATCCCTAACGAGTCTCATTTGTATCTCAGTCTAGGCCAATATTTATTTCTCAGAATAAATATATAAAAAATTAGAGGAGGTAGGTTTTATGCAGTAGGCCGTGTAATTTATATAATATTAAAGGGTTTAAGGCTATCATATGAAAGAGTTTTAATTAGCACATTCATAGATATATCCTTCATTATTCACATTCCTAAAAACAGTATCGTCAGATACCAATAATGTTATTTGTTGTGGGGTCTACTTGTAACCCCACTCATTCACAAGAACACACCACTCCTCCAATGAGTTATTTTTGGCTGCGGTATGAGGTACTTCTCCAGACGGGCTGCTTAGATGTGCTACCTACCTATTTTTAAAACTCCTAGATCAAGACAAATAGACATGTTCATGCACACAAATGTTTGCCCAGTCTCAGTAATTGAACACACGAGCCTTGATGTTAAAGTAGCATTGCGAACCACTCCATCATCGGGCTCGTCATCGTCGACGAAGAAGTGACGAACTAGCAAAAAAAATTCGTACTGTCAACTTTGTTTCGGACCGTTAGCCTATATACAATGTTCCTATTTTAACCTAAGATTAATTTCTATAATCCCTTCTTACTGTCACGTATGTTATCTAAGGAGCCATTTTTCTGCAAAATTGAAATTTTCCTCAGCAATCAGCAATGCAGTTCAATAAATTTCATAGAATCTGGGAACACCTCGGACTTGGCATCCTAATGTCTCTGATTTCAAAAGCAAACTGAGTGCTATCCGGGGATTCAGTGAGGCGGCGATTTTTAGACCTAAATTCAATTTCAGAATAAGTTGGCTTGTGAGTATACCTTCTGGGCGCTAATGGTGCCGAGGGAAATTTCTGCCAGGGGTCCCAGTCAGCTAAAGGCAGCCTGTAATAATGCCAACATTCATTTTGTCGTATTATGGAACGCAGCTTTGGTGTCATGATCTCCAGCTAAGTACAATTTCGAAGTCACTTGGAGGGGAAAGTCAAACTTACGTCCAAGAAACTTAAAAAAAATGCAGCATTGAACATTTTTTGGGTGGGAGAATCTGGATACAAACTTGGACTTTGTAATTCCGTTCAGAGACTAGCTGCGACACTTATTGACGAGCCAAGCTTACATACGGTATTGAGCCCTTAAGTGTCTATGCCTCCTATATGTTGCACGATTATACAATTAATGGGTTTTATTCAGAGGAGTCATTGTATATTATGCCTACAGCTTCGGAATTCATTCTCACAAAGTTCTGTGCAATGGTTGTCTACTGTATGGTTACTACTACAGTGGGGTGTTTTTCAAGAAGAGCGCGCAGAAGTTGCCACTGACTCTCACAAAGTTCTGCGCAATGGTTGCCTACTGTATGGTTACTACTACAATGGGGGGTTTTTCAAGAAGAGCGCGCAGAAGTTGCCACTAGATAGGCACTACACGAGTGCAGATGCTCCTGGTATTGCAAGTGTCCATATGCCATTGTAACTGTGTGCCAGGCGGCTCATAAGCATGTTTTCCATCATAGTTTAAAAAAAGAATAATAAATAAATATTGTCGGTGTAATTACAGCGCCATCTAGCATCAAAGTAAGCGAAGCTTGTGTTACGTGTACTAGACAACTGATATACCCAGACCAACACAAACAGACATGTTCATGCACACAAATGTTTGTACTGTGTGGGAATCGAACCCACGGGCGTTGGTGTCAAAGTAGCGTAACAGCGCGTTCCACCACTGCGCCATCGAGCTCGTCAAAGCACACATAACACGAGTAAGTTTTAATGTACGACTTCCTAAAGTTTTATTTGTATTTTCCTTCTCAAATACCATTGTATCGAATTCATTTTATCTTGAAACGCTGATGAAAAACACGCCCCGGCTCGACAATAACATAGAATCTTGCAATATACGCTAATAGCTATATCAATAAATAAATTCTAATGAAGATGATGTTATTTGATCGTCAATAATAACTTATTTGTGTTATTGCAAAAGAAAACATTTTCCTTGTATAGTAATATTCATAATCATGCTTATTATGTTATTTATGAAGTATTCTATTTCGGATATGACGTTAAAATATGAATTCTATCGTACGATGGAACAAATTGATGGTTACCAATAATGATCGTAATAACATGCCTATTACTAGTTGTTGTATAATTTCATTCGTTGTAATGGCTTGTGTACACCGACAATGGCTTTCGTTTATTGCTGATTCGTTCAGACGTGTGGCTATCTCGTGGCGCGCTTGATGGTCTCTACCATGAAGGATAACCTATGGAGAACCGATGACACTATAGTTTGCAATAGTAACTCAATTCGTTGCTACGGGTCGGGGGTAAATTAGAACGCGAAACTCTGATTGGCTAGTTCGCGCATCGACATGGCGTCACTCATCAGCTTATTGGTTAAAATATTTCGGGTATAGACCCGAAACGCTTGGATATTTAGGTGCTAAAACACAAGGTTTTTGTGAGTGAGGTGTCCCTTTATGATTTCTCAAGTGACAATTTTCCTAAAGTGTGTGAATCGACAATATCATTTATTGGAAACAAATCCATGTTTAGCACCCTTTGACTTGTTGGGGAAAATATTCCCATCGAGTAACACGTGTGTTTCAATATAACTACTTGATTTCTGTGACAGTGTGACAGGCAGATCGCCTTGCCTGTCACACTGTAATTCATTGCGAAGAAATGACTAGATTAGATTAATACAAAGTACACAGAATAAATATACAACCCCCAGGGAATTTATATTTCACTGCGATTTTCTGCAAGGACTTCCGACTGTCCTTTACCAAAGCCTCGTTTGATAATTGACAGGATTGTTACCGCTGTAGCGTGGATGTGACTGTAACAAGTCTGAACGGGCCCTAAGTTAGTATTAAGTAACTTGGCGGACCACCCAGGCTCGTATAATTGAGTCATTGAATTACTACCAATATGTTAGGTATCATTATATGTAGTACTGTCATTATACTTACTTTTCTTATCGACTTTCGAAATTTCTACTTTGCTGACTTAATTAAATGCGTTACCTAACTCGAGTTCTTTGTAATAGAACTGCGTAAGTATTGCTTGCGGCATTTTTGGACCCAATTTATTTCTGTTATAATTTATGTGTTCAATATTGAAAACCTAGTGCTGTAGCAATTGTGCTATTGTATTTACTATCCTACATATTATATTTATACTATAACTATGTTATTGTACTTGTTACTTAAGAGATGGAGAAGGATGGCAGTGCAACTGTGAGCCTTGGGTCTAAAGTTGCGAGTTTTGAGTCTAAAGTTCGAAAATGTCTTCATCGATTACAATACAACTGTGCTTATTTCAAACCTATGTTTTTAATGAGTGAGTACAATAAATACATATCCGCAATAATATTCCTATCCCTTTCATCGATATGACTGTATTATGCTTGTTCACTCGACATTGTACTTGTGGGTTGGAGTAGTCTCACTTTATAAAACTCCATGTTAATGCTACAGCCATTAGCTGTCTCTAGCAATGAAGTTTTGCATAAAATTTCATTTTATGAGGTTCCATTAGTAAGCACGACACGACGAAAGGACTTCATCCCCTTATAGTGTTACCAAAGGTTAGGATTTTTTTGAAATGTCTGGAATTTTAACCGTCTGTCTGAGCATTCGGCAAAATTTTAAATTACCAAGACCTTTTAAACAGAAAAATATGAAATGGAAGTTAAAATATTTATATGTTGTATCTTGACAATAAATATTAATAAAATAATCAAATATGAACAGTTTAAGTAAATTTTATGAGATCTAATCTCCTCGCATTGATTCGTACTTTTTATTGCCGAATAGTGACCGTTTTGAGCAAATGCTACTCTGCTACAATAATTTTATGGAACTCGTATGCATCATAAATATGATATTCACATAAAATGACAGAAAATTTATTAAAAGGCCAGGGATTTTACCCGAAACGAAATTATTACGAGTAAATCGTCCAAATCACAAAAACACCTTAGATTGAATTCAATTATTTAGATCCTTTCGTAAGTGTAACATCAGTTCATATTGTTTAAAATCTGTAGGTAGATTAATTTTGCAAATAAATCATTATACCTTCACTATTTTTCGCCCAAAATGTGAATTTTCTTTTAACAGATCATTACTTAGACCGTATTTTACAAAAAATATAATCGATATTCAGAATTTGTTTTCAAGCAATGCACCGAGCGCATGACCTCCTTTTTATACTATGTCGGGAGGCATATAAGCATATAGTCCATCTGATGTAAAGCGGTTGCCGTAGTCTATTAACCCTTGCAATATTTTTATCATTCGCGCAATGCCACCTCTGTTGTTAACATAGCAACTCCTTAGGAGCTTACTGGTAACGTCACTCACACGCAGGAACACACTAACCCTCTAAGAAGTTGTTATTTTGGATGCGGTTTTCTGTGACGTATAGGTACATCCCCAGACGGGCTGCTTTGATGTGCCCTACCTCTATTAAAAACACTCAGACCAAGCCAACCAAACATGTTCATACGCAGTACTTCAGTGCGGAACAAAGACTTGTAAGTCTCAAGTCAGATCGCACATGGAGTACTGTAGTCGCCTATGGGCCTACCATCTATATATAATTCTGTTCAGAGACGAGCTGTGAGAATTGTCGGTTTAAGGCGAGATTTTGCCTCCCTTCTTGTGTTCTACCGATTGTACAACAGGCTGTGTTCTGAATAATTGTTCGATATGATGCCGATAGCGTCTTTTTACAACCGCACTGCTCGCCGGCGGCGGTCCCAGCGAAGTTTTCTTCCGAGAACACTCAAGTTGTGGAATGAACTCCCAGCCGAGGTTTTCCCAATATTACAGCATGGAGTTCTTCAAGAAAGGAATGAACATTTTTCCAGGGTCGGCAACACATGAGTGACACCCCTGGTGTTGCAAATATCCATAGGCTGTGGTAATTGCTCATCATCAGACAGACCGTATGCTTGATTACCACCTTAGTGTTAAAAAAAAATGTTCATCCACGCAAATGTTTGTCCTGTGTGGGAATAGAACCCACGAGCTTTTGGTGTCAAAGTAACGTAACAACAAAGCGCGTTTCACCACTGCGCCACCGAACTTGCGTTACCGTAAATATCTAGTTTTGCACTTAAAGATTTTTCCTATAGTGTAAAAGAATGAGTGTGATTAGTAGTGACTGTACTAAATTAAACCGCATTATTTTAATTAGCACATACCACACCAGTAAATGAAGCTTCGCGGAAAATATTAAAATTACTTCAGCCCACAAACACTTTCTACGAGATGACTGTATACGGTTACTCAAATTAATTGGAATTACTCATAGTATTTCGAGTAATCTAACATAATACGCGGTTTATGTGTCACTGGCGCCGTTTTGTATAATCCTAATTAATATGCACATCCCACGTGCTGGCGGTGATGAACAACTATTGTGGTTACTCCCAGCTACCATTACCTATCTATCTACTGCTAGTCAAGCGTGAGAGACATAATTTTGAGACACCGTAGGCGCCTTGATCATTTTTGGGATTAAAATAGAAAACGAAACCTTTACGTTCCATGTCTGAAGTTTGTGAAGTGAAAAATTGAAATTATTGAAGACTGTAAAGAATTCGATTAATATTACGTACCCGAAAAATTGTTTTATGTTAACTAATACAGATTGTTTTTGTTAATTCATACAAAATATACTAATATATCCTTCCCCTTTCCTTCCAAAGTTTGCTAATTAAATATCAAATTAACTTCTATCCTGTGTAAAATTTATATAATATTTAGGTAGGTTTATGTACCTACCTAAATATTATATAAAATTAAGCAGTGTGTTCGAGAATATAACTATCCCCGATCGCCACCTACGGGGTACAATTTTGATCCATAATTGTACCCCGTAGGTGGCGATCGGGGATAGTTATATTATAGAAGAAATATTATGATGACATCTAAAAAGCAATGCTGGTTAGATTTTTCTAACCGACCAAAGAATGTAAGAAATCGCGAACACGACACGCGCTTTACCGACGATGCCCTTATTTTAATATACATTTGCCAAATCATCCACTCAGGGGTCCTACCAGCTCTTTGAAAAGAGTGCAATCGGATTTTTAGATTACCAAATTGGGACATGGGATCCTACCGGTCAAACGGAACATACCAGTAAACTAAATTGTAATTGTAAAACTAAGTTCAATTTTCGGATTCCGAATATCCGATCGGATTAATCTTCAACTTAGCCGGTAGGACTAATCTTCAAGTTAGCCGGTAGGACACCTGCTTGATGCATTAAGGAAATCGTTTTCGCTTTTGACGGTAGAGTCAGGTTTAGGTAGCGTAAATAGAATACAATATTATACCGTAAGGATAAAGTTTCATCATATCTTAGATTTTTTTATTCGTAATATGTGTAAGTATCTGCCCATATAAAACAGTATCGTGACTAAGTTCTAGATATTGAAGACACTGTTTTATTGGGTATACTGACAATGCAAAGCCCGAGCAGACAATGAATTTGCGAGAAGTATATTAGAAAATTAATTTTAGCAAATGCCGCAAAATTTGCGAATATCCAGTGGTTTGCTCTCCGTGTACGTATTGTACGTCAGTCAGATTCTATTTATTTTGACAGCCCTGGTGTTGCGAATATTCATACTTTACGGTAACTGCTTACCATCAGGCAAACCGTATGCATTCATAAAAGTTAAGCGAATCTTTATTATTTTATGTGAAAAGTGGGCCTAAATTAGTATTAACGATAAGACGGGTCTTATAGAGTAGATGGCGGCCGAGTTATGAAAAGTCTAGACAAGCCACGATCTGTCGAATTCAACGGTCGGATGTCGACATATACAGCTTTCCTATGACAGTTTCGTGGTTAAGGATCGTTATCGGCGTAATAAATGTTAATAATAATGTCGAGCAAACGACATATTACAATTATTACAACAAACAATATGCAAATTGCGACTAGAATTATACAAATCGCCTCCACGGATACACAATAATATATTCATATTGTTTCTAATTGCTTTCGTGGTTGCAATCCAGTTCTACATACAGGAAATTTTAAAGGTTTCTTATTAGTATTTTTTATACATACTTATTAATAACTATAAATAGAAAAACGTCATCGTCACCATTACTGATTTAGCACAAGGAGACGTCCACTGGTGAGCAACAAGCGTAACATGAGAACATGAAATAGAAACGATTATGAAATGAACAAGCGGATGAAGAGGGCTATAAATGGCTTCTTTCTGTCTTTCTTTCTTTGCTTAAGACGCGAGAGAGCTCTTATGCTAGGACTAAGTCTTGTGACGTGTGAATTTTTCTACGTAACCCGCAAAAGTTGGGTTAAAGATATAAATATATTGTATGTAGGCTTGCCATCACCAAAAATACGATTTTATTCAGTAAATTAGTAAGATAATATTATTATATTCGTAGACCTTAAAAACTGTTCCGACTTCGATTAAGTCTGTGTAAAGGGCTGCACTTTGCCCAAAACATGTATTTGTCAATGATGTCAGGTAGGCGAAAATGTCAAACGACTGTCCTTGCTGCACGTCTTTATTGCACTGAAGTCGAAACGTATAACAAAATGCAAAAGTATTGAAATATTACGCGTCAGCATAAATATTACAACTAATAATGTACGATACTCGTACATATTGGCAACTCACAGAAAAGCATCTCCCTGAAGATAAAATGTAAACAAAGTCAACAAAACATTAATTAATGCAAAATAAGTAAAGTACAAAACATATTCTCACACAATAAATGTACAATATTATTAATCGACTATCTCACTATTGAGATTAAATGTAATTTTACGGTCGGCCATAGGAGAAGTAGCGGTGTCAACACTTGTCACGGAGCCACGTAGTGCAGAGGGTATTCGGCGCGCGGAGGGTAGCGATGACGTCGATGTGTAGGTTTCTCCACGTTCCATATTAATGAAAGTAGTTTCCTTAATGTCTACTGGTTCAGGTTTCAACCCGCTATCTCTAAGTCTCCCTTTTAAATGGCATCTTCTCACTTGGATAATAATAAGTGTCAGGACAGCTATGGTTGTCAGTGCCAATATCACATATGTGATGGTGTAATGACCATTGTCATATCCGTGAAATTCTTCCAGTTTCTGGGTTTTAAGAATGTCAATTTTCTGTTGAATGCTTACAAATTCTTGACTGTGATCTTCCAACTTGTCTATATTTGGTAACGATGTGTTCATTATGTCATTCAATGCTGATAATTTGGGAGTAGTTATGTGCAGGTTTTGTTGTATATAAATATGATTTGTATATTCATGTTGAGTATGGATGATAAACGAATTTCCCTTTAATGTGCAGCCTTGGTTGAGAGTGAGGAGTCCGGTGTTGCTCAGCTGTTTTGTTATCACTTCAGACTCGCAGAGCACGCGAACTGCACACTCAGCACAACAGTAGTACAGCCAGGTGTCCGGCGCATGTAACTTGATCCATCTGTCGGTGCACGGCTTTGTTTCAGTCCGACAGAATGGTTTGTTATTGTTGCTTATCTGCAGTCTCAAGTTGCAAATGGACTCGCCAATTGCTAATGAATATATAGGATGATTCAACGGACACAGTAATTGTTGTTTAGTTAAGTGAATGCAAGATTGAACATCACTTTCTGTCATTGGGATTGCAGCATCCTTTTTCATGTCGATGGCGAGATAGTCTGACTCCGGTGAGGTGTAGACTGTATTAAACCCAACCTTTTGGGGGATACCAATTATGTTGGCCAATTCAAATTGATCTCTGCTCACCAATGGTATCTTAGTTTCCATTATGAGGAACCTTTTTGTCACCTTCGCTCTTATATGCAATAATCCATATAATATTTGTATACTGTCGGATGGAAGAATTACATCATCCTGTAGATGTCCTGATATAAAGTTGAGTTGCATTTGTAATTGTTCCGGTGACAATAAATGCACATTTAATCTGCCATGATAAATATCAGTTACTGTGTCAATCAGGGATTCTTGTATCCTGCGAAAGTTGGAAATGACAACATCTGCGGTGACCAAAGATGTAACAATGTAGAAAGATTGCAATGCATTTCTTGTCATATTTGTAATGCGACTCATTTCTGCAGACATCGCATTTATATTATAATTGATAGCAGCAAACTGTTTATTCATAACCTTTTCGTTTCTTTTTAGAATATTATTTTCTGCTTCTAACACTGAAGTTTGATTTTGCAATAAAGTAAATAAATGATCTTCTCGTCGTTTCACTGTTTCTATGTCATGTTCGTATCTTTCAGCAAATTTGTCATCTAGTACCCCAAACAGAGCGCTAGCGACGTTTCCGATAGCATTAATTAAACCTCTTCTACGGCGGTGACTGTTTCCCATTCGTTTGTTGTATAACAACACGTCATTATAGTGACGTATTTCGTTTAATTCGTGCTCGAATTGCATAACGATGGGTGTACAGACAGTGTCATGGTTGCATAGTTGGGAGACCAGCTGAACGTACGTTTCAATGCTATTCATGTTTTCCCAGTAAGATGTCATGTTGTAGTAAATGAGTAATTTCCACTGATCTTGAATAATCTTAACGTCGTCAGACACTTTGTCAAAATAGAGTGTATTATTGTTCTGCAAGGTGTGCAAATTTATCATCGCTTCTTGCTGCATAGTAGGAGTGAGCATTGTCATTAGAGCCAAAAGTGTGCACACGAGAAAGTTGCGTTTGAGTTTGCGAGGTCTTCGACTTCTTTTTTGTCGGTTGTGGGTGTCAACGTTTTTATCCGGAGATTCATCAATAATGTGTAGCTTTGTTTCAGGAAATTTGCAGGTGTCATCGGATTTGTCAACCAGCGGCAGGCGCGCCAGTTTCAGGGTAGGGCGTTTCATTTCTCCCATTTTAGTTTTCAGTGTCACAGCCCGGACGTATCCATCAAGGCCAGGATGAGTTTCTATGACCTTTCCCAGTGCCCATTTCGCAGGCGGTAAGTTTTCGTCCTTTATGAGCACGATGTCATCTTTCTTCAAGTTCTCTGTAGGGTGATGCCATTTACTTCTTTTCTGCAGTTGTTGTAAATAGTCATTTGACCATCTCTTCCAGAAATCTTGTTGCATTTTCTCTACCAACTGCCATCTAGTGTGAGTATGCATCGGATTATTTTCTGTTACAGGTGGAGAGAGCAGAGAGCTTCCGATCAAAAAGTGACCAGGTGTCAAAGAATCATTTTCAGGATCTTCTGTCAAGGCGTACAGCGGCCTGGAGTTGAGGCATGCCTCCACTTGGGTAAGTAGCGTGATAAACTCTTCAAAGGTAAGCCTTTGCTCACCAATCACACGTTTCAGATGAAATTTAGATCTTGCAACGGCAGCTTCCCATAAACCGCCTCCAGAAGGAAACGCCGGTACATTAAAATGCCAGGTAATTCCGAGTTCATTCACTATATGCAACAGCTCTTTGTTAATAATTGATTGTAATTCTGCATATTCTTTTTTCAGGATACGAGCTGCTCCCACAAAGTTGGTGCCGTTGTCGCTGTAGATATGCTTGGGAGTTCCTCTTCGTGCACACATCCTCTTCAGTACAGCCAGAAACGTGGAAGAACTCAAGTCTGACACAAGTTCCAGGTGCACCGCTTTTGTTGCGAAGCACACGAAGATAGCAATGTACCCCTTTGTGGTTTTTATTCCTCGACCTTTGTTTGCTTTCAGCTCCACGTGGCCAGTAAAGTCTATCCCTGTGTGCGTGAAAGGCCTTGATGGTGTAACTCGCGGTTTCGGTAGGTTTGCCATAATTTGACTTGGATTGTGTTTCTTGAATCGAAAACATGTAATGCAATGACGAAGAAGGCTTTTAATTGTTTTATTTCCGCCGAGTATCCAATATCTTTGACGCAACAGTGCCAAAGTAAGGCTAGGTCCACCATGGAGCGTTGTCAAATGCGCTTGCTGTATTAATAATTCTGTCAACCGTGATTTTTTTGGAATAATAATAATAATAATAATAATAATCATTTATTTCAGACAACAGGTTTTACAACACGGGTCCATAGATAAATACCTTAAATTAAAATATATATGACAATATAAACTAATTACTAATTCCACGTAGAGTCGGCGACGTGTAGCGCGAGTCGTTAGGCAACCGTCCTCGGAACTTCCGAAACACGATTCCCTTCGGCCAGAATTCTTCATTCATGAAGGTCGGCAGATGATGAGTTGGAGCCCTCACCACAAAGGAACTAAAGTTTACCTTGTGGCGAGATTCCAGTCGCTCGACCCTCAAGGTGAAATTGGTCTTCTTCTTCACATAGTCTACAACCTCCTCGACCTTTGTAGACCAGTGTAGTCTGGAAACGTACAACGGCGTCGCTGGTATTTCCACGCGCAGTTGTGACGGTCCGGTCTGTGCGGTGCCGCAGTAGTTGCGGTTGGAGGGCTTCTTCTTCTTCTTCCTGTCCACTTGAATGAAGCCCTGCTCGTCGCACTGGTCCTTGCGAGAACCCGGTTTCAAAGCCTTGCGAGCGGGCTCGCAACGACTCGACTTCTCCCGGTGAGATGGTAGGTGAGACGGTGGTAATGCGGTAACTTTTGCGTAATCACGTCCCGGGGTTGACGTGTTTATATTTTGAGTCGGCTCCGCTGGTGAGCGGGCGGCACGGCACGGTACGGAGCTCATAGCAACAGTAGTCGGTGACACCAATGAACTGCATACGGATGCATTCTGTGCACCACGACGCGTGTTAATGTTGCCGACCTCAGGTGACCTACTTACGGAAACATTGCATTTTAGTGATAATATTTCCGTACGTA
This sequence comes from Pyralis farinalis, assembly GCA_947507595.1. NCBI lineage: Eukaryota > Metazoa > Arthropoda > Insecta > Lepidoptera > Pyralidae > Pyralis > Pyralis farinalis. The sequence continues at coordinate 24,976,737 of OX382273.1, read as the reverse complement.
GCCCACTGATTGTTGTTTCCGATGTCGCTAATCGTGACTGGACATCAGCGAGACTGGCTTTCAGGCTTCTGATGTCCTTCAGAAGCGTACTGACGTCGACATGTTCCAAGGTCACAGATGGTAACTTGTGTAGGTCTTTCGCTACAAAGGAAGGCACGTCGTCTGGATCGGTCACCTTCAAAAGACTGATGACGTCTTGTATACTTTTGTCACCTCCATCCCTCCTGCGTGACGGCATCTCCGTGGTCTTGTCCAGCGTCTTGAACAGTAGCATCTTGCCACTGCAAATGTCATCTTCACTGAAGGTAGACTTACAGATGCGCATGATGCTGACTTCGTCCAAAGTGTCGATGGCGTGTTGTATGAACGCCAAGAACTCGTTGGCTATGAGTTGTTCGGAACCCATAGCGACGGCAGCGTACAGCGGCTAGGCCGCGGCCGCTCAATTCGCGAATTAATATTCGTAACTATGACGTGTGGCGGGAAGCGACCGTATTCGTTCGCACATCGCACTGCACTGATAATAGTTGGATGTTTTGCATCATTCGTCAAGTCAGAGTACTGCAGCCTTCCACCAACTCTTAGTATGTTCTTGTCATCCAAGTAGGGGTTAAGTTTAAATATTTTACTTTGAGGTGCTACTCTCCCCTTCTGTTTTAACATGTCAATTTCTTTCTGGAATTCCAGAAGTTGTGTCATCTTTATGGCAAGTAAATATGCATCTTCAATTTCCTTAGATGATAAATAGCTGTCATACACTGGAATATCGAGGTCAGTGTGTACGCTGCCTTTTTTCCCTTTGTTTATTTTATTGCATACATTTTTAATAAAGCGTGTCATGTAGCATATTATTCGAATAGCGCGAGTCATGGAGCTGTGTTTGTTTAAAATTTCTTCTATAAAATTGGTTGTCACTAACTGTGTGGCGCATATTTGATGCGACTTCTTCATCTCAATTTGAGGTATGTCAATCTTCTCAGCGTTTTCAGGGGTGACATTTTTGATACATGCTGGACCTTCCCACCACAGCTTATGTTGCAGTAACTGCGATGTAGTCAATCCTCGCGTCGCGCAATCGGCAGCGTTCTCTGCTGAAGATACGTGTCTCCAACACGACGGTGCAATAGTGTCAACAATTTCCTTTATTCGATTTGCAACAAAAACCTTCCAGCGTGATGGTTCTCCTTGAAGCCAACCCAATACCACGAGAGAATCGGTCCACCCGTACACAGGGATGCATTTTCCGTTCGGCATAACGTCAATTATTTTATTCATAAGTCTTGAGAGTAAGACAGCTCCACATAATTCCAAACGTGGCAATGTCAGCGTTTTTGCCCGAGGTGCGAGCTTTGTTTTTGCAGCAATAATGTTAATAAGTGGCATACCATTGTTATTAATTGTTTTTAAGTAAATAATGCAAGCGTATGCCCTTTCAGATGCATCGCTAAAGCCGTGTAGCTCCGGATGGGATTTATCATTTCCTAGCCATCTTGCAATTTTTATTTTATCAATGTTCCGCAAGTCTTCTCTGATTTGGAGCCATTGTTCTTGAATGTCAGTGGATACTTCGTCATCCCAACTCATGTTTTCGAGCCACACTTGTTGAAATAACAATTTTGCCTTAATTGTTATTGGCGCCAACCATCCTAGCGGATCGTACAGCGATGTTATTTCTGAGAGAAGTTGACGTTTACTTATTCGAGATATTTGCTTACAGCTTTTATTTTTGTGCGAAAATGTAAAGGTGTCAGTTACTGGATTCCAGTGTAATCCGAGCGCCTTTGTAGAATCGCTTAATTGAAGGTTGATTGATCGTCAGCGATTAGGATGCATCTATACATTTTTTCACAATCAGCTGTATACACAAATTGCTTTGTTCTCCATCTGAGTAATAATACTTGGATATCTTGCTGCAATTTTGGACCACACTCCATGAGGTCATTTAAGGAGTAACCTGTGGTTGTTGGCGAAGATGCATTGAAAACAATGCGCATCTTAGTGGTAGTCGAATCTTCTTTGTGTACTGCATGATGTGGCAAATAACACATAGGCTGCTGCTTCGTAGTGCATTCCTTCATGTGACCTAATGTCAAATACTCATCCATGAAGTTTTTGTAACTGTCATAGAGTTTGCCATCTTTTGTCAAGCGCCTCTCTAGTTGCATAAATTGAGCTGCAGCGCGTGGTTTAGAATGACCCAGTTGTTTGTCAAAGTTTACCTTCATGGGTAATCGAACTTGATACTGGCCATTGGACAGTCTTTTGGTTGTATTGGTAAATAATTCTTCGCAGAACTGTTCCCGTTGTGTCAGTGAAGTGGATTCAGATGGTATATCTTCCATCTCCCAGTATTGTGCAATATCTTGTATGTTATTTATGACGACATTGCAGTTCAATGTTTTAATGGTTCCAGAAACTATCCAGCCCAATTTTGTTTGTTGAGCAATAGGTTGTCGCTCTGATCCCTTAATAAGCCCATTCAATATTATTTTCGAATAAACGTTTGCATCAAGTAGTATGTCAATGGGCTGTGAAATATGAAACTCAGTATCCGCAAGTTGAATATTTTGTAAATGAGAATAGTTATTTCTTTGTATAGAAATTGTTGGCAATTTATTTATCAATTTTGACATGACTACAGCTTCCGTGCTGAAACAGAAGTCATCATGGATTGATTGGCAGTGTAACTCTATCTTGCCTCTACCCTTTTTCGAGCTTGAACCCACCCCGGAAATGGATGCATTGAGATGATGTCGAGGAAGGCCTAGGCGCTGTGCAGCGTTTTCTGTAATAAGTGTGATTTGAGACCCTTGGTCTAACAGTGCTCTCAATGTAATGTAGGTATTGTTATTAGCTCTAACTTTTATCAGCACAGTAGGTAGCAAAATTTCTTCGTCATCACTTGTCACATGATTAGAACTTTTCGATTTTCCTTGTATCTGTCGGGATTGCGCAATTGCAGAATGCAATAATGTGTTATGACCATCGCCGCAAATTTTGCACCTTTTGTTTGAATTGCAGATTTGTCGCTCATGCACATAAAGACAGTTTTTGCATATACAATTGTCGGCAAGGGATTTTAGTTTCATGTCAGCCGTCATCGCTTCAAATTTCCTGCATTGAAATATGGCGTGACTAGAGTTATTGCAAATTACGCAACGTACTAAATTATTAAAATTATTGTAGGACGTTCTTCCAAACATAGGCCTTTGTTGAATTCTGTTCACAGCTGATTGTTTAGGTGATGTCACGTTGTCATCTTTGTCCCGTTTGGATAATGGTTCAAGAGCAGTGAATTTCATTTCTAGAAACTGAATGAATTCGTCCAAAGTAGGCAGTTCACGCGGTGCCTTCCGGACTTCCTTGTAATCACATCGCGTAATAGGATCTAATTTTTTCACCAAGAGATGGACGAGCAGGGGATCCCACGTGGATGTATCAATTCCCAAATTATGTATAGCGTGGATGGCCTCCATCGTAGTGTCATGTAGTTTCTTGAGCTCCCGTGAAGTTTGTTTTTGCACGGTGGGTTGGTTTAAAAGGATCTCAATATGGTTGGTAAACAAAGCCTGATGGTTATGATAACGATGCCATAGGATTTCCCAAGCAGTGTCATAATTGTCAGAAGAAATGTGTAGATGCTGTATAAGACGTTGAGCTTCGCCTTTCAACTTGCTTTTTAGATGCTGCATTTTTTGTGCTTTTGTCAAGGTTATATTGTCATGTATGCTGCTTTTATATAGGTCCATAAACGTTGGCCATTGCATATAATCATCCCCATGAAAGGGTGGAATGTGTATCTTCTGAGTGCTTTCAAATAAATGCGTCGTGGATGAAATTTTGTTATGAAGTTTTCGTTTTATTGTTTTAAATAATATTTCATTTTCGGTGTATTGTTCCTCATATGTTATATCTTTCCCTTGCAAAATGTTGTCAATTTTCCAATGTAAGGTGTCAATATTATTCCAGCGTGACTGCAAATTACGTAACTCATCCTCTAGCTCCCATTTTGCTGTTATCGCTGCAATGTCAATGCTGTTTATCACTCGACGTAATGCACGAAAATTGGTTTTTTGTTCGTTAAACATTGCTGTTATCACATCATCCTTGTCAGTTTCTTGCTGAACATGAGCTGATCCCGAAGGCATCGGATGGCTCACCAGCATGTCACGCAGTTTATGATATAATGACCTAGTGTCATTAAATATATTTTTGTAGAAATAATCCTGAGATTGGTCAGGAGATGTCACAAGTTCCGAATGATTTTGTTCAAATTCCGCCCACAGGTTGTCAAGACTTTCCAAACGCTTAGCGATGTAGTCTGCAGTTTTTCTACTTGCCGAATCTTTTTTGAAATTAATTTGGATTTGCTGAATTGTTGAAATGATCTCCTTCTGACGAACAAGGAGGTTGTCAAATGCTGTCATTTTTGTACTTGAATAAGTGTCAAATTACCTGGTGAAATAATATATGCACTTCCACAAGGTTAATGTCAATAAATTGTCACTGCACTTTGTCAATATTTTTGCTTAATAAAATGTCACTGATTTACTGTCACTGCAATCCTTCCAGACGTTGTATGTCCAGGCTGATTCCTTTAGTGCACCCACAGAATTCGATACGACCTTGTCGTTTGTCTCAACTCAGTTGGTGATTTCCGCTTCTGGAAGGCCAACCAAGCCGATACGCTAGCCGCACCAAAACTATGAGAACACCAAAGTAACTCGAAGGACCAATGTAAAGGGCTGCACTTTGCCCAAAACATGTATTTGTCAATGATGTCAGGTAGGCGAAAATGTCAAACGACTGTCCTTGCTGCACGTCTTTATTGCACTGAAGTCGAAACGTATAACAAAATGCAAAAGTATTGAAATATTACGCGTCAGCATAAATATTACAACTAATAATGTACGATACTCGTACAGTCTGTTTATAAAAGGTTTTGTTTTTTTTAAATATTAGTTAAATTCAATGTTCACGTGGTCACTTTTCGGCTTCTTCGTCAGATTAGCTCATGACACCACATTGTTGCATAGTCATAAATTTACTCGTACATACGTATGCCGTCCAGTTCAATTGAACACTAGGACGAGGAGGAAATTGCGGAAAATTTTGTTTTTGGTGCAATTACAACAATACCCCAAATTAAATAATTAAAGAAACCTTGCTAAGAAAATAAACTTTTTACAGCTCTGAAAATAAACAGGATAGTCTATAAAGTTGCAGCAAATTAACTTAATTCAGAATTATATTTAGTACCAGTGCGACTGAGCTTCGCTCGGCGTTTTTTATGTTTTCTATGTAAATAGCGTTTTTGTTTTCAGTTTTTTTTTCATCAACATTGATAATCTTGTTATGTAGTATATTAAAACCTTATCTATTTAAATCGTAAGAGCCGCTTCCCAAATACACCGACTGGTCGGCAACGCATGAGTGATTCAATACAAGAATTACCCCTTGAAAGTCCTATTGATTGTATTTCAATTCAATCCTTGCCTTTTTTCAGTAAAATCTTGTATGTTTGGTACATTCATTATTACCTAGCTCATGTTGAAGCTGTTATTGTAATCGATCATTGTAGGTACCACTAAGATGGCAACTAAACGCATGGTCAGTTAAATTTATGAAAGTCTCATAATCGTTGATGGTGTGATCATTTTAGATACACGATGGAAGCCAGATGTCGTATAAGATATTTTGGAAATGTCTAGCCAGCACGTGTTACATGCTGGCTATATTAAACACAAAAAATACATTACTCATACGTCTGAAGAACCAAAATCTACTGTGCGACAATTTAACAAAAGATAGTAATTTAGATATTTCACCAAAAAAAAGTTCAAGAATAATCCCAAAGTCGTAAAGAGTTTATTACATTTCTCTATTGCGATCTAGTGACTAATTTCTAGCTCCATGGTCCATAATATTGTATTGACATAGAAGTTACACGAATATTGCACACTTCATCCCAAATATATATCTACGAATGCTCTAAAATGTATTACTTGTAATATTTGAAGCATCAACTAAATATAGTAGAGTGAAGACAAATCACAATTTTGACGAGCTCGGTGGCACAACGATCGTGGGTTTGATACTCACACAGGTCAAAGATTTGTGTACATGAACATGTCTTCTGTCTGTCCTAGATGTTTTAAGTGAGGTAGGGCGCAACAAAGCAGAAGCCTTGGTAAGCTCATCCACCTCACAGAAAAGCGCAACCAAATAACAACTCCCCTGGAGGGTTTCCGTAAGTTAGTGAGGTCACCAAAGGAGTTGTTGTATTAACGGCAGAGTAGATTTCACATGTATTGTTTACACAATAAAATAAATTTCAGTTTTCATGTGCCTACTCACTCGCTTCTTGAACATGCATTGCTCTTCTTATGCACGCTCGCCGGTTTCTAAGGCTCATTGTCACCTTCAGATAAAATAATAAAGATTCGCTTAATTTTTATGGCTTTATTCGGTTTGCCTGATGGCAAGCAGTTACCATAAAGTGTGAATTTTGTAACACCAGGGCTATCAAAATAAAATAGAATTTGACTGACGTACTATTCGCACACGCAGAGCAAACCGCTGGATATTCGCAAATTTTGCGGCATTCGCTAAAACGAATTACCTAATATAATTTTTCATTGTCTGCTCGGTCTGTGCGTTGTCAGTATACTCAATAAAACAGTATCTTCACTATCTAGAACTTACTTTGTCACGATACTGTTTTATATGTACAGATACTTACACCTGTTACAAATAAAAAAATCTAATAGACGATGAAACTTTATCCTTGCAGTATAATATTGTATTCTATCTACACTATCTAAACCAGAGTCTACCGTCTAAGTTGAAAACGATTTCCTTGGTCCATCAAGCAGCTGTCCTACCGATTGACTTGAAGATGAGTCCTATTGGATTTTCCATAAAAATTCTGTAGTGCTAAATGAAATTATTTCGTAATTGTGTTTGGTGTTATATTAATAGACCATGTTTTCTATTAGGCACATCGAGATATGGTGTATAAATAACCGGAGTAATCATGAAATCATATTATTACGATCGAACTGCGACATATATAATAATTAGTGCTAACAAATAAATAATTAAATATTGTCGGACAAATCACACAGCGCCACCTAGCCCCAAAGTAAGCGAAGCTTGTGTTATGGGTACTCGACAACTGATAAACATACGTAAATACATTTTTTTTTGTAAATACGTATTTATTATACATAGAAAATACCCAGACCAAGACAAACAGACATGTTCACGCACACAAATGTTTGTACTGCGTGGGAATCGAACCCACGAGCGTTGGTGTCAAAGTAGCGTAACAGCGCGTTTCATCACCGCTCCACCGAGCTCGTCAAAACTAACATCTAAAGAATAAACAATTCCTAAACGAAATAAACGACAATTTTACTAATAGTATAGTTAGTTTACCTAGTAGTAGTTGTAGAATTTATAGATTATTATAAGTATTATCATTATTTAAAATGTGGGTTATGTGACGTTATCACATTTATAATTGAGACGCGTGATGGCGTAATTGTGTAAACCTAATTTAATCGAATATGCAAGTCAAGTAAAGTCGATCGCAGTATGCGAATGGCACTATATATTCATTAAATGCCTCATTTCGTCTCCGGCTGTTTTGTTAAGACAAATCTGCGTCCTTCGGGCGGCTTAAAGCACATGACTCAAACAATCTGTAGAAAATCCCTAAATATAATTATAATGGTTAACTTCGTTCAGAAAACATAGATTTTTTCTTGTCGCACCTAAACAATTCATGGTTAGGTGTTACAGTCGCTTTAATAAAACTATTGTCGAGCTGAGAGCAGTAAGTTGATTCACTGTAATAATGGGTTAGTTTTTATGAGGTTTGATATGATGTTATGAGTCACCGCATGGAAGTTATGTTTGTCTAGTACCATTATTAATTATGGGATGTGTAATGTGTATGTCTGGATGACGCACTGCTTTAATACCATTAGTTTTATGTGATTCTGCGAATTTAAACTATTATGACATTATGGTACCTATGATTAAGAAAATAAGAAAAGTATTCCTAACCATGATTACAACGTACTTTTTTTATATTACGTCAGTTCTAAACAAGTGTACAGCAGGCCTGACGTAATTTATTTATAGTGCATTTACTCACTCACTTTCCAGCAATATAGGTACAGATCCTTCAGGGAGTTGTTATTTGACAACGGTTTCCTTTACAGCAGAGGATTGGCCTAAAAGAGCTGTTTTTATGACTATAATTTTTTTGTTAGAGGAGCTTCGTGTGGCATAATAAATGAGGAACGAATGCTTAACGTAGTGCAGGGAGTGGAAGGAAATTGAGACGTTGGGACAAGGTGATGGAAACTATACGCGGAAGTCAAGTATTTAATTAAACTGATTTACGGAGTCATGTTACGCTCAACTTCTTTTCATACCCCAAATCGCTGGACAGCTTTTTTTAATATTTTAGATAAATATTGCTTAAGATGCAGAGGGCGCGAAATTACTGAGAAAGTTTGTCCTAGCAATATTTCGTGTCCTCATTCATTAGGATTTGGCGAAGATACTGAATTTTACATGGAATGACTACCGTCGGACCTCCACATCCCAGTGGGAAAACAAGACCTTAGGTTACATCGTGTGACCTACGTACGTCTTTAGAAATACGATTTCTTATACGGGCGGTTTCCTTATGATGTTTTTGATCGCGCCGAGCAAGTCATAATTACAGATAACTTAAAAAACATAAATTAGAAAACATGAATTTAGTACTACATGTCCACAGCAAGATTCTAACCGAAGACCAGTCGGCCAATAAGACGGTACTTTAACCACAGGGCTGTTCTCGAATCTACGAATTTACTAAGACACGACTTACCAAACTTTTACGGTGTACTTTTTATACGATGTCGAAAGGCATACACGCCACTTGATGTAAAGCGGTTACTTCAGCCTGTGAGCGCTTGCAATACATTAAGTATCAATCGCGCGATGCCACCTTTGCTGCTAAAACAGCAATTCTTAGGAGCTTACCTCATTCACACGCAGGAACACCACTACCCTCCAGGGAGTTGTTATTTGGCTGCGGGTTTCTGTGAGGTGGAGGTACGCATCCAGACGTGTTGCTTTGCACCCTACCTCTCTTAAATACACCCAGACCAATACCAACAGACATGTTCATGTTCACACAATGAATCTGTGTGGGAATGTAGGAAGTCCACTGCGCCACCGAGCTCGTCATCTCCCGTCTCGTCATGTAGCCGGTACTATGTATATAAAATACTCCTTTTGAAATTATCGTCTTCGTTATTAGAACTGCTGTCTTCAAATATCGAATTGGGAAACTTCTCAGACTGAATGGAGCTCGTATACATCCCCGCTCTATCTATAACATTTTATTGTATACCACTACCGACACATTGTATGAGATGTTTCCTTCTTTGCCATTGTGTGGTTTTATTTCATAAGGGTAGTTTTATATTGATTCCTCGCGACGGAGATAAATATATGGGGATCAGTAAAAATATATGTAGACATTTATGTTTTATACTACTGTGGTAGTGAGAAATAGTAAGTGTAAGGTGTATCTGATGAGTAGCATCCACCAACATAAGCGTGATACTTAGCAGCATATTCATAGTGGTAGTAGTTTTAGCAGCTTATGAACGCCTGCAAAACATTAAGTATCGCTCGCGTGATACCATTCCTCTCTCTCCCATCATGATACGCCCTACCTTTCACTTGAAATATAAGAATACGCTGGGGAATTAATATTTAGTTTCGGATTTGTGCAAGGATTGCGGAGGTTGAGCAGCTGGTCCATAAAGTACAGCTGAGGCCTAAATATTGTAGTGAAGGCACTAAATCTTGCAGTGAGACACTGGAGCGCGTGATTATGATTAATTCTATTTTTTTCTGCACAAAGATTTTAGGCTAAAGCACGTTCATAGCGCTACCACTTATATGAAATTTGTGAACTAATCCGGACGTATATCACATTGAGAATAAGGTATTTTTCGTCACTTACCAATACACAAATGTTACTAGTGAAAGATTTAGAGGAAAGTGAGGTAAAAGGAAATTTCCTTTTTTGGCGCCTTCATCTATAACTCACTTTATTGCCTTTGTGTTAGATGATTGTCAATTCCTTTTACATTCGTCTATGAACTGTGATTTTTACATAATACTAGTTTCTATCCGGCATATTGGTATTTATTTTTTCTTTATTTCTTTACATGATGAATGGGAAGTAAATAAAAATAATAAAACTGCTGCAACACGCATTTGTGACAATTTTTTAATCATCAGATGGCATCGTATTTTACACTCCGGTATGTATGCCAAAGTGTAAAATACGAACAAATCTTAAATTTTCGTTGAGTTTTGGCACTATCGCCTTAAATGTATAGGTACTTTACCTTACTATCGGCTGATGCTACAGCTATTGTACTTCCGACACCTCCTTCCGAACTTTATGATATAATTCATACAATACAATTAATATAGGCCATTAGATGCGGTTTTATCGGTCGAGCATACACATTATTATCAAATTAATTCCGTGCTAATTACTGTTTACTGTTAAATTCAAAGCGTGAAATTGCGCGACTAAGCACGTAATCTGTGAACATCCGCTATTGATAAGCGAGTGAAGCTTGGCTTAACTATAAATATCGGTACCCAAACTGAACTTAGTAGAGGCGGACGCCTAGATGAAAAGGGCGATTATTACTTGCCTTACCCTGCGGTTTCACTCACGTGGAAACCGTGATTGCGATAATATGTTCTCTAGGCCCCACTTAGGTTATCTTTGACAAATCTTATTACGAAAATCTCAGAAGGGATTTCAGGGATTTTTCCTCGTAAAAAGTTACAGACAGAGAGTATACTCTAGCTAGTCTAGTATAGTTAGTATCAAATATGAGAGGATTTCGTTATTTATTTTTCCAATGTCTTTATTTCCAAAGTAAAAATAGTTAGCCTGCTGTCTAATGATCATATCATAAATATTTTAAGTTAAAATTTTAGTTTTGTTTAAAAATCAGAAGATAGTCAAAACCCTCTTTCCTTCTTACATCGAATCCGTATTTCTAGATAACATATACACACACATGAATGTTAGTCATTTTCTTTTACTAAAATTATTTAGATAGTGTGTACATGTCTAAGCAATTTTAGTAAAAGAAAAAATGTGAATGTAGCTTTATAACCAACATTCGTATGTAGACAGTTTGAAATCTTTGAAGGTTAACCCGGCACTATCCCAAAAACTTTCCCGACGAAAACATTTCGCAAAATTGGGTGTCATAGCTCTCGTGCTGATTGAATGGCGGTAGATCGACAATTTCCAGCGTTTCATTTGGATTTAGCTGCTTTTCTCGTGGAAATATTAGTGGCATTTGTCTTGATTAGGTCATATTTTTAGTCATGGTCGCAGTATTTTTGTACCAAAATTCAAACCTACTTCTACGAAAGGCTTTTTGTATTTTTTATGTTAATTGAATGGTACAAAGGCACTTCAAAAATACTTTTTGTAAAAAGGCTTATGGTAGATTTTCATACGTCGGGAGGCGTACAAGCATACGGCCCATCTAAAGTGATCACTATGACATACGAACGCTTGCTTCGTAAGAAGGTATCCGCTCACGCGTTGCTATCCATTCTACTGGTCCAACTTCATAGGAGCTTAATGGAAACCTCACTATCTCATAGTAATTGATTCATAATAATATTGATGAATATCTGACTGAGGAAGATGTTTGGAAACTATTCAGCACATGTATTAATATTTCTTTAATTTTAACACTTGAGCTCATTGTTATTGTACTGCTATACTGATTCTTTCGTAATATCAATGGAAAAAATACCTATATCGGCAGGTTTCTCTCGGTATTTTTCGCCAATGGCTATTCTTGTTATGCTGGTAAATTAATAATAAAATAAAAACGAAAACCAAGAGAAATTAATTAAATTCAATAAGATTTTATGAAAAAAGTAATAAAAATACGTTTCCCGCGAGGGTTCAAGGGTAAATAAACAAATGTTATCTGTATCTATTTATTAATTTTACTTTTCTCTATCTCCACGCCAAGTCTCTTGCGGGGTAGATTTATTAATTTTCTTTGATTTTTATTAATGTCATAATATGCATAAATTTCCATCAAGTCACTAATCTGTTGCATTCACGCCTATTGTGTGGTGTTAGCCACAATGGTGAAATATTTTATTGCTTTCCATTTTATATTGATTTTTTTTTGCATTATTTATCTTTATAATTGCGTTACGGTAGAGTTTTGTATTTGCAACATGATTGTCGTGATTTCCGTGAGCAATAATTTCATCTGTAGTCAGTTCATTCTCACGAGTATTAAATTTATTTTGTCGAACGTAAAGTCATATCCCTTCTAGCCAGCAATCGCGTAATTATCAAGAGACATGAAGTACAGACAGTTCTCACCGCAGGCGAGCTACTAGCCTATAAACTAGCCAACGCTTCATTTGCGATGTCATGACGATGTTTTAATAGTCTCTCTCGTAAGTCTATGAGTTGTTAGGTGAAAGAAAGAACACCTAGCACTTATCGACGTGTATAAGAATACAACCTATCTATGTATGAAATATAAACTGGCTTTTATAAAAGGATTTTCTTTGTTCAGTGACATATAATGAAATATATTTACTATGTTTTGGTTTCGCATTCTTTTTTCGGATATATGAAAAGAATGCGTTAGGAAATAATGACGTAAGGCGGAAGTGATAGGATGTAGGAGTCGAGGTTGGTCAAGACTTACCTACCATCATCAAATTTTAGCTTTAGTTGTGAGATCAGTTGTTAATCATTTGCTCAACAAGAAGCTAGCAACGTCTATTTGTGACTTAAACCGATTGTACAAATGGATTATGTTCAGAGGAGTTGTTTCGTACAATGCCGAAAATCTGCTACAATAATAAAAGGTCTCTTCGAGGTGGCTAACGCCCGATTGATGTCCCTGAAGTGTCCCTTAGTCCTTATTATCTGGCGGGCTATACACCTGTTTGCTAATTTAGTGATACAAAAAAATGTCGCACCACTCATCATCGACAAGGAATTCATCTTCAATTAGACCACTACGCATTGGACCTAATTAAGTCTCATACAGCGCGATTCCCGATATGTTTTCTTCTGCGAACCATTAAGTTGTAAAAAGAACTCTCTGCCAAGAGCTTTCCAAAACACTCTCTGCCTAAAGTGTACAGAATGTGGTTCTTCAATAATGGTGTGAAGAAGATTATTACCCTACTTATGAAAAAAAAAGATCGGCGGGATACTCAAATAAATATATCCTTACGTTGATTTTTTTTTTCGTGTCCAAGAATAGACTGTGTTTTCAAGCTAACTATTCAAGAAGTATCCTTTCGTGAAGTTCAAATACGGAATGACTACATAATTTCTCCAAAAAGTATTCAGGTCATACGAAAGAGTCACGATTTTGGAATGTCACAATATACATTTACATAATGCTTTTCTTTGATCAGGTCAAAAGATCACCGTCATAAATCCTCAATCCAGTGCAAACGTTCAATATGGCTATCATTATAATTTATAAACGTAGCTGCACCCCGCCTCTTCGTTCGCACGTATCCCTGTACCCCTTGGGAACCGTTTTTCCTTTTTTTTTACTCTCGGTTTCTAAGGGATCTAATTTATTGAATAGCCTACCTTACTCAAGAATTGGGTTATCAAATGAAATGAGTTTCTCATATCGGACTGGTTGTTCAGAGTTTAGTGCGTTCAAACAATTATATAGACAAACTTTTTTTTTTGATTTTCGCCCAAGAAATTGAAGACCCGCAAAGGAAGGACCAACCCACACCCGGGTGTGCATTGGTCATTCCTCCGTGAGGGGCACCCTCCGGAAAAAGGGAGGGAGGAGGTGAAATCTTTTAAAGATACCATTTCGTGCGAACGAACTGATTATGTCGGATTTCTACCGACTAAAACGGGTGGTCCTGGGACTGCCTTTAGCCGGGAAGGCTACAAAGGCTTCATCTGAAGCGATCACCCCAGGGGAACGGGGTGACGCAAGCGTCACTCTAATAAGAGCATACGCTTAGAGAAGGGTCGACTTCCTCCTGATGACGCCGACCCTGGACCCTATAAGCGCCTAAACCGAGCGACCAGAAGGGTGCTCACATGGTGGAGAACTGTGTATAAACAAACAAACCCTTCCGCTTTATATATTAATATTGAAATAGTGAAAAACAACAGAGAAATAGTGTGTAATTCATATTGTTCCAGGACATGATTTTCGGTATGTATAGAACTTGGGAAGATGTTTTGGGAAGTATCAATCTCGCGATATAGATTTACTGGTATAAAGAAAGCGCAAAGCAGCTCGACTGTGCAAGTACCTACACCTCAGAAAAACGCAGCCAAATATTAACTCGATGGAGGGTTGTTGTTATCCTGCAAGTAAGATAGGTTAGCAGTAAGCTCAGTAGGAGTTATTGTATTAGTAGCAGGGGTGGTAACTCGAGCGCTAGATACCAACGCTCGTGGGTTTGATTCCCGAACAGGACAAACATTTGTGTGAATGAACATATCTGTTCGTCTTGGTCTGGGTGTTTTTAATAGAGGTAGGGTGCTTGATATCTGGGGAAGCACTTCCACCTCAGAGAAAACTACAGCATAGCAGCACTGCATCGTTCGTAAGGACACAATAATAGCAACTCTTGTTGTGTTCTTCTGAATGAGTGAGGTCACCAGTAAGCTGCTAAGGAGTAGATGGCTGTAGCAGCAGAGGTGGCGTCGCGCAAGTACTTAATACGTTGCAAGCGTTCTTAGGCTACGGTAACTGCTTTACATCAGGTGGGTCGTATGCTAGTAAAACCTCCCGACATTTTATAAGAAAAAAATAGGGTGATGCCGCAGAATAAGTAATGCCGTAGTGATGTCCCATTCGACGATATAATCGATTCTCGATATTAGCTAACAGCTGCCCGTCGTCGCTGTGACCACTTTGCAACTTCGCACAACATAAATATGACCACTTCGTGAGCGGTCGACTAGACATCAATTTATGGTGTGAACTACAACTACCGAACGATAGGTTGCATAAACTGTTTATTATAAGGTTTGTTTCGAGGAGTTATTCGACACGATGCCAACAACCTCATTTCATAATCGCACCTCTCGCTGACGGCTGGGAGTTCATGCACTTGAGCCGCAATGGTCGCGTACTGTACGGTTCCAGAGAAGTTTTCTACCGAGAACTCTTTAAGTTGTGGATTGCACTCCTTGCCGAGAGTTTTCCTAGGGACTACAGCATTGGGTTCTTCAAGGAAGGCGCGAGGAGGTTTTTACAGTGACACCTATGGTGCAAATGTTCATAGGTTACGGTAACTGCTTACCATCAGGCAGGCCGTACGCTTGTTGGTGGGATAAAAAAATACAATAAAATTGTACGTGATATTTTGCGTTAGAAGGGTGATGTTTACTATCATTAGAGTTAAATCAATTGGCAAACAATACTTTGGTGAATAAAGTGTAGGGGGTATTGAAGCAATACTACTTCAACTCTCCTACTCCAATATTCTGCAGTATATTATTACATTCTTCTTTTCTACTACAACTACTCCAACATTCGCTGGAGATTTGCCGTGTTTCTGCGAGTATGCGAAGTTACCAGTAGTCAAATGTGGCTGTGTTAGTAGCTTTGGAGGCAACGCACGAGTAATATTACTTGCATTGCAAGCACAGACTACGCTGACCACATCAGGTGGGCCGTATGGAACGGAACGTGGAATAAATAATTCTGTATTTTTTATTTTTTTACAATATACCTAATGTAAAGCGGTTATCGTAGCCTATGACTGCTTGCTACACATTAAGTATGCCACTTGTGCTGCTAACACAGCTACTCCTTAGGAGCTTATTGGCGATCCCACTCACTCGCAGGAACGCAACGATCCTCCAGGGAGTTGATATTTGACTGTGGTTTTCTGTTAAATGGAGTGATTTTACCAGATGGGCTGCTTTGATGTTTCCTACCTTGCTTACAAACAAGACAAACAGTCATGTTCATGCACACAAATGTTTGTCCTTGGGAATCCAACCCACGAGTCTTGATGTCCAAGTAGCGTTACTAATCAATACGCCACCGAGTTCGACAACTGTATATTCTGTATGTATCTTTAAGACTTTGAGACGATTGATATTTTTCCCTTATAGTGATCTCTTTTATGGATGGATTATCAGGAAGATAGATGGGTGGAAATGGAGGGGGAGAGGACGGGCACAGCCTTTCATGTCAGTGATCAACTGATTGAACATTTTCTATGCAGGGAAAACGTTGTTTTTTTATGTTTTCGATGTTAGCGGCAGTGAAATTTGGTCATATTAGTAAGTAGAATCACCCCTTTCCTATTATCGCTTCTGAACCATACATCTCGTTTCCTAATGTATTAGAATTGGCGGGCTTCGCCACCTAAGCCACGATTTCCATCAAGTATAGGCTTTTATATGGACCACGAGTAATTTACGAGCCTTAGGAACCGGAGAGCGTGCATGAAAAGAGCTATGAATGTGAAAGAAGCGAGTGAAGTATGTAAGGACCGCGTCTTATGGCGCTCGGTTCTCTCTGCCTACCCCGCAAGGGACCTGGCGTGAAGATATACATACATATACGAGTAATTTGCCATTTATGTTCACGATTATATATACATTATAATATAAATAATAGTTTTTTTTATAGATTTGAAATTAAACAACTCGTGTTTGTTAAATAAATCGTATTTACTTCTTCTTAGCGTTATCCCGTTTCCTAATCCATTGGGACAGGGTCCGCTACCAAGGCCTAAGGATTTGGCGAAATACTGATTTGACATTGAGCGACTGCCGTCAGATCTCCACGACCTAGTGATGGGATTCGAGTTGCTTTTCGCTCGAGTGACTCGAGTAGTTTTTATATTACTCGCACTCGAGTTAAATTTTTGGGGGTCATGTGCCAGAAGCGTGCTCGTTCGCGACCCCTGCCAATCAGTCGATTGCAATTCTGGACCAAGAGCGCACCGACGTGCGGACTAGGGCGTCCCCCGTAGGCGACGCGCACCGATCCGCCCCCGTCGGTGCGAATATAGCTGCATGCGGCGGTGGGGGCCGCCACCCACCACGCAGCGCCAATTCCGGCGGGACGAGGGGAACCGAGTGCCGCATAGGCACGTGGAATGTGAGAGGTGGATTGAAAGATAAGACGAATGAACTGATAGACGTAATGAATGATAGACGTTTGGATGCTTTATGTGTGACAGAGACTAAGCGCAAGGGGAGCGACACCGATGATCTGCCCGGTGGTATGATGGCCCTATGGTCTGGGGTAGACCGGGACGATCATGCCAGTGCTGGTGTAGGTGTCGTACTCTCCTCTCGCTTAGCCACTGGTGTAAGAGATTACTGTTTGGTAGGGCCTAGACTTCTCTGGGTTCGTATTAAACTGGGCATCACGCGAGTATTTTTGGTTGCAGCATACGCTCCCGTAAGCTCAGCGTGTGCTCAAGAACTGGAGAAGTTTTGGGAGTCTGTGAGGGATGTTCTGGACTTAGCTGAAGGGAATGAAAGAGTGATTATGTGTGGAGACTTGAATGGATGGGTTGGGACCAAGCGATACAGCTATGAAGCTGTTCTTGGTCCGTATGGAGATAAGAGAGTGAACGAAGCAGGTAAGTCAATACTAGATTTATGTATGGAACGAGGCCTCCTCGTGTCGAATACTTTATTTCATCATAAGGATATTCACACGTATACATGGAGAAGGAATGATCAAAAAAGTGTGATTGATTTGATTTTAATAGATAGACGTCTCCGAAATGTTTTAATGGATACAAGAGCCTTTAGAGGCCCCACTCTTGAGACGGACCACTACTTGGTGGTAAGCCGGTTTGTGGGCCTTTTTAGGAAGTGGAGGCACTGGCGAGTGCGTATCCCTTTCGGAGATCATGAAAGGATAATGAGCGAAAAATTGCAAGATGAAAGTGTAAGGAGAATGTATGTGCATCTGGTAAGTGAGAGACTTGCAAATGCAAGCCTCTCCGACTCAGATGTGGATGATTGTTGGAAAGTTTTGAAAGAAAGTATGGTGGATAGTGCAAAAGAAGCTTGTGGATGCGCAAAGAGACGTAAAACAGCGAAAGGAGATGCCTGGTGGGATGCGGAGGTTGAATCCTCCGTAGCAAGAAAGAGGAAAGCGTGGCTGGATTACGTATCATCTTTGCCTTTAAATGAAAATATGAGAGAAAAGAAGAAAGAAATGTACCGTCTATGCAAGAATGAAACCAAGGCTTTAGTGAAAGAGAAGCGTGAAAGACAAATTATGAATGAGGAAGAGAGGCTGACGAAAAACTTCGAGGCAAATACCAAACTCTTTTGGAGAGAGGTAAAGAAGTCTCGGAGTGGTTCGTCGGCATCCAGAATGGATAAGATAAAGTCTAAAGCTGGTGTCATTCTTGCGAACACTCAGGAAGTGTTAGAACGGTGGAGTGAATATTTTGAGGAAATGTATGAGTATGCCTCGGACACTGGCAATGAGAGTGAGTCGGATGCTTACTCCACGTTGACGGCGTCCGACGAAGGCATAACTATGGATGAGATCGAATGGTCGATACGAAGCTTGAAAAATGGAAAATCAGCGGGAATTGATCTGATCACAGCTGAGATGATCAAATTAGGTGGCACTTACGTCCGGGACGCCTTCTGGTACCTATGCAACCTATGCTGGAGAACTGGAAGGGTCCCAATGGACTGGAGACGCGCAGTCATCGTGCCCTTGTATAAAGGCAAGGGATCACGCATGGACTGCGCCAACTATAGGGCCATCAGTTTGATCAGCTTAGCAGCAAAAGTATATGGAAAGGTGATTGAAAGGAGAATGAGGGTGAAATCCGATGAAATGCTGTGGGACGCACAAGGAGGTTTCCGAAATGGAAGGGGATGTTCGGATCAAGTTTTCTCGCTCCGCAATATCGTAGAGAAGCATCTGGCCATAGACCGGAAGGTTTTCTGCGGTTTTGTGGATCTTGAGAAAGCCTTTGATAGGGTTGTGCGAAAGGAACTGTGGGACATATTGCCGAGATATGGGATTGACGGTTCACTGCTCCGTGCTGTGCAGTCCACTTACAAGGATTGCTCAGCATGTGTGCGGATAGACGGTGGCATGTCACCCTGGTTTGATGTCAAAATTGGTGTCAAACAGGGTTGCATGCTATCTGCTAGGCTGTTTATCCTGTATCTCGATAGTTGTCTGCAGAGAATAAGGTCAACGAATGTGGAATTGCGCATGGGTGACCAAGTGGTGAACTGTCTGCTGTATGCAGACGATGCCGTGCTATTAGCAGATACACCATCTAAACTGCAAACACTGGTCACAGCGATGAAAGACGACTGTATGGAGAAAGGCTTACTACTGAATGCGAAGAAAACAAAGATAATGGTATTTGAAAGAGAAGAATCCAGAACTAATGTAAGGATTACGATTGATGATGAAGTGTTGGAACAAGTGGATGAGTTTGTATATCTTGGATGCGCTTTCAGCAGGGATGGAAGGTACACCGCAGATGTGGAAAGACGAGTGAGTGCTGGGAATAGTGTGAATGGAGCGTTGGGAAAACTTCTTGGCAGTAAAATCCTGAGCCAGAAGGCACAACTCGCTATACACAATGCAGTGTTGGTCCCAACGCTAACTTATGGAAGCGAGAGTTGGGTATGGCAGAAAGAGCATGAAAGTAGAATAAACGCGGTTGAAATGCGAGCGCTGCGCAAAATTTGTGGCGTAAGGCTCGTAGACCGTATTCGCAATGATGATGTTAGGAATAGAGTTGGTATGAAAGAGAGCGTCGGTGTTAAAATAAGAAGAGGCATGCTCCGATGGTTCGGGCATGTAGAAAGAATGCAAGATGAAAGAATGACGAAGCAGATATACAATGCAAAAGTGGAAGGATGTAGGAGCCGGGGAAGGCCAAGACTTACCTACCATGACCAAATTGGTCATGTTCTATCAGAAGGTGATGTCAGGAGCCCTAGAAACCGGCGTGCGTGCATGAGAAGAGCAATGAATGTTAAAGAAGCGAGTGAGATATGTAAGGATCGAGTCACGTGGCGCTCGGTTCTCTCTGCCTACCCCGCAAGGGATTTGGCGTGAAGTTATAGATAGATAGATAGAAGTGGTGAAAATGAGTAAACGTGTAAAAAAAGCAATTGCGTGGTCATTTTTTGACAAAAATTTAAATATTATAATTTAATAACGGTTTTTTGTTTAGAACAACGTTTTCCTAAGCAAGTGATAATTACAAACATGTACATAAATCCGAAAAGGCGAATTAAGTGGTACATGACCACGCCGGGGTTCGAACCAGGACCGTCGAATAATAGGTCGGTTCTTTATTCACTGAGCTATCGCTGGTTGTTAAATCGTGCATTATTGTTTTATCCTGCAATGAAAAGAAGGAATAAAAATACTTTCTCAGCAATATTCAATTTGTTTCATTTGTCACTGAAGGTACCTTATACATTTGGGAATGGTATTTTGTCCACGTTTAACCTTTGGCCCTCTTTTCGTCGATGTCCCAACATGGGACCATGTTCTTTGGTCCCCATGGGAAACTCCTGCATCCTTATCTCGGGTTGTATCAAAATGTCGCCTATTATCTCTGTTCCGAGCTTTCGGCGCTTGTTGAGTACCAACACGTAACGATGTACGCGTCCGCCATGATGGATGCGTTTGCGCCCTATATGTGAGGTCCAGATTGTGAAAGCATGTCTCTTAAATTTTACTCAAGCCATGGTAATCGATAATTGAACTTATTATTATTAACGTGTATTCTCCTATCATCATATGTCAACATTCAAAGTATGAAGTACACGATGTTTTCCAACATATGGAGAAATAATATTCTGGGAAAATATTTCGGTATTCTTGCATTAAATAATCTAATGTAGTCTTGCTGCTATAACTCAGCACCTCACTTCGTTGAGATGTCGTATCTACACATTGTTGATGATAAATGATGATGGTAAGCTGTTACCGTAGCCAATGCATACGCATACATGCAACATGTGAAGCATCACTTATGCGTTATCGACCACGTAAAACTGGGTATGGAATAATTATGCTGTCGTAGGGTGCTACAGCAGGCCTCCAAGTATGCACGCATCAGATCAGTCTGTCCGCACGTCTGCACCATAGAGAAAGAAAATTACAAATAGGAGGAAGACAAATGTAAAGCGTAATGCCAAA
Source organism: Pyralis farinalis (assembly GCA_947507595.1). Lineage (NCBI taxonomy): Eukaryota > Metazoa > Arthropoda > Insecta > Lepidoptera > Pyralidae > Pyralis > Pyralis farinalis. Next base: position 24,955,459 of record OX382273.1, on the reverse strand, counting down.
TCACATGTATACGTCAAGGATCCTTATTTTTAAAACGCTTTGTTTAGGTCGATCTTTATGAAAGAATGTATGTCATATTATCTTACGGACAAGTTTCAACCTCTTGTACCTACCTAATTAATATATCATCACAAAAGTCTGAGATTTGAGTGAGGAGACCAGCACCAATTTCGTATGAAAAAATCAAAAGAATAAACTGCGGAATTGCAGATCCATATATATATATATTTGTGAGTAAAATATTCGAAAGTATAATTTGTAATCAGTTGTTACTTTATTTTAAGAGCAATGAAATATGCTTAATACCTACATACATTTTTACATCAGGTAAACCGGCTACAAGTGCAGAGTTGGCATGTCTCAATAACAGAAAGTCGGTGAGGTTTTCTGTGATCTTCCTATAGCTTTCTTATTATATCGATCATTGGGTATATTTACTTAAGCTGTGTCATTACTTAGATGAAGCTCAGAATTTAATTTCATTTTAAATAACAGAATGTGAACAAAAACAGAAAAACTAAATGCATAATTGTACAACTGGAGGTACACCAGGATTCCATTTGGTTCCCCTTTCAGTTTTTTATTTTAGTGCATTATCTGCTCTACATGGCGAAGATAAGGGCGGATATGGTACTTTTTACTGATGGTGGACACCTGTTTAAATTTTAAAAGTAGCTTGATAATCTTTTGTTGAATTCCGCTAAAATTAAGTCTGCCAAGTATCGTCTGCCAATAAAGAAGTTCTTAATGAGAATAATGAATTAGATTTTTAAGGATATTGTATTTCGTGGTACAGTAGATGGCAGTAGCCGCTTGCGTGTGATATTTGATAAGAAGTATTACATAATTGATAGACTTGGCTATTGCGCCTCTAGACAATTTCGGCTAATTTTACCATATTTGTTCATTATGTCCGCTCTATTTATAACACGGGCTACTGGTAATCACTCATATAACCGTATTAAAAATATTCTTACTGTAGTCCCAACATGCGAGCAACACTTCCAGTGTTGAAAGCGTTCATAGGCTACAATTGAAAATAAAATACTACAAAAGAAAATAATATACTATAAAAGAATATTTGTCGACACATATGGCCACCTTGTGATTTGACTGTCAGAAGACTGACATTTATTCCCATGCGTTGGGACAGGATCCACGGGATACCGGTATATGCACCGAAGAAGTTATCACCGACATCTAAATTTTTAAAGAAAAAAAAAATATCAGGAATCCGGAAATCGAAATCACGAGCAAAAATGTCTCGACTTTATAACAGGAACTGTATAACAGGAATGGTAATGCTCAATGAAAATAAATGTCGTTTTCAATTTGCAAACAAATTATTAAAAATTTTATATGCGCATTTTATGGTCATTCGTCGTCAAACTTGTGTAATGGTCTTATAAATTTGGCATTTAATTGACTACAAAATTTTAAACGAGCGACCTTTTTTAATCAATTTGCAGATTATTCTGTACGATTGCGTTAAGACTTATAAATAAAGCATTTAGTATTATTAAAGTGTGTAGTAACTATTTATGCATGTGAAATGTGGGTGATATTACAACGTATTATGACTTATATTGGTAGTAGTAATAATAATTGCAGTGATATGTCCTCCTGTGTACATAAATATTCCCTAACGCTGCGCAAGGCAGCGCACTTGGACCCGCATGAAAAATACTCGGATTATGACACGGGAGTCGGGAGCGATCCGACGCACCGATAGCGCTGCCTATAAATTATCGTACAAACGCAAGACGCTACTAATATTAAATAAGAAAGCATGTAATTCACGTTCTCCGATATACCGGTCGAGTAATAAAATACACAATTTTGACAGATTTTAAATAATGACGTCCGTCGTCCAGGAAATGCTTAGAAAGTTTGTATGCTGCTTTAAAGTCGTTCATGTTTACGTTGACCTTGCGAATGATATATTGGAGTTGTTTGTACATTCCATATACTATATATGAGATTCTAATGTTTAGTCGTAGATCAAGACAACTTTAGTAGTTGTACATCAAGATTATGTATTAAGTATAATGATCAATGAGCGCAGTTGGTGCTAATTTTTGTTTATGTTTTCATGATAAATGTCTTTGTCTACCTCGCAAGGAACTTGACGTGAAGATTATGGGTTCGAGAAATAATAAATATTATATGGAGGTCTTTCACCGTAATTTATGACGTCTTTGTTTGCTTTCTTTTGGTAAACTTGCTTCTTTCAAGATTAGAGATATTCGTGACAATATGCAATTACTTGCGAGTTCGATTTATTTAGGGACTTATTTTGATCTTTTAGTACGAGTATAAATTATAACAGGTTTGAAATTGTTCTGTCTTCAGTAATTTCTCTAATGCATTAGTATAATTATTGATGACGTTGCTAGGTGAAACAATATTAGACATATAATATACATTCATACACACTACGAAGAAATCGTTTAAAATTGTTGATAAATCATTAAAATTCAATATATTTCATGTAAATATACAACTACATATATCCTATTAAGAGTAGTGATAGGTCAGTGTGTAAAGAACCGGCCTAGTGACCAATAGATCCCCGGTTCGAAACCTGGCATGTGTCACTTAATTCGTGTTTTCCAATTTATGTACATATTTGTTATTACTTACGTACTTACTTAACGGTAAAGGAAAACATTGCGAGGAAACCGGCAAACCAAAAAAATATGTTTCGAAAGACCTTATCTAAGAATGACCTGGTATTCCCTCTGAAATCTGACGACACTAAATATAAAAATAAAAATGTAAAAAACAGTATATACGCCAAATCCTTGGGTTTAGGTAGCGGACCCCGCCAATCACATAAGAATCATCCGCCATGGATTAGGAAACGGTACAACCTTAAAAGAAGAAGATATAAATATATCTTATCAAGTTTCTCTTAATTTCATGGAATATCTAGTGTTTCTAAAATATTTTTCTGTTCCTGTATATGTCTATTGTATATAAATAGCAAAAGTAAAACAGTTCAGTTCCATTTTCTCCTCCGTTTGTTAACAGATTTTCATTTTTTGTTCAGTTGTAGTTGACCGATTTCAGTGTCATAAATAAAAAATTTGGATGTATTGTAAAAAAATAAATAAACATGCGATGTGTGCATCCAAGTGCTACTTCTTGTAGCTAACAGTACATTGATGTCTGCGGAAATTCCAATATAAAGGATAAAGTCCAACCAAAAGTTCACCTCGTCGGGCCTTGGAGATTATTCCATGAATTTGTTGGATCGTGACTTTATGCATAATTAAATTGTTTACTCTGTGGCGCCACACGTCGGTGGTAGTTTTGTTTCGCAAACGTTATTGAAGTGTAGACGAAGATTCCTTTGAAATCGTTGTTTAGTTTTGTCACAATAAAGAAATAAAACAGTAGGATATTTGAAATAAACGACCAAAATTGTCGCACGTGTTGACTCGCGCTGTTACGATACGCCGAATCTAATCAAAGGTCAGGTTTTGTGTTCATTTCCGGTGTAACAAGCTGCTCACTGTTTGCGATTTTGAAGAGGGAAGATATTAACTAGAGCGTTGGTATTTATGTCAAAAAAGGTCGTAGTGCACTAGCTCACATATTGCTATTTAAATTTAATGTGGTTTTGCTAATAGCTATCATTGTTGAATTATGGTTTCACGGGTAATCTTTAATTACTCAAAAATAGGTTTCCTGCTTAAATAGTTATATTTATATTACTTACGAGTGTATTGGTTTTTACGTTTTGATGTCATATATATTACTGCTGCTGTTGCGATAAATCAAACCTTCAATAGGGAGCTTAGTTAAGATTTGAATAATTTACGAGAACGCTGTAAGCAAAGAGCTCATTTGCACCGTTTTACATGCTAATATGAGTGATGATGATAGACTGAATTGTAAATTTGGATTGAATGTAACTGGTTACGTCGCTGGAGGGAGCCGACGTCGCTAACAAACGTTGGCGCCTGCGTCTAATAAATGACTACCATTTTACATGACAAGACTTAATCACGACGACCCCTGGCTTTATAAAAAGTTAAATATCATATTCCTTGTGATTTCTTGTTTCTTGTATATTTTTATGGTGAAAACTCTGAATTTAAATGATTTAAATCTTTAGACCACCCTTACAAGTTATTTAGGAAAACATTCCAACTATGTCGGTATAAGGAATTTGCGGCTCCCTTCGAGATAAATATTAAAAGGCATCTATTATGATGAAAACAAACATATTTCACGAAATGGGCAGAATCATAGGACGTCGGTCGGCAGAAACGCCTTGTAATTCCAAGACGCCCACAACGTCCACAGATCGCGGCCTTTTAGGTGTAAAAAAATCGATTAAAGTATGGCGACATGCTGAGATCGATACGTGATAATATTTCATCTCGATCGACAACCTGCCGTGGATTTCGTATTTTGGTAAAATTCAATTAAATATTTTATGATAGAATAACTGTTGCTATCGTTTTACATTAGTTTTAGCTTTTATTGACTTTGGTATTAGGCGTGGTGTGTAGTAAGTTAACACCGTGGTTATGTTTATTGTTAACTTCGTTTTAATGTGTACAGTGATGTTTATAGTTTTATTATATTCATTGATGTCATATATTCTGAATATTTAAGATGAACAATGAATTTGTTTATTTCCAGATTTATGGATGCCGTTGACGATTTCCTGGGAAAAGATCGCGGTGAGTCAAATTTTTGTTTGCTTGATGTGTTAACACGGTTGATTACTTTTGGCCTGTGGCTAATAACGCCAGTGTGCGCTGGTTTATGTGCTGTTGCGGTTTTCTCTTGTTTAGTGGCTGTGCAAGTAAAGAGAACCCGAGTCGGTTTGTCCACCGGGTACGTTCTGTTCATACACTTGATCTGTCTAAACACGAGGTTTCTACAATGGGTGTGTTGTGTTAGTTTGTGTACGTGTCGCACGCACTACGAAGTGGGTTAAATTCACGAGTCGTTGAAACTTTTAGAGTCACATCGCGTGGGTGAAGAGGTTATGGCGAGGTGTTAATGTACCATTGCCTAATTGTATTTCTTTACGAGACCACCATAAAGAGTATCGTTGTAGCTAGTCTTTATAGTCACTAATCGCTATTCTATTGTGTGGGTTCTCTTTGGAGTATATAACTGAGTACGTCCAGACGTGATAGTCCCAATAGGCTCGGATTCGACAATAAATGTACCAACAATTGTATGCAGCTCTATTATGAAACCCGTGATTGTAGATTAAGACATCAACAGTCCTTTGATTTGAACAAGTATGCGTATAAATAAATAAATTGATGAATCATTTGCTGTTTTAAGTGGTACGAAAAAACAACTATCCGATTCGTAATCAAAATGTACTCTTAGTCTACTGCATCTCAATTTGCAGCAACAAGTTACGTCCATACGTCAACAGAATCTTTACGCCCTTATCAGTAACGTTGGACACAACATACGATTTCAATTAAAGACCGCTTCGATTTTAACGAGGAATGCGTAAGGCGTTCACTAACAGTGAACCTTGCCGTCTTCTCCCGTTTAGATTACTTTGTTGCTCCTACGTATGAAACGCAAGCAGCAACAGGGTTCAAGTAAAGTTGGTTCGTCAATAACTCATAGCAGTCAAAACTAGTAAGTTGAGTCCACACGGCCGACATTATCGGCAGCTACACATTTAATTACATTGACACAAATCGTGGTTATCGTGGAACTTCTCACGGTGCCCGACTCTATATACCGAATGTTCATTAAGTTCTAATTACGAATGGGCGCTCTTGTTTGTCTTGATCACCAAAACTAGCTTTATTAGATTACGTGGGTAGTTTCAATTAATTGTGAGCATGCTATCTGTCGGCATTTTCATTGGTAATGGCCGGTTATCGGTGTCGCTAAGTAGATTGAGCGAGACGTATGGACTAACGAGCGGTTTGCTGAGGGTAGCGCCGGCTCTTTGCAGAACATAGGTCGCCGATACTACAGTATGTAGCTCATCGTTCTAAATTGTTTTAATATTTTATGATGCTTATACGAACTCATTAAGAGTGTTTTTCACTTTGCATGTAATTTTATGTATGTAATGGTGGTTTACCTACCATTGATCTTTTTGCCCTCACGACCGAATAGGAGAGAAGGATGGTAATGTTTTTTTAGTATATGTATGTATGTTCGTTCCATCCTGTAGCCTCAACCCTTGTTCAATTTGGAAGTGCGAGATTTCGTAAGATTCTTCTTTATCTACATGCTAATACGTGACATATATATGAAATTAATGAGGCATATATAAATTATGAAAAGTTTCCAGTAGGATTTTTTTTAACCACGAAGGTGGCAATCAATCGTACTGCTCTGGTCTGCTGATGGTATGCAGTTACCGTGGTCTATGGACATTGCAACACCAGGGGTGTCACTCATGTGTTGCCGACCCTGTAAAAACCTCTTCACGCCTTTCTTGAAGAACTCTATTTAAGAACTAATTTTTATAAATAGTAACATACAAATAAGATGTAATATAAAACAGAAAGTGGAAAAGTACTTATTTTTCCAGTATCCATTTTGTATTCATATGTGCAGAAAAATGTACAAAACGATAATTTAAATAATGTATCAAATCGTTGCTACGTCATAGTGAGAAGCAAAAATGTGTACATAAAAATACTAATCGCACAATTGTACTGCAGTAAAGAAATAATTTTAAAATATTCTTAGGAGTGCATTATTAAAAATTTCCACCAGTTACTTATATAAGTTTACCGAGTAACTGCTCGAAGAATTATATAAAAATGCGATCGCGTCGTTTGTGTAAACATCACGGCTGCGCACGGCAATGCGACGATATTCATATTTCACGCGCTATCGCAACGAGAATCGGGCTCCAACGCTGATTTACACGAGATCTCGTGTTCCGCACGAATCGAGATATACTTGCTACTGTGCAAAGGGTGGTCTTAATGATTCAGACGCGATCGATGCATATTCGATTTGGCGATTGTAATCGAGTTTTGTAACGTGTGTTGAAACTGGAACAAGATTGATAAGTAAGCCTAGGCATGCATTTTTTTTATACAACGTCGGAAGGCATACAAGCATACGGCCCACCTGATGTAAAGCGGTTACCGTAGGCTATTAACGCTTTTAATATATTAAGTATCACTCGCGCCACGTCTCCTCTGCTGCCCACACAGCAACTCCGTAGGAGCTTACTGGTGACCTCACTCACACACAGGAACACAACAACGAGCTCGTCAAAGAATGAGGACTAAGGGAAGGAAGTAAACTTCTTTACGCACGCTTGACTTGGGGAGTAAGCTCGTGAATGCGTGACGAGAGCGTTACGAAAAGTGTGATCGGGCGAGGCGAACAACCCTTCAGTGAGTTGTTAGGCTGCGGTTTTCTGTGAGGTGGAGGTACTTCCCCAGACGGATTGATTTGATGCGCCCAGACGGATTGCTTTGATGCGCCCTACCTCTCATAAAACATCCAGGCCAAGACAAACAGACGTGTTCATGCACGCAAATGTTTGTCTTGTGTGGGAATCGAACCCACGTGCGTTGGGGCCAAAGTCGCGTCTTTCACGACTGAGCCACCGAGCTCGTTAAAAAATCCACATGCTATTCGAATCCCATTTTATACCGGATTTGTAGTGATTATTGATTTTAATGTAAATAATTAATCAAATTTTAATGTCCTCTAAATAGCAAGATAGAATAAGGAATTAAGTAAATATTAATGTCTTTTATCTGATTTCTTCTGTAGTATGGCCTAGTGGTCGAGTGGGTTCGATTTCTACACAAGACAAACACTTATTTGAATGAACATATGTATCTGTCTTGATTTAATTACTTTTTTATGAATTACTAGCGAACTTACTCACTAGTATAATTTACTAAAGGACATGAGAATCGTGTTTAGCAGTAACTTATTAAGCGTCTTTATAACATGTCTCTCTCCAATGGTTTTAGAATTTGAATGTGCGGAATTCTTTCAATCGAATCTTTGGAACGGACATCAATTTACTTCGCAACACATCAAATTAATGAATTTTATGGTTGAATGCTTGGTGTATTGAACACCATAAAATTGTTGTTCCACCACGCTACCAAAGTTGAAATATCGCTTTCTGAGAGATTTTAAGATTTTAACATCCCAATGTTCAGTTATTTCATTAATTTACAGGGCGGTCTTATTAACTACTCACAAAGCTTAATTTTTGTGAAAAAGGAGTAAAGACTTTAGCCAAAGTGTATCAAAAGACTGTCTTGGATCGTATTTTCCAGCACGACTCTGATCGCCTGGCCACAAGGCACGAACTACCCAAACCTGGATCGAAACCAACGTTTCGGTGTGTTTTGTGTTTATAAGAGCTGAAGACTGGCCCGTATCTAGCCCAGATCCGAACCCTGTAGACTACAAATTATAGTCAGTTTTAGAGGAGATGGTCTGCTCGAACTACACACCGATTGTGTCTCTTAAGAAATCTCTAGAGCAAGCCGTAGCTAAATTTCTCATGGAAACAGTGCGTAAATCCATTGATTCGTGGCCAGACATATTAAAGGCCTGTATCAAATCCAAATGTGACTATTTCGAATAGAATCCTTTTTTATTTTTTGCCGGTACTTCCATAAATATGTACATATAAGTTTAATTAAGATTACATTACTTCATAAAAAAATGCATATTCGTTTGTAACAGAACTTATGGACGTACTTACTAGGTATAGGTATATAAAAGTAATCTCCGAACTCGATCATTGCACCACAGATTCAGGTATCTGTATCCTGTCATTAATAACCTTTCAATTTATTAATCAACCTAAAATAATGTTGGTAGTGTTAGATAATTAATAGCTGTGGTTATTAATGTTTGGATTTCAGTTATTTGTCAGAAGTCACATACCTTGCCACAACATGGTTCCGTGCTGATGATAGATTGACGAGTTTTATGTTTTAGACCGGTGATGACTTGCTACTTCTGTGGTTTATATTGTTCACGAACAGCATTTGTTTTGTTTATTTTATAAGTCGAATTTAAAAATGTAGGAACCTAGGAACCTGAACATTTCCTATATTTTTTATATATGATTACAGATATTATTACATATTACAATTTGGACAATTTAAACTTTGTTCTATTCTGCTTTATTCGAATTCCCATATTGTATCTTTATTATACAATTTAGATTATTCCATCATGATATTGATATGATGAAGATTTAATGATAAACTAATAACTAGGGAAATTTAACTTTTATGTAGAAAAGGGAAACCGATTTAATTGAAGTCGACGACAGTATAGATTCGAGCGAGGATGCAATTGAAATCGGCTTCACTTTCCGTAATTTTCGAGTTCCGTATGTAGAGTGTCCGACGCACGGAACACTGCACAACGAACGAACGGATTATTTGGGACGATGCAAGCTTTGTAATAGTCCGTTTATCCGTCTATCCTGCCTGAAAGTAATATTTTGCACCATTCTAAGTATCAGGTTTAATATTCTCAGACGTGTAATAGCAGATTTCGTGACAAAATATCAACTATAACATACAATAGATAACGTGATTATATTTACAACCCTAATAGTAGGTAGGACCCGTAGTAGTTGTAGTAAACTACCATCATATAAATCCATTTCAATTGTCTCTGGTTTATGCTATGCAAACTTTAGTGATAAAATGCCCCTCCGTTTAGTGTAAGGTGTATTTTTAACTTATCATTACGGAACCCTAAAAATTAAAATGTTAAAATTTACATGAAATAAAAATGAAAATATAATAATCATCTCTTAATTGTATAAAATGTTGTGAGCTTTTTCGTACGAAGCTAGTTCTAGATAATAACATCAGTTGGTACTATTTTCAGTTAGAAAAATGAAATCTTGAGAAAACGCACAATTTCTCTCTTTAATATTATTTAGCTGACATCCAAAAGAAATGACTTTGTTCAAATTTAGTTTGGAAGTTTGCTGCGAAAAGCTGCGTTTGTAGTATTCATCTGTGTCTAGAATTCAAGATAGCACACAAAGTTGCACTTTCGAACTTTACGGCAAAGCCAGTGACTAATGTGACTCTGATTTGCTACGTCTCGTATCAACTATTTACGAAGTGATAACGTTGTTTTGCGGGTTAATAAATCGTTAATATTGTTGATATCGTTCGTTAAGTTTTGCTACACATTATCTCCTTCAGACGATTGTGATTGTGCATTTGGAAAATATTGTTCTGTTTATTTTTCTTGGTGCACTTCTTTCACATATTTGCATTTGCATTGCATTTACCAAAGTATTTGTGTTCAGGGTCGACAACGCATGAGGCTATAATAATATTATAGGTAGCTCGGTACGCAAAGGTGACTGTTTACCACCAGGCAATCCGTATGCTTCTTTTCCACCTTAGTGGTACAAAAAAAGTTGTGGTGCTGTTAAAATGCTAATTTGGAATGGTTTCAAAACAGAACGAAATATACAATGTCCACTAAACAAGCTGCGGCTAAACATTTTAAGGGTTTAACACCAAATACCCCCTATTTGGTGTTAAACCCTGATGTAAAACCCTAAACCCCGTTATTTGGTGTTAATTTGTAATATGGGTTGCTAGATTCGGTAGGGTATCATATGAAATATCTCACAGAGTCTGCTACTTATGCAGGTATTACTTTACTGGATTCATTTTTTTTTTCATCCTGTCCAATTTCAGTTTTTTTTTACAGCATAGTGAGCAAAACCTTTGACATTTATACGTAATTGATACATAATGATATAAAAGAGCGAGTCTCCATTCACAACATGAGGTCCAGCGACTCATTAAGTGAACTTAAAAAAAGAAATTCACGCTGTTACTTCTCAACATAAAAACGTTGGTATATTTTACTAATAAGCAAACTTTGCCAATGGTTTTAATGGTATTTTTTTTATTAGAAGGTTTTATACGGTTTTAATTATTATAAGGGTTTATTAAAATATACTCTTAATTTTACCAACAGAAAATGTGTTAATATGAGATTATGATTATATATTACCCCTTCCCCCAAATGGCGGCCATTTTAATTTTGTATTTGTTAAAGTATGCTTTCGTGTAAAAAAAACACTCTTCTGCGTGTTCCATCCATAATTTGGTAATAACTTGAGCAGCAGGACTTTACAGCTCCGTCGCTAGCCCCATTCTTTCTGATCTTAAATATAATTGATTTTTATTTATATAGATATATATATTGACGAGCTCGTTATATATCGACGTTCGATACCCACACAGGACAAACATTTGTGTACATGAACATGTCTGTTTGGCTTGGTCTGGATATTTTAAGAGAGGTAGGGCGCATTAAAGCAGCCCGTTTGGGGAAGTACCTCCACTTCACAGAAAACCGCAGGCGAATAACACCTCCCTAGAGGGTTGTTTTGTTCCTGCGTGTACAGTCACCAGTAAGCTTCTAAGGAGTTGTTGTGTAAGCAGCAGAGAAGGCATCGCGCGAGTGGTACTTAATGTATTACAAGCGTTCATAGGCTACTGTAACCGCTTTACATCAGGTGGACCGTATGCTTGTATACCTTCCGACGTTGTATAAAAAAATATATAAGATACGTTTAAGTGCTCGTGCGTTCATTCTATACTAGTGTGTAAGTGGCCCAGGAGACACTGCAGTCCACTTTGCAGATTCTTTTGATATTTGGTACTAATTTACCGTTGCCTTATTAGCTAATCGTCCTCTCACGAATCAAGGTGGTAGAGTTTGGCTGGTGGTAAAAATGGCTTTGGCTTCTTAGATGGTGGTAGTAAACTGACTGATGATGGTAGTAAAATAAAAGCCAAAGACATTTTTACCTACACACCATGTACGATTAGTTTGGTTTAGTTAGACCCTACCATTAATTTTGCTGGAGCCACGTTTGCTAAACGCCCTCTCAGGATCCACTGGCTCACTATCATCTTAACAGCCTAAGTCATTCTTACGAACACTTGGTGCACTCGGCCAATTATCATATGGGTGATAATTGTATGATTAAATAATTTATCTTGCGATATACCTCTCAAATCGAGGTATATCACCAGTTAAATTGTTTAATCCACCACATCAACCCTTACTCATCCCACTGCAGGGATACGGGCCTCCCTTCAACCGAAGGGCTTTAGACCAATCTCCACCGTGCTGCTCAAATACGGATTGGCGGAGGTCAGCGGCCCACTTAGCTTAACGACTGTCATCTATCGACAACAGCTAGGACCGACGGCTTAACGTGTCTTCCGAGCACGGAGAAACTTAAGATAGTTAAACCCATTCACAGACAGGCTGCGGTCGCGTTGCTTAACCTGCGTGTTTGGTTAGAATGACACGCGCGTTGTGCCATCGAGCTCTCAATTGTTTAATCATGAATGTTTAAATTGTTTACGAATGAGTCGTAAGCCTCCTGAGAATCGTTATTTACCTTCCCTCTCAGTACAAACATTTGTGTACATGAACATGTCTGTTTGGCTTGGTCTGGATATTTTAAGTTGTTGTGAAAGCAGCAGAGAAGGCATCGCGCGAGTGGTATGTATTACAAGCGTATATAGGCTACTGTAACCGCTTTACATCAGGTGGACCGTATGCTTGAATGACTCCCGCCGTTGTATAAAAAAAAACTTCAAAATGGACTACTATGATGGAATTTAAACAAATGATTACTAAATAAATGTCACATTCTTGAAGTTACGATCAATATTACATCGAACAGGTGTAACGTTTTAAAAATTCTTCGATGCCAAAGACGGTACATAAAAATACCAGAGGATGGAACTCACGCGCCTTGCAACAATTAATATTTTTAAATGCCTAATCAGTCATCTGATCTCGGCCCACGCGCGGCGCCACGGGAATGTGGCAACACACGCTAAGTACCCTGTGAACATTGTACAGCATGTTAGGGGTCTACCACGAAGAGTGTTCGTACGCGAAACCATCATTTCAAACACTCAATGCCGGAAAACGCTTGACTTTTATTTTATTTCACCCGATATATCTATATGTTTGCTTCAAATGTCCCAAGTAAATATCAGATACTAATATTTATTTTGCAATTGAGCTGGAATTTGGCACACTTATGTAGTGTTGTGACAATACTATATTACGATGCACTGAAATTGGTCTGATGATAGACTGATGGTCGTTGAGTCTTACTAGTGTAGTGTAAATCCGTCAAGTTTCCCCTCATGTGGACGCAAAAAAATCAAATTCAATGAATTTTTTGATGTTATTGTGCCGCAAGTGGTTCTATCTTATCATCTTGAGAGTCCAAACCAACCTCATCTGCACGTGATGTTCCCTGCTTATTAACAAACGAGGCTCTGGTCTCTGATCTGGTATCATTAAACAGCCCGACTGGAAATTTATCTTCTTCACCTTAGAAGATTGCAGCCAAAGCTGCTGTGATAACAGCGGAGGTAGCGACGCGCGGGCGATCTATCTACGACCTGACCTTGTTTGTTTTTTTGTGACCTGACGTTGTATAAAAAATGGCATTTGTTTATATAGAGCCGCGGCTGCGTCGATATTGGCTCAAATATACGAATATCTTATACATAAAAATAGAAGTGTGTAAGTATGTATTTTCCCTATTGACTCTAAGGCGGTTGGACTGATTTTGATGAAATTCTTAGGCAATCTTCAGATTACATGCAATTTGATCTAACCTGCTTTGTGTGTGCCATGTTGGTGGCGGAAGCACACAAAGCAGGTTAGATCAAATTGCATGTAAATTTGACTTTCGCAAAATAACGCCTGAATCTATTAACAATCTTCAGATTAACCCAGTGGGTGAATTCCCTTGAAGTGTAGTAGCGACCAAACCAAATATAATATATAACTTATATAAACTTGTATAACTTTTCTTCATGGACTCCTACATTAGTGTTACAGGCTGTTTGCAAAATTCTGTTACAGAAATGGTCGCTTGTTAGAAAATAAAAAATACCTTTTTGTTAGGGCATGATCGCCACATGCGTGTGGTAAAATCCTAATAAGCCGATTATGATGTAAGAGGGTCGCGCGTAGGCGAGTCATCTCGTATCGATATCGAGTCGTCTGGTTCATAATGCAACGATTGTCGACAATCGATCCGCAACTCGATGCGATGCACACCTATTCATCTGTGCTCTGCGATCGATGTAGCCACATGCATATACTCGTATATAGAGTTCGCAAGCGACTACAATTGGTTACTATTATTTTTTTCCAAGAGATCTCTATCTATCGTTTTAGATTTAATATTAGTTATACAGGTTCATTATATGTATGCAAATAAAAAAATATTCTCCAGTCCAGCCTTTGCAAAAATATCACTTAACTTGATTTGTGAACTTAATGTATTTTTTTACATATCCGGCACACGGACGTCCTATTTGTGGTAGAAGCGTTTTGTGAGATATCTCTGCAATTAATACTGATATTGTATACAATATTAATCTTCTGCCTAGCTTTATCGCGTTTCCTAATCCATTAGGATTGGCTGAGTCCGCTTCCTAAGCCTAAGGATTTGGCGAAGATACTGATTTTAATATCGAGCGACTGTTGTCAGACCCCCACAACCCAGCTTGAAATAATTGGAAATATTAATATTGCTAACAATGTTAATATTTCTAATTAATTCAAGAAGATGTCAAAATTGTAATGCATCGATACTAGATGCTATTTTAGGTCATATTACGGAGTTAGCAGAGAGCGGTTCCCTCTGCTTACCCCGTAAGGGATCTGGTGTGAAGTATGTGTTGGCGTGAATGGATGTATAGAACAGTGGGTATTACAATGCCAATAGCTTAGTTTTAACGGATGATCTTTTACATGAGTTCTACGTCTTCTTATACAACGTTGGGTTATATATGAAAACTTCGCAGCAGCTCTTAGTAAACTCACTAAGAGTAAACTAATTAAAGATTGTTTGGCTGCGATATATTCCATGTTGTGTAGATATATCCAGATCCCGTCTCCTTATTTACCAGTGCGTGCTATCTTTGTTTCAACAGGAGTAATCGGCAGAGTTAATCGATTAGGGAGGTGACTTTAAGGCACTAAAGATACCGATGAGTCATAGTTTTATAACGTAATATTCAAAATTTTAAATCGCATATCACGAAAAGACCACCTTTGTTGTTCCAAGACACGTGATTATGTTACAATAGCTCGTAAAATGCAATTTAGGGATCAAACTACTTTTGTATACAAAAACGTTTTAGCGTTAATTTGCATAGTGGCAGATGATAGTATGGAGCCATAGAGAAACTCGCGTGCAATGCGTGGTAAGTATTTATTTTTAGCGCTCGTTGACGCCGCACCCTTCCCTAGACGAGTTGTAATTATTGTAAATCTTGATATATTGTCTAAGTTACAGGTTAATTTTTTTTCTTCAGTAATAATTTTTGAGTAGGTGTAATGAAATAAAATGAAATGAATTCTAAATCTAAATTAATTAAGTTTATGCGTTATGTAAAAAGTTAAACTTATGACCAACAAATCCTTTAAAAAATTTAATGGGTGGTCTTGGTTTTGATCTGTCAGAATATTTTGGTATTCTTAACATATATAAGATATCAAAAAGTACATTTTCACAAGGCATTAATGATAAAGACCTTAGCGTCTCTTCTATCGGTTATTAGATCTATAGCTGGTTCTTCTATTACGCAATAATGTTATTCATCTCATATATCGTTATTATAATTATATAACGCCTTCTTTTGATACCTTTTGTCTGTTTGTACGGGCCTGTCCGTTTGGTTACCAGTGTTATGTTTATTTTCCATATAGTTTATTACATTTGAAGTGCAGTGACGCACGCTTTCTATGCTAAGTGACCTGCAAGTGGTAACATGTATTAGCTTATTGTATTGTTAGATAAAATTTGCATGTGAATTGGTGAAGTTGATTTTGGTTCGGAACGGTTATTATACTAGTTAGGGGGGATTTTCTAATGGATATTTGTGTACAAATATTAAGGACAAGCAATTTCGAATAATAGAGTTTATTTGTTGTATTGATCTAACAACAGTGTCTCGTTTGTCAATAGGCAGGATGCAGCAAGATATAGGCTACTTGACTTTAACCTTAAAGATGAAGTCGGACTACTTACAAATCAATTTATTATCTTAGGAGTTTAATCGTTATTTAACCTAAAGTACCTATAATGATAGCCGAAATTAAAGAATCTGTTATGACTGATATCTTTATAACTGAACGCCAAATCCCTTGGAAGATAGGCGGAGTAAACCGAGCGCCACATGACTCTATCCTTACACACCTCACTCGCTTCTTTAACATTAATTTCTCTTCTCATGCGCGCTTGCCGGTTTACAAGGCTCCTGACATCACCTTCTTAAGACTTAACCTATCATGATCACCTATCATGATCGTGATCTATTTGGTCATGACAGGTAAGTCTTTTCGCCTCCCTCGGCTCCTACATCCTTCTACTTTCGCGTTGTATATCTGTTTGTTATGACTGATGATGATAGAAATTAAAAGAAATTGCATAACAGTACCAATATGAAAAGCTGATTACCGCATTTAAAAAGATAAACACGTCTCATTTGTGTGAGCTCCCCGCAATTATCATAGCGGTGTTTGTTTCTGTAATTGAAAGCAGTCTCGGCCGTTAATTAAGTTGCCGACGAAAGCCTTCCCTTGATGGATTGTTGTGAATGCAATTGTTTTTTTGTACGTCGGTCGTCTCGACTTGGCATGAATTTGCATGTGTAATGCCACAAACGCATTACCTCTTGCTCACTTCGTGGGAATTTCGCGTCGACATTGCTGTTTTTTTTTTTCGTTTTCTGTCTCGTGCCCAAGAATTGATGTACGTACCTACACTTTTTTGTATTTTACTATGTGGTTTTCTGAAGTTGGATGTTTGTTTTCGAGTATTTTTGTTCGTCAGAGTCATGCTGAGTCCGGTGATCGTGTGGTCAGGAATGCTACAACACTAAGGTTTGTGCGTTTGATTCCCGCGCAAGACAAATAAATGCGTGTATGAACATATCTGTTAAGATTAGTTTCGATGGTTTTATGGTAGGTAGGGGGGATCAATGCAGCCCAATTGGGGAAGTACTTCCACCTCATAATTTCTTGGAGTGTTATTGCGTTCCTGTGAGTGAGTTAAGTTACCTGTGAGCTCCTTATCACAGTGGGGTAAGGTGGGACTCAGTATAACAAGGGGCACATCGCACGAGCGATACCATATGTATTGCAAGCGTTCATAGGCTACGGTTACCGTTAAACATTAGGTCGGTCGTATTCTTGTGCCTCCCGGCGTTGCATAAAGAAAATTTACGTTCAATTACGCACTAGAATTATTAAATTGAAACAAGCTATGGATGTTAAAGAAGCGAACGAGGTGTGTAAGGACCGCGTCTAATGGCGTTCGGTTCTCTCTGGCATACCTTACAAGGGACTTGGCGTCGATATATATATATATATATATATATATATATATATATATAAAAATCAAACGCTCAATTTTCTCATATTATCCACGTCATTACCTTTACAGGACTCTCGTTATCCCTGTTTTAAATACCTTTATGCCTTTGTAAAATATACGTACATCTTCGCCTTCAAAGGTCTTCCTGAGGAAGTGTCAAACCGCGACCACGACTTCCTCCTTTCTACCCCCCGCTGCTATAGCACGGGGGTTAGGAGGTGGGTTGGGTGAGTCAATGACCTGAAGCCACTGTTTGCGGTGCGATTTTGAAGACACAAACATGGATTCGTTTATTTTCTCGCGGACCGTTTTTGTCGCGATCGATAGTGTTCCCTTTGTCTTCATTACAATATTGTGTTTGCCCTTTGATTGAACTGTAGTGTAGAATTTTATCTCAAGTATTTATTATTTGTTACAGTATATTGTGTAAGTTTTGACGAGCTCGGTGGCTCAGTCGTGAATGACGCGACTTTGACGCCGACGCTCGTGGGTTCGATTCCCACACAAGACAAACATTTGCGTGCAGGAACGCACGCAAATGTTTGTCTTTTCCTGAATGTTTTGTCTGGATGTTTTAAGAGAGGTAGGGCGCATCAAAGCAGCCCGTCTGGGGAAGTGCCTCCACCTCACAGAAAACCGTAGCCAAATAACAACTCCCTAGAGGGTTGTTGTGTTCCTGCGTGTGAGTGAGGACACCAATAAGCTTCTCAGGAGTTGCTGTGTTAGCAGCAGAGGAGACATCGCGCGAGTGTTACTTAATGTATTACAAGCGTTGATAGGCTACGGTAACCGCTTTACATCAGATGGGCCGTATGCTTGCATGCCTTCCAGCGTTGTATAAAAAAAGCAAGAACTTGGTATGGTAGAGATGAAAGTAATATAAACGCGGTAAAAATGCGAGCGTTGCGCAAAATTTGTGGCGTAACGGTTGTAGACCGTATTCGCAATGATGATGTTAGAAACAGAGTTGGACTGAAAAAGAGCGCCGGTGTTAAAATAGGAAGAGGCATGCTCTGTTGGTTCGGACATGTGGAAAGAATGCAAGAAAAAAGAATTACAAAACAGATGTACCTACGACACAAAAGTGGAAGAATGTAGGAATCGAGGAAGGCCAAGACTTACCTACCATGACCAAATTGATCGTGTTCTAACAAAAGGTGATGACAGGAGCCTTAGAAACTGGCGAGCGTGCCTGAGAAGATCAATGAATGTTAAAGAAGCGAGTGAGGTTTGTAAGGATCGAGACATGTGGCGCTCGGTTCTCTCTGTCTACACCGCAAGGGATTTGCCGTGAAGTTATACATATAACTAGCCTAACCCTACAGAAATGTTGTTTTTCTATGTTTTTTTTAATTATTAAGTGGTTTAATGATATTCCAAGATTTTCAAAACTAGGCTATCACTGCTCGGTGGATAAAGAACCGATTTATTGGTCGATTAGTTCGAATCCTTATTTTTTAATCTTTATTTATTTAAAGGATTTTTGTACACTTTGTACTTTGTGACAATGTCAATCCTATAGTACTTGTACAAATAAAATGACAATGAAGTATAACACTACATCTAACACCTAACAATATTAAGCATACTAACGCACAATGTACAAACTACTATCAAGGTGCTACGTATAGAAGTAGGAGGCGGCGGGGCGCTAAGGCGCGCTTTCCTACTTTTATGGTGCTATGAGTATAGTTACAATAACTACATCAGGAGTCCACACAACCTTCTAGCAGCATCCGAACACGGTTCTGCTAGAATGCCATGAAACAGTCCCGTATCAAGTCTGTTAAGTTTAAACTCGGCTACCAAGGCGTCTCTTTTTGCCGCTGTGCGGACACATTCCATTAGTACGTGTTGCACGTCTTCTTCTCTATCGCTTAGATCACAATTAGCAGAACTAGTTTTTCTTATTAAAAAGGCAAATTTGTTCAAATCAACGTGTACAGACCGCAGCCTATGAGCTGCCATAATATGTGATCTGCTTAATCTAATGTTCGAATGTTGTGTTTATTTATAATTATCACTTGTTTGGCCGTGAAAGATAACATTGTGAGAAAATCCACACGTCCAAGAAATTATATTTCGATAGACGTGTGACCTAATCTAAGAATGATCTGGTTAATCTGTGGGTCTGACGACAGTCGCAGTCGACTGATGGAAAATACGGTCTGTTCACCCATACCTTAGGCTAAGGTAGCGGACCCCGCCAATCCTAATGGATTGGGAAAAGGAGGGTAAATCTAGGGAGAAGAATTATATTACAACATTTTCATAGTACTACGATGGGTGGGTGAGTGACGTTTTACATTTACGTTTTACTTTTCAGACTTATCATTAATAGCCTCTGATAATTTAGCTTTTAATGATTTTATGGTCGGCAGTTCATTAAAACGCACGTGAAAATCTACACCATTCTTCGAACAACATCATGATCAAAATCATCCATATCTAAACGAAATTGCTTTTTGGTCTCCCATTTTTCGGAGAGTTGAACTTAATTGCACTGGAATGTGTTTCAGTACTGACTTCGTTTAATATATTGTTCAAAATTCTTCTTGAATTTCCAGTGGCATTTGCAACTCTCTCTTGAACCTTCTTAAAATAATTACTTACATTGTCATCCTCATTTTTTTTTAATCTGTTGGCTTCCGTTACAAAATATTTATAAACATTGTCGATAATTTCGCGTGACTGGCTTCGCAATGGTTTCCCTTTGTTTCCTATAGATACCATAGTACAACATTAAGTGATTTAAAGTTTGGGGTTGTAACAACACTATTTATATATTTTGAACTGGACACGACCGCATTCTATCAGATTTGAATCACGTCTAGCAAACGTCATATAGTTAGTCTGCGACAGAGATAACGCTTTACGAAGCCGAAATTAGCCGATCTCTTTCTAAAGGTCGAAGTGCATTTTTTACCGCTGGGCACTGTACTACTTGCGTGTGATAAAAAAAACACACGCAGTGTCAAAAAAGGTAATTCGTAACATGGTCATAACGCTGGGCGGCATAGTAGTTTCAGCTGTGGTGGGTATCAACATTCGCCTAAGGACCCTCACTCTTCAAATTTTATAGCAACATTGCTGATTATTGTATTTCTTATTACATCATTGGGTCTCAAGGACCTACCTTGCCAAAAGAAATCCATTAAATGCCCTCCGTAAATCTGGTACGCCATCAAGTATCATTAAATGAAGTAGGTATACCTGAAATATAACACATGTCGTTATTTTATGTAATTAGTACATTAATGTAATAAGTACTTTCAGCTATTTTGTAAGATCTCTGGGCATCGATACCATTATATCTATGTCATTAATTACAGAAACAAACATGCCAAGTCCGTTACGGGGTAGGCAGAGACAACCGAGTGCCACTATTATATAATAACAAGTAATATTAACTAAAAAGACTATTCCCTTTTAAATGTTATGGAAGAGGTTAAGTATGGGAGACTTGATTTTTACTAGTTTCAGTACTTTACGCGTACTTATTCTCATGCATTCGGCATCTGTTTATGTAGATAATAACAGGCATTATTAACAAAGTGTTTGTGTGGAGTGACCACAGAGAGAGGCCGGGTGGTACAAATTCACCATATTCACTAGCAGCAATAAAAGATACTATAATAAGTAATCGGTTACTTGACTGCGGTCAGTTAAATAGACGTATGCCATTGTTACAGATTCGCTGATCGGCGTCCACTGCACACACGGACTTAATCGCACAGGGTACATGGTGTGTCGATATATGCGCGATCGCTTGGGCATACCTGCCAAGGCTGCCGTTAAAAGTAAGTCAGAGTTGGGGCCGGTTTCAAAAGGGCGCCCATCGCGTCGCTGCCAATCCAGCGAATCAACGGACTGCAATTTTGGACTAAAGCCACGCACAAGATGTGTGGATTAGGGCTCTTAGGCTCTTAGGCCCTTAGGCGGCGCGCATCAACTCGCCTCCGTCAGTGGGAATTTATGTACATGCGGTGGTGGGGGTTGCCACCCACCACGCACCGCTCAACCAGGCGGGTTGTGAAGGTTTGAGTGCGGTACATGGAACGAATTGAAAGATAAGATGAATGAGCTGATAGATGTAAAAAACGAGAGATACTTTGTGAGTGACATAGACTAAGCGGAAGTGAACCGATAGTTGAGATCTTTCCGATCGATGGCTCGATGAGCGTATGTGTCGTGCTCCCATCTTGCTTGGCCACTACTGTGAGAAATTACAGTTTAATAGGTCCAATATTTCGCGAAGTAAGAAAACTTCGCTGGGACCGCACAGTACGCAACCATTGCAGTTCCAGTGTGTGAGGGTGAACTTCCTGCCGTCGGCGAGCGGTGCGATTGTTAAAAGAAGCTGTTGGCATCATTTTGAATAATATCTCAGAATACAACCCGTTGTACAATCGGTGGAATACATAAAGGGAGGCAAAATCTCACCTTAAATTTAAGGGCTCAATACTGTCTGTAAGCTTAGGGTCGTAGATGATTCTCACACCTCGTCTCTGAACCGAATCATAAGGTCCTAGCTGGTATCCAGGTGTGCCCGCCCAAAGGTACTCCATGTACGGGCTGACTTGCGACTTGTATAATATAAGTTTTTTTTTGTTTTTCGCCCATGAAAATGTAGACCCACAAAAGAAGGACTAACCCACGCCCGGGTGTGCGTTAGTCATTCGTGAGGGGCACCCTCTGGGACCCGATGGGAAGGGGGTGATGAACTCTCATGAGTACCTTTTCAGACGGCCGAACTAGTTATGTCAGACTCCTACTGACTAAACACCTCCTAGGGAATGCCTTTAGGCGGGAAGTAGGCTTTATGGGAGGCAATCGCCCCAGGGGATGCGGGGCGACACAATATAATATAAGTCTTTGATCCGCGCTGAAGTACTGCTTTGCTCTGTTGAGCACACCAAAATTCTTGGATACCAGTTTGACCTATAAGTGATTTCGGTATTGAAGATTGCTGGAGATCTCGATATCGAGAATCCTAATGCTTTTAGCGATGTTAAGTGGTAATTCAGGAATTGAGGAACCACAGCAAATTCAGTTTTCTTAACGGTGAACGCACAAACTTGTGTCTTCATGGGGTTGAGTTGGACCAAGCTCAGTCACCCCCAATACGATACTTTTGTCAAAGTACCCTCAATTTTAGACACAACTTTATAGCGGCTTTCCTACACTAGAGAACGAGGGATGTTAGCTCGGCCTGTATAATTTTCGTTCACCGCTAAGAAAACCCCATTTGCTGTGGTTCCCCAATTCCAGAACACGCCGCTCACAATTTCTAAGAGCATTGGGATTCTCGGTATCGAGATCTCCAGCGATGTTCAGTATCGAGGTCACCTGGAGGAGAAGGTTAAGCTGGCGTCCAAGAAACTCGGTGTGCTCAACAGAGCTAAACAGTACTTCAGCGCGGGGCAAAGGCTTATGTTATATAAGTCCCAAGTCAGACCGCATATGGAGTACTGTAGCCACCTTTGGGCGGGAGCACCTGGATACCAGCTAGGACCTTGTGACTCGATACAGAGACGAGCTGTGAGGATTATCGATGATCCTGGACTCACACACGGCATTGAGCCCTTGAGTTTGAGAAGAGATTTTGCTTCCCTTTGCGTGTTCTACCGGCTGTATAATGGATTGTGTTCTGAGGAGTTGTTCGACATTATACCAACAGCCTCGTTTTACAATCGCACAGCTCGCCGGCGGCTGGGAGTTCATCCGCACACACTGGAACCGCAATGGTCGCGCACTGTGCGCTTCACGAGAAGTTTTCTACCGAGAACTATTATGTTGTGGAATGAGCTCCCTGCCGAAATTTTCCCAAGGGACTACAGTATGGGGTTCTTCAAGAAAGGCGTGAAGAGGTTCTTACAGGGTCGGCAACGCAAGAGTGACACCCCTGGTGTTGCAAATGCCCATAGGTTACGGTAACTGCTTACCATCAGGCAGGCCGTACGCTTGTTTGCCACCCTAGTGGTATAAAAAAAAAAAAAAAAAAATAAGTGTCCTCGGTGGTGTCGAACGCATAACAATAAATGCCATCAATTGACAGTATGTCATTGATATGCAACAGAAACAGCGTTGGGGACAGTACAAAACCTTGTGGGACGCCAGCATTGATACCCATACTATCGGAGCATCCACCGTCAACCACGGATTTTATGCATCTGTTGGATAAAACCTGGCAACCCATTTGCACAAACCCACGGGCAGCCCATATGATGGTAACTTCAATAGGTGTGTATGATACACTAGAAGATGACCAGTCGAGCGACCATGACGGAAGCCGTACTTACGGTTGCTGACCAAGTCATGATCCTATATTTATGCTAGGATTCGTGTGTTTATGACACGCTCCATCACCCCGGAGAGAAGGGAGGCTCTATAGCCTCCCTTCTCTCTCAATTACTATTAATTGGGCTGTAATTCGATGGGTCTGATGTATCGCTCTTTTTGGGCACCGGACATTGGTGGTCTTCTATGAAGACGGGACTTGCCCAGTGGAGTAGGGAAGCACGAAAAGGCGCGTCAGTACAGAACACAACTCAGGAACACACAGCTTCAGCACCACTGCCGGTATGCCATCCGGCCCACTCGCTTTATGAATGTCGAGAGAGAGTAAGGCCCGCCGGACATCTCGCTGGGTAATGGAGATTTCCGGCATTGAGCTACCGCACCACGGGATGGTAGGTGGCACTGCTCCCCCATCATTCATATTTGAGTTAGACGCGAGGAGATTACCGAGTAAATCGGCTTTCTCCGTAGCGCTGAAATTTTCCTCGGCAGCTTTAACGAGCGACCTGAAAGCACGGCTCCCAGAGGGAAAGCTCGCAAGCCGCTCGCCAACTCTGCCGACGAAATCGAATTTTGCTCTAGCAACCACCCTTTTACTGGATGTCGAGGCAGCATTCAGTTTACGCTTCAAAACAGACACTAGGGTTCCCATTAACACGCGCCGTGGTCCAAGCATTGGAAGCAGCTTGCTTAATAAGATTGGCTTCCTTACAATTCCGATTAAACCACGGCCGCTTTTTAGCTCCCGCAGTAGCTACAAGGCGATTGGGAATGAAGCATTCCATGCCATCCAATATCGCCGCAGCCACTGCGGTTGCGCAGGAATTAATGTCGTCTGATTCGAAGCACAGCTGCCTCCACGGGTACGATGCGTAGAATTTACGCAATCCATCCCAGTCTGCCGACTTATAGTGCCATACGTGACGACATTCGGCGGGCGGAGGTGGGTCGCGTCTGGTGCAAGGCACTTGGGTCCGGATGAGGCAGTGATCCGACGAGCCAAGCTGCGCATCCACTGAGATATTATACTCATCTGGACGTGTGGTCAGCAGAAGGTCCAGTAGAGAGCTTGCATGGTCCTCTACATCTGGTATTCTCGTGGGAGAATGAACCAGCTGAGAGAAACCATAGGCCAGAGCAAATTCATGAGCATATCTCCCCGCGTAGTCAGTGCACCGAGAGCCAAGCCACTCGGCACCATGCCGAGTGGCTTGGCTCTCGGTGCACTATCATAAATATCAATTAAAATATCAATATCTATGCGCTCGCAAAGTTTCATATCTTAAACTAGACTCCATATCTATTTTTCATACTGAAAAAAGTAGGAAGTTTTCGTAGATATTGATATTTTAAGACTTGTAGTGCATTAAAATAAAAGTCGTCAAAATGCAGTTCTGACAATGTTAATTGCTGCAGTCGCACTATCATCATATACAGGTTCTTGATTTTGAGTCGATACATTCAAATTTCTACGTCGAGTAAATAATCGTCACTTGAATACCATTCCTCATTGTTATATTTTGTCAATATACTGTCTATAACTATATGCTCTGGACTCCCGGTAGCTTGATGTGTACTATTTGACGGGTTCTGATGGATAGACGAGCTTGAGGCAATAGATACGTTACTGGAAGTGACTTTCCCATCATCGGCGTCGGATTCACTTCTAGATCATCTTCTGAATCAGAAACATCAGGGATGTTGATTTCAACAAAATTCTATTATTTTTTGTGTGGTCAAAATACTTATTTTTAGGCTTCCGTACCTCAAAAGAAAAACCGGAACCCTTATAGGATCACTTTGTTGTCCGTCTGTGTGTCTGTCTGTCAATACCCTGTTTCTCAGGGACGGGTGGAGTTATCAAGTTGAAATTAATATCAATCTGTAATCCCTTCGAGCAGTGAGAAAATCATAATTCTAAGTCAATGCAATCAAAAGATACGGCCGTTTCTGCGCATATTTTGACACACGCAAGGGGATCAAAACCTATAGGGTACTTACCGTTGACCTAGAGTCATGAAATTTGGTAAGAAGCAAGGCCATGTAGCGCAAGTAAAGTAAACAATCTGAAAAGTGTAAATTTGTAGTTACATCACAAAAAAAAAAACGAAAATAATTTGCGGAAAAATTTTGGCGGTATCCTCGGTGCGCGAGTCGGACTCGCACTTGACGGTTTTTTTTGGTGGCATCTGAAATAAAAATACATAATCAGGCATCGGCAACCCATTAGCCCAAAACTTTCATACCGACCAAGCATAGGCAACTATTTTGCCACGGTACTAGACATTGCAATATTTGATGTCATAAACTGAAAATTATAACATTATTTAAAAAAAATTTGCGACAGTATAATAGCATAGTCATTATTTATATCAAAAATATACAGATTCTTACATTTGTTACGGCAGATTTCTGGATTAGTTCAAAATGTCGTAATAATCCACGTGTCGTAAAGAAACTGTCAAATTTTGTTGCTGTCACCCGTTTGAATGAATCCGAATTTGTTTACAATGTTGCCAACAGATGGCGTCTGTATCTCAAGGTTAAAATAATCACTGTCAGTCGAACAGTTTTATCGCCTGATTTGGAAATGTGCTCTGGCAAATATGTTGCCAATGCTCGCGAAAGGGTTAAAAGGTTGTGCGAAAGGATCTCATTGGACATTTTGTCCGGATATGGGATTGACGGTAACTTGCTCCATCCGTCCATGTTGTACATTCCATTTAGGAGGAATATCCATAATATGGTAGCTGTTTTCTGTGTTTAGCATGAATATTGGTGCCAGACATGTAGAAAGAATGCAGGACGAAACAATGACGAAACGAATATACAATGCTATAGTGGAAGGATATAGGAGTTAAGAAAAATCAAGACTTGTCTACCACGAGCAAATTAGTCATGTTTTATCAGAAGGTTATGTCAGGAGCGTGCATGAACGAAAAGAGGTATGAATATTAAAAAAGCGAACAATGTGTGAAAGGACTGTGACTTAATAGAAATGTAAGCAGAAACATATAAAAGTAACGTACTTAAGGTATAAACAGCGGTTTATGAAATTTCTTTCAGATAACCTTGAGTAGAGAAACTATGGTAGGTATGGACAGGAGACACAGCATTGAAACCTTATCCAAGAGGAAATATTGTCTGTACTATGTGTACACACAACATTTTCTCTTGGTAAGGTAATTATAAATTATAATTTTGATAATTTAAAAAAATAGACGCAACGTATATAAATATATATTTAAATAGATTATATAATGTACATATTATACCTATATTGTAATTATATATACACAAGTAATATAAATACATAGGCTAATGTATATAAATATTGTTTATTTATATACCTTTAATGAATAAAACCATGATATCAATATAATAATGAAAATAAATAAGAAAATAAATATTTTAGGAACCCGAGTATATTGTTACAATTAACTAAGATGATGAGCTTACCTAGACGTATTTGTTACAGAATTTGAAATTGCTCGTGGATATCAGATAGAAAGAGAAAATTACATAGCTGATATACTTGGTGCCCCTCCTACTGAACCAGATTTAGGCCAACATACAGACATTAAACCAATTAACATTCGTAAAAGAAAACATGATTTATCCTATCAATCTCCTCTTGAACAGTGCGAATTCGAAGACCATCAAGGTATTAGCAGATTCGGTAAACGAAGATATGACAATAATTCCGGGAATTCGAATGATGATAGTAGAGATTACAGTAACTGGAGAAGACGAGGTTCTGACACACATTTTGATGATAGGAGAAATCGTGATAACTGGAGAAGACGTGAATTTGATACATCTAATGATAACAGGCGAAGTAATTGGAGAAAACATAATCCTAACAAAAACAATGCCTATACGAGAGATCAAAGTAACTGCAAAAGTAATGAATTAAACAAACCATATGATTATAAATATGATTACTAAAAATGTGATATTAATTTTACCTTGCGAAAATTTCAGCCGAATAAACAATAGCTCAGGTCCATTTTTATTGTGAAGTTCGCACATCCCTACTGAATTTTTGTATTGGACCTAGAGTAAAAGGATGTAATGTATGATATATAAGTTATGTTTCGAAGTTTCAAAACGGTTAATATACTAAAAAGGATCCGCCTTCAAAGCATACATTTTTAATGCGTGTACGTGCAGTGCCTGAGATCCTGCTTGTTGTAGTAAAAAGGTAACTACTTGCGCAAATTCGCATCAAGGAGTTAATTGAAATCTTCATTAATTGAAATTTGTTCGAAGTGGAAATGAAATCAGATCCCTATGAAACTTATATGGAACTCCGTCTAAGTACTGTAAGCGGCTTATTATCTTTAGAGGTTTTATATAAGCATACGGTTCTCTTGATGTTAAGTGACCGTGTGCTTGTATGTCTCCCGATATTATATAATGATGACCGTAACTTACGGATGCTTGCAAAATAGAAAGTACCTTTTGTATTCGTCAGGAGCTTACTTGGCACCTTGCTCACTCGCAGGAACACGACAACTGCAGGATTCCTGCTAGTGATTAAGGTTGCCGCTGTCAAGCTGATGAGTACTTGCTGCGTTAGCAGAAAGTTGGCAACAACGTGTATACGGCCATACGAGTTTGTATATAGGTAACTCTGCCATGTACGAGTTTGATTCGTACAGAAGCGATCCATACCACAATGTAAAAAACGCCAAAATAGTAATATAGCCGGTCTGACAGTCGGACAAAAAGCGGAACCTTACTAATAGTGTCGCGTTCGCATTTTTCGTATACAGAACCCTAAAAAGCAGATTCGATTACAAAGAGACGTAATCGAAAAGCAAATTGGCAGGTCTGCTCAGCACCTTCGAAACATTACAGATAAATTGATGACCTTTTTTTTAAAATTGGATTAAATTAAATGAAGTATTGTATGAAGTTTGAACCGTGACTTCATAATAATAATGCTTTATTTTTAAATTGTTACATGGTTAAGTATGTTTTAGAATTAAAGAGACAAGTTGTTGTAAAAACTGGCTATTGTATTTCGGTTTTGGTCGTCTTGTATTTGTAAATAAATTAGTCTACTTACATAATTATATTTTATGATGGTCTCCGGGATGTAAGTAAATGGAATGAAATGTAAGTAACATTACAGTTTAGTCAAATTAAGTTGCTCTTAATTTAACGTAGCAATATATCCCTATGTACAACTGGGTACTGAGTGCTGCTCAAACTTAAACAAAGTTCAAATGGTACAAAGGTCAGGTACTTGTCACTTTGACCATTGCACCGTTCTTATGGCGTACATAACTACAATCGTATTTCAGAGTGTAAAGTGTGATCTGCTCTCAAAAATCATAGTACAATACCATTAAGGCGATTCTCTAAAAAAAGACATATTTTTTCATTATTGCAGAAGATTCTGGAGTTTAGTTTATCTGTTTATATAAATACCTTGTTATTTTTTCAATATTTTAATTCTGAATGCGCATTCATAAATGAAATTTTGTTCCCAAATTTTTGTCCATTTTCGTTAATAACTTTGTTATTTTTGATTCTAGAACTAAAAGTTTTGGAACTAAAATTCTAGAGAATTTAATTTAAATTAATATATAATGTTTTTATAAATTTTCTTTTCAACGAATAGTTTGCTCGATATAGCGCAAAAACCATTCGCAGCCCTTTTTTCAAGATGGCGGCCGCTTGACAAGGATTATGACCCCACAAACATGGATTTAACTTTACACTAACCCCTTCTTGACATCCAAGAAATAAAATTGCGTGTTCTGACTTTTGCACGCTTAGCCCAAAAAATTGTAACATTTCAATGGACTAGATGTGTATCAATTACAGAGCTAAAGCAAACGGGAGGTGCACCCAGCCTATTTTAGCAAACGAGGCTCTGGCGTGAGAGGTACATAGCAGAGTTATTTAAAATGTAGCTCGATAAATAGCTTCTCCTTTCAGAAGACAGTATCCTAATAAATCTCAGGAATTGAATGAATCCAGAGAACTTCTTCGAGTTTCTGCGTTAGCGGCGAGGGTGTTCACGCTCGGGCAGAACTGCTTGTGTTAGAAGTGTTTATAATAGATTACGGTATCCGCTTGATATTAGGCAGGCTGTACACTTGCGGAAGTTGTATGAAAACAAGGGTTAGAGAATAGCCGTACTTGTTTTTACATTTGTAATAAAGTAGCGTAAGTGGCTCCTAGCGGTAAAATTATATGTGTATAATAGCATAACGTGTATGATCCAATTGATTGTTTTATGTATTTTAATTTTTTTGCATAATATTACAATGAATAGAATTTTGTAAAATAAAACTAAATAAATTATGTTTAAAATGTTTTTTTTTAATTTCTACTATTCTTTCCTAGAAATCATTATCACCATATAGAATAAATATAGAGTCCGACAAACAGTCTTATCTGTCCGAACACACTAATCTCAAAAATGAATAAAGGGATAAATCATCAGGCTTTTACCATTAAGTACATGAGGAAGATTCATGTACAAAATTTATGAATGTTTTGTACAAATTGGCCAATCTACAATGACTATTTTAGATCTTATGTATAAATGACTATTATAGATTGGCCAATTTTATCGACTTGTAGACAATATGAATATTTGTCGATAAAATTGTGCTTTCGAAGTATTTACTTCATGCCATTCTTGCAATAGTAAACTAATTTATAGTTAAAACATATCTATATGTCTTGGTCTGGATGTTTTGAAAAGTGGTAGGACGCATCAAAGCAGCCTGTCTGGGGAAGTACCTCCGCCTCACAGAAAACCGCAGCCGAATAACAACTCACAAGAGGGTTGTAGTGTTCCTGCGTGTGAGTGAGGCCACAAGTAAGCTGTTAAGGAGTTGCAATGTTAGCAGCAATGGAGACATCGCGCGAGTGATACTTAATATATCGCAAGCGTTAACAGGCTACAGTACCCGCTTTACATCAGGAGGGCCGCATGTTTGTATGCTTTCTAACGTTGCGTAAAAAAAAACACCAAGGGTTCGATTCTCACACACAGAGCGAGTGTGAGTTACAAATAGTTGAAACGCAGATTATTTAATCAATAAGCCGATAAGTGTCGCGAAGTTGATCCGTGAACTAGGCAATAAGAATTACGCTTTCCGCTTTACCTCCTACACGTAATGGTAAGTTGAGTTACTTTAAAAGTATTTTAAAATTGTTTAACAAAATAGACTTAAACCTATTACGAAAAGCTACAATTTTTTGTAAATGAATGTGTTACGAAACCTCAATGTCTGGCTACTGAACATTAAGCTTTCGTGGCAATATATATATATTTTCTACCAATATTTCGTATCCTTGGCGATGAAAAAATAGCAAAAGAAATTGACGATTTGAAAAAAGGTCTATGTTGCCAACAATATACATTTTTTTCAAATCGTCCATTTCTATTACAATAAATTACTACTCTTACTCATAGGTATCATGTGAAAAAGTTTCACCCGAAACACCATGAAGGTTTAATGTCAATTCAAAGTATCTATGACTATGAAACGGCAATTACATATCTACTTTAACCCCTATTATTAATACATGTGCTAAATCATTTCCAGACATCTCTTTCGGCGCATGTCTCGAGTAGGTACCTAATGTAGTTTACTGCAATCATACGGAACTAAAAATTCATTAAATGTACAACATTAGCACCCCTGAATGTTACAGTTCGTCATCTTCGATCAACAATTGTTGAATCGAAGAGTTGCATATTCCCATTATTTAATAATTATTCCAGTATTCCAATTATTTTCCTCAACGAGACTAGAAGTGTTCTGGGGAAATCTAGCCTTGTAACAGGTAGCAGTTTATTTGTCCGAGTTGCGAGTACTGAGTTATGATATTCATGAGAACAGGTCTAATTATAGTGAAATTGGTGGGCTCACGTAGATCAGGGTGCACGTGCTGATGCTATCAATGCCATGAAGATTGGTCCGATGATGACGCGTCAGCGTGTCTCATTCGTAAGTCATGTGATGCACGTGGATTATGTGGTACTAGCGACTCGTTCCGGTTTGGTATGGGTATACGCGTTATGTAGCTATTGAATACCAGCATCTTCCTTTCGGTTTGAGTTCACAGCGCTGAAATTTCATGATTCTTCTTAGCGTTATTCCGTTTCCTAAGTCTTAGGGTTGACTACCTAAGACTAAGGATTTAACGAAAATCGGCACTCAGACAGTCACAAATCTGACGAAAATGTAGACCTTTATTAGGTTAGGTCACCGTTTTAAGGAAATACAAGTTCTTGGAGGTGCGGTTTCTCAACGTTTTCCTTCGCTGACAAAATTTCATGATTCTTTGTATGGAATCCTATTTCTGAGGGGGTCGCGGAATGAAATCAATCATTATCTACACTCACTGCATAGATGAGAAGAAAGCAGCCAAGCAATATCTCATTTGAGTTATGTTGCGTCCCTTACTGGTCATCATCTCCTTAGGAGTTGAGAAAACAGCAAGGATGCATTTTTTACTATGATAGCGTTAAACCCTTCACATCAGGCTTGTTAGCTGTCCGATATAGTACAAAAATAGTATAAAATAAAGGGTCTTAAAAATTAAGCTATTCGTATGGTGTTCTATAACTATATATATAATATTCTATAACTATACACACAACACGCACATTTTGTTATTGTAACCTTATTACATATTAATTTAATTTAAAGAAGCTATGGAAGAGCGAAGTCACCTGGCACAGGCATTTTTTTGCTTACAAGGTGACCTCGGTCATTATATTATAAATGTAAAAACATTTTAAAGAAATAAAATATTATTATTATTATCTCATTTATTTATTATTCATCTCATTTTTTCATTTTTAAATATATCAATATAATTATAAAATACATTTAAAAATATAAAAACGGGCACCCACAGGCAGCGGAGCAGAGGCCCAAGCTACCGGTGGTCAGGGCTCCAGAGTGAGAAACCTCCTCACAATGCGTGCCGTGTCGAGAAGAACCGCCTTCTGTAACTGGTTCTTGATCCAACTGCCGAGCGAGAGTTTCTCAAGGTGACGATCGAGACTCTTTGCTATAAGTCCGTTCACTGTTACGACTATCGGAACAATTATAGTCGAGTCCACATGCCACATGGCGGTAACCTCGTGGGCCAAATCCAAGTACTTAGAAAGTTTCTCTTTCTCGGCCTTCACGAGGTTTTCGTCATGGGGAATGGTGACATCAACAATAATTGCACGGCGCGTCCCCCGGTCTATTATTACAATATCAGGTCTATTGGCGATAATAGTCCTATCTGTAATAATAGACCGGTCCCAGTAGAGCGTGACACTACCGTTTTCGAGAACTGGTGCTGGTGCATACTTGTAGTACGGAACCTCAGAGCTCACAAGACTATATTTAAGTGCAAGCTGCTGGTGGATAATCCTAGCTACTTGATTATGTCTGTGCAAGTACTCGCCGTTAGCAAGACGAGAACAACCAGAAACTATATGCCTGAGTGACTCTCCGGGACGGTGGCATGCTCGGCAAATGTCGACCGTGCCGTCCTTCAGGATATACTTCCGGTAGTTATTCGTCTTAATAACTTCATCCATAATTGCACAGATAAAACCTTCAGTTTCCCCAAAGAGGTCACCGAAACGTAACCAGGATACCGACGCGGTTGGGTCTACATCAGGCCCATTAAGAGCTTGGTAGAACCGCCCGTGTAGCTGCTTGCTCTTCCATATATCCCTGCGGCTCTGGGTAGTAAGCACCGGTGGTTTGCGCCAATTCTCGTTCGCCAAGGATAGCGGCGTAAGGCCCTTATCGACTATCACAACGTCGCGATGCATCCCACTTTCACAGTGGAGGAAATATTCCCTGAGATTGCACACCATGCGGTTGTGTAGATTCTTGGCATTTAAGAAGCCACGACCTCCACACAACCGCGGGATGTACAATCTCATCACAGATGACCGAGGGTGATGCATGCGATGCATTGTAAGTATTTTTCGGACCTTTATATCCAGGGCGTCCAACTCAGTCTGCGTCCACCTTAGTATACCGAAGGTGTATATTAACAGAGGCATAACCCAACTGTTGAAGGCGCGCACTTTGTTGCCACCTGACAATAGACTTTTCAGTACTTTTGTCAGGCGACCAAAGAAACGTTCCGTCACCGATTGTTTTATGACTCCGTCAGCTATACCCAAAGACTCCGATATACCAAGGTATTTGTAAGTTTCGACTTCAGAGAGGGACCTGAGGGACATAGTTTCTGAGAGTTGCAAGCTATCAGAGTTTACAACTCTACCCCGTTGTACATGCATGACCGCACATTTGTCAACACCAAATGACATACCGATGGCGTTACTGAAATTTTCAGTTATTTTCAGTAATTCCACCAGTTCTGTCTTTTTTGGTGCAAACAACTTGAGATCATCCATGTACAGCAGATGAGAAATGATCTCACCCCCTCTGCGAAGTCGAAAGCCTAGACCTGAATCCCTTAACAAAGAACTAAGTGGATTCAGAGCCAGGCAAAACCACAATGGACTCAAACTATCACCCTGGAAGATGCCGCGTTGAATCCTAACCGGGTCCATCGAATTTGAAGAAACTGTACTTCCTGGGTGACAAAGGACTGTGCTCCACTGCCCCATACATGATCCAAGAAAGGCGCATAGAGTTGCATCAACTTTATACTATTCCAGCACCCTTCTCAACCATGAATGAGGCACCGAATCAAAGGCCTTTTTGTAGTCGATCCAGGCGACGGAGAGGTTCTTCCTATTTCGACGGACCTGTTGGCAAACAGTCATGTCAATGAGGAGAAGCTCTTTAGTACCACGGGACCCAACCTTACATCCATTCTGAGTATTGGCCAAAATATTGTTCGCAACAATATGTTTTGTAATTTTAGACGTCAGAATGGATGTAAGGAGCTTGTATAGAGTGGGCAAGCAAGTGATAGGTCTATAGTTATTAGGTTCCGTGGTACTACCGGTCTTATAGAGCAGGAAGGTAATGCCAGTGGTCATAAAGTTTGGAAGAGAACCAGTTTCGAGAGCATCTTGGAATTGATTTGCCAAGACAGCATGTGAGTGATGAAACCATTTAAGCCAAAAGTTGTGCAATCCGTCCGGGCCTGGAGTTTTCCAGTTATGTGCCGATCGGATTGTACAACTAACGTCCTGAGGAGTAATATTTATACTATTCATGTTTTCTATCGACTCACACGCTCGTCTGAGCACATCAATCCACTGTTCCTCGTTGTGGTTGATGGGCATCGACCAAATGTTGCGCCAGAATTCCGATACGGCGTTATCATTTGGTAATTGTCCATCAACCACAGTACTGGTGGGTCTGTCCCAATTTCGGTAAACCTTCCTTTGGTCACATTGGAATAGACGATTCTGTTGATACCTATCAACCCGCTGTCTAAACCGACGAATACGATTTGCCCATGCATAGACTTTCTGCTTCAGGAAGTCTATGCGCTCTGTGACCCACTGCAAATAGTTCTGAGGCCTAATTGAGGTCCCAGCAAATGCCTGGTGCACAAAGCGCATAACTCTCGGGCGGTTGTTCCCCGACCTGAAGCAGATTAATTTACCTATGAGAGTTCTAGCCGCGCTGATACGCCGCTCGATTCTCATTTGCCATGCTGGTACGTCATCAGCCTGTCGCGGAGCTCGGTTACTGTCTGGGAATTTGATCCGAGCCACACGACAAACCGTAACGGCTGCGCAAAAAAGAATCGAGTGGGTATCAGCTAGATTTCGACTCGATTCTAGATATGGTACAAGCAAGCGATCTAGAGCCCTCACAAGCATTATGTTTCGTCTATGTATAGGCAAGCGTGGTAGACGTGGTCTTTGGGCAATTGGGGTTAATCGATATTCAGCAAGCGCACTATCCAATGCTCTCCTCAATTGCTCATCATACTGGGGAGTACTTACGTTCGTGATCACACAGTCATTTGATCTTAGCTCATCCTCCGTATGCGTCGTTGCCGAATATGTGATATTTGACATCGCTGCAGTAGGATTTTGGTGTACATCACTGGCTGTTTGATCTAGTTGCGTTTCCTGACGAAGCCGCTCAAGCGTAGGTTCATCCAACAAACGACATCGTTGGATAGCCCGCACTTGATCTGACAGACGTTGAACAGAGACGGTGACGGTTGGTTCAAGCACCTGAAACAGAGGAAGCATCCGAGAACGGTACGCACTGAGATTGGTCCCCCCCTCTGTCGCCCTAAAATAGGCGCGCATGACGTTTACATTAACATCATTTGTCCACCTCATGCGTCGCACTACACCACCGGTAGCGGAGACCTCTCGTGGGGCAGGGTGCCCCGAAGATCCCAAGCTGGCCGGCAGTGGGGGCCGCCCTCTTCGTCGCGCAGGTCTTGGCGACGACGGGGGCGGCGGTGGCCCGTCCTCATCGCTCGACACGCTGGAGGTCGGAGGTGTAGCACATTGCTCCTCCGACGATGTGGAGCTCGACGAGGCGGGCAGTGGTGGTGGGCGTGCGTTTTGTTTCACTTGTCTCTTCGTAGATCTTGTAATCATTTTTATTTATATGTTATTTCGTCGTGTACGGTTTTCATTTTCGGTATATATTTTTTGACATGTAGCTGTCATGTCATCTGGTAGGTATGTTTTGTATTTGCATAATTTTTAAATTCCAGGGTGCCATAAATTTTTTCCAGTATTAATATGTGAATTTTAAAATATATTGATGCAGTGTTGTTATGACGGATATAATGAAAAATAACAAATTAAATTTATTATTATTATTATTATTATTCTATCAGTATGCGCAAACTGACTGACTGAATAATGTCACACCCAAACCAGGTGGTGAAATGAATAGCGATGGCTAATTTAGTACCGAAGTTCGTGGGTTTGATTCCCCCACAAGGCATGAATATATCTTTTTGCCTCGATCTGGTTGTTTTAGCGTTCTGTACCTCAAAAGGAAAAACGAAACTCTTATAGGAACACTTTATTGTTCGTCTGTCTGTCTGTCAAGACCCTTTTTCTCAGGGACGCGTGGAGCTATCAAGCTGAAATTAATATCAAGTACTCAGGTCTACAATCCTTTCGAGCAGTGAAAAAACTCAAACTTCTATGTCAATGCAATCAAAAGATAAGGCCGTTTATGCGCATATTTTGACACTCGCAAGGGAATTAAAATCTATAGGGTACTTCCTGTTGACTAGAATCATGAAATTTGGTAAGAAGCAAGGTAACGTAGCACAAGTAAAGGAAAAAATCTGAAAACCGTAAATTTTTAGTTACATCACAATGAAAATTGCGAAAATAATTTGTTAGGTCCCAATAGTGAGTGATATTTGATAAATCGTGGTGCACGGCAGTTGAGCTTCATATGTAGCTATCTCTTTGAGGATTTTTTAAATGCCTTATTTGTCATATTGTTGAGAGGAAGTCAATTCCAAAACTTCCTACTCCTACAAATTTCTTCTGATTAAATTCATTGGGAGTTCCAAGGCAGCTGTAGTTCAACCCCCGGGACAGCAATGAACTTCACTGTTCATTGCCTTTTTTGGTGGTCCCCGCTGTTAATTCTGGCTACACAGGAGACACAGTCGTGGGAATGAGTGGTAGGCCTGTCCCAAAAAAGCTGTACTTAGTTTGGTACTATATGGAGCTGTGTAATTTATACTCCGAGAATAATTATTGTTGTTATATATTGTATTTTAACTCTCCGAACCGGCGAGCGTGCAGGAAAAGAGCTATGAATGTTAAAGAAAGTGAGGTGTGTAAGGAATCGCGTCTTGTGGCACTCGAACCTGGTGTGAAGATATACATACATTTCTCAATAAATAAATGGATGGTGAGGATTGTGGAAATTATTATTTGCTGGTTTTTAGATTGCTTTGCGAGAACGACAGACTGGCCAAAAACAAAAAGGTCTTATCGTATTTCCTCTGAACTCTTCATGTGGCATTATTACTTTATTCTAAATAAACTAAAATAACACTCATAGAGAGACCGTAATAAAGGTAACTGTTTTTAACAAATACAGATAAAATCGTTAAATAAAAACAAAGTAGATAATTTTACATGCAATAAAACTGATTTCCCTTCAACTTCGCCCTTTAGATTTATCTAAGTTTACGAAACATCTCGTGGAAGTATTCGGATAATGCGCATTAGAATAATTTGTACCAAACATAAATTGGTGAGCACTCAGCGAATGTGTACGTGATAGTAGCTAGAAAAATACTTACTTGATTAAATAAATTGTCATAGTTTAGGTTTTTTTAGTTTACTCTTTACTTGACTCTTAAGGTGTTGAAAACAATCAAGGCCTGTTGAAATAGTACTGCATACACATTTTTGAATTCATCTCCTTGAGTCCAGAAAAGACCAGTAATCTTTGTACCCGCGGGAATCATATTAGAGCAATAAGGTAACCTTGCGTTCCTAGGCCGTTTTTTGACATAATTACTCACAAGTTCTAGATCAGTTCTCCAAGTTCGGTATCAATGAGCAGCGGGTTATA
This sequence comes from Pyralis farinalis, assembly GCA_947507595.1. Lineage (NCBI taxonomy): Eukaryota > Metazoa > Arthropoda > Insecta > Lepidoptera > Pyralidae > Pyralis > Pyralis farinalis. The sequence continues at coordinate 24,917,227 of OX382273.1, read as the reverse complement.
AACAATGTAAAACGTGACCACTCGGCGCAACATTTTCGGGCGTAGTTTTAGTAATCTTATTGCATACACCCCTATAGTGTGCGAAGACCACAGAAAATTCATTCTCTGATGTACGTGCAATTTTATGATCATATAGTTCGTTTATTAGCTTATCTTGTCACGCAAGACTCACCAGCGTTCATATTTTATTACGTAGGATGACAAAGAAACATACAATGAAAAGAAAGTTCTAGAATATTTAACTTGGAAGTCATAAATAATTGAAATATTCTAATTATTCTTGGACAAATTACACAGCGCCATCTAGCATCAAACTGAGCAAAGCCTATATATACTATAGCTACTAGACAACTGATAAAAATACCTGAATACCTGTTTATTAGAGTTCCATACCTCAAGGAAAAATGGAACCCTTATAGGATCACTTTGTTGTCCGTCTGTCTGTGGAGCTATCAAGCTGAAGTTAATATCAAATAGTTTATGAGCATATTTTGACACTCGCAAGGGAGTCCTATAAGGTACTTCCCGTTGACCTAGTATCATGAAATTTGGTAAGAAGCAAGGTCACATAGCACGAGTAAAGGAAAAAATCTGAAAACCGTAAGTTTGTATATACATCACAAAAAAAATTGCGAAAATAATTTTCAGAAATATGTTTTTACAGAACCCTCGATGAGCGATTCGGACTCGCATTTGACGGCTTTTTTTTGTAAATACATACTTATAATATACAGTATAGACCCAGCCCGAGACATATAGACATATTAAAGCACATAAATATTTTGTCTTACGGGGATCAAACCTAAAAGTCTTGGGGCTAAAGCTAGCCTTTCCACTACCGAACATAAAGTCTATATTGTACATCCACAAGATTTAAGTATGCTTAAAGATGTAATTATAATAATACCTATTTAAATGTTTTATGAAATGATCGACTGTTGCTTGAGTTCAGATTGGAATTTCAAACAAACTAATCTTTCTACATACTTATATTTTTTACTGTAGATACATTACTGTTGGCAGAAAATTGAAAGATAACTAATGCGATACGAGATCGTTTCGTACACTTTGGTAACTAAACTTACGTAACCAGTTACAAGAAAAGAGTTTTCTTTCGCTGTTTGGTAACTGGTTGTTGTGAGACAAGAGTTATCGCTAGTTGATGGTTTCTGACATATCAGTTCGGAAATGACTCTGATAATATGAAGTCCATTTTGACTGAGACCGATTTCTATAAACTCGAGAGTTATGTTGCCTGCTTGTTATTGGTGATTTTATTACAGCTGTAAATAATAAAAATCGGCCAAGTGCGAGTCGGACTCGCGCACGAAGGGTTCCGTACCATTATCTATAAAAACGGCAAAAAACGTTTGTTGTATGGGAGCCCCCTTAAATATTTATTTTATTCTATTTTTTAGTATTTGTTGTTATAGCGGCAATAGAAATACATCATCTGTGAAAATTTCAACTGTCTAACTATCACGGTTCATGAGATACAGCCTGATGACAGACGGACGGACGGACGGACAGCGGAGCCTCAGTAATAGGGTTCCGTTTTACCCTTTGGGTACGGAACCCTAAAAATGGAAAATTCAGTGCAGTCGAAAATTAAGTACCAATGCAGAGTAAGCTTAGAAGAGCAGTCAGCCACCAATCGAGATATCGTGGCTTTAAGTGTCATCTAAGCCAAGACACAAATTAAACCAACAGACATGTACATGGTTGATTTAATATTCTGTAACCGACATCAAAAGGAGGTGCCCCAGGGTTCTATTTTGGGGTCCATTTTTATTTTTAGTATATGCGAATGATCTGCCCTACATGGTGCAGAAAATGGCGGATATAGTACTATTTGCTGATGATACCTCTCTTATTTTTAATGTGTCCCGTCGGTGTGAAAATATTGACAATGTAAATGGTGTTGTTTCTGTTATTTTAAACTGCACATGTAATAATCTGTTGCTAAACTCAGCTAAAATCAAATGCATCAAATTTAATCTTCCAAATGTGAGTTCTGCCAATACAGAAGTTCTTACTGGGCAGTCCCCGTGGCTACTCACGTGCATTATTGAGGTAGACATGACCACGGACTGATGTATGTATTTGGGATCTGTTATCTACGCGTTTAGTGCCAGTGATTACGACATCAACTCGTGTGTTTCAGCGGCTTGGGCAAAGTGACGTCAGACAACTGGTGTCATCTGTGACCCTAAAATGCTGGTTAAGCTGAAACGACATGTTTATAAACTCATCATTAGACCAGTCTATTTATATGGCTGCGAAGCTTGGCCGGTACTCGAGTGCTTTAACTGCATGTCATGGAGATGAATATGCTGCGCTGGATGCGCGGAAGTATCACGTAAAGAACTCTCGCATCCGCAGTATCCTTTATGTCCAGAGTAAACAAACCACAATGGCGTAACCTACGCTGTTACTGCCACGTCTTACGATAACCGGCAAGTTACGTTGGGAACAAACGTCTAGCTAGCCATCTCCATCCGTTCCCGGTAGCCTACCCCTTGGCTCAAGAAGTGTTGGCTTAACGTCACGGTCGCAAGGGATGACATGCGTGCCAATAGTCTCACAGTCAGCCAACGACCGAAGTAGAAGTTGGAAAGCGGACAGAGTGATCCGAAGCGAAAGCTTAGGACATGAACGTGATTAACCTGTGATTAACGCTCGAATGACGATATTGATATCTTTTGCCAGCGCCCTGTTTGGCCCATACTATCCGCATTACCACGACGAGTTCGGCTTTGACTTTAAGAAAGGCAACACACGAGTAATGCACCTGATTTTACAAGCGTCCAGACACTATGATAATTATGATAACAATATGATAACTGCCTACTATCAGACATACTCTTGTTTGCCTCATTAATGGTATTAAAAAGATCATAGTAACAAGCTATTGATGTGTAGAAATTTTACCCCAGTATGGTGAGTTGTTTACCTAGCTAAGATCAATTAATAAAAAAATTAAAGTAAGTCTTGCAATTCTTTCGAGGCCTTCTCTTCTAGAAGAACGGGCCGTAAAGAAAACCTACTTTACAGGCGTTAATTGGTATTGCCTTCGTAATACCTTTGAAGTGTACAGTAACAACAATGGACAGTATAGTACAAGTAATGGTAGTTGGACAGTAGCATAGTAACGCTGGAGGTTGTATCTGATTTATCTGTTGCCGATATGTTGCCAGCTTTCTCGGCTCGTCGTCGGCCCGTTCGCATTTATAGCTCTATTGTTTGCCGCCGGCGTAGATTACGAGTGCTTCAGGTAATTTACTTGTAACCGCTTTGTATTGTAAGTATCGGTTTCTAGCGTTATTGTCATAATGAATTGCAGCATATACCCTTGTGGTGTGACACACTAATATTATATGAGAAATTGTGGAGAAAATAGTGTTCAGCAAGTTGTAGAAAGAAACTCTTACACTTAGTAGCAACTACATTTTTTTATTTCATATGTCTACTTAACAATCATACCACTCACCATTGTCACCAGGGAATTCATATTCACACATCTATTACCATGAATTCTATGCAGGCAGTGGAATGAGCTGCCTTCCCCCATAATTCCAAGTCAGTGTAGTATAATGCGAGTGACGTATCTGGTTGTATGTCGTATTCCTCAGACACTGGAATACGACAGCCCCCTTGAGGAATTTAAGTTTGCTGCGGCTCTCTATATTACTGTAGCATTCAATAAGGGTAGGCCCTGTTATGCTGCTCTTATTTACTCGTAAGTACCGCTGTTGTGCCCTATCTCTCTGCATCAACATATATCACTGCACCGGGTGCAGGTGTGACTGCTATCGACTGAAGATATCTATATCAAGAAGCCTAGGTTTATATCACGGCTAAGGAAAAGTCTAGTTTGCTAATGTATATTTGTACTAGTGGACCCGGCAGACGTTGTCCTGCCAGAAAAAATGAAATAAAAATATTCTAGAATTCAATTTCTGCACCACCTACCAGATCCAATTGTAAATCTAAATCACCAAGATACACCCTCAAACTCATACACATAGAGATAAATTATTTATATAAAGATAGTTACGAGTATTATGAGAAATCAATAAGTTTCCAATAATAAAGAATCTATAAGATTTCTCACGATAAGTAATAAAAAAAAATCGAGTGATGAAAGTTATCTCACCAAAAACGACGTAAATTAAACGTGCTTTGTTACCTCCTAATAAAACTTAACATCTCAACTGTATTATCTCATATTTTTGTTGGGAATCTTAACTACCTGGCTTCCGTCAGGGCGTATATCTTTAGGTCCTTGAGTGACGTGGACGACTATTTAATTTATGTCCATTACTCGAGCCGTTTCATTTTAATGCGCTCATTTAGTTCGGTGACAGTGTGACGCTTCGGGCGCCACTTAGATCCTTATCTTTCTGTGACGGCGTTGAAATCGTCTGTAGGTCAGTTACATTGTTAAGATTTAGTGATCTGTGGAATTGATATCAAGTGTATAGTCCCCGATAATTTAACTGGCACATCCTGATCAATAGATGACAATGACTTAGATTTTTGCTCTACTAATAGATTGTGTTCAGCTTTAGGACAACTCGGGTTTGATCGAGTAAACTATACCTATACCTTATTTTGAATTTGCCATAAATTTAGTTTTAATTTATGTGATAATCTCTAAAAATACTTAGTTTTGATATATACCTAGTTTAATAAAGCTGATATATGCTGTCCTGTTTTTAAAATCATTCACATTAAAGGCATCACAATTAACAACGTCGAAACTCTTACGCTGTCACACATCTCGGCCCCTTGTTTATTCGTCTTTATTGTCAATGATCCGATAATCTAATGACATAAATATTTCAGTAACATAAAATCCTTCCATTTCATGTCTTAAATGTTATTGTTCCTAGACTGACGAAATATAATAACAATTTCCTGAATATGTGTGTAACAAATATATAATGTTTATGATTTGAAAGATTTTTGAATTGAGTGACTCTGGCGTAAAAGAAAACGGCGGTATAAGAATATACTATGTTTTGTAATGTGAAAATGTTTATCTTTTTTTATTTACAAGAGACAAATTATTAGCAGCAGAAGTTATTAAATTTTAGCAAAATCATGCTTAAATTAGTCTAAACATGTTTTGAGAACATTTCATAGGTTCTTTTGCATTAATTGATACGCTCTAAGTGGTCGGTAGTGAGGGAAGCAACGCGTGGGTTACCTACTCCTTGTATTGAAAGCTACAGTATCCGCTTTATATCAGATAGGCCGTATGCTTGTTTGTCCTCCGAAGTACTATAAAATAAAATAAAATTCTACAAGTTGCTGATGTGTTAATTTTTCAGCCATGGTACATATTAATCATATAGATATTTACTGTGTATGTAGATCTTTAATATTGATATTATGCATAAAATGTTCCTCTATAAATCAGCGGTCTTTTTAAAAAGTTCCGCTATCATAATGTGTTGTTTTATGTTAGTTGCGATGATTATTTTTTTATTACCACAATACTAAATTACGGAAAAGAAAAAGGAGATAAGAAAAACAGATGTTGACTTTATACAGATTTTAATATCTAGTTTTACAATCTGCCTTATACGGTTGCTTATTAATTTTTAAGTAATTATTCTTAATTGGAAAATATTGTTAAAATTTAATAAATTGTCAGAATCTTGACAAGAGAAATGAAGCATTCTTGTGATACACACACACTCACACTACATAGGAATGTGAATTGATACACGATAGAGAGCTTTTTAATAATTCATATTAAAATTAAAACATATACATAAGGAACACTTTTAGCCTCATCTCAGTGTTCGTCCGTCCATCCGTTCGTCTGTCAGAAGACGTGAGATGCAAAAGACACCTGATAGAGAGTCTATTCCTGCCCTAAATATACACAATTACAGCTTATAGTCACGGTTTTTTATACAAGGTTATTTAAAGTAAAAAATACACAAATATTTTTAAATTTTAATTGTTTAAATATTTCTATATTTAAACAATTATAAAGAAATTAAAAATATGTTTCTAAATATTTTTAATTCCTTTTAAACCACTAAGGTAGTAAACAAGCTTACAGCCTATCTGTTAATAAGTAATTCCCATACACTTGCAACACCGGGAGCGTTACTGGTGCGTTGCCAATCTTGAAACAAATACATCAATCTCGTAGATGGGCCCATTCGTCTAAACACGTTATCGATTGAAATATAACTTGTAAAGTAGCATCAAACTATTTGCTTTTTTTTTGCAAAAAGCATTTTTTGTAACAGGGTTTGTATTAATTGTTGTAATTAAAACATATACACTAGTATAACTAGTATAAGATCACTCGTAAGGTTATTCATTATTCACTGATTGATTTAAAATATGTCACATTATTGTTTTAGATGTTTTCATCACAAACGTTAATGTGAATTAGTTGTAGTGTATGCACTCAATACACTTTGTTCCTAACGATCAATCTAATGGTAAAATACATATGTCGCTGCTTCTTTATTTATAGAATTATTTAATATATTATTTTATTATTCTTTATTTATATAAAAATAAATAAAGTGAATGAAATGAGTATGAAATCAGACGCAATGCTGTTGGGAGGGAGGATTCCGAAATAGAAGGGGATGATGATCAAGTTTTCTTGATCCGCAATATCGTAGGGAAGGATGTGGCCATAGACCAGAAGGTTTTCTGCGGTTTTGTGGATCTTACGAAAGCATTTGAGAGGGTTGTGCGAAAGGAACTGTGGTACATATTGCCGAGATATGGCATTGACGGTTCACTGCTCCGTGCTGTGCTTACGTACAAGAATTGCTCAGCGTGTGTGCGGATAGATGGTAGCATTTTTGGCGTAACGCTTGTAATGATGATGTTAGAATCAGAGTTGGTTTCAAAGTGAGCGTCGGTGTTAAAATAAGAAGAGGCATGCTCCGTCGGTGCGGATATGTAAAAAGAATGCAGGATGAAAGAATGACAAAGCAGATATACAATGCAACAGTGGAAGGATAGGAGCCGAGGAAGGTCAAGACTTACCTACCATGATCAAACTACCATGGTCGTGTTCTGTCAGAAGGCGATGTCAGGAGCCCTAGAAACCGGCGAACATGCATGAGAAAAGCAGTGAATGTTAAAGAACCGAGTGAGGTATGTAAGGATCGAGTCACGTGGCGCTCAGTTCTCTCTGCCTACCCCGCAAGGGATTTGGCGTATATAGATTACTGGCGCCTCACTGACTTAGCGTCATTGACATGGCAGTCATTAATGCCATCGATTCTATTATAAAACGTAACTTTTTTTAACTGTTAGTATAGCCTATTAACGCTTGCAACACAATAAGTATCACTCGTGCGATAGCACCTCTGCTCACCACAACACAGCTACTCCTTAGGAGCATACTGGCGACCTCACTCACTCGTAGGAACACAACAACCAATCCGGGAGTATGGCTGCGGTTTTCTGTGAGGTGGAGGTACTGCTTTGATGCGCCCTACCTCTCTTAAAACTTTGAAAACTGAACGTCTAGATAGTATCGGTAAACACAAGAAAGCAATGCAGTCATAATTAAAGTAGCCGACGCAATATATAGGGATATTACTCTTGTGATCCTATTATCGAATCGATAATTCAATCTGGGGCGATATTGTCTGCGCCTCGAGGCCGTCGCACCATCGACCAACTCGTAGGGTTGGCAACGTCATAAAGAGTATATTATTATTTAAAATGTACTGTATTCAGAATGAAGATGCTAGTTTCCATTGAGCTACCGACTGCAACTGCCGACAGCAGTTGCAGCATGCAACCGGAATGATTTAGAGTGGCGGCACATGCAGCGACTGCACAACCAACACCTCATCAAAAGGCGATGCATGCAGCTGTTGCACGTGCTGTCGGCTGTTGCAGTTGGCATATCGCTGCGAACTAGCACCTTAAAGTGCATTAAAGAAAATCTGCCTAATATTTTAATGATCCTACTAATGTTGATCACTCATAGTACAATAGTAGTAATATATTTTCATTACTATTAATTCGTTCGTCGAAATTATAGCCACATGTACTTTTATGTACCTATAGGTTTATAATGGTATAGTTGACAACCCTACCGACATCATTTCTTAGGTAGTAAAGCACTGATTTTCAAAGAACAACTTGTATAACCTCACCTTTTGTGGATACGAGCTATTGTTTCTGTCGGGACAACATATGATTGACGAAATAACAAATTTTTCAATATACAGAATTTCAAACAACAAAATAAGCATTTTTAGCGTGATTGAGCTTATTCCTTTAAGGCATCCGTTTTTTCCCCGATTGATCTTATCTACTATGTATTTTGTAACATCAAATATATGTTTTAAAAATTTTATGGAAGAAATTAACTTTTTTATATAAATTCGAAACGTAAATAAGCATACATTCCTTACACGTAGAAGGTAGGAGTAGTGAGTTCCTGAAGGTTCAGTTGTCAGCGTCTACAACCAACGCTACCCATTTCATATCAGGCAGGACACATGTTGGTTCCCTTAATATTAATAATATAAGCTACAGAAAAATCAGTACTTATACTGTGAATTTCAAAATATTCTATGTGATAATTACGGAGCTTTATTTTCATACTTCACATGGCCGTTTCAGAGAGAGTTCAACCTACGTATATTGTACTCGTACACTTTTGTGAACATAACGTGATGTCACGAGAAACAAATACTTATTCATTATACGCCTTCTCGGAATGCTTAACGCCAGAGTTTATTTACTCTTGAGGTAATATTACAATTTTCAATGGAATGATTTCTCTGAATTAATTTACCCAGAGGAATTCATCAGTCGTTACGTGGGACATCTCGATGTCATAGCCTCGTGTATGAAGCTCATCGAACACACAAACCAAGTAATGCCGACCGTATCTATGGTTATATATTTTGAGCTCCTCAGAAATTACGACGACATATGGAGATGTTAGTTCCGGCTGTTCTTATAAGGCCAGAGTAGAAATTAGTGGCTTTGAGATAATTAAAAAGCCTCGGTTTTCCTGGTCTCGCCAATCCACAACGGAAGCAGCGTAATGTGTGCGCTCTAAACCCCTTCAGTTGTAGCTGTAGGCACATTCGGTTGATGCGAATCAAAAAAAATCGAAAAAAGAAAAAAAAAACACTGAAAACAGAATGAATGCCTATCACCACCGCCCGTATCGTCAAGCTCCACGTCGTCGGAGGAGAAATATGCGGCATCTACGACCGCCATCGTGTAGAGCGTGTGCTACCACTGCCGGCCAACTTGGGACTTCCAGGGCACCCTACCCCACGAGTGGTCGCCTTCCGGATGCTTCCTCTGTTTCAGGTATTAAACCAACCGTCACCGTCTCTATTCCTTGATTGTCAACAACGAATTACTTAATTGTGAGATGTAGAATCTCTTGGAATACGTAGACTGTGAAAGTGGAATGCATCGCGATGTTGTGGTAGTCGAAAACGGTCGTATATCACTGTCCTTCGCGAACTAAAGCTAGCGAAAACCACCCGTGTATACATACCCAGAACCGTAAGGATGGTTTTACCAGGGTCTGTTGTAAACTCATTCGCATCGTCTTTGTTTACGGTCCTTTGGGGAGAAACCGAAGATTATGTCTGTGTATGGATGTATGGCGACGATATGTATGGATGAAGCTTTCATGTCGAATGACTACTTGAGGTATATCCTGAAGGACGGTACGATCGACATTTGTCGAACATGCGATTGTCCTGGAGATCGCAGGCATGTAGTTCTTAGTAGTGTCTTGCTAACTGCCAGTACTTCCACAGGCATAGCTAGGATTATCCATTTAAATATTGTCTTGTGATTTCTGAGGTACCGTACTACAAGTATGCGTCAGTGTCAGTTCTAGGCAATAGTAATGTTATACTCAACCAGGGACCAGTTTACGCAACTCAAGTGGACTCAAAGGCTTGCGCACCGCTAGCTAAAGGACGCGGCTGCCTTATATTAAAAAAAATAATTAAATACATGTATTTTATTTGAATATTCAAAGAAATTATAAAAATAAATAAAGGAATAATAATAATAATAATAGCGGTTAAAGTATGAAATTGCCGTTTTATAAATAGTAATAGATACTCGTACTTTGAATTGACACACACTTCATGATCTGAGATTTTCGAGTGAAACTTTTTTCACATGATATCTATGAGGGTTTTCTTTTAAATGTGCATTTGATTTGATTTTCGAATTTCAGTTGTTTTTTTTATTCAGCTTAGACTGGAAAGATGGATATTTCGAAAATCCGAGTAATTTTTGAATACCAGTCCCGACGCGGAACTTACGCGGCAGAAATATCAATGCTGCGTTTGGAGAGGAGACTGCTAATGAACGCACCGTGCGTTTTCGTTTAAACGTTTTCGTAATGGAAACTTGGTCTTGAAGAACGAACCACGTGGACGACCGCCCACATATGTAAATAACTGAATTGAAGAAGTTGGTGGAAGCCGTACCTTACCAACAATATTTACTCATTTGCAACAAATCAATAAGATAAAAAATATGAAAATTTGGTGTCTCATGATTTGACTGATCTGCAGAAAGAAACGCGTGTTGAAACTTATGATGGCTTGTTGAATCGGTACATAAATGAAGGAATTTGGGTAGAATTGTGACATGTGACGAAAAGTGGATTCATTACGATAACCGTAAGCGAAAAATACACTGGCTGACCCCAGGTCAAACGCCGCAACAGTGGCTTAAAGCATTGCTTACCAATAAAATGGTGATGGTAACTGTTTGATGGTCTCTTCATGGCGTTATTTACTACAGCTATCTCAGATCTGGTCAAGCACAGCAGATGTTTACTGTGCTGAACTTCGAACAATGATGGCGAAACTAGCAGTGAAACAGTCCTGACTCGTGAATCGATCTTCACCATTATTGATCCATGATAACGCAAGACCTCACGCTGCAAGAAAAACCGTTGCATCTCTACAGGAGCTGCAGTTAGAAACCATACGTTATCCTCCGTACTCACCAGACCTTGCTCCAATTGATCTAGCATTTTTTTCGTGATTTTGATAATTTCTACGTGGTAATAAATTTTCTTCCCAGGAGGCAATACAAAAGTACAGAGTTCTATCGCAAAGGCATAACTGAACTTCCGATTAGTTGCCAGCAATGTATACATAATGAGGACAAATATTTTTGTTAAATAAATATGTTACACCTTAGAATAAAGATAGTTTTAATTTTTCAGTACAAATCGACAATTTCATACTTTAACCCCTAACCCCCCCCCCCCCCCCCCCCCCATTATTAAAAGAGACTTGAGTTATAGATAAATAATACTGCATTCATTGTTCTATTATCACTCTCCTTCTCTTATTCACTTCCTGTTCCTCATCCGCGTCGTCCTTTATGCTTGATAATTGCTCATCTGCATATTCTTCCTCATAATCACTTCCCCATCAACTTTAGTACTATACTCATTTGAAATTGGCGTTTTGTCAAATTGGTCACTTTGATCTCAAATATCTAGCGTTTGGTTAGGGATTCCAAATTCAAATTTATTTCTAATTTAGGCTTGCGTATTTTTGTTTCGAATTTAGTGGTTCATTTGTTTTTACGTCATTTGTCTTTTCTTTGACATCGGTCTGTTCGCAATATAGAAAACTTTCACCGTAGCACCAAGACTGCAGAAACAGCTCGAAGGACTAATGATGTGTATGGGGAAGCTACTATAAAAGAAAATACTGTACGTTTTTGATTCCAACGTTTTCGTTTTAGAAACTCTTATCCACAGAACAAACAGCGTGGACGGCCGGAGATACCAGCTGGTCTTGTACTCGGATCACACACACATACATTAATGTACAAGCACTTCAACGCTTCGATGTACCGATAGTCAATTCGGCATCACTGGGGAAACTGTAGCACCGCCCATGTCTCAACGGAATCAAAGGTCTTTTCGTAGTCCACATACGCCCAACATAAGGACACATTATACTCCTCAGTCTTCTGTATAATCTGGCGGAGGGTATGTATGTGATCCACGGTGCTAAAGCCTTTTCGGAATCTGACTTGTTCGGGAGGCTGGAATTCATCAAGTCTGCGTGCGAGACGGTTTATTATGACTCTTGAAAACAGTACATAAACGCGGCTCAGAATACCGAATTACCGTAAGTTTCACCGGAGTGTATGACGGAATTGAATAGCTTCTGAAGGACTACAAGTATTCGCCTGCTTTCAGTTGCTCCGCCGTAATTCCGTCGTCACCCGGTGCTTTTCCATTTTTAAGCTGTTTGAGAGCCATACGAATCTCGTACAGACTGATGCCTGGGATATCTTCGGTATAGTGTCGGGTCAGTTTAGCTCTTGGGTTGTTACAAGCATTGTTGCCTCGTTGTACGACGATATGTACAGCTGTCATATCTCTCAGCCTTCGTAGAAATAATGGCGCCTGTATTGATCTTTAGCTTCGTAAGTTGACTTTGCCCAACAGACAGATCTTTGGCGAAGACTTTGGAGCCTTGTTTCCTCTCTATCGCCTCTTTAATACGAATTGTATTAAATTGGCGTATGTCTCGCCGTATGCATTTAGAGATCTACCAGTTCAGCTGCCTGTACTCTAACGTGTGAGCTGAAGACTACAACCACATTTCACGTCTGACCTGCATGAGATTCTGCGTGTGAGTCGAGAAATTTTAGGTTCTTTTTGGGCGAGGCTATAGAAATTGAGCTACCGCTGCATGGACAGTCTCCACGAGATTGCTGTTGATAACGTCCGGTGTTATGCAATCATCTAGGCACTGAAAACGATTGCGAAGTTCGAGTTGATAACTTTTGGGGTTTTGGATCATGACATGAGATGGACGGAGCGTAGACTTCACCAGACGAGACCTTTCCTGCTTTATGTTAAGGTTCAAGATGCCTCTTACCATCCGGTGATCGCTTCCGAATTTCACCCTGTTGATCACAGAGACATCGTTGAAGAAATGCCAGTTGGTGATCAAAATGAAGTCTATCTCGTTTTTCTGAAGAGTTTAGATGTATGTATAGCTTTGGAGGTATCCTCATACATAGCCTCCACCTCATCATCGGAGTGTAATGAAGTTGGTGCGTAAAATTGTATTACCTTCAGCAAATACCATTTGGTAATTCTAAGTATAAGGTTACGCAACCCTCGCCGACACAGCCTCGATCTTTAGTTCGTTGCTGATGAGGGGCCTACTTACAATAAACCAGACACCATCTTGGGACAGATGGTAGCCCTCCCTGTAGTAAAGCAAGTTGCCGGATTTAAGAATCACCGTGTCCTCCACCTGTCTTCGGACTTCGGACAGTCCTATTATATCCCAACGGAACTTACTTTGTTCCTCTTCCAGGTCCATTATCTTCTCGTCGGACCTCATTGTACGCGTGTTGTATGTTGCCAGGGCCAGTCCGTTGTGGTGGTAGCCGTGGCTTCGGAGCCGGGAATTCTTAGTTCCCCCTGCCCCGCCGATACGCTTGGCAGACGGGTTGACAACCACAGTAACTTTTTAAAGTACGTAGGGGACGCTGCTGCCCGTCTCCTGGATATTTCCCGTAGTCGCCTTTTACAACACCCATGGGTTGAGATGGGGTGGCCTATTATTACGCCGAGGCCACACGAATCATTAAACGTATAAGAAATAAAAAAAGGAGAGACATTATTTGGATATGTCTCATATAGTTTAAAGATGATAAATATAAGTTTGTAATATTTTTTTATAAAACGTAATTACAAAATTTTACCTTCGAACTTTTTCCTTCATTATCATTTGTGCTGTAAGACATGTGATATGTTAAAGTATAATGGACACCATTCCATTGATTTCAGAAGTCAGATTAATAATATACCTATACTTGGGTATATTTTGGTTTAGAAATGCAAAGATGTAGAAATATTCAAGTTCAGGCTGAATGGCGTATTTGCCATGAGACAGTGTTCGCACAAGTTTCTTTTCTATCTATTGATCCATTTAATTAACACATGCCTACTGGCGACTTTAAAATTCTCAATTACATTTCAACAACGTGAATGTCATACAAATACATATTATAAATATTTAGAAGATATATAATTAGACATACTTACATGTAATATATAAATTACCTAGTTTTAAAGCCTCTGCTTATCAGAACTAACATTTTCTATAAAGCATGGCTCGTTTACGTTGAGTTTCTTTTTGAACAAAAAATGAAACGTTCGTTGCTGTAGTTCTTTAATCTCTGTCGAATAGAGCGATTATTAAACAGGATCGATTAAATGTACGATCGAGTAATAACATAAGCTTCGAGTTAGAGACAATTAAAGGGCTCGACCGGCGGATGCGCTGTCTAAAACTGTGACACTAGGTCATGTTTTAATTACATGTTCCCGTTTTAATTAATACTGCCTAAAGATTGATATATTAATGGTAATTACAGGTTCCGTTACTAACCTCACGTGGAGGGAAGCGTCGAACATATTTGAAGGTTTTGTTAGTTGAGTTCGGAACATACAAATTGTTAATTTGTGTGATACGTACTGTTGTATAACTAACAAATTCCAGCAACCTTGTTTCGCGTAATATATTTCATGCAATTATGTAATATATTTCATACAATTATAAACAGTAACTTTTGTATGTTGATAGCTATGATTTCTTGATGTCAATCCTGTGCCAATATGCTACTTGACCTCTGGAACATTGTGTGAATTTGAATTTTTTTGGTGGTTCAAATCTTATCGATAAATATTTTTCCAGATAAAAGGTAATCTGAATACTTCCATTACAATTAACATTCAGATTCCAAGTACATATATCACCAAGAAAAATTTAATTAATAAGTCTGCTGAGCGGTTTATTTTTATACTATGTCGGGAGCCATACAAGCATACGGCCCACCTGATGTAAAGCGGGTACCGTAGCCTATTAACGCTTGCGATATATTAAGTATCACCTGCGCGATGCCTCCTCTGCTGCTTACACAGCAACTCCTTGAGAGCTTACTGGTGACTTCACTCACACGCAGGAACACAACAACACTCTAGGGAGTTGTTATTTGGCTGCGGTTTTCTGTGAGGTGAAGGTACTTCCCCAGACGGGTTGCTTTGATGCGCCCTACCTTTCTTAATTTTTTTATTGGTTTTACGTGATGCGTGCACAACAGATGCACAAAAGATTCTCCAAACGGTAGCTACATTATCTTATCGTAGTTAAAACCGATTTTATACGTTAAACAATAATATATTATGATATAAGCGTGTAAAGTTGGTTTGCAGAAGTGGATTTGCAGCACGACGTTAGTAAACAGTTGAATTATTGAAGCAGCTACTGAAAGTTCAGTTATTAAAAAAAATGATATGCAACAGATTATGATGGCAATCGTACAGTATTGGTTATTAGTATTATTAATAATGTCATTGTTTTGATAATAATGTAATTGTCGGAGATAACGGAATGTATTCATAGTAGATGTAAGATTATGTTTCTTCATTAGTAGGAGCAGGAAATATTCTGGGCACAAGGAGCAGAACAGTCAATAGGATACATGCCAATAAATTATAATAATTAGCACAATTGACTTCGTCGCTAGATACTGACTATTTGGAGCTATTTTCAGAAACATTCATAATCGGAAGTCAAAGGTGTAGGTGACAACACACTTGTAACCGTCTGAGCGTTTCTTTAATAAGGAAGTCGGCTTCATGACACTCATTTTTAGACCGAATACTTTTATAATATGGAATAAATGCGAAGCAGCACTTGTATCGTAATTGTTTGCTAATACCGTTAAAAGACTAGGCATTTTTTGCTTTTTTTCATTGCATAAATATATATTTTTCTTTTGATTTATGTGGCTATCAGTTACATTTTGTGCCTATGTAGTATTTTGGGCGGCGTAGAACCCGTGTATTAATAAATCTTTCTCATTATTTGAATTCCATATTTATGATTTTTTTTAAGATATTAGATTGGCAAACAAGCATGCGGCCCGCATTAGATGGGAAGCGGTCACCACAGCTTATTGACGCTCGTAACACCATGGGTATGTTACTCGCGCGCTGCCAATCTTGTGACCTAAGGCTGTTTCGTTACAGTACCCAGTAATTTCTCTGCCAAACCTCACCTTTAAACCGGAACACAGCTATATAAATATAGCTTGGCAGTAGAAATTGGTGACACAGAGGTACCCACGCAGACGACTTTTGTACAAAGTCTCCCTCTGGTATATATATAATAATTACAAAATACAGGCATGAATAAATTATCTGCGAAAATAGCGATTTTGTTCTTTGAGCGTTGTAGTTCTAGTTGATAAATTTTGCGCGCGCAGGTACGAGTAAATATCGCCATACAGCCTAATATATAAATGCGATAAACGGAAATAATATTCCTGTATTTATTAACAAAAACAATATGATTTGTTTACAAAAATAAACAATTTGATGAAATTAATAACTAGAGCAGTGGTAGGATAAATAACTGCCCTATTGACCAACTGGTCCCCGATTTGAATCCTGGCATGTACCACAAAAATTGTGTTATGGGTTATATTTGTCATTATCACTTGTTCGGCGGTGAAGGAAAACATTGCGAGGAAATTCACACGTCCGAGAAATTATATTTTGAAAGACGTGTAACCTAATCTTAGAGAGGCGGCGTTTGACGGCAGTTGGTCCATATAAAAGAAAATATCTTCGCCAAATCCTTAGTCTTAGGTAGTAGACCCCACCAATCCTAAGGGTTTAGGAAACGGGATAAAGCTAAGAAGAAGAAGTTGATTTAACTATCAGAAATGTTTACTATTTATTATAACATCAAAAAACATGTTAGTAATGTAAAGTAAAAGTGTGTTTTATTTTCTGCGATCGATCGATAACGGCCGCTTTACGAGCAAGTAATAAGGTTTTTATAACATGTATAGCATAGTGCCTAGATGTTATAGAATACCACAGATAAATAATAATTATCTGAAGGATTTTTTTGTTGCTGCGAGTGATCAAGGTCATCATAAATTATTTATCTCTCTTCAATCACGGGTTTTAATCTCGGTCATTTGATAGTGCGTGGATATGAATCCAACTAGTAGATATCCCATTGAGAGGATTGATGCAATGTAGTATACCCATCGTGATCCACTCCGGTGGATATCAATGGAACAATATACTCATGACCAGGTCTCGACAGTTATTGAGACTATTGGAAATATGTAGGAAATTATTGGGCTATTTTAATGGGATTTGGAGGGATAATTGGTACAGAGTTATTACAGAAAAGGGACAGAAGCCTGCATAACTATCATATCTGATTGCTATTTTCAGCAGGTGGTGGCTCGCTACTCCCTGGATGGACTCCCGAAATACCAGAGAAAGTCGCCCAGGGGCAACACCGGCGTGATTGACTTAGGGGGTGTCGAAAGGCGTCTAGCGCTTTCTCCGACACAACGCTAATTTCAAAGAAATATATTTCATCATTATCAATAATTAAAAATGTACCTACACAACAAATAATTACAATTTATTATTAATTGATCTATGTAAAAGTAGTAACACAAGAAATGTAGGAAATGTAGCATGTTTCGGTTTGGCGTAGGTACAACAAGTACATAAAATGAAATTAGACGTTGTTGATTAATTTTATGAAGCTGTCGCCGACTCCCATTCATTACCAGATACTAATTAAGAGATCTTTACGACGTTTTATGTTGATTCAGAGATAAGAGAAACTTAATAATTGGTACAGGGTTTCACTGTCAACTCATGTGGTCCATTAGACAGGTAATTAATTTATTATAGCAACGCGGATTTCGTCAGGTGAAACAATGTACTGGCATAAGAACGGTGATAGTCTAGAGGGTAACGAGCGAGGTTATTAACTGATTAATCTGTGGTTCGATTCTTGGTGTGGACATGTGTCACAAAACCAAGCTAACATTAACTTTTTAATTATAAATTATAATTATACTCGCAATTTTTCGGTTTTTATTCCTGTTGTATCAATAGTAATATAATAAATAATAAATATTACAGTTCTGTGACTTTTTACGAAACATATAATATTGAATGAATGTTGAACATGTTACCGGGAAGGTTTAGAAAAAAAGGACGGACGAAGTCGCTGTTATCAGCTCAGCTAGTTTCAAATATAAATTGTATGCTAAATTGAATTATTTTGAATGTTTCGTTATCTACATTTGTCGTTTTCTAAGAGATCGCGATCATTACAATTGTATAAGTAAATTCCTCCATGCTTCAAGACACTTCACTATTTTATGGTCATTGGAATACTGCAGTGCATGGTGTATTCGGCAATATCATACATC
The DNA here is from genome assembly GCA_947507595.1 of Pyralis farinalis. Lineage (NCBI taxonomy): Eukaryota > Metazoa > Arthropoda > Insecta > Lepidoptera > Pyralidae > Pyralis > Pyralis farinalis. Next base: position 24,898,918 of record OX382273.1, on the reverse strand, counting down.
CGTCTGGTCGAGATCTTAATTAACTCCTTTTTCCTTCCACGTAAGACAAAGTTTTATAAGTTGGCTGGTTCTCCTCGGGTCACATGACCAAAGTACTTGTGGAGTCTCTGGGCGTATATTGTAGAGAGACGGGTTATTTTCAACTCTGATCACATAACTTGTAGAACGCGCTCTGCATGACCCAATGTATAAGTTATGTACAAAATCAAAAGCTACGATTTCTTATTTTTTACATAGTCAAGAGATGATCTCAGGGCAATTGCGGACATGCCATTTATGAATATTCATGTTGGCATTATAATTTGTTATGATGCATTAACAAAAACCTCTCTAAATATATCCGATTAATGCATACATCGTGATGGGCGATGCAGGAAACTGTTAATTAAATAAATGCAGTTTCGATGGTTGTCGCTTTATGATTTTGATTTATGATAAAACACTTTTTTACCAATGACGTAAAAATCATTTATGTAGTGTCTTCAAGTAAGTGTGAGTATATAATAGGTAAATTTTAGATTTATATTTTGGTTTGCAGGATCAAATTGGTCGTGTTTTGTTGGAAGGTCTAGGAAATGGCGAGCAATCATGCTAACTATGAATGTTAGATAAACCGTGCGAAACGAAGCGCGTAACGTCCGAGTCCGAGTCATGTGGCGTTTAGTTCTATTTGCTTGTCCTATAAAATAGTCGGCGTAAAGTTATAGATAGATAAATCTGTGTCTGTAGATCAATATAACTATACCTCATAACGACTTTAGTTAATACTAGAGCGCGCCATGATTGTTATTCGATCTTCTGCGAAATAAATATTATACAGTATTTTTCGGTTTATTTACTCAGTGCCTAATAGCAGGGGGTACTGATAGCATAGAAACATCTGTTTGACTTTGTATATACCTAGTTTTGCCATAAATACTGAAACAAAGAAAAAAATGATTTTCTATTGCAAATAACATTTATTACTTTTACAGTGTGTTAGTTTAATACATACATATAAAACAATTAAAAATATAAAAAGCTTATTCGAAGTGGTCTCCATTGGCTGCCATACAGTCCTTTAAATGTTGAGGCCAGTTATCAATAGAAGCACGCGCTCTTTCCATGGGAAAATTCTACACTGCCAATCGTACGGATTGTTTTAGGGACTCCAAATTATCATGACGTTTAGAACAAGTCGTATTCTCTAAAACTGACCATAAATCATAATCCAGCGAATTAAGATCGGGACTAGACGACGGCCAGTCTTCAGCTCTGATGAAGTCCGAAACGTCCGTTTCCAACCAAGACTGCCCGACTAGACCGAGTTTTATGACCCGGCGCGGAGTCTTCCTGGAAGGACCATTCCTGGTTATTGAACATGGTGTTGTTAAGGGGCTTCACTACCTTCTCAAGAATGGTATCTTGATACACTTGTGCCGATGTTTTGATACCTTTTTCACAGAAGTATGGCTCAGTCACTCCTTCACAGCTAATACCCCACCAAACCATCACTGAAGTCGGATAGTGCCCACATTGCACTCTGTCGAATAATTGGGAAGCTTCCTTAGAGCTTTGAGCATAAATACGGTCATTAAGTTTGTTAAAATGTTGCTCAATTGTAAAAAATTTCTCATCCTTAAACAAAACTTTTCTGTGACCTCCCTTTGCGTACCGCTTCAGTAGTTGTTTCGATTTTACCACCCTATTCTTTTTTAAATTATCAGTTAAGAAATGACCAGTACGTCCCTTATAGACTGCAAGTCCCAAGTCATCTTTTAAAATACGCGACATGGTTCTAGGTGCTATCTTCATCTCCCGAGATAAAATCTTTTGCTTTCGGACAGGATTTCTTCGAATTCTTTCCCTTACTGCTTTGACCACCTTTTTCGTACGAACACTACGTGGACGGCCAGATCTTTTTCTGTCACAAACAGAGGAGGTCTCATTGTACCTATTAATAGCCCGGTACACAAACATTTTACTAATACCAAGCATATGGAGAGTTTTAAAAATTGCATTTGGCTCCATACATACTTTGTGTAATGCAATCACAGCGATTCGGTTCTCTTTATCACCCCACTCCATTTTAATATCGCACAATATTGTACAATGTATTGGCGCCAAAATGAGACAACTCAATGAACAATCATATGAAAACGACAGATTCCAAATTCAAATGTAATATTTTGTTTATTTTGAATTGTAACAGTATTTATGGCCAGACTAAGTATACCTGGGATACCGAGCTTCGTTCGGCGTTTTTTATATTTTATTTTGTGTAAAATCGGAGTTAATTCATTAAAGACACCTATATTGTTAATCTTAAAAAGCAAAACCTTATCTAAATACAATATTCGATACAAATCCGAGGTACACGTTTTTATATTTAAACAAGATTTGCTCGTTAAACGAAAATAAAAATATTAGGTTGAAATAAGAATATTAGGACAATTTATTGGATGGATCTACCGAATACGTCAAAATTAGTCCTTGACAAAGTTGCAGAATGAAAATGGTATTCGTATATGATTGTGTCTTACTTATCTTGAAGAATGAACATTGCCGTATAAGTGAATAATATAATATCGTAAGCATTTAATTAACATCTTGTAATGTAGTATTGTCTTAGATTTTCGCGATTGTTACACATTGAGATGTAGTCTTGTAATGCAGTTTAAGTATAAGCATATATTGTGTTTGTCACAACGGCAGTTTTAAGTTAAAAGACTGATTTATTATATGAGTCTTGTTCCTAGTAGGCCGTTTGGAAGAGTTCAATCAAGCCTAAAATTTATTAAATAGTGATTGAATCTGCAATAAAAATGTATATACTTGTTACATATTACAACAAAGTGTTACTTAATAATTTGTTTGTTTTATTTATCCAGTAAATAAACGAATAATAACTGTTTATTGTTATAGTGGCCTTCCATAGTCCGCCCACTTTAACGTGGCCATCTCACCGATATGAAACCAATATTTTAGCTGTAAGTATATGTTTTTTTAAATTTTGTTTTATGTTAAGATAGTTTTAATTGTAGCTTATTTCGTTATAATTTTAGTTTGTTTCGTTTTATTTTTATTTCGTTTCGTAAAATTAGGTAATAATTGTTATATATGTAATATGTAGCTAATAATAGTATATTACAAGACAAAACAGCATTGCATTTTGCAGCAGTGCATTTTTTTCTCTCGTCTGTTTGTCAACTGAAATTTTCTTTTCTTTTTTGTTTAGAGACGAACTGATAGAGCAATATTAAAAAAACTGTTAACAATAAAGAAGAAATTAGTAACATGCAATTTTTTTTTTTTTTTAATTTCGATCATTGGTGGCGACCACTAGCAAAAATAAATGAAAAAAGGCTTAATTTATGCAATGTCCACTTAGAATATCCTTCTAATTAGTAAGCGTTGTTGGACTCTGCCTTTGTTATTGTACAAGTACGCGGCGCCTCGACGTTTACATAAGGGCTGAGGACAAATTCTTTGAGGTACTCGCATAAGAGCTGCTTGAGGTGTAGTCTCTGAACGGATGTAGAATAATAATGGTAAGAGCTGCAAGCCTCTTGAGCCACTGACGCCGTTGTTGATTACGGCGAATTTTGCTGGAGTTTCTGGGCTTGCGCATTCGGAGCGTTCCACCGTGATCTGCCAAATTGCTATCAATAATGGGAGTAAATAAATAGTGTCGGTGTATTAGAATAACTAAACATACTATTGTAGATACGGGATTTACCGCGATTTGTTTTTCCATTTTCTCGATATTTCGGCGATGTCAGGGTCACGGGATGACTGTCGTCCCGCGACGACCAAAGACGCCACAACCAAGCAACAACCGTGAAAGTTTAAAGTAATTAAGTTACAAAATATTCACCTTCGATTCGATGATTTTTTGAGAATATTTGATAATTATTGAAAAAAATTACGAGAAATAAACAAAAAGTGGCTTAAATACGCTCTCTCTATTACTCATGTTATTATTGGATTATATTTAATGATGATCAATTTTGTTCACAAAGGGTCAACAAAATGAGATACAAATTTTTCACATGGAGCGGCTACCGCAGCCCTCCACACTCCACAGGGAGTATTAAACCTTTCAGGTCAGGTCTTACGACTTTGGAAATTTAATTTCTTGTACATGCGGGTTTTGGTCATCGCCGAACAAGTGATAATTGCACATATGTACCTACATAAATCCGAAAACACGAATTTAGTTGTAGGTACCTTATAATCCTTGATTTCGGTTTTATAAGATATCGTAAAAGTTTGATTGAAAAAAAACGAAGAAAGAAATATACCGTCTATGCAAGAATGATACCAAAGCTTTAATGAAAGAGAAGCGTGGAAAGACTTCTTATAAATGAGGAAGAGAGGCTGACGAAGAACTTCGAGGTAAATACCAAACTCTTCTGGAGAGAGGTAAAGAAGTCTCGAAGTGATTCGTCAGCATCCAGAATGGACAATATAAAATGTAAAGCTGGTGGCATTCTTGCTAACACTCAGGAAGTGTTAGAACGGTGAAGTGAATATTTTAGAGAAATGTATGATTATGTCCAGGACGCTGGCACTGTGAATGAGTATGTGATTGACTCGGGAGTGGCAGCGTATCATGAAGACATTACCATGGATGAGACTGAATGGCCGATACGAAGTTTGAAAGATGGAAAGTCAGCGGTAATCGATATGGTAACAGTTGAGATGATCAAGCTAGGTGGTACCTACGTTAGGGACGCCTTCTAGTTTTTGAGTAAATTATGCTGGAGAACCAGAAGGTTCCCGAGCGATTGGAGACGCGCAGTCATCGTGCCCTTGTATAAAGTCAAGGGCTCACGTATGGACTGTGCCAAATATAGAGCCATCAGTTTGATCAGCTCGGCAGCTAAAGTGTATGGAAAAATCATTGAAAGGAGAATGAGGGTGAAATCCGATGGAATGCTTTGGGAAGCACATGGTGGATTTTAAAGCGGTAGAGGATGTACGGATCAAGTTTTTTCACTCCGGAAACATTGTAGAGAAGCATCTGGCTTTGGACCAGAAGGTTTCTGCAGTTTTGTGGACTTTGAGAAAGCATTTGATATCTATGGAACATTTTGCCCAGATTTGGGGTTGACTGTGACCTACTCCGTGCTGTGCAATCCACTTATGAGGATTGTACAGCATGTGTGCGGGACGGGTGGATGGAAGCTTGTCGCCATGGTTTGATGTCAACACTGGTGACAGACATGGATGCGTGCTGTCGGCTCAGGTATTCATCCTCTATCTGGACAGTTGTCTTCATAGAATAAGAAATATGAATACGGGAATGCGAATGGGTGACTGTCAACTGTATGTTTTATGCAGATGACGCGGTATTAATAGCAAAATCACCATCCGAACTGCAAACACTAGTTACAACAATGAAAGATTGTATGAAGAAAGGCTTACAATTGAATGCGAAGAAAACCACGATAATGGTATTTGAAAGAGAGACAACCAGAACGTACACTAGGATTACGGTTGATGACGTAGTGTTGGAGCACTGAATGAGATTGTATATCTTGGAAGCGCTTTTAGCAGCAATGGAAGGTGCACCGCTGATGTGGAGAGACGAGCGAATGCAGGGAATAAGGTGAATGGAGGCGTTGGGTAAACTTCTAGGCATCCGAAATCTAAGCCAGAAGGAACAGGTCGGTGTACACAACGCGGTGCTAATCCCAACGCTAACTTATGGAAGTGAGAGCTGGGTATGGCAGAGAGAGCATGAAAGTAGAATAAATGCGGTCGAGTCGGATGAGAGCATTGCACAAAATTTGTGGCATAACGCTTGCTGACAGCGTTCGTAATGAAGACGTGAGAGAACGAGTTGATCTGGAAGAGAACGTCGGTGTTAAGATAAGAAAAGGCATGCTCCATTGGTTCGGTCATGTAGAAAGAATGCAGGACGAAAGAATGACGAAACAGATATACACTGCAAAAGTGGAAGGAAGTAGGAGCGAAGGAAGACCGAGACTAACCTATCATGACCAAATTGGTCGTGTTTTATCAGAAGGTGATATTAGGAGGCTCAGGAATCGGCGAGCGTGCATGAAAAGAGCTATGAATGTTAGAGAAGCGAGTGAAGTATGTAAGCACCTCGTCTTATGGCGCTCGGTTCTCTCTGCCTACCTCACAAGGGAACCTGGAGTGAAGATATACATACATACTATGTTTGAACATAGAAGATCATGTAAAAAATGTTAAAAGAAATGTATTTTGTAACTTTATTTTTATGAATATTAAAAAAGAGAGTGAGGTTTGTAAGGATCGAGTCATACGGCGCTCGGCTCTCTCTGCCTACCCCGCAAGGCATTTGGCGTGAAGTTATAAATAGAACTTTATTTCCAACGATTTATTTGTGACCATACATTTAACATTTGCTTTCACTTTTTTTAGTAACCGACGCAAATTCTCAGTTTTTATCTAATATTAATTAATTAAATAATTTGGTACAACAAAAATGAAATTTGATGAGAAAAGATGATGTCAGTGTAAGCGAGCACGCCAGTTTAGCAGTGGCCGTTACAACACGTGAAGCCATTAAACACCTAAGAGAGATTAGGCGCATCAAAGTAGCCCGATCAACCCGAGGAATTACTTTGATAGTAAGCAGGGGTGTCAACGTCAATATTTCCTATTTTGTAACCATTCATAGGTACATTCATACATAACATAGGCTGATGGTAACCACTTTACATCAGGTGGACCGTATGCTTGTCTTGTCTCGCGACTTTATATAAAAAATATTATGTTTTATTGCGTCGCCTACATTTTCGTATGCTATAACAAAACACTATTTTTGTACGACGAGCACCGTGGCGTAGTCGTCAATGACGCGACTTTGGCACCAACGCTCGTGGGTTCGATTCCCACACAGGAGAAATATTTGTGTGTACTCGTATAAACATGTCGTTTATCTTGGTCTGGATGTTTTTAAGAGAGGTAGGGCGCTTCAAAGCAGCCCGTCTAGGTAAGTACCTCCAGCTCACAGAATACCGCAGCCAAATAACAACTCCCTAGATTGTGTTCCTGCCTGGTAGTGACGTCCTAAGGAGTTGCTGTGTTAGCAGCGAGGAGGCATCACGCGAGTGATACTTAATGTATTACAAGCGTTCATAGGTTATGGTAACCGCTTTACATCAGGTGAGCCGTATGCTTGTATGCATTCCGACATAGAATGTATTGTAACAAAATGTTTCTCATATTCTAACCAAACTTAGTTGTCCCATTTCTTGTCGTAAAGATTTAGCTTGTAATAATATCGATAGTGCAACAGGAAGCGATTTATTAAAGTTTGATCGTTCGATTATATGGAGCCTTATAAAAAATGTCGTGGCTTTGTTAGTGAGCCAGTGCTTCGCTTGCTTGGATTTTACTTTTCTTTAAAACACTTTCGTTGTCGTTTTATAGTGAGAGTTTTATTAACTTAACTTACGTAATTTAATTTTAGTTATTGGAATGGTAAGCAGGATCGATTTCTAGTGGGAGATTGTCACATAATCGATTGTAGGTTGTTGTTGACCGCACTTATTAGGTACAAAGACAATCTACTGAATAAACATAGTAAACCAGATGAATGAAAAGTGCCACAGTTTATAGTATACACAGTCAAATGCGCACGAATTTGAATAGATTTTAATAAAAATATTGAATTTTATCTCTTATATGAGCAGTGATAGCCCAGTGGATAAAGAATCGGCCTATTGACCTACTGGTCGCCGGTTCGAATCCTGGCGTGTCCATGTAGCACTAAATGCGTGATTTCAGATATATGTACATATTTGTTATTATTGCTTGTTCGGCGGTGAAGAAAAACATCGTGAGGAAACTAGCACGTTCAAGAAATTTTTTTTTGGAAGACGTGTGGTCTAACCTAGGAAAGATCTGTTTAACCCTTTGGGTTGTGCGTCATAATCCAATCATAATGGATTAGGAAACAACGGGATAACACTACGAAGAAGATATTACTTGTCTCAACTTTTGAGATATTGATTCTTCATCGATATGTCACAATTAAAACTTGTGAAAATAAATATATTTCGATCGTATAGCATCAATAAATGCAGTTGAGATGAGAGCGTTAAGAAGTATGATAGGAGTTAAACTGAGTGACAGGATAAGAAACAGTGAGATAAGGAAACGTTGTGGTCTGAAAGAAGATGTAGTGACAAAAATTGAGAAAGGTATGCTGAGATGGTTTGGCCATGTCGAGAGAATGAATGAAGAACGATTGACGAAAAAAGTGTATAAGGCGAGTGTGAACGAAATTGTTGGAAGGGGTAGACCTAGGCGGACATTTCGAGATCAAATCAGGGACGTCCTGAAAAAAGGCCAGGTCAAGAGTACCCTAAACCAAAGAGCATGTATGAAGGGAATAATGAGAGTGGACGAAGCGAAACAAGTATGTAAGGATCGTAGCAAGTGGAAAGAAGTGGTCTCTACCTACTCCTACGGGGTAGAGGCGTGATTATATGTATGTATGTATAGCATCAAGTAGGTATATTGTTGGTTTTTTTATACAAGATTTGTATGTTTCTAAAAAATAGGGCCCGTCCGGGATTTGAACCCGGGACCTCTTACACCCAAAGCGAGAATCATACCCCTAGACCAACGAGCCGCTTGCACGAGTTCTTAATAGTAGCTTAAAATACTCCATTGTACTAATCCAATTAATTTTAGCAGCTGAGTAAATATAAGGCTTTGTATTCAATCACCGAAGGTTCGTAACATACGTCATTGTTAAATAACGTTACTCTGTATTTCTAGGAATCCAGGCACAGCAGTATTTCACTCTTGCATCGAAGTAGCCTGCCATGCAATTCTGTAAGAGCAAACATCCTTACATCCTCGGAAACATCGGCTGTTACAGCTTTGAACACAAAATTGCAATTCCTTAGTGTCGCTTTTCATGGTTGTGCGACACTAGCGCCGCAAGGCTGCGTTAGGAATTGGAATTCTACAAGGCAAACAGCCTCGCGTACGCTTACAGCCTTATAGAATACCAAATAATTTAGCCGTGATCGCAGTAGACGATGTCAAAGCTGTGACATCTGTGATCACAGCGACGCCCACAGCCATTACGAGTCGCTTAGGGAATTGCATGGCTGGACCTTACCGAAGATCACCTTTTTATATCACAAACAATCGTATCGCATAATGCATTTACTGTAACGTATGGACGCTTGCAATGTCACAAGCATTCGCTCGTTGACTCTGAATATTGAAGTCTATTTGTTATGAGTGAAAATTAGTTATTGAACATTTTTTTCTGAATTATATCGATGTAACAAAAAAATGTTTGAATACCACTATGGTGACAAACAAGTTTAAGGCCTACTTGATGGTGAGCAGCCGCAGCCTGTGAACGGCTGCTAAGTAAGTGTCAATATTCGCGCATTGCCGACGATGTAGAGATTAATCCGTGTCTTTTTAATAACACCATGTTGTAATCTTAGGAGATAATATCGGCTTGGTGTTTGTTCTTCGACCTAAGGGATTGAGAAAGATTGGAACAGTACACGACTATTTCAGTACCAATCATCATCATCCTAGCGTTAATCCTGGTCGCGTCTTACGCTTATACTTCGAAGCCCAGGGTTCGCGGTTTTACTCCTCCATTTCGTGCGGTCTTCGGCATCCCTTATAATGAGACTATTGGCAGGCATCATTTCAGCGCTAATATAAATATATATTCCTTGTTGATGGTGAGCGGTGAGATTGTAGGTAGTAAGCATCAATCAGCTATACACAGTGACGAGCCCGATGGTCGAGTGGTTAGTGGCTTCTTTACTACCAAGGCTTGTGGGTTTGACTCCCACAGGACAAACATTTGTGTACTCGAATATGTTTATTTGTCTAGGTATTTTCAAAGAAGGTAGCCAGACTGGCGAAGTACTCACAGAAAACTGCAACCAAATAACACCTCCTTGGAGGGTTGTTGTGTTTTTGCCAGTGAGTTTACAAGTTAGCTCCGAAAGTGTTGCTATGTTAGTAGCAGGTGTGCAACGCTCGATACTTGCTGTATTGTAAGACGACGCTTAAAATCAGGTGGGCGGTATGCTTGTATGACTTCGACATTGTAGAAGGAAAAACAGACACAGTAAAATTGATAGAAAACATTGAATGGTAAAAAATGACCCAATGTCTGAATACCGTGAGTTAACTTGGGATAATCAACATTTCTCACAGCTTGTCTCTGAACTGAGTAATAAGACCTAAGCTGGTATTCAGATGGGTCCTCCAGTACTGTAGTGACGGTTTTAGACATCCCAATTTTTCGTGTGGTTTCGTCGGGAGGCATACAAGCATACGACCCACCTGATGTAAAGTGAATACCGAAACCTATGAACGCTTATATTACCTGAAGTATCAAGCGCGCGATGCCATCTCTGCTGCTAATACAGCAACTTGTTAGGAGCTTACCTCTTAGGTAACCTCACTCACTCACTCACACAATAACTCCCAAAGGGTTGTTGTGTACCTGTAGGTACACAACAACCCAAATGGGAGTAATTATATCGCTGCGGTTTTCTGTGAGTTGGAGGTTACTTCCCCAGTCGAGCTGTTTTTAAGCGCCCTACCTCTTTTAAAACATCCAGACCAAGACAAACAGAAAGTATCGTGTACACAAATGTTTGTCCTGTGTGGGAATCGAACACACGAGCCTTAGTGTTAAAATAGCATTGCTATCAACTCCGCCATAGGGCTCGACAAAATAAAAGCTCTACCCGGGCTTAGCGATGATAACCTATTCACAATTATTATCTTAATAGATGTGTACAAACTACGAATGATAGTAGCTAAGACCTCTTGGGATGTCATATTGCGCATAGCGACTTGGTTTACATACAAGCTATACGGTATTGAGCCCCTAAGTCGAAGGAGAGCCTTAACCTCCATGTTTTACCGATTTTACAAAGGGTTGTGTTTGCGCTATACAGACAACTTTCTCCAACTTCAGTCCGAGGAGCTATGGCAGAAGACATTAGAATATAAATTAACGTTAACAAATAACAGGCTTTAACAAATCAGAATTATAATAACAAATATTATATAAATAAGTTGACTAGCTCGGTGGCGCAGTGGGGAAACGCGTTATTACGCTACTTTGACACCAACGCTCGTGGGTTCGATTCCCACACAGTACAAACATTTGTGTGCATGAACATGTCTGTTTGTCTTGGTCTGGGTATTTTCTATGTATAATAAAATAAGTCTGTATTTACAAAAAAAATGTATTTACGTATGTTTATCAGTTGTCTAGTACCCATAATACAAGCTTCGCTTACTTTGGGGCTAGATGGCGCTGTGTAATTTGTCCGACAATATTTATTCATTTATAAATATTGTCGGACAAATTACATGGTCCCAATGTAAGCGCAGCTTGTGTTATGGGCACCAAGTAACTGATAAACATTTTTTTTGTAAATACATACTTATTATACGTAGAAAATAACCAAACCAAGACAAACAGACATATTCATGCACACAAATGATTGCCTTGTGTAGGTATCGAATCCACGAGCGTCGGTGTGAAAGTACCGTTACTAATTAGGTACTGCGCCACCGCGCTAGGAGATCACCTCTCCTTATACAGCTAAGAGCAGATCATACTGGCAGTTTGATTGTATACATAAGAACAATACAAAGGTCAAAGTGTAAAAGTTTTACGCGCACTTAGCTGTACTGCAATAAAAAAATCGTATGACTGCATGTACCTGCTCAGTATGGGTACCAACAATCCACCCACAAGACCAACCGAGTCGTCATAATATTTACAGAACTTCAAAACATTCATTGAGTTAATCTGTTAATCTTATTAATAGACTTGTAATGCGGGATATCGCCGACCAAATGAAACATTTCTCATATGTTGTTGTGGTCGATAAGTATAATGTATAGGTAATTAGGCAGTAATATATCGAGCTTCGGTGTTCCCTTCTCATTAATGGGACATTATTCTTGCTTTACGGATTTCGTCGGGCCCGTTTTATTTATTCAACGTAGATTACCGACAATGGTTCTCAATCTTGCCTGAAGTAACTATGACTGTGTTTGGAAATTGACGCCAATTTGATATGCTTCTTCTTCTTTCAAGTCAGTGGCAACTAAACAGATTTGGATGACAATTAAGAGACTCTACAGTGTAGTTGCTGGCATCGTTCTTTGTACTTTCGATACGAAAAATTTATATAGCTGCAGTCTTATGAAATACGGTAGTGCTTCTGCGGAGGTCTGTTTGATCGTGTTGGCCAAATTGATATACAGACAAACATGTGAGTAACTTTTAAGGCTTCCGTTTTTGGGTACGACACCAACGGATCAAAAAGTTCACAATTTACTCATCAGATCCATAACGGCTGATGTTAGCGCAGCACCGCCATAGGAGTTTTCGTGTAATCTTACTTACCCCCAGGAACATAAAGTCTTCCAAGACATTGTCAGGTCCCTTGTTACCTTTAGCTTTGAATAAAATAATCATTTATTAAATTCAATGTAAAATACTATGCAATTTTTAATACATAAAATTATATTCAAATTAGATAGATAGATGAATGGGATAGTTAGATAGATAGCACGATAGCCAAATCACATAAAAAATAATAAGAAAAGCCATCAGTAAATTGAGATACAAATAGGGTGTCTATGCAAAAGGGTGCGCAGGAGCCTCGTCCGACTTTTATAACAAGCGAACAATGGCTAAAGGAAAATCCGCATCGCGAGCTGGAACATTGGCAGGCTAACTGGACGCGCGAAGGATCTGGCCGACGCCTCCTGCAAGCGAAAGGTGGCTGTGGCGTTCTTGCAAATCCAGGAGACACGGTGGAAAGGCAGTAGAACCGACTCATTGGGAATGACTACAAGCTGATTTATATGGGTGCACCTGGTGGGTAGCCACTGTACTCTCTGAAGAATTGCAATACGATGTCTTGGAATTGAAGTAAATGCAGAGCTTGGAGAAACCTATGGTGGCCGCAGGTGGAACAAGAAGACTTGGTGATGATGATGATGAATGGAATAGTTTGAGAATCTTTGTTGATAGTAGATATAAATGAATATTGTTGAATTTAGTATCGTATAGTGTTTTATTCAAAAATGTTTACTAAAAACCTGAATAACTTATATCTAATCTAGTAAAGTATTTTAATTGGAATATGATTTTTTTATATAGCATTTATGTTTCAACTAGCATTTTAAGTCAGTCTATGGTTCTCAAGTTATCTCTGTGCAAAATATATAAATACTAACGGTCTGCCCCAACTTTATCTGAATTGAACGATTATTTATCAATCCGACTTCATGGTGGCATCATTATCATGGTTGCTTAAGTAAGGGAAGGGGGAAAGGAAGGAAATACTGCATAGGTGGTTGGATTCACTGTACTATTCATTTTCTTCCTAGTGTTATCCCGTTTACTAATTCATTAGGACTGGTGGGTTACATAAGTTTAAGGGTTTGGTGAAGATACTTTTTACTTGGAGCGACCGACATCAGACCTCCACAACTCAGAGGGAAAACCAGACCCTTTCTTAGATTAGGAGTGTGGATTAACCTAAGAAAAGTGTGGTTTTCTCCCTGATTCAAGTCTTTCAAAATATAATTTCTTGGACTTATCTCACGACGACGTTTTTCTTCACCGTCGAGCCATTGATAATTACAAATATATACGTAAATCCGGATAAAATATGAATTTTATGGTACATGCCAGGTTTCGAATCACGGTCAATCAATAGGCCCGTTCTGAATCTACTGCGCTATCACTGTATTCACTACACTATCCATATTTGGAAATAAAAACAGATATCGAGACAATGCTCCGAATCTGAATACATTCCTTTAAATCTGAAGAGGATTTTTTAAACTGTAATATCTTTATTTCCTTTCATAGCAACGGCGTCACTGACTTATAAAATACGAGTATATTTCTCATAAAACAAACACACGCAGAATCCAACGGAGAAAGAGAGTGACGTAAGGAATTAGAGAAGTTAATTCTTTACTTGCGCCAAACCGATTAGTATCTACATATGTTAAGGAAAGTGTTCTGACATCTATCAACGCATAGCTCAAACCGCTAGTCTTTTTATATTACAAAAGAGAGCTATCCGCTCTCTTTATAATAGCTGCAGGGGACCACTTAGAGTACTATTCAAAGAAATAAATATCCTCACGGTTACCTCTCAGTATACTTAGACAACACAATGAATACTCGTAAAAATATAGTCGTACTCGATATTTAGTGAAAAATGTTGAAGCAGGAATAGACTGCGTATGCACAAATCGGCTTACTAAGACTAATAGATCTTTTGTTGTAAATTGTATATTTATATAATTCTATAATAAATTACCTGAAACAGTTCTGTCCTTGCCTGACAATATGTTCAAAAGACACATAAAATACTCTATTTGTTATTACAGAGTCGATGAATATCTGACTGATAGAGATATTTGGAAAAGATTCAGTACAGGTATATATTTGACGAGCTCGGTGGCGCAGTGGTGAAACGCGTTGTAACGCTACTTTGACACCAACGCTCGTGGGTTCGATTCCCACACAGTACAAACATTTGTGTGCATGAACATGTCTGTTTGTATTGGTCTGGGTATTTTCTATGTATAATAAGTATGTATTTACAGTTGTCTAGTTGTCTAGTACCCATAACACAAGGTTCGCTTACTTTGGGGCTAGATGGCGCTGTGTAATTTGTCCGACAATATTTATTTATTTATATACCTAATACATCTTTAATTGTACAGCTTGATATCACTATATGTAATATAAATTGATGATTTGAAAAAAGACCTATATTGGCAAGTTTCTTTTAGTATTTCTTCTTCGCCAATGGTCATTTTCGAAGTGCTGGTAGATTATAAAAGAGAGATTAAAGCTATGAAAAATTAATAAGATACAATATCTGATCTGATTTAAAGAATATAAGACGTGTCTAAGTGCCCGCGAGGACTTAATGGCAAATAAACGACTTTTATCTTATCTTTTAGTGACTACCATCAGATCGCCATAACTCTGAGCGAATACCAGATCTTTCTCAGTTTAGTCTTTCGAAATATAATTTCTTGGATGTGCGGGTTTTACTTTGGTCGTACTTTGCGTGTGAATAATATTAAAGAAAGTATGCCACATCTATGCACGTACGCATAGATGTGGCGTATGTTCGCACTAACGTGCATCGCATTTTAGTACCTTAGTGCAACAGTACATCGCAATTTTGAACTTCGAAATGCAGTATTCCAGTGGATCGTCTGTCACAGCCTCACCAGAGTTTTTAGTCAATTTCACTCTATATGCAGTATTTTCCTTTCAATAATTTCTGTTATAAAATATCGCCATGGGAAAATACCTATGTATTATAAATAGTTTACCATTGACTAGAAATCTCACGGTTCCTTTCTCCATGTCATACATACCAGGATATATATTTCACTAACTTAAGTATTTGTAATCTTAAATACAATTGACTCAAAACATACGTCTGTTTGGTTTTGTATACAGAGATGCATTTGTAAGTTTGTAACGTATAAAACAGTTTGCGGTGTTTTCGAATCAAAGTGATCGGTTACGTAGCGACCGCAGGTTTACGACCCATGGTGCGAATTGGATGGCGGAAAATCACAAACAGATTACAAGTAAACCCATCTTGCCTATACCCAGCCCATTTGTTATTGACGTAGGTGCTGGTTTACATATATCTTTAAGATATTGGGAACAAAATTAAGCTTACATTAATTATTCTGCCTAAAGATTCATTAATAAGATTCAAACGAGCTCAAGCTACCGATTTTGTATTAACCATTTATGTAGCTGTCTGCCTTATGGTGAATAATCGCTACGGCATTTAATTTTCTCTATTCAAAATATTTATTGTCTATTACTCTAATTCAAATTTAAACACTTACTGCAAAATGTCCTTAATGTAATGTTTTTATGTCAATGACAAACTTAGATCCACTATGTCAATTATATCTATCAAAATACAGATCACTCACTATATTGAAGCTATAATGTTGTTTCCTCCTACCACTCCTTTCTTAATATCTTTTCTCTTTCTCAAGTACTTGTCCTTTCAAAGTCAAAGTCCAAGAGCCTTTATTTGTCTCTCACTGAAAATAAAATACCGTCTATCTATTTACTTTCGGTAATTTTTTTCTATGTTATATTACTTTTAAGTTTTTTTTTGTTATTTAATAATAGATAGATATAAATAACTTTTTGTATGATATAACTGTTCTTTTATCATGAATACATTTTATATTTCGTTTGGTCTTTTTTGCTTGCATCCAGACGTGTTCGTTCGGTTAGAGTTGGATTCATGCCATATTGATGATACAAAGCCCATATTAAAATATCGGAAACTTCGACATTAGGAGCATTTTCCGAATCGCATTCTCGATTGTTTGTTAAATCGCTCGTCTGAATGTACTTTAGCACAGCTATGTCTCAGAGGAAAATCATGGTTATGCACGTTTTCAATCCATTTAAGCTGAGGATTCTTCGAACCGTTATTGGTTTTTCACTAACGTCAAAGAGGCGTTATTGTTTATTGCCAATTATATATACATATTTTATATTACTATAACCACCATACTCTTGAGATTTATTATTTTGTTGTGATCAGAGAAGCACAACACTATTCTTCACTACTCAAATATCGAACTCTCCTAATCTTTGATTTCGTCTTTCATCATTTACACTTTCTCTTGCACATTCCACACTTTGACCATTCGTGTCACTCTACACAAGTATTTCAATGTCGACAGAGAGCAAGAGTTGAACCACGTTGAAGATTATGTTAATATAAAATCTTCAGGCTTGTTTTACGTTTTCAGGTCGGGCTTGAGTATATAGACACAGTATATACGATGGAGTACGCTAGTAATGAGTCGCATACAAAAAAAAAATCCTGGGCATTTTACAATCGAGACCAGAGACGAAAAATCGACGTAAAGATTTCATGCAAAGTAGGTTGTCAAGATTTATAATCTCATAATGCGCTAACTCTACATACCAGACATATTGGTCAAAAAGTACGTGTTTGCCGTACGACGTCAATGACATAATTTTTTGTCAAAGTCTAATGGAGTCTTTGCGATGGTCGCCGGCCAAGCCATAAGAGACGAGCTGTGAGAATTATTGAGGGTCTCAAACTTAGAATTAGTATTAAGCTCTCAAGTCTATGGTGAGACTTTGCCGGTAGATCAGACAATGACTCTGTTGTCTATTCTACAGATTATACAATGGGTTGTCTTCAAAGGAGTATTGTACACAACATCGAGGGGCATACGAACATACGGTCGAGATGTAAAGTTGTTATGAACGCTTGCAACACAGGAAGTTTCACTCGCGTTTTACCACCCCCGTTGCTAATATAGCGACTCGTGAGGAGCTCATAAGCTCTGAGACTCTTGATTCCCAGCTTCCGGACCTCCTTCTATAATCGCACTGCCAGCCATTAATAGGAAATTAATCATTAGAGTTCATCATTAGAACTAATGGTCGTACGTAATGTGCAAATTCGGAGAAGTTTCTTTTCAATCTGTTGAATAAATACATGAAGTTTTGAGCTTTCCCTGCTATGCCGCTACATGTGAACCGGAAGATCATACAAAAGTAATAACTGGTACTTGTTAGTAAATCAGTATCTACTAAACACAATTACTTGCATTATTCTAGGAATATACAGATTGTTTCCACCATGTGCTACGAAATCCAGAAATTTCTGCTGACGACTCAACTAAACCAAGTTTTACGCCATTAATCTGGGATTAACCCTACGCCGCCGCTCATTTCGCGGACGACGAGCGGAAAGGCAAATTTGGCACTCGCTCGAACTGCACACACGATGCACATGCACCGACTCATATAATTTATACGATGTTTCAACGTCTACTGAAATGTCCTGTGTTGTGGGCAGTTCACCAATGTTGACATTTTAGAGAATGTATGATTTTTAAATCGTAAGGATATTATATTCTCTCGTAAGAAATCCCGGCTGTCTTCAATTTAGTTACGAGTAATTACAGATTGCAGATTTTCTGTATTACTGGGTGTGGTGCTATGATACTCGTAGATGCGCTGTTGCGATTGACAGCTAGAAATGGTATGTATGTATATTTTCACGCCAGCCCTCTTGCTGGGTAGGGGGAGAGGATCGGGCGCTATAAGACGTGGCCCTTATGCACCCGGTAGAAATTACGACCACTGACAACACTGATTTGGTGTATAGCTGTCGATAATGGCTGCCAAGACAGGAAAGTCTGTTTTAAAATTTAAAGTTTATTATTTAATAAAAGAGGGGACAATATAATAGCGATATACGTGGTGTGAAAATAAAGTATAATATGGCTCAAACTATTAGTTAAATGCAGGCATTTTTATATTATATTATACTTTATTTTCACACGTTGACAGGCTCGGTGGCGCAGTGGTTAATAACGCGACTTTGACACCGACGCTCGTGGTTTCGATTCCCACACAAGACAAACGTTTGTGTGCATAAACATGCCTGTTTGTCTTCGTCTGGATGTTTTAAGAGAGGTAGGGTGCATCAAAGTAGCCCGTCTGGGGAAGTACCTCCACCTTACAGAAAAACCGGAGCCAAATAACAACTCTCCGAGAGTTGTTGTGTTCCTGCGAGTGAGTGAGGTCGCCAGTATGCTCCTAAGGAGTTGTTGTGTTAGCAGCAGACGTGAGTAAGTAGTTTTTGTGATGAGGGATAGAATAAAATATATGATAAAAGATTGCTACGAAAATTGTTTTGATAGAAAATTGACTATTCGTATAAAACTAGGTACACATTGCAAGCAACGAGAGCCGCGTTTGCGAGAGAGTTGAGTAAATTTTGTATATACGTAAATGTCGACGAGAAAGAGCAGTGATAGTGTAGAGGATAAAAAATACAGCCTATTAACAGACAGTCCCTGGTTTGAATCCATGAGCTCACTAAAGTTCGTAGTTTCTGATGTATGTACGCATAGTTCATTATCACTTGCTCGGCGGTGAAGGAAAATACCTACCAATATTATGCATTACAGTTGCCCAATGCACATATTAATGCCCATTATAATATAGTAATAAAGAAAATTCAATTAATTAATTCACAGATACAAATAATAAAATTATCAGATTTAATAACAATAAAGTTCAATTATGGGAACAATGACATAAATAGTGGCATTCACAAACAATAAATAACGAAAAATCATTGATAAATAATAGAGCAACAAATATAACCACAATAATTAAAAATAACACGTTTCCAAAAATAAAATAATTAATAACCCTTATTCTCAGCTTTGGACATAATCTATAGCCGCTCTGTGAAATTGTTGTTTCGAGCAACTAAACAGGTCTAATGCGTGATTTTTTCCTACACATTATTAAGCAGACGCACCGCGTGATTTCGTGGCGCATAACACGCTGTAGTCGTTTTAGTCCTGGAAGGTACGAACAACTCATGCGACCATGCACCAGTATAATTGTTAGGTACATACAATACAATTAGTTCTAATACTGCTGGGTCCCCCCTGAAGCCCCTTAAAATACTGAGCACAAATTCTGTCAGTGAGACAGTTCTCCTCACTTCCAGTGCATTGTACCCAGTCATTCTTAGTAGAAACTTCCTGGGATATATCGTTGGGTATCCCACATGGTATCCGTACTGCTTATAGTACAACCACCTTATAAAAATTTTTCTGCGTTTTTTCAATCATGCAAATATACTTCTTCTCATACGGATTCCAGATGATTGCATTTGACTCCAGCTTACTTCTCACCAATGAGTTGTATAAATGAAAAGTTAAGTCCTTGTTCATTAGTAGGTACTCCCAATTCAGTTATGGACGATATTCGTGGTATATGATCACGACCAACATAATAATTTGTGATAATTGGATTAAGTGACCTTCCAAAAGACATTGTAAAACACTTATCTGTATTAAATATTAACTTATTTTTAGTATTCCATGAAAGAACATTATCAATGTCACGCTGAAGGGCCATACTAACAGTGTCATTGTCAATTTTCAGAAATAATTATACGTCCGCGAATAGCAGATACTGTGCCTTGCTAAGTATCTCTGGTAAGTCATTAATTAGAATTAAAAATTCCAAGGGCCCTAAGTTGGAACCTTGACTAATCCCGGAATATGTGTAGTATAGGTCAGAGTCATAGCCACAATGTTGCATATGCGGCATTCGATTGCGTAAGTATGACGAAAAAAATTTATGTAGTGCTGGAGTAAATGGATGCAAATCTCTTTAACAGTTAAGACATTATTAACCATTAATAATATATTAACCGAATGCTTTCCGGATAACTAAATAAACTGTATCGACCTGGAATCCAGCATCATTAACGTAAGTCCAAAACGACATAAGGTTGCCATTTGTCGATCGACCAACCCGGAACCCATGATGAATATCACTGAGGCGACTTTCTATCTGGCCACTAATTCGGAACTGTAAGACTGATTTAAAGAGTTTTCCAAACATTAACAGCATAGCTATGGTCCTTAATTTTACTACTGGAGTTGTGTTTAGACACTGGTACCACTCCGGCCACTTCCATTTCCACACGTCCGGATAAAAAATATTTATCAGAATTAAATTAAATATATGCAATAGAGTATATTAGAATACGGCCCTACAATCCTCAATGGTGTACAGTGGAATACCGTCTGGCCCTGCTGATTTTTTGGGCTTTAATGAGTAGAACGCATATCTCGTAGTATGCTAGATATATGCACCCAGCTACTATCAGCACTGCATGACGTCATCGCTTCTTCCACACTCAGTCTAGGAGGATTTTTGTCATATACTAAGCATAAATATTCTGCGAATGATTGGGCAATATCGCGCAAGGGCACCATATGGCCATTATTTAAAATCCGCTTAAACATTCGTTTACCACTATTTTCGAACGGTCATAACGCCAAAAAGGGGATAGATAATTTAAATGATGTGTGACTTAGCCTAAGAAATGTCTGAATTTTCCTCTGGATTGTGAAAGTCTGATGGCAGTCATTCCATGTTAAAATCAATGTCTTTACCATATCCTTAGGCCTGGGAAATTTTAGATGTTAAGAATTTTACAAAGGAAACGCTCGTAAGTTCAACACAAAATTATATTGAACAGTTAAAAGAGCCAATGAATGTCAGTACAAATGCTCATTGAGCTGAAGTAATATAGAACAACATAGACAATAAATACGAGTATATAACAGAAAATAATATCTGAATTTAGTTAGTAACAATGAGGTGTTACTATCTTATATATACTATCTCGTGTTGGACCATAGAGTAAAACGCATCACACGGAGAGTTTTTGCGCATTGCCCCACGAACGCTGGCACGTGTCATGTCACGAGCAGAAGTACGTACAGTGCAGAACACCTCCTCAAGAACTTCAAGTGTTTTAGTTTCATAACAAAACATACAAAAAGTATGGGAGAAGTAAATAAATGTATAACGTACATTAGACGAATATTATTGAAATTTGATACTAGTATAAGTTTTTCTATAATTTTTATGGTTTCAAATGGTAAAACGAACCCCTTATGGAATTACTTTATTGTCCATTTTGTCTGTCTAAATCTCAAGAAAATACTAATAAGTTTTTATAAAGAACAGGGTAATCTCACAGAAATATATCATCGTACAAACACAGAGAAAAGTAAAAAATAAATCAATTTTTTGCGATTCAGTAACTATTGCGGATAAAAAAAAATATTTTTTACAACCACAACTGTTTTAATTCTAAAGAATGCACATTACATAGTGTCGTTTTTGACATTATTAATGTATAACGATATATGTACGAATGTAATATCATTCAAAAATTTCATATATTATGACGTGCCAGTATTTTGGAATACATTCATTACAACTAACATGTGACATACTAATTATATAGAACCCTAGTATGGAGAACGCTTATAATTCAAAATGTTTAAATATATTGTAATTTTACTTAATTAAATTTATTAAAATCATTTTCGGTTTTTTTTCGTTCTTGAGGCCGCGACTTTCCTAAATTACTAATAAATAAATAATTGAATATTATTATTGTCTCTAAATAAAGTGGGCTATTAAAATGAGATCTGGAGGTATATTAGAACTGGGCTGTTGCAGAAGAGGGACGGACGCCTGCCATAATTATCATAATCTTAAGTTACTTTCGGCAGGCGGTGGCCACTCACTACATGGACCCCTGAAATGCCAGAGAAAGTCAGCTGGGGGCAACACTGGTGTGAGTGACTCAGGGGTGTCGAGAGGTGTGCTGCGCTTTCTTCGAAGTTACTCACGGCGTTCCACCACTTGAGCATATCACATGATATAGCAATATGCTGTATCGACTCCGCTCTGGACGGCCAATGAAGGCAGACTAGAGCTGAGAGTCCTGTGGGCCTTCTTGACTTTCCACTGCGACCGACGAAGACACGCCGGAGACGAAGGCCCTGACCGACTTATTATTTATATTATTGATTACCTAATTAAAGGGTAATTGTAGTAACCCTGGCGAGCCCGGTGGTCAAGTGGCAAGTGGAGTTTAGAAGTAAGGATTAGATCTCCGACAAATGTTTACGTATGCTTATGAGTTAATTAGGGCCCATTGTCACGAGCTGTGTGTAGTTTGCGGTCTGATATTTATTTATTAATAGTATTTTCGCTACATCGTTAAACGTACTTAAATACTCGTATATATTCGCCAAACACTGAACCTTGTTTTTCGAAGGGAGAAATAGGTTGTTTGTCAACAAATCCTAATTTGTAGTTTTATCGCGACGTGGTGAACGTCTGATGTAATTGTCGCAGAGCAACATATTCGCGGATTTTATTACCCATATCAAGTTTGTTTGTATTGTCACAGCCATAGCACATTACAGTGCTGTATGCTATCATCCTAGCTTTATTATGTGTTTAAAGTCTTTCTCTTGTAGGCGGTTTGTGGAGATTATGGCGAGGTTTTACAGAAATTACGCAATATTCTCTTGTCGGAGCTGCCTAATTAAATCCCGTAGGAATTCTACGGTCTCCGTAGGAGCATGGATGTGATTACCGTAGTCTATAAACGTTGTCAACATAAAGGTTTATAGTATGGAGGTTGCCACTCCGACGCAGAGTTATCACTGAAGATTCTGGTGGCACTACTTATTACTCTTGGGAGTTGCTGTTCTTTTTAAAGAAGCACGCCCCTACTTTCACAATAGAATTCTCCAATCAAATTTAATGCCACTGTGCTCTACATTTCACTGCCAGAATTACGTTTGCTAGTTGAGAGAATGTTGCCCCTGATTGCGAATTTACAGTGACAACATCTATTGTATGGCAATATATAAGAACATATAATAACTACCTAATGATATTAAGAAAATACTGTGACTAATAGATTCAAAGGTAATTTATTCAATTGGCTCTTATGTAAAAGTTTTTGTACCATTAAGGAATATTTAGACGAAATGCACATGTAGAACGTAGGATGACATATCGGAATTTACCTATTATTAATTATACATATATCTGGTGACAAGTTTGTTTTAACTAAAATTGAGAAAATTTCTTCAATAATATTTTAATTACCAATTATTAATTATACATATCTGGTGACAAGTTTAACTAAAATTGTGAAAATTTCTCCAATAATATTTCTACGCTGCTAAGAGCGATAAGATATGTATACCCTAGATATAAGATATGTAAGATCTTGATTACCGTGTATTAAGAAATAAATATTCATTCATTAATTCATAGTGCTGGCCCGGGTTTGGTAAATGTCCATTGGCTAGGGTTACAATCAGGCAGACCGAACGACTGGTTGCTACCGTAGTATAAGTATTACATAGTATAAAAAATATGTTATCCCGTAGCCTATGAAGAATGGCACATTTTAATTTTTCCTCTCAAAACATCTGTGAGTTTTTATAGACTTCAGCAGTTTTCATAGAATTGATGATTACGTCTAGACTTATCATCTCGTTACTGGAGCACGAATAAATATATAATAGATTCATTCATTCAGATTTATAGACCTTTGCAGTATTAAAACTATATATATAATTTATTGAATTAAAACTATATATTTAACTTTCAACATAAAACATATATAAGAACTACTACGTCTATTGGCTCTCGCATTGGCTTAGGAAATAAACACCTCATTTATATTAACACATCAGAATTTTACGATACTATTTGCAAGAAGACGGCATTTACATTACGAGCTAACGTAATTATTTACGGTCGTATAAATTTGTACGTATGCAAATGACACGACACGATTCTCCACAGATTCATCTCACTCACCTAAAGGGAAATTGCTGCAAAGGCATTGTGGCGCTAAAACGATGCTTTGTGATGATTAGATTATATTTACAAAAACACAGTACCTACATGCAATGTCCGTCAATTATTCTCTAAAGTACGTTCATGGATAAGTATACGAGTCTTTCAATTAGAATTCCAGCCGAATTACAGAGTAAGTGAGCTTTTCTCAAACAATCCGAGAAAAGAATATAACATTGTACACACAAGAACAACGTCTTGATGTACAATGACAAGTAGAAGAAGGTTTGTTAGACAACTAACGAAATGTCTAAAACTACGAATAACGATTACTAGCGAGATTTCCCAATTGAAATAAATGAGATTTACATTTTGTCCTATCAATAATAATATCCCCGCAGGGCAGCTTGTGGCGAGCTGTTGGTGCGTAACGACCAACCCGAGTGCTCCAGAGAGTCGGTCAGGGCCTTCGTCTCCGGCGTGTCTTCGTCGGTCGGAGTGGAAAACTAAGAAGGCCCGCAGGACTCTCAGCTCTGGCTTGCCTTCATTGGCCGTCCGTCATTGGAGAGGAGTCGATAGAGTATATTGCTTTAGCATGTGATATGCTCCAGGGGTGGAAGTGTTAAAGGGCATAACGCCGCGAGTAAAGCGCAGCACACCTGTCAACACCCCTGAGTCAGTCACACCGGTGTTACCCCCCGGCCGACATTCTCTGGCATTTCGGGGCCCATCTAGTGAGTGGCGAGCCACCGCCTGTCGAAAGTGACATCAGATATGATAGTTATGGCAGGCGTTCGGGCGTCCGTCCCTCTCTTGCAATAGCTCGGTTCTAATAATACCTCCTAATCTCATTTTAATAGCCCATTTTTCTCCGTCATATTTCCAATAGTCCCAATACCTGCCGTGACCTGTTCATTGATATATTGTCCCATTGATATCCCCTGGAGCAGGTCACGGTGGATGTACAACATTACATAGTCTTTTCGAAGAGGCCTCTACGCGTTAGATCCTTATCCCCGTGCACACCTATCAAATGACCGGGATTAAAATCCGTGAAATAAGAGATATATAATAAACATTGTCAGACAAATTACACAGCGCCACCTAGCCTTAAAGTAAGCGAAGCTTGTGTTATGGGTACTAGACAACTGATAAACATACGTAAATACAGTTTGTCTTTAAATGCATACTTGTTATACATGCAAATATCCAGACCAATACAAACAGACATGTTCTGTTGCTGTTGCTGTGTCAGCAGCAGAGTTGTTTAATGTATTGCAAGCATTTATAGACTACGGTAACCACTTTACATCGACTGGACCGTATGCTTATATGCCTCCCAACGTTGTATAAGAAAGGGGGTCGGCTTAAAAAATTGTTTGTATATTTTAGCGCTTCAAGTTTTTACTCCGTGATGGTGCATTCAGAACACGATTAGCAGCGTGTTCTAAAGTCATACAACTTCAGGAATGTGGAGTCACATTGTTTTCTTACGTTTACCATACATTTAAACGTGTTGTCTCGGCACTAAAACGCCTTAAAATATTCAGAAAGTAGGAGATTATTTTAATAAGTGTTAGTTTATGGTTTCTTTATAGCCAAATTAAACATCATCTTCTCGCATTGTATGTACTCTATCACTTAGGAAACAAAGACAAGAAAGTTGCATAGGCTATATTTATCTAATATAAGTATGCAAACTCGGATAATTGCGCGCTACACACGTATATATTATTGCTCCCGTGAATTTGTCAATAATTATAGTTAAAATGCTAATGTTACCAAAAAAATATTTTCAGACAAACTAATATGTGATTATATGTACCTTTGTGATATAATTTAAGTGCTAATTTTCTTCTTTTATTCCTAAAAATTCAATTAACATTATATCTAAAATCAGTGAATAGAAATATACCGACATTTGCCGAGAGCATAAAGTTCGCTCAGTGATACGCGTAAGTGACGCGTTTTGCACGGCGCTTAAGTCATTCTTCTCGCTGACTGACACGCGTCGCCTCCGCGTTGGGCCATTTGTTGCTGTGCTTCTCACATTTCTGCATACCGGGGCATTTATTGTAGTGCCATAGTGAAGTGAATATTATTAATAAAGCATAATCAAGATGAAATGCGATTGTTGCATGGAGGCTGTCGCCGATGTGAGCTTCGCAATTAAGTGCTCAAAATGCCGGTTATTTTATCATCATTCATGTTTTGCGACTATATTGGGTGGCGACTTGCAATCTATGGACAAGGCCAATTGGTTGTGTCCAAACTGTATACCAAAGGCCGGTAACTCAGACCATACTCCCGTTCGGAAGCAATCTAGCGATTCGAATTTATCGAATGTCACGCTCAGGAAAAAAGGAACGCCAGTGGCGTCATCACTGGGAATAGATGAAGCTCCTGTCACTAAAAGTGAAGTATCAACCATTATTAAAAATGAAATAAGTGGCCTCATGCAACATCTTAATCAAACTTTGGCTAACTACGTGAACAAAGAACTGCGAGTTATTAAGGAGAGCATAAGCGAAGTAAAGGCGTCTATGGAGTTCATGAACGGGAAATATGAAGAGATGAAGGAGCAGATCTCATCAAAAATATCTGTAGTTCATGATATTCAAAAAGAGAACGAACAACTCAAAGCATCAGTCAAGGATTTAAGTGCGAGAATAAACCATATGGAGCAGCAAGCGCGTTCATCGAACGTGGAAATCCAATGCTTACCGGAAAATAGGAATGAGAACCTTGTATCGACTATCACGAACATTAGTAAGGTCATATCTTGTGACTTGACTGAAAACAATATACACAACGTGACGAGAATAGCGAAACAGAACCCAACTAGCAATCGTCCAAAGTCAATTGTTGTGCAATTCAGTAGTCCGCGTGTTCGTGATAATTTTTTGGCTGCGTCCATAAAGTTTAACAAAAATAAATCCTCTGAAGAGAAACTTAACAGCAGCCTTCTGGGTATCGGTGGCAAGAAAGAAAATATTTATATTATGGAACACCTGTCTCCAGCTAATAAGGCTCTGCATGCTGTGACCCGGGTTAAAGCCAAGAACTTGGGTTATAAGTACATATGGGTGCGTGGAGGTAGGATATTTGTTAGAAAATCGGATGGTGCGGACTACATATATATAAAGGACAATACAACATTAGATCAATTGCAATAAATCAAAAATACTTAAGCTCTACAAGTATTAGATATTGTACTGTTAAATATGGCTACTTTAAATGTCTACTACCAAAACGTTAGGGGCACAAGATCAAAACTTAGTGACATTTACCAGAATATCGCTTGTAGTTCATACGATGTAATCATGTTTACGGAAACATGGTTAATTAGTGGTATATTGGACTCTGAGATCATGGATGGTCGTTATACAATTTACAGGCGTGACAGAACTAGCAGTATATTCAACAGTAAGACGGATGGGGGTGGCGTATTGATAGCGGTTTCTAATAAGTTCAAGTCATATAGATTACATAATTTTGAAAGTGCCTGTGATGATCTCTGGGTCAAGTTATCACTACAGGTTGGCAGAAAGACTCAGGAAATCTATCTCTATACTGTTTACCTGCCATCACCAATCAGGCCGAATGTACTTGAGCATTTTGTTGATAATACCAATAGAGTCTTAGAAAGTATTAACGATTGTTTAATAGTTGGTGATTTCAATTTAAAGACTATCGATTGGCTAGATGGTGATGGCAAAGTTATTTGTACACTACAGCATACTAATTCTGGGCTCGAACATACACTTTGGGACTTTCTTTTGTTAAATAATTTAAGACAGCACAATTGTTTTCTTAATCAAAACAATAGAATTCTTGACTTGGTTTTGACTAATCTGGACAATATCGTTGTTAGTGCACCACTGGATATTTTATCCAAAGTTGATCAGCATCATCCGCCGGTGCTTATTGAATTTCCGTTCTCCCAATCTATGGAACGTCAAAATTATTGCTCCAAAAATAAGCTTAACTACTTCAAGGCAGACTATGATTTAATTAACAAATCATTGGCGGAGGTTGATTGGTCAAAAGAATTTGAGTCTTGTTCTGGTATAGACGATATGGTAGAAAATTTCTATAACATTTTGAATGTCCTAATACGTCGCTATGTACCACGAATTTCTATTAAAGAATCGAAATATCCATACTGGTTTTCCAAAGAGCTTATTAAACGATTAAATGAAAAAAACCGGTTAAGACTTAAGGTTAAGAAGTATAAAAATCCCATGGACGTAATTGCTCTAAATCTTCTTAAAAACAGGTGTGATAACATGGCTACCTCGTGTTATAATGCATATATTGTCAATATAGAAAAAAAAATTGAATCGAATCCAAAATATTTTTGGAGTTATTTAAAGGTTAAGAGAGGTGGGTCCAGTAATTATCCTAGCACCATGACTAATGGTGTAGTAAGCTCAGATAAACTTGACGATATATGCAATTATTTTGCTGATCATTTTTCTGGTGCATATGCTAAGGACACAACCGACGTTCATTCCAATACTTCTTGCCCAGTTACAGATGTAAGTAATACCAACTTCAGCCACGTGTCAATAACTCAAGATCAAATTTGCAACGCACTAAAACAATTGGACTTAAATAAGGGGCCTGGACCAGACAACATACCCCCTATATTTTTGTGTAAGATAGCGAACAGAATATCATATCCATTAACATTAATTTTTAATTATTCGCTGCAGCAGGGAATATTTCCGTCTATTTGGAAGGAAACTAAGATTGTCCCAATTTTCAAAAGCGGCGACCAGTCAAATGTAACGAATTACCGTCCAATTGCGGTGTTGTCAATACTCGCGAAAGTTTTTGAAGCCCTTGTTTGCCCGATATTATCATGGCATTCGTCTCAGTTGATGGTGGATAGTCAGTATGGATTTACAAAAGGTAAATCTACGGCTTCTAATTTGGTGAATTATGCTGAGAGTCTTATTGAAGCAGTTGACGCACGTACTCAAGTTGATGCGGTCTACACTGACTTTAGCAAGGCGTTTGACACAGTCAGTCATAGAATACTTATCAATAAATTACAAATATATGGAGTGTCGAATCACATGCTGAGTTGGTTTTGTTCGTATCTAACAGACCGAAAGCTTAGAGTCGTGGTGAATGGCAGTATTTCAAGTATTTATTTTGCTACGTCGGGTATACCCCAAGGGTCCCATCTTGGACCACATCTCTTCAATTTGTTCATTAACGACATTTGCAATTGTTTCCTTTACTCACGTGTCTTCATGTTCGCTGATGACGTTAAAGCCATTAAAGAGATCAAGGACAATGCAGATTCAATACTATTTCAGAGTGACTTGAATAGATTGGCTGAATGGTGTGAACTCAATAAAATGTACTTAAATATTAATAAATGTAAACATATAAAATTTACTAGGAACAAAAACATTATAGGGTCAAGCTACAACTTGAAAGGTGTAACACTCGAGGAAGTCGATAATGTACGAGACTTAGGTGTTCAATTCGATAAAAAAATGAATTTCGTCCAACATATTGATGCAATGGTACTTAAGGCAACAAAATTACTCGGATTCGTTTTAAGAGAATGTAAAAATTTTAGAAACTCAAGTACTAAAAAAATTATTTTCAATTCTTTAGTTAGGAGCAATCTCGAATATTGTAGTGTGGTATGGTCTCCTGTATATAAAGTACATATCAGGCGTATCGAAAAGTTGCAAAAAAGGTTCCTGTGGCACTTAACCAGCACAAATAACATGGGTAGAAGTCTTAGTTCATATGAGGATAGATTAAAACATTTTAACATGGTGGCATTAGAGAAACGAAGAGTAATGTCCGAATTGGTTTTTTTAAAGAAGCTTGTATCTGGTTGAATGAATAGCCCTGATTTGCTCGGTAAGGTATCGTTTCATGTTCCGTCAAGGTTGCCTAGATCTTCAACCAAAAAACTCTTCATGAAGCCATACTGCCGTACCAATTTAAGACGACACGGTCCACTGTCCAGAATGTACGCAGCATATATGGAACATGAAATGCATATAGATTTGAATTCTACGTCTGTACCTGTTGTAAAGAGAATGGTTTTAACTAATTAGCTCAACCAAATTGTACAATATTATTATACAGTTATTAAGATGCATGTTTAATTAATAGTTTATACGTTGTGCTCAGTTCAGTACCTTCCTTGTGTTTACTTATTTAAATAAGGCAGGATGCAATTTCTTTGTTTCTATAATTTGCACTTGCAACATTTCTTTTATTGTTTGTTTGTTTTAAGAATCTAAAACATTGTTCAAGATAATTACATACATTGTTCGGCGTATTTTTCTGTGCATGCAGTGCTTTTCTTTAAGTAATGAGACACTTAAGTTTTATTTATAATGTATATATATATGTTGCATATGTAATGGTGTACTCGTTGTTGAAAAGCCAAATAAATAAATAAAAAAGTAACGAAGTAATCCAACTGTGGAATATCTCCAGTTTACAGAAGACAGCGTTTACAGCGTATGCGACGAACGACTCACCGGCTACTAGCTTTCTAGCTGCTAAGAAGTTGTAAGTAGCAGGCATGGCTATATGCATGCAATCTTTATTGCCTAACCGTACCTGATGTGAAGTGGTAATCATAGCTCATAGGCTACAGTATCCTTTTTGTATATATTTTTTCTACAACGTCGGGAGGCACATAAGCATACGGCCCACCTGATGTAGAGCGTTTTCCGTAGCCTACGAACGCTTGCAATACATTAAGTATCACGATGCTACCTCTATCACTAACACAGCCACTCTTTAGGAGCTTACTGGCGACCTCATACGCAGGATCACAACAATCCTCTAGGGAGTTGTTATTTGGCTACGGTTTTCTGTGAGGTGGAGATACTTCCCCAGGCGGGCTGCTTTGATGCTACCCACCTCTCTTAAAAACACCCAGACCAAGACAATGTACACAAATGCTTGTGCTGTTTAGGGATCGAACCCACGAACGTTGGTGTCAAAGTAACGTAACAGTGCGTTTCACCACTGCGCCACCGAGTTCGTCAAATGTTCCTGACTTATAAAAAAAATATGTTCATGTTGATTGCAGTACTGCATCAGGATCGTTTGATCTAGGAAGGAGCACTGTAAAGTCTATTAACCAATGTAGTACCTATGCTCACGAAATATTGCAATACAGCCTTATTTATTATACTTGCAATCGCTCAACTCCTTTAAATAACAAGTGAAGAAGCTATATGACTCTACTTTCAATATTTGAGCATAGAATTTATTTTTAACTCATATGTCTTCTGTGTGTACGTATTTTATATTCTATGTGAATTGTGTAAGTACGAGTAATTGTTGTAATTGTGTAATCATCTCTTCAAGCATTTTATGGTTGACTGGAAGATATCCTTATTGGGATAAACCCGTCATTGTATAATTTAGTTTAAGTAATTTTTCTGTGTTATTGTGTAACGTCATTGTGTAAAAAACAAATATTGAAAACATATGAAATATCTTTGGTTTCTATTTTGCAAATCTAATAAATTTAGTGACTTTCTACCGACTAGGATGTACGACGTACTGCTCCAGTGACGAAATGTCAATTTATAATCTGTTTCCACCATAAACCATGTCGACGCGACTTTATGTGTTTTCACACCGTATCTGTGGAGGTGGAAATTTAATATTGAGCTTGTTATTCGAAAATGGCAGACCTGGTGTGCAGCATTGTGTAATGCAATTGTTATTGTTTTGTTTACACGTTGCGAAACGACTTTCAGGAAACATATGCTATTTTTTATACTATATTGATGGTTTATTTGATTTATTACACCTTATACTTGCAATATAAGGAGTGTCTCTCGCGTATTGCCACCACTGAGCAAAACCTGGTGATCTTACTCGCGTCTAGGAAGAACAGTTACCTTCCAGGATTATTATATACCTGTTGTCGTCTGGTAGGAAGTCCGCATAGCCTCATCACCATCATTTCAGCCGAAGGAAGGAAGGTCTGCTGCCGAACATAGCTCGCCCACTAAAGAGGGGATTTTGCCATTATCATCATGCTTGGCAAGCGAGTTGGTGATCATAGTATAAAGGTTGTGCACGAGATGACGCTGTTGCTCGTCATCCAGTAACGTGTTTCCCTTAGCCGGCTCATACACAACCACATGGTAAACCGCATGGCCTGTTACTCAGTAAACATAGCTACCACGTCTATTGATACCACATTAGGTCGAGTCTAACAAACCAATAAAGGGGGAGATGCAGAGCGGATATGTGTAGTACATTTGGCACTCTGCTTTACTACGGTCGAAATATCAAATGTATGAAAACACATCGCCGTTCCATTTCTCTCTGTCGCAATGGATTGTCAGCCTTGTGCACAACTTATGCAGCAGCATTTATAAGGTTTAGAAATTTGATCTGGTAGGTTATTATTATTATATTATTCGTTAGGTATGTATTGTTAAAAGGTATGCATCTCCACTATATCAGACTTTTTAAAAGAAGTTTTCAATTTAAATTCTTGCCATTTTAATTTTCATTATGTTTACTTTGCTATGATTAACGTAGTCGTATATTTTTCTCACAATGAACATATTTTAGAGAGTGAATTACGAAGTAGTATGATTTACATTTTAATGTGTACTAATATAAATGACTATGAGTTTTATTAAACTTTTTATTAAATCAAAAATTATCGCAAATATTACGATCAAGTATAATTGCCACTTTATGAAATAAAATATGTTATAATATAAACACTAACAATTATAAATTCTTCTTCTGTTATCCCATTATTCCAATGATATTTAGCTAACTTAAGTGTTTGGTCATTGTCGGTGGTTAGAGCGAGTCAAAGTAAAGTAAAAAGTAAAAAAAAAAAACTACCTGCAGTCGGAACACCTTCCGAGAATGTGAAATTGTAAAGTCAAACACGTCAGTAGTTTGTTCTACTGACCGTTCTACCGTCTCGAGATCGCCGCCGACTACTATCTATGCAGAGTGATATTATTTCTTATATTTAACACTCTTAATAGCTTTTGCGGATTACCGTTAAAGAGATTAATTTATTTGAATTATGTACAGGTGAGATTAAAAACCAAATATTATTTTAATTTATTATGCCAATTAAAGGGGAGTCTTGGGTATGGAAACAAAACACACTATTATGTTGTTTTCGTAAACACAGGTGATTAGTATCTGCCAGTATTTTAGCAATTTTAGACTTTTTCCTTTCCAATCTGGATTCCGTTCTGGTCCATAGGTAGTACGGCTACTGCGTTAATCAAAATTTCCGATGACATAAGACGTGGCATGGAAAATCATCAGCTCACATTATTAACATTACTGGATTTCAGCAAAGCCTTCAATACAGTCGATGATGATGTACTTCTAGGAGTATCTTTTCTTAACATATCTCTCCAACAGTGATTGACTGGTTTCGTAATTGTACGGGCGTCGGCATTGTATCAAAATTGAAGATACCAATTTTACCTGGTGTGATACAAATGCTGGAGTGCCGCAGGGTGGTGTGCTATCTCCATGCTATCTCCTTTGCTATTTTCTATTTTCCTTAGTTCAATAACTCTCAGAATCTCTTCATCCTACCATGTTTATGCAGTCGACTTGCAGATATATTCCCCGGCCTCGCTCACAAACATTTCACAGGCCATTATCCAGATAAATGTAAACCCAAATTTGATATCGACATGGAGTAAGCGCTTCGGACTGAAGGTGAACCCAAAAAAGATTCAATGCATTATTATAGGTAGTCCAGCGTTTACTTCCAGGCTTGACTTCTTTAAAACCGTTCGGTTGTGTTTGATGATGTGTGCATTCCATTCAGTAGAACAGTTGAGAATCTTGGAGTTACTTTTGATTCTACGTTATCCTGGAGGTCGAAGATGGCAGAGCTCAGCAGGAAGAGCTGCGTCCAGGATTGTCGCGTCAGCGGCTCTCCGATGTATTAGAAATGTTCTGCCCACTGCCACTAAAATTGTCCTTGCACAATCCCTTTTGCTTACAATCCTTGATTACGCTGATATTTCTCATACAGACCT
Organism: Pyralis farinalis; assembly: GCA_947507595.1. Classification (NCBI taxonomy): domain Eukaryota; kingdom Metazoa; phylum Arthropoda; class Insecta; order Lepidoptera; family Pyralidae; genus Pyralis; species Pyralis farinalis. The sequence goes on along the minus strand of OX382273.1, from coordinate 24,864,571 downwards.
TATTGAAGATTTAATTGATAAATTAGAAAGACTACAAAATCTCTGCATTAGGTTTATTTTCGGTCTTTTTAAATATGATCATGTATCTGAATATCATTAACAACTGAAATGGTTTTCAATCCGTCCGCGCAGAAATATGAATATACTTTCTTTTTTCTACTTATATTCTTTAATCCTAAAGCTCCCTCTTACCTCAAAGTTTGATTTAAATTTTGTTCTTCCTCTCACAACTTACAAATTCGCTCCTGTGAAAACTTTATTCTTTCAGTTCCGTTTCATTCCTTTAAATTTCTTCGACCAATAGTAAAAAATAATTTTCTTTATCTCTGACTTTAAAAGCTGTACCCTGTCATAAGTATTAACATACTTATGTTTGTATATTTTACGTATGTATTTTACATCATATGTGTTTTTATTTATTATTATATGTATTGTTATTTAGTATTTGTACACACATATATACTTATGTATATATGCACATATTTACACCTATTTAAGTAATTATATCATTAAGAATAAATTTTACTTCCTTGCTAACCCAATCTTCTCCGTACGCCGATTCGTTACCTTAAGGTTGCCTTGAAAACATTGCTTTTAGCAATAAGGCCGCCTTGTTGCATAATAAGTGTTCATGTTTTACAATTTTTATGAAATTTTAATTTTTTACATAATTGTAACCATTATTATGTAAATAAAGCTTATTCTATCTTTATATTCTAGTATAGTTATATCTACATGGTTAGAGAATGAAGAACAGAAATTAAAAAAAAAACATACACCGGTATTCTCTGCTAATTCGAGGCGTTGGAATATGGCACTTGCAATCATAAATAAAACTGATACCTATAGTTATATTAGTAGTTTAATATCAACCAACTGATTTAAGTGCTATCAGTCTACGATCTATATACAGATAGAAATCGATGATGCTATATTTTTGTACATAATGTGTAAATACGTGCATAAATGTAAATTCATGCACGTAAAAATATTCAGTGTAACATTTTGACGAGCCCGGTAGCTCAGTCGTGAATGACGTGACTTTGACTCGTGGGTTCGTACAACAATTCAAACATATCTGTTTGTCTTGGTCTGGGTGTTTTAAGAGTGGTAGGGCGCATCAAAGCAGCTGGGAAAAAGAAGTTTGGGGAAGTACCTCCACCTCACAGAAAACCGCAGCCAAATAACAACTCTCTAGAGGGTTGTTGTATTCCTGCGTGTGAGTGAGGTCACCAGTTAGCTCCCAAGAAGTTGCTGTGTAAGCATCAGAGGAGGCATCGCGCGAGTGATACTTAATATATCGCAGGCGTTAATAGGCTGCGGTACCCGCTTTACATCAGGTAGTCCGAATGCTTGTATGCCTTCCGACGTAGTATATAAAAAAAAGAAACATTAAAATATTTACTTGGTGACTTTTAATGGTAACTTTATTGCACGAGGACTGCAGGCAATTATTACAGACTTTTAATTGTCGTAATTGGAAATATATGTCACCTTTGTTGCTATATTGTTATAGCGATAATACAACTTATTTGTAAAGAATTGACTCGGTGTGTCATGTTTGCTGAACGCTGCGTATGTTCATTGGTCAAAAATTGTTTATTAACAAACATCTTTACTAATTTAATTATAATTTTCAGTTACTAAATATTTTTACTTTTAATTGTAATAATATTACTCTGAATTTGATCCTCTGATTGAGTCACTGAATCACACTAGTGTAATATATGACCGGTTACCTAACATTTTATTATAGAAATTATTTTATTTTATTTAAATTTATATACACTGCTTGCTATTTAAGTTACTTCGTTACAAGTATTTCGACGGATTCGATTTCCACCAATTTTCACCCCACTAAATCGTTTGCATCAATTCAATTTCACCCGCTCTAAGTGCTTTACAATCAAATTGGAACAGAATTTAGATGACGTAATAAGCATCTATGAAACCAAGGTGCCTATTTATAACGGATATAACAGTAATTAGATTTTGTCGCGGATATTGTTAAAATCATGTTTCATCCTTGTAAAGTTTTATTTAAGAAAAGTAGGGTGCATCAAAGCCGCCTGTCTGGGGAAGTACTTCCGCTTCACCGAAAAACCGCAGCCAAATAACAACTCCCTGGAGGGTGGTTGTGTTCCTGCGTTGCTGTATTAACAGCAATGTGTGGTGATAATTATTGTATTATTATATTACAAGCGTTTATAGGCTACGGTAACCGCGTTACATCAGGTGGGCCGTATGCTTGTATGCTTCCCGACGTTGCATAAAAAATGTTTTAAATTGTATTATTTTTAATTTATTATTAAATACTGTTTATTATATCATTAAAAGTATTAGCATATATATATATATATTTTCTTTAATCACGGGTGTTAACCACGGTCTTTTGATAGGTGTGTGCGGGGATATAGATCCAATGCGTAGAGGCCCCTTAGAAAAGATTGATGTAATGTATTATACCCGCTGCTCTAGGAGATATCAATGGGAGACTATAGATATAGCCACGAACAGGTCACGGCAGGTAATGGGATTATTGCAAATGTGTCGGAAAGAGTTGAGCTATTGAAATGAGATCTGGAGGGATTATTAGTACTGGGCTATTACAGAGACGAACACCTGCCATAACTATCATATGTGATGTTACTTTCGGCAAGCGGTGGCTCGCCGCTCACTAGATGGACCCCCGAAATGCCAGAGAAAGTCGGCCGGGGGCAACACCGATGTGAGTGACTCAGGGGTGTCGAAAGGTGTATTGCGCTTTCTCCGAAGTTACTCGCGGCGTTATGCCCTTTAACACTTCCACCCCTGGAACCTTTTTCGCCTGCTAGAGCAATATACTCCATCGACTCCTCTCTGGACGGCCAATGAAGGCAAGCCAGAGCTGAGAGTCCTGCGGGCCTTCTTGACTTTTCACTCCGACCGACGAAGACACGCCGGAGACGAAGGTCCTGATCGACTCTCTGGAGCACTCGGGTACCCGTGGTGTCGTTACGCACCAACAGCTCGCCACAAGTTGCCCTGCGGGGTAATATTATTATTATCATATTAGTAGCATAATCGTTATCTTACGTACTATCTAATTTATTTACCTACAAACATGGCTTAAACGAAAATCACCTACCGACAGGCTATGTATTTAAAATATACATTCACATGACTGACAGAATGAATATGAGAGAAATGAAATATACGAATATCGTAACAAATTAGAGATCGTCATCATATTATAGGGACTTACTCGTATTCCTCACCGGTTTTAAGTGAACTGTTGGAAATGATAATATTTCCTAAAATGCAACTTAAACCAGTAAATATACCCGAAATGATTACGTAAAAAGATTCAAAATTGTCTTATTACCGAGTCGAATATTATTTATAAACTGATAAAGGTGTCTGTTAGTTTAAATGTACTAACAAGTTATGAAACCGATATCATAAATTATATTGTCGACAGCTCTTTTTCAAATCTTCAAACATAATGCAATAGATGCCTGAAAATATGAAAAATATGTATATCTTCACGCCAAGTCCCTTGCCGGGTAGGCAGAGAGAACCGAGCGCCATAAGACGCGGTCCTTGCATACTTCACTCGCTTCTGTGACATTCATAGCTTTTTTCATGCACGCTCGCCGGTTTCTGGAGCTTCTGACATCACCTGCTGATAAAACACGACCAATTTGGTCATGGTACGTTAGTCTCGGCCTTCCTCGGCTCCTACATCCTTCCACTTTTGCATTGTATATCTGTTTCGTCATTCTTTCGTCCCGCATTCTTTCTACATGTCCGAACCAACGGAGCGTGCCCTTTCTTATCTGAACACCGACACTCTCTTTTAGACCAACTCTTTCTCTCACGTCTTCATTACGAACGCGGTCAGCAAGCGTTATGCCACAAATTTTGCGCAATGCTCGCATCTCGACCGCATTTATTCTACTTTCATGCTCTCTCTGCCATACCATGAAAAATATGAAAAATAAAAAATATGAAACAGGCTCATATTGACAATTTTTTTTCGGCATTTCTTCTTTACCATTCCGATGCTAATAGGTTACAAACGACATAACATAATATAGCGAGTGATGAGAAAATGACAAAAACCTACCACATAAAATATTTATCTATGTAAGTATTTATCTATGTGACAGGGGCTAAATGGAAAAATAATTAGTTGGATTTCAGTGACGTCACACAACGAGTAGCGTTTATCTATCCGCGGTAAAATGACAGCTGGTGGAAACGCCTGCTAGTTTATACCATGTCAACAAATCGACCTTCACTTGCAGAAGAACTGTCGTCCCGGTGTAAAGTCGACAGCCAAAGTTGACTTAGTTGACGACTTAGGACGACGAAAGGGCGATATAAGGTCGTGCATAAGCTTTAAATACTCAATGCACCTGTACTATCCATTTCTTTAGAGACGACCTTCTGCTACTAAGCAACGGTTCGTGACAGAAAAGTGCTATTGACAGATAACTTATTCACACAGGACTTCTTCCCGCGCTTTTGACGAGTGACATTGTTCTTATACTTGAAATTTTTACAATTCAGTGTAAAATTAGTTTTATGTGACAATTTCGATAGTATTTTGTAATATAAGTGCTAGTGCAATTATACAATAATGAAAAAACTCAAATATAACACGTTTATGCACTTTTTGGAAGACGTGAACAAGTTCATCAAGAAAACCTTGTAAAATTTCTATCGTTTTACGGGTGGTATTTAAACTGGGTTGATTGGGTCGAAGTACCCTTCCCAAGTATTTTTTCAGCACAGTTCCTGAAGCTGGAACATAGAATTAAGATTTTCAAATGGTTCTAAACTGATGACTTGGCTGTATGGGCTAGATCCCTTTGCCTTTCCCCTCGGGGATAAAAAGAACCAAAAAAAAAATCACACATGTAAACCCTAAATAACTTACCATCTAGTACTCGTCGCTTAAAATTCCCGTCAAACGGAGGGGTATCCCAATGAGTAGACGTGAATAACTTAAACTGTGATTTTACAAGCTTAGTAAAGTGACCACCAAGGCACCAACTACTAATTCGGACATGAAAGGCAGTACTGTGTACATTTTTTTTTGTATCCGGTATCCGGCCCATTCACTGTTTTGAAGAGCGTTCGTGCCATGACGCCATCCTCATTGATGTTAATCCTATGGACTGGAGGACGGTCGCAACAATGAGTCCCTAAACATTTGCCGTTAAGGTACAAAAAAAAAATTATAATAACGGGCGAATTTGCTCTTCAAAATTATTTACAGTTAGGTGAATGTGTATAGTTATTATACTCGTATGTTTTTGATTTGAATTTTTATACGATAAAATTGCTGAAAGAAGCAACAGTTATATTGAAATAAACACAAAAAAAAACACTTCGCATACAGGATTCTCATAAAATTAAAACATGTAGCACGATTCATGAAATTTGTTCGTAAAATATTCTGGGTCACATACCGAAATCTCTACAAATTAACTGATATTTATTTATATAAATTAAGTGGTGTTTAGATAAATTAAAGACTTTTTTGCCAAGGCCAGCATTGTGCAAGTTATTCCTACTTCTAATATTTACATAGAATTTGATAATATATTTATGTGTATTTAAATATATATCTATCTATAACTTCACGCCAAATCAACGTTAGAGAAGCGAGTGAGGTTTGTAACGATCAAGTATGGCCTCTGTCTAACCCGCAAGGGATTTGGCGTGAAGTTATAAATACATATCTATAGTAATATAAGAAAGCGGAAGAGTTTGTTTGTTTGTATGCGTTATTCTCTGGAACTACAAGTCGGATTTGAAAACATCTTTTTTCATTTGATAGCTAATTTCTTGTAGAATGTAGTAGTAGTAGTAGCTGTAATTGGTTATTATCAGTACCTGAGCGACCGAGCATCGCTCCGCATTTTTTTTGGAAAGACACCTAGGTAAACTTACGTACATATGGGTAAACTTTAAATGTAAACCCTTATCTGAACTGTCTCCGAGATACAAAAAATTATATACATACACATACAAGAATTGCTCATTTAAAGTAATAAGATTATTATCCTACATCATAGTTGTACTACGTGATGTGGTAACTTTATGTTCTACTTACTTTTAATATTACCACATCCGAAATTTTTAACTAATATTTAGTGGAATCGTGACTAACGAATCTCTTTTAGCGCATAGTTCATGATTTAAGTCAATTTAATTAAAGAGATTTATAGATATACTATAAATTCTTATTATGTGATGTTTGATGCAAAAAAAAAAAATCCTGTTAAGATACGTTTGTTGCCTTGGAAGCAGGTACAAGTTTTCCTAATTCATATTTATCTTTTCATGAATGAATACTGAATACCCATTGATAATTGCAAGCCAATAAAATAATATACGCGATATTATTGCAATATGTCGTGATAATTTTGGAACTAATATAAAATATACATATGTTAGGTAAATTTCATCAACGATTTTAGACCTTTTTCTTTAATCTGGCTGTAACTATTTTTACCATAGAAGCAAAGAAAACTTTAAGTGACACCTAAGTATGTGATTGTGGCATCATCGTTCATGATGGCAAACGATTGGACTGATTTCGACGCGTTTTTGATTGTTTCATACCGCACCGGTATATACAAACGTTATGACATAAACGTTAACACAAGCTTTGCTTACTTTGGGGCTAGATGGCGCTGTGTAATTTGTCCAACAATATGTATGTATGTATTTATACCTACACTACATCCAAACTAAAATCGGAACGTATTTCAATTATAACAACAGCACGTTAATATTAATATTTAACCTTTGCAAGTTAGGTAAAAGATATTCGATATATAATACATAGATACAAAAGGCTGAGTTCGCAATGAAGATGTAAGAGTGGTCTGAAGGAAAGTATCGGTGTTAGGACAAGAAAAGACATGCTTCGTTCGGACATGTAAAAATAATGCAGAAGTGAAAGAATCTCTGCTGCGCTATAAATTATAATATGTTTGTATAGTTTTTTACAAACATAGGGGGTCATGTGCCAGAAGCGTGCTCGTTCGCGACCCCTGCCAATCGAGTAGATTGCAATTCTGGACCGAAAACGCACCGATGTGCGGATTAGGGCGTCCCCCGGAGGCGACGCGCACCGATCCGCCCCCGTCGGTGCGAACATAGGTGCATGCGGCGGTGGGGGCCGCCACCCACCACGCAGCGCCAATTCCGGCGGGTCGAAGAGAGCCGAGTGCTGCATAGGCACGTGGAATGTGAGAGGTGGACTGAGTGATAAGATGAATGAGCTGATGGACGTAATGAATGAGAGACGCTTAGATGCTTTGTGTGTGACAGAGACTAAGCGCAAGGGGAGCGACACCAATGATCTGCCCGATGGGATGATGGCCCTATGGTCTGGTGTAGACCGGGACGATCATGCCAGTGCTGGTGTAGGTGTCATACTCTCCTCTCGCTTAGCCCCTGGTGTGAAAGATTATTGTTTGGTAGGGCCTAGACTTCTCTGGGTTCGTATAAAACTGGGCATCACGCGAGTATTTCTGGTTGCAGCATACGCTCCCGTAAGCTCAGCGTGTGCCCAAGAACTAGAGAAGTTTTGGGAGTCTGTGAGGGATGTTCTGGATTTAGCTGAAGGGAATGAAAGAGTGATTATGTGTGGAGATTTGAATGGATGGGTTGGGACCAAACGATACGGCTATGAAGCTGTTCTTGGTCCCTATGGAGATAAGAGAGTGAACGAAGCAGGTAAGTCGATTCTAGATTTATGTATGGAACGAAACCTCCTCGTGTCGAATACTTTATTTCGTCACAAGGATATTCACACGTATACATGGAGACGGAATGACCAAAAAAGTGTGATTGATTTGATTATAATTGATAGACGTCTCCGAAATACTATAATGGATACAAGAGCCTTTAGAGGTCCCACTCTTGAAACGGACCACTACCTGGTGGTAAGCCGGTTTGTGGGACTTTTCAAGAAGTGGAGGCATTGGCGAGTGCGTATCCCTTTCGGAGATCATGAAAGGATAAGGAGTGAAAAATTGCAAGATGAAAGTGTAAGGAGAATGTATGTACATCTGGTAAGCGAAAGACTTGCAAATGCAAGTCTTTCCGGCACAGATGTGGATGTTTGCTGGAAAGTTCTGAAAGAAAGTATGGTGGATAGTGCAAAAGAAGCATGTGGATGCGCAAAGAGGCATAAAACATTGAAAGGGGATGCCTGGTGGGATGCGGAGGTTGAATCCTCCGTAGCAAGAAAGAGGAAAGCGTGGCTGGATTATGTATCATCTTTGCCCTTAAATGAAAGTATGAGAGAGAAGAAGAAAGAAATGTACCGTCAATGCAAGAATGAAACCAAGGCTTTAGTGAAAGAGAAGCGTGAAAGACAAATTATGAATGAGGAAGAGAGGCTGACGAGAAACTTCGAGGCAAATACCAAACTCTTTTGGAGAGAGGTAAAGAAGTCTCGGGGTGGTTCGTCGGCATCCAGTATGAACAAGATTAAGTCTAAAGCTGGTATCATTCTTGCAAACACTCAGGAAGTGTTAGAACGGTGGAGTGAATATTTTGAAGAAATGTACGAATATGCCTCGGACGCTGACAATGAGAGTGAGTTTGATGCTCACTCCGCGTTGACGGCGTCCGATGAAGGTATAACTATGGATGAGATAGAATGGTCGATACGAAGTTTGAAAAATGGAAAGTCTGCGGGAATTGATATGATTGCAGCTGAGATGATCAAACTAGGTGGCACTTACGTCCGGGACGCCTTCTGGTACTTATGCAACCTTTGCTGGAGAACTGGAAGGGTCCCAATGGACTGGGGACGCGCAGTCATCGTACCCTTGCATAAAGGCAAGGGATCACGCATGGACTGCGCCAACTATAGGGCCATCAGTTTGATCAGCTTAGCAGCAAAAGTATATGGAAAGATAATTGAAAGGAGAATGAGGGTGAAATCTGACGAAATGCTGTGGGAGGCACAAGGAGGATTCCGAAATGGAAGGGGATGTACGGATCAAGTTTTCTCGCTCCGCAATATCGTAGAGAAGCATCTGGCCACAGACCAGAAGGTTTTCTGCGGTTTTGTGGATCTTGAGAAGGCATTTGATAGGGTTGTGCGAAAGGAACTGTGGTGCATATTGCCGAGATATGGGATTGACGGCTCACTGCTGCGTGCTGTGCAGTCCACCTACAAGGATTGCTCAGCATGTGTGCGAATAGATGGCAACATGTCACCCTGGTTTGATGTCAAAATTGGTGTCAAACAGGGTTGCATGTTGTCTGCTAGGCTGTTTATTCTGTATCTCGATAGTTGTCTACAGAGAATAAGATCGACGAATGTAGGATTACGCATGGGTGACCTAGTGGTGAACTGTCTGCTGTATGCAGATGATGCTGTCCTGTTAGCAGAAACACCATCTGAGCTGCAAACACTAGTCACAATGATGAAAGACGAATGTATGAAGGAAGGCTTACTATTGAATGCGAAGAAAACAAAGATTATGGTATTTGAAAGAGAAGAAACCAGAACCAATGTAAGAATTACGGTAGATGATGAAGTGTTGGAACAAGTGAATGAGTTTGTATATCTTGGATGCGCTTTCAGCAGGGATGGAAGGTACACCGCAGATGTGGAAAGGCGAGTGAGTGCTGGGAATAGTGTGAATGGAGCGTTGGGAAAACTTCTTGGCAGTAAAAACCTGAGCCAGAAGGCGCAGCTGGCTATACACAATGCAGTGCTGGTCCCAACGCTTACTTATGGAAGCGAGAGCTGGGTATGGCAGAGAGAGCATGAAAGTAGGATAAACGCGGTTGAAATGCGAGCGTTGCGCAAAATCTGTGGTGTAACGCTTGCAGACCGTATCCGCAATGATGAGGTTCGAAGCAGAGTTGGTCTGAAAGAGAGCGTCGGTGTTAAAATAAGAAGAGGCATGCTCCGTTGGTTCGGACATGTAGAAAGAATGCAGGATGAAAGAATGACGAAGCAGATATACAATGCAAAAGTGGAAGGATGTAGGAGCCGAGGAAGGCCAAGACTTACCTATCATGATCAGATTGGTCGTGTTCTATCAGAAGGTGATGTCAGGAGCCCTAGAAACCGGCGAGCGTGCATGAAAAGAGCAATGAATGTGAAAGAAGCGAGTGAGGTATGTAAGGATCGAGTCGCGTGGCGCTCGGTTCTCTCTGCCTACCCCGTAAGGGATTTGGCGTGAAGTTATAGAGTGTATAGTTTTTTTTTATACAACGTCGGGAAGCATACAAGCATATGGCCCGCCTTATGTAAAGTGGTTACCGTATCCTATAAACGTATGCAATACATTAAGTATCACTCGCGCGATGCCACCTCTGCTGCTAACACCGCAACTCCATAGGAGCTTACTAGTGACCTCAATCACACTCAGGAACGTAATAACCCTCTAGGAAGTTACTATTTGGTGTGCGGTTTTCTGTGTGGTGGAGGTACTTCCCCAGACAGGTAGCTTTGATGCGCCCTTCCTTTCTTAAAAATACCCAGACCAAGACAAACAGACATGTTCATTCACACAAAGGATTGCTCTGTGTGGGAATCGAACCCACGAGCGTTGATGTCAAAATAACGTAACAGCGCCTTTCGCCACTGCGCCACCGAACCGAGCTCGTCAAATCGTCGTATAGTGTATGTAGTACGCTCACGTTACTGAGGTACACAATGTAACAGTCGTAGATATCATCGCAAATTCATTTATCTAAGTACCTACTTATATAGCAATTTTAAACTATGTCGTTTATCAATTCCCTGGAGAGTAGTTGTGTTTCTACGAGCGAATTACAGGAGCGTCATCGTGTATTTAATACGTCATGTAAAAAACGTATCTTAATGATAATCTATATTAAATATTTATAACATTAGAATACAAAGTTCAGATGACTGTACGGCCTTGAAGTATAAATCCTTTATAACCTGCAAACATACATACGTACATACGTTCAGAATTTTGGCATAAATGCGTCATCATCATCTTTGGAGCCAACTTTATCTGCATATTATTGCGACTAGCAAACATATCTCTGTTGAAAGAAATGTAATGGAAAGTGTAGTAGGTGAAAACCAGAGAAAATTTTTGGATGGTTGAGGTTTGCTAATAAACACTAACAAATTGTAATCCCGTGAATGTGTAAGTTTAGCAGTAATAATCCTAAGGGCATCCTGCCGTATCAATGAGGATAGAAAACCTTGCAAGTGATTATAGGCTACCAGTTCACATCAGATTGGCTGTACGTTTGTATGCCACTTGACCTTTTGGATAAATAAATGAGGAGGGTCTGACTGACCGATTGAGTACATATATGCTGCGTATGTGCGTATCCGTCATGCAGAAAGGTTTTCAAAAGATTCCTTGCTGAAATCCGAGATAAGCACTGGCATACAGCTCTTGAGATATGTTATCTAGCCGTCCAGATACCGTTTATGTAGATCACTTACGTTACATAATAATCTCTCCGAAATAGCCACGAGGGGGTGGGGGTGGGTGAAACATCCCAGTCAATGGAAAGTGTGCCGCTACGACCAAGCCAAGCCACAGCGACGCCGCCGTGGCGGCGCGGCGGCGCGCGGCGACGGCAATATATAGAGTGAGTGTAAACTGTATAAGAGCGAGATACCGGGACTCTTCAGCGTACATATTCATCACATCACCAAATTTGAAAATTTTATCAACTTTTACTGCGGTACCTTTGTCTATTGAAGAAATGAGAAATGATTGTTTTAAGCAGTGTATAAAGAACTGGCCTATTTACCAACTGGCCGCAGGTTCAAATTCTGGCTGGTACCACTAAATTCGTGTTTTCGAATACATACATTGTACATGCATACATTGTAATTATCATTTGGGCTCGGTGGCGCAGCGGTTTACAACGCGACTTTGACATCAACGCTCGTGGTCAGGTAGGCCGTATGCTGGTATACCTCCCGACGTAGTATAAAAAAAAGCTGTAACGTAACTTCGCCTCCGTAAACTGCGGAATTTCTGAAACACCTCCGCTTTCGTGCCTCAACCTGTAAATTGTATAAACGGAATTTGTTTACTTGTGATTTTAAATGTTCTATACACACAAATAATTACATAGTACCTAATGGCGATTATTTGCAATTTGAGCAAGTAATGAAGGATATTTTAATAAAAGTTTTCAAAAGCAAAAAAGACATAATTGTCTGTGTGATTTTAATATTAATATATTAGTAGAAACACAAACAAGTATTCAATTTTGAAATTTATTTAAATCCTTTGATCTAGAAAATCTATTTCTGGAGCCTACGCGTATAACGGCCACATTTGCAATTGTTCGATTACTCTATAGACGATCCTGATTTTCTTTATTCCAATTTGTTTCATATATCCAGTGAATATCAAAAAATACATAAACGCAAAAAAAATACTTTACAAATTAATTTGTGTTTAATGATTGAGCAGCTACAGGTATTCTGCTAAGCAGAAACAAATTGTATGATTTGTATGCAGAAAAGTCTTATAATTTTGACCCAGTTTTTGTCAATTATATCACTACTACTATCCTAAAATATTTAAAAAAGTTTGCAGACAAGCAAAAATCTATATATATTAAAAAGAAAATTAAGCAATCATCAAATAAAAATAAGGCTGTCTGGGAAACTGATAGTAAAAATGTCTATTAAACTATTTTATTGTATTATCAAGGCAATAGCTCCACACAACAGAGGCAAAAAGGAACTTGCGAAAGGCTAAAAATTTAACTGACTGTGTAAGGGACAGAAGAAAATTGATTTTTGTATATATGTCATATATTTTTTTTCGGTATTTTAATTATTCCTTTGTTTTCTAATTTGTTTTACCTCTGCCTCCGTTAACCTCCACTTTCGTGAAACTTAGCCTCCTCTGCGCCTCTGCCTCCGCATCCGTCTCCGCTTCATCAATGGCCTTCGTTACATCTTTAGTGCTTAGCAATATTGGATAACTATAGGCATTTTGTGGTTCTTGATATGTAGCTCAAGGAATGTATTATTACAGTAAGAACGTGAAAGAAAATTAGCCAAGTATAAAGTATAACAAATTTTAACGAGGTGGTATTAAATAATACCTAAACAAAATTTGTGTATAAAATTTGGTATAAATACACCTTTAACGATCACTAAACAGAAAAGGAAATCTGTGCCAATGTGACGATAAAGAAATAAAACTTAACATGCTGTAGATATGCCAAAATACACCCACGCTTTCTGGTGCGTAGGCGACCACGGGGTAAATATAGTAGTATATTAATTCAGCTAAGTCACTGAAAGTATGGGCGAGGGCGGCTAAGGCGCCGACGGGCGGCCTTGGTGACGTCCTGAGTCACAGCATAGGCTGGTATCAGTAGTAAAGTTGTTATTGCAGTTTTGAGCGTATATATATTATTATACCACTCGCCAAAATTACATCCATCCATACTACCTAGATGATATGTTATGCCACAGTAATTTTAAGGCATTTTCTTCTACATAAGGTGCGACTTTCTAGACTTAACTTTCTTCAACAGCACTCTCAAATAGATATAGGGATGATATAAGGGCCTTCAAGAAACGAAACCGTGTTTCCCTTGACTGGCAATGAAATGAAATGCAATCGAAACGGATGATCACTTATCATCATTTGACCCAAAAACTCTTTTGACCACCTCTTAGATAAAAAAAATATGCGCGGCTGCATTTACTGGCCGTTTGGTTCTATCACAATGATTTTGGCTCACAAATGATTGAGCCAATGTCACTTTTTATCGTGTTTTGTATTAAGATATGTTTTTTGTAAATTTATCTGTTACCTGATTTTTGTCATTTTATTTAATTAATGTTAAATCATTATTTTCTTTGTAGATTTATTGGTTAATACGTTTTAAATATAAATAATTACACTGCAACCGATAATTGCAAAGATTTTAATACGAGGTTTCTAACATTTTAATCACATTAAAATATAACATATAAATATTTTCATTCGACGTACATATATTAATTAGTATCTTGATATCGTCGTTTTAAAATTTCAAATTGTAACATAAAAGCATGGCACGAAGTTTCTCGAGAGCGTAGAAGTTTCTCAAGATTATTCTCGGACGTGATGTTTTGAGCCCTCGTTCAGTCTAACTAACAACTCCCTAGACAACTTTCCGGAGAATTGTTGTGTGAGTGAGGTCACTTGTAAGCTTCTAAGGAGTTGCTGTGTAAGCAGCAGAGGAGGCATCGCGCGAATGATAATAATATTTTACAAGCGTTAATACGCTACGGTAACTGCTTTACGTCAGGTATGGCCGTATGCTTGTATGCCTCCCAACGTTGAATAAAAAAAATGTTGCTGCGCCCCCCCAACTAGATAAACGCGCGCAGTTTGCATATGTTACCTTTAAATAATCTTTAAACTGTAAAGGTTTCAGGTTCAGGTTAAAAGAAGTATTATTTAAATATTTTTTTACCTTATTACCTTTGTTGTTGCAATTAAATTTCTCTCGGGCAGATTTTTATCGTACTAGTGAGTATTTCTTTTTATACCTATTATATATATCCGGATTCAATGTAAATTAATCTAAGCCAGAGAATTGTTTCACGAGTAAAATGCCATCTGTGACAATGTACCGCTGTACTGTTTTACTACCACCATTATTATATTACATTTTTTCCAAAGATTTATTGTGATTACGCGTATGTCGGTTCGTAAACTGCCAGTTGTATATTATTGATGAATTCTTCTTGTTGATATTTTATTGTTCAATAAACATTTTAGAGATGTGTTAGCGTATTCATCTCTTTGGTAAAATTTAGCAGTTTTCGTGTAAGCTTTATCGGGTAATGAAATCCTAAATAGGATAACATTGATTTATTCTTCGAAACCACTGCCAAGCTAATTCCAGTGGCCATACTTATAATGTAAATAACAGCTTTTATCATAACACAAGTTTATATCATAAATATAGAGAAATATACTCTACTATTCTCACCACTAAAAAGGAGAACAAGTGCACGGACGACTTGAGACCCCGTACCGTAGTTTATCGTTGTTTGCAACAACAGGGGAATCACTCGTGCGGCCACCCTGTAAAAACGATTCGTCGTCGACTTTAGTGAAGCTGTAGGTATCTGTAGCTGTTGCTTCTGGGAGAACTTTGGCAGTGAGTTCATTTGACAACTTAAGGATATGGGCAAGAAAACTATTTTAGGGTAGCACATACGTGACTAATATCATTCCAACATGAGAACTTGTCACCGGCGACAGCTCAAATGTAGCGCAGAGCTGATAATAGCGCAGAGTTATTACAGTCTTATAGAATATTGCTGTCAAATACATCCCTCGTGGGTTGTGTTGTTTCTGCTAGTGAGTGAGATAATTGGGAAGCTTCTAGCGTTTTAGTCGAAGATACAGTCTCTCGTCCAGGTGATGCGTTAGTTGCGAGGATGGCGATACTCATCTCCCAAGCTTCTGTAGACTACGATAACCGCTTCTACTTCATTATAGTATATTATAGTAACCAAATTTCGTACAAGGTATTTTATATTAAGATTAATATCTTATATCGATAAAGGTTATGAAATTATAATACTAAATTATAACTTCTGACCTACATTCCACATTCATACAAGCAATAATAGATACGACAGGGGGGGGGGGGGGGAGTATACTAAATACTTTTCACTGTAAGACGAAATCGACAAAGTTAAACGAGACGAGTAAAGCTCACAAATTGAAATTACATAACGAGTGATGAAGAGAGCTATGCCAGCATACCATCCTCATATGCTCCCTAAAATACTGTATCAGAAACGAGTAATTCAACGGAGGACTAAAATTATCCGACATAACTCTTAAAGTCAGCAGCGTGGGCCGGCCACATCTGCTGAGTCAGCGATGGCAGATTGGGGGAGAAAAGTCCTAGAGAGCGGTGGCCTCGTTTGGAATGGTGAAGCATTGGGCGTCCCACCCTCTTGATGGATCGATGACCTGAAGACGCCTTGATCCGGAAACCGCGGAATTGCAGATGATAGGAGGCGTTAACGAGGGCTCAAATGCATTCCGTGATGTAATATTTGGAGATTTATTACATATCAATATCAAAAAGGTCACATTACAGGTAGAAAATATACATAAATAAAATTTCATATTACTGAAAAATATTTCGAAATTCATGATAGTAAGCTATTGTGCGAAACATGAATGAAGCTTTCCTGGCGGACTGCCAAACAGCGGGGCCGCGCGTGGGCCGCCTTAGCATCTGCAAAGGTTAATCGTGACGAAAATAACGTAATTCAACATACATTTCCGATGATAGCCATACATCGGCCATTGTACGATGTTTTTTATACGCGTGTTATATAAATCAGGTTTATGCGCTAAACTGAAGAAATTTATTTTGCAAAAATAATTCAAAAACAAAATTCCGCAGGCCTTTTGTATTCAAGGCACAATTAAGACATTTTAGATGTACTACAGAAATGCATAATGTTTTTTTTATTATTTTGTTTAATGAGAAATGTAAGCATGCATAACTGGGCACATGTGATCAAAATTTGGAGCAAATGTTGATAAGGTTGCTTTCATCATCTAACTCTACACATATCCCTCAGCGCTCTCATTTCATCAGTGTTCACCTTAGCTTTGCTTCTTCTACCATACCCATGATTCACTACCGAACGTCAAGTAATAAATAAAGTTAATACACCCAGAATAATAGTAAAGTATTGAGAAATAAATACGAGTATATAAATTCTAATAGACTTAAATTAGTTCGGAGCCGAATTGTAAAATCTACTTTGCATTGCCTTTATTGCAAATGAGACGTCATTATACATTTTATCAGCGTAGACGGTAGGGATTTAATTTCACATTAGTTTTGACCTCTAACATTTAGGGCATTTTTTTCAACCTACGTCTTGGAATATTGGCAGTGAGCCAGGTCTTCTGACGCAAGAGGGAGAAACCCATTCATAATTTAGTTTTCATCTAAATATATCCAATCTATGGGGGTAATTTATTAAGGGAACTCATGGAAAGAAAGACAGGATTGTTTACTTCCATGATAGTCAATCATATTATTATTCAAAATAATTTGATATTTCGTGCTTAAAACCCCATTTTTCACACGCATATACGGATTAACTTTTTTATACCTATTATATACATATATACATATATATATATATATATATATATATATATATATATATATATATATATATATATATATATATATATATATATATATATATATATATATATATATATATATATATATGGCAAGCAAGCTAATACACGGCCTGCCATTGAACTAACCGCGCTTGTTTTCTAAATAAACTTTTTTGATAAAAAACACACACACGTGTTATCATCTTTCGTCTTCATGCATAAAAAACCTTATGAAGGTTATGATAATTAAATGTACTCGTCAAATGAAGTTCCTCTCCATATCGATATGACTCTCTTTCGTCAGAGTCTAGTATGCCATTCCGCAAGGTGTATTACGTGCAGACGACGAAGAGTAGACAAGCTTATGGAAATAAATTAAAGTTGAAACCTTTCTATGTGCATAAATACTTAAGTACTATAAATTTTTCCAGAATCTTAATACATCTTAATGATGTAAATGCCATGTTTAATCTATAAGATCTATTTTACACACTTTGGGCAATATGTGAATTATAAGTAACTCGATAAAAGCAAGCAGACCTTGGGCTTCGAAGCGTAAGCGTAGGTAGGGCGCGACCGGGATTAACGTTCAGTTGATGATAATGATGACTCGATAAGGGTTATAAAATATTATGACCTACTTTTGTAAGTTGAAAGGCCGTTTTACTTCCTTTTATTAAAAATATTTATTTTCTCAGCACAATCTTCGGTTTAATATCTACTAATAATACTAGGGGGACAGGCGGGGAAAACGATCACTTTTTGTACATTTTTATGCTATATCATTACCTAGGTTAAGGCTAATAAGTTTTGAAAATTATATTTTCAAGTAAAGACAAATAAGCAAAGTTAGTTAAGATTATAATCTTATTTGATGTTTGGATTGGAAAGTTGTTTTGCGAGATTTAAATAATATAACCTCAAACTTTCTGCGCATGTTTTTTTGTCATTACCCTGTATTAGTATTATTCTATGCATATCCTGTTTCCTTTTCAGCACACCAAGATGGACATGTATTTACCGTATGCCCTGTCTTTATATGTTATGGTATTTTTGTATGGTTCGCGGTTAGTTTAATCAGCTCACAGCTAAGATCTCAGGGCCTCATTCATAGTAGTCGATAGGACCCTTTTGGACTGGGCGATTGGTCTTCTTGTCGAACTGTAAGACCCATCTGTGAAGCCACGGCTGCTATGTAGACTGGATATAATAATTATTTTTGTACGTTGGGCGGCAAACCAGCATAAGTCACATGATGTGAAGTAATTGCCATAGCCAAAGAATCTCTTGTAATACAAAAAATTCGCGCATTGCTACTTCTGCTATAAACGAATTTATCCAACACACTTTTTAGAAGGAATAATCGGCAATTCATGCTAATTCAATTGGTGTACATAAAAAGTTTTGAAAAAAATATAAGTTATTTAATCTCTCGATCATATTCGAAACAGATTTGTATATAATTTAAGGCGACACATCGAAAAATTAGACCAACTTTCATCGAATAGTATAGACTAATGACTAAACTGACGGATCTAAGATTTTAATATAAATAACTTCATTTCTTTATCTTGAATTTGCTTGCTCAAATACGCGATTGTGTAAAATTGACTCGATAATAATTACTTTCGAAAACACCTCCTGAAATTCATTATTTTTCAAATTACAACGAAGTTGTTCTGTTTATACGCTTCAAAATTACTTAAATCTATTAGTAATATCTATGTTTATAATATGGTTGCTGCATATTTTGATAAGTGAAACATGAAATTTTTTAAAAATATTTTAAGTTTCTGACAATTTCTAAGCGATCACATTCGTCTTGGGTGCTACGTGTTTTCGACCTTATTGTGCGGTTATGAGGATTATAAACGCGTTGACTAACTACATCCAGCCAGTCCGGCTGCAGCCCGCTTCGAGGTGAGACCTATGTCGACTGTCTGCTCGAGCTCGCTCCATTAACATCGCGACACCGAAGTTTTTATAATTAATAGTTGTAAATATTCAATATTATAGTATTTAGCGTAAGTGTATTATTATTAGATATAAGTAGTAAATAATATTATAGGTTTATATATATTTATTATACTGTTGTAATAATGGGGAACACTAAAAAGAAAATATATAGAATAAAAATACAAAGAAAATGTTCGTAGAATGGCGGAGGCGAACAAGACAAGGTATTTTTTTTTTTTAATTGTTATATTCATTAAACATATTATAATAACATTGTGTAGACATATTTCTAGTTTTTAGAACAGTTCCTAGGTATGGTTGGCCCAAGCTATTTAATTCCTCTTCAAACTTTTTTTTAATTTTGCTTACTTAATAACTCTATATAAAACTGCATTAAATAAGAGTTATTTTTTGCAGGAATAAACAGTAACATTTGATAATTGGTATACATTATCCACAGGCGGACCGCGTACCTATATAGGACGTCAAACTCCTATTATGTCCATTATAATCTGACCGAACTCCGACTTAGAAGTTGTACGTCGGTGGAGGTCAGGTTACGTTGGAAATTTATACCAATAAGGTTCGCGCTCTCAGCACATAGCAACCAGTGGAGACTCTTTATTTCTTTGTATTAAAATAAAAACTTATAAAATAGAATATTTTTGCTGTTTTGTTTTTTAGGAGAAACTTACTAAATAAACATATTCCACTAGAAGAATCACTACTCGATTTATATGCTACTTTAACGTAAGTGTCATACGGGACGACAAACTCATAGTAACCATTATAAGCTCACCGAACTCCGACTTAGACATTGTACGTAGGTGAAGGTTAGTTTACGTTGGAAATTTATCCAATCAGAAGATAGAAAACCAGTGGTTTTTTTTTTTTTGTATTAAAATAATTACTAGTAAAATAGTATATTTTGATAGTTTTTAAAAAAACTCGGTATGTTTCATGTTAAAGAAGCGAGCGAGGTGTGTAAGTACCGAGTCATGTGGCGCTCACGAGGGATTTAGCGTGAAGATATAGATAGATAGTATACTTATACCCATGGTACTCGTGAAAACAAATAATATTTACTATGAACCAACACTGAAAACACATAAAAATCATCTATTCTATACATTGTGGTTAGTATTGAACTATTGTACGGATTAGATTTATTTTGCAACATCAGAGATGGTCCTGGTTCTTTCTTCTTGAGAGTTTAATAAATAACAAGGAAACGTACAACAATACAAAACACAGAGTATACATAAGTAAAATACAATAAATGTCATTATACTGAAGTTAAAGTTATGAAAAAGCAAGAAAATCATTTGTCACATGTTTTTTTTAAATATGTATAGATTATAAAATCTATTTGTATATATGTATATTAGGGTGTCCCTTATTTTTCAAAGTTTTTATTTTCTAACGCATAGGTCTTAGTTTTGTTCATTTGCTTTTAAAACACTCGGAAATTAATTTTTAACTGCCGAATTACATCGAAACATGTTCATACAAGTTGCGCGGCAGTGTCGCACGTAATCGCGGTATTCATTTGTTCAAATTCAAAGTCAAAATCTTTTTATTCCGTAAAAATGGCTACATTTGTTTGGAATCGTCACATTTTTTTTCCCTACCGTGCAGTTTATGACTAGGTGAGCACTGATAAAAATACTGCCAAAAAACTCAGGCATCCCTCTTTTGGTATCCAAACAAATTTACATATTTTGTTAATTACATTATAATTGGATCGACTCACTCCCAGGCATTTTTATCATTAATATAGTCAGATACTTTATAATATGCCCTGCTACACAATTTGGCTTTAATAGTAGTTTTAAATTTGTATATTGACAAATCTCTTATATTGCTGGGAAGTTTGTTATAGAACCGTATACATTGCCCCATAAAATAATTACTTGTTTTGTGGAGACGGCTTGCATATAACACAAGATTATGCTTATATCTAGTATTTATGCTATGAGTATCACTCTTTTTACAAAATGAGTCTATGTTTTTATGGACATACAAAAGATTTTCATAGATATATTGCGATGCGACTGTTAAAATATTTATTTCTTTAAATTTTTCTCTAAGGCTCTCCCGGGGACCAAGTTTGTAGATAGCTCTTATGGCTCTCTTTTGCAATAAAAAGATGGTGTTAATATCCGCGGAGTTACCCCAAAGAAGAATTCCATATGACATAATACTATGAAAGTAGCTGAAATAAACTATTCTAGCCGTATCAATATCAGTGAGCCGTCTAATAGTTTTCACTGCATAAGCTGCAGAACT
This sequence comes from Pyralis farinalis, assembly GCA_947507595.1. Lineage (NCBI taxonomy): Eukaryota > Metazoa > Arthropoda > Insecta > Lepidoptera > Pyralidae > Pyralis > Pyralis farinalis. The sequence goes on along the minus strand of OX382273.1, from coordinate 24,843,161 downwards.
TAGTTTTCCTGATAATTTTTCAATTTGTGGGCCCCTTTGTAGTCTGGAGTCAATTGTTATACCCAAGAGCACAGTTGTCTCCACAGAGGCTAAATTAGTTCCATTAACATGTACATTGGTAGCCACCTGCCTTACATTAGGTGTTGAGAACTTAATTACTTTAGTCTTTTTATCATTTAAAAGCAGATTATTAACACTAAACCAATGAATAACTCTAGAGAGAGCATCGTTAACTTCGTCATAATTACCTAACCGTCTATTAATTTTGAATGTCAGTTATTCTCGTGATTAATACGTAATGTTTTAACTTTTATAAGATGGCAGTGGAATTGAGAAGCAATAAATCAAGTATTTTCTTAGTTGGAGACGTAAATTATCAAATAATAGGCGCAAAATTACCGTCTAACCATCAAGTTCTTCCTGTACTTTTTTATAAAATTCGCGAAGTTAAATTGACTGTTAGTGAAAGCGCATACCTAGTCATTCGAGAGTGTATTATATTTAGGGAAAAAGCTAGGATCCCTACCAGAGCTATACCTGTGTAAAATAACTTGTGAATCTTCACCAGGAGGGAGTTGCAAAAAAATTCCAATTTTCTATTTCAATTTCAATCTAATTCAATCTGATAATTTTAATTCTCTTATTTATTCGAAATAAAAAAATCCTGTGTTTACTCGGTGCTATCAGCCATTATGACACTCGAACATCTATAACTTCAAGCCAAATCCCTTGCGGGGTAGGCAGAGAGAGCCGAGCGCCACGTGACTCGATCCTTACATATCTCACTCGCTTCTTTAACATTCATTGCTCTTCTCATGCACGCACGCCGGTTTCTAGGGCTCCTGACATCACCTTCTGATAGAACATGACCAATTTGGTCATGGTAGGTAAGTCTTGGCCTTCCCCGGCTCCTACATCCTTCCACTTTTGCATTGTATATCTGCTTCGTCATTCTTTCATCTTGCATTCTTTCTACATGCCCGAACCATCGGAGCATGCCTCTTCTTATTTTAACACCAACGCTCTCTTTCAGACCAACTCTATTTCTAACATCATCATTACGAATACGGTCTACAAGCCTTACGCCACAAATTTTGCGCAGCGCTTGCATTTCAACCGCGTTTATTCTACTTTCATGCTCTTTCTGCCATACCCAACTCTCGCTTCCATAAGTTAGCGTTGGGACCAACACTGCATTGTGTATAGCGAGTTGTGCCTTCTGGCTCAGGATTTTACTGCCAAGAAGTTTTCCCAACGCTCCATTCACACTATTCCCAGCACTCACTCGTCTTTCCACATCTGCGGTGTACCTTCCATCCCTGCTGAAAGCGCATCCAAGATATACAAACTCATCCACTTGTTCCAACACTTCATCATCAATCGTAATCCTTACATTAGTTCTGGATTCTTCTCTTTCAAATACCATTATCTTTGTTTTCTTCGCATTCAGTAGTAAGCCTTTCTCCATACAGTCGTCTTTCATCGCTGTGACCAGTGTTTGCAGTTTAGATGGTGTATCTGCTAACTAAACATATGTGTCCGAATCAACAAATAGCCCGCTTTAGCCTCTCGATAAACAATGTTGTATTATGTAGCTGGTGTTTCATTCTTCTTAAGGGGGATACATGCCGTCCAGTGGCGCCTGAAGGAATAAAATATCGTATCTTAGCGTGGAAGATAAACATTATAAAGTCATGTGTTGCGTGTGTTACAAATACAATAACGTACTTTTACGTCATTAAACCAACAATTGAAATGTTTTGCTTTCGTTGTTATAGGCAATTATTGCCGTTTTTTGGCAATTATTGCCAAAAAACGGCCTCTTTTAGCACTTTTGCTTATAACAACGATAGTGGAATATTTTGAGTGTTGGTTTAATGACGTAAAAATACTTTACTATCTTCGTAATAAATGCAACATAAGATTTCATAATGTTTATCTTCTATGCTATAATATGTTTTTTTATTCAATGAGGGCGCCACTGGACGAGACCTAAGTAAGAACAACATAGATACCAAGACATGTTAACTTGTAGAGATATAAACATAAAACGATGTCATTGATTTCTCTTTCAATAAACTTTTAAAAGTGAATACGTTTCTGTAGCTTTTTATTACTATTATTACTATTGTTTTCCGTCTAGCTTAAATAAATATGTTTGGTTCAGTATGTATAAAGCTAAATAATAATTAAATCAATAATTTTTATTAAATATTGATATTATAAATTTTATTTAAGTGTGACGCGACTCTGTAGCTTTTCTGTTCGTTTGCATTGACTATACGTTGACCCCAGGTTACCTATTAGGCGCTAATTTCAAATTTTACAAATCGAGCGTCGAGTGTCAATTGAGGGGCGCGGGGTGATTGGGCGGAGCCATTTTAAAGCTTCACGATCGAGGTGTCGCCTTAACACATAGGAACTTTTTAAATAGTTTCAAATACCCAATTTCGCCGAGTTGAATTTAATAAAAAATAATAATGCAATACAAGTAGGTATTCATTCAAATTAATAGAACAACCATTAAATATTACTTATTAAATTTCTATTAAGGTATAAATAAAAAATAATAGTCATATCGTGTATCTTAAAAAATCACTATTTGACATTAATAGCGTTACTGTCCTTATTAAAATAACAGTGATATATTAAAATAACTCGATAGATAAATCTGCTCTAATGATATTCATCGAACTTTCCGTGAAGAAGTTATTGGTGGAGAGGTTGAGAGATTACCAAGTTATCGATTAAAATTTTCATCGAGCCTTATTAAGTATTCATTGTTATTTAAATTGTTATTAGATTAATGATTATTTTATTAAGTAACTGAAATCACGTGTCTTTTGAAAAATATTTACGGTGTAGTTAACTATGGTTTTTGATCGAGTCACCGCTTCTATATTCCTTTAACAACTTTTTAAATCGGGTTTCTACTTTAAAAAGCTTCGATCAGTCGAGATTATTTAAAAATTATGCATGCATTGAAATAAAAATGACCCGAAAGAGGGACTATAATACGAGTGTTACAAGATAATATATACTCTGACATAGAATATACACTTCCAACTAATAAAACGGCATCTTTATTTGAAGCAAGGCAATCGAGAGACAATACATAACAGAGGTTTAAATGACTATCAAATTATCTATACGATTTTCAAATTTCGAACACGTTGATAACAGTCTTTTATTAGTTGAAAAAAAATAGTATCTCTTTAAGCTAGGCTATGATGGGGTCAAAATATGTCGCGAATCAAAATTCCTGTAGGTAATTTGATGATCTTTAAACCTCTAATGCCGATTTCATAGCCATTTTTTTTATTAACATTTTATATGTTTAACGAAAATTGGTTTATTCCTCTTATTTATACTACAGGAATTCATGGAAAAATAAGATTTTATTCCACTATGATGGTTAACAAGCATACGACGTGCTTGACGGTTTTAACTACCGTAGCTTTATTAATTTTATAACACCAGAGGCAACACTCGTGTGTCGTCAACCCCGTAAAAACTTCTCCATACCCATTTTAAAGAACCCCTTGATATATCATGCAAAAACCTCGACAGTTTGTTCAATGACACAACAGCTTCGGAAGAAACCCTCTTTGCGTGAGCATTACAGTAGTGATTTCAATGTGTTGTCAAGATATTTGTCTTGCCGCTGGCGAGCGGATTGTACTAAGGAGATACGGGCTTGGCATCGAACATCTCTGAACGTAATCAGTGGAAAACACAAATAGAGGCAAAGATGTTGTGATGGAGTACTGTAAATGGGTTATTGTTTATTATTATGAGTTAACGTTTCAGTTTTTTTTATAAATTTTGGTGTTTTTGGCTGACTTTAATTAATATTAATTACGATCATAACTTCCAGTCATCAGTTTGCGCAGTCTAGTTAGTGTGTTAGTGTTTGGCAAGAAAAATTGATGTAATCATTTTATTTATTCAGGGGTTAGGCAGGCAAAAGTATTTGCTCGTGGCTCCCTCTATAGGACTGATCCAGGGGACCACGAACATAGAATGATCTTTAACCGCTTGCAACATAAAGAACATAGCTATTAGAGCTATATTCTTTAATACGTTTTAATACTTTTTAACAGAGGGAGACTTTGTACAAAAGTCGTCTGCATGGGTACCTCTGTCTCACCTATTTCTACCGCCAAGCAGTTATATTTATATAGCTGTAACCGGTTTGAAGGGTGAGATATGGCAGAGAAATTGCTGGGTACTGGGACGAAACATCCTTATGTCACAAGGTAGCGTGCGAGCATGCGGCCCGAATCTGATGCGGGCCGCATGCTTGTTTGCCAATCTAGTAGTATAAAAAAATACTTTCCAGTATTATCCGGGTGACTTCATCTATTAGCAAAAACACAAGTATATCAATTATTTAGTTCCTTTTATCTGTAAGGTGAACTTGCCCGGCTATTTTTATTCTAATTAAGACCAGAGAGTTAGTCGCAGAAGTGTATTTATAACTTGAAAGGCCGCCGCATTTTCGTCGCGTGTCTCGACAGACCAGTCCAACTGGGTTCTTTGATTGATCTCTTGTGGTCGCGGCGTTAAATTTTTATGTCGCCAATCAATCAATTTTAATTCTTGGATCGATCAAATGTTCGCTACAATGTTTATACATAGACGTTTATTATTATTAGTTAATTAGGACCAATAATGTATTTGAATAAGATTTGGTGGTAGGTAAACGGCGAAACTAACATTTGTGTTTCATTAAATTATTTCTTGCAATTTGATCTAACCTGCTTTGCGTGCTTCCGCCACCAATTTGGTTTTGGTGGCGGAAGCACGCAAAGCAGGTTAGATCAAATTGCATGTAGATTTGACTTTCGCAAAATAACGCCTGAATCTATTAACTAAATTATTTCTTGACCGGTCATTGAACTAGAATATAAGATATTATGGTTCTGTAGCAAAACGAAAATAAAAATTAAAAAACAGAACCGACTTAATTGTATTTGGGTACAACAGAACTCAGTTTGATATGTTCAAATCGCTTGAGCCGTTTTCGAGGTATTGGTGAACATGCATAAAAAAGTAACATGCAACGAAAATACTTGTAGGACGATCTATTATTTAAACAACAACAACTCTTTTTGTGTGACTTCATATTCATTCACCCGTCTTACACAGCTTTTCAGCAATTTCAGCAACAACGCTGTTGAAGTCTGAAAGATTTTTACTTACCCGGACAACGTTAACAAAGTTAATCTATCTATAACTTCACGTTAAAACCTTTGACACCCTTGGGGTAAGCAGAGAAAACTGAACGCAACGTGACTCGGTCCTTACACACCTCTCCTTTGACATTCGTAGGTTTTCTCATACACGTTCGCCGGTTTCTAAGGCTCCTGACCTTCTGACAAAACACGATCAATTTAGTCATGGTAGGTAAGTCTTGGCCTTCCTCGGCTTCTGCTTCTTTCTACTTTCGCGTTGTATATCTGGTTTGTGATTTTTCTTCCTGCATTCTTTATATATGTACGAACCAACGGAGCATGTCTTCTTATTTTTACACCGATTGTAAAATAGGGGTATTAAAAAGAGAGTATTGAAAAGCGGAATATATTTAGACATTTTAAATACATTCACTTGCTTAAAAACGGACACTATTAGTGTCCTTTCCTGCATACAATTTCATATAAATTTTCGATTATGTATCTTTATATTGTATACAAACGACGGACAAGCTAGATCATTTATATTTCCTAGTCCATTTGGATTGACGGGATCCGTTACCTAAGCTTAAGGATTTGACGAAGGTACTGATTTTTATTCGGAGCGACTGCCGTCGGATCTCAACGACCCAGAGAGAAAACTAGATTTTTCTCAGGCTAAGTCACACGTTTTTCGAAATATGTTTTTTCAAATTTATCGGTTTCCTTACGATGTTTTCCTTCACCACCGAGCTAGTGATAATTATAAATATGTATAAATCCGAAAACACGAATTTAGTAGTACATACTAGGACTCGAGCCAGGGACCAACTGGTTTTTAACCACTGGGCTATCACAGCTGACTTGAGTTATATAAACTATAACTATGATATTCTGTTACAATACATTTAATAAATAAATAAATATTGCTGGACAAATTACACAGCGCCACCTAGCTCCAAAGTAAGCGAAGCTTGTGTTATAGGTACTAGACAACTGATAAACACACGTAAATACATTTTGAATATAACATACGTAATACATTCATGCACTTTGAAGCCAGAAGCGTTTAAATTCGAAACACCGAGAATACACACACGTCTTCACGCCAAGTACAGGGTAGGCAGAGAGAACCGTGCGCCATATCACCTCAATTCTTACATACCACACTCGCTTCTGTAACCCTCATAGCTCTTTTTATGCACCTATCAGCTCTTTTCTCCAGTTTCTAGGACTCACTACACACTACCTTCTGATAACACAGGCCCAATTTAATTATAGTAGATGAGCCTTGGCCTTTGTCGGATCCTAAATCTGATTTGATTGTTGATAGGGTAGGGCACATCAAAGCAGAAATCACAGTAGTTGTGTTTCTGCGTGTGAGTGAGGTCACCAGTGGGCTCCTGGGGAGTTGCTGTGTTAGCAACAGAGGTGGCATCGCACGAGTGATACTTATTGTATTGCAAGCATTGTGGTTAATCAAAATCTGTTAAGACCTGCCTCCCGACGTTGTATGAAAAAAAGGAGAAGTGAAATGCATGTTGCAGAGTCAGCCAAAGTGAAGTGCAGCAGCCGTTGCATACATCTTTTGTTTCAGGTGGCCTGTGCATTTAGCACCTCTGTGTCTCTACACGACCACAGTAACTATACAGCAGCTATCGACTATAATGCTGTGGAGGTACCTCCTTCCGTATTCGAGCTACCACTTTTTAAAATAGCTGGGCCCGCCCCTTTTGATCAAAGCCTAGTTTGTTAATCGACATGGTGCACCATGAACTGGTGTGATTATCTTTGGCCAAACAACTTCACAAAGGCGTGAAGTAGTAAGAGTATTTGTACGGTAAATACTGTTACACTGTTTTATCTTTCTTTGGAGATAATTTTAGAAAACCGTATAACCAACATTTATTGTGTTTACGCTGCCATTGTATTCGTTTACTAAGTTTGCAGATAGTGTGACATTTATTGGGGTTATATAGCAGTACTTGATTCGCAACATCGATTGATAATGGCTTAAGTTTTATAATACCAATCAAACCAACTTATGGCCATGTCCTACAGAGATAATCGCAAAATTACAGCTCAATAGTATAAAGAAACAGTAAATTTTTTGTTGAATAAACAACCAATAAATCCAATAACTGTATTTGTCAAGGAAGCTGGACTAGTTTGACTACTCATTAGTTTTTGTAGCGTTTTTTGCTCGTGTAATGTTTGCATCTCAATTTTTTGCCGACGGTAATCTTTAATGATATCGAAATAATGGTTTATTAGTTTTTTCTAAGTCTTCATCTTAGTTTCCTCAATTCGCAGGCCTTGATTTGTCCAGATGTTCTATATTCACATGGAGGTACGATTGAATAATTAGTTTGGAGTAGATTTTAATCTAAAATTATTCGCGAACGTTCTGACTAGGAAATCGATTATTGCGATCATTTTAGAGGTTATATTTTGACATATATCATTAGATAATGTATTAGTACATGTACCATTATGAAAGAATGCTTTAATCCTAATGTGTATGATTGATAAGATAGCAATAAGTAATAGATTATTTGCATTGTTGTTTCTACTGTGTACCTACTTAAATGCCTCACATAAAAAAGCCTTACCTTTGTTTAGGAAAATATATCTAGAGGGTGATTATATTTGAAATATCTTATAGGCCAAGGCATGTTTATATTAGTTAATGAAATATATGGCCATTCGGAAAGTAAATACCGCAATTCTTAATTATAATATTGTACTATTGATAACCCCACGTAGTGGGTCAAGGCAGGTATATTATATAACAGTAATCTACTTAAAGGTGCCTTTATGAGTTAGATCTGCATCCCCGCGCATGCCTATCACATGACCGAGATAATACTCGTGATTACAGAAGTATAAAAACATTACTTATAAATTCATACGTGACCAACATAATTGTGGCATAAATCACCCTTATGTATGTTCATTTATGCTACATTTTAGCAAATGCTATGTGTAAAAATTTCGTAGCTCGTTGTTAAGTAGATTAGGCAGTAACGCGCGCGGCACGCTGTCTGCCGAATTGTGTTTTTTACGACACCGGTACAATGTGCCATATTTTTTGTTCTAATAGTCAGTACAAAGACTATAATGATGGAACTGAGACATGAAAGGTGACTAAGCTACACAGCGTAATTAATTATGTGACCTATAACTACTTTTGTTGTATTGTCGCTGTTTTTTTACCGTTTTGCTTCGTAGTATCGAGTTTGTACATTGAGATTTTTCGTTGTGCCATTTTTGAAGTGAAAACTTCTTAAGCGGCATTGTGCACTTTTTGGGATGAGTAAAAAATGATAAACTTGCGTCAGGACACGTGACCCTGACCGTAAGATTTTGGTGAGAATTAGAACTTAAGTTCGCTGCAGCGCTAAAACATTAGTTACCTTTAATTAAATAATTAAAACATGAAGCACTAGATCGTTCATAGGGCATTATTTTCTCACGACCAAAACGTTGCAACCGTCATGAAATTCTTGGCGCTTACGCGTTTCGTTCAACGTAGTTTATCAACATCGCTGTTTGGTTTAAGCGGCGTAGGGCGCTTGCGCGAGTGTGCGTGTGTGTTTGAGTTTTAGAGATCGGCGATGATGATGCTGGTAATGATGATGGTGAAAGAGTCGTTGAAATTATGGATGAAAGTTGGTTTATCTGAGAGATAAACTTTTTAATGTAAAAGAATTTTATAGTTCTGAAGTGTTAAATATTTTTAATGTAATATAAATTGCCATGTTTGTGTACGATAGCGCAATAAATTAATATTGTATTTTACCACAGACATGATAGTACTTTTATACTGATAAATAAAGCAATTCGTGCGAAATTATTCCCTAACCATTCCAAAATATTCAAAAATGCACAACGTTAATGTTCAAGTTTTCACTTCTGCCGGCACTCCCGGAGTGCAACCCGTTTTTTTTAACTTTTCTTCTTTCGTGGCAGGTTAACCATCAAATAATTTTACCGTAGATTTGACCAATTGTATGTTGTCCTAATCAGATAAAAAAGAAGAACATGATTAATAATAAATAATAATATATAACCAGTTGAGAATGCGCAAGCTTGCATTGCCAGAGGAACACCTGGCTCGTGAATTAAATAACAATTCATTTTTTTTTAAAATTTTTCGGCCATTTTGACGTTCGGCCTTTTTGACCATGTTCCTTAAGAGATAGGAACGGTGTTCCTGAACATTCCTATTCTACTTTTTTATGCTGAATCCGAATCTGAAGTCAAAATTCGAATATTCGAAAAAGCGACAGACACACGCACACACAGACACACCCACAGAGAAACATATAGGTTTCATATAGGAACGGTGTTCCTGAAAAGATATTACGTCATGCTAACTAGAAAAATATACTGCGATGAAACTTTTAAGTGGGCCATTGCTCATTTTATATAATTAATATAATAATTATGTAATGTAGGTACACATTGATTTGAGAAATAGCAATACCTATTATGCTGAAAACACTTCATTGATAAATAACGCATGTAAGCGACATATACACTATATAACTTGTCTAGTTAATGTATTTTGTAACTGTAATCATATTGATAAATCTATATTTGCCTGTATGACGTACCTACACCAGTGTTTATGTAACACAGTGTTAAAAGGCACATCAAAAATACTCTTGGCAAAAAGGCGTATTTAGAATCGACATCTTTGTCAGTCAAGTGAATGACAAAGATGTCTGGAAATGATTCAGTACATATATATTTTTTATTTTGTCATTTGACATCATCACTATTATTGTATTGTTATATTGACATATACTTATTATAATATCAATTGAAATAATAATAATAATATTATTCCGTCTCTCTTCTGTAATAGCCCAGTAGTAATAATCCCTCCAGATCTTATTTCAATAGCCCAATTATTTCCGACACATTTGCAATATTTCCAATACCTGCTGTGACCTGTTAGTTGGTATATCCTCCCATTGATATCCCTCAGAGCAGGTCACAGCTGGTATAGTACATTACATCATTCTTTTAGAAGGGGCCTCTACGCGTTGGATTCATATCCCCGCGCACGCCTATCAAATGACCGGGGTAAACACCGTGATTTTAGAGAGAAATATAATAATAAAAAATAACACAAGCATTTATAAGAAATAAACATTCCTAACAAGCAGTTTCAAAAATAAACTGAAAAGTATAAGCCACTTGTATGTAACAAGTAAATGATTTGTTCAAATGACAGTGATCAAGATTTGTAAGAAACCCAAATCTGACCGAGATTTGATTATCTTACGAATCTTGATTCATCGATGGCAGTAATTGTATTTTTTTATCCTTTTTTTTTAGCCTTCTTGATGGAGTATAAAAAAAATATGACGTTTTTGTAAATGATTGATACCAAGGTTATCTAATAAACGCTATTAATGTGTACCGAAATTAATTATTTAATTAGTTATATTTAGGAAGTATGTTCATATTGTAATCTTTTTTACTGCTCTTATTTTTTACTTGTAGTTGGAAACTGCTTGTTAGGAATGGTTATATCTTACATTTATTTAATAAAACCTTGTATTCGAAAATATTTTTTTATTATTGTTTACTTTTTAGTCAATTGTGTCTTACAAATCTGTAAATGGTTAAACGTTATGAAAAAGATGACTTTTCAGTAATTTCGGTTCCTAAGTTATACCATATATATATATACATAACTAAATTGTGGATACGCCACTCGTATAATAAGAAGTGCAAAGAGAAGCACTGTAGATATTACTTAGGTTTGCATGAATGAATAGTGTTTAATACTTTCAATCATATGAAAGTTTCTATTAAGCTTAAAATTTATTTTAAAATGTAAAATTAGAAGTATTGTAAATACATATTATTCTCATTAATCAAGACTGTTCCTCCCCTATAACATTGTATTATAATGGTACATAAACTATAATTGGTACAAAAGCGCATGCGCCTGCATACAAAACATATTTGCCGATGTAATACTAAGCCACCCTCAAGTTATCTTCAAATCGCCTTTTTGTTATCTTTACGTTATATTTAGGATACCTTTAACTATATGTCATCTTTAAATTGACATGGAAAATTGTCACAAGTCATGTTAACCTTATGTTTAGTCTAATTTTATCATGTATATCATTTTAGAATCTATTTTCAAATAGTCACTGTATACGATTTTTCAGATCTTTTTATATCCAAATCGAGAAGGCTGTAAAGAAATGTCCTCTACCATGTCGTGTCGGACATAATTAGAGATTTGGAATAAAGTCACATAAATTATTGTTTTCTACTCGTTATACCCTTCATTTGAATCCTATACCGAGGGGGTTGTAAAAGAACAGATGGTCCGTCATTTTGTATCGGCCGCCATATTGAATTTTGAGCAACGTAACACAACTGAAAATATTCTACTCTTTATGCCCTTTCATTTGATAGTTATGTCGGGGGGATTGTAACGAAAAAGCTGATCTGCCAACTTGTGTTGACCGCTATATTTCAATTTTTAATGACGTCATATAGTTTGTTATATTCTATTCGTCATACCCTTTCATTTGACACCCATATCGACAGAGTTGTAAAGAGAAATGCAATCCGCCATTTTGTGGTGGTAGTTAAATTGGATCTACCTTAATATTGAAAATAATATATTGTACTGTCTTCAGAACCAAAGGTGTGTGCATAATTTCAACTTGGTCGGATGTCGGCTAGTGGTCGAAAAGTCGATCGCAAGATTTGTCCCGGACAGACAGACAGACAGGAAATCAAGTTAAATAAAATCTTGTAAAAATACCTACATTGTTTCATTAGGCATTTCTTCTTCGTCAATAATCATTTTCAAAATACTGGTAATTAAAAAAGAAAAACGAAAAGTATGAGAAATAGATAAAACACAATAAGATTTGATTTTATAAATGTATGACATGTCTTAGTGCCTGCGAGAGCCCAATTAAAGATATTTTCTTCGTTATTTTAATTAATCTTACTATAAAGAATCTCTTATCAATTTTGCTCCAGAATCTAGGCATCTAAGATTCAACAAAAAGGTCGAATCAGAACCAGATAATACTTTGCTTCTAAATATATTATAAATAGACTATTATTTTAACCTTTTAATGGAATAAAATGGTTTTATAACAGGATACTTATAAAACAATAGAATCGATGATGCTAAATGAAATAAAACATAAATAAACCATCACAGAATTGATTGAACAAGGAATCTCATTTGGTAATTGCATTGAGAAGTTATCATACTAACTATGTCACTGAAAGGGTCAAAAAAACATTGAAAATGATCTAGGATAATTTAACAATATGTAACTTACATACCAGTAAAATTATATAATAAAAAAAATATATCACTTTCTTACATTTATTTTTATCTGTTCTTAGCTTGGGGAGCCATGATTATAACAAAATATCATTTTGTTATAATCATGGCTCCCTTTTTACATAAAACAGCGATTTAATTGCCAATCCCTGAAAGCTGTTACCCCATACTATGGTGGTAAATGACTGACAAATATATAAATTTGCCAATCAACCATTAAACAAATTTACAGTTACAAACATATCCATTTGTTGGATTTTGTCTTAGCGAATTGGCTAACGATTCTTTCGTGCTAGAACAGATATTATCAAAACATACTGTTAATTATTATTGTCACAAATTTCTTGAAAGAACCAATGGTACCTTTACTATCATTTATTTTTTTGTAGTCAACTATCGTTTTTTAAGTCTCTTGAAATTCGCCTTTTCTCGCTTGTGTGAATTATGCTAAACCTGTATTATAAAAACAATGTAAATTTGTGACGCATTTACCGTTATCACTCCGACGAGGCAGATACTTTTAGGCCAAATGGTTCTTCTTCTTCTCAGCGTTTTCGAATCCATTAGGATGGACGGTATCCGCTACCTAAGCTAAAGGTTTGGCGATGATACTGATTTTTTACACTTAGCGAAGGTCCGACGGTCGTTAGACCTCCACAACCCAGAAAGAAAACTAGATCTACCTTAGATTAGGTCCCACGTCTTTTAACGTTCTTGTACATTAGGACAGTAGAGCGCATTAAATCAACCCGTTTGAGAAGTACCTCCTTCCCACAGAAAACCGCAGCCAAATAACCCTGTCCCTGAGGTGCTGTTGTGTTCCTGTGAGTCAGTAAGGTCACCAGTAAGCTCCTAAGAAGTTTTGCTGTGTTAGCAACAGAGGCGGCGTCGCGCCGGTGATACTTAATGTGATCCAAGCGTTGTTTGTATGCCTCACGACGTTGTATAATAAATACTTATGTATTTGTGTGATTTCCTCTACGATCACGAATACAGATCACGAATTATAAGTACATACATCTGAATATATTCTATTGTATAAAATAGTTATTATTATTCGAGAATATAATATGTTATTATTATATTCTTGATCAAATGACACTTTTTGCATCAAATTTTCATGCTGTTATTTTATGCTACTTTTATGCTTGGCCCGGTACTATCTTCTTTTCCTTTATTTTTTAACATTTGTTGCACTATTTGCCAACAACGAAAGAAGATAGATGTCATCACATGCTAATATTTAAAAGTGAATGTATGAAAGTGAATAGTTCAGGTAGGCTGGTCTGCAACGGAAACCTGGCCTACGGGTACAGTACTAGGGTCAAGTTGGACACTAGGCCGCAGAAATTCTCCAACTGTTGTTTGTATAGCCGTCGCTAATTGATGACCAATTTTGTTTTATTAGCACCTTTTACTACTGTCTATCATTGTGTATGTTTTATTTCGCAAACATTACGTCGAAATAGATGTTACTTTACAGTCAAAGGGGTTACGGTGTCTATTTGTTCATAGGTTTAATATATATATGTGAGTAGATATGATGCTTCTGTATTTCGCAATTTAACTTTTTAGGGTTCCGTACCCAAAGGGTAAAACGGAACCCTATTACTGAGGCTCCGCTGTCCGTCCGTCCGTCCGTCTGTCACCAGGCTGTATCTCATGAACGGTGACAGTTAGACAGTTAAAATTTTCACAGATGATGTATTTCTGTTGCCGCTATAACAACAAGTACTAAAAAATGGAATAAAATAAACATTTAAGGGGGCTCCCATACAACAAACGTGATTTTTTTGCTCATTTTTGCTCGATATTGATAACGGCAACAGGTAGACGCTTGAAATATTCACAGAATATTTAGTTATATATTCACTTTAAGAATAAATAATTAAATTAAAATAAAACAAATATTTAAGGGGGGCTCCCATACAACAAACGTGATTTTTTTGCCGTTTTTATGGATAATGGTACGGAACCCTTCGTGCGCGAGTCCGACTCGCACTTGGCCGATTTTTTATTGTATGTGTTACTATGTTAGTACTGAGAGTATTGATAGCCCAATGGATTTGGAACCGGCCTATTGATCAACTGATCGCCGGTTCGAATTCTGGCATGTACCACTAAATTTGTGTTTTCGGATTTTACGGTTTTTTTCTATTTATGTTCATATTTGTAATGATCGCTTGCCCGGCGATAAAGGAAAGCGTCATGAAGAAACCCGCTCGCCTAATATATTACATTTCAAGTAACGTGGGACCTTACCTAAGAACGGCCTAATTTTCCCTTTACTCCCTGTAAAAATCAGTATCGTCACCAAATCCTTAGGCTTAGGTAGCGGACCCCGCTAATCCTAATGGATAACGGAATAACGCTAAGAAGAAAAAGACTATTAGTATTGAGAGCCCGGTGGTAAATACGGATACAATTAAAACAAGCAATTCTTGTATATCTTCTTTTTCGTTTCGTTTCGTTTCCCAATCCATTAGGATCGGCGTGATCGGATGATTAGTGAAGATACTGATTTTTAGATGAAGCGACTGACAGCAGTTGCTCCTCTACTACCTATTACTTCAAACAAGCAGTTCTTGTATATATATATATATATATTTATAAATATATTTTGTATAAGGCTGTAACGGTTTGGATGAATTTTTGAATTTAGATAAGATTTTGCTTTTTAAATTTATCTATATAAGTGACTTTCCCGAAAAAAACCGGATTCTACATTAAAAAAAACTTAGATAACGTCCAGGTACTAATGAACGTACCACGGAAACATTTCTGCACAATTTAAACTTCAGTTCAGTTAAGACTACAGTATGGACATTTTGATCTATGAATCATTTTTGTGTATATATCGATGTTTTTGTGCTAAGGCAATAAGTATTAAAATCGGACTGTAAAAGTCGACCTGAATTTGCTCTGAAACGTAAAGTTTGTTGTTCGGAATCGTAATACATTAACGATCAAATTAGTATAAAATAGTCAATATTAGAAAAAAAAACGGGTTGCACTCCGGGAGTGCCGGCAGAAGTGATAACTTGAACATGTGGACCAAACAGCGATGTTGATAAACTACGTTGAACGAAATGCGTAAGCGCCAAGAATTTCATGGCGTTTACAATGTTTTGGTCGCGAGAAAATAATGCCCTATGGACGATCTATCGCTTCATGTTTTAATTGTTTAAGTAGAGGTAACTAGTGTTTTAGCGCTGCAGCGAACTTGAGTTCTAATTCTCACCAAAATCTTACATCAGGATCACGTGTCCTGACGCGAGTTAAACATTTTTTACTCATCCCAAAAAGTGAACAACCAAAGAACCAAAGAAGTTTTCACTTAAAAAAATAATATATGCGCTATCAATTATGCAAATGTACGAGTAGCATAAATGAACACTCGAGGAATATAGATGTCAGAATCAAAATCTGTCAAGCTGTTTACGAAATAAATATATATTCGAAAACATAACTTTTTTGTCTGTCCAGTAATTAGGGAAGAATGAAAAGTTACGAGCACTATAAATGACAGTTCTTGACGTGTGTATAGTGTGAAGAAAATGTTATCTTGACTTGATATCTTGATGAAATTAGATTTTTTGTCATATCCGTCAAGAACTAAGTTAGATGCCTATAAATTAAAAGTAAAACCCAAACGTCCTCTCCCATCACCTCACTATTGATAATAGCACACCATTAGGTCTTTATATAGTTGTCGGTCAATTTATATGTAACATGTTCATACAGTTTTTATTACCTACATTAAATTCGATACGTTGAGAATTTACGAAATAAAATAGACGAGTTACTTGTAGTTCAAATGATTGTTTATTACTATTAAATTTTATTATTGATTATTTAGGAATAATTTTGATCAAGGATAGGGTTCTACGAAACCCTATTATCTACCGGTTTTCAATGGCGATAATTATCATAACAATAAATTATCAAACTTTGATTAAAATTGGGACAAATGTTCGTAAAATGACGTGAAACGACTAAATAGACTTCTATTCTGTTTTTCATGTGTTCTACTTCTACTTCAATTTCGTTTCATAGTTAAATGAATATCATAATAAGAATAAGTATTTTCAATAATTGGAAAGTGGTATTTGGTTGTATGAAAAAATATCTATATCTCTAAATACTACATTAAAAATGAATTAATATCTAAGAAATTACATATATAATGGTTACTTTTATCATATCGTTTACATTTTAATAAAACATGAAGCTCACGTGTTATTGCATCACATTAAAAGTAAACGACAGATCAACATAATTGTAAGAAATCGTTTTAGTTAAATTGTGTCTAAGTAAAGTATAACACTTAGACACGAAATATTAGATAATAATAATGTAGCGAATAAGTCTCCCTTGAAGATTATGCTTTCTCGTAAGAAATTAACAATCAATCAGTGAGTCGAATGTCTAAGTTTACGTTTCGTCGTTTCGTAGTCAGCGGAGTAAGTTGGAGGAGGAGGGTTAGGATCTTCTAGTAGGCTAAAATAAAAACGTGTTTGAGATGAAGTTTATACGAAATATAAATAATAATAAAAGATAAATTGAACATGAATATAGGAAACAATATAACCTAAAACCATTGATCGAACAATTTGAAATATCGAATAGCCACATGCGATTGACCACAATGTAACCGTGAATCATTGTCGCTTTGACACCTATTGTGAAAATAATCGATTGTAATACGATTTATTACCGATGTCATCTCGTGGACACGTGACAAAAATATTCTTTCCGATCATCAGGCAGATGGTGAAAGTTGGTATTTAAACTTATTTAATATATTAACGGAATTTGTTAACTGCATACAATGGACACTCTCCCTTATATTTTGGTATTTAGCTAAATAACGCTCGCCAACTGTCGCGTTATATGAATAAGACTTTTTATAATTTTCAAATGAAATTAGAACTTATTACTTAAAGGTAGGATTTCAATTGAATTGGTATGAATGTGTGCGATTTATAACATTCGCCTTAAAATTTGTCCATCGTGTGACGAATTGAGTCGTCGATTTTGGACGGAAATAGAGCAATTTGGCGCGAATTTATACGTTTCCTATTTATTTAGGGTGTTAGTTGGTCATTTTGAGGATAACGTATAGGAAAGGGAGTGATGAATGGACCTACGGTGTAGGTAAATTGATTCGTTATCGATTCGCGGATTTGTCGGTATGGGAGGTCCTAATTCAAACGTTAATTATTGTTGTGAAAAATTTATCTAAATAGCCTCTATTCTGTTTATGATGAGTTTATTGCATTTCACGGTTTATAGTGTCATATCCATTTACACTAATAAATATTTTATTATGTGAAATAAATCTGTCTGTTTATAATTTTCAAATATATATAAAAAAATATATCGTTACTCTCTATTTACACGGCAAGTCACTCCTCGTTGCGTCACAGATTTTACAGATTATTCAGTACGGCATTACATTTAACAAAAATGAGTGATATTCAGACAAAGAAATAGTGATGTGTAAATTAAAAAAAAAAGAAATGATATTTAATTACTTTTTGTCTAAGAAATTTTTAAGGTCATAGAAATTATTTATAGTCAATCATTCATGTCATGCGCATTGTAATCTTAATACACATTGCCAAACAGTATATCTTATAAATATACGTCTATTTGGTCGGGTCTCTATTGCGGCGTTTATACGTAGAATCATTTTTTAAAATACTTCTTTATATTTGTGTACATACATGTTTTGACGAGCTCGGTGGCTCAATCGTGAATGACGCAACTTTGATAACAACGCTCGTGGGTTCGATCCGTGGGTTCGATACAAGGCAGACATTTGTGTGCATGAACTGTTTGGCTTGGTCTGAATGTTTTAAGAGAGGTAGGGCGCATCAAAACAGTCCATCTGGGGAAGTACCTCCACCTCACAGAAAACCGCAGCCTAATAACAACTCCTTAGAGTGTTGTTGTTTTTCTGCGTGTGAGTGAGGTCACCAGTAAGCTCCCAAGGAGTTGCTGTGTAAGCAACAGAGGAGGCATCGCGCGAGGAATAATTAATATATCGCAAGCGTTAGTAGGCGACGGTACCCGCTTTACATCTGGTGGCCCGTTAGCTTGTATGTCTTCCGAAGTAGTATAATAAAAAATATGTAAATCCTATAAATTTAAACAGAAGTGATCGGGAGTAAACCAAGCTTTTTAAAAATGGGTTTATAATACTCCTCAGACGGAAGTCCGAATAATGCTATGATACTCGTACATTTGTTTTGAACAACAAATGTATTAATTATCTGTAGAAATAAATATAAAAAATAATTTTATCTGTGCTGTTTCTCCATATAATGAGTCCGTAACGCAATACCGATTCAACGTACGAATGAGAACAAGCTATGTCCATTTTGGTTGTAACATATTCTATTTGTCTAATAGGAGCATATAGAAAGTTTAATTTGTTGGACTTTATCAACATGTAATTTTCAATCTATATTTACTCCTAAAATTTTTGTTCAAATTATCGTGTTTAGGGCTCCGTAGTAAACAAAGAACCCTTATAGTTTTGCCATGTCCATCTGTCTGTCCGTCTGTCCGTCCGTCTGTCCGCGGCCTAGCTCATAGACGCTTGATACTAGAAAGCTGTAATTTGCCATGTATATATATACATATTAACTATGCTGACAAAATGGTAGAATATAATCTTGAAAAAAATTTTTTTTGGAGCTACCTCCTCTACACGTAAAGTGGGATGATTTTTTTTATTCGCGTTCACCCCATGCTTAATTTACTGTACTCATTGATTGAATAGCAGATATTACAGATTAGTCTTTTTAGGATACCGTACCCAAAGGGTAAAACGGACCCTATTACTGAGACTCAGCTGTCCGTCCGTCCGTCTGTCACCAGGCTGTATTTCATGAACCGTGATAGTTAGACAGTTAAAATTTTCACAGATGATGTATGTCTGTTGCCGCTATAACAACAAATACTAAAAAACAGAATAAATAATGGTACGGAACCCTTTGTGCGCGAGTCCGACTCGCACTTGGCCGGTTTTTTAGTGTTAATATGAGTTTACTACGTCATTTGTATTTTGTACTTAATAGTATTTGTTTTATTAGTTGTCACAATACATAATATAGAGGACCTAAGATGCTTTTGATGAGTCAAAAAGTAGTCCAGTGGTCCAAAGCTTGTAGTTAATTTTTGCCAACATCATTTTTAGAAGCGTATAAATAACTAATATCGATTTATATTTCTAAAAGCCATACTGTTTTTATATCTTTATTTATTGCAATATTCTATAAGCCTATTTATTATACATTTATTTACGATTTACAATACGTCAAAGTACGGTAAAACACATAAAGCAAGGTAAAGTCTCTTTTTAAACTTAAGGGCTCAAAATTGTGTGTAATCTTAAGACAGTTCCACAATTCTCACAGCCCGCCTCTGCACCGAATTAGGTTTTATTTAAAAAACTTTGCTCCAAGGTGAAAGACTGTTTCTGTGTTCTCCTCCAAGTGACTTTGAAACTGGATTTCGCGGGAGATTTCGACATCAAAAATTCCTATAGGTACTTGACAATAGTAAGAAGTGTGTTCTGGAAGGGAGAAACTATGGAAAGAATAGAAATAGGGTTTTGTTAGCGGTGAATGCGCAGATTTGTGTCTTATTTTATATGCCACTAAGGTCAGCCCACTCCTGGGGTAACGGTCTTTCTTTAACTGAAGTGGGATTAATCACGTAGTGCAACTGCTTATTGCCGGAGGCCCGTGTTTTCACCCGGTCAACGTTGCATAACCTATGTGTCCAAGTGAACTGACAAGCTCAAGGAAGCCATTGAGCTCCTCGCGGATTTCGGAGTCTATAATCATAAACTCAATGTGTTTAGTGTAGTATTCATGGAACATCCTGTATACTACTTTACCTACTAAAGTTACTATGTCCTCATATCAAACGCGATTTCAATAAGTGCTATCTACTCTTTTGACCTAAATTAAACAATTTTACAGGTAATCCCCGCAATATACGAGTACCTACTGATATTATCATGCGATAATCAAATATAGTATGTATAATTAGATTTTTATCTCTGAAATCGTTTAATGTACTACGTAAATGCCAATGCTATCTACAAGTATCTTATCTCGTGATGGTATTTGCTTTTACGAGTGTAGTTCTTTGATGATCCCATGTAATGCTGGCGATGATCTGATCTGATGAGGATATGATGATAAACTAAAACGTCATGAAATTAAATATTTTCTATAAAAAAAATGGAACTGACTTCACTGAAGTCAACACCTATTCATATAGTTGTTTTATCTTAGGTGGCATTAGCTTTAAATTATTTTATTATAATATTTTGCATAATTTTGTTTACAGCTTATAACCAACTAGCTGCTGCCCGCGGCTCCGCCCGCGTGGAGTCAAATAACGTAGCCTATGTGTTAATTCAGGTCCTAATATATCTACGTGCCAAATTTCATTCAAATCCGTTCAGCCGTTTCAGCGTGAAAGAGAAACAAACATCCATACATACAAACTTTCGCATTTATAATATTAGTAGGATTGGTCAGCATATAACCAAATCCTGAATTGAATTTTGGTGAGGGCAAGGATTACTAAATTCGTGTTTTCTAGTCTATAAACATAATTGTAATTATGATTTAACGAATTGGCGGGGTCGGCGAAGAGGGAGGCCGGAACTAAGATGGAAAACCAGGCCTTTCTTAGCGCAGGTCACGTTTTTTTTAATATAATGTCTTGGACGTGATGTGACGTTACCACAGTTTTCTTTCACCCTCAAGCAAGTGACAATTTACAAATATGTACATAAATCAGAAAACACGAATTTTATGGTACAAATAACAAAAGCTTAAGCAACCGTAGAGATTCATTCTCAAACATTAGAACACAATGGTCGCGTACTGTACGAGTA
Source organism: Pyralis farinalis (assembly GCA_947507595.1). NCBI lineage: Eukaryota > Metazoa > Arthropoda > Insecta > Lepidoptera > Pyralidae > Pyralis > Pyralis farinalis. Next base: position 24,821,716 of record OX382273.1, on the reverse strand, counting down.
CTCACACTAGGATACGAACAAGGGACCAGGCGATAAAAATCCATCTAGAACCGTACAGTACGCGACCATTGTGTTGAAATGTTTGAGAATGAATCTCTACGGTTGCTCGGGCTTTGGTTATTTCTACTCTTAATCAATTAGGATTGGCGGATAGCTACATAAGCCTAGGGATTTGGCAAAAATACAGATTTTTATATAGTGCGATTGCCGTCAGTCCTTCACAACCCTTCTCTCTTTCGTAATATATATTTTTTGGACGTGGAGGGTTCCTCGCATGATGTTTTCCTTCACCGCCAAGTGATAATTACAAATATGTACATAAATAAACATAAAATAGGTAATAAATAGGTAGAACACTTAAAAGGAAGTAAATGAGAAATTGGTTTTCTGCGAGGTGGTGGTACTTACCGAATCGTGCTGCTTTGAAGTGCCGTACCTATCTTAAAAACACCCGGAGCTATACAACCAGACATATTCATGCACACAAATGTTTCTCCACGAGCGTTGATGTTAAAGTAGCATAACCAACTACTCCGCCACCGAGCTTGTGAATTTTAGCTATTTTTACTCACATAACTATATTATTAGGGCTTCGCTGCCTGCCCCCTCTGTCTATCTGTCAGTTTATACGTCTGTATTCTTTATTCGTTCGTACTTTATACATAAAATCTGAAGACACAATCATACGGTCCATCTACATTTATTAATTTATAAATTTGTAATTTTATAAAATTGCATGTAATAGGCCAATTCTTAAGGATGGTTATGGACTCCATTATAGGTTATATGATGGAGTCCATAACCATCTTCAATTTTTCAATCTGACTTGTACTTTCAGAGATTAACGCGTTTCATTAGAAAAGGAATGAAATTAAGGAAAACCGGATCCCACGGGATACGCGTGACCTTGGACGCGGACAGCAGCTAGTCTGATATAAAGTGATTACCGTAGTCTATGAACACTTGCAATACAGAAATCATCGTTTGCGCATGCTACCTCTGCTGCTGGTACAGTAACTCATCAAGAGGTTACCGGTAACCTCACTCACTCGCAAGAACACAAAAGCACTCCAGACAGTTGTTATTTTACTGAGGGTTTCTGTGAGGTAGAGGTACTTCTTCGACTTTGATGCACCCTGCAGCGTGCTTCTCATAAACAGTCTCGGTGTACAGTTGAGGTTAGGTTTGAAGCCATACCACAACTTGGATTAGTATAGTATAGACAGACCGAATGTCATTTATCCTACCTAGCACAATACAGCTGCTAAGTGCATGACAAGCAAATCATAAGCACACTCCTTCAACATAACTTGTTTTTAAATACAATACTATTGGCGTCTGCCAATGCGACTGTTCACTACATACTTGCAGTTATACCACGAAAACTGTGGCGAATTGAAAATCGATATTATTATATTATAATATATTATAATTGATTGAAGATAATATTTTCATAAAAGTACGACATTTATTGATAACATTTTTGGTTACATAACTTCGGCAAGTATACAAGCATACGACCTACCTAATGTTAAACGCTAGTAATACATAAAAGGTCGCTCGTGCGATGTCACCTCTGCCGCTAACATAGCATGATAGCAACATTTTTTTCTGTGAGGTGGAGGTATGTCCCCAGTCAGGCTGGTTTGATGCTTTTTATAAACACTTAGATCAATACAAACAGACATGTTCACGGACACACATGTTTATGCTGTATGACAACCGAATCTACGAGTGTTGGTGTCAAAGTACTAACCACTGCGCCACCAAGCTCGTCAAAACATACCGAATTTCCGCAACTACGCGACATGATTATTTGAAATCGATCATGGCTCCGGTGAGGAATAGATTAATTTTTATTTTATACAACGTTGGGACGACCTGTTCTAAAGTGGTTAGGTTAGGTTAGTTAGGTCAGGAAGCTTCACTTTCGCTTTGCCACGCCTGCTGCCAACACAGCAACTCTGCGGCTGCGGCTAATGGCTGCGGTTTTTCTATGAGTTGGAGGTACTTCCCCAGTCGGGCTACTTTTTTGCGTCGTATTTCTCTTTATGCGGATATACATAACAGACTGAAATGAAATATTGCATCTACTTATACATAGAGAATAAGTGTATGGTGGACCAATCTTATAGGTACATAGTAATGCATTCATTTATATGCACTTAAGAAGCACTCTTGAAATAATTATAAATACTCGTATTTAATGTCATATGGAATCTGATACGAATAAAATGACTTACAATGAATTACAAATTTAGAATAAGTATTTATTCACAATCTCTTTATAAATGCATTATTTTCAGTCTTAATACTTTGTGAAAAGAAAACAAAGATTTGAGATATCCACAAGATAAAAGCCAATTGTTGGCACATTCTACCCAAAGGAATTGGAATCATATTATTTAGCTGTAAGGATGCTAATAATTAAGTGGGATGGCTTTGGATGATTTAACAAAATTTCAGTGTAGTACCGATAATCCTCGTACGTAGCATACGACATAATGTTAATATTGACACGTTTTCTTATTTGTTAGTATATAAAAATAGATAAAATTAATTTATTTTTAGGGATTCGATTTTGAAAGTTAAATAAATAGATAGTTAAAGCTAAGTGCTGAGTTTTATTTAGAATTTCTGTATAAAACTTGCAATGCCTCAACTCCACGTGAGCGCTTTCATGGGCTGTGTCACTCATGTTAGTGGTAAAGATAATAATCTATATAGATACAGGAACTACTACACTACAATGGTTACACTGGTTTATTTCCTCAAAAAGGAATAGGTTATCAATTCCAACCTTATCTTTTTTTGTGTGTATATCATTAGTAACATACTAACGTCCGATTGCTCCCATAGAATTTTGAAGTTAACTAAAGGCTGTATTAAAGACCAACTTAAGGACTGTAACTGACATTTTTAAACCATTGGAATTATTCCCATAATTGATTATGATGTGTATTACCTGGTCTAAACGGAGTTCATCTAAAAAAGTTGGACCCGTTATTCTGTCATCGAAATAATTTTTCCATACTTAAGGTTACTTGCATATTTTTTTTCAGTGCTCTTTAATCCCAGCTCTACAGAACACATAAAATGAAACTATCTCTGCTACTCTCCCAATCTTCAAATTTCAGCTCTTATTTACTCTTAATCTTACTTTACTGTTCGTGTTTTATATTCAATTGTTGATTTTGGCAAATAGTGCTCAAATCCTATGATGTTTTAAAAAAAATATATAAACAAGAAACGTTTGTAATTTATATTGTATGTAGATAATGATTATAGAAAACCCTAAGTAAAATTGACTTGTTTTTTCAAACTTCCAGAAAGTGACAAAATGCAGAAAATTCTTATGTATGGGGGAAGGCAGGACATACATTCTCGTAATTTATAACAATGTAAGAGTATCTAATAATTTGTTCTATCTGTATAAATTATTCAGATTCGACAATTTGCGTAAGTTCATAGTGCCAGTGGTCTTATACCAATGTGTCGAAGTACTAGACATTCCTGGGTTGAGATAAGGGCTTTCCAGTGAAACAACTTCACATACAACGTTTATTTCCGATAACAATTTATAAGGAAATGTGGCTCATCTTTTTGTATGTGTTTCGGAACTATGCCGGTATTGTGTATTCTATCGTATAAATTGCTTTCAGTAAGCCTTTCACTTTATTGTAGAGTTAGTTCGCAACAACCAGACAATTAAATAATTAATAGATTCAGGCGTTATTTTGCGAAAGTCAAATTTACATGCAATTTGATCTAACCTGCTTTGTGTGCTTCCGCCACCAAAAATTGGTGGCGGAAGCACACAAAGCAGGTTAGATCAAATTGGAATCAGACAATTGACTCCAATGATAATAGTATCCCAAAATGTGTGGAGTTCTCGCCGTGAATCTACACATCGAGTCAAAACGAACCTTAGTTGATTATTTAAGTCAGACTTTTTGATTTGCAATTGAAACACATCAATTAGTATTGTACTCAAAACTTCAATCGGATATTGCGTTATAGATTGTGTTTTGGTTATCATGCTAAACCCTTAAGTGTTTATATCCTACGATTGCAAAATGAGGAAGTTTGGGTACAAGATAAATGTAATATGACATGAATTATTTAACGCCAATGCAGCGTTATCAATGTAAACATCACTTGAATGTGTTTTGTAACTGACATTTTTAAACCATTGGAATTATTCCCATAATTGATTATGATGTGTATTACCTGGTCTAAACGGAGTTCATCTAAAAAAGTTGGACCCGTTATTCTGTCATCGAAATAATTTTTCCATACTTAAGGTTACTTGCATATTTTTTTTCAGTGCTCTTTAATCCCAGCTCTACAGAACACATAAAATGAAACTATCTCTGCTACTCTCCCAATCTTCAAATTTCAGCTCTTATTTACTCTTAATCTTACTTTACTGTTCGTGTTTTATATTCAATTGTTGATTTTGGCAAATAGTGCTCAAATCCTATGATGTTTTAAAAAAAATATATAAACAAGAAACGTTTGTAATTTATATTGTATGTAGATAATGATTATAGAAACCCCTAAGTAAAATTGACTTGTTTTTTCAAACTTCCAGAAAGTGACAAAATGCAGAAAATTCTTATGTATGGGGGAAGGCAGGACATACATTCTCGTAATTTATAACAATGTAAGAGTATCTAATAATTTGTTCTATCTGTATAAATTATTCAGATTCGACAATTTGCGTAAGTTCATAGTGCCAGTGGTCTTATACCAATGTGTCGAAGTACTAGACATTCCTGGGTTGAGATAAGGGCTTTCCAGTGAAACAACTTCACATACAACGTTTATTTCCGATAACAATTTATAAGGAAATGTGGCTCATCTTTTTGTATGTGTTTCGGAACTATGCCGGTATTGTGTATTCTATCGTATAAATTGCTTTCAGTAAGCCTTTCACTTTATTGTAGAGTTAGTTCGCAACAACCAGACAATTAAATAATTAATAGATTCAGGCGTTATTTTGCGAAAGTCAAATTTACATGCAATTTGATCTAACCTGCTTTGTGTGCTTCCGCCACCAAAAATTGGTGGCGGAAGCACACAAAGCAGGTTAGATCAAATTGGAATCAGACAATTGACTCCAATGATAATAGTATCCCAAAATGTGTGGAGTTCTCGCCGTGAATCTACACATCGAGTCAAAACGAACCTTAGTTGATTATTTAAGTCAGACTTTTTGATTTGCAATTGAAACACATCAATTAGTATTGTACTCAAAACTTCAATCGGATATTGCGTTATAGATTGTGTTTTGGTTATCATGCTAAACCCTTAAGTGTTTATATCCTACGATTGCAAAATGAGGAAGTTTGGGTACAAGATAAATGTAATATGACATGAATTATTTAACGCCAATGCAGCGTTATCAATGTAAACATCACTTGAATGTGTTTTGTAATCGTCGATATGAATTTTATTGGGGACATTTCGCCACGGTACCTAAAATGCCTACTTGAAACGGGCGAGTCACATATTGATAGAAAATTATATTGATTTGAACGATTTTATTATCCCATAAAGAGATAAATCACTTATATGTATTGTTCAGTTTGCATATTAGCGATCTTAAATAAACAATATAATAAGTGGACAAGTGTTTTGGAAATTTATATATATTCTTAAATAGTAATGGAAAAATGAAATATCGTGCTATCAGTAAAATTCATATGTCAATTATTAAATATATTTATTGTAATCTAATTTACCTTTGAGAAATAAAGTTTTACATCTAGGCTATTTTTAAATTAGTTTTTGAATGATTTTAAAGTAGCTAAATAAACCAAATTATCATTTCTTGCCGCCGCCGTCGTAAGTTACATATACCTACAACAGTAAAAGTTGTGTCAAAACAGCGAATGGGTAGTTATAGTTTGCACTATACATGACGTGCGGGGTGAGCATGTTTCACTAAAGATTTGCCTGTTTTCTTTCTAATAGGAGGATGTGTAAATTAAGAGTTTGTTACGGTATCTAGAATTCATATGTGATGATAGTTGATGCTGGTTGATGTTAAATAGTTTCATATATTGGAATGACGGAGAGATCGTGCCATTTTCCATCCCATGGTGTGGTAGCTCACAGCTTGAAAAGTCCGACGGGCGTTGCTAATAACATTTAGAAGTCTAGTGGGATAGACGGCACACCGGCAGTGGTGCTGAAGCTGTATGCTCCTGAGTTGCGTTCTGTTCCGGCGCACCATTTCTATACGTAGTTAAGTTTCATCATCGTCGAACGCACGCCCGGTGCATAAAAAGGCGATAGACCAGACCCATTCAAACACAGATCTATTGCTGTAATCTCAATTTTCTTTGAGTTGATGGAGTGTGCGATAAGTACTCGTTTCCCGTACATATGGATATTATGGATTAATTGATTGACCCGGGATCATCAAGACGACATATGGATATTATGGATTAATTGATTGACCCGGGATCATCAAGACGACTTTTGGGTCGTCCCACTGATCCTCGTCCTCTTTTTTTCCTGCTCTACATGAACATGTTCATTTACGTAAATTCGTTCATAAGTTATTTTCATGAACTACGACTTTATTCAATTTCAAGACTCAATAGGGATCTTTGTTAAATTCTACTGTGATTCTAGATTATTACTACATTAAATAACTTTTTGTAAATAATTTAGTACATCATTTGAACGCCTATGAATGAATTCCCGGCTGAGATTTACTCAACATTATCTCAAGAGTGTAACAAACAAGGCGAGAAGCGTTTCTTACAGGATCTACATCGCAGTAGTGTTGCCCCTAGAGTAGCAAGTATTTATAGGCTTCGGCAACTGCAGATGGTGTGCTTATATGTCATTTTAGTGGCATAGAAAATTTCGTAGTTTTAATACCAATCTCAAAATCGTTTAACTACATGAACGTAAACTTAATTTTATTAGTTTGTAGCTGTTGTTCGTGGCATGCTCCCGTGGAAATCGAGTTATCGCATTGCCAAATGCTATAGAAAAATTCTGGAATAGCGGTCAGAGATGGAAAATGAAGCGTAAGATGTTCTTTCAGACGACCTTACCTTTTTCTACCTAGAATGGACTATGATGGGCTACTATTTACACTACTATATAAAGCGGAAGATTTTATTTGTTTAAACGCGTTAGTCTCTGAAACTACCAGTCGTATTTGAACTATTCTATTCTATTTGTTAGATAGTCCAATTCTTGAGGAATAAAGTCAATGGGAAATAAAAAAGTAGAAAAAGCGGTTTCCACGTGATACGAGCTCGGTGTCGCAGTGGTCAGTGACGCTGCTTTGGCGCCGACACTCGTGGATTCGATTCCCATACCCAACAGAGGTGGCATCGCGCGAGTTGTCCTTAATGTATTGCAAGCGTTCATATGCTACGGTAACCACTTTACTTTAGGTAGGCCGTATGCTTGTATGCCTCCTGACGTTGTATAAAAAAAACCGGGATATGCGCGAACAAAGCCGCGACCGTGGCCTTTAGCTAGTGTAAAACATAGTCATCAGTGTTACGAATGTGAAATAATGTGAAACTAATTTCATCACATACATACACGAAAGGAAAGCATACAGCATAGGATACCATTAATCTGCATGCGTGTGTTGCCATGTACATGTGAAAGAGTTTCACCCCACTGTAGTACATAGACTATAAATAACTTACATTCACTTTGACTCTTGTAATGAAATCTATAAGGATAACTAATCTTGTGAGCGATTTTGCATTTATCTTCTTTTTCCTAGCATTATCCCGTTTCCCATTTCAATAGAATTGGCTACATTCGCTACCTAAGCCGATTTGGCGAAGATACTGATTTTCACTTGGAACGACTGCCGTCAGAGATCCACAGACCAGAGGGTTAAATCTTTCATAGGTCAGACAGTCAGACGTCTTTCGAAATATATTTTTTTGGACGTGCGGGTTTCCTCGCGATGTTTTCCTTCACCGCTGAACAAGTGATATATAGAAGGATTCGAATCAGGGACCAGTTGCTCAATAGGAAGGTTCTTTATCCTATTGACTATCAGTGCTGTTTTGTGTTATGTTGCATTAATGTTAAGTAATAACAAAAAGTTGTATAAAAAAATGAATACTCAATTTTATATAAGATTCCTTAAATACAGAATCCATTTTGTTTTGGACCCTCAATAATTTAAAAATTTACTTTTTTCAAAGTACATTCTAAATGATCTGCCAACATTACCTCTATCTCATGTACTCACGTTTAGTTCCATGTTTCAAATGGATACATACATACTGTGGTAAACATAATGTGGAATGCTGCTGCATGCAAGCTGCAGTATTAGAAAGAGAAATCAAATAATGCATAATGAGAAGTTTTGTTAGCAACTTCTAAATGAACTTAACACGCAGGAACACAACAATGATGATGTTAGAAAGAATGCGTCTGAAAGAGTGTCGGTGTTAAAATAGGAAGAGGCATGCTTCGTTGGTTCGTACATGTAGAAAGAATGCAGAAAGAAAGAATTATGGAAGAGATATACGACAAAGTAGGAGGATGTAGGAGCGGAGGAAGACCAAGACTTATCTACCATGTACAAATTGCTCGTGTTTTATCAGAAGGTGATGTCAGGAGCCTTAGAAACCGGGGAGGGTGCACGAGAAGAGCAATGAATGTTATGGAACAAGTGAGGTGTGTAAGGATCGAGTCTCGTGTCCTCGGTGCTTGGTTCTCTCTGCCTACCCCGGAAGGGTTTCAGCGTAAAGTTATAGATAGAATATAACAAAGTTATAGATAGAATTTTGACGAGCTCGGTGGCTCAGTCGTGAAAGACGCGACTTTGACACCAACGCTCGTGGGTTCAATTACCACATTGGACAAACATACATACGTATCATCACCCCTATCTTTTGTAGGGATAGGCAGAGATTATCCAAATATACCACTCTCGCTTCGTCCACGCTAATCAACCTCTTCATGCATGCTCTTCGGTTTTGGGTGCTTTTAATTTAGTCCTTTTTCAGCACATAACCAATTTGATGCATTGTGGTTGTCATGTTCCTGCGAGACTACCTGCAATACTTTTTACATTGCAAGCGTTCATGGACTACGTGGACAACTTTACATCAGGTGGGCCTTGTGCTTGTATGCCACCCAAAGTTGTTTAAAAATGTACTTTTACTGTATGTCTTAGTAAGAGTGCACCTTCCCCTCTGATTTACTTTGCGGTAGTCGAATGGAAAATTTATAAACATAAGTTACTAATACCATAAAACGATCAACGAATGGTTTGTCTGTCTGTCCGGGCAGTTCAAGGCGGTCTCCAAGCGCGAGTCGCCGACGCAGTGTCATCGCTCCGTCAAGTGTTGACATTTGATTGTTTATTCGCCACGACAAAGTCACATAACAGTTGCACAGATAAAACATTGTACACGTTTTTTGTAACTCTGGTTAAAGGGGGCAGTGGGTCCACGGGAAGTGTTTTTATACTATCACCGCAGCTGTGAGTTAGTCTTGTAGTTTTGACGAGCTCGGTGGCATGGCGCAGTGGTGAAACGCGCTGTTACGTTACTTTGACACCTACGCTCGTGGGTTCGCTTCCCACACACACAAACATTTGTGTGAAAGAACACGTCTGTTTGTCTTTGTCAAGGTGTTTAAGAGAGGCATCAAAGCAGCCTGTCTGGGGAAGTACCTCCTCACAGAAAACCGCAGCCAATTAAAAACTCCCTAGAGGGTTGTTGTATTCCTCCGCGTGAATGAAGTCACCAGTAAGTTCCCAAGGCGTTGTTGTGTTACCAGAAGAGGTGGCATCACGCGAGTGACACTTGATGTATTGCAAGCGTACATAAGCTACGGTAACCGCTTTACATCAGGCGGGCCGGGTGCTTGTATACCTCCAGACGTTGTATATAAAAAAAAGTAGTAGTTCATCATCATCTTTACAGCCAAAGCCAGCTTCGGCTTCTCATTGTGCACTCTTATAACTAACAAACAAGGCTCTGGCTTCTGGGAAATATCTCCACCTTATAGACTACTGCGGACAAATAACAAGTCTTTGGAGGCTCGTTGTGTCCCTACAAGTGGAGTAGCAAACAAAGCACATACCAATTGGAGGCACGATACTGATATTAATTAATAAGCAGTCATAAACGACCTTTGAACAACAACCAATCCCTGGCAGGATATTGTTTTCCTACTAGTGTAAGAAGTTTCCTATAACCTAACGATTAGCTATGAACACTTGTAAAACAAAAAGTGTCATTCGTTTTACCACTATTGCTGCTTACCCAGCAACGTAGGAGCTTACTAAGAAATAAATATCGCGCCGCCCTAGCCCTAATACGAACGCAGCACCTCCACAGGAGCTAGCTGGTGAAATTTTTCCCTGTCGTAAACAAAACGAATAAATAATAATAATAGAAATAATAACCCCGCAGGGCAGCTTGTGGCGAGCTGTTGGTGCGTAACGACACCACGGGTACCCGAGTGCTCCAGAGACTCGATCAGGGCCTTCGTCTTCGGCGTGTCTTCGCCGGTCGGAGTGGAAAGCCAAGAAGGCCCGCAGGACTCTCAGCTCTGGCTTGCCTTCATTGGCCGTCCAGAGAGGAGTCGATAAAACATATTGCTCTAGCAGGTGATATGCTTCAGGGGTGGAAGTGTTTTTTTTTTTTTTTTTTTTTTATTTTTTTTTTATTTTTTTTTAATATCTTACACCCCTGCCGTGGGCAAGGCACTTTTTGCAGAATATAAAAGTAAAATAATTCAATATAAATAAAAGTCACGGTACAATATAAATAAACACATTCATACATCACACTCGCTTTCATATTCCACAATCATTCTTACATTCATCATCTTTCAGTTTAATTTCCAAAATAAATTTTTTGATTTGCCCGTTTTAGAACGCCGGTGAAATATCTTAATATGTTTCCAACTTCCCTCCCCATACTGCATCAGTCCAGACACGGGCGACAGCGAGCTTCACAGCTCCACCTAGCCACCGCGATCCCATCGGCTATACAAAATATAGCCGAGGTATACAGCATTAGTCCTAGGCGGAGCTGTTCTGCTTGTTATGATCTATAGTAGCCGTGGCTAGACTGACGCAGTATTTTAAAAATTTTGTTCTACGTTTCCCCACCACTATTTCGGAGACCGTTGATTCGGTGACCCGCAATCCCAACTCCTGCTCCAAATCATACCTCTGTTTGGAGAATGCGGGACACCGAAACAATATGTGCTGCACTGTCTGGTCCACGCCGGGCTCGCAGAAGCAGGATGGGTCATCCGCGCACTTGAACCTGTGCAAGTACGCGGAGAACCCACCATGCCCCGAGAGGACCTGCGTGGTGATGCTCGACGGCACCATTTTGCCCACGATACCGTACGCCTCCGCCGCACTCGGGAAGAACAGCTTCGTCGTCGAAGCTGTTGTTCCCGATTTGTATCTCCTGTCCCATTCGTCAATGGTCCCCTTACGGATCATACCTTTGACGAATGAGACAGGGCAGCGGTCGTAGTCTGGCCGCCTCCGCAACCCCAGTGCGGCGCTCCTGGCGAGTTCATCGGCACGTTCGTTCCCCTCCAACCCTGCGTGTGCTTTGATCCAGAACAGCGAGACGCTCTTACCCTGGCTTTTGCACAGTTTAAGAGCGTCCCGTGTTTGCACCGCCAGGGGATGGGGGGACTCGACGTTCGCCACCGCCTGGAGCGCCGCCATGGAGTCGCTGAAGATGCCAATACTGGGTCCATCCAGGGTGGAAGTGTTAAAGGGCATAACGCCGCGAGTAATTTCGGAGAAAGCGCTGCAGCGACACCCCTGAGTCACTCAAACCGGTGTTGGCCCCGGCCGACTTTCTCTGGCATTTCGGGGGCCCATCTAGTGAGTGGCGAGCCACCGCCTGTCAAAAGTAACATCTGTATATGATAGTTGTGGCAGGTGTCCTCTTCATCCTCCCTCTCATTTTAATAGCCCACTTATTTCCGACATATTTTGACAAAAGTCCCAATACCTGCCGAGACATGTTCATGGATAAATTCTCCCATTGATATTCCCCGAGCAAGTCACAGCGGGTATAATACATTACATCATTATTTTCGAAGGGGCCGGGATTAAAACCCGTGAATTAAGGGATAGAAATAATAATAATACAAATAAGTATTTACAAAGATATAAAAACACCGCTTATTATTTTACCCGGATTGACGCGATGTATTTATCACAAAAATAAAAAAAAACCATAATCGATTTACTCAATTGGCAAAGATATTGCATAACATACAAAAAAAGTGGAGAGTAAACTTTCATGTCCGCCGCTACAAAGTCACGTCGTTGCGTACAAACTAATACAAACAAAACCTTACATATTGCATGTTCGGAAATAAGAAATAAAAAATTTATGACGCTGGAACCTTGACACGTCACTTTAAATATTTTTATTTCTCGGACATCGTAACCTACGAAGGTGAAAATTTTATATTGTTTATTTTCCTGCCTTATTTGGTTACATATAAATAAATGAGTACTTACGTGCCGTTAAGGTTAAGTACACCGGAAGTTTATAAAATGACGCTAGAAAGAATCGAACAGGTACGTCAATATTCTTGCGTCGCAGATCACGTCTACGTCATGTTGCCGTAGATACTTATGATTATTTGACTCATTGGTAATATCCAGTCATAAACCAATAAACCATTTGACTACTTATGATTTTTTTTTGTTATACAACGTCGGGACGCATTCAAGCATACGGCTCACCTGATGTAAAGCAGTTACCGTAGCCTATTAACACTTGTAATATATTATGTATCACTCGCGCGATGTCTCCTCTATACACAGCGACTTCACGCAGGGACACAACAATACTCCAGGGAGTAGTTATTAGGTTGCGGTTTTCTATGAGGTGGAGGTACTTCCCCAGACGGGCTGCTTTGATGCGCCCTACCTCTCTTATAAGGTGAAGGTGATGCACTACAACGTTGAAGACGGGTTTTATTCCCCCAACAGTTGCGTGCATGAACATGTCTGTTTATCTTGGTCTGGGTGCTTTTAATCGACGTATGGCGCATCAAAGCCACTTGGTCTAGGAAGCACCTCTACCTCATGGAAAACCGCAGTCAAATAACAACTCCCAGGAGGGTTGTTGTGTTCCTACGAGTGAGATTACTAGTACGTTCCTAAATAGTTTTCCGCAGTAGCAGTCGTATACGACGACGTTGTATGAAAAACAAAAATATCTTACTCGGGAAGAGCTAAAATATGCTCTACGCACGCTAGGACAGGCTTTGGACCCTACAAGACTTAACATTATTTTAAATTGCACTCAAGGTTCATAAAATCCATCCGAACTTAATATTGTAAATATAAGAAGAACGCAAATGCACGCGTGGTCACTATTCTATTCAAATAAATTCTTCTTTGTAGCGCTCCTGATGTTCTCGTCAATGACTACGCTTTTTTATAACAAATAAAACATCATGGAAGTCTAAGTAAGTGACTATGCTTAGTGGGTGACTCTGCAATGTAATGGCCTTGTGAACGATAATGCGATGTTCTGTTGATGATCCTGAAACAAATAAAAGACACACAAAATATAGTGGACATTATCAATTGAGTTTACGATGCATGTCAATTTTACTACTAAATACAAAATTAGTTAGCTAAAATTATGCCGAATAATGTTAAAATTACTAATGAACATTTCGTGATTACTTTTCTATCTATATATAACTTCAGGTCTAATCCCTTGCGGGGTAGGCAGAGAAAAACACCTCACTCGCGTCTTTAACATTCATTGTCATGCACGCTCGCGGGTTTCTAAGGCTCCTGACATCACCTTCTGATAGAATACGACCAATTTGGTTATGGTAGGTAAGTCTTGGCATTCCTCGGCTTCTACATCCCTTCACGTTTGCGTTGTATATCTGCATCGTTATTCTTTCATGCTGCATTCTTTCTACATGTCCGAACCAACGAAGCATGCCTCTTCTTATTTTAACACCGACGCTCTCTTTTAGACCGAATCTGTTTCCAACTGTATGAATGTCTAGAATGATTAAAATTGTAGCACTTAATCATCTGTGAATCTACATTTAACACACAAATACATACACACTCTCACGATCACATATTTATCAACATCATACACCGAAATATATATATATATAAATAAATATATATATATATATATATATTTTAATAAAAAGTATCCTATTTTACTTCTGATATCTCCAAGAATATGTGTATAAAGTTTCATGATGATGGGTTCAGTAGTTTTCGCGTGAAAGAAGAAATTTGACGATCTTGTTAACAAACAAACGGACATTCACATTTATAATATTAGTAGGATTATGTTCGTAAATATATATTTTTGTTTTCATGTCGCAGCAGCCGAACATTTATTTGGTAGTTCATAATTTCATGTCTTATGTTTTTTTTATACATCGTCGGAAGGCATTCAAGCATACCGCCCACTTGATATAAGGTGGTTACCGTAGCCTTAAACCCTTGTAATACATTAAGTATCACTCGCGCTATGCCTCCTCTGCTGCTAACACAGAAACTCCTTAGGAGCTTACTGGTAATCTCACTCACACGCAGGTATACAACAATCTTATATGGAGTTGTTCTTTGGCTGCGGTTTTTCTCCATTACATCTATAATGAAAAGAAATTCCATGTCATGGTTAAGAAGCTTCAGCTTCAGAAGTTCCATAAGTATTAGTGTAGGGTCGCCGCTGTTAATTCTGTCTACACAGGAGACACAGTGGTGGGTATGAGTGGTGGGCCTGTCTGAATGACTGTCTGTCTGAAGTATTAGTGGAATTTATTATGACATGTAAAAATATAACCTAACCCGAAAAATTGTTCTAAACTGAAAGAGATTACTACTGCATAAATTGAGTAACTCATCGATTACTCGCCGATCGCACAACGATCTGGCATTTCACAGAAAGCTAAACGTCCAGACAGTAGTTACACACGACGTTTTATAATGTATTCATATCTCGTAAATCGGCAAGCGCGAGTGAACATTTTCAGGAATTTAATGTCCTTGAATTTTGTCATTTCGTTATATTTTGTCTGGTCTCGGGGGCAATGACGGAGATTCTAGAGCTATTATCCTTTTCTTAATGTTCCAAGTAAATAGCAAAGTCGATAATGCAATTTTGAAGTGAACTGAGGAGTAAGCTGGGAGAAATAAAATGAATTATGTCAACCATATACAATTCGGAATCTTCTTCTCAATTTGTACCTGTTTTGTTTCTGAATGAATTAGCTCGACGAATATTACCTAAACAACGATAATTTTAATTTGGAAGAAAATATGTTTTACATATCACTTAACTATAGTCATAAGTTGTAAATCTAATTGTATTTTTTATTCATGAAAATACAATTAAACATTGTCTTCCTGCGACCACGGATGCTGCAAAGCATTCGAAACGTCAGGTTCAACAAAATAAATAAAACACGCGATACATCCGTTAAAAATTGTTTAATTCAATGTGTAAAAATCGCAAAAACCTAAGACAATATTAATACAATTAAAATTTATTATTAAACGAAATTAAAATAAACCCGTAAACACAGTGAAACTATTCGTATAGCATCTAAATCTCGTAGGTCTCGTTTCTCTAATTTTTGGTAAAGGTAAGGTTTTCTTCACAATTAGATATCTATGCAAACACCGCAATTGACCAACGTTTGTACTTGGTCAACATAGTTACAAAATTTATAACCACTTGTATTTGAAATTGTATAAAAGTAACTCATTCATCAAAAGACCAAACATCTACGTAATCGCTATAATTTATATGTACCTACCTACTGGACACAGAGTTGTTAAACATATTCTATTGCTGAGATACTTATTTCCCCAAATCATCCCCAGAGCTGTGATTCTAGATTAAAAACTCATTTCCAAAATAAAAAATATTACATAGAGAAAAAAAATGATCAAGAATAAATTAGACTATGTTCAGTATGGGATTGCACGGTGGTCCTAAATTATGCTAAAAATGTCACACAAGATGCAATGATGGAAGAAGCACAGTGACGATCGCCATACCATATTTTGCGGTTGTTGTGTTCCTACGAGTGAATGAAGTCAGTAGAATGCTTTTGAGTTCCTCTGTGAGTATCAACTCGCGATCGCAAGAGCCCTGCAAGAGTTTAGAATCTACGGTAATTGCTTGATATCAAGCTGTTCGTATTTTGTTTGATATACTATAAAGATATTTTACGGGTATTTTTTAGCTCTAACTACTATAATTATTGAGACCATCTTGCATAAAACCAACCAAGCAATGGTATTTACGATTATAGAAAATTTCGATACTACTATTCACACACTCGTCTATATTTAGAAATATCAATAAAGTGACACTTGCCACACTATCGAACACGACATGGTTGCATAACACAGCATGCTCCAAGTCCATATAATGGTAATGAAACTTACGAGCTTTCATGTCATAAAACAATATAAAAAACGGATTGGCAATAAATTAATTGTACATAGCTCTGGGCGAAAGATTTAAGGTAAAATAAACAATTTAGTGTGGTAATTGGAATATTTCATTTTAGAAAAGAGTGGTGACAAACATACGTACCGTCCGCATACAAGTTGAAGATCTTGTTAAAACTTCCTCGCCACTTTTCTGAAGATCCTGGTTCTGTATCCCAGGGGAAAATATCAGTAGGAAATTCATTCCGCAACAAACTTCTCGGAAGAAAATTTCGCTGGAACCGCACTGGCCGTGTCATTGCGGTAACTGTGTGTGAACATGAATTCCTTGCTGTCGGCGAGCGGTGCTTTTTAAAAAGGAGGATTTGGTCATCAATCTGAGAATATAATCCAATGATTAATCTGTAGAACACACGAAGACAGACAAAATCGCTACATAAATTCAAGGGTTCAATACCGCATGTAAGCGTCGACAATTCTCACAGCTCGGAACTGAATTGCAAGGTATTCTGATGCTTCCGCATAAGGTGACCACAGTGCACGGGTTGTCTTGAGATTTGTATCTAAGAACTAAAGTTAATTGCTTAGGAAAAGCTTCTGAATCTAGTTATTTTGGGGAAACAACGGTTCTTGTTCAGCGCTGCCCATTTTCCAATTCATTGCTGTTTAACTTCAAGTTTTCCTTTGTAAGAATGTAAATAACTATATACCTATACTGTAAAGATTTCTTTGGTATATTCTTGTCTCTTTGGAATCTCCATTAAATTGGCGCTAAAAATTCCTTTGATAAAGCTTCGAACTTTTAGTAGTTAGCCCATATACCTAACTGGTTTTCAGTTGATACATTAACAACTTTGCATTATGTAACATCTACATTTGACTTCTTCTTTCGGCTGTAGTCGTAGTAGTAGTAGTTTGAGTCAAATATATATGTCACATAATGCATATATAAATATATTACAATTATTTTGATGAGCTAGGTGCACTGCGCCAGTGGTGAAACGCGCTATTACGTTACTTTGACACGCTCGTGGGTTCGATTCTCAGACAGGACAAACATTTGTGTGCATGAATATGTCTGTTTGTCTTGGTCTGGGTATTTTAAGAGAGGTATTGCGCATCAAAACAGCCTTTCAAATAAGAACACCCTAGAGGGTTGTTGTGTTTCTGCGTGTGAGTGAGGTCACCAGTAAGCTCCTAGGGAGTTGCTGTGTTTGCAGCAGAGGTGGCATCGCGCGAGTGGCACTTAATGTATTGCAAGCATTTATAGGCTACAGTAACCGCTTTACAGCAGGTGTGCCCATATGCTTCCCGACGTTGTATAAAAAAAAATACCCGCTCGCGTATTTACAATCCTCTCAAAGACTGTAAGGTTGACTGGAACAGATCCCTTGGTAAGGCAATTCCGCCTTTGTACACCTCATTTCTTTCTTTTTTCATTACTACTTGTTAAAAAATACACAAAAAAGTATAAATACACAAGTGCTATCTCGTTTGCTAAACGAGGTAGCACTTATGTATTTATCATTCTACATTCAGCGGTGCGCGTAATCTTCTGATTACAAAAGTATTATCACGGTATACGCCGTATATTTCACATAACTTTTCTATGAAAATGTAATTTGTTTGATACGTATTCGTTCGAGTGTTTATCACGTAAAATATTCTCAAAGATTCCGATGAATAATAATGCTCACGCTTGCTTAAGCCATAGGCTGAGATATGGATTTATCGGCTATAAATTATTTCGGTCATCTTCGTAAGATTTAAATAGAATATCTAATATATAGATATTTTCAGGAACAATGCAGATAATATAATAAAAAATGAAATAAATAAAATAAAAATTCTTTATTTGCCATTGGGCCCCCGCGAGCACTTCGACACGTCTTACATTTTTTAAATATAATCTTATTTAATTCACTTATTTACTTTTTTTTAAACTACTAGCATTTCGGAAATGACCATTGGCGAAGAAGAAATGCCGAAAGAAACTTGCCAATATAGGTTTCTATTAAAATTGTTAATTAGATATTACAAAAAAAAAACCTCTCCGAAATGTTATAATGGATACAAGAGCCTTTAGCCGGTTTGTGGGCCTTTTTAGGAAGTGGAGGTACTGGCGAGTGCATATCCCTTTCGGAGATCATGAAAGGATTAGGAACGAAAAATTGCAAATCGGCTTACCACCAGGTAGTGGTCCGTCTCAAGAGTGGGACCTCTAAAGGCTCTTGCATCCATTATAAAATTTCGGAGACGTCTATCTATTAAAATCAAATCAATCACACTTTTTTGGTCATTCCGTCTCCATGTATACGTGTGAATATCCTTATGATGAAATATAGTATTCGACACGAAACCTTCCCTTTCGTTCCATACATAAATCTAGTATTGACTTACCTGCTCGTTCACTCTCTTATCTCCATACGGACCAAGAACAGCTTCATAGTTGTATCGCTTGGTCTCAACCCATCCATTCAAATCTCCACACATAATCACTCTTTCATTCCCTTCAGCTAAGTCCAGAACATCCCTCACAGACTCCCAATACTTTTCTAGTTCTTGAGCACACGCTGAGCTTACGGGAGCGTATGATGCAACCAGAAATACTCGCGTGATTCCCAGTTTAATACGAACCCAGAGAAGTCTAGGGCCTACCAAACAGTAATCTCTTATGGTGTAAGAGTGGCTAAGCGAGAGGAGAGTACGACACCTACACCAGCACTGGCATGATCGTCCCTGTCTACCTCAGATCATAGGGCCATCATCCCACCGGGCAGATCCTCGGTGTCGCTCCTCTTGCGCTTAGTCTCTGTCACACACAAAGCATCCAAACGTCTATCTCTCATTACGTCTATCAGTTCGTTCATCTTATCATTCAATCCACCTCTCACATTCCACGTGCCTATGCGGCACTCGGCTCCCCTCGTCCCGCCGGAATTGGCGCTGCGTGGTGGGTGGAGCCCCTCACCGCCGCATGCAGCTATATTCGCACCGACGGGAGCGGATCGGTGCGCGTCGCCTCTGGGGGACGCCCTAATCCGCACGTCGTCGGTGCGCTCGTGGTACAGAATTTAAATCGATTGATTGGCAGGGGTCGCGAACGAGCACGCTTCTGGCACATGCCCCCAACCATTATGATACAGAATAAACAGGCTAGCAGATAGCAAGTAACCCTGTTTGATACCAATTTTACCATCGAACCAGGGTGACATGCTACCATCTATCCGCACACAAGCTGAGTAACTTTCGAGGATTCAACCTCAATTTCCCACCAGGCTGTCCTTTCAATGTTTTATACCTATTTGCGCATCGACATGCTTCTTTTGCACTATCTACTTTACCTTCTTTCAAAACTTTCCAACAATCATACACATTTGAGCCGGAAAGGCTTGCATTTGCAAGTTTTTCGCTTACCAGATGTACATACGTTCTCTTTACACTTTCATATTTCTTATCCTTTCATGATCTCCGAAAGGGATACGCACTCGTCCGTGCCTCCACTTCCTGAATAGTCCCACAAACCGGCTTACCACCAGGTAGTGGTCCGTCTCAAGAGCGGGACCTCTAAAAGCTCTGTTATCCATTATAGTATTTCGGAGACGTCTGTATTAAAATCAATACCATCACACTTTTTTGGTCATTCCGTCTCTATGTATTGGTGTGAATATCATTATAATAAAATAAAGTATTCGACACGAGGAGGTTTCGTTCCATACATGAATCTAAAATTGACTTACCTGCTTCATTCACTCATTTATCTCCATACGGACCTAGAACAGCTTCATAGCTGTCTCGTTTGGTCCCAAACCATCCATTCAAATCTCGAAAAAATTCAAAACGCATAATCACTGTTTTATTGCCTTCAGCTAAATCCAGAACATCCCTCGCAGAGTTCCAACACTTCTCTAGTTCTCGAGCACACGCAGAGCTTACGGGAGCGTATGCTGCAACCAGAAATACTCGCGTGATGCCCAGTTTTATACGAACCAGGAGAAGTCTAAGACCTACCAAACACTAGTCTCTTACACGAGTGGCTAAGCGAGAGGAGAGTACGACACCTACACCAGCACTGGCATGATCATCCCGATCTACCCCAGACTATAGGGCCCTCATTCCACCGGGTAGATCATCGTTATCGCTCCCCTTTCGCATAGTCTCTGTCACACACAAAGCATCTAAATGTCTTTCATTCATTACGTCTATCAGTTCATTCAACGCATGATTCAATTCACCTTTTACATTCCACGTGCCTATGCAGCACTCGGCTCTCCTCGCCCTCCGGAATTGGCGTTGCGTGGTGGTTGGCGGCCCCATCGCCGCATGCAGCTTCATTCGCACCGATGGGGGCGGATCGGTGCGCCTCGCCTCCGAGGGACGCCCTAATCCGTACATCGGTACGCTCTTGGTCCAGAATTGCAATCTGATTGATTGGCATGGTTTGCGAACGAGCACGCTTCTGGCACATGACTCCCATGACCACACATGATTTTAAAATTTCCAAGAATATATTTTTACTACGACTTACAATAAAGTTTTGCTGTATTATTACTACTGTATACTGTATTGTTAAGAGAAACGTTACCCAATAATGTCATGGCTACCATCTATTGAGATTTTACCTATCTTTGATACGCTATAAATATTTAATTTACTGCCCATTCACTAATACGGCATTTCATTGACTTTATTGCGATGGAATAGAAATTTATTTTCAAAGTCTCATCTATAGGTAATTTGATTTGGATGGACATAAAATTAAATAATGATTAAATTTTTTATTGTTCAGCATAAATATGTGGAATTTGGAGATAGTATTTATTGGAGTATTAAATGGTTTTATAGCAAATAGTATATCGGATCAACAGTGTCTGTGTAATAATTTGTATGGAGGTGAATACCAAACTCTATTGGTGGGACATAAAGAAGTCTTAAGATTGTTCGGTAGCTTTCACATTAGATACGGTGAAGTCTCAAGTTGGTGACATTTTTGCAAATACACCGCACCTCGGTATAAGGATCTTAGAGATAGTTAAGGGAAATTATGAATATGCCTATGGCGCAGAGCCCTTAAGTCTATAACTGTTTATTAACTGATGAAGATATCACTAATGGATATCGTTAAATAGCCCACATGAAACTTGGAATCTATAGTTCCTAGGGTTTTCTGCGATTTTGTGCACATTGATAAAGAAATTATCTATATATATATAACAATTGATTCGAAAATCAAATGTTGCACATGTTTTAAAATAAAAACAGCATAGGTATCATGTGAAAAAAGTTTCACTCGAAAATCTCACACCATGAAGGTTTAATGTCAATAAAAGTATCTTTTACTTATTAACTAACTATTTACTTACTAACTCTTAGGCAGCTGCAACCTAAGTTTAAAGGCACAGTAAGGTGTACAGAATTCCACCCTTATCGGAACGCCAACCGTACAATTGTAGAATAATAGCAGCCGAGAGACGAGTGTTGTACTAAATGTGTAGTATATCGCTTGCATACCTCGTTTACAATGATGATTATATAAAGAGTTAATCGGCGCTTAGAGTAGTGCTCCGTTAGGTTGGACTTGTAGGCAGGTCACACGTCCTAAAACCGATTTGGTTGTGATTTATCGAAAACCAATGTCAGCAGCCCAAAACCCGCGAGCGTTCACAACTGATCTACGAATGTCAAAGAAGTGAGTGTGCGGTGTATATAAATGAAGGAATGTAGCGTTTGGTTTTCTCTGCCTTCCCGCAATGGATTTGACGTAAAGATAAAGTTAAATAGATATAAAACATGTTATATTTCAAGTACATAGTACAATGTTTTGGAATATAATTCTTTGTTCAATTGTCGGAAAAATAATCTACCGTTTAAACTTTTTAAATAAGAGTGTTTTTAATTTATTTATTGCATTTGTCAACTTAACATATTGAGTCACATATTTTACGTCGTGTTATCATAATGACTGTAATTCAACTACGCCAACGCAGCATTAAAAAGTTTTCACATGAATAAAATTGCAACTCATCGGAATTTCTCTCATTAATCGTACTTCGTGGCCGTAAGTTACTTGGATTATTTTATGAACCAAATAATTAGGTGTATGATAAAAGTTACTTATGTGTGTATGTGTTCTTTGTTAGTTTCTGTTGTTATGGTCATCGCAATGAACTAATATCATACATTAGGAAATTTATATTTCAACGACGAATTAAAAGAAAACAAGCAGCGAAGATATTAACGCTATTTTGACACTAATGCTCGTGGATTCGAATCTCCCACAAAGGTCAAACATCTGTGTGCATGACTGTCTGTTTGTCTATACAGGGTGTTTTAGGGCGCATCAAAGCATCCTGTTTGGGGAAATACGCCTCACAGAAAACCCCGCAGCCAATTGACAATCCCTCGACGATTGCTGTGTTACAAAAAGTAAGTGAGTGAGGTCACATGTAAGTTCTTATGGAGTAGCTGTGTTAACAGCAAAGGTGGCATTGCGCGAGTCATACTTAATGTATTCCAGGCGTTCACATGCTTCGATAATCGCTTTACATAAGCCGCATGCTTGTACGCTCTCTAACGGTGTATAATATATATATATATATATATGTGTTATCTGCTATACCATTTCATTTAACTACCTATTATAGGGGAATATTGTAATTGACCCAAAAGTGATTGCGCGCATCGTTAAAATACGAGTACGTACTTGCCAATAACCAAAACGCCGCCGCGAATAATTCCATTAATATATTATATTGTCTACTTAAAATACAATTGGTCAATCCATAACGAACCAGTGTGATGTAGTAAAGATGCTATTGAACTAGTTACATTCTTTTCTTCCTGGTATTGCCTGTTTCCTACTCTATTCGGATTAGCGGGAATCCGCTTCGTAAGGCTAAGAATTTCACGAAAATACTGATTTTGACATGGGGCAAATGCCGTCAGACCTCCACATTCTAAAGGGAAAGTCATCAGCCGAACGAGTATCTTAGGATAGGTCACACGTCTTACGAAATATAATTTCTTGGATGTGCGGGTTTTCTCATGATGTTTTCCTTCACCGCTAAGCAGAAATTCGAAAATACTAATTTAATGGTGCATGTACCAGGGACCAGTGAGTCAGTAGGCTTGTTTATTATCTATAAAGCTATGACTATTCTGAACCACTTACACTCAAAAATACCTATAATAATAACCAATAATATTTGTGCCTATAATACTAGTTGTATCATATTAAGGGAGTCTCAATCCCAACATACTGTACTGTATTAGATGGGACCCTCGGCTTATGATAATCCATGTTAATGCCAATTATGATGTTAACAATGGCTGTAATGCGTTATGGCTTTATTCGGACCGGTTAAATATTAGCATGCAATGGGTTCTCAATCTTTTTTAATGGGATTAAAGTAGCTTTAACAAAACTGTACTGATAATTTTATTTAATTGACAAGCAGCTTGGAATTTGAGTATCACGTTATCCCAAATTATCGTCCGTTGATGAACACATGTATGTATGGTTTGGGTCGTCCCATACTATGAATATGAATACAAAGTCACTCCATTACCATTTCTATGTTGGCTACTTTCATATCCAGACTACATATATATATATATATATATATATATATATATGCATTGGTAGTATGGATAATTTATATGCATATATATATATATATATATATATATGTACATAAATATATATATATACATATATACATGTATGTATGTATGTATATCTTCACGCCAGGTCCCTTGCGGGGTAGGCAGAGAGAACCGAGCGCCATAAGACGCGGTCCTTACACACTTCACTCGCTTCTTTCACATTCATAGCTCTTTTCATGCACGCTCGCCGGTTCCTAAGGCTCCTGACATCACCTTCTGATAAAACACGACCAATTTGGTCATGGTAGGTTAGTCTTGGTCTTCCTCGGCTCCTACATCCTTCCACTTTCGCATTGTATATCTGTTTCGTCATTCTTTCATCTTGCATTCTTTCTACATGTCCGAACCAACGGAGCATGCCCTTTCTTATCTTAACACCGACACTCTCTTTCAGTCCAACTCTCTTTCGTACGTCATCATTTCGAACGCGGTCAGCAAGCGTTATGCCACAAATTTTTCGCAGTGCTCGCATCTCGACCGCATTTATTCTGCTTTCATGCTCTCTCTGCCATACCCAGCTCTCACTTCCATAAGTTAGCGTTGGGATTAACACCGCGCTGTGTACAGCGAGCTGTGCCTTCTGGCTTAGATTTCGGCTGCCAAACAGTTTACCCAACGCTCCATTCACGCTATTCCCTGCACTCACTCGTCTCTCCACATCAGCGGTGTACCTTCCATCGCTTCTAAAAGCGCTTCCAAGATATACAAACTCATCCACTTGCTCCAACACTACATCATCAACCGTAATCCTAGTGTTCGTTCTGGTTGTCTCTCTTTCAAATACCATTATTTTGGTTTTCTTCGCATTCAATTGTAAGCCTTTCTTCATACAATCGTCTTTCATTGTTGTGACTAGTGTTTGCAGTTCGGATGATGATTCTGCTATTAATACTGCGTCATCTGCATAAAGCAGGCAGTTAACCACTGAGCCACCCATTCGCATTCCCACATTCATATTTCTCATTCTCTGAAGACAACTGTCCAGATACAGGATGAATAGCCGAGACGACAGCACGCATCCCTGTCTGACACCAATATTGGTATCAAACCAGGGTGATAAGCTGCCGTCCACTCTCACACATGCTGTGCAATCCTCATAGGTGGATTGCACAGCACGTAGAAGGTCACCGTCAATCCCATATCTGGGCAAGATGTTCCAGAGATTCTTTCGCACGACCCTATCAAATGCTTTTTCAAGGTCCACCAAACCGCAGAAAACCTTCTGGTCCGTAGCCAGATGCCTTTCCACGATATTGCGGAGCGAAAACACTTGATCCGTACATCCTCTGCCGCTTCGAAATCCCCCCTGTGCTTCCCAAAGCATTCCATCGGATTTCACCCTCATTCTCCTTTCAATGATTTTTCCATACACTTTAGCTGCTAGGCTGATCAAACTGATGGCCCTATAGTTGGCGCAGTCCATACGTGAGCCCTTGCCTTTATACAAGGGCACGATGACTGCGCGTCTCCAATCGCTCGGGACTCTTCCGGTTCTCCAGCATAATTTGCTCAAAAACCAGAAAGCGTCCCTAACGTAGGTGCCACCCAGTTTGATCATCTCAGCTGTTACCATATCGATTCCCGCTGACTTTCCATTTTTCAAACTTCGTATCGACCATTCAATCTCATCCATGCTAATGTCTTCATGGTACGTTGGCACTGCCGAAGCAGTCTCAGACTCATTCACAGTGCCAGCGCCCTGGACATAATCATACATTTCTCTAAAATATTCGCTCCACCGTTCTAACACCTCCTGAGTGTTAGCAAGAATGCCACCAGCTTTACCTTTTATCTTGTCCATTCCGGATGCCGACGAACCACTCCGAGACTTCTTTACCTCTCTCCAGAAGAGTTTGGTATTAGCCTCGAAGTTCTTCGTCAGCCTCTCTTCCTCATTCATAAGTAGTCTTTCACGCCTCTCTTTCACTAAAGCTTTGGTTTCATTCTTGCATCGACGGTATATTTCTTTCATCTTCTCTTTCATACTATCACTCTGGTGCAAAGATGATACGTAATCCAGCCACGCTCTCCTCTTTTTATCCACGGAGGATTGAACCTCCGCATCCCACCAGGCATCTCCTTTCAGTGTTCTACGTCTCTTTGCGCATCCACATGCTTCTTTCGCACTGTCCACCATACTTTCTTTCAGAACATTCCAACATTCGTCTACATCTGAGTCGGAAAGACTCGCGTTCGCAAGTCTTTCACTGACTAGACGTACATACGTACTCCTCACACTTTCATCTTCCAATTTTTCACTTCTTATTCTTTCATGGTCATATATACATATATACATATATATACATATATACATATATATATATATATATATATATATATCTATTGCTGAGTACGATCTTGGTCACTTCATAGATTCATAATAAGCAACAATAAAATTATAGTAAAAATAAATAAACTGCATTGCCAGGGCAGACTAATGATGTTGATTGTCAAAGGACTCAGGTGTGATTTTAAGAAGTTAAATCAGTTAGAAGTTAAACGTACCCAAACTCATATTAACCATTGAGAAGTTCCTATGTCTATCTCTGACTTCCACCATGAGCTAGATTGATGGTAGTATATTATTATATTGTTATCATAACTACACGATATGTTAAATTTCTTGCATGTCACATCCGGGGTAGTATACTATTCTAATTTGGTGGCAACAAGGGAGAATTACCAGGCGTTTAGGCGGTGCTGCAATCTATACTATTGGAATCGATGTGTCAGGTAACAACTCACAGTTTAGATCCCAACAGTGTTAGATATTTGATAGACCGTGGTGCTCGGCAGTTGAGCTTCACTTGACTAGCCATCTCTTTGAGGTTTTTAAATGCCTTATTTGTCATATTGCTGTCTCTTATTTTGCCAAGAGAGGAAGTCAATTCTATATCTTCCTACTCCTATAACTTTCTTCTTATTAAATTCGTGGTGAGTTCCAAGGCAGCTGTAGTTTTAACCCCCGGGAAAGCAATGAACGTCGCTGTTTATTGCCTTTTTGGTAGACGCCGCTGTTAACTTTGGCTACACATGAGACAGTGGTGAGAATGGGCTATCCCGAAAAAAAAATCATAACTACACTCAACCGTCAAATAGAATGGTGATACAATAATTAAAAATAGTTGCATTCAGTTTCCTAGATTTCTTTATCTTCAAGTCAATATAAAATAAACTTTTTAAAAGTACACGGATAAGAGAGCGCGGCTGTCATACAGTTTGAGAATCTGCTTAAATGTCGCGTTTTGTATCTTCATCCCGTGGGGGGTGCGATTGTTTGCTGTAATGCATTTTAATTAAAATTTAAATTTCTATTGAATTTTGACACAGATGTCATGGTTTGTGAACATTGTTTAGTTATGCTACAAAAATGAATGGTTTGCAACTTTAATTTGATTTGACGGACTGACAACTTCCTGCTTCGCATAAATAAACAAAATCCGAAATGCGAGCCATAAAATCATTAGATTAATATAATGATTAAATTGATTTTGAAAAACCTTATTCAATAATTACCCTTACTACGTGTATATTATGTAATTTAACTTAAATTCTTAAATATCAGAGGCGTGTTAAAACAAAATCATTGCTTGGGTATATAAACACTTAACACTAAGGTTGGTGTATGGAAACACTTTGTTACTTTATTTTAATCATAATATTATTTGTTTCATTAAATCACTTAAACACGGTTAAAATAAGCGCAATAAAAGTAACTTTTTGCCCAATGGGGTTTCTACCCCACAAAATGTGCAATTATTTGCACATCTTTTCAATGCAACTATACAATACAGGGGTGACATTAATCATTGGACAAGTATGATATGTTTTCACATACTGAGGGTTCCGTTTGGTATATGCGTTATTTATTTATCATCAACGATTCTATTAATCAATTAAGTTAACCCATGTTTCTCGTAGTTTAAATGTATTTATGTATGTTTATCTGTTATCTAGTACATATAAGATAAGCTTTGATTAATTTGGGGCTAGATGGCACTATGTATTTTGTTCGAGGATATATATGAAAAGCAAAATATATTTACCACGTTTAAATTTGCAATGATAAGTATTTGGTTACAATATGAGGCCCCCAGTAGGCAATATATAGCGAACATTAAACCTAAAGCATTACAAAATGGTTCACATAACAAAATATACAAATAAAATTACTTCCACTACAAAAAAAATTCGTGGTTCAAGTTTCGATGAATCGGTTGCTGTTTATTTCCATTTCATTAAGGGTTAAATATTGAAAGAATTAATATGTATCTAATCTCTTCTCTACTATCAAATACTACTGTTCTGAGGAGGTATTCCAAAATTCTTGTAGTGTTGATCTTCCTTGTTACGTATCTCATTTGTACTATATATATATATATATATATATTTAAGTCCACAGACATTCTATAAAAAAGTCTAGTGCCCAGCAAATAACTTGAACATGTGCAGTAGCGATTTTTAGCTGCCCCATATATGGAACCTGCGCAGAACGACGCGATCTTTGCTCAAGTTGTTTGCCGCGTGCTATACTAAGATGATGAAGAAGAAATTGTTTCTTAGCCTACTTTGCGCAATTTGCCATCTGACCTAATCAATAAATCTTAGGTAAAGCAGTTTTTGAGATGTCGTTACGAACTTCATCTCCCCTCCTTTATCGAAGGGAATTTCATAAAAATCTGCTGTCGATGTCACACTACTCATTGGATGGAACACTAGGAAAAATCAACCAGGGGTAACATAGGCGTGAGTGATTCAAGGGGCTTGATAGGTGAGTTACTTTTACTTCCGAAGTACTCGCAGCATTATACCGTCTTCCACGCTGGAATATAGGGATCAACAACTCTGGCTGAGGAAGATGACTAAAGAAAGAAACTTCAGTTGTATTTCCACCCCAACATACGAAATCACACCAGAGACGAAGGCCCTGATCGATTCTCGAATAATTATTCCCTGGATCACTGAGTACCAGTGAACTGAGTGCTCCAGAGAATAATTATTGTATCGTCAAGGATCTTAACATTTAAGTTTATAATATATAATAAGGTACTATAATATACAATATTATGTTATAATAATTAAATCAACTTGATGGATGTAGGAGGTTTTCAAAGTGAGTCTTCAATACCTATAAATATACGGTATATTTATATTTCGGCCACATATATTTTTTTTCTAAAAGAAATTATTTATTTTGGAGAACGGAACCCTAATCGCTTTATGACTGCGGTGACAGTGAATCGATACCAGTATAGCGGGAGGAAACAAAAACCAGTATAGCTTCCTATTTCACCCTTCGCATCCGAAGCGTTTTTTTGTTCCAAAATTGAACTCAGAATTAATTTGTCAAACATGCTCGAGTATAGAATTATATTATCTTTTGTAATCATATTTACTTTTTCACTTCAATGAATTACCAGAGCTGATCAAACTATAATATGATCATACTGATACCAAACACTTACAAAGAAGAACCTTAAGTCATGTAATAATGTTGGTAAGTAGCGCTGAATTACGCACCTGAAAGTTTACCCGATAGATAGTGATGATCTTTATAGCATAATTTTGTCGCGATTAGAGTAATATCTGCAGGTTTGTCATCCAGTACACCGCCACGTGTAAATTACAGTTACAGTCAATGTACTCGTACATACAATAGATCAAAACGCGACATAATAATATGTCGTAAGGAGCATTTTACTTCTACATGGTGGTGTAATTTCTACACTTATGCCGTTATACTTCATTGCCAGCTTAGCTTGTATCTTTCACAAAGCTACATTAATTTATCCGATTCGAAGGAGGTTTAAAAAGTTTTGATTCTACTATTATTGGATAGGACTTTTCTTTTAGGTTGGTTAAGTTAAAACGAAATTAGTGAGTTAGTTCTGTTCTCTGAAGAGACCGTTTTTCGTAAGCTAGGTCGCGGGCTAAGTTGTGAATTCGGGTCATTTTCTTAGGGCTTCTATGTACAAATTTAGTAGGAACAGTATAAAACTTGAAATCATCAAAAAGTCAGTGTTATGAGTCGGTTATGCCCTATTCAAATAGCATATTAGGGTTTTTATGGTGCATATTCGGGCTACAGGATAATGTCGCACATCTTCGGATGAGGCCAGTAAACTCTCTCTCTCTCTCGAAGTGTCTTCGTATTCTCTCTTGAACTTGACTTCAAGAGAGAATACATGTAATTTGGTGTTTAACACCAAAACCAGGTAAGTTACAAAAACAAAACATAAAAGAATACATATTATAAATTGTTACTAATAGGTACATATGAAATCTGAAATATTATAGTCGATATGAATCATCGTACGCCGCCTGTTTTTTTTCGGCTACGTCTGCCTATACCGGTGCTTTGGTAGATAAATTTCGCATTTTCGACAATCTTCACGTTGAAAGCCCTTATACAAACGCAGGGATTCATTCATAAAAAAATACCTGTCCTTGTTTTGGGTTCATAAAAAAATCGATCGAAGCTGTATCGTTAAAAATTATAAAAAGTTACAATGAAATGAGCAAACATATTTTAACATTATCCCGATAATTTAATTCCGATAAAATAATCAAAATAATTACTAAAATAAAAAAAGTGCGTGTGTGTCACATCCGACACACGACTGGAGTTTGCTCATTAGGAACGATAATAAATGTAAGTGTATCATTATACTCGTATATATCGAATAGAAAAAGTGGGCAAATAAATGTATCTTCTGAAATTATATGAATAAAATTTATATTATTTATAAATGTGAACTATATGCTTACGAATTAACCGCATTCACGTGTCTTTCGGATTCTTCTTCGTTACGACTCGAATCAATTTCTTTCTTATTTTCCAATGGTCTTTTAACTTTAATCACTTGATGATTTGTTTAATAGTACATAAAAGTGTACGTAAAATGTAAAATTTCCGTACCGGGCCTACTTTATTTATTAACTCAAAATCGTTTCTTAAGGAGTAAACTCCAAAAATGAATGCCACATAAATGAACATGTAGTTTCATTTTGATATTAATTGAATAAAAAACTTAGGCTCGAAGTTGAAACATCCATTAAACAATTTACATAATTACCGATCTGGCCGATTGAGCACATGCAGTAATTGTTTTACATACAAATTCATTTATTAAACAATTTGTTAAGTCTCCGATCCGGTCATTTGTTTAGTAAGACCAGTAAACGACTTGTTTCCACATACACACGGGCCGAGACCGAGATCACAATCTTCAATTAATTAATCGGATAAGATCAAATATCCCGTACCTGGGAATTGATATGGCATACCTGAAACGAGATGCTCGGCTGTGATCAAGAATCTGTAATATAAATGAAAAAAATGACTGACTGACATGGCAACGCGCGGGTCGAACTGGAAGAAATTGAAATTATATTCGTATACGTGTCGATGAAAATTTGCATGAAAAAAATAATAATAAAGGATATTTCTTTGTCCGATTATAACTTCAATTAAAATCGAAAGTGAGCAAAATTTATTTAAAAAATATTATAAATAAATGCTACTTTTACTATATCTTTACGCCAAGTCTCTTGTAGGGTAGGCAGAGAGAATAGAGGAGACGCCATGAATCCCAAATTTCTTACGTTACGAACGAGTGAGTAGAGGAGACTTGTAGGAAGTAGAAATAAAGAGTATCCTCTAAAAGACGGCGACAATAATAAAAGCCTTTTGAAACAGTAGGATAAGACGGAAGAATGACACAGTGGCGAGAGTGAGGAGACGAAATATAAGATAAAATAGAAGAGAATAGAAAGCAAACTGCGAACAGAATTTTGACGCTAATTCTGATGTCAAAATTCTGTTCGTAGTTTCTTTTATCTTTTTCTTTCAATTAAGAGATTGATCATATTGAGGAAAAAATATGGAAATATGGTGGAAATGTAGTGAGAGTATGACGAGATTTTACAATGTACTCGTATTGAGCATTGTACTGTTAATTAATTAGCCCATTGATGTTGTATTAAATGTATGACCTCATTTGGAATCTTTAGGCAGAAAAAGAAGACTTTTTAGGCATTCCCTGATATAGGTAGAAATAGATAGATTTGGTTAGATGGAGTGCAGATGGATTTGATAGTAAAATTCTGACTCTAGTAAAACATAGAACCAGGCTACAATATTCCTTAATCTTGCAATTTAAGCTGTGAGCATTGAAGTAAACTTTAATAAAAAGTAATTAATTTCCTGGCCTAATTCTTCTTTCTCTCTTTTCAGCCTTTATATAGTAGATGCGTAAAGCTGTTTCACTTAGCTGAGTGCTTCCAAGAATATATAGTAGTGTACATAGCCAAGTCAAAATTTTGGCGCATCACCATTAATTTTGAGTCGTAGTCTTTCAGTGACGCGGTAACTACAATTAGACTAGCTAATTGCTTTAATTTTGAGCTATGTCAGAAGGTTAAGTATGATAGTTTAAAATATAATACGTAGCATAGTTTGTAACGAGTTGTTGAGTTAGTTGCTGGGGTGATATGCACGACTGATGCTAATATAATAATACTCGCTTCTTATTAAGTAGGCTGAATCTTGTTTGTCGTCCTGTGATAAATATTAACTGTAACAAGTATATTATGATGTGTCCCTCTTCGTGAGAAATAATATTTATTGCAACTACCTACAAAATAAAATGTTAATTACAACTCCTCCCAAAGTAAACCTATCAGTAGTAGTGTGGAAAAAACAAACATACGGCCACCTGATGATTTCACATAGGGTAGGGCATGTGGTACCACAATCTATATATATATATACCATAGTATATGTTCGAGCGGTATTACGAGAAATAACGCTTGTCCAGGAACTTATAACCTCATTCACTAACAGTGACAAAAGAACTCTCCAGGGAGTTGTTATTTTGCTGTGGTCTTCCGTGAGGCACAGATACTTCTCTAGTCAGGGTGCCTGCGGCCTGCCACTCTTTCGCCAGAGCCACATCGAAAAAAGTAGATCGTGAGTTACTTACATACCAACCCTACATTATATAATATTAGAAACACCGATATATATACTTGAAAGTATATGATTATTATTTTCTATACGGTAAATAGGCTGGAAATGGTTATAAAAATATTTCTTATTTTTACTTCCCGCCTGGTAGGTAATATTAGTTGCCGTTAAATGCTACGAGTTGGTCGGTTATAAAAACAAAACCATTTCATACATGTCAACATCTTAAGTACCTTCGTAATAAAATTCTAATAAAAATAATCTATTAATAGTGTTTTCCACCATCTCCTGTTCCAAACTAGAAAAATATCGGAACTTTGACAGTTAGGCGCTCACTTAACACAGTTTTGCGTAAACAGCCTACATCTCCCACCTAACCACCTTTTTGCAAATTTAATTACATCACATTTTAACTTTACGTTAAATTCGATGCAAATAGGCTTTAAATCAATTTTCTATAAGCAAAGTTTGCAATGAAATGAAAGCAATTTTCATTTCATTGCAAACTTTGCTTATTGAGAAATTAAATATACATATTCATAGTTTACTAAATTGAATTTATTATTTACGCAATGAACTATTTACATTACAACGTATAAGATTCTAAATATCGTATAAGCATAGCTACGCAAGACCTTTTACGTTTTGTAATGTTAAAACCTTTTTTAACACACTTTATATAGAATCTTTTCTTAGCATGCTCTATGATCTGGCAAAATTATTGATTTTGTAATTTAAAATTTCAAAATGTGATATTATAGGAAAAACCGAAAAATAAAGTCAGTCTGAAGGAAGGCTCGAGTAAGATCTGACGAAGTAAAGATTCAGTGCACCACGTCTGAGACCACCAGCCTCTTGCTGTGGGCTACGTGGTGAACCGTCGGGATATTACTACCTTTTCCAAATGCGATAATCTCCGGGCATCTAACTAATCTAAAATTATAATACCTGCAGCCCCTGTTGTGGACTACGGCGGCTGACAAAGATACCGCTGCGGTGTTGATCCGTAAGGCGGTCCCCACCATTACCAACAACTTCTACGTCTGGATCTGCGTGCTGGCTAGCACGCTAACCTGCCGTCTACAGTCGTCGACCACTATAGCCGGCGGCGACTTAGTGCACCCACCAGTGATTCGATCAGTGATATACCGGTTAGACAAATTAAAACGCGAGTTCTTAAAGACCTTATAGCCGAACTTATAGTGAACCCATTTTTTATATTTATTATATTGTGAAATAGCCCTATTAAATTTGTATCGCTTTTAATACTCCCTTTTCTTCAACTAGTAATATAACAGTTTTCACGATTTTTGCGTTTATGTTTATGCATGTTTATGCATGTATTAATAATTCTTTGTATACTTACATATTTTTAAAATCGAATCGTGATAACAGGCAATCGGTCCTATCGCAATGTCAAGATGTCGCGGGAAGAGGACTGGTGTACTGAGCGACCGGCTTCGGCCTATCTTTCTCACCAGTCTCTCTCGATCTTATTCTGTGCATGTGAACCTTAACTATATAATGTAATAATTGTCTAGATTAAGAGAGAAAATAAAAATAAATAACATTCTATTTCTATGTGCAAAAAAGTTTTTTCTTTCGGGAACGACACCCATACAAATGTTCTTAAAAAGCAAAACCTTATCAAAATAGAAAATTTGATCCAAAACATTAGAGAGGAGGGCAACGGATTTATTTATATATGTACAAGAATTGCACATTCTACTAACACTAACAAAATAATAATTGTATTCTTTATTACAATACACAACAAATGTATTATATGTATGATAATGTTAATGTAGAAAGAAATAAAATAAAGTCATATTTTGCAGTCGTATATCGTAATATATAACTAATATTGCTATTCACTAATAACACCCAATACTACAGAGTCGCAGGTCGCTAAAACTGATCAACATCAAGTCAGACGGTGCACATTTGAGTTAAGTAGATAATTTTAGGTTTTCAAATATTTTCTCAATTTTATTCCTCTTCTTCCTAGCGTTATCCCGTTTTCTAATCCATTAGGATTGGCGGGGTCCGCTACCTAAGTCTAACGATTTGGCTAAAATATTGATTTTGATTACACAACCCAGAGGGAAAACTAGACCTTTCTTTGGTTAGGTCACACGTCTATCGAAATATAATGTCTTGGACGTGCGGGTTTCCTTACGATATTTACCATCACCGTCGAGCAAGTGATAATTAAAAATATATACATAGATTCGAAAACACGATTTTAGTGATACATGCCAGGATTCGAACTGGGGACCTGTTGCTTTCTATTTTCTCAACTTTATTATTTATTAATATTTATTTGTGTTTCTGCTTTAAATATATGCATATTTTATTAATTATAATATATTTTTATTTTATTCAATCAAACCATATACTCTTGAAGGCGTTTTGCTATCACATAAATAAAATGCTCCATTTTCGAATAAGAATCGTGTCCCATAGAGTTGTTTTACAAATGATATTATGTATTGTCTACGCAAGCAGACGCTAAGTTCTCCATCGTCATGCTATCCTAAAAATATTCACTATTTTCATATTCATATTGATCGAACATATTCTAATAGTCCAATCGGAATATTTTTATTCCAAAATTGACAGCCAATATTTATGCCCATATTGTGATCGTGTCATATTTTGCATATAAATGACATAGAGGAATAACAATAAATCGGTATCGACGCAGCTGTAACGGTAACGGAACATTCTTTTTAATCGATACCTTTCGAATAATCGTGTAGCAAATTGCGATAATGAGACAACAAATCGCACGTGCTTAGAAATCGATTTGTTTTGCATCGCCGACATGACGGATGGGTCGGCGCACGCGGCAGCGACCCCTTTGTGTGTACGGATTTGGGGCGTGAATAGTACATGAATAAATTAATATGAACCCGGAGTTTCTGAGCCGCAGCTGTCAGTGTGGGGTTATGATGCCAGCGATGCGGATTGCGGATAGTGTGAAGGGTTGGTAAAAACAAAAGCGCAACCATTCTCATTATATAAAATACTAGCTACACCGCGCAACTTCATCCGCACGTGTCCCGGTATCCCGTAGGAACGACTGTTCTACTTTATTTTTTATCGACTTCCAAGGGTCGTATCGTGATTTTGAATAGCCTATAAGCTTCCTCAAAAACTGTGCTATCAAATGCAAAAGGTATTTTCTAAAATTCGACTGGTAAGTTCAGCTTAGCGCATATAGGTATATAGCAAGATTAGCGCGTTTAAACAAACAAACTCTTCCGTTATATATATATGTTTAGATTGATAATTAGCGCAACGAAACCGAAGTTGTAACTTAATTACCTACATTCTTAGTCAAAGTCAAAGTCAAAATCTTTTTATTCCGTAAAAATGGCTACATTTGTTTGGAATCGTCACAATTTTTTTCCCTACCGTGCAGTTTATGACTAGGTGAGCACTGATAAAAATACTGCCAAAAAACTCAGGCATCCCTCTTTTGGTATCCAAACAAATTTACATAATTTATTACTTACATTATAATTGGATCGACTCAATCCCATGCATTTTTATCATTAATATAGTCAGATACTTTATAATATGCCCTGCTACACAATTTGGCTTTAATAGTAGTTTTAAATTTGTTTATTGACAATTCTCTTATATTGCTGGGAAGTTTGTTATAGAACCTTAAAGAATATTGTAATACAGAAATTATTGCTTGGAGGAATTATGGCAATGCCATCCTTGGTGCTAACACAGCAACTCCTTAGCATCTTACTTGTAATCTGAATCACTCACAGGAATACAACAACCCTGTAGGAAGTTATTTGGCTGCTATTTTCTGGTAGCCCAACTGGGAAATTACCTCCATGTATTCCCAGTAGGGCTGCTATGATGCACCCTATCTTTATTAACCCTTCGAAACCCGGGTGGTCGCATACGACCGCGAAATGTATGGGAAAGCGTATATAACGGGTTCTGACTGCTCAAAACACAAAGACTTAATATCAAACAGACATGTTCGTGTTCAAATGGTTGTACTGTGTAGGGAACGAACCCACGAGCATTGGTATTAAAATAGATATTGTTAACTCTCGAGCACCGAGCTCGTCAAGTATATGAAAACGTCATAATTTCCGAGTACAGCTAAACTTATTGCTCTCGCTCTACCTTGTTGACAATCCGCTACTATTCTCGCTTACATGATAACCCTGTCCTTTTACCGAGCAGCAGTTAAACCAGAATTTTTGTTCCAACATTGGCTAAAGCCGTAACTTATAATTTTATTGGCTATATAAAATGCAATTGATTTTGGCGCAAGGGACAACCGTGAACAGGTTGTAAATAATAAACGAACGAGCGTCTTTATCTCAAGATCTGGCTGTTTAAATGCCGTAGGCTGAGTATCGGATTTCTGTTTATTGTGGACGGTAGCCCGCAGAAGCTACGAGTGAGTTGTCCGCGAGATCGACTGATAGATCAGAGATAACAGCTAGGTATTTACTTAAGCTTCATTATCAAACAAGTTGTGTGGTTCGTCTATGCGTTTTGCATTCATTAACGCTGTTCATTCATGTGTTGACTGGTTTTCATAGCGCTGTGGAGAGAAAGTTTGAAGTTGATAGTGACTTATTTATTTAGAATAGTTTTAATTCTGTATTCATGATACTATTTTCAGGTTGCTATAGTGC
The DNA here is from genome assembly GCA_947507595.1 of Pyralis farinalis. Taxonomy (NCBI): domain Eukaryota; kingdom Metazoa; phylum Arthropoda; class Insecta; order Lepidoptera; family Pyralidae; genus Pyralis; species Pyralis farinalis. The sequence goes on along the minus strand of OX382273.1, from coordinate 24,783,945 downwards.
GCGAATGGCAGGATCGATTCAGGGCCAATTGAGTCGATCCTGACTATGAAACTTCTAAGATGCACCAGGCTCATGTCATCTATCGAAAAAGACTGCATGAACTACGGTCATATCGCATGCGGGGAATTTGAGGAAGACCGAGATGACGTTTTGCCATCCTGTCCGAGATTTGACATTAGTGTGAGATGATGGAAAAGATTCGGTGTAGAGGAATGGAGCCTGTGTACCATACAGATTTCATGTCATCAGCGGCGAACTTCAGGGCTTTTATGGGAGCGAGCCAAAAAAGCGCTGAAGAGTAGCTAAAGTGGGACCAAGGTGGTACGGAATACAGTGAAGGCGTAAGCATGGTTGTTTGGTTGGAGAAAGTGAGAAAATGGAGACAAAGTCATAGATTTAAATAATTTGTAATGAAGAATAGCCCACGATACCACTAGAGACTCAGACCAGCAATTGCCTAGAATAGATAGATAGATATTATATTCTTTAAATTACAAAAAGTAAAGTACATTTTTTTTATTACTTAAATACACAATGATAGAATTAAATCTATCAATAATACGGCTCGCGACCTTCAAGCAAAATTTGCGGATGTTGGCTGCATTACCAGAGCATGAAGCTGGGTAATTACCACACCTGCGTTCATCTGTAACATTGACTGTACCCTATTGCCCATAAACTTTAGCATCTTAATCAAATGGGGAAAAGCGTACATCCCAAATAAATAAATATACATACACTATAATAATCATAATCTCTTTTTCGTCTTTGCGTTATCCCGTTTCCTAATCCTGAAGGATTGGCGGGGTCTGCTACCTAAGCCTAAAGCCGATTGATCTCTAGGGGTTATTTTTCCACTGAACTATCACTGCTCCTAATAATAATCATAATCTTTTACACACGTAGTGTTGGTGAAGTGTATAGCGATTTTTGGGCTGTCGTCCTCGATACTTTCGAAACACAACTTTCTGCAATCAGAACTCGAACTCCACAAATGGACGCAGTCTCTTTTCAGGGTACTTACTAAACCCTTGCACTTTATTAATACATACGCTCTCTTTATTAATACGTTCGTCTCCATTTTGTAAAGTCTATATTACTATATCTTTTATGGTCAATCGGCACTATCAACACAATGCAAATAAAATAAATTAACTTTAACCACTTAACCTTCAATGTGATGGTAGTCTTCATTCCACAGATTATACGACACAGTAATGAGATAGTCTTTCTACTCTTCGTTACAAAAAGTCCTACTACAAAAATGGTGAGGAGCATTTCCTGAAGAGAGCGTACTTCAGATGATCAAATAAGGGTCGTCGATGGGTCAGAGGCCCCATGTACACACAGCGACAAGTCATGTTAGATATTGCAGCACCATTTTTACTCTTATACCGTGCGTCATAAGATTTTTTATTTTTATACAACGTCTGGAGGCATACAAGCATACGACCCACCTGATGTAAAGCGGTTACCGTAGCCTATAAACGCTTGTATTAATTAAGTATCACTTGAGCGATGCCATCGCTGCTGTTAACACAGCAACTCCAGAGGAGCTTACTGGTGACCTCACTCACACGCAGGAACACAACAGCCATCTAGAGAGTTGTTATTTCGCTGCGGTTTTCTGTGAGGTATAGGTACTTCCATAGACGGGCTGCTTTGATGCGCCCTACCTCTATTCAAGTATAGCAAGTAACAGTACAAAGCTTAAACAGTCTGGCTTGAGATGTCGCTTTGTGTAAAACTAGCTGTAGCGATGAGTTACGGAAAGTCTTGTGGAAACTTGTAACTGGGAATTGGCGAGGACTAAAGTACAGAAAAGACTGCTGACATCTGATGTTGAAAGCCAAGATCGTCTCTGCGGGACCGTTTTGGGGCTAATTTTAAAAGTATTCTTTATATATAATGAATAAAATTGACTGATTTTCAGATAATAATGATCATTTTAATATTAATAGTTAAGATAACCAATATCAGCAATATTATGCATATACATGACTTTAAACCGGTTTAAAAAGAAAGGCGTAGACAATTCGATATGTATGTTTTTGTATGTATGTTACATTATCTTGTGTATAATTAAGTCACCAATTAAAACCTATAAAATAATACATGTACCTATCAGTTGATCTGGGATCAAATTTGACAAGAAGTAATAAGATTTAATTACTTCTTGTCAAATTTGATCCCAGATTAAAGCACCTATAGGAAATAATCGCCATTTTGTAGCTCTACGTATATAAATAAATAATAAATAAATATTGTCGGACAAATTACACAGCGCTATCTAGCCCCAAAGTAAGCGAAGCTTGTATTATGGGTACTAGACAACTGATAAACATACGTAAATACATTTTTTTTTGTAAATACATACTTATTATACATAGAAAATACCCAGGCCAAGACAAACAGACATGTTCATGCACACAAATGTTTGTACTGTGTGGGAATCGAACCTACGAGCGTTGGTGTCAAAGTCGCGTAACAGCGCGTTACACCACTGCGCCACCGAGCTCGTCTATATTTGTGCACATCTGTATATTTTTTATTCTCTAATTTATCACCGGTCTTCTGCTTATTTTTTTTTTTGTTTATGTCATGTAGACCTTTTACATTTTGTAAATCTTCAGTTGGCGTAATACATTTGTATTGGAAATCGATTGCGTTCAGTCAGTTTTGAGCTTTCGAAAAGCGACTAGATCGCCACGATTGATGTTTTTAAGTTACGACTTTTTTTATATACAACGTCGGAAGGCATAAAAAGATACGGCCCACCTGATGTAAAACGGTTACCGTAGCTTATTAACGCTTGTAATATATTAAGTATCACTCGCACGACGCCTCCTGCGCTGCTTACACAGCAACTTCTTAGGAGCTTGCTGGTGACCTCACTCACACGCAGGAACACAATAACCCTCTAGGGAGTTGTTATTTGGCTGCGGTTTTCTATGAGGTACCTAGAGGTACTTCCCCAGATGGGCTGCTTTGATGCGACCTATCTCTCTTAAAACATCCAGACAAATACAAACATACATGTTCATGCACACAATTTTTTGTCTTGTGTGGGAATCGAACCCACGAGCGTTGGTGTCAAAATCGCGTCATTTACGACTGAGCCACCGAGCTTGCCGACGTGATTGTGTTTGTTTATTGCTTTGCATTAACTTTTAAATTGAGTTGATCGCGACTCTTTAGCGGAGAACTTATCTTCGCTAAAGAGTCGCGTGTGTACTAGGGCCCTAAGCTCTCTTCCGTTTGCTGTAAATATTCCACATTCCAAAATCTGTAGCTTTTTATAAGCATTTAGGTAAATTCTAAATCTACACTCATAAGAGATAGCTCCGATGTTAATAATATTATCGATATATTATGTAAATCGAACTCACTATGGCTTGATTAGTGATCACTTTCTTGGTGACAACTGACCAGAATTTTATCAACTCTAACCTCATGTAGAGAGCAGAGCAACCAAATTTGACGGTTCCTGCGTGCCTTACTCCTTCCTTGATGTATTCCGGAACCTCTGGTACAGTAGAAAGAGTTTCGAAAACTTGGCCAAACAGCAAAGTCGGATAACAAATAAAATAAAAAAAGTATTGCCGACCTTTCTCAGTTGTTTGTCTAAAAAGAGGAAATGTAAAAATATATTGTGAGTAAAGAAACAAAATCACGGACAATTGTCTCGCGCCAAACAAGACATTCTGGTACCTTCAAACTTGTCTATTGATAGTTTTGAGTCTTATCATTGTGTAGTCCATTGAGAATAGGTGCATCGAGAGAAAGTCAATGGCATTTTCGAAGTATTTAAGGTACAACAATTCATTCAACAAAAGCGTTACAATTTCGTATTTAGGAAGGTGCTATGGGTGCGATGTGGATTCATTGTAAAATTTGCGTTTGTATGATTTAAATGGTTGATGTACATTGTTTCTCGTGAACTCGAACGACGAGTTCATACTTGTTATGCTTATAATCGCTTGTACAAGATATGAAAAAAAATATCTTCCACGTTCCATGTCTTTTTAAGTATGCATTTTGTCGTATTGTTTGTGAACGTTTTAAGAATATCTTTTAGTAACGTAAATTCAATAAAACGTCACATAAAAGCGTAATCTGAGGTGTTAACTAGGAGATATCAGTAAAATCTTTAAATAAATACGTGAAAACAACTTCATGAAGGCAACGCCTATTCACATAATTGGTTTATCTTCACTAGTTCTTTGAAGCCGGCTTCTATTTTTTACTATTACAGCAACATCCCTTGTAGGGTAGGCAGGGAAAACTGAACGCCACATGACACGGCCCATATACATCTCACTCGCTTCGTTAACATTCAGAGCTCTTTTCATGAACGATCGGCGGTTCCTAGGGCTCCTGACACCTGACACTTTCCAAACGATTAAACGTCGTCGTTGGCCTATTTATATATATTTTTCAGTTCAAAACTTTTGAGTTTATCTTCAAACTTCATAAACTTCACGAAAATTACATAGCATAATTCAAGAACTACACTTACGAAATAAAAATCAAAATGAGTCTTATACAAGAGAATGACAAATAAAGTTTTCTTAAAAAATATTTGTAAATAAACCTCTATTTACCCCTAGGTCCCTGGTTTTATCTATAATGTACCAAATCGCACCTCATCTCTCTCTCATCATCATAGATCATATGGGCTATATATAATTACACACATGTATATATACATACATACATATACATATATATATATATATATATATATGTATGTATATATATATATATATTTATCTATATATACATACCTATACATTTGGAGGCAATTAAGCAAACATATTTTTTTCGAAGGATACAGCTTATATATATATATATATATATGTCGTCGCATCATGAAAATGAAGTCTTAAGATCATCACTTATGGCGCTGTAGTCATTTTATTGAAGGAACGCCATCTATTAGCTAGTTCCAGAAACTATCATAGGCGGCGCTGTTCTGAGGTTGTTTGGAGCCGCTCAGTAGCTAACTTCCGTTGGAATACATTCTTCATGGTAAAAAAGGGGTGATGGAAGTGGGGGCGACTGGCAGAGGACACTTTTCGATTCCGCGCCGTACCGAAAACACCTCTTTTAGCTCCAAATAACTTAAGGGCATCTTTAATCGATTTGCATCACATTATTAGTTGCATATTGTTGTAAAACGTGTTTCAGAGGATCAATACAAGTACCTAACCAATATATCAGGGCTTTTATTTCGTGTGCCTTCGAATGGATGAGCAAGAATCCTTCGTTATATATATTTATATATATATATATATATATATATATATATATATATATATATATATATATATATATATATATATATATATATATATATATATATATATAGATAAGTGAACAGTACGATTACTTCATCCAAAAATGCTAATCAATAATGCTATACTTCATATATTGTAATGTTATTAAAATCTAGATAACTTTACGACTACTATTGATACAGATCCCCATTCAGGACCATTTGACTGAATCATTTTACTATAAACACAACATAGTAACAATTGCGAGTGTCGTTACAGTTGCGAACAACAGTTGTAAACTGTTGCAACTGTCGCCTGCTCCTGGCGGTTCCTGTGCGATCCTGCATCCTGCGGACTTGAAACTGGGTTATGACGGCCGATAGCGGCTATTGTTGCTGTTTGCTTATATATGCCCCATAAAATAGAGTCGATGTGGAACACTGAAAATGTGTTGTATATGTGGGTTAAGCAGACTTTCATTTGAGTTAAAGGTGATAGCGTTTTAGACCAGATTTTTTTTTTCAGCTAAGTTGCCTGCAGGATGTCTGTATACACACATCCTCTTTTGGCGAGCTCGGTGGCGCAGTGGTGAAACGCGTTGTTACGCTACTTTGAGACCAATGCTCGTGGGTTCGATTCCCACACAATACAAACATTTATGTGCATGAACATGTCTGTTTGTCTTGGTCTGGGTATTTTCTATGTATAATAAGTATGTATTTATAAAAAAAAAATGTATTTACGTATGTTTATCAGTTGTCTAGTACCCATAACACAAGCTTCGCTTACTTTGGGGCTGGATGGCGCTGTGTAATTTGTCCGACAATATTTATTAATTATTTTATTTATTTGTATAACAAAGAGCGGCTAATTACGCCTCGTAATACGTGTATATGAAGCTGTCAACGTAATTGATGGACACTTGCAACACAATGAGTATCGTTTCAGAACATGTTTTATCTGATATACATCGCCGAGCCAAAACTGCTGCCCTGACTGTTGAAACTTGAGGTCGAAATGACAAATATCGGTCGAAATTTCGGTCCACTTCAGTTACGAGTTTCATTCTTCTTCTTCCTGGCATTATCCCGTTTTCCAATCCATTAGGATTAGCGGGGTTCACTACCTAAGCCTAACGATTTGGTGAAGATACTGATTTTTACATAGAGCGACTGCTGTCAGCCCTTCACAATCCAGATGAAAAACCCAGACCTTTCTTACACGTTTATCGAAATATAATTTTTTAACAAGCGGGTTTCCTCACTTTTTTTTCCTTCACCGCCGAGCAAGTGATAATTACAAATATGTACGTAAATTCGAAAACACGAATTTAGTGGAACATGCAGTTTTCACTCTTTTTTGATTTTTAGTGCGCTTTTCTATTCGCTCCGACCGAACTTAGTACGCCTACGACACAACAAACGTCCAGCAATGTTTGGTTCCCGTAGACGCGTAGCGGTTAAATTCTCCATAGCATAACAAACCTCCATAAGACATTGGATATTTCGGATGATTCTAACCTTTATTCCATAGTGGACCCTCAGTTTCAATTAATTACAATAAGTATGAGCCAGTAATGTATCCTACTTCTAACGAAGACTTGATTGGTCTCATGGTTAAGCGAGTTCCATTCCCAGCTTTATATGATGTACGTGTTATTTGAAGTTATGATTCATAGTTGATTTGTAAACGAATAATTAATAGGTATTTCCCTACAGCTGTTATTTTTAGTGTCGGTTAATATAATAACAAACGCCGAAATAATAAATTGTTTTTAGGTATTTCTGATATTTTAACCGTTTGTTGCGGTTAGACAACCGCAAAACTTAACAATTAGGTTTCTCGTTTAGTTAAAATGTACTTCTAAGGTATAGTAGGTATCTATTGTTTAGTTACAGCAAATATAGTTCATTAACAATGATTATTATGTCGTGACTCAAGCTTTATGCATATTCTTTTAATAGACTATAAAATTGGTTCGCAGAAGAGCATCCCGTAGTCAATTGGTTTCCATAACGTGGCGTTTCCGACAGAAAATTTGAATAATTTTGTTATAACAATGTATAGAGTTTTACACAGTAACAATAGCAAAGCGTGCAGTTTCCTTGTCAGCAGTATTCATTCATTGACTTGCAACCCTTAGTGAACTACGATTAGTCCAAAGATCTATCTGATGATATATTTTTTAATTTGTTATTTTAGTCTTTCGAAAAATTAGAGTTAGATAATCTGACAGAGAAAAATAGAGTCATAGTTTTAAAAATAGTGGAATTAACAGTATTCCTGGATGCGTCACCCGTCGCCGGAGCTGTAGGGCGACCGGTCGGGGCGAAAGTCGGCTTCGGCCACACAGTTGGACCGCCGCGGCACAACGCCACAGTCTCATCTAAGCCACAGCTATGCGCACATCCTCCCCATAATAGCCGAAAATTCCATATTCGAAGTCCCGAATAGCGCGCGATCGCGTCGCGCCAAACTTGAGATTCGTACTCGCGAACATTTTAAAATTACCATTTTCGAACATTATCTTTAAAACTGTTGTAGAAAAGTTGGAGTTGGCGGTAAACAGTAAAGTGTGTTTGGTGTCTTTAAAGTGAGTTTAGACTTTCAAAGCTTGTAAGATTTTTATTTGTGTTGTAACCGGTGACGAAAGATTCTGTTGGTGTGAAGTGTTATTATTTTGTGCACATTTTCATTTGGATTTTTATTTGCTCCGGAATTTTGGTTGGTTTACTTTATTATGTTTTACTTTTGTTTCACGGTTTGACAATTATTTTATAATTTCTTCCATAATGTTTGCAAGCTTGTTTAATTGTTATACTTAGTTTATTCAGCACTTATAGACAATACGGAAAAGTGGTAACGTTCCATTAACTTTAATATGTATAAAGTTGACGCCTTAATAAAAGCGGTTTTGTGTGAAACTTTAAAATTTCCAGAATTTACTATAGCATTTTTTTTATAAATCAAATTAAATATTACGATCGGTGGCGCTTTAAAATTAAATGTATGTAATTGAAGAGAGATCATTACTATGATTGCGTTTTTAAAATGACGATCAAAATATGCGGGTGCTGATGTAAATTACTTCTGAAAAGTTAATACCCAAAAGTTAAAATAAAACTTTTGGGTAAATATTTAGCTAAATAGAGAATAAACAAAATTATTTTTAATCAAATATAGACTTAATAGATGAAGATTTCTCGATGTAATTGAACGGTGATCGGCAGTTCATCAATTTGGTTGCATCGACAAATGTGAGCTGTGATCATATTAACGGTGTGCGCTGCACTTAGAAAATGTTTACCGCGCGCCGGCAACCGTCCGTGATTGATTTCTAATAGTAATAATCTACATAATTTATTTTTTAATCATGATAGAATGATTTTTAATCGTTTATTATAAATTAAAATAGGAATAGAGAGCATTAATATGTTTGTTTTCAAATTTTGAAATGACTACTGATTTATCTTTTAAATATTTCAATTATTATTTGTTTTTACAACGTCGGGCGGCATAGAAACATACGGCCAACCTAATGTAAAGCGGTTACCGTAGCGTAGCCTATGAACGCTTACATTAAATATCACTCGCGCGATGCCACTTTTGCTGCTAATACAACAACTCCTTATGAGCTTACTGGTACCTTATACGCAAGAACACACCAACCCTCCAGGGGTCAGTTATTTGGATGCGGTTTTCCTGTGAGCTTTAGGTAGTTCCCCAGACGGGGCTACTTTGATGCACCCAACCTCTCTTAAAAATACCGAGACCGAGACAAGCGGACCTGTACATGCACACAAATGTTTTTTCTGTGTGGGAATCGAACTCACGAGCGTTGGTGTCAAAGTGACGTTATTAACTACTGCGCCACCGAGCTTGTCAAAATTTGTTTTGGGATGTATATATGAGCTTAGATAATTTCAGAAATTTATTTGTGTATGAAAGCGTACATTTGTTAATATGAGTGGTTATTTTTGGTGCACAAGGGAAATTCGAGTCGCAACTTAAATGGCTTTCTTGATAAAAAAGTCTCATCTGTATATATAAAAGAAGAAGTGGACTGACTGCCATAGGCGTTATGCACAACGCATAAGGCGTAAAAGTCTGAAAAATTAAAATTGGTGTAGTCATCTACACCAAATTGAATTTTACAGAATAGTTATTGTAGTTTTTGTCGAGCTCGGTGGCTCAGTCGTGAATGACACCAAAACTCGTGGATTCGATTCCCACACAAGACAAACATTTGTGTGCATGAACATGTCTGTTTTTCTTGGTCTGGATGTTTTAAGAGAGGTAGGGCGCATCAAATCAGCCCGTCTGGGGAAGTAGCTCCTCACAGAAAACCGCAGCCAAATAACAACTCCCTAGGGTTGTTGTTTTCCTGCGTGTGAGTGAGGTCACCAGTATGCTCCCAAGGAGTCGCTGTGTAAGCAGCAGAGGTAGCATCGCGCGAGTGATACTTAATACATTTCAAGCGTTAATAGGCTATGGTAGCCGCTTTACATCAGGTGAGCCGTATGCTTGTATGCCTCCCGACGTACCTAGTATAAATAAAAAAAAAGTTAGACCTATTGTATTGGATGTTAAAAACAGTCGAAAATACATAGGAAGTACATAATTCTTTATTAAAGACACATTTATGTTTGGAACTGGGAGTGTATAAGTCCGAAGTGACTTCGCTGGATTTTTATTAAAATTTCAAGCTGGAAACAAATATTGCTTTGTTTCGGAATTAAACCTGCAATTTTTAGGTCATCGTAGCTTTTCTATTTTAGCCCATTGTGGCAGTTTTATTTCATGCTACATTATTAACTGGTACTGGTATACGGTTCGCTTAATATGAAGTAATTACCAACACGTAAAATATTATTTATTGTGGATCATATAGGCCAGTGACTGAAGACAACAACAACCTCCCAATTTTTTCCAAGAAAGATGGATTATCTTGAAAATTTGTAAATAAGCTCTACATACCCTCAACTTCAAAATCTATCCTATGCCGATGTGTGCTTATTACTCTTGTGAGTGAAAACTACCCCTAATTGACAAAAATTATTAAATCCATAAATTTCAGTATTTAATGAATAAAAAAATATATGTAGCTTTAAATTAAAGAAAAGAAAGTTTCATATTTTGAGGCATTATTGCTAGTTTTCAACCCCTATTTTATTCATTGTACCCTTATAAAACACCCCTTTTTTCATAAAATTGAAAAAAAAACTCGTCGTTCGTTGAGTTTGTGTGGGAGAGACACAGGCACGCACGCACACACATATATCTATATATATACACAGACAAGACACTTTCACCAGGTGCCAATGATAAAAACCGTATTATATGTACAGTATACGCATGTCTCTGCTCCAAAATCTAGCAACTCCGAAATTTAAAAAAAAATGCGTTTGGTTTTATAACATTTTCTCGGTTGCATGTTGAGCTAGACAAATCATAAGAAAAGGATTTTGTAGGTAATTTTATCGCCTATAAGCTCATATACATTTCATATTTCTCAGAACCTCCATTTTATAAAGGTGAACGGAGAAAGGGCTGAAGGGCGGCACGGATTTCTTACTAATGCTAACTTTGACAAGCCATATCCCGGGAAATTTTGAAGCTACAAAAACAAAAAAAAATACCAAAATTTTTGTAAAAGAAAATGCAAACTTTTTGTACTCTAGCATTTTTTAAGCATATGGCTTATTTTCTAAGTTATTTTTGAAAATAGATTTTTTTTGATAAATATCAAAAAACCGATTCTATTTTAAATTGATTTTTTTCTAAAATAAGCATTTTAAACTGGTAAATCTTTAGGATCATATTTGTAATAATAAAGTAAAGTAATTTATAAATTTTCAGAATTTTATCTCAAAAAGTGATGAGTAGAGTTTCATTGTTGATTTTCATCTTAAAAAAATTCGAAACTCATTTTATTTTCGCCATAACTCCGTCAGTTTTCATGCTAGAGGTCTTTACAGAAACGTATTTTGAAAGTTTCTTTGTGTTCTTCAAAAATTATCTGAAGCATTTTCATCGTAAAATGTACCGTTTTTCGCAATTCAATGTTGAAGCCTTTAAATTTTGCGTTGAAAAAATAAGGCCTATCTTCAATGAGCCATAACTTTGTTTCTATTGGGCCTAGATAAAAAACACAAAATTATTTGTTTATTTATTAACTATAATTTTGATTCCTACAGTTTTTTTGACAAAATCAATAACTTTTGAGTTATTTGTGAAAAACATTTGAAAAACGTTTTTTTGTAAAAAATTGTCGTTTTCAATTACTAATACCTCAAAAATCATTGATTTTTCGAAAAACTTTTATAGAATATTTTTTGCTTAGAATTATTCTTCTATCGATTACTATTTTTTTTTGTCCACCTCCGAGTTAGAGTGGTATTCACCCCCAACAAAAAAGCACATATCGGAAAAATGAAGAGCCGAAACCCTTTAGTCACTGGCCAAATGGGCGTACGAATACAATTGTGTTGGTGTTAAATAATATGCGCGCTATAGGCTACTACTAGGGTTCATAAAGAGCATATGGATGATTGGAATTTTGGAATATTATTCACACTTTGCCACCCCCTCTGCAATCCCAGCAACTATGTAGGTATTCTCGACTATTCGGAAGAGGAACAGACATTTCAGAAAGTTGTTATTTGGCTGCGGTTAGACGCAGGTACTTCTCCGATCGGGCTGCGCATTAAATATTACGGTAGTCTAACTCTCTTTTGCCATCGTTTGACAGTCGGCTGGGTTCACCACGTGCAGATGAGGCTGGATTTGACTCGACAGATGGTGGTAAAGCCCTTAACACCCCTTTGCCATTATCTCAAGTCACTGAAAAAATATGTGAAATAATTATGTTATAGCTATAACTTCATCCCAAATCCCTTGCGAGGTAGGCAGAGAGAACCGAGCACCACACGACTCGATCCTTACACACCTCACTCGCTTCTTTAACATTCATTGCTCTTCTCATGCACGCTCGCCGATTTCTAAGGCTCCTGACAACACGACCAATTTGGTCATGGTAGACAAGTCTTGGCCTTCCTCGGCTCCTACATCCTTCCACTTTTGCGTTGTATATCAACTTCGTCATTGTTTCATTCTACATTCTTTCTACATGTCCGAAGCAACGAAGCATTCCTCTTCTTATTATAACAGCGACGCTCTTTTTCAGACCAACTTTGTTCCTAATTCATCATTGCGAATGCGGTCTACAAGCGTTACGCCACGAATGTAACGCAACGCTCGCATTTTGACCGCGTTTATACTTCTTTAATGCTCTCTCTGCCATACTTAGCTCTCGCTTCCGTAAGTAAGCGTTGGGACCAGCACTGCATTGTATATAGCGAGCTGTGCCGTCTGGCTCAAGTTTTTACTACCAAATAGTTTTCCCAACGCTCCATTCACACTATTTCCAGCACTTACTCGTCTTTCCACATCAGCGGTGTACTTTCCATCCCTGATGAAAGCGCATGCAAGATGTACAATCTCATCCACTTGTATCGGTTCATCATCAACCATAACGGTTGAAACCGCAATTGCCGCGTACTGTGCCGTTCCAGAGAAGTTTTCTACCAAGAACTATTAGGTCGAGGTTTTCCCAAGGGACTACAGCATGGGGTTCTTCAAGAAAGGCGTGAAGAGGTTTTTAGAGGGTTGACAACGCAAGGGTGACACTCTTGGTGTTGCAAATGTCCATAGGCTGCGGCAGCTGCTTACCATGAGGCAGACCGTACTCTTGTTTTCCACCTTAGTGGTAAAAAACCGAATTTCACATTGGTACGTTTAATACGTGATAAATGCCTATACCAGGTATTTTGTACAACGTCGGAAGGCATACAAACATACCGTCCACTTGATATAAAACTGTTACCGCCTATTAACGCTTGTAATGTATTAAGTATCACTCGCGCGATGCATCCTCTGGTGCGTACACAGTAACTCCTTAGGAGCTTACTGACCTCACTCACACGTAGGAACACATCAACCCTCTAGGTCTAGGGAGTTGTTATTTGGCTGCGGTATTCTGTTAGGTGGAGGTACTTCCCCAGACGAGCTATTTTGATGCGCCCTACCTCTCTTAAATTATCCAGACCAAGACAAACAGAAATGTTCATGCACACAAATGTTTGTCCTGTCTGGGAATCGAACCCACGAGCGTTTGTGTTAAAGTCGCGTCATTTACGACTGAGCCACCGAGCTCGTCAAATTTTGACGTAATAATGGTTCGTTTTTTTCCTTTTTAGTGCGGATCCCTAAAAGTACGTAAGGAAATATACAGGATCGGCAATGTGCGATTCCTGGTGTTGCAAGCGTTCATAAGCAACGGTAACTGTTTACCATCATTATCGTTAGGGTTCTCGTACACTTTAACGTACCGTATGTATATACCATATATTTACGTTGCTCTTTCATATTTTGTTACATATAGCTTAAGTATAGTCAACATATCCTATATCTGACCAGCCACAAAATTTGATCGTACTTTAATTTTTAAACTACTTAAAGGAGGAGGGGGATGTTTGAAAGGTTTTAACGCATTAAGTATCTCTCGCGCGATGCCACCTCCGCTGCTAACCCTAGCTGGGTTTTTCGGAGATTACTGGTGAAATCACTCACAGGAACACAATAACCCTCCAATGAGTTTTTTTGGCTGCGGTTTTATGTGAGGTGGAGTGGAGATATTTCCCTAGACGGCCTGCTTTGTTGCACACTACCTCTCCTAAAACCACCCAGACCAAACCAATCAGACATATTCATGCACACAAATATTTGACCTGTGTTGTAATCGAACCCACGAGCGTTGGTGTCAAGATAGCGTTACAACCACTACGCTACCGATCTCGTCGAAGCATATGACTCACCCATTAGGTTAAATGGGTAAAATGGGTGAATGCTTGCAATACATTAAGTATTATTCGCGCGATTGCACCACTGCTGCTAACACAGCATCTCCTCAGGAGTTTACTATACTAGTTTACTATCAGTTGAGCAGTATGCTTCTTTGTCTCCCAACGTTGTACAAAAACACCCTAAAACGTTCAAATGACAGTACACAGTAGGTCTGATTGGGGGGAAGTAGCTCATCACCATTAGACTCACAGTCAACCGTACCTGTACGTGGTGCATCCTAAAATGAATAAACGAGGCTCTTGCGCAACAGAGGTAGGCAAAAATACCTAGTAATACCTCCATTTTACAGAATCGTAGCCAAATAATTACTTTTTGAATGGTTGTCGTATTCGTCCGATCGAGTGTACTGGAACAACGAGGGCGTTAATATGCTTTTTTTGCCGGCATAACATGCATTGTACGACGTCGGGAGGCATACAAACATACGACCCACCTCTATGTAGTTGTTATTTGGCTGTAGTTTTCTTTGAGGTAGAGGAACTTCCCCAGAGGACTGATTTAATGCGCCCCACCTCTCTTAAAAATGCTAGCGATAATCTTAATTTAAAATGAACGTAAGTAAAACTAAATATATGTATAATTTCACAACCAACGTAATAATCCGACAGCTAATATAAGAGTATAACACAATAATCAGATTATTGATGAACGTACTAATGTGTCATTTTTGGGAATAGGGAATATGCATGAAATTTATTTTTCGTTTTAAATCTCACAATTATCATATATAGACTAAAACAAAAACAATTTTTTGTAGTTTAGTTTTCTGTATTTTTTTTTTGGTTTAGTTTTGGTGTTAAAAATCGTAAAAAAACAAACAGTTTTTATAACAAAAAAAAACTTCATAATTTAAATCATTGTCATATTTGAACATGTTTTACTATGTCAGCTGCAATGTAAATGCCTGAATTGCAGAAATAAAACTAATATTTAGATGAAATCCATACATTTCTTCATAGTTTTCATAGTAGTGACGTCATCTACCGCGGTCTCTTAGTAGGAAGTGTTTTCAGGTCACGTGATGAAATGCCACTTTCAAACAGCATTATCTCGTAAACTAATTATCGTAGAAAAAAATACTTTGAGATATCTTCCTGTCTCAATCTCTTCTTTTAAATTCAGTCCTAAAAATGTTATGCATATTCCCTATTGTATTTGATCATTATTGCACGTGGAAGCCACATGTAGCGAAAGTGTGCGTTAAAAAGTTAATAATTTCTCGTATGCCAATATAACAGACCAAAAAATAGTTTTGGATATGGATACATAGTTTTAAATCTTCGATATGGTATAATAGTATGGGGCAATTAATCATATAAGAGTCTTTACAGCACAGAAACAGTGCATACGGTCCTTATCTAGCCTATCTCCCAAATCAAGTTGCAAACCATATTTTAAAATGTTAAATCTGCTGTCATATCCGTGTATATATATTTATGAATCTGTCAATTTGTAAAGATCCCTCAAGAAGACCCATCTTTTCGACTACCGAGGGTGATACCGAAATAAATTAAAATTGCATAATATATCTACAACATTATACCATGGTAGTTGTTACCCGATGGCCATTCAAATAGTTAACAAACTACCAAAAAACATAGCAGACTTACCCTTGTCAGTGTTTAAATCACAGTTAAGAAAACTACTTGTAAACAAGTGTCACTATAGTATATCCGAATTTTTAAATAATAAATTACAATTATTGATATGCTGATTGTCTAATTAAAGTAAGTAAATGTAATTTAATTGGATAGCAACAGAGGTTACATCGCGCGATTGATAGTTAGTATATTGCAAGCTTTCATAGCTTACGATAGCCGCTTTACATCAGGTAGACCGTACGCATGTATGCCTCCCGGAATTGTATAACAAAAAAGAGTGGCCATGAATTCTTAGCGGCCATGAATCCTTTTTCTATGTATTTTATATTGGAAACACTCAAACTAAAAAGCAGAAAAAAAGGAAATCGCTTGATGATAAGCAAAGGAGAAAAAGGTACTGAACTGTTTTATCTTGAAATGCAATATATACATGAATAGGTTCATGTATATATTGCATTGTATAACAATCTACCTTTGCTTAGCAATAACATTTAAACATTATGTACCTACATCTTTTATAATACATGCTGTAATATGTTACGAGGCCGTACTGTAGGTCGAACATTTTCATGCATAAACAACATTATTGGCATTTACTATGTTTGAAAAACATATTTGTAGTTTGTTTGTACTAACGTTACCATTCAACGATAACAATATTGTTATGTTCATCGCCGTATATCTGTTTTTTTATAGAATGTCCGCCAGCATTTCCTCAGGAGCTTTTTTATACCACCAGGGTGCAAACAAGCATACGGCCTGCCTGATGGTAAACAGTCACCGTAGCCTATGGACATTTGCAACACCAGGGGTGTCACTCATGCGTTGCCGACCCAAAAGCTTACTGGTAACGTCACTCATATCCAGGAACATGAGAATCCTCCAGGGAATTGTTATGTGGCTGCGATCTCTTGAAAGGTTGTTACCCTTGTTTTTTAATTTGCGGGGTGCACCACAAACAGGTGAAGCTAGCTTTCATTTATTAAATATGATAGTAAGCCTTTTATACCAAAAATAGTTACGGCAGAAGATCACTAAAACAAACAGAATTGGAATCTCGAATCTTCTATCAATAACTTCAGGCCATGTACCTTACGGGGTGGGTACGAAGAACCGAGAGCCACGTGACTCGGCCCTAACACACTTCACTGTTTTCTTTAACATTCATAGCCCTTTTCATGCATGCTCGTCGGTTCTTACGGCTTCTGGCAGTACCTTTTGATAACACCTGATCTGTTTGGTCGGTGCACTTGAGTCTAGGCCTTAGTTGGCACTTACATCCTACTACTTTCGAGTTGTATATCTGTTTCGTCATTCTTTCATCTTATAATCTTTCTACTTGCCCGTACCAACGGAGTATGCCCCTTCCTTGGCACCTACATCCTTCTACTTTCGAGTTGTATATCTGTTTCGTCATTCTTTCATCTAATAATCTTTCTACTTGTCCGTACCAACGGAGGATGTCCCTTCTTATCTTAATACCAACACTCTCTTTCAGACTAACTCTCTTTCTCACATCCACACTGCGGATTCGGTCTAAAGGCGTTTTTAGTACGACTATTGTACGTATTGTATTACTGCTAATATACAACAATGAATATAAACTAAAAGCACTTAGTTTAATTTTCTATCAAAAGTTTATTTTTTATTGCATTATAAATTCCATATTCTATCCAAAATATATTCCGTTTTCGACTAATTTTTCTGTTACTACACATTTTCTTCCTGATGACATTGTTTTTTTATAATAAGATCTAACTTTTTATTGGGTTGAAAACGGATTTTATTTTTTGCGATTGTGGAAACGGAAAGCTTTTCAAAGTAGCGTTTCTGTAATCATTGTAACAATTTCCCCTTCGCTGGAGATTTTCTTTTGCTTTTTGTCAAAGTTATGCATAGCATGCCACATTGTAAATCCCATACCGCCAGAAGGAACTTGGATTAACAAGTCTGGGTAATCTATTGACAATAGCTTGGACCGTTGCCGTTATCAATTATATCCATCGAAAAACAGGCTAGAGTTGACGTTGCATAAAGACGCATCCATGCCCTTCATCTCTTCTAAATACATGCAAATATTTGTGTGGTTTATCATAATTTTTACACCTAGTTCTTTGCCTCAGTTATCAAATGAGGCAAAAGAGAGCTAGGAGCTAGAAGCCCGACTAGTATTTTTTTTCATATTTTTTATACAGAGTTGGAAGGCATTCAAGATGCAACATGGTTACCGTAGACTATAGTATAAATGCTTGCAAAATATTTAGTGTTCTGAAGAGTGGTTCGATATGATGCCGACAGATTCTTTTTACAACCGCACCGCTCGCTGACGGCACCCTCACACAGTGGAACCGCAGTGCAGTTCCAGAGAAGTTATCTTCCGAGAGCTATCAAGTTGTGGAATGAACTCCCAGCCGAGGTTTTCCCAAGGGACTATAGCATGGGTTCTTTAAGAAAGGCGTGAAGAGGTTTTTACAGGGTCGGCGACGCATGAGTGACACCCCTGGTGTTGCAAATGTCCATAGGTAACTGCTTACCATCAGGCAGACCGTACGCTTGATTACAGTGTGTTGCCCTTTGTCTATGATGATCTCTTGTTAGGTAGAGGTACTTAGCAATTCTCAGTCTAATTTATTAAACATTTATTACTGTATCTCTTTTGCTGTAGTCTCGTTTGTTAGAGGGCAGAGTGCACTACATGTAGGTTGCTTTTGGTTCTAACATTGATAAGACATAAAGTACATGCTACATGCTACGAACTGTCTACGACCCATATTAAAGTCATAACGCGGTAGGTAGTTAGTAGCACATTTTACAGATACTACACGAAGTTCTGTTAGTAACATTTTAGTATTTTACTAGATGGTACCGGCAGCTTCACCTGCGTGAACTGGTTTATGCAGTAACGCTTTTTTTTACAACTACGAGTATTTGCTTAATAAAAAGTGGTTTTAATATTACCCACAGATATAAGCCATCACAGGTACGCAAATATTTCAGACAACCAAATAATAATACTACCGTTTTATTGGATTCTGTATCGAAAGAAAAGTCGGGCTACATCATTATTAAAAAAATTTTTAAACTCAACTCTGCTACTAATTATGTGCTATGTGTATTGAGTATTGAAAACATTCTTTTGTATTATTTTTATACGTCTGTAGCTAAAAAAGGTTTTGGTTTGCCTTATCCGCATTCATTAGCGAAGTGGACCACAAGCAGGTGAGTTTGCCCCTGAATTTGACATATTATGATCTATAGAGTCAAAGTCACCTCAGCTGCTTGTGGTGTGCTTCGCTAATTAATGCGAATCTATGGCGAAAGAGAAAGGCAATTCATTAGGAACAACCCGACTACGGAGTGATTACCTCAAGAACGCCGTCAAATAAATAACAAATGCCCGAAGGGTCGTTTGTTGTATCCCTGAGGGTTAGTAAAGCTTATGAAGTTGTGTTGCATCAAAAGCAAGTGAATTAAATTTTTTTTAGCATGAGTCTCATAAGCTACGGTATATGGAAGCACGATGCCGAAAGCCGAAGTAAATGACAGTGCAATTTTCTAGTAGTGCCAAAATCAATATACTCGTACTATATACTTTTACTATTTTTAGCATACTTACAGCATATTAAAAAACCATATTAATATAACATACATGGTTATTCATGCATAGAAAAATGTATGTCTAGGGCGGAATCTAACCCGGGATCCTTAATATTAAAGTAGCTACTACTTGCCACCCGACTATCGGGTTGATCAACCATCGAGGAGATTCAATCTCATGGTTAATAATTTGAGATTACGAAATTATCTATAGACTAAGGGTAGCTGTAGACTTAATCAAGAGTAACAATAAAATTGGAGAAAATGCTTGTTTGCCACCAAATTTCTTATGCACATAAATGAAAACTATACTGAAATCGGTTTAGCAATCGGGCAGACCCGATGTTTCAATCACATAAAAGGTTCAAACCTGTAATACCCCTGTTTTTGCATCGAAATGTAAAACGATTATCGTATTACTACACACTAGTTAAGAAAACATAATCAACCATATATACTGTACCATAAAATTCACCAACCCAATTGATTCCACAATAAATTAAAGTTAAAAATATCTAAAATGGATGCCATTAAGCATGTTTTCCCATATATCCACAGCAATGGTGTTATTGACTCGGGAATAACTTCGGGAATAACAACCTCGTAGCAGTTCCGACGTATCTTGCAACTGCAAGTTTTAAACTTAGGTTATAAACAGTCCTGCATAATATAGGTGCGCTTCCGACATTTTCACCAATGGGAAACGGTTCTATAACGTTTTGTGAATCTCTACTTTCTTTTGTCAGGACGATGTTTTCGTGAAAGCATTTTGACGTTCGCTATTTTATTGTTTTGAGACGGAATGGTTGACATTTTGTTTTATCGTTTTTATTGCAGTGTAAGTGATCGTTCAATTTATTTTACACTCAGTTGTTCGTATACGAAGTATCTTTAGAGAAAGCTCTTACTATTTATGACTAAATTAAAAAGAAATATAGTGTAAGTGTTGAACTCACGTAATAATATATTTTGTTATGTCTTCTTTTTCCTGACGTGGTCCCGTTTTCTAATTAGTTTAGTTTCCATTAAGATGGGCGAGAAACGCTACCTAAGCCTGTAATGCATTTGACGTAAATACTGATTTTCATATAGAGTGACTGCTGTCAGACCTCCACAACCCAGAGAGATAACCACACCTTTCTGAAGCAGACCTTTCTCAGGATAGGCCATACGTATAATATAATTTCTTGTACGTGCGAATTTCCCTGCCTTCACCGCTGAGCAAATGATAATCACAAATATGTACTCATAAATCTGAAAATACGATCTTAGTGATACATGCCCACAGCGGGATTGGAACTGGGCACCAGTCGGTTAATATGTCGGTTTTTTATCCACTGGGCTATCATTGTTCTGAGTATATTTTTGTTATAATTACAACAAGAAAAAGTTGAGATGAGTCGAGGATTTCAAACAAATCCATCTCACGCTTGACCGGTTCTCATAATGTTTTATTAAGATTTTATTTGCTCTATAGCAAGAACGATGACACATTTTTTCACGGAGCATAGAAACTATGAAACATGCATATTCACGGCACGGAGACTTTCTTTATTTTATGATATTTTTATTATCTGCCATAATAACACACTTTTTGTAAAAAAAAAACAGTCCGCTACTTCGAATAGTTGCTTAGATAAGCCCGTTAATAGTAGGACAGTGTCCACTTTGCAATAGATAGAGTGCCGTTGGTACCATTTGAGTACGGAACCATATAAATAGCCCTTATTTATATCGTTCCATACTCAAATGGTGTGCAAAGCAGTTGATAGATAGTCTTGAAAGAGATGACGATATGTCGAATACTTAAATTGTCAATATCGTTATTTTTCATTCCAAAAATTGCTTGGCACAAATAGCAATAGGATTAACGACCCGTGCAAAGACGAAAAGTACGGTCAGGCGAGATTTAACCTAAAATTGCGCTTGGATGATCTTTGAAATGACCATTATATCTTTGTCAAAAATGTCCACTGAGTCGACCAATCCAATGTCATAATATATAAGTAGACAAAATTATTAGTTTTAACCGCCTATCATGTATTCTGGATTTAAAGTAAACATCAATGTACCTACTAGTTAATAGATTCAGGCATTATGTATTCGTTAATATAGAGGTTTTCTTTTCAATTTTATATTTGACACAAGAGTATTTTCGTGTTTCGTACAACGTCCTCACGAAATGTGCCATGTCGACAAATATTCAGTTTAAAAAGTATTTTCATGTAACGTTCCTGAAAATGCTCGACTCGCCCAAGGCGAGTGAGTATCTACGCGTGATATTGAATGAATAGTTACAAAATGTATACGTTTCTCCTCATCTCGTGTCTTTACTCAATGCAAATATTACATTTTTTGACACTGACAATGTAGTTGGCCCCTTTGGGCGTTACTACGTCACCGGAAGGGGTAAATATTACATTAATCGCTCGTTTTTCATTAAGTCAAGTTGTGACAAGTAATAGAGTCGTACTCCATGTTCTTAATGGAGATTATTAGTTTTGTAACAGTAATCAAGGTAAATACACAATTTTATACTAAAGCTTTCAATTACACCATTGATAAAAAATTGAGAAATGAAAGTCAATCAAATTATAAACTTATAGAAATGTTCGATAAATTATAATGGTATTCTATTGATTCGGTCCTCATTAGATCTCAAGGTATCATGTATTCTTTTACATAATAATAACCTACAAGGAAAACTCGTTTTGCTTTAACATAAAGACATACAAGATACCTAATACATAATATACATATTTTCATACATAACTTTGTTACAAAAGATACGTACGGAATGCTGTTCTTTAGGATAGCAATATTTTACCACTTTATATCTTTACGGTGCGACGTCGGCAACATGAATAAAGTTTGTCAATTCTTACAGTTGTTATTCCACGACTTTCTTACTTTTACTGACAATTTAGTCTTTCTTGCTTTTTTCGCCTTTTCCATAGGCGTAATAAGTGTAAACAAATTTTACAACGAGATCGTGGAATTGTCTTCTCTGAACAACGTAAGCATGACGGGTAGTCCTTAAGGTGATGTTCCGCAGCAGTGCTATGATACTTATTTGTATGCTTCCGTCACTAACATCGCTAGGCACTGATACGTTACCGTTACTAGAAACCAGGCCCATGTGGCCACCGCTGGCCTTGGCTACTCTGGTCATCTCTGCGGGCAGTTGGCAGTAGTAGTTTACACTGCGTTTGCCCATCATCATACATGCAGTCGCCATCGCTGCTATCTTCTCTGCTATGGTTGTTTATCCGCATGTCCATTATTTGTAACAGAAGATCACTGCTCCCGGGAATGTTGGCCAGCGTTAATTAGCATGAACTGACGACGGAACGAATCCTGAAAAATCACGGATTTATACACATGTTGATCGATATTAAGTGGTATATCTTTCAACATGTTTCATAAATGTTTTCTCAGATTAACACATGAATCAGTTAACTAAATTTTTTATAAAATGTATAACATTAATATACTGTCTACTTAAGTATTGTCCTTTAATATGTACTGGGCAGAGACCCTCAGCCGAAGCTAAAACAAGCAAAGACGTCTTGAAGTTATTTCTAACAGCAAGCGTTCTTGGTGAAATTTTGTGAAATATACCTATCTCACAGTAAGTGATTTATCTTTGGGAAATTGTTTCCTTTTTGGAGTAAAAAATAATCCATTTTATATGTCAATATTCTTAAAATTCTCAAAGTTTTCCGAAATTAAGTACATCTTGTCTATTGCGAGTCTCTTCCTATAAAATAACTGCAAAAATATAAAATAATAAAATGGTCGTAACACACGAATGAATAGAGACTGAAACCGAAACAGGTTACATCCCTAAAAGATTATGTCACTCACTCATCAAGCGGTAAGTCTCAGTTGCATCCACTACGGAGCCCGGAGTTCGCTATGATCATGATCCAAGATGTAGCGAGTAGCGAGAAAACATAGGAGCGACTGCCATCTGACCTCCGGATGATCTGCATGTGCAGGTTTCCTCGCAGTGTATTCCATCACCGGGAGCAAGGAGAACCCTAAAAGATTATGTATTTACCCTTAATCCACACGCACACTTTCTCGCCGTACAAGTCGAATAAATATTCATCAAATACACTGAAGTGCCATCCTAATTAAACTAATTCCTGTTAAAAAAATATTATAAATATATGATACTCTTTATCCCAAAATATTTTGGGATAAAAACTAACTTGTATGTGGAACCGTGATATGAGTAATCATGATATTTAATTGTACTGAAATATATATACTATATGTATAGTTATATACTCTCTCACACATGAAGTCTCACAGTATGGGACGCTGAAGAAATGGAGAATTAGAATGTAAAATTCGGAAAGCGGACTCCGCCCTCCTTTGACACGACTGTAACGCTCGGATGAGTATATACTATAATATAGTGTATGTGTAGTATAGTTTTGAAAAAAATATATTCAGTGTCATAGTAGTTCTAAACATATTTATTTATGTTTTCGGAAAACTTTTTATTATATATGAAATATTACTTTTCTACGTCTACTACGAGTCGTTTTAGGCTATTTTTGAGTGTGTGTGTTGAGTGGCATACGCCCGCGAGTATGGAAACAAATGTTAAGAATCACTTTCCTCACTATATTTTAGTGTATTTATCAGTAAATTATACCAGTAGCAGCAATTAGTATTTAAAAAGGAAAGTTGCAAAACTTAGTAATATACGAAATAAAACCTCTTCAAATTTATTTGCATATTTTGGTTTTATTCTCGGAATAACAGCTAGCTATATTGTATGTATGGACTACAATCAAATGATTTAGCGCATATTGGGTAGGTACTCTAATATGCGAATCCGTTTCGACTATAGGGAGGTATACAATAAGCGCGTTAGTTGAACAGCGTGTAATATTGAGACTATTGTTATGTCAGTTTGTGTATCCGTATTATAGAACAGGAAATCCTAGTTTGGAAGCACAATATGTGCGATGGGGTAATTTAATTTATGAATTGTTTCCTCTTTGGTACATTGATCTGTAAGCATTTTTTTAACTCCCCTGATATCGAGCAGTTAATGTATCATATTGAAGCTTGTCATTCAATCAGTATCTCTGGTTACCATCACTGCTGCTGACGCAACAATTCAAAAGCTTACTTCATTCAATCACTTTTATATCATCATCTGAGAATTAAAGCTGTTAAAACGCTTGAGATGATTTATTTATGCCTAGCCTAGATGCTCATGTCTATATGTATTCTTCCTTATCCTTGCGTTATCACGTTTCAAAAAAAAATATACGGCAATGTCCGCTACTTAAAATCTAAGGATTTTGATATTGCGACACTGCCGTTTGATCTCCTGAGACCTTTATTGGGTCTAAACCCAAAAAAGGTCTGGTTGTCTAGTTGTGGTTGGAAACCACACGTATTTCGAAATATAATTTCTTTTACATGATAGTTTCCTCACGATTTTTTCCTTTACCGCCGAGCAAGTGACATTTACATATTTGCAATAAATCTGATAACACGAATTTTGTTGTGATACATGTGCTGAATACCGGGATTCGAACCAGGGAGTTGGTTAATAGGCTGGTTCATTATCCACTAGGCTGTCACTTTTCTTTATGCCTAGATCCTAGATACATTATTATGAGAATATGTGCCGTCCTACATTGTCATCTCGTTGATAAATCGTTCGAAAATATCACTAAATCTTGCGAAATCCAATTTTAGTTTTCAATCACAAGTTACTACATCGTACATAACAACCTTTACAGGACCTATTTGTACAAAGTTTCAGTACTTGTTTGTCCATCCATACGCGTAGGTTTTGTAAACAACAAAGTTTTCGTTGCGTATAGCGCAACTGACAGTCAAAACTTGATTTATGTGTAGTTAGAAAATTCTGCTTCAAAATGGATGGTTGTTTTCGGTGTTCATTATATGTTTAGGTATGTTGGTCATGGACATCGCATTAAATTTGATGGAAACACACACAAGTTTCTTGTAATATACAAAACTTGAGTTTTTATGCTATGGCAAGGAGAAAGTTCTTTTGTATGTTTATGCGGCAAACTGCATCCTTAATGTTTGTATTCAACATTTCACGCGCATCAAGCTAAGCTCCCAAATAGCTTAACATTTTCTCAGTTACCTCTCAACTGTCATAGTCATCTCATTGTACGTCAGATTTTCCTACCATGGAAAGGGGTTAAGTTAAGAATGTTCTTCGCTTTGGTATTTTACTATGGGTAGGCGTAGACTAGTATTTCTAAAAAAGACTGGAATGTCTTCGACATTTTTCTACTATTAACAAAGACGATTTTCATTTGACGGAAAACTCAAGTCAAGAACAAATATGGGGACGGACATCATAGTACGTAGCGCTACGTTGGCGGCTCCCAAATCTCGGCAATCGCATGCAATTTACAACCTTGTAACTTCCGCATTTCATTCTAATAAGTATTTGGTTAGTAATTTTGTTATTATTTGTTTAACGTATGTAATAGGTACGTTGCTTTCCGGCTTCTTAAGACATTCGAATCTTATAATATGGTACGAAACCTACAATTACAGTAATATGTTAGTAGAATAAGGCGATGTTATTAAGTTTTTTACTTACCATATATAAAATAAATGTTGCTTAGTTTGGCAAAAATCTTGTTGAATGAAAGTTTAACGGATAACGCGAAAGACCTGAAAATTAATGATTTGTGAATGACGTCCTGAAATTTATTGATATCATTATAATAGGGTTTGTTGGAGAAGACTCGGTCAGCTGAAAATTGACTGTAGAAATTGAATCAAAAAAGAGATTGCCAAGTGAAAGTGATTCCTAGTTTTATCCCGTTTCCTAATCCATTTAGATTGGCTGGGTCCGCTACTTAATCCTAAGAATTTGGAGCTGATATAATCTTTAGGGTTCCGTACCCAAAGGGTAAAACGGAATCCTATTACTGAGGCTCCGCTGTCCGTCCGTCCGTCCGTCCGTCTGTCACTAGGCTGTATCTCTTGAACCGTGATAGTTAGACAGTTGAAATTTTCACAGATGATGTATTTCTGTTGCCGCTATAACAACAAATACTAAAAAATTGAATAAAATAAATATTTAAGGGGGCTCCCATACAACAAACGTGATTTTTTTGCTCATTTTTCCTTGATATTGATAACGGCAACAGGTAGACGCTTGAAATATTCACAGAATATTTAGTTATATATTCACTTGAGGACTAAATAATTAAATTAAAATAAAATAAATATTTAAGGGGGGCTCCCATACAACAAACGTGATTTTTTTGCTGTTTTTATAGATAATGGTACGGAACCCTTCGTGCGCGAGTCCGACTCGCACTTGGCCGATTTTTTAAATAGAGCGACTGCGATGAGACCACAATACAGAGAGAAAATAAGACCTTTTTTATAATATCGAGAACGCAAGCATGATGTAAAAGTCCCGCCTGATGTAAAGGTGTTACCGTAGTCTATGAATGCTTTCAATGTATGAAGTATCACTCGCACGTTGCCACTTCTGTTGATAACAAACTAACTCCTTACTTACATATTCTTCTTCTTAGCGTTTCCCGTTTCCTAATCCATTAGGGTTGGTAAGGTCCGCCTAAGTCTAAGTCTAAGAATTTGGAGAAGATACTGATTTTTACCAGACATATACTGATCAGACCAGAAAACTAGACCTTTCTTAGGTAAGGTCACACGTCTTTCCAAATATATTTTCTTGGACATGCGAAATTTTCCTTCACCGCCGAGTATGATGATTATGATGATTATTATTATATCATGATGATTACAGATATGTACAATAAATCTGAAAACACGAATTTTGTGATATGTGCCCTAAATACCAGGATACAACTATTACTTATGTAACATTACATAAATAAATCCTACTAATATTATAAATGCGAAAGTTTGTATGTATGGATATCCATCCATTTTTGTTGCTCTTTCACGCTTAAACGGCTGAACGGATTTGAATGAAATTTGCCACGTAGATAGATTATGATCTAGATTAACACATAGGCTACGTTATTTTACTCCACGCGGGCGGAGCCGCGGGCAGCAGCTAGTATTATATAAAACTTTGAGTTTTCTATGGCGTGTAGTTAAAATTAAGTGATGTGGTACATGTGTCAACACAAAAAGTTTGCAGAGCACTACTTTAGAGTAAGCTAATAATAACTTATTTAAAACGAAGTGCGATATTCCAGATCAAAAATGGATGGAACCTTAGACGGTAGGCCTCAGGTGAACCTTAGGTTTACTTGCCACACGATCTTTTATAATATTAAAATGTTTGAGACTTTTTAAATATAAAAAAAATCGGTCGGGGTGTTTATATTTTTGAATAGTTCCTCAAATATATATTTACTGAATCGAACATGCTCGTTCGCGTGTATAAGCCATATAAAGTTTATAAACTTGACATATCACATTATAGGGTAGCATCTAATTACCTACAAGGTGACATGTTCCAAGGTTCCTATTGATTCTTTATGAGCGCTCTCTGACTGAAGGTAAAGGCCGCTGTCATTAGTCGCTGAAATGCTTGTATTTTAATATGAAAATATGCAAGGTCAGGACACACGAACGAGATTCTCTAAAGAAAATATTAGCTTTAGCATCTTGTTCTTTGCTATACTTCATACCGATCATGCGCCTTGTTGTAAATCAACATATTCTTAATATTATCAACATATTCTTAAAGGAACTTCGTAATTGAAGCGTAGCATAGCGAATGCCTATGACTTAATTTCTGTTGTTAGTTTGATATGAATAGTTTAGAATAGTTTTATTTGAAAATAAACACGGGGTTAAAATTTTTCAATTCGTTTTTTTAATACAGTATAATGATTACTTACGTCTTAGCGCCACCTAACGGGGATAATTTGGAATTTAAACCGTAAACTGACTTACTCATATAAATAATCATCAAAATCGGTCCATTAGTTACTTAAGAGGAGTTCTGTGATATACGTACAGAAGAATTATACATATGAAGATTCGTGTATTTTCACAACTAATGATTTTGATCAAATTTTGGTATTAAGTTTACGTTTAGTATTTTTAATTTTATCTATATACTCGTAGATGTCTTTCCTGAAAAAAAAAACACGACTTTCCACAAAAAAGGCGGAGCGAAGGTCTTGTAATTAATTAGTGAATTAATAAGCCTAGTTAATAAACCACTAGAATTTCTGTAACTTTTTTAATTTGGTAACAAACCTTTGACATTTACTTCTACTGATCTATATTTTACCGTAAAGAACCCTATAAATCAACGTAGTAAACTATAATCTAAGGGAACTTTAGTTGCCCATTAGGTATAATAAGGTATTTTAAGGTTAATAAGGTAAATTAAGGAGATAATAAATTGATTGTGCTCGTCAATTCTGTTCTTGTACAAAGTATAATAACAAAAGAGGACATATCGCGCCTCATGTGAAGTGGTGATAGTAGCCCATAGGCGTTTTTTTATTTTATGTGTTCCTGTTTCCTGAAATGAGAGCTACTTTAGGATGTTTGTGACTTATCAAGTTATCACATACATTGTAAGTGGAAAAATATGGAAATAAATCTAGGAAAAATAGGGATCCTATACACGAATAAATATAATTGTAGCCTGATTGGAGAGGTAACTCCGCGTTCCTTGACAATTGTAGTGTTCATGTGAGTCAGTTGATTCATAGGAGCTTACTGATAATCTATACAAGAAACCTTCTATGAAGGTACATTCGGTGGTTCTGTGTTAGCAGCTAGTGTGGCAACGAATATGAGATAAGCAGCACGGGGTTCTTCCAGAAAGCCATTAAGAGGTTTTCAAAGTGTCGGCAACGCATGAGCGACACCCCTGGTGTTGCAAATGTCCATAGACGACGGTGACAGTTTACCATCAGGCAGGCTGTATGCTTCTTTGTGGTAAAAAAAATCAAAGGCTTTACATCAGGCGGGCAGATACCAGTTTGCTACATTCAGTAGCATTACCATATAAGTATGCTTCATTCAAACAAAGAAATATACACAACAACTATCAACTATCAACTCGTTAGTTCTATATTCTTAAATAAGTTACCTAATCTGGCCAAAACTTTATAATTCTTTACCTTAATTAGCTTGTTATAATAATTCTTTGTATGTATGTATATTTTCACGCCAAGTCCCTTGCGGGGTAGGCAGAGAGAACCGAGCGCCATAAGACGCGGTCCTTACATACTAATAATTCTTTATATACTTACATATATTTAAAATCGAATCGTGATAACAGGCAATCGGTCCTATCGCAATGTCAAGATGTCGCGGGAAGAGGACTGGTGTACTGAGTGACCGGCTTCGGCCTATCTTTCTCACCAGTCTCTCTCGATCTTATTCTGTGCATGTGAACCTTAACTATATAATGTAATAATTGTCTAGAATCTAGATGAAGTGAATAAATAAATAAAAAAAAACGGGTTGCCCTCCGGGAGTACCGGCAGAAGTGAAAACTTGAACATTAACGTTGTGCATTTTTGAATATTTTGGAATGGTTAGGGAATAATTTCGCACGAATTGCTTTATTTATCAGTATAAAAGTGCTATCATGTATGTGGTAAAATACAATATTTATTTATTGTGCTATCGTACACAAACATGTCAATTTATATTACATTAAAAATTTAACACTTCAGAACTATTACAATTATTTTACGTTAAAAAGTTTATATCTAAGAAAAATCAACTTTCATTCATAATTTCAACCACTCTCACCATCATCATTACCAGCATCATCATCGCCAATCTCTAAAACTCAAAAACACACGCACACTCGCGCAAGCACCCTGCGCCGCTTAAACCAAACAGCGATGTTGATAAACTACGTTGAACGAAACGCGTAAGCGCCAAGAATTTCATGGCGCTTACAACGTTTTGGTCGCGAGAAAATAATGCCTTATGAACGATCTAGCGCTTCATGTTTGAATTGTTTAATTAGAGGTAACTAATGTTTTAGCGCTGCAGCGAACTTAAGTTCTAATTCTCACCAAAATCTTACGCGAGTTTAACATTTTTTACTCATCCCAAAAAGTGCACGCCGCTAAAGATTTTTCTCTTCAAAAAGGTTGAGTTTTACTTTAACTATTTAATTAATGTGAATAAAAGGAAATTGTTTGATTTCACTCTATTGCTTTCTCTTATTTTTATCATACTCTGCGTAATCATTACTTTGTATAAACCTGGTACAAGCATAAAGCTGACCACCCACTGTCGTGTTTATAGTTTCGCAAATTTAATTAACGTCAATTCGTTATAAAATTGAATACTCAGGAAGGTCAATTAATGTTTATTGCTCCCAAAACGGTGGCGTTTTATATTAAGCATATTATAATAACCTACATACCTTATTATTATTCACTATATAATAATGTTTTATTTTTCATTAATGTGATGGTTTTATGATGTCGCCGTGTCGTTATATGATTGTATTCTTTTCAATAATACCTATTTATTTATTTGATTATTATAATATGCTATTTTTATGTTTATTGGCTGTCCTGTTAGATGTAATAAAGCATCATAAAACTGGTCTTGTCTTGAATTTATTAAATTCTTAAATTACGTACGTTCATTAGAAAATGAAACACTGACTTAAAGCTCAGGTTATCTTATCATAACTCTTCTTCTTTTTAGAGTTTTCTGTTTCCTAATGTATTAGGATTGTCGGGGTCCGCTGCCTAAGTCCAATATACTGATTTTTACATGAAACGACTGCCGTCAGACCCCCACATGACAGAGAGGAAACCATGCCTTTTTTAGGCAAGGTCACCCATCTTTCGAAATAAATAGTTGATCAACTGTCCGGTTCTTGATGTACAGGGCTGTCACTGATCTTATCGTTAACTATATATCGTATATATAATAAATGATTAGGTTATATGCGTTGGATTTAAAGATTTAAAAAGCTGATCATCAATCGATTCATGCATGACATACATAATTACGCCACCGGTTCCACAGTCATTTTTTTCACTTGCAAGTTTCAATTCTCTGAAACAAATTCATCTTTACCAATGAATGTTCCAGTAACCGTATTTTCAAAAAGTATATTATCTACTGATATATTATTCATCACCGCAGATGTGGAGAGAGGATCACGCCGGGCCCCTGCGGGGTAGGCAGAGAACACTCGGCGCCATAAGACGCGGTCCTTACACACTTCACTCGCTTCTCCAACATTCATAAGCAAGCGTAATGCCACAAATTTTGCGCAATACTCTCATCTCGACCACATTTATGTAATTAATCAGTAATTATCTCAGCTACACAATGTTTCATTTTCTAATATGATACGGTTTTTGAGAAAGTCATGTACGAGCATCATAGACGTACAGACACCGAAGTTATCTAACAACTGTTCATTTAACCAAGTATTGCTTAGAATACTTATGACAATGGCACAAACTCGCCAGTGTATACGTTGTAATAGACTAAAGTGTGGTGTTAAATATATAAATACTACAGTAATCGTAAATTGAATTTATATGACATTGTTCCATTAGCTTAGTGAGTTTCCATCAAAGGTAGAAGCGTAAGTTCAAACACAAGTGCGCTGAGAGGGAGTAGTAAATTTAAACGAGTCGAACAGTTGTTCATTACTAAGCGCATGTGAGACCGCTATGCGTAGCCTAATCGCTCGACAAACACCGCAGTAACGTTCCAGTGTGGTCTGGGTACCACAAGTGCGTGCTTGGATGGAGAATTAAGGAAATGGAAGAGTCAGAGCGTGGTCGACTTTCATTTTAATAAGTTTCAAATACGCTCTTACTATTTGCTAACAGGCAATACCAGATGTGACCTCTGACAAACAGATGATCCCATTATATTGATTTAAAATAAAACAGATATTTAGGGAACGTACGGAATTTATCATTCATTTCTAAATTCGCAAAAATATAAACGCCGTTGACTTTCTTCTCTAAAACGCAATTATTTTTAAATAGGCGAAATTTCACAACATTTGTTACACATGTATGTATGTATATATTCACGCTTGGCCCCTTGCGGGGTTGATAAAGAGAATTGGGCACCATAAGATGCGGTCTTACACATCTAACTCGCTTCTTTAACATTCATAGCTTTTCACATCACTCTGACATCACCTTCTGTTAAAATACTACCAATGTGCTCTTGGTAGGTTCAATTTGTCTTGGTATTGTTATGATCACGCCTCAGTATTTCCGTTAGGAGATCTGTGAATCATAATAGGTATCCGTCACCGCAACATAGAATTATTAAATGACAGTATTAAAATATTAATTAATTCGTTAATATTTTAATTAAGCATTTACATTGGTAAGCCATTTATTGCCCATTTTTGATATTATACGTGTTTTAATGCACGACGGCAAAGGCTATTGTAAACAGCATTAAATCAGATTAGTTAAAAAAAACTTATTAATTATTTAAATTAAACAATAAGTCTTTTTAATTAATTTGCATATATGTACTTAATGTATTTTATTGTCTACCTAACTACCTATACATTATTTCTCTTAAAATGTAGCTCGACATACAAGGTTAAATTGAGGTTTGAATATGTTTATTTTATGAGGATATTCAATCTTTTCTAGTTAAATAAAGTTTGTGGACTTTCTTCAAACCAAAGTACCTGGGATCCGCACACAGGACCTTCACCTTTATTTATGTACGCTCAGACAGAAATCACCCTTTGCGTCGCCCGCCACGCATGGGAACTCAGAAAGCATTCAAAATGATTTATTGTAAATGGTTTTCTACTTTGTTCGCTAAAATAATAACCCCTGCGCCCGGATTGCTGTTCTAAATTCGATATTTTATTGTTACCTTGCTTCTTTTTGCGCGCCGATATGCAAAAAAAATAAATCTGCAAACCTGCAACCATTGTTAGGCCATCAGGCCACGCACTGATGGGATGAGTTAGCTAAATGTTCATTAACCAAATCAAACCAAAAACAATATATGAGAAATCTTTAATTGGTATAACGTAATGAAAGCTAGAAATGAATGAGACATCGACAATGAAAATAAAAACGTTAAACGTACAGTAGGCTTGCGGGTGGCTTTGTCCCCCGCACAATGCCAGCCTTCCAAACGATTGACGCTTTAACTTCCAAGGTGTCATGAGAATTAGTGGGCTATTATTGCTCTATAGAAGACGCTACGGTCAAGCAGAAAGCAGATAACAATAATTAGCTTGGACGCAACAAAAACTGACATAAATCCCGCATAATAAGTTCTAAGGACTGCAAAAAATCTTCGGTTTACCTGGCCGGTTGCTTTTTTGCGGAATGACTCGAAACGAGGATAGGCCGATATAATAAACACCTCAATTCTTGGCAGGGGCTTTGTTTAATCACTTTTCTGTTGTGATATTGCACAATTCACGTTCGGTTCGCTTTTTTCGTTCTCAACTTGCGAGAAAAATAAAAGTTTTTGTATGTCTTGGTAGCATTTAAACAAAAGGGACTCGGGTGTGTGTGAAGGTGTGATTTATTTATGACTTTAAGAGCCTTCTCTTGACCGACTTTGGGTGGTTTCTAACGTTCTCGGCCGAGCCCGATGTTTACTGATCAAATGAGTAAATTGTTTAATGTTTTATTTCTTTTGTTGCAGGAACAATATGGAAATGATTATACGCGGCGCGTCGTTAGGAGGCCATTGAATATCATTATTTTAAATAGACCCACGATTTTTAAACCCGTTAGACGAACGAAGATGCTGGGGTGTGCTCTAAAGAGAGTTGCCTCAGTCGTCTGTTTCGCGCCAAAAGACATCAGCTTCAGCTCAGCTGACGACAGCCGGTGCTTAGATAAGTAGATATTATAGAAACTTTTTGATATTTTATTCGATCAATCAATCTAAAGATTCCGTGGAAATTAAACAATCTAAAACCTAGTCACGTCGATAGCAATAGTTAGTTACCATAGCTGAGTAAAGAGCAACCGGGCAGTAAGGCAGTAGAACACAGATCCAGAGCAATCTGCTGGACCTGCCACTTCGGTGGTATGCTTTATATTGCCTCTTGGATCGACTGTGCGCTGACTGGTCGCTACGTCACGTGGCTTCCCGGCGCGCGACTCCAGTGCTGGATGCTACTAACTGTATACACGTAAGTGCAAACATAATTTATTTATATTATTAAGTATTACAACAGATTAATAGAACAATGTTGTCTGTAACGAGGAATGTGTCCGATACAAGTTATTGTTCTTTTTGGAATTTTTGGAAGTTTTTTTTTTTTTTATTATAAAGGTTGCCTAGTTGTTATACGGTTGTTATTCTTTTCTTTTGGGTTTTTCCGTTCTAATGTTAAATAAATATACCTATATTTATTTCATATAATATTTTTATTAATCATCTAGATTCCACTCAGAAATTAGCTCCGCTATTAAGTTATGGGCCCAACACGCTTCCACTGCGAAAATAGCTCCGCTATTACGAACTAGTACCAGAGCGAATTTTGAATGAGGTGACACTGACCTACTCAGATTTCCTATCACTGAAATATTTATGAAAATCTTTTAAAATATCTTGGACGTTTCTAAATTAAGTTCCAAAATACTTAAGTATCTTTTTCTAATTACAAGGTTGCTGATTTTAATGACGAAATTAAGTTTACGGTGCATCAATCAGTTACAGTTAGAGTTTACAATAATATTTAAAAAATAAAACAAGGTAATATTTGGAAATTTTGGAAGTAGTTACTGTTAGGAAGTACTAATTCGATTCCAAAAAATATTTCATATATTCACAGGTTAGTTACATAGGTTATTTTTTATCTATGGTTCTTGCGTTAAACATGAACGGGCAACAGCTTGTTGTAATATAAGTAAGAACGTACTTGTATGATAGTGAGCCTTTAGTAGTAAATTGAATGAATTGATATGAACGTCTGACTCGTTATAGACAAGTTGGTAGATAGTCACAATTACACGTATATGTAAAGCTGTGCTACACTGCGATCGTGGATCCCGAAGTACCAATTTAGTATATTTCTAATATTGTCATTTTTTGTCTGATCCGAGAGTTCTCAGAGCTAAATAACTCCAGGTAGATAAACAAATTACAAATAAATATAAGGATAAATAGCTTATAGCTGATAGTAGGCTCGTCCTTTTAGGTCCCACCCATAGAATTAAATTTTGATCATATTCGTAGTGGCGTTTCGTGAGTATAGCTGGACTCTCATGACGTGGGGTAAGCTGTTCAGGTCTCTGTATATTTAACAGGTAGGTAATACAATTATATTTTATTTTACCACTAAGGTGACAAACGTGCGGCATGCTTGATTGTAAACAGTCACCATTTTTATGAACGCTTCTAGCACCGGGGAATGCTTTGAAATGTGATGGTCTAGCTAGAGAAAACTTCGTCTAGGAGTTTCTCGGAAGAAAACACTCCTCGAACCGAGCAGTATTCAATGTGCAATACCATTGTATTTCCAGTGCATAGGGATATAGTCCCTGCCGATGGCGAGCGGTGGGGTTAGCTTTCCAAGGTAAAGCTGGTATAAGTCTGACCCATAGATGGCTTCAGTACTATATGTACGGTCAAAATTGAGACTTGTGTAGCACACATCTTTGGCACAAGAAGAAGTGCTGCTTCACTCTGTTAACCATACCATTTTTTTTGGACACTAATTCGATCTTCTCCTGCACGTGATTTCGGAACTGAACTTCGTTGAAGGTATTTAATTCTAATTCTCTTGACTATTCTAAAAGACGTGTTTCGAAATTTCAATTGAATGTCCAACTAATGGAGTTTTCTTAGCGGTGAACGCAGTGGCTTGTGGCCTCAATTTCAGACATACGTGCATCGCGACTTTCCTCCACAAGGGATGTTAGTACGGTCTGTATCCTGTGTCATTTACATATCTTTACCATACCCATAACTATACAATACCTATCTATGTCAGCAATTGACAATATACAATATATTATTGATACTAAAAATTTTTCCATAGTTATTATTGAAAATTTGAGGAAAAATGTATGAAGTTTCATGTTTTTATTTATTTTACTATTTCCGATCAATAATAAGAGTATAAGGTGTTTACACTTTGCCTAGTTATGTATATAGATTGTTGAACTAATGAACCTAATGGAATCTGTTGTAATTATGACCATGATATAATAATGATGACCATGAACGAATGTTCTATAATTGTGAAAATAAATTATTGGAATTAATACTTGCACTTGCCAACTTAATTATAGAATAGGATAATATATAATGAGGAGTATTTACTATTTTGGTTACATTCCGTTGAATTATTAATAAGTAGAAAATGTAACTACTCGTACATAGCGTGCAAAGTATGCTGCATTAATTTCGATTTCCTTCGTAGTGAATCTTGTCTATTGATGGAACTCAGCATAATTTTAGCAGTAAAGAAAATGTTCACCGGGTTGTACAATATTAAGTATCAGAATTTATTTGATGACCGGTGTATGTCCGCCATGTAGATTTGCGGGGCCCTACGACCTTTTCCGCTTCACGCTCATCAATGTAAAGAACGTAAAACTTGTCTATATGTTTCGTTACGTTGCGTTTTCACCGCCAAGACAAAAGGTATACATTAGAATAATGTATACTAACGTCGATTTTGTATAGTACAGAATATATAGGTAGATTTTGTATAAAATATTTTATTACTCTCATTCATTTGTATCATCAAACGGCTAGGCAAGTTTCGTGACTCTTGTGAATGCAATAAAATGATATATTCTCACAACTATAATCGAATTGCACCCTTTTTGCAGTTGCAGTAGTTTTAAATATGACCATCATCTGTAC
The DNA here is from genome assembly GCA_947507595.1 of Pyralis farinalis. Lineage (NCBI taxonomy): Eukaryota > Metazoa > Arthropoda > Insecta > Lepidoptera > Pyralidae > Pyralis > Pyralis farinalis. Next base: position 24,746,726 of record OX382273.1, on the reverse strand, counting down.
TAGATACTATTATGTCGTTTACCTATTTCAGTCACAATTAATTTATAAATCAGGTAGATGAGGACGTAATTATTCTTTTGATAATGACACTAAATCATAATTATAATCACTACAAAATTTAACGAAATGTTTAAATAAAGATTGTTCTTGTCTTAACCGACGAATATTCACTTTAAAATTCTTCAGTCCGGGAGTGGCTCGTCGTTCGATTTACGAGGTAGTTTTCATTATTTTGTTTCCATGTTCTTTGTCCAGTAGAAGTCTTAGCAAATGTTTCTTTCTTGTTTAGCATTCTTTGTCTTCCTATCTTAAATATGATAAAGGAAAAGTTGTTGTTATACATTCCTGTTACATTTGAAGTATATCTCACGACAGTATCCACTGTCACTTTGAATATATTAAAATATAGTAGGACCTCGGTAAACCACATTTCTAGACATTTCTAATAGTGACTAATTCTTGAATCCAAGCGTGTTTGCTTATTTGAAATGGCAATACCGGTATAAATTAAATTTCAAGTATTACGCTACCGGTTTTCCTACTGTGTCCAACTAATCATGTAGAAAATTATGCAAACAAATCGCTTGTAATTTTATGTCTGCTCTTTACCTTATTGCGAACAATCTGTATCCCATTGAAATCAAGTCATCAAATACGGGACATAGGTTTGCTTTGATGCACCCTACCTCTCTTAAAAATACCTCTAGAAAACTACAGTCGTATAACAACTCTCTGGAGGAAGTTGTGTTCCTGCAAGTAAGTGAGGTTACCAGTAAGCCCTTAAGGAGTTACTGTATTAGCAGCAGAGCACACTTGACATCAGGAGGTATATACTTCTTCAAAAGGGTTCGATATGGCTTCTAAGCTGCGTTTATGTATTGTTTTCGAGAGTCATCACAAACCGTCTCGTACGCAGACTTGATGAATTCCAGCCTCCCGAACAAGCCGAATTCCGAATAGGCTTTAGCACCATGGATTATACATGCTCGCCGGTTTCTAGGTCTCCAGATACCTTCTGATAATACACGTATGGTCATGATAGGTGAGTCTTGGCCTTCATCGTCTACATTTTATCATCCTTCAGAACTATATGTATAGATATAGGTATGTAGGTATGTTTATTTGATTTTCTTAGCAATCTTTTTGATTATCAACAATAATATTCATTAGGAAAGAAATATCGTTCATGTCACAATTTATGTTATGTATATTTTAATTATGGTGCGTTGATAAAATATAAATTAAACTTTGAGATAGGCGATACGCACATAAATTCTCATCGACAGATTAGAGTAAGTGCTTCAGATAATAGCAGATAACAAGTTCGTTGACTTAAATAAAACTCTCTTACTTAAATTAGAGTAATTATTTTTATTTATTTTAGTAGTTCAAACTGCACTAGGAATTGTAGCGCAGGAAAATAATCTACATTCTAATATACATTATAGAGATAATACCTTTCTATAGTCTAGAAGCTGTAGATTCCTACATTATCAAACATGTCTCTATTAATACATTTAAGCTTTGCCGTTGTAGCACTTTAATAATTCTATCTATAGAAATTTATAGGAATGAACCGAACGTAAATACAAGGAAAATAGTAAAAAGACGAGTATGAAATCTAGCTGATCTGCCTCGGGTATGCCTGACTATTTTCCTTTCTACATAAGAACATGAAAATTGCTAAGGTTCTGTAATGAGATTGCATAAGATAAGCCACAAAATCGTCTGCTCAATGATCACTGTAATATAATTTATATAATGTAGTCTAATATTTTTCTTTATATTCTCTTCAACCTTATTCTTATATTCTTAATTTGCCACTCTAATCCACAAAAAACTTCTCTCCTCTTTCTTCGTCTTTGTGACTTCACCTCACTGTCCATCTATCTATAAACTATGTCTTTTCTTTATAAGTTAATGTCTCTGTGTCATTTGTGAGAGTGTATTTATTTTATTGCTACCATATTGTAAATTATTCTCTTAGAGTTATAATGGAAACTTGGAGAATTAATTGGGCAACAACACGAAATATTTACGAATACAGTAACGGTGATAATGTCGTGGTAATGTGTTAAATTGGTTAGAATGTTACGTTATCCTAAAAAAAATATTTACTTTTATTTATTACAATTTATTTGCGTCTGCATTTTTGTTTACAAGTTAATTTGTATTGACTTATTGGTTGTGGCTTCATTAACGTACTTATTTCGCAGCTGCATTGGCAGCGGTTGGCAACATGCGAGCGATACTCATAACGAATACGAAATATTCCAACAGCGAAGTGATATTTCGCTGCATTCTTCTGTTCTGTTCATTTCTTACAATGGAGATACGTTCTCTTTTCGCCTACTTTTAATTAAATATAGTTATACCACAATCCACCAAAGCCCCGTTTGCAAATCAGCAGTATCGTTCTACGAGTGATGTTGGCTTTGACTGGAATAGTGATTGTGGCTAATTATACCACAGAAAATAGGTATTATGCAATACGAAAGGTCGTGAGAGTGTTCATTAAAAAGTCAAATATCGTTTCTACCGAGAGGCGAGTATGCTTATCTTAATTGTTAACAATGCCAAACCATTTTTCAGATTGTTAATTTTTTAAATCAGTGTCTAAAAACAAATATTATCTCCCATTCCATATATTAATAGAAAAAAACTGAATAGAAAAATACTCCATAAATATGTGTAAATCGAAAGGGCAAAATAACATATTGGAACCAATTCAAAAAACAGCACTACCCCAATGAAAGTGACCAGTTGATTGAATCATTAGTATATAGAGCGAGTGTCTTTAGAGCAAGGAATATCACCACGGCACTTCCTTAACTATAATTTATGTTATCGTTTGACAAGTCGATCTTCAACCACGCATTCGAAAGGTCAAAACGAAGATATTTTTAACAATATAGACGTATAACCTTGACCGAACATTTACACCCACAAAATATATTCAACTTGTTCCAAATTGGGAGACAATAGTTAATTAATAAGACTAGTCTGCGATGCATAGTTCATTGTGATTCACAGTAGCAAAGTCATACAGAACAGCTTTTATCATGTTAATTGGGAAGGATTTACATACATTACTTTTTGTTGCTTTCGACGTTTGTTATGCTGTCGATTTTTACTGAGGTGTCCACTTAGATATATGCATATATATATACCAGATGTAAATACAGTGCGAAAGTGGAAGAATGTAGGAGCCGAGGAAGACCAAAACTAACCTACCATGATCAAATTGGCCGTGTTTTTTCAGAAGGTGATGTCGGGAGCCCTAGGGACCGGCGAGCGTGCATGAAAAGAGCTGTGAATATTAAAGAAGCGAGTGAGGTGTGTAAGGACCGCGTCTTATGGCGCTCGGTTCTCTCTGCCTACCACGCAAGGGACCTGGCGTGAAGATATACCTACATACGTGTCGGATTTGAAAAAATATTTCTTATTTTTTTTTACAGATTGACAGTTAAAACGATAAGATGACGATAAAAATTCTTTATTTGCCTTTAGACCCTCACGGGCACTTAGACACATCTTACATTCTCAAGCCAATATAAAAGTATAATAAGTTGTATCTTATTCATTTTTCATAGTTTCTGTATTTGATAGCGCAATTCTTGAGGAAGGTTGTAGATATCAACATCAGGATACGACTCTTAAAAGTAGAGGTAAAAGAAAGAAAGTAGAAAACGCGGTTCCTAAGGGACGCCGGACAAACGCACGGATGTGTCCCGGGGTGTGGTACTATATACGAGTAATTATAAAGTCATTTAAGGTTATATGTGTTTGTGTATAATTTTTTTGGTTCTTTTTATCCCCGAGGGGAAAGGCAAAGGGATTTAGCCCATACAGCCAAGTCTTCAGTTCAGAACGATTTCAAAATCTTAATTCTATGTTCCAGCTTCAGGAACTGTGCTGAAAAAATACTTGGGAAGGGTACCCAGACCCATTTAAACCAGTTTAAATACCACCCGTAAAACAGTAGTTATTTTTACATGGTTTTCTTGATAAACTTATTCACTAGTTAATAGATTCAGGCGTTATTTTGCGAAAGTTAAATTTACATGCAATTTGATCTAACCTGTTTTGTGTGCTTCTGACACCAATTGGTGAAAACATCTCTATTGTGGAGTAGGAATAGAAAACCGAGCGCCTCATAACTAGGCCCTTGCACATCTTACTTGCTTCTTCAACATTCATAGCTCTTGTTATGCAGGCTCGCCGATTTCTAAGCCTAGTGACATCACCTTCTGATAAAACATGGCTAATTTGGTTTAGTTTAGACGAGCCCAGTGGCTTAGTCGTGAATGACGCGACTTTGACACCAACGCTCGTGGGTTCGATTCCCACACAAGGCAAATATTTGTGTGCATGAACATGTCTGTTTCTCTTGGTCTGGATGTTTTAAGAGAGGTAGGGCACATCAAAGCAGCCCGTCTGAGGAAGTACCTCCACCTCACAGAAAACCGCAGCCAAATAACAACTCCCTAGAGGGTTGTTGTGTTCCTGCGTGTGAGTGAGGTCACCAGTAAGCTCCCAAGGAGTTGCTGTGTAATCAGCAGTGGAGGCATCACGCGAGTGATAATTAATATATCGCTATGGTACCCGCTTTACATCAGGTGAGCCGTATGCTTGTACGCCTCCCGACGTAGTATATAAAAAAAAAATTTGGTCATGGTAGGTTAGTCTTGGTCTTCCTCGGCTCCTACATTCTTCCACTTTCGCATTGTATAATATATTATCCGACAGGCAATTCCAGAAATCTACTATTACTATAGATTAAGATATATGTATATACACTTACTCTCAAAAACGGTAATCTCAGCGAATCGACCCTATGGGAGAATATTTTCACCAATAAGCGATATTAATCCGTAAATTGGCCAATCAGCGGTGCGCGTTCTAATTTAACCCCCGACCAGTAGCGGTGAATTGAGATACTATTAAGTCTCGTCGGTTCTTCATTGGCTAATTTTTTTCATAGTCTTGGCCTTCCTCGGAAATGTTGTCAAATCTTGTATAACAGTTGTTACGTTCATAACTATTAATGTAACTGTTTATTAACCTCTACATAATATCTGTGAATGCAATAGACACGTGTGTAGCTAGAGTCACACCAGTCTGCGAATTGCAAGCAAAATATTACGTTTTTTTATATTATAAAACATCTGACCAGTGTCTCGTATTCAAATAGGTGAGATATGTAAATATTGAAATAAGTATATGTATGAGAATGGATATCCTCGCTTCAAACTGTTGGCTTTCGAAAGAACATACATTTGAGAGCTATACGTTTAAATAGACGAGTGTTATACTTATTCACTTGCATGAAACCCACCAGTGGATTTTTTATTTACGTGCAGTCTTCTGTGTAATTGGAGGCTCAGTCAGGCTGGTTTTTTTTTATATCAGCTGGCTTAGTCAAATAATAAGTAAATATCTGACCGCACTAGCTTGTACTAAACCATCGGATGTGCGATTCGTTAGAAAATAACTCGGTGACATATATATGCTTTTATGAAGGCTACCACGCGACAGTAAAACTTTGTAACTCAGTTATTGTCAATTTAATATTACAATCTTGTTACGTACTCGCTAGCGAACGTCCAGCGATTTCGACTCGCATCGGAAAATTTCATTTATAAATTGGCTCAGCCGTAGCTTCCTGAAAGCTCGCTGAAAGTTACGATTACGATTGTCTGAATTATGAGTGATAATGCGAACGAATTGATTTGGTATTCAATAGACTAGTAAATAATTATGGTATTTTTTTAATTCCTTATTAGGTTTTTTTATACAACGCCGGGAAGCAGGCATGCATACGGCCAAATTGAAGTAAAGTGGATACCTTAGCCTATGAACGTTTGCAACACATGTTGCCACACCTGCTGATAACACAGCAACTCCTTAGGAGCCTACTAGTATTCTCCATCATTCACAGGATCATAACAACCCAGGGAGGTGTTATTTTGCTGCGGTTTTCTGTGAGGTTTCGCTTTAACATAGTTCATATCTCAGAGACTATAGTGCAATTAAATATATATATAGATAATTTGGAAAAAAAAATCTTTGCACTAATTATCGACGTAATAATCGAGACACCTTCGAATCGTTTCAATTTAATACATATTTTCATAGAAATTGTCCAAAATATAAGTGAATAAATTATCTAAAAGCCATTTTTACAACTCACTTCAATTTTGATCAAAATTTCCAACAAACAGTCGTCTTCGAAATCTTAAATTTTTCGTCATTTTTATAGCACTTTCATCGGCAATGTTTGGTGTACGCACTGTTTGTAAGCACTTAAGAAATCGACGACAATAGCTGCGTGTGGGCAGTTATTGTTTGAAACCAAAGGCCGCTGGTATTACGACATGTCTAGACGACGAAATGCAGATATTTCTTACTACTGGAACTACTTGTGCTGTATGAGTTGTACGAGTATGTAATCAAATTAATCACGTTCGTATTAGTATCATACGTATATATCGGTATTTATTTTGTCATTTTGTGGGTGTCATCATCACTGTATCTTTATGGTATTCCAATCTGTATTCCAATCTACCTCTCTAAAAAACCTAAAAACCCCTAAAGACTCAAGTGTGCGCATTTATCGCGAAAAAGTCCCCATTTATCGTAGCTCCTCGATTAGAAGGTATAGCCTTAGCGTTACGCCTAGCATCGGCATCCTGGGTATCGTCATATCAAGCGATGTACAGTTTCGCGGTCATCTGGAGAGCAAGGCTAAGTTGGCGTCCAAGAAGATAGGTGTGATCAATAGAGCTAAACAATACAATATTTGTTTACTCCATTTGATCGCATACAACGCAGAGCAGTTCGAATCGTCGGCGACCCAGTGATCTCCGCTCGGCTGGACTCTCTTTATACACGAAGAGACGTTGCTTCTCTTTGTGTACTGTACAAATTGTATCATGGGCATTATTCGGAGGAGCTGTTCAACTTAAAAATTAAAAATTTCGTACCGTAATTGGTCAATATTGCGTAACAAACAACAAAATAATTAAAAAAACATGCAGTCGAATTCAGAACCTCCGTCTTTTGAGGTAGGTTAAAGCTGTAACTAAAATCGAAAACGAATTTATTGACCCCCATGTTTTTTACTACAAGCTTATGCATGGCTGATAGTAAGCATTTACTGAAATGTATAAAATATATATAGATACTCTTATTATTCGTTCAAATATTAATTATTTTTCATAAAAATATCTTTTTTTATCCCATTATTTTTAAAAATCGATTATATATTAATATTAAAAATTATTAATTATAAGACTTTTTACGTCGGTTAAAATGATATAAGCCGTCATAAATGGTTGCCAGGCTCAGTCTCATGTCATCCACCATTTACCAATATTGACTAGGCGGTCGCTCCACCTGGACAGTTAAACGAGCCTTATTTGCGTACAATTAAAGTTTCCATGACATTTGCTTTAGAAGTCAGATGATCCTCGTGCGAGTCATTGCCACCGTAACAATGCAAATTATATCTGTTATTAACACTGTCCAAATAAAGACGGAGCCCGCGCCGTATGAATCTTAAAGCATATTTTTTTTTATACTCCGACAGAGAGTACACAAGCGGTTACCATAGGCTGTGAACGCTAGCAGCAAAAAGAATATCTCTAGTGCGTTGCCATCCCCGCTGTCAATCCAACAACTTCTCATCTTCTGGTGACTTCACCCACTCGTAGGAACACAACAACCCTCCAGGGAGTTGTTATCTGGCTGCCGCCTTCTGTGAAGAGGAGGTACTTCCCCAGTCGGGCTAATGTCGTGCCCTACATCTCTTTCGCGAGAGTTTCATCTGTTGATAAGCAGTGTGCACCACGTGCAGGTGAGATTGGCTTTGGCTCTAAAGCTGACATTGAGCCACTTACACCCTATTTCATTGTGTTCATTCACCCTAGCAACGATATCCGTTGCCCGGTCTGTGGATGAGTTTATTTATATCTAAGTGCTCTATGGACGGAGTACCTGTTAAGTCTGGACACCAGTCAAGTCAAATTACTAGCCTTCGTGTGGATTAAAATACTAACTTTCCCTATCCTGCCGTAAAGTCGCATGGAGGAGTACTTTCCAAATTCACTCGGTTGCATAAACAGCCAAATCCCGGACCAATGGAGATTGGGTATCATCACTCCAGTTTTCAAAGGAAAGGGATCAGTACAGCAGTATGGCAGTTACCGCGGTATAAAGGTCACGTATTCCACCATGAAGCTCCTTGAGCCAATAATTGACTCCCAGATTCGGCAGGAATACACTGTCTCGGAGTGTCAGTAAGGCTTTTGACCTAGATGTGGGACCATGGACCCCGCTTCTGCTCTGTGGGTCATCATGGAGAAATACAGGACGAAAAATACGCCTCTGCACGTATTGATTTTAGACATGGAGATGGCCTTCGAATGTGTTCCTCGCACGATGATCTGGGGGGCACTGCTGTGCAAAAGGGTGCCAGAAGCCTATATTGACATTTGCCAAGACGTGTATCTCGATTCCGATTCCATAGTTAGGACTGCTGTTGGCGACACACAACTCTTCCCGATCACTGTCGGGGTCCACCAGGGTTCTGTCCTTAGTCCGTTTCTGTTCAGCGTAATATTAGACGTAGTGTCGGACAGCATCAGAGATGCACATGAGCAGCCTCCGTGGTTACTCATGTATGCTGATGATATTGCACTGGCGGACGCGGACTGGTGCTACTAGGAGAGGGTCTTTTGAGAACGGTGGTAAAACTGAATGTTGCGAAGACTGAGTACTTGGCCTGCTATAGCACAGATCCCACACCTATCACTCGCTTCTTTAGCATTCATTGCTTGAGAACAGCAATGAATGCTAAAGAAGCGAGTGATAGGCACGCCTGCCGGCTTACCTTCTGATAAAACACTATCAATTTGGTCATGGTAGGTAAGTGTTTGTCTTCCTCCTCTCCTACATCCTTCTACTTTCGTATTGTATATCTGTTTCGTATATCTTTCCTCCTGCATTATTTCTACATGTTCGAACCAACAGAGCACGACTCTTCTTATTTTAACAGCGATAATTTCTTTCAGATCAACACTGTTTCAATCATCTTCATTGCGAATACGGTCTATAAGTATTTCGCCACAAATTTTGCGCAACGTTCGCATTACGACCGTGCGTAATATATACATATATTTTTTATGATTATTAAATGTAATTTGTTCTAAAAGATTGCTTTATTTTTATCGGAAATGTTTTATCAATTTTAATGTAGTATTATATCTAAATAAATACGTCAGTCATTTTAATTAAGACTAAAATTGCCTTTCAACGTCGGCCCTGCTAGAAGTCATCGGTTATACGTAGTTAGTGCTTATTCGTGCGAAGCTGGTTGTCCCCAGTGTAGGTATAAATATGAAAATTAAATATTGCTTAATAAGAGGCAAGTATTCTCCCTACCTAGTCAGTACATTCACATCAGTAATATTCACTTTTATACAAATGTCCAAGTGTCGAGTGTCGAGCACTTCACTTTGTGAAGTATATTTACCAATGAAATCTTTTCGTGTCACGCCGTCGTCTTCCTCCTTCAATACTAATAGACGGATTAGTTTCGTTACTGATTGTCATCGGGGATATACAATAGCAGCTTAGTTTCATGGTAGTCTATGAGAGGCCAGATTTCGTTTAAAAAAATTATAATATGTTCTACATGTAAGAGTTTGCTGGTCTTATTTTCGGCTGTGTTTATTTTTATATATCGTAGAGATCTGGTCGATCGTAATCGTATGAGAAAAATGCGGATTACTTATTACTAATTTTATGATGAAGTTAGAGGTGCGGACCGTAGCCAATATTAAAATTGAATGAACTAAAAAAATTAACTCGTAGTTTCTCAATACCTCCTTATGGCCTAACACCCACAATACGCTGGCATTTTATTATCATTCATATTAGATGAGCCGGTAGTTTGCAGTCAATAATCATCAAATGAAGAAGAGTTCCTTTTTATAGCAAACTAATATAAACATACCCGTGGTCCTAACACAGACTCCGGGTGTGTTTATATTATTTTGCTTGTCTTTATCCAGGAAATGTAGCAAATATTCTTAAGTACGTATTGCAATTTTAATATGGTCCTTTTGACATCTCATCCTCATCCTTGGTTGCGTCCAAAGCTTTCGCTTCGGAGACCAGTATCTGTTTTACTACTAATCTACTTTTTCACTTCGCGCGGTCTTCGGCATCCTTTACTATCAGAACATGCCATACCATCTCAAACATCCAGCCCTCCTTGGGCCTACCCCTTCTACCGGGATTTGGTTGAAGCGGATAGCTATACATTTGTTTCTCACGTAAATTGCCAGTTTTCGTTAGACGTAGCCGTATCAGCGCAGGCGATGCTCTTGCAGTTTGTCTGCTATGTCACGTACACTTTACTTCGACATTGTCCGTGACATAGCAGACCAACTGCAAAAGCATCGCCTGCGCTGGTAGTCCTTTACGTGATTTTTCCGCGGCACTCCACACATCCAGCGCAATAATCATCTCCGTGACACGAGATAAAGTGAAGTTCATTATATATTTATAATATAGATACATAGATAAATTATTTATTTGCATTATTAGGAACGCACATATAAAATTAAATTAATACAATTGATATCTTACAACTAAAGATCCCATACATAATTCTCTGCAGCATGTGTATGTCGCAGTAATGCAAAACAGGCTCAGTGTACACCTTTGCTCATTGTAAGTGAGCAAAGCACTGGTTTTCTGCCCCTATCTTAAGGTTGACGACCAAGCACTTCCTATTTAACAATGTGTGTAAAATTATTAAATAATGATTTATTTACTGCATCTCATGGGTATGATTTCTGTAAACAAAACTTTTCAATAAGAAGTTGAATGAGCACGAAGTAAAGATTAAAACGGGGTTCCGTTTTAATAAGAGAAAAAATAAAGAAAAGTCATACGACAAATTCCGTCACCGAGTAACCTAGTGAAATTCTCAATTTTTGTTTATTTAAAAGAATTATATATATTAAATAATAAATTTATTTATTAAAGGTGTAGCCGATAAAGACTATGGTCATGTTTTATCAGAAGGTAATGTCAGGAGCTTTAAGAACCGGCGAGCGTACATGAAAAGAGTAACGAATGTTAAAGAAACGAGTGAAGTGTGTATGGATCATGTCTTATGGCACTCGGTTTCCTTTTCCTGCCCCACAAGGGATGTGGCGTGAAGATATACATACATACATGACCTCTGAGAGTAAGCACGAGATGATTTTTTTGGACATTATTTGCTACCTAGTATCTAGAGCAATATCAAATAGTTTTAATAAAAACAAGATTATGACAAAAAATATATAAATTAAAAATATAGGAATAAATAATTAAAAAGATAAGCCCACCTTTGTGTGTTATCTTAATAATGTAAATTGTAATTATCTTTGATTGTATCTACTTTTATTGCGTACAATAAAGAGAACATACAATAACAAAACCGTAAATGATAAACAAATTAATAAGATGACCGTAATTTAATTAAAACGAACTTCTTATACACAGTTCTGAATAATCTCGTATTGAATTTATCAAGTCTGCGATATTTTCGGTAAATACCGTGAAATTGATTCGAATGAGCTAATATGAACCACGGTGTCGACAATGTTTACCCGACTGACCCAAAACGAGTCAGTATGTGGAAATGGACATCAGGTTCATTATTACCTCCTGTAGCTTAAAGGATTTGACTGATTTTGAAGAGTGAGGTGTCATTAGATTCGTATTCTTCCCCCGAATGTCATAATAGGTTATGTGACGTCAGCACAAAACATCAAACCAATAAACTGTCAATATCTTCATCTTCTTAGTTCTTTTATACAGTCTCTTTTGATTTTTAAAAATAACTAGAACCTGTATGTACAATGATAGTAGAGCTGTTATTTGATGGCTATTCGTTATCGATCGGCTATTTATAATAAGTTGACAAAAACCACTCAAGAACTACCTATACGCAAATTTATTTAAAACATACTTGATTTTAGATATGTGATATTACCAGTTAGTTTTTTCTAGCTAGCGTCAGCTGTGACATGCATCTACTCGTAGCAACATTAGTGGGCGGGTGCCAAGCGGGGCCAGTTCGTATGAACTAACTGGTGGCGGAAGCCCGCAAAGTAGTGAGGTCAACTTGCTTATAAATTAAATATATTCAGACATTCGTTGTTTTGTTATTATAACTTCAAATAGTTTGTCGCTTCTACTATATGTGTTATTTTTCTCTCCTATAAATATACTAAGTATGTGGGAAAGGATTGCATGTCTGATTTCCTAATTTTTTTATTCTACAATTTGCTTTCACCTTCTTAGTACTATCCCATTTCCTAACCCATTAGAATTGACGATGCCTCCTACTTAAGCCTAAGGATTTGGCGATGATACTGATTTTTATTTGGAGCGATTGCCGTCAGACGGATTACAACTCGACAATCCAGAGGGAAAACCATACCTTCGAAATATAATTTCTTGGACTTGCTGGTTTCCTCACTATGTTTTCCTTCATCGAGCTAGTGATAAGTACATATATGTGCATGTAATATATGTTATGTAATATTGTACAATTTATAATTCATTGAAAGCATATAAATTCTATTTATCGAGACAGACATTGTCCCGCCCGAAAATAAAAATAAAGAATAAAACCTACAAACCAATTACAGCGTCACCTACTGGGCCCAATTGTGAGTTAAAACTATCCAGGGGCTCACAGGGGATGGAGAAAAGTCTCTCTGGACTCTCAATGGAAACAAACCGAAATTAACATAGCCCAAGTAAGTTGCAAGAAAATAACCAGACTATTGTAGTTTTATAATTAACCCTAATTACTATATGGCTAATGTATTTAATTATAACTTGTGCTAAACATGCACCGTGGGTAGAAACTTGAGGTGTCTGCAGTAGTTTTATCACTGTATATTGTGTCTTGTTACTCGCGTAATATTCTAACAATGCAAGGATCTTGCCGCTTGTAGAGTATGATATGACATGACAGATGTATTATGTGACCTTTGGCGAGTGTAAGTTTATTAGGTTATAAAGTGTATATAACTATAGATGTCTCAACCAAGGTAGATTAATTCAATGGATGGCCTAAAATAATATTCTGTTCTATATCACTCTGCAGACAATTATCAAGGTACACAATCCTGTTGATGTCAAACCACGGCGAAAGGCTGTCGCCCACCTGCATACATGACGCGCAGTCCTCGTAACTGGACGGCACGCACAGTCACCATCAATCCTGCATCCTGGCAACATACACCAGAGATCCTTTCGCACAACCCTATCAAATACATTCTCAACGTCCACAAAACATTATTTAAATTATCATAGGTTCAAAGAAATTATCTTATTGAGATGGCATTATACTTGGCTGGAGGGACGGTGTTAAACGATATATTTATGAGTTTTAAATTTCAGATAAACAAATGATTTTTATTATATACTAGCTTTTACCCGCGGCTTCGCTCGCATTGATAAAAAATATATTTTATTTTAATAAAAAGTATCCTATTTTACTTCTGATATCTCCAAGAACATGTGTACAAAGTTTCATGATGATGGGTTCAGTAGTTTTCCCGTGAAAGCGTAACAAACAAACGGACATTCACATTTATAATATTAGTAGGATTCCGTCATCCGAGGTGTGACGGAGTGACTTTTGATTGATGAAGAAAAATGAAGAGAACCGATTGAAACTTTATTTTTATTTTTATATATTTATTAATAATATTTTTTATTAATATTACAATTGCCTTTACATATATTTCCGGTCTGATTAGATAATGTAGATAACAACATACGTTAGTCATGGCAATTGTTCATTAATACGATAAATGATATTGTTCAAGATTTGCAAAAAAGAAATGCTGCAGTATCCTGGAATCTGCAGGATACTCAAATCCTAACCAAATTACACCATAAGTATCGTGTTCGAACTTCGAAGACATTGGAATGATCTTAACGATTAGTATTTAAATAGATAGTGATTAGATTCTGATAAGGGAGTAGCAAACATAAATGATGATAAATTTGCGAGGGTTTTTAACCTACTTTCACTCGATCAATGGACATGAAATTTTGATGTACTATTTACAGTACCTTTTGTAAAAGCAAATAAATGAATGATGAAATGCCATTTGATGAGGTATAATATTAAAATTATAAGCTACAGTGAGCACAGAGTACTTTCTTTGAAAGTATGAGGTGATTAGGAATTTTGCTTTTGAAGCTTTACACAGGAACTTTATAAAATAACCTAGAGCAGTCGGCATTAATGTAGCTCTAGATAATACCTAGTTTGGCTATAAGTTCTGTTACAAATGAATATGCATTTATTTTTTTATGAAGTAATGTAATCTTAATAAAACTTATATGCATATATATATATATGGAAGTCTTAGCAAAAAAAAAAGATTCTTTTCGAAAAGGCCACCTTTGGCTTTTATACAGACACACACATAGAAATTTAGCCACTGCTGCTTCGGAAATTTCTTAAGAGACACAATGTCGGTGTTTCATTTCGCGCAGGCCATGTCCTCTAAAACTGATCATAATTTGTAGTCTAAGGGGTTCAGATCTGGGCTAGACCAGGGCCAATCTTTAGCTCTTATAAAGTCCGGGACTTTGGTTTAGAGCCAGATTTGGGTAGTTGATGTATTGTGACCAGATGCAGAGTCCTGCTGGAAAGTTCACGTTACATTTTTAAAAAGTGTATTGCTGAGAGGTTTCACAACACGATCTAAGACAATCTCTTGATATACTTTGGCTGAAGTCTTGTAGTTCTAATAGCCCGTGGTCGCGCCGATCTTTTATGGTCTTCTACAGAGGAAGTGTTAGTATATCTATTGATAGCACGGTATATGTATATTCGAGTAATACGTATATACGAACTTACGGCTGATACCAAGCTTTTACCTCTACATCCACACTATCTAATCTAAAGAAATTAAAAATTACCCATACATCCAAATAAACAACCCCTACCTCTTTATAATAAAATAGATAGAGATGGACTAGTTATTGCACGTTAGGCTAGTTATTACATATTTAGATTGACTAAGTTAAAACATTATAAAGTATTTTAAATACATTTAATTTGTATATCATTTTATATTTCAAATCAAAAGCGACGTGCTAGACTCATAATATTTGCGAAATGACAAAAACGATCAGTGGAATATATGGTAGATTGCATACTTTGTCTCTTAGTCTTCAGTTTCTTGGCTTAAGTGCTTCCTGATATTGGGCGCGTTAGAATAGTAGACCATCATTTATTATAATTTCAAACGCATTTTCATTTCGATTTCAATTCCAGTTGTACTGTATTGAGTATATGATGCATAAATTATAATACTGGAACTAAAACTGCTTTGTTAACTTGTCAAGTTAAAGGTACAGTTCCAGAAATAGCTGCAGGATTTAATCAATTATGGCCTTTATGTCTAACGCCGTAAGAATAATGAATGCTATTATGTTCAATGGAACAATTGTGTTTGGAAAGCGACTTTTACTGCAATGCGTGGGTGTCTTTATTTGGGCCAAGAAGGGCTGTATTTTTAACTAGTACTCTGATGTATTGCTTGTGGTCTTCTAATTTAAGTATTTTTAGGAAAAGTTTGATAAATGGGCTAACATTGAATTATTACTTAAATTTATTTACTTATTTCATTGTTGTTATTAATTTAATGTATGACTTTCCAGTAAATGTCCAAAGTTTGTAAAGAAAGGCTTTTGTGGGGTTGCCTCTTTACGTGGTAAATTGTATGGTATTACTTTTTAGAGATATTAAAATTCTTATTTCTCTTTCTTAAGTCTAAAAGATAAATGGACGAACTTATCATTATTAATTATTTATAAGATTGCCTTAGATTTTTAAAATAATCCTTCTTGTCTGCAACAGTTGTAGTACTTGCTGCAGTAAACTTGAATTTATTACTTGCTAAAACTTTAGTGGTGAATTTATTTTATATCTCATGTTAAATAATATCTGTAAAAATATTGAAATGAAATTGCTGCGAGTACATACATTTCATAATTCCTTGTGAATGCTCCTTATTTGTTACTTAATCCATTTAAATACTCCATAAATTAGCATCAAACTCAAAGATGTCTTTATAATACAGAGACTACGTGACAATAAATTAATTAACATGACTCCGTGAGCCGGTTTTGTCATTTTTAGGGTCAGGTGAACCCTCGAGTGTTGAAGAGGGAAGTCATTGCGAGGGTCAAATCTATTGAATTCTTATATCTGTCGAAGGAAGTAGATACTTTTGCGCCGTTATCTTCAGGGCCTTTGTGTGCGGTCTTTTTGTCATACGAGAATGCAATGAGCTTCACAATGTCAAAAACAGATTGAGCTAATACCAAGTCTTTTTGAATAATATTTTTATGCGTTGTGCATAGGTGATATACATTTTACGTATTACGTACATATTTACGACCTTACACATTTTCTCCAATATAATTAGGTAAGTATGCGTATGCTCCAAAAATCTTTATTATATTTTGTGTATTCGAATCGAATGTAATATGTGATATCGGCGATCTCTCATTTTTACTAAGTGCCGGCGACGTAAAATATACCTACAATTATGCACTAACTGACCTACACGAACGAACACTCATACTTGATGGAGAACATAGGGGGCGGTGCCATTGTCGTCTTGTTCCGTTTGCTCTTGGCAGAAATACAGAGCGGCGTAGTGCCCGCCCCTGAATACCATGGGTGGCCTGAGCGACGGAATTCAGGGAATCACCAATGTAAAGTAGGTTATAGTTGTAACTCCACAAGATCTTTCTTGATCTTACTCACACATAGGAACACCTCAATCTAGAGAATTTCCTAATCCCCATTTCCTAATCCATTAGGATTGGCGGGATCCACTACCTACGCCTAAGGATTTGGCAAAGACACTATTTTTACATGGAGCAACTGCCGGCAGACCTCCACGACCTCGAGGGAAAACCATACCTTTTTTGGTTAGGTCACACCTCTTTCGAAATATATTTTCTTGGACGTGTGCGTTTCCTAACGATGTTTTCCTTCACCTCCGAGCAAGTGATTTGGAGTTCAACCTTGGATCAGCATCATCTATACTGGGCAGTTAATGTGTATTGTTTACTATATTGGTAACCATAAATAATTATGTTTATTTGATAGTAAGCGCGTCATTAACTCAGACAGACACTAAACAGACAGATTTAATAATTTTGTATAAAATTGGGAAGATAGAATACTTACGAGTAATACAAAATTATAGTTCGGCATTTTGATCTATTTCATAAAGCCTTTCTATCTCATCCGTATCGAGATAACACTTTCCATAATAATGCATTAATAGCAAAATTAAACGTTTGGTTTTAATTTGGTGTACGCGTCATAATGGCTTCAGCGGCAGGCTTTTGATCTGATCGTCCAATATGCGTAATTGTGGGTTCACTGCTTAAATGGTTGGCTTAAGTTAAAAGAGACTGTAAATGATATACAATGAACGGGATATGCGGTGTACGGAGGCAGAGCTTTTCCTGGCGTAAATGTAATGAGTAGACTCGTACCTACTAAGGGATAAGGCAATGGAAGCGAAGTGACACCTTCGCTTATACATGTCATTATTTTGAAGTTAAGAAAAATAAAATTTGTTTGATATACGGATTGCACATTTTATTTTGTTATTTCTTATATTTTCACCACACAATGCTCGTAATAATGTGCATGTAATATAGGAAGAGAATATTGAAATACGACTCTTGGTCCATAAATTTGATTTAGATTGATAAATGCAAAATATGTTATTTGTGTGCTTTTTTATTTCAAGTTTGATAAAAATAATAGTATATAACAACAGTGGTACATGCAATTGAACCAAATTGAATACAGAGGCTGTTGAAAGTACTTCTACGCAATCGCCTCCTATTTTTATTGTCGCTGTATCTTCTAACCTGCGCCAAACACTTAATGCACTTGTTTTTTACGTGGCGCAAGTGTTTTAATGAATAGGTATTACATTAAGTCGGGGGCAGGATTTTTATACCATAAACCGTTGATGTCTTATTACGACCGAGCATCGATGTCGTGTCTCGATTAATCGTGAAATATATTCAGTGTTAAACCTTTTAATTACCTTCCTTTTATGACTTTTTACTATAAACAATGTATTGGTTAAAAATAACCACAATACTTTTTTATTTTTTGAAACTGTCATTTTTGCTGTACGTATTAATAGGGTTTCGAATTGATATATAAATAAAACAGCGTGGTGCCCGTGTAAATTAACATTCAGAAAATGATATTGTACTAAAGGAAGTGAAAGGACAGACAGATCATTAAATGTAATATTAAATTCATCGATTTCTTTAAAGCTTTTTATTTTAACATTGATAAACACTTGAAATATATTTTGACGTCGATAAATACTTGAATAATTCAAATGCTGCATCATAATCCTAAACTTGAGTGGAATGCAATTCCGTAGAATAATCTGATCCATCTATACTCTACTACACTCTATTACTCATACAGCTTTGCACAGAATTTTATGTCACTTCTGATTTTAAGTTTACCGTTTACTATGTGTACACGAGGGTTCGATATCATGAAAGAGACACGATAACTTCATTATATTTGACAGGTTTATCTATATGTAACTAGCATTGAAAGCTCTTCGTTTTAATGTTATCCCGTTTTCATTTCATTGTGCGGGGTCCGCTACCTAAGTTTAAGGCTTTGGCGAAGAAACTGATTTTGGTAAGGGGTAACTGCCTGTAGACCTACACAACGAAGAGTGTAAATCAGACTTTTCTTAAGTTCGTTCACACTTGCTTTTGTAATTTAATTTCTTGAACATAGATTCTCTACGTTTTCTTTATATATCTATAAATCCAAAAGTACGAATTTTGTGGTATACTTCAGGGACCTGAATAACCTGTCTTTGAACCACATCCATGTTTAAGTGGAAGCTGGAAAACACTAGCATATGTGTGTACGTTGTAAATATTTTTTTTTTAGTGACGACCTGAACAGAAAAGTGCGTATAGATTAAGAGTGAAAACGAAAAATTATCTTGTGTGAGTAGAAATAATTAGGTTCTCAAACAATCAACATTGAAAAACAACTGTCTTGTTGAAGACTTTAGAAATAAGAGAGGTAGGCCGCATCAAAGCAGCAGCAGCAGTCTGTGGACATACCTCCACATCACAGAAAACCGCAGCTAAATAACAACTCCCTAGAGGGTTGTGGTGTTCCTGCGTGTGAGTGAGATCGCTGTGTAAGCAGCAGAAGAGTCATTGCGCGAGTGATACATAATATATTACAAGTGTTAATAGGCTACGGTAACTGCTTTACATGAGGTGGACTGTAAGTTTGTATGCCTCCCGACGCAATATAAAAAAAACATAGTTTTTTTTAAATATATTTACATTTGTAAGCTCAGAGCCATATTGTCAATTACAAAAAATCATGATCGATTGAGAGCCGTACATCCGTTTTAATATGAACCACCATTACGAACTTTTTATAAAAAGGGCGTAAAGAATCCGATGCATAAATTACTTGACGATTAAGGCAACACATTATTAGTTGTCAGGGGATAGTTAGAACGGAGAAAAATGACTGAGGAGAAAGCCTTATAAACATGTGAAACATAATTGTGGGGCGCGGTATTCAATTATAATTAATTGATCGATTTACAGGCGGCAACTTTACAAAACTTCTGTACGGTTTTTGGGTACTACGAATTGGGCTTGATTTATAGCAGTTTGAGAGTGTAATCATGTAATGTAATACATCATAAATGCTTGTACTTAAATGTTGTACAGGTGGGAACTGAATTTCCAATGAGAAATGTACACTGTGGCGTGCTGTATCCTAGGATAATATCTTACTTATGAGTATGCTATACCACATGGTAAGCGTGGTGTGGTTTAAGTAAAGTAGAATACTGCCAACTTTTTAATATGCTTAGTTAAATATAGCTTTTTGTATGAATTTTCGGGAGGTATACAAGAATACGGCCGACCTGACGGCAAGTTTTTTTGTTATACAACGTCGGGAGGCATACAAGCATACGGCCCACATGGTGTAAAGTGTTACCGTAGCCTATAAATGCTTGCAATACATTGAGTATCACTCGCGCGATCACCTTTGCTGCTAACACAGCGACTCAACAGGAGCTTACTGGCGACTCTCTTAAAATACCCAGATCAAGACAAACAGCCATGTTCATGCACACAAATGTTTGTCCTATGTGGGAATCGAACCCATTGGTGTCAAAGTAGTGTTACTAACCATTGTTCCACCGAGATCGTCGAAATATATGACAAAGTTTCGCCACTGCGCCACCGTCCTGTGTCGTCCAGTGGTTATAACACAAGAAGTATCTCGCTCGAGCTGGCCTCACAGCTACTCCTCGAAAGCTTACTGCAAAACTTCGCGCACTCGTAGAAACACAACAACCCTCTAGCGGCTTTGTTATATGGTTGCTGTTTTCAGTGAGGTGTAGATCCTTCCCCAGTAGTACTGTTTCCAGGTAACCTGCAGGCGAGGTTGGTTTTGCCTATAAGATGATGGGGAACTTTTATTTAAATTTAAATGGTGATTTACTACCGTTAACATTTTTTTAAATTCATATGAACCTATGTGAAACGTGTAGAGTTCATTCAACTAGAGAGAGTCGCTATGAGACTTCCTAATTGGAATGAAGTAGTCATGTGCACTGTTAGCTTGAGTTTTCCATCAATTTTCGTCTTGGGTACATGGTAAAACTGTCCTAATCTCCCTTCAAATTTAAGGTCCCTCAAATTTAAATAGCCATATTGCATAGGTTTTAGAAAATTTGATATATATTTAACTAGATACGAGTATACATATACAAATCATTTGTCTTATCGTATACATTGAAAATGACATTAGCCTCCCACTGTCAAACGGCTCGCTCCGGATTCTCAAATCAGCGTTGACGAAATCAACTTATATTTCAATGCTAGGTGTATCAGATAACAATAATTTCACCATATCTATACCAATCGATCTCTTAGTTAGTAATCTTAAACGTCTCGTAAGTACCGTCACGGAGTTTGACTTGTATTCATATTAGGTATCTAAAATTTATTTAAATTCTTGTAACTTCCCAAGTGACTATTTCTTACCTAACAATTAACTCGAGAGAAAGAGAGAAAGCTCCATGGCATCGTCGCGCGTGTTATTCTACCAGTACACGCAGGTTAAGCAACGTCGACCGCAGTCTGTCTACGGATGGGTTGCGACCTTTTCAGTGCTTCAGAGAGCATGTTAAACCGTCGGTCCTGGCTGTTATTGATAGACGACAGTCGTTAAGCTAAATCAGTGACCTTCGGGAGATTTGAAACCACTGGCATCCTCCAATGCGCAGATGAGCAAGGCAGTGCAGTTCTAAACCAACTCGGTTGAAGGGAGACCCGTATCCGTGCAGTGAGATGAGTTAGGGGTGGTGCAGTAGTAGTAGTGGTGTAGTAACACACGGGTTATGTTTCGTCCCTTTTCAAAACTGATATAACATGACAGGACATTTGAATTCGATGCGCGAGTTCTTTTTAGATTTGAAACGTACATACTATACATATTTATATACTTCTGTATATAAACATTATTTTTTATTACGTCTCTCGGCGTCAACTGATCATAATATTTCGACTGTAAAGACATCAATTTTTTTTGACACAAAACACACGTAATTGCCACTTATAAGCTATAAAATCAATATCTACATATTGATGTGTCATATGTATGGGAACACAGCATGTAGTTAGCTTTTTAATGATTTGGAAGTACCAAACTCTCTGTATGAGGCCAAAGTGTAATTTTATCATAATATAAACATATAGTAAATATAAATAACAAAAATATTTTAAGTAATATATATTAATAGATGTTATACTGTTAAGATAATGATGTAAAACTTTCTACAATACGTGGGACGTACCTACTGAAAGTTTCTGGAACTGGTGACATATAATAATAGAAATAGAAAACCAATTATGAAATCTGAAAATGGGACTCTTGGGGAACATGTTACTTTTTAACTCATTGGGGTTGTTATTTATTTTTATTGTGGCCTGGTTTTGAAAATTGTGCGTTGGACTTACGATGGATTTATCTCGACAAGAATTTCCCGCTATGATCCTTATTTCGGGTTAAGTCTGAGAGTTTAATTGGAATTCAGCGTTGAAAATCCATTTTATATCTCTGTAAATGATAGTTCAGTAAGTTTTGATGTGGACTTTTCACTACACGAGAAAATATTTTTCCAGGATAAAAGTCTATTACACTCTTAGTGCTCTGTGTACCTATATCACGCAAAACGCAGATAATAGCGATATAAGAAATTAGTTAATTATAGTAAATAAATACAAAGATGTTTTGTCAAAGGATTTACAGCAAGTTAAAATGAAATTCGATGTACCTACTCACTTTTTACTCTCGTACATACCAGCTCAATGTTACTATATTAATACATTATTATCAAAATTACACTCAGTTACTTAGTAAGACATGTAGAAAAATTGCAGGATGAATGAATGATGAAATAGATATACCGGGCCGAGCCGAGTGTGCATGAAAAGACTTATGAATGTTAAAGAAGCGAGTGAGACGTGTAAGGACCGCGTCTTATGGAGCTCAGGCCCTTCTGCCTACTCCGCAAGGGCCTGGCGTGAAGATATGAAATGTCGCCCCAAAGTCCCTTCGTATACGAAATGTTTTTCATTTCGAAACCGCGATCAAAGCTATTAAAAGTTTATAAAACGTTATTCAGTGTGTATGTAAATGCATGTTTTTTATACCACTGAGGTGTAAAACAAGGGGTATTACTCGTGCATTGCCAACGCCTTTTTTAAATCTCATGCTGTAAATCCATAGGGAAATTTTTGGGAAGGAGTTCATTTCATAATTCGAAATAGCTTCCATCAATTTTGTATAATATTTATACATTTTACATTTGCATTTGCCCTATTATCATGTTTACGTGATTCTACGAGTATCTCTCACTTCGCCACTAACCACTAAAACAAAGATTAGACAGGGTTAAATTTAAATATAATTATTATTATATTTAATATAATAATATAATAATTTAAATATAATATTAAATTTTACTCAGTTTTTGATTGCATTAATAATAAGTTGGTGAGAGTAAGTCAATTCACATTGCGTGTATATTGCTGTATTTCAGTAATATATAAAGCACAAACATTTATTAGATAAAATATGCAATGTATGTAGTAAGTAAACAATGCAATATTTTATTTTAACAATATCATGTATAGATTTCTTATTGTAGTGGATAATCTATACTCAGCGTACCTGTTTGACACCAGACTAATTATGTATTTGACATTGATTAAAAAAGATGTATTTTAATAAAATCTCTTTTATACGGCAGTGGAATATATAACGAAGTTAAAAGAAAAACTACGAGTATCATAGCTAAGTAGGCTTTCGAAGTTAACGGGCAATAGTCGACCAACTTCTAAACACAACTTGAACAAATAAAAGAAAATATCCAAATTCTATTGAAAATAACTTTACAACGATATACCTACATAGAGGAGATTAACATTTTCATTTCAATTTTTTTTTTGTTCAAGTAGTGTAAAAATAATTGTAAAATTTAAATTGACTTAAGTTCATTTTCAAAAAAACGGGCTGCACTCCGGGAGTGCCGGTAGAAGTGAAAACTTGAACATTAACATTGTGCATTTTTGAATATTTTGGAATGGTTAGGGAATAATTTCGCACGAATTGCTTTATTTATCAGTATAAAAGTACTATCATGTATGTGGTAAAATACAATATTCATTTATTGCGCGCTATCGTACACAAACATGACAATTTATATTACATTAAAAATTTCACACTTCAGAACTATTACAATTATTTTACAATAAAAAGTTTATCTCACAGAAAAATAACATTCATCCATAATTTCAACGACCCTTTCACCATCAGGTCCAGGATCATCATCGCCAATCTCTAAAACTCAAACACACTGCACCGCTTAAACCAAACAGCGATGTTGATAAGACAAACTACGTTGACGCGCTTACACGTTTTGCGTAAGCGCCAAGAATTTCATGGCGCTTACAACGTTTTGGTCGCGAGAAAATAATGCCCTATGAACGATTTAGCGTGTCATGTTTTAATTGTTTAGTTAGAGGCAACTAATGTTTTAGCGCTGCAGCGAACTTAAGTTCTAATTCTCACTAAAATCTTTCGGTCAGAGTCACGTGTCCTGACGCGGGTTTAACATTTTTTACTCATCCCAAAAAGTGCACAACGCCGCTAAAGAAGTTTTCACTTCAAAAAATATCCTTTATATTGAAATCAGTCCAATCATACCTTGAGCTACAGGAGATTTCTTTCTAACTTATATTATAACACCCTACTTTTGGGATGGATGCAATATTCCAACTATCTCAAAGGGAGGCGTATAACTTGAAGGAGATTGTTACAATATTAAAAGTTTAATAATTCTAGTCATTAAGCGTGGATTACATGATATGCGCCTAAAAAAATCAATGTCCGTACTTCGTGTACGTCCGATCAAGACGAACGCTGGGTAGATCAAACACATTTTACGATTATTAAACCCTACGATTGACAACCGGGAAGACATTCTTGTCGTTCCCATATTTTTATAGCGTGTAAACCCGTCGGCGCTTTTTTATGTCATCTCTTTTAAGTGACATAAATTCTAATACAAAGTCCATTTGTGTATCTCGGACGTCTTAAAAGGTATGGGGATAATCGTTTTTCTGCTTTTTACAAGGAACTCATTTCAATTATCGGTCGATTTGATGGGTATAAAACGCGATGGTATGTGTCGCGCGGACGGCGCCCAGCAGGGCCGGTAGGACGCCCCGTGTGTTCCATCCTCCATTTTTACTTTTTTAATTTCGAGGACGCTAATTTAATTATGGAATCTTGTGTTTTTTTTTATTTGTAATGTTTCACGCAGCTGTATCCTGCCGGCATAAATAATTTCTACATGTAGCGGTGTTTGTATCTTTTCTATTTATTGGCGCAAATACGCATATTTTCTTCCTTTATTATTTGATCGGGGTATAGCTGCATCGATCATCGCTCTTGTAATGTAATTTACAATACGTAATTTTATTAACCAAACGAAATTAGTACAATAGGCGAACTTAAAACAATTTGATTGATATTGTACTCGTAGTTTCTAGGTTTTTATGTTTTCATATTTTCTACAACTTTTAGTATATAAAATATATAACACGACCAAATTGATTATTAGAGGGTAATAGCAGGAGTCATATGAGCCCGCGAACATGCATGCTATGAATGTTAAAGAAGCGAGTGACGTGTGCGAGGACCTAGTCAAGTGGCGCTCTGCTCTCTCTGGACACACTTCAAGCTCAAGGGATTTAAGCAAAGGTACAAATAGATAGTTAAAATTAGTTTAAAATGTAAGAAAAGTTGATTTTTATTCTAACTTTATGTTTGTTTGGCAATTATACTTCTTATGGTCTGAGGATCACACACTGTACATATATTTTGCTAATTCACAAAGAATATCTTGTATCTTTGCCATATCTTTCATGATAGCTACCATAATTTACAGAAATGTATAATCACAAGTAAAAATATCCCAATAGGATAGGATTAATGAGGATCTCATTAAATTTAATTAATTTGACCACGAGAAGGTATTATACCTTCTCGTGGTCAAATTAATTAAATTTAATGAGATCCTCATTAATCCGTAATAAAGTATCGAAAGTAGTAATTCAATACATGGAAAGTCAGTAATCTCAAAGTTGATATCTATGAATAGACTCAAAATACATGGATTAAAATTTATTTCGTGTGTAGGTGTATCCGAGTTGATTTGACACCGGATTAGGGTATTAATATTAAATGAGTAGAATCAGGACTTTGATGACTGATGCACGGTACAAATGGAGCGAGCGGATTCTATGGATACACTGATGTCACAAATATGAATATGTAATGTGTTCTTTCTAGAATAATACATATAATATATATGTGTATATGATCGCCATTTGAGAACTTTTCTGACCCAATGACCATCGGTTCTACAAGCTAAGAGGCCTGCCCACTGCCACTTCAGCTTTCTGATCCTTAGAGCCACGTTAGTAACTCCAATTGTGCTTTGAATGTGCTCATATCTGTATCTACCTCGCAGTGGATATATATGTATACATATACATGTAAATAATAAATAAAGATATAGATATATTTACTTATTAATATTATTTTTATTTTCTTTGTTGACTTGGTATGTATTAATTATTGACTATCTTTTATCATAATTTCTGACATCAGAAATATGAATTAGTTCATAATAATAATGTTTTACACGGATGATTTGTTCCGAAATAAATGACATTTAATTTAATTATTTAACAGAATAGCTTACACAATTTTTTTAGGGTTCGGGTTTTTTGTGTGCATATTTTATACATAAAACTTTTATCAAAGGCATGAAATGAGACAGCTTAACATTGTGTTTATTTTTATGGATCTAAGGCTGCTTAGGTCAAATTATACTGTAACGAAAGACTTGTATTACGTTACATATTTGGTTCTAAGTCATGTTTTGTTTAGTTAATAAATAATTAAGGTTTCCTGTATTGGAAGTCAATAAACAGGTAATTTGATGTAAATTACTTTGTGTATGACCTGTCGCCAGTAAGTTCATGCAAACTAGCACCCTCAGTTTCCAATTTACTACCGTTAAGGGGCTGCTAGCTGCTGTAGGGGCTGCTGCGCTTGCCTCTGCGATTGCCGGCACTTGATAACAGATGACGCATGCAATTTAAAAAAAAATGTCTTTTTGTTCTTCCAGTGTCTATCAACGCAAGTTCGAATTTTTTGACGCGCGTTAGTAACGCGTATTTGACACCAACGCTCGTGGGGTCGATTCCACGCATAACAGATATTTGTTTGCATGAATATGTCTGCTTATCTTGATCTGGGTGTTTCGAGAGAGGTAGGGCGCATCAAAGCATCTGGGGAAGTATCTCCACCTCACAGAAAACCGCAACAAAATAACAGGTGGCATCGCGCGGGCGATACTCACAGGCGGTACTACAGGTATTAATAGGCTACGGTAACCGCTTTACATCAAGTGGGTCGTATGCTTGTATGCCTCCCGAAGTACATATACAAAAAAACAATGCCAAGACAGTACTGGGCATTTGAATTGGATAAAGCTCGTAAGATAAAAGTTTTAAAATATTGATGCAAATTTTCATTTCATTTTTGGACAAACTCTCTAATGTTGACGAATTGTCGTATATTTATACATACACCAGTCGTGTTGTGGCGGTCTCAAAGTGTTTATAGCTCTGTGGATCCATTCACTCACAATGTTCAATGTAAAAGACTAATGTTTGACGCTGACAGTCACTGATATCTTTAAAGGACGGGCTTTTATTTTTGTATGAATGAGCTTTGGATTGGTCGTTTTATTTATTTTATTGTCTGCCTTTATAGTTTTATTTCAACTTAGAATGTTTCATCCTACGTACTTGACCAAAGTGTATGAAACATTCGAATTTATAGTAATTTAAGAAGTTTTCACTACTTTATTTGTGTTTGTAATTTCGGTATTTTAATTTACAAAAGCAAATACACGTGCAGATAAAGAGACATGCTGGCGAAGTCAAATATTTATCACAGTGGCGATGATGGTGATAGTTGTTCCGTCATTGTCGACGGTGTCGGCACAGAGAATTTGACAATAGTATTTTAGCAGACTAAATATAATATGTACGTATATCTTCACGCAAGGTCCCTTGCACATGCAGAGAAAGCCGAGCGTAATAAGACACTTTTTTATACACCTCACTCGCTTCTTTAACATTTATAGTTCTTTTTGTGCTCTTTTGTTCTTTTCGAAGTATTTCCAATAATAAAGCATAGGCAACTAGGAGCTTTAGAATTAGGTATTTTTTTTTATAACACTTAAGCTGGCAAAACTAATGATTCGTTTGTTGGTAAGTGATTACGGTAGCTTACAGACAATCAAAACACCAGAGGTCTGACTCGCGCGATGCCCATTTAGCCATAACTATGGTTGAACGTCTTTGTTGAATCACCTCATAAAATAATCTCTTTAAGATAAGTATTTTTATACAATGCCAGAAGGTATACATGCATACGGTAACCACCACTTTACGTCAAGGGGACCCCAATGTAAAATGGTGGTTACCATAGACACTTGCAATACGTTAAGTAACGATCGTGCGATGCCCTCTATGCTGCTAACGCAGCATCTCCATAGAGGGTTACTAGCAACCTAACTTACTCATAGGAACACAACAACCTTCCAGGGGTTTGTTATTTGGCTACGATTTTCTGTGAGGTAGAGCTACTTCCACAGACGGGATGGTTTGATGTGCCCTATCCCTCTTAGAAACACTCAGACAAAGATAAACAGACATGTTGAGGCACAAAAACGTTTGTCTTTGTGTAGGAATTGAACCCACAACGTAGTTGCGTCACTAAATTAATATTATTGAAATTAAAGTCAACCGCTTGCGCTTCGCCACGAGACAAGTAACGAAATTACTAAAACATAAACTGCTACGAATAACGATTATAAACTACTAAATTCGATACCTTATTGCCGTTCACGTCGTCATAACAATGTATTTTTACAATGTAAAACAATCGAGTTTTCCTAATTAACAAAAAAATGTGGTTACGTCACTACGCCATCGGGGTCGTCAAAAGTTCTTCGAAATTGTATTATAATATTGTTTCAATTATTATCAATATTCACATGTGTAACATAATTAGCGCCATTGCAAAACAGATGTTCGCTAGAATGTTACTTTGTCTGGAAGCTTTAAAAAAATACACATAATCGATATGTAACTAAAAACAGAAAACGACTAATTTAACAAAACATAACCACAAACGCGTATATAAATCAACAGAAAGAAAGCGAAAAGCACCATCCAATATATCACTCATAGATTTACCATCAAATTGGGACTTTCGTGTCACCAAAAGACGGATGACTCCTACGAACATTGTAACAAGGCGAGTGAGCGATTCATCAAGAACACGTCAATTATAATTCTGGTAGCGATCGGTGGGAATGTCCAATTTAATTAGAATTTATTTGACACAATGCCGCGGTGGTCAGACTTCTAGAACTGGATT
Organism: Pyralis farinalis; assembly: GCA_947507595.1. Lineage (NCBI taxonomy): Eukaryota > Metazoa > Arthropoda > Insecta > Lepidoptera > Pyralidae > Pyralis > Pyralis farinalis. The sequence goes on along the minus strand of OX382273.1, from coordinate 24,717,475 downwards.
AGGAGTGGTCCGTGAATTTCTTTCGAAAGTAGTATAGGAAGTGTCAATTTTATCGACACGTCGATAATTAAAAAGCGTTCGTGCGCAAGCAAGTTTGTAGTTTTCTAAAAGTTTGAAAGGATCGCAAAAAAGTATTGTATATTAGCTATGTTAATTAATAATTGCTTTTCGTATTAATGCATTATGTTGACATAAAATATAGAACTATAATGTATGTCAACAAAATGTCTAATATTAAAATAAACCCATAAAAAAAGAATCATTGGTAATGATAAAATATCTCTAAAACTATAAATTGAAAGCGCTCGTACTATATATTTCAATTAAAATTAATGTCCCAGATGCATTAAAAAGTTGAGCATTACGTGCATTAAGCAGTGATAGCCTAGTGGATACAGAACAAGCCTTGTGATCCTCGGTCCTCGGCCGGACCCTACTGGTCCTCGGTTCGAATCCTAGTTTGTATCACTAAATTCGGGTTCCAGATTTATGAATATATTTGGAATTATCACTTGCTCTGCGACAAAGGAAAACATTGTGAAGAAACCCGCACGTCCAGGAAATTATATTTCAAAAGACGTGTGACCTTATGTAAGTAAGGTCTGATATTCCCTCTGAGTTGTGGAGGTCTGACAGAAGTCGCTCCATGTAAAAATCAGTATCTTTGACATTTTCGTCCCGCTACCTAGGCCGCTAATAACCCTAATAAGACTAAAAAAGATGTATTAAAAATGTTCAATATAAAATGTTTAAAATCTACAAAACTTGTCATTTTCAACTATAATCTTTACTGCAATCATTTACCTCTATAAATACCACTCCATAATTCTCGTGGCATCTTCTGTCGTTCTCATAACATTTAATTACGAAGGTATTCCATCACTTGCCCTCTCTTCCGCAACCATATCTTCCTGTGTAATAATCCAAATAACTACTTTATGATCTACCATATTAATTTTATATGCATAGGATTAATTACAATTTATAGCAAATAATTTGACACATCGATCGTTAGTACGAGGATATAATTGATCTCCTTTAAGGTTGCGTGTATGTTTAAAGTTTCATCTAGAGACAGATTACTACATAAGCAAAACAATATATAAAAAAAACCGAATGGGTCAAGGGTTTAAAAATGATAACAGCGTCTATCGATTTGGAGTTCATATTCTTCAACTTTTGATGTGAAAGATCTATTGGCGCACCATGGCAGTAAAATCGAACCGTAAGCCGTGACGGCAAATGGCATGACGCTCTCTCATGCCATCATGCCCCCTCTACGCCGCCACTCTCGACTCCTTTGCGAGTTTGCGTGCGCATATGAGACTCTCCGTTGCTTCTCTGCATGAGCTGGTTACTGGTGTTAATAAAAATAAACTCAAAAACAATCGGATAGATATATGATGGTTTTTGATTTATATTTATTAAAAACTTGAATATTCACCAAGATGTTTCCTTTGCCGGGCGTCCCGTGACGGCAACCATTTTTTTTTTTGGATTTTGGTATACTCATTACTTGCACTTAAATCTGTTTGTGTATATATTTTATGGCACTTAATTGAGTAGTGCCTACCTTAGTGTCCTAAGTTAATAAATTGAATTATTTTAAGTCAAGTGACTATTAGGTAAGAAATGGTGAAAATGTTAGGCTATAATGGAAAAATATGACGAACCATCAAATTCTATTTATTCATAGCTTTTTTAATCCTGTACAATAACGATATTCAAAGTTCTGGATTTAAAGTTTGAAAAGTGAAACACACACTAAGGTTTAAAGAGAGCATTGACAGATAAACAAATGATTCTGTGTAAGAGCAAAGAAAAATCTCTGCCTCCTGAATCTGATGTATTAGATAATTTTACAAGTATTGTACGGCTTGTTAATTTAAATTAAACACCGTGTAATTATTGCTTTGTAGCCGGCAGCCATTTTCATGTCGCTCAATGTATGATTTAACTGTCGGTGTGAAATTTTATAAACTAGGCGTAACTTTGAAGTAAGACTGTGGGAAACAATAATGAAAACACTAAAAGATGTAATTAAAGTGTTTTATGAATTTGACTTTTAATCATCTTCAGACAGAGTAACAATATTTTGGAAAACATATTGTTACAGCATTAAATAAGTACTTGCAATAGTTGTATAATTTTAATAATAGTTCACTCACGTAATCTAGATATATTGTATATATTTATTTTCTTCTAGAATGAAATCTTTGTCTAAACTATTTTTTCCTCTTTCTAAATAATACTTTAGACACAAATAATTTAAAGTCCTTTCAAAATTTGCCTTTGTGACTATGTTTGACTTTATCGAGTTTACTTATTAACATTCCTGCCTCACACCTGCTACAGTGTGTATTTGCTTAACCTTCCCACTTGATTGTTCATTAAATTTGAATATCGCATAATTAGTTCCTCCGGGTACGCTCGTAACCATATCAACATCGTTAAGTTTATAATTTCCAGTATTTCGTAGAGGCCCTGACCCGTTTCCATTTTATCTAGGTTCTCGATCTAAGCTGAGCTTTATCGTAATAGATGATCTCGGCTTTACGTAACTTCAAGTCCAAGCCTAGTTTTATTGATTATGTCGATTCGACTGTAAAAATACTACTTTTCTATCATGTTCCCTTGTCGCCTTATTTTACAAAGCTGTGATAACTTTTCATGTTCATCTAACAAATCAAACAATGAATTAGATTAAAGTTGAAATTTGAATAATAAGTAGCGGTGTTAATATTTTATTACAATAGTTGTAGTATGCATATCTTCACGCCATGTCCCTTGCAGGGTAGTCAGACAGAGCCGATTCCGTAAAAACCTCTTCCTGCCTTTTTTGAATACCTTGCTGCAGCCCTTTGAGAATTCCCGGCCACTAATTAATAGTTTTTGTTAAAAAAAACGTGTCTAAAACCGCACGATATACGACCATTGTGGCTCCAGCGTAAGAGGATAAACTCCTAGCCATCGGCCGTAAGTGACTTTCCTGTAAAATTGATCGCCCATTTACTTTCTATATAATGGCAAATATAAAACAGTCTGTACCTTTTTCTCTTATCTTTGACAACAGTTTTCTGTAGAAATAACTATAGACGAGCTTTAATAACATTAATAAAAATACTTGGAGACAGTAGAAAAAAAAATGAAATTTTTAAAAATTTTAATAAATGATTAAATGGAATACGTGAGCGACCGAGCTTCGTCCGGTGGTTTTTTGGCGTATCAACGCGTTTTTTCAAGAAAGACACCTCAATATACTTAACTGCTACCAAACACCTATAATTTAAAAGCAAAACCTATCTCAATCCAAAATATGATCCGAATCGTTACGGCCCATTTAGAAAAATAAAATTCAATGGGCGAACACAATTACAATAATGTAATATGTACCTACATATAAATAGACATACAGTTTCAAATCGTTTCATTTCGTCAACCCTCTAAACATATTGAGTGTCACAATGTATGAATAAGTGGCTTCAAATAAATATATGTAATTGTATCTTCCTAAGATTCGTAGTTCTACAAGTCTTCATTTTCTTAGCATTGTCCAGTTTCCTAATCTATTAGGATTGGTGGGTGGTGGGCTAAGCCTAAGGATTTGGCAAAGATATGATTATTACATAGAGCGACTGCGTCAGACCTCCGCAACTCGGAGGGAAAATCAGACCTTTCCTAACGGTTTTCTCACGTGCCGGTTTCCTTCACCGCCGAGCAAGTGAAAATTACAAATATGTACACAAATTTAGTATACACTATATGCCAGGATTCAAACCGAGGACCAGACCGGTCTTAGCTCTACAAATCAAATACAAATAAATTGAACACTATCGCGTAATTAAAAGAACATGCATTCGCGAGTCTTATGTCAATTCCAATAATTATCCTTATCCATGGCGAACATTAGCTTATCGTAAGTGAGGTAGGATTGAGAAAAAACATTGTAAGTTTCATCTCACTCGACTCGTAGAACTGGCTACCAATTAGCACGGAGTTTATTCAAGGATGTGGTAAGCGGCGGCCGATGCATACATGTTTAATTATTTTGTTTAGATCTACTGTAAAGTCATTATGATATGGGGAAATACTGACTTTAGCAGCCTCGATTGCAGTATTGCGCTATAGCGGTATTTCCGTTTTAATTTTCTCAGTAACGTATTTATTTACAGTTATGTGCCTAAATCTAAGTGTGGCTCAGTGGTGAGACGCGCTGTTACGCTACTTTGACTTTTGACGACTTCCCCCAATCGAGAGGCTTTGATTCGCCCCGCCTCTGTTAGGCTGGTGGCATCGACAGATTATAGTGCCCTCCGAGCTCGGAGGAACTGGAAATGATTAGAGCTATCCTCGGACTGGCTGCGGTCGGTGACTTACATACATTTAAAATATGAATACTAATCAAGTATCAATTTCTTCTGCAATAAACCATTTAAAGTAAAAGGTGTTACATTCAACATTGTTCCAATATTTATTGAAGTGCTCCGTGTAAGATCCAATTAAGCCGTGTGGCGAGTCGGCACATAGCACCAATCAAATTAAACCTCCTGGCAAATTGGTATCACGCCCAGCTATCATACCCCTATAGATTTAATATGCGTTTTGTAACCACTTTCAATTTTATCACTCTTGAAGTCGTTTTGTGTGTTTGTCAAATACGTGGGACACTCAGAAAGTTTTGCGAAAATAAAAAAAAGTGTTCTATAGGTAAATATTTTTTTATTAAATCTTTTCGAAGTACTCTCCACCAGCCTCTATACAAAGTTTCATGCGTCTGAACCAGTTTTCGAAACACTTTTTTCAGTTCTCCGCAGACACCACATTTACAGCCTGCTCGAACACTGACAGAGACACTCGACACTGATCTTCCGTCGACGAAAGTTGTATCCCTTAGAGCAGATTTTTTATTTTCGGGAATAAAAAGAAGTCCCACGGTGCTAGGCCAGGTCTGTAAAGAGGGTGACCCAGGAGTTTGACTGGCGTGTTGTCCAGGAAGTCCCTCGTTTTGAGCGCGGTGTGCGTAGGCGTGTTGTCGTCGTGGAGCAATAGTACGCGGAGCCCTGTGTATGGTCGCTTATTTCTCACAACAGAGAAAACTTCTGCCAAACATTTGGTAACATACCATCCGGCGTTGATGCTTCTTTGGTCATTTCAATTCAATTCCAAAGTTAGTCGGCCGCGCTTGAATTCGTTATACCAATGATACACGGTTGCTTTGGAAGGGCCTTCATCCATGAATGCCGTTTGAAATCTATCGTACGATTCGTCCGGCTTCAGGCGACACTTGAAATCGTAAAAAATCATAGCGCTAAAATGCTCCAGGTGCAGATCCATTTATCTATGAGATACGATAATTTAAATTAGCTTGCAACTTACCGGATATCAAATCTTGATATGACTTATCTTTTTCTTTCGGATACTAAGTTAAAAAACTTTGATATACCTGCGATTTAACAAAAGCTTCTAGATAGCACCTTCAAGCTCGTGTTGTTCAATTAACAACTGCATGATAATACCTAAAGCAGTTAAATTTCGCCATATTTATAGCTTTTTGTCATATTCCTCACTTAACATTAAAAACAGGTAGGAAATTTCAAACACTGTCAGGAAAAAATTAGGAAAAAATGTGCCCTATATCAATACATACATTTTTATAGTACTATAGCTACTCGTATATAACGGGAGGACAGTTACCGTTGACATTCCCGAAAATATGGTGTTATGTTAAAGGTAAGTACAATGGTCAAAGTGGTACGCTTAACGTGCACTTAGCTGTATCTATCTATCTATTGGATATAAAGTTTAAACTAAACAATCCTCTATTTTGCCTCGGACTCGGAACGTATGTTCTTCCATAATTACATGAACTTTCACTTGCCACTATTATCATTACACTATAGCCACTTTAAAATTTACGATTAGCTACAGTTAATATGTACAAAACTAATATAAAAATATGTGCGGGAAGCTACCCGACGCGGACTTTCGGCCTGTTGTGTGGGCCGCGAGAATCACCTGAGTTGCGAACTCATCGCCCCATCGAGGTGCCACTGTCGCGGTTGCCGGCGCCATGGCATGTGTTTTAAATCTTTTTTTCACCTCTATTAATAACATAGTTAAATAGTATTGTCTTAGGTTTTCGCGATTGTTACACATTGAATTAAACAATAACAAAGTCTTCCTGCGACCACGGACGCTACAAAGCGTTCGAAACATCAGGTTCAACAAAATAAATAAAATACGCGATACTTCCGTTAAAAATTGTTTAATTCAACATAGTTAAACTCTGTAGTAAATTAACTAATAATGATATAATAATAGGATATTATTTATTGAATGTGAAAAGAGCTACGAATGTGAAAGAAGCGAGTGAAGTGTGTAAGGACCGCATCTTATGGCGCTTGGTTCTCTCTGACTACCCCGCAAGGGACCTGGCGTGAAGATATTACACTCATATTATTTATTTTGGAGTTATTAGTGAGGTTTTGTTACTACGAAAATAATCCATTTTAAGTGTACGTATTTAATTACCGGAAATCGAGCGAGTTTAAGAAACCATTCAAAGAAGTAACCGGTCACTGAGACATTTCGGACGCGTAATTGACGCTTGCACGTAAACAGCTGAGTTTAGGGGTGGGCATATCGCTTTTATATGAAAAAGTTTGATAAGCTGTAATTCGAAAACGGCTAATAATAAAAATATAGTTTCTTTGGGGTTAAAATATTTTATTACATATGCACAATCTGTCTTGTTTCGCTGAGTCGCTCGATCCTTGCCAGCCTGTATATATTTTGTGTGCACCGACTTGTTAAAATACGATATTGACTCAATTTGTTACATTATTTATTATAATACCATTTTATTTTATTTGAATTCGGTAAGTAATTGAATTAATGATTCAACATTTTGTTTTCTCTCTAAAGCTTCGGGTGCTACTCAAAATCTCGTCAGATATCCGACGTCATTAAAAATCATGTTACCATTAAAAGCGTATTAACTTCGCACTGGGTGGGTGACGGCCCAACAAATGATCGTCATAATGAAGAAACATGAACTGCTATTATGCCGGCTTTAATACAATAATTTATTATTTTATATCAACTGCTCGATTGTCTAACCTATTGGTTTGCAATCATATTAATATTCGCGATAGTTCCTGAATTGCTTCATAGCTCTTATAGTTGTAATACGATTTAATAAAGTTGCGCTGCGTGGTATGAAAAGAGCTTATGCTTGGAATTTTGAGGAGCTCGGTGGCGCAGTGGTGAAACGCGCGGTTACGCTTCTATTACAATAACACAGGGTCGACGAGGTCGGCGGCTCCGCGGTTAATAACGCGACTTTGACACCAACCCTCGTGAGTTCTATTCCCACACAGGACAAACGTTTGTGTGCATGAACGTGTCTGTTTGTCTTAGTCTGGGTATTTTCTACATATAACAAGTATGTATTTACAAAAAAAAGCATTGATGTATGTTTATCAGTTGTCTAGTACCTATAATACAAGCTTCACTTTTCATGCACGCTCGCCGGTTCATGGGGCTCTGGGCTCTCATGGGGCTGACATTGTCTGATAATATTTATTTATTATTATTTATTTTGTTACTTCATAGACTGAGATACAAGTATGACTGGAGAAATATCTACCTTACTTAAAAGATTGCAACCAAATATAATAAAATATAATCCCCTTCTATTTTGTTGTATTTTTACGAATGAGCTAAAAATATTCCTTATAAAAAAATTATATCACCAGATTTCCTGGGAACATTAATAACTTTGTATAGAGAGGGGAGACCATAGACATCAGCAACACAGAGTCAATCTGTTGCTAACTTCTAAGGCAAACATAGATTCTTTTCTTGACGAAGACACTCATGTCGTATTATTTAGACACTAGTGCGGAAAATTAATTCCGCGACTAGATGACTAAAAGGTCAGTATCGCTGCTTTGACACCAATGCTCGCGGGCTAGATTTCCCACACAGGATAAACATTTGTGTGCATGAACATATCTGTTTGTCATGGACTGGGTGACAGAAAACTGCAGTCAAATAACAACTCCTCTGAGGGTTGTTGTGTCCTGCATGTGAATGAGGCTACCAGTAAACTCTTAAGGACTAGTCTTAGTAGCATAGGTGGTATCGCGCGAATGATTCTTAATATATTGAAAGCGTTAGACATAGCCTACGGTAACCACTTTACATCAGGTGAGCCGTATGCTCGTATGCTTTCTGGCGTTGTATAAAAAAAAAACAACTACACCGTATGTCTAAAAAATGTCTTAAAAGCGTACTGTCGTAGAACACAGATTATTTAGGATATTTGGATGAAATCTTAGTTTGTGTGGAGAGGTACTATAGTCCAGTAGTTGGTATTAAATCGAATAGCTGTTTCGAATATTTGCACTATAGAGTTTGGAAATTCCTACATATAATAATACAGTGAAAAGTTCGAATAAGTTGAGAAATACCTAAATCTAGTTTAATATATAAATAATGGTTATATAATAGACTGCAAATAAAATGTAATTCATGCAAATATTTTGTTACATCTAGGTATATCTAGACGTAACAAAATATTAGCATATATTGAAACTCGGTCTCTGGAACAAAGGTAAACGATTCATATCGCTTTATAATATTTTATGACGATATCGTGCTTTCAAGTCTTATATCTCCAATTTTATGGCAACGTCAATGGATTCAAGTCCATTTGTTTACTCAACTGGTTCATAAAATTTTACAAATTAGGAAGCCACGATTTCATTTCAATATTTACTAGATTGATTTAAGATATATTATAAGTAGTCGATTATAATTAACAGTTACGTGTATGTGTAAAAGAGTTACTTTTTGACATTTGTTAATTAATCATGCCTTTGATGGTTAATCTGATGATTGTATGAAATAATAACGTATATTTTGACCGATTAGGGTTTACTCTGATACATATAATTTGCTTTGGTTTTACGTGAATGAAAATACTTAATGAAAACCATTTATTTACGGAGGAACGACAACGGAATTTCTGTCAAACAGTACCATAATATTACAAAAGGTTTGAGAGTTTAAGGTTTCCTTTGGGATTTAAAATGATTTTAACTCTACAATCTGACATTTGCTCTCTCTATCTTGCACATCATTCTATTTATAATTTAGTCTTTTCCTATTACGTGATCCTATTTCCTAATCCGTTTAGATGTCGGGGATCGCCACCTAATCCTGAGGATATGGGGACGATACTGATTTTTACATAGAGCGACTGCCATCACAACTCCAAAATTCAGAAGGAAAACTACCCTTTTATTAGCTTAGGTCGCACGTCTTTGGAAATATAACTTCTAGGACGTGTAGGTTTCCTCACGATGTTTTCTTTCACCGCCGAGTAAATAAGTGACAATTACAAATATGTACAAATCAGTATCTTCGCCAAATACTTAGACATATGTAGCTGTCCCAACCAATCCTAATGGAATAGGAACCAACATAACGCTAGGAAGAAGAAGATTTTACACATCACTGAAGCGGAGTAGTATCGTAAAGCAGTAGGATAACCCTAAAGAAACGTCCCAAGCTGCATTCATACTAGCAATTCATACTCGAAAATCTTAGCCTAATCACTTGCGACCACAAGGTCATTGTTAATGCTTGGTTCCTAGAAATGAGTGCTTTACGTTTTCTGAATGCACTGCTTAAGAAGCGCGCCTAACGCTCTAACGATGGAGTTAGTTATTATGTTAAAATTACCTAAGTGAACTGTTAGTTATTATGTTAAAATTACCTAAGTGAACTGTTAGTTATTATGTTAAAATTACCTAAGTGTGTTTAAATTACCTAGTCGAGATACTGTTCTGTGCATTTATTGTGACAGAAATTAGTGTTCCTTTTAATATACTTACTTGGATCTGTTGCAGTACGTTCTCTACTTCCATTAAATTTGATCGCTAGTCAACTTTAATTTTGCCTCCTCCTCCTTCTTTTCACTTACATCATCTACTATTTTTTTCATGTGATCTTTACCACATTCCATCTCTATTTTCTACCTCCTGTCTGTGTATCCATCGGCGAAGAGAGATAGGGCGTGACGAGAATTGTAAAATCGCCTGTTATTATTAGGTAATTCTCCATTGCGGGTATATATTCTTAGTTTGTAAAAATGATATGGAAATTACATCCTAACTTACGAGTATATTCACTTTTGTTACAAATCTCGTCTAGCAAATTTCACCAATCCAAATCATTTCCAAGGCAGATTCGCGAGGAGAGAATAACTTAATACTAAACTTGTCATATGTGATACGGTATTACATACATGAACTATGCTAAGACGTTCAGTCTTATATCGATATATTTATGATTCCAGCCTTTATCTCTTACAGGTTTTAATATAGAGTTCAGTACTAACTCTAAGACTGCATGCTGGTAGATGAAAAGAAATAGGGAAAACTATGAGAAACAAATAAAAATTACTTTAAAATATATATATATTTCTGTCTCGTTAGGATCCAAATACAAATGATTTTTTTTGTCCTTATCCTGTCTGCATATATGTGTAATTAAACATTTAAGATAATGATTATCGTTATCTTACATTTATACTACGAAAGTGATGACATGGCTAAATATTCTAAGAAGTCATTGTTTTTATGTTTAAGAAGTACTACATTCAAAGACTTTCAAAAATATTCATTCATTTTAGAAATATGTTATCAGGAACACCGTTCCTATATGAAATCTATATGTTTGTCTGTGTGTGCGTTTTTTCGAATATTCGAATCTTGACTTCAGATTCGGATTCAGCATAAAAAGTAGAATACGAATGTTCAGGAACACCGTTCCTATCTCTTAAGGAACATGGTCAAAATGGCCGACAAATTAAAAAAAAAATGTATTGTTATGTAATTGACGAGCCAGGTGTTCCTCTGGCAATGTAAGCTTGCGCATTCTCAACTGATTTTATTTTCCTTTTACTAACATTATTGGACTTGGACCATGCGTCCCACATTTCATTTTCAAATCTATCTTATGCTTGTGCTGATTGTGATGATTGAAATAACTATCAGTATTTCCTTATTAAAATGATTGAGTAGATAAGACTTGATTATTGACTTTCCTTGTTTAAGTACACTCTTCAATAAGCTGTGTAAGTATAGGTAATTAATAATATGAATTGATATGACAGATAATATATCTTTCGGAATATTCTAAAATAACTAAACGTAGTAAAACAACATTTTTTTAATAATCTGCTCTAATGTCACGACTTTTGCAGTTTTTTTCCACGTAACATCATATTTTCTCTACAATAAACAAAATGGCTCTTTAGAACGTATTTTTCTATCTCTCATAAATTTAGATTTCACCGTGCTGACCATTTTCAATGTCGCACCTGTATATACTCATTCCTAATCCTATGCTTTCCGCCACATAGTCATCTTAATATTTCGCCTCAGAGTAATTTTTCATTTAAAGTCTTATAACTATGGAAATTTTAATCGACTTCAAAAAGAAAAAGGTTCTTTTTGTTAAAAACAAAACATTCAATATAAAGTTAATGTACTTGAAAAAATGCGGAAGTGAGCAATGAATATCAAAATCAATCTTTAATAATGATCATGCGTCAAACAAATGATTATGAAACTAATATAGCTTCTCATTCCCGGTCACGACTTGACAGACGTACTCATTACAATTGTTTATTTTATTTTAAACTGTTTTACAATAGAGGCGCCAGACATGCCAATATTGATGTACGTTACGTAATGTTTGTGTGTACTCGTGGTACGTTTTGACATGTTTCACTCTTATTGAAAATATGGTTGTTTGTTCGTCTAAGTTTGTTCGGTTGTTAGATGACATATGCATCGAATTTACGCTTTTCATAAATTTGGAGTTGGAGAGTTCGATAGCTTTGCACGTATCGATCCAATTGAAATCATAAGTAAAGCAATTTTAATCGCAGTATGTCTCTCGTCACCAGTGCACACTCGGATTTAGATTTTTTTAAATAGATGATCCTTAAAACTGCGTTAGGTTACATTGCGGGGGTCAGTATTTTTCAGCAGCCTAAAGGAGACAGGCATGCTTTAATGACTGTTATTTAGTAGCAATAGAATACAAGAATCAGATCCGACTGTTTAAGTTTTTCTCCACCGAGGAGTTTATGATATGTAAATCCATCCTTAGACAGGCTGCGGTCGACGCGATTAGATATGAAGTAAATATGTAAATTCCTACATTCATAGTCAGGCTACGGGCGACGCGGTTAGATACGGAGATATATAAACACCTACATTCGTAGACAGGCTACGGTCGACGCGATTAGATAAGAAGATATGTAAACACCTACCTACATTCATAGACAGGCTACGGTCGACGCAGTTACATAAGTATATATGTGAACACCTACCTACATTCATAGACAGGCTACGGTCGATGGAGTTACATAAGTAGATATGTAAACACCTACCTACATTCATAGACAGGCTACGGTCGACGCAGTTAGATTAGAAGATATGCAAATAGATCCCTAGACAAGATATATTTGACGTGGATAGAGTAGACCATATGCGTCGTAACGACGACGTTATTAAAGGAGATGAGACTCAAGATGAACATGTACAAGACTAAAATTATGTGGAATGTCCATGTTACACATATGCCGGTCACGGTTGGTAGCACTAAGCTCGAATTTGTTGACGAATATGTCTACCTAAGGCACATCATGTTATATTATCTTATCTTGTCTTATCCACTTAGGTAAGTCCAACTTCGACCGAGAGGTCAACAGACGGATCCAACTCGGCTGGGCAGCGTTCGGGAAACATATATTGAAATTAAACATATATACATATATTATTTATATAGTTTCAAATCTATCTTATGCTTTTTTTTTATTCGACGCATATTCTCGTTCAAAATACCTCAACACATGAAGAGCAAAGTCTTCGAACAGTGAGTGTCGCCAGTGATGAGATGACATACGGAACTGAGCCGTGGCCCTTCACTGCGGGCCGTATGGGGAAGCTCAAGGTCGCTCAGCGTGCTATGGAAAGAGCTATACTCGGGGTTTCTCTGCGTGATAGAATCAGAAATAAGGATATCCGCAGTAGAACTAAGGTAACCAACATAGCCCTAAGGACAAGTAAGCTGAAGTGGCAGTGAGCCGGCCACATAGTTCGTAAAACCGACAACCGTTGGGGAAGAAAGATTCTCGAATGGCGTCCCCGTTTTGGTCCATGTAGTGTGGGACGACCCCTCACTATATGGAGCGACGACCTCAAGAGCTTTGTTGGGAGTCGATGGATGTAGGTGGCACAGGTTCGAGACGAATGGCACTCTAGAGGGTAGGATAATGTTCAGCAGTGGACGAATACGGGCTGAGATGGTGATGAATATATGAGTATATGTTTATTTTATCAACAAGCCAGTGTGAAAATCAATAGCTTGTTTGTCGGTTGTGTCCTCGCCAATACCCAACCGCTAAAGTTGATATTTCGGCTATTCTTTTTTTGAATGTAACTTAATTATTGTTGCATGTACTAATATTTTTTCTTCTAATTCTCTACAGAAATATTATATAACTATAATCCTTGTAAAATGTAGAAAGTTTCCCAATGAATATCTTAGTTTGCTAAAGATTTCAATAAATAATTTAAGTGATTGACTACTTTCTGTTCTCAAATTAATGAGAATGGTAAAAATAAAAGCCCACCCGTAGAGTTATGCAAACATATTTCTACAAATCAAATGAATTTCACATTTGAAATTGTATTTCTATTCATATCATCCAATTCAATACTATCTACGTAGTTTGCGTTTTACCTTATTTGTAAATATGTATATATTATACGATAGGCAATGTTGGATACCGTATAGCTACTAAGCTATTAAAATTTACATACTTTTATATAACTTGCACAAAATACAATCACAGTACAATGTATTAAGTAGAGATCGGTATGCTTATGAAACGATGAATATTACCGAGAAAACAATTTAAGACTACTCTCGAAATTACTGAAAAAATGCGCACGGAAGCAGCTCAGTTAGGGATGGGGTATATCCCTAACTGAGCTGCTTCCGTGCGCATTTTGTGCACACTTTGCAGAAGACAGCAGTCAAACCACAAGTCCCTAGAGGGCTGTTGCTTTACTGCGAGTGATTGAGGATACCAGAAAACTTTTGAAGGGTTGCCGTGTTAGCAGGTAAGCACTTTACATCAATGTTAACCGTGTGCCTGTTTGCCTCCCGATGACAATGTATACAAAAAAAGTAGTTTCGATCTATTAGAACGGTTTTTGAATGGATTTAAAGGGACCACCAAAGGACGACGGCATTAAGATTGGTAATTAAATAATTATATTACGGTCATTGTGTGTCATATGAGTGAAATATACAATAGTACATTAACATAAATATAAGAGCTTTTACATCTAATGTACTTCAGGGGTAGAAACGTCAGAGCATAACACATAATGCCCGGAATGCCCGGTAAACCTCCACCCCACCCCAATCTCACGTCGGTGTTGGCTCCCTGAATAACCTTGGTTGGTCCTGCGGTTTTTAGACGACCGACTGCTAGTGATAGCGATCAGCAGTGCTAATTGTAACAGGTATTCGTGCCTCTCCTGTAATAGACCGACATTTACTTCCTCCAGATTTTATATTTTTAGTCCATTCATTTCCCACAATTTTTGCAATAGCCTAATGCCTATCCATAGGTGTACTGGTCCATTAGTATTTTCGGGAGCAGGTCGCAATGGGTGTACTACATTATATTAATTTTACTAAAGGGCCTCTCCGTATTAAATACATATTCGCATATAAATTTATATTTTTACACTGGGATTGTCGAATATTTCTGAAAGTGCATTCTGTTTGATTTAGATCACTTCTTGTGCTCAATATGAGTAAAAGCGAAATGGTTCTTTTCAAGATAAATACATGTAATTTATCTTTTTACAAGTGGGCTAAAGTATGCCATGAAAAGAAATATGATTTTAGCACAATAGCCGTTAATATACAACTTAATAAGATGTTATGTTATTTCATGTGTTTCTTTTCTCATAAATCTCCTTTGTGCATCTCGAGATATGACAGCGTTTATTGCTTCTGAAGCAGTGAAAGAAGTTATTGGTAATGAAGACATCGCAATAAAAAATGTTAAAAGATTGGTTGTAAGATACAATATAAAAAATCGGAAATCCGCATTGTGATTTAAACTTAAAATAATTCGTGAATCTGTGAGGTATTTAAATTCTTTTGGTCAAATACATCAATAACATGGTCATTTCAGTGTGATGGGTATTGAGACACGTTGGTAATGTCAATGAATTAATACTTGT
Source organism: Pyralis farinalis (assembly GCA_947507595.1). Classification (NCBI taxonomy): domain Eukaryota; kingdom Metazoa; phylum Arthropoda; class Insecta; order Lepidoptera; family Pyralidae; genus Pyralis; species Pyralis farinalis. Next base: position 24,702,125 of record OX382273.1, on the reverse strand, counting down.
CTTGGTATTGTCAAGAAAAAGTATTTCTCGTATTATATTAAGGCAAGAAATATGTACTCGTACGCTAGCGCGAATAATGGCCAATCAGAGCAGTTTGTCTTTTTTACGCTTTCATATTTTATTTAAAAATAACAACATTTTTTCTTTAATTATCTTTTATCTTAAATGTATGCTCTTTTATCAACTCAAATAATTTTTGAGATAAATGAATTTGTGCGAGTTTGTTTCTAATACTGTTATAATTTCAACTATTGTCTGATATACAAAAGGGGTTTTTTTTAAATACGAGTAGATCAACATAAAAGATCGGTTTTGCGGAACGGAAAGTATAACCTCTTCACATCAGGCCAGTCTAGCGGTAGTTATTCACTACTGTAGTAGTACAGCATATTTATCCAATCGAATCGTGCTGCTCGCTGCTGTCATTGTATATTTTATAGTTGTTTTTAGCATCAATTTACTATTATTTTTTTTATGTAAAAAAATGGAAAAGTCGTAATGATAACTAACTTTTCGATTTAAGCTATTCAGTAGAAGGTTGTATATAGTAACTATAATATATAGGTATGTATGTATGTATGTATATCTTCACGCCAAGTCCCTTGCGGGGTAGGCAGAGAGAAATACTATTATTTTTATTATTATGGTACCTACCAAAATAATATAAGTATACGAATGTACGAAATACATAAGTAATTAAACGATTCTTTAAGATTAGGTGCATGTATCTGTCTATAACTTGACACCAAGTCTGTTATGTGGTAGGCAGAGAGAACGGAGAGCCACATGACATGACCCTTAGGTACAAACCTCTTTAACCTACCTTCTTTAACATTCATAGCTCTTTTCATTATATTAACTGGATCGTATTATATGAGTTTGCCTTCCTCAGCTCCTACAGCCTTCCACTTTTGCGTTGTATATCTGTTTCTTCATACTTTCATCCAGTTTTCTTTCTCCATGGCCGAACCAATTAAGCATGCCTTTTCTTATCTTAGCTTTTACACTGCTTTTTGGGCTAACTCTCTTTCTTAGACTATCGTTGCGTGTACAGGTGCGAGGTATACTAATAGTACCCGACGCTGTATTAAAAACAACCATCCTAGGATTTTAAATCCTAGGGTGTTTTTTTTGTGGACACTGTAATCATATGAAAATTGCTTAAATACTCGTATCTATTTCGATATTCATGAATCGCGTGACGCGCTTAAAGTAATAGTATCTACAGAAAAATTTGAAGTTAAATTAAAGCAGAATGTTTTTTAAGTAAAAAAAATAAAATGATTCATCGATTCTACAGTGTGTTATTCTGCTGTGTAGCTACATAAAACGGATCTTATTTAGCTTTGAGAACCATGAAAGGGTTCTTATTATAAATAAAAGAACCGTAATCTAAAACGCATCGTTCCGTATTGTATGCGTTTTGCACCATACCTTAATACCTGAGAAGCTGATGGGCGAGTCCGCACACATAACTATTAAAATACTGGACCATTGAAAGAGCAGTAACCAAATATATTCCCAAGCATCACAAAGAGCTTAGAGTTAAGCCCTACACTATTATGTCATTTCCACGTTTGTACTCAATTGAAACGTCTCCCAGCGTTTACGGCTCGCGATGTATTGCTATTGTAATTCTAACTGTTGAGAAATTTCTGTGAAACGGTGAAAATAACTGTCATAGTAGTTTAGAATTTAGATGATTTTACTGGTCTTAACTACACTGAAGTCTGTCGTATACAATTTTAAGAAATAAATAAATATTACATCGCGGTTATATCTATTGGTTCGAAAATTAATTCACTAAAAGTGAACTGCAATATCCTTGAATTTTATCTATACTAATATATTATATAGAGCAGAAAAGTTTGTTACATTGTTTGTGTGTTTGAACGCGCTAATCTATGGAACTATCAGTCGGTTTTAAAAAAATTCTTAATTTGATAGCCCAATTCAAGAGAAAGGTTATAGGTTATTTGACATCATGATACGACTCTTAATCTTACTAAAAGTCAAGAAAAAGGTATGAAGGAGGAAAAATAGGGGATCCGCGCCGGCGAAGTCGTAGGCTGCAGTACGTATGAACTAATAGACTTTTTTTTTGTAAGGGCTCCTTTCGCATGGAAACCATAATTCTGTTTTTGACGAGTTCAGTGGCGCAGTCGTGAATGACGTGACTTGGACGCAATACTCGTGGGTTCGATTCACACACTGGGCAAACTTATGTGTGCATGAACATGTCTGTTTGTCTTGGTCTGGATATTTTAAGAGAGGTAGGGTGCATCAAAACAGCCCATCACGGAAAGTACCTCCACCTCACAGAAAACCGCAGCCAAATAACAACTCCCTTAGAGGATTGTTGTGTTCATGCGTGTAAGTGAGTACACCAGTAAGCTCCTAAGGAGTTGTTGTGTTAGCAGCATAGAAGGCATCGCGCGAGTTATACTTAATGTATTACATGCGTTCCTATGCTATGGTAACCGATTTACATCAGGTGGGCCGTATGTTTGTATGCCTTCCGACTTTGTATAAAAAAATAACGTACACAAGGATTACAGTTGATGACGTAGGGTTGGGACAAGTGGATAGGATTATATATCTTAGATGTTCTTTTAGCAGGAATAGAATTTACACTGTTAATACCGAGAGACGAGTGAATGTATGGAGCATGAGGGGAATTGCGTGGTATCAAAAGAAACCAGAAGTTTTAGCTCGATAAGAACTACGTTGAGCTGATACCAACGCTACTGAATAGCGGCGAGAGCTAGGTATAGCAGAGAAAGCATGAAAGCTAGCATCTCAACCGCATTAAATCTAACGCGGTCGAGAAGCTAGCGTTGCATAAAATCGTAGTGTAACGTTTGTAGACCACATTCGTAATGATGATACTCGGTAACATCGGTGTGAAACGGAGCAAAATTAGGGCAATATTTTATAGAAATTATAATCCAATTGCACCGGTTTCCTAGATATTATAGCCCTTACTTGAATTTAATAGAAGTTTATTTTAAATTGTCTAGGTATACGATGGTAAAGAACATTGAAATCGCAAGTCACGACTTAGACTTGATCTGCTATTTCTCTCTAAACTTTAGCTGGTAGCGTGTCAAACTTAATTTTTGGGATTAATGGAAGAACAATTTAGGAATGCACAGAAGACGAAGGAACACAAAAACGTTTGTATGGTACACTTACAATGTTAGGCTATGACGTACAAATAACCACAAGTATTACTGTGCAACATGCACTACAATGCAGTTTTGTCTTTAGTCGGATGTTCTGCTTAAGATGCCTCTGTTAATTGGTTCAGAAAATTAGCAACAACGGTTAGTTCAAAGCTTAAAATGGCAAAAGTATGGTCTATATTTCTAACAGGAAAAATAATATATTACTTTAATTATTTGTACTTGATTTTCTAATATTTCTATATAAATATCTGCCTGTATGAATTAGACAGAGGTAATATTTTACATAGAAACTTCCGCCATCCATCCTCTTCTCACTCACGAAGGAACTTAATTGCTCAATTTTACAATCTATGGAAACAAACTCCTTGCATGTGTCTTTTGCAGTTCAACTGAAGAATCATATATGTTATAAGAAGTTCTCCATAAATCCATCCATCGTTTACTGGTAAAAGAACCGCATCTATAGATGAGGGCCCTAACTGATTGGCAAACGAAAATCTGGCAGAGTAGTGCGATAGTACCAGCTACTACTTATTCAAATACGATAACTACTGTAATATTATATTATTGAATCTATTTTGTTTTTTGTTCAAAGAATATTAAAATTAATACTGCATAATGATATTTTTTATTTTAGTATTAATTTCATCGCACAAAATATTTTTTTTTTGACCAATAGAATCAAAATTCATTAAAATCATCGTACCAAATGATTTGCTATAATCATATAATATAATATATAATAATGACACTAACTAATATCAAACATATAAATTCAGTAATCATTCTGCAAATAGTACAGTTCTAAATAAAATATTTTCTCAGAAATATTTAGAAGTACGAGTAGCACTGGGTGGTAACACCATCATAACGTCGTAGCCATAAATCTGCTGGGTAGAGGGAGGATAGCCGGCGCCGGTTCTTCAGCTATTAAATCCTCATTCATCGATTTTTATCGCTAGCAAAAATTTTATTATCCCATGTTTTCGAAAATTGCAACTTCAAATTAAAGCTTCCTTGATATTTGGTAAGGTAATATAATGAGTTATACGAAATTTTGATATCGAGTACATTTTTTAATAAGAGCTACTGTATTCGTTCTTATTTTCATACGTACATATTTTTACTAGCTTCGCGACTTCATCCCCGCGTGTTCCGATATCTCTAGGAACCGCCCTTCCTTACTCTTTTATTTTCCTCCGCTTCTAAGGGCCGTATCATGACGTTGAATAGCCTATATTCTTCCTCAAGAATTGGGTTTTTAAAAATTTGGGCTTTTACAAAAATAATTTTGTAAATCTGACTTCCACAGATTAACGTGTTCAAATAAACAAACTCTTTCGCATAATAAACTAGTATACTTGTAGATTGATTAGTTAGTATAATTTATTCAAATCAATAGTACGAGTATAAAGGTAATGCTTTTGTTTGGGTTAGAGGGGAATTCCTAGAGTTATTCATCAGATTTTTAGCTGTTTTCTTATACAAATCCTATAGGGTTCCTGTGTAGGTAACACTTTGAAAAACCCATCTCTATGCATGCGGAGCCGTAGTTAACGACACTAGCTATTTATAAATTTGTTAATATTTTCATTTCAATATTCAATAGTCAGATTGCTAGATTTTTAAAATACTTATTACAATGTGTAATTTCTTATAGCTCCGTTGGAAAACCATTCACAGGTAGTTAAGGGACCGCGGAATTTCATATCTCTTTTCTGTAGCATATTATGAACGTTTCTGACAAATTATCTAATAAAGGTAATCAACTTCAAAATTTCCTTCTGTAATTGATCCTCCCTTTACGCTTGCTATATTCCCGATTAGCATATTTCCCAACGCACGAGAAATATTGTACTGGTACCTCCTTATACACATCTTCATTGAGATTATAATTCAAGCTGCTAGTTAAACGTCGCCAGTCCTTCTAATGATACATCTCACAAAAGAGTTTTCTTATCAGAATTAAATCTTGATCGATCCACCTATGAAATCATAAAGCAATTTTACTTGTTATAATTTGCATAAAATGTATAGAACATAAATTGTAAAGTGTAGCGGTCCAAACGATACAGTAGAGATGCATAACAGTATGTTAACCGAAGCACTTAGGCCTTTATTGACACATTATTAACGCTCGCGTCAGAACGGTAGGGTTATCACTTGTAAAAATTGCAAACAGCTAGCAGCCGTATGTAGTACAGGACTAGCCATTTCGAAGTGTCAAACGCGACAGAATTAACTTAGAGTTTATAATTCTATAGCTGTGCGAGTGCGACGATTTGTGGCGTTTTTTCAAAGTCATACTACTGTATATATGTGTCTACTGCAGTCGTGGGATGAGGTGCTGACCGGCTGCGACGCGCACTTCAAAATGTCACTTGGCGACTTCTCAAACAATATTTATTCAATGGCACGTATTGAAAAGACGGTCTCGAAACTCTCGTCCCAGGAAATGGTTAATGACATTTAGTATTTAGACACACAATGAACTGCGCGACACAATCGATGAGTATGTTAATTTTACTCCGTGCTTAAGTTACGGTGATCAATTAACGAAATAAAAAACCTCTCGACAAATTATGGCAGACCGGCGGTCTTGTAAAGACGTGGATGTAAAAACTCGATACAGTTAAAGTGTGATTGATGGACGCCCTGTTCGCACAAGCCGGGGGTAATTGAATTATGATACCAAATTGATTTTTTTCTAGTTTATTTTTTAAAGAGTGAAGTATTCGTTGACGTCGGAAGTCCAGAAAGGCGGGCAGATTCCATTTGAACATTAATTTGCCTCGCATCAGTACAGAAGCGGGTGCGCGATATGCAAAACAATCGAGATAGCAAAAGGGACGAGAATGGTTGTTGTAAGGGTTGGATTACACAGGGCGATTTGAAAGGCAATATAATATAAAACAGCTTTAGCGGACTCTGGGCTCCGAAGCAAAAGCGTAGGACGCGACCGGGATTAACGCTCGGATGATGATGATGATTTGAAAGACAACAATACTCGTACATGTGTTATTTAGGTATCTAAAGGCCTAAAATAGTAACTGCGTCGCATCAGGAGATCCATATAATCAAGTGGTATAAATTATTATAAAAAACCATAAAATCCGATTAAAATGAAGTAGTAAATTCAGCAAACTTATATTGAACCAATCTAATGGTAGGTGCTTTCTGATAAAAAAAGAATCTGTATAAAAACACGGGTCGCATATGAAACCACCTCCTTTTTGAGTTAATAATTGCAATGCAAATGTAGTATGGGTAAAATTAAACTGAGTTTTGTATAGTTTGCTAACACGTATAAACATCATAACATTCATAACATGCTAATTAAAAACAAAGTCTGACTCCAAGTCTATTAAATATCATGTAATTAATTGCTAGGAAACTAATATACGTTTGTAGAAGTGTGGAATATTTATATCATCATTAATCTTGGAATGCGCTTAGCAAAGTATGGGAGTTTCATACTTGCTATAAAAACTTGGTCAGTCGATAGAGCACACGAAGCTTTAACAATGACATGATATAAAATTATATAGAGATCACAGTAGAGAAATACAAGCAGTATGTCAACTAACGCACTTAAACCTTTTTTGAAATAATGACCAATACTTGCGTAAGAACGTAAGGGCAGTCACTCTATAAGATCAACAAGATGAACAAGACCAGGTAAACCGTGTAGTACTTACATCATAATAGGTCAATGTTAAGGCTCTACCTGCACTGAGAGCGTATCTGAGGAAAAGCAAAGACCCAGAGTATTACAGACTCTTTGCACCAAACAGAGTAATGAAGTTCATGCAATATATCTTAGACAGAAAGGAGCGACAGGGGACCAGACTCTTGTCCCAGCTGCTGCAGTATGAGGCACATTGTAATACCACAAAGTCTTTGGAACGTAAGTATAAAACATTTCTCGATTTGCCTGGTCTATAAACGTAAATAATCTGGGCCTTTGCTAACTTTTGTTTCTTTTAACATGAATTATAAATATAATAAAAAACTTTCATCTAACATAGCACTTTTATTGAATCGACGCCTATTGTCATCATTACATTTAGTGGCATTAACTTCAACGAAGTTGGCTTCACTTTTTTATTTAAAAGTATGTATTTTATAACTTTTTACTTACGAAATTATCAAAACCTTACCTAAATTATATTGAATCATCAAAATGTTATATATACTTTTGGAGAAAAATCGAAATCCTATCTTAAACAAAAAAAATAAAGACAAAGAAAATCGGGTTTTGTTGAGTAACTGTAATCTTTACCAAATTTATATGAAAGTGAATTCTTAGGTACCTTAACACAATTTAAACACTCACATATTAAAAAACCGAACATAGACCTCGTCTTCGTTTGGCGTCGATAAATGTTTTTCACCCTGGCTAAACTCAGCATCCCATATATACTGATCGACGTGACTGATTAAAAGTGAAGGTAAGGAAATGAGAATGCCATGTAATATCTAAACCCAAGCAAGCGGAACCGCGGGTAACAGCTACTTAAAATTGACCTATTTACAATCACTAAGTGTACCTCAAACTTATCTCAAATCGCGGCATTGCTCAAAGCTTACCACTTGCAATATCAACTCCGGTGGCGCAGCACTAGGCTATAAATACTTGTAGTACTCCGTAACAGTTGAATTATGTTCTGCAGCTACGAGTACGTACTTTATCGCTACGTATTTATTGCTCCGATGATCACTGTTACGGTGTGAACGTGACTACTCGTATATTGTAATTGACATTTGTCATTGTATAAAATAAAGTGTTTTATGGTATGATAATATAATTAAAGAAACATACTTAATTATGTTCGTATTCATTAAAATGGAAATGGTAGATGTAGGAAATTCTTTGAAACTTCCAGTATGAGTTGTATATGGTTCGAATGAACTGTACTCAGACGGGCTGCCATCCGAGTTCGATATCCCGTTTGACGGGGTCCGCTACCTAACCCTACGGATTTGGTGGAGATACTGACTGTCTTCATCTTAATATTGATTACAAATCTTGCTTTTTGTTTCTATTAAACTATAACATTTTTTTTGCAGATTTTAAAGGTAAAACTAAACTGTAAAATCACGCACATATTTGTCTATTTGTCTCTCAGTCCATGACAGGAATGTATCGCCGAAAATACTAACGTGATATTTGTAATACTTGCGTAACTTGCCAATCTTCGCGTAATCCATTATTAATTTCAATAAAATAAATAAAAGTCACAATCAACGACAGCACTAATAGAATTTATTTTTAATTTGCTACATGTTGGTGAACATTTATAGATAAAGGGAGGCGAGAAGGGCTCTGCATAGCTTTATTTTTGAAGTCTGTGAGTCGAATTGCGACTGCAGCCATGAATCAACTCACAGCACATAGAAGTCCCAGATAATTAAAGCTTCCGTCTTTCATTACTTGATTTACGTGATCGATTAGACTCAAATTCGTAACGATACCATTACACTTTTCGACGATAAGAAAGTTTATTTTCTTAGTATAGTATAAGTAAGTAAATTAAATAGAAATGTTGCAACCAAAACTATCTTATTTGTATTCATAATGCGGCCTACAACTAGTGTGTCCACATTGGTATGCCTATGGCGATGCTATATCGATTTAGTACAGATATCAATTTGTATACTTAAATACGCGAGGAGAATGATAATGACGAACGTTGTTGTAGTTAAACACATGATATATTTAAGACACAGTTATAATAACGTAGATAATAAATGCATAGTTAATTTACATTTTAAAAGGCCATCAATTCCAATAAATGCAATAAATAATATTACCAAACATAATGTCAGTACTAGATACCAGTCTCCGGTGGTTGATAAACCCATTCTAGCCCCGACAATGGATGAAACTAGGCTAAAATTCATCGACAGTAAATGCTGTACGAATAAAAATCGCTACGTTTAGACCTATATATTAAACTAGCGTACCGCCCTGGGTTCGCACGGGTAGCAGAGCATATTATACCTACCAAGGTATTTAAGTTGATAAGGATTAAACTAGCGACTGTATTCCGTTTAATATCCCATGAAAGCTCCCAGGCGGCTTGACTTCTTTCGGAATTTTCAAAATTTTTCGTCATATCAACTAATTATACACTTCCTCGAGAATCACTCTATTGGTGAAAACTGCATGAACATCCGTTCAGTAGTTTTGAATTTATCGCGAACAGACACACGGACAGACGCAGCAATTAACGTTGTTTTATGATGTATATAGTGATATAAAAAAATGAAGATTTTTTGTAACTTATATTGTTGAGGATGGCAAAGGAAAATGAGGAAAATTATTGTCAATACGTGTTGTTGGTACGATTTATTTTAGAGACTGTTGTTTTTTGACAATGATTTGGAATATAAAAAAGAATAAGAACTGAGAATTTAAAATTGATGGCGGAAAAGGTTTACTTACGCTGGTGGTTGCCAACATATATGTTTTGTTTAAAATTCGCCGTGCTAAGTATACATTGACGTATTGTATACATTGCGTGACCTAAATACTTAATAAAAATAAAATATATTGCCATCGACACATTCAACATAATGTTACAAACTACGAGTAACATGACTAAAACAAAAACCTAACAATAAACGTAAACTAAAACGATAAATTAAACAAAATATGAATAATCTTATTAAGAAAGTCATAACAATACAGAGCAAGAACAACTTTACTAATATGGAATGCTATTAAATTAATATTCCATAAAGAAATGTTGCATAATATCACGATATGTATCTACAGTTTTTGATATGTCTTCAACTCTTATTTCATATCCAATAATTCCATATTTATACTTTAATAATTACTATATACTATTAATATAATAATAATAATATAATAATAATAATATATAAAACCTTTACAATTAATAATAATCATAAAGGGTAGGTCCACAATAGTCGTCGTCGTAGCAATAGAAGCTCGGTGAATATGGAGTTGTTAATAACGCAACTTTGATACCAACGCTCTTGGGTTCGATTCCCACACAAGACAAACATTTGTGTGCATCAACATGTCTGTTTGTATTAGTCTGGATGTTTTTGAGATAGGTAGAGCGTTTCAACGCAGCCCGTCTGGGGAAGTATCTCCTTGCCCAACCCTTACAGAAAACCGTAGCCAAATAACAATTCCCAAGAGGGTTGTTGTGTTCCTGCGTGTGAGTAAGGTCACCAGTAAATTTCCAAGGAGTTGTGTTAGCAGCAGAGGTGGCATCGTGCAAGTGATACTTAATGTATTACCAGCGTTCATAGGCTACGGTAACCACTTTATATCAGGCGAACTGTATGCTCGTATGCCTCCAGACGTTGTACAAAAAAATATATAATAACATTATTCCATAAGTTACAATTACAATTACTGCTGTTATATTTCATTATCGTCATTTGCCTCGTATCTACCCGTTTTAGGATAAAGGACTTTCCTAATGCTATCCGCTGTATGCGATAATATTCCTTTTGCATCCGTCTAAGAAATAATTGATCTTCAAGGAGGATTTACAATGCGTCATAATTATATCGAGTTTTCTATTCTAGGACTTTACTCCGCCAGCAATCACTCGACATATGCTTCACAGCCATTTTGAGAGCGATATAGACTATTTTAACTCTCCATATTTTTATACCTCTAAGGTGATGCCTGATACAAAAGCTATTGCCTATTGACTATCGTAACGTCAAGAGTTTCAATCATTGTCGGTCTATTAAAAACCTCTTCAGACACTTTTTGAAAAATTTGTAATGTCTTAAAAAAAGACGCTTCATTCCGCGACCTAACAAATTTCGGAGGAAAATCCGTTTTGAGAATTGTGGTTCCAGTGTATGGGGATAGAGACCAATAGCGAGTAGTGCTAATATAGTAGGTAACATTGGCCATCATTCCGAACTACCCGAAACTCAACCCAATATACAATCTGTAGAATACACAAAGGGAGGTAAAGTCACTTCTTAGTCTTAAGGGCTCTATACCATATATAAACTTGGGATCGTCAACAATTCTCGCAAATCGTTTCTGATCGAATCACACAATCCAACCAGGCATCCAGGTGCTTCCACCCAAAGGATCCTATATGCATATATTTACAGCAAGTCACAACATAATCTATCGCTGTATTAATCTAGTCATATACGGTGTCCTATAATCCCACGAGTGGGATGCCGTCATAATCATAAAAGAAATCTTACAAAAGAACATAACGAACAAATTGTTGTTTCCAATATCCATAGATGCTCTATTCATATACAAAGTCTTGTTAGACGTAAATCTCAAGGGCGATCTCATAAAATTCAAATAATTGATAACTCCCGGTAAAGGTCGTAAATTTGCCAATTTGCATACATTTTTATCTATACTATTTTAATTGTCTATATTTCTATGTACCAGCCATATATTGACGGCATTAGCATCATCGTGGACGTCATAAATTGTTTATGATGTGTTCTGATACTAACCGTTCTTCATATTTACGACTATGTTATACAATATACCTACCTATATGTTTATAAATTGTAACCAGAGGAAATCAAAGCTGTTACAAGTATTATGGCTGAAGATGTGGTATAGAAACAAGTGAATGAGTTTGTGATGATGAATCTTGAATGTGCCATCAGAATGGATGGAAGGTACCTACGCGTATTAAGAAAAGGTCATAAAACATTCAGATAAGAAAGAGTTTGAGCATTTCGGATATTAAATGGCTGAGCACTTTAGCCCCACACTGCTTGAACTGACAATAATTTGGAATAGAATTGGGAGCGGTGTAATGGTGTTTTAAAACCAAGGAGAAAAGTTTGACGTAACTCACGATCCTGCCCGTCTCTGTTAAATATACAGCGGTCTTTTAGGTAATATGCAGAAGCGGAATTGAAGAAAATAGTGTAGAAAAGAGACAGCAAGTACTAGTTGCGACGTAGTATAACAGGAAGCTACATGAACTGATTGCAAAATTCAGAGATATGGTAATATTTGCGAATGCAAATATCTCCCGATTAAAAATATTTTAAATATGTTCAAGTTTGTCTACAGTGAAGTCAAGGTAACAAAAATTGGTATAATCAAGAATCGGGAGAAGTAAGGATTATGCAAAGGCAATGTTTGTGTCCATCGGTAGGAAGTTTAGCAGTTTTCTAAGAGAGCCATTGGCAACAAACAACCTCCTACTAACATCAGACTCCTACTAAGACCAGGATAAAATTCTATCCAAATACACTAAGAGCGTTTATCATTCTCATTATATTTAATTACAGTCTCGTTAAATACAAATAACTCCAGATAATATTTAATATTTTCGTTAGCCTTTTAGAACAGATGAAATTTTGAATTTTAGCTTTCATTTCCAAAAGATCAGAAATTACCATGTAGGTTGCCTACTAAATTCTTATCGTCCATTTTGACAATGAGACCCTAAGGTCTTATTGTCAAAATGGACAATTACTAATAAGCCTATCTACATTAACTTATATTTTGAGTAACAAAATTTATGAGCAAAGTAAAGATTGCGGGCACGAGGAGATAACTGACACCTAATTTCTGAAGATATTTCATTGGCTCAATAACATATAATTTGTATTCAATACGTGTCTTCTGCTCTTCAACTGTTAATATAATGCAAAGGGCATGATTTCTTAAACAGTATTATCTCCACATTCCGAAATAAAACAATAAAAAACCTCATGAAAATTCCATCAAACCCGCTTATGTCGCCTACTAGTCTTGTAATTAGCATAAATATACAGTATATTATTGTTTCGACAAATGGTTATTAGTAATCTACATGGAACAACATAAATATCTTTGGGAATTTGCAGTAATATGTCAAATAAAATATAATTAATTGTCCACACCTTTGTTTCTCTCATGACATTAGCAATTTTAATAAGGTTTCCATCTCCATGGCGGAGATACGTGTTCCTGATAATAAATTTGACTGACGATGGCGAAACGCCAATGAACAGTTTGTCAAATTAATTATGTGCTTCATATTTATTTATCAAACCTAGATTTGTCCTCGTCTGCACTGGTATTGATTCTTCATGTCACTCCCTAGACTTCGAATGTCTATTGTCACTTTGAGAAAAATGTAGGTCGAACACATGCCCTTGTGTATAAACTTTCACAATGCCTTAATAAAACTAGTATACTATTTAAATACACACACAGTCATAAGTAGCTTAACATCATCATTAGAGGAGTCATAGCCTACCTCACCTGCACGTATACATAGCTGATTAACAAACAGTGGCGAAACAGTCCGACTGACAAAGTACCTCTACTTCATAGCAGATTTCTACCAAATAATGTATTTCTGTAGATTTTTATGGGAAGATAGAGATGACTCTTGGAAGCCCCTGAATAAGCAGTGTTTTAGCAGCCAGGGCTGCAACGTGTGAGCAGTGCTCCTTATATTGACCCATGCTAATTGCTTGATAACCGTGTGTTTTCTCACTGACGTGGGATGAATAGTGTGTTATTATTATGGGAAGGTAACAGTAGATCGATAAGAATAATGACCACAATAAAAAATAATATATTAAAAATCATGGCCTTGTATTGGCGTAGATGAAAAAAGGAAATGCGGTGGGCAATAATCAATAAGCTTTCACAATAGACAATAACTTTTAACAGCGAATGGTGCTAACGGAAAGCGTAGAATTTACATCCTCAGGCGTAAATTTGACACATAATATTTATCTTTGAACTAAAACTAGTTCATTGACATGTTTTATATACATTTGTGGGTTGGGGCCGAAGAAAGTGACACCGAAGGCCCTTTGACTGGAAATTTATTTGGTCACTTCTTTGTTGTCACATTTTTTCATATCATTGATTTCGAAATTATCATTTGCATTAAGTTACGATGGCAACTATGGCTATGGGAAACCACATTGATCCATAGCTTATGTTTAATGTGATTGTCAATTATCGATTCTGTTTTAAACATTGGTAAAATTCTTCATAATTTGACGATAACATATGGAAATTCGACTTCCATAAAGTTCAACATCTAAATGAAAATTTGAATAATAACGAAGATGGTTGTAAATTTATTATAACAAGTGACAATCAATTATACGTGATACTAGCTAAGGTACATTATACAAATGCAAGATTTTCATTATGGCGTTTAATACTAGACAACTTGCAGAAATGTTGTCATTATGATTTGTTTTTACGATTCTAAGACCCTTTCATACTACTTATGATAATAATATAATTGTGTCATTTCAAGGCGATACGTGAGAAAGAAAGAAGGTAAGTGTGCGGGTGCTCTAACTTTATTCTACAGAGGAGCTTTATTTAATATCTACTTTTTAGGATTTGTTAAAGGCAAATGAAAATTTCTTCATATAGTAGAGGTAGTTAGGTAGATTTAATAACCTAGCGGTATTTTTAATGCTCAGTTTCCTTAGGTGAAATTCAAATTAACATAGACATGTGCTTGACACGTCACAGCAGTGGAACAAGTCCGCAATGCAGACGAATCTATTGGTCAAGGTTCCTTATGAATATTCAAGTAATGTTGCTTCTACAACATTCTTCTAATCAACAGTGCACAAAACTTGTAAATTTTTATTTTCATATAAAAATACTTGTTTTATAATCTATAGAAATCTATATTAATAATTTTGTTTAGACAAAATTTCTCTTATCTATGTATAACCAAACAAGTAAACATTGTCAATTCAGCTTAGTTGACCCTCCAAAAATTTTACTTAATCTGGTAAAGGTCGACGGATGCAAACGACACAAAACCAATAATAGGGAAATGGGGGTAGGCCATCGTCAAAAAAATCTATGGGAGAGGCATATACTGGACAGTGGTGGTTCTTCAGATTTCTCTAGGCATATAATAAAATCTTAGTAGAGTCCAATTTATAAAAGGAATATTTTCTTTTAATAATGGTGTCTCTCTCGACGCTTATATCGATGTAGTTATATTCAAAATTTCTATATATCTGTATGTTTGTATCGTACATAAACTACTGAACACATTTTGATGCAATTTGCAATGGTGATAGCTGTCAAGAGTCAACGTTGAGGCTACTATTTATACTTGAAATGTTGAGGCGTTTTGCTGAAAATATGAAAATTCAAATACCAAGTGGACAGCAGGTAGTTAATTTTTATTACTTATCTTTCACCATCAAACCGCTGAATTGATTTCAGAAAAACTGGTTATGTAGCTTGAATCGTGATTAATTATTTTCCCAAACTTGTGGTGCCTATAGAAAATCCCAATAGCTTTGATTTGTAAATTCTTGCCATATGCGGAAGAATATATACAGACAGACAGACAAAAAGTGATCCTATTACACTGCATATGTGAAGTGTGTCTTTCAATATTCTAAAAATGAGAATTTTACAAGATCGGCAACGCGCGTGATGTCAGTCAAGTTCTAAGATTTTCACTAAATTTATATATTATATTTTTAAGAGCATACATTATTGAGGATATTTAAGTCTTTGAATATTTCTCTAAGGTGATTCCCAGGAGCCCATGTTATAAATAGAGCGGATGACTCTCTTTTGTAATGTAAAAATAGTTTCAATATCAACCACTCTTCCCTACAATAATATACCATATGACATAATGCTGTGAAAGTAACTGAAATAAACTAAGCGAGCAGTAGCCACATCCGTCAATTGTCTAATATGCGGCAGAGCTGAGCTTACTGGCCAGTTTATTTATGTGGGGGCCCCACTGCAATTTTGAGTCTATCGTAATTCGAAGAAGTACAGTATACATTCTTCATTCAATTCTAGTATATTATTATCAATAAAAACTTCTGTATTGGCAGAAGTCATATTTCGAAGACTAAATTTTATACATTTAATTTTAGTTGAATTTAATAAAAGCCTATTGCATGTGAACCAATTTAGAATAGCAGACTATTTAACTTGTCAATATTTCCGCACCGGCGAGCAACATTAAAAATTAAAGAAGTGTCATCAGCAAACAGTAGTAGTGTATCCGCCATTTTCTGCACCATGTAGGGCAGATCATTTACATATACTAAAAATGAAAAGAGTCCCAATATAGAGCCCTGGGTCACCCCAATATTAACATTACTGCCTTTGGATTTGACCCCATTTATGTCAACAGTTTGTATTCTGTTGTTTAAGTAAGGTGCGATCAAGTTATGGTCTTTACTCCCAGCTCCATAATGGTTCATCATGGTCCGATAGTCGACACAATCTAAAGCTTTGGAAAAATCACAGAAGACCCCAATAGCATCCTGGGATCTCTTCCATGCGCTAAGAACATGCTTGACCAATGCTACCCCCGCATCTGTCAGTAGTGAATTTACCTGCTGTAAATGCGTATTGTGCACTATGAAAAATTTTATTGGTCTTAAAACAGAGTTGTAATTGATCAAGTATTATCTTTCGAATACTTTACTCAATACTGGCAATATAGATATGGGTCTGTAATTCTCCAGTTCACTTTTTTCACCAGATATGAATAATGGAATTAATTTACTAAATTTCATTAAGTCGGGGAACACACCCACATTGATTAAAAATAAATGCTAAGTATGGAGCAATTGATTCAATAATACAATAAAATACTATGTCCATAAACATTCCTCAATGATCTTCTGAATTTTTAATATTTAGTTGTTTAAAGGTTTTAATTATATAGCTTGATTAAATATGTGTCGGAAAAGCTCCACTCTTGATTGTAAATTCTCCTTTAATAACTCAGTAGCAACATGTGGAGATGAATTGAGGGAGCCAGTGGTAATGTCAGGGATATTAGTGAAGTAGTCATCAAATCGATTTGCTTCTTGTTTCTTTAAATACAAATTTACACTTCCTAAACTAATAAATTATAATTTAATAAATACTGAGTAATAATTTTGACAAATTGTCGCCAGAGTTGCCAGCAATCAAAAACACAATTTTTTGCTTTGTGACTCCACTCAGCGCTACGGGTCGAGAGTAATGTACAACGTGCAGCTCTGCTTGTTGTTGCTAATCAACATCACGTCACTTATCAGTTTATAGGTTAAAACATCCTATTTAAGCGCTAAAACACAGCGTTTCGCTGAGAGAGTTTGCGCCGTTAACTAGTTAATTGGTTTTTTTTATACTACGTCGTGAGGCATACAAGCATACGGCCCACATGATGTAAAGGGGGTACCGTAGCCTATTAACGCTTGCGATATATTAAGTATCACAAGTATCACTCGCGCCATGCTTCCTCTGCTGCTTACACAGCAACTCCTTGGGAGTTTACTGGTGACCTCACTCACACGTAGGAACACAGCAACCCTCTAGGGAGTTGTTATTTGGCTGCGGTTTTCTGTGAGGTAAAGGTACTCCAGACGGGCTGATTTGATGCGCCCTACCTCTCTTAAAACATCCAGACACACAAATGTTAGCCTTGTGTGGGAATCGAACCCACGAGCGTTGGTGTCAAAGTCGCATCATTCACGACTGAGCCATCGAGCATATCTTAACAATGACAAGAAGTAAACAAGATATTGTCATGATGGTGTCACGGGGAATAATTGTGCGGAACTCTGCAGTAAAGGCCGACTCACTCATGACTATTAGTTTTTATACGACAGTCTACAACCCGTCTTTAAGCCTCTGCATATCGTTTAAGTGTGATGGTAAAATAATTTACCGGTCTGTTCGGTATGCTAATATAATAGCAATATTAAATATTTGCCTTTTCAATATAGTGTGGGTATATTAAATTATTTTTAAATTATGTCAAATTTATATATATAAAATTACATAAATTATTACGAGTCATTAATCATAATAATCCTATTGAACTCTGAGTTGCGTACCTTTAATAGCCTAAGTTATACACGATCTTTTTTATACTACTAAGGTGGCAAACAAGCATACAGCCCACCTGATGTGAATGTGGCTACCGTGACCTATGTGACTAAAATGCAACAGAATTAAAAAAAACACGTTATATCGCATTTGCCAATCGATCATTTAATGTATATAAATTAATTCGAGGTAAATACTCAAAAAAAAATTGCTAATGATTTAATGACTAAAAGCTGACGCTCTCTCATTTAGTCATTGGCTTACAATTTTCTGTGAAGTCTAATCTGTTGATGGATTAGATTATACTAATTTATACAATTTAAATATACCTCACATGATCTAAGTCATGAAATCATCGCCCGCATCACATAGGACATAAAGGAAAAACCTACGGAGAACCGACGAGACCGATTATGTGTAGTAAATCAATTCGCCGCTACAGAACAGGAGGTAAAATAGAACGTACAGCTCTTATTGGCTAGTTTTCGGATCAACATGGCGGCACTTGTCGGCTTATTGGTTCAAATATTCTTCTATTGGTCAGTACGCTCGAATCACTGAGATATTTGGATAAAAAGTTATGTTTTATAACATTGTAACGAGCGCGAGGTGCCTTCATGTCAAGTGGTTTATTCGTTTGTGACGTAGGCAGTTCATACTAAAATAGATTATAAATATATACTTATTATACGGTCCAAAAACGTGTGAAACCCTCGGTGCGTCAGTTCGACTCCCACTTGGCCGTTTTTTTTAATTATTTTGAGTTAGGGAATACATAAATACGAATACAACGCAAGGTCATAAACCTGATACGTAAACTTCTCCTAAACACATATGAAAAATCTCTGATATTTTTTCTGATGGAACTAACACCCGTGTCGGCTATTGTACATTAGCACTTTATTTTTGTGAAATTATTATAATTATTTACGTAATTGTGAATTACGGATAAATTATATTTCACAAAAAGGATTTACGAGTATCGCTACAGGTAGACGATCCAGGATAAGTAATGGCAACCATTTATAAGTTTGGACATACAGAACAGATTACATATTAATATAGATGAATGCAAATGGGCAATAACAATCGAATATCGATGCGAATGGACATTTCATTGGCTTCGATAAATTGGATTAATCGAGTGACCACAACCTCGCCGACTCACCTACATTCGAATCACGCAAACTCGCGTTTATACTATCGGATTTTTGCTAGTATAGCTGACAATATTCTCGTATATACATAATAATATAAACATTTTTGTCGTGGCTACATTTTTTTCACGCGACGAAATGATATTTAGTACCGGGAGAGGGGAAGAGAGTTTAAATGTCCCATCTTGAATCTAGCAGATTATGATATAAATTGCCCTCGAGTATGAACTCGTTGCCAAAACTAAAAAGAAAGATATAATTAGTCCCGGCTTAGCCTAGACAAACAGGAAAAAAGACAAGAAATAATGATGCTGCGTGAGGGGGAACAACATTTAAGAATAGATATTTATTAACCGTCTGTAACTTCCCAAATCTTTGATTTTAGGTGTATAAAACAAAGATATGGCATTAATAAAACAATATAAATGATAGTCCATTTGATTTCTCCTGCCATTATCTATACCTTTGTTGGAGATTGTAAGGTCGGACGTAAAGTACTTTTGACGGGTACTATATACTATATATATATATATATATATATATATATATATATATATATATATATATATATATATATATAGTATATAGTACCCGTCAAAAGTATATATATATATATATACTATATAAGTTTATCACTATAAATTAAATATTTTTAAAAGCAGGTCATATACCTATTGGCAAATCTAGAAAATTTGGAATTTGGACAGTCTGTTTAACGAGGAACACTAATATACTACTCTGTGTAAAAAGTATCGGGAATATGTCAATAAAAAGACCCGCGTAAAAGAGGTCGTTCTAATTTTTTTACTGCATGTTGGTAGCACTGTACTGATTTAGCGCGCAAAATTTGAGCGGGATCTGTCATTTAATTTGTTTTAAACTACACTTTTTGTTGGTCATAGTTTTGAGTCCTCGGCGATTTTTACAATGGAAAATATTGTTGAACAAAGAGTGTGCCTTAAATTTTGTGTTTCAAATGATATTTCATGTGGTGAATCACTAAAAATGTTGCGAAATACCTACGGCGAATCGTGTATATCGAAAACAAGGGCTTATGAATGGTATAAGGCTTTTAAAGAAGGCCGAGAAGTAGTAGTAGACTTGCCTCGTTCTGGTAGACCTTCAACCGCTACGACCAGAGAAAACATCGACAGAATCAAGAAGCTAGTGCTCGAAAATCGACGTATGAGTCTGAGAGAGTTGGCTAGTGAGGTGAACATATCTTTTAAGTCCGTCCACAACATTCTCATTGACATTTTAGGCATGAAACGCGTCGCCGCTCGACTAGTTCCAAAAGAGCTCAATTTTGTTCAAAAAGCGCAGCGAAAGCATGTCGCTGAAGACATGGTTTCCCGAGCTTCTACGGATCCGACCTTTATGAAACGTATAATAACTGGCGACGAGACATGGGTTTATGAGTACGACATGCAAACAAGCCAACAGTCTTCAGAATGGCGTCTCGAAAACGAGCCGAAACCCAAAAAACCGCGGCAAAGTCGCTCCAAAATCAAGGTGATGCTGACAGTTTTTTTTGACTACCGTGGTGTGGTTCACTCCGAATTCCTTCCAGAGGGAGAAACAGTGAATAAAGAATATTATTTAGGCGTCATGAAGCGTTTGCGTGAGAGTATCCGCCGAAAACGTCCAGATTTGTGGCAACACAACTCATGGATGCTGCACCATGATAATGCACCATCACACACAGCCATTATAGTGAAAGAGTTTTTAGCGAAAAATTCAACAAAAGTTCTCGACCAAGCACCGTATTCACCTGATATGGCTCCGTCTGACTTTTTTTTATTTCCCAAGTTAAAATTACCACTTCGAGGAAAACGTTTTGAGTCGATAGAAGCCATAAAAGAAAATTCGCTGAATGAGCTAAAGGCCATACCGCAAATAGCCTATGAAAAATGTATGGAAGACTGGGTGAAGCGGTGGAGATGTTGTATTGCAAGCGATGGGGCCTACTTTGAAGGCGGTAAAATAAATTTAGATGAATAATTTGTATTTTTTGTTTTATTGACAAATTCCCGATACTTAGTACACAGAATGTATATATTTTAGAAAAAAAATGTCCAAATGGTGCTCCCTGAATGCACCGAAACGAAGCCGTAAGCCGTAAGTAAATAATAATCACAATTCCAATTTAAAAGCAGGTATAGTCAGGTTGCTGTTAGTCTGTTCATTAATTAATTCTTCATTTAGTAGTTAGTCGTGCCTTGCAGTGGAATAAAGACTCCACAACTCCCAACGTATCTTTAAACTCCAATACAATTTCTTTGTCAGTTTTTCCATAATCAACCATATTACGATAAACGCAACAAAACTGAAGTGTCTATTCGTTAGCACTCCGGTCCCCTATTTTGTATGCACCCCCGGGATTGTAGCTGTCACTAATTGATGGTCTTGCCCTTCACAATTATCCGCTGAATTAATGATTCACTTTCTTTTTGTTTTTCCTTCATTGATATCCGTGTTTCTTTTTAGCATTTTAAATCAAAATAAGCAGTTGCAGAATAACAATTATTTCAAAAGCAAGTGTTGTTAGAAGGAATAGGTTTAGTAATGAAACATATGTTAATGTCTCAGGAACTCGCGTTATAGAAAACTTTTAGTAGTGAAACAATTCTTAACGATACAGAATAAACTCTTGTGTCTACGGTGATTATCATCAATAAATAATGTACTACTTAAATATCATAATTCGTCTGTATTTTACCAAATTTCTATAGCCTATAATGCCTTTTAATATACAAGGTACAATCAACTTTTCTGTAGCTTCAACTTTTCTATCCTTACAAAAGTCTGTAGTATGCAAGGACCGCGTCTTATGGCGCTCGGATCTCTCTGCCTACCCCGCAAGGGACTTTTCTATCCTTACAAAAGTCTGTAGTATGCAAGGACCGCGTGTTATGGCGCTCGGATCTCTCTGCCTACCCCGCAAGGGACTTGGCGTGAAGATATACATACATACATACAAATGTCTGTGTTAAGGTTATAGGTACATAAAGCCAGTTATGGATTTTTTCCTGAATACATTTTTACTTATATCGGTTCAGATATTTTTCTGCATCACCGTCAGGTTATTCTTTCCTGGGTTGCCAATAGAAACTTATGGATTAGGTTTCCCTTAGGAGCCTGTATAACTTCTTCTCGTCCGTTTGTTGGTGTGACATGTGGCACTGAGTACAGCCCTAATATAGCTGCTATCGCATCTCACGGTAAGAGCCTTCCGGTGACATAGGAAACAAAAATAATATTATAATGAGTTTTAGTTTTAAAAGTGACGTAACAATTTTAAGTAACTAAAATAGAATTCAGCGAAATGACAACAAACGACAAAGGACGTACTGACAATGTTGTAATCGATTAGTAGGTACAAAAACTGCATTCCAGTTGTATTCTGAGAAACTTTATCGTAATAAAATGGCGTTTGCTAATAGCGTTGTGTTATAAATTGCGGCAAAAACTAAGGATATATTGATTCTATTAATAATAATTGGCTCAAGATTAATGGATTCCCAATGATAAGCTGTCAATAGTTGTGTCTTATGATGCAAGCATTCATGGACCAGACTGAAAGTTTGGCGCTGATCATATTGCGATGTATTCGAAGATTAAAAAAAAATGCTGTTACTCCGCGAGATTGCTTTATTCATCTTCAAAATGTTTTCAAAGGAAATTTCTGAGAACTGTGACACGTTATTACGCGGAATTGAACGTGGACTTTTTTCTCTGAATGATGACATTCGTGAAGGTCATACTTCAATTGTAAAAACATAGTTACTGTTAATGGTGTTAAATTGAAGAAAAAGGACGCATCACCTACTAAGTGTTTCGAGGACATTTGGGGAACTACATGTTAAGTTAAAAGTAAGTTACATGAACAATTAAAAGCTGTCACAATCAACAAGAATAGAGTTTACTATATTCTTAATGATTGTTATCGAACTAACGCCAGAAAGCATCGCTGAAGTAAAACCACGTTGCTGCTGTTTATGACATTCTCAGAAACGAAACGTGGATTTATTATTTTGAATCAGCAGTCTTGTGAATTGGATTTGGGAAATCTCGACGGTCCCAAAGTCGCGAGATACGAGACAAGCTACGATACGAGTAATAAAAGCATATATATGTAGCAATCAAAATCCCAGGACATCCAGATTTGTCATTAGCTAAACTAGTAATAATGAAAACGGTATTCATAATATGGATAGGTTATTTTTTTTTAAGAGAGGTAGGGCGCATCAAAGCCGACCGTCTGGGGAAGTATCTCCACCTCACAGAAAACCGCAGCAAAATAACAACTCCCTGGTGGGTTGATGTGTTCCCGCGTATGAGTGAGGTTACACAGCACAGCATGGCACAGCAACTCCTTTTTGGAGCTTACTGGTCTAGTAGCAGAGGTGGAATCGCACGAGTGACACTTAATAAAAAATAATAGTTTAGCAAACAGATTATAAAGAGTAAAATTAACTCATAATTATGACTGAACATTGAAGTATTCCTGCTATTTGATAGTTATAACCTTAGCAGCAACTCATATACTCGTATATAAGATAAACGGAAGGAAATATCATTAATCAATTCAATCATATTTCTTAATCTAATTCATCATAGCTTAATATTAATTTTAACTTCATTTAATGATATTAGCTTTTCGTTAAATAAAAGTTTTTGAGACTTCTTAACATTTTAACGCGTTATAATAAATATTTTTTTGTATATATAGCACGTTACTTTTTCTTAGATTACCTACATTTTTATTAGTTGTTTATTACAATCAAAATCCCCTATAGAATTGTTATTTAGCTGCAGTTTTGCAAGAATTGGAAGAGGATACTTACTAAAATATGTCACCCAGGTGGAGATAATTCCACGGATATTCTGCTACCTACTAACGCTATATTTCTATGCCTCTCTGTCGTCTAAATGGGTTTAAGGTATTGGTTCCAATCATACCGCTACAAATATGATGCTAACCTGCGCGAGAGCGATGATTTCGAACATTTTTCTGAAATTATCCCACTGTTATAACTCACTACTCTGCTAGAGACGTCCAAGCATTATCAAACAGATATGTTTTTAGTGATTATAATAAGTAAACACGCCTGGCTACCCGTTATTCTCGTGGGCGTTCGCTTATATGCATAAAGATGATGGTTTAGAAAGAAATGTATGACTAGAAATCGGGGATCTCAACGGGACTTATGTAACAAGAAAGGTAAGATTAGATGTCACTAGTAGTCACAGTAATTTGACGCGTTTCGGATGCATAAGAAACTTTTACTTGGCCATTCAAGTTTATTGTATGTATATCTTGACATGCCAGGTCCCTTACGGGGTATGCAGAGGGAATCGAGCGCCATAAGACGTGGTCTTTACACAACTCACTCGCTTCTTTAACATTCATAGTTCTTTTTATGCTCGCTCGTCGGTTCCTAGGGTCAAAGTTAAGTTTTCAAGTTTATTATATACTATTATAAACCTTGGGGTTCTAGAAAAAAAAGAATGATCTGGTTTTCCTTCTGGCTTGCGGAGGTCGGATTGTAGTAGCTCCATGTAAAAATCAGTATTTTCACCAAATCCTTAGGCTTTGGCAGCGGACCACGCCAATCCTAATGGATTAGAAAACGGGATAACGCTAAGAAGAAAGAGGAAATATCCAGACCAAGACATGTTCATGCATACAAATATAATGCAGGAATCAAACTCATGTTGTTAAAGTGGCCATTGCTAACCACTGAACCACCGGGCTCATCAAATATGTATAAACTAGTTGCACCCCGCGAGTTCTGCCACGCGTGTCCCAGTATCCCATAGGAATCTTTGTGTGTGTGTGTGTGTGGTGTGCCGGCCGGCGCTAGTTCACATGAACTAATTGGTGGCGGAAGCACACAAAGCAGGTTAGATCAAATTGCATGTAAATTTGACAAATTAACGCCTGAATCTATTAACTCTTACTCATCCCACTGCAGGGATACGGGTCTCCCTTCAACCGAAGGAGTTTTAGAGCATACTCCACCACGCTGCTCAAATGCCGATTGGCAGAGGCCAGTGTTTTTAAGCCGCCCGAAGTCCACTGACTTAGCTTAACTACTGTCACCAATCGACAAAAGCCGGGACCGACGGCTTAACATGCCCTCTGAAGCGCAGAGAAACTCGAGATAGATAAACCCATCCATAGGCAGGCTGCGATCGACGCTGCTTAACCTGCGTGTTCGGTTAGAATGACACGCGCAACGGCGCCATCGAGGTCTTGATGTGAGATATAAAATATCGTTCAATATAGACACCTCGTCTTGAACAATGCTAATACAACACATACGAAATCTTGCGCCGCTTTTCTCGGTAGCCTACCTAATTCTGTAGAACCTTGTTGTCAGCTACATTTACCACGTGCAGGGGAACTTCTACGAAAATTAACATAACCAATTGGAATATTTCTCAGAAATACGAGAATCATACGCCATATTCAAAATGTTATAGTACAATGTTATTATAACAATGTATTAACTTGAGTTTTCCGTCTGTCCGTCTGTTTATAACGGAGTGGGCGTGAAGCGGCCCTTCGCCGAAGGTCGTGTCTATCAAACATTATTTAGTTCTGATACTTGAAATTACTTCATTGTGGTTTTACCTGGTTATGTTCAGAAGTATTTAATTATATGAAATGAATATATATATATATACTCCTTAGGAGCTTACTGGTGACCTCACTCACACGCAGGAACACAAAAACCCTCTAGGGAGTTGTCATTTGGTTGCGTTTTTCTGTGAGGTGGAGGTACTTCTCCAGACGGGCTGATTTGATGCGCCCTACCTCTCTTAAAACATCCAGACCAAAACAAACAGACATGTTCATGCACACAAATGTTTGTCTTGTGTGGGAATCGAACCCACGAGCGTTGGTGTCAAAGTCGCGTCATTCACGACTGAGCCACCGAGCTCGTCTCGTCATAGGTATATATTATAAGAGGTCGATGAAGTCGCTGTGCGTGTTAATGTAAGGGAATATGAGAACGTAAGCTGTGGGTTCGTTATGATTTCCTAATGCCTCGAGAACTGAGTAGGTTATTAGATTTACCAATCTCTTAAGTTATATTCCTACAATGGCATGAAAAGATGAAAATGAAGGGAAAAATCAACTGTTGAGCCCACCCGTGGATTGAAGAGGAGATAAATGTATGCAAAGATGTGGATCCTTGCGGATAGAAGAGGAAATAAGGATATGCAATGATCCACATGTGAATCTAGACTGTGGATACTAGTGGACGAAGGTTCAAGTTAAAATTGAACATCATAGTGACATCAATCAGACTGTGCTATACTTTCTACTATGCACTACGTAATAAATGAAATTGGAAATGTTCAAAAGCTAATACTTTTTTTTTCACACGCATAAAATAATATTATGTCGTTATTTTAAGGTCCATTCTGCATTGTGAAATAAAGAGTGCGCCATTGAAATCATACCGATATGAACTGTCATATGGAAATGTAAGCTTTATGACGACGTAAGAAACCTCATCGACTTATACCTGTTGACATTATTGAAGCTTCTATAGATGATTGGGTATCTCTATGGGTCGTTAAGACAGACTTAAATAGACATAGTGTCTGTGAGTATCCTAGTGTGCTCAAGTCATACATGGTTTTACGTGACTGCAATGTGTCCGGGACGCAGAATATACGTGTGTGCAGCATCACTGCTGTTTCCACAGTTCAGAACGCGCCCAGATATCATTACTCCTAATTAAAAATTACATGCCTTTTTAATTTACTCTATCTTTACATGCCTTATGGTCAGAAATAACAGCGTTAAAGTAAAAATAAAACCACTACACACTTTGTAACAATTTGCGCACAATTTTCTGCTATTTTGTATGGGATTTCCCAACATTTTTTGTTATTCAGGCTTAGATCACAATGTGTTTAATTTATGCCAGTGTGTTCAACTTAAATATGTGTGTAAAAACATGGCGTGACATCTGTAATTGTAAATTGGATTTTATCGTTATTTTTAGTCTTTAGCCAGTCGTTCGAAGTAAAAATATCTTCCAGTCCATCTATTCGAAAAGCTACGGTTATCTGTACCCTCACGCTATGTCACTTGCACGGTAGGCAGAGAAAACCGAGTGCTATAAGACCCGGTCCTATATATAATCCAAGAATAAGGTCAAAATTAACAAATTCTTGTTTCGTTTTTTGTTATTTGTGTTTTGATTACATATACCTCATTCAAGCTGTGGAATGAGCTCCCAGCCGAGGTTTTTCCAAGGGACTACAGCATGGAGTTCTTAAAGAAATGCGTGAAGAGGTTTTTAGAGGGTCGGCAACGCATGAATAATAAAAAATAGTGACGCTCCTGGTGTTGCAAATGTCCATAGGCTACGGTGACTGTTTAATGATGTTAAACTGTATGCTTGATTGCCACCTTAGTGGTATAAAATATACCTATATAGAAATATGTTAGAGAGAGTTCCTGTTGTAAAGTTTTTTGAAAAATTAGGAAACGGGATAACGCTATGAAGAAGAGACCTATATAGATATTTGTGCACATACATGCCATATGTATACATATCTGTATCAACAGTACGTCATATACGGACCCATCTCCACTCTGTGGTTTTCGTTAGACTTCTCAATGTAATTGCTGTGGCGGCGTGCGGTCGCGGATGTCGCTCTAATAACCATATTTTCCTATTCTGATACTTCGAACCTTGGTGGTGTCAGCTCCGTAGCATATTGTTCCATAAAAAATTCACGAGACTATAGTTATTTATTTGAGATCGTGAATGTACATACGGGGTTTTTTTTATACTACGTCGGGAGGTATACAAGCATATGGCCCACCTGATGTAAAGCGGGTAACGTAGCCTTAATGGCGTTAATCTTTTGTATGAATTTTGTGTGGGAATCGAACCCACGAGCGTGTCAAAGTCGCGTCATTCACGATTGAGCTACCGAGCTCGTCAACGGGTAACACCTTTGTAAAATTCGTTGTTTAGGTCCATCATGAAATCAATTCTGGCAAACAAGTACTCTTTTTCCTAGTCTTATCTCATTTCCTAATCTGAATTGGTGGGTGTCGCTACCTAAGATTAAGCACTTGGCGAAGATAAGTGATTTTGACATGGAGCGACTGTCTTTAGACCTATGCAACCCAGAGGAAAAACAGATCTTTTTAGGGTTCCGTACCCAAAGGGTAAAACGGAACCCTATTACTGAGACTCCGCTGTCCGTCGCGATAATTCCAACTGTCTAACTATCACGGTTCAAGAGATACTCTTGAACCGTGATAGTTAGACAGTTGAAATTTTCACAGATGATGTATTTCTGTTGCCGCTGTAACAACAAATACTAAAAAATAGAATAAAATAAATATTTAAGGGGGCTCCCATACAACAAACGTGATTTTTTTTGCTTTTTTTATACATAATGGTACGGAACCCTTCGTGCGCGAGTCCGACTCGCACTTGGCCGATTTTTTGAAATATAAAATCTGGACGTGCGTGTTTCCTCACAAGGTTAGGGTTCCGTACCCAAAGGGTAAAACGGATCCTACTACTGAGACTCCGCTGTCCGTCCGTCCGTCCGTCTGTCACCAGGCTGTATCTCATGAACCGTGATAGTTAGACAGTTGAAATTTTCACAGATGATGTATTTCTGTTGCCTATATAACAACAAATGCATGTAGCCGTTTCAGCGGAAAATAGGAAGAAACATCCATATATCCACACAATGTTTCCGATAATATTAGTAGAATGTAATTTCACTGGTTAACATTCATATCCAACAATTAGGAATAAATTTCGTTTGTATAGGCCGCGTTCCGAGGACACATCTCCTAATATAATTTCGTGTTACTACGTAATTAATGAAATGCCCATATTAATGTTATAATAATAAACACGCCAAGAATATCTCAGTTCGAGTACATGAGACGTGCGCGTGCATTAATTAGTTACCTAAGATTTTACTCTTAAATATTTGTCAAGAGACTTCCAGTCTACAAATTTTAATTTGACATTGGCTCACCTCATTACAACGTGTATGATATACACACTGGTTTGCAATTTAAAATATGTATGACTTTATCACGTTAGCAAGTATGATACCTGAGCATACGACCTGGCAATTTTACGATTGACATGTATTCATAGAAATATGAATATTCGATTGGATTGGCAACGATTTGTTTCACAACACATACTTGGGTATGTTGTTAGACCTTTTTCATAGCTATGTTCCGTACGGAGAGTAAATGCATACACAAACGATGGAAACTCTGAAACAAATAGTTTGAGTATCGGCACAAAGCGCCGGCGATTGCACGCTAACTTTTCGTGTTTGCATTGCACGCCTTCAGAACCCGCGGCTGCAATTATGGCTATAAAAGCGGCTTTACCATACGTAGTGCGGATTACAATTGCAATATAAAACTAGGTGAGAATTCGTTTTTTTTCTGCTAACATACTCCCGGATATACACACACGCATCGTCTCAAAAATGGTTTAGTAACATAGGCGGCCTCAAAACGAAAGAAATTAATAAAATTTGAATTTCGATTTTTGGAGCACTTCACCTAGAACGAAAATGTTGAAAATTGTCAATCATCGATACTATTTAAGTTTGCATGTGTCATCATGAAAGTCAGATGAAAGTGACATAAACATACATAAACGCAGATACTGATGCAGGCTCCGGTAGCCACAGAAATTAAGCGACCCGTGTCGGCTATAAAATAACGCCACTTCACAGAAGACCAGAGGAATTTGGAAGATATTATAGTCCTGCAAGGCAGTGAGGTTACAAGGAAGCTCCTGAGCTGCTGCATTAGCTATACACATTGGGTTGTAATCGCCAATAGGCTACCTGAGATAACCGCTTCACATCGACCGGCAGTCTTTCAACGTAGTATAAAAACCTCTATTTAAAGATTTCAGTTTTAGATAAGATATAAGTTGTTGTTGATGCTTGGAACCTCAAATATTCTAAATATTATTTGCCTTAAAAAGGTACTGTAAGGAAAATTATTATAAAATAATATTTGACTTGATGTCTTTTATTGGTGTCATTAAACCACGAGATGATCCAACCGTTAGAGGTGCTAATGCAGTTTATAAATTTTCAATCCCTTTTGTTATTAATGTTTTCGTAACCTTAACGTCTCAGTCTAATGGAGTTAAGTAGTATTCAGGGATTTACCAAAAGAATTCCATTTCGAAGGTCGGTGGTGGATTGGTTAGTAATGCAACTTTGACACTAAGGTTCGATTCCCACACAGAGCAAACATTTGTGCGCATGTTTTGGTCTGGAAGTTTTTAATACACATAGGTCGCATCAAAGCAGCCCGTTTACGGAATCAGCTCTATCTTACATAAAACAGCAGCAAAATATCAACTTCCTAGAGGGTTGATGTGTTCCTGCGAGTGAGTGAGGTTACCAGTGCCTAAGGACTTGTTTTTATAGAGTTACATCATCGTACATATCAAAATTATAAGTTTCTATGCCAACTCTGATCTTATAGGTTTAAAGGGAACTGTGCGAATATTCACTTTTCATTGAATCGTTTGTGATATCCACTATTAATAATATTTCACGGGAAACGCATCAGTGGAAGAAACGGTGTGTCCTAATAAGATAATCGTCTAGGCTTATTAGTAACAAGTCTAACAAATCAGTCGCAGGTCTTCATTAACCGCAGCAAATCAACCAATTTTTGGTAGGTACATAACAAAACATATAAAGTAGGTTATACAGACAATAGTGTACAAAGGTTACCTCTTTAACAGATTTCTTCCAGCTATCCCTAGCGCTTTGATAACTTAGTAAACTATTTTTTCCCAATGAAATAAGCAACGCCTTAAAATATAGCCGCCACAAAGACTTTTTTATTCCATGTTTCATTTTAACGTGGGTCTCGAGGAGGCAGGTTGAAGGCACTCACTTGTCTTTTATGCCTTACTATGTTTGCACAGAGGTCTTGCAGCGATGCTCAGGCACGCGTTTCACAAACATTCGTCAGCGTATGGCATTCAAATACACGGGATTTGACTTAGCATGTCGACTCGAGGGGTTTGTGTTGCTAATTTGAACATCGGCGTAACAATCGCAATTTGGCAGCAATACGTACTATTGTTGGTTTTGTCAGTCTTCGAAAAATTATAAATATTGCACGACACTTAATATTTTAGGCTACAATACACTACATCAATTTTAACTCAATCCCATTGCAAGGATACGGGTCTCGTCAGGCCAGTGTTTTATTGCCTTATCCTGCTTAACGACTGTCATCTATCGACAACAGCAGGGGCCGACGGTTTAACGTGCCCTCCGAAGCTCAGAGAAGCACCCATCCAGGCTGCAGTCGATGTTGCTTAACCTGCGTGTTCCGTTAGAATGACAAGCGTAACGGACGCTATCGCGATCTTAGGCAACAATAAGCAGGACAATATATTGTACTTCTTGGTATTCTTAATTTTATGAGTTTATCCTAACTATATGTATATTGCCACCCTCCGCTGCTAACGCAAAAACACCCCAACTTCCTGATATCTTTACACTCAGAAATAAATCAATCCTCTAGGAAATGTTACTTACGTAGTTTAGTTGGAAGTACTTCCTCAGTCCGGTCGCTAATTATACAATGCAGCTGGGTTTAACCCTATTTGCTAAAGTCCCACGTGTATGTGAGGGTCGCTTAGGCTCTGTTATGATAAATCCCAGCGATGGAATTGCGGTCACATCCTCAAAACAACTTCAATAATATTTTCGTCAGTTTCGCAACCAGTTGTTCATATTTATGGCCCCGTTAATAATTTGTTGACATATCTAATGAATTTACCATTAGTATTTTTCTAGTACACATCTCGGCCGCGTAAGATGCGATATCGGCTAAATTCATTAACCTCAATGCTAATGTAATTAACAACTCAATGTATACCAATGAGCAATTGCTGTGCTGTGCTGTGAATTATCCAGTTCGAACACGCGCTGATGACCACTGTGGAATTAGGTTTTTAATCGTCGAAAACAGGCTTATCCGGGCAATCTGAAACAAATAGCTTAGTTTTCAACCAAGCTTCTAATACTCAGTTAATACATAGAGTAAAATTATACAAGCTTAAAGTCACTTACCGATTATAGAAAGTTACCTGCTACAATCTGATTACTAATAAGCACCTGCAATAATCGCGTATGACTAACTTTTAGGTAATCTATTCGTCAGTACTTCAATGTTTCGTGTTTTTTACCTACTGTTTGTTATGTAAAGTTAACAATGCCCAACCTATATTCGATAACGTCTAAAACATGAAACCGATGAAGAATCTTTATAGCTTATACTCTACTTAACTTAATCTCTACTAAAGTCTATTTATTCCATTAAAAACCCCTGAACAGTGTATTTTGATTTTTTGTGGTTTTTATATATTTCTATCTATCTATCTGCAACATCACGACAAATCCCTAGCAAGGTAGGCTAAGAGAACTGAGCGCTACATGACTCGGTCCTTACACACCTCACTCGCTTCTTTAACATTCATAGCTCTTCTCATGCACGCTCGCCGGTTTCCGTCATACACTTAGTACACAGTAAATCATAAGTAACGAAATATAAAAGCATAATATAATTGTTATATAATTTCTATTATTATTTTATATGAATATTATTCTGAACATAGGCAATTCTCGTAAAATAAACTAGCTTTTTTTGTACCAAACAAGCATACGGCCTGCTTGATTGTAAACAGTCACCGTAAGCCTATGGACATTTGCAACACTACCGGTATCACTCATGCGTTGACGACCCTAAAATTTTATTTATGTCTATCACTTACTAATGCATTTAACGCCTTAAGATAGATGGATAGAGAATACTTTATTTTCACAACACAAAGTAAAAATATAACATGGACAGTGATAAGACTATAACCTTGTGATCATGCGATAAGGCTACCTTATTGCTAAAAGCATTTTAAGGTAACCAATCAATATTTGCAGCAGGCCAGGTTCGCAAACGACGAGTTTATCGACTATAGCACTAGACTTTACTAGGTTCATAAGCTCTTTTCAGATTTTCTATTTCGAAATCCTACAACGGTGACTCACACTGATTTTATGGCACTATATGGGACATAGGTATAATAAGTTCATTGACACATTGACGGCTGCCACATGACAGTCAATGTCGTCACATTGCGTCTGCGCATCGACGATGGTTCACACTGGAGCATTCACTCAAACACTTGTGTCACAGACGACATCATTTTCATTCACAATATCTCCAAATTTACTAGCGTATAAATTCAGCAGGATGTTATTTAAATATTCTGTGGCAGTAGATTTGTAATTGTTTGTATGTGAACGTTGTGGAAAGATAGTTTATGCAATAGTCACTCTCTGAGTGGTACTAAATTGATGCTTTTATAAGTAGTAAGTAGATTCTTTATGCCGCATTTAGCCTAATGGAATTAATGCATGTCATGTGAAATATACATATGGCAATAATGTTGATTTTTGTTAATTGCAAGTTTTATCGTTATTACTAAATAAATTATAATATGAAGCTACGAAATCAGAAAAACGACGATAAACGCTTATAATACTTAGACATCACATGAGTAATAATTGCTGTAGTAACTATTGGTCTTTGTATTGTTAAAGTATTATATGCATTAATAGAAAAAAATATATCATACCGAATTCATCCGAAAAATATTACCGTATTACGTATACATTATTATTATTTAACCAGTTGGCCTTTCTCAATTTGAGCTACCGTGCTGTGAAATATTTCACTTTGGGCTGAGCCACAGGTTAAAAATCTCATTGCAAGCAATGGAAAGATCCAAAGATGCTCGGGGTATCTCTAAGGGACAGAACGCGAAAATCGGACAAAGAATTCTTGGACATAGCTCTCAAAGTCAGCGAACTGCAGTACAGTGTGCCGACCATATCAGCAGAGTCAACGATGGCAGTTGGGATGACCTTAGATTAAAAGCAACGTATGGGATGTCGAAGCGTTGGGCGTTCTACCTCTTGATAGATCGGTGAACTCAAACGAACCACATAGATGTGGAAAGCTGAGGATTTTATTAGCTAGAAAGGATTGGAAAGCTTTGGAAAGACATTATATTCAGCAGCAGTGTATAAGGCCTGATGATCATATTGTGGACGATAATATCTTATGAATAATCGCTATTACCTACATAATGCAATGTTGGCGCCACATATAAATGAGCATATAGATAATGAATTGATAAGGTTTTAATCGATACAACTGATAGATAACTCCAGACAGGCTATAAATTCAGTTTGTTTCGATAAGATTGGTACACCGTAATAATCGAGCACCAGATGGTCATTTGCCCCGAAATGAGAAAATTATTTTCTCATTAGTCACATTTCAATCAGTGCAAAACAAATCGCAATAATAGCACAATCACATAGGGTTACATGGAATTTCATTTCTAAGTTCTACATACTACATGTATAATATATATGTATATATATTTATTACATATAGTACATATAATATATGTTTGTTTTCGAAACAATATGTCTTCTCTCAGTGCATAGTAACAATTCTGTATTACTTATAGATAGACGGTGCTCATACTTAAACGGGGAAATTACTCATTATATACAAATACTTTATAGATTTTTTTATCAAAAATGTTATCTTCCTTACTGGCGAGAAAAATATAGGGAGATATTTAAGGGAATAACAAAGAAACATCAATAATTGTACCTGTAACTAGTAACTTTTGAATATTAACATTATTAGAGATAAATTCAAACTGCATGCATAGGTAATCCATATGGTGACCGCGGCTATCGGCAATATTCGCATTTTCCCAGGGGAAAAGGCAAAGTGAATCCTTACAGAAGACCGCGGCCAAGCTGTAGTTTGTTCCACACAACGTCAGAAAATATACACAATATGGCTCAATCGATGCCAGCCATCGTTGCCAGCACAGTTGCTACCACAGTAACCTCACAAAAGCTTACTAATAACCTCACTCATACGCACTCCAGGAAGTTGTTATTTGGCTGCGGTTTTCAGTCACGTGGAGGTACTTCCCCAGACGGGTTGCTACATGCGTCCTATCTCTTACCAAATGATAAACTACTTCCCTCTAATATAGTAGCGAAGGCAACAATGTCTCGAATTCAAATTTTGGCGTACGTCGGTTTCCCGTTATGACGCGCCTCT
The DNA here is from genome assembly GCA_947507595.1 of Pyralis farinalis. Taxonomy (NCBI): domain Eukaryota; kingdom Metazoa; phylum Arthropoda; class Insecta; order Lepidoptera; family Pyralidae; genus Pyralis; species Pyralis farinalis. Next base: position 24,666,728 of record OX382273.1, on the reverse strand, counting down.
GTATCCGAAATTCCGAGTCTTTATACGTCGAATGATGAAGTACAATCGACAAAAAAATCTAAAATTATGACTGAGTTAGTACAGTCGTTTGGTTTGTTAGGTATATACGAGTACATATAATAAACTAGGGAATGATGCGGAGAAGGAGTTATGTTATTGCATAGAGAGCATTCACAGACACGAAATATGACGGCTGTGTGCGAAATTTCAAATCGTGTGAAAACAGACCATAGGCCAGTGCCACGCGAGCCGATGAGAAATAGCATAATATTTCTGTTTCTGCTATGTTGAATGGTGTATTCGAAGCTTAACTTCCAGTACTCTTCTTGATTTGGTGTAACTGCAAAGTAATATTGTAATTATATGCTTATTTTCTAACCTACAAAGCGTCGAGGATACATTTTTAGAATGTTAAGAGACGAACAAACTCTGGCCTATCTGTAGGCCAATTCGCTAAATAACTGCAACTGCACGTTTACGCTTGTTAACTTGAGTCGTGCGGGAATAGTGCAGTGCCAATACGTGTATTCTATTAAAGTTTCCTGCACTGCAACTACGCTGGAACTGTGCGTATCCTGCAAATCCATATTTCAATCTAATAAATTGGATTTTTGTTTAATGTTGTCTCCTATAGTTTCACACCCGATTGCCCTTCGTTGCCGGCGTGGAGGTATTTCTAACTGAAAAGAAGCTTACTTAATCATGTATTCCCACAAACATCTCCCAAAACAAAACAATAATATAAATCACCGCATCAGAATGTTAATTTTACTATGCAAAAGTTGCTCAAGACTAATGTTAACAAAACTGCAAATAAACTGCTTCAAAACTTCTGTCACCACTATACAAATGTCAAAATAAATTTATCAGAATTCGATTATACTGCAGGAAACCTGCACGTTTTTTAACAGAATAGCGAGTCATTTACTGCAGCGTTCCTGCAACGTCGCTGCTGTCAGATCGCTTAACAGAATAACGAAACGTCACAATGTACGCGTTGCAGTGCAGTTGCAGTTTTTAGTAGAATCGGCCGACTGACCTAAAGTGGTTACCGTAGCCTATGAATGCTTACAATAGGTACAAGAAGTACTTGCGTATTGTCTCACCTGCTGCTAAGTCAGCATCTCCCAGAAGCTTACCGGTGACTTCACTCACTCGCATTCACAGCGAAAGCGGGCACACGTAAATGTAGGTGATATATTTTTATACCGCTAAGGTGACAAACGAGCATACGGCCTGCCTGATGGTAAGCAGTTACCTCAGCCTATGGACATTTGCAATACCAGAGGTGTCACTCTTGCGTTGCCGACCCTAACTATTATTATTATTAGGTTATTCTGTACAGGTACGTTGTTAGTGTATACACATTGGCAACGCCATTTACTGCCAGCTGACATGCATTCACGGTTAATTTTGAGAGAAATACATCACGTTTCCTAATCCATTTGGATTGGTCAGGTCCGCTACTTAAGCCTAAGGATGTAGCGGAGATACTGTTTATTCCATGAAGTGACTGCCGACCCCCGGAGGGAAAACTAGATCATTCTTAGGTAAGGTCACACGTCTATCGAAATATCTTATCTCAAGAAATATCTATCGTAATTTCTTGACCGTGCCAATTTCCACACGATGTTTTCTCCACCGCAGGGCTAATGAGTAATGATAATTAATAATTTACATGTCGGGGTTCGTACATGCTCCATGTCAAATCAGTATCCTCGCTAAATCCTTACGCTTAGGTAGCGGACCCTGCGCTCCGAAGCGAAAGCTTAGGACCCGACTGGGATTAACGGATGATGATGACATTACGCATGTATAAGAATACATTTGTCCACATTTTTCTAGTAATAAAGTAAATTATCTTATTCATATTTACTTACTATCAATAAGCAATATTGTTGTGATCTTGGTAAAGCTGTGCTCATAAAGGTTTGTTTTAAAAGAATTTTGAGGTTAATACCGCATGAATGTTGTGACATTTAAGTCGGTGATAGATTCAATCCCTGTGTTCAATTGATCTGTTTGTAGATATGATTAACGTGTTAAATGTTACGATCCACACAAATCATTCGAGGAATATATCATCGCACATAGGAACTAAAATGGATCGTTTTTTGGAGGAGATGATTCTCAGTAAACCATTTGATTTTATGATGTCTGTCCCATTTATACTTGAGTTGTTTGATTTCATATTTTTGCAGTAACTACATTGTGTAGACACACATATAGCTGGTTGAAGTTAATCGATTATAGCAATATTGTAATGCAACTGCGTCGCTAACAAGCTTCAGAGAAGCTTGGCGGTAGCCTCACTCACTCGCAGGAATATACAAAAGAATTGAACTGTGGTCTTCCGTAAGGTAAAGGTGGTTGATTGAAGATGTTGTTTCTGCCACCGACATTTAATAAGCAAATCGAATGCGAATAATAACTCGCTGTCGTTACAACTTGTTTGTTAATCGGCAGGGTAGACACGTGGTCTACCTTGCCGATTAACAAACAAAGCAGACGCGATCCGATTCATCTCCATGATGACTCTTCATCATTTGACACCTGAATCTCTCTCAAGTTACGATCATGTAACGTCGCCCTAAGTCTCAATACATTCCATTAATAGGTACTTACATATAAAGTTTGCCAGCACTATTTGCGGACCGGCGCCTCCGATATGTAATTGTTTGGACAAACAAGCACGGTGCGAGACGCCCGATGCTCTAATGTATCTAGTTTTAGCACTTACCCAACCCACTTGTCGGATTATCTACGAAAACATTAACCTTGCGTTGTCACCGAAAATATATGGTGTTCGTGAAGTTTAGTAAGTAGGCTTTTTGTGCGTGTTAATCTTGTTTGGGAACTCAAATCGAGGAAAGTCGTTCAATTCTGATGTCTTCGCAAAAGTCACTAGAGGAACATTAAAGTCAAACATCTTCGCGATTAACATGCGACACATACGACAGATCGTAAAGAGGTGCGGGCGGAAGACGCGGATTGGCATGCAAAGTGTGAAATGCCGTGACATATTCTGGGTTGATACCACATTATTTTACTCCCGTAAAGGATTCTATTACTACTCTTTTATTTTACGAATTGAAGCACGTGTCTATAACTAGAGATTAATTGGAGATCGGAAGAACCTTCTTTCCTTTTAGACTGAAGACACGATATATCAATGAACGTAAAATTTTGCTAGTCGTATTAAGTCTTTGATATAATTACCTTTGGTTACTAATCTCGCCGGTAAAAAATCGTGTCTAAAATTGGGTTAAAGAGTCACAAAATATAAGTAACCACAAAAATATTTTTACCCATAACGATGAATACGATATTTAATACGTATTTTACATTATTTTGTCATTAGTAGGAAAGATGAACTACTTACAGAACCGCGCGAGCGCATGCTGTATCGACTTTGACTCGGCACTCCTGGGACGCGTCTAGATGTGACTTTAATCAATTGTTATAACAGATTCATTCGGTTGGAAAATAATAAAATAAAAATAACTGCTATAAGCGCAAAGGAGCAAAGGAAGAGGTTATATTTTTATTCATAGGCTAGTAATGGCCGTTTAAACCTACAATAACTATTTTAGAACAGACTAACTATATGACTGTATATCACCCTAGTAGTATAAAAAGATAGGTATTAAAAATAAAACGTAGTATATATTTTTTAAGTAAATTTTCCACAGAAAGTTTAACTCTACCAATCCTCTTAAGGTAAGTAGGTGTAAGCATATGTCAACAATGTCTTCAGTCTCGCTGGTAACAAGTCAATAATTCATTGGACACTTAGGTAACAAGTACTTTGCATAATTTTCCGTAACGACACGGAATACTAATTGAAATGTGTCGGTCTTTCGTGAATCAAACACACCAATAAACGGTGTAATGGTAAATAATTAATGTCAGGGACAGCTGGTGTAATATACATAAGGCTTGTGTCCATGACGAGAGCCTGCAAGTGCTGCATTTTTGCCACTAAAGTTGCAAAAAGTATACGATCCGCCAGATTTGACGCGAATTTCGTAAAATTAATTCTTGCTCTGTACCTATTTGAGATATTTAAAATTACTTCCGTACATACAAACAAAACGGGATTTCAAATAATGCTTATTTAAAACATATTATATAAACAACGAACAAGGTATGTTAATAACTAATGATTGAGTTCGGTTATTTACGACTGTTTGTTTTTTTTTATACAACGTCAGCAGTCATTCGAGCATACGGTCCACCTGATGTAAAGCAGTTACCGTATCCTGTTATCGCGTGTAATATATTCAGTATCACTCGCGCGATGCCTCCTCTGCTGCTTACACAGCAACTCCTTAGGATCTTACTGGTGACCTCACTAACGCACAGGAACACAACAACCCTCTAGGTAGTTGTTATTTGGCTGCGGTTTTCTGTGAGGTGGAGGTACTTCCCCAGACGGGCTGCTTTCATGCGCCCTACCTCTCTTAAAACATCCAGACCAAGACAAACAGACATGTTCATGCACACAAATGTTTGTAAATGTGTGTTTATTTGACACTGGGGCTTTTTTTCAGCGATATGATGTTTGGAACAAAACGATCATCCCATCTCGTGGTACTATCGCACCACACTGGTCAGTACCCTCTACAAAAATGTCTATATATAGGTCAGTGGGGGTATTCACATTGCCTTGGAAAGCCATGTTCGAAACGGATTTGAAAGTTTTCACTTAGATTCCATACATTTTGATAGATAACTTTTCGATTCCATTGCGAATATGGCTTATCGAGGCAATGTAACCCAATGTGCAATGAACCCCGGAGGCCTTCCGTAATGTTAATTCTTTAGTTCTAAAGTTAAGTTGATTTAGAAGTGGATATTTTAAAGTAGTAAATTTGAACATCTCGGGAAATGTACAAAGTATGAAAGAAGACCATTCTATTATTATACCTACTATGGGTTTTATGTAAATCTATAAATATGCGTGTATTGGTCATGAACTGAACTTCTGCCTCTGTACGTAGCTTCCGCCAATGCGAAATCGAGCACCGTGATATTGCTATAAAATCCGTTCAATTGTTTAATCGTATGAAGATAACAAGACACATAGAAACGGAATTTTTTCCGTATTTATTGTTCGTACCTACGAAATTGACGATTTTTATTTCTTTTCCCACATTATATTGCCTAATGTGATCTGCTATTCATTTCTTTACTCACATTTCGAATTTTCTTTGTAGGCGCTATTTCTATGACCATAAACTATTCAAAATGACGCACTATTTTCGAATATTAGTAACGTCATAGTACCAACGCAGCACAGACGGCAATCAATAACTATATATGTATGAGATCAAACACCGAATTTTTGGTTAGGTCTCTTTTGTTCTAGCCCAGTGACGGACCGGAGATGGAAGTTGATAACGAAGTCGAAATTTACACCTGTCTCTAACTTAAGACTTACAATATGATCCATCACTATGTGATAAAACTATACGGATAATATATATCAAATTGGAAAGCCAATAACAAACTCGCGTCGAAACATAAGTCAACTTGTTGAATAGGTATACAAATGAAGGATACTGAATCGGATTATCATTTTTGACAATTGAAAAGGTTCATCGCACTGTTTGGATACAGGATTATGCAAGGCAGCTAAACCATGTATCGAAAGCAAAAGTTGAGTCTAATGAACTTTTAGATTTTTATTAGTAACAACAATCTATATATTATGATAAATTTATTTGAAAAATGTTCAGATACTCGACAACCTGCAACAAAAAATATTTCTTTATTTCTTTTGTTGACTTTAGAAACTCCTTAGTGCTTAGGTATATGTCTAACATGACGCAAAATATCTAACATGACATTCTTACTATAATGACAAAAAACTCCATTTGTTAAAATTGGTTTAGTAGTTTTTGTGCTATGTTCGAACATCCATACGCAGCTACATACATATATGTGAATATAAACTGCATAATTCACTATCCTTTATTTGCTTCGTCGTAGTCGGGTTAAAATACGTTAAAACAGGCAGCGTCCTCACTTTTCAACTATTTTTGTTTTAACAACGTCCGTGACAAACAAGCGTACGGCACGCCTGATGTAAAATGATTACCGTGACCAGTGATCGCTTGCAATACAATGAGTATCGCTCACACGATATCCTCCCCGCTGTTAGTATATAATCTCCTCAGGAGCTTATTGGCAATCTCATCAGCAGGAACATAACAACACTCCAGTTACTATTTGGCTGCATTCTTCTGTAAGATGGAGGCATTTCTTCACATAGACTGCTTTGATGCATATTACTTTTCTTTCAGCAAAGCCTCGTTTGATTAATTGGGAAAGGTTGATATTGGCTATAAAGATGGCAGTGAGTCACTGACATCCTAAAATTAAAAAGTATTGTCATTTCTTGATATAATATGATAAACGTAATCCCTAAATTAGTTCTTGAAATAGTTACATCATTATCGATGTCACCCGTGTTTATAATTACGTGTCGCATCTATCGTGTCGTGTATCGGGCATTATCTATTTTTCTGATTTCGAGGAATTATCTAAAAGGAAAACGTGAATAAGTGAATTTCTTAATAAATATGTATTCACACGACAGATCAAGCTATGCAAAAGTATTAACCGATTTTGCCTTTTCTTTTTATACTGCGTCGGGAGGCATACAAGCATACGGCGCACCTGATGTAAAGCGGGTACCGTAGCCTATTAACGCTTGCGATATATTATCACTCGCGCGATGCCTCCTCTGCTGCTTACACAGAAACTCCTTGGGAGCTTACTGGTGACCTCACTCACACGCAGGAACACAACAACCCTCTAAGGATTGTTATTTGGCTGCGGTTTTCTGTGAGGTGCAGGTACTTCCCCAGGCGGGCTGCTTTGATTTGCCTTGTGTAGGAATCGAACCCACGAGTGTTGGTATCAAAGTCGCGTTATTCACGACTGAGCCACCGAGCTAGTAAATCAAGTTGCCTCTCTTATGATTGCGCCTTTCTGAGTTCTAGCGTAGTAAATGTGCCTCACAATTATATTATACTTGCCTATTTTCTTATGTTATTCTTCCTTTTTTAATTCTATAAATCGGCAATAAGTACAGTATTCACAATTAAATAATTCGATTACGTTATTGGTTTTTAAATTGTTTTAAAAATAATATATATAGTCAATTCGGACTAGGAGGATATTTCGAATTTAAACGAGCTCAGTGGCGCAATGGTTAATAACCCTTCTTGGACACTAACGCTCGAGGGATCGATTCCCACACAGGATAAACATTTATGTGCAGGTCTGTTTGTCCTGGTCTGAGCGCTTTAAAGAGAGGTAGGCGCATCCAAGCAGTCCCTCTGGGGATGTACTTCAACCTCACAGAAAATCGCAGCCAAACAAAAGCACCCTGGAGATTGTTGTATTCCTGTGAGTCTGTGAGGTTGGTAGTAAACTCCTAAGGAGGTGGTGTATTATTAGGAGAGGTGGTATCCCTCGCGTGATACTTAATGTATTGTAAGCAATAATAGGTTACGACAACTGCTTGGTGTAAAGAGTGGGCCGTATGCTATGTAAATATGTATGTAGGTATGTATGAATTTAGTATTCTTTAGATACTTTTTAAACTATTAACATCCCTCACTAGGGTTATTTAATTGTTGATATACAAATATCTGTTCATTCTATATAACAAGTAACCGCTAAATTCAGGTTTCCGATTTTGGAATATTTGTAATTATCACTTGTCCGGCGGGGAAGAAAAACAACGACTTAAGAAATATCTAATTTTCCTTCAGGGTTGTGGATGACAGTCGCTCTATGAAAAAATCAGTATTCTCGCCTAATCCTTGGACTTAAGTAGCGAACCCCTCTAATCCTAATGGGTTAGAAAACGGGATAACCTAGGAAGAAGAAGACAAAGACATAAAACAAGATTTAAAAATTAATTATTAAAGTGTCTACTATTTGGTTACTTTTAATAAACAAGTACAGCTTTAAATGTATAAGATATTATTTATTATTTGCTGTACATTAAAGAACAAATAATATTGTTACGTCAAAAGGGCACAAAGGTTATCTCCCCAAGAGATCTTCATGTGTTGCCGACGTAAGCATAACATAGTTTTCATTACACATGTTATCTACCCATACTCGTTGATGGTTATCCTGTGTTATTCAATAAATTCAATCAATGAAGTTTTGATTAAAACTTTTTAAAATTTCATAACTTACAGAACATCACCCAAAAAATCCAGACCGGTAATGAAAAAGTCCAGGTAACAAATCCAGCCAAATTTAAAATATATACTTCAGGATGATAAAATATGAAAATTAATGTTGATTAAGAGTGGGGTTTCCACGAACTGGATTAATAAAGATGTATTTTAAATTACAATCAGTTAAAATCGGTTTTCTGAGTAGCTACAGCCCTTGTAATTTACAAAATATATATATATATATATTGGCTTTGCAATTATTCAAAAGCGTATTTCTTGTGGCTCACAAAGGTGAGTAATAAGTATAATTGATTCGTGTACTTTGAACATGAATGCGTACTTTCCAAATATTTATATAAATTCTTATCTTACCGCAAAAAACTTACAGTATCGATAGCCCCGTCTATACTCGTACCACTGTAAACACAATGGTCACACATAATCTTTCAAGAAGGCTTCGGCGTACATCGTACATCTTTTGTTATTTATTTACTATTACGCACGTGCCAACACTTTAATAAACATTGACTGCCATTGCGACCACATCGAAAATATATCTTATGTCTTCTTGAATATAATATAAATTTGACGAAATACTTTATTTGACGGCAAAGTAAAATTTTCCAACGTTCTTGTAGTACGGTCTTGACCTAAGATATACGAAAGGTGTGATCAAATCAATCACTATTGCGTCACTAGTATAATATTGTTGAGAAAAAACCGGTCAAGTGAGAGTTGAGCACTCTGTTTGAACGTTCCGTGATCAATCTACCCCAGTAAGTCGATTCCTCTAGTTATCTAAACTTCTGGTAAAATTTGGAAATAAAAAGAAAATTTTAATCTTATCATTTTCTAAATAGTTAAAGAATAAGTATGCTAAGATAACCCAAATATTCGGTATTCTCACATTAACAAGCTTAATAGCGATATGGTAATACATGGTCAAATATTGGGGCTTCGGTTTGAGCATGAGTGGAGCCTAATATGTTTCTGTATTTATATGATATTTTTTAACGATTTAAATGCGATGAAAAACAAGAAATATTTTGCATAAGATGATATAGGTAAGTATAATTTAAATGGAGCTATGTAGCTATAAAATATATATGATAGATATATTTTATTTATTCATATAACACCAAGTCACTTGGCCAAACTGAGCGCCACTGGACTCAGCGACTCAGTTCTTACGTATCTCACTCGCATTGTTATTTTTTTTTTATTTGTATACCTTTTTTTACAAAAACACCTATACATATAAACTTAAAAAGCATAACCTTGTCTAAATACTAGATTCAATCCAAATCGTTAGAGCCGTTTCCGAGACAGTGCTGTAAGGTTTCGAACCGGCGACCTTTGTGAATGTATAAGATAGATGGTACACACGTTGGGACCAAATAAGTTGGGGTAAAACTTGCGAATAAATAAATATTTATTCGTAGGGTAAAACCTTATAATCATAATGGCGAATATTATTTAAGTACTTGTCTCTTTTATGAAATATTAGTTTTATTATACTGTCGAAACTTATACTTTATACTATTATTAGTCTATATCGTATTATATATGAAATAAATATACCTACTCGTAACAGTTCGTTAAATTGTATGCACTGCCGATGGGTGGGTTAACAGATAATTTTCAAAAATATTGATAACTTGCATATCATGACGTATTTAGTGATAAATATAGTATATTGAATGAGGAAAAAATCGGTACCAAATTAGTAAGTTGCATTTTTTGTTTAACCTTCAATAAGTTGCTTAAACGGCAAATTAAGAATACCGTTCAGACTTGCATTCTTTCTATATGTCCGAATCAAAAGATCATGCCTCTTCTATTTTTAACACCGATACTCTCTTTGCTAACAAATAATCTCGCATTTCTATATCTCCCTCCAGAAGAGTTTGGTATTCATCAGCCTACAACCTATATAAATATCTCGAATTGCAAGAGGGAGACTATTGAAAATCAATCTAAACTATGTAACATAAATTAAAATAAAATGGTTAGGAATGTTTTTTTTATAAGACAGTGGAGGGTATCATTTAAAAGAATAACCAAATATTTTTTGAGAAATTAATATTCGTACATGTGATCAGCCTGACTCATGACTATGTCAAATTTTACTTTTGTATTTTAAACATTATTTGAGATAAAAGACACACCGATTGACGATACCTATGCAGATAGGCACATTCACATGAATGATCTTACATAGGTCATGTTTTGGCTTTTATATACGGAACCCAAAAACCCAATAATTTCCGCGTTCATAAACATTTGAAGATGTTACTTGAGCTTCTTTTGAGTAGGTAATATATAAAAACGTAACTTGTTATGATTCATAGCTCTTAAAATTTAAATATATTTTTATACTTTCGAGTGGATCGATCGAAACTAAAAATGTCATAATTATTTTATGTATTAAATACATAAAATATTTTTGACATATTTTATTTATGTTCGAAAACCTGTGTCTGCAGTTAACTTTATTGTATTTTATAAAGAGGAGAAATGTGGATGAAAAGTTAACATCACAAACGCAACATTAGAACAACTAGAGCAAAAATCACGAACTAATACTAAATATTTCCATCGCAAAGAAAAACGGTATAGAAGCAAGAACAAGAGTTGGAAGAAAAGGAGTCAATCTACTCGTGCCTACGCACCAAACTTACTAAAGTAACACTGAACAGAGGGGACTTACACTAAAATTAGTTCCTTGTGATAGTGGGATAAGACGAGAGGGGGAGGGGATTGGATAATAGAGGTAAGGGTGGTATACAAAAAATAAACACTGTAAATCACATTCTTCCATTACTTAAAAATATTACACAAGTAATATCGTATATTATAAATGGTATAAAGAATATTGTCAAACAAAAAATCCAGAAGCAATATTAAATCATGTTGAATAATGAAGTAATCACCATTACACAACATATGAGACATCACAATAGCTATTGTTATGAGACCGTCGAAAATGTCGCCTCTAAATAATGGTATTTTCTAACTTCACGTTGTTACCTTTGTAATTTACTTCCCAAGGCCTTAGTTTCGCGTAGGATTTACCTAAAGCATAAATTTTCAGAATTGTCGGTTGTCGTTCGACAGACTTTGTTAGAAGCTGTAAAACTGGAATAAGATGTAAGGCGTGGAAGCCTCGTCCCTTTTTAGGGTTCCTCGTGTGCCAGTATTTCTGAAAGCGAAAAATATATACACATTATGTTACTTACTTACATTTAAATATATTTTTATTTATATTATAAATGCGAAAATTTAGACATTTTCTTATTCAACACCAGGAGGCGTACAAGCTAACGTTGTGGCGACTGCTACTAATACAAAAAAAAAATCAGGAGATTAATTGCTACATAAAAATGCTTGAGCAACTAATAAAAGAAATAGCACTAGGATGTACTTAAGGTACCTAAGTGTAGTTAAGGTGTTGGGTAGACTCAATTATGATTATAAAAGAGAACAAAATAATATGAAAGAATGACAAAACAGATATACAATGCGTATAATGCAATATAATATAAAAAAGTGGAAGGATGTAGGAGCCGAAGAAGACCAAGACTAACCTACCATGACCAAATTGGTCGTGTTTTATCAGAAGGCGATGTCAGAAGCCCTAGGAACCGGCGAGCGTGCGTGAAAAGAGCTATGAATGTGAAAGAAGCGAGTGAAGTGTGTAAGGACCGCGTCTTATGGCGCTCAGTCCTCTCTGCCTACCCCGCAAGGGACCTTGCGTGAAGATATACATACATACAAAATAATATTTTTATGCGGAGGCGCCATTTTAAATTTTCATCGGAATGAAGGATCGGAGTTTACAGTCTCTCTTATAATGTTCAGTGATTACAAAAACTTCGTTATCTATTGATACCTGAACATTAAAAAGGATGCTCACGTAAAACAACCAAGCAAACAATGTCGTGGGTCTTCCCCAGTACACTTATGAAGACACGAAGGGAATATTATATAAGAATGCTCAAAGTATAGTAGAGAACCCATGTTCGTCAGCTTACTGGTGCTTGTCTGGGTTTTATTAGTATAAAACGCGCAGTAAGTAACTAAAGGTTAAGTTTAGACGCTGTAGTAAGTGTCTTCACAAGTTAATTTACTGGACACTGATTATGGCTTATCTTTATTTTACGCAGTGAATAGGGTGTTATGTAGAAAACATGCAAATAAAGTTTGACGATGACCGAAATTGTCCATATAATTGCGAAATGAACACGGGGAACCTCACTTTTATTACGAGACAGATGACAGAATTTAATGAGAATGTACGACTTTTGTGTGGAACATTTTATTTATACAACGTCCAAAGGCATACAAGCATACGGCCCACCTGATGTAATGCGGTTACTGTAGCATATGAACGCTTGTAATACATTAAGTAGCACTCGCGCGATCGCGCTAACACAGCAACTGTTTAGAAGCTTACTGGTGACCTCACTCACACGCAGGAACACAGCAACCCTCAAGGGAGTTGTTATTTGGCTGCGGTTTTTTGTGAGGTGGAGGTACTTCCCCAGACTTTGCTTCCTTTAATACACCTTACCTCTCTTAAAACATCCAGACCAAGACAAACAGACATGTTTATGCACACGAATATACTTTTTCATACATTAAACAAATTTTTCATATTTTTAAACAAATGAAATAAATAAAACTTTTAAACATTCGAATATTAACCAGTTGAGAATGCGCAAGCTTGCATTGCCAGAGGAACACCTGGCTCGTCAATTATATAACAATTCATTTTTTTTTTTATTTTATTTGTCGGCGATTTTGACCTTGTTCCTTAAGATGTTCCTCCTAATGTTCGTTCTGGTTGTCTTTCTTTCAAATACTTGTACTTGGTGTTCTTCGCATTCAATTGTAACAAGACAAACAAAAATGGTTAATATCTTTATCCTCTACGTAATCAAGTAATAAATACGTATGCACCATATTCCATTTCACAATGCGCTCTCAATTCTATTGATATTGCTTTAATCGTGTATGAAATTGCGCATACTGACGTTACGGCCCTGGTACTGACGTACTTGGCATCGACAAAGTACGATTGGTCAAAGGATTGAGTCACAGAGTTCAAGGGACTTATTATGATTATTGTTACATAACAAAAATTTACAAATCTGCTCATACTTTGAGTGAAGTAGGGAACTGTCATCACATAACGTGGTAAAGCAATGGTAGAAATTCGACTAACGTTTGAACGGTATTAAATTTTTCAAATAGTAGTTTCTTAAATAATCATTGTATATATATTTTGGAATTTTGTCCTATTACGTAAGCTCCGATCATGGACAAATACGTCATAGGAAAAGGGAGGTATAGCTTGACTGAGGTATACTTAAAAAAATGTAACGCCATGTTTGACATTTTCCTGTCTTGATACGATAAAATATCATAAGATGTACTTTTTTTTGCAGTCGGTTAATAATGTTAAATAAAAAGAAATAGCAATTAACAACGTAGGTATGTACAAAGTTCCTAAACAATATATATTTTATTTCATTAATATTATATAGGCATAGATTCTAGATAATCTACAAACCCAGTGCGACTGTTTAACCTCAGAGTACGCACTAATACGTACCTATTTGACGTTGACAGTTACGGCCTTTTTGTAGTACCTCCGAAAAGTTCGATTTTGTTTGATTAAATATTTTGTAACTCACATTGTACATAAATTTTATCTTTCTGCACTCCACAAAAACATTTTTTGTTAAATTATTAAAAAAACTTTATTTATCCCCATAGCGTTATCCCAACAATAACTTCAGCTACTTTCACTAATCTCACGCAGACTAGGTATTCCATCCATCCACCTTCAAAAAATGACATGACTTTCATCTCTTCGTGTGAAAGACGTAAATATGCAGCTGAGTAATAATAATAATTTCAGGCATTCGAAATTCCCTATACAAACCTCTATGAACCTAATAACCTTCATATTTTTTATGCAACTTTGCATTTTACGACATTCGCATATATGCGTGCATTGTTTATGCACCTCGTACTTTTTTTGTAACTTGACGTGACGTGGTTAATAAGAAATTCAAACACATGCGCGTCGTTGAAAGTATTCAGTGCGAGAATGGTCATAAATGTCCACTACGCACTGTCCATTTAATGGTGATGTTGTTTATTATATTGTTGTTTAAGTAATTTTTTTGTGAATCTTTTCATGCAGAAGAGAGCGGTGATTCTATTTAAATAGGTTTCAACTTTCTTGTTTCATCTTAATAATACTTTATTTAACTACTTATACTAATGTATAGTATATAACTAACTTATAGACCCGCCGACAGGTATAGTTAAAACATGATCAATTTGACCATGCTACGTGTGTCTTGGCTTTTCTCAGTTCTTACATTCTTCCATTTTCGGGTCATATAACTGATATATCATCATTACCTCCTGCATAGTTTCTATATATCCGAACCAACGAAGCATGACTGCCTTATCGTAATACCGATACTCTCTTTCAGATTAACTCTATTTCTTACATTACCAGAAAGCATCCTGGACGTATGCGTCATCTAATTTGATCTTTGAAGTTGGACTATCCCGATTCCGGCTGACAATCCACTTTTAAAGATTCGTATTGATCATTCAAAATCATCCATAATTATGTCTTGTACGCGTATGTTGTGTTTATGTGATGGTGTACTATAGTGATGTATTCATCGGACGCTGGTACTGCAGAGCGAGTCACAGACTCATTTATAGTGTGAGCGTCCTGTAGGTAAATATTTCCCCAAAATATCCATTCAAATACGACGCGTGTACTTTTAGTAATGTCTAATAGTAGGTAGTAGTCACTAGCTTTAGACCTTATTTCATGCATTCTGGAAGCTGACGGACAACCTCGAGATTTCTATACCTCCCGCCAAAAGGCTTTGGTATGTAATTATATATTTGGTATATATAATCTTTATAGGCTCTATAGGCCCTTATACTGTTTATAGCACCTTGAAAACGATTATATATTCAATCGATTACCCTTTTTGGTCAATCCCTGTCCATGTATGAACATTTTTATGATGGAATATATGGTTCGAAATGAGGATGTTTTGCTTCAGATATATATTAAGAATTGGCATACTTTATTCATTTTATTATGTTTATAGGGACCTAGAACAGCTTCGCACCTGTCTCGAACTCTTCGGTCCCAACGCCAATTAGATCTCCACGCATCCTCTCAAAACTTCTCGAGTTCCTGGGCGCACGCGATACTTACGGTAGAGTACGCGAATGGAGTGTACAAGGCAAACAAAAACACTCGCGTGATGCTCAGTGTCAGGCGGACCCAGATTAGCCATGGACTTACCAAACTGTAATTTCTCAAACCAGAGGCGAAGCGGGAGGAGAGTACGACAATTATTTCGCACGTGCATGATTGTCCTAGTCTATCCCAGATCATAAAGCCATCACTTCTCTGGGAAGAACATTGATGCACCTCCCCTTCCGATTAGTTTCTATCATACAAAACAATCTAGTTATTTCTCATACATTATGCCCGTCAGCTCGTTATATTTTACTTTCAATACACCATTCGACACTAGGATTTAGTGCTGCGAGAAATATAAAAAAAAATACACAATAAGTTGCTACAGAATAGACCTGCCGCCCCCTGATACTTGTCGTTGAAGTAAATAAAGGAAATGGAATGAGATGTAAAAGGTCACCGCATTGGACTCGGCGATCAAGCGGTCACTAGCTGCTGAGGTCAAGGCTGACCTGTAAAAACAATTCTCACTTTGTACGTACTTTATCCTCAAGCCTCAAAACACAATATACTTATCTAACAGTAATAACATTTCACTTAAGGCCTGATAATAGTGTAAGATAATATATCATTTAATTCATTATTATTAAATTAATCGTTTAATACTGTAATAATATATAGGTATATTAATGATTTCATATTTTTACAAAACGGACACCATCGCGCTTCCATGTCCCTTAATGATGATGATCACTCATCACCAGATAGGTCACTGGCCCATTGCTTTGGCGTTTCTAATATATCCTAATAGGTCCTATTACTCGTCAGTATGGGCAACAATGGGAACTATAGAGTTAAAAGCGTTAACTTATCCTTCTCAGTTCGAAGAATCTCTCAAATTTGTCATTGAATACAAACTAAAAATGACGACAATAACTGTTAACTTACTGTTTATATATTTTTTGCTGTATTCAACTAAATATTAGATAGTATTAAGGCGGAAGGAAGATTCTTGAAGTAGGTCAAATCACTTTATAGATGAGCCACAGTAGTTTACCTACGTGTTAGAAATATTAATATGTGAAATAAAAGGCCAGTGACGCATTTAACATTGACAGATTTCGATGAATCTAGTTGAATCATTTTTTATAAAATGAAATGGTTTTATCCTGTAATGTGAAGGTCTAAAAAAAGACAAGATATTATAGAAATCACAATGCATTTGAGTTTTTTCTAGGTGTAATATTCCTTCATGTACTGTGATAAATTAGTAGTTCTGTGGATTAGTGGTGTTTTTGTAGCGGACAGTCCTGTAGGCCGATTCTACTAAAAAACTGCAACTGCACTGCAGCGCGGTGGGTGTCAAAATGCGTACATTTTGACGTTTTTTTAATCGTCGCTGCTGTCAGATCGCTTAACGAAACGTCAAAATGTACTCATTTTGACACACGCCGCGCTGCAGTGCAGTTTATTAGTAGAATCGGCCTATTGTCAAATACGCGAGACAGGTAACGTTGATCGCAGCCTCTCTTTGACAGGGTTTTATTTATTTCTAGCTTTTTCGTGCTTTTGGGTAATCGTGACAAGGGTATTATATTTATTTATGACTGGAACTGAGGCGAATACCTTTTTCGTACAGTGAGGAAAAAGAAAAAAATAATTATAATTGCCTAGCTTTTATTAACTACATAGAGTTCAAATCCACGACTTTTCTTATGTGTCCATGTGTCTGTTAGCCCATTAGTTGAAAACTGCTGGACGAATTTTAATGATGCTCATACTCTAAGTCAATACATAGGATATTTTTTATTTCGGAAAATTAAGGATTGCCATGGGAGAACCGAAAAGTTGAATATTAAAAAGACTCTCCCTTAAATTTAAATATTAATAATTAGCAATAAAATACCAAATCAAAGAATGATAAACGTGAAATAATAGTCTGTTATCCCATGATTATCATTCTACAGAGTATTAGCGAATATGTATTAATACAATGTATTAAAAGAAAATATTGATAGGTTAGGTAATCAACTGAAGTTAGTACCACCTTGGTAATAGAAAATCGTAGGTAAATCTCTAGGCCTAGTAATCAAGTTTCCTGCTACTTATTTTTTTTTTATACAACTAGATTGGCAAACAAGCATGCCGTCCGCATCAGATGATAAGCGATCACCGCAGCCTATTAACGCTCGCAACACCATGGGGATGATATTCGCGCGCTGCCAATCTAGTGACCTAAGGATGTTTCGTCACAGTACCCAGTAATTTCTCTGCCATGAAGTAATGTCCATTTGACATATTATGTCAAATATTACATAACAATGGTCTATGCTAAGACAGAGTATGTGTTCTTGGGTTAAATTTACATATCGCGTTGCTCAAAGTCAAAAACAATCAAATATTTAGTTTCGAAGGTCGACTTCCACCATTATAGATAAGGTTCTATTTCCGTTTTTTATCTATCTACCTATAACTTCACGCCAAATCCCTAGCGAGATAGACAGGTAGTACCGAGCGCCACATAACTCGATCATTACACACCTCACTCGCTTCTTTAACATTCATTTCACTTCTCATGCACGCTTTCCGGTTTTTGAGTCTCCTGATTACTTTCTGACAAAACACGATCAATTTGGTCATGTTTTTTATACTATGTCTTATGGTAAAGAAACATACGGTCTGCCTGATCTGAAGCGGTTACCGTAGCTTATAAACATTGTAATTCAAGAAATTTCACTTGCACGTTGCCACTTACATTACTACCGAAGCAACTCGTTAGCACTGGTAAATAACTTTGCGTATGTACCTACTTGCGAATACACGATTATTCTTCAACAAAGTTTCTAGGCTACGATAACCACTTTTTTCAAGTTGGCTGTATGTTCGTATTTCTCTCGACGTTTAAAAAGCAAAATATGTGGCGATATATAATTCCTAGATAAAAGCCTCTACCGCGGTCTAGACAGGGTTACGAGAGAATATCATTCATACATTGTCGTCCCTGACCCTGCTCACTTGCAACACAACACTTCTCTCTTTAATTTTCTGGAATGCCACAAAATATTGGGCAATCATTTTTTATCTATAGTATTCTGTGAGGTCACAGTGTATGGTAGATGTACTTACACGGTTGAGTTTTTATGAATGAAAAGACAGGTAAAAAATCGGCCAAGTGCGAGTCGAACCCGCACAGGAAGGGTTCCGTACCACTATCTATAAAAACGGCAAAAAAATCACGTTTGTTGTATGGGAGCTTCCTTAAATATTTGTTTTATTTTATTTTAATTATTTATTTTTAAAGTGAATATATAACTAAATATTCTGTGAATATTTCAATCGTCTACCTGTTGCCGTTATCAATATCGAGCAAAAACGAGCAAAAAAATTACGTAAGTTGTATGGGAGCCCACTTAAATATTTATGTTATTCTATTTTTTAGTATTTGTTGTTATAGCGGCAACAGAAATACATCATCTGTGAAAATTTCAATTGTCTATCACGGTTCGTGAAATACAGCCTGATGACAGACGGACGGACGGACAGCGAAGTCTCAGTAATAGGGTTCCGTTTTACCCTTTGGGTACGGAACCCTAAAAAGGAAGGCAAGGCAACCATTATAGGTTGCCTTGCCTTCCTTTTTTACCTTTCTTTTACTTTGCACCTGTTATACAATTACTAATCTATACCTAGGTATATATAAAGCGGAAGAATTTGTTTGTTTGAACGCGCCAATCTCTGGAACTATCAGTTGGATTTGAATCTGTAGCCTCTATCAATAAGGAAATCGTCACACATTGAAACTAAATCGTAGGGTACTGTGCGGTAAAAGATCTTTTGTCAATGCTTTGGAATGATTTACCTGCCAAGTGTCCTTAAGGAGGCGTGAAAGGGCGCCTCTGATATTCTGATGTATTAATTATGTACGGCTTAATTACGATTATAACGTTTAGTTTCCAATTTCGACGTATTCTTAGCTATGCTTCGTCACTACCATTGACGGTGATATAGGAATACTGTAATGGCACATTACCATTGATAGTGAGAGTTGGTAGTCACAAGCTGCAAATTTGGTCGGCTTTCAATCATTTTCATCATTTATCCTATTTTCAGGAGCAGTTTTACTCATTGTTATATTAATTCAAATTGTATTTTACTAATTCCATGGATTGAATGTCATAGATTAGCCATATTAGATACAAGCGATGTAGTAGGCATACAAGTAGGCAGGCTATTTGTAGCTAAGGCAGAAATATGATCATGTCAATTCAACAATGACATAATTTTGAACATGGTAATTCAAACAGACGCTAGCCAAGTAGGTATGCAAAATGCAAATAAATACACATCTACAAGGCGACTTAATGTGAAACAAGAAACAGAATAATCGCCTTATTAACATTTTGTGAACTAAGCTGTCGATAGGTTTGGATATTTATTTCCTTGAATGTACGCGAATCTATCGATTACTTTTCAAATTTACGTAAGATCTTGCAGCTAAGGTAGCGGACAAGTGACCTGTCCGTAATTGCGATTATTACCTTTATAGGTAGTTATCGCAGTCCCTTGCAACACCAGTGGTATCAATGTCAATATTTCTGTACGACTTTCTTCGTAGAACCCCTCTCTGCAGCCTTTTGGAAAACTATGACCTGGAGTTCTTAAGAGAATTGGAGAGGATGAACATTTCTCAGGTAGTTTGTAGTAAGCCACGATTTTGTTTCTTGATGATGTTAAAGTGCAAGTTGATTGTAAAAGTTGCTGTAGGTATCATGCTAAATTCATGTTCTTCCTCCCGTAATCCCATTTTCCTAATCCATTAGGACTAGCGGGGTCTACCTAATCCTAAGATTTTGGCGAAGACACTGATTTTTACATGGAGCGACTGCGATACAAGACCTCCACAACCCAGAGGGAAAATCAGATCTTTCTTAGGTGCACACGTCTTTCGAAATATAACTTCTTGGACGTGTAGGTTTCTTCACGATGTTTTCCTTCGCCGCCGAGCTGGTGATAAATATGTACATGTACGTTTTACGTGATGTGAGGAGCCCCAGTAACCGGTGAGCGTGCGTAAAAAGAGCTATGAATGTTAGAGAAGCGAGTGAAGTATGTAAGGACCGCGTCTTGTGGGGCTCGGTTCTCTCTGTTTACCCCGCAAGGGACCTGGCGTGAAGACATACATACATACATACAAACATGTACGTTTTGTTAATTGACAGTTTTGTACCATGTTACGGGAGAGCCTGGCTGTGTCTCTGTTATGAAGAAAATAATATATGGAGAACCGTCGAGACTATTTTGCATAGTAATTAAATACTAGCTACGGGTCGGGGGTAGAGTAGAACGCGGAACTCTTATTGGCTAGTTCATGGATCGGCATAGCATCACTTATCGACTTATTGGTTAAAATGTCATCCTATTGGTCAGTAAGCTCGAATCGCTTAGATATTTAGGCGCTAAAACACTACATTTTGAGTGAAGGGTGCCTTTATGCGCCGTCAAGTGGTTTTTTCGTTTCGGACAGGTGAAAGTGAGTCATTTATGGTCCCAATTCGGCTCGGTGGTGCAGTGGTGAAACGCGCTGTTACTCTACTTTGACACCAACGCGATCGATTCCCACACAATACAAACATTTGTGTGCATGAACATGTCTGTTTGTTTTGGTCTGGGTATTTTCTATGTATAATAAGTATGTATTTACAGAAAAAAATAAAATATTTACGTATGTTTATCAGTTGTATAGTTCCCATAACACAAGCTTCGCTTACTTTGGGGCTGGATGGCGTTGTGTAATTTGTCCGACAATATTTTTTCATTTATTTATTATTTATAATTAACTGTAAGATATATTTGTATATGTTAATGTGAAAACATCGTACGAAATATAAAAATTGTAACAATACAAGTGTATAATAGCTAACATCACGTCATTCATTAACTTTGTATTGGAATACAGCTGTCCAAATAAATATATGATTGACTATTGAAGACACATCTTATAGTCAACCGTGAAATATGCTACATACGTCCATATCATCACACCTGTCTCCTATTGGGATAGACTTTGGGCAGAGACTATGGAACTCCAGGTGCACCGATCCAAACTTATTCCTTTCGGTTTCGAGCGCTTTTTATTTGGACCTTTTTCAACACATCACCAATTTGATCTATATATGTGCGTCTAGGGCGGTCTCTACCGATATCTCCAATCACAATAACAATTATTATATCAGTGATTAGTACAAATGTAATAAGTTCTGTAACAAAACGTAAATATTTTTGTGAAGAACGGAATACGTTTCGTTTTCATTACTACATTAAATCAAGAATCGTATATAATTTAAAAAAAAAACCATTTAATTGTACTGTTTTCTTCTTCTTCTTCTTAGTGTTATCCCGTTTACTTTTCCGTGAGGACGGGCGGGGTCCGTTACCTAAGTCTAAGGATTTGTCCATAAACCAGAGGGAAAACCAGACCTTTCTTAGGTGAAAGAAATATACACATATACACATGCATAGTTTCTTCTGTATTACATTAGGATCTTCTTCTTAGCGTTACCCGTTTCCTAATCCATCAGGATCGGCAGGGTCCGCTGCCTAAGCCTATGGATTTGGCGAAGACACTGATTTTTATATGGAGCGACTGCCGTCAGACCTCCACAATTCAGAGGGAGACCTTTCTTGATTATGTCACACGTTTTTCGAAATATAATTGTATTAGGGTATCAACCTATATTTTACAGTCTCTTGTAGAGTAGGCAGATACACCGAATGCCACGTGAGTATATTAGTATAATAGCTTTTACCCGCGGCTTCGCTCGCAGTGATAAAAATATATATATATTTTTTAAATAAAAAGTATCCTATTTTACTTCTGTTACCTCCAAGAATATGTGTACAAAGTTTCATGATGATCGGTTCAGTAGTTTTCGCGTGAAAGCGTAACAAACAAACGGACATTCACATTTATAATATTAGTAGGAATTAGTAGGATTAATGTAGGTTTTTTTATACAACGTCGGGATACATACAAGCATAGAGCCCACTTGGTGTAAAGCGGCTATCGTAGTCTATGAACGCTTGTAATACATTAAGTATCACTCGCTCGATGCCACCCCTGCTGTTAACATAGCAACTCCTTAGGAGCTTACTCACTGACACGCAGAAATACCCTCCAGTGATTTGTTACTTGGGTTCGGTTTTCCGTGAGGTGGAGTTATTTTCCCAGAAGGGCTGCTTTGATGAAAAAAAGTAGTAAGTTTAAGTAAAGATTAAAATGATTTATGACAGTATTGATACTATTGTCTACTTTGACAACAACACTCATGGTTCGATTCCCACTGTTTCCACTGTTATGTTATGTGCATAAACATGTCTGATTGTATCGTTCTGGTCGTTTTTTAAATTGTTGAATTTAATAATGCCGTAACCAATCATGCTATTTTAAAATAATAAAATTGTATACTACCAATCCACAATTAATATGATCGGAGAGAATTTTACATATTTTTGAAGTGAAAACTTCTTTAGCGGCGTTGTGCACTTTTTGGGATGAGTAAAAAATCTTAAACTCGCATCAGGACACGTGACCCTGACCGTAAGATTTTGGTGACAATTAGAACTTAAGTTCGCTGCAGCGCTAAAACATTAGTTACCTCTAATTAAACAATTAAAACATGAAGCGCTAGATTGTTCATAGGGCATTATTTTCTCGCGACTAAAACGTTGTAAGCGCCATGAAATTCTTGGCGTTTACGCGTTTCGTTCAACGTAGTTTATCAACATCGCTGTTTGGTTTAAGTGGCGCAGGGCGCTTGCGCGAGTGTATTTATTTATTTATTATACCAGTTTACATAAACATTTTATAAAAACAATATTAATGCATTTTATAAACCACTGAGGTTTGACGCAAATGCAATGATACAATGTAAAATAAGAATACTATAGAATAGTGAGTACTTAACTACAACAATGAGATTCATTGGTGACCGGGCAATTCATTGGTGTGTGCGTGTGTGTTTGAGTTTTAGAGATTGGCGATGATGATGGTGAAAGAGTCGTTTTTATGGATGAAAGTTGATTTTTCTGAGAGATAAACTTTTTAATGTAAAATAATTGTAATAGTTCTGAAGTGTTAAATTTTTAATGTAATATAAATTGTCATGTTTGTGTACGATAGCGCAATAAATGAATATTGTATTTTACCACATACATGATAGTACTTTTATACTGATAAATAAAGCAATTCGTGCGAAATTATTCCCCAACTATTCCAAAATATTCAAAAATGCACAACGTTACATAATGTTCATGTTTTCACTTCGGCCGGCACTCTCGGAGTGCAACCCATTTTTTTTTATACAAACATCGGTAGGCATACAAGCACCCACCACCACACTAAGTATCCCTTGCACAATGTCACCTCTGCTGCTATCACGCGATGCCTCCTCAGCTGCTTATACAGCAACTCCTTAGGAACTTACTAGTGGCCTTACTCACACGCAGGAACACAACAAGCCTCTGGGGAGTTGTTATTTGACTGCGGTTTTGTGCGAGGTACTTCCCCAGGCAAACGGCTTTGATGCGCTCTACCACTCTTAAAAATACCCAGATTATGACAAGCAGACATGTTCATATACGCAAATGTTTACCCTGTGTGGGAATCGAACACACGAGCGCTGGTGCCACTGCGCCACAGTGCTCGTCAAAATTACATAAATATTTTGAACTTGTATTCACTTCATGTGGTAATACGAATTGGGCAGTATTTCTAAATTACAAATCACCGCAGATAATTTACGATTTCATCATATACTTTTGCGTTCTGTGAGTAAGAAAATTACTAGAAAGCGCTCTGAGTCTGGCGGGCTAGTTTACCGATTTATACAAATTAATAACTACATAAAAAATGAAACCTACCTCTTGAAGTTGACATCTATTCAAATCGGTGCTTAACTTACTGTCGTCTAAATCGACTTTATCTTTTATTTATCTTTTATATTTTAAGAGGTACCCCTCACAGAATACCGCAGCCAAATAACAATTCCCCGGTGAGCGTGTGAGCGAGGTCAACAGTAAGCTCATAGGGAGTTGTTGTGTTTGCAGCAGAGGTGGCATCGCGCGTATGATACTTAATGTGTTGCAAGCGTTTATAGACTACCGTAATCGCTTTACATCGGTGAGTCCTGTGCTTGTATACCTTCCGACATTGTATAAAAAAAATCCTTTCATCCGTGCCCGAAACATCATTAAATACACTTATAAAAAACATACTCGTCGAAAATAAAACCTTTGATATCGGCCTAAAAACATATGTTCAACAAAAGCGCAAGGGGCAGAAATTCTTTCTGCTTTTGTTGAAACCACATAGAACAAGGAAATCATATTGACGACTCTACGTCTATGTGAACTCGCGTTATTCGTAGCTAACGAACTATTCAACATTCATTGCTGCATAACAAATGTAGTGTGTTATGGTATTACTCGTTGAAAAACAATTTATGCTAAACAATACGTGTTTATCGTACTCGAGGCAGTATGTAGCACGGAGTAAGGTACAACTGCATTGACCTATTTTGATAAAGACCTGCATAGGCATGTACTAGCGCTTGTTAAAGTAGTCAAATGCAGATTTACAGCATTTCTTACGATTTTTACAATGAAAATTTTATTACATAAATTTGTTTTACAGTGACGAAAGAAACTTTTGTCTGTCTATTTTATAACCACTTCAATACTGAAACCCTAATGTAATCAGAATTAGATTTGTACAAGTGGTTTCCTAGTACTGGGGGAGGAAATTACACTACTTATTGACAAAAATATCATATACAAAAGACAGGAATATCGGATAGGAATATAGAATAGGATAGAAACCTATTTTAGACAAAAAATAGGCGCTTTGGAATTTTGCATTTACAAAATGGCATTTGAATGTACGCAAGTAGTAGTCGCATACTTTTAATTACTAATGTAATAATAGTGGTAAACAGCAAATACTTCTTATTGTAATATATATAAAAAAATATCTGAACTACGCTACACAATACTCTTTATAAAAAAATCTGTTCAATTGCTTCAGCAGATCAGACGAAAACTGAGTGCAAAATTTCATTACGTACTAACGGACATACATGCGGACACACAATACACACTCTGCCACTCTGTCAAAAATAGTATGACCGACACAAGCAAATCTATCAACTTGGGACTTTCGGATCAATTACAATAAGCTTTCCTACCTAGATGTTTGCTCGTCATAACTTCCTCGCGTTTTTTTTAATGAAAGGTCAGGGCCTTAATTGTACACAAAACCAAAATAATTTATTTATTAATTCAACTAAAATATATTTTTTTCTATCCGCATACGACTTTAAGGTTGTGTAAAGTACTGCAATACTGTCAGGCCGAGTAAAATAACGACAGAGGGATGCTCACAAACAAATCGAAAAATGAAGTCAATGATATTACTGAAGTTTTATGAATATCAGTAATACTCGTACTATGATGTATGACCGCAGCACGCAGGCTTATATTATAATATAACGAACACTGTGTTTTCTCTATCTACGCTGCAGCGAGTGCCAAGTGCTAAATAGGCTCTGTCGATATTGACAGTTAGTCTATCGACCTCCGGGGGAGTAACAAAATCTATTACTTTTTGTGCGTGGCGATGAGTTTCGCTTCTTTACGTAGTAATATTTATTTATTACTTGCCTACGTAGGTGAAAACTTTGTAAGGTCACCGACAAAGTCTCGCCAGCACACCAGCACAATACACGCACACGAACAAAAAAGTTTAGCTTATAAGTTTATAATCAAGTGAGGTTTTTATCTGACAGTCGTAGGCCGCACGCCGCGCAGCGTGCATGTCGCCCACAGCGTCGAAACCACACAAGTGCGCGCGTGAAAAACGCCCACGACATATGAAATAAAAGAGTAAAAAATTCAAAGAAGCCCGACCGTCAAAGGCATTTGACAAATAAAAGGTGTTCCAATTCGCGCGGGCTTCGTCAGTCTTATTCGGAAAATTATGAAAGTGATGTGGAAACGGTCGTATTTCATACCTCAACAATTTTCACGGCTTCTTTTTTTCTAGTGACTACAAAAGCAATTGTTTGCGTTTAAGCTGCATTGAAACGTATACTATTTTTCAGTGTTTTGTTCTATTGAATGAGAAGTGTTTTGGAATATTACATAAAAGTGGTTCGTACAGTAAAGGAAAAGCGGCAGAGCAATTCAGTTAGATGCATGTTCTACATAATATACAACGGGACACAACATGACGGCAAAGTTCGGCTATGTGAGTTTATGTTGGCTAATCATTGACATTTTTACTTTATTTTTATCGTTTATAATTTCCGTTTTTGTTATCGCTTGAGTGCAGGTAGCGCGCTTAAGGCTTTTTAGATTTTTAAATTTCCTAAATAATTGTTTTATTAAATAGAAAAGGTCATGTTTGTAGTTTATTATAGTGATGAATAATTAACATTGACAACGTTTAAAATGATTTCATTGGAAATGTTGTTAATTATTTTATAATAAATAAATGAAAACAGAAAACGTTTAATTTTGATTTGACTTGTGTTTTGTGTTATTTAAGTATTGTAAACATTTTGATGAGTATCATTTAATTTGAAGGCCATAATTGAATTTTGAATCCTTTTCTGTATGAATTTCGTCTTTTTCAGCTTAATTTGTTGAGCTTGAAGAGCCTGGTCGATTAAAATAAATACGATTCCTCAGACTTCAGGCCATGTTACATAGATATATATATATATATATGTGACACTAAAATTAGATATCATTATATCATTTCACTATTATATACACACATGAAGTATGAGAGATTTTCTTATTCCAACATAAATTCTCGCATATTGAATTAGACAGGCAACAAACCTAGCTGCCTGCCTAATTCAGTATACGACAAGTTAGGTGTTTAAAAATCGTAGAGTAGAAATGGTGGCCAAATAACCTATAAAATTTTTGTTTTTTTTTTTTAATTATGGTTTGGCTAATTAGAAAAATGTTATTTATTCATATACTTAATTAAATGTCTATTAATTGGAAATATCGGGCTATATACATGAATAAATATAATATCTACTTCTCTATACCTTTGGTTAATGCAAAATGATTCTCTGAATCAAGTTGTTATGAAATCAGAAATAGGATACGGTGGCATTTTACAGATGCAGATTCAGTCCAGATGATTGGATCAGAAAATAAAATTATTCGGCGCCTATGACCCTTTTCTTGGCAGATTTTCGTGGAGTATAGTCATAGTAATTATACACCTTTTAAAGTCCTTACGTTGAGCATAATTCACGTGGCGTCTATCGTTACCCATAAATTGAAAGATATTGTTATGAATGGAAATATTATGTTGAAAGGTACTCGTATCAATATGGATTTGAATACGATATAGATAATGGTTGAAAATAACAATTGATTATAGATACAGGCACATGCATGTACCTATAATCAATTGATATTATAATCTATTTATATTGTGATTTAGGTCAGTCATAAATGTCTAAAAGTATGGTTATGGTAGTAACAATAAATTGAGTAGATTTCTTGGTTATGTATTAAGTGAGAAGTCTTGGTTTATCTTCGCCTCACCAGATACCAAACTTTAGTTTAGATGACATGTACACGATTTTGGTTTCGTTGTCAAAACCTAAATTATCTTTATTTTATCGTCTATCTTATTATATAGTCGTTAATATAGGTTTATGATATATATTATCTCTTCTTATGCTACATATTATTATATAGTTGGCAAACAAGCATATCGTTGACTGAATGTGAATCAGTTTTATATTTTAGTGAATCACTAGCGTTGGGGCGAATACTAGTATTAAAAATTATGCGATACTTTGTATGATATTTTATGAACAGAAAATTAAAAATTTGAAATTTTGAATGAAAAAAATATCTCTTTTACGACAATTGCATGTATAAAAGCCCCTAAACGATCCCAAGAATAAATTAGAAGGATATTCAAATTCTCGATATTCAATCATCAATAAGGGGCAATGGAAATATTGCATCCGTAATAATGAAACAAGAAACATACAATCTCAAATTACATGCGAATGACGCAGTGGGCAACGGCTAGTGTTACATTGTTCCTGTAAATAACACCACAATTATTTTGAGAATGTCAAGTTTTAGGCAAAAATGTGTAAAATATACAATTTGTTTAATATTCGTGCTATCGTTTATTTCATAGTAAGTAAGTAGCGCTAATAGGTACCCACTTATTATCAAATCAGAAACTGTAACGGATAGTTGGTATATCAGTCAGATATATCAATCAGATATATATATATATATATATATAATTTTTAACTTTCACCGATGGTTAAATTAGCATTGTAGAGGCGAAATGAGTCTAGACGGCGAGTAGATATCAGTTCGCTAAGGGCAGATATATCTATCTACCCTCTTTCTGCGTCGCCTCTATTACTCGGCGCTCTACACACTACCTTCACGGTATCCTGTTGGAGACCGCACATAACGTATGCAAACTGTGCAAACGTTATGTGCGGGTATAACATATACCTCCACTCATTTTAGGTAAAAATACCCGTCGATGGTGATACTTAACCCTTCGAAACCCGGGTGATCGTATACGACCGCGAAATGTATGGGAAAACGTATATAACGGGTTCTGACTGCTCAAATAACCTTAAAGAAACACCAAAAGCTTTTATCTGGTGTATAATTAACAAACGTGCATTATTTTTACAAAATTAAACAATCTGCCCAAATTACTAAACTGATTATACCAATATGGTAGTAAAATTTATGTTAATTTCAATTTCCCGTTAAAAGTTAATACTGTCCAGTATTTTTACTATAGTTTTCTTTAAACTTAAATGGTTATTTAATAATATCTCAAACGTAATAAAATTTGATATGCATTTGATATTGACTATTTATGGTTGAAGTTTAATTAAAAGTCAATCATTGAAATTTGACTTTATGTCTATTTAGTATGTTTAACTTTTGTGCATTATGTATATGCATCAGCGGTTAAGTTTTTATTTCTATATATCTATGTCTTGTCATTGCGTCCTTTGGTTATTGGGCAGAGAATATCGAACGCTACATGTCTCAGTCATTACACCTAAGTCGCATCTATACAGATAAATAAAATTGGAGTGTCTGTTTGTATAACCGCTTTTTACTAAATGCATATGGATGTATACACGGTACATATACCAAAATAAATATTTTTAATATTTTTGTCTGTCTGTCTGTTTGTTCCGGATAATCTCTGAAAGGGCTGGACCGATTGTGACGGGACTTTCACTGGCAGATAGCTGATGTAGTAAGGAGTAACTTAGGTTACGTTTATTTGGGAATTTTTATTTATTTTTATTAATATATATAAATAAATAATAAAAAAATAACTATTCCGCGCGGACGAAGTACATAGTACATATCTATTATTATTTTGCTGATCGCTATTTTACTCTGCTTATTAATAAGTTATCGTAAAATCTGCGAACTGAACAATAACTTTTTTGTTAAATTCCACGCGGGCGAAGTCGCGGACACAGCTAGTCTTTAATAACAACATCATTGCGATGCAAACGCGGTTTTCCACATGCCGTATGTCACGCCACAGATTTTATGTAAGCTCGTGTGCTTCCATGCTGTATCTGCTATACAGCTATCGCTGTCATACCATGTATTGAGATCAGTGTACCGCGCCCTGTGTCGTCTGACAAAGTGCTTACTGCCTAAAGTTCTCCGTACTCTGCTCACGCTATTTCCTCCGCTTACTCGCCTCTTCACATCAGCGATGTACCTGTCTTATTTAAAAAAGTAAACTATGCATTTATAAGCGTATGAAATTCAATAATTTTGACGTGTTCGATAGCGCAGTTGTTAGTTATGCTACTTTGACACCAACACTATTGGCTTCGATTCCCAATCAGGACATACATTGTGCGTGCAAGTACATGTCTGTTTGTCTTGTTTTGGATGTTTTAATAGAGGTAGGGTGCATCAAAGCAGCCCGTCTGGGGAAGTAGCCTTGAGTTAAGTGAGGTCACGAGTTAGCTCCTAAAGAGTCATAAAAGCCGAGGTGGCATCGCGCTAGTGATACTTAATGTATTTCCAGCGTTCATAAGCTACGGTAGCCGCTTTGCATCGGGTGGGTCGTATGCTTGTCTATCTCCCGTTGTATAAAAATTTCGAATAGAATAATGAATTTCGAATAGAATAATGAATTTCGAATAGAATAATGAATTTCGAATAGAATTTTTAAATAACCTGCTGTTTAACAATACCACAACATAAGGAATGTTGTTTTATAACACAACATTCCTTAAAATTAATATGGACGTTCAACACAATATGTAACATATTTGAACCCATATTTGTTTATCAAATAACTTCTAAGATGTATCACGTTTACATACAGAATAGTTTCTGAGATAAATTCCTGTGTCAGACAGACAGACAGGTAAACACAGACAGACAAGTAGACAGACGCATGAATAATCTTGTACTATATCTTCACGCAAAGTCCCTTGCGGGCAGGCAAAGAGGTACGAACAACACGTAACAAGGTCTTTACACATCTCACTCGCTTCTTTAAAATTCATAGCTCTCCTAATACCTAGGACCACCGTCGGATAACACATGACTAATTTGGTCATAGTAGGTGAGTATTTCCTCGGCTCCTAGATTCTTCTACTTTTGCATTGTACATCTGTTTTATTCTTTCCTCTTGCATTCTTTCTACGTGTCCAATGCTCTATTTCACACTTCTTCCTAGTGTTATCCTGTTTCCTAATTAGGATTGATGGGGCTCGTTACCGAAGCCTAAGGATTTGACGAAGATACTAATTTTTACATAGAGCCACTGCCGACTCCATACCATACAGGTACAATTACACTTCTTTCGTTAGGTCGCAAGTCTTTTGAAATATAATTTCTTGGACGTGCGGGTTTCCTACACGATGTTTTCCTTCATCGAAGAGCAAGTGATAATTACAAATATGTACATAAACCTAACTATCTATCTATAACTTTACGCCAAATCTCTTGCGGGGTAGGCAGAGAATCGAGCGCCACGTGACTCGATCCTTCTAATAACACTTCTTAACATTAATTGGTCTTCTCATGCACGAAAACATATAAATCTGAAAAGATTGATTAAGTGATACATGCCAGGATTCGAACCCCGGGGCCGTAGGTTAATAGGCTGGTTGTTTAGCCACTAATATATCACTGTTCTGTTTCAGACTAAAATAATCTTGTAAGGGTTCTGTTTAATCTTTTTATATACGGAACATAAAAAAAACAAAAATAATATGAATTTAACTTCTGGGAAATAAGTCCATTCATTTGGGGTAATATGTATTGAAAGAAATTGATTAATAACTTTCACTTTCTGATAAAACACTCCGAAAGGGTTTTGACGCCGCTTTCGCATTACATTTACTCTTTCATCCCGCATTCTTCCTACATATCCGAAACAATGAAGGTATGCGTCGTTGTCTTCTGGCCTTTACATTTAAACTATGTTACAACATATATTAGTTTAAGTCATAGTACTCGTAGTTAGTAAAAACCTCTAGTGCTTATGTTTTCGGCAAACAGTCTCGAGTGGATATTCGCGTAACATTTAGTGTGTTTTAATTGTTTAGGAATTAGACGCCATCTTTGCTGCTGACACAGCAACTCCTTATGAGTTTACTGGAGACTTTTAATATCAGAATAAAACACGCATTATAAGAGAGCTACAGCACATCAAACTAGTCCTGAGGAAGTCTGCCGCTTAATATCAACTCTCTAGAGGGGTTGTGTTCCTGGGAGAAAGTAAGCTTACAGTAAGCTCCTGAGG
The DNA here is from genome assembly GCA_947507595.1 of Pyralis farinalis. Taxonomy (NCBI): domain Eukaryota; kingdom Metazoa; phylum Arthropoda; class Insecta; order Lepidoptera; family Pyralidae; genus Pyralis; species Pyralis farinalis. The sequence goes on along the minus strand of OX382273.1, from coordinate 24,634,396 downwards.
AATTACTATGCTACCAGAATGGATTGCAACTCGCAACCTCCATTTCCTGTATTGTAAACGTTCTTAGGCTACGGTAACCACTTTACAGCTTTACGCTTGTATGTCTCTCGACATCGTACAAAAATGTATTTATCAAGACTTTCCTTGCAAAGTGATTTTAGAAAAAATATTGAAACATATTTTATTCAAAGTTCTCCCACACAGAAGACCGAAGTCAAATACTCTCTGAAGGGTTTATTTGACTTCGATAATCCCTGTTATGTTTCTGAACGTGGAATCCATTGACAATTTCAAAGAACTATTAAACAATATTATATTTTGTGGCATCAATGCAAGTGATCTTTCTGTAATTGAGAGATTACCTTCCTGATTATTTTTGTTGTTATCTGTGCCCTATTGCCCCTGATTATTTAATTAATGGTAGCATTGAAATTTAATGTTGAAGTGACTGATAAGTCTTATATACCTGACAATTAAGCGTATAATTAGACATGCCGCAGACGTGAGATTTTTATGTGTATAACTGGAGACAAGAACACAAATAAACTTGATAAAAAGCAGTTTGTACGAACGTATATTTTGTCCTATACCATCGTCTCATTCGTTGACATTTAATTAGGGAACAGTATCATATATGATATTATAACTGCTTCATATCAAGTGAACCGAATTCTTGTTTGGCAGTCCATGTGGTAGAAAAACGTTTCTACTATTAACATTATAATTGCGACAGCAACTGTCTATCTATCTTATCCACATAGCCATGAAAATTATGTCTTTTAGTTTATAGAACGTCGGGAGAAATTCAATACAGCCCCTTAATGTAAAGTTGTTACAATAGTGTATGAACGTTTACAATAGAAGAATTATCGCTTACTGTTGCTAACAGAGATACTCCTTAGGAGCTTCCTGGTAACCGAAGTTGTTATTTTGCTGCGGTTTTCTATAAGGTGGAGGCACTGCCCTAGTCGAATTGCTTTGATACACCCTACCTCTCCTTAAAACACCCAGACCAATACAGAATGACATGTTCAAGCACACAAATGTTCATTCTATGTAGGAATCGAACCCAGGAGACTTGGTCTTAAAGTAACCATTGTTAACTACTCAACCATCGTAGTTGTCTACAACTAACCGCATGTAAATCATGGAACCATTGTTTCAACGGGGGATAGTCTATATGTTTATTATGGTGGCAATTTAACGCGAACGAATATCTTTTTTGTTCATTGATGACAAACGTACATGCGTTTTGGCTAGCCGATACTAAGCAGTGATCCTATACTGTACGTGAAAATTTGCAAAGTCAGTGTTAAATTTGGATGTTGTCAACCCTACGATAATATTTAGTTCCGTGGTTGAACTTAGAGAAATTATATACAGAGAAACATGACAGTTTTCTATTGTTTACAAATAAGTTTCTTTGTAAAAGTCTAAATTTGTTTCTTACAACAGTACTTGATTAAATTTCACACAATTCATGTTCTTATTTCAATGAAAGAAGTTAGTTTCATTTGATACAAAATTGTCACCGTTGTTAATTTTAGCTTCGGTGACCTAATTTTCAACCATAATCGGTACTGTCGATGTGAAAAAGAAAAAAACAGCGAGAGGTTGCTTGTAAGCTACTGAGGGATCGCTGTGTTTACAGCAAGAGTGGTAAAACGAGTACTCTTTGTATTGCAAGGTAAAAATCTGTATCTTCACCAAATCCTTAGGCTTAGGTAGCGAATCCCTCTAATCGTTATGGATTAGGAAACGGAACAATGCTATGGAAAAGAAGATTCTTTGTTGAAACCAAAGAGGTTGATGGTAACATAATTTATACTAAACAACTGGCATGTTTGTAGAACTTATGAAAAATATATATGTTTGACGTTGATACTAAAACAATGGTACTATAATGAAGACATAATAAGAACTGCGTAAACTCTGCATTCTTTACTATTTGTTGTTTGACGTCCTATTTAACTGAAACATTTTTTCAAACGGTGGCGTTGGTTTTTAAATATAAAAGTAAACTTGGAGGTCGTTGAGCGCCATTTTTATTTTCATATCCTGTCTGATGGTAGGTACCTAAACAAAAGTACGCGTTCAATTTTCTTGCAAACTGCTGTAGCATTTGAGAAATCTTATTTTTATAGGGGCTTTATCTCGATATAACTTAGCCCTACTTACATTTTGAGATTCATTGTTTAAATTTTTATGTAAATTTTTCCCTTAAAAATTTTCATTTTTAAGAGAGGCATCAAAGCCTTGTGAGGAAGTAAAACCTCAAGAAAACTGCAATCAAAACTCCCTGCAGGGTTGTTCTGTTTCTGCGTTCGAGTGACATTACCAGTGAGCTCCCAAGGAGTTGCTATGTCAGCAGCAGAGGTAGCATCGTGCAAGTGATACTTAATGTATTACAAGCGTAGGTTCCGGTAATCGCTTTACATCCCATGGGCCGTATACTTGTATAGCTCCCGAGGTTATATAAAAAACAGCGCTGCACAAAACAAAATTTTAAGTTTTTAGAATCTCCAAATAGGCAAAACGCGCCTCGATTGGCTTATTCTTTTTTAAAAGTCTAAATAGTCCTCTTACAATGTATTAACACTTATAGAGATAGTACTAGAAGATAGCTTTTTGTACCATTGATATAACAACTTTTTCATTCGTCACTTTATTGCATACAAGGCTAAATGCCTCTGGCTGCTTAAAATCTGTTTAAGTCAAATTACTTTTACCTCTACATACAGAAGAACGGTAATAAACGAGTGTGCTTTAGACCACACGACTGAAGTAAAACTTCTTTAGCTCCGTAGTATGATACAGACAATAGGCCTGCACTGTGTCTTAGATATACGAAACTGAATTCGCTATGAGAGAAAGACAGAAAGAAAATGTGTGCTCGCACCTCCTCTCTTGCCGCTACAGTAATATACGAAACGTAACGCTCTCTCTTTCTATTTTCACTAACTTATATCTCCCTCTCAACTTCCGTTCGCCTCGCCCGATCACACTTTTCGTAACGCTCTCGTCACACATTCACCAGCTTACTCCCCAAGTCAAGCGTGCGTAAAGAAGTTTTACTTCAATAAATGAACACAACTTAGCAATTCTTTTGTAAATATCTTGTACCCATTTATTAACCATTGAGTACAATTTATCAACATTAGGACGTGATTTACATAAAAAAGCGATAATAAGCTGTTTCATACATGAATTATGGTCCAATAAATACATGCCTATGTCTCAATTTCGAGTGTTTTCATTTCAATTTGTGGATTTCTCAATAAAATAATCACGTGTTACATGTTAAGTATGAAAATCTATACGGGTTTGAATGTCAAACTGAACGTGTGCGTTTTGAATGTAGCGTATTGTACCGTAATCGCGTGTATTTAAAAGTTAGAATTGCCTGTTAGACTGCTGTGGAGGATTCGTGCGTGTCATATCAGTTGCTTAGGTATTACATCGATTACCCAACGGTAATTAGATGGCCTCTGAACTAAGGTTTTTGTTTCAACTATGCCATGATATTCAGGTATCATGTTTCTAGTTACGCTGACAGCGTGATTATTAATTATTCATATAAGTATAAAGTGATCGAGTTGGAAGACGAGTATAAAATATGATAATTCTATCTATTTATCTATCTATAACTTCACGCCAAATCCCTTGCGGGGTAGGCAGAGAGAACCGAGCGCCACGCGACCCCGTCCTTACATACCTCACTCGCTTCTATAAAATATGATAATTCGAGATTGGTAAATCTTCCCCGGATGGCCTGCTTCGACGCGCCTTATCTCTCTCAAAATATTTTTTTATGCGGCAGAAGTTACCTTCTTGTTAGGGTTATTCTGTTTCCTAATCCATTAGAATCAGCGAGGTCCACTACCCAAGTCTTTTTTATATACCACTAAAGTGGCAAACAAGCGTACGACCTGCCTGATGGTAAGCAGCTACCGTAGCCTATGGACATCTGCAACACCAGAGTTCTCAACCTTGCGTTACCGACCCTTAAAGTCAAAGGCGAAGACGCTGATTTTTACATGGAGCGGCTGCCGTCAGTCCTTCACATAAGGAAACCCAGACCATTCTTAGGTTAGATTTCACGTCTTCCGAAATAAAATTTCGTGTGGGTCATGATGTTTTCCTTCACCGCCGAGCAAGTGATAATTACAAATGGGTACATAAATTCGAACTGGGTACCATTTGGCCTATAGATAGGTTCTTTATCCACTGGGCTATAACTGATTTTAGAGGCGGTAGTCGGTAGCTTTTAAATGCTTGCAATACAAGGAGTATCGTTCGCGCGTTGCCAACCTTGTGTGCCTCAGCGTTTTTTTCTCTTTGTGCACATCGCCATATCAAATATAAATTTGAAATTTGTCATTAAAATGAAAGATAAAAGAAATGAAACTGATTTGGTGAAATGACCTGGCTAGTCACTTACTTCTAATTTATTCATAAAATTTTGAATAAAAAAAATGGAATCGACTTCATTGAAATCGACAACAGTATAGAGCTACTTTCCAAAAAGGGTCGACTTCAACAAACTTGGTTCTACATTTTTATTTTAAATGTTCTTATATCATAACTTTTTAGATCACCATTACATTTTCCTCGTTTGTATATCAAATCTTCACTAAAAAAGAATCACGAAAATCTTTTTTCACTGACGTAGATATCAAGTAAAAAGTAGGTACGCACAGATGTATTCAGTTATTCAAAAGTTTATGAAAAACTGTACAAGCTACATCATTGAAACTTATGTGATATCACCCTCGAGGTATGGTATTTTATAAAAAAAAAAGTTCACAACTGTTTTAAATATCGCGTAACATGCATACAAATAAAAAAATAAAAAAAACCTACAGAATTGAGAAACTTCTCCTTTTTTGAAATCGTTTAAAAAAAGAAATAAACTTTTTGAGTGAACATGTCGAAAACATATATTATACGTATGTTATGTAAAAGATTATTCAGTTAACTTCACTTAAACAAAGTGGAAATTGAAACGAAATTTTAAACCGCAATTCCTATTTCATTAAAGTCCATAATCGCAAAAAGTACGCAAACACTAGATTTGCCTCGTTAATACCCAATAGCAGTTCCGTATAGTGTTCGATCAACTATGTTTATAACAGTCCAAACATACTCAAGTATATTTACGCTTTCCATTTTCGAGTGATGTCCGCCAAATAGTTTGTACGTAATAAACAAATCTAAATAATGTGTTTGCTTACATCAGTAATATTGTAAAATATGCGTGTTGAAGTAGAATACATTATTGTACGTTTTCTATTGTCAATATACACTTAAGCAAAGAAAACAAGATGGACGTCGGGCTATTTGTTAATTGTATGTATTAGAGGTATATTTCGCGCTAACCCTTACTCACTGAACTGTAGGGATATGGAGCTCCCTTCAACCGATGAGGTTTGGAGCATATTGTCAACTGCGAATTGATGGAGGACAGTGTTTTCAAGCTACCCGAAGGCATTGACTTTGCTTACATACCTATATTTCAATAATATCCACATCAAACTTTATTCATCCCACTGCTGGGATACGGGTCTCCCTTCAACCGAAGGGGTTTAGAGCATACTCCACCACGCTGCTCAAATGCGAATTGGCGGAGGCCAGTGTTGTCAAGCAGTCCGAGGGCCTCTGACTTAGCTTAACGACTGTCATCTATCGACAACAGCCGGGACCGACGGCTTAACGTGCCCTCTGAAGCACGTAGAATCTCGAGACAGATAAACACATCCATAGACAGGGTGCGGTCGACGTTGCTTAATCTGCGTGATTATAATGACACGCGCAACGACGCCATCGAGCTCTCAATAATATAATATACTGTAATCTGACCAAACTATAGCAATACCATCACCGCCAGGTCCTGGTAGAATGGGTAGGCTCAAGAAGTGCTGGCCTGACGTCTTGACGACATGCGTGCCAATGGTCTCACTATAAGGGATGCCAAAGATCGCGCGAAGTGGAGGATTAAAAGCCTTAAAGCGAAGGTTCCGAAGAGAAAGCATAGCACGCGACCGGGATTAACGCTCGGATGAGGTTGATGATCGTAATCCGTCCAAATGATGGTATTCACCAAATTATTGTCATCCTTTAATTTATAGACAAACTAGCTATGCCCGCGACTTCGTCCGCGTGGAATATTATTTATTTATATTAAAGATAAATAAAATTTCTAAATAAAAGTAGCCTAAGTTACTCCTTATTACATCAGCTATCTGCCAGTGAAAGTCTCGTCAAAATCGGTCTAGCCGTTTCAGAGATTAGCCGGAACAAACAGACAGACATGTACCGTGTATACATCCATATGCATTTAGTAAAAAGCGGTTATTTCAATAATACAAACAAACACTCCAATTTTACTTATCTGTATAGACGACAACATTTCAATACTTTGGATAGCATGTGCTAATAGTTGGGTTTTAGCAGGTGGCTATGTTATTTTTTTTATTAACAATATATTTATTCTAAATACTAAATAATATATTTAATGTCTAAATTTTTATTTTCCTATACCCGGTTTTATATAACCAGTATCGCTGCGTCGTACTACTCCTACGTTAAAACTATGTTTGCTAATTAGCAAGGCGTACCACGTGCAGATGACATTGGCTTTGGCTCTAAAAATTACAGTGAACCATTTCCACCCCAAACTGTACTTGTACCTTGCGTAATGACTTCTTGAACTTATGAGTTTCCTCGTGTTTTCCTTCACCGCTAAGCCAGTGATAAATCGTACTAATATTATAAATGTGAATGTCCGTTTGTTTGTTACGCTTTCACGCGAAAACTACTGTACCGATCATCATGAAACTTTGTACACATATTCTTGGAGGTATCAGAAGTAAAATAGGATACTCTTTATGAAAAAAAAATACATTTTTTATCAATGCGAGCGAAGCCGCGGGTAAAAGCTAGTATGTACATAAATTCGAAAACACGAATTTAGTGGTACATGCCCGCCAGGATTCGAATCTGGGGCTATTTGGTCAATAGGCCGGTTTTATCCTAACTTTTCGGGTTCGGGGTTAAAAAGTTCGCTCCAAACTGCAATCTTTAATTACAAATAAGCTTACTAAGCTTATTTGTAATTAAAGATTGCAGTACACACATCCATACAATTTTTATCGGTGTATAAATAGGAAAAATAATAGAGCTATTATTATTTTTTACTAAAAATATGGTAAATATCTCTCGGAAGTGACATCTTTGCATTTTTTTGTTATTCTATGACGCGGATTTGCTATCGATATATTTAATGCCGAGCCTGTAAACGCTTATATATTAAAAGATATTTTGCTCTTTCCAGGTTACCACAGCTTGCCGTCTCTGCAAAGATATTGTGCCTCCTGATGGTAAGTAATTATTAACGCATCTTCACGCCAAGGCCCATTCGGGGAGTTAAGATAGTACTGAGCGTCACATGTCTAGGACAGAGTTATACACCTTACTTGTCTATATATAATATTATGCATTAAGCTAGATTGTTCTTATAAGTTATTTTAAGAGACGTAGGGCGCATGAAAGCAGCCCGTCTGATAAAGTACCTCCTTCTCACAGAAAATCGCAGCCAAATAACAACTCCCGTTGTATTCCTGCGTGTGAGCGAGGTCACCAGTAAGCTCCTAAGGAGTTGCTGTGTTAGCAGCAGAGGTGGCATCGCGCGAGTGATACTTAATGTACTGTATGCTTGTATGCCTCCCGACGTTGTATAAAAAAAAAGAAAAATAAATATTACTTTAGTTTTCAGTTATTAAAGCACTGTCATTTTTTTTTATTATAATGAAACAATCAGATGATGTTCGTAACTTTCACATCGAATCATTCATACTATATAATGCAAGTAAATTTATATTGTTGTTTATACATTTGTTATTGTTCAAAACATATAATTTAAAATGGAGTGTATTTTATGTGATTAAAATTAGAGAAAGACAGATCTCAAGTTAAGTTTATTTCTTCTAAATTCTAATCTTTGCACACAATCGATAATAACGTTTCTTCCTTCACAAAAACAATTTAGCTATCCAAATATTAATAGAAATTAAAATATCAGAAATTCTTGACGGTGTAACAAAATAAAGACTTAACTGAAAAATTATTTTGTAAATAAAAGTGACTTAACAATATAAAAAGGCTGGTAATATCAATTCCCGATATGTTTTTTTTTACATTAGCTGACTTTCATGAGAATATGTGGGTTAAACTGAAAACACATACGACTAACAACAGGACGACAAATAATATTCTCATATAATTTTGAAAGTCGTTCTCCAATTTTACTCTCAATGGTATAGTATTGAAAAATATGTATTTGGAATATTTTGGAAACACTTTTGCTGGTAGAAATTTGTATCTACTACAAATAGGCAAGGAAAAAATATTTCAGTGCCCTTTTCTCCTCTCTTTATCAAATTTTTTTTTTAGTGTGGTCATTAAAAATAAAATTGGAATCATTGTAAAGTTGGAAACATACTTATGATTAAATTATTAATGATAATTATGATCGAATTATGACCATTCCATTTTTTTTCACAAACTTTTATCATTTATTTATTATTTCTGATTTTTTTAACGAACTTCAAGGAGGCACTGCCATACTTGTTACTTTTTTACCATTTTGATACGGGAGATCAAAAATATATATTGAAATCCACACTAGATAAGACAAAAGCTTTTTTCATGTAGATATTTTTGCATAAAACTGTTTTATACAAAAATGAGCAACTCGCCATTGTTAATAAAAGTAATTCTTATATGCCATCACTAAACGCTTATGTTATCAGTATCACACTAACAAAAGATAACACGCTAGACTTTAAGACGACATTATTTATTTTAAAGAACAAAAAGAAAACATTGCTGGTAGGGATAAAAAAGCAGTACATGATTTTCTAAAAATTACTTGGCCCTGACTAGTCGGAATTTCCTCAAACACACTCACTGTTATCTGTAGCAAACATAAATAAAATTTACACTTTCTTACGGAATACGCGTATATAGTACAATTTTGCAACTAGATTTTTTGTGTTATCCATACCTATTTAAACAGAAGAAAAGGCGTTGCGATTGCAAGTCACAATACTATGCAGACATATCAGCAAACGCAGACCTAGTAGCCTTATTATGGAACGGTACCCATGTGCGGCTTGGTTAATTTGAATCGAGGAGTTTCGGTCAGTGCGATGCTTGATATGCACATGCTAAACTAGGTATTGCAATGTACGTTCATTTGTGAACGTTCGCTAAGAGATTGGCTAGGTATAATATAGTCACTTAGTTCAACTATTCAAGCATTACAGTGATAAATTCATACGCTCTTTCGCTGCAATATGTCACCTACCTAGCACGCAGTTTGGTTCTAAATACAGATATGAAGCGAAACCCATCTTCGACCTCAGTTTACATAATAAATGTACATACATACATATACATATCATCACGCCTGTCTCCCATTGGGGTAGGCAGAGACTATAGAACGCCAGGTGCACCGATCCAAACATACCGCTCTCGCTTCTTCTACACTCATCAACCTCTTCATGCATGCTCTTCGGTTTTGGGTACTTTTGATTTGGCCCTTTTTCAACACATCACCAATTTGATCTATATGTGTGCGTCTAGGGCGGCCCCTCTCGACATCACTATTCACTCTTGCTTGATACACTACTTTCGTAACTCTTTTGTCATTCATTCTTTCTAAATGACCAAACCATCGCAGCATACCCTTTTCAATTTTTGTCACTACATCAATTTTCATTCCACAAAGTTCTCGTATCGTGCTATTTTTTATTCTATCAACCATTCTCACGCCACGCATACTCCTCAGCGCTCTCATTTCTACGGCGTTCACCCTGCTTTCATGCTTCTTCTGCCATACCCATGTTTCACTACCGTGCATTAATATACTCGTATTAACATATTAAGTATTATTAAGTATTAATAATAAATTATTAACATGTAATAACGAAACAGAACGCCTATAATGGGTATACAGTATCATGTTGATACTACTCTCATAGGAAGTTACAATGTATTAAAGTGAGCACTGTACACGACAGTTCTGGCACAAGAATAATGTGTGCAATTTCGTTAAATTTTTATATATAATTTATTACAAATTTCAAGTATTAAATATTAGATACCATCTGTCTGTGCCTCCGCTTGCGTAAAATTCGAGAAAGTACCTCCCCAAGGTTTGAAATATCTCGACGCCGACTCAGATATGATAGATGATAGATATGAGCAATTTTATGTTTGAAAGATTAGTTAGATTGTCTAATGCAATATCGCCACTGAACTACATTTGACGTGAATTCGAAGAATATCGATCGAATTGCGTTTGGGTTATTCCAGAAAATGCCGCATGATAACATGCCAAGTACATATTGTCAAAGTATATGTAGTAAAAAAATTAAAAAAGTTGATTTCATTATACTACATTGTTGTTTTTCTGCTGAATTCACGATAAAACCTTAGTGTTTGTTAATTTACCGTAACAAAATTACATTGATGAATGATAAAAAATCTTTATTTGCTATTGGGCATTCGCGGGCACTTAGACATGTCTTAAATTTTTTTAATATAATGTAATTGTATCTTATTTAATTTTCTTTTTAATCTGCTAGCATTTCGGAAATAATATATGGTGTATGTCGAATGTGTCCAATTACACAAAATTATCAATGTCTGTTATAATCAATAATATTGTTATAGTCTATTAAACACGACGAGCTAGGTGGCTCAGTCGTGAATGACGCGACTTTGACATCAACGCTCGTGGGTTCGATTCCCACACATGGCAAAAATTTGTGTGCACGAACATGTCTGTATGTCTTGGTCTGAATGTTTTAAGAGACGTCATCTAACAGAAACACCGCCAAATAACAACTCCCTAGAGGGTTGTTGTGTTCCTGCGTGTGAGTGAGGTTACCAGTAAGCTCCCAAGGAGTTGCTGTGTAAGCAGCAGAGGAGGCATCGCGCGAGTGATAATTAATATATCGCAAGCGTTAACAGGCTACGGTACCCGCTTTACATCAGGTGGGCCGTATGATTTTATGCTTCCCGACGTAGTATAAAAAAAACACACACAAATTACTTACTGTATCCATGTAACTTCTGCTTTGTATATTAAGATGGCTCATCACCGACCATGTTTATGCCGCCGCTATCACTCAGTTTGATTACCACTATACTCGCCACGATCGATGAATAAATTTACTTTATCTAATAGAGTTGTTACCTTCTAGGTTGTCATCTCGTCATTCTTATAAGTGACTAGCGACCGGCGCCGGCTTCGCACGGGTGATCCGATCGCTACCAAACTGCACAGGAACCCCCGCTAAGCTAATATAAAGATTCCCTGAAAATTTCATCAAAATTGGTCCAGCCATTTTCGAGTCCATAGATGACATACAGACAAACATTCATTTTCATATATATAGATTTAACATTTCGCTACCTTCTTCTCTCTTTTTCAATCGTGTTTTTTGTAGCTATTGACAAGCTTTATCAATAAGAAAATATAGTACGAGAAAAGCTGGAAAAACGCAAATTCGTATAATTAAAATTTGGAAAAAGCTCTCAAATTTTCAATAAGATTATGAATGAATTTCGACTACTGAGGTGAATATTGAACAACAACAATAACATTAAAGTTAACTAGACATCGCGGGAGTGAACGCTAGTCGTGGCTAATCCTTGCGCTATTGATATTTTTGACCATTAAAGGCGTAATCGCACCCTGCCATAGGCTCCATGGCAAGTGTCTCGCGAGCTTAGGATTTATAGGATGACTATAAATTGAATAGAATTGAATTGTAAAGGACGTAATAATTTTTCATCCTGGCAGAGCACATTTGCATGCCCGCATTCATGTAATATTTAATAGTACCTGTTTGCATGACAAACAAACACACGACCTGCCTGATGGTAAGCAGTTACCGTACCCTATGGACACTTTTTCACATTTTTTAAGACCTTTACTCTACAAAAAGCCTCGGTGGAGTTCATTTTTCAATTTAAGAGTTCTCGGAACTAATCATGTACAAGAACCGCATAGGACACCACCAGTGCTTCAACGTAAATTGTGAAACGGCTCCAATGTGTGAAGATGAACCTCACACCTCACAGAAAACCGTAGCCAAATAAAAACTCCCTAGAGGGCTGTTGTGTTCTTGCGCGTGAGTCAGGTCACCAGTAAGCTCCCAAGGAGTTGCTGTGTAAGCAGCAGAGGAGGCATCGCGCCAGTGATACTTAATATATCGCAAGCGTTAATTGGCTACGGTACCGGCGTTATATCAGGTGAGCCGTATGCTTGTATGCTTCCCGACGTAGTATAAAAAAAAAACGCTGTGCAATCTGAGCTTCCGTATGAGGCCCATAGTAAGGGACCACGTTTCTGTGCCGTACATCGCTGGTAACACACGCTGGTCGAAGAAATACTATCATTAATACTTAATATATTTGATATTTGCCTGGCGCCAAGCACTAATAAGCAGTTCCATAGATACTAGTATTTTCGTCGAAACACTTTAATTTATCACAACAATAAAATGATACTGTGACAATACGTCGATAGCTACGTCAACAGATAAATAATGCAGCAAGATATTATGACAAAAATCTAGCCAGACGGGTTGTAGCGTTCTTACTTCATAATAATACCGTCACATAGCCACGACTTGTCATTTAGCACTTTTTGCGAAATGTGCCACACACCAACGTGTGCAAACCACTACAAACATGTCACTTACGAGTTATTTTAGGTATTTACGGAGTGCAGTGTAGCCTGGTTGATAAACACGTTGCGAGAAACACACAGTCAAGTAGGAAAAACGTTCATTAAAATATTTCAGAGGATACTATGTTGATGTTCATCGTTGTATTTGTTATTAAAAGAGAAAGTTGCGAGAGCGACACCCCTGATGTTGCAAACGTCTGTAGGCTACGGTAACTGCTTACCATCAGGTAGGTCGTTTGTCACCTTACTGGTGTAAAACCGATACCGATGTAGTAGCATATGAACTTTTGCAATACAGAAAGTATTGCATGTGCGTTACCACCCTTGTTGCTAACATAGCAACTTCTTAGGAGCTTAAATTACCAAATTTTACTCACACGCAGGAATGCTGTAACCCTTCTGGGAGTTGTTATTTGGCTGCATTTTCTGTAAGGTGGCATTTATGCAGCCTTTTCCCCCCTTTGGATGCTTTACTGTTATTATAAGTAATAACTGAGAGAAGTATATAGGACTAAAGGATAGCGGAATGACAACCTTTTGCCTCTACCATGTATAGATTCGGAAGGTAGTTATTGCTAAGACGAGCCGTTCGTGGCTTCTTTCTCATTCGAGTACAAAAAGAGACGGTAGAAACAAATGAGATGGTACTGTCTCAATCAAAATAACTTTGCTTACGAACAAACACGTGAACAAAAGCTGTTCAACAGGTTTGTTTGTTTTTATTTGATAATAAACTAATTAAACTAACAAAGCGATATATGATATTTATCAACAAAGTGCGTAATTACGATATTGTGTTTGAATAACGTGATACTTTATTGATACCGTCCATACATTTATTAATTTACGTCATGTTCCTGTAGGGTGTGTATATATGTATATCTGCACGTCAGGTCCCTTGATGGGTAGGGTAGAGAGAATCGAGCGCTATAAGACGTGATCCTTACACACTTCACTCGCTTCTTTAACATTAATAGCTCTTTTCATGCATGCACCCCTGTTCCTACGGCTCCTGACATCACCTTCTAATAAAACACGACCCATTTGGTCATGGTAGGTAAGTCTTGGCCTTCCTTGACTCCTACATCCGTCCACTTTTGTGTTGTATATCCGCTTCGTTATTCGTTCCTCCTGCATTCTTTCTACATTTCCGAAGAAACGGAACATGCCTTGTATTATCTTAACACCGACTCTCTTAAAGACCAACTATCTCTCTTTCTTCTTTCTATTGGGTGTTTTCTTATATATCAATATGTACTTAATGTAGCATAACCGTAGTGCATAGTGTAAGTTATATATCTTTTGAAATTCTGGACTAATCATATCACAGGTTTTAAATGCCTAAAATATGAAATACCTAAAATGTAGTTCACTTGATGACATCAATGGTGTTCCCTTCAAAGACAGTAAGGCTCTATCTACCTTTTCAGGTTTCCCTTGACTTTGCTGTATATCCATTCATCTGTTACTATGTCACAAGTGTATAACTCATAAATGAAATGACGAATATTCACAGGGATGAAGATTTGAAATTTTCTAATATTTCTTCAAAATATACTCGTACTAGAAATTGATGTACTTTTTGATATTTCCCGGCTTTTCTGTAATAACTGGTTAGAAATGATGTTACAGTAGAGATATTTAGTGGTGAGTTTTTCATTTTTCAGAACGAAGTAATTAATTTTTACAATTGAATATCAAAATTGTAAAACAATAACGGGAAACTAAGAGCATTCGGATTCCTATATAGAACCGTTTATAGAGTATTTTTAGCATGGGTATAAATATGTATATAATAGATATTAAAAGTACTATAGTTTCATCAATTGCTAGGGAACCCCCATATCACGTTATCTCTATTGATTTTTATCACACAAAAAACTTAACAAAACGTAAAAATATCTATTAAATAGATGAACACATTTTACATAATCAAAAATATGCGTTAGTAACATAACATTTGCGCTCATTATCTCTTGGAGGCAGTTATTACGTCGCTGTTATCGCCGCGTGTGTGGCCGGCCTAATCCATCGAACAAGGTAAACCTTGATAACATTTTGATGTTATACTGTCCGTCGAGATCGCGACTCTGTCCCAGACGGGCAGAAAGGTGCGATGCGCGGCTCCGAAATCAATTTCATTCGAGAGTTCGATGAAATCCAATCACGGTAGGATTTAGAGGCACGCGTTATTGCTATTGTCTATGACTACTGCTGGTGAGACAAGTTAGTGACTTTCGACGGCTTGAAAATAAACTGTCCTTAGCAATCAGTAGAGAGATCCATATCTTAGCGGTGAGACAAGGATGTATTAAAGATGATGATGTATGAAAGCATAAAAGAGACAATTTGGGTGTTTACATATATTTCATGTAACTATAGAGTATAGCGAGCCCTCAAAGATTATAAGATTTATTTTGCAGATTATAAGTGATAAAAAAGCTAAAGGTTTTTTTTTACTAAAATTGAAATACGGTTTTTGCCTTAACATTGGTAAAGTTAATATTGTTGTAATAAAATGAGTTCTTCTAATGTCACATTACGATGAGGTAACTAAATTTGAACCATTATCTTTTTTAATTTTTGCGACGTTTTTATATGTGCATACTGATGTAGAATGCTATTGTTATTAGAAGCGAATTGATGCTACGAATTGCGCAGCTAAGATAGAGTTCAGACGGCCAGTAACAAAATTAGGCTATCTTACGTCTGACATGATTAAGAGGAAGCTGATATGGTAATTGTGATGATGTCTTGTCGCTTGATGTATGTGTTTAACATTGTGTCTCGATATATATATATATATATATATATATATATATATATACATATTTCAGTTCGTAAATAAGAAAAATACCTCACATTGTTGTCATGTCAATATGTACACAAAATCGCGAAATTAAAATTAAAGAATACATATTACTGTCTAACTTATTTCCTGAATTATATAGGGCAGTAGAATATTTTCTCTTTGAATATCCTGTATTATCCTTCTTTTATTAATTATAACTTATATATTACTCAAATATTAAAAGATTTAATGGCATCAAAATCCAACGTGCTTTGTTATTTGACGAACTCGCAATCTGATTTCACTATTAACAAACCGTTTGCAACAATCACGCGGGCTTTGTCACTTCCACTGTTGACGCCGGATATCAATCAACATGAGTTTTGTGGTTGCCTCATTTACTTTCAAGAACGCGATAGTCTTATTTATATATAAAGCTGCCAAATTAGGGGTAATATAAGGATTTTAACGAAAAATATGCCTACTCTATTAATTCAATAGTCTAATGATAATAAATATAGTTAAATAATATGGCAAGTTAATTAAAAAAATGTAGCTTGCAACTCTCATTGGGTAAGTATATACGTACAATTTGAGTTTATATATACACACTAAAAAAGATTTATACGATGTCAACGTGTGTGTGAAAACCACCAAATGAATTGTATTTTGAGTGAGAATTAGGACACGCTTTTTTGCGTTTTATTACGGAATCATACTTTATTATTTGTCATATGTTTGTGATGATGCATTCATAGGTATACGAAACAAATACTTAACAAGAGCACGCATATTGTTAACCAATGGCATATTCGCATTACGTGCGATTCCGCGGTAGCGTCATCTGCCCGCGATGTTCGCTTAGCCCGTACTGCAAGACAAATTATCGCGATAGTATATACAAATCACTTGAAGCACAGCTAATGATGATTGAGTTCTGCCTACGTCATGAAGATATTTCATAGCTTAAATCACAATCTACTTCTTGCATGTATAATTATTTCCATTTATCTGACAGATCAGTAATAAATTGGAATGCAAAATCCAAAATTAATAGCACTAATTAAATAGCGATTTGAAATTGAGCACCTGTCCAAATTAATATCGCATGTGATAGAAGTCCTCGAGTAGTGTGAAATTTTCCGATACACTAGTGTTAAGTGGTTTTGGTGATATACAAGTGAGTTTGGGTCGAACGAGATAAGCCAATGACAACAGGAGCGCTGACCTCCCGATGGAAGATAATGGCAGACACGACAAATTCACAAAAAAATGTATGTAAATTATAATATATGTACCATCAAAAAGTATTTTCAAAAAGTGATGTCAAGAAATTAATGTTAGTAATTTTTAATAATTTGAGAAAATGAAAAGTTATTCCGCATTATCTAAAGCACAACTACCAATATTAAATGCAAATTTCAAAATAATCACAAAGACTAAGGGTCGCGTAGACTCCTCCATTTAGTCTCAAGAGATAGATAAAATATCGTACCTACCTAATGTATTCTTTAATTCCACGTACCGGTCAATGATTTGTTTGTGCTCGTAAGCCTTTATTTCAATACCAGTATTGGAATTTCGAGCACCGCGAACAACATACGACAAACATTCTCCCTCATCTGGAGCCTCCATTTACGGAATCTCCAATAGTGGTATACCGATTATGACATTCATTTTACGCATGCTGTTCAAAGCATCAGTCAGTGGAGTTACTCTTGACCCTAATTCCAATGGCAAAACGTTGACATTGTAATTCCATCCACATCCACGTCAACTCAACTCATCCCACTGCACCGCACCGTCGACGTTGCTTAACCTGCGTGTTCGATTAGAATGACACGCGCAACGACGCCATCGAGTTCTCGATTATAATTAGTAAGTCTAATTTTTGGAATATTTCATAATTTCGCAGATACTTTGTATAAATTGTATTGTAATTGTATTGTAAATTGTAATCTTACTGACATTGTCAAAATAGAGTATCACTCACTATCAATGAATCTAGGCCAAGAAGATCAAACCAAAGTTAATTCCAATTCCGATGTATCAAATTTCCAGAGCAATTCTGCTGATTTATGGAATTAGGTAAATTAAACTGTTAGTTAAGGCAGCCAGTTAGTCCTCGACTGTAAGAGGTGTTATTAATGCAATATTTGTGTTAGCTTTTGATCTGGGAATATAAGTTATAAAATATATATCAACATCGAAGTATTTAATAATTGTAACTAAGTAATTGAGTAGCACGGGAAGTTCACCAAACACTGAAAATATCGTTAACATCACTTGCAATAAAGCTGTGACTGGTCATATAAAATTTGCATATAAATTTACTGCTTCATTTAACTCCAATGCATTTTACTCTCGAAAATCGAAAAAAATCCGTATGTCGATTAACATAATTAAATATGTTTCGTAAACGTTGTCGTTACTTTTTAAATAATGCTTGTTTTGACATGTTATGGTATCTTACGATGTTATAGTATTTTCTTAATTAAAAGTTTCGAAATAAGCTGCTGTAGCCACTCCGTTCCACAATAAACTCTAATTTAATGCGCCAAGTTATATTATTAAATACCACATAAAGAAAAACCAAAAATAAAATAATTACAAAGTGAATCATTCTGAAATCATTCACACTAAAAAGTACAACTCAGGTATTGTTTACAAAACGTCCATGTGAAATACGATATGGCTGAATAGTGACCGCGACGCGGTAGCCTATGCTTTCCCACCTGAACATGACACCACACGACTGACTACAAAAGGTCTTAAAACAAAAACCCACGAAGAGGAAATATAATCTTTTATAGACAACTGTATAAGATTTAAAATTGATTACACCAATGCTAGTCGAACCCTTCAGTCAGACGGATTAGCTGAGCACGGCTGACCCATTAAAACGATCGATTGTTTCCTTATTGTGTAGCTTGGACCGCTGGTTCTAGTAATAATTACACGATTTTATATTACTGTGAAATGATTGAAGGATTTAATATGTGAGCAGGTAACATCAAAGTTCTATGAAGTAAATTAGCAGCGACGGCATGAAATTAGACTTGTCGATCAACAAGTAGATTTGAGAAATCAACACCTTACAAAAGATTCTGTATTTGCACTATGTAGACAATAAAGGGTCAAGTCGGATAGATATTCTTAGTGAAGCAAACATTTTCTGTAGATTACCATAAATGGTTCCTTAATATTATATGTAGTCAGCCCACCAATCTTACTTTTCATTTACTTCAAAGACGATTCTTAAGTCCATTAATTTAAGGTTCTACTATTTCCAGGTTCCTTACCTAAAGGGTGCCTTAGGAAAAGGGTATTAAGGTTCCGTCGTCTGTACGTCTATTTTCCGCTTGTCCATCCTTTAGTCTGTCCGTTTGTCAGATGAAGTGACTGTTCGTTTGTCTGTTGCCTGTTTGTCCATTCGTCTATCTGTACTTTGTGTTTATAAAACTGTTCTAGGTAGAGACTCAATAGTTCCACACAATTAATAAAAATTAAATTAAATACTTAATTTTTGCCCCTTTAATTTTTTGTTTTTTCTTTAGTTGTGTCCCTAAGTTTCCTTAAGGTACGCAACCCTTTGTGCTCATATCTGAACCACATTTGGTACCATAATACGAGATATCTGTGTCAAATGTGAGTCGATATTGATAATTATTTTTTATTAGGCTTTTAGCGTCTGATTGGTTTAGCGTAAATGCGTTTAGTATCATAAAATATAATAATTATTTGAAATACGCAAATAAATAATCTTATTACTCATTACACACATTAGACAAATTTCAGTATATCCATATATGTGTAAAGAAATTGATTACTTGTGTACAATACAATGAATCTGATGAATCAGTATGGATTTTGCAGTTAATCCTTAAGGTCACTTATCATACACATGAGAACAACGTGAATAACCACAATACAATGGTTTACTATTCAATTTTCTGAAGCGGTGTTAATAATGATGCTTAAGATGTTACAGAGGTAGGATCATCTATAATTGGGATTCAAAGGATACGTATTAAGGCTAATGAGTAAATACACAACACTACAGTTCGTGAAGTTCATAAGGTCATTGTTGATAGGGTTTTGATCAATATCTGCGTAATGAGGTGTCGGTATACAACTGGCGCCATTAAAACCCTGGTGAAAGTACGGTAATAGAATAAGGAAACTAATTTAAACTATTCAACATAGGCGGTAGAGTAGAAACTCACTGACATAGACCACACGCGTCATCAAGCTGATGTTTTCTTTTTAGTTGGATAACTGTTTTGTATGGCTGTACAATAAAATACTAAATTCGTGTTTTCATACTTATTTGTAATTATCATGTTGGTGATGGAAAACATCGTTGGGAAACCCTGCACGTCCAAGAAAAAAAGAAAAGGTCTGGTTTTCCTTAGGGGTTGTTGAGGTCTGTCGCAGTCGCTCTGTGTCAAAATCAGTATCTCCAAATTCATAGGCTTTGATAGCCAACCCCGCCAATCCTAATGAATAAAATAACGGGATGGTGCTCAGAGAAGAAGATTGTAAAAGATAATTTTGTGGATTGCAGAAATTCAGTTTTTGTCAGTATTGTATTCTAAACTCACGCGTTATAATCCCGGTCACTTGATAGGCGTGCGCGGTGATTTGAATCCCCTTTCAAAATATTGATGTAATGTAGTACATCGACCGTAACCGGCTCCCTCTCATAATCACCTCAAATGTTTCGAATTTCAATTAAGATGTATAAAACGCGATTTTGTACAATGCATTCCATTTACTACATGTTAATATTTGATTTTCATTTCATAAGACGCGGTCCTTACACACATCACTCGCTTCTTTCACATTCATAGCTCTTTTTATAAATAAATAAATATTGTCGGACAAATTACACAATCAATTAATTAATTATCTAGCCCCAAAGTAAGCGAAGCTTGTGTTATGGGTACTAGATAACTGATAAACATACGTAAATACATTTTTTTTTGTAAATACATACTTATTATACATAGAAAATACCCAGACCAAGACAAACAGACATGTTCATGCACACAAATGTTTGTATTGTGTGGGAATCGAACCCACGAGTGTTGATGTCAAAGTAGTGTAACAGCGCGTTTCACCACTGCGCCACCGAGCTCATTTATGCACGCTCGCCGGTTCCTAAGGCTCCTGACATCACCTTCTGATAAAACACGACCAATTAATTTAATAATTATTATTATTAATTATTTTTATTATTTTTTAATAAATCATTATAACAATATTTAATGAATAGAGAAATATAAAAGACTCACTTATTTTCCTTCCGTAAAATATCCTTAGGCTCTTGGATTCTCTAAAATTATTGTTGAATATAAAATTTCGACATTTGCAATTTTTCTTCATGATTATGATAACATCAGTAAATATTGTGAGATGAAACTGACGCATAAATTTTACAACATCCTGGTCTTTGTTTCCATTTTATGTTACCAAATCGGTTTTCTTTGAACCAACGGTTTTGCATTATGTCATCGCTATGCCGTCAGCCCTTAAGTAATGACTTCCAATTAGTGACTAACCCTCGCATGAAACAGCGTTTAAAACCTATATTGTTATCGTACAGTTGATTTACCGTAAGAAATTAGGATACTGCGCAAATGTATACTGAACTCACTTTGCTAGATCACAAAAGATATTATCATCATCATTTGAATGTTAATCCCGGTCGCGTCCCAAGACTTCGCTTCGGAGCCTGTGGTCCGCTACCTAAGCCTAAGGGCTTAGCGAAGATGCTGATTTGACATGGAGCGACTGCCGTCAGACCTCCACAACCCAGAGGGAAAACCAGACTTTCTCTCTTAGGTTAGGTCAAACGTATTCGAAATAGAATTCCTTGAACATGTGGGTTTCTTCTCGATGTATTCCTTCACCGCGCAGTAAGTGATAATGAACAATATAAATATGAACATAAATATAATAAATCCGATAACATGAATTTAGTGGTACCAGGATACGAAGCAGGAAAAAATCATACGACCCACTTGATATAATGTAGTTATAAACGCTTGCAATACAAGGAGTAACAAATAAATAAATAACTACATCTTGGAAGGTTGTTGTGTTCCTACGCAGCATACTGATATATTTTTGGGGTTTATTTAAATGTTATTGTTATCCGATCCCAGTGATTCATCTAATTCAAATTGTTTATTTAAATTTGAATTTTTTGGAGCATAATTGGAATATTAGAAACAGTGTTCAAATTACTGCCTTAGTACTTCTTATCTTATATATTTTTTATATGACAGCTGGAACATAATCTAAATTTCAGAAACAGTGCTACCTGTACAGTGTAATTATTTGCCCCGAAGTAACTGTAGACAACTAATAGCAGAAAGTTATACCGTCCGACTGGGAATGTTACCTCTCCCTCTCGCAAAAAACCGCGCCAAACACCAAATCCTTGGAGGGTTATTGTATGCCTGCGTGTGAGTGAGGTTACCTACAAATTACTGAAAAGTAGCGATAGACTACGGTAATATCAGGTCGGCCGTATGTTCTCGAGCAACAAAACCCTACAAATTTAAGGGCTTATTCAACTTATTACCATTACTGATTAGTCTTCATAGCTATCGCATTTCCTGGTCTTTCAGGGTAAATTCCCACTGAAGGAGCGGTACCGCGGGGTGCTTTGGCTAGATGCTTAGTTAATAAGATTCAAAATACACATATTAGGAACTTATTGCTGCTCTCTCAACGAAAATTGACCTCTTAGATAGCTGTAAGTCTGTGTAAAGTCCATTCACATTCGCTTTACCTTTGTAAGTTGGGTTGTTGATCGCGGATATGTAATCGCTCACAATCTTAGCCCAACAAAGGGTAAAAAATTATCATCGTTTTCTGGAAAATTAGTCAATTTGTGATATTGCGTGTATATTTACCAGCTGTTTATGCTTGTTCAGGTGGTGATCTGCGGTGCGGTGCCATCGATGGTCCGGTCGGTTCGCCTGTACAGCCAGTGCTCGCATTTATACCTCAACGTGTTCCGAAACGGCACTGTTATGGCTCAATCCCAAGCAAACGACAATCGTAAGTGTGTTTGAATTTTTAATATTTCATTTTTTATTTATCCTGCGAAAATGAGAGAGTTGTGTTTGATGGAAAACGCATAATGCATACTAGGTGATGGACGTGGTGCATTCAGAGTTCGTGTCGAGACTAACTAACGCGCCCCAATTCATTGAGGTTGCATAATGTTATAATGGATTTCGTATGACATTTGGGGTAATACCTCTTTTGCAACTGTCATATTAAGAGCCAAAGTATACCTCATATGTGGTACATCTCTGGCAAAAGAGAGGTACGGACGAAGCTGGCAAAAGACAGTAGCGATATTTGATGCTGATCAAATGGACGCTCGAATGGGGTAGGTACAATACAATACAATACGGGGTAGTATCTCTATCTTATAGAAGACCGTAGGCAAATAACAGTAATACCGTAGAGGATGGTTGTATTCCTGTGAGTTATTGTGGTCATCAATAAATCCCTAAGGAGTGGTTGCAGGAGCGATAATTCTTGCGTTGCATGCGCTCATCGGCTATGGTATCAGAGAGTTCGTATGCTTGTTTACGACTTAACGTTTTATTAAATATATTGCATTCTATTAATAAATTAAGGCATCATAATATTGCATTATCTTCCGAATTACGTACTCTATGAAATATTTCATCACAATCGAATACCTGGAATTTGGTAAAATGTAAGTTTAAGTTGCAAGATTTGATTGTATCGGGAACCAGCTTTTGCCAGCAGTTACACCCGCGTATGGTGCCTGTTATGGTGATAATAAGTAACCTATGCTCATTTCGATGTCCCAAAACACCATTCCATATATCCTTTCGTTTTAATTTTTTTAAGGAATAGTGATTATTTTGGATTTAATAGTCTTTTTTTTTAATTAATACATCACGAGGAGCGAAATTGAATTAATTTATTACATAAAATATTTGTACATTAAAAACCATTTTTCTTAAAACATAAATTAGCACCAAATCGTAACGAAACAAGTACCTAACCGTAAATTTAACGATTAATGTAAAGTATGCCATTTCCATGTTTCATATGCATTATGTGTAAAATATATGTGAAAAAAATTGATTTTGAGAATTATCCAATGTATGCTCAAGGAGATGATGATTTAGAGGGGGTATTGAAATACCGTGGTGTTTTAGTACCTAAATACATTATTTGGCAGGCTTGCGGGGAAGTATTGTACATGCATTATCATACATAAACACGAAACTTGGCTAACCTGTGGACGATGACGGATAACCATTGGGTATACAGCCTTGTCACGATATCGTTCCGCATTGAAATATTTACGTCCCTTGGAAAACTACGACAGGCTAGACATTTCATACATCATAAATTCCTCTGAAAACCGAGTACTGTGGTTCCAATGAATATTTTTTATTATATTCATAGCATAGCAATATATTATTTTCATAGCAAGTTATACACCTGTTATAATCAATAATTAGTCATATTTCATAATTATTAGTTCGTTAATTTTTATCTTCAGATATTTATCTATTCTTGTTGTTTTCCAATAGAAAAAAAACATAGAAGATAGAGCAACTGCTAGTCACTACTATTGACTTACTTGTTATTTATACCCATTTAAAAAAAGGTTAAAGGTCATTTAAAAGTTGAATATGCCTAAAAATATATTGTTTTCAAACGTAGAACTCACTATTATTTCAGTATTTCAATTGAAGACATTGAAATCATTTCGAAATTCGGATCAATGAAAAACAGTATAAATTTTCTTATATATACGCTGCTTACATTTATAGTTCCACATGCAGCAGTATAATCTTGGCTGGTAGGAGCTAAACGTGAGAAACTATAGGAATATGTCAATACTTGAAGGGTCAACGGCCAGTCACTGCAACAGGTACTACGTTATAGTAAGCGTATAGTCGTGGAATATCGAAAATTATAGAGGAAGAAAGTATATTTGTTTCGAAATTGAAAACGGTTCTGTAGATTTTTCGTAAATCATAGAAGGACCATAGAGCATGATGTTTATTATTTATTATATTTATTTGTATATTACAGTTGATTACTTTCACTTAAGTATTTATCATTTTACTTGGTGCACATATTTGTTTTCGAAATATCTATTTGAACATTTTATTTATTATTGTTACGGAAATGTTTTTATTATACAAAAATATATAAAACCATTTTACACAGGAAGCAATTTAATGTACTCGTATATCATAATATTTTTGGCTGAATTATCCTTGGACATTAACATTGGTAGATGTACGTAGAGCAATCCGTAGATATAAAGCATAAGTAATATATATTCATAAGCATCAATGATAATACGCAGAAGATAACTCTATAGGTGTTATAATTATATCTATATACATTTATAACACCTATTTATAACTGTAATTTATAAATACAATACAATAAATATAATGATTAAGAGAGACAAAAAAAGAACTTAGTTGCTAACTCAAAAGCACTGTCGCTGCTTTGTTATTTCAAAAAGTATTCCCTGTAGAGACCCTCCTCCTTTTTATCTACATCTAGACGCCAAGTCCCGTACAGTGTAGACAGAGACAATCGAGGGCCGTTTTCGTATTTCGTGTTTACACTCCTCAAATGCTTCTTCGCCGAGTTTCGTTGCCTAACCATTCAGTCAACCATTGGTCATGTTCAAATTCATTTGTCATCATTGGTCAAAGGTGGTGTCAGGAGCCATAGCAACAAGAACTCAACAACCCTCCGGAAAGTTGTTATTTCGCTGTGGTCTTCTGGGAGACACTTCCCAGTCCCCAGGCTAATAGATAGGATAAGTCTCCGCCCGACCTCTTAATTAAGTAAAAAAATCATTTTTGCGAAAGAAAATATTATTATTCTTCTTCGCGTTATCCCGTTTCCGGATTCGCCACTTAAGCTTAAGGATTTGGCAAAGACACTGATTTTTACATGGACATGGTCAGACCTCCACAAGCCTGAGGGGAAATCAGATCTTTCCTAGGCTCCTTACCTACACACACGTCCCACGCCTTTCGAAATATAATTTCGTGGACGTATGTGTATTCTGATGATGTTTTCCTTCACTGGCAAGCTGATAAATGAAATGATGAAATATTTCGGATTTATGTACATATTTATGTGATAAATATGTACATAAATCCGAAATATTTCATCATTTCATTTATTTCTTAACTAAATATTGATTTATTCTTCTAATCAGTATATTGTACTATGATCTAGGATTCTAGGATACTCACCTGTGGCGCTAACATCGTCAGACTGGTCATTATAATGCAATTAGTGCCGACGGCTATGATTAATTATGCAAATACTATCATTAACAATGTAGCAGCGTCCTGCAAAACGATTAGGCATATTTTACATGTTGAATTTGTCGTAACAATCAATGAGTTTTGGGACTGGCAACCATGTAGGTTCGAATCCCATACTTTTTTTAATCTAGGTACCAGCATTTCGAAAATGATCATTGACGAAGAAGAAATGCCAAAAGAAACTTGTCAATATCGGTCTTTTTTTCCTTTTTATTCATCATCAATATATTTTACAATAAATATATGTGAGTGTACATATAGGTAGTGATATCAAGTGGTAGAATTAAAGATATATTAATACATGTGCTGAATCATTTCCAAACTTCTCTGTCAGTTAGATATTCATCGTTTCTGTAATAACCCTTCTTACACAGAGTATTTTTGAATTACCTTTTGAACATATTGTCAGGCAAGGACAGAATTGTTTCAGGTAATTTATTATAGAATACAATTTACAATAATATATCTACTAGTCTTAGCAAACCGATTTACCGGCATACGCAATCTAAGGAAGTACCTCCACTTCACAGATAACCGCAGCGAAATAAGAACTATTTTGAGGATTGTAGTGTTCCTGCGTGTAAGTGAGGTCCTAAAGACTTGCTCTGTTAGCAGTTGAGGTGGCATCGCGCGAGTGATACTTAATACACTGCAAGCGTTCATAGGCTCCCGTAACCGCTTTGCAGCAGGTGGATACTTGTATGCCTCCCAACGTTGTATAAAAAATATGCTTTACTTATATTTTCTTCATCTCATTTAAGATAGTTAAGTAACCACATTTTTGTTAATAATAAGATAATTCTATTCCTATAAACATAAGAACTTGATAATAATAAAATAGATCTTCATAATGCGCATAGTTACTGATGACAAAAACTACAAAAAAAATAATTGTCTATAGTTGAAGCCAGCAAAAATAGTCAACAGGTTTCTGTAAATATGCAAAATAATATCCATTCTCATCGAATTGTAACATATTTTTTGGAAGATACGGTTTGAAATTATACTACGTTGATGTCAATAGAAATCGGAACAAATTATAACATTAATTTGCTCTCTAAGCTACGAGTATATGAGACACAATGATTATCTATATTTTTCTCTGCTTACTTTTAAATAAAAATGCAGTAAAATAAGCTTAGGATTAAAAACAGAAAATTATTTCCTTGTGTCCAATAAGCGTGTACTTCAGTATTATCCGAATATAGAAAAATATATTTCATGTAGTGCTAATATTATTGCCAAGGACTGTTATACAAGGCTGTCAATAGCCTTATTTTTGTACACGTTGACAGCAAAAAATACTGTACGAACTACGAATCTTAGAGTGCAGCAATAAATTCTAGAATTTTTGCTTCTTTTTCGACAAGACTTAGCTATTAACTCATTGAATCACCAGTCAGATAGGATTTTACTTTTATTTGCAAGTCGAAGTTTTATATTTTAGTTTTAATACATTTGTTTGCTTAGAATCAAAATATTTGTAATCATGTAATAAACATTAGTAAACAATGGAACTGGTTGACTTGTGTCGGCTTTACATTTAATCTTAAATGCTTTTGTATCGGAAATGCCTTATGTATTCTGCGTGTCACGCACTAAAGTAAGGTTCTCGATAGATAATTTGAGAATAAACTACTAACGGTCAGGCGATGGCTGGCGTTAAATTGCTGGAACTAACTAGTGGATATAGCAGACAAAACAGTGTATTTTCGGCAATTGGTGTAATCTTAATTTCTTCTTTTCTTATTCTATTCTAGTATTGAGCGAAAGCACCAATGAAAGCCCAGTGGATAAAGATTTTGCATGTTAACGGAAGATCCCTGGTTCGATTCCTAATGCTGGCATGTACCACTAAACTTGATTATTAGATTTATGTACATAATTCTAATGAGAATTTGTTCAGTGGTAGAGGAAAACATCGTGAGGAAACCCGTACTCCCAAGAAATTATATTTCAAAATACGCGTGAATAAAAAGAAAGGAAAAAGGTCCGATTTTCTCTCTGGATTGCAGAACTTTGATGGTAGTTGATGCAGGCCAAAATCTGTATCTTCGCCATACTGCCAAGCTTTGGTAGTTGACCCGCCAGTACTAATAGATTAGGAAACGCGATAACGCTAGGAAATCTTCGGCGAAAGCATTCCATTTTGCGAATATGTAATATTGCATTCTTGCTGTCATATTACCCAATGTTTGTTGTACAAGCACGCAACTTGTAGCGTCCTCACTTGTTTAAATATAATTTACTTTCTCCTTTCTTTCTGCACTAGTGTGCGATTTGTACAAGAATTATCGCAAGACCGTGTATGACGACCATGGGCAATTGTTTTGACGTGAATACGTCTTAATATTTGCTTATATAGTGAGAGACAATTAAAAAAACTGATAATAACAAAATTGGGGAATACAGTTTGGTGTTACAGCTATATATCTATCGTTTACATCCAAACTTTAGTTACGCCTCTTGATAGCTTAAGCATCAAAGAGTTCGTTACGTTGACTGAGGAGTGTGACGGTCGCCTAGGACTTCAAAAAAGATTACTCGTAACATACATAATTATAATACGCTTGACGAAAATATTTCCCATTACGAAGACATATTTACGTAATTTTTTATATTGCGCGGGTGGCTAAGATGCTTGCGTTATGTAAAACGATTACCGATATACTACTCTGTGTAAAAAGTATCGGGAATATGTCAATAAAAAGACCCGCGTAAAAGAGGTCGTTCTAATTTTTTTACTGCATGTTGGTAGCACTGTACTGATTTAGCGCGCAAAATTTGAGCGGGATCTGTCATTTAATTTGTTTTAAACTACACTTTTTGTTGGTCATAGTTTTGAGTCCTCGGCGATTTTTACAATGGAAAATATTGTTGAACAAAGAGTGTGCCTTAAATTTTGTGTTTCAAATGATATTTCATGTGGTGAACCACTAAAAATGTTGCGAAATACCTACGGCGAATCGTGTATATCGAAAACAAGGGCTTATGAATGGTATAAGGCTTTTGAAGAAAGCCGAGAAGTAGTAGTAGACTTGCCTCGTTCTGGTAGACCTTCAACCGCTACGACCAGAGAAAACATCGACAGAATCAAGAAGCTAGTGCTCGAAAATCGACGTATGAGTCTGAGAGAGTTGGCTAGTGAGGTGAACATATCTTTTAAGTCCGTCCACAACATTCTCATTGACATTTTAGGCATGAAACGCGTCGCCGCTCGACTAGTTCCAAAAGAGCTCAATTTTGTTCAAAAAGCGCAGCGAAAGCATGTCGCTGAAGACATGGTTTCCCGAGCTTCTACGGATCCGACCTTTATGAAACGTATAATAACTGGCGACGAGACATGGGTTTATGAGTACGACATGCAAACAAGCCAACAGTCTTCAGAATGGCGTCTCGAAAACGAGCCGAAACCCAAAAAACCGCGGCAAAGTCGCTCCAAAATCAAGGTGATGCTGACAGTTTTTTTTGACTACCGTGGTGTGGTTCACTCCGAATTCCTTCCAGAGGGAGAAACAGTGAATAAAGAATATTATTTAGGCGTCATGAAGCGTTTGCGTGAGAGTATCCGCCGAAAACGTCCAGATTTGTGGCAACACAACTCATGGATGCTGCACCATGATAATGCACCATCACACACAGCCATTATAGTGAAAGAGTTTTTAGCGAAAAATTCAACAAAAGTTCTCGACCAAGCACCGTATTCACCTGATATGGCTCCGTCTGACTTTTTTTTATTTCCCAAGTTAAAATTACCACTTCGAGGAAAACGTTTTGAGTCGATAGAAGTCATAAAAGAAAATTCGCTGAATGAGCTAAAGGCCATACCGCAAATAGCCTATGAAAAATGTATGGAAGACTGGGTGAAGCGGTGGAGATGTTGTATTGCAAGCGATGGGGCCTACTTTGAAGGCGATAAAATAAATTTAGATGAATAATTTGTATTTTTTGTTTTATTGACAAATTCCCGATACTTAGTACACAGAATGTATAAGACGATTACATACAAGGAGCACTCGTGCACTCGTTACTTCTGCCCGCCTTTTACGTAGCACTTTCTTAAAACTTTCTTATAATATCACTCGCAGAAACTAGGGTCAACACATTGTTGACGAGATTACGGTAAATGCTTTATCAGGCAGACTACCCTGTCTGTTTACTTGTTTGTCACCGTACTGGTATAAAAAGGAATACAACTACACTGCAGATTGCTGTCTTCGTATAGTTATGTTTTCTATACTCAGATAGCAACCAAATATAGGCTTCGATTGAAGTGATACTGTTACCGTAGAGTGTGAATACTTCTTATAACAGTTCATATACGTGATATGAACTGTTACTCGGGCAGTGATATATATAGTATATATTCTACTACAATAACTCTTTGAAAACTTACTAGTACCCTCACTCGGTCACAGGAACTCATCTACATTTCAGGGGAAAGTTATTTGGCTTGAGCCTTCTTTAAGGTGTTGATACCAACTTCTTCATCTGTGTTGCCTAATAAATATCGCTGTGCCTGCCTTATTAAGAGTACCTCATTTGTTAATTAACAAGGTGTTTTACATGTAGATGAGATTAATTTTAGCTTTAAATTTATGGTAAGTTACTTACAAACAATCAAACCATGAAGATGCTACACCAGGAGAGCTACCCAACAATGTCACCTTTTTTCGTTACATAGACCCTCTTTGATAATACTCAGGGTACACCACGTGCACGTTGGATTTAGCTCTAAAGATATGGTAAGCTAACTATAGAGCGATATATGATCCATTTTATGGTCGGCAACGCATGAGTGAGACCCCTGGTGCTGCTAATGTCCATAGGCTTCTGTAACTTCTTACCATCAGGCAGGCCATACGCTTGATTACCTCAGCGGTATTAAAAAAACATGCATATGATTTGTTTTTAAATTTTCAAGGTTCCGTCTGCCAATGAAATCGGCATAATTAAATGATTCTAGATTGACTTCAGTCGTTTAAAAGGTCAGACTTCTGCTCTCTGACGACTCATACTATAGATCATAATTATGTTATGTTAATTTATGTTGTGAAATATGTATATGCCAGGAACAATGTATTCAAAGTCAGAGATTAAAGTTAGTAGAAATATATATAAAAGCAATAATTATGTAGGTGTTTAGTTTACTATATTATATTTAGGGTCGGTAAGGCCCCGAGTAAAGCCCTTTTGTGTTAAATAAATAAATATTGCCGGGCAAATTACACAGCGCCATCTAGCCCCAAAGTAAGCGAAGCTTGTGTTATGGGTACTAGACAACTGATAAACATACGTAAATACATTTTTTTTGTAAATACATACTTATTATACATAGAAAATACCCAGACCAATACAAACAGACATATTGAATTAAACAATTTTTAACGGAAGTATCGCGTGTTTTATTTATTTTGTTGAAGCTGAAACCTTCCTTTAAAACCTTCCGTTAAAAATTGTTTAATTCAATGTGTAACAATCGCGAAAACCTAAGACAATACTACAAACTGACATGTTCATGCGCACAAATGTTTGTACTGTGTGGGAATCGAACCCACGAGCTACTCGTACTTCATCCATATCTATACTTATGCCTAGCGTTATTAACATTGTTTTGACCTATCTACACAAACCACGACGACAAGCTCGGTGGCTCAGTCGTGAATGACGCGACTTTGACACCAACGCTCGTGGATTTAATTCCCACACAAGACAAACATTTGTGTGCATGAACATATCTGTTTATCTTGGTCTGGATGTTTAAAGAGAGGTAGGGTGCATCAAAGAAGTCTGTCTGGGGAAGTACCTCTACCTCACAGAAAACCGCAGCCAAATAACAACTCCCTAGAGGGTTGTTGTGTTCCTGTGTGTGAGTGAGAGAGAGTCACCAGTAAGCTCCTAAAGTGTTGCTGTGTAAACAGCAGAGGAGGCATTGCGCGAGTGTTACTTAATAACTTAACTTACTTAGTGTTACAAGTGTTAATATGTGGGCCGTATGCTTGAATGTCTCCCGACGTTGTATAAAAAAAAAACAATAATTCACTTGACTATGCATGAAGGTTGTGTTCTAGAACCTAATAGCCTAATATCACTGTGATTCGACCAATGGGAGAATATTTTAATCAACTGATAAGTGCCGCGATGTTGAACCGTGAACTAGCGAATAAGAGCTGCGCATTCTACTTTACCCCCCGACCCATATCGATGAATTGAGTTACTAAGTAATATAGGTTTCAGCTGTTCTCCATGCGTTTGTTCCTTCATGGCTGTGACTTATCTACCAGTAGCTCGAGTATAATTTGGTGGTGATCGTCAGTTAATATTGAGCCATATCTGACCCGGACTTTTGCTTTCCTATAGTATCTTTTTATTGTACATATCGTTTTATACATTTATCCAACTATATTACCTTAATAATGATATTACTGTGTCATTGAGCATTGAACGTTGCCAGGAACATACATACATACATTTTTTCAAAACATATCTTTGGGAAAATCTCGGCAGGCAATTTCATAACGATGCAATATTAAAAGTACTTCAAACTCGGTTCATAGAATTTATTACATGGTTACATTCAAGTTGACCCAACATAATTGCGTTTAAAATATGTATTTGGACTCCATTGCGTTATTAACTCATATTACATTTAACACGTAAGTATTTACATCTAATGACCTAATAATGCCTATGATGACAGTTGCATATCAGCATTAGTACACGTAATTAATTGCTTGATACCGTGATTTACATCATTATTACATTGACATGTCTCGCATAAATTGATTTAAGTACATAGATATTTCTATGTTGGCTACATTGATTGTTTATGTTTTTTTCATTTGACGAGTATTTTGGTGGCCATTTAGCGGTGCCGGACCGTTGCACACAAATAATTGTCCCGTCTTAAGTTGCTTTATCACGAGTAAGTTGAACTGTTACCTTAACTGAACCTAATTATATTCTGGGATTATTGCTCAAATAATAATAATAAAAAGCAAGAGGAGTCGATAGAGTATATTGCTCTAGCAGGTAATATGCTCCAGGGGTGGAAGTGTTAAAGGGCATGACGCCGCGAATAACTTCGGAGAAAGCGCAGCACACCTCTCGACACCCCTAAGTCACTCACATTGGTGTTGTCCCCGGATCGATTTTCTCTGGAATTTCGGGGGTCCATCTAGTGAGTGGCGAGCCACCGCCTGCCGAAAGTAACATCAGATATGATATTTATGGCAGGCGTCTGTCCCTCTTCTGCAATAGCCCAGTTCTAATAATACCTCCTAATCTCATTTTAATAGTCCTAATACCTGCCGTGACCTGTTTTTGTATATTAGTATATTGTCCCATTGAAATCCCCTGGAACGGGTCACGACGGGTGTACAACATTACATACAGTCTTTTCGAAGGGGCCTCTATGCGTTGGATCTTTATCCCCGCGCACGCCTATCAAATGACCGGGATTAATACCCGCGAGTGGTAAGAAAATAAAAAGCAATAATCATATGTATAATTTTAAAGTAGGTACCAAATAAGACCCGTGTCCAATATCTAACACGGAACATTAAGCTCACTTTCTACGTACCTAAATTAACTTGAACCCGAAGCCATTAATCGAATCAGAACAATTATCGCGTGAGAATAAACATTTATTTGTTACGACGAATAAAAAAATAATCACTTGACCTATGTTAGCATACGCGTTACTTGTGAAGCAATAAAAGAAATCACAGCCAATATTAAAATTTAACGATTTAATATTGCATCACCAAGTTTGGGTGACCTCTAGTTATTATAAAATGAAATAACAATTCCAAACGTACTGCAGGTCTGCTTTAATTGGTTAAATATATCTTCGGACGAGTTGCACCGCCTCCCGCCGAATACCACGTGAAATATGTGACGCTTTTTAATTAAAATTAGATTTAAAGGCACTGATAACGCAATTTAATTATCATCGACTTAGAAAATGTAACTGCTCGGAAATAACGGGAGCGCCGCAAACGCCTTGGGGTTTAAAAAGTTATAATTTGTAAATGGAACAAGAACATATCTAATTTGAATATCAGATGGTGATAAAAGTATTGGTTGTAGTAATCGGCCATAATAGACTTATTTTTTAATCATTAAGACTGGTATATTGAGCATTAGTCTAATATAATATTTAAGAAATACAAATTATTTTTAGAAATTGAATAAATGTGTGAGATTTAATTTTGTATATGTAATCTTTACATATACAAAATTAAATCTCACACATTTATTCAATTTCTAAAAATAATTTGCAAAATTAGACCTAAAGTCGCATAAGTTAAATTAAAATATTCTTGGTCTATTTAATTATGGTACCCATAATCAAAGACAAATCCACAGGGATTCGATTTGTGTTTACTTTAAATAAAACATTTAAGAGAATAAGCTACACCAAAGTGTTTCATATAGGTAGCTTGGTTTATTTTTTGTGGCAATTCACCGGAAAAAGCTTTGGCGGAACGAAAATTATATGAATTCAAACTACGTAGGCGGCACGGCGCCTTCCCAAATTAAGTTGTTATACCTCAAAACATAATAATAAAGAACCATAAAGCCCTCCGTTTCGCAAAAAAACTGTATGCCACACGCATTCGCCCTTATTAATTTAATCTAATACATTAAAACATCGTAATTGGTGAACAAAATAACCGATTTCCGAATAGTTTCGATTGGTTTTTTTCTGAATTCGCCGAAATCTGATTGTTAACGTTAAGGAGTCAATTTTTTAGAACAAAATATTTTTTCGATGTATATTTTGGATGGTAGTGTCATTTCAATTATTTTTGACAACTGTTATTTTCCAATTAAGTGTGATTTTAGATAAAAATGTGGGATTTTAGGCAAAATGTAACTCAACTTATGGTACGTTACAATTAATCGTCCTACCTACATAGGTAGAATAATAAACTTAGTGTTCGTTATTTAGTGTAAAATCACATTTTTAAGATTTACTCTTAAATAGAACGTAAATTCATGTAATTTTTATTGCGTTATTATATGCTTCGATTTTTGTAATACCCGAATAAAACTGTATTATTATTTCTCATTTGCTCATAATACGTTTTATTAAAGTAATATTACACATGGTTGTCAATAAATATTAACAGTTTAATAGAAATGATAGCTACAAACATACATACATGTATATTTTGGCTTGTGTATTTGTGTGTGCATGTGTCCGTGTCTATGTAAAAAAATACAAACATACATACATATCATCACACCTGTCTCCCATTGGGATATGCAGAGACAATAGAACGCCAGGTGCACCGATCCAAACGTGCTGCTCTCGCTTCTTCCACACTCATCAACCTCTTCATGCATGCTCACTACATCAAATTTCGGGTTTGGGTACTTTTGATTTGATATATTGAAACAATAGTGAAAGCAGGTAACCGTATCAATGGTGCGTTGTACTCCATAGTAACAAGCGATAACATATCGGGCAAAGCTCGCCTTGCTATCATTCAGGGTGTATTAACGCCAACATTGATGTTCGGCAGTGAAACATGGGTATGGCAGAAGAAGCATGAAAGCAGGGTGAACGCCGTAGAAATGAGAGCGCTGAGGAGTATGCGTGAAGCGAGAATGGTTGATAGAATAAAAAATAGCACGATACGAGAACTTTGTGGAATGAAATTTGATGTAGAGACAAAAATTTAAAAGGTTGCGCTGAGATGGTTTGGTCATTTAGAAAGAATGAATGACAAAAGAGTTACGGAAGAAGTGTATCAAGCAAGAGTGAATGATGATGCCGGAAGGGGCCGCCTGCCTTATGTGGCAGGTCATTGCAATTTGATAATAGGCAAAGACGCATCGAAGCAGCACGATCGGGAAGTACTTGCACCTCACAGAGGACAGAGGGGGCGTCAACGCGCGATCGGTATTTCTAATATCGCAAGTGCAACTTTAGATCTGTGGGGATATTCGCATTGTCTCGGAAAGCAATGTTCGAAACGGATCCGAAAATCCGAAGAGATCTGAGAATTTAAGATTCCAAACATTTTGACAGATAACCTTTCATGCGTACCTACATACATGCGTAGTCAAGTAATTTTTTGGTTTGTGGTTTTTACTAATAGACTGACTGACTTATTAGTGAAAATTATGTATATAACATAGGTAGGTATACCAATGCGAAATCTGAAAGAGTCATTAACTAGTCAAGATCGAAGAATAACATCAGGATTGCAACCGTTTAATGTCACAAAATTGATTAGCAACCCAAATAACTAAGTAATATATCGAAGGAAACAAATTATCAGATTATTCCTATCAGCACCCTATTACGTATACCAATAAAAATAATACGAAGTTCATACAAACACAAACTAAATAACAGATACGAGATATCAATTTTATTGCCATTTCCATAACATCTGCTTGACAATGCTAGTTGGGTGGTCCAAGTCTCAATGTTAATGTCGCGAATAAAAATATAACGTGGCACGTTTTGTAAACAGTATTTACTTTGTATCGGCAATGTACATTTTGTTATGCCAACACATTTCTTTTTGCACCTTTCCATTTCAATGTAACGCTAAGGACTTTTTTTGACTGTTTTGAAATGGTGCAAAATTTTGTAATTCTGTATATTTTTTATACTACATCGGGAGGCATACATGCATACGGCCCACCTGATGTAAAGCGGGTACTTTAGCCTATTAACGCTTGCGATATATTAAGTATCACTCGCGCGATGCCTCCTCTGCTGCTTACACAGCAAATCCTTGGGAGCTTACTGGTGACTTCACTCACACGCAGGAACACAACAACCCTCTAGGGAGTTGTTATTTGGCTGCGGTTTTCTGTGAGGTGGAGACACTTCCCCAAACAGGCTGCTTTGATGCGCCCTACCTCTCTTACTATTTATCTTATTTTGTGTGTGAGTGCATATGTTTCCATACCTATAAGCACTGTATCTGCTCCTCAATAATATTAAATGATTAAATCTTAAGTACAAATAATAATTTACACAACAAATATTTATGCCATTATAAATCACGTCATGGAAGTAATCCTTGCCTGAAAATCTTTTAGATTGTATTTTTTTTTTAAACATAGGGTCCACCTGATGTAAAGTGATTACCGTAGCTTATGAATAATTAAAAATATATTATGTGTGATGCCACCACTGCTGCTAACACAGCAACTGCTTAGGAGCTTACTGGTAACTCACGCGCAGGAACATGATAACCCTCCAGGGAATTAGCATTTGGCTGCGGATTCCTGTGAGGTGGCGGTATTTCCCTAGACGCGCTGCTTTGATGGGCTCCACCTCTCTTAAAAGCCAAACAATAGGGAATATGCATGAAATTTATATTTCGTTTCAAATCACACATTATCATATAAAAAGTAAAACAAAAAACATAAAATAAAATAAACATTACACACACTGACACACATACACATATAAACACTACACTAGACTAATTGGGAAATTAACTACATGTATCAACTATTTTTCAAAACTTGTTGTCTACTTGAAGTATTTTTTATTAGTTTTACAATAACACGTAATGGTTTATTATATAAAAAAGATTTATGCTTTCACGTTTAAAATATCTTTTACATTATCAGTGCTTTTAAGTTTTCCACTTAAAATTTTACTTTATCGCCACCATTAATTCAATTGAGTTTTGTTTAGTTTATTAACAACTATTATATTAGTATATAATACTGCTCAGTTTAAATAAATTTGAGACGTATCATCAGCGAGACTAAAGCAGTTACTCGTTTTCTAAAATTGTATTACTTACATTTTCACTTATACTCGCACAATAATGATGAAAAAATAATGTGTAAATAGCCCTCTTCTTCTTCTCTTTTCTCTTTTGTAATTATGTACACACTGTGCATACAAGAAACAACTTATCTCAACTTACTTTAATAAGTACACATAATTTCCCATCGAAATAATTGACTGATAACCATCTTCATCATAATTATAGATACAGGTGTATGCACTGCCTAATGCTCACCACATCTTTTATTATCCGTATTCACTGTCAGCCCCTCGTTTGAGCTCGTTATCAGTTCATCTAGAGGAGGAAACGGGAGATGAGAGGAGGACGCTTCGTCCAACCTTGCGCGGCCACTCTAAGACTACACGCTGAGACTTTCCTCTACCATCTATCGTAACTGATTCGCCAGATATGGCTGACTAGTGCCCCGTCAATTTGGTTTTACTTTGAGAACTATATCAACGTCTTTAGTTCTCTAACGATTCTATTTTTTTCGCGCCAGATTGTCTATTCAAAAGAAACTCTGAAATTAGTTCTACCCATCTTGACTGTGTGATCTACGGAGCCCCTTTGTTTCCACACCGTAATTCAAATCGATGAGGGCTTATATGGATAAAGATCTTAATCTTTACAAATTACCAGATCATGCAAATACATCCGTTAAAAATATTATCGACATTTCCACGCGCTTGTTTATCAGCGCAAGTTAATAATAGATATTTTATATCTAGATATCTTAAATATCTACGCTTATCAGGCTTGGCTACTGAAATTATAAATTGATACAGATCTTAATCCCTGCGTTTCCTTGTCGAATACCTAGACACACCGAAATTGACTGTATATATTTTATATATCTGTGTAAAAAGCAATTGCTGGCTAGTCGTTCTCTTTGCCTACACTTCCAAGAATTGATATGTTATGTACTGGTCGACAGTTTGTAGCCGTTACAACCCTGACTATTGCTACGCACACTGTGGCCGGTTGCGTCCTTTGCTAAAAATTCAAAGCCATCTCTACGAGCTCTGGCGACCACACTAACTCGCAGAAATGCAATAATCCTCCTAAATTCTAAAAAAGTCAGAAATTATTTGAAGTGAGAAATTTTGTTATGTCTAATCTCGGCTAAAAATATCAACTTGTACGAGTTACAGTTTGACCTCTCACTAATCGCTACCCGCTTTGAGGATGTATAAATGTTTTGTATACTCTATTTCGTGTTCATTATACATAGTGCCAATTTATGCTCATGAATCAAATAAATATTGTAATAAACATGTATTAAATAATAATTATTTGATTCTTATTTTAATTCGGTTTAATGATTTTCAATGGTCACGTCATCTCTCCTATTCAATTTGTATCGTTATTAGAAATTAACTAAATAATCAATTTTTCCAACTTTTAAAATGCGGACCACATCGGAAGCGTAGTGAAGCTAAATTCGCTTAGTATCGTTCATGTCCCCCAACTCCTTCTCCCCCGCATGAGTGGCGGCTCTTCGCTTGGCTGGGATCGTAACAGCTAACAGAGCCATAGCTCCCTATGGGTTCCTATAGCTCATTTAATTCGGGCTCTTTTAATGGTCTTCAACGGCATAATGGTGAGAACTATATTTCTTATAGTTTTCTAAACCATATTTATCTTTTACTTCATGTATCTTTGTATATCACTTTTATACTTTTGTACATAATTCATTGCGAGTATATATTTTAAACTGATATACTAAAATATAATTATATCACGTATATTAACATGATAATATGTATGTACAGACTACGTACCAGTGTATGTTTATTTGATGTATTAATGTAATTCATCAGTTTTCAAACAATGTATCGACACTATCTAGTCACTCTAGTGATGTCCGCCATTGGTTATCGGTAATGCATATGACCCTATTTTGGACGACAAATTTCATAATCATTATCAGTTGATAAGCCACGATACTACTGCCGTTCGGCTTAGAAATCAAAATCGTTTGCTTTTTGGAAGTACTGAATTGACACAGTTAAGGCACTTCACTTGTCACCTAGTTTTCTTTAGATTTGTAGGTTGTGTGTCATTTTTAGCTAAGGTATTTGTCATTTACGAGTAGTATCTTTGTACTTCGCTATCTGACAGTATAAGCTCATAATCGTAACAAGGTCTTATTGTACAGTAGTCCAAATATCCCTTTGTCGGTTTAAGCTTATTGTAAGAAAGACGGCGGTAAGCAAATATCTTTGTTTTTCCTTTCCCTCGACGATGACATTTGTTTGTTCTGCGAGCTAACTAGGTATGTAGGCAAATTATGTTTGTTCGAATGTGAATTAGCGGGAACGAATTAGTAAAGTACTACGCTCCTATATGCAAACGCGTAGCTTAGTAATTTCGGAAATATGGTATGATAGTTATTTGTCCGACAATATTTATTTATAGTGACTATAACCTAACCGAAGGTTGTATTTATCAGTGTATTTAAATAATCTATGACCTTTGCTGTTACTTGTGAACAGCATTTATCATCATCAATTCTGTTGGAAGGTATGAGAAGGACATTACCTGCTTAAGATAGGTCTTCGCCTTAGACTTCCATGACAAACGCTGTGGGTTCGGTTGCGTTTTCCGAGATCGGTATTCAAGAACCTTTTTATACAATTGCTGCATAGATTATGACTCCTGCCAGTAAGGATACAATTTGTACCGCCAGCCTTCATAGGTTTCGGTAACCGCTGTGTGTTTATTACTGTGTCCATATCTGGGTTGTTATCAACTTTTCCTCTAGAGTTTGCAAATATACATGATATTTTTCAATGCAAAATCTAGCAATATCAGAAAGATATTTACAAATTTTATCAAATATGTTTTATAGTATTTGCGGCTTCAAAATCCCATGATTGGAACAAATGTTACAGTAGCTAAGTGATTAATTGTTTAAACAATTTTGATTAGAACTTGAAAGACTATTTATATTTTCTTACGATTAACTACTACTTAATATGTTACATTCTTAATGATAGATATTATTAATTAAATAAAATACAACGCCACGTGTAGTGATTAGTAACTTTGTAACTAATCATCAAATATTTAAATTGTCGCTTCTCTTGTAGTTCATAAAATGTTTCCTTTGAAATATCAATGGAAATAGCAAAATAAATAGGTACACATATTCATATATAGCCCGTCAACCATTTAGAAACTGGATAAAGCGTAACCCGTGATGTGTGCTTCCCTTTATTCATGCGGGTCGTAATGTTATGACGATCAGGGAATATTACTGAAATTAAGAGTTATCGCTTATTTACCATTATGCGTCAGGTTAGGAGTTATTATCTACATGACATTTGTGAACTATGTGGTGGGCGTGTGCTGTTATTTAGAATTCGGATCTTTATTCAAAATAATTGAATAAATAGAGATTACTACGCTATATTTTATCAGATACATGTTTTTACGAACCATTGAGTTGTTTTGAACAAAATTTCCATCAATTTACGCAAATATCTTGTTATTAAATGTTCCAAAATATTTTAAGTAAGTCATCTTCTTATTAACAGAACACTTCAGCCCACGTTATTCCACCATGTCCTGTACGCCATAGTAGAGGAGATTTAGGTCGTATACGTACTGCCACGCTGCCCCACGCGGATTAACAGAGGCTATTGAGTATAGACGGAGGATTCGGGTAGAGTGAACAATGACTCCGACCTCAGCTGATCCGCTATGGATTACGTCACCTGGAAGTCACTTCGTTCAATAACTTTCATCTATTGACAAATAGCCAGGATCGAAGTAACGTGCTCTCCAAGGATGAAGTAGATCGACATTAGATCATACTAATCAGTCTACCGTCATTGCTGTCCGCCTGGTCTTTTCATTTGTCTGTCGGTACATTTGCCCGCCTGTTTATTTGACGGTGTATCCGTTAGTCTCTGTTTAGTACAACTTCGTGTATCTCTAGAAACTTATGGCAAGCTTTCAGATCATATAGACATCAAATATTACATCGAAGGCTTGAAATTGGGTATGTATTATTATATCCCTAATACTGTGATTTAAATAAAGATATAATAATAATATAACTTTGATAATTAGTGACAATTAAGGGATTCTAAATCTTTCCTTTTTGCGCTATTTATTACAACACCGATAGATGACCAAATTGGTCAGGTTTGTCAGAAGGTGATGTTAAGTA
Organism: Pyralis farinalis; assembly: GCA_947507595.1. Taxonomy (NCBI): domain Eukaryota; kingdom Metazoa; phylum Arthropoda; class Insecta; order Lepidoptera; family Pyralidae; genus Pyralis; species Pyralis farinalis. The sequence continues at coordinate 24,592,512 of OX382273.1, read as the reverse complement.
CCCAAGAAATCGTAGAGCATGCATGATAAGAACTATAAATGTCAAAGAAGTAAGTGAGGTATGTAAAGACTTACAGATAGAACGAAAACGATATTTTCTCTGTTCGTTCGTCATTTTTTTTTGTGATATTTCGAACAGACTGGATTCAAAATATTTTTAGTTGAGACGAACTTCTCCAAATAATTTAAAAGTCAATTTCAGTACATATACAATTATTATTTATCTAGTAACAAGCTAATAACATACATACGTAATTGATTTGATATTATAGACGATGAACTAAAATATTATAGACGAGACGTGCAGAATTCATGTCAATGCCATGTAGCTGCGGTCATGAGCAGTCGGACTAGACTGTAATATGATAATGATTAGATCAAGGAATGTGCCACACTAAGAGAATTTATTTAAAACATGTACTGTTAAAATCTATAAAGCTCTGATTTGGAAGAGTACCTCGTACGAGAAACTCTCTTCATTTTCACATCACTAGTAAATGTTTTTAGTATGATACTAGACCTAGCACAGTCACTAGCGATCATCATACGATGCTGCGTTCTTCTTCTTATTTTCATTTTCAAGCCGTTTTTGAAAAGGAGAAATATTTGATTTATTTCTTTATATGTACGTTCTTTTTCATTTGCGCCGAATTAATTCAGATTTAGATCAGATTTAGATCGTTTTAATTATTTGTCTCCCTTTATGTATTCTACCGATTGTCCAACTAGTTGTGATTAAATGTAATGCCAGCAGCCTCACTTTACAATCAACGTTTCGCCGACGGCAGGGAATCCATCCTCCCATACTGGAATCACTTTGGTCAGGTATTGTGTTGTTCCAGAGAAGTTTTCTGCCGAGAACTCATAAGTTGTGGAATGAACTGCCTGCCGAGGTTTTCCCTAGGGACTACAGTATGAGATTTTTCAAAAAAAGGCACGATGATGTTTTACGGAGTCGACAACGCGCGAGTGACTTCTCCGGTGTTGCATCTTTCTGTACACTATGGTAACTGCTTACCATCAGGGATACCGTATACTTGTTTCCAATCTTAGTGGTATAAAAATCTACTGATAGATAACTTACTTAAGTTTTAAGCGTTCGTTTAGGCCGAGGTAGTGATGAATTCCACTAATATAATCGCTAAGAATATGTTTTTAGAGATTATTTTTAAGTAGACCTGTTCTTTTGCAATTGGGTAAAAAGTAGGCTTACAGCAATATTTCTTCGAAGCAAAACTCTGGTAATTATGTGTGCGCAGGTTTACGTTACAGGTTATATTGTAGACGCGTTTCAAAATGCCGGATGAGTCTCGTAAATGCATTAGTGACGTCACCAAATATGTGCACAAGGAAGATTGATAAGGAAAAGCCGAAGGTTTGTTACGTAGTAGGAACACATAAAATATAGTATATTGGTAATATTCTAGACAGGACGTGAACATTGATGGCTGCGTCGACTAACATAAACATATTTGAATATCTATACTGCGCTTATTAATAATTATGTTTGTGAACTTGCGATTGGTCAGTATTGTTCAGACTTATGTTGATACTGTTGATTGTAGGCGCTTGGTGGACTTTTGAAGACATCTATTCAGACTTGTCCATCGTTGTAAATGTTCTGAATTGTCTGTGTAAATATAGTCAGTTTAAAATTATAGGTTCACTTCATAATTAAGCTTACCCAGTTGTTGCAATATCCCCAAAAAATTATTCAACGCATTACGTAACGTAGCTTTCAGTCCTTCGTTGCTGTCATTAACACTAAACGATTAAAGTACTGAAGATCCTTCATTTTATGAACATAATTATAAACTAAGCTTGGTAAAATCAATTTCTACAATATCATAAGTCATAAGTTTTTGAGTTATGAAATGTATGTGCTTGTACAGAAGCCAACTTGCGGTAAACTTCATAAATTTAGAGAGTCTGCCAACAATATTGATGATATCAAAGTTTTAAGTAGGTATTTATACGCCTGGGGTAGCCTTATGCGATTGTTACAATAATTTAAAAACTGTAAAAGGCGACTTCAATGAAATCGAGAAGACGCAAATCTACCACATTTATTTCAATATTTCTGAATCAAAATCAAACAAAGTCAAAAACTTAAAAATAAAATAAATGAAATAAACATAAATAAATTAAAAATAAAGGATACGTATGTTATCCGTCAAATTAAAAATAGTGACGAAATTATGTATGAATTATATACTAAGTTATTCGTAACTTAATCTAATGAAGCAATTTAAATTTAGATTTAAAAACGAATCTTGGATTTAGTTTTATAGTCAATTAAACTTATGAATCTCGTAAAAGAATGTATAAATCGACCAGATTTAGCTCTATTTAGAGTTCTTGGCCAATATTGTTAAAAGAGCACATATAGGACTCTTAAATCGCGTGTCTACGTATCTCGAGGTACAAGCCAGATTCGCGAGCCAGAGCAGGAAGAAGAAATTAACTATAGGTTGAATAGAATGTAGAGGAGAGAATCACGTCACAGATATACAACGCGGATGTGGAAGGATGCAGAAGGAAGGATTACTTGGCGAACACTCATATACTATAATTTACCAGAATATCAAATTGGTTGCAGTTTATCAGAAGGTGGTACCACGAGACCCAGTGACTGGCGAATGTGTATGAAAAGAGATATGGACGATATATAAGCGGGTGAGATGTACAAGGACTTTTTGAACGTGAATTTAGGGATTGTTTGAATGGGAAATAAAATAGGATTTTAAATGTCTACGTTCGTCTAATAAGTGTAATCCTCTATAATACACACATCAAAAGTGTCTAGGGATCAACATATATTTTTGCAATAACTTTTCTCCTGATTGATATTAATTAAAATTTTCTTTAAGGACTCATCAAATAAAGTGTTTTCGTTTGTCTACAGTAACGATAAACCAAGTCACCTTTGCATTAATAAAGAAATTTGCCATTTTCATAATAAAGGGATTTTTGACATTTGAACCACTAACATTAAAGTTCGAAAAAAAGACTGAAATAACAGTTTTCTTTAAAATTTTATTAGGTAACTTAAACAATGAATAATCCGTGTTTCTACCGCGAACACTAATAACACAAGAACATCGGTTTGGCATACTCAAAATGAGTTCATCCAAATCACGCTGTGGAATGGCCGCCCATGTTCGTTGCAACAACAAAAAAAGGTCTTCTTGCGACTGGATACCCTCCATATTCGGCAGAGCTCTTCTCTGTAGCATATCCCATGCATGCTCAATCGGGTTCAAGTCTGGCGACTGAGCAGGCCAGGGCATGACATTGATGTTAGCTGCGGCGAGAGTCTGTCTTACAACTCTTGCGGTGTGCGGTCGTGCATTATCATGCATTAACTGAAATAAGGGACCGATTTGCACTTGTAGAGGAACGATGACGTCTGATACAATCGTCTCAGCATAAATTTGAGCGTTGAGGTTGCCTCTGATCCAAATCAACTCAGTTCTTCCGCCGATCCAAATACCCGCCCATACCATGATGGTTCCACCACTATAAGGATGGACTTCCTGGCAGGATTTTAATCGCTGTTGGCGTCCAGGGGTTCTCCAGTGTCGTATACGTCTTGTATCCGGTCTCATACCAAAACGAGATTCATCAGAAAAGCACACGAAACGCCATTGTTCTTCTGCCCAATTTCTGTGTTCAAGAGCCCATTGATATCGAATCCTACGATTGTGCATTGCTATAGGTGGTACCCTTAGCGGTCTTCGGGAATGAAGGTTCACTTCATGCAAGCGGTTTCTGACTGTTTGGTCGCTAATTAAGTTCCCTGAAGAGTGATGAAGCGTCACGGCTAACATCATGGCGGTTATTGTTGGAGCTCTTCGAGTTGTGATTTGAATGTATCGGTCTTGTCTCCGTGTCCATGCATGGGATATGCTACAGAGAAGAGCTCTGCCGAATATGGAGGGTATCCAGTCGCAAGAAGACCTTTTTTTGTTGTTGCAACGAACATGGGCGGCCATTCCACAGCGTGATTTGGATGAACTCATTTTGAGTATGCCAAACCGATGTTCTTGTGTTGTTAGTGTTCGCGGTAGAAACACGGATTATTAATTGTTTAAGTTACCCAATAAAATTTTAAAGAAAACTGTTATTTCAGTCTTTTTTTCGAACTTTAATGTTAGTGGTTCAAATGTCAAAAATCCCTTTATTATGAAAATGGCAAATTTCTTTATTAATGCAAAGGTGACTTGGTTTATCGTTACTGTAGATAAACGAAAACACTTTATTTGATGAATCCTTAAAGAAAATTTTAATTAATATCAATCAGGAGAAAAGTTATTGCAAAAATATATGTTGATCCCTAGACACTTTTGATGTGTGTATTATAAAAATGAAAGTAATTTTCTTTGCATGTCTGCTTGTACCTTCGTACGACTAAATTGTTGAACGGAACAAAGACGTAATGAAATTTTGAATAAAATTATGTATGTCACCTGAAGAAGGACATCATAAGTTACTAATTATTACCAAAACGAAATGTCTATTGCGGATAAGCCGCGAGCAAATGTTAGTAATTCTATATTGACTACTGCGTGTTCCTTAAAAGGGCCCTATTTTCAACTTAACGTAACTGTTTAATCATGTTTCCAAACTCTGCCCCTACAAGCAATTTTGACGAGCTCGGTGGCTCAGTCCTGAATGACTTTGATACCAATGCTCGTTGGTTCGATTCCCACGCAAGGCAAACATTTGTGTGCATGAACATGTCTGTTTGTCTTGGTCTGGATGTTTTAAGAGAGGTAGGGCGCATCAAAGCAGCCCGTCTGGGGAAGTACCTCTACCTCACAGAAAACCGTAGCCAAATAACAACTCCTTAGAGGGTTGTTGTGTTCCTGCGTGTGAGTGAGGTCACCAGTAAGCTCCCAAGGAGTTGCTGTGTAAGCAGCAGAGGAGGCATCGCGCAACTGATACTTAATATATCGCAAGCGTTAATAGGCTACGGTACCCGCTTTACATCAGGTGGGCCGTAAGCTTGTATACCACACGATTTAGAATATATAAAAAAAACAATGTTAATCTTATGAAACTACAAGCATAACCCTCTCCGGACAGGACATTGCGCTACAACGGCTTCAAACTTGACCTGTGACTTGTAACATCTTAATAATATCTTTTATTGTCACAATTAGCACTTAATGCAACTATAGTCATTATTATTAATGAAGTAATTAGATTTTTCTCAGAATAATCACAAAGAAATAAATACGTTAATATATGTTTAATAAGTGTTTCTATGAACTCTAATTAGACGTAACATAGTCTTTAGTAGGAAGCGATGTTGGTCATCAATAGGAACTAGAAAATGAAGTATATGTATATAATACTGAATTCTTACAGTATGGTTATCAAAGCAGAGCTTCTTCTGAAAGAGATGGTTTCGAAGCAAACGCTGAGCAGTGTCTGTCTACTCATACTCTGTACGGTCATCTTATAACACCTTACAGGGGATGACGAGTACATACCAGGGCTGAGTGGTGCAGAGGTATTTTTACTTCGAACTCATAGATCGCTGTATAGCGCGATACTTACTTACGAGAAAAATGAGCTCCTCATTTTTTAACATAACATCAGAAGGTATACAAGCATACGGCCGGATGTAAATTACCGTAGCCTATGAACGCTTGTAATATAAGAAGTAGCATCATAAGGAAAGATAGACGAAAGCAGAAGGAAAGGTAGGCATCAAATGAATTTTTATTTAAGTACTGAATTCATGATCAGAAAAAATCTATTAACTTATTCAAGAACCGATGATTTCAAAATTGATGGAGATAATTTTCTGGGATATATTCCATTTCTGTTCCATTGTACATTGTTACACGTAAACAGAATATAAACATAATATATATTGGTTTATATATTATGTTTATATTTCTATTAATAAAATTATCAGTATACTCTGAAACAGGCTACTCGAATTCCAAACTGACGTTGTCCTATACGAAACATAAATTGTAACGAATTTCATTACGCACCACTATCTATCTGATAAATACGACAAGGCGGCTAATTATCGCATAGCATTACGATAAAGAGAATATGAGAATCACAGAATCCCAACAAATTAAGGCTTAACGTCCACTAACGCGCAGGTGTACAAAATATATTGACATCATCTTCTGCTTATATAGTAATAGTATACTTAAATTTAACATGACTATCTCAACATTAGAAGTTAGAGAAATATTTTCTATTAAAATAAAGAAAGAAATTAGTCACTTTATCGTTCATCACTCGTATCGTGCGGTGAAGGAATTCCGCGCTATATTTTTTCTTAAATTTGATCGAAATGAAAAAAGCTCGCAATGCGATGCGAAATAATATCGTTGTCCTTATTTCACTTTCATTTTAATAATTACAGGACATGTATAAATTTAAATTTTTAAACGATTTCAAAAAGAAGGAAGCTATCATTTCGACCCATATTTTCTTTGTGTGTATTTTATACGACATCTTCGCACACTTTCGAAAGTGAACATTTTATACCTTCCAAACATTCGTCCTCTCTTGTTTGGTGGATGCTAGGCATAAGTGAGGCGTCACGGGTATGCCGGCATACAAACAAGGATAAAGCGGGATGAGCGAATGTAATCGCGCTTAAACTCGGGATAACGCTGCGGTAGGTACACATTGTCGGGAGTCTTGTTTCGGGCTGTAAGCTTCCTTGGTAGCTGTCACTGTTTCCATTGATAAACTGTATTGACAAAATTTATTCATGTGAATACTTTTAAACCTCCGTCAATCCGCAGTTGAGCAGCTTGTGATTATGTTCTAAAGCAAGGGTAAGCAAGGGTTGATGACGTGGTCATATTATACTTTCACTGCCAAATTTTAAGAAAATGAAGCTCGATTAATGGGAAGTGGATACGGTCTGTACTCGTATTCTTATAGATGATCTATGCCTCTCTCCACACTGTACCTTGATGTGCTTCTTCACTCGCAGAAACTCATTAGAACATTAGTTTTTGGTAAAGCGTCTTGTCTTATATCGTAGCAGAAAAGTAAAATTTGCATGATTTTGTATATCTTGACCTGCAGCTGTGGGTACACGATTCTTGAGCGTTTCGCAATATTATACTATAAGTACTGCAAAACAATTATCGATGTAGAGATAAAAATAATCTTGTATACGCGTTAATCCACAGAAAGTCACATGCTTGTCATTATCACGTGTTTCTCTGGTAGATCTGCTCCAAATTAAGTAATATTTACTTGCAAAACACTTGCATTGTATCCAGAATGCCCTTCTGCATATTCTTACTGCATGGTAATTTGCGCGGAATCCCGCAACGGGAATATATTTTATACACTCTAAAGTATCTCGTAATAAACTAATCTCAGATTTTAAGTGTAAAAGTTATCATATTGTCGGTAATTGTGCTTGTAATCAACTTTAATTGTTTTGGAAATGAATGATTTTATTCCATCAATGAAACTGATTTAAATTTGCTTTAGAAACAAGGAATATACGCGTGTGTTTCTACATGAAGCTAAAATAGAAAAGTGGGAAGCCAAGATAGAACACGAGGCAACTACTAGGAAGAAAAAATTAGATCATTTTCCTACATGGGTGTAGGAGAATGATGTTCACAAAATTCACAAACAATCACAATGTGATGTCAAAATCGTGCAGCTTTAGATAATGGAAACAGTAAACTAAATAACTGGTGCTCTACTGGCGACAGGATTTAAACCAGGGATTTGAACTGTAAACACAGATCAAACAGTACAACATAATCTGAGAAAGCCTAATCTAATTAAATAGAAAAAGACACAAAAGGCCGCCTTTGCTTTGACGTCTTTCCACTAATAAAACTACCGACAGATTAAAATTTACATTATGATGAAATCATAGAGGGCTAAGTAACACATTTTTATGCGTGTGGAAATTTTTTTCAACAAACTTTTTTCTGTGTGTTTGTATATCTAACATTACCGCAACAATATAACTTAATTATAGCTTAATTACGAGAGACTTTGTGTACAAAGGCGGACTACATGTAAGAGATTTCTTCCAGTTAAGTGACTGTAATGAAGCAAAACTTAGTATAAATGCACCATAAACTAAAGAAATATATTTAAGAAATTTTACAAAGTCGAAACAACGGAGCGTAGGGTGCTACTCCTAGTGAAGTTAGCATTTAACAGCTTACTATCAGGTCATGCGTTGATTTTGAACCTAAAAATACACAAAAACTTTCATTTTCAAAAATAAAGTGTGCAGTAAATTGACAACTTTTCTTATTTCCAAACTAAAATAGATTGCTGTAGAAATATAATTTTATAATTTTGTCTGATATAATAAAAAAACCAAATATTTAGTAAAAAAAAAAATTTGTATGGTGTACAGATCACAGTGAGAAGTAGTAGCCTAGTGGATAAAGAACCAGCCCATTCACCGACAGGGCCCTGGTTCAAATCCTGGTATGCGGTACCAATAATTGCGTTTTTTTTTCGAATTTACGTACCTATTTGTATTTATCACTATAGCAAAACATCGTGAGCAACCCCGTACGTCCCAGAAATTATATTTCAAAAAACGTGTGCCCTAATCTAAAAAGTCTGGTTTTCCCTCTGGGTTGTGAAACTCGGACAGCAGTAGCTCCATGTCAATATTATTATCTTTATCAAATCCTTCGGCCTGGGTAGAGGCCCCTGCCAATCGTAAAAAATCAGCAACCGGAATAAAGGTAAGAAAAAAAAGACGATATACTGAACTTCTAATCTAATCAAGGAACTGTAATTTATTATAGCAACGCGTTTTTTTTTATTTTTGTAACAATACCATTTATTTATTACCTCAAAACTAATTCACGACTAAAAATGCATACTTATGACTTATCAACTAGGCAAGAAGCATGCAAGCACACGGCCCACCTGATGTAAAGCGGTTACCCTAGACTATGAACTCTCATGAAAACATCCAGACCGAGACAAACAGACATGTTCATGAACACATGTGTATGTCCCGTATGAGGATTGAATCCACGCATGGCGATAAAGTAGCATTGCTAACGACTGCGCCACCGAGCTCGTCCTATTGTAAATACATAATTGTAGATATACGTATCATAGTATGTCTGCAGTGCCTTCAAAGTAAAATAAAGCCATTGTCAACGTCAATAATGACGTCAATTACGTAAATCTCTCATTAAAATGTTTGCTCTGCGATTGGAGAAGCCAAAGATGAGCGATACGATAATGTTGTTTTCGTTTCTACGAGACATTTCGTCTGCTTTTGTTCGTCAATCACAAGCAGTCGTTGAAATTGTAAAGCTGTAATAATAACTGAAACTGGTTGCAGAATTTTAGCATATATTTTTGTGTTGAATGAAATTCTTTTCAGGAACACCGTTCCTATATGAAATCTATATGTTTGTCTGTGTGTGCGTTTGGCTGTGTGTCGGTTTTTTTTCGAATATTCGAATTTTGACTTCAGATTCGGATTCAGCATAAAAAAGTAGAATAGGAATGTTCAGGAACACCGTTCCTATCTCTTAAGGAACATGGTCAAAAAGGCCGACAAATAAAAAAAAAAATTGAATTGTTATATAATTGACGAGCCAGGTGTTCCTCTGGCAATGCAAGCTTGCGCATTCTCAACTGGTTTAATGTGAATACTTCTTTAACTTACCTTCTATAGTGGGAGACAATTCCGATAACTGATTATAAAAACTTTGGAACCAGTTTGGTGTTGTAGCTACATCTTTCGTTTACATCCATAACGTATTACACCACTTAATAGCTATATAATCAAAGAATTCGTTACGTTGAGCGAGGACTGCGACGCATCACATACGGCAGGTAAAAAAACGTCGCAATTTTGAGATCATTTCGTTGCATCATTTAATTTCCTTATACGAGTAGTATAACTTCACCCGTTACGAAGATGCATTCACGTAAAACTCACGACCGTGTCCACGATAAAGGCACCGTTTTTTTATACACTTACGATCTTGACGCATACAAGCATATAGGTGCCGTACTTATTTCATGAACAAAGGTATATACATGCTGACAATCACGTTGGCAAGGCATACCCTTCTTGGAAGTTTTATTGACTCACAGGAATACATTACTCACATATACTCTGTTGGTTCGGACATGTAGAAATAATGCAGAATGAAGGACGAGACCGAAGAAGGTCAATACTCACCTACCACAACCAAATTGGCCGTGTTTTATCAGACGTCAAAAGATCATGAACAGGCGAGCATGCATGAAATGATCTATGCATGTTAAAGAGGCGAAATAGTACTTTACCGGGGTTCTCCAAATTTGTAGGCTTTATTACTTTATTGAGTGCAAACACGCAATTCTATAATTTCACGACAAGCGTACCACGCGGAGTAGGCAGACAGAATCGAGCGCCACATGTCTCCGTCCTCACACGCCTAACTCGCTTCTTTAATGTGCATGGCTGTTTTAATACACGCCCGCCATTTCCGAGGGCTCTTGGCACCACCTTCTAATAACACTCAACTTATCTGGTCGTGCTAACCTAACCTTCTTCGGCACCTACATCCTTCTTCTTTCTCGTTCCGTTATCTGTTTGTAGATTTTCATGAAAGAATGCAAGAGGAAAGACTGACTTTCCTCTTGCATTCTTTCATGAAAATCTACTCATAACTATATATAAAAGTAAGTCACCCACTTGGGTATACATTGTGTCGCTATTATTCTTTATAAAGTGATGCGAGGTATGCTAGTATCAGCTGGGATTATACACGATAACATTAAATGTTAGATAAATGAAGAAATACGACTAGGTTCAAACCGGTTATTAATAATCTCGTTTCTATACACTACTATGAACAATGCATATTTTGTTTATATTATATTTTTGTATATGTTTAGGTTTCCCTAGTAAATAGGGTCCTATTATAATGTAGTAATGTACTGTCTGAATTAGAAATTATTGGTATGGCTATAAATATTTTTAAGGCCAATAACGTCAAAAAAAATCCAGTTGAGAATGCGCAAGCTTGCATTGCCAGAGGAACAGCTGGCTCGTCAATTATATAATAATTTAATTATTTTTTTTAAACTTTGTCGGCCATTTTGACCATGTTCCTTAAGAGATAGGTGGTTGGTTTTTCAGACATTCCTACTCTACTTTTTATGCTGAATCCGAATCTGAAGTCAAAATTCGAATATTCGAAAAAAAAGGCAGGGTCCGCTACTAATAAGAATGTAGCTAAGATACTGATTTCGTCATGGCGACTGCCGTCAGACCACGACAGCCTTCAGAACCCGTTATATACCTTTTCCCATACATTTCGCGGTCATATATGACCACACGGGTTTCGAAGGGTTAAGAGGGAAAATCAGACATTTTCTAAGTTAAGTCGCACACATCGGCCGGTCTTTCGAAACATTATTTATTGGACATGCTTCACGATGTTTTCCTTCACCATCGAGTAAGTGATTATTACTATCATGTATATAAATCGGAACCACAGTGTACCAGTGTGTTAACTACATGCCCACCTAAGATCCAAACTTGGGACCGTCGATTAATAGGTTAGTTCTTTATCCACTATCACTCCTGCTACTTAACCCCTCAGATCCCACCGTCGACGTCACGATGTAGACGTCATCGGAGTCCCAGGGGTTAATAATGTAATACCGATTATAATAATCAATTTCTTTAAATTATATTTTACTAACCGTACCTGTACCGCACCTATCTATCTATATCTTTACGCATACAGGAGTATATCCTGATTTACTTGTGTATGGTGATTTCAAGTAGTTATCTTTGTCTATGCATACTGGCAACACCGGGGCATCAGTCGTACTTTACCGACTCTGTAAGAAAGTCTTCACACTCTTCTTGCAAAACCTTATACTGTATGCCATCTCTTAAGAAAACTTTGGTAAGAAGTTCATTTTTAACGGTTCTCGAAAGAAAATCTCTCTGTAATCACACACTACGCGACCACTGTAGTTTTTTTATACAACTAGATTAGCAAACAAGCATGCCGCTCGCATTAGATGGTAAGCGGTCACCGCAGCCTATTGACGCTCGCAACACCACGGGGATGTTACTCGTGCGCTGCCAATCTTGACCTAAGACTGTTTTGTCATAGTACCCATTAATTTCTCTGCCATATCTCACCCTCCACATCGGAACTCAACTATATAAATATAGCTGCTTGTCGGTACTAGGTGAGATAGAGGTACCCACGCAGACGACTTTTGTACAATGTCTCCCTCTGGTAGTTCAAGTGGTTCCACTATGTGAAGACAAGGCAAAGGCAAGATTTTCACTGTTATCATGAGATATATCCTATGAAGGTTGGCATTTGCCAATTCAAAAGTATCTCATGTGGAAACATGAAGAAGTGACCAATGACCTAGGTATCACGCAGTTTGCGCAATAAACAAACTTGCTAACACAAAACCAGGTTTACGCTATAGTAACTTTCTAGCATTTTTTAAATCAATACGAATATATGCGGGTATGTTTGAGAAAATGTATTTTAAATTTGATTTTCATATAATGAAATCGAAATGAAAATTCAGGTGAAGGAAGATTAGAATGATAGTCGGCTATTATCAGTAGCTACAATCGGCCATTGACCCCGCTCGGCTGGTCATTCACAAATGTTGGTTTACACACCGCCAACAGCAAATCATAGTATATTTAGATCACTGGCCATTTAAAATTAAAACTTGGACAATACTCTTAAATAAAAAAGTAAAGTAAAGTCAATTCCAAAACTTCCTACTCCTACAAATTTCTTCTGATTAAATTCGTTGTGAGTTCCAAGGCAGCTGTAGCCCCCGGGACGGCAATGGACTTCACTGTTCATTGCCTTTTTTGTGGTCGCCGCTGTTAATTCTGGCTACACAGAAGACACAGTGGTGGGTATGAGTGGTGGGCCTGTCCCGAAAAAAAAAAAATACTCTTAAATAGGAACAAGAATAGAAGAACACGAGTCGTATAAATATTTGTATACTGTATAAATATTAATTTGTTTTAAATGATAGAGAATTAAGCAATGTTCGGCATGGTACACCAAGCAAAATTTACCTCACATTATATCGCAACGTGTGCAGTTTGTGCTGCATAAATAAAAGATTGCGTAAAAACAACAACAAACAGACATAGCGTGACAACGCAATAAAGTTTTACCGTTCGAGTGTTAAAAATAAAAACAAGACTTTATTTAAAATATAGAAATCTGTTCATAAAAACATATATTCCAAAAAATCAGGCATGGTAAAATTGCGATTTCGAGTTTCTAAAATAATAAAGCGGTTTTTTTGTAATATCTCAATAAACAAGTGCGTATAATTAGTTTCATTATCGGACCTTTAAACGTTGTAATATTCTTATCAAAAGTCTCAGAGCCTGTCGACAATACACTTTGTGCTCAACGTATGTATGTATGTATATCTTCACGCCAAGTCCCTTGCGGGGTAGGCAGAGAGAACCGAGGACCATAAGACGCGGTCCATACATACTTCACTTGCTTCTGTAACATTCATAGCTTTTCATAGGTTAGTCTCGGTCTTCCTCGGCTTCTGCATCCATCCACTTTTGCATTATATATCTGTTTCGTCATTCTTTCGTCCCGCATTCTTTCTACATGTCCGAACCAGCGGAGCATGCCTTTTCTTATCTTAACACCGACACTCTCTTTCAGACCAACTCTTTCTCACACGTCTTCATTACGAACGCGGTCAGCAAGCGTTATGTCACAAATTTTGCGCAATGCTCTCATCTCGACCGCATTTATTCTACTTTCATGCTCTCTCTCTGCCATACCCAGCTCTCACTTCCATAAGTTAGCGTTGGGATTACCACCGCGTTGTGTACAGCGAGCTGTGCATTCTGGCTTAGATGTCGGCTGCCTAGAAGTTTACCCAACGCTCCATTTACCCTATTCCCTGCACTCACTCGTCTTTCCACATCAGCGGTGTACCTTCCATTGCTGCTAAAGCACTTCCAAGATATACAATCTCATCCACTTGCTCCAACACTACATCATCAACCGTAATCACTCATAGTGTGCGCAACGTAAGTCGGTAAAGTTTTAAAATGAAGGTTGTGAAATTCACACTATATTTTTTTTAAGTAACTCACTCTAAAATTCCACTGTGAACCTCTTAAAATTTCATATAAAATTTGATACTCGACCCTACGAAAATTTTCGAGAGCGACAAGTTTAAACTGAATTAGTCCAGCTTTGTACGAGCGTATCACTAAAAAGTTTTGGATCCTTTCAAGTCTTTTGATAAGACATATAGTTTGGATTCTTAATACTAGAGCGTATGTAACAATAAACACCTGTCCAACGCAAAATATTTATACTTTAAACGTAAATGTAATCCAAACGTTCATAAAGTTAAGCTTACTATCGAATATGACTCCCAAGTCCCGTGACTTTGGCATGTACGTAAAAACTAGAGACTCAAAATGATTTGTGAAAATAGGACAGATTAGGCTCGTAGGTATATAATTACTTACGTAAGCGAAAATGACTGAAAATGTAAATATTGAAACAAACTGGATATCACGAAGACAATTCAAATATTGTTATTGTATCAAAATAAAATTTACAGAATACAATCTATATATCTAGAATAGAGCTTACAACAGGTGGTCTTATTACTATGTGATCTTCGAGAGAACCTTAAGAGTTCTGTTGTACTTCTGTACCATATTAAGTAAAACAGATAAATAGCGCAGAGTATATTATATCAACTGAATAGGACGTCGTAACTGAAGCCTTTACAAGCATGGCATGATCAAGAGGAAATACAGGGAATTATTAGGTAGTATTCTAGATAAAGGAAATGCAAATTGACCAGAGATTTGAAGGTGGAAAGAGAGAAATTGTGTAGCTTTACGTCTATATCCATACTTATCATTATATTCGAACTGCAGATTTCCGCTTAAATAATACTTGTGATAATCAAAACAATAATAATTACACTCCCCTACAACCATAATTTATTATCACAGTAACTCAGTGTGGTACATGAACTCCAAGACTTGCTGAAGGACTTGACTATAAATAGAAGGATAAGTTTATTTGTTCAGGACATCGTAGCAGTAAAGTGTAACAGTAAGGAGGTGTGCAAATATTAGCACTACTACAGCCATCATTAGTTCAACAATAGCTACTTTCAGGGCGACTATTCTCATAATTACTTCAACCTCATTTAATTTTAGTTTTTAATTAATAATAACACCACTATTGACTATAAGTGCCAATAGTTCCATAGTTTTTTTTTTACTTTTAGCATTTAATTGATTTAATAAGAGAGGGAGATTGTATGTTTGTTGATTACGTTATTTGCACTGTTCTGTTGAGGTACATCAAAGTTAACACACAAACGAATTTGGTGAGGATTTTTTTATACGACGTCGGGAGGCATACAAGCTTATGGTCCACCTGCTATAAAGTGGTTACGATAGCCTTTGAACGCTTGCAATACATTAAGTATCACTCGCACAATACTACCTCTACTGCTAACACATCAACTCCTTAGGAGCTTACTGATGACCTCACTCACACGCAGGAACACAACAACCCTCCAAGAGGATTATTTATTATTTTTAGTTATTCACATTTCCCGGAGGAAACAACTGATTAAATTTGAATGCATTTGTCACTTGCATTGCTTTTATCCTCGACACACTTCAAAGTTACATATTCAAATTGAACACTAAACGCATTATCTAAATCTTCTATCACGGGAAATGCAAAGAATTGCATAGCTGTAATTTATAATGTCAAACAAGTGAAAATTCATGGGTCGGTGTGTCTTCAAAGAGAAACGTTTGCCGCGGCAAGTAAAGATTATGTTGTCTTTACAAAATTAGCCTTCGTCTATTACGGATGTTGGGCAATATTTGCCGGCTTGGCTAGTTTAAAAAGAAATCTTTTGTTTACGTACTCGTAACGTTATCAACTTTTTTTTAGACGAAATTAAGCTAATCTGGCTATAATTAGATGTTAATCCATCCATCTAAAAGATGATAAACTAATAAATTTTAATATATCAAGCTATAATGATTAATAGGTAATAATTTAGATACTATTTTGTAACGAGATTTAGGTTCTTCTCGCCGCGCCGTTGAATTTGACTACATATAATATTAAATTGAAATTGGACACAGGGTATAAGGAACACAACAGATTGTAAAACAAAAAATGTCCGCATATATCTAAATATCAGTAGCGTTTGTTATAGTTTACACGTGCACCGAGACATGAGTATAATAGGCAATTTGATCCAAACTACTTTGTGTGCTTCCGCTCCCGATTAGTTCATGCGAACTACTGCCGGCCGGCACCCACCCACTACCGTTAGTAGATGCATGCCGCCGCTGCCATGGCTGCTCCGGTCGTCTCTGCGAGTGTTCGCCATCTGAAATGTGAACCGCATGCACCCGCCACCGTTGTTGCCCTGGCTGCTCCGGTCGTCTCCGCGACACGTGTTTCGCCTCTCCACGAGGCATCCTCAGGCGCTGTAGATGTTAGTCGTTAGAATAACATGCTACGAAATATTCGATTCGTAGCATGTTATTCTAACGACTAACATCTACAGCGCCTGAGGATGCCTCGTGGAGAGGCGAAACACGTGTCGCGGAGACGACCGGAGCAGCCAGGGCAACAACGGTGGCGGGTGCATGCGGTTCACATTTCAGATGGCGAACACTCGCAGAGACGACCGGAGCAGCCATGGCAGCGGCGGCATGCATCTACTAACGGTAGTGGGTGGGTGCCGGCCGGCAGTAGTTCGCATGAACTAATCGGGAGCGGAAGCACACAAAGTAGTTTGGATCAAATTGCCTGTAGATTTGACTTTCGCAAAGTAACGCCTGAATCTATTAACTATGAGTATAATATGTAAAAATCTCCTACATAATACTTATATCCTCACTAATAATACCTATATATTTCTATTTCCTCACTCAGTTTTGAATTTTCTCCTGTACATATATTTCTCTTTAATTCGAGACGTGAATTAGATACGTCCAGAGTAATTTATTTAACTATATATAAACAGGCAGATGCTACAGTTCAGTACCCATTTCACTTTTTGTTATACATGTACTTAGTAGCTCTTGACGAGCTGTAGAGTTATCAATAAAATAATGGAAATGTGCAAATTCGTATATATTTTACTCCAATTTATAATAATGATTGTAACCGAATTTACGTAAAAATAATTGTCAAAACGGTTTAGAATTGCTACTTCTACTGCCGACCATACGCACGCACCTTCTTATAGACCTATGGTCAGAATCGTATTGCGTTTCTCAAACACATTAGACCTCATAATTTTTGCTTAATATTCAAAGATTATTAGTAGCAGTAATAGTAGCGTATAGTTTGTTCTTGAAATCTAATTCGCGCAATAAATGGGCAGTTTCATAGAAATCTAATGTCTAATTTTATGCATCCTTACTGTTAGTTTATTTATTAGAATTCTTTGGTTGCTTGAAGAGATAATGTCAAAATCTAATCTTATATCAAAAATATCACTTTAAACCTTAAACGGTGTTATCGCTGTCTATAAAACGATATCTCCTATCACTTTCACACACTCTCACTCACTTATCATCGAAATTATAACGAATTTATGTTCTTTGATGGTTCGGTGCTCAAGTATTTTTATTTCTTTTAATGTTAATTGAAATGACATGGTCGGTGTCACGGGCGGCTGTACCGACTTTTTATTAATTCTTTTTATTCGTGTCCTATCGAGTTTGGTCATCGGATTCCATATTCCAACTTTCATCTTTGACATCTCCTATCGATAATATTGGTTTACATGTATCTCGATGTTTTTAGTCTGTTCTTATTACCATTGGTTGTTTTTATTTATACAACATGGCTGAACTGGATATACCACACAATTAGGTTTTAAGTATTGCTGTTGTATACGTTAATATCTCTATAATTATTACATTTTTCTTGTTCGAGATTTGATATATTCCGAATATAGTTTCTGTTTATGTTTTAAACGTCGATGGGAGTTAATACTTATTTACGCTCTATTATAATTATGTTACATATATAGATGTTACATTAATAATATAATGTACAGCAATAACTACATGTTTTGTTATTATCCTAAACTGAATACTAAAATTAACGAAACAGCACCAATTTTATAAAATCAGTCTTCTGACATGTAAACCATCCATATTTGTATAATTATTCAATTCGAGTGTCTAGCCTCCAGGAATGGGTTAATATTTATTGATGTTTTATTTTTGTACTTTATAAGCGTTCAAATATCATTAACGATTATTTTGTCGCATCCGACGTGCACCGCTGTCTCCCTCTAGCATATTAGTAATTGAATTTATTATGCGACGAACGCCAGCGGCGTCGATACAAAGTGATGTGCACCCCGGGTGTAGAAATTACCATAAGCGGGAGTAATGATTGGAAATTCCTTGAATATTTACTTTCTATTTATTAATCTTTATGCTTATGAGTTAATTAATTCACATACTGAGCGCCCAGGAGGCAAAGGAAAGTTTTTAAGACATGATTTTAAAATAATTGTATTATTTTAAGAGAGGTAATGCATATCAAGCAGCCCGTCTGTGGAAATACCCCACACCTCACAGAAAACAGCAGCCAAATAACAACTCCCTAGAGGGTTGTTGTGTTCCTGCGTGTGAGTGAGGTCACCAGTAAGCTCCCAAGGAGTTACTGTGTAAGCAAGCAAGGTATCGCGCCAGTGATGCTTAACATATTACAAGCGTTAATAGGCTACGGTACCCGCTTTACATCAGGTGGGCCGTATGCGTGTATGCCTCCCGACGTAGTATAAAAAAATTAAATCATTGTTTCGTTCCTACCACTTAGGTATAAATAAATTATTGATTTGACAAGTACTACTATTATAATCAAACGTTCAGCTTACATACAAGTATGTATACAGATATATTGCTTCGTACAACGTGTCTAACAAAATTATCCCAAAGCGTTAATCTGCCTAATAAACGGAGCAGAGTATGTGAAACATAAACTGCCTTATCATAATCTCCAAATCTCATAATTTGTTTACAATATACATAATATTCATGTTTTGAGCGTTCTAGATTAGTTTTAATTGAGTATTTTAGCATAGCATATAAAATGCTGACTTTATTGTTACAGCGAATCTCACCATCAGCACACGTGGCTTCAGCCTAGAACTGCTCATCCACTCCCCAATCCAGGACAGGTACCTGTGCTTCAATCGATCCAAATTAGTCGGCAGGCGGTTGGTGAGTGCCTTATGAAATAATTATAATTTTAATATTTTGCTGAGTTTTTGAAACGCATATTATAAGAATATTTTTTGTCGACAGACGCGATTCCAAGCAGAGAGACAACCCAACTGTCTATTCATAGAAGAATTTGTAAACGGGTACAACAGATATCGCCTGATGAAGAACGAAGACCGCTACATAGGGTTCAACAGACGAGGCATCCAATTACGACGAGGGAAAAGCCGCCTCCCAGAGCGAGCCCACAAGTGCTTCGACTTCATGAAAGTGGACCGTGGTGATGACTTCAACCTCGACAGGCACAACAACATGATTGCAGGGGTCCCAGGAAATGTACCGAAATGGCGTCCGCAGCGCCGGCTCCGGCCGCCGCCGCAGAACTCCATCAAGCCGCCGTGCCATAGCGTGCGTCATCATCACGGCAGGTATCAGAGGCGAAGGAATTGCGACGGGACGTAGGCAGTCCCTCGTTTCTTTAGCAGCTCATTCACGCTTCAACGCTTCGCGCGTTCCGTTGCCAGCTGTAGATGGACTTTGTGAGTGGACAGAGTATTAGTCAACTATCGCAGTATTATTACAGTGACGAGGACTGGAGCGTAGGTTAGGTGGGCCGCGGTGGGCGCGGCGTCACAAACGCCGCATGAATGGTAGCTGATGCGAGAGAGCAAACATTTGAATGGGGAGAAAAGGCCGAGCCGGGACGATGTCCGGAGCTGTGAAATTCCTTAAGGTCGTGTAACATCGTGGCGCTCGTTTGCTCTTGTGCCTGCGCGGTCGGTTCGTGCTCTAAAAGAAAAAAAGGTTTTCTGTGGAGTGAGCAAATAGTAGTCCCGCCAGTCACGAGTGTTCCGATAGACCACCGCTGAATGTTGGTGCTCAGGCGACGGTGACTCGGCCGACGTCACCAGCCAAAGGATGTCATCTACGACTGTTGTTTGTTTTCTTAATCGTCAATTGCTCCGGCTAGCTCGCCATAAGTGTAGCAAAAACGCCTTTACGTCAATTCTCAGTGTGTTATTATTTAAATGCTTTACTGTTAAATTAAGTACGGATCGTGTTATGCTTGTAAATATAATAAAAATAATATTTGTGTTTACTTATTTATCAAAAAAAGCGTTAATCAGACATTTGTAAACGTAGATGTTAGTTGTAAAGTTGTATTAAAATGTTTTATATTTAATTATGGGTATATAATCTATCCGACCAACCGCTCTCTTGTGATTAGCCACAGTCGATATAACCTAGATTTCGTTATCTTCATGTATGGAACATGGCTATTAACGTTTATGCGAACGTTTTTCTTTTTCACGAATTTGATTGCATGGTTTTGAAAATTTTGTATATATTATTTTAAGAGAACGAGGGAGTAATAGGTTTTTGAATCTCTTCTGTCGTTAATCAGATTGTGGTGAACGATAGTTTTCTCGATTTTCCCAAGCGATTCAAGTCGCCTACATTCGATTAACAATGCAATTGATTTATAACGTAGGATTCATTTTATGTTTTTTCATAAATAACCGTACATACAGAAGTAACTAGGGGACTATATTATTAATATTAATAAGATCTGTGCCATAGTGTGGTGGCAGTGTACGACTTTGCGTTCGCATTGTGTCTAGTGTGTTAAGTTTATGCCTGCTAACTACGAGTATATATAAACTATGTATAATATAAGGGGAATAACATATTTGTGCCATTTCCGAAAATGAATAAAAAACCTGACACGAGTTTAATTAATAAATAATCGCAATGTTTGCAATGAGAGCCGAATATCACTTATACCACGTAATTGTAAACTAAAAATAAACATTTTGTTCTCCTTATCAAAATAACACATACAAAATTAAATACTCTCCATTTATTTTGAAACGTTCATTGTATATATTTATTTTTATATGCAGAATTTATGTCGAAAATTGAATGCATTTGATAATCGTTATCATATATCACAAAATAAAATATCATTTTTTTTTATCTAACAGTTTCAAATAATTAATTATAAAATTCAATCACAATATGGCTTCATGCATTTTAAATAAATATATCACCGATACCTTTTGTTGACATTGTCGATTGCAGGGTAAAAACTGTATCCAACACGTGTTAAAGTGTGTTGAAAATGAAAAGAGACTGTCGCAGTTCATTACTTAATTTAGACTAAAGTGTTTCAGAATTTTATAAGAAGTCAAATAATTTAACGTGTATTATGATAATTTATATCAAAAGTATTAGCCACTATAACACATGTTTATATTCAAATAATCGTTTACATTCCTACATAATTCCATACAAGCAGGGTCTAGATACTCAGTTAAATCACAATATTTTTCTTATTTCTTATTATTAAATTTTCCTTAAAGTATAATTTGAACAAGTTATAATAAACTTATATACGAGTAATACGTACCGATGCATAATGCAACTAAATGTGCTTTTACATTACATTCGTGATTATGAGTATTTATATCTTGCCATGAACAATTTAGAAGACAGAGAGACATTCCAACAAATACAATGTAAAGATTATAGGTAATACAAAATATGCGCTTAACTACATAATAAATTTTGTTTAATAGTGTGACACTTTATTGTATTACTGTGTCTAATTATAAGTATTCTGACGCTGAACGAAATCGTATAATTGCTAAGAAAAATTACGAAATTAAATATTTAACTCGCTTTGTGTGTTTTATTATACTTCTACGTGTTTTTTTTCAGATGTATGTATGGGATACAGTTACATTTTTCAAAGGATTGCATGTATGTATGTATAACTTCACGCTAGATCCCTTGCGGGGTAGACAGAGAGTACCGAGCGCCATAAGACCCGGTCCTTACACACTTCACTCGCTTCTCTAACATTCATAGTTCTTTTTATACACGCTCGCCGGTTCCTAGGGCTCTTAACATCACCTTCGGATAAAACACGACCAATTTGGTCATGGTAGGTTAGTCTTGGTACTCCTCGACTCCTACATCCTTCCACTTTCGCATTGTGTATCTGTTTCGTCATACGAGAACAACATATATACAGATACAGTTATTATCGACATTATTAATAATAATGTACATTACATTGGAAACATATATGTTTAGAAAACGTGTTTAATACAAACTCTCTGAAGAATTCAACGGTAACTTGCACTACACAAACGACGAAGCGATCTTTCTTAATCCAATGGCATCTCAAAACCTCTAATCTTAAAACCGCCTATAAATGACGTTCGCACTGTTAATACTTCACTGACGATATATACACATGACATTTAGCATAACTACGAGTATAACGAATAGTTTAACAAGTACGTTAAATTGCAGATTTTTATTGTTTTATGTGTTAATTAGTTTTCAAAGTAATTTATACGGATCCATAGTGCGTGAGCAACACTCACTTGATGAGTTTTTTTCATTAAACTAGAGGACATTTCATACCTAGACAAAGACAGGCTAAATGTTAAGGATTGGTCCAATGAAGTGCCCAAACTGTATGTATATTGTAAGGTAACCCTACAAAGACTACCTATAGTTTATCAATTTTGTTATACTAGGTACGAAAGTGAAAATATACGACTTGCCTGATGGTAAGCCAGGTCATAGGGTATGAATACTTGCAACATCAAGGGCATCACACCCGCGTGACCGACCCTATGAATCTCTTTATACCTTTCCTAAAGAACGTTATGTTCTAATTAGTCTTTAAGGCTACCTGAGGTTAACATATGTCCTTTATGGTAATTAAATTCCAATATCAAAGATTTCGGTTATATTTCGTAATCTCGATTATAATTGATTCTAAAAGACTAACTAGAATATCGAAGATTAAGACCAAACTAATCCGACGTCGGTCAAGAATTTAATTTCAATTCCTGTTAATCGGTATTGGTCTTCAGAGTAACCCCACAGTTTGAGTATCTTAATTTAATTACAACTTGTCAATATAGTTCTCATACCAAGATGTCCACGTTCCAAAGTTTTGTTTAAATGAAACGTTTTACATGCTTATGCAATTAAGGTCATAATTAACATATTTTAGTTGATACATGCAAATGTTAAACAAACATTCGCATGGTTCCTTGTTTAAAAGATACAAAATGCAAACAAGCGTCGCTTGTTAAGTACTAAATCACTTAGCAGGAATTATAACTTGATTTTTGGAAATTACTTTTTCAAAATTCTTTACCGAGTATAAATTTACTTGATGTTTAAATATATTTTGAAATACTTTCAATGTATGAAACTATTTTTGTTGTAAATGCGTCTATCCATCCTCTATCACAAATATCTCTTCTATCGACCACCGTATTTCCGAAGATTGTAAAGTAAAAAATCTAAAAAATATAAATAACCTATAATTAATAAATGTTATGCATAGAATATTACCACGGTTAAATATCCTCACGGTTACCTCTCAGTACATTTATGAGAACATAATGTAAGCTCGTAAAAAAATAAATTCATTTTCAAAATTTAGTGAAAATCTTAGAAGCAGGAATAGATTGCGTATGCCAAGTACATCGGCTTGCTAAGACTAATAGATCTTTTCTTGTAAATTGTATTCGATTCTATAATAAATTACCTGAACCGTTCTGTCCTTGTCTGACAATATGTTCAAAACGCACATCAAAAATACTCTATGTAAGAAGGGTTACTATAGAATCGATGAACATCTAACTGACATAGATGTATGGAAATGATTCAGCACATGAATTAATATAACTTTAATTGTACCACTTGATATCACATTATGTACACTCATATCATTATATTTATTGTAATGTATAAGATGATTTAGAAAAATAGACCTATATTGGCAAGTTTCTTTTGGCATTTCTTCTTCGCCAACGGTCATTTGAAATGCTGGTAGATTAAAAAAGAGAAAGACTTAAAAAAGTAATAAGATATAATACTGAAAATGTAGATATAATATTGAAGACTTTTACTTTTTATCAGAATAACGTTTCTGTTAGCAAAGTTTTACAGAATTCATCAATAATCCTTTACAAACAAACTCACTCAGACAATCCACGGACTGAAGCAGTAACTGAAATTTCTGTGTGTCATAACAAAAGCTTCAGTGCATGAGTCGGATGCGTGATATCAGTTTTATGTTATAAAATATTAATGGATTAAATGTATTTCAGTGATAAGTGTATAACGGTTAAGGTGTTGTGCTAACTTAATCATATAAAAATAAATATAATAATTTTAGATTTAAAAGTAAATTAAAATAACAGAAATAATACTATACTAAACTAACTTTAAGAAAACAGGATCCACTTTTTTAAATATCATATTTAAAAAAGTGGACCGTATTTGAAAATAAAAAAACAAATAGTATAAATAGAACTGAGAGTCATGATCGGAGTCCCTAACAGTGAGATCGAAAATTGTCTACTGTCGTAATATTGCATAACATCTATGATTTTAAGTATATGTTGTTCTATGATATTCTAAATACTCCCGGGGGTCGATATAGAACTGCGAGAGATCCACAAATTGTATACATTATTTAGGTAGGGGTCCACGGAAAAGAGGAAATAGATAGGCAAGGGTCTATATGACACAAATGTTTGAAACGAAAGCATCAACTCATGTGTTATATTGCACTTACATATCAAATTTCTATTTTTCAACTGGTTCTAATTTTTTTCACCATTCGAAAATTACATCGTACCTTAGTTATATTTCATGTAACGCAATTTATGTAAACAGTTACATTTCAAATGTGGACTATGTCACTTGAAAACAAATTTCAGAGTCTAAAAGAGAAAGTGGTTTAAAAAACATGTCCTCAATTTCAAGCAAAGGAGTTCCAGTTGTTTTTTATGCTACGTAGAGTTGTAAAAAACATACATGTATATGTACGATGTTCTTATATATATTTATTTGTTTATTTCTTTTCATGTGTGTGAATATTAAGA
Organism: Pyralis farinalis; assembly: GCA_947507595.1. Classification (NCBI taxonomy): domain Eukaryota; kingdom Metazoa; phylum Arthropoda; class Insecta; order Lepidoptera; family Pyralidae; genus Pyralis; species Pyralis farinalis. The sequence continues at coordinate 24,567,301 of OX382273.1, read as the reverse complement.
TCGTCATTTTATGTTGATACTGTTGATTGTAGGCACTTGGTGGAATTTTGAAGACATCGCGTTAATGTTAATACTTGCACTTGTACAGATTCCACTTCACAATTTTATTTAACAATTGTTTTTACCGACCGGTTTCGCCTTTACGGCATTATCAAGGTATTTTATACAACATATATTGATTGATATATGTTGTATAAAATACCGATATTGATTGATATATGTTGTATAAAATACCTTGATAATGCCGTAAAGGCGAAACCGGTCGGTAAAAACAATTGTTAAATAAAATTGTGAAGTGGAATCTGTACAAGTGCAAGTATTAACATTAACGCGATATCGTCATTTTAAGTAAATCGCTAAGATAAACTATACAAAATAATTAATCAATTGTTGTTAGCCTGTTATTAAGTCGAAATTACACAAATCTTTTGTATAATATCCACTCGTTACTAACTCTGGTGCCGCTTTAAAGGTATAAAGGTAAACATTGCTATGTCAGGCATAGATCATGTTTAAGAGAAGTAGGCGACTGGGGAAGCACCTCCACATCACAAAAAATCCGCAGCAGTAACTGCTAAAAAGATGCTGTATTAACAGCAGGAGTGGAAACCGCGATCGATATTTACAGTATTGCAAGTGTTCATAGGCTATGGTAACCACTTTACATCAGGTGAGCCGTATGCTTGTATATCCCCGACGTATAAAAAATATTTATCTTCGAATGACGAAAAAAAAACAGCTCGTATGTCTAGATTTCACTTGTACGTCAAGTTGTAATGTTGTAAGTTTCTCTATATATCATAGCTTAACTAAAGAATTAAAAATACCCTAGCATCTTCCGTGTCAGTTCATGTTTCCCCTTAATAAAACTATAGTAATATTTACCCTTAAAAGTAGCTAGTCGGGTGCGGCCACAAAAAAGGCGAGGTTTCCAATAATCGGGCCGGAAGAGGGGCGTTTGCGGGTGAAACGTAACATTATGGGCAAACAGGGTAAAGTGGGCCTAACTGGGCATGATGCCGCGACGCGGGCAGTGCGCGTGCGCTCCTCGATTAGCACCTCTGCCGACCAGTAATACAGAGTAGACGAGAATAGAGACTAACATAATTTATATCTATTCTACTTCATGGTACCAGAAAATGTTACATACCTACAACCAATTTACAGACATAAAGATAAAAACCTTCATTGTTTATTCCGGAGAGCTCCTGATTAGATGTATCTAATTATATGATTTAGAGTTGTATGACGCTGAAAATTATAAAAGTATAGAGTTCTATGGTACCGGCAGGCTAAACTATGAACTAAAGTTGAATTTTCTAGGAAAATCTAATCTGGACGTCTTTACCTAAGTACTTATTTAGTAGCGTTAACAGCTTGTCCTGTCCTGTTTTATGCATAATTTTCATGACATTATTTAAAGAGTGCAAGTAGTTCACTATCATCTTTGGAGTCAGAGCCAACATAATCAGCTCATCTCAGCAACTCCTAAGCAGCCCCATTGAAGTTGAAAAAGTAAATCCAGCTCACAGAAGATCGTGGCCGAATATGAAACTCTATAGTTCTTGCTTTCATTTAAGTGAGCGAGCTTAACAGTAAGCTATCGAGGACTTTCTATGTTAGCGTATTGCCAGCGGGAATGGCAATATGCTTTCACAGGATATTGTTATCACTATTACATTAGATAGGTCATATTCTTAATTGCAAAAAAAGAAGCTTTTCTTTCCATATTTTCCTTTAACGTACTTCTTAGCGTTATCTTATTTCCTGATCTATTAGGATTCCTAAGCCTAAGGATTTGACGAAAATACTAATTTTGACATGGAGCGAATGGCATCAGACCTCCACAACCCAGAAAGAAACCAGACTTTTCTTAGTTTAGGTCACACGTCTCTCGATATATTATAATATCTTAGACGTGCGGGTTTCCTCACGACGTTTTCCTTCGCCGCCGAGCACATTATAATATGTACGTAAATCCGATGATAGCAATTTAGTGGTACATGCCAGGATTTGAACCGGGGAACAGTTGGCTAATAGGCCGGTTCCTTATACCTACACTATATAACTTTTTTACATTTTTTCCATATCTATCTATAACTTCACGCCAAATCCCTTACTAGGGGTAGGTAGAGAGAACTGAGCGTTTCTCTTCTTTTTCCATTTCTTTCTATATTAATACCAAGATGTTAATGTCGACCTATACCTATATACTATTATGTACCTTAGTATCCTATGAAGATCATCATCAGCCTGGATCTACTCACTCCTGGATATGTCTTCCTCAAGGCCTCAATTTAGGTAAGTATGCTCAGTAATCGATTGATCGATAAATCAGCTCTATGATATTGTCCTGATTTTTTTGAACCTTGATTGAGCCTGAAATGTTCACGCACATGTATTAGGTATACATGGTGTTTTGTTACTTATTCTTCTTCTTACGGTGCCATTTACATATGAAGATTTGGACCCAATACTATACAATATCCATGAACTAATTAGTAGTTATGTGGTCAATATAAAGCTAAGACCGAACTATTTCTCTTAAATAATCATCCATTATTTCGTCCATCCAGCTATTAAATTCTCTTTACTGGTTGCAGAATACGATATTTTCCTATCGTCGAAGTACTGCAGGTACATTGCAGGTTCATAAGCTACAGTAAATGCTTTACATCAGTTGATGCTTGCCGTGTGCTTGTATGCCTCCCAAAGTTGTACATAATAAAAAAAAATATGTTCAGTTTTCTATCTTATAAATAGTGAACTAATCACAGATATGTGACGCTCTGTGCGTCTGAGACTAAGTGGAAGGGAAGCGACAGCGAAGATCTTCCCGGTGGCATGATGGCCCTGTGGTCCCGGGTGAACTAGGACGATCATGCCAGCGCTATCGTAGGTATTATGCTCTCATCTTCTTTAGCCTCTGGTGTGAAAGATTACAGTCTAAGACTTCTCTGGGTTAGAATAGACTGGAGATTACGCGACTCTTTTTGGTTGCAGCATATGCTCTCGCGAAAATTGGGTATAGCAGAAAGAACATGAAAGTAGAATGAATATGGTGGAGATGCGTGCATTGCATAAAATGTGTGCCATAACGCTTGCTGACCTGAATGATGATGTAAGAAAGAGAATTGGTCAGAAAGAGAGTGTGCTGTTAAGATAAGTAAAGGCATACCCAGTTGATTCGGCAATTTATAAAAAATGCAGAATGAAAGATTGAAAGTGGAAGGATGTAGGAAACCAAGAAACACCAAGACTCACCTACCATGGCCAAATTGACGTGTTTTAGCAGTAGGTGATATCAGGAGCCCTAGGATACCGGCGAGCATGCATGAAAAGTGCAATGAATGCTACGAAAGCGAGTTAGGCGTGTTAGGATCGCGTTTTATGGCGCGTTTTTAGGATCTCTTGCCTATCCCGCAAGGGACCTGGCGTGAAGATATACATAAAAGTTTTTATAAAGATACAGAAAATTATCGTACGGATTTTTATTGAAAAGTACAAATTACTTATATTGATTACCTCCCCTTAAACAACGGATACTTTAGTCAACTGTGACATCTCACACAGATTATACTTAATGTCCAAATTAGCAAACACGAGGAAGTTATTAGTATATCAACGGGGGGCAGCTCTATATGTGACTGTGAGTGACCTTAAAACTTAAAAGATTGCCGTGATAAAATTTAAATTCAATAATTTTACAACTATTTTTAATTGATTTTCATAATGGTAAATTAAACGTTTTGGAACGCTATATATAACTCTTTATTTAAAACAAGTTTTTATAATTAAATAGATTAGAATTTGTATTTTCAATAGAAAAATAGAATATAATATATTATTTCCTTGGCATTAATAAGAATCCAATCCAATCCAAGAATAAAAACAGCATGATTTTAAGAAAGCAGGACTGGGAATTACATCCACCTCACGGAAAACTGTATCCAAATAATAACTCCCTAGAGAGTTGTTGTGTTCCTGGGATTGCGTTAGGTTACCAGTAAACTCCTAAGGAGTTACTACATTATCAGCTGGAGTGATTCATCAGTGAGTTTACAGATGGGCCGTATGCTTGCATGGCTCCCAACCCCAACATTGTTTTAAGAAAAAAAGATATTATACGAGTACCATGCTGCTGATTTTAGTCTTACAATATCTTTTTTTAAATAATATAATTACTTCGTTTCAAATAATATAATAACGTCGCACATAATTGAAAATAATATAATAACTTCGCACGAAGTAATCAGATAGTACTTATTACTCACATATTGCTTGATTGCATGTACATTGGAATTTGCCATCTAATACACACTTGATGCCTAATTAATACAGACACTTAGCACATACGAGTATTTTATCGCTGGCGTAAGTATACTTACAAACGTAGTACTACTTGTTTCATATTATACCGACGACGCGGTTTTTAATATTCAATCAACCGCCGTAGTTGCATCATATTGTTTTCATCGTATTTTGACATATGAGCTGCGTTATTTATACATGTATTGTTTTAATAATACTTCATTTTGTCAATATTTTTCATGATAAAGCAGCATTCTGAATAGTATTTGTGAATCCACAATTTTGAAACCAGAGACTTGGCTACGCAAAATATGATCAACAGTAGAAAGAATGCAGATAGAAAGCTTGGCGTTCGGTTCTTTCTGCCTACCCTGCAAGGGATGGCGTGAAGTTATTGATAGATCGATAGAACAGTATAAACTGAAGTTTAAATCTTTCAATACAACTATACTGCAATATATTCTTCTCACAAACAACAAACAAACAAATAACAACTTCCTGGATGGTTGTTGTATTCCAGCGATTGAGTGGGTCAATAAGCTCCTAATGGGTAGAGATGGCGATGTGTGGGGGTTGATATAACCACTTTAAATCAGGTGGGCCGTATGCCTTCCGACGTAATATATATAAATAATCCTTCAAAGAAATGCTTGAAATGGTCACATTCACACAGTTGCTGACCTCTACATGATTTTAAGCAATGCTCATAGTCAAATCAGTAGCGACTGAAGAGTAATAAGTGGTCACTTATTACATCCCATGTACCGTGGCACTAACTGTTCGCAATCTTAAAAAGTGACACTACCGCTCTAAAGCGAGCGTATTTCCTATATAATTCGATCTTTTTAACAGTTTTATCCGCATACCTACTTAAATACGAGTCGATGGAGGGACGACCTCAAGGGGTTTGTAGGGAGTCGATGGATGCTGGTGGCACAGGATCGAGGCGAATGACTCTAGAGCAGAGGTCTATGTTCAGTAGTGGACGACAATAAGCTGAAATAGTGATGATGATGATGATGACATGCTTAAATATGAACAAACAATAAATATAAAGTTGATTTGTAACCATAACCTTATAAACAATCATAAGGTTATGGTTACAAATCAACTTCCTTGAATATCGATAGTAGAATATTCTGGTGCAAGTAAATTTTAAGAATAAAATAGCAACATATTCTCCTAAATATGTTCGTGCAACATTTTAGGCATAAGAAATCGCGGCAAATTTATAATTGAATGAACTTCTTCGCTAGCGAAATGAACGGAATACTGTATTCCTATTTAGGAAGAACGAAAGAAAAATAAATATAAATAAAAATAAATATTGGCTGAAACCACTGACACAATGAAAAAGAAACAAAGAAAAATGGGTCCAAATATACAAAAATATGTATACCTACTACAATGATTGCCAACAAAGTGCCTTCTCAGCATCATGGTGTAGTGCACGGGTGGCCAAATAAATACAATTATATTTCTAAGAGTTTCTCATGTCTGCCAACCTCGCTTTCGTATGCATGCATTACCAGAGGTATCTGTGACGCTTTCTAACTGTAGGGAACGTTGTTGGTATTGTGACAAACTGCGTTGAAATTTGTAAACATTGAGTAACATTTTTCTTGCCAATGCCTTGACATTTAAGCATTTCCTAATATTAGATTAGCGCACATTGCTAATTAGGAACAAGACAATTAGACGCTGCTCAGACATTAATCCTTACAAGCTACGATAATAAAACACAAGCAATTGTCTAATAACACTGGCATTTACAAATAAAGCATATAGATAAAGGAAATTATGTAACAGATGTTGATGAAAATGACAAACCAAAAGTTACTTAGTACGTCGTTTAACCTATAACCCCCTTGATTACTACAAGCTCTTTATCAAGAATATTCTTCACAATATTCTTTTGGAAAAATATTCAATTAAATACCTCTGTATTTTTACCTTCTCTGTGCATACCAAAGAGTAAGTAAGAGCGACACGCGGAGCCTGTAGTCGATTATATTTGTATATACTAACATGTACTGATGTAAGTGTTAAGTAGTAGTTCATAGTGCGGCCGATGTACGTCTGGCTCATGCAGGTGTGTTTGAACGGACCCCGCTTCAATAAATATTAGTTACGTGTAATAACTAGATAAGACAAATCCGTTCTGAAGCGTGCGTTTTTATTGTTATACATTCTCGTATGTTCAGATTTATATAGCAATGTGAAATTGTTTTCTTACGTATACTTAAAAAGTACATACTGAGAATCGTTATGATTTCGAAGGCAGGGTGTAATGTAAAGTTCATTGCAACTTTGGTGGTTGCCGCTATGATTCCATTGAAAGAATATTTTACGGTAGAATCAATCCCTTCACGTCAGAAAACATTTCTCTTTCTCTTCCCTTCTATCCTCATCGCCATATATTTGTTCGTGGTTTTCTGATTCTCTGTATAAAATAAGTTATTATTTAATTTTACCTGCATTATATATATATATTGTTTCAATATATTCAATCATTGCATATTTCGTCAAAATCTAGAGTTATTGGAAAATTTACTAATGAAATAGTACAGTGGTTTAATTATTTTGTGAGTGCGAGTGTCCGTAAATGCGTAATACGTAGGTAAGTCTGGTTATTCGGATACTCAAGTGAAGTAGCTTCCACCGCAGCCTATCTACGGATCGGTTTAGTGGTTTAGAATTTCTCCGAGGGCATGATTCGCCGTCGATCCAGGCTAGTTGCAAGAAACCTCGGTCAAATAAAGAAATATGGAGGGTTAGAGGTAGTGAGGGGGAAAAAAGCAGGGGTGGTTTGGGTGTTTTTAAGAAAGGTAGGGGGCATCAGCTCACAGAAAACCTCAAACAAATAACAACTCCCTGACTAAAATAACAACTGAAAATCTTCAATATGATAGATTTTGTCATTAAAATTTAAAGACTGAAGAGTTACGTGTTTGCAAATCTATACAGGAAAATATACAGTTCGATCAATTTTTATGGATGTCTAGAAAAAAACCGCCGAATACTTTATTATTTGCACGTAATCCTCAAATTAAGAACAAAATATATTATTTTTTTTAGAATTTGCTGGTATACATAAAAGTATGTCATATATCTGAAATGTAATACTTCCGTATTCCATCAGTTTATCACGACATTCAAATTTCATAATGGTTGGATGATTTTTTTTATCAATCGTTATCAATTTCAATGCCACGATTGTATATGCAATGAGTTAGAATATATTAGTATTATTTAAGTACATATATTATTTAATTTCCATATTGTCAGCAAGATAACATACTTAACCATAGGTCATTAGACTATGAGGTCGAATTGACATCAAAAAGTACAGCCCCCTCCAACTGTGAGTACGCTCACTGCGTATAACTATGAGCAAAGGGTGACCAAGACGAGGCAGGGGCGGTGCGTGCGGTGGCCTGCGTGTTCACCTCCTCATCTCCGTGAAGGGTTCAATTCAATATAAGTGTATGCATTTGATCACGCCGCGCTTGAGCCCCTACCGCTGATGTCGCCCCGCTGGCCGCTGACTTCTTATTTTTTTTTTATGCCCGCACTACGTTACCCAATTCAAACTACACAAGAATGTGAACATCCTTGGAGCCCGACCCAGATCCAGGCCAGATCAAAAATACCTAATCCGCCACCGAGAGTCAGCGGCTACGCACTGTATTTCCGGTTCGGTGCAAATAAAATGTCAAACGAAAAGCAGTTAACTACGCACGCTTGCTCAAAATTCGACAGTTGACTAATTAGAATTCAGGAAGCTGTTGCAAAAGCTTGACATTTATGGTATCAGGGGAAAAGCGTATGACTGGATTAGAAATTTCTTGCAAGACAGGATGCAGTGTACAGAAATTACTAAAATGTCCGAAATGGGTGGTACTGTTCTTAGAAAAACTTACAGATCTGAAATTAAAGCGAACAACAGCGGTATTCCTCAAGGGAGCATACTTGGTCCCCTTCTATTTCTCATTTACATCAACGACCTGCCCGATATTACTGCACACAATTGTCTTCTGTTTGCTGACGATACCACATTAGTTATAAAATGTGAAAATCGGGATACTTTTGAATCGGACGTGAATATGGCTCTCTGTGATGTTGTAAACTGGATGGATTACAATGATCTGCGCGTGAACATAAAAAAAACCAAGTTAATGCAGTTCGCTTCTTATAATTCAAGCCCTATACCAATCCGTGCTAATTGCAATAACGTTCCGGTAGACGAGGTAAATACGATAAGATTTCTTGGCATTATAATCGACAAACACCTAAATTGGAAGGCTCACATCGAGCAGGTGTGCAATAGGCTCAATAGATTTGTATTTGCACTTAAAAGATTACGGCAAATAGTTTCTTTGGAAGCTGCACTTACTGCCTATCATGGATATGTAGCGTCTGTTCTAGGTTACGGTCTCATACTCTGAGGTAACTCTGTAGAGATTGACAAAGCATTTAAAGTCCAAAAGAAGTGCATACGCGCGATTTGTAATGCATGGTTTGACGACAGCTGCAAACCGCTATTTAAAAAACTGCATATTTTACCCCTTCCGTGCATGTATATAAGAGATGTTTGCATCTTCGTTAATTCGCACCCAGAAGTTTGGAGAAAGCGAGGTGACGTTTTCCAGAGACAGACGAGAGCAAGAGTAATGAATAGATTGTATCAACCTTCCTGCCATAAATACATATATGAAAAAAATTCTTACAACATGTGCATATCCCTTTATAACCACTTGCCAGAGGATATAAAACTTTTGAAGAGAAAGTCATTTAAATTTCGACTCAACAATTGGTTGCCCTCTCATTGCTTCTACAGTGTCAACGAGTATATGGAATACAAAATATCACAATAATACACAATTTTGGTAAATATCGTTAATATAGCAAATTTTTAATTAATCTTTAATTGGCGACATTTTTATATTGATTAGGTACATGACATTGACATTTGAATTGAACTTCATATTGTATTGTGATTTCATTGTATTTAACTTAATTATTCTTGTTCAATTTGTGTTTGTGACTGTTGTTTGAATGAGATGTCGCAAAGTTGTAAGAAATATTAAACCTAAATATTTGCACGCCTCAATGTAGGCTGAATGTACAGCACTTAAAAATTGTATAACCACCTTTTTTGTATACTGCATTCCGCAAATAAATAATTGATTGATTGATTGATTATAATTTCTTGTGAATGGCCGAATGCCACTGCTTAGCTTAACGACTGTTATGTATCGACAACAGTCGGGACTGACGGCTGTTGTCGGTACATAACGACAGACAAACAGACAGACGCGGCGTGGGGCTTTGTTTTCATAATTAATACATTTAATACATTTAATGACTTGTAAATTATGCCTGGAAAAAAAGAAGAAAAGCAGTAAATATAAATTTTGCAAACAAGACATGTGAGTTATGACGAGCAAATTATTATTTTTAAAAGATTATGTAGAGATAAAAGTTCGCATATGACAGTTACACACTGAATGTAAGAATAAATAAATATTAACTCAGTAATGTAGTTGTGGTACCTAACTATTTTGTAAGATGCTTAAGATATAAGATAATATGATTATTTTAGACTCGGCCAATAGGGGTTTTTCGATAATAATTTGTGCAATATTCTGTAACTCTTCAATTTATTCGGATTTATTTTTTTAAATATTTACTTTATTAAAAAAATCTCCCTCTTTCGTGTGCAATAGATGTTGAATGGCCGATTTCAAAGACAAAAGTAGGCATACTGTAGACAAATTATTAGTAATAAACATGTAATGTATTTATAATTTAAATCCTTTGTTCCCACCTGTTCTATATAACAGTTCCATGGTATAACTATTTTTTCTCTCACTAGTGCTATGGCATAAAATAGTAGAAATAGTGAAATATATGTAGCGCTTAGCTGATACCTGCGACGTCATCCGCGATTGTTTTTTTGCATCTAACGTTCTCGGTAATGTGTTGATTATACAAAAAAAAATATCAAATAGAACGAACCATTTTTGAGGTTTTGCGAAAGTAGACAATTGGTTTAATTTTTTTAGCGTTCCGCAGTACCCACAAGGAACCCTTATAGTTTCGCCATGTCCGTCTGCCTGTCCGCGGCTTAGGTCAGAAAGCTGTAGTTTGACATGTATATACATATTAACTATGCTGACAAAATGGTAGAACAAAATGTTGAAAAAAAATTTTTTGTTGGTATCTCCTACGGAGAGACGGGACTTTGTTATATAATATGTAGTGATGATAATTAATAGTGATAAAGAAGTAATATATATTTTAATAATTGCGAATAAAATCTGACTTATCTATGAATATTGTTACAATGTCAATAGGTACTAGTATTCATATTTCGAACATGAATGAACTATGCATCGGTCAAAAACGTTAATCGGTGTGATGTTTCCAACGAGTTCGGGTATGTGATAACTGCTTGGTTAAATACAAGCCGGTCCAACGCACTACCTGGTTAAAAGTTAACCTATGGAGTTAACATGCTTAATGCTTATGAATCGAGCATTGAGTTTTTCTGGTTGTGTCGAAAATGGGATAATATTTTTCATGTAAAAGACAATCTTAAACAGAATCCTGGCGTTTATTAAAGTTAAAATTTGTTAAGAATTGTGCAAAGTAGAGTAGAGATTTTTTTTTTATTATATATATATTAGGTGCTAAGTGACCGAATTATTGAAATTTATATACAGCGTCGGGAGTCATACAAGTGATATCACTTTAGATGCTACCTCTGCTGCTAACACAGCAACTCCTTAGTATCTTACTGGTGACCTCACTCACTCGCACGCAGGAACACAACAACCCACCTGGAGTTGTTATTTGGCTGGTTGGTTTGGTTATGAAATGTAGGTATTTCATCAGACGGGCTGCTACTTTGATGCGACCATCCTCTCTCAAAAACACCCATAACAAGACAAGCTGACATGTTCATGCACACAAACATAATGTCCTGTGTAGGAATAGAACCCTACTATCAAAGTAGCTTTGCTAACTGCACCGCCGAGCTCATCGAAATATGGAATTTTAAATAAGAAAAGATTGGAAAAATATTAAATATTTAATTTAGGGGAATCTTTTTATTAATCGATAATCGAGTAAATTAACGTAATTTAAACATATATTTTTTTATGTTAGACGCCGGTTAGACTCCAGGTTAAACGCCGCAACAGTGCTCTAAAGCAAAGCTTACCATTAAAGAGGTAATGGTAACTGTTTGTTCGTCTCTTTATGGCGTTATTCACTATAGCTTTTTCAGATCTGGTCAAGCAATAACAGCAGATGTTTACCGTGCCGAACTTCGAACAATGATGGCGAAACTGGCAGTGAAATAGGCCCGACTCGTGAATCGATCTTCATCATTATTGCTCCATGATAACGCAAGACCTCTCACTGCACGAGAAACCGTTGTAACTCTACAGGAGCTGCAGTTAGAAATCATACGTCATCCTTCGTACTCGCCAGACCTTGCTCCAACTGACTACCATTTTTTCGTAATTTGGTTAATATTCCATGTGGTAAAAAATTTTCTTCCAGAAGGCAGTACAAAATGCTTTCACACAGTTTGTCGAATTTAGATCCAAAGAGTTTTCTATCGCAAAGGCATAAATTAACTTCCGATCCGGCAACAATCTATCTATAACTTCACGCCAAATCCCTTGCGGGGTAGGCAGAGAGAACCGAGCGCCACGTTACTCGATCCTTACATAACATAATTGCTCTTCTCATGCACGCTCGCCGGTTTCCGGGGCTCCTGACATTACCTTCTGATAGAACACGACCAATTTGGTCATGGTAGGTAAGTCTAGGCATTCCCCGGCTCCCACATCCTTCCACTTTTGCATTGTATATCTGCTTCGTCATTCCTCCATCCTGCATTTTTTATACATGTCCAAACCAACGGAGCATGCCTTTTCTTATTTTAACATCGACGCTCTCTTTCAGACCAACTCTGTTTCTTACATCATCATTCCGAATACGGTCTACAAGCCTTACGGCACTAATTTTGTGCAGCGCTCGCATTTCGACTGCGTTTATTCTACTTTCATGCTCTTTCTGCCATACCCAGCTTTCGCTTCCATAAGTTAGCGTTGGGACCAGCACTGCATTGTGTATAGTGAGTTGTGCCTTCTGGCTCAGGTTTTTACCGCCAAGAAATCTTCCCAACGCTCCATTCACACTATTCCCAGCACTCACTCGTCTTTCCACATCTGCGGTGTACCTTTCGGCAGCAATGAGGGTAAATATTTCGATTAAACAAATATGTTATATATTAGAAAAAAACGAGTTTTGATTTTTCAGTACAAATCGGCAATTTCATACTTAAAGTATGAAATTAGCTAATTTCATACTTTAGAGTAAATATTATATTGCCTAATATAATATTTACTCTTGAGACGCGCGAGAAGAATTGATAAAGTACGTTTTTTTATACAACGAGGCATCAAAGCATACGGCCCATCTGATGTTAAGCGGTTACCGCAGTCTATGAAAGCTTTTTTTTATACAATGCCGGGAGGCATACAAGCACACGGCCCACCTGATTTAAAGCAGTTACCGTAGCCTATTAATGCTTGCTTTATATTAAGTATCACTCTCACATCAAACCTCTGCTGCTAACACAGCAACTCTTTAGGAGCTCACAGGTGACGTCACTCACACCCAGAACACAACAACCCTCCAAGGAGTTGTTATTTGGCTGCAGTTTTCTGTGAGGTGAAAGTACTTCTCCAGACGGTTTCTGCTTTGATGCGCTCTACCTCTATTAAATAAATCTCTAAATGTATAGTGTCAGCTTTTCTATCCGAAATAGTCTGGCTTTTCGGTACTGGATCTTCTTTTCAACGACATGCCTAACGCTTTTTCCGTTCCAACCAACTAATTACCTAAAAACCAAAAATTTGGTTCACACCGTTCGGCACAACTAGTTGATCAGTTTAATCAACTAGTTGTGCCGAATGAGTTATTGTCTTGTACAATATGATATATTCCAGTCGGAACTACTTTTTTTTATCTTTAGATGGGATGAAGATTATTGTAAAATATGTTATTTAGTCAAACTGCAATTGTTGCGTGGCGAAAGATCGCTTACATAATTTCTGATGATTTTTTAAGAACTTAGATGGTATTTTATTTCTTTTTTATATATTCACTTGTACTTTTCCAAATAGCTATTAAATAAGAGTATTTTAACTTATACTTCACGATCTATAATACACAATAGCCGAATAAATCATGTGAAAGAAGCAAGACCGTTTGTGTTGACCGATATGCGTTATACTCCTCGTCGGCAAACGATGATTCAAACACAAGATAGTATCCGAAAGTCGACCATATTTGCGCTTCGTTCGTAGAATTAATTCTTGCTAAGTTAATATAGTGTTTGGACTTCGTAAGAGGATGCGCTCGGGACACACCGCTGCGCTGGCCCTTGGCCGGTTGTAGGTCATAATTCTCCGTTGTGTGAGTTGTTCATGAAAATGGAAACCATCTTCTGAGAATCTATTCTCACAATCTCAAAATCATTCAGGGCTTTTTGTGAATCGAATAACGAATACGAGTATTATCACTGTACGCGGTACATTATCTGTTAGCCTGACCTCAGTATTACACCTTAATGAGGTATTATTCTACTTGTCATTCATCATGCATTATAACACAATGCGTATAGCGATAAATAAATTTCACAGGGAGGTTACTCCCTTGTAGTCTTTCCCGAGCAAGTAGTTTATAACTCGAAACTTGCAAACAGAGTTACCAACTATAAAATCCGTGATGATGATGATGCCAATTATATCTATCTATCTATCGCTAACTTCACGCCAAATCCCTTACGGGGTAGACAGAGAAAACCGAGCGCCACGTGACTCGATCAAAATACTATGATACTACTGAAAAGTTCTTAGCCTAACATGGTTAAAGTCATTGGTTTTTTTTATAACTACCCTCATTTTGTAGTTATATTATTTAGCAACAAGTATGCACAGTTTAGTTTATTCACAGTAACTCATTGTTCGTTTACACGTGATACCGTAAGTCAAGTCAGAACTATTTTTGAAAATGGATAAAATTGAACATCGTGCAGTGATAGTTTGAAATTTGAAAGGTTTAACTCCAAAAGCTATACATGAAGACATGTCTGCTACTTTGGGTGAGTCCGCTCCTTCGTATGCGACTGTTAAAAACTGGGTGGCAGAGTTTAAAAGTGGTCGTGAAACCATTCAAGATGAGCCCCGTAGTGGACGGCCTTCGACTGCTTCCACTGATCAAAACAAAGAAAAAATCTGTGATTTAATTTTATCTGATCGAAGATTGACTGTCGAGGAGATAGGTAAGACTGTAGGCATCTCATCTGAGCGACCATATCATATAATTACTACTGAATTTGGATTCTCTAAGGTGACTGCTTTCAGTGGAACAAAAACGCAACCGACTCACAACTTCTCGCGACTGTTTAGAGTTATATGAAGCTGACCCAATAGAATTTTTAACCATGGATGAAACCTGGGTTCACCACAATACACCCGAGACAAAAGAACAGTCGAAACAATGGAAAAGAACAGGATCGCCCACCCCAAAGAAGGCAAAGGTGGTTTTATCGGCGGGCAAAGTCATGGCATCCGTTTTTTGGGATGCAAAGGGTATAATTCTCGTGGATTATTTAAAAAAGGGTGAAACAATAAACTCCGATTACTATTGCAACCTGTTTCGTCGTTTGAGAGAAGAAATCAAAGAAAAACGTCCAGGTTTATTGAGAAGAAGTCTTGTTTCATCAGGACAATGCGCGCGTTCACACCTCTGTGCAATCCAAGGCAGAAATCCATCAATGTGGCTTCGAATTGTTACCTCATCCCCCATATTCACCGGATTTAGCACCGTCCGACTTTTATCTGTTCCTAAAGCTGAAAAATTTTTTAGGTGGTAAACATTTTTTTACAAATGAAGAGGTCATAGCCGCCGTGGACGCTTATTTTGAGGAGTTAGACGAAGATTTTTTTAAAACGGGTATCGAAGCCTTACCGGGTCGATGAAAAAAGTGTTTTGAGCTCGGAGGAGAGTATGTTGAAAAATAAAAATAAACTCAAAATCGTGTGATTTCATTAAGTATGTTAGGCTAAGAACTTTTCAAATGACCCTCGTATTTATATCAAAATACTAATACTCGCCAATTATATGTCCCAAATAATGACACTGCACTAACATCCCTGAAAGTTTTTATTTAACGCAAGTCGTCATGTATCTTAGAATACATACGATAGAAAGTTCTGGAGTGCTTCGATGTGATTTCTACTCAGTTTATAGAAATCAACTACGACACATCTATTCAGAGTTGTGTTTTCTTAAGTAAATAAATAGATTTATACAATTTGTAAGTCATAAATTCATACCTTCAAATAAAATACCCCTAGAGGAAATTGTAGTGATTGCCAGTTAATCTCGCGCTTATGAGGAATTGGAGGGGTCTGCAAACATTTGAAGCGGCACAAGGGTTTTCGAGAAGGTAAAGCAGGGAAACGGTCGGGGAAAATCATTTCAAATAGATCAATATATCGTAAATGTGACACTGGCAAAATATTAAGTAAAATTAATACGAGTTTTGCAATTGCGTCTGTAACTAAAGGATTATGGATACAAATATTTCTTTTTATAAATGTTTATTGCAATGAAATATTCCTGATTCCTGGCAAAGCATTTGTATGAGGGCATACTGACACAGTCCTATGTTCTAAGTTCTCAGTGATCTGTCAAAAAATATTTGCATAAATGTGGATGGTAAAATATCTAAAAATATCGACATAAAACTGCTGTTGAAACTTATTAAGCAACTGTAGAGTCAACAATAGAGCTTAAAATGGGTTTGTTTTGTGAATTAATCAGGAATTGCTCTCTCCATTTTTTTGTCTAAAATACAAAGTATTTAGAAGTGGTTGTATTTCCAATGCCGAATATAAACCAAAGAGGCCATGTCACAACAACAAAAGAAGGCCCATTATTATATTGTATGCTGGGTTAATTTTCCAGATTCCTCAGTAAAGGTTGCTCTCCAAACACCCCCAGCCATTCAACCCTTCAACTCGGGCTTGACAAAAAATACTCCACTTGGTAAATATTGGACGTCCAGTGTCTAGTCGAGTGGTTCAAAATGTAAGCGACAGCGGTGATTTATGACTTGAATTAATTGAAACCAGATTAAACATTCTGTTGTATAATTTGAGTTGATTAGTTAAGATTATATTAATATAACCTTTTGATGATTGAACGATTTATGAAAATCAAGATAAGACAACACTACTAACCTTGGCGCTGCCTTCAGGAGAGAGGAAATTGTGGCGGCAGAATCATCATATACTATTAAATTATAATCTCATGGTGATACCATGCGTGACTTTGACGTGTAAAATGTCGAAGTTTTAATATGTCTCGGGACGACGTACTTACGCCATAATCGTAATCTAAAAGCGCTAATAGAAAAATCTTACGAAAGCCGTAATAGCAAAACCGAAAACGTTGCAACCACCTGCCCCACGAAATTACATCCATGGTGAATAATACCTAAAATGACCTTCTTATTACAGTTTCTTCAAATACCTATCTGACCTTATCCTCTAGCGGTGGTAAAGAAGTGGTACATGGTACATATCAAACCACAGTGATTGAATAAATGTTATTTTACTTTTTAGAATTTGCGGATATCACGTTGGAATCGCTCGTTTATTTGCACATGAATAGCGACCAATAGGCTGAACCCTGTTATGTATTTATCTGTGAAACATTCACTCATTTTTATACTACACAGATACAGGATAGCGATTTAAAACCATACAATACGAAAGGGATCAAAGTATTCATGTACAACATCGTCTATTTCATGCTAACATTGAAACCTCAACCAAAATCTTCAGTATACAGTTAACTGTGATTAGATTTTCGTATAACACTGTTTCGAAGTTGGGCTGTAGTAGAACTTGAGTCTATTCATATTTATGAGCACATACACACCTGTAGTTTTGTCTTTCGATTAGTTTATGTAGGTAAAACATTTTTTTATGAGAGATGTAATTTCCTACGGGACTTGCACACTATCATCCGCTTGTGTTTTGATCCACACCATAAATAGTATTGTGTAGGCCCTTCGTCCTTTTAACGCCACTTGTCTGTTTGAAGTCGTCGGGTATTACAAGTCCATTAGGTTCGCTTGCGGATATGTTCTGTCTTGGATCACAATAATGCACTGGAGTCGGCCGACATATTATATATTTTTTTTATGATTTATTTTATGTTCTATGTTTCACCCGCATAGTCGCTTACCCTATGACTATTTCTAGCTCTAAGACTATCATACCAACTTTAATTATAACCACTTCAGCAGTTTCACAGACAAACAGAGTTTATTTTGGCGTGTTATTTACTCTTCTTCTTAGCGCTGTCTCGTTTCCTAATTTATTAGTATTTGTAGGCCATCCTATGTACATCATATGTAGCCTAAGAATTTGTAAAATACTAATTTTTACATGGAGCTACTTTGCCCCTCAGACCTACACAATCCAGAAGGAAATCCAGACTGACCTTATTATGGAATTTACTAATAGAACTGAATTAAAAATTGGCCTCCTAAGTCAAGTCTACCAAGTTGTTTGAAAGTACACGTTACGCGCGACTACGCAGCAAAATAACTCGTAGTCCCCGAGACGAAATTTATTCGTGGTTGCGTACTTGACTATTTTACATAATTCAATGGCAAATAAGGATAGCACCTGATGTGACGTATGTACCTGGCCATCTGAACGCTTGCAACACAAGAGTTCGCGGGTAACCATTCAATTAACTTGCAATCTAATTCATTATAGAGACAATTACAAAACTTTGAATACAAAACTGTAATAACTTTTGCTCCCAAATTCTTTGAAATTTAGGTTTTAAATAGACTATTCGTTATGTACCTTGGTGCAAAGGAGCATAATTTATAGGTTTTAGTACGATATCAAGTATTGTTTATTACTTTTCACGAGTAATACTTGTATATATAAATATATTTCGCGTATCTTGAAAACGACTTTAACGATTTGAATCAAATTGTGTATTTATATTTGAACTCATCAGAAACGCTGGAAAGTGCAATAAAAAAATATGGGAAGCGATTAGAAAGATAACTTACACTAATAAAAAAACAGACCACACCAAAAATTTACTATCACACTCTCCTCAAGACAACGTAAATTCAGTAAATAAATTTTTTGCTACTATAGGCAGTAAACTGGCCAACGAAAGGACAGAAAGTAATGGCGTGACTTCCTCTACAACATTTTTCAGCCGCCAGGTTAACTCTTTTGTCATTATGCCTACTGATGAAGATGAGGTTCGGAATATTATTATGAACTTAAGAAACAACTGTGCTACTGGGATTGATAACATTTCAAGCAGACTACTGAAGACTTACTGCGCCTTACTTATCAAACCAATCACCTTCATCTGCAACCTCGCTTTCAGTACCGGCACGTTCCCTCGTGCGCTGAAAATTTCTTTAATAAAACCTATTTATAAGGGCGGGGACAGAGACAGTGTTGACAATTTCAGGCCTATATCTATTCTCCCTGCCATATCAAAAATTTTAGAACGGTTAATGAACCGTCGCCTGGTTGGTTATCTTGAAAATAACAATTTACTCGCATCCGCTCAATATGGTTTTCGAAAAAATAAATCAACTGATGACGCGGTTCATGATCTAACAAATTTGATCGTTAATAAACTGGACTCAGGATCTAAAACGCTAGCGATTTTTTTGGACCTTGCCAAGGCATTCGACACTGTCTCTATACCACTCCTACTTGAAAAACTAGAGGCTATTGGCGTTAGGGGTCTACCGCTAAAACTTTTCACGGACTACCTTGCTGATCGACGGCAGAGGGTCAGAATTGAGGAATGGGTCAGTGATGAGCATCCTGTTATCTGTGGTGTGCCTCAAGGTAGTATTTTGGGTCCTACGCTATTTCTAGTGTACATAAACGATCTCTGCCAGTTGCCACTTATGCAGGGGAGCATGTTCACATTTGCTGACGATACTGCCCTTGTGTTTGATGGTGAGGGCTGGGATGAGGTTTACGCTCATGCCCAAGCTGGTCTTAATAGGGTGTGTGTTTGGTTGGGTGTGAACATGCTGACGTTGAATGTTTCGAAGACCAAATTTCTCACTTTTGGACTTACGAAAAAATCAATACCCTTCCCCAAAACTTTAATTGCACACACCTGCAGAAAATATGGCGACGAATGTTCATGTAGTGCCCTGCAAAGCTGCGATGCGGTTAGGTATCTTGGCATTACACTCGATAGTACACTCAGTTTTAAGTTACATATTCAATCTTTGGTTTCCAGGTTACGGAAACTAATATATGTTTTTAAAAACTTGAGACATATAGCTGATAACAAATTGCTTAAGACTATCTACCAAGCGCTTTGCCAATCATTGATAGGGTACTGTATAACGACATGGGGTGGGGGTGCTATAGCACAGATTTTGGAGGTAGAGAGGGCACAGAGGGCCATTCTGAAAGTTGCTGGTTTTCTCCCCTTCAGATATCCTACCTTTGATCTGTACCAGAAATGGGACGTACTCAGCGTTAGGCAATATTTCATACTCTCAACTATCCGCAGATCTCACATTGAAGTCGGTTATGATCCCCCCAGTATCAATAAGAGAAGAAAATATAAGGTATGCCCCACTAAAAGATTCAGAACTAAATTTACTAATCATTTTTTTTGCTTCCAAGGGAGCCATCTTTACAATAAAGTAAACAAGTTACTGGCTGTCTACTCTATGACTAGGAAACAATGTAAGGATGCAACAACAAGATGGTTAAAAACTTTGGACTATGACGCAACGGAAAATCTTCTAACCACGATTGTCTGATCTTTATCTTACACATCAAATCATGGATTATATCCACTGTTACATTATGTGAATTCACACATACATACATCACTTTTCACTTTACGAGTATATCTGCTATTTTCCTCAAACATTGTTAAAATTAAAATATACAGAATTTGCTTTCGTCTGTATTGGGTCTTCTCTTTTTTCTAACTGAATCTATATTCATGCGAAAACTGTACAGATGAGCTACTTATTAGATGCATGTAGTTCATATTTCATTTTTACCAATCTGAACTAAGAGTGTGTTACATGTGTGTAACATTAATGTTCTTGTTTGCCTTTTTATTTTTATTTTTGTATATTTTTTCACATCTAATTGTTAGTGAAAGTTAATTGTAACATAGATATTAAGTATTGTATTATCGTAGCGGTTCGTTAATTCATCATAGTTTTGGTAAATCATAAAAAGCGAGGGGAGCCTGGTGACTCGTAACACAGGTTGGTTTCTACCTCCCTAGCTCGAGCACCAGTTCTCTCCACATGTAGATACTATCATACTGTGTATACCAATTATCAATGTACAAAATTGTGGTGAGAAAAATAAATATTATTATTATTATTATTATTATTATTTTATTTTTATTCACGGGTATTATCCCGGTCATTTGATAGGCGTGCGCGGGGATATGGATCCAACGCGTAGAGGCCCTTTTAAGAAGATTCATGATGATGTTGTACACCCACCGAGACCCCCTCCTAAAAATATCGATAGAACCATATATCTATGAGCAGGTCACGGCAGGTATTGGGACTATTGCGAATGTGTAGGAAATGATTAGTCTATTGTAATGAGGTCTGGAGGGATTATTGGTACTGGGTTATTGCAGAAGAGGGACGGACACCTGCCATAACTATCATATCTGACTGTTATTTTTGGCAGGCGGTGGCTCGCCACTCACTAGATGGACCCCCGAAATGCCAGAGAAAGTCGGCCGGGGGCAACACCGGTGTGAGTGACTCAGGGGTGTCGAGAGGTGTGCTGCGCTTTCTCTGAAGTTATTATTATTATTATTATTATGAGGTTTTGCTTTTTAAGTTTATCTATACAGGTGTTTTTCCTGAAAAAACATGATTTAGCACGAAAACACATAAAAATGACGAACAAAGTTCGATCGCTCAGGTACTAATAGCAATTTGAATGGGGTTTAGTTGTTAGATATTCAGCAAAAAGAAAATTTGTGTAAAAACTAATAGATATTCAGTATGCAAGTTATTTGTCATAATTAAAATCAAGGGAGTATTATTAAACAAAAACATATAAGAAGAAAATAACACCGAAGGACAAAAATAAATTGTAGGAGTAATTCGAAATAAGCTCGTTAGAGACCGAACATACACTCACGTCTGATAATTCCAGTAATTTAACCTGAGCACACTATTCGTATCTTGTTTCATGTCATTAGTTGTTGTCGACAATGTGCCAAAGTAATACGCAACATTACAGAATTATCAATGGTTCTCAAACAGCCGCAGTATTAGCGTTTTCGTAGTAGCGCTTTGATTAAGGGTAGAGAGAAAAATGTAGTCTTTAGAAGACAAGAAAAGAGAATGACAACGGAGAAACACGTACATATGATAGGTTTAGCGTTTGAAAAACTTAAAAAAAAAGCAAAAATCATTTGTCATTCACTAAATTGTTATTACAATTTTAGTTTTAAAACTGAATAATACTTTCTGACAATTAGGCTGTGCTTAGCTTCGGCTGTGCATTTGACGTATCATAGGCCAATAGCGAAATGCTGAATCAGATATCGAATGTGAGTCATACATTGCCCAGGAACAAAAAAGTACAAATGTATCAGATGTATTAATTAATGCACGGATTCCGTAAACCTACCTATTTGTATTTCATGTGATTCCGTATTCGAATTTCAGTTCTTTAAATGACTTTGCAACAAATTCTGTTCTTAGCCAACAGTATAAGTACCACTGGCCCGGTGTATTAAAGACATTCGCGCCGATTTCCTTCGAACTCGTTAGTTTAACCAATAGCCATTTTAATCTTCATTCGTTGCTTTTCTTTAGTTAGTATCCAGCTATATGTTTCGAGGTGAGCTTACACTTTTACAAACGAGAACCAGATTTTTATACAGAGAGGTGAATACAGAAATGAAGATATGCAACATTTCTTAAACCGTAAATTAGCTAGCGTGGAATTTCATGTACACTAACGTAACGTCGTGGAAAGCGCACGTCTATATATTACTTGCAGTGATAAATTTCCAAAGATAGAAGATTTTAGTTATGATCCGACAAAAACATATTTGAATAATAATTTGAGCCTTTAGTTATATTGTAACACTTATGCATGTGGCGGCAGAGCAAAAGGGCGTGTGTTCGAGTCGTTTTGCAGGCCAGAAAACAGGACAGTTAATAATCTAGTCTGCTTCAAAGCTATTAGGACGGTATGACAAAGTAATGCACAAACTTATATAAAGAGAATGTAATCATGTATTTATGCTTTACAGTTGCTTTCAGACACAATTAACAGGAAACATAAGTTAACTTTCAGATGTCCATCATATTCTACATGGCACATTCAAATATAATTAAAGAGTAATTAAATTTCTATTATAAATTATATATAATTTAAAGAATTATAATATATAAAATTTAAAGATCACCTGATTGTAAACGGGGCTTCGGATGTTATGACAAGAAGAAACCAGCGTTGCACATATATATATTTATATATGTGGACGACCAGGAACTGCGTACTACGGGATTCGGTCCGTGGACATATTGCAGCACGCGGCTATTATAACCTCGAATTAAGACAGTGATTGCGACCGAATCTACTGTCTGTCTGATTATATAAAATAAAATATATACCAATTAGACGGCAAACAAGCATACGACTTACTTGTCTGATGATAAACAGTCACTGTAGCCTATGAACTTTTGCAACATCGGTGGCGTCACTCATGCGTAATAGAATAGAATACAATTATAGATCTTAAGAACAGTAGTACTGATCATCTATTGATTCCGTCTCTATGTCAGTAATTATAACAATGTACTCGTTCAGTAAAATTACTCCGGCATATTAAATTGAAATAAATTAAATTTTAAATAAACAACTGCTGTTGAAAATTCTATCTCCATTCTAATATCTAGCGCCAGTCCGTCGTATTTCCTATTTTTATTTAACTATTCCCATTACATTTTTGGACAAAAGGCGTCAAGTGTTTGGTCGTTTGTGGAGAGACGAACAAACGCGGTGGGCAAATAGTCACTGTTCCCACGGGTTGGGACCGCTTCGATTATTATATGACCCTCTGTGACCTTTAATTGAGATATAAGAATATAATGATTTTTTATATGATATATTTAATTAATATGCTTCTTAATAATTAAATAAAAATAATATAATAATTAATTATTACATCTATCATAACCAAATTGGTCGTGTTTTATCAGAAGGTGATGTCAGGGACCCTAGGAATCGGCGAGCGTGCATGAAAAGACTATGAATGTTAAAGAAGCGAGTGAGGTGCGTAAGGATCGCGTCTTGTGGTGCTCGATCCTTTCTACCTACCCCGCAAAGAACCTGGCGTACATATTAATTAGAATACCAGTAACAAGTTAACCTAATAAAAGACTATAAGAAAAAAAAACTTGAAAATAAACATTACAGCAATTTAAGGCATCGATATATGAAAACTGGCGAAGCCCGATAAAGTAGAACATTAATTAGTATATAGTATTCAGTAGGAATTCTATTTTTCAATTATTCCTACTTGATACTATATACTAATTAATGCGCGCTACCTTAATGCGCGCTACATTAGCTGACTGTCATCCATAGAAAACAGTCGGTGACGACGTCTTGATACCGTGGCCTGTGACCGCTTGCATTAAGTATCGATCGCGCGATGTCATCTCTGCTGCTAACACAGCGACTCATTAGGATCTTACTGGTGATCGCACTCACTCGCAGGAACACGACAACCCTCCAGGGCGTTGTCATTTGACTGCGGTTTTGTGTGAGTATCTCGCTACTTCCCCAGACGGGCTGCTTTGATGCGCCCTTCATTTATTTAAAACGCTACGCTACGGAACGCAGTTAACGTATGGTGAGCGCATCGCTTGTTGTGCGTCCAATAGTAGCGCTTGCAGTATTCCCAATAAAATTGCAATTGCACATGGCACAAAGACAAGAAGTGCTCTGTCAGCATAGTCGAGATGGATTGCCGCAATCGACGGTCCATGGGCATTAATCCCCGCTATTTTCTAAAGTCATTATTGCTTCCAATTTCGAATTGTAATCATTGCACTCAGAACGATTTTAAAATAAATTAATTTTTAAAGATTGATTCATTTTCTGGAACTTCTGTATGTAAAGATAACGAGATAGCGCTGTATTGGTTAATACTTTTTGAATACTTTTTGGTTGTATCAAGAAAACTTTTATACGGAATATCAGTTCTAGAGGATGATACTCGTAGGACTGATATTAGAAAACTTCGAATACAAGTAGTTTTTATTAAGGCGTTTCATTTGATTTTTGGTTTTTAAAAACATATATTTTATGAACTAAATAAAATGACGTATTTTTTGTTTCGTAGCGCTATTATTAAGGTTTCCTAAAGATTTTGTTCTATGTTTTGCTACAGAGAATTCCTATTGTCAAGTTATTAGAACTAGTGACCAACAGATCCCCGGTCTCAATCCTGGCATATAATACTAAATTTGTGGTTTCGGATTTATGTA
The DNA here is from genome assembly GCA_947507595.1 of Pyralis farinalis. Taxonomy (NCBI): domain Eukaryota; kingdom Metazoa; phylum Arthropoda; class Insecta; order Lepidoptera; family Pyralidae; genus Pyralis; species Pyralis farinalis. The sequence goes on along the minus strand of OX382273.1, from coordinate 24,542,313 downwards.
CATAATTGCAATAATCACTTGCTCGGTGGAGATGGAAAACATCGTGAGGAAACCCGTACGTCTATGTTATATTACCTTACCTAAGATTTTGGTTTTGCCTCTAAGTTGCGGAGGCGTGACGGCAGTCGCTCCATTTAAAAATCAGTGTCTTCGCCAAATCCTTAGGTTTAGGTGGCGAACCCCGCCAATCCTAAAGAATTGGGAAACGGGATGACGCTAATAAGAAGAAGAAGTTCCTGTTGTAAAATACAACAGCAATCCGCTAGTTTATATGAACTCTTTTTTCCCTGATGTTGTAATATATTGTAACAAAACTTATTAGGATCATTTTCATATACCACGATATTATTCTACAATCACTTGAAGAAGACAAAACACAACCAAACTAGTAAGATATACAATATCTCGAATTAATAAAAATATGCTAATATGATACATTAAATCTACGGTTGATAGATGTAACACGAAAACTAGACCTGAACAAATCAAACTAAATATGTAGGTATGTATAATCTTTACACCAGGTCCCTTGCGGGGTAGGCAGAAAGAAAATAAAAAAAAATATGGTGTTATACGAGTAGGCAGGTTTTTAAAATATGTAATCAAATGCCTTGTTACAAAATTTTGCTGTCCAGTGTTCCCTGCATCACGATGGGCTCGACAACCGCACAATAAATTCGCGGAATGTCTATCATTCAAGATTGTCAGATAGCAAAAACAGTGACTCGGCTACCACTGCTGGTAATGCATCACTTCCCCACCTTCTTCACGTGTTCCGTACAGCACACAAATAATTCATAAGTTATACATTAACACTTCAAAAATATTTTTCTTTGTTATTTTTCAATATCATATAATATCAAATAATCAATATAATAGCATTTGTAAGAAGGTTGGATAAGTAATATTTAAAACTCGAAAAACGTGTGACCTAATCTGAGAAAGGTCTGGTTTTCACTCTGGGTTGTGGAAGTCCGAGTCTGACGGTAGTCGCTCCATGTAAAATCAGTATCTTCACCGAATCTTCACGCTTAGGTAGCGGACTCCGTCAACCCTAGTGTGAATTAGGAAACGATATAAAGCGTTATATCGTTTCCTAATCCACTAGAATAAGAAGAAGTTATGTTTAAAATTGTTGCAAATATGAAAGCATTAATAATTCCTGAAATATATCACTGTGACGGACGGACAAAGTCTCAACATAAGGCGGACTATATGACGAGCTTGGTGGCGGAGTGGTTAATAAATGTTATTATTGACTATAAGGCTTCGATTTGCACACATGACAAATATATATGTGCAGGAACATATCTATTTCTCTTAGTCTGTTTGTTTTTAAGAGAGGTAGGGCGCATCAAAGCCGCCAGTCTGAGGAAGTACCTCCACCTTAAAGAAAACCGCAGCTTAATAACAACTCTCCGGAGAGTTGCGAGTGAGTAAGGTCACCAGTAAGCTCCTTAGCGGCATCGCACGAGTGATACTTCATGTATTGCAAGCAAGTACCCACTTTACATTAGGTGGATCGCATGTGTGTATGCGTCCCGGGCGGCGTTGTATAAAAAAGGTTTCCTTTTTTATTATTTTGACGCGGTACCCTAAAAATCTATCTAAATCTCAGTGAGACGATTAACATAGAATAACTCACTAGAATTCAATCGTTCATTCGATAACATACTAATGAGTGCTCGTTGAAAACAAACTTATCTTGATGAGACAACTGAAACAGATACTCCATTAATAATCTCATATAAATAATAACATCATTATTTAAAGGTGGACCACCCAAAATCATCACCTCTTGCATGTTACTAAAACCGGGCAACACTGTCGAGCACTTACACGCTATGCTCTCCTAGTATTTTATTTATAAGATATATATGGTTCCGTACATTATATACATATTAAAATAATTTTACCATTAAATAAGTGACAGTACCTATATCTTTTGTTGTTTTATAATTCTTTTAGCGCGTTAGAGAAAACCAGAGTGCATTTTTACGATACCAACATCAAAATCGGCACCACGAAGTTAATTGGCAAATGTCTTTCAAGTTTTGTTCCTGACTATATTCAAGGTGGTTATTCAAATACGTATTTACGAATCTACAACACGTGTTTTATATCAGAATACATACAATATATTGATATATAAATATATGTGTGTCTTTAAATTATCTTCGGTGGCGAATGACATTTATTGATAATTTATTATATTATTGTTTTACAATCGTAGAGAACTGGCGTGCGAGATGACATTTTTGGGTTTATTTTTGATTTGTTACGCGAAAGAAGTATAATCTTAGATTTTCGCGATTGTAATACATTAAATTAAACAATATTAATGGAAGTATCGCGTGTTTTATTCATTTTGTTGAACCTGACATTTCACAAATTGTACTCGAGAAGATTCGGACACCGTGAGCGATTTTTGTGCGAATCAGAACATATATAATTAAGCCATCCATAATAATAATTGAATAACCAATGTATGACAAATGTCACCTTAGTCTTCCTGCGTCCACGGACGCTGCAAAGCATTCGAAACGTCAGGTTCAACAAAATAAATAAAACACGCGATGCTTCCGTTAAAAATTGTTTAATTCAATGGAAAAAGTATAACTTCTTACTTGCGTACGTAAGTGTACACTTTCTTATAACGTAATGTAAAGTATAGTAACGTAAAATTAAGCTGTTTAATTTTACGTTACTATACTTCTGTCTGCCTGTTTGTTCGCATATTTCATCCATAATATTCAATATTTTAATGTACTCTTCCCTACCATTTAGAAGGTATATGTCAGAAGTTTTATATGAAATGCTACTTATAATATGTAGTACGTGTATAAATGCTTGCAACTAATTTCCCCGGTGGGTATTATTTGGTTGCAGTCTATATGAAAATATGGTTTGGTAGACTTTCCTGTTACAAATTCTGTTCGTTTGGTAATTAAATAAATCCACTTTACCTTAAATATTGTTATATGGATTTTTTTAATTTTCAACAAAGGTTTTTAATTGCGGATTAATTGTAATTTTTAATTATAATGCAACAGTACCTTGATTTTGTGTATCGAACTTTTAATCTCGATTTTATCTATTTTACAGATGAGAAGAAACATTTTAAAATACTCTGAATCACCAAAGTCGTCAAGTATCAATATATTGTAGCTTTCATAAAATGTAGTAAGTAATTTAATAAAACACAAAAAACAATCAATACACTTTGAAGATACATTATTAATAACCACCTACCACTGCCCGCTAATGCCCTACTGAACTACATTCCAGTGACTTGAATAAAAGCTACGCATTTGCAGAATCACCCAGTTAAGATCTGTCATTAATAACAAATAAGGGTTTCTTAATTTACTAATTTCAGCGCAGAACTCTAAAAACAAAGAGATAAGAAGGAAAATGAAGGGAAATGAGAGACGAAAAATTAAGAGAAATCGTATGGTAATTGTGGGCTTGAACTTGTACCAATTTGCATACGATATGAGGCGCTAATGGATGTAAGATACCATTTTTTTCTGAATATTTTGTGCATAAGCATGTACAGATGCTATTAGCATAGATAAGAGACAAAGATGATGATGGAATAATAAAAACGAATGTACAGCTTTGAGACGTTTATTTTATTTTTTATTATTATAATTATTAAATTACGTGGCTGGCAATAAGAAGATACAGGGACAAATAGATGATGCAGGGTAGTTTAAAGTGCAAGATTTAACTTAGCGGACTATAATTTATAACACCACAACAATATTTTATCCGAAAGAATACAAGCACTCGCCAATATTTCAAATTATATTACCTTGGGTAGGCTTACTGAGCTCGTAACGATGATGGAAGAGAGTTAATCTAAAAAGGAGTTGAAATAAGAGAAGACATACTCCGTTAGTTCGAGTATGTAGAAGGAACTCGGAGCTAAAGAACGCATAACAACTAAATATACAACGCGAAAGTAGTATGTAGAATGGCTCACTTACCAACCATGACCAAAACGATCGTCTTTTAACACATGCGTTTAATACCGGCCAGCGCGTGAATACAAGCTGTGAATGTTTAAGAAGTGAATGGACTGTGTAAGGATCGCGTTTCTATGAAGAGCCGAGAGACCGATATTACGTAGTGACTTAATTCCACGCTACGGGTTAAGAGGCAAAGTAGAACGTGCAGGTCTTATTGGCTAGTCGAATCAACGTCGCGGCACTTCTCGGCTTATTGGTTAAAATAGTCTCCCATTGGTCAGTAGGCTCAAATCTCCGTGATATTTATCTTAGGAACAAAACACGCTTTTATGAGCACGGGGTGCCTTCGTACGTAGTCAAGTGATTTATTGATTTGTGCGGAATTACTCAGTCGGAAAATTCAAAATTCATATGATATTATGTATCATCACGTCGTATCGTACTATGCACCAGACTGACAAGCTAACATTGTGACTAAATTTATGGCATGCAAATAACAAATGTAAACAATTTTAATTTTTCGATGATGCTGTGTGCTGACAAAACAAAAGGACCAAGGTGGCGTCAATATCTGTGTAATATTTATGGTCGACACGAGGCTGATGGCGTGATGGCGCGTGGACACTGCCAACGTGGCAGTGTCCACGCTCCGATGCAAAGACGAGAGGCTGACGGCGTGATGGCGTGACAATGCCCCCACGTAAGATGCCCCGGGAACGTTACCACATTGAAGCGGTGATGTTAGAAAATAATATTAAATTATGGAGGAATTTGCAACTGCTTGCATTGTTGACTGTCGGCCGCTCTCTCAGTCGTGCTGGTCTTGGCAGTGGTGGCCACCCAATTATTGGCACTTTAAGAAGCAATCCTGAAATAATTAGAAAATTTAATACGAAATATAATTTAATACGATTGAAATTACTTACAATAAATGTGGGTAAATCGCTCAAACGTTTTATCAGTATGTTATTTCAATCCTTCTCCAATCCAAAGTACGGGAATCTTATTAATTGTCTATTTATGTACGAATGCCAACAATTGGGTGGGTTTGAACGGATTGCGCTATATCATATATATATATACATAGATACGACCCTGGTTTCCCTACATAACTATACACTCGTACCGTATGACAATCTGGAATGTGCAATACGCAAAAAAAGGGACAGGGAAAGGCTGCGAAGGAAAATTCCGAAGTCAGTCACACGTTTTAGTTGATTGAATCCACATACAAAGTAGGATAGCTTATTTTTTGAAGAGGTCGAAATGGTCGAAATGCCGGCGTTGCGCAAAATATGTTGCGTAACACCTGTAGACCGCAATGATGATGGTAGAAACAGAGTCGGTCTGAAAGAGAGTGTTGGTGTTAAAACCGGAAGAGGCATGCTCCGTTGGTTCGGGATGTAGAAAGTATGCAGGAAGAAATAATTGCGAAACAAATATACAACACGAAAGTAGAAGGATGTAGGAGCCGAGGAAGGCCAAGACTTACCTACCATGATCAAATTGGTCGTGTTTTATCAGAAGGTGATATCAGCCTTAGAAACCGGCGAGCGTGCATGAGAAAAGGGTTGGTAAGGATCGAGTCATGTGGCGCTCGATCTTCTCTGCCTACCCCGCAAGGGATTTGGCGAAAAGTTATAGATAGCAATTTTTTTAAATTTTGAATAAGTGGTTTTCAGGTCATATTGTCGTAATGTATTGGCGTCTAAATCAGTATCGTGTTGCAGTATTAAGTAATTCTAATTTTGTCTCTTTAAAATTATATGATAGGTACATGTTGTATGACATTTGTGGTAAGGTTTGTTTTTGTTTAAGTTAAATTCTAAAATGTGATTTCAACCAGTTAGTAATTTTGTCTAGGACAATATTTAATTTATTTTCTAATTCAATCGTATCAAAACTGACGCATAGTCAGTGAAAAGTATGCGAATTTCATTACTTTCGCTAGGGAGATCATGTATATAGATAAGAAATAACCTGAATTGACCTTTGCCAGTATATATTTTTTTATAATATGTAAATAAAAATATTTAAGCATGTGCTCGCCTTTACATATACAATTTCTTTGATTAAAACTAGTATTCGGCTTTTAATTTCTACACAAAAAATTTAAATAAAAGTTGCCCATTTCAGTCAGGTACGTTATAGTTTCCATTAGTGATGGATTGTTCAAATGACATCAGTAATTCAAAGGATTATGCCCTGCATTCAAAAAAACTGTAACTACTTATTACTACCTATATTGTAATATAATACCACAGTGCATTGTATTGTATCTATTATATGCTTACGCCAATCCCCTCACGGAGTAGGCCAATAGAACTGGGTTCCACAAGACACGGTCCTTATATATCTCGCTAGTTTCTTTAACATTCATAGCTCTTTTCATGCACGCTCAGATTATCGCGAACAATTTGGTCGTGATGCCAGTTCCTGGGTGACCACTGTTCTGACAAAATACGGCTAATTTGACTTTGGTACGTCGTGTACTTCCGCGGTTTCTTCATTTTCGCGTTGTATATCTCTTTCGTTTGCATTCATTCCACACGCTCGAACCAACGGAGCATGCCGTTTCCTATCTTAATACCTACATATATATTGTAATGTATTTACAACAAACATTTAATCACCTTCAAATTGTCACATTATTTATGAAAAATTTATATATGTTATGTAAATGTGTTGAATATTACAATACTAATTCTGTCCGAGACAAATGCATGTGATAACATGTGACAGAATAGACGGACGCATAGTGAGTGAGTTTATAAGTTATACCTTTTTTCCCATATTATAAAAACTTTAAAAACAGGCAAATTGACTTTCTATTATATAATTCCTTGATTCTTCTGTGCGGCTTATATAAATTAGGCACAAATACAGTGATTTCATTTCGTTACTTCTTCTATGCGTTTAACAGTACTTCAATCGTGCTACTAAAATATGCACTGACAGTTTCGGTAGGTAGGTAGGTTCCAACATGTAATGAGCATATTTAACGTACATTATTTTAAAATTATTTATTAAACACACTGTTAAGGCGAATTTTCTTGTATTATTTGCGACCAACGTTCTATAACTATGTTAAATTGGCTTTTTTAGAATTACCAGTGTTTCATCAGTAGTCCATGGGCTACAATTGACTCACATTCACTTTAATACTTGAATAATTAATATACATGAGGGTGTAGCATTTTTTTGGGTACTAAATATTATACTGCTTAAATCCAATTTCATATTTGCCCTTTTCTAATTCCTATTTTAAATTGATCTGTTAACAATAACTCTATCTTACATTTATTTGCTTAAAAGCGTTATGTGTTAAAAGTAAATATTATAAAATGAGAAGATAATATATTATGTTGATATAACATAATATATTAGTAACATATTGTTCAATATTTGAGAATGTTAATTAGACGGATATTAACAGCTGTATAAACGGCCTCTCATATTTATGAAAACATAATATATGCTCCAAAAATTCAAAGTGGTTTTAAAACTTTAACGATAATCTTAGAATAAGTTCCGTATTACTAAGTACGTCGGCTTACTAAGACTGGTGATTCTTTTCTTGTAAATTGCATTCGTTTGTATAAGAAATTGCTTAAAACAGTTCTGTCGTTTAATAACTTCAAAAGTTCTTCCAAACATTCTTTGTGTTTTCAGAAAGAATAATTTTGAAGGCTTATTATAGAGTAAGTAGATGAATATCTAACTGAAAAAGATGTTTGGCCATGATTCAGTACAGACAACCATGTCTTTAATTTACCATTTGACGTCATTATTATTGTACCTCTGCTAACATAAATGTAAATTCATAATCAATTGACGATTTAAAAAAGTCTTATCTCAGTAAGTTTCTTTTAGCATTTCTTTTTTATTAACGGACGTTTCCCAAATGCTTTTAGAAATAAAGAACATAGAGAAATGAATAAAGTATATTAGATTTTTTTTAAATGTATGAGTCGTCTAAATTAGCAAGAGGGCAAAGGCACACAGAATAATAAAGGATTTAAATTTTCATCTTTTTATACTCTGACCAGAATTACGTAGCCATCAAAGTTAATAAACTGTCTTAGTTTGGAAGCTGCGTGTGAGATAATGAAGCAATGAGCGTTCCCCTGTAGATGGACCTTAAATGAGCGGCCGTAAGAGGCTGGAAGTTCGCATAAGATGGAAAGTACAAGGTATACCACCATCTAGAAGAGGGTAGATACGGACTGATGATGATGCTAATTAACTTCTCTGTATAAATTAACGAACAACCTCGCAAATCAATTTATTTATCTCACGTTAAATATAAAAGTTAATCAAAAAGCGTACATTGGCTTGAATCTTGCAAATTATGTTCGAGTAAAACATTTTTTTATTGAATACTATACAGTGTGGCGCCAAGTCCTAAAGTTTCTGATCACGAGGAGACACGGATTCTACTAAAATAAATATTTATTGTATAGTAATCCTAATAAAAATAGTTTGATTTTCTACTAAAGACTGTATGTACTAACGCGGTTTGTCCAACTAATTAGAGTCACGGCGTTCCTGTGTAACGGACGTCACAGCGTGAGTTTACAATTAAATTTTAATTAGTAAGAACTGATCCCTCTTACAACATTGTTTTTTTAACGACAAGTAAACGTACGTAACTCAGCTTCCTTTAGGAATTTCTGTGGGAATTTTAAATAATCTTTAGATATTTAAGCTATAGCCGATGACAAACATGAATACGGCAAGGCCAATGTACAATAACTGGTGCCTATACCCGTGCACCTGGCAAACAATCGCTAATTTCCCGGCGATTTTACTTAGTCGCAGAAACAGATTCTCCTTTAAGGAAGTCTATTTAATATGGTTTTTGTAAGTCGAAGGTACATCCCAAGTGAAACCGTTTAGGTATAATGAGATATCGCTTTCACTCTTTTGTATTAGTCACGATTGCTTATCGGCAAGGTACGCAAAGTGTATGTGATGTGGTCTTTCGCTCTAAATATGATTGCGAACCTCTTATACCCCAAGCTCCAGAAATTAGACTCAATAATACTAGATATTGCAGCTTGCAGATTGAGAGCCTCTTGCACCCCATGCTCCAGAAATGGGACACAGTAGTAACAGATTTTACTGCAGGCTGGAGATTGTGAGGACTCTTACAAGCTCCAGTAATGAGGTTCAATAATACTAGACATTGCTGTAAGCTATAATTGTAAGCCTCTATTTTCCTGATGCTTCAGAAATGTGACTCAATAGTAACATACTTTGTAGATTATGGGCATCTTATAGACCAAGCTTCATTAATAAGACTCAATAATACTAGACATTGCAGCCTGCAGATTGAGAGCCACTTGTATCCCATGCTCCAGAAATGGGACTCAATAGTAACAGATTTTACTGCAGGCTGGAGATTGTGAGGACTCTTACACGCTACAGTAATGTGGTTCAATAATACTAGAAATTGCTGCAAGCTATAATTTATAAGCCTCTATTTTCCTGATGCTTCAGAAATGTGACTCAATAGTAACAGATTTTACTGCAGGCTGGAGATTGTGAGGACTCTTACACGCTACAGTAATGGAGTTCAATAATACTAGAAATTGTTGCAAGCTATAATTGTAAGCCTCTTTTTTCCTGATGCTTCAGATATGTGACTCAATAGTGACAGACTTTGTAGATTATGGGCCTCTTATAGACCAAGCTTCATTAATAAGACTCAATAATACCAGACATTGCTGCAGTCTGCAGATTGTAGGTATCTCATACCCAAGCTCTAAAGTCTGATATTATTAAGCCGTATCCTTAGATTTTGTGGTATAAAAGGCTCACAATTTGCACCAATATGAACCCGGGTTCATATTGGTGCAAATTGTGAGCCTTTTATACCACAAAATCTAAGGATACGGCTTAATAATATCAGACTTTGCTTACTCTATCCCAAATTTCAGCAATGGCGTCGAATGGTCAGCGAGACAGGACTGAAGTTATGCACAGGTGTGATATATTGTGAGTATATACTTTATAAATGTTTATCTCGAATACGTTGACAGATTCTTTTCCCGAAATAATGACGACAGATGCCTTGCCCTTATTGGGTTATTACGAATTACGGTTATTGATTGTCCTGTAAGGTAAGGTATAATCGTTCAATCTGTGACGCCGCCTATGTATGCTGCACTCATGCTTTGGTCGACGCCGGCGCTGTCATGTATTTCTGTAGAATCACTATTTTTCTTCAATATTATGCATTTAGGTAAATTTGGCACATTCAGCTCCATATTTTTTTATTTATGTTTCTTAGTAGACTATACTGAGCGTTTGGTTGATAAGTAAAATACTGCAAGCCATAATTTGCCTTATGAATAATATCTACAGACAAATTAACAAGAGATAAAATCAGATAAAAAAAATTGAAAGTAGTTTCAATCTCTTTGTATTTTACACAGATTATACACGATGACTTGAGTTACTACAGCCTTGTACTCTAGTTGAGCTCATGGATAGCGACATACTCGTATTATACTTCATTTCAATTACGAAGTCCCATTAAAATGAAATTTATGTTAAACTAGCTGTGCCCGCGACTTCGTCCGCGTGGAATATTATTTATTTATATTAATAAAAATAAATAAAATTTCTAAAATAAAAGTAGCCTAAGTTACTTCTTATTACATAAGCTATCTGCCAGTGAAAGTCCCGTCAAAATCGGTCCAGCCGTTTCAGAGACTAGCCGGAACAAACATACAGACAGATAGACAGACAAAAATTATAAAAATATTCATTTTGGTATATGTACCGTGTATACATCCATATGCATTTAGTAAAAAGCGGTTATTTTGATATTACAAACAGATACTCCAAATTTATTTATCTGTATAGATTACTACTACAAACAGAAATCAATGTCTTAATTTAAAAAAGCTCAATAAACTATATAGTGATTACCTTTATAGTTAAAAGTCTGTTCATTTGTTTAGATATGTGAAACGTGCAGACAATGTTCATGTAGCAAGTCGTTATGGAACTTCGTATTTAGAATGAAATACAGTAAATTTTACATGCAACATTTTCTAAGCTTATAGTGACACTATAAGGATAACTGAATATGCACACAATAATTTGACAGCTCAGTGTCGTAATGTTACTGCAGTGGGCTGTGAAAGTAGATAGTAACTAACTTACCTGAATGGAAATCGCTAATGAGTGCTTACACCCAGGCTTATATAGTTTAAATTAATACTGTGTATGATGCTGGACGTAACTTCTGATGCCGAAATTTTTTCAATTTGCTGTAGGTTATATCCTCTAAATACATATATTACACACACGAACATATAGTAATAGTTATTCATTATTTTTAGTCTAAATATAGATAGATAGGATTATAGTAGAATATTAGAGGATAAAGTATGAAACTGCCAATTTGTACTGAAAAAATAACACTAATTTTTTTCTAAGATGTAACATATTGCATATTGTACAGCTTAACCTTAGCGGACGTAGAGCATAATGCGGATTAGTGGACAAACTGGGAAACCAAGAAGACCGCAGGAAAATAACAATTCTCTGAAGGGTTTTAGTGTGCCTGGAAGTTCTTTTTATACCTCTAAAGTGGCAATCAAGCGTACGGTCTGTCTGATGGTATACAGTCACCGTAGCCTATGGACATTTGCAACACCAGGGGTGTCACTTTGAAAACTTCTTCACGCCTTTCCTGAAGAACACCATGCTGTAATCCCTTGGGAAAATCTCGGCTGGGAGTTCATTCCACAACTTAAGAGTTCTCGGAAGAAAACTTCGCTGGAACCGCACAGTATGCAACCATTGCGGTTCCAGTGTGTGAGGGTGAACTCCCCGCCGTCGGCGAGCGGTGCGGTTGTAAAAAGAAGCTGTCGGCATCATATTGAACAAGTCTTCAGAACACAACCCGTTGTGCAATCGGTAGAACACTTTAAACTTATGGGTTCAATGTCTGTAAGCTTGGGATCGCCGACAATTCGCACAGCTCGTCTCTGAACGGAATCACAAGTTCCTAGCTGATATTCAGGTGCGCCCGTCCAGAGGTGACTACAGTACGGTCTGATTTGAGACTTGTATAATATAAGTCTTTTTCCGCACTGAAGTACTGCTTTGCTCTGTTGAGCACAACAAGTTTCTCGGAAGTTTCCAGAATGCTCTTGTTGAGTTGCGTCTTTACACTATAATAAAATTACGAAGCCCCAGAACTCCCCATAACTACAAACTAAATATGAACGTACTCGCACGTTTCACATGTATAAATAAATAGTCTTTTTCATGGTGGTGAAATTATTTTAAATTGAGAAATTTATTTTAATTCATGGAAGTAAATATTAGATTTTTTTATAGGACTTCGCAATTGGAATGGAGTAAAGTAAAGTAAAGAAGGCGGTAGTGCACGTACGTTACTCCTTATATTGCAAATATCTCTAAGCGCCAGGCGCGCTTATGTATGCTTGTAGAATAAATATTAATATGAAAAACAAAGGTTTGAATATTCTGTGTCCAAATGTTTTACCCTTGAAGTAGCCTTTAATTCTAAAAATATAATTCGTGTTTGTTTAAACTGATATTAGGTCAACCTTGTTTACCGTGAATTTGTGGGTCCATCATGTAAAACAAAAAGGTTTATGCGTGTATGCATTGTATGTATTCAAAGTTAATATAGTATCATCTATCCATCGTTATAGAACTTCACACCAAATCTCTTGCGGGGTAGACAGAGAGACCCGAGCGCACATGACATGGTCCACACATCTCACTAGTTTCTTTAACATATATAGCTTCTCTCACATACGCACAGTTTATATGGCTCCTGACTTCACCTTCTAAGTAACATGATCAATCCGGTCATAGTAGGCATACCTTAGCTTCCTCGGCTCCTATATTCTTCTACTTTCGCGTTGTATATCTGCTTCGTAATTATTTCTTCCCACATTCTTTCTACATGTCAGAATTAATGGAGTATGCTTCTTCTTATTTTAACACCGACCCTCTGATTTAGACCCACTATGCACAATATAATTACAAGTTCACGAGGTCCCTCAGCATGATATGGAAAAAGCTATGTTCGGAATTTCTCTGCGTGCTAGAATTCACAGTAAAACTACAGTAACCGACTTAGCCCAAAGGATAAACCAGCTGAAGAGATAGTGGGCCGGCCACATAGTGCCTTGAACCGATAACCAGTGGGGTAGAAAGATTCTCGAATGGCATCCCCGTACTACAAGCAGCGTGGGACGATCCCCCACTACTTAGATGGAACGACGGCCTCAAGAGGTTTGTAGGGAGTTGATGAATGCAGGTGGCAGTGGATCGAGACGAATGGGACTTTCGGGGAGAGGCATATGTCCAGCAGTGGATGAATACGAGCTGAGATGATGAATTTGTTCACAGCTGGCGATTTAGCCATTGGCATGCATATGTGATCTCATTGCACCTAAATTACCGATATTAAAAGATATCCGAGTCAAAATACTATCATTTCATTATATAATTATATATTAAGACACATGTCAAAATTATAGATTAAAATTACGATTATAATCGAGTATTAAAATGACTTACGACGTATTCTTAAACAAATTCAATGTCATGTTTTTCAAACTACACTTAGACAAAATTCTATTACATGACCCAAACTATATTAAATTTTATAAATAAATAATTTTGGCCATGCCATATATTTTTTATAAATAGTTGACCATATAATTTTATAAATAGTTTATAAATTTTGTCTGAAGTGTAGTTGTTGCATGGGATATTTTGAAGTGCATGTAATATTTGTTTCGCTCTCACTTGCATGCTCCGGTTCTCACAAACAACTTAATATGTATTAATATATTTCTTTACGGGTTTAAAGGTCATGATATTGAGAGTTCTAATGTAGGTTAACAGCTCTCCCTGGCCTATTTACCTTTGTCCCAACATGCACCTTCTCTTGGCCTTAAATACTATCTCCATATTGACATTTAAGAGAGGTAGGGCGCATCAAAACAGCCCGTCTGGGGAAGTACCTCCACCTCCTAGAAAACTGCAGCCAAATAACAACTCCCTGGAGGGTTATTGTGTTCCTGCGTGTGAGTTAGGTCACCAGTAAGCTCCCGTGGAGTTGCTGTGTAAGCAGCAGAAGAGGCATCGCGCGAGTGATACTTAATATATCTCAAGCGTTAATAGGCTACGGTACCCGCTTCATCAGGTGGACCGTATGCTTGTATGCCTCCCGACGTAGTATAAAAAACACCGTATTTCCTGAAAAATAGATAGCGTATCTTAGTGTAACTGCTACTTCGTCTTCTTAGCATTATCCCGTTTCCTAATCCATTAGGATTGGCGGGGACAGTTACATATTATATTAACATAGCCATAATATACTAATTTTTACATGGAGCGACTGCCGCAAGACCTCCACAACTCGGAGGGAGAACCAGACCTTTCTCTGGTTAGGTGACGTGCGGTTTCCTCGCGATGTTTTCCTTCACCGCCGAGCAAGTGACAATCACACTTAATGTAACTGCTACATATCCATAATATGCCATAGACATATTCTATAACATACGTCGTTGGATTTTTGATAGCCTGAGAAGAGCGTAGGCAAATTTAATTAACAAAGGACAAAACTCCTTTCTGTGACTTGTCCACAAGTCTCTTTCACAACTTCCTGTTTAGTTAATAGATTCAGGCGTTATTTTGCGAAAGTCAAATTTACATGCAATTTGATCCAACCTGCTTTGTGTGCTTCCGCCACCAACGCAAGCACCGCAAGACCGCAGCAGCCGAGGCAGAGACTACCGGAGCAGCCATGGCAGCGTCGGCATGATGCACGCACTAACAGTAGTGGGTGGGTGCCGGCCGGCGCTAGGCCGCATGAACTAATTGGTGGCGGAAGCACACAAAGCAGGTTGGATCAAATTGCATGTAACTTCCTGTTTGTTCCTTGATATTCAGTGTTAATGTTTATTTGTGTGGGTATTCTGGTGAACATTCTTTTAATGTAATCCAAATTAATAATCTGTATGTTGGCCATTTAAATAATATTCTGTACTGTTTCATTTATGTCAAGCGCGTAGTCACTCGATTTGGAGTCGTCACGTTTAATTATTATAGGACAGACATCTGTGTACATAATTACTATTGTCTGTTTGATGTATCTATTTAAGTCGTTGATGGAAGAACAGTAATGGACTCGCCTGCCATACGCTCTCGTTAAATGATGTAAGAAACTTGATATTTAATAAAAAAAAAACGTGACCAGTCAGTGAAACCTTCATAACGTACGTTTGGACGTTTGTACTATTGATCAGAAACTTCCTGGGACATTCACCCACAAGAACGCAGCTACCCTCGAGGTAGTGATTATCCCTGGTACTTTTCTATACAACTAAGGTGGTAAAGAAGCGTTAAGCCTTACGGTAAGCAGTTACCGTAGCCTATGGACATTTGCAATACCAGGGGTGTCACTCATGCGTTACCGTTCCTACTTCCCCCGTTGTGCTACGTTGAGGCGTCCAAGTTCTTAAACGTTCAATGAAGATCATTAGCTCTGTTTTAGTCGATGAAGGTGTAAATGCAACTTCCGCAAGCAAAGGTCTGTCTACTTTAAAGTTGAGATGCTTCCCTAACAGAGCTGCTTTGATGCGCCCTACATCTCTATATCTGCTGCTGCTATCTCTATACTGCGATGAATTTGTCACTTGTAGCATGTGGTTTTTCAGAACACAAAGGCGAAACACGTGTCGCAGCGACGACTAGTCCAGTCGTGGCAGCGACGGTGGTGTGGTGGGGGCATGCGTATTCTGTTCCTGATGGCGGACGACCGCAGCAGCCGAGGCAGAGACTGCCGGAGCAACCATGGCAGCGTCGGCATGTAGCACGTACTAACAGTAGTGGGTGGGTGCCGGCCGGCGTTAGGCCGCATGAACTAATTGGTGGCGGAAGCACACAAAGCAGGTTAGATCAAATTGCATCTCTATATCTGTCTGTTTGTTTGGTAATAAAGCTAGGTACACAGATAGACAAGAACCTAAAGACGGATATAGGTAATTTATTACGATGACAACGGTATGTCTGCAAAAAGTATTTACCGACGGTGCTAGACAATTTAGAATTCAAAGAAACTAGAAATCATTTATTCACTTCTCACAAGGGTACAGTACAAGTCACTTGAGTAATGTTATGTTAAATTTATTTTGTTAAACAGACCTTGTGAGAGTCTGAAGCCTATGGTAGGCTTGTTATGCTAGGCCTGTATTACAGAGCTCCAGGCTCCTTCCCGGTTTATGCACCATGTTAATAATTTAAGGCAATGTAATTTAATTGATAATGAGATTTGACTTTGAATTCAATTGTGTCAAATATGTTTTACCTAGTAGGTACTGCAACTTAATTAAATGATAATGTAGTGTAGTGTAATATGATGTATGTATAAATATATGTAATGTGTGTGTTTGTGTATGAAAAAATGTTTCTATGTGTTTGATATATATTAATTGAATCAATATAATAAAACATTATAAATCGCTATTTTATTTTATTACCACGACCAGCTGTTCCGTTTCATCATAGGTGAGTGTGTTAAGACAGGTCGAGACTTTTTCTTGCATTGAAGCTTAGTGAGCGGATATACCTATGCATATGCATAATTTTTTGTTAATTATGTTGTATAGATACGGGCCCGTAAAAGGATAAAATCTATGCGCCAAAGTCGTGTTGAAAATAATCTTTTGCGTATACACACTGTGAGATTGACGTTTGGCCATTAGCTTTGGATCATACTCCTTATCATGATGTTGTTTATGGATGGTATTTAACACGTATAATTGTATGATTGTCAATACCTCACAATCTGATTCAAGAGCGCCGTGGGATATAGAAATGTGCGGTAAGTTAATACTTTAATTAAACCCCTCTGTGCAATGTCTACTGGTTTATGGTAATTTTAGAAGCACCTCCCCAAACTGTGCTACAATAGGTGCATATGCATTGACATGGGGCAAGGTAAGTTGTTTTTAGCAAATGAGGTGACGCCGCATATCGCAGTTTTATGAAGACTGCCATAAGCCTACGTATCCTGTCCTGCCGCTTTGCGCCATTATGTGTTTTGAAGTTCAAATTTTTGTGAATTGTACACCTAAGTATTTTTTGTGGGAGGTTTGCTCCATTTTTGGGCAATTATAACTGAACGCGTCCATACAGATGTGTGCAGTTATTAAGGATTGAGACAGATACCGTATCGAAGGCTTTAGCAAGGTCTAAAAATATCCCAAGACACATCCCACGACTAGATTTTCAGAGATGTAATCAGTGAGCGCATGTAAAGCATCCGCAGTTGATTTTCCATGTCTAAAACCATATTGCCTCACCGATAGTATTTTATTTGAATGCAAAAAGTTAACCAAACGAGTGTTTTTTAGTTTTTCCAATATTTTTGAACAAAGATGGCAGCAAAGATATGGGCCTATAGTTACCAATACGTTCTCGATCCGCATTCCTTATGAATTGGAATAACAACCGATTTTTTGAGGGCATAAGGAAATATTCCTTGTTCAAAACATAGACTAAATATGTTCTTTAAAAGTGGTATGTAAGTCTCTACTCTCTAGAATCTTTTAACATTTCATTTGTTAAGTTAAAGCATGAAAAATATTTATATGAACAAGTTCTATGTAATTAGAGTTTGTCTAAAGTGAAAAATTGAAAATATGTGAATAACATACAAATTGACGAGCTCGGCGGCTTAGTCGTGAATGACGCGACTTTGGCACCAACGCTCGTGGGTTCGATTCCCACACAAGGCAACCATATTATGTGTGCATGAACATGTCTGTTTGTCTTGATCTGGATGTTTAAAGAGAGGTAGGGCGCATCAAAGCAGCCCGTCAGGGGTAGTACCTTCACCTCACAGAAAACCGCAGCCAAATAACAACTCCCTAGTTATGTTCTGCGTGTGAGTGAGGTCACCAGTAAGCTCCCAAGGAGTTGCTGTGTAAGCAGGCATCGCGCGAGTGGTACTTAATATACAGCAAGCGTTAATAAGCTACGGTATCCGCTTTACATCAGGTGGGCCGTATGCTTGTATACCTCCCGAACTAGTATAAAAAAAAACTTTGTCGCAAGGGAAGGTACGATGTTCAATGTGTGACCACCTTTTCGATAGCCGACACCAAATAGAAGGAAATTTATATCAACCCGTATAGTCTTGTAAGTATGTTACGGCAGTGATACTTAATGTATTGCGGTCGTCCATAAGCTACGGCAACCGCTTTACATCAGGTGGGCCATATTATTATGTAAATTTTCCGTGATGTCAGTTTTGAGGGTTTTAAATTATATAATTATTAAATTTCAGATTTGGAACTTTTGAAAACATTGAACACTCAATTGGTCAAATTATGAGTTCTTTGAAGTTGGTTCATACGGTTAGCTTTCATGATTTTTAAACATTTGTCATTATCATAATATGAAATTTGCATTTCAAAAAGTAGAACGATGTTTTTTTTTTAGTTTATTAAGCATTAATTTAACAGAGGTAGGGCGCATCAAAGCAGCTAGGGAAGTACCTCTTCCTCACGGAAAACGGCAGCCAAGTAACAACTCCCTAGAGGGTTGTTGTGTTCCTGCGTGTGAGTGAGGTAACCAGGGAGCTCCTAATGAGTTGTAGTGTTAGTAGCATAGGTGTCATTGCGCGAGTGATACTTAATATACAACAAGCGTTCATAGATTACGGTAACCGCTTTACATCAGGTGGGCCGTATGCTTGTACGCCTTCCGACGTTGTATAAAAAGAAATGTAAGTATATACTACTACACCAACCCGAACTCATCAAATGGCAGGGATACGGGTCTCGCTTCAACTGAAGGACTGAAGGGGTTTTTTATACTTGCACCCCTGTCATGGGCAAGGCTATTTTTATGACTTATTTATTATATACCAATTAACACATTCATACATCATATTCTCTTCATTCCACAATTCATTCTTTCATACATCATCTTCCAGTTTTATGCCCATTTTTGAATGCCGGTGAAACAATTAATATCTGTTCTAAACTTCCCTCCCCATACTGCGTCAGTCCAGCCACGGGTGACAGCGAGCTTCACAGCTCCAACTAGCCACAGCGATCCCATCGGCTATACAAAGTATAGCCGAGGTATACTGCATTAGTCCTAGGCGGAGCTGCTCTGTTTGTTACGTTCTATGACAGCCATGGCTAGACTGACGCAGTATTTTAAAAATTTCGATCTCTTTTTACCCATCACCACTTCGGTGTTTTCGGTGACCCGCATTCCCAACTCCTGCTCCAAATCGAACCTCTGTTTGGAGAATGCGGGACTGAAGGGGGTTAGAGCTGGCTGCGCGGACACTGCTCAACTGCGGATTGGCGGAAGTCAGTATTTGCAAGCCTCCCGAAGGCCACTAACTTAGCTTAACGACTGTTATTTATCGACAACAGCCAATGGCTTAACGTACCCTCCGAGCAAGAAGAGGCTCGAGATATACATTTGCATCCATAGACAGGCTTTCGACGTTGCTTAACCTGCGTGTTCGGTAAGAATGACACACGCAACGACGCCATCAAACTCTCAGGAATATACAGTTTATGTTAATATGGTAATATTTTGCTTTGATGTATATAACTTCACAACCTTGCCTTGGCTTATGTTGAAGTCGTATGATTATGACACTGAAACGTTTATAATCATATGAAAAATTCAGCATACTGTGTACCTTTTCAGTGTCATATTGTTTCATTTTAACAGTATAAATTGTACACTGTATGACATTGAATAAACCATTTTCTTTTCTTCGCGTTAACATTTTCAATTGATTTAATTATAACACATCTAAGTATAACCTATCATTTCAGATTTTTCCATCATGTGTACTATATCACCATAGATATAAAAAAAATATGAATTTTACTCGACGAGTAATGACGAATCCCTAATATTGGTAAAAAAAAAAACATCTGTTCATTAATGACCGTTATTTGGGAGACATGAAACCGGTAAGAAAGAGGTGATTGTGTATGTTACATGTGGGTTAGTCGCGGTGCTCACAGAAGCGACTTCTTTTTTTTCAATAATTCTATTACAAATCTTGGTATATTTGCATACAATATAACTAGTTTGGTACGGTGGCGCCGAAACGCCTACGCCAATACATTTTAAAATTAATGGCACTTTGTCAAAATAATCCTTTTAACAACATTCAAGGAGATATAACCTAAATTGGTATTCCGATTGAACGCGATAAGGTTCCATTTAAAGATACAAAATTAGTGCCCGGTTAATTAATTATCATCCGAACGGGTTTGAATTCTTTTATAGTAATTTGTCTAGCTTGTTAACACGAGACCTTATAATTTGTATTAATGATTAATTTGTCTGATATTTCATATTAAAACCAAATATATCCGGGTTTAATTGTGTGTTTTGCATATATACATTGTATTTTATTATTTATTTATAATCATGTTTTGCAAAAATTGGCGACTAATGAATATTTACGGTTTATCAATTAATTATGATGTCTCATATTTTATTATAATTTGTCTAATGGGAGTCGCTAACGTCAATTCAAATTTTTGTTTTTGTTAAACTTTTGTGCAAAAAATAGATTTTCTGTGAATTTTGTCATTACATCATCCATTAATTTAGTACATTACTGCATTGTCAGGATTTCTTAAATAAAGTACACTTATAATTTGGCACATCTGTCTGCTCGTTGATATCGTATGTTAATTTTACATAAAGCAACAATATACCGGATATAAAACCGGATGTCCTCGAATCACATTGAATATAGAGTCCAGATTAGGTAGGCAGTGCAGATTATAAAATTCTCTGTCAAGCAAAATAAAAATACTTACTTTTTTCTCAAAAACCGTAAGTAAAAAGTATATGAATAAATAAAGAATACTAAAGCTTCAAAAATTCTTTTAAACCGTTTATTTTAATTCCCACACAACCACACATCACATTACCAAAATTCATTATGCATTTAATTTTTTTATTTAATTAATTTATTATTTATTTATTTAAAACAAGTATTTTTGTTTGCGAATTGTAGATAATATAGGAACATTTTATCAGTATCGATAATCCTACCGTTTGCTAATAACAAACACATATTTCTTCATTTTACAAAAGAAATAGTTAATCTACTCGTATCTGTCTATAATTTCACGCCAAATCGCTCACGGGGTAGACTGAACCGAGCGCCACATGATTCGATAAATAGTTAATCGTTTTCGTAAAGTTTAGAGAGGTACAGGATACCTTAGAAAGGTTGATCGGTGCATGTAATTTTTTTGCACTACAAAATAAAAGAAAATGATTGGCTATTTCTTCAAATCACACGGTAATGAAAACTTATCGATTACCGGTATTTTTACCCGACGCCTTAAAAGAAAAGTGTATTTGTGAGTTTCTTTTTTCCACCATAAATACTAACCGCCTTAACTATTTCAGATTTATATTAATTTAGGTATTTTTAGGAAAATTGTTTTTTCTATCTATAACTTCACGCCAAATCCCTTGCGGGGTAGGCAGAGAGAACCGAGCGCCACGTGACTCGATCCTTACATATCTCACTCGCTTCTTTAACATTCATTGGAAAATTGTTTTTTAATTTCTAAATTTTTAAAAGATTAGTTAGGATAGGTTAGTGACAAAACTAATTGTTTAAAAGTCTATAATACCCATAAACAGTAACAAACTAGCAAATTAAATCCTAAATTTGTTTAATAATTACTCATGAATTATTAAATAGATTTTTAAATTAATTATATTTACAAGACACACAATATCTTTTTGTAATAATGGTAATATATATTTTCTGGAAATAATACTGTAATAGGTTTGGTAAGAGAGACGTCTATGACTGATTGTGTGTGGCAGAAACTAAGCGGGAAGGCATCGACACCTGTGTTCTTCCCATTGGAATGATGATCCCATCTTCTGGTGTCTGGGATGCAGTGGTGTAGGTGTTTGTTACTTAAGTTTTAATCTTATTGCCTCTCGGTTAATGGCTCTCGATATCTCAGGTCATACAGAACATGTATTGTGTGTGTGTGTGTGTGTGTTTTTGTTTCACTAATAGTTTAATATTGTTCGGGCATTATAAAAAGCAGGTACGTAGCATATTTTTCTTCTTAGCCTCGTTCTATTCTTTCTAATTCTTTCATGTGGTGCTTGGTTGTCTCTCTCCGCAAGGAACTTACAGTGTATATGTATTGTAGTAGTTCTTTACTTTAGGAGGAAGATCCATAATGTATAAATATAGGTTTGTATGTATGAAAATCCTCCATACGACCTGATGGAAGGTCGAAAACCGCGAAAAAATACATCATGTTAATTATACATTTTAAAGTTTACCGGAAAATACAACTATTCTTCCCCTTAATGGTATAATTGAGTACCACAAGTAGGGTAGATTTATTATTATATTTAGCCGGCCAATTACACTGCGTGGCAATAATTAGTGGGTATTATACGTGCTCGCGTAATTTACAGCGTTTAATGGTCGATGATCGCGCGTAATTATTTTCGTGGCCGTATGTGTATCGATTTATTTTCAATCGTTTCGACGTGGGAGAATATTTCTTTTCTGTTACAAGTTGATTGTCGGTAAGTACACTGTATTAAGAGTTGATTTATGTTGGGATTTTGCTTTAACTATTAAGCTTTTTCGTCTTTCACTATTGTCGCAAAACAATAAATATAATTCCGTTTATTTTCGCTGAACACAGTACAAAATTTGTGTGCATGAACATATCTATTTATCTTAGTATGAGTGTTTGCAAGATAAGTAGGGTGCATCAAAACAGCCCTGTTGAGATAGTACCTAACTGTAGTTCGCAGAAAACCGTAGCCAAATATCTTCCTCCTGGAGAGTTATTGTGTACATTTTAATCGATTCGTCATTATGATCCGGGTAAAATTGGGGTATATTTTTAGATGTTTACAAATTGTAAAGCCCCGGGAGAGGGGAATATATACTTACCACCCCAAGGATATATACTTACCACCCCAACCTTACAATTTCGTGACAGAAACATTTGAATTGATACGTAGCCTTATTTCCTACTGTTCCGTAATTTACCTTTTTTTGTACAGCGTCGGGTGGCATACAAGTAAACGATCCACCTGATCTGTGTGGAGACCTGACCAAGTGTCAGTCGCGACAAGCCCCTTTGCTACCACAGGAACTCAATAGAAGCTTACTGGTAACCTCAATCACTAGCAGGAATACAACAACTTTCCAGGCAGTAGTTATTTGCCTGCGGTATCCTATGAGGCTGGAGGTACTTTTGGATACCGGGCTGCTTTAATGAACCCTACGTGTCCTAAAAACAAACTGACATGTTCATGCACACAAATGATCGTCATATGATGGAAATCGAACGACCGTTGGTGTCAGAGTAGCGATACTAATCGCTAAAACACTACCGCGCTCGTCAATTTTAGTCAAGTTTAAAAATTAACTTATGACTACGGAATTCATGATCAATATTAGTTTATTTTAGTTTGTGTAGGCAGGTTAATTAATATCTGCCTAAATGTATCTTTGAGTAGTAATTGTGAAAGGTATTTTGAAGGGGACCCCCATTAGACATCTCTTTTACATACCCAATCAATAGAGGCTCTCTTCTTCTTATCTCATGAGTAATTAAGTTTTTATTAGACAGACAGACAAATTACAATACGCCTGCTGTTACAAACTAAGCAAAGTTTCTACTATGGGTCCTTATTAACTGATACACCTAGGTAAATACCTTTTTTGTTAATAAATATATACATCTTGTAGTATATAACAATACATAGAAAACACGCAGACTGACAACGGACATTTATACACACATATTTGTCTTGTGCGGAAATCGAACACGTGGTGTTAAATTAGTCACTGCCAGCCACTAGGCCCCCGAGCTCATCATTTATTAGTCGATGACGATTGCTATTTATATGCACTGTATTTATTTATTCTCGATTACTTTTATGTAATATCATCATGACACACTGTATGTATGTACAATGTTCTTTCCAAAGATTAAATATCAAAATTCCATTAAAATATGAACTAAACTAAAATTAAATAAATACACTATTAACTAAAACTAAATTACATCTAAAGGTAAATAAGCATTACTGAACATTATTCAAAAAATTATGACGCCGCGACATTGTACCGACGATGCTGGCAGCGTTTCCGTATCGTAAAGCTAATATGTTGAGCGAGAAACCTACCAGCTCTTTGGTCGCCAGTGACATGGATCAGACGTCTAGCTAGTTCTTTAAAAAGCGAATCAGTTAAGTTAATTGTCATACACATGACAACCAAATACACAAACCTACTTTATTAACATACATCAGTCCGTTCTATTACTTACTATGGATACACATAAATATGGAGGTTGCTAGTACCTCGGCATCTTCTTTAGGAGTAAAACCTTTACGTAACACAGCTGGCAAACAAGATCTTGAATCTAAGAGAAGAGGGTTAGGACACAGCTCTTTGAGCAGTCAGAACCCGTTATATACGTTTTCCCATACATTTCGCGGTCGTATACGACCACCCGGGTTTCGAAGGGTTAATTAGAAACAACCAAATTATATATTCATGCACCTCCATCTTCTACGAAATCGCAGCCAAAATGTAATTCCCCAGCATGTTGTTCCGTTCCTACGAGCGATCGAGGAACGAGCGAAGGTCACTAGAAAGCAACCGAGTTGTTGTGTTGCAGTGAGGTGGTAGTACAGGAAGGAAAGTTCTCATGTTCCAGCACATAGAGTACGACGATGCTTCCTGTCAGATGGACCGTATGCTACCATACAACGGCTCAACCCGACATTTAGGTACTAGGTACAAAAAATGTAAAAGTTGTAAGTAAACCAAACCAAATAAAAATGTAATAAACGTTAGATAAGATAGATAGATCATTTGTATCTCTAGCACACATATAACAATTTCTTACAATTATCCTTATAAATGTAAGCATACCAAAGAAACATATTCACTGTAGAGGGGAAAGAAATCATATGTGTGCTGATAATGGCTATAACTCAGCGACTTGTTTTGTCCTGTTGTAACGCTGATTATTCTACTACAGCCACATACCACCTCGAAAAATAGGGGGTAAATGAATACGTAAATTAAATAAATCATCCAAAGTCTAAGTGCCTACTGTAGTAGATAATACATAATTTCAATAATATATAGAATAGGTACATCGTTGGATGTGGAGTGTTACAATCGAGGCTAATTATAATGTAATGTAAATGAAATAATAATAATAATAAACTATATACTGTATATAAAAACTCGAGGATATTTTGTGCTCATGACGAAATCATATAAAATATATGCCATCTGACATATAAAGCAAAAGCTTCGAAACAAACAGATCCAGTCTGTAAATATCAGGTATACGTAAATGTTGTTTAACAATAAAAACATTGTGTACTCATTTTTAGGGTTGCGTACCCTAAGGGTAAAACGGACCCTATTACTGAGACTCCGCTGTCCGTCCGTCCGTCTGTCACCAGGCTGTATCTCATGTACCGTGATCGTTAGACAGTTGAAATTTTTACAGATGATGTATTTCTGTTGCCGCTATAACAACAAGTACTAAAAAACAGAATAAAATAAATATTTAAGGGGGCTCCCATACAACGTGTTTTTTTTTGCTCGTTTTTGCTCGATATTGATAACGGCAACAGGTAGACGCTTGAAATATTCACAGAATATTTAGTTATATATCCACTTTAAAAATCAATAATTAAATTAAAATAAAACAAATATTTAATGGGGTATGGGTATATATACCTATACAACAATTTTTTGCCGTTTTTATAGAAAAAGATGCCTAATTTTATACAAAACTTTAAGGCGATAAAAACTGTACTAAGCTGCTAACATGACCTTCAAAGCGTAGTTCGCTGTCAACCGTTATTCCAAGATCGCAAGCATCGTGACACGCTCGACCAGTTGCCCTGCAATTATAATTTTGGAGTTACTGGCGCATGATAAATGCAATCTGTTTCTTAGAGCCCAAAATCATAAACTTAGAATTCTCGGGACCAATGCATTTCTAGCAGACCAAGAAGCATCGATCTAAATCTTCATTAATTCTTGTTATCACTTCCGTCGTGCCTACACGTGGAATAGATGTGTAAACTTGGGCATCATCGGCAAAAAGGTGGTAATTACAAAATTGTATCTAAAGTTACCACTATACCACAAACTAAATTAGTTAACATTCGACACAATGTCCATAATTATCTATCCCCGATTCGCAGTACCTCATTTATCCCATCCTCTTGTAAATCGCGAACTGGGATATTACTAGTTACGAAGTGTTTGTGAACTGAACTGAACTGTGAATGTTTGGTGAGTGTTATTAGTGTATTTATGTGTGTTACTTTTTATTTTTAATTATACACGAATACTCAAAATAAAGAGTGCAAATGATTTAGGCTTGTATATATGCCAGTGACTTAAAAGAGGTAGGACGCATCTATACTTGTATACATCCAGACATTGTATAAAAAACACACCATAAGTTCTAAATGACTGGTTCAAATTAGTTGGAAGCCACATTAATAGAATCCTTATATCACCGCGGGTAATATAGGTTGTATTCCAATTACGAAGTCCCATGAAATGGGAAATTTGCATGTAAAGCTGCAGAATGGGAGCGGTAAGAAAGAGTTTTTACCGCTCCCATTCTTCACTGCTCACTCTTGATATTTAGGAGAACAGGGAGGTGGGGGACACGGTTTTAGGCACGAGAGACAGCGCAGAGCGAAGAAGCTTCTCTTCATTGACAAAAATGTACATGAAAACCACAAAAGTTCTTGCCGAAACCCGGGATTGAACCGGGGACCTTTAGATCTTCAGTCTAACGCTCTCCCAACTGAGCTATTTCGGCGGATGCAATGACTGGCGAAATTTCTGATTGATATCGACAGACAGGTTCGCGTGTTACGTCATTTACATTATCGTGTATTGTGGTCGTGCCTTATCTTGAGTAATTTTTTTTTTAAATATTGTCGCACAAATTACACAGCGCCACCTAGCCCCAAAGTAAGCGAAGCTTGTGTTATGGGTACTAGACAACTGATAAACATACGTAAATACATTTTTTTTTTTGTAAATACATACTTATTATACATAGGAAACACCCAGACCCAGACAAACAGACATGTTCATGCACACAAATGTTTATACTGTGTGGGAATCGAACCCACGAGCGTTGGTGTCAAAGTAGCGTACCAACGCGTTTCACCACTGCGCCACCGAGCTCGTCAATGAGTAATGTAGGTGGGCTCCTTGATAAATCGGTAAACGAACATGTCTTACTCCAAATCATAAACTAGGTACCTATAAGTCCGGTGTAGCGTTAAGACTATAATGAATATCTCCGTGGCGCAGTTGTTGGTAACGCTATTTTGACATCAACGCATTTGGGTTCGATTCCCACATAGGACATTTGTGTGCATGTCAATTTATCTTGAAAATGGCAGCGGTGGAAGCTAGGAAATGTGCTAAATGATTAAAAAAAATTGTTTTTGGCTTGGAAAGGAAGAGGAGGAAAATAGAAGACGAGATAATGAAGATAGAGGAGAAGAACGCAAAATATCAATTTCTAAAGTATTTTGGCAGGCAACAATAAAGCTTTTAGTTTTCCATAAACGGGATCCCAGAGATGGGTGAATATACTAACATTATAATACTGTACCTGCTAGGTAAGTATACAAAATTATAAAGTTAGTGTTAGTCTTAAAAGCGCTATCAGCATTACAAATACTGCTCCGAAATTTGGTCACAACAAGCTCATAGCGTTAGCACATTACGTGTTGCATTCAAAGTGACGCATAAAATACACATGAGTTAAATCAGCCTTGTTGGAATGTAATCCTGATGATATAATTTCAATTCAGCTGGCGATTCCAGTAAAAATAAATAAGATAATGGTATGGGAACACACAGGCAGCGCCATAAAACACTTGCCACCCGTACGCTACCTTTCGGGGCGCACTACTGTAAAGGACGCCGCATTCAACCAAAAATTATGTTTAGTTATAAGGATTTATTATTTTTATAATTTCAGCCCGGCCGTTGAGTTCAATCAGTAGTACGTCAGCTAGTTTTCAACATTGACTGATCAGACTGTAGGTAAACACCATTTCTTAATAATATTTTTTTATTATAGTTTTGAGCAGAAAACATCTTAAGATACATCGATTAAAACATTTTGATTTATTTTTCGATTCATTAAAAATATTTTGTGTGTGGTTTGTATGTGTGAAATATACATACGTATGCTTAATTGCTAAAATATTTTTTCCATCGATTGATAAACTACCACGGTGCTTGCCATATATATAATTATTTTATATAATTATGGGAACTAATTCGAGATATATGATATGAGAAATTTAAAGATTGTGTGAGGAACGTAGGATATGATAGAGAATATAGGATAAGTTAAGTCTAAGTTGCACGTCGTGTATGACGTGTACCCCGCCGATACATTAATAACGCACGTGGTATTTGCTATTTTGGTTTTAATAGTGCTTATCCTATAGCACTTTATGTCAAAGTTTTAATGTGCACAGTCTTGAGTGCAAATTCAGTATGTGAGATTTATCCCAAGAGAACACCACACTCCTCCTCCACAATGCACAATATAGAACTTGTAAAGTGTGCATTTTCATATGTACTTACTTACAAGGATTGCTCAGCATGTGTGCGGATAGATGGTGGCATGTCACCCTGGTTTGATGTCAGAATTGGTGTCAAACAGGGTTGCATGCTATCTGCTAGGCTGTTTATCCTGTATCTCGATAGTTGTCTGCAGAGAATAAGGTCAACGAATGTGGGATTGCGCATGGGTGACCTAGTGGTGAACTGTCTGCTGTATGCAGACGATACCGTGCTATTAGCAGATACACCATCTAAACTGCAAACACTGGTCACAACGATGAAAGACGAATGTATGGAGAAAGGCTTACTACTGAATGCGAAAAAAACAAAGATAATGGTATTTGAAAGAGAAGAATCCAGAACTAATGTAAGGATTACGATTGATGATGAAGTGTTGGAACAAGTGGATGAGTTTGTATATCTTGGATGCGCTTTCAGCAGGGATGGAAGGTACACCGCAGATGTGGAAAGACGAGTGAGTGCTGGGAATAGTGTGAATGGAGCGTTGGGAAAACTTCTTGGCAGTAAAATCCTGAGCCAGAAGGCACAACTCGCTATACACAATGCAGTGTTGGTCCCAACGCTAACTTATGGAAGCGAGAGCTGGGTATGGCAGAAAGAGCATGAAAGTAGAATAAACGCGGTCGAAATGCGAGCGCTACGCAAAATTTGTGGCGTAAGGCTTGTAGACCGTATTCGCAATGATGATGTTAGAAACAGAGTTGGTCTGAAAGAGAGCGTCGGTGTTAAAATAAGAAGAGGCATGCTCCGATGCTTCGGACATGTAGAAAGAATGCAAGATGAAAGAATGACGAAGCAGATATACAATGCAAAAGTGGAAGGATGTAGGAGCCGGGGAAGGCCAAGACTTACCTACCATGACCAAATTGGTCGTGTTCTATCAGAAGGTGATGTCAGGAGCCCTAGAAACCGGCGAGCGTGCATGAGAAGAGTAATGAATGTTAAAGAAGCGAGTGAGATATGTAAGGATCGAGTCACGTAGCGCTCGGTTCTCTCTGCCTACCCTGCAAGGGATTTGGCGTGAAGTTATAGATAGATAGAGTTACTTACAATATAAAATACCTTTACAAAATTCTTCTATACTGCCTTATGATTAAGGCGCAACTCAAATGCATGAAAGTAGGGCAATGAAACCTTTATGTGGACACATTAAAATAAACAGAAATTATTAATCCAAGTGAAACTTGCAACAACTAAACACAGAGATATACCAACATTTTTGATATTCCATATCAAAAGAAGTTGAAATTCCACAAGCACATCTAATGCGAAGACTGCAATAGAAAACAAATCGATCCCGAATAGTCTTTCACGACTCCTTATTAAGTAAACCGTTGATTTTCTTCGGCCAATCTTAAAGGTAATCGGCTAATCGTCTATTACTACCATATTATGGCGTACCACCCTTTGATATATGAGGCGGTAGAAATTACCAGTCATTTCGAATAGATTAACGTTTTGTGAAAATATTCATTTTCATAGTAAATTTTGTATTAACTTCGAAATTATGATGCGTTCCTAAGGCAATATTTAGGCTTATTGACCTTATCATTAGTAATTAATTAACTACATATCTGAAAATCGAATGTCACTGAAAATCTGCACATAAAACTAATGGAACAAAATCATGCGTCGATTACCACGAAGCTTATTTTAGTAACTGAATCACCACCAATAATTCTTATCATGTCCAGTTTATAAACTAACTATTATATAAACAGATTATATAACTTACATTTTTTAAACAAGAATGAGAAGCAAACAAACAGATATACGCCCTGCCGGATATCAAGCAGTTACGGCAGTTGTGAACGCTTGAAAATCTTCATAAAAATACATTTTATATAAATTGTAACTTGCAACTATATATATGTTAATACAATTTGTAACGGAAATCTACAATTGTTATCTACATATGTATAATTTTATCAAAAAGTGATACTTGTAAGTTATTCATTTGTAAATTTCTCATATATTTGTAAAATTTATTAAACAACACTTGACGTACAATTCCACAGATATGTTAGTTGTAGATAAGATTGTAAAATTGTAATGTTTATTATATCACATTAACCCTTACTCATCCCACTGCAGGGATACGGGTCTCCCTTCAACCGAAGGTGTTTCAACCGAACCGAACCACGCTGCTCAAATGCAGATTGGCGGAGGCCAGTGTTTTCAAGCCGCCCAAGGGCTTAGCTTAACGACTATCTATCCACAACAGCCGGGACCGACGGCTTAATGTGCCCTCGAGCACGGAGAAACTTGAGATAGATAAGCCCATCCATAGACAGACTGCGGTGGACATTGCGTAACCTGCGTGTTTGGTTAGAATGACCCACGCAACGACGCCATCGATCTCTCAATGTTTATTATATACTCTATAAGTATAATGTATTTAATTTCAATTTTACAGTTCCTGAAGCTTTTAACTTATGTGGTGGAACAGCATATTTTTTACTCGTGTAGGTATATACAATTTATTTTTGGTGTACAGATATAAAATGTATAAATTTATACCAACGTGTTAAATCAAAACTCATATATCGCGACGCCAGTGTAGTGGGGAGGTGATTGGTGTTCAAAGCGACCAACAATGAAATTCTCCTCAGGGCTCAATGACTGGCCACTACTCTCAGAACCTCCGATCAATTTAGGATAAAGGTGCCGCAGGTAGCTTCATTAATTGACTATTAAACGTATCGGCACAAAAAGACATAAAAGCCCAAAAACAATGAATTTCACCAAAGTTGATAACTCAATTTGGATCTGACATGGAAGAAAAGAGATCCGGTGGAGTAGAAACGGTTTAATATAGTTTTTTGTTTTTGAATAGAAGTTACGTTTCAAAGTTGTGATTCAGTTTCATTTGGTGTTATATTGCAAAGCCATGTCTATCATTTTAATGTAATCAGTTTGTTTTTAAATTAATATGAGAAATGTATTGATTGTGTCATTGCACAGATATATTATATGATGCAGCACATCGTACGTTGTGTGTTAACATTACACGATTTTCATTATTCTAAACAAGTTGCCTAAAACAATTAAACTTTAATGCTGCGGCATACTTGAACAATTCGTTGTATTATTACCAGAGGGAGACTTTGTACAAAAGTCGTCTGCGTGGGTACCTCTGTGTCACCTATTTCTACCGCCAAGCAGCTTTATTTAAATAGCTGTGTTCCGGTTTGAAGGATGAGATATGGCAGAGAAATTACTGGATACTGTGATGAAACAGCCTTAGCTCACAAGATTGGCAGCGCGCGAGTAACATCCCCATGGTGTTGCGAGCGTCAATAGGCTGCGGTAACCGCTTACCATCTAATGCGGGCCACATGTTTGTTTGCCAATGCACTAGTATAAAAAAAAACAAAAATAAAAATCGTATTATATGTATAAAAAGAAAAGTCTTCAGCACTCTTGCTTTGTAAAACTAAAATTCAAAAAAATGCACATACATATTTTTTCCGTGGTTACCTATACAACCACCCCGCGCACGAGGTACTATAATGGTATACTATATTTTAATGGATAAAATAATTTTACTAATGAATCTTTCACTCGGCATAATGTTATTGAAACGTAAATGATTATTACATCAAATGAGTGTTAGGTTAAATAAATATAACATGTAACACCAACGTTAGGACATATAAAATTCAAATATTTGTTATTGGCACGTATATTACACACCCGCGTTAGGATCTTCACTCTTCACGATCGCAAGGAGAAATTGGCGCGCTTCATAGACAGTAAAAAGTGACTACTTCCTTTTTTCAACTTACCAGTAACAACTGATTTTGTAGTGGTACGTAGCTGTGCGAGTGTGACGATTTCAAACATTACTTCTAAGTTAACTGATTTTTCTACTTATATCCCTCTACTGTGGTATTGCTTTACTACCTACTCAATTCATTTAAAACGGAAGCGATTCTAAAGGTTTCCTGTTCAATTTCGTCGGCATCCTTTGTGAAAAATATGCAAGTTGAATATTAATAGCGTTATATATTAAGATATACCAAAATATTGGCCACACACGCGAAGTCATTTGTATTTTGAATTCGAACAAGTTTGTCATATGTGAGACCAAAATAGTTAGCCGTGAAGTATCAATGACCATTAATTCCGAGGACACATTGCTTTACCAATTAAACAAGGGTTCGGGTACAGAGAGAGAAGAGTATTACATATGAATCCCACGTCTCAAACCTTTTTTTATATATCGTCTAGACACAAGCATACGGCCCACCTGATGCTAAGTAACCGTGCGATGACTTTGTTACTAGAACGTGACTGACCTTATGAGTTTACTGGTAACCTCACTCACTCGCAGGAACACAACATCTATGCTACCTGACGTTGTATAACAAAAAAATAATAGCAACTTCTAAATGCAGGCGTCGTCTCTTATTGACAACGCTATAGCCAATCAACAGCTATAAAATAAAAAAATATTGATAAACAGAGGAAAAAAGTGTACTGTAACTTATCTTTATATAGGTATATAATTCTAATAAATGGATGGACCGAATTTAAAGTTTTTTTTTGTATGTATATAAGTGGGTCGCTGGACGGTTTAGATTCATAATTAGACCCGATAGGTGGCGCTGCAATCGAGCAGGATATTGTCGAATTCGCCTGGTTTTACACAGATTTCCATTTACGTTTTCAATGACATTTCCTTTAATTACACAAGGCTTCGAAACTTGTATCCGTAACTCAACAATCTTATAAGTAGCTGCTATATTGCTACCATCAAATAGTTGTTTATCAGCTATATTATATTTTAACCGTCAGTCGTTACTAATGAACAATCATCTAATGACCGGAGATAAATCTGTTGTATAGCTGTTAATGGCATTTTAGGGCGGCACTACTTAAAGGGTATAATTGGGTGGCTGCAAGGGTGCAGAGTCACTGGTTTTCTTTAAGGGGTGGTACACGTACGTTTGAACATATTGCTTTATTTTGGAGTGCTGCTGGTTTCTTTTTGTAGGCATATAAGCATACGCACCGCCTGGTGTAGTGGTTACCGTAGCTTTAATGAATTGCAAGCGTGTGTATGCTTGCAATTCAGGAAGTATCATTCGGGCGCTGCCACCCCTGCTGCTAACATAGCTCCTTAAGGAGTTATTGTTTGGTTGCGATTGTCTGTGAGGTGGGCCTGCTTTGATGCATCCTTCCTATCATAAGGCGATATTTCCTAGAAACAAAAATATAATACATATTTTGTACATTCACTTAGAGAATATTCTATTCTAATAAATTGCAGTATGTATGTATTTAGAAGATGTTTTAACTGTGTGTTAAGTCACCGTATCGGTAGACTACGTAAATGAAGCCCTCAAATTGTGACATTTCGATCGTAGTTTTATTATCATGTACGGACAGATCAAGCTACGCACCCATACCTCTCATGTCGAAGCAGTAGAGATGATATTTGCATGGTTTTGCATAGCTTGACCTATCATTGTGTACGTCAAATCACATTTTAGTATAGCTTATCGATCGACCCCCGCCGTCAAAAAGACACTCAAGAAGATAAATAGTTAAAAAAAATATTTTTATGTACACCCAAATTGTAATTTTCTTATCACAAATTCAATCATAATATAAGCGTTAGTCATATTTCTAAAATATGTTTGAAAAAATTATTATATATTTTTTTGTATAAAAAATATATAATATCACAATTTTGAATCATATAAAAAAGTCTGATTTTATTTAAATTAATCCTAAAAATGTATGTAAATATTTAAATTATAAAAACGCTTACTACTTACTAGAACTTCTCCTTAAGAAACTTAAGAGCATTGGGGACTAGAGGTGAGGTAACTAGCCAAGTTTTAATAACGTAATTTATTTATAGATACCGCCCTTGTGCCACAAAGGGTGGAACTGATGATATAGGCCCATGGGGGTGTAAAAAATAAAATACCAATTTGTCAAATAATATTTTTATGTGTTCGTGATTCATTGTCCGTTCCCGTAAATGTGTATAAAAAGATAATGTTAAAAAATAGATAAACATTCTTTATTTGCAATTGGGCCCTCGCGGGCACAAAATGTTACATTTTTTAAAATATATTTTATACAAAATCGGAAGGCATATAAGCATACAGCTCACCTGATGTAAAGCAGTTACCGTAGCCTATTAGCGCCTGTAATATATTAAGTATCATTCGCGCGATGCCTCCTCTGTTGCTTACACAGCACACCTTAGGAGCTTACTGGTGACCTCACTCGCACGCAGGAACACAACAACCTTCTAGGGAGCTGTTATATGGCTGCGGTTTTCTGCGAGGTGGAAGTACTTCCCCAGACGGGCTGCTTTGATACGCCCTACCTCTCTTAACAGTATCTAAATATAATCGTATTGTATCTTATTCAAATCTCTTACTTTATTATTTTTCTTTTTTAATCTGCTAGCCTTCGGAAATAAGCCTTGGCGAAGAAATGCCGAAAGAAATTTGTCAACATAGGTCCCTTTTTAAATTGTCAATTAGATATGTTCATAATGCATTATGACGCCTACCAAGGTCTGTTCTTAAGACGAAAAGGAGAATGCCTATTGTTGTATGGTGTTTGGTTTCAATATTATTTTTATTGTTCACAAATGGAACCTGCTGCACTCTGTAGAACTTCAACTAGGTATCTATTCGAATAAAAGTAACATTGTTTACAAATAGCTCCGCAATTACAAGATAAACGCTAATCCACCTTACATGTGATGTAACAATTTTCCAAAACTTTTATTCCTCATTTTAGCAAATAGAGAAAGGACAAGACTTTTTTCCCGAATTTATAATTTTATGTTATTTATGTTAATATTTCCTCCGGGTTGTGGAGATCTGACGGCAATCGCTCCATATCAAAATCAGTAAGTAGGTATTTTTGACAAGCAAACGGGATAACGCTAAGAAGATAAATCTTGATATTCTGAGGTTATACGATAAGTACACTACGTTATCCAGCAGTAAGCATAGGATGTACGAATATAGGTATATCCTAAGATGTTTTGGTATATCTACTAAATAGGTACTTACACACAAGAAATCAGCAAAATTCATTTTTCTACTTATTAATTAATATAGTTTCAGCCAATTAGTTTTGTTTTTCAGCAAATAACAAACACTGTGAAATCAATACTCGATAAGAAGTGGTAACTATCTAATATTAATTAATTCTTAATGTGAATATAAAGCATGGTCAGATAATAAGGAGCCATTTAAATTAAAAATATTATGTTGTACATTATCGCTATAGCACTGTGCAATATTGATATTGCTGTAGATTATCAGGCCTTGGAAATAATGAACAGTGCATTATTGGTTGTATATTATCACCACAACAATTACAATCCTGTAATGAATTATTGACACATGAATTATGCTGTGTGTTATTGGCGATAATACACCTCGTACAATCTCAGCCCGTAACGATATTGTACACTCAGATAAAGTACACAGAATAGAATACCCTAAAATTCAGCAAATAGTGCTGGTTTATCAGTTACATAGAAACAAAATAAGTAATCCTGAGGTGTAGGGACATATCAGTTTGATCGCACTCTCTATAAATTACAGAGCGCTAGATCTACGTTGCCGGCTGCGTTGTTTACCATTGCCTGCCACTGCCTGCACGGTGCGCATTGGAAGCCCCTACGGCTCGCATGCTCTGGGTTCTAATCGAGATGTACTAAATGTCATAATGCCGACGGATTCGTTGAATGAATCTCGAAATTTCAGAGCTCTGTGCTATCAGCAAATATACTTTTATTGTATTTGTCTATACTAGTACATAGCATCACTAGCTAAGTCGTTGTTTTTTTCATGTTAATGTTTATTTATGTACATTAGTTTTTTTTGTTTTTTGAATTTATTATAATAAATAAACAAATAGCTAATATTGTGAGAAACACCAATTAAGGATACCGATTGTCGGGCCGTGCATTATTGGCCGTAAAATACTAGCTCGTACCTATGTACGGCCAAATAATGCACAACCAACGATGGGCGACTCAATAATAATTTTATCAACACACATACTTTTAAAATGAACTACATTTTAATTCGTGGCTTCTACAGGTAAAACTATCCTTGTATAATATAGGGTTATATAAACAGTTAACATTTACATAGTAGACATTTGAAAATACTTACGGTAATGTAAGTTTGATGTACATTATTTGTACATCGTAGTAATGTACAGCCAGTATTGCCCATAAAAGAAAATCTCTTATTGTTTATATGTAAAAAAAATTGAAGCACTTGTACTATTGGTCGGTAATAGAAGCACTTGTTAGATTTGTCCTTCATTTAAATGGCGGTGTTAGGTAAGTAAATGCTGGTGGTGAAAAGGTAGTGTTTGGTCAGTAATTATGCTAGTTGTCATCTTTTCTTGAACAAATTACAATATTCTCTCTGGTAAGTCATTATGTGTGACGAAGACACAACTAAATTGGACGTGTTGTTGTTCATGCAATTAAAACTATTAATAATACAGTGGCAGACGCAATAAATGTAGCCATATGTAGTAATGTGTCCAATTAGTGGAAATTTCAAACTTCGAAAGCCAGAAATAAATTCCATCCCTATTATATATATATATATATATATATATATATATATATATACGTATATTCATACGAGGAGAAAAAACTCCGAGGTGTGTACTTTTGAAAACAAAATAGAAAATCGAGACTGTGTCTCTCATCAAAAATCTTCAAACGCTGAAGTTGGCTGATATTCTGTGTTTAGTGGGAATTGTTCGTAACATACAGAAGTGTATTGTAAGTGATCTAACGCAAGGTTTGTTCGCTTCACTCGCTTTTGGTAACCACAGTTCAAGCATAACCGAACCTGACAGTAAACATGTTTTTACGCAATTTCAATAAACATTATCTTAAAAATGTATATATTTTTTTCATTATTTCATTAGCGAGCGACTTCGAAACTCTGAACATGTTGGTAGTTCATAATGCTCTTCTCAATAATTTTCGAATGATACTATCACCTTAGCTTAACTACTTGACCACAAGTTCTATCTATTCGAGCCACGGGCCGTCTTAACATTGACAGTTGGTGGTCACCAGGTATTGGACCGTACCTACATGATTGGGTTGTGCATTTTTGGCCATGCAATACTGATCACACAGAATCATCTCGTCGGTTGCCACAATGCTCAGCCACAATAATCCACGACCCAATAATTCAGAACCATGGCATAAGGCAATTATAAGGGCTGAGCATTATGGGCCGTCCTTTATCTAGCTGTACATTATAGACTTCCGCATTTCGGTATAGCAGGTAGGCCTACAAAAGAAAACTACGTTATACACAGTGTAATTTTTTCTCTTTATATACATATATATTATTGGCACATTTCAAAAATTTTGGCACATTTTTAGCATTTTTTAGCGTAGATGTAGCATAAAATATTTTTTAGAGTTGGCAGCACTCTTTAGATACTTAAAAATACTTATATAGTATATAATAACATTTACATTACGTTTCAATATTTTCAATTTCAACTCTATTTCAGATTTCTTTGAATGTACCTAATAAAAGTGTAAGGCGATGTAGCTAACTGTAAATTACAATAAATGGTTCGTATTTACCTAAGTTCTTTTTTACGTAAGTTGCCTTCGTAGTTCCGTGCGGCCATATAACAAGAACAAAATCTCATAATATTACATATATGCTGCACGCGTACGCTATGAGGCTGTTCAAATTACGAAGACATCCACGGTTGTATTGTAGGACCGAAAAATGGAATCCGATGGCTGGAAGAATGTATACGAGGTAAATTTAATAACTCTGATCTGCCAGCTAGGTACCTACTAACATACGTACCTAGATTCATTTGGTAATAAAACTAATTTAGCCATATTATAGTCGGTACTTACTTGTTCAGTCGTTGAAACATAGATTTATTTATTTTGCTAATGTAGCAAGCAAGCATATCGAGTGCCCGATAGTAAGCCTCTGTCAAACTCTGTTCTGCAGCTGCGTACATAGTGGTGGTACTTTCCCAGTCGGGCTTCCACACAGTCAATCAAAAATGTTCATGCATACAAATCGTTGTTCTGTGTGGGAATCGAACTTGCGAGCGTTTGTGTTAAAGTAGCATTACTAGCTTCACCACCGGGCTCGTCAAATACGAGCTTAAACACGATATTGAAATCTAATGGAAGAAAGTGTAAGGAAGATTATACCTCCGTTTATAATAATATGAGATCAATCGAATGTGCCATTGGCTGTGTCCAGGGAAGTCGATCAATACAACAGACTTCCTCCTGTACCGTTGGCTATTGATGAAGAAATCATCATCGTTACACATCGATGGTAGGGCGAATCATAGCAGCCCTTCTGGAGAAGTAGGTACCTCCACCTCACAGAAAACTGCTGCCAAATAACTACTCCCGGAGGGTTATTGTGTTCCTTCTTCTTCGAGTATGTAGGGTCGCCAGAAAGCTCGTAAGGAGTTTGCTGTATTAGCAGCAGATGTGGTATCCCCCGAGTAATACTTAATGTATTGCAAGCATTCATAGGCTGCGTTAACCACTTAGTACTTTGCCTACCGACGTAGTACATATTTTTTTTTATACGTCGGGAGGCATGCAAGCATATGGTTCACCTGATGGAAAACGGTTACCGTACCCTATGAACGAACCAGTAAGACTCCTAAGGAGTTGCCGTGCTTCCAATACATTAAGAATCACTCGTGCGATGCCACCCCTGCTGCTAGCACGGCAACTCCTTAGGAGTCTTACTGGTGACCTCACTCACAGGCACGAACTCAACAACCCTACACGGAGTTGTTATTTGGCTGCGGTTTTCTGTGAGATGGAGGTACTTCCCCAGACGGGCTGCTTTGAAGCGCCCTACCTCTCTTAATATATATACAAAATGTGAGGTAAGTACAGGAAACCAGCGAGGACTGGGCGTTACTATGTGCTCTTTGTTATCTTGATTGCATGTCTGTATCTGTCAAGGGTCTATAAACACGTGGACCTTCGTACGAGTGACACGTGCGGCCATCTTATCACGACTCGACTATTATATTTATAATGCGTGCCGTATATAATTATTTTAAAGATTATATTGTACATACTAGAATAAATAATACTACTATACTATCATCCGGCGACTTCATCGTAGCCCAGTATCCTGTGGATACTGCTATTTCTGCCTTCTTTTACCTCGGCTTCGAAGAATTATACCGTGATGTTGAATAGCTTAAAATCTTCCTCAAGAATTGGGCTATCAAATGTAAGAAGAATTTTTCAAATCCCCCTGATAGTTCCATAGATCAGTAGGACGATTCTACTAAAAAACTGCAACTGCACTGCAGCGTGGCGTGTGTCAAAATGCGTACATTTTGACGTTTCGTTAAGCGATCTGACAGCAGCGATGTTTACCGAAACGTCAAAATGAACGCATTTTGATACACGCCACGCTGCAGTGCAGTTGTAGTTTGCAGCGCGTTTAAATGTATGTCTTTATATATTAGTATAGATTTTACACTACGTTGTTATACTGACTGGTCAGTGAAACGACATAACTACCACTTTTGCCTAGCATTATCGCGTTTCCTAATTACTTAGCATTGGCAGGGTTATGTCTAAGATTTGGCGCAAATAATAATTTTAAGATCGAACGACTACAGTCAAGTCTCGTTTTTCCGTGATCCTCAGTAACTTTATTAACCGACTTTGAAATGGAGGTGTTCTTAATTCGACCTCTATGTTACTTTTCTGTGTGTGTTACACTTCAATTGATAACAGGATTTGAAAATCGTTCTTCATTATGATGATACTAGGTCTGAATGGTCTCATATAAGATTCGTTCTTTTATACAACGTCGGGAGGCATATAAGGATACAGCCCACCTGATGGAAAGCGGTTACCGTAGCCTATAAGAGCTTGTAATACATCAAGTAGATATAGATCGCGCGATGCCACCTCTGCTGCTAACACAGCAACTCTATAGGAGCTTACTGGTGACCTCACTCACACGCAGGAACACAACAACCATCTAGAGAGTTGTTATTTGGCTGCGGTTTTCTGTGAGGTGGAGGTACTTCCCCAGACGGGCTGCATCCTAGTAAAATCTTTAGTAAATCCTTTCATAAAGTAAAATCTTTCTTAGGTTAGGCCACACGTCTTTCAAAATATAAGTTTTAGGACGTGTGGGTTTAGCTATGTTTTCCTTCACTACTGAGTAAGTGATAATTTACATATTTACATAAAGTCCAAAAACACTTAAGTGGTACATGCCTTCACCAGGATTCGAACCAGGGACCTCTACGTCAGACATAAATCTACACCTATATTTTCCGCCCATCGGCCAGCGGACGCGGTCCTTACACACCTCGCACCCCTCTTTAACATTCATAGCACTTTTTGTTCACGATCGCCGGTTCCTAGCGCTCCTGAAATCTTCCGGTAAAACATGATCAATTTGATCGTAGTAGTTAGTATCGTAGGTTGGCTTTCCACGAATCTTCCTTCTATTTTCGCATTGTATATCTTTTTCTTATACAACTAGATTGGCAAACAAGCATGCGACCCGCAAGTCTTGTGACCTAAGGCTGTTTCGTCACATTTCTCTGCCATATCTCACCCTTCAAACCGGAACACAACCATATAAATATAGCTGCTTTGCGGTAGAAATAGGTGAGACAGAGGTACCCACGCAGACGGCTTTTGTATAAAAGTCTCCCTCTGGTTTCATCATTGTTTCGTCCTGCATTCTTTCTACATTCCCGAACCTACGGACAATGCTGTCCACCAACACACTCTTTCAGACCAACTCACTTTCTTACATCATTTTTGCGAACGCAGTCAGCAAGCGTTACGCCACAAATTTTGTCCAACGCTCACATTTTAACGAGCTTGGCGGCGCAGTAGTGAAACTCACTGTTACGTTACTTTGACACCATCGCTCGTGGGTTCGATTCCCACACAGGCCAAACATTTGTGTGCATGAACATGTCTATTTGTCTTGTTCTGGGTGTTTTTAGGAGAGGGAGGGCGCATCAAAGCAGCCCATCTGGGGAAGTAGGTACCCTACCTCACAGAAAACCGCAGCCAAATAACAACGCCCTAGAAGGTTGGTGGGTTCCTACGTATGAGTGACGTCACCAGTAAGCTCCTAAGGAGCAGCTATGTTAGCAGTAGAGGTGTCATCGCACGAGTTATACCTACTTAATGTATCGCAAGCGTACATTGGCTACGGTAACCGCTTTGATCAAATGGGCCGTATGCTTGTATGCCTGCCGACGTTGTATAAAAAAGAAATCTCGACCGCCTTAATTCGAAGAAGTATCTCTTGCTTACATATATTCAAAATGACATTACAACTTGTAGTTACCAATATCGTCTATATCTACTCTACTCTGCTTACATATATTCAAAATGACATTACAACTTGTAGTTACCAATATCGTCTATATCTACTCTACTCTGCTTACATATATTCACAATGACATTACAACTTGTAGTTACCAATATCGTCTATATCTACTCTACTCTGCTTACATATATTCAAAATGACATTACAACTTGTAGTTACCAATAACGTCTATATCTACAGGGTGGTACTATATATACGTTTCATATATATCGGCAATACGAAAATTTGGAGTGAAAAATATTTGAATACTCACATTTATTATGGGGCCAATTTTAAAATTATGGCAAAACGTCAACATACAAATACTTAGAATATCTGTTCACTTTTATTGCGGATCTCAATAATGGTGCCGTATTAAAAGTTTTTATTAATAATGAGTACGTTCTTTTCCTTTCGGTGATTTCATCGCCCCTACATAATAGATAGTTATTATCTCTAGACTTCTAACAGTCGACAATTACAAAATGAAAAAATATTTATAAATAAATTATTACAGAACACACCATAACTCTATTTAGTTCCAAATTAGGCAGAGCTTCTGAAAATCAATAAACATACGTAATAACTTTTTGTTTGTACTAACAAAAC
The DNA here is from genome assembly GCA_947507595.1 of Pyralis farinalis. Taxonomy (NCBI): domain Eukaryota; kingdom Metazoa; phylum Arthropoda; class Insecta; order Lepidoptera; family Pyralidae; genus Pyralis; species Pyralis farinalis. The sequence continues at coordinate 24,499,585 of OX382273.1, read as the reverse complement.
GTAGAAAACACCCCAACACAAACAAATACAGGTATTTTTACGGGACAGGCCCATCACTGTGTCTCCTGTGTAACCAGAATTAACAGCGGCGACCACCAAAAAGGCAATGAACAGTAAAGTTCATTGCTGTCCCGGGGGGTGAAACTACAGCTGCCTTGGATCTCACAACGAATTTAATCAGAAGAAATTTGTAGGAGTAGGAAGTTTTGGATTTGACTTCCCCTCTTGGCAAAGTAAGAGACAGCAATATGACAAACAAGGCATTTAAAAACCTCAAAGAGATGGCAGGTCAAGTGAAGCTCAACTACCGTGCGGTTTATCCAATATCTAACACTATTCGGACCTAAATTGTGAGTTGTTACCTAACACATCGATTCCAATAATATAGATTTCAAAACCGCCTAAACGCCTGGTAATTCTCCCTTGTTGCCACCAAATCAGAATGGTATATTACCACGGATGTGACATGCAAGGAATTTAACATCGTCCCGCTCCCGACGCGAGAGGTCGCACTCCCAGAGAACGTGATATGCTGTTTGCTCGAATTCATGATTTGTCATAGAACACTCACATAAAGGCGATGACACAATTCTAAACAATAAGAGCTTCGCCCTAAAGTTAAAAAAATGCGCAACAGGATGATCGACTTCTAACCACTCTTTATTTAAACTGTCTCGCACTAATTGAAAGAACAGCCTCGGTGCTCACAGTTCTGTACGATTTACATATAAATCATATAAATATTAAAGCGAGACGCTGACTTTGCAGTAACTTACGACGCCCAACACCTATGGTAGCCCTATCAGCCCATGCAGGTGAACCGTACGTCCTAAACATCGATGGTCCTAAATATTAAAATAATTTAATTTTAAATCCATCCTAAATTTCTGGCTGTGTAAATATTTTTTAGCGTTTTAAAAGTTAAGTTTAATACATGTTTATTGCATTATTAAATATATGAAGCACACTAATATCTTGCAAGCGAATCGTACCATCCGTTTCAAAGCGACTTACTAACCAACCACACCGCTAATTATTCGTGAATCTCGAAATCCACGTTTCTAAAACGCAATATGCTTTAGAAAACTAAATAAACAGGTACAAATAGTAACCAGTAGGTCTGTAATCCAGTGGCCTTAACCCGCGCCTGGTCACCGGGCGACGCGTGAAGGAATTCCAAAACAATGCTCCATCAACTGCCCACTGTTTTGTTGCTCTTGTGTCAAAAGTTACCCGCGGGAATGGGTGCATGGGAATACGTAACATTTTGTCTTTTGATAGTTGAAGTGACTATTTTGTTGGGTTATCTGCAAAATAGTTGTTTTAGAAAGCTTTATCAATAACATGATGATAATATCCTATGTTCTTAATATCTATTAAAATATGGTGAGATTTGTAATTTAACAATAGTGAACTGTGGATAACCTAGAACGGGGTATTTGGCGTGAATTTAGGGTCAATATGAGATATAATAAGATTGAAGGTAGATATAGAAGGTACGAAGATACAATTGCACCCAATAGTCGTTTACTTCTTTCTAATACACAAATCAAATACATAGTAGATAATACACAAAATAAATGGTATCCTTAGCTTATAATAATACAACTATGAATAAAACACAATATTATTAGCTTAGATACCACGATACTGATCAAGTGCTTCATTACGCGCGCAAATCAGAGTATTAAGTTAACCGTTCGTGATATATTCGCAAGAAGAGGTATAATCCGTTGGTTCGGCTCTAGGAAACAAAGAACAGATATGTACATCGCGAAAGTGTAAGGATGTAAAGATTCACCGTATCACGAGCTAATGGTTCGTGTTTCTTCAGAAGTTGTTGTCAGCAGCCTTAGGAACCAGTTAGTTGGCACGAATAGAATTATGAATGTTAAAGAACCGAATGAGGTGTATAGCCCTGCAAGCGACTTGGTGTGAAGATAATATGGCATATTCACATCAAGTGATAGCGAATTCCATATCTACATAATACTAAAGAATTTGGTATGCTTAGTTGTATTTTGACGAGCTTGGTGGCGCAGTGGTTAGTAAAGCTACTTGTACACCAACGCTCATGAATTTGATTCTCACATAGTACAAACCTTTGTGTTTTTAAGAGGGGTACGGCAAATCAAAGCCGCTCATCTGGGAAAGTACCTCTTACTAAAAACAGCAGCCACATACTAACTCTAAGGGTTGTTGTATTCCTGCGTGTCAGTGAGGTCACCTAAGGAGTTGCTGTGTTGGCAGCAGAGGTGGTATCGCGCGAGTGATACTTAAAATATTACAAGCGTTCAAACGCTACGGTAGTCGCATTACATCAGGCTTGTATGCCTCCTGCAGATGTATAAAATAAAAATTGCATTAAATTAATCGATGGAAGTAAAGGTCCATTTAGAACACTAATACAATTGTTAAAAACAAATGAAAAAAATGACAAATCCTTGCCGCGTCGTTTTATTTTTAAAATAAAATTTATGTAAAAATAGAGAAAAATATAAAATGTTAGTGTCGTCTATGACCGGCGAATGTATCTGTATAATATTTTATGTGCAATTTTTTTTATATACATTATTTTTTTACGTGCCTCCCACGAGCACTTTAATTTCTTTTTAATTTACTATCACTATTTCAAAGTTTGCTTGATTCCTTTTTAAATATTTGTGCACTTTTCCTATGATAGTTGTACTCAGAAAATATAAAAATCACACACAGGTTATCAGAATAGTGTGTTGTTCTCTATCGGAATTGTGTTTTTATTCTAAAGACCACAGCATGAAACTACAATAAGTCAGGTTGTTATAACTTTGTTAAATTTCAAGTATCTCATACCGTTCATCTTCAGCTTTGTGACATATGGACCAACTGAAATATTAACAGATCAACGAATGTTTAAACAGCTGAACGACCACGGAAGTGAAACCATTTTCTAATTTCTTAGGATTGAGAAGATAACAAAGATTTAAGTCGGATCTTTCCTAGATCGAGCCACACGTTTTATGAAATATAATTTCTTGGACGTGTGGGTTTCCTTGCGATGTTTTCGTTGGGCATCGAGCTAGTGATACTTACAAATATGTACACATAAATCCGAAAACATAGCAAGTGGTACTTACATCCCCACACCTTGTTTCGAACCAGAACTTATCGGTTAATCAGATAGTTCTTTATCCATTAGGCTATAACTTCTAAGCGTTGTCATGAACTGCATTATTGATGAATGCTCTAAGATTTGCGTGCATCACTATTCTATGAATGTAGTCAAATTTATAAGATATCTTACGCTTACTAAGTCACCAGTTAAAATCATCGATTTTTGATAGCGATTCCCTAGTAGGAAAAACCCCGTTTAACACGCATAATTGGCAATTCATTGTTCTACTGGACTCGCGTCATCACAAAAGAATTTTAAACATTGGCGCCAATCGACCTTGTTCAAAAAATCAAAGAACAATTTATTTTATTGTTAATCGCTAGCGTAAATAATTATTAACCAGATACAGTCGTAAATTGACTTTTTATAGTATTTCGGTAACCTAACACCGCTCACATTGGACAAATAATACCGGGCAAGTGTGAGTTGACCTCTTATGGTTTTGGTGGCTATTTATTCGGTTGTAATTTATGATAATAAGATTGGCCATATATTTTATGTACCTACCTACATCTGACGCCTCTGCTGTACACTAGCGCCGCTTGTAAATATTTCTGAGGTATCTGGTTAGTAAAAAATAAGAATAATAAAAATGAAAATAATATACTTTGTTTAGTTATCACAAGAGATGAGCTCGGGAATGGAATAGCACGTAAATAATAAATTATACAAAGAATCTCATGCCTTTCATGCACTCTAGTGTTGCTTGTAAAGAAATCAAAGGAACCTAGATAGGTGAGCTCCTAAATGGAATAAAGAGTAAATAAATAGTAAGTTATGCGTTTAACAAAATGTTTTATCTAATATATTTTTTGCACTACATCTGATGCCTTTCCTGGTGTTGCCGTTGAAGAAATCCTACATGAGGTAAAAACGGTGACTGAAACGTGAATGAAATATTAAATTATGCGTTTTTAAAATGTTTTAGCCAATAAATTATATTTCGCGACTTATTTATCCTCTAGTGTTGTATCGAGATAAAGCGCGTGTTATTATCAATATAAACAAGTATCTATAAGAACTAAGTAGATATGTAAACATATTTTATTGCCTACAATATTACACTAATATAATTTTATGTACCTACTTTTTTTCCGTTATCCGGGTGGTTACTCTACAGCCTATCTCCTCTCTCTCTCTCGCCTCTGTTATTATAATGCTAATGTGAGGAATCAGTTAGTTTAGTAGTAGTACTGTAGATTATCTTTGGTATTTGCCTATTATTCCACGATGTTAGTAAAATCGTTTGTAAATAAATACTAAATTATATCTTCACGCGAGGTCCCTTGTGGGGTAGATTGAGAGAACTGAGCGCTATAGGACGCGGTCCTTTCACACCTCACTCGCTTCTTTAACATTCATAGCTCTTTATGCACGCTCGCCGTTTCTCCGTTTCTGATAAAACGCGACCAATATTGTCATGGTAGGTGAATCTTGGTCTTCCTCCTCTCCTACTTCGCATTGTATATCTGTTTCGTCATTCTTTCATCCTACATTCTTTCTATATATGCGAACAAACGGAGCATGCCTTTTCTTATTTTTCTCTAAATACTAAAGAACTATAATAATAAATAAATAGATTTTCGATCGTTCTTATCCTGCTAATGGAGAGTACTTACATAGACACAATCAAGTAGCTAGAATCATACACCAGCAATTTGCTTTTATTACAGTCACGGCCTCAAAACTCACGAGTTTTGAGGTACCATATTATAAATATGCACATGCGCCAGTTCTGGAGAAAGGTACGCTCTACTGGGACTCTAGTCTATTATCAATTATTACAGACAGGATTATTGTCGCCAATAGACCTGTATGATATTGTGATAATAGATTGGGAGACAAGCCGTGCAGTTCTCGTTGATGTTACCAGTCGTGACGTTCCCTCATGACGAAAGCCTCATGAAGGTTGAGAAAGAGATTCTTTCTAACTTGGACTTGAGGTTACCGCCATGTGGCATGTGGAATCAACGATAATGATTCCAATAGTCGTGACACCAAACGGGCTTATGTAGCGAAGAGCCTCGATAACGATATCGTGAGTGGTTCTCGCTTGGCAGTTGGGTCGAGAAACAGATTCAGAAGTCGGTTCTTCCGGACTCGGCACGTATTGTGAGAAATTTCCTCACTCTGGAGCCCTGACCATCGGTGGCTTGCATCTTGGTTCCGCTAACGGCGGGTGCCTCTTTTTTATGTATTTTCTTTTTTATAAAAAAATATCTATATAAAAAATGTAAATGGAGTGTATAAATAAAAATAAAAAGATAAGGACTAGAGATTCGCATTTTCAAGTCTTCTGGGAGAGAAAATCAATCCAGCGTCCAATAAATTTAGTTAGTGTGTACAAAGATGCTTAAGAGGATTTCACCTTTGAGCACAGACTTGAATAAATGCTATGCAACTCCTTTGTACATGGATTACTGTAGAAGATTTTGGGCGGGATCACATGCCAAAAACAATAGTCGCGTACTGCGCGGTTCCAGGGTGATTTTATTCCGAAATCTTCCGAGAGCGTGCAGTGATCTGCCTGTCAAGGTTTTCCGAGACTCGATTATGAGGAATTATGTCTTCAAAAAGGGCGTACTTATAAAAATCTTTTTACAGGGTCATCAACGTACGGGTGGCCCTCTCACGATGGTGTCCATAGGCTAAGGTTACTTACTGTTTACCTACAAACAAACCGTACGTTTATTTAGCGCCTTAGTGGTTAAAGAAAAGTTAGTAGGTACGGATATTATTTCATAGGGGCTGTTTGTATTTTTTCATTCGAATGAACTTGTCAAGTATATTCTTCATCATCCATCATGCGTGTTTCCCACTAGACACATAGACCCCGCGCTTCATCCACATTCATCAACGAAATATCTACCTGCCTCTTTACATTAACGACAGCGCCATCTAGCAATCCATATATAAATTACAACAATTGCATGTTATCCAGTTCATGCAAGTATTTTTGTATGCAAGCACGACGTATTTTTGATACCACAAGTGTTCACCAGATGTCATAAATGGAACATGTACAACGCGCCATCTAAAGTTCTTTATGTGAACTATTAAAACATTTTTGGTGTCTGCTATTATGTAAATAGATGTCGCGAGGTGTCCTGAATTGGATTACAAAATAAATGATATTTGAAATCAAAGGGTAAAAAGAAAATAATCCGTTTTCAAATTTGCGAATATTGGTAATTTAGTTCAAATAAATTTTATATCCATTTAGATAATATTATATAAAAGTAATTCTATGGTGTGATTTCACTTGGAAGTACTTAATAAAATCCCATCAGTCCTATCTTATGGTAGAAAAATAACTGAAGATTAAAATTCATCAAGTTTTATATAATAATATTACATAGTTAATATTTACATATTTAAAATCGGCGAATATCGACTTTGCTCAAAATTTTAATAAAACCATTTTTTTTTTTAAATTGTTATGTCAGTGAAAATATGGCGTAACATAAATACATAAAAGTATGTATTGTTCTAATTAGTTTTTTTTGTTTCAAGTATTGTAAAAAGTAAGGTAAATAAATTAATATGTAAGCAAAAGGGTTTGCCCCGGGTGAGGATCGAACTCACGACCTTAAGATTATGAGACTTACGCGCTGCCTACTGCGCTACCGAGGCTTATATAAACGTTTCGAAATTTAATATGTTATTTAAAATATTTCATTTACAATAACCGATACATTGTGATTAACGAAGGATATCCGATGCGAATCATATATATATATTAAAGCAAGCTTTTATGTAAGCCTTCAGAACCCGTTATATACCTTTTCCCATACATTTCGCGGTCATATATGACCACACGGGTTTCGAAAATGCTCAAAAAAGAAGAAAATAAACTATACACTTTACATCACACAATTTATATGATGCTAGCTGTGCCCGCGACTTGGTCCGCGTGCAATTTAACAAAAAAGTTATTGTTCAATTATAATTTTATTTATATTTATAAATTAAATAAGCAGAGTAAAATAGCGAACAGCACAATTATAATAGATATGTATTATCTACTTGTCTTGCGGAATAGTTATTTTTTTTATTATTTATTTATATTAATAAAAATAAATAAAATAAAAATAGCCTAAAGTAGCCAAAATCGGTCCAGCCGTTTCAGAGATTAGCCGGAATAAACAGACAGACAGACAAAAATTGTTGTAAAAATATTCATTTTGGTACGAGACCGTGTGATTCATATTCATTTAAAAAAAGCGGTTATTTTAATATTACAAACAGACACTCCAATTTTATTTATCTGTATAGAGAAAAGCTGGCCATGAGATTTAACTGTGTGTACCTATGTATTTACCTAATTTATAAAAAATACTTACATTTTTTTTTTAGATTTATTTATGTCAAGATCAAGTAACATAATTAATATATTCTTATTTATCAAGTAAATCTCTAACAAGCTTTTATATCGTACATTTTTTTTAACCAGTGATAAATTGTGTGTTGTAATAAATTCATTTATTGATTCCATTGAACGTTTATTTTCTTATTTTTAGAGCATTAAAATAAGAGCTTGTTGAATGAATTTATTTTAATTTATTATAATTTATTTATTTATTAATTTTAAATTGAGAAATTTATATTTGAGTTTATTTATTTTGTATTTCTTAGTTATCGTTGTATTATTGTATCTAAATGTTTCTCATCCTGTTCATTTCATTTAAAGCGTCTTTGTTGACTGGTCATTTGCCCGTTAATTTAGCATAGTCTAGTAATCTAGTTCTTCAATAAGCGGGCCTTCTAGTGATGTGCCTTTACTTACGACCACGTACGCATGTCCAGTAGCGAAGAGCTTTGAGCCTAAATAGACAACGGCGTATTCGACAGTAGTACTACCTTGTATGTTGTGTACTATGCAAGCCCAGCATAATATAATTGGTATCCTTTCTTCAGCAGTACCGCGACTACATTTTGCCGGAATTTGTACAGACTTGATTTGAATAAGGTGAACACCATCTTTATTGAAGTCTATACGGACGGATGGTATGTCAGTATCATAAATTTGTGCTCTCTGGAAGCAGGCCCATAGGATTCCTGTAATATGTCCAATAGCGCCATTCAACAGACCTTTGGACACATCTACATTGTAACGCGACATCACCTTGGCCCCAATGAATATTTCTGACTCCTTATGTAGCCCACCTGTCTTGTTTACATCGGATGGTATAATATTATTCAAATCTATATAGACATTTTTTCGAGTAATATCTATTATTTTGTTAATATTTACACCATGAGCAAGGAAATGTTCGAGGACAATTTGATTGTAATTGTATACTCGTTGGTTAGTGGGATAAATCGCAGGGCCTTTTCAATCGCAAATTCGCCAGTTGGTTCTTTGTTTAGCTGATTCATTAAAATAGCTAAATGTTCTAGTGGTGCTACCCTGTTGTCTCATATTTTCACTTAATTCAATTAAGGAGAAAAGAAATAAATGTGTTGATGGGACAAATCTAGAGGGTTGATCAAATACTTGATTTCGTCGCACGGGAGGCAAATATTTATACTACCAAACATAGATTCGTTGTTTTTAAGCTGTTTAAGTTGGTATCCACCAAACAAAACATCCCATAAGGATCCATAGAGATTTCATCTACAATCAAAAATTTTATATGATGTCACTGTTGCCGCATCAGACGCAAGTAATTACCGGTATAGGAATAGGCATTTGCACTATTCTACCATCTTTTTGAACTGGCAATTTTAGTGTAGAATGTAATGTGGATCCTCCCACTAAATGCGCTGCTACCTCTGTTAGTGCACAAACTTTAACAACTTGCTTGCTGTAACACCGATTTATTTGATTTTTTGACAAGTTGAAGAGGAATGTTTTTGCAATTCCAGCTTTACCCGTTATGAACAACCTTAGACGCTTATCGCTACCATTATAGCTGTTCTGGAATACTTCTTATTATGAATACAAATGCTTCCTTTTGTCCAACATTCATTCCTCTTTTAGCAATAAGAAACTCGTCATCGCTCATATGCTGTTCTGGCATCTCCAACTAGGAGTGCCAAAAATAACTAGTCCGCCACCTTGAGCGGTCCGCCATATTGGATTTAGAGTAAAGTCATTTAATTTTTTTTTTGTATTCTTCTCCGCAAACCCTTTCATTTGATACCCATATCGGAGAAGTGTACAAAAATAACTAGTCCGCCATCTTGGACCGTCCGCATTATCGAATTGAGAATGACATAACTTAGCTAACTACGTATTGTCATCTAAACTAAACGTGTTTGTAAAATTTCATCTCAATCGATTAAAGATAAGTACCTACTTGAAAATTCAGTTGCAAAATTTGATTCGAACATACAAACATTGTAAGTCAACGATAGACCAAAAATGTTTACTGACGAAACTACGACTAGGTACTAGTTACTACTACGAAAATAATTTAATGTTACATCTATAACATTTCTTACAATAACAGGATGTGCAAAGTCAAAATGGAACCATAAAAGTAACTGAAAGACTACACATTGTCCGCTATACAAAGTGGAAATCACATGTTATGACTGAACTGACTGACTTGAATCGTGTAGAGGAAAGTAATTAAAGCAAGAAAAACAGTAGGTAAACAAAGGTTTAAGAATTGAAAAAACATCTAACGTAATTGAACTTAAACCAGAATGCACATTTCGCTATACACAATGCAGTGCTAATCATAACGCTAACTCATTGACGTGAAAGCGGGTATGGCAGATATTGCATGTGATAAACGCGGTTCACATGCGAGCATTGTGCAAAATTTGTTGCCTAACGCTTGCCTGATCGCATTCGCAACGATGATCGAAGAAAGAGAGTTGGCCACTTTTAAGCGACTAAAATAATGACTTAATATTAAGAGTACAAATTATATACTTTTTTACTCTCTATTGATTACAGAGCATCATGAACGATATGTATAGTAAATGATATATATGGATATAGTTCATTTTAACTTAATTTTAGTGTCCTGGTTGGTGATGTTTGTTATACGTGCGAAATAATAATTCAATACATGTTTTTACTAAGCTCTCATATTACTAATATTTGGTAATTTATTAAAGTAAATGTATTTAAGAGCTAGGTAATAAAAAGAAAAATTTAAAACACATTCACAAATGGTGAACAATTTATCAACATTCAGAAAAAGATTTCGCCCGTAACTTTAAGCCTTCAAACGCTTCAAACTTTTCCTAATCGACACCTAAAATATCATTATTTTCAAATAAATCTCCCCGGAGTGATAAATTTGGGCTCGTTTTTAGACGCGACTTAACCCTTCGCCGCAGTGGTGAATATTTAAAAAGTCGTTGGGAACATTTAATTGGGCAATCCTGCAAGGATTAAATTATCAAGACACCTAGTTACCGCGTCGTTCCAAACTTAATGAATTCAACATGAATTAACCGCGGCCTCTCTGAATCGCGGGTTTTAGACGTATACAATTGTACACAATGACACTGGCAATTAGAAATTGCAAGGATTATAAGACAGACTTATTCTTATCTTGTGTTTGCAAGGATATGGGTAGGTCCTAACGGTTTCTATCAGATATTTTTTATTTCAGATTAGTGGGTTTTATGAAGGTTAATCAAGTGTCATTCAAAATAAATATAAAAGAGTCACCTTTACTGTTCAAATATTGGGAATCAAAAGTTAAAAAAAGTTTGATGCATCAATAGACGCGTGCATACGTTCATTTGGTGCACCAAATTTACTTTTAACTTTATAGCAATGAAACATTGTATTATTTTAATCATTACTTATTCTCTTCATTAGTTTACGGCACTTACTTATAGTGGTACAGCTGTATGTTTTCTCATATAAATAAATAAAGTTTAGTCATATTAATCCATCGATAAAAATTAAGTCATTTCCTTTGAACATTTCATTTACAGATGCGATAAATTAGATCTACCAATAACCATGCACATTCAATATCGAGAAATATCACTGAGCAGTTACTAAAATAGAGCTCGTGAACCAACTAGCATATAGTTCGGACTTCGCACCTAGTGACTCCTTTATTTCCTGGAACATAAAAAAATGTTGGACTTTTACGAAATTAGACGAGACCGCGATTACTTTCAAAGTCTTGAAAAATAGTAGGACAATATATATTAATTGTCAAAGATATTATTTTATAAACAGAAGCACATTATTTTGCCTTTAACATGTTTTATTTATTAACAACTTAACAAAACTTTCTTCTTTTATCACTGTAGCGAAAAGTCAGAAGCTATCATTAGAAAGGCCATGTGCAAGTACGATCTTCTAATTGTAGTTGGTTTGGCAATAGACACCACCTCAACTGCAAACAATGGTGAGAATGATGAAAGACGATTGTATTGAGAAAGGCTTACTATTGAATGCGAAGAAAACAAAGATAATTGTATTTGAAAGAGAAGAAACCAGAACCAATGTAAGGATTACGGTTGATGATGAAGTGTTGGAACAAGTGGATGAGTTTGTATATCTTGGATGCGCTTTGAGCAGGGATGGAAGGTACACCGCTGATGTGGAAAAACGTGTGAGCTGGGAAAAGAGTGAATGGAGCTTTGGGAAAACATCTTGGCAGTAAAACTTGAGCTAGAAATTCACAGCTTGCTATGCACAATGCAGTGCTGGTCCCAACGCTTACTTATGGAAACGAGAGCTGTGTAAATTTTGCTGAGCATTGCGCAAAATTTGTGGCGTAACGCTTGCGGACCGCATTCGCAATGATGATTTTAGAAACAGAGTTGGTCGAAAGAGAGCGTCGGTGTTAAAATAAGAAGAGGCATGCTCCGTTGATTCGGACATGTAGAAAGAATTCAGGATGAAAGAACGAAGAAATAGATATAGGTACAAAGCAAAAGTGGTAGGACGTAGGAGCCGAGGAAGGCCAAGACTTACCTACCATAACCAAATTGGTCATATTCTATCAGAAGGTGATATTAGGAGCCTTAGAAACCGGCAAGCGTGCATGAGAAGAGCAATGAATGTTAAAGAAGCGATTGAGATGTCTAGGGATTGAGTCACGTGGCCCCCGGTTCTCTCTATCTACCCCGCAAGGGATTTAGCGTTTGTGAAACTATAGTAGCAACGTTTCCGATATTTGCTGCAAGTTTCAACAGTTTACTTCTTTTAATAGACCTCTACTTACTAAAGAAAATCCTGACAACCGGTACAGCCGTTTCGGAGATTAGCTCTGACAAACAAACATACAGACCGGTCCTTGTTTGTGTTTTAGTTTCAAGAAAATAAAGATATAAATTAAGTAAAACCATTCCGAAAGCCATACATATATCTGATACTGTCGCAGCCTGGCTGCAGAAGTCGGGCTGCGGCAGTCAGACCAGCTGTCTACATACGAGTGTAATGGCTGATACGGGAAGGCCATGCGGCTGCGGAGTCATTTGAGCGCGCAGCGAAATCAAAATCAAGCGAAAGCTCATACCTACGTATAAACCTTCTACTCGTATATAGACTTGTCTTAAATTTCCGCACATTAGTATTGCAATTTCCATAAATTTTACTTCTGTAGCTAATCCAGCTCTGGAGCTGCGAGTATCTATCTATTTATAACTTCACGTAACTCCCTTGAGGCTGAGAGAACCGAGCGCCTTACACACCTCTACTCCGTCCTTACACACTTCACTCGCTTCTTTAACACATATCATGCACGCACGTTTTCTAGAACTCCTGACATCACTTTTTGATAAAACACAACCAATTTAATCATGGTAAGCCTTGACCGTTCTCGACTCCTACATCCTTCTACATTCGCGTATCAGTATCCAAAATTTAGTTATTATTGCGTGTGACTTTTCAGTGAACATGTGACGTACTAACATGTGACGTAGTGACCAGTGAACATGTGATGATGAACTAGTGACGTAGGTATGATTATGATTATACAACTAAACGTATTTGCAAGTGACGCACTTGTAACTCAACTTTATTGATTTTTTTACTTAAAATATACCTAGATATAATTTAAGCCAATTTACACGTACATTATTCTGTTTTTTCTAAAATTAATTTAAAAAGGTAATTTATCTTGAATTATTTAATTACCTGGGTTTTTCAAGTAGGTATTCAAATATGAACGTTCCCTATTACCCTCGAGCCTACAAAGAGGTTTTTTAATTCACCTGCCTATTCCTAAGCGGACGTAAAATGTTTACTCTCTCCAACGAGGGGACATTCCAACTTTTATTTTTTGAACTTGTGCCTTAATTTTTTAAGGAGGTCCTCTAGAGACCGCTCCTTGATTTGAACAGCGAAGCTTAAAAGTTTTAGCAGTTAAAAGACACTTTTACAATGGGTTATGTAGAGTTTCTTGAATAATTTTATAGAGCCCCTATGAATTACGAAGGATAAACGAGGAAGTAGCATTCAAGACATACGCTTTGCGCATTCGAGACTTTAAAACTTCATAATCGTTAGTGATTAACTCGTAAAACCACATTTGTATTTAGTCGCTTCCTGATGTTTTTTGTCAATTGACGTCATGACATACAAACACTATGGAAGTTATGATTGTAATTTAAGTTTCGAGTTTATTCTATCAAACGTGTGTTATTAAATCGTTTTAGTTAATTCCATGTATTTGTGAACAATGATTTTCCGTAGCAATTTTTGCACATAGCAGTTTTTTTCGTCAGTAGCGTTATCCCGTTTCCTTATTTATTTGGATTTGGCGGAGCGACTGCCGTCAAACCTCCACACACCCAGAAGAAATATCAACCCTTTCTTAGGTTACGTAAATAAAAAGTCTTATCGCGAGAAAATAAGATTCCCGCTAGGACTCTGTCGCGTATAATAAAACAAGACCTGAAACTCGGCGCAGTATTTATTTATTTGTCATAATCACAGCAATTTTAATAATTTAACCTTACGTCTATATAAAAATCACAGGTCTACTCTCAACTAAAATATATGCTGAAATTATGTGGTTATGTTCGCTTTTAAGGTCGTGTTGTCAAAGACAGCGTGAGGGACCGGGAGTTAACAGCGTTACAAAAAAACGGGCGTTAAAAACAAAACAATAATCTAAAAAGAAAGAGCATTTCTATTATTTATCTATTATACTCGTAAATATGTTTTAATAAATCACAGCAATTTGACTTAAAATTTTACTTAGCATCAATAGGTATTCCTTCTAGAGAGCCACTCGCCTCGATTGTTTGGCAGCCGACAGCAGTTGCGAAACGACGGCGCGGCGATAGTAGACACTGCTGATTGTATTGACACCATCATTTTAAACGAAGGACGTCCACTGCTGACATAGACCTCTCCCTTAGACTTCATAACAAAAGTTAGTATTGGAATTTTATGGAAAACATTGCCTAAATAATCATACAGAGGGACCCGAGCGCAATAATACGCGGTCCTTATACACCTCACTTTTTATTTAACATTCATAGGTTTTTTTCATTGACGCAAACAATTTTTTTCATAGTATATTGTTCCTCGATTCTCTTTGTATGCTCCTGCAAGAGAACTGACATCGAGATTACGATAGATAGAAATAATACGCTAGATCCCTTACAGGCTAAGCAGAGAGCACGAAGCGTCATGAAACGCGGTCCTTACACACCTCGCTCCTTTAACATTCATAGCTCTTTTCATGCACACTCACCTGTACTTAGGGTATTTAGTCGTAAATTGTGCTGCACGTAATTATATGGTGCGGTACACTAAGACTTGCGTTCAAAGTGGCACGGTATCTCCTTATTTACCTATTCCTTTATAGCGTACACAGAGACCCTACTCCGCGACAATATTTCGTTTGTACATTAAAATTTATCGCGAGCGAGAGAGTTTACGCGAAGCCAGGTGATAAAATAAAATGACAGTTGTTTAGTATAGGCCAGGGAATGGAGTACAGAAATTGAAAGGTATGGGGCGTGTGAGACCTATTTTATTTATAGGAGAATATGGCTTTTGGATTGCCGCGGCAAATGTGCTAGACGTTAAGACTATGACATCGTGAATTGTTTATGTTGGTTTTATATGTGGAGGTAAGTGCCTACAAAGGCTTCGCCTGATTGAAACTGAATATTAAACAAAATTACGGGCATTGGATGTACTTTATGAGGGGTTTTGGTTACATTTATCGGATAGTTTCGAGTTATTATAGTTGAGATTTGAGACAAACGAACTAAATGTAGGATAAATAGATAAGTAAATAACTTATCAATTTTCTTTTACCTCTTATGTAGTCTTCGTCCTAGCGATAACCCGTTTCCTAATCCATTAAGATTGTGCGGGTCCGCTACCTAAGTCTAAGGATTTGGTAAAGATACTGATTTTGACATAGAGCGACTGCCGTCAGACCTCTACAACCCAGAGGGAAAAACCAGACAATTCTTACGTAAGGTCACATGTTTTACGAAATATAATTCCTTAGACGTGCGTGTTTCCTCACTATGTTTTCCTTCACCACCGATAAAATGATAATTATAAATATGTACATGAATCAAACAGGAATGGTACATGTCAGGATTCGAATCAGCGACCAGTTGATCAATAGGCCGATTTTTTATCCACCGGCCATCACTGCTTTTACCCCTTATGTAGTATTAGTTGGAAATTAACATTGGTCTTTCTTGCGAGGAACAGCTTCACATGCAAGTTGTACACACATGTTAGTACAACTTGCAGTGATTGTGATAACGTGCGCTGCTGGCCCTCTAGAAACTCCTCATAAACTTTTTGAATACACGTATTTCTGTTTTACGCTCAATTACTACACTAAACTCTCGAGTTCAAATTACTACCCCACTTAATTTCATATGTTTAGTTCAATCTGCCTACTACTTCCATCTTTTAAATTATTTTTATTTTTTATGTATAACGTCGGAAGGCAAACAAGCTTTTGCCCACCTGACGTGAAGTGATTATCAAAGCCTACGAACGCTTATAATAAATTGTAAGGAGTAATGCCCGTGCATTACCACCTCCGCCACTCACACAGTAACTCCTGAGAAGCTTACTGGCAGGAAACTCTTATTTTGCTGCAGTGTTCTGTGAGATGGGAGTACTACTCCACTCATGCTTTGATATGCCTTACCTCTCTGATGTTTCTTTGTATCTTCTACTATTTAGGTTACTATTACTGGTCTACTATTTTGGACAGTAAAATTATATTATCTGATGTCAAGTGATCATCGTAGGATTGGGAAGCTTGCAATAATTGCCATCACATTGTAACGCTGCACGTCTTCAGCGGCCTCCTTATACGCAATATAAGGAACACATCAAAGCTTTAGGGAATTTTTATTTTGTTGTGGTTTTCTGTAAGGTGGATGTAGGTAAGATTCAGACAATGTGTTCAATAAAGGTACTTCTTAAATAGCTTACCTCTACGCATTTGTTAATATTGATTAATCGAGATCCAAACCTGATTCCATACTAATAAACGTTAATCGAAGCATTCCCGTTCGCACGAAGAGAACGTACCGCAATCACGTCGTCACGTCGGGTTTCATTGCCGTGGAATCACTTCACGTGACGTTAAGTCGATCGTTACGACTTACTTCCAGAATACGACCCTTCTTTGTGGTGTCATTGGGGTACAATATGACAACTGTAACGGAGAAAGTTCGAGCGAATCACGATCGTCGGAAGAATAATTCAGTTTGTGTACTACCTTCTTACAAACAGCAAAATAGTAAGTGCCTACGTACTTATTCATTACATGAATGCTTAGGAATAACTACTGAATATAACAGATAGATCTATGGGATTGTTACGTAGCGATTTCGATCAATCTACATTATTTTAAGTAGTCTATAGCTTCGTTACTTTTTTAACAATTCCTTTTTTTCTTGGCCATTTAATATAAATGTTATGTAACCATCCCATATCATAAACATTACGTAATAACCCCACAGGAGTTAGAAAAGCAATAAAAAGTGATAAAATAAATCTCTCCGGTTTGAAACGCACGAGTGACATTTCTGGATTTGCAAGGCTACGGTAACAGGTGCAAGAGCTCGTTGTTGCAACCTATATAAATAACAATGCAGCCCTTCCTTTTTTTTTTTTTTTTTTTCTATTGTGTTTACAATAGAAATTAAAAAAAAAAAATTAAAGGGGTCCGGAATCAATGAGTAACGAGGTATTTAGGCTGATTTTCCCCACACCAACGGTATCTTATTCTACTTGAATTATGCGGTTCTGTGTATGATTTATACCAAAATGTGGACGATAAAGTAGTGAGTTCATATTGGATTTCTTAGTCTTATAATTGACATCTAGATAGGCTTTAGGCCTAAGGAAGTCATTTAGTGTGGGGCGATACCGGCGAGCAGGGAAGGTGGTGGCGTACTGACGCAAGTAACCGCCGCGCCTTGCGCAGGCAGAGAGAACCGAGCGCCTTACGACTCGGTCATGTAGCTCTCGGTTCTCTCACGATAGGTCCTGATAACTATTCCCATGCACGCTCGCCGGTTTCTATGGCTCCTGATGTCATCTTCTGATAAAACGCGGTTAAATTGGTCATGGTAGGTATGTCTTGACCTTCTTCGGCCACTTCATCCTTCTACTTTCGGGTTATGTATATCTGTTTCGTATTTTTTTATTCCTGCATTCTTTCGACATGCCCTAACCAGCAGAGTTGGTTTAACAGAGAATACCGGTATTAAAATAAGAAGAGGCAGAGAAGAGGCATTCTTCTTATTTTAATACTGGTAATCTCTTTTAAACCAAATCTGTTTATTACACCATCATTGTCAATGCGGTCTACAAGCTTTACGCCACAAGTTTTGCGCAACGCAAATTTCCACCGCGTTTATCCTATTATCATATAAAAAAGAATTACTGTAAAAAAGTCTGGGATTGTACGTACGGTACGGTAAAAAAAGAATCAGTAAAGTGATTAATACGAATTATATTTTACGATCTAGAATTTTATTATCGCACTAGGTGCACCCCGGGACTTCCTGTCTATATTTCTATAAGTCTATATTTCTATTTTCAAGCATTTATAGACTACGGCAGCCGCTTAAAATCAGGCGGGTTGGTTGCTTGTTTGCTACATGACGTGGTATAAAAAAAGGTAGTTATTCTGCCTTTGTTATTTTCTCACTTAAACATGCAACAGATTTTGATGTGGATTCTGACAGTAAAAATATTATTTCAAAGATGATATGTTCTGTCATAGTGTTTTCATGCAGAAAGTTAGCTGTGCGAGGTTCTTATTATCTTTCTTTGCGAGATATTATGTATCTATTAAATAGATACATAATATCTCGCAAAGAAAATAGATACAGACGGTATATAAATAGATTCTATTTTGAAAACACAAAAAAAAATACACCATTACTAGTGAATATAAACATTTATTCTTCGTCATCTTCATTTTCGAAATCATCTCTTATATGTAAAACATATCTAAGAAAGATGCAGGTTGCTCCACATTATCTTCATACCGTGCCCAGCTCATAAACCGTATCACACACATGTGTGCTCTGCATCCGACCAAACAGTTGCGCCTGTCCACCAAACAGTTGCAGCAATAGGTATTCAGCTAAAGCCGCTATAGTGTTTGCAACCAGGGGATTTGTGTTAGTTTTTTGTATAAGTGAAGTAAGTTTTCCTACTTGTGTGCTGCGATTGTATCTTCCCACGTAGGAGATAATAATTTGAACTAAAATCATATATAGGTTCTCAGCATATTTCAATTCTGTGGGATCAACGGGGAGTGCTATGACCTTTCTAACAAAGTATTTTTTAAATTAGTTTTCATTTTTATAACCGGTTATAATAAATTAAAACAAGAAAAATACATTTATAACAAAATAATGTTGTAAAAACCTTACGCTAAAAATTAACTTAAAATCAACTAAATTTCTTTTGAAAATAATCCCACCGGTTTGTTATTATAAAAGTAAAAGCAACCTACAAAAATAGTGTTGAAAATGGCACAGTGGTTTATAAGGCGACTTGTGGTTTGTAACGCTAATTTGACGCCTACGCACGTTCAATTCCCACACAGGACAAACATTTTGTGTGCATGAACATGTATGTTTGTCTTGATCTGAGTATTTTTAAAAGTGGTATGGTGCATCAAAGCAGCCCGTCTGTGGAAGTACCTCCTCACAGAAAACTGCAGGCAAATAACAACTCTCTGGGGGGTTGTTTTGTTCCTGCGTGTAAGTGAGGTCACCAGTAAGGTCCTAAGAAGTTGGTCTGTTAATAGCAGAGGTGATATTGTGCGAGTGATAAATAAATATATAAATATTGTCGGACAAATTACACAGCGCCATCTAGACTCAAAGTAAGCGAAGCTTGTGTTATGGGTACTAGACAACTGATAAAAATACATAAATACATTTTTTTTTGTAAATACATACGTATTATACATAGAAAATACCCAGACCAAGACAAACAGACATGTTCATGCACACAAATGTTTGTACTGTGTGGGAATCGAACTCACGAGCGTTGGTGTCAAAGTAGCGTAACAGCGCGTTCCACCACTGCGCCTCCGAGCTCGTCGATACTCAATGTATTATAACTTGTAAGCGTTCATAGGCTTCGGTAACGCTTTACATCAGGTAGGCCGTATGCTTGCATGCCTCACATCGTAATATTAAAAAAATCCCGATTGTGATTAATTTTCAGCAATCAAAATTGATCCGTTACAACTTACAAGCTACGAATAAATAATTATTTATTCAAGTGCTAAAATGTTTATACTATACATATAAAACTTAGTAGCTACATTATAAAGGCTATATACATAAACAATATATAAGCCAAGATTTTAGTGTGAAACACAACATAAAGGGGTTGCAACACGCTCCACGGTGGATTAGTCGGGGCGGGCCATAAACTCGGACAGGATTACTTTTATATCTCGTAACAAATAATAGCACATAAAACTTGTGTGAAAAACACTAGCTACCAGGCATGGGCGAGATGAACTGCCCAGTAGGTACAGACAACAAAAATCTTTGCTTTTACACTTATATTATTCCTGTATAATTACGCTTTGCTACTTTCTTTCTACTTTTCTTTTCTACTGCATTTCTAAATTCTAAACTATTTACAAATAAGGTCTTATTATTTCTCGCCACAACAGCGTCCTTCGAAACGGGGGAAAACACTGACCTTAAGGACCTAAACTGAATGTAGGAAAGGGCAAAGGATTTATATATATAGGTATAAGTATATACCTATACAAGTGATCCAGTGCATCAAATTCTTGTGTGGTGTAATGTAATCGTATTTATTTCGATTTCCATGACGTCAGGTTCACTTTTGGATCATCAATTTTGATTTTTTTCGGATTGGATTTATAATAAAAACAAAAAAAAAAAACAAAATACTGTCGTCTATGTCCTTACGTTACCATGATATTCATCTTTCTTACTGCGTCTTCTAACTTCTTTTATAACTCTTGCCGCTTCACATCAGGTAGACCGTATGTATGATTGATTTTCTCCCGACATTGTATAAAAAAACTTACAAAATTATACTTACCATTTTTTTGCAGATACTACTATAATTCCTAATTCGGTCTAAGCAGTAGGGGTGAAAAGCCCTTATAAAAATGTCAGGCTAAGATTTAGGTGCCCGTGAGTATTGGAATGTGCGAATTTCATTGTTTGGGTCCTCTTATTTTTAGTAATACATGTAGGTGAATAAAAACTTTATGTCTAATAGAGAATTCTATTATCATGTTTTTCATATAAAGATACTTATAGTGTCGTCTCAATTTATTTTAGTGTTCTGCAAACTGTACCGTGTTATACATATCAAATGAAAGATATTTTTTATATTGTCTCATATATGTATCTGCAATTTGATCATATATGTATGTTATTTTATAATAAGTATTTTAAAGTTATATAAGAAAAATATATGAAAATTGACCATTTCCATGCATAGTCTAAATAAAACTTGGTAGATGAAAAAAATTACTTTTGTAATGATATTTATAAAATAGGTTTTCTAAAATTTTATTCAATATGAATAGAGGGATTTCAATTTTCGCTCCTTTCATACAAATACAAAAAATACCTATACACCGACTGATATATTAGACAGATACACAAGTTATGCCTTATTTGACGTGCTCGGTGGCTCAGTCGTGAATGACGCTTTGACACCAACGCTTGTGGTTTCGATTCCCACACAAGACAAACATTTGTGTGCATGAACATGTCTGTTTGTTTTGGTCTGGATGTTTTAAGCGAGGTAGGGCGTATCAAAGCAGCCCGTCTGGGTAAGTACCTCCACCTCACAGAAAACCGCAGCCAAATAATAACTCCCTAGAGGGTTGTTGTGTTCCAGTGTGTGAGTGAGGTCACCAGAAAACTCCTAAGAAGTTGCTGTGTAAGCAGCATAGATGGCATCGTGCGAAAGATACTTAATATCTTACAAGCATTAAGCTACGGTAACTGTTTTACATCAGGTAGGCCGTATGCTTGTATGCCTCCCGACATTGTATAAAAAAAAATTTGCTTAATAGGTACAGTTTGTGGCAATCATGTATTATATGTTCATATAAAAAAATATTGCTAAATATAAAGAAAGAAATAGAATTTGAAGCGACTGAGGTATGTTCGGGCCAAGTCATGTGCGTTTGCGTTCGGAACTCTGCGTAATCTGCGCACTGCGTAGCAAAGGACTTGGCGTAAAGATATAAATAGATGCTCAAATAAAAAAATGAAAGTAACAGCAATAGCTGTTTTATTTCTAATTGAACTTCACAGTCATTAACAATAATATTTTATTCTAATTTGTTGACATGCAAATTTATTTAATACTAGCTGCTGCCGGCGGCTCCGCCCGCGTGGAGTCAAATAACGTAGCCTATATGTTAATCCAGATCATAATCTATCTACGTGCCAAATTTCATTCAAATCCGTTCAGCCGTTTAAGCGTCAAAGAGCAACAAACATCCATCCATACATACAAACTTTCGCATTTATAATATTAGTAGGATTTTTCACCGACGTTAAAGTTACAATAATCATTGACTTCAAATTTACAATTGTTGTCTCTGAAGTCTAAAATATTAACTCCTAATGACAGTAGAAACTATGATATTGAAGGGTACCCTAACACCAACAACCCCATAAAACATTTCTACTTTGTCCCCACCACGAGACAACGTGTACAAAGACATGCATCTAATAAAATATTTAAGAATTAATCGCCGAGCGAAAAGGCCATATCGTTCATCGTAAAAACTTCACCCGCAATAAACTATGAAAATTATATTAGCAAAGATTGCTCCATTTTGCCTTTAGTTAGTGCTTTAACTTTCTTATGGGAATGCGGAAAACGGGGGATTACATTAATATAATAGATAGGATTAGGGAAGTTCTATTATTCATCAGATTTGGTATACATATGCTGATTGTCATGAAGATTACTGTCCAGGCTTGTATCGTCAATTATTCAGCCAACATCGGGTCTACAGTGAAGTGAATGTAAGAAGCAATCCTGGACTACCGAACCTACATCTTAAAATTAACATCAGATTTGAGACTATTGGCCAATTATATCAGTTAGCCATAAATCAGTAACGATTTTTGACATTTAATGTTTACGAATATTTTCAAATCGCAATTTTAATGCAACATCGGGGGGCATACATGCATACGATCCACGTATGATCGCTTGTTATACAGGAAGTATAAATCGCGTGTTGTGACCTCTGACATAAATACAGCACTTCTTAGGAGCTTACTGATAACCTCACCCACTCGCAGGGACACAATAACCCTCCAGAGAGTTGTTACTTACCTGCGCTTTTGTTGTGAGGAGGAGGTACTTCTTCAGGCGGGCTGTTTTGTTGCGTTCTACCTTTATCTCGCAACTTTCTTATCTAAACTTCACTCGGTTGCATCCTACTTTCTTATTAATATTAAACGTAAAAGTACTATTGGATACAGAAAAATGTCACTGAAACCCTATAGCACGCTAACTACATTTTCATATGTTGGCAAAGTAAACTGTACATTATTTCGCACTTCCCTACTCATTTTTAATTTATTTCAAATGTTAATTTTAAATTTGAAATTGTTTTCAATTCTGCACATTCAACTTCATACATATAACCGTACAGTTATACGTATAACACAGATTACGCGCGACGGCTGTTAATAATATTCTATATAGTAATCATATTACGCTTCAATGTTGTGGATTTTTTAAATTATAAATTTATGGCTTTTTAAATTAAGTTGTAGTCGTAAAAGCATTGTGTACGTTTCCGTTTATGTTCTTATTCAGTTTTGTAATTAAATAAATAAAATAGACTTAAATATTTTGGGAAACATGTGTACTGCAGTGCCCCTAACGCTCTGTAACATTAAAATTTAGCTAAAAACATGCTGAGGAATGAAAGTTATGTAAAGCCTTTTGCTGTCTAGCCGTTTTCGAGAAAAATTGTAATAGACCCACGCACAAACTTCTCTTACCCCTGACGCAAGTAGTACGGTCTCCGTGGCAGTCGCGGGCAAAAGTAAATGGTTTTTTAGCAAAAGGAATTCATATCGTGTCCCACTAATCTACTGTCAATTCAAAAACTATGAACTTACGCACGCTGAAAAAGGTAAAATATAGAATATTATTCTATATTTTACCTACGGTACCCATCTTTTACTGTGATTACATATGATGAGTACATATGATGGAGCTCCACTTGCACCCGTTTTGGAATGCCAAAACGAAAAATAAAATAAAAATACCTAAAAGACCTTCTTATCGTATTTATTTGGGAAAACCGATGCGGATGTTGGATGATTTTGATACCTTACGTAACTTCATCTTACGTAGATGTAAAAGTATCTTAAAATGTGTACTGTTAATGTGTGGAATACCAAAGGTGGATAGAATTTTAGTCTATAGTGACACATACTGATGAATCAGCGTTCGCTTCGGAGCCCAGGGTCCGCTTTCCGATTTTGCTTCTCCATTATGCGAGTCTTCGGCATCCCTCTTGAGATCATTGGCGCGTATGTCATCCCTAACGACACCAAGTCAGCACTTATTAGGTCTGCTCTTTCTGCCGGGACCCGGCGGAGGTGCCATGGCTAGACATTTGTTCTCCACGTAACTTGCTAGTTTTCGTAAGACGTGGCCGTACCAGCGTAGGCGGCACTGTTGCAGTTTGTCCGCTATGTTACGGATACGAAGGCTACCGCGAATGCGGGAGTTCCTTACGCGATCCTTTAGCGTCACTCCGCACAAACAGCGCAGCATTTTCATCTCCGTGACACTGCTTGTGCCTATCAAGTAGAGGCCTCGCTTTGCTGCCATAAAAAAGGACAAGTCTAATGATGGATTTATAAACCTGTTCTTTTAGCTTAACCGGCATTCTAGGGTCACAAATGACGCCAGCCACCTCACGCAACTTGGCCTAAGTCGCTGTTTGCGTGTCTTGACGTCGCAGTCGATGTCTCCGGACGCGCAGAGAACAGATCCCAAATACCTACACCAGTCCGTGTGCTCGACCTACCGTATCCAAAGCCATGTGAACACCCACCTCACCCACAGGACCGTTAAGATCACCACCCAAAGTGATCCCCTGTGACAACGGGATACCACAAAGCACTGTACCGAGTCGATTCCAGAACGCTATTCTATCAGCTTCGCTACAACCGGACTGCGGCGCGTAAGCACTTATCAAATTGGTCACAATTTCATCGATAAGCATCTTTATCATATCATATAAGGTCATAAGCCGGTCAATGAAGCGGTTCACCACCAAGATATCGTCCTGGAACTCTTTAGAGGGCGCTACGGCTACCCCGTTCTCCCCATCAGGTATACCGGTGTAGATCATCTTGCAGCCATACCCAATAAACCGAGATCTGCTTCCTTTCCACCGGGTCTCCTGCAGAAACGTCATGGCCACTTTTCGCCTGGAGAGCACATCGGCCAGCTCCCTCGCGCGTCCAGTCAGCTAATGTTCCAAGTCGCGAAACGGATCTTCCTTTTGGCTGGCGTCTTTAGCCGTTCTCGCCCATTGCACGGTAGGCCTTGTCCAGTTATCACAGGAGTCGGTTGAGCCTCCTGCGCGCCGTTCGGCAGCGCATTATCCGTGCCCAAGATCTTTTCTTTTCTTGCATCATAAATTTGGCTTGGATTTTAGCTTTTACGGAAGCGACTGCCGTCCAACCGCCCAATCCCGAAGGTAGAGCCCGCGCCAGAGCCTCGCAGGTGCACCTACTTGCAGGTGAGGATGACTTGAAACCCGTAGATGTCGGTGGGGTCCCATGCAACCATATACATACTGATGAATTATGTTTCAGTAATTGCCGCTTTGTTCACTGATACCGTCAATTCGTAATCATTAATTCAAAACATATATTTGTATCTAAACTGAACATGCTCATATCGTCGCAAAAACATAACTTCCAATACCCAACCACAAAGTTTGTCAGCTGGAATAAATTGTGTTGGCGAACTGTACCGTGATATCATCCTTCAAAATGTACCCCTCAGAGCACGGATGTCATCTGGAATATAATATATTGCGTTGGCCGCCGCCGGACGCAGGCCATCCCTAAGGAACCCTGTTAATTATCAAGTACAAGTCGCCTTCGTCCGGGGCATACCTTTTACTCTGTTTAGGTTATACTCGTTTAAGTAGGTTCATTTGAATGTGAAAGTAATAAGATTAATAGTATGTTGTTTATTTAAGTGTTAGATGTATGTGTTTTACAATCACATAGGTATATATGAATTATGTACTCATGCTATAAGCAAGAGGCCAGTTAACCGAGCGCATGTCAAAATATTCGGATTGCGTTTATGTAAGATTCTTGCCTCATATAGGTGGAAAACAAGTCAAGTTGTATCACTGGTTACTGCCCCGTTGATAATGCTATAGCGTGCAAGCCAGTAAGCTAGTGAACTGAAGAAGCTGCAACTTCTCACTAGTTTGCACGCCAGTAAGCGTTACATTTGCAACCCGTCAGGGTATTTTTATATGATTACAGTTTTGTATAACGTATTTATGTACATACGCAAATATAGTAAGTTCTTAGGCAGAGCGAACCGAGCGCCATATGACGCAGTCCTTACACATGATGCCCGCTTATTTAACATTCATAACTCTTTTCATGCACGTACGTCGGTTCCTAGAGGTCCTGACATCACGTTCTGATAAGATCCAGTCATTTTGGTCATGACAGGTGAGATTTTCTCGACTCCTACATCCTTCCACTTTCGCATAATATATCTGTTTTGTCATTTTTTCATGCTGTATTCTTTCTACATGCCTGAACTAATGGAGCACGCGTTTTCTTATCTTAACACCGACGCTGTCTTTTAGATAAACTCTCTTTCTTACATCATCATTGTGAACGCGGTTAGTAAGCGTTCTATAATGAGCGTCTGTTCCTTTAAACTAGGGTAGCTGGGCCTGCGACGCATTGGCAGATTGCACAATAAGTAAATAACAGCAAGCTGCGTAAGCAGAGCTGCTAACCTTAACCCTAAACCTAACCCTTGTGTCAATAAATATTTTGACAATTAATTTGACCCGGTGTTGTTGTTTTTCAGTGCTCGCCATACGCGCTCCAATTGACTTTGTATTGGAACGGTTTTTGGGGCGATAACATAACTTATCGATATCCTTTATTGAGCTAATCGAAATTTAATCTATTTTTGGGCAATCTACAATTCTTAAGGTACATTCACGTCGAACAATCAGCTCTCTAGCTTCAAAACTGAAGGAGTACTACGTGTAACAGTCGAAAACCGCAAAACTGCAAAAAAGACAATTTTCTCGGTTATAAAGCTTCGCTGGCTAACGCAGCTCTGCAATAAAAATATATAAAACTGATTAATAGATTCAGGCGTCATTTTACGGAAGTCAAAACTGGCAATTTGATCTAAATTACTTTGTGTGCTTCCGCTACAGATGAATTCATGCGAAATAGCACCGATCGGCACCCACCCACTACTGTTAGTAGATATTCTTCTCTATCTTGGCTGCTGTGGTGGAACAGGAACGGCTTGCACATGCCGCCATTGCTGCTCCGGCTCTAGTCGTTTCTGCCGTACGCGTTTCGCCTCTCCACGTTGTTTCGAGTCATCCACAGGCGCTGTAGATATAGTGTGTAATGTTATTGTGCAGTTTTAAAAACAAAAAGTAAATTAATTTTGATTACATATATAATAAATATACGAGTAATAGTCACGAATTAACATTATAAAAAGTCTTGGTCTAAAATCTTGCACATGCAAAAACAAATTATGTTATCTACATTCTCGTCAGTTCTTAGTGAGCGGCTTTGATTTAATAAAATACATTCTTAGGCCATTCACTATTCAATTGCTTCTCGTACGTAACGTACATAAAATACTCTTTTCACAAAACTTAACTGTGATTTGTGATAATTAAATTACGAAACTTAGATCTTCTCCATGTTAAAGACAATTAAAAAAGTACAGACAGTATAAATTGTCCTGTGACAAAAACAAACTGGCTGGCAAAATTCCTTAAAACCTCTTTTATTTTTTCCTTTTTTTATCGCGATTTTCAAGATGTTGTTCTACTACGTTTGAACTTGGAACAGCCGCTGGGGATATTTCGCGTTCCGGTTCGAAAATTAAATTTAAATCCCCTCGCATTTTTACCGCCCTCCAAATTATTGCCAGCAGTAAGGACTTTTCCTGTGTGTTGTTTAATTTACTTGGGGTCACTGTGACCTGTCTTTTATTACGTTACGTTGATAAATGTGATTTATTAAATTACGGGTAGGTATATGAGTATAAAAGCATTTTATGTGAAATATTCAATGTCGTCAATATTAATATATTAACTATATATTATCCTATATCTTGGAGGTTATATGTTGCGAGGGTCAACCGATCTTTTATAGAGGAACTATCGATTAAAAGACGGATGTTCATAGTTTAGATGGAATGAACGTGCTATGTAAAAGAAGGTTTGAACCTAAACTTATTTTGAATATTTAATATAAACTTTGGAAAACCTACATCTGTATTTTTACAATTTCCTATACTGTTAAATCTTTTCGTTTAAACATACATTGAATGGCAATTATTTGTTCACTTTTTAACACATTTTAAAACGGTAACATTATAATTATGGGAAGTGAAAACCATACACAAAGAGATATCACGGAATAAGATGGTGTCTGTGACTGTAATTTATTTTTGTTATTTAAAATGATAGATTTTTCCATGATCAATCTCAATTGACAATCCTGTAACCATTGATCAATTGACAATTCACTGACCATAGCTCATTCGACAATTCAGTAATTATAGACAATAATTGGTACAATCTAATGGACAATCTTGCTTTATAGTTAGTAGTTTTTAAGTTCCGTCTGGATTATTTAACTGTAAAATTTAATTTTTTGAAATTAGTGCTCCATGTTCGCATGTGTACATTAAAAAAACACAACTCTCGCCATTTAACTCTCGAGGTAATACCGATTTTCCTCAATCAGGTGCCCATTTAATTTTTTCTGTCTTTTGCGAAATTCACACATTGTAGGACATAGATAATGAGTAAATTATTTCGCACAAAATCATTTACAAACATGTTGTGATACCTAATACAGTTTCCGAACAATGCCAAGTGTAATTGACCAAATATATATTCAAAGAAAAATCTATATTTATTTAATATATTAATTTTGGCCATTATCACCATACACTGAAGTTGAGAATGAGCATGCTTTTATTTGTGATTGTCATCAATTACATTACATAACTGCGAAATTGTTGATTGTCATGAATTTTTGTAAATCTTATTTATATCTAGACGATGTAATGTAATAATAACTGTATTATCTGATTTTTACTACGTGAAATATGTCTGATTTTTGACTGGGATGTTTTGAAAAATAAATAGCTCATTTAAGTATATGCGATCAAACATCAAATTAAATTTGTAAGTTATTAGGCACTTAAGCAGTAAGGCAGTAAGTACCTGTACAAATGAGCTTTGAAGGTAAAGGCACCTTATTTATTATATAGATAACTTTAAAAGGCAAAACCAAGCACAAAATTTGATCCAGATTGTTAGAACTGTTTCCAAGATACTCGATATAAATTTATACCTATATATAATTGCACGTTTAAAGCAACAGGATTTAAGTACTAAACTGAACGTGTGACTTCTTCAGAATACCAAAGTATTCACGTAGTATTTAAACACTTTCCTCATGAGATATATCTAAGTCACAATTTATTACCTACCTACAAATTCTTTGATAATCAAACATTTTGCTTTTTTAAACTTCTGGTTATTTTTTTTAATTCCCTTAATATCGTCTAAAACTGTCGTTTAAACTTTGAACTTAGCATCTTTATTGTAAATAAAGCAGTAAATGCGTTCAGAAAGTCGTAACCGGCAAAGGTCTAATCACACATTTACTGAATTCATAAGGTGTAGGTATTATTCATACGCCTAAGAATAATAAACAAAAATACGCTGGACTTTTTGCCCACGCATTTTACTGATGTTATGAGGTCCGTCGCCTTAAAGGCTGGGGGATCACTACACGTCATTCTGAACTGAATTATATAAATATGCAGCGGTGAGTTATACATGGAGTTAAGCATCAAGGTCACGAAAATGGCATATCTATTCAATAGTAGGTATCTTCCATAGATATTCCATAATTAGTTTAGCAAATAAGCCATACATATGGACGTAACATATGGATAATCGTAATACCCCACAAGTTGAAGATGAAATATTACATCATCTTGAATAATAAATATATATAAAATAGGTAATCTTTTGAATCATCGAAATCTACAATATAAAAAAAAATATGACGGCATAAAATTGTGAGTTAAGCCTTAAAACAATTACATTCTTATCAAGGACATCACTGTCTATTGAGTGCTCATCCCTGAGACGTATAATTGTGCCCATGTACCGACTCAGAAGATCGTAACTGAAAAAGGTAAGAAGTTGGCCGCCAGGGGGCTGCTCCAGGCACTTGTCAGACCTCGTAATATTTTATGAGATAACCAAATAAAGCTGGAGTTTGCATTTTTGCCCGAAGATGTCTTTATACATTTAGAGACTTTTGCCAAAAATGTTGGAAATTTCAATAAAAAATTGTCAAATCTACTTCTCTCCATTTTTTATGTTCGAAAATACAAAAAATTACGAGACCTTACGTTTACGTCGACGTATTACTACATTTTTATCTACATCTGAATGAAACCTTTAGAGCTAATAATTATTCAATCTTTTTTTTAAATTATTTGTCTATTTGAATGCAAACGTCAAAATGTACCTACATATGACTTAGGCGGACAAGATAAAATGTTCCCATTAATTATTTAAAAGTAAAATATAAATACTCAATGTTCGAAACGAAATTTCATAAATGACACCCCTGGTGTTGCAAATGACCATAGGCTACGGTGGCATAGCTACGAGGCCGTATTGTCGCCTTGTTTGTATAAAAAAAAGAAATTTCACGAGGTAATCATTAATTATTTAAAATATTTAGTGGAGATATAATATATACACGGGGAGGAATTTAAAAATGAGTTCATACTGGTCCAATCGTTTCAAACCAACAAATAACCTGCTCGTTTGACAAACTTATAAGTACAATAGAACAAATAGATCAATAGTTAAATAACAGCACAACAACATAACATAACTTATCTATAACTTATATAGATACATGCATATTATCGCAATAAGTTGTTATAGCAATAATAATTTCCCGCCAAAATCTGTGCCATAAAGATGGGTCCACATTCAACCATATAATATAATACATTTCCCGCATACGCACATCTATTAATATTCATAATACAATTTAACGCAGCGAGGTTAATTTCACCTAAATATGTAAATTATCATGAGCCGACCACCGTTAATTCCGAGATGTCAGTTTGTAAATATTTCTGTTTCACTCGTTCATATAAATTTTAATTGCGGTGCGAAAGGGAGGGGTATAATGTGTGTATTATGAATAAGGTGGCAGGGAAAATTTTAACGGCGCCTATGAGGGTTGTGAATGTTGAAATAACTTTCAAATATTGTCGCTAGGTGGACGGAAAGTTTGGTTCCTAAGGGAGGTTGTTTGCCGGGTCGAGCTCGTCTCTCTGTTTATAAATGAAACGCATATCATTTTAAAACATCCTGCAGTGTACGCCACCCTTTATGATTCCGTTGTACCACAAGCTAAGCACAAAATTAATTTTATTTAATTAAATAATTAATAATTTCTTTTAATTTGTTTTGGGATTGGGTATGAGAATATTACATATATAGAATTTTGTTTTTTGTATCTGTTGGACAATTTTGGCCGATACTATTGAATTATTGAGATTGTTTAACAGTAAGGATTTTGAAGGCGGGATTGATCAAACATGTACATGTGCTAAATTGTTGTTTTAATGCTATTGAACTCAAGTATTATTTGCGAAAGTCAAATTTATGAGTACATAATTGGATACCACACAAAGTCGTTAAAAGCAATACAAAGCTTAATATTTTTTATCTACAGACTATAAAATAACTCTTATCTGTATAATAAATTAATCTAATAATAATTTGTGTTATATTAGAAAGGTTGGTTAGAAGGAACTTTTGGAATATACATTTACATAAAAAAATATATTCAAATTTAATTTCTTAAAACAGTAATATTAAAAATATATTTTTACGCTTAGGTATATCCTAAAAAAGAGTTTTTGGATAACCTTGCGATTCCGCCGTTCGATCACGAAATATTCAATTCGAGTTTAAGCTTATAATTTACATAAAATAATAACTAACGATTATAGAAACACGAAATTTCACATCATACTCAAGTTTGTTGAATATATTAGTATTATTATTTAGAATATAGTATATTCTTAAAACGTCTTACAGAAAGTAGACAGACAGACATACACCCCAGCAGTAGGATCCCATTATAGATACGGGACTTAATTTTTATTAGCTCTTCTATCAAATAGTTCTAATTTTTCATAAAATTATTTATCAAAGGAAGATCTCCTTTAAGATTCATTACGCACAACAACAAAATTATCTATTATAACCGAGCCTTCTAATCTGTACCCGTAGTCTGTACGTGAACATTGCATACATGTACTGTCGGACAAATGTTGAGGTTATTTATAATATTCCTAATACGGGTCTGCAGTCGGGTAACTTCGTATGTGTACGCTGCCTTAATTAGCGACATGGACACATTAGCGGGGTCATTCGTCCGCTCGCTAACAGTGAAGTTTGTGTAAAGTTAGTCTAATGTAGTTAGCTTGTAAGACATAATTAGAATAGCAAACTTCATGCATTCATATGAAACTAGCTTCAGCTTTATACATGTATACCATTAAGAACTGAAGATTTTAGCGTTACTTACTCGTAAAATACAAGAGAATATGAAATACGGTTACAATATTCTAAAGTGACCTAAAAACAAGTTATAAACAATTCTTTTTTACAGATATCTAAGGCCATGGGCCATTAGGGTGATATAAGTTTGAGCTTGATTATCTTCAACTTTTAAGAAAAAAATAATAGGTGACGAAGACTTAAATGAGGATTTCACTAAATGATTTAGAAAAAGACCGGAGTATTGTATTGACAAGGTGTTCGGTGTTAGCTTCAAAGATGGCGGTGACAAGTAATTTTACTGGTGACCTTATATCACTAAAATAATATATTAAAAATAATACTTATAAACTATCTCTGACAGTATATTGTAAATTTTGAATAAATCGTCTTCGTTCACGTGGTATCGAGTATATATTAATACGCAAAAATTATACATTAAACAAATTATTCTTACATTTTTTGGATGATAGTAAACTCAAATGATGTTAACGTACCATCTGCATCGCGCGGCTAAATTTGTAATATGGTATAGTCCCATCTATTGATATCTATAGAAATTAAAGTACTTTTTTTTCAGAACGAGGACTGTCTTTTTTCGTAGTCGCATACATTATATGCCCTATAAATAAAATGGCAAAACAATAGTCGACAAACATAGATAGTATTTAAGAAGTTTTTTTTTTTTTTTAAGCTGTACTACGGGTGATGTCTATGTTTTTGTGAAACGAACAGCGTCTCTAGTGGAACATTTCTGTACTTCAGATTTGAATGCAAAGTTCACAGATGTAAGAAACTTAGTAACATTTCTCGATTGTAAGTAATTTATTTGTATATGTTCTTGTGGTAAAGAACCTGCCATAATAACGTGAAGGAGTGTTTTCATTTAACGAGTTTAGTCAATCTTGTATGTCATACAAGAAAGTTCGACCGGGGTGAGATAAACTGAAAGATGTTCACATCACAATGTGTGCAAGTTTAATAGGGTAATTTCTATACGACTACCCTAAAAAGGAGTGTAATGTTTTCAGAGTTCATGTATGTTATTACGTTATGTACATTAGCAAGTTCTTTATCTGATCATAACTCATATCCACCTGAGCTGAATTACATATACTGCTTTACAGTGATCTTCTAATGTATCTTATACATCATTGGACTTTGACGATTAGGGGTCACATTGGGGCTTTGATATTTGGCTGTTGGCCTAAATTTGGTGAACGTCTGGTCGGATCTGAAATGAGAGTCTTTGATCGAAGTTACAACGTAGGTAAATATAGAATAGGTATATATATAGCATAGCATTGTGTGCTGACCTCAACGTTGTTTGTGCTGCATATTAATATGTCGCCAAGTGACGGCAATCCTTGCTCTGTGGGCGACAGCACCAGGAACGCTTCATTCAGGCCATGCTCCTCGCACATCCCTCGCTCGCTAGTACAGAACATCCGTTAACGTGAGTCTGAAATTGAGAGTTATTTAACTGAAGTATCTGACCAGGGGCAGTTGAACACGTCCAATTCACCATCAAGATGCAAGTCTGCACGTTTACCGCTAGGAAAACCCATTCGTTGTCATCGCGTTAATGTTAATACTTGCACTTGTACAGATTCCACTTCACAATTTTATTTAACAATTGTTTTTACCGACCGGTTTCGCCTTTACGGCATTATATTATATTATATAATGCCGTAAAGGCGAAACCGGTCGGTATATTATATTATATAATGCCGTAAAGGCGAAACCGGTCGGTAAAAACAATTGTTAAATAAAATTGTGAAGTGGAATCTGTACAAGTGCAAGTATTAACATTAACGCGATGTCTTCAAAATTCCACCAAGTGCCTACAATCAACAGTATCAACCCATTCGTTGTGGTGCGTGATAGTTCCAATTTCATATCGTGCCTGTTAGCATCGCTAAGATAATTGGGATTCTTGGTGTTGAGATCGCCAGCGAAGTTCAATAGCGAAAGCGCTTGGAGAAGGTCAAGCTGGCGACCAAGAAACTTGGCGTGCTCAACAGAGCGAAGCAGTAATTCAACTACAAGCAAAGATTTACGTTGTACAAGTTTCGAGTCAGATCGCACATGGAACAATAGTCACCATTAGACGGAAGCACCTGGATACCAGCGAGGGCCTTGTGCCATGTAATTCGGTTCAGTATACATACATTATTACATATAATTACGAAGAAACGACACTTATAGTAGAGAACTAGCTGTGCCCGTGACTTCGTCCGCGCGGAATAGTTTTTTTTAATTATTTATTTATATTAATAAAAATAAATAAAAATTCTAAAATAAAGGTAGCCTAAGTTACTCCTTATTACATCAGCTATCTGCCAGTGAAAGTCCCGTCAAAATCGGTCCAGCCGTTTCAGAGATTAGCCGGAACAAACAGACAGACGGACTGACAGACAAAAATTGTAAAAATATTCATTTTGGTATATGTACCGTGTATATATCCATATGCATTTAGTATAAAGCGGTTATTTTAATATTACAAACAGACACTCCAATTTTATTTATCTGTATAGATGTATAGATAACAATCCTCGTGTCTCCCAGGAAAACGACAGGTTAACGTCAACATCGACAGGGCCTAATTATGTCATCATTCGTTGCGTACACATAACATAATTTTAAACTTTCATAGTTGTTAATATCCCGGAATCACGGAACTGCATCCTACATCTATTAACATTGGCGTCTGTATCGACGGCGTCGCCGAAGTATCGGAATACTCAAAAACAAATGGCGGTAAGTTTCGTAGTTACAATAGTGAACAGTGTTGTTCATATTAATTTAAATAAAAAATATTTCGTTGATATAATGATTTCATATACCATAGCACGATTGTGAAATGTTCTGTCACTCTCAATCTGCAATATTCGTGCATGCTGTAAGCGCTATTATGTTTTTTAACGCAAACATATAGGTATGAATATGAAGAAAGAAGTGTTTTTATTTGGGTTAACAAATAAATCAGTTTAATACTAAAGAATATCAGGACCTGCTTTCGTTGTGATAACTTCTTCTTCTCACCGTTATTGCGTTTCCCAATCCATTAGGATAGGCAGGGTACGCTACCTAAGCCTAAGGATTTGGCGAAGATACTGATTGTGACTTGGAGCGACTGCCGTCTCAGGGAAAACCCGGACCTTTCTAAGGTTACACACTTCTTTCGAAATATAATTTCTTGGACTTGCGGGTTTCCTGACGATGAAAACATTAATTTAGTGGTAAATGCCAGGATTCGGGACCAGTTGACCAATTGGCTAGTTCTTGGTTCACCGGTATATCATTGCTGTGAGTTAGGCGAGATAACTGTTACACAGGAAAGAAACTCTAGTAAGAATAACAGCTCGGTTTCAAATTCCCGCCAATAAGATCCTAACAGAAAGTAGTAAAAAGAGTTACGAAAGAAGTGTATCAAGCAAGAGTGAATGGTGATGTCGGGAGGAACCGCCCTAGACGCACACATATAGATCAAATTGGTATGTATCTATGTACATCTTCACGCCAAGTCCCTTGCGGGGTAGGCAGAGAGAACCGAGCGCCATAAGACGCGGTCCTTGCATACTTCACTCGCTTCTGTGACATTCATAGCTCTTTTCATACACGCTCGCCGGTTCCTGGGGCTTTGGTGTTGTGGTTAATTAATAATTAATAAATCATCAAATTGGTGATGTGTTGAAAAAGAGCCAAATCATAAGTATCCAAAACCGAAGAGCATGCATGAAGAGGTTGATGAGTGTGGAAGAAGCGAGAGCGGTATGTTTGGATCAGTGCACCTGGCGTTCTATAGTCTCTGCCTACCCCAATGGGAGACAGGCGTGATGATATGTATGTATGTAAGATCCTAACGTAAGGGTAAGTAATAAAATAGGTTATCTTTAAAAGTGTAAAAAACCGGCTACTAATAAAAAATCTAAACGTAGTTAATCAACGAAATTGCGATTCGCAAGTCCATAAAACACAATTAAAAATTCAATTCGGAAAAAAGCGCCCGCGAAAAAATCGTAAAGCGAGAAATCCGAGTCATCAATCTGAGGAATTATTTCATTTGCGTATTAAAATTCTCGTTTTGTCGGTCCGTGAATTATTTCTCGTTGCGTTAATTACTCGCGCCCGGTTTACTGTGCCCCTGTGAGTTAGATGTTAACAAAGAATTGTTTATGTAGAGACGACAGCGTGTTGAATTGTTTTGCGCAGATAGGACAGGTCATCGTTTTGACGCTGTCTTTGTTGTGGTAAATATATATATTTTTTATATTTTAATTAGTGAAAAACAATAACTATCTGAATTATAAAAACATATTAAAAAGCTTTAAAAACAAAATAAAATTGACGTCAATGTTGACATAAATTCGTCGAACATATGTGGCACTAAACTAAACGCAATTTATAAAGTAAAATAACGCTTTATAACAAACCAGTTGAGAATGCGCAAGCTTGCATTGCCAGAGGAATACCTGGCTCGTCAACTATATATAAAAATTAAATTCTTATTTTTTTATTTTGTCGGCCATTTTGACCATGTTCCGTAAGAGATAGGAGGTTGGTTTTTCAGGCATTCCTATTCTATTGGATTAAACAATTTTTAACGGAAGTATCGCGTGTTTAATTTATTTTGTTGAACCTGACGTTTCGAATGCTTTGCAGCATCCGTGGTCGCAGGAAGACTTAAAGATAAAGGAAGATTTAAAAATTGTTTAATCCAATGTGTAACAATCGCGAAAACCTAAGACAATACTATTCCTATTCTATTTTTTTATGCTGAATCCGACTCTGAAGTCAAAATTCGAAAAAAAGCGACAGACACCCACAGACAAACATATAGATTTCATATAGGAACGCTGTTCCAGAAAACTAGCGAGCTTTACAGTAGTCGCATATAATGATAATATAAATACATCTCACCTTGGTAATAGAATGAGATTAGATTTTTTTATACCACGAAGGTGGTAAACGAGCATACAGCCTGCCTGATGGTAAACCGTCACCGTAGCCTATGCACATTTGCAACACCAGGGGTGTCACTCATGCGTTGCCGACCCTTGTGAATTAATTTTTTTTAAGAAATTATTACTATCAAAGAAATTATCCGTGCAATATGCAATATGACGAGTAATTTAGATGATTTTTGAATGGAAATAATGTATTCAAATGGAAATGACGTTTAGTAAAAAATATATAATTCATTTATAACATTATATAACATTTGTGTGCATGAACATGTCTGTTTGTATTGGTCTGGGTATTTTCTATGTATAATAAGTATATATTTACAAAAAAAAAAAAAAATGTATTTACGTATGTTTATCAGTTGTCTAGTACCCATAACACAAGCTTCGCTTACTTTGGGGCTAGGTGGCGCTGTGTAATTTGTCCGGCAATATTTATTTATTTATTTACGGCAGTGGTGTGACTAATTACATATTTACCTGTACTCGTATTTAAATACGCGTATTTGTCTGATTAGTACTTTTACAAATGCAGTAAAATATTAGTTTGTTACCATTGATAGTACGTTATTGTCTGTGGCACTGTCTGTTTCGTTTTGAGTGCTTATTGATATCTTTTGTCAATCATTCAGTCAAATTATGATAGTAATTAAATTGACTTTGCAATGTGACTTTTTGTTACTCATGCTGTACCTCAATGCAACCTCTCGGGATCGCGGTGAGAAGAAAGCGCGGAAACTTTGATAAAAAAGGCGCTCTTTTTCAAAAATTCTTTTGTTAATTTAATACTATCGCGTATTTAGTCTCATTTAGTTGTAATATTGTATATTTATAGATACTAATATATAGGACGTATAAATAATTAATTAATATGCGTAAAGGGAAGAAGCGCAAAAAAGATCTCCTGACGGAGCGGTACACTCGTCGTCGTCCGATTCTGACGATAATGAACAGGAAAATAAATACGAAATATTTAAGGTACCAGGGTATTCCAGAAAGTACCCTGAAAATAGTAATAAAATAGAATATGTCGTATTAATCTCTCATAAAAATGAGAATCAACAATTCTCAGATAAAGACAGAAGATCCATGTCAAATGCCATACGTAAACACTGCGTTACAGGAATACTTCATTTGCGTTCTATAAATAAATTTAAAGTTGCAATTACTTTTGACCATTCGAACAACGCCAACATGTTCCTAAAAAATAACAAGATAATGGATGAACTAACCGTCAAAGCCACCATACCTGCAGCTGACACTGAAGTGAATGGTGTACTTACTTCGCTTCCGACTGACTTAACTAATAAACGAATTTTTCCCCTCATTGATAGTTCCAGGAATGTCATACAAGTCGGATGGTTCATGCAGTGGGTACGTAATGAATCTGGTAAAAAAGATAAAAGATAAAAAGATAAAAATTCTTTATTTGCCATTGGGCCCTCGCGGGCACTTAGACACGTCTTACAGTTTTTGAAATATAATCTTATTGTATCTTATTTAATTCTCTTTTTACTTTTTCCTTTTTTTTATCTACTAGCATTTCGGAAATGACCATTGGCTAAGAAGAAATGCCGAAAGAAACTTGCCAATATAGGTCTCTTTTAAAATTGTCAATTAGATATTACAAAAACAAAAAAATCATAAGCATATTGGTACAATAATGTTATCAAATGGTAAAATTAAAGATTATTAAGAACAGGTAGTCTGTGCTGAATTATTTCCAGACATCTTTGTCAGTTATATATTCATCAATTCTATAATAAGCCCTTCTACAGAGAGTATTTTTAATGTACTTTTTAAATACATTGTCAGGAAAGGACAGAACTGTTTCAGTTCATTCAGGTGTAGTCTCATATCAACCCACGCAAACAGTTGCAGTCACGTCTACACAACTCCCAGAACATGTTTATCTCGATAACTGGAGACATCAGGTGAGCGTATATATTCCTCCACTTAAACAGTGCCTACGCTGTATGCGTTTCGGTCACATAGCGAAGTTTTGTAAAAATGCTGAAGTGTGCTCAATTTGCACCCAAAACCATAATTATAAGCAATGTACATCAGATTACACTAAACCCAAATGCGCCAATTGTGGTGGTAACCACATTGTCATTTCAAATACATGCCCTGAGAAGAAACAGAAAATTGAAGAAAATAAAATTAAGTCCAAAACTGTTAGATACTCTGAATTATAAATATTAAATAATAAATATTGTCTCACAAATTACACAGCGCCATCTAGCCCCAAAGTAAGCGAAGCTTGTGTAATGGGTACTAGACAACTGATAAACATACGTAAATACATTTTTTTTTGTAAATACATACTTATTATACATAGAAAATACCCAGACCAAGTCAAACAGACATGTTCATGCACACAAATGTTTGTATTGTGTGTGTAATCGAACCCACGAGCTTTGGTGTCAAAGTAGCGTAACAACGCGTTTCACCACTGCGCCACCGAGCTCGTCTTCTAAATCGAATTATTTAATGAATCTGCTTTTCCGCAATTACACACAAAATCAATAGAGACGCACATACAAAATTTGTCCAAGTCTGATCTGTTCATTGATATGCTTATACAAGCTATTACAAAAATTGTAATTAGACAAAAAGATACACCTATTAATACTTCTTCTGTAAGAGAAATATTACAGGAAACATTTAGAACTAATACTCCCCCTCTAAAATAAAAATATAATGCAATGGAATGCACAAAGCATTATAGCAGTAAGTCTCTATTAACCCAATTTTTATACGATAATGATATTCATATAGCAATTATATCTGAAACCTGGTTAAAACCTCATCAAACATTTCATATTAAAGGCTACAAAACGGAAAGAAATGATTCTGGTAACAATCACAATGGCGTAGCTATTCTGATTCATAACAGTACCTATTGATTACAGCAAAATTAATACCTATTACGACAATTCATTACAAAACATTTGTGTACGGATTATTATCAAAACTAAAGAGATTAGTATAGTTAGTTTTTACAGTCCCACAAATAGTGTTCCATCATTTGACGAACATAAATTAGATTCCATAATAGAATCAGTGCCTGAACCAATGATATTTGCAGGAGACTTTAATGCTCATCATACGGTGTGGGGATGTAACTCAGATAATGCTAGAGGTAGAGATGTCTTGGAGGTGATTGACGAAAATGAATTAGTGCTTCTCAATAACGGTGAAGTGACTACAGTGGGCTCACTGACTTGACGTCCCAATGCCTTAGATTTATCCTTGGTGTCTTCATCATTAGCTCTTTCATGTGATTGGTCTGTCCATAATGATGCGCTCAGTAGTTACCGACTACCTATAATTATAAAAAATGTTATCAATAATAACGTAAATAGCAACTTTCAACCACTTGATACGAACACTACAAACTTGCCTATGTTCCCAAACTACAAACTACTCGTAGTAGATTGGAACAAATATGGAAAATGGGTTGATATCCTGTTAACAACCTTTCAGCCCAAAAATCATACATCTTTAGCAGCTTATAATCTTTTCTGTAATATTCTCCATACAGCAATACAAAAATCCCTCCCTCCCCATACCCCATCAGTTTCCTCTAGCGTTTCTATTAGTAACTCTACTAGGAGAAAACAAATCCAACCTTGGTGGAACCAGAAATATTCCGAAGCTGTCAGAAAATCTAAATTGGCCTATCTAGATTTCAAAAATAATCCTTCAGAAGACACATACGTTGAATTTAAAAGGTTACAAGCCCTCAAAAAACGTATATTAAAAAATAAAAAAAACAAATAGCTGGATTGAACTATGCAACTCTTTCAGCGATGTACTCCTATGTCTAGAATCTAGAATTATATGCGCAAATTTAATAAAACTTATTCCTACAACAACACTGATGACACTTGGGTTAAAGATTTTCTGCAAAAGTATTCACCGGACTTTGTAGGCAATAAACCAAATCTTCCATCACAAAATGAAGTCAATGATGCCTATAAATATCTAGGTGAACCCTTTTCCATGCAAGAATTGGTAGCTGCAGTTTTATCCAGAAAAGACAGTGCTTTTGGCCTTGATGGTATTCCATATACTCGTATCATGCTCAAAAAACTTAGTGAATACAGTTTAGAAGTTTTATTAAATGTACTTAATTATTTATGGCAGAATAATGAAGTACCACACACATGGAAATCAGATTGTTTAATACCAATTTTAAAGCCAATTTCTTATCGACCTATTGCACTTACATCCTGTGTGGTAAAAATTTTTGAGCAACTATTAAAAACAGATACAAGAGTATTTCGTTGAACAACATCTTCTACTACCCTCTAATCAATATGGATTTGGAAGGGGAAAATCGGTTCGTGAGAGTATTTGTCAACTTCATCTTGATATACAGCACAGTCTCAATAAGAAAAATTATTTATTGGCCATATTTTTTGATGTTGCTGGTGCTTTTAATAGTGTAAACATTGACATTCTTTGCGCTGAGCTACTTGATATAGGATTTCCTAATAAAATAATATACTGGTTTAAAAAATTCTTAACTGAGAGACAAGTATTTGTTAAATATAATGGTAAGCTATATGGTCCTAGGCAAACATCTATTGGAGTCTGTCAAGGTGGAATATTATCACCTCTTCTCTTCATTCTGTACATTCGTCGTTTAAATATAATTCTGGGTTCTGAAGTTAAAAATCTCCAATTTGCTGATGATCTAATTGTCTATGCATCTGGCATCAATATAACAGATATTACTAATATTGTTAATAAGTCGTTGAAAGAATTGTGTGAATACTTTTCTTATTTAAATCTTGATATAAACCCATCGAAGTCAAAATTACTCATTTTTGGGAAAAGTAGTAGTAATAATCCAGTTGTGCTCTATAACACCTATACCTGTTTCATTAGAAACCAATCCAGTTGTGCTCTATAACACCTATACCTGTTTCATTAGAAACCAATCCAGTTGTGCTCTATAACACCTATACCTGTTTCATTAGAAGGCAAGTTTTTGAGAGTGACATTCACCCATAACGTATCCTAGAGAAAATACATTGAAGTAATATCTGCAAGAGCCAATAAAGCATTTA
Organism: Pyralis farinalis; assembly: GCA_947507595.1. Taxonomy (NCBI): domain Eukaryota; kingdom Metazoa; phylum Arthropoda; class Insecta; order Lepidoptera; family Pyralidae; genus Pyralis; species Pyralis farinalis. The sequence continues at coordinate 24,457,059 of OX382273.1, read as the reverse complement.
ATATCTTAAAATCCTTATGTAGAACATCTTGGGGAGGTGATCCTAAAATATTATTGGTTCTGTACAAATCTTTGATTCGTAGACAGTCATTTTGAATATGGATTCCTTTGTTTTGCTAGCAATCAAAAGTTAGTGGATATCCTGGAATAAAATCAAAATAAATGTTTACGACTTATTACTGGGGCATTTAAAAGCACTCCTATAAATGCAATGCAGGTCGAATGTAACCTTTTTACAATCTTTCTTTTTATTTTATTTTTTTTATTTAACTTGCAATGTAAGTATGTATGTAAGTATGTTCGGGTGAAATCTTGCAACTCAATTTTGAAGCAGATATCTTTAACCGATTGAGCTGAAATTTTGTATACACGTTCAGTTTGGATGACAATGCATGATTAACTATGTGACGTCATTCTAAATCCAATATGGCGGCATACCCAAGATGGCGGACCAACTATTTTTAATGCACTCCTACAATATGGGTATCAAATAAAAGAGCTTGCTAAGAATAACTCTATCACTATTAATCCAATATGGCAGACTTCTAAAGCTTGAAAATCAATCTCGTAGCAGATATCTTCAATCGATTGAGCTGAAATTTTGTATACACGTTCAGTTTGTATGACAATGCATAGTTCACTGTGTGACGTCATTCTAAATCCTATATGAAGGAACACCCAAGATGGCGAATTTTTTTTTTCAGTTCATTCCTACAATATGAATATCAAATGAAAGGGCTTGCTGAGAATAAGTCAAAAAATAAAGTGACGTCACTCTAAACCAATTTGGCGGAGTAAGTTTTTAGTGCTTGCTTATAATATGGGTATCAAGTGAAAGGACTTACTGAGAATACGAATGCGAGTTTAAAAAAAAGATGCTGAATATCAACCCCATTGCTCCAATCCGTCTGGAATTTTGGTGTACTGGGGTTTTTGGAGTCGTCGATTATGATATTGAGGTCGAAATGTTACTCCAAAATCAAACCCGGAACTGTGTTTCGTAAGGCACAAGTAAGCTTCAAGCTGAAATAGGTGGCAAATTTCTCTAAACACCCAAGTCAAGGTGAGGCCGTGCCGAGGACTGAGTGGCATCAGGGTGTAATATGATGTCGCGAACGTACCACCTCAGGGCACCGGGGCGAACCCTGTTGTATATTAGCTCTTACCCTTCTAAACAAAGCTCACGACCATGCAACAATGATGCGTTGAATGAGATGAACAGACTGAGAAACGTCCAGCGATAACTAAAAAGTAAAAAATAAATTAAAAGTAAAAAACCTTTTTAAATACAAACTTTTATTTAAATGCTCTATAAAGAAAAAAAATAAACTTTTATACTAAAACTTTTACTGTTACCTTATAACGTCATTTCACATTCGACACAATTTATATGATATAAAAGCTTGTCGCGAGATTTACTTGTGTAGATTAACAAGTAAATTAAATAATTTGATGTGAATATTATCTATTAAAATTTTCAAACTAAGTAAATACGAGTACTTAAATCTCGCGACAAGCTTTTATATCATATGAATTGTGTCAAATGTGAAATGACGTTATAAGGTAACAGTAAAAGTTTTAGTATAAAAGTTAATTTTTTTTCTTTATAGAGCATTTAAATAAAAGCTTGTATTTAAAAAGGTTTTTTACTTTTAATTTATTCCATTAACATCTAGATTTACATATCCTAAAGAAAAATTTGTATTAAAAATATATGGCAATATTAATAATTACCTGTTTTCTAATTTGCTGCATTACTCTCCACCCCCAACTCTCTATACATTCTTCAAGGCTTTTCTCAATACATTACATTCCTTAGAAATTTACAAATCTATCGATCCACCCTTCCACCATGCTATCAAGGTACTTTTAATAGCAAATACCCTGCTATATAAAAGCCTAAGTAATTTGGCGTATTTACGTAGAGCGACTGCCGTTAGACATTCCCGAGCCAGGAGGAAAACCAGACCTTACGTAGGTTAGGTCCCACGTCTTTCAAAATACAATTTCTTGGGTGTGCGGGTTACCTCACGATATTTTCCTTCACCGCCGAGCAAGTGATAATTACAATTGCGTACATAAATCCGAAGACACGAATTTAGTGATACACTAGCTGTGCCCGCGACTTCGTCCGCGCGGAATTTTACAAAAAAGTTATTGTTCAGTTATAATTTTATTTATTTGATTTGATTATAAGTACCTAAATAAGCAGAGTAAAATAGCGAACAGCAAAATAATAATAGATATGTATTATGTACTTCGTCCACGCGGAATAGTTATTTTTTTTTATTATTTATTTATATTAATAAAAATAAATAAAATTTTCAAAATAAAAGTAGCCTAAGTTACTTCTTATTACATCCGCTATCTGCCAGTAAAAATCCCGTCATAATCGGTCCAGCCGTTTCAGAGATTAGCTGGAATAACAGACAGACCGACAAAACTTGTAAAAATATTCATGTTGGTATATCTACCGTATATATATCCATATGCATTTAGTAAAAAGTGGTTATTTTAATATTACAAACAGACACTCCAATTTTATTTATCTGTACCTATAGGCGTGATACTACCTGGATCCGTATCCAGGACCGTCGAATAATGGGTAAGTTCTTTATCCATTAAGCTTTCACAGCACTCAGAAGTTAATAACGATCTAACGTAACAGTATCAAGTAACTTATATTAATTTGAGTAAAAATCAATCAATATAATTGATGAATGCAAATGCATCGGAAGTTCGGATTGTAATGAATATATCATGGCAGACTACTTTAACCTGATACATTATAAATAATCCGTCTGTCTATCCTTTACTACTCGTAGAGGGGTGGATGAATTAGTCCTGCGAATACCTATGTAGGCTTTAGAATGGCATGTTAATAGATACAATAGAAATTAAATTAGATAACGTGATTTAAATAAGGTTATTTTACGTAAGTAAGTAGTTACCGTAGTATTTAGATACTTGCAATGCCAAGGGCATTTATTTTAAGTAGTGTTTTTGCGACGCTCTTAAAATCCCTTCACGCCTTTTCCAAGGAAACCCATTTCACTCACTTTATAAAAAAAAAACTCAGTCGTAGAACTTCGTAGCTTCACAAACTTGTAAATGTTATTTTTGGGTTCTTAAGAAATATTTTTTAGGAAGTATCTTTTATTAGAAATTATTTTGATTAACATATTTTATAATATAGGTAGTAATAAAATTTTCATTTTATGCGATATGAAATCGGTATAGTACAAATTTATAAATACATATCAAATATACAAAAATTAATCGAGCACACATAATCTATATATAAATGTGTGTGTGCTCGAATAAATTTTGTCCCAAAAGTACCCAAGGAGCCTAAAAAAGTTTTCACTTCAAAAAATATGTGTAAATAAAAGTCTAAGTACATTTTTGTTTCTTTAGTATGAGATTGTGTAATGTTGCCAACGTTCTTAAAAAGATATCTCTTAATATTTAAAACTCGCAAAATTTCCGTAACTTGAGAAATTCGTTATTAAAAATTTCTGGCATACAAAACATTCACGTTTATTTATGTCATGGCAATATTTTATAAATAACCATATTCCAATAATTTAGATGATATTACGTAATTTTTTCGATACTGCATCTATAGCGGCAAAAATCATGCAATGCGAATGATGTGAAATGAAATGGTTTGTATGATGTTGTATGTTCCCATAGTAATCCGTAGTCTCTGCACACCCATTGAGTGTGAGTACTGCAAAGATTTGCGCTGCTACTGCGTTCGCGTTTATCTTGATAGATTTATATGGAAATCTAAGATTCCGCTTGAGGTTAGGCTGAAATTTCAATGCTAATCGACGTCGTGAAAGTAAAATAAATCTTTGTAAAACCTGTACCCAGGCCTGGAATGTGAACATTATGAAATTTTTGTAACTTATAACTTATACGTTTTTTGAAACCACTGACTACAAGGATAACATGTTCGATTCGATGCAAAAATGTAAAAAAAATGCGAAAAAATAATCACGTACCTTCTCACTTTTTTGAGAGGTGACAAACAAACACAGCCGGTGTTGATACCTATTCAGCGATATGACTTAATTGCTAAAGTATTATTTGTAATTAAATTTTTAAGTTAAAAAGTTAACTTATTTTTTGTTATATTTTATTACGAGTATTATTTGGTTTTGATTTTCTTTTGTGGTGATTTATCTGTCACGAAGACAGACGGTCTGTGATTAAACAAAGCGAATTGCTTTCATTTGCCAAAATTTGATAATTGAATGAATATTATGTAATATCTATCTATAACTTCACGCCGAATCCCTTGCGGGGTAGGTAGAAACATCCGAGCGCCAGGTGACTCGATCCTTACACACCTCACTCGCTTCTTTAACATTAATTGCTCTTCTCATGTACGTTCGCCGGTTTCTAAGGCTCCGACATCACCTTGTGATAGAACACGATCGATTTGTTCATAGTAGGTTACTCTTGGCTGTCCTCGGCTTCTACATCCTTCCATTATTGCGTTGTATATTTGTTTTGTATTTTTTCTTGCTGCATTCTTTTCACATGTCCAAACCAACGGAGCATGCCCCTTCTTATTTTTACACCGATGTTCTCGTTCAGACCAACTCTGTTTCTAAAATTATTATTGCGAATACGGTCTACAAGCAATTACCTACACCACAAATTTTGTGCAAGTCTAATCTAGTTATCTTGAGTACCCGTAGGTAGCCCCTTATCTTATTCTCTTGTTATCCTGTGTTTATCATATTCTTCGTTGTGAACATTTTGTCTATACATACAAACATTCTGCCCACATCTTGTTAAGTGGTTGCCGTGGCCTGGAGACGTTTACGATACGGGAAGTATCGTTTGTGTATTGCCGCCATCGCTACTAATATAGCGAATCCTCGGAGGCTGTTAATCTCACTCGCAGAAACATAACCCTTTAGAGAGCAGTAATTTGTCTGCGGTTTTGTGTGATGGAGGTACTTCCCCAGTTAGGCTGTGCGCTACCTCTCTTTGTATAATGACTGTTATCTATCGACAATAGTCAGGATCTAACTATTGTGCCGTGTGTAATGCCCTTCGCCCAAGGAGAAATTCGAGATGACTAAACCAATCCTTGATTAGATTCCAGTCAACACAGTACAATTTGCATCTTCGATTAGGTTGACATGCCCATCGACTAATGGTTCCGTAAATTATGAAATGGTACATTCAAATATACATTTGTCTACACAGAGTAACAGTGTGTGGAGGGAGGTGTTAATGAGCGAATTACAGGCGCGTGACGTCACGGACGACGTGATTAACACTACGTGACGTCCCTATCTAATCATGATTGCAGGAATAAAGCCACATTGAAATCAGAAATGCTTACTTTAGGAACTTATATGGTTATGAAGTTACATTTTTGGATCAAAATTTGTGTTTTTATTACGATTGTTTGCCATGGTGATATGATGAAATCATGGTTTTTGACTAACTCGGTGGTGCAGTGGTTAGTAATGCTACTTTGACGCCAACGCTCGTGGGTTCGATTCCCACACAGGACAAACATTTGTAGTATGTCACTTTGTCTTGGTATGGGTGTTTCGAAGAGAGGTAGGGTGCATTGACCTACCCCGAGTGGAGAAGTATCTCCGCCTTGCAGAAAACAAAAAATATATTTCCCACGGTAATTTTTCTAATGAGTTGGAAAGGGACAAATGGCTGTCACTAATTGAATATTTTTAGAACCGAAACAGATAATATAATCTGAAATGGAAGGTACTTTGGCTAAAGTATCTGACTGGGGGCGGCTTAACTTGGTCGAATTCAACCCCAAGAAGATACAAGTTTGCGCGTTCACCGCTAAGAAAAGGAAGCTAAGAGAAAACTCTATTTGCTGTGGTTCCTAAATTCCAGAGCACATCTTTTACCGTCACCAAAAGTATTAGGATGCTTGGAGATCTCGAGTAATGTGCAATATCGAAATAAAGAAAGTCAAGCTGGCGTCCAAAAAACTTGGTGTGCTCAACAGAGTAAAGCAGTACTACAGTGCGGGGCAAAAACTTACGCTACATTAGTCTCAAGTCAGGTCGCACTTGGAGTACTGCAGCCACCTTTGGGTGGGAGTACCTGGATACCAGCTTGGACCGCGTGATTCGATTCAGAGACGAGCTGTGAGAATTGTCGACAATCCTAAGCCGTATACCGTGTGTAACGGTATACAACCCTTAAGTTTAAGGCGAGATTTTGCCTCCCTCTGTGTGTTCTACCGATTGTACAGGTTGTGTTCTGAAGAGTTGTTCGAAATAATGCTGACAGCTACTTTTTATAACCGCACCGCTCGCTGACGGCGGGAAGTTCACCCTCACACACTGGAACCGCAATGGTCGCGTACTGTGCGGTTCCAGAGAAGTTTTCTTCCGGGAACTCTCAAGCTGTGGAATGAGCTCCCAGTCGAGGTTTTTCCAAGGGACTACAGCATGGAGTTCTTCAAGAAATGCGTGAAGAGGTTTTTAGAGGGTCGACAACGCATGAGTGACACCCCTGGTGTTGCAAATGTCCATAGGCTACGGTGACAGTTTACCATGCGTGCTATTTGACCAATTTCGATTGATATTTTTGCCTCTTCCGGATGAAGCTGTTTGTCTGACAATTTCTACTAGACTATCTAGTATCTTATTCTATTCGACTATCAAAAAACTTACGACTTGCTTGTTATTAATTAGCAGAACCTATTAGATGCCGTACACTCGTGCGTTCCCGTTTTTATGAAGCCTTGAAACCTAAACAATTAATAGAAATTTTGCAACTGCAATAATTTGGTCCGAATAAAACACAACCTTATACAATTGATTATTATATCCGTGATAATATTTCGAGGCTATAACTATATATGTACATGAATAAATAAATGAAGTTTCCTTTTCACTCTAAATACATTTTTTGTAGAAACATTTATTACAACGCATTTTCACCAGACTGAGTTCATATTGAAAATTGGAGCCATTTACCGTCGTATCTTCCGTTGTTATTCAAATTAACAATTTTTGTATATGTAGATAAATATATTAGGGGTTAAAATATGAAATTGCCGATTCGTACTGAAAAATTAAAACTCGTTTTTTTTTCTAAGATGTAACATATTTATTTAATCAAAATATTTACCCTCATTATCTATACATTGCTGCCATCTAATCGGAAGTTTATTTATGCCTTTGCAATAAAACTCAGGGGATCTAGATTCGACAAACTGTATGATGAATGAAAGCATTTTATACTGCCTCCTGGCAGGAAATTTTTTACCACGTAGAAAATTGTCCAAATCGCGAAAAAAATGGTAGTCAGTTGGAGCAAGGTCTGGCGAGTACGGAGGATGACGTGTGGTTCCTAACTGCAGCTCCCGTAGAGTTACAACGGTTTCTCGGGCAGTGTGAGCCCTTGCGTTATCATGGAGCAATAATGGTGAAGATTGATTCACGAGTCGGAGCTGTTTCACTGCCAGTTTCGCCATCATTGCTCGAAGTTCGGCACAGTAAACATCTGCTGTTATTGCTTGACCAGACCTGAGAAAGCTATGGTGAATAATGCCATGAAGAGACCACCAAACAGTTACCATTACCCTTTTATTGGTAAGCTTTGCTTTAGAACACTTGCGGCGTTTGACCTGGGCTCAGCCTTTACATTTTTCGCTTACGGTTATCGTAAAGAATCAACTTTTTGTCACATGTCACAATTCGATCCAATATTCCTTCATTTCTGTACCGATTCAACAAGGCAAGTTTCAACACGCGTTGCTTGTCTGAAGATCAGTCAAATCATGAGGGGGTGCCTCATATATTTTTATCTTACTGATTTGATGCAAAATGAGTCAATATTGTAGGTGAGACTCTCTTTCACTCAGATCGGCTTCCACCATCTTCTTCCACGTGGTTCGTTCTTCAAGTCGAAGTTTCCATTATAAAAGCGTTTAAACCAAAAACTCCTCTCCAAACGCAAGCATTGATATTGTAAGCCATTTCTGCCGTGTTAGTTTCGCGTCGGAATTCATATTCAAAAGTTACTCGGATTTTCGAAGTATCCATCTTTCCCGTCTAAGCTGAATAAATATGAGTAAAGCTGAAATCCGAAAATAAAAAGGTTCACATTTTTAAAAGAAGAAGACTCATAAGTGTCACGTGAAAGTTTCACTCGAAAATCTAACACCATGCAGGTTTAATGTCAATTCAAAGTACCTATCTATTTCTATAAAACGGCAACTTCTTACTTTAACCTCTATTATTTCGTATTTTAAAAATAGCTATACCGATTTACATAAACTTTTGCATTTAGATGAGGTTTTGGTTATAGAGTGTAGGCGTATTTAAAGAAGCCCGTCTGGAAAAGTGCCTCCACCTCACAGAAAACCCGAAACAAATAACTACCCCTTAGAGGGTTGTTCTGTTTCTGCGAGTGAGCGAGGTTACCAGACTACAGCACCCGCTTTACATCAGGTAGACCGTGCTTGTATGCCTCCTGACGTTGTATATAAAAAGCATATAATATACATATATCCAGGCGCGTTAGCGCAGACTTATGTAGTTTGCAGTAAATAAATTGTACGGGATTTCATATTTAAAAAAACACTAATAGAATCTTATCGAATAAATTATAAAATAGTGATTGTTTTCTTAAATGGATTGAAAAACGTATTATGAAAATCGTCTAAGAATTGCGACCTGTACCGTCCAACGAAAAACCTATTTTTATTATATTAACTGGTCATCTCACTTACTCGCAGGAAACCAACAACCCTCTAGGGAGTTGTTATTTGGCTTCGGTTTTCTGTGACGTGGAGATACTTCCCCAGTCAGGCAGCTTCGATGTACCTTACCTCTCTTCAAAACATCTGGGTGTTTTGAAGAGAGGTAAGGTACATCGAAGTTCAAACAAGACAAATAGTTCATGTACACAAATATTTGTCACATTATAATCTTTATATACCTATAATTCTACTGTACGTGTGTATGTGACTGAACTCCTCCTAAACGACTGGACCGATTTTGATGAATTTTTTTGTGTGCTCAAGGGGATTCGGGAATGGTTTAGATTCACAATTGAAACCGGTAGGTGGCGCTGCAATCGGGTTACAGGACTGTTTTTATTTTCGGACAGGGCAGCGTCTGTTGGGTCCGCTAGTTATATATAAAAATCTTGTTAAAAACATGAAAACTTTACCTTTACTGCTAGTCTTTTTGTACAACTTCGGAACGCCTACGAGAGTATCGCACGTGCGTTGATCCACCGCTGCTAAGCTAAGGAGGTAACTGGTAATTTCACTCACTCGCAGGAACACAACAACCCTCCATGAATTTGTTATTTGGCTGCAGTTACCTGTGAAGCTGCTTCGAAGCGTGCTACCTCTGTTACAAGTTAAACTTATTTTTCCTCTTATGTATTATAATAATTCATTACGTTCGTTTTGTTAGTTGGTTTCTACAGTAATTGAATGCCTTAAAAACTATGTTATATCACTTCTTGTTTGTATAAATCCCCAGCCATATATACAGAAAGCTCGCCACCGAACAGTCACGTACTCGCCTAATGTCTAAATGCCTCACGCACCAATGACGTGAGTTTGACGTGTTTAATTGGACATAAATGGTGCGCCCACCAGTGAGTGATTTACGAGAATCTTAATTTGATCACTGTTCATTTTCATAGGGTGATTATAGCAACACTATATAGACTGTAATACTAAAAAAAATGAAAATATTTTCTTTATTATTTATAATCTTTCCTACAAAAATCAATACATGAAATTATGTATTTGTAAGGTTGTTACGAGTAACTTCAGATTTAACATTTAGGTACGGATAGACTAAACAAAATTTAAGTCATGAAATAGATATATGAAGATGAAAATATATTTTTAAGATTGAGTCCTATTACCGAGGTCCCGAGAAAGGATTGAGTCATGTGGCGCTCGGTTCCCTGCGCCTACTCCGCAAGGAATTTGGCGTGAAGTTATAGATACATAGATATAAACTCTAAATGTGCCCGAGTTAGTCCCTCTCCTTGGGCGGATTCCCCAAACACCAGGAAAAGAAAGGCGGGGGCAACGCCGGTGTAATTCAAAGGTGTCGAGAGCTGTGTAGCGTTTTCTACGAAATTACTCGAGGCAGATGTTGAGTACTTACACTTGCACCACTGGAGTTTTTTTATACAATTAGATTGGCAAACAAGCATGCGGATTAGATGGTAAGCGGTCACCTCAGCGTATTGACGCTCGCAACACCATGGGGATGTTACTTGCGCGCTGCCAAGCTTGTGACCTAAGGCTGTTTCTTCACAGTACCCAGTAATTTCTCTGCCATATCTTACTAATCAAACCGAAACACAACTATATAAATATAGCTGCTTGGCGGTAGAAATAGGCGAAACTTTTCTCTATACGACGAAGGAAGGCAGACCAGAGCCGAGCGCCCTGTAAGTGATTTTGAGTTTACATTCCTGACCGACAGAGAGGCGACGAAGGCGAAGATTCTGGATCTTACTTACCCGTTTCGTTACTCACTACTTTCCATCAGAAGCTGCCCTGACTTATCCCCATAATACTAGAGAAAGAATTGAATTACCCAAATCACATATTTATATAATATGTGTTTATTTTTTAACGAACAACTGAAATGTTCCTTCGAACTAACCACTAGATTACGAAGAATTAAAGTATCATGTACACGAATAATTCCACGTGGGCACAAGGTTTCACAGTGTTCGGCTCAGCGGCGCCTGGTCGAATTCCCCGCCGTCGTAACGTCTAATTCCTGCCGACTTACACACATCAGCGTTTTCGATATCGTGTTGTACCCCCTTTATCTACAGAGTAGTTAGAGGACAGAGAACATTTTCGAGTACCTACTTAATAATACTTATTGTTATCAAAAATCTAATCTTGTTGTGCTATTGTAATTACGCATCGAATCAAACCATCGATCGACGGTCGGCAGTGTTTAAAACATATCTCTATTAATTGAAAATGGATTTCGAATATTTGTATGTAAATATGTAAAACATATTAATCTAGTCTAGTTACTTTATCTGCGGCAAGAGTACTATTGGTCTTTTGATATAAATTTAATACTAGACGTATATATGTCGAACGAATCATTTACAAATTGTGTATATACCGCAAGTAGTGAAGTAGTAGTAGTCTCTAGGGTATTGGGATTTTACCACCGGTAATGTTCAATGCAATAATTAAAAATCAATAAATATGTAAAAATCGCGTTAATGTTAATACTTGTATAATGCCGTAAAGGCGAAACCGGTCGGTAAAAACCATTATTAAATAAAATTGTATAATGCCGTAAAGGCGAAACCGGTCGGTAAAAAACATTATTAAATAAAATTGTGAAGTAGAATCTGTACAAGTGAAAGTATTAACATTAACGCGATGTCTTCTAAATTCCACCAAGCGCCTACAATCAACAGTATCAACATAATATGTAAAAATTGATGTCACTATATGGTCAATGTTTTAAACCTTTTCTACAGACAGCAGACAGGATTTTTTCCAAATCTGTAATAATTCAACAGAAATAGTTGTACATTTATTTATATTACGTGTGTTACGTTTATCGCATTTCTCTAGGAGAACTGTGTCAATTTTTTAATTTAACGAAACAACATTTTATATTATTCAAGAACTGCTGTCGACAAGAAACATTTAACACAGGTGTTGCATGCTTTTTGCCAGAAGAGAGCCATCTTTAAGACCATTCGCTTAATCCTGACGTATAGAGGTAGCACATTGCTTAACTCTGTATCTTTTCAGTACTCTGGATCTTCCTTTTTCCATTTACACGGAACCGCACAAATATTGCAAACTAAACGGGAGCGAACACTATTTACAATTTAGCCGCGGTTCCCCGTCGGCGGTTATGTCCGTCAGGGTGCATTCGGCCCATCGTTACGTCGCCAATGTTTATATTGCTTGCCGGTTTTATTGCCAGACCTCACGGATGGGGTGTTACCTTTAATTTGAAATCGATTAAAATGGTTTCTGTGTCAGATATTCCCTGTAAGGAATTAGTTTTAAATGTAGACGATTACATAATGAGGGTACCATTTATCGACAATGTTCAGGGTTTGGTACCAGAAAGGTATCTGTTACAGATATCGTTTTGACCGTAGTTGTAAGCCTAAATATAACGAAGGTGTGACATGAGGCCTGGCATTGGAATCTTCTATCGTATTTATCATCGTACGTAATGCCCGAAGGTTTGAGTAAATGGGTCGCTAACTTCTATTAGCAGATGCATACATGGCCGTGTTGATAGCAGCTGCTTTAATAGCATAGGTATCCAAGATGTCGGACCGAAAGTTGTTGTGCCATTCATACACACATTGGTATGTTGTTCATTGCCACTTGAGTTCGACCGGCAGTGAACGCTTATTTACACGAGACCGGACTTATGATTGGAGGAGACTAAAACGGTTGACTAAAATAAGAATGTGAGAATTGTCGGCGATTCTAAGTTTACAGACGGTATTGAGCCCTTAAGTTTAAGGTGAGATTTTGCCTTCCTTTGTGTGTTCTACCGATTGTGCGACGGGTTATGTTTTGAAAAATCGTTGGATATGATGCTGACAGCCACACCGGTCGCCGACGGCGGGGAGTTCACCCTCACACACTGGAATCGCAATGGTTGCGTACTGTACGATTCCAGAGAACTCAAGGATGAACTCCCAGCCGAGGTTTTTGAAGGAGCGCGAAGAAGTTTTTACAGAGTCGGCAACGCATGAGTGACACACCTGGTGTTGGCAAATGTCCATAGGCAGCGGTACCTGCTTACCATCAGCCGCCCGCTCGCTTACTTCCCACATTAGTGGTATAAAAAAAACCTTAATTTGCTTTTGCGAAGCGGAATGAACTCCTTAAGTTCTTAAACTACTTTACCCTGGAGACTACAGTATTATGCTCTACAAAAAAAGATTGGAAGGGTTTTTACAGAGTCAACAACGAGTGAGTGATGCGCTAATTCCATTGTCATAGCTACGTTGACTGCCTTATGTCGCTTATTATATCGACGGCACGACAAACCGTATTTCCATTTGTTTTGTAATACCTCATTCATCCAATACCTCTCTCATTTTGATGTAGAATGTTTGGTTTTATTTAATACTAGCTGTGCCTGCGACTTCGTCCGCGCGGAATAGTTATTTTTTTATTATTTATGTATATTAATAATAATAAATAAAATTTCAAAAATAAAAGTAGCCTAAGTTACTCCTTATTACATCAGCTGCTATATGCCAGTGAAAGTCCCGTCAAAATCCGTCCCGCCATTTTAGAGATTATCCGGAACAAACAGACAGACAGACAAAAATTGAAAAATATTTTTTTGGTATATGTACCGTGTATACATCCATATGCATTTAATAAAAAGCGGTTATTTTCATATTACAAACAGACACTCCAATTTTATTTATCTGTATAGATAACCTTGGGACGTAAACAAGCAGACGATCCAGTTCATATAAATCGGTCACCGTAGCCATTGTACGCAGTAGTTCCTTCATTGATTCCTTTGGAGGATCCACTGTATTTTTTTTATTTCTGTAGTTGCTTCAAAGTACTAAAGGAACTATTGAGGCTGTCAAGTTCCTTTGACAAGTACAGAAGAGATTTTATGTTAAGAACATTAAATATTTAGTAAAGGGGATATTGTATTTTTCCTGTGACATTGAATGCCATTGCAATTAAAATCTAACATCTGAACCATTCGTTCATACAAGTAATGTTATTCCTGTCACCATAGTTAACGAAGTCAAGTCTTCGGCAGGAACCCAACCCTTCAGATAGTTGTTATTTGACTGAATCTTCTGCAAGATAAAAGAGCAAAGTTCTAGTCGGACTGTTTTGTTGCGCCCTACATCTCTTTAGCTACATCTTCTTTTGTTAATTAGCAATGTGTCTGGTAGAAGTGAGATTGGCTTCGATTCTAAGGATACTGGGCCACTTATACCCCAAATATGACGTGTATATAACTGTATTTTATATGTAGTAATCTGTCCGGCTTCACACGATCGCAATTTATAAATGAAGAAAACAAGAAGTGCGCTTACCAAAAAAATATTATGTGACTCCCAATTATTTTCTAAAACGTTTTCAAAATGCCGTCGAAAATACGACTTTTCCGGTAGATTTTCAAAAAATCACAAAACGTACAATCCTTGCCCTAATAATTAAGAACAGAACAAAAACTCATCAGCTAAATCGGTGTTGCCATTTTCGTGTTTGTAGATATAGCGTACTAAACGTTGTATTTAAATGTATATTTCCATGTCAGTGCATGCAGCAAGATGTGTCCAGACAGCGTGTCTAGAGAGTTCACGCTCCATTATCGGTTTGTAGAGATAGTGTAACTGTCGCACCGGCGCGGCTGCACTTACGACTCTCGGCATCACGTTGCTTGTAAATATGTAGAATTCACTGATGTTAGACACACAAGTGACTTCGAAAGGTGCAGTTGCAAATACTTTAGTGTGCTTCGAGAGTTTTCCGCAATTTAACCCTTTTACAGTTTCGTTCTTAAACTGTATAAATACTACGATGTGTTTTTGTGATTGTCAAAATTTTCGTGCACTTTTTTGTTATCCTTTGATTAACAGTTAAGATTAGAAAAATATCATCATCAGGTCATCCTTATTAGAAAAATATTGCCTGATTAGAATAATAAGTAAAGTGTATATTATTATTGTTGAGCAGTAAAATCATTAATCAACGCGCCCCTTGTTTGAATCCTGATGTGGGCTTGCACCAATGCCTGTTTTCGGATTTATGTATTTATTTTTGATTATCTCTATGTCAGCGGTGAAGAAAAACATCGTGAGCGGTGCCAGTAAATCCTGTCCAAGATGATGCTAAAAACACACATCAGGTGGGCAATATGCTTGTTTGTCTCCTGATGTTGTAAAATCTTCATATATCATAGTGTACCTATATTTACTTCTCGCATTAAATAGTAGTAGTTTGACATGAATGCATTGAAATCAGGTATTGTTTTTAGCATCATCTTGGACAGGCTTTACTGTCACCGCTGAATTATTTAATTCTAAAATATTATAGATAGACAGATAGATTAGCCATTTATTTGTCTTCATGACACACAACAGCAAAAACAGCAACAACTATATTATTTTAATTTAAAATAATACTCAAGATTAATAAGGTCTTCAGAGCTATCGCATCCCTGATTAATTGATAATGATGTAGCTTGCTTGCAATTATTTTCTAATTACCGCGCAACAGCAACTGATTAACGGTACATACAAGTCTTTGTGGGTAGCAAGGCAGCAGTGACAGCGCGGTGGACAAAAGACATTGAGCAAAAGGTTCCCGCTTCGAATCGTAGCACCACTATTTAGTGGTGTTTTCGGATTTATGTACATATTTGTAATTATTACTTGCTCGGCGGTGATGGACAACATCGCGAAAAAACCTGCACGTTCAAGAAATTATATTTCGATAGACGTGTGACCTAACCTAAGTAAGGTCTGGTTTGTAGAGGTCGGACGGCAGTCGCTCCATGTCCCAATCAGTAGGTATCTTCGCCGAATATTTAGGTTAGGTTAGCGGACCCCGCCAATCCTAATGGATTAGGAAATAAAGAAACAACATATCGGTATCGATCATTAGGACTGCACCAGGTATACCGATAAAACTTTTTTTTTAAACTTTATATCATTTAGAAATAGAAACAAACGATGATACGATCCCTATTTAGTTTTAAATACGAATGTGAAAAATACGCACGGATATCTTTTCAGGAACACCGTTCCTATATGAAATCTATATGTTTGTCTGTGCGTTTGTCTGTGTGTTTGTCTGTAGCTTTTTTTTCGAATATTCAAATTTGACTTCAGATTCGGATTCAGCATAAAAAAGTAGAATAGCAATGTTCAGGAACACCGTTCCTATCTCTTAAGGAACATGGTCAAAATGGCCGAAAAATTAAAAGGGAAATGAATTGTTATATATAGTTGATGAGCCAGGTGTTCCTCTGGCAATGTAAGCTTGCGCATTCTCAACTGGTTACATTTGTTAAGCAATTTATTGCTGTGAATAAGTCGTTGACTGATGAACTTGATTCCATTATGTTAATCACTTCTGCTCGATTTCTTTATGTCCATCGATCGATTTTGATGCCGTCCCGTACTGTGTTTAGCTATACCAAAAACTTGGCACCTTATGTCTTCACACCTATGAAGCTCAAAGTCTACCAAAGAAGGAGAATGTAGAAAGTTTAGCCCTTATTCCCTTCCGGATCCTTACGACTTGTCGTTATCTTGGTTTATGTCTCACGGGCGGCTGTGACTCAGAGGAAGCTGTGTTTGTGTGAAGGTTCTAACATGCTATTCTGCCCAATGACGTCATCAGTGATATGTAATTTGTACTGTACCTGTGATTTCAGCTGCATAAAGGTTGATAATATCGTATGGTAATATTTATAGGTACATAATCTACCCTTAAAATGATTTAATTGCTATACATTTTAAAGGATAAAGTAAGATGACACGCTGTGTCATGATGTTCACCTATCGGCTTGAAGGAATTAACATATGGAGAAGTGTCATCAGTTTGATCTGATTTGATGTGATCGATTTTGCATAGTAAGTCAATTCACCGCTACGGGTCTAGGGGTAAATTAGAACGCGCAGCTGTTATTGGCTAGTTCATGGATCAACGTCGTAACACTTATCGCCTTATTGGTTAAAATAAAAAATGGGAGGACCATTGGTCAGTACGCTCGAATCGTTAAGATATCAAAAACCAGTTGAGAATGCGCAAGCTTGCATTGCCAGAGGAACACCTGGCTCGTCAAATATATAACAATTCAATTATTTTTTTATTTGTCGGCCATTTTGCCATGTTCCTTAAGATATAGGGATGGTGTTCCTGAACATTCCTATTCAACTTTTTTATGCTGAATCCGAATCTGAAGTCACACAGACAAACGCACAGACCAACATATAGATTTCATATAGGAACGGTGTTCCTGAACATATTTTTGTGAGCGTGTGGTGCGTTCATGTGCAGTAAATTGTTTTATTGCTTACGCCCATCAAATCAATAAAGCTTATGACTGTGGCTAGTGGTAGTGGAACTGTCGTTTAAATGCATAATGTGGTTTACTGTGCTACGAAATTTATACTTCTCAGAATTGAACAATGCAACATTAATAAAACTTCAACAATGTAATATACAGGCCGTTCATAATTTGCGGGTCGATAAATTAATTAATTACGTAACTTATAGGTAGGAGCCGCGCCCGGGTCGCGACGTGGCACCCGTAACTACCGAGCAACAGTCGATTTCCCATGAGGTCCTCGTTCAACGTTACTCATAGATCATGAATCCGTAGTAGTTTATACGACGGTTTTGTGCCTAATACCATAAAAGATTATAACTATATATATAGACTATAAGTTACATTTTTTTTTCATTAATAAATTGATCTTAATATTAATTTCATTAATAATCTGTAATGATAAAATATACCTGATTAATTAAGAGTTTCTTAGTGTAAGGATCAGAATGGGCATTGGTTTCAAATAAAGTGACAGTTTTAAGGCGACACATCGAAAAATTAGACCAACTTTCATCGAATAATATAGGCTAATGACTAAACTGACGGATCTAAGATTTTAATATAAAAAACTTCATTTCTTTATCTTGAATTTGCTTGCTCAAATACGCGATTGTGTAAAATTGATTCGATAATAATTACTTTCGAAAACACCTCCTGAAATTCATTATTCTTGAAATTACAACGAAGTTGTTCTGTTTATACGCTTCAAAATTACTTAAATCTATTAGTAATATCTATGTTTATAATATGGTTGCTGCATATTTTGATAAGTGAAACATGAAATTTTTTAAAAATATTTTAAGTTTCTGACAATTTCTAAGCGATCACATTCGTCTTGGGTGCACCATATTTTTATATAGCCGGTACCAATAAACTTCATTATTATCTACCTAACCAATATCTCAAATAGTGATTAGGCCAAGTCTTTTTACAGTCATTTTTGTCACTCGTCAGTTCTATACCTACTTCCTATACCTATATATTGCTGTTTACACATTTCATTCAAGTTTTCTTTCGTATCCTTCTCCCTCTGTATCCACAATCAAAACTAAAACTACACGTATAATAAAGTAGCAAAATCTTAGGAACTCAATTTACTTCTAAATTACTACTATCGTGAAGTTTTCTTTTTACTGTAAAACTAACCTAAAGATTTTATTAACCTGTGGAGACCCGACGACACGATTTTGTGTAGTAGATAAATTCACCGCTACGGTTTGGGGGTAAACTGCAACGCGCAGCTCTTATTGGCGGATCAGTATCTCATCACTTATCGGCTTATTACTAACTAGCTGGACTTGAGATCCTTTTGGCCATACTGCATGTTGTTCATTTTTAAAGTTTATTTTCTAATTATAACCCAAAGGCATCTGTTTAGGCATACGGTAAAATTTAAACGACATTTGCTTACCTAATTAAATGATAAACTGGCAGTAATTAAAAAAAGTACGAGAGATAAATGTCAATACAGTCTTTTGTGATTTGTACATGCACCTCTGTAACGTACGTTTGGTCTATGATCTCATAGCAGTGCCGCGCCCGCCATGTTATTTCGCCTATTAAGGCACCTGTCATGTGAGTTTACAATAAGTAAATATGGACGTGCCGCAACGGGGACGGTTACCCTGTTATTGCCTCACTATTGGCGACAATATCGCCCGTTTGTTTACACGAAAAATTAACGCGTTTGTTATTAGCCGGGGAAGTTATCGGAAAATTGGTTAGGGTCCGTTTTGTTTGACTTCACAAACAATCACGACTTGTATATAGCTTTTGTCATTTTTTTTGTACCAATAACGTATCAAACAAGAGTGGATGCCTGACGGCAGTTATCGTGAGTACTTGCATAACCAAGTGCATCGCTACAGGTTGTTTTCAGGGTTTAGTACAACCAAGTTAATACAGTCCACTGTGTAGAAACTTCTTCACGCCCTTTTTGAAGAACTTCATGCTGCCATAATCCCCACTTGTGAAATAAATTTGACTATATGACTATTTGTGCGCCGTTTTAAAAACTTCGGCGTAGGTATATGGGTTTTAAACGTACAATCATATCTTCTTCTTTCTCATTCCATTTTCTAATCCTTTACTATTGGCAGGATCCGCTATCTAAACCTAAGGATTTGGCGAAGATGCAAATTTTTTTATCAAGCGACTGTCCTCAGACCTCAACCCTGAGGAAAACCAGGCATTTCTTAAGTTAGGTCACACGTCTTTCGAAGTATAATTGCTTGTACATGCGGGTTTCCTCACGATGTTTTCCTTCCCCGCCGAGCAAGTGATAATTACAAATATAAATTCAATAACACGAATTTTGTGGTATATATCCACACTAGGATTCGAACCGGAGACTAGTTGATCAAAAGACCGGTTCGATCACTGCTTTTATAATCTGCTAAACGGACACTCATGTAATATCTTATAATGTGACAGTACCATAAACTGCTATAATTAGATTACTTGTAAATTTTCATTCCATTATTATATTTCATTGTTATATTATCCACAATATTAACCATCAAGTAAAGTGAAGGATATACCCACGTCAACTTAATTAACTGCTAAAGACCTGCATCTGTCAAGGGATTTAGAGAAACAATGAACGCAATCCAGGATTATGTCGTGTCTTGGAATATGTTTTGTTCATATACAGTATTAATTATTATATGGATCACTTTTAAATATTGTGACTTAGTACTCGGAAACAGAAATTCACTTCAATAACTAAATTGGTTTGAAAATCTATGTCAGTGTGCATACCCTATCCATTGAACCTTATATTTAAATATATATATGTTTCGGATTTCGAAACGTTATTTTTTTAAACTATTCACACACCATACAAAAATTTAATATGTTATAAAAATAATAGTCAAAAAGAAAATGAGTGAAAGGTACTTACTGATTAAAAGAAGATCAAATTACAGATCAGCCAGGATATTTCGTTTTCAGGGTCTCATTTTTGCAGTCTGTACAACTTCTTACAAAATACAGTCCCTTACAAAAAACGTAACGATAATTGATTCAACCTGTTGTTCTTGCTTTGCAGTGATCAAACCTTGAAAGTATTGCATAAGTTTTACTGCTCTTTAAGCTGTATCGTTAACTGTCGTTTTGAGTATCAACATAGCTTTAACTACGTCTTCAATAGATTAATAGGCAGAGAAATTATTCTTATATTTTTTTTCTCCTATAACCATTGAAAAATTTTGTAATCGAACAGCAATTTTTTCCTTACCCATAAATCTTCTCGCCGAAGATCATTCGAATAAAATTCATTCGTTTACCATTACATTGGTATAAAGGGTGTAAATAAAAACAATAACCCAGCTCCTTTCGTCCCCGAGGGCACATTCCCGCCCCGATAATACTTTTTATCATATTTATTGACTGATAAATGGAAAGGCATTTCCGAGTGCATTTGTATGTTGTTCTAACACAGTTATGTAGGTATACATTGTATGGAAATTAGAATGTAGGATTAATATTAAGGGTAACTCAATGAAAAGTAATTTGTTGTGTTGTGACTCTCGGATTCGCAGTTTTTTTTTGGAATCTCCTAATAGAATATCAGAACGAGCATAGTGAGAGAGTTCCATAGAAAAAAACTAATATCTTATTCCATTTTTTATTATGTCATAATGTTTTTTATTTAATAGTTAATACTCATATTTGCCCAATTTATTATCAGTAAGTTTCAACACGCGTTTCTTTCCGCAGGTCAGTTAAATCATGAGGCACCCATTTTTCATATTTTTTTATCTTATTGATTTGATGAAAATAACTCAATATTGTAGGTAAGGTACCCTTAAACCATTCCGCTAATTCCTTCAAATCAGCGTTATTCACCCGTGTGTGCGGTCTTTCACGTGGTTCGTTCTTTAAGACGAAGTTTCCATTAAACCAAAAACGCACAGAGCGTTCATTAGCAGTCTCCTCACCAAACGCTGCATTGATATTCTACCGCGTTAGTTCCGCGCGAACTCGTATTCAATTCAATTCGGATTTTCGAAGTATCCATCTATGATCGATTTGTGACATGTGACGAAAAGTTGATTCTTCACGATAACCGTAAGCGAAACATGCAATGGCTGACCCGAGGTCAGCCATTAGCATTAGCCAAAGCTTACCATTAAAAAGGTAATGGTAACTGTTTGATGGTCTCTTCATGGTGTTATTCACTATAGCTTTCTCAGGTCTGGTCAAGTAAATAGAAGTAGATGTTTACTGAGCTGAACTTCGAATAATGATGGTGAAACTGGCAGTGAAACAGTTCCGACTCGTGAATAGATCTTCACCATTATTGCTCCATGATAACGGAAGACCTCACACTGCACAAGAAACCGTTGTAACTCTACAGGAGCTGCAGTTAGAAACCATACGTCATCCTCCGTACTCGCCAGACCTTGCTCCAACTGACTACCATTTTTTTCGTGATTTGGACAATTTTCTAAGTGGTAAAAAATGTTCTTCCCAAGAGGCAGTACAAAATGCTTTCACACAGCTTGTCGAATCTAGATCTCGATCTAGAGTTGTAACGTAAAGGCATAAATAAACTTCCGATTAGATGGCAGCATTGTATAGATATAAATATTTTGGTTAATAGATACAGGCGTTATTTAGCGAAAGTAAATTCGGCGGACGACCGGAGCAGCCATGGCAGCGTCGGCATGTTGCATCAACTAACAGTAGTGGGTGGGTGCCGGCCGGCGCTAGGCCGCATGAACTAATTGGTGGCGGAAGTACACAAAGCAGGTTAGATCAAATTGCATATAAATATTTTGATTAAATAAATATGTTACATCTTAGAAAAAAACGAGTTTTAATTTTTCAGTACAAATCGGCAATTTCATACTTTAACCCCTAATATGCAATAAAATGTTTTCACTGTCACAACCGCTCTGAAAAAAAAACACGTCATCAACATACGTTTTTAGTTCATGGATTCAGAAGCAAATTAAACACTACGACTGCCGCAATAAGTCGTTGGCAGAAGAAAGCATCTTCTGCCAACGACATATTTCGGCATAACATTGCTTTAATACAATCATTGAAGCAGATTGTATCGGCTATAAATGCAAGTTATCACGAATTATGAACCTTGTAAGAGAGATAGGGCGCAGAACATCTGGGGAAGTACCTCCACCTGACAAATCGCAGCCAAATAACAACTCCCTGGAGGGTGATTGTTTTCTTGCCTGTGAATGATGTCATCGCTGAACTTCTAAGTGCTGCAGTGTTATCAGCATAAATTTTATGTCTAAAATTTCAGTATGTGAATGACGAATTTCACTGAATATCTAGAAGATTCATCTTATAAAAAGATATATTAACACGCCATTTACCATTTGTAATATTAGAAAGAGTCTCTTAGATGTAAACTACTTTTTCCTTTATTTGTTCTGAAAAAAATGACTTCAGTGAATACTCAGCTGAGATGGTGTAAAAGAAATTATCGATTTTTTACTGCAACTCTATAAAGCCATTGTGATTTGTGATGTAGTCTGTACATAAAAGTATTAGGTAGGTATAACGTATACCATGCTTTTCCATTCATAGATCGCCTACATTATATTGAAAATGTGGAAAAGTTAATATATCTATCTGTAACTTCATGCCAAATCTCTAGCGGGGTGGGCAGAGAGAACAGAGTTCTACGTGACTCCTTACAAAGCTTATTCGCTTCTTTAACATTAATTTTAAAGTAAATAAAATATTGTTATGCGCACAAGTATAAGGTATACTTGTTGTCAGTCCCTAAAATTGAACACTAACGTATACAATATTAACAACCTACACCACTTGACATGTTGTCATAATGTCAATTTTGTATTATTTGACACTAATAATTTTAGTAGTGATTTTTATTTGACGAAAGATGTACATCTTTCTAATAAATGTAGAATTAAGATATCCAATTTAGTGGCTTATAATGTCAATAGTCGTAACAGTTTACATTGTAGTGGACCCCCTAAAACTAATTTTATTGTTTTGATAAAAAACTTAACTCTTGTACACCAAAATATTCAATGCTGTGACAAAGTATTACAATTATATATATGTCGGAACGTGGATATAATTGTCGTCAGGTGACTCGTTGTTCATGGCGAATAAAGCGCAATACCAGCGTAGTTAATCTTCTTTAATATTTAATCAGTCAATTACTAAAATAATTTTAACAAAAGTTATGCTTAGATCGTAGATTACAACGGATTCAAAATGCGGTGGACGCGACACGTGTGGTTGGCTTTATTGCTCGATTCGTAATGCCGCTTTCAATGACGGTATCTCATCTTGACGTTTATGACAACTGACAACAATCGACATTTCGAGCAAACCATAACAAATACAACCGGTGTTGCCATTTCAACGATGTCGATTCCACCCAAGCGCCGACTTGACATTTTGATCCGTTATTATTAAAACTAGCATCACGGGGATTGATTTCTTCCGGGCTTCTCAATATGCTGTTGTTACCTCTGCGACATATATTTCATTGATTTTTTTAGTAATAGATTAATAGCACATTAAAAATACTCTGTGTAAAAGAGCTTACTATAGAATTGATGAATATGTAACTGACAAAAACATCAGGAAATAATTCAGCGCAGACGAATCTTTAGTTCTACCATATTATTATTGTACCAATATTTTAATGTAAATTTATTGTAATATCTAATTGACAAAGTCTCCTATATTAGCAAGTTTCTTTGGGCAATTCTTCTTCGCCAGTGGTCATTTCCGAAATGCTTGAAAATTTAAAAAGAAAAATAGATAACATAGGAGAATTGAATAAGATACAATAAGATTATATTTCAAGAAATGTAAGACGTGTCTAAGTGCCCGCGAGATCCCAATGGCAAATAAAGAATTTTTATCTATTGCTGTTCTCATGCACGCCCGCCAGTTTCTAAGGCACCCGACGTCACCTATCGTGTCTTATCATCCTATCTCTGATAGAACACGATCAATTTGGTCGTGGTAAGCCTTGGCGTTCCTCACCTCCTACATCATTCCACTTTTGCGTTGTATGCCTGCTTCGTTATTCTTTCATATTGCATTCATTCTAAATGTTCGAACCAACGGAGCATGCCTCTTCTTATTTTAACACCGCCACTCTCTCAGACCGACTCTGTTTCTACGAGTAACATCATCATTGCGAATACGGTCTACAAGCGTTACGCCACAAATTTTGCGCAACGCTTGTATTTGCTGCGACTGCGTTTATCCTACTTTCATGCTCTCTCTGCCAGTATTAATATCTCTACAAAGTTTTGCAAAAGCAAATTATATTTATTCTATATTACATATTCAATTAATTGAATATTCTTCAGGTACCTATTAAAACTGAAATTTTTGAGACACCATGCGCGCATAAGGTTGATTTTGACTCCAAATGTACAAATAAATCAGCTACCTTTTTTTTATACTACGTCGGGAGGCATACAAGCATATGGCCCTCCTGATGTAATCTCATCAAATAAAATTAAGGCTGTATGGGATATTGATAGTAAAGAAACAGGTAAATATCAAGCATTAGTTCTATGATTACGCTCAAGCCCCGAGTCGATAGCCATTTTCCATCAGGTTAGCTGTATGCCTATTTGTCACTCAAGTTGAGTAAAAAATATTCAGGAATAAACTAACACTGTCATTTTTAAATGTTTTTTTTACACAGCGTCGGTAGGCATTCAAAGACACCGCCCACTTATAAAGCGGGTACCGTAGCCTATTAACGCTTGCGATATATTAAGTATCACTAGCGCGATGCCTCTTCTGCTGCTAACACAGCAACTCCTTGGGAGCTTACTGGTGACCTTACTCACACGCTGGAACACAACAACCCTCTAGGGAGTTGTTATTTGGCTGCGGTGTTCTGTGAGGTGGAGGTACTTCCCCAGACGGGCTGCTTTGTTGCGCCCTACCTCTCTTAAAACATCCAGACCAAGACAAACAGGCATGTTCCTGCACACAAATGTTTGCCTTGTGTGGGAATCGAACCCACGAGCTCATCAAAACCTACCTACCTACGCCCATAGGTTACAACTTAAGTAACGGTTCTTCATCATGTAATTCAATAACTTCCCTAACCTTTCTTTACCCTTTATAACCATGCGTAAAACACATTCCGCAAAAACACCACACACTTCAAACCAGTGAAAATAGATACTGTTTGTAAAAAAAACAGGTGCCTTTGACTACAAAGCACTACTCTCGTTTCCCAAGTGACATTAGCAGATAACATATCGTATGCGTATCGGGTAAAAGCGCGGGGAATTCAGATTTCCATCGCTGGCAACACTGTGGGTGGAATTTCAAAAGGGTTTTTTTAACGCGGCCTATTTTGGAAAAGAAATATGAAGTTACGAGGAGCATTCTGAAAATTCTTAGATTGTTATATAAATTTCATACGTAATCCTACTAATATTATAAATGCGAAAGTTTGTATGTATGGATGTTCGTTGCTCTTTCACGCTTAAACGGCTGAACGGATTTGAATGAAATTTGGCACGTAGATAGATTATGATCTAGATTAACACATAGGCTTCGTTGTTTGACTCCACGCGAGCGGAGCCGCGGGCAGCAGCTAGTATATTATAAAATAATAAACGGGACGATAGTCTCATAATATGCATTTACTTTAGAGAAATTAGATGAATTGTTAATCTTCACAATTCTTCTGTACGTGTAAATGTCACTGAACTCCTCCTAAACGTCTGGACCAGCTGGACTTTTGACGAGCTCGGTGGCTCAGTCGTGAATGACGCGGCTTTGACACCAATGCTCGTGGGTTCGATTCCCACACAAGGCAAACGTTTGTTGTTGTTGTTGTTGTATTCCCTTTATTGTACAAATATACTTAACATATACAGTTACAAATCTTTAGCATGTACAAAGGCGGACTTATCTCTGTAAGAGATCTCTTCCAGCCAACCTTTATAAGCTTAACAGGAATAAGTAATACATATATAGGCAGAAAAACTATCTGTACCTTCTTTCACACAAATATCATGGACTAATAACATGACTCATTGCAACAGTAAAAACAGATACATAAATATAACACAAAGAAAATAATAATAATAAAAACAAAAAAAAAAGTAAAAAAAAGTTTGTGTGCATGAAGATGTCTGATTGTCTTGGTCTGGATGTTTTAAGAGAGGCAGGGCGCATCAAAGCAGGCCGTCTGGGGAAGTATCTCCACCTCACAGAAAACCGCAGCCAAATAACAACTCTTTAGAGGGTTGTTATGTTCCTGCGTGTGAGTGAGGTCACCAGTAAGCTCCCAAGGAGTTGCTGTGTAAGCAGCAGAGGAGGCATCGCGCGAGTGATACTTAATATATCGCAAGCGCTAATAGGCTACGGTACCCGCTTTACATCAGGTGGCCCGTATGCTTGTATGCCTCCCGAAGTAGTATAAAAAAAACAATTTTGATTTTTAGTTTAAACTCACAATTGGACCCGATAGGTGGCGCTGCAACGATGAGCTGGGTGGCGGAGAAATGCTACCTTACCACCAACGCTCATAAGTTGGATTCCCACACACGGTAAACACTTGTTTGCAAGGACATATCTGTTTGTCTTCGTCTGGATGTTTTCAAGAGAGGTAGCGCACATCAAAGTAGCCCGGCTGGGGCTGACTACTCCACCTCACAGCAAACATAGTCAAATAATAACTCCCTAGAGGGTTGTAGTGTACCTGCGAGTTAGTAAGCTTACCAGTAATCACCTAAAGAGTTGCTGTAATATAGACTAGGGTGGCAGTGCGGGAGTGATGCATTCTGTATCGCAAGCTTTCGTAGGCTATTGTAACCACTTTTCATCGTGGCGAGTCATATGCTGGAATGCTACCCGACGTTATACAAAAAAAAACATGAAAACTATAAACAGAACACGTTTATATCCCCAGTGCTTATACAGACAACAGAGTTCGAATTAATTTAATAGCTAATTTATAAGCTATGTTTATATAAAGCGAGTTACCTGCAGTCAAACTGCGTAAGCAGTTTTGCGGGGCATGGTTTAAATGAAAGTGTAACTTTATATGAATAAATATATTACATACATACATACATACATAAATACTTTTACTCATAGTCAGCAAGGATATGCCATGGCTATTTCTGACCTCGATTATCATGCGAGGTCAATGGACCATATTGTTGAATTGTTATCCGAAATAAGTCAATATATCAAAAACGTGCTAATAAAGGTACTCAATGTCAGTTCCCGTGAGTCAGGCAAGTTCGGAAAAGAAAAGGTTGATGCAACGGCAATGTGAAGACAGCACAGTAGGCCGATTCTACTAAAAAACTGCAACTGCACTGCAGCGCGGCGTGTGTCAAAATGAGTACATTTTGACATTTCATCAAGCGATCTGACAGACGTTTAACGAAACGTCAAATGTACGTATTATGACAAACGCCGCGCTGCAGTGCAGTTGCAGTTTTTTAGTAGAATCGGCCTACAGAACGTATGAGTATTAGTTCGAATCGCCATGCAAATGAATCGATCACAAAAACTGATCACTGTAACACAGCGTTGAGTTAATTCGCGCATTTGGATGAACGCTCTATTTATTATCATTGCAAATAGTAATGACACACTTTTCATACAAATTTTACACAAGTTACGAAGCGTGCTTTTCGAGCGGCTATTTGTATGTAGTATGCAGCGTATTCAGTAAATATTGGATCAAAGGTTTAGTGATAAACGAGAGAATTTTAATTTTCTCATGAAAGCATTAAACTTCCTATCCTAGGCCTGGAAGGTAATTTTCGTCACTTATTCAGGTACCCGTTGGTCCCTAAGCAAGAAACCAATCTGTAATAGCGTGACGAGTGAAGTCCAATGAAATGATTATCTCAATTATTTTAAAATAAGAAATACTAGGCCACACCAAAATATGAGACGAATTGAGAAATAAGTCCTTTTTGAAATCGATCATAAATAGATATCAATAGATTTTTTTGTACGTCGGGAGTCATACAAGTATACGGCCCACCTGATGGAAAACGGTTATCGTAGCCTATGATCGCTCGCAATACATTAAGTATCACTCGCGCGATGCCACCTCTGCTGCTAGCATAGCTTCTTAGGAGCTCACTGGTGACCTAACTCACGCAGGAACACAACAACCCTCTAGAGAGTTGTTATTTGGCTGCGGTTTTCTGTGAGGTGGAGGATTTCCCAGACGAGTGTCACTATGCCCTACCTCGCTTAAAAAAGGTAATTTAAAAGTTATATCATTTTTAAATATTCTTTTGAAATAATCCCAATATGCAAAAAGATATTTGTAATGATTTTAATTTCTATTTTATTAACGATTTTTTTCTAGGCTTGTAGTTAAGTGATTTCTCGGATATTGCTCAGCTTTTTTGTTTCTATCTATCTATCATATTATCTTAGACTACGGTTACTGCTTTACATTAAGCGGATTTTATCCTTGTATGTGGTTAAAAAAAACATAGCATTTTTAAAATCAATTTGTTTTCGAAGTGGTGCGTAATATATCTTTTTGTAATTGCATGGGATGTGCGGCGGTAATAAAATTCTAATTAAAAATTAACTATTTGATACTAGTTGAGCCTCCCCAAGGGTGCATAATAAGTAGGCTGACACGGTGCCCATTTGTATTGTGAACAAAATAAACTATGAGAATTTATAACGGTAGCATGGCGGCTTATTGGGTTAAGTATTTAATGGAATTAGATAGCTAAAACATTCGTTTCTACCGAAAGCAAAATACAAAAATTTAATATTTTAAAACAAAATGTTGTAAGTCTTAATCATTACTATTAGATTGCTATTAGCAATAAGGCCGCCTTGTTGCATAGTGCATTTCTAAAATTGTAAAAATCCTTTTGAATGTATTTCCAAATATCTGTATTATGCATATAAAGTGTATTCTATCAATCTATTAAGTAACAAGCAAATACAATTTATAATTTTACATGGGTTTATATTACTAACTAACAAACAAACGTACGGTCCACCTGATGATAAGCAGTTACCGTCACAGATTCACAGCCTAAGGAGATTAGCAACATCTGTAAAAACCTGCTTACGCCTTTCTTGAAGTACCCCCATGCTATAGTCCCTTGGGAAAACCTCAGCTGAAAGTTCATTTCACAACTTGAGAGTTTTCAGAATAAAATTTCTCTGAAATCGCACTCGTTGTCGCACCAGTTTCAATGTGTGAGGATGAATTTTCCGCCGTCCGTCGGTGAGCTGTGCGGATGTAGAAGGAAGCTGTTGGCATCATCGGAACGCAACCTATTGTACAATTGGTAGAACAGACAAAGGGGGCAAAATCTCTCCTTTAACTTCTATAACTTCACGCCAAATCCCTTGCGGGGTAGGCAGAGAGAACCGAGCGCCACGTGACTCGATCCTTACAAACCTCACTCGCTTCTTTAACATTCATTGCTCTTTTCATGCACGCTCGCCGGTTTCCAGGGCTCCTGACATTACCTTCTGATAGAACACGACCAATTTGATCATGGTAGGTAAGTCTTGGCCTTCCTCGGCTCCTACATCCTTCCACTTTTGCATTGTATATCTGCTTCGTCATTCTTTCATCCTGCATTCTTTCTACATGGCCGAACCAACGGAGCATGCCTCTTATTTTAACACCGACGCTCTCTTTTATACCAACTCTGCTTCTAACCTCATCATTGCGAATACGGTTAAGAAGCGTTACGCCACAAATTTTGCACAACGCTCGCATTTCAAGCGCATTTATCCTACTTTCATGCTTTCTCTCTGCTATACCCAGCGCTCGCTTTCATAACTAAGCGTTGGGACCAGCACTGCATTGTGTATAGCCAGCTGCGCCTTCTGGCTCAGGTTTTTACTGCCAAGAAGTTTTCCCAACGCTCCATTCACACTATTCCCAGCACTCACTCGCCTTTCCACATCTGCGGTGTACCTTCCATCCCTGCTGAAAGCGCATCCAAGATATACAAACTCATCCACTTGTTCCAACACTGATGATGAAGTGTTGGAACAAGTGGATGAGTTTGTAATCTTTACATTACGTCATCCTTTAACTTAAGGGCTCAATAACGCGTGTAAGCTTGAAGAATTGTCACAGCTCGTCTCTGAACCATGTTACAAATTTCCCGTTGGTATCCATTTGCTCCAGCCCAAAGAGGACTACAGAACTCCATATGCGGTCTGAGTTGAGGCTTGAATAACATAAGTTTTTGCCCCTAACTGAAGTACTGCTTTGCTGTTGATTTTATGGCTTCGATTAAGCTATAACTTAACCAAATTTATATGGGATCAATCGAACAATAAGAGCAGCATAATAAAATAATTTGTTGATGTTGATGCGAAGATATTGCATAGGTCTTAGCGGCCGACTGCTCACCCAACACTCATCCCCTGGAATCAAAATTGAAAATTCGTCACCTATTCAGGTGGCCGATGGTCCCAAAGCAAGAAACCTATCTATAATAATTTGGCGAATGAAATCATTATCTCAACTATTTTAAAATAAGACATTCTCTGGGGCACCCCAAAATATGAGACGAATTGAGACATAAGTCCTTATTGAAATCAATCATAAATAGACATTAATGGTTTTTTTTATACAACGTCGGCAAGCATACAAGCATATGGCCCACCTGATGTAAGGTGGTCACCGTAGCCTATGAACGGTTATCGTTCATAGGCTACGGTGACCACCTTACAGCAAATCCTTAACAGCTTCCTGGTGACCTTACTCAAACGCAGGAACATAACATCCCTTCAGGGAGTTGTTATTTTGCTGCGGTTTTCTGTGAGGTGGAGGTACTTCCCCAGACGGGCAGCTTTGTTGTGCCCCGCGTCACTTAATACAGAAAACATTACCCTCCCTTTTGAGCATAGTCAAAATACACGGATGAGTTTACAAGCCTTCACTATCCGTCCGGTCCGTGTTTACGATTGCCCGAGTTATTGGGGTGTTATTTAATCTTCACAATCAGACAATATAAGACAGCGGGAACCGCTCTAAAACCCATATTGTACAAATTAATTAAACAAATTTCATTAGCATAATCATTATACTTATTACATGCAGCGTCATTTTCATGGCTAAGTAAACAGAATTTTTGTCACCATGCAGAATGAAATTAACAGTAGAGCTCACAGTCTGACTTATGACGAGACAACACGCGACCGTGTCACTGTAATGACAGAATAATAAATTATGTTGTAATAAGTTATTATAATGTGCAGCGGGCTTTATGATAGCCGTGTCCGGCTAATGGAGGTGGGGTACGTGCCAATTTAGTAATTAATACTCACGAGTATTTTTTGGGAGTTTTAAAGGGTTGTTTTCAGGCTAATATATTGACAAGATAGTGACAATAATTTAAAATTGCATTATAATTTAATATTTTCCATATAATATTACTAGCTAATAAATGTCCGGAGGCTTTCTTCTTTCTTTTATACAACGTTGGACGGTATTTTTATATACGTTTTGCATAGTGGCTCCGCTTTACCTGATGGTAAGCGAAAGAGGAGCCCAAATCGCAACTGTAACTGATAAAAGACTACACAGTGTCCTGTCAGTTTACGCTGTCATGCTGACCCGCAAAATGCTTCTTCACGCTTCGTTAGGATCCCATATTGTAGGAAGGAGGGAACATATGTGCAGACAAGGTGTTCTACTTGTTAATGGTACGACAAAGATAGGAGTTGCCGAACCTTTTGGTACGCGAAGAAATGTTCTCAACAGTGGAACAATGACATCGCTAGACTGCACGTGTGGTTCTATGACGGAAGGGAGAGGGTGGGATAAGGGAAAACAGTTGTTCAGAGCTCTCGCCGCGGTAAAGGCGGTAAAATACACTTAGCGAGTCAATGTCCCTACGGAGTTGAAGAGGTTCTAGGTTTTTGGTGACCTCTTCGTCGTCGATTATGCGGATAGCCCATCGTTGCGTATACAAGCACTGTGTTAGCAGCCCACCTGATGTAAAGCGGTTACCGTAGCCTATGAATGCGTTTAATACATTAAGTATCACGCGATGCTTACACAGAAACTCCTTAAGAGCTTACTGGTGATCTCACTCACACGCAGAAACACAACACACAACGAAAAAGAATTTCTATAAGGTAACGCATCTTAGGCACAATAACACGGGGGCATTAAGGGTTTAACATTTAGTTTTATTTGACTTTTTATTTAGTTTAAGTTATTTTTAGAATACACATTAAGTTTTTAAAATTAATGGTTTCCTGACGTCTGAAGTTTACATGTCCTGCCATGTGCCGGAATACAGAATACGAAATACAGCCCTTCGAGTTAAAGTGATAAAGAAGCCTTCGTTAGCCACTCGACTACCGGTCTCGTCGGTACAATTGTATAACTATTTATCAATACGTTTTAATAACATTATATAGACTATATTTTTTCTGCAGACAAATATGATCGTACATACATTTATATCGTACTAGCTGCTGCCCGCGGCTCCGCCCGCGTGCAGTCAAATAGCGTAGCCTATGTGTGAATCCAGATCATAATCTATCTACGTGCCAAATTTCATTCAAATCCGTTCAGCCGTTTAAGCGTGAAAGAGCAACAAACATTCGCATTTATAATATTAGTACGAGTAGGATTAATTAAAATAAATAAAATATTGTCGGACAAATTACACAGCGCCATCTAGCCCCAAAGTAAGCGAAGCTTGTGTTATGGGTACTAGACAACTGGTAAACATACGTAAATACATTATTTTTTTTGTAAATACATACTTATTATACATAGAAAATACCCAGACCAAGACAAACAGACATGTTCATGCACACAAATGTTTGTATTGTGTGGTAATCGAACCCACGAGCGTTGGTGTCAAAGTAGCGTAACAGCGCGTTTCACCACTGCGCCACCGAGCTCGTCAAAAAATTGTTACATTTCATTAGGTATTACATTACGTTATTGAAGGTAAGTTAGGGTGTCCATGGCACCGCATCAGTACGGGACACGTCCGTCGTAAAGCGAGTGAGAAACGATTGGCGCGAGCAAATCGGACAAGTCATCAATTGTACGGCTTATTGATATTGGCACTCGGGTTGTGTAGTATGCGGTTATCGTGTTACGGCGAGTTGTAGTGGTGCGGGCAGTAACATTTAGTGGCAGTAATCTTTTCAGGAACACCGTTCCTATTTGAAATCTATATGTTTGTCTGTGCGTTTGTCTGTGTGTGCGTTTTTTTCGAATATTCGAATTTTTACTTCAGATTCGCATTCAGCATAAAAAAGTAGAATAGGAATGTTCAGGAACGCCGTTCCTATCTCTTAAGGAACATAGTTAAAATGATCGACAAATAAAAAAAATAATTGAATTGTTATAGAATTGATGAGCCAGGTGTTCCTCTGGCAATGCAAGATTGCGCATTCTCAACTGGTTACCATTTGAAAATTATTTGTGTCTACTCAATGTCGCCACTCAGGTATTGTTTGTTCTGTTTGCTATGTTACGTAGTAGAGTGTTATCGTTGAATAGATAAATGTACCGAGTCCCTCTTAGTAACAAAATCTTTGAATTATGCACTTCTTCTTCTTAGCGTTATTCCGTTTCCTAATTCACTAGGTTTGGCGGGGTGTGTCACCTAATGTTTGCGCCTACTAGCATCATCTATCGGCCTTTGAGTGCAAACTTATTCCTTTCCACCTTACATCCATTTTTTTCCTTCTACCTACATATTGTGAGACAAACCAATATTCGCGTTGGGCATCGAAACAAGGAGTAAGAGTCTGCTCGCCGCTCGCATCAAAGACGCTCGCTACGCACCGCATTATTACCATCCTATAGTTTAGTGCACATAGTGCACCCCGCTTAATTCATAGAAGATAATCGCATTATTAACTTAGTTATAGTGTTAATTACGTGTATGTACTTTATGTGAAGTGAAGTATTTGTGAACGCCACGTGTCGCCGGAGCTCTGGACATTTGCCACAACTGCAGTTAACGAGACGGCGGAACATCCATCAGGTGAGTCTCACAATTCTCCTTCTCATCGCAAATATCCGCAACCTTTCATATTTTATTCCTTCCTTTCTTTCCCTTCTTTTCTTCCAATAAAAAATACAGTCCACTAAAATAGTAGGTACAAGGTTCACTCGCATCGCGCGCAAACACCTAATTAGAATTAAGCACGTATAGCTGTAAATAGAAAATCTATAAAAACACGTTTCATGTTAATGTTCTCTCATCTTATCGCTATGTCTCAAAAAACCCCAAAATAATTTTCGTTTAACAATAACTAAAAACATCTCAAATTTACAGACGAACAGACTTCTAGACAGACTAGCTATTGTGTTAGCGGGTTTCTGTTCACTAGCTAATCTCCCTTCCATATTCAGTTTTCCCACTCCGTGTCTATACTTAACATTTCTAGCTTCAATAGCTAATATTTTAAGTTAATTTTACTCATTTAATTTACTTGCTTTTTGGGGTAAATATTTTATATTTACCTGAGGGCTCATTTGAATTGGCAAATGCAACATTTAATTTTTAAATAAATTACGATCTTTAATTTGATTCTCTAGCTGGATGATTTATGATCCCTACTTATTCACATCAACATACTTAACATACTGCTACCAAATTTCAAGTATTATTCTTGTAGTGATGTGTCTTAATCTGACAGTCAATTAAAATTTTATGTACCTATTTGAGCAAACACATCTCTTCTTGAATCGAGGCTAAATAAATTTAAAAATATATTTCTAATTAAGACAAATATCACATTAATGAAACATTTCATGACGGACGTAACAGTCATATCATATTATATTGAAGACGAATTTATTTCTATAAAAATAATAATCATACTATCTAATCAATAATACAAGTAAATATACAATGCCTTAGTGTCTTGTCTTGTACTTCACGAAGTTATATAGAAACACACAAATAAAAAGCCTGTCACAAATTTCACTCCCCTAAAATAAAGACAAAATCCGCCGGAGGCTAGACAACACCTGTATTACCATAACAAGACATGAAATTTGAATGTCCGTAAATCGAATAACCCGCCCGTGGCGTCCAGAATTAAGTTATCCACTTTTTGCAAGAAAAGACGGGTACGTTAACATATGAATATGACAAATTGTCGGACCGCGGTCAGCCGGAATGTACCGCGTCGGACGGAGTTTTACGGCACCCTAGGGACGCTAGGGGGACCAACTTGAAAATTTTTCATTCCAGCCCACTAGCAAGAAAGAAAAACGGTCAGGTCACTCGTCAAAACTGTAACAATTTCTCAGAAACAATAATGGGATAAAAACGTGCCCCCGTCTTGACCAGTGAAAAAGCTATTATGCGCACTGTCAATGTTATTTATTTGGACGCCGCATGTTGAGAATTTTTATTCTATCATGGGATTTCAAGTTTTATTGGAAAAGGCAACTGATGTGGAAATAGGAGCACCTGAGCCGTTACATTGGATCTAAATTAGTGTCTTATATGATTTGAAATTACAGTTCTTTTTGCTGCTACACTTACACTATAAAAAAGTGAGGATGGTGTAGATTAGTTAGATAGTTTTCCGTTATTATTATGTGTGTATTTGACATAAATTGTCAATTAGCATGAATTTTGTTGACTTTTAGACAAGTTCATCCTGTGTATAGGTTTTTACACGCTTTTAATATACGGAATTATGAAATTGAATCTAAGAAACTGATTTCCAACCACTTGTAATAATTATCTCATTATATTTTCTTATATATAATAGGGGTTAAAGTATGAAATTGCAGTTTTATAGTAATAGATACTTTGAATCGACATTAAAACTTCATGGTGTGAGATTTTCGAGTGAAACTTTTTTCAGATGGTACCTATGAGGTATTTCTTTTAAAAAATGTGAACCTTTTTATTTTAGAATTTCAGCTTTATTTATATTTATTCAGCTTAGACGGGAAAGATGGATACTTATACGAGTTCCAACGCGGAACTAATGCGGCAGAAACGGCTCGCAATATCAATGCTACGTTTGGAGACGAGACTGCTAATGAACGCACTGTGCGTTTTTGGTTTAATTACTTTCGTAATGGAAACTGCAACTTGAAGAATGAACCACGTGGAAGACCGCCCACATAGGTGAATAACGCTGAATTGAAGGAGATGGTGGAAGCGGATCCGAGTCAAACTACCCAGGAATTAGCGGCATGGTTTAACGTTACCTTACCTACAATATTGACTCATTGGCATCAAATCAATAACATAAAAAAAATGAAAAATGGGTGCCTAATGATTTGACTGACCTGCAGAAAGAAACTTGTGTTGCCTTGTTGAATCGGTACAGAAATGAAGGAATATTGGATCTAATTATGACATGACATGTCAAAGTCAAACGCCACAGCAGTGCCCTAAAGCAAAGCTTACCAATAAAAAGGTAATGGTAACTGTTTGGTGGTCTCTTCATGGCGTAATTCACTATAGCTTTCTCAGGTCTGGTCAAGCAATAACAGCACATGTTTACTGTGCCGAACTTCGAATAATGAAGGCAAAACTGGCAATGAAACAGCCCCGACTCGTGAATCGATCTTCACCATTATTGCTCCATGATAATGCAAGACTTCACACTACCCGAGAATCCGTTGTAACTCTACAGGAGCTGCAGTTAGAGGATGACGTTCCTCTATACTCGCCAGACCTTGCTCCATCTGGCCACCATTTTTTTCGTGATTTGGACAATATTCTACGTGGTAAAAAAAATTCTTACCAGGAGGCAGTACAAAAAGCTTTCACACAGTTTGTCGAATCTAGATCCCCAGAGTTCTATTATTATTAGATGGCGGCAATGTATAGATAATGAGGGTAAATATTTTGATTAAATAAATATGTTACATCTTAGGAAAAAACTAATTTTAATTTGCAATTTCATCACCAATAGGTGGCGGAAGCACACAAAGCAGGTTAGATCAAATTGCATATAAATTTGACTTTGGAAAAATAACGCCTGAATCTATTAACTATCTAATTTTAATTTTCGGTACAAATCAGCAATTTCATACTTTAACCTCCATCACAGGTTTTATCCCGGTCATATGATAGGCGTTATTATTATTAATAATGTATTAAGCGTCCGCTGGACAGTATGCTTGAATACTATACCACGTCTTTATATACCAAGTCTAGAGTGAACCAAACATAGTCTTCACCTGATGTGAAGCGGTTATTGTAGTATACGAACGCTCTGAATATAAGGAGTACCTATCGCTCAAGCGACACCACCCGCGATACTAACGCTCTTAGTAACTCAATCCATGGAAGCTTACTTGCAGCCACGTTTACTCGCACGCTATTATATTGGTTATCGAGTGTAATTATGGCATAGCAATAGACTGTATTATACTACTGGTGTATTGAATGAAATTGGACTTCAGTATTGGCCGTAAAATATCAGTTTTCAGCTGTTAACAGAAATCTTCTGTTAGCAAAGAAGGTTTAGAAAATATTAAGAAGCAGCATGACTTGGGAAGTGCCTATATAGAACTACAGCCAAATAACAATTCCCTGGAGGATTCATGTATTCCTGCCAGTGAGTATGGTTGGGATGTTGCGTCTTTATCGGGTTAGGCAAAGCGCGCCTGGTAATCTTTGCGTTACAAACACAGTATGCTACGGTTAACCGCTTTATATCAGGCGAGCTTGTTTTCCATCTGCATATAAAAATATTTATCAAAATATTCTACCCACAAATATGGAATACCAGTATATCTAAGCCAAGAATAGAAATGAAAGTAGTGATTTGTGAGTTTGCGGCGACAGTAATTCCCAAATGGAATCAGGAAGAGTGCAACGCGTTCGTGTACCGAATCGCAAGTACGCGTACGTCAACGACTTTATACCCCGATAGATATAATAGTGCTGGCATTGGAAACAAGGCAGAGCGGGATACAAAAGTTGGAGGGGAGGTTCAATGATTTGTCTTACTTATATTTGTTACTATGTTACTGCAATACCTAGTTATGTCGATATTAGTCGTTGGGAGATGATGGAAATGGAAAATCTGGCATTTTTTTACACAACGAAGGAAGACATACGAGCAAACGGCCCACCTGATGTAAAGCGGTTACCGTAGCTTTACAATATATTAAAGTATTGGGTACCCGCGTGATGCAACCACTGCTGCTAACACAGCAACTCCTTAATACAGTAGCGTTACTAACCACTGTGCCACCGAGCTCATCACTCAGCATATTATTACTACCAGATTTTTCGACACTTATTTGATCTAATCTGTAATTATTATATAAAAGAAGAAACGAAAGTTATAATATTCTAAACTATAGGTATATACATATAATAATA
This sequence comes from Pyralis farinalis, assembly GCA_947507595.1. Taxonomy (NCBI): domain Eukaryota; kingdom Metazoa; phylum Arthropoda; class Insecta; order Lepidoptera; family Pyralidae; genus Pyralis; species Pyralis farinalis. The sequence goes on along the minus strand of OX382273.1, from coordinate 24,418,632 downwards.
TATGCACCATAATAACTTTTTTACCATTTTTTTCTTCTTTCTTTTTATACTTTATTCGGCATCTAATGCAAAAATTTATCACGTCACGAAAAATTAATGTAACTTCAATTTTAAACAATAAAATTTGTATAAGTCTGAGCAGAAGAAAGGACAGTCAGTCTACGCGAAAATCCTGGTGTGTAACGCGCGGTGCGACACAGTGCACTCTACTGCGCCTGTGACCTCCTGTCCTTGTTGTGTGGGCTACGCGGTGTTCTTCGCCAGCAGCACTTCTGACCGCTGCGGTGGTAGATCGCAAGGCGATCCCCACCGACTTCTATATCAACTGCGCCTGTGACCTGGCGGCACTTCTGACCGCTGCGGCGCTTCTGACCGCTGCGGCGCGGCGGTGGATCACAAGGCGGTCCCCATCGACGATTACATCAACTGCGCCTGTGACCTCCGACGTCCGTGAGCTCCTCACGGTCTTGCTCACTGGCTGAGGTTCGCTGGTGAGCTCCTCTTCAGCCAGCGATCTACATCCCCGTTCGGTCATCTCTGTTAACTTTGTGTAGATCCAACCAACGCGAGTCCTTAAAGGCAAAACTAGCCGAATTATTACAATCCGTCTCCGACCGAAATGCGATTTAGGGCGTCCCCCCGAAGGCGACGCGATGATCCACCCCCATCGGTGCGAATATATGTGCACGGGACCGCCACCTACCATATAGCGCCGAATTCGGGACGAGGAGAGCCGAGTTACGTATAGGCACATGGAATATAAGAGTTCGACTAAAAAATAGGATAAATTAACTGATCGATGTAATGAAAGACGTCAATCAAAATGTTTTGTGCGTAACAGAAACTAATCGGAAAGGGAGGGACACTGATGACCTCTTCGTTGGCATAATAGTCCTTAGGTCAGGTGTAGACTACGACGATCATGCCGTGCTAAGCATATTCATACGCATACGTGGAATGAACAATAAATCATAAAATGATAAAATAAAGAGTGAATAAATGGAAGATGAAAGCACGTCTAGTTAGTGAGAGACTTGAAAACGCGAGTCTTTCCGACTTAGATGTGGATGACTGCTGAAAAAAAGAAGAAAGCACGTGGATACAACTTTGAAAGGTGACGCTTGGTGGGCCGCGGAGGTTAAATTATTCATGGTATAAAGAGAAAAACGTGGTTCGATTATGCCGCCTCTTAGCATATATATGAACCGAAGTTTAAGAGAGAATTATAAAGAAATTTACCGCCGTTTCAAGAATGAAACCAAAGCTTTAGTGAAAGTGAAGCGCGAAAGACTAATTCTGAAAGAAGAAGAGAAGCTGACGAATAACTTAGTGGCGAATACCAAGCTCTTTCCGAGAGAGACAAAGAAGTCACGAGTCACAGAATAGATAAGATAATATCTAAGGCTGGTGACATTCTTACTAAAACTCAGAAAGTGTCAGAACGGTGGAGTAAATACTTTTGGAAAATTTATGATAATTTTCAGGACGCTGATACCGTATCTTACTCTACGGCGTCTACGCTTGATGAGGACACTACTATGAATAAGATTGAATGATGATCGAGACGGAACCTGAAAAACGGAAAAACGCGTGGTTTATCTCTACCTGTTTTTTTTTTAACAATATCCCATACTACCTTTATTTTATTTGTCGACTGCTTAATTTCGTTTTTAATATTTATAGATTTTGCAACTTTGCAAACATTTTTAAACATTTTGGAATAATTTTTAACATATTCAACTAAGTCTGGGTCAAATCTATAAGGATTTTCTCCATATAATTCAAACATTTTGTTTCTACTTATTAATATACCTGTAGTTGCCCAATCATTAAACTTAAATTTACTGACAGAGATGTTTGGAAATGATTCAGCACATGTATTAATATATCTTTTATTATACCACTTGATATCACTATATGTATACTCACATATATTTATTATAATATAAATTGATGATGAAATAATAAAAGACCCATATTGGCAAGTTTCTTTTGGCATTTCTTCTTCGCCAATTGTCATTTTCGAAATGCTGGTAGATTAAAAAATAGAGATTAAAACTATGAAAAGATAATAATATACAATATGATCTAATTTAAAGAATGTAAGGCATCTCTAAGTGCCCGTAAAGGCCTAATGGCAAATTAATGATTTTTATCTTTATTAAAATGCCATCTTCTTTATATCCTATATGCCGTTATCCTTTCTTTCATAATGTAAAATCGTGATATTGTTTACAATTCTGACTAAGACATCTCCCGATTACGCCTCTCGTTCGTTTCTTCCTACTAGCCTATTAGCCAAATTACAATTTTCTAGCTTATTTTATTTCCTTTTTTCGTTATTTTCACTGTACCTTCTTTTCTCCCGATCTCCGTCCCATATCATTCATGTGTCCAAAAATTACGGGCATCATGCTTCATTTGGTTCGATTAAACACCCTACCTAAATGTTCACACAATATCAACATTTCGCAGTCCTAGCTTTTTCTCTCCCACTCGAACTACGCTTTGCCTCTCTACTTTCCTTACAGTCTACGTCTTGTAAAAACAGACTCTAGATATAATCCACTTTCTGCTCTTCCAATTACTATTTCTTTCGTCTCTCCCTCCCCAATTAAAAATTACAACTGTTTAAGCCGCAGTTACCATGAAATTTTACATATTTATCTTCATTCCACCTCATTAGAACTAGAATATCAACGATTCCTGAAGTAGGTGTTCATTTATTTACTTTGTAGAATATGCACATCAACTTTTCGATATTTTGGACCCGAATACGACCTTTTCTTAGAATTAAATATCAAAATAGTCATTAGAGCGAATAAGTATTGGCCTGTGAAATGTAATCGTGTATATCAGTGCGTCTTGTAATAATAGTACTGTTGCACAACGATTAGTGTTGCTTTAGAAAAAAATACTGAAGAGTTAGTTTAATATAGGTATAGTCAAATGAGATGTAAAATAATATACAACTGCATCACACCGTCAGCGTAAATATATGAAATATTACAACAATATTTACAATTAATAAAATATTCCATATATTTGAAATGAAATGGTTTCATTACATTTCATTTGTAGTATGTAAGTACCGCGTGGCATTTCTTTTTCCATGTTCAAATGATAATAGAAAATAAACAATGCATCGAATTTTCAAAATCTTCTCAACTGATGTTCAGTTCCGCTATCTGCACAATGAATCCTCTGGGAGTGATTGCGATTACTACTCGTAACTAACTAGTCCAAACTCGAAACTAACAAAATCCCGCGACTTTGTTTACAATGTCCGGATATCATAATCGCCGCTTTGTATGGGATTCTATAGAACGAAGCGATCTAGTTATTCCTATTAAATAATGGAAATAAGCCTAGAAGAATAAGTCGGACTATTTACTGTACTATAAAGAATTATTTAGAACGTTATTAATACTTATCTTTGTAAAGACGGTGGGGCTAATGCCAATAAAGCTTTCCATCGAAATTAGCCCAGACGTTTTTACGAAACGCGCTTAAAAATTGATACACAAACACATGAAATAAATCTATGTACCTTGTTGTAGCCATGCACCCACTAACAGCACACATGTACCGTATGTAGCATTTTAACAACAGCATTCGTAGTTATTAGTGGCTCTTATTAAGGCTTTATGAGTCCAATGTAACTAAACAATTACTTAATCAATTAGATAAGAAAATCTGGTAAAGGTTCACGTAATCAAATAACATTTAAAAAATGTTGTTTACACTTTACTATTTATATATATTTATATGATTGAAATAAAATAGAAAATTCTCGAACAATTCCACATCATGTCTAAGGTCCACGCTCGACCGGCAATCAGTCGTGCCGTCCGTATAATGAATCCCATAGGAATGATCCCGGCTGCAACAATCGTGACTTAACTCCTGATTCCCAATACTACGTGTGATTTATTGTTCTAAGATGGATGTAATTGGCCGACGGACGAAAAGGGTTTGTTACACATGTTGTCTATACAAGAACAAAATAGGTAAGTACTTACTTACATAATATATTTGTAGGCAAAAAATGAAATTGAACCTTTTTGAACCAAATTATTGGATTTATTTGTGTTTTGACACGGATTTTATCGAAAACTATCTATTTATAATGAGATATATGAGATTTGTCCTTAAAACCGAAGAAACCTTTTTTAGTCTTTTAATTATTGGCTTTCCACCATTCACTGGTATAAGTTGTGCATATTTTAGCAGTTAGTTTGTTCGAAATTAAATAATATATTAATATGTATGTTAATAAATAGTATAGTAACATCATTTCTTTATTAGTCCATCCGTACAAAACTTTTCATTTGAAAATTATCCACCTGCAACTTATGACATATCTAGTTTCAGTTGAATCTATATATTACGTATTTCTATCGCCATTACTTTGAAATAATTTATCTGCAGGTAATTTTTCTTGTAATTAATAAAAGCTGGTCCATTAACGGCATCGATCTACTCCTTTGTAACAAGCCGATCCAAACAACCCTCTTGTGAATTAAGCCAATAACGCAAAAAAGAGGGGCAGAAACCTAAATGAGCCGTCTCGCGTTACCTCTGAATATTTATGAGAGGCGATCTGCTTATAAACGAAGCCAGTGTTTTTGTTAATGCTTTTAGTTGAGTCACTATATTTTACATTCAAAAGCGTAGTCAAACAAGAAAGTCCTTTTTACTCTATTTATTGTCAGTTGCACGTTTATCATTTCAAACGTAACGTCATAAGTAACTACATATGGCTTAGAGTAACAATATACGAATTACTAACCCATCTCTATCACCTTGTTAAATTATACAAAATCACTATGTAACACAACGAACTTTAAATGTTACCAGAAGCTTACTTTAAAACTTATATACTACAATGAAGGTTCGTTTATGTGAACAAATGAATATATCATATAAATTATATATTGCCCTAGAAACCGACGAGCGTGCATGAAAAGAGCAATGAATCTTAAAGAAGCGAGTGAGGTATGTAAGGATCGAGTCTCGTGGCGCTCGGTTCTCTCTGCCTACCCCGTAAGGGATTTGGCGTGAAGTTATAGATAGATAGAATTATATATTGTCAACGTAAATGTATAAAATATCATGAACTATTCGGATTCTTATATCAAAATAAACTATTAAAAGTCCAAAAAAGAGAGGCACACATAGAGAGCAGCAGACCTATAGAGTTTCACGCTTTTCCACGATACACTAATTGATCCTTAACCTATGTGCCTCTATACGACTATAAAAAGTCAAATAAATTGAATTATTATTAACAAAACATCATGCAAAGTCCAATTTGGGTGCGATACATTAGTTGATACAAAAAGTTAAGGAAAGCTTAAGAAAGGATTTTTTTGACGTGCATACAATGTAATTTATTATTATGTAGAACGTGTCTTTATTCCTTCACCAAAATGATACAGACAAATATTCCCTATTCTTGCAGTTTCAATATCTTTTTAAATTACAGTGCGAAAATAAAATATATTGAACTGTATAAAATAACAACTTAGAATAAAATTATGATAACGAAGCTTATGATATCGTCGTTTCAAATTAGCATATGCGTAACTAGGAGAACCCGAATACCGCGCTATGGTGCGGAGTTCCAAGTACAATAAAGCAATTATAACTGTCATATTTCAGACTGCCTGTATTTACATTTATATTGGAAGGCGTGATGCGGGAGCATTTGTCCGATACTAGCTCGGGACGACTCGGATTGACATTGTAGAGAGCGAATTTTAACTCGGAACAAATCAAAGGTTGCAAACAGATTGTTACAATCCGTTTTATATACCTATTTGTAATTATCACTTGCTCCGCGGTGAAGGAAAACATCGTTAGGAAACTTGCACGTCCAAGAAATTATATTCTGAAAGATGTGTGACCTAATCTAAGAAAGGTCTGGTTTTCCCTCTAGGTTTGGAGGTGTGACGACAGTCGTTTCATGGAAAAATCAGTATCTTCGCCAAATTCATAGGCTTAGGTAGCGGACCCCGCCTATCCTGATGGATTAGGAAACGAGATAACGCTAAGATGAAAATGTTCAGTTAAGTAGGCTCAAAATTATGATTATAAGTCTTGTCGTATTATATTGATTTTAATTCTCCTTTAATCTAAAATGCAATGAAATATCTTTATTTGCCAGAAACGTGATATAAACTAGATGTTGTATAATAAAGTTAATTTTCATCGTTTTCAAAGTTTCATCATTAAATTCACATGCAAATGTACAATGATGTAATTTATAATTTTTAATTATTAATTATTGACATCAAAATTAATGATAAGTAATATTTAAAAAGTATATCCTATAAATTAATATGCATTTTAATAATACAATTAAATTAATCATATGAAATGTTAATACTATACCCTAAACCAATTACAAATTAAATAGTATCAAAAGTCGTAACGTACATGGTCTTTGATTTGTCATTACCGCAAAGTTTCATAAATGTCAACATGAGTTTTAGATTTTTTAAAACATGAAAACTACGAGTAATTGTCTGCTTTCGCATATATTCGAAAATGCTCCTCCTATTTGTCTAATTTGTTTTTGTATGATCAACATATTACCGAGAAGGTAAGAACCAAAAAAATCGCAGTTGACGTCGCAGGTATCAGCTAAGCACTACATATTATAAAACAAAGTCGCACGCCGCGTCTGTCTGTTTGCCTGTGCGCGATAAACTAAATATATATAATAAAATTGCAATCATAATTCTGTTTACAGTTTTTGCGCGATGAATGCTGATGTGCATTGTGACAGGCAGACAGACAAAAAAATAGTGATGTAGCTTCTGTGTCTAGTGCTGTTAAGAGCAGATCACGCTTGACACTAGACGTGCAATCGTAACTCTACTATGTACAGTATAAGAACCGTACAGAGGCCAAAGCGTCAAGCTTGGCATAAATTTTTCTGTACAAGCTCGAGTCTGCTAATATGTTATTATTAGGTTAAACTATGTTATCAGATTTCCGATATTTTACTTTATCTAAAATTGAAAACAATTGCAAGAGAAAAATTATGTGGAAAACCCAGAAAAAATAATTACCAACGTTCTGTGTTTTTAATTTGATTAATTTTGAACTGAAAGAGTAGTGTTATTACTTATATGATACATATTACACACAAATAAATAGCGCTTCCTATAAACAAGCTTCTTACAAATCTGGAAAATCTTTCTATTTACAAAAACGTTATTTTGAATGCTAAGAGAGATAGGTCACATCAAAGCAGCCTGTCTGGGGAAGTATCTCCACCTCTCAGAAAACCGCGGCCAATTAACAACTCTCTTGAGGGTCACCAGTAAGTTCCTAAGGTGTTGCCGTGGTAGTAATAGAGGTGGCATCGCGCGAGTGATACTTAACGTATTGCGAGCGTTCATAGGTTACGATAACCGCTTTCCATTAGGTAAGCTTGTATGCGTCCCGACGTTGTGTAAAAAAATACATGTTGAAAAATAAGACTACACACAAGTAAATTTTCTATATATTTTACACCATTCCCGAACATTTGCAACTATCATAACACTTGTCACACCGATTATCGTAAAATATCAGAAAACATGGTCATAAATAATGAGTATGTATACTTCTGCAGCTTCTGACTTCCATAATCAAGTATCTTTTGTTACGCCTATAATTGTTTTGATAGCAAGGGGCGTACGAAAATAATAATTTATTCATCACAGCGGGCGATTTTTGCTCAGTACAAATTGGGTAACATGTGGCCTGGTTGTGATATTGATAGGTTTATGTGTATTATGAAAATTTTGTATTGTCCCACATAGAAAAATATAATAGAGTGTTGCAGGAATACGAGAGACAGGTTGCCTATGTTTGATTATAGTAGAGTAGTATGTTAATATGGATGGATTTATACCCCTAAGGTGATTAAATGTTGTAGTTAGTGTAAAAATAAGAAGAGGCATACTCCGTTGGTTCGGACATGTAGAAAGAATGCAGGATGCAAGAATGATGAAGCAGATGTACAATGCGAATGTGGAAGGATGTAGGAGCCGAGGAAGGCCAAGACTTACCTACCATGATCAAATTGGTTGTGTTCTATCAGAAGGTGATGTCAGGAGCCCTAGAAATCGGCGAGCATGCATGCCTACCCTGAAAGGGATTTGGCGTGACGTTATAGATAGATAGACATGTTGTAGTGCCTTGAGAAGGCCTCGGCAGGGAGTTCATTCATCATTATTCATAAATTAAGTATATTCGGATAAAATCTTTCTGCAGTCAAACAGTAGTTCTAGTGTATGAAGATTAATTCCCCGTCAACTGTGAGCAGTCCGGTTGTAGAATGAAGCTGCAGGCATTATATCAAATAACTCCTTAGAAGATAACCCATTGTACAATGGTTGGAACCCACGAAATATGGCAAAATAAAATTTAAATGTATATTTAAAATTTTTCTTCGTCTATTAATAATAAACATAATAACTTTGATTTACTTTTATTAAAAAAATGCGCTTTCGTTCATTGTTCTATAAGTATAGGTAATGTGTCCTCACACTACGAGTGGTACAAACGGCTACATTTTTAACCGGTTTTGGTAACTCTTCTTTTATTCGATTGTGACACTATCTATAGTCCTATATTTTTTATTGCAGAATAATAACCTCACATACTAAAATTGTTATATGCAATTACCTGAACCAACTTCTCTGTTTTTTCGCGTTCTCTGTGTTCTTGCAGACAATTTGATCTAAACTACTTTTTGTGCTTCCACCGCCAATTACTTCATATTACGATTATACCCCAGGCATCTACAGCGTCTGAGGATGCTTAGTGAAAAGACGAAATACGTATCCTGGCCAGAGCAACTATGGCAGCAACCGTGGTGGGTGCATGTGGTTCCTGTTACAGAATCGCAAAGATGACCGCAGCAGCCAGATTAGAGCAGTCATGGCATCGTTGACGTGTATTTGCTATTGGTATTTCTGTATAAAAAGCCTATAAATTCGACTTTCGTAAAATAACGCCTGAATAATTGCATACCGCTGTTATTCTCGGTGTAACAAATTTTAATGCAAGATATATTAACAGGTAATATATATAATAAGATTGAATATATGCATGCATATAGTACTGGTGGGCACACAAAGTTGGAATAGGACAGTATTTTTAGATCACTAAGGTACAGCGAATAGATAGTGTAATACAAATGTTTTACAAACATACAAAATCTTCACAATTTATAGGACCTTAAGTCCCTTCAAATAGTTTGTAATATTTTATTATATATCTATCTATGATCTATAACATAAAATTAGATCACACATGAACTTATACATTGCCGTATAAGCGTATAATGGAATTTATCAAAAATCGAAGGGGTGTGTCGTTGCATCATCTTCCCCTAATTTGGTTTTTATTTTATTTCAACCCCTATGAGGGCATTGTGGAATTAGTCTTACCATATGCGCTGGTACTTGTGTTACACTTGGGCATCGACTGTTCATTTTTGGTGTATCCATTTGTATGGCAGTGTCACTGATTATAAAAATTAAAATTTTGAGTTTGTCATGAATACGAATTTAAATGCTTAGGCAATTTATATTTATTCATATTACCCTTAGGAATAAGACAGAGAGAGCCGAGTGTCACATGCATGACTCGGCCCTTGCATACCGCACTCGCATCTACAACATGGGCAGAACATTACACAATAAGTTCAATTATAATTAGTGTTGTGAACACAATTAGGCAATATAATACTAGGTAGGTATATAGAGTTGTAAAGGAAAGATTTATTCAAACTATAGACCTTAAGTACTATCTTCATAAAAATATTTTTTTCTCATGAGAGCATTTTTTGACATTTGATATTTGTAACTTTTCATGTACCTACTTACGAGTTGTATACTAATACACATTATTGTACTAACAGCTTAGGATCGGATGAACATAAATGTAACAAGTATTTATTCGCTCATTCAGACACTAAATGAACGTATATTTTTCAATGTGAAGAACAACAATTAGATTTTTAGAGAGTTAGGGCGCATCGAAGCAGCCCGTCTGGGGAAGTACCTCCACCTCACAGAAAACCGTAGCCAAATAACAACTCCCTAGAGGGTTGTTGTGTTCCTGCGTGTGAGTGAGGTCACCATTAAGCTCCTATGGAGTTGCTGTGTTAGCAGCAGAGGTGGCATCGTGCGAGTGATACTCTATGTATTGCAAGCGTTTACAGGCTACAGGCCGCTTTACATTAGGTGGGCCATGCAAGCATACGCACGCCGACGTTATATAAATTAAAAAAAAAGATTGAATAATACAAAAACTTTTAAAAGGGGCCACTGGCCCTGCCAGCCTATTGCACACAATTAAGGGTGCTCCACACGCGTAATCCGAGCAGTGAACATGTGCGTGCGGCTTTAAATTCTGATCTAATACCGATTACAACCAGCCACTCTCACTCTGCTTACATTTTACTACATTTAGGATTACGTAGCATTTTTTAGTGTTTCATAATAACTATATTTTCACATCAATAACCAGGCGGGGAAGACGAGAAAACAAACAGACAGAGTAAATAAAAAAAACATGATTTTTATACAACGTCGGAGGCATACCTACAAGCATACGACCCACCTGATGTAAAGTAGTTACCGTAGCCTATTAACGTTTGTAATATATTAAGTATCACTCGCGCGATGCCTTCTTTAAGCAGCAGTGCTTACACAGCAAGTCCTTAGGAGCTTATTGGTGACCTCACTCACACGCAGGAACACAACAATCCTCTAAGCAGTTGTTATTTTGGCTGCGGTTTTCTGTAAGGTGGAGGTACTTCCCCAGACAGGCTGCTTTGATGCGGCCTACCTCTCTTACTTACTAATTAAACATAACAACTAGTAACTTTACAACAGGGACAACTAACTTCTACTTATGTAGAACCATGAAGGAAATAAAATGTAAAACCCATGTCAATCAACAATGGTTATTTGTTTCTTGTTTTATATGAAATCAAGCTGCGGTCTATATGAAAACATTCGCCAAAGATGGAAGTACGAGAAAATATAGCCGAAATATATCAGAGGTATAATTTTCGTATTAAATATTATATCCACTTATTAATGACAAAATGACAAATTAATAAATGACATTTTGTCATTAATAAGTGGATATAATATTGGATTGGATTAATGGATATAACATTTTTCCATTTTTTACTGTACGAGTTCACGAACTAAAGTGATAATAATCTATTTTTCATCTTGATGTTTATATTTATTACGCAGTTTTTACATCATTAATATTTTAAACACTTCAACGAATGTGTCTAAGTGCTAATCATTTATTTATTCATTAATATTTATACGACAATGTCTATTATGCGTACACATGTACATAAACAATTGAAATATGTATAAAATATTCGTTATACGTGCTAAGACGCAGAAACCCTCAAGTTACCTATACTTTGTAAGCCGTACTTTACTAATTTTTTAATAGTCTAATAAAAGTACTATACCACTCCATAATTGTGAATAAACCTTATGTTTAAAGCCATTGAATTTTCCAATGGTTACAGCGTAGGCAAATTATATAAAAATAATGTTCTGCATCGCGACATTATACTGAAATAAAATTGGCAGTTTGCATAAAAATTACATGCTTATCGTCCCATTATTTACAAAGTCATTACAACTTTAAAGGCGCACATATGGTATCGTTAGATCAACGAGCATTAAACCAACCTACGTGTTTAATCTATAATGCGTCTTATCGCAATATTTTCCATTTCCGGGGTACCCGGCAACGTCGGGGCATCGCCAGGGGAAATAAGCAGGCTGAGTTTCACTTTGTTTTTTTTTCTTCCTCGCGTCGGGAAATTTTTCGTACTTTCCCTTCGTTTACACTTACTGTTACCGGTGTTTCGCTCGATTGTTACCTGAATCCCGGCGTTTGAATTAAATATTATCAGGCAAAGGGTGAAACGTCTGGATTTGCATTTTGTTTGCAACAATGAAGCGGCATTGGTCTGTTTGACTCGAGTTGATTGAAAGTTATATATAATATTTGTTGTTTACATTGTTTTTTTTTAATGTTCTTGTATGTCTATGGCACACCAACGATACATTTTATATTCACTAGATCTCTTCACTTATAGAATAGGTAGAAAGTTTCATTTCAGGACTTGTACTTTGTGTAGTCATAACATCACAGAATTGGAAAGTAATTCATTCTACTCATTAATATAAACAATTTTTACTACAAGACCCACTTGAGTATCCTTACAAAGTCTACGTTTCTATACAAACTATTCATTCGGCCGATTACTTTTGTACGGAAAAGTATATCTTATATCTCCATATAAAAATCAGCATCTTCGCCAAATCCTTAGGCTTAGGTAGCGGATCCCGCCAATCCTAATGGATTGGGAAATGAGATAACGCTACTACTAATGAGACTAGGTCATTTATTTATCAGATATTTTATGCCGGCAAACTCCGATAAAAACAATGTTACAATTTGTATGTGAACCGATCCAACAAGACTTTTCCTATATAACTAAATATTTTGTATAAAATGTTAGATACATATATATAACGATCTAGATTTTCTCACTTTGTTCAATAATTTGCACAGTTGTGTTCATTGTACAGTTCGACTGTACTATATGATTATTATGATTATTATCAATTAAATATGGTTAATAAAAACATTAACAATTTTATCTTCTCTATCAATATCAGCTGCTTGCCCATGGGAATCACTTTTTCAAGAAATATTTTATGTACAACTCGATACCGTTACGATTTTATTACATGCAGTAGCCAGTACAAGTACACGTACAAGTGAGGTTGGCTTCGCTCTAAATACGAGGACGATCCACTTCAGCCTGAAAAATTGTAATTCTCAATATCAGGAATACACACCTAATCCTATCAATATCAGCCAGGTATAAGTAATTAGTTAATGTTTCGCTCATCTCCGATAATTTATTGAGACGGAGCGATACCTTCCAGAGTCTCAGAACTCCCCTCTACTTTACCAGAACTCGTGGGAATTGACGGCGGTGAAAAACTCAGCCAAAATATTAATGCACAGCGCTATGGCAAGTATTGGCGCAAATATGTAGAGCAATATAGCAGTTTTGATGCTTTTGTTAAATAAAAATTTATGTTTTTTAGGTAATTAAATAGTTCATGGTAATATCACAGTATGGTATTAATGATTACGCGACCGACTGACGTGTGACACACAGACACAAAGTTGCTGTAGATATAATCGTATAATAATTTTTATACTGAATTTTTATCACCCATATGAAATCTTCATCGGTTTTTTTTGAGAGCAATACTAATTCCGGATGCGATTAGTGCACAACATAGAATCTAAACTAACCAGTCCTTTTGACAAACTAGCCCCAACTATTGTAGCTGTAAACGTTGGTTAATCGTGTTTTAGCCGGCATTTATATGAATGAGACCATTTTGAATAATTCTTTGAAATCATCCTACATCTTACATTCTCTACACCAATGTGCTGTGCAGAAGCAGCAACTGTGAGTACATGCTTATTTAAAGCACAATAGTTCTCTTCCTTTTTTATTTTTTTTTATTGCTTAATATATTATATATTAGTAACTTTCAGTTGCCCGTTAGGAATTCACATAAGTTCCAAATTGATCTACATAACTATCACCTCTTATTTACTGGTGAAATGGTTATACAACGTCGGGAGGCATAACAGCATAGGTACGGCCTGATCAAAAGCGGTTCTGTAGCCTATGAAAACATGCATCGCATTAAGATCACTCACACGATGTAACCTCTGCTGTAACTTCTTAGGAGCTTACTGGTGACCTCACTAACTCGCAGGAATACAATAACGTTATTGTTCAAGTAAAAGATGTTATTTGGCTATGGTTTTCTGTGAGGTGGAAGTACTTCACAAGGCGGGATCTTTTTTGCATCGTACCGCTCTTAAATAAATTAACATAAATATCTATCTATCTATAACCTCACACCAAATCCCTTGCAGGGTAGGCAGAGAGAACCGAGCGCTACATGACTCGATCCTTACAACCCGCTCGCTCTAACATTCACTGCTCTTCTTATGCACGCTCACCAGTTTTTATGTCTCCTGATATCACTTTCTGATAAAACACGATCAGTTTGGTCATTGTAGGTAAGTATTGGCCTTCCTACATCCTTCACTTTCGTGTTGTATATATGTTTCGTAATTCTTTCTTTCTGCATTCTTTATACATGTGCGAACCAACGGAGCATACCTATACTTATTTTAACACCGACACTCTCTTTCAGACCAGCCCTGTTTCTAACATCATCAAGGCGAATACAGTCTACAAACGTTACGCCACTAATTTTGCGCAAAACTCGCATTTCGTCTATTCGACTTTCATGCTCTCTCTGCCATACCCAGCTCTCGCTTCCATAAGTAAGCGTTGGGACCAGCACTGCAGTGCGTATAGCTGTGCCTTCTGGCTCAAGTTTTTACTGCCAACATAAATACATATTTATTTGTAACAGAACTTATGGCCGGACTAGGTATAATAAAACATTAAGTTGTATAGTGAGTACTTCGCTCTGTATCATATAACACCTAAATAATGTAACGATCAAATATCAAAACTATAAATCCCAGAAATTACCTCTCGCGCCTCAATAGTCTCACGGATTAATCAGGGATTGTTCCGCTGTTCCCACTTCGCTGAAAAATTGTCGCCATCAGCCGAGTCGGCATCCCGTCTGTAATAACTCGATGATGCATCGCTTTGTACCGGCTTGCTTTGTTTTTGCACCGAGAAAGTTTTTATATTAGTCTTGTACTAGACGGTATGAAAATAAAATTGAAATAATTTAGTTTAGGTATGCTTGGAAGTAAATTCATGAATTACATTCTTTGTTATTGGTGCTTATTTGTGTCCGTTGTGTAGGACCTTTATTTTATACTACAATACCACGGTGTGGAAAAGGAATATTATTTGCCAAAAGTGAAGTTATACTAACTATGACCTCTAAACTTTTGCGATTCAAGGTCGGATTTGAAGAAGAATTTTGAAGAGCTCGGTGGTGCAGTGGTTACTGACGTTGCTTTACATCAGAGCTTGTGGGTTCAATTCCCACACAATTCTAACATTTGTATGCATGAACAGTCATGTCTGTTTGTCTTGGTCTAGGTGTTTTTCAGAGAGGTAGGGCGCATCAGAGTAGCCCGTCTGGGGAAGAACCTCCACCTTACGGAAAACCGTAGCCAAATAAGAACTCCCTGGAGGGCTGTTGTGTTTCTGCCAGTGAGCGTGGACACCAGTACCTAAGCTCCTAAGGAGTGACTGTGTTAGCAACAGAGGTGGCGCGCGTAATGCTTTGTGTTTGTATGCCTCTCCTCGGAGTAGATAAAAAAAGGCAGGATATATCAAACCTCCAGGAAAGCGTTGTCTTCCTGCGATCTTCTGTAAAAAGCAGGTAATTTCCCAATCAGGCTGTTAAATTACAATTTTATAAACAAATGTGTTATATGCGAAAGTTACATTACCTAGTATAAAGTACCAAAAAGCAACGCCGCCCGACTGTGAATTTGCTTTGAATAATATTTTATTGCTATCACATTCAAATTAGACATCACGAGAGTAAGTAAAATCAGACCAATACATGGAATACAAATCTACATTCTCTCGTGTTCCTTCATAAAGGCGAGACTTGGTATACTTTTTCCTATAATAACTTCCATCGCCACCGTGATTGGCTCGAGCCCCAGGGGGTTCAAACTTCGTCAGCAAATGAGCAGTGAGCTAACACGATAATAATTTATAAGGCTGCCTAGTTATTTATTATGAGTGTTATGGTATCCGGCGCTATGAGATTGAGAACGCTACGAGTGGAAATATTAACCTGTTTGTGAATAGAATGGATATGTGACAAACTTTAACAGGTACAATGAGAAAAGATAATGAAGAATAATTTCATTAACTGTATTTTTGAGGCATTAGTACGTATTTAAGTGGAACAATAGAATATTCAGAATCGAATCTCATTTGTGAATGGTGCACCAGGGCGACAATTACGTGAAAAATAATAATATAAGAAAAGATTACATAAGTAAAGCGAGTTCAATTACGTTTTTATGAAGAATAAAGATGGTTTGTATACCTTGGAAGTGCTTTTAGCAGCGATGGAAGGCACACCGCTGATGTGGAGAGACGGGTGAGTGCAGGGAATAGCGTGAATGGAACGTTAGGTTAACTTCTAGGCAACCGAAATCTAAACCCGAAGGCACAGCTCGCTGTATACAACGCGGTGCTAATCCCAACTTATGGAAGTGAAAACTGGGCACATGGATATGGCACAGAGATCACGAAAGTAAAATAAATGCGGTGAAGATGCGAGCACTGCGCAAACTTTCGGGCAACGCTTGCTGACCGCGTTCGTAATGATAACGTAAGAAAGAGAATTGGTATGAAAGAGAGTATTAATGTTAAGATAAGAAAAGTCATGCTCCGTTAGTTCGGACATGTAGAAAGAATGCAGGATGAAAGAATGACGAAACCATTTTACGTTAAACGTTTAAAAAGTTGAATTTGCCAGCATGTTGAACCCTGAAATGTTGACTTTTCCATTCTATTAAAGGAAGAGTCAGATCCTCAGGGTTAGAGAGGGTTTTTGCATAATAGTAGATAGTATTTTGTGAAATTCCTTATCGGCAATAAAAGTAATGGTGAACATGCTTGTGATCTTCAAACATCACAAAGTCTACACGTGTACCGACTTCTAGTCCGTTAAGTTACGTTTAAGTTTCAAAACAAACGGAAACACTGATGTAGCCCTAAACTTGCCAAGTAATCATGCTTTAACAAGGCCCCGCTGCGCTGTTATGCTGCGCTCTGATCGTAGCAACATTCCTAATATCGAGGAATTCATCTTTGGAACAATTGTGCTTGAGGGAGAATATTTGTAGAACTTATGACAATGGACGGACGGATAGAAAAACGCCGAGTTAAACCATACACCTTCTGTTTGCTAATTTTGCTGCATAGCATTAAAAATGTGGCAATAATTTCCGTATACAACTTATATACATTGCACCTACAATCCGCGGATGTGCTCTGGAAGAGTTTAGAAACATGTGTGTTAGGTTCTTGGTCTATCCTGACCAGGTCAAATCTCAGTTATTTGGTTTTCTTTTTGTTTCATGTTCAGTCGTTTCGACGGTAATAACGAAATCATAAACTGTTTGTATTGTATGTATTGTATTATTAGTAGTACTTATTAACGCTGCTTTGGGTTTCAATAAGAGAAGTAGTCAGATTGAAGTACGTTCATAGTACATTCCATGTAATAAGGAAATGCGCCTTTATCCGTTGACTATTCTTATGTACTTGCATAAACGCCACGCTACTCTTACGCTACAGATTCTATAATAATTCTGTATGTATGTATATCTTCACGCCAAGTCTCTTGTAAGGTAGGCAAAGAGAACCGAGCGCCATAAGACGCCATAATAATTCTGTTTAATGTATAAAGTTACTTCATAAATCGTAGCTATGATATCTTATTTTACACTCTCCCATATAACATGAAGATTATTCAATATGACGTACTTATAAGTAAGAAAAATATTGCAAGGTATAAAGCACCCCAATTTCCACAATAACTAGGAAAGTTGTTCCGAGTAGAATACCAAAAATAAATAAGTGCAGCCTCCGTGAAGAAGATATATTGCGTGGCGAGGGAATACCACTCCGTGCGGCAGAGGTCGCTGCGTTAGTACAAATGTAAGTAAATTTGAATAAAACATACGGAGTAGACCCTACTTCGCTCTTGCGTTTTTGTTAAAGTCCATGTCATCCTGAAAAAAAAACGTTCAAGTAAAACAACCATAGGTGGGTTAGGATTTTGCTTTTTCGGTTTTAGTTCTTTTATCTTTGTAATACAATGGCATTGAAGTATAAGTAACACGATATGCGTTTTTTAGAAAGGTAGTGTTAAAATATGTTCTGAAAATATTATAACGTCACTTCTATTAATTAGAATATGTGAAGAGAAAACCAACTTCATCTTGAGGGTCGAGCGAGTGGAATCTCGCCATGAAGTTAATTTTAGTTCCTTTGTGGTGAGGGTTCCGACTACTCATCTGCCGACCTTCATGAGGGAAGAATTCTGGCCAAGGGAATTGTGTTTCCGAAGTTCCGAGGACAGTTATCTAACGACACGCTTTTCACGTCGCCGCGCCTACGTTGAATTAGTCAAAGTTAAGTTTATAATATCATATGCACTTTAATTTAAGTTATATATCTTTGTACCTGTGTTTGTAAAACCTGTTGTCTATAAATTATTTGAATTTAATTCTCAACCGTAATTAATAAGATGTTCTTATCCTAAACGAGCAATTCATGTATATATTCTTACGTTTTTTGTATCTTGGAAACGGCTTTAACGATTTAGATCAAATTTTGTATTGATATATTTAGATAAGGTAGTCCTAAGTTTATCTATATAGGCGCCTTTCCTGTAAAATGCATTTTTATAATAAACCAGTTGAGAATGCGCAAGCTTGCATTGCCAGAGGAACACCTGGCTCGTCAATTATATAACAATTCAATTTTTTTTTAGTTGTCGGCCATTTTGACCATATTCCTTAAGAGATAGGAACGGTGTACCTATTCTACTTTTTTATGCTGAATCCGAATCTGAAGTCAAAATTCGAATATTCGAAAAAAAGCGACAAACAAACGCACAGACAATCGCACGGATAAACGCACAGACAAACATATAGAATTCATATAGGAACGGTGTTCCTGAAAACACTGAACAAAAATATTGTGCGAATAGAATCGATCGCACCGCGCCGGATTGAGCCTGCTTTTTGTGTGACAGTTTGTATTCAAACACGAATGTTACAAAGATCCCATCCCGGTTCGCTGCCGCTTTCCCGCTTTTCTCGGACCTGTGGGTTTTACAGTTTAATTGTTATATACCTACATTTGAACTAAATCAATCACTTCTAATTAGTGTACATCAAAGATTACATCGCTCACCAAGAATGATATTGTACTCGTAATATTCAATACAACTAATACTATGTAAAATAAATTGACTATGTATATGTAAACATTCATTGAAAACTATTGACTACTATTGATCGCGATTTTAATTTTATTTAACGAATGTATTTTTGGTTAATTTAATTATATTATTAAACAGGGACATTGTATTAAATATAATTTATATATATATATATATATATATATTTGCCATTGTATAATTTGAGTAGGTATATAATTAACCCAATTTGTAGTAATATTATAATTACGACTATGTATCTAGCTATAAGTCGCATTGGGTATTTACGTAACCGTATTATAAATAAAATAAATAAATAAATAAATACATTTACTACGCCATCTTATTTGCATGTGCTTTGAATTTCTTACAAAGGTTTTTCTCCTGGCAAATTTGCGTACCTACCACTGAAAACAGAATCTAAAGTCGAAAACGAGTTACACACCTGGTGTTATAAGTATCCACAGTAACGGTTTACCATCAGGCAGCCCATATACTTGTTTACTGAATTTAGAAAAACCGAATAATCGGCATAAAAATGTATACAACAAAAGCTCTATATTTAAGGCATTGTGTATTTAAAACGTGCAGAATTGTGAAACTAAACCATCTTGGAACTCCAGCAAAATTGAACAAAGCAAGTAGTTTTTAGCGAAAAACTGCCGGCCATTAAAAATACTAAATAAATACTTCTAACAAAAACTGAAATTTGAGATCTTGGCCTCAAGTGTAATAGTAGATTATGTATAGTTCAATCATAATATTGTTAACGTGAGTAAATGTGATCAAGACCATGTGTCATACAAGAAGGAAATAACCTATGGAGACCCAATGAGATATTTTGCATAGAAACTCATCTGACTGTTACTTTTGGCAGGCGGTGGCTCGCCACTCACTTGGTGGACCCCCGAAATGCCAGAAAAAGTCGGCCGGTGGCACCACCGGTGTGAGTGACTCAGACTCAGGGGTGTCGAGAGGTGTGCTGCGCTTTTAAGTTACTCGCGGCGTTATGCCCTTTAACACTTTCACCCCTGGAGCATATTACCTGATACAGCAATATGCTCTATCGACTACTATCTGAACGGCCAATGAAGGCAAGCCAGAACTGAGTCTTGCGGGCCTCCTTGAGTTTACACTCCGACCGACGAAGACACGCCGAAGGCCCTGATCGACTGTCTGGAGCACTCGGGTGCCCATGGTGTCGTTATACACCAACAGCTCGCCACAAGCTGCCCTGGATGGTAATATTTATTGTTATTAGTTCATAATTCAGCTCATTTAATTTAATATTTTCTGTCTGACTGGGAAGTGAGAGGGGGCCACGTAAGGCTTATGTCGACGACGTCCACGTTTCGTCTAGCGCCTCCAGAAAACCGTCATCGCCAAATAACAAGGCCCCAGAGTTTTGTTTCTGCGTGTGAGTCACCAGTAAACTCTTAAAGAGTTGCTGTGTCAGTAGCAGAGGCAGCATCGCGCGATACTGAATGTCTTGTGAGCGTTCATAGGCTACGGTAACCGTTTTACATCAGGTGGGCCGTATGCTTGCCTCATTGAGTATATTGATATTTGTAAGAGTTTGCTTACAGATAAAAGCGTATAGGCCGGTATATTATAATTTTGGTGTTAATAACTATCAGTGTGTAAGCGTATGCTTAATAAACGAAATATTTCATTAATGTGACATACATTTACTTTTTCGCAATGTTTTTTTGCTATAAAAAGTGAGCAGAGCGCATAAACAATGTGTTATAAGTGTTCACATATCTCATTGATCATTCATGAATGTATTTGTTTCTCATAAATGGTACCTATATGCAGTTTTATAATATATTTATTTGTTGTAAGCACATGTATGTTTCTTTGAAACAAGAGGAGGAAATTTGTATAAAATTAGATAACGCAATTTTATGACTTCAGTTAACATTGAACTTCATTAGTCAATTATCCCAGAACTTTTACGTGCTACAATTATAATTTTACTAACTTAATTGCATTACTGACTTTACGAACAGACTTTTTCCCGCCTAAACAAAAAAAAAATAAGCAACTAAACTTTCGTTCATAAAAATATTTCGTTTTTAGCGGTTTCGGTATATACATTGGTCAGTATCTATAAGAAAGTACTTTCCCTTATTCTATATTATAATATAAACTACATATATTTATTATTTAAAATTAATCACACATAATGAAACCTAAAATCGTGACAGTTGCCCATTTCTAAGGACCACATGTTAAATTAGATACAAAGACGAGATTATACAGTCTGTTTTACGACTGCTTCGAAAGTACAGTTAGCAAATCAACATGACATCAATATTCTATTTGCAACCGATCACAATACTTGCACAATTTTGTGAATTACTTAAAATCTCATTGGTAAGCAGGCAGTCAGTTTTGTAGTTAGGTACGCTAATTTAACTTTCAACTTCATAAATATCCTGCTATCCTATCCGAACAATATAATGTATAGAAATGTATAGAACACATCAGAAAGGGTATATAGAAAGCCGAAACAGGTGCTTCAACTGATTCTGCTCATAAATATTATCCCTTTTAGATAGAAATCGAAATCGTAAAGAAAATTAACATCAGAAATCAGATGACAACTACTGATTTACAATACAATGTAGAACATATAGTAACAGTTGTTTAGTACGTTTTACAGCAGTTAGCAAAACATGTTCCTTTCAGCTAGATATAGCCTTTTTGATATATTCTACATACGATACATTCACACTAATAAATAATAAAAACATGGAAGTGATTCTTTGCGTCTATTTGTTTGGTATTTCACACATATTTATATCCATGAAATACATTATATTTACATTTCAATTTAGCTTTGAATATTAAATAAACAAAATTTCTCTTCTTTTGTTATCTGTACCACACACCTTCAATATAAATAACGTTGACAGTGTGATATTTAAAACAGAAGGGTTAAGTAGATACGGTTGTAATCTGCCACAGAACAACAATATACTTAATTTTAATTAACGAAACACATTAATTTTACTTGCATATTAATTATAGAAACCATCATTTTGTTAGGTGTAATGTTAGAGAGCTAAATTGTATTTGTTTTTGTAAATGTACAAAGAGAGAAACATAAAAAGAAACGTACCTAATAACATGAGCTATTAAGTTTCTTTTAATGGTTCGGCGTGGGTGGAGTATTGTAATAAGCAATAAGGTTACACATTTCACCATATATATGTTTATAAAGCTATTGGTCTGTATATTATATTTATTATTTGGGATAATATATATGTACAAGGTGGCCTTAGATCGTTAAAGAAATAAGTGGAATTTAGATATTACGATTTCATAAAAGTTTAGGCTGATAAGAATGAGTACACGTAAAATAATATTGATGAAAAGTGTATAAAATGTTTAATTATATATCGCGTCAATCCTTGCAATACAATGAGTATCATTTGCAATTACTTTTTCAGGAACATATTCGCAACCGCACTTGCTGGTGCACTACAATCCTCCGAGGAGATTTGCCAGAGCCTTTTTTATTAGTCGGTAGTGAGCACCATGTACAAAGTGAGGTAGGCTTTGGGATACAGAGGGGTACCTTCACTCAAATGTAAGATACAATAATATATACAAGATATTATAATATAAGAATGCAAAAATAACAATTATGTTAAATATGGCATATGTGACCATCAGACGATTCATCTATTTTACTATTTCTTTTTATACTACGTCGGGAGGTAAACAAGCATACGGCCCATCTGATGTAAAGCGGGTACCGTATTAACGCTTGCGATATATTAAGTATCACTCGCACGATGCCTCCTCTGCTGTTTACACATCAACCCTCTAGAGAGTTGTTATTTGGCTGCGGTTTTCTGTGAGGTGGAGGTACTGCCCCAGACGGGCTGCTTGATGCGCCCTACCTCTCTTAAAACATCCAGACTAAGACAGACATGTTCATGCTCACAAATGTTTGCCTGGTGTGGGAATCGAACCCACGAGCGTTGGTGTCAATGTCGCATCATTCACGACTGAGCCACCGAGCTCGTCAAGATTTATATTTGTGTTGTTATTTATATACTTGCATTAACTATACATGAATTAGGCAAAAACAGATATACTACCTACGTTATAGTACGCAATCTCCTTCATACTCATATTCAGTTTTTACATACTGAATACGAGTATGAAGGAGTATGCGTATATTGTGATAGTATAGATAACATGACTTATTTAGTATTTTGTTCCGAGAAAAAAGAGACAAATGCTTATTATACAGTAAATTTCATTCTCAAAGGGGAACATTGGCAATCCGTCGTCTCCAAAGGGGTGTTAAAATAAATGTCATATGTTTATGGGATTTTCATGTTATGTTAATGCGACTGTACGGAAAGTTTGTGGTTTAATTTGAGGAAATAAATGTAGGGAAATTTATTTTTCATGTTGCTGAAAACGTTATTTAGGGGTTATAACCGTGGTTTCATAAACATTTTTTTTATGTTACACCTAAACTATTGTGTTACTGTTATTGTTGTTTTAATCAATATTATAAATTCATTTAGTTCTATTAGGGGTTAAAGTATAAAATTGCCGATTTGTACTAAAAAATTAAAACTCGTTTTATTTCTAACATGTAACATATCTATTTAATCAAAATATTTACCCCCATTATCGATACATTGCTGCCATCTAATCGGAAGTTTATTTATGCCTTTGCGATAGAACTCTGGGGATTCGACAAACTGTGTGTAAGCATTTTGTAATACATATTTTTGTAGTACTATAAAACAGCAATTTCATACTTTAACCCCTGTTATTAACTTACTTGTAGAAAAGTGTGGAAAAAGTAACAGTGAAAGATTTTTCCTAACCATAATTGTACCAAACAAATTTTATGTCCAAAAGACAAATCCTGTATTCTGTCTGTCTGTATCCTGCATTATATTATATGCGAATATATTAAGATCGATACTTATACATATAAAGAGGGCTATTTAGCCACAGCTACTATGTAGAAGCTTTTTAGTAAATACAATTTTTTAAATTTTGATAAAATTCATGCACTACGACTGAATTTTTTTTATGGATTGGTAACCAATACGCAAGGGATTTAACCATTACAATGTCAACTTCATAATTTTCAGCAACCTCTTCGGCAATTTGCATTTTTCATATAGTGAATTATGTATGGTTACATAAATAAAACTAAATATAATGAACCACAATAGACAGCAAACCAAATTACTGGTCACCCCAAAGCCGAACTAAGCTAAACGCTAACCCGATCAGGCATAATTTGTGACCAATTAGAATAATGGTCCGCTGCCCGTGATGTATGCACGACGTGTTAGGGCTAGTGAAGTCTATTGAGAGGTAAAGTCATATCTTTTGTCAAAATAATTAGAATAAGTATTTGAATTGCAAATAAAAATAAAATAGAGTTGTTCATAAAGGCTGTGTGAATTATAGCCATTCATATACGATTGTGAACGATTAAATAGGCCATGTTTGATATCGAATATGGATAATAAAAACGATATGTGTGATAATGTATACATTATTGCCGCTAAACTGCTGTACCGATTTTGAACTCGTCTGTTCCACGGACGGAAGAAAAATGAAAAGCCTGTGTTAGAGTGATTAATTTTAATTAGAAATGACGTACTGCAAAAAAATATGGCATAGCGTGTGCTGTTTTATGAATATTAATATGGTCAACACCGATTACAACTTTTAAAATTAACCTGTTAAAAATAGTAATTACTCAGTAAAAAGTGTAATCCACGTATTATACTCATGGCTATTGAATATAATACGTAGGTTACTCATGTATTGCTACGGATCTTTCAGTGTACGAGACCCGACTCACAAACCATAAGCATACAGCGACTTGATTCTTCTTGCATCAAAGGAATTATCACAAGTTGTAGTGCACTCTTGATGCCTCGCATCACACAAATACTAGGAGTTGGTTATGTTATTACTTCTGCATAAGCGGTCTTTGTAAGATGAAGGTAAATTTAAAGTTGACTGTGACCTTTAGACTACTTTAAATCGATAAAAGATATGTCACTGTGGCCTAATACACGAGGTTCACCATGCTGAGATGAGTGATGTCTCGAAACGACGTAAACTAATGGTGCCCTAAGTCCGTTATCTACACTATATACAAAACGAAAGAATCAGATGAATTTCAAAAAAATATTTTTACATTTTATAGTCCAATTCTTGAGGAAGAGTATAAGCTATTCAACATCACGAAACAACATTTTTGTTGTGTATTAGAAAGAAAGAGAGTGAGGAAAAGCTGTTCCCACGGGATACCGTGTTACGCGCGAATAAAGTCACGGTATGCAGTTAGTTATATTATAATTTTGTTGCGTGTGTGTTTATTTTTGAGATTTTACGCAGTATCTTCAAATATTTCCAAGTATTATATTTGTAGATAATATACACATACTCCATAGAATTCTCTATTCGTTTATAAATGTTTGGGGAAGCGTTTGTCCTGTGGCAGAACGTCAATGTCGCCAATTGTAGTTGCCGGTTATGTATTTATGGACTCTGCCGCAGGACCGAGGGAGTCTGCATTCTGATTGAAATTTTGTTTTAGTGGTAATTAAGGCGTCTATTATTTGCTTTATATGAATATAGAGATGTAAACTGTAAAATTCTAGGGACAAAACTATTGTTCCTCTTACAAAAAAAATTACATACGTTCTCTAAAATAATTAGGTGAATATTTTAAAACTTTATCTTATTTTCATACGATTTTCTCTGTTTACACTACAAGAGACTTCGCGTGTAGATAGATTTGTTATAGACGAACAACAGTCTGTATTTTGCGTAATAAAATAGATTAACATATAAAATATTTTCATGACAAGACAGATCCATTGAAAATGTAAGAAATTGTATTTTTGGATACAATGTTGGATACAAATAAGCATACTTAAAACCTGAAGTAATTATCGTAGTATCTCGGCGGCTGCGGAAAACGGAGACTACTCACTTTCTTACTTTTCTTTGCCAGAAAGCCACTGCCTTAGCAACTTTCATCAGAGCATAGCGTGCTTTTGCAACTATGCGTTCGACAACAGATTACAGCACACATAACGTGATCGGCGTGTAATGCGCATCTCTACACAAAATCCTATGATAACTATTATTTTTTTGCCTAACAAATCCTAATTATAATATACATAAGATCGGCAGGTGTATATAAGCACACGGTCCACCTGATGTAAAGTGATTACTGTAGCCTATGAGAGATTGCAATACAGGAACTCCTTACGAGCTTACTGGTGACCTCGCTCCTGCGACACATCAACCCTCTAGGAAATTTGCCTATTGTTGTCAACAAGGTGGAGGCACTTACGCAGTCAGGCTGCTATGATGCACCCTACCTCTCTTGGTTTAACATAACGACTGTCATCTACAGAAAACAGCCAGGTTGAAAAACGAAATGGCCAAACCCATGCCCCATATATAGGTTGTGGTCGATGCTGCGTAACATACGTGTTCGATTAGGATGAGAAGTGGTTTGACAACATCGACTCCTCAAACTTTTATATCATTTTAATTTACTATTACAATGTACAATCAGCACATATGTGACGTACGATAGACGCACTAACTTATTGGAAAAAACGTGATTACGTGATTATATAATTTGCTTGTATCTCTGGAATTACACGTGATACGAACATGAAAGTTGTAACAAAACAAAGAGGATGATGTCACAAATAACCAGTTGAGAATGCGCAAGCTTGCATTGCCAGAGGAACACCTGGCTCGTCAATTATATAACAATTCAAATATTTTTTTTTTATTTGTTGGCCGTTTTGACCATGTTCCTTAAGAGATAGGAACGGTGTTCCTGAACATTCCTATTCTACTTTTTTATGCTAAATCCGAATCTGAAGTCAAAATTCGAATATTCGAAAAAAAGCGAATGACAAACATGTAGAATTCATATAGGAACGGTATTCCTGAAAAAATATATATGAATATATAGTTATAAGTGTATACTAAAACTGCAATCGAAGTTCTAGTTAATGCATTAACTGAATCTAATGAAGGAATCATGAAATGCCACTTTGAGAAACTTGTTCATCTTGTTTTTCTGAGTTGGGATATTGTATTAAATCAATTTCAGTAAATACCTTGGTTGATGCATTTATCGTAAGCGCAGCCTCTATATTAGTAGGGATTGGCACGTGATATTAGGCTTGTACTGAATTGTCAGTGCATGTTTCACATAATTACATTAGCCAATTCGAATTCCACTGTACAACTCAATTTGTGTTTTGTGACTTATGTATGTGTTTTGACGAGCTCGGTGGCGCAGTGGTGAAACGCGCTGTTACACTACTTTGACACCAACGCTCGTGGGTTCAATTCCCACACAATACAAACATTTGTGTGCATGAACATGTCTGTTTGTCTTGGTCTGGGTATTTTCTATGTATAATAAGTATGTATTTACAAAAAAAAAATGTATTTAGGTATGTTTATCAGTTGTCTAGTACCCATAATACAAGCTTCGCTTACTTTGGGGCTATAGATGGCGCTGTGTAATTTGTCCGACAATATTTATTTATTTAATTTTATTTAATGTACATATTTGTAATTATCAGTTGCTCGCCGGTGAAGGAAAACATTGTGAGAAAACCCGCACGCCTAAGAAATTACAATTCGAAAGACGTGGGACCTAATCTAAGTCTATTATATATATCTATAATGTAAGTCAGATATAGTTTTCTCTATTGATTGTAGAGGTCTGACGACAGTCGCTCCATTTCGAATAAAATATCTTCTCCAAATCCTTATGCTTCCGTAGCGGACCAAACCAATTTTTTTACGGATGGTGGTTATCATAACTTGTGAACGCTTGCAATACAGGAAGTATCGCTCGCGCGTTGCCACCCCTGCTGCTAACACAGTATCTTCCATTAACTTACTACTAACCACGCTTGTTCGCTTGTATACCTACATCTACCCTCCAGCAAGTTGTTATTTGGCTGCAGTTTTCTGTGAGGTGGTGGCAATTACCTAGCTCGGCTGCGTTGATGCGCCGTACTTCTCTTGTTAGCGTAACGACTGTCATTTATGGAAAACGGCCAGGCCCTCTGAAGTGGTGTTCAATTACACTGAAAAGGTTCGACGCCATCGACTTCCACAAAATTTATATTCGTTTTAATTCACTGTTGCAGTATACAATTAGCATCTCTATATTAAATGCGTAGGAATTGTCGAGTCATGTCACGCATGCGTGACTTAATTTTCAGTACATGTAATAATATATTTACATTAGGCTTGTAGCCCGTATTCGCAATGATGATGTTAGAAACAGAGTTGGTCTAAAAGAGAGCGTCGGTGTTAAAATAAGTAGAGGCATGCTCCGTTGGTTCGGACATGTAGAAAGAATGCAGGATGAAAAAATGACGAAGCAGATATACAATGCAAAAGTGGAAGGATGTAGGAGCTCGGGAAGGCCAAAACTTACCTACCATGATCAAATTGGTCGTGTTCGATCAGAAGGTGATGTGAGGAGCCCTAGAAACCGGCGAGTGTGCATGAGAAGAGCAATGAATGTTAAAGAAGCGAGTGAGATATGTAAGGATCGAGTCACGTGGCGCTTGGTTCTCTCTGCCTACCCCGCAAGGGATTTGGCGTGAAGTTATAGATAGATAGAGATACCCAACTCAATTGTAAATATTGAATTGTAGCGTAGTTAAAATATTATCACATAACATCTTTATAAATTAAACTAATTTGCCTATACTGCAACTCCTTAGGAGCTCACAGGTGACCTCACTTACTTGCAGATTCACAACAACCCTCCAAGGAGTTGTAATTTGTCAGTGGTTTTATGTGAGGCGGAGGCGCTTCCCCAAACGAGCTGATTTGGTGAGTCATACCTCTCTTAAAAATAATGTCTACCGTAATAAAAAAAAAAATCGTTGCTTACGTATGTTCGCCCAAGTGACCAAGTTTGCAATAGCTAAAAGACTACATAGCTTAATTTTTTTCTTCAATAATCAAATCATGATGGTACTTTGAAATTTCTTCATTATTTATACCATTCCACAAATATGGCAAATATGCATACAACTCGCGTGATAAAAAGTAACTCTTCCAAGGGAATACACGAATACTAGAGTTTGTCATATAACGGTGGTCATTTGCAAGAGTAATAATTTATAACTAATTGATATCAACATGAATATTACATAAATAGACAAAAGTTTGGAGTATTGATTTGGTACAACTCTTTTCTCTGGACGAAATTGCAAGGTTCCACTACGATGATAGTGAGCTAGTTATAGCCCAAACTCTGTTATCTGTAATTTATTTTTAACCGAAAAGCAATCAGCCCGTTTTAAAACTCGCATTATATCTTTGTAATGAGTCAATAAATAAGCTTGATAAAGTCGCGACTACCCGCGTTATTATTTACGCCCAAACTCGCGACAAATGGGACGCACATTGTCGCGATTGGCGGGAATTTGTCGACGATATTTATGGCTTTTTCATACATTCAGTTACGAAAGTCAAAATATTATTGACAATAAAATAGAATTGGTTCTTGTGAGTCACGAAGGTTGCTAAAAGGCTCCTGAAGAGGTTCCGATCATATTTGTTTAGAGTAAAGATGAGGAAAATTTGAATTATGTACATAACACAGGTTATTAGAGATCAAATTTTACAGTTTTTTAAATATAGTCATATTGTATCTTATTAAATTTTCTTATATCGAAAGAAACTGGCCATTATAGGTCTTTTTTCAAATTGTCAATTAGATATTACAAAAATTCGTATCAGCTTATTGATACAAATGATGTCATATGGTAGAATTAAAGATTATTAACCCATATCTTCCTAGTGATTGATTATTTGAACGTTTGCCTTCTTATTTTTTTATGGAATAATGTAAACGCACCCTTTCAAACATTTCTAATGTTGGTAAGCCTGATGCTAGTGACCATCGAACAATATTTTTGACGTTCCGAAATTTTAAGTGTTTTTACAGCAGTGTTTCATCAAAATTATGTCTCGTCGTAAAATGTAAGTTTTTTTGGCACATTTTAATGTTATTCTATTTATTTTCGTGGTTTTATACTAAACATTATATGTGATATAGTATTCTAAGTTGTTACAATGAATATAAATTGAAAGTGAGTAGAGAGGGATCTATCACATACTGTTGTTTTTGACGAGCTCGATGGCTCAGACGTGAATGACGAGACTTTGACACCAACGCTCGTGGGTTCGATTCCCACACAAGGCAAACATTTGTGTGCATGTCTATTTGTCTTGCTCTGGGTGTTTTAAGAGAGGTAGGGCGCATCAAAGCAACCTTTCTGGGGAAGTACCTCCACCTCACAGAAAACCACAGCCACATAACAGCTACCTAGATGGTTGTTGTGTTCCTGCATGTGCGTGAGGTCACCAGTAAGCTCCCAAGGAGTTGCTGTGTAAGCAGCAGAGTAGGCATAGTGCGTTTGATACTTAATATATCGCAAGCCTAAATAGGCTACGGTACCCGCTTTACATCAGGTGGGTCATATGCTTGTATGCCTCCCGACGAAGTTTTTCATAAAAATTAAATCCTAGCACCTTATAATGCATATTAACATAAATATATACTAAAACAAAAAAAATATATATTCTTATTTTTTCAGTTTAGAAATCGATCGCTATGTCGATCAGATTCAGAACATATGTATTATACTAATACGGATGTTAGTTATCGTGAAATAAAAAGTTGTTTATTTATTATATGTAGAAAAAAACATATTTTGTAACTGTTTGGAACTAATGACGTCTTATGTAACGAAAACAAATCTATTTTGTATGAAACGGACAATTCCAGATATGTTTGGGAAGATATGGGGAAAAGGTTGTCTGTGCTGAATTATTTCGAACATCTTTGTCAGTTATATATTCATTTCAATTCTATAACAAGTGTTTTTATAGAGAGTATTTTGATGTGCTTTTTGAACATATTGTCAGGAAAGGAACTGTTTCGGGCAAAGAACTGTTTCGGGCAATTTATTACAGAATCGAATAATTTACAAGAAAATATCTACTAGTCCTAACAAGTCGATAAACATAACAAATATGCAACTTATTTCTACTTTTAATTTTTTTGCTGAAGCTGAACGTACCTAGTGAAGGAGGGACTAATTATTTACATATTTGAAAAGATAATAAATTTCTAGGAAAATAACATAGAATGGGTTTGTCGCATCCATTTCAAATGACTATTTTTATAGCCCCTTGACACTGCGCTCGTAAACACTCAATATTGCATACAATTTATGTGAGGGTAATTAAACGTATCATGTTAATTTTGTTGGAGTGCCGGTAATGTATACTTTACCGTTATACATGCGTTATATATAAAACTATAGTATAATCTATGTATGTTGCAGCAAATTCGTTTTTTTTCATATACAGTTTTTATAAAATAAAATGTGATAAAAATCTGGATTTAACAAGATTGTCCACTTGTCCACGAATGTAGTTAAAGAATAACAAATTAAAAAGAATATTAAAGAATAAAAAATACAGAACCATAAAATCTCCTCTCCCTGTAACATTAAAAGTAAAGTCAAAATTCTTTATTTACCATCGAGTTCTTCAAAATTAATGCTTTAAAATTATGTTAACATTTTTACGCAAATAAAAGCAAATACATAACAACAAAATGCAATTAGCAAGTAAATAATTATAAAATACTCGGCTGTGGATTTTGAAGATGATATATTTTTTCCTGTTTGCGAATCGATTTTCTGCAGCTATTCCTATTTGGAAAGAAATATGCGTCGTATTATCAATAAAAAATCAAAGAGGGGGAAATAATTGGAAGTATGCATATTCGTATATGTTTTCCTCAAATTTTCAATAACGATTATTATTGAATTTCGACCACAGGAACTCAAATCTAGTCTCTAAACTTGAGTTTATTTAAACCAAGATGGGTTTATTGAGACGTGAGCTATACGTTGACAGAAGTAGGATATAGTTAGGATTATAGGATACCGTTACGGTTACGGTACGAATATTTATGGAAGCAGGAGCTGTGTATTGCAGAGCATAAATGTAGAATAAACATAGTGGAAATGTGAACGTTGCGTAAAATTTGTGAAATAACGCTTAGTTCTCTGTGCCTACCCCGCAAGGGATTTAGCATGAAGTTGTATATAGAGATAGTACAATAATAGTTATAAATGCAAGATATACAA
Source organism: Pyralis farinalis (assembly GCA_947507595.1). Classification (NCBI taxonomy): domain Eukaryota; kingdom Metazoa; phylum Arthropoda; class Insecta; order Lepidoptera; family Pyralidae; genus Pyralis; species Pyralis farinalis. Next base: position 24,386,324 of record OX382273.1, on the reverse strand, counting down.
TTCGCTGCGTACAAATCGAGTTACTCGTATATTCGTGGTAACAAAAACTGCGAGGATTGTTACGAACTTTTGTATTCATACAAATCTTGTACAGACGAATGTTCAACGTGAAGATATTGTAGATGAAATTTAGTCCCTATTAATAGTTATTGTTGTTACGTTATAACGGTAGCAAAGTATTTGACCCTTTTAGAAGTACGGTAAGAAGGGCTATTTGTACGAAAAAGTTGAGACAGCGGCCGTAAATCGGACCCTACGTTTTTTGGTCAAAACGGGTATAAATTAGCTGAAGATTGACAAGGGTTACACGTGGACGTGGGCGTTTAATGGTGTAGCATATGAGTGAGATATTTCAAGGGTTACACAAAATAACGGTAACAAAATAACAGTTCCCTTGTTTAAAACTCGACGTCATTAAGCTATATTTTATGGCATATAGTGCACGTATCCAGTCATATTATAATGTCATATTTAAGTAAATGTTATATTACAAGCTATTTATCAAAAAGATTATTCATATTGTATTGTATATCTTCGTGCCAGGTCCCTTGCGGGATAGACAGTGAGGGCTGAACGCCATAAGACGTGGTTCTTACACACCTCACTCGCTTCTTTAACATAGCTCTTTTCGTGATAAAACCCAGCCAATTTGGTAATGGTAGGTGAGTCTTGGTGTTCTTCAGCTCCTACAACATCCTTCCACTTTGATGATCATTTGTTTCTTTTCATACCAACACAATAACATAGATTCTTTTAAGTAGGTTTCATTCAGATGTGCACTATTGAAGCATCACGCTGTATTTACAATGAACTGACATGTTATTTCCCTGACATTCACAACTTTTGCATCCAATTGATCGGAAAATATTAAACGAAGCGGATACGCTTTGTATCATTAAATAGAATATTGTGCATAATATTCCCTGCAGGGTTCAGTACAACTATCGGATAGGTACGGTAATATGTGAAATTTGGCCAATAATAGGCCAAAATTGGCGAGTCCCGCTCGATTTGGCCGTAATTGGCGTATTGAAATGTTTCGCGCTCCGTTGAAAAGGTCCTATAACTAAGTTAAACTGATAGTGATGTTTCTCTTAGTTTTAACCGTAATATATCATTTATTTGCCTATGAAATTGCCAAAATTAAATACTGGCTAGTGATTAGATCATCGATCTTTCTTACTACATCATTAAATAGATGATTAATTATTTGATTTAGTGGAAATGTTATCACTGATGAGATGATTTTAGAAATCGGCACACAACTTGAAAGTGAACATGTTCCTCTCTTCAAGACTACGATGGATTGCTATGCCATTGCAACTGTCCATAGGTTATGATAACTGGCAGGCAGGCCATATACTTATGTTCCCACCTTCAAACGAAGCGTGAAGAAGCACCTGCGGGCCAGCATGGTAGCGTCAACTGACAGGACACTGTAGTCCTTTGTGCCGCTGCAATTTGGGCTCCTCTTTTCGCTTACCAACAGGCGAAGAGGAGCCACTATGCTGAGCCAATATAAAAAAAAGATAAAAATATAAGTAAAGAAACGTAAAACTAATCACAAGATAACTTATGCAATAAGAAGGCCTTATCACTGAAAGCTTTTCAAGACAACTTTATTGTAACTAATTCGTAAAAAATGTGAGCGATTTAGACAAATATAAAATCTCTATGAAATCCCAAAGCGTACGAATTGAAGCATAATTTATATATAATCCACATAGATAGGAATACTTATGGAGTGGAGACAGTCAGACATTGCAGTCTTCAGGGACCTCCAGACGGACGCAGTCTACTGTGAAACGACTGTCCGGTCTTGATTAATCCGTTTTGCATAGATTTAGAGAGGTTTCAACTCTATATAATGATATTTGAAGTGTAATCCGTTAAAGTTATCGCCATAAAAGTTGAGATTTTTATTGTATGAAGCTTCAGTGGCCATGACCATTTTTAGGGTTCTGTACTTTAAAAGGAAAAATGGAACCCTTATAGTATCACTTTGTTGCCCGTCCGTCTGTCAGACATACGTCTGTCAAGACCCTTTTTATCAGGAACAGGTGGCGCTATCAAGCTGAAATTAATTCAAATACTCAAGTCTGTAATCCCTTTGGGCAGTGAAAAAATCAAACTTCTAAATCAATGGAATCAAAAGATACGGCTGTTTATGCCTCGTTTATGCGCATGTTTTGGCACTCGCAAGGTAATCGAAACGTATAGGGTACTTCCCGTTGACCTAGAATCATTAAATTTGGTAAGAAGCAATGTCATGTAACACGGACAAAAGAAAAATCCGAAAACCGTAATTTTCTAGTTCCATCACAAAGAAAAATACCTTTTTTGCTACAATAATGTACGAAAATATTTTTTTACGAATAGATACTTTATTAATTATAATAACGATTACCGCAATACCTTTGCAATCGAAAACCGAACGGATTGATTCGATTACAATACAGATCTTAGTTTTTTATATTGACAGGACTTTCACTGGCAGTCAGTGATATTATTAGGAGTAACTTAGACTACTTTTAGAAAAAGAATTAGAATTCTACGGGAAAAAATAAAACCTATTAAATTGCGAACAAATTTTATTTTAACGTGGACAAAGTGACGGGGAAAGACAGAGAGCCACTGTATTTATGTAATAATTATACGTACTGAGTTTTATCAAGACTAGATTATTTATTTAAGTAGAATCATTGATTTGTTGATCATTGAGTAGATTGACACATAGATGTATAGTTTTTATTAACATTAGCAGACTTTATCAATTCTTTTGAAATTTCCATGGAAAGAATCATGGGCACAATACCCTCTAACTCGCCTCGTTCGCTCGAAAGTGAAACTAAAATTACACTGCAAACCACAACACATAAATATAAATATCTTGTCCGTTACTATATCAAGTGACTTCCCTTTCAAAAAATTATGCATGAAGCAATGTTATTCAATGAGGTGCACAAATTCCTTACACCCCCTCCGTCTGAATTTTTAAGACGCCCAATGTCTCGCCGCTCAAATTCATTACTGCGCCGCGTAAAAACACCCTCTTTTGTTTAAACACAAAATCACAATAAACCTTCTCATGTAATGGACTATGCATTTTGAGGAGTCGCTCCTCCACACTTTGTTTGTATTTTTAATCTGAGCGCGGTTTATAGGAAGTTGGGGAAACCGCGAAGGGAATAAAATGGAAAATTTCAATAAGGTTAATATGTGATATCACTATAGGTATGTCCTACTATAGTATTATTTATTATTTGTACTATCAATATTATTACTATATATTCACGGGTGTTAACCCCAGTCATTTGATAATCATGTACGGGTATATGGATTCAACACGTAGTGGCCCTTTCGAGAAGATTGATATAATGTAGTACACCCGCCGTGACTCGCTCCTGGGGATATGAATGATACACATACAGCACCAGGGGCGTCACTTGTACGAACGTAAGTTGTCCACCCTATATAAATTATACGTAATTGAATATAGAATGAAATTTTAGTTTATGATACCTGTTGTTGTAGTCGTACACTACAATACATTTAATAGACTATATAAATAAAAATCAATGTATGTATGTTTGTTCGCTATGAAACGAAAACGACTAACCGATTTTGTTGGAAATTTCAGGAAGTCTTCAGATTATCCCAGAGGGTGACCCTGTGAAGTTTGGTAGTGATTGGATTACCCGTGTGAAGCTGGGACGGGTAGCTAGTTGACTATAAAACTCCGCATAAGTTCAATACTAAATTAAGTAACAAAATTTATTTCGTTGTTAGAGCTTTAATTTAGGAAAGTGCCATGAAACTTGGCGCAAGCTTAGATGCTGTTTGTTCGCTATGAAACGAAAACGACTAACCGATTTTGTTGGAAATTTCAGGAAGTCTTCAGATTATCCCAGAGGGTGACCCTGTGAAGTTTGGTAGTGATTGGATTACCCGTGTGAAGCTGGGACGGGTAGCTAGTTGACTATAAAACTCCGCATAAGTTCAATACTAAATTAAGTAACAAAATTTATTTCGTTGTTAGAGCTTTAATTTAGGAAAGTGCCATGAAACTTGGCGCAAGCTTAGATGCAACACTTTTTTCGACGACACCGTCAGTCCTTGACGTGTTTTGTACTTAACTCGGGATCTATTTTTCTAATATATATGTTAGTTGGAATATCATTACTAATTGCACTCTTATACTATAGAAGATAATAATCAGCCTTCTGTTCTTATGATTAATCTGCACTGTCTTCTTTTTTCTAAACACATTCCTATTTATCAATGACAACATGACAAGTTACCGAATACTCAATATATGGCTTCTCGCAAACTTTTTGCCCTTTACCGAAGCCAACTATATAACTAATCAAATTTCTTGTTAGATCATATCCTGTGGGATGCGACGTCGGAGGATCAAAGTTGTCGCTAACGCAATTAGGGAGACGGATTAGTTTCGGTCAGATCCCCGGGATGGCCCTCACCTGCGTTTTAGATAGGTATTAATTTTCATAATAAAGTTATGTGAAATATACCTTCAAATTTCGGTTGGTAATGCTTTCAGAAGTCTGTGAGAGATATCTAAATAGATTGCCAAATTTCGGGTAGACGGTAAATTCTAACTCTAATACTTATTGTACCATTTAATTAAGTTTCAATATATATTTGATTATATTTTTATTTCCTTCATGTTATTTTTTGATCCTGTGATATTAACTTATATTATCTGAAGAGCCATGAATATCATAGGGATTCCGGAGACCGCGGGACCGGAAAGCGGACCCAGCGCTTCGAAGCGAGAGCTTAGGACGCTACTGGGATTAACGCACGGATGATAATGATATCTGGAGAGGAGTGCTTGGTTTGGACATAAAGTAAGAATGCAGAAAGAAGGAATGACGAAAATACAAAGCGAAAGTAGAAGAACGCCAAAGTCAAGGAAGGTTAAGAGTCGCCTATCACGAACAAATTGGTTGTGGGCAGAAGGTGATATCAGACGCCCTAGCAACTAGCGATATCCTCAATATTACATATTATATTATTGTTAAGTTAAAAATATTTCTTAGCTAGTCATCATCAGCTTGTCAGTATTTGTAGTGTCGAACTACGAGTAGCTGTAGCCGCGACTCCATTTGTGACATAATTTAAAAAATGACAAATCGTAGTTTGATTTTATTGTTACATGTGACGAGTTCCCACTTTGAATTTTGATTTCCTATTTGGCAATTATTGTAACTTCAAGTACGTTTACATGTGTGTACGTAAGCGCGTGTGTGAGGTAAAGTGAAATGCACAGGCACCTGGTGCAACCTGCCTATGCTCAAACGAGACACTGATAAGAGAGGGGTATATTTAATAAACAATTTATTGAGGACGTCCTCAAATATATACCTAGGTGAAAGTACTTACCTTCACCTTCTAGAGGAGTGAAAGAGAGAGTTCCCCGCAAGGTTGTTGAGTAATTGCGATCGATTGAAATTATCAGTAAGCTCCTGCCAGTAATATGCTATCAGGAGGCTGGCGAGGAGGTTCTTCTTGTTGGAAAAATCCATAGGATATACTAGCCGGTCCTTGTCATTCAAGCCGTATGTTTATTTACTACCTGACGTATACTATATATATACTTTGGAACCGCAATGGTCGCGCACTGTGCGGTTGCTGAGAAGTTTTCTACCGATAACTATTAAGTTGTGGAATGAGCTCCCTGCCGAGGTTTTCCCAAGGGACTACAGTATGGGGTCCTCAAGAAAGGCGTGAAGAAGTTCTTACAGAGTCGGCAACGTAAGAGTGACACCCCTGTTGTTGCGAATGTCCATAGGCTACGGTAGCTGCTTACAATCAGGCAGGCCGTACGCTTATTTCCACCTTAGTGGTATAAAAAAAACTTTTAGTACTTAATAATCGATAGAATTTGAAAGCACCCTAAAACATGAGTATTTTCAAATGCAGACCAAAATATTAATAGCCTATTACAATTCTACGTAGGTACAAATATTTCGAACCCTTCTAAAATATTTAAAAGCGAACCCACTCCCCACATAATTACAACATCCGATACAAGATAATGTCTCTCCTTAAAGATTGAAGACGGTCAGCCTCCGAGGACATGGGGATAGAAAATTGGATATTCATATGAACTTTACAAAATATAACGTTTCGATTGGAAAATAAATTGACTTTAATGTTTGCAGAGGATGATCTACAGTTTAAGTTTAATGTACATTCAAAAGCATTCACATTTATACTTATAATGATGTAATTATGTTTGTTATTTGCGGAGATTCGTAATTTCTTACAATAAAATTATAATTTTATCTAGATCTAATGCTAACTTAATCTTCACGCGGGGCAGTAAAGTTGAACTACTCTGTCTATCTGCATATTCATGCCAAGTCCCTTGCGGGGCAGGCATAGAGAACCGAGCGCCACATGAGTCTGTCCTTATATTTTTAACATTCATAGTTCTTCTCATGTACGCTCCTGATAAGACCTGATAAAACACGACCAATTTAGTCAGAGTAGGTAAGTCTTTCTTCGACCCCTACATCCTTCCACTTACGCGTTGTGAACTTATTTATGGGGACATTTCATTGTATCATGGAACTCAAAAGCCAACTTCACCTACTGCCAATTAAAATGAGGCTCTAGTGAAATTCAAGTAAGGCGCTTTGGAGCGCTCCGACTGAAAGTGTCTCCTTCTCACTGAAAATAGCAGGCGTAAATGAGGTTACCAGTAGAGGCGGAGATATCTTTTCGTAGTAGAGTTATTCTTTGTATTGCAAGAGTTTATAGACTCAAGTAACATCAGCATTAAGCATATTTTACATAACCTATTTAATTATTCAAATGTTAAAAACGTATCTAGGATAATAAATATAACATCGCTCGTAATAGTTTAGCTTTTATTAAAAGGTTAAATTATATTGTTTGTAGTTACGTTTTCGTACAAAATATCCGTTTTATGAATAATTATGAAGTTCCTTTTCAATTTTTTGTCCCAATATTAATGTCAAAGTAAATATAGAGCTATTTATGTGTATTTTCATAAAATATTATATTTCATTTAAAAAAAAAAATATATTTTTAAAGTTTAAAATATAGCAAAATTTATAATGATGTTTTCAGTAGTTACGCCATGTCCTGACAACACGTAAACAGGTAGAAGACAAACGCCTAGTCGCGTAACCGTTGGGCAAATGTTACGAGTATTACTTCTAACATGGATTCATGGAGAAAGAGAAACAGTTACCGATATTAAAAATTATTACATTATTAGATAAATTAATTTGTATACCTACCTCACAAGAAATTTGGTCTCAAAATATATCTACATTAGATACATGATAGGTTTTGACAAATTTACGTATAAATTAATTATGGACAATTATATTTATTACTAGCTGTGGCCCGGAACATTGTCCGCGCGCACCACGGTATCCCATGGAAACCGGTTTTTCTTACTTTCTTTCTTTTTCCTCGACTTCTAAGATATAACCACTATCGTGATATCGATGTGGTAACTAAAAGCATTGTTCAAATCCGATTGGTAGTTCTAGACTCTTTCGGTTTATATATTTGTACGGAATATCAGAAATGTTTTCTTTGACCCTTTTGTAATCATACATGATGATGTTTGGAAGTTATGCGCGCTGATTAAAACAACATATATTCTACATTATTGTGTAATATTGTTTTATTACTCGTGTTATCACATTTTTCTTTTTATTGCATAGTTTATGTATCGAAATTTTGATGATTTTAAGAGAGGTAGGGTGCATCAAATCAGCCCGTCTGGGGAAGTACCTCCACCTCACAGAAAACGGCAGCCCAATAACAACTGCCTAGAGGGTTGTTGTGTTCCTGCGTGTGAGTGAGGTCACCAGTAAGCTCCCAAGGAGTAGCTGTGTAAGCAGCAGAGGAGGCATCGCACGAGTGATACTTATCTCAAATGTTAATAGGCTACGGTACCCGCTTTACATCAGGTGGGCTGTATGCTTGTATCCCTCTCGACGTAGTATAAAAAAAATGATATAGTTATGTTGTTAATTATGTATTTGTCTTACTGCTTGTGCTTTTAGGACACTGTAAAATTATCTATCAATGACTTTAAGGTTGGCTGGTACAAATCTCTTTGTGGGATAAGTCCTATGTACCATTATCTCTTTTAGTATTACTTATTATTATTGTATATTTCGTAATGTACATTAAAGATATTATAAACAAACGAGCGAGCAAAATACGCTGGTCCTGAAACTCTACGAATGGCTGTATATTATCAGTACTTTAAGCAATTATACTTACAATTGAATTGAAATTTATCTTTCTTTACATTACATTTCGACCCATGTTTTCTTTAATATCCTCTATAACGTTTCGATTTATGCATATTGATATGACACATTATTCAAACATGTTTCAATTTAGTGCAGTTGAATTATAGACTTTACTCAAATATGAGTAGGTAGGTAATTACTTTAAAACGAAGTTAACTCGGTAGTTACTCGCGTGATGCCCCAGAGATCAACCGTCATCCGCGGTAGCCAACGTGCTTGTTAACTCCTCTCATATATAATGAAGCTGTGTCAAATGTATCTCACTGTTTAACGTATAGGATACGGGATGTTGCAAATGGATACAGTATTATAGCACCCTTTACCTTTAGTACCAACATTAGAAAAATTGCAGAACACTTTTGGTCTCATGTAACATCCGCCTGTCTGTCACTACCACTCAAAATATGAACTAAAGATATGACGTTTTACTTGTAGAGATAAGATGTACGTATGTCTATTTTGTTCTTGACTAATGATTTCGTACTTTTTTATACAACGTCGGGAGGCGTACTGTCCACCTGATGTAAAGCGGTTGCCGTAGTTTATAAACGCTTGTGATACATTAAGTATCACTCGCACGATGCTACCTAACATAACATAAGCCTAACGCCTTGAGAGCTTACCGGTGGCCTCACTCACATGCAAGAACTGATCAACCCTCCTGGGAGTTGTTATTTGACTACGGTTTTCTGTCAGGCAGAGGTTCTGCTTTGATGCGCCCTACTTCTCTTAACAACCCCAGACCAAGATATACAGACATGATCAACCGAGCTCGTCTGTTGTGTGTTCACAAGTATATTGTTATTACAATGATGTAAACAATTCTTATAGGATTTGCACCACTACAAAATTATTCAGGGTGTTTTTATTATTATTATTTAATTAGTCAGTGTAAGAAAGTATTGTTTCTATTTGTAGAGCAGCTTCTCCACTTACTAATAAGCCTACTTATTCGCAGAAACATAACTACTCACCGGGAGTTTTTATTTGGCTACGGCTACCGTATGGTGGGATTATATCCCCAGTCACGTTAGGTTGCTACATCGCGTCCTAGGACTCTCTTCTCAGAACTTATGATATGACACCTTATAGCTAATGTGTCGCCCATCTTCTTTCTGGCGTTATTCCGTTTCCTAATGCTTTAGATTTGGCCGAGATACGCTATCTAAGCCTGAGGATTAGGCGAAGATACGGATTTACTTTACTTTTTACTTTACTCACACCTCCACGACCCACAGCTAAAATCAGATCTTTCTAAAATATAATTTCCTGGACATGCGAGTTTCCTCACGATGTTTTCCTTCATCACCGAGTAAATGATAGTTATGTAAATCCCAAAATAATTTTAGTGGTACCATATATGTTTACGTCACGGTACACGGCAGTTGAGCTGCAATTGACTAGCCATCTCTTTGAGGTTTTTAATGCCTTATTTGTTATATTGCTGTCTCTCACTTTACCAAGAGGGGAAAGCAATTCCAAAACTTCCTACTCCTACAAATTTCCACTGATTAAATTCGTTGTTCCAAGACAGCTGCAGGACAGCAATGAATCCGGGACAGGATTAACAGCGGCGACCACCAAAAAGGCAATGAACAATTGCCTTTTTGGTGGTCGCCGCTGTTAATTCTGTCTACACAGAAGATACACGTGGTGCGAATGAGTGCTGGGCCTGTCCCGTTAAAAAAATATATGTTTCGTTAGAATTCGAACGAGGAAACGTCGGGTAACAGGTTAATTCTTTATCCACTGTACTATCACTGCTCTTTCATGTGACACCCATCTTTATGGTATAAAAACATTATTTTTATTGTATGCGGTCTTGGTCTTCCTCGGCTCCTACGTTCTACCACTACTACAGTGTATATCTATTTCGTCATTCATTCATCCTTCATTCTATCTAGATGTCTGAACTAACGGGACATGCCTTAACGTATCTTAACACCGACCATCTCTCTTTCTTACAAAATCATTGCCAACGTCAGTATTTTTTTTTAAATTATTTTGATATAATGATATGTATAAAATCAATTCAGTAAATGTAAAGTTAATATCGATAATTACTCGTGCATTAAAATTGCTTTTGTAGTCATGCGTTTTACTCGACATCAATTTTAAAGCAGTTTCATTTTTAGAACATTAGATGATGTTATTATGTGGTTACATTATATAATTTTATGTGGGGTATTCCCAAAGGTCAGCACCGGTGTGCCCGTACCTAGTTTCTTATAAGAATCCCATTGTCCCATATTGCGACACCTCGGGGAGTACGTAACCAAGTCATTGTTTGACACAGCAGTCGCTACTAGCTACCGAAGAAATGTCAAAACGTCTATCGACATGATATTAAGAGGTTTAGTCGGATATTAATACAAATGAGAGATATCTTACCTATCAAATAAAAAAAAGATTGTAACTAAAACTCAACTACGACCAAAAATACCCACTGAAAATACACACATCAAAAGTGTCTAGGGATCAACATATATTTTTGCAATAACTTTTCTCCTGATTGATATTAATTAAAATTTTCTTTAAGGATTCATCAAATAAAGTGTTTTCGTTTGTCTACAGTAACGATAAACCAAGTCACCTTTGCATTAATAAAGAAATTTGCCATTTTCATAATAAAGGGATTTTTGACATTTGAACCACTAACATTAAAGTTCGAAAAAAAGACTGAAATAACAGTTTTCTTTAAAATTTTATTAGGTAACTTAAACAATTAATAATCCGTGTTTCTACCGCGAACACTAACAACACAAGAACATCGGTTTGGCATACTCAAAATGAGTTCATCCAAATCACGCTGTGGAATGGCCGCCCATGTTCGTTGCTACAACAAAAAAAGGTCTTCTTGCGACTGGATACCCTCCATATTCGGCAGAGCTCTTCTCTGTAGCATATCCCATGCATGCTCAATCGGGTTCAAGTCTGGCGATTGAGCAGGCCAGGGCATGACATTGATGTTAGCTGCGGCGAGTCTGTCTTACAACTCTTGCGGTGTGCGGTCGTGCATTATCATGCATTAACTGAAATAAGGGACCGATTTGCACTTGTAGAGGAACGATGACGTCTGATACAATCGTCTCAGCATAAATTTGAGCGTTGAGGTTGCCTCTGATCCAAATCAACTCAGTTCTTCCGCCGATCCAAATACCCGCCCATACCATGATGGTTCCACCACTATAAGGATGGACTTCCTGGCAGGATTTTAATCGCTGTTGGCGTCCAGGGGTTCTCCAGTGTCGTATACGTCTTGTATCCGGTCTCATACCAAAACGAGACTCATCAGAAAAGCACACGAAACGCCATTGTTCTTCTGCCCAATTTCTGTGTTCAAGAGCCCATTGATATCGAATCCTACGATTGTGCATTGCTATAGGTGGTACCCTTAGCGGTCTTCGGGAATGAAGGTTCACTTCATGCAAGCGGTTTCTGACTGTTTGGTCGCTAATTAAGTTCCCTGAAGAGTGATGAAGCGTCACGGCTAACATCATGGCGGTTATTGTTGGAGCTCTTCGAGTTGTGATTTGAATGTATCGGTCTTGTCTCCGTGTGGTGCAGCGATACCGTCCTCCATGGCGCTCAGCCACGGTACCAGTGCTTCGGTAACGTGTCCAAAGTCGACTGATAACACTCTGACTTGTATTCAGAGCTAAAGCCACAGTACGTTGCCGGGAACCAGCTTCTATCATTCCCACGGCTCTGAGCATTTCTTCCCTGCTTAAATGACGTCGCCGCTCCATAATAACGTTGGTTTTAATCAGTAGTAGGGAAACAGTAGCACTAATAATGTCTTCAATGCGTTGTATGTTTTTATAGGGAAAATATTGACAGCTGATTTTCATCTTTTTTTTTAATTTGATTGACAGTTCCTGTTTCAAATTATGAAATGCACCAAAAAGGATCCATATAAATTTATAAAATCATAAATTTTGACAGCTGAAGGGAAAATATTGACAGCTGATTTTCATCTTTTTTTTAAATTTGATTGACAGTTCCTGTTTCAAATTATGAAATGCACCAAAAAGGATCCATATAAATTTATAAAATCATAAATTTATTACAAAGCCACATCTCAATCTCAAGAAATCCGCATAAAAATGCTTGATCCCTAGACACTTTTGATGTGTGTATATAACAAGATTTCTGTGTAGGCATTTTTTAATCACAAACAATTAAAACATAATATTATACTACATATATTACTGTATCTATCTATAACTTCACGCCAAATCCCTTGAGGGGTAGGTAGAGAGAATCGAGTGCCACTTGACTCGATCCTTACATTTTTAACATTAATAGCTCTTCTCATGCACGCTCGCCGGCTTCTAGGGCTCCTGTCATAATTTTCTGATAATATATATTTAGTCATGGTAGGTAAAACTAAGCCTTCCTCTGTTCCTATATCCTTCTACTTTCCTTTACCGTTGTATACATCTGTTTCGTATTTTTTTTTCTTTATACAACGGATGCCCCTTCTTACTTTAACACCGACACTCTCTTTCAGACCAACTCTGTTTTTAACATCATCATTGAAAACGCGTATTATTATATTAGTGTATTACAATTAAAATAAATAAATTCGAAAACTTCCTACTCTCACAAATTTCTTTTGATTAAATTCGTTGTGAGTTCCAAGGCAGCTGTAGTTTAACACCCGAGACAGCAATGGACTTCACTGTTCATTGCCTTTTTGGTGGTCGCTGCTGTTAATACTAACTACACAGGAGACACAGTGGTGGGAATGAGTGGTGGGCCTGTCCCAATAGTGCATTACAATTAAAATGGGCTCAGCCGTAATCACCCGTCATTACTAAATAACCTTACATCTTATTTAAACAGGTACTGAAAATGGAATGCCATGGAACTACGGCTGAACAAAACCTATCTTTTATTTTACTTTACAGATGCATACTACTCAAATAACTACTCTAATGTTATGTTTTTAATTGTTAATCAATTATAATAAACAAAAATCTACATTGAAATCTTATTTACACCTTTTCAGTGGACAGTTTTATCGAAGTCGGCCTTATTTTTTGTTTCGGGAAGATGAGGGGATGCATTTTTTAGAAAGGCTGTAAGAACTTTTAGGAGGCATTATTACGTATGACGTAATGTATGTATGAAAACTTGTAGGTAACATATATTAGATTGGGGAAAAACTTAGTATTGTCTTAGGTTTTTGCATTCAACAAAATAAATAAAACACGCGATACTTCCGTTAAAAATTGTTTAATTCAATGAGGAAAAACTTTTTTCGTATTTTGTAATATAATCCCGGCGTTGTCAAATTTTTGGGACTTTTGACCCCCAGACCCCTGCTCTTAACACTGTAATTAAAAAGGAGCTTACTTGTAACTCCACTCATTCGCAGGAACACAACAGATATCCAGGAAGTTGTTATATTACTGCAGGTTTCTGTGACGTTCTGTACTTCTACAGGTCGGATAGTGGAGTGGAGAGAGTGGAGTGCGGCCTACCTAATACACTCTCTCACTACCTAATATCTTTGCACATTAAATTGTCTTTTACCATTGAATCATTTGAACTAGCTCTCAAAAGCTTTCACCATGATTATGGTGCTTTAGACTGATTTTATATTTTTTGCCTCACTTAATTTCGTTTTCATTCATTCTTTCTTACATATATATATATTTATATTATGTTCTGTTTTATCTAGCTACATTCAATTTTATTATTTATTTTGACATTTATTACTTTTATATTTGTTTATTATTATAATGATCTATTTCGTTTATGTTGTACTACCGCGCCACTCGCCTACCAAATTCCGATTAGACACTCAAAGGTGGACTGGAAGAGATTTCTAATAGGAATAAGTTCGCCTTTGTACATTTATTAATGTGTCGCATTTTAATTTACATTTTTCATTGTTATTTTATGTACAATAAAGATATAACAAACAAACAAAATCTATTTTAAAAAAGAAACAAACAAAAGAAACTAACAACTTTTCCCGTTTCCCGAAGGCAAACTATTCCCGTTTTAGAAGTTTAAAAAACAAATCAAGTTCCCTACTTGTAAGGAAAATCAACATAATATCATGCAATATTAAAGCATCCTGTACCATACTAGCGACATAGGAGGTAAAATAAAGGCTCGCCAAATGTCGTGTGTCTCGACCTTTTGGGATTTGCTTCGACTCACTTATTTAACTTAGCTGAACTATCTTCCTCGTCCAATATTTGCATATACTATCCGCACAACATTTACTGTTTCACTTATTGCTTGTGGTACAAAGAACTACATTTTTCTGAGAAAGGGTTGCACATTAATGCGAAACTATCTTAAAATTTAATAAAATTAAAAACTAAACACATAAAAAAATAATTATGGCTGCTAAAACAAAAAAGAAATAACCTAATAATTAATAAGATTATTCTATACTTACAAGTACTGAAGCTTTTAATCGACATACAAATATTGTAACGCATAATACTCGTAATTGAGGTTTTATGTACTACGTACATAGTGGTTCATTGTGCATAATTAAGTACTTAGATGAGCCCGTTGGTCGAGCGCTAATAATGACTTTTTTTATGTCGCTGTCTCGGGTTGATGGAACCCGAGACAGAAAAGACATGACAAATATTTGTGTGCATGGATACGTCTGTATGTATCTGTATCTTGATCGTAGTGTACTATGTATTTTAAGTATGCATTTACAAAAGAGTACTCATATTATAAGTCATCTTGTAATTATCACTCGTGCGATGCTACTTCTGCTGCTAACACAGCAACTCCTTGGGAGCTTACTTGTGACCACACTCACTCGCAGGAACACAACAACCCGCCAGTGAGTTGTTTAGCCGCGGTTTTCTGTGAAGTGGATGGAGTCATCCCCAGACGGGCTGCTTTAATGCGCTTTACCTCTCTTAAATTGCTTAATCGACTAGATGGCGTCTAGTAAATTATATGGAAAGCTTTATTTATTAATATAAAATGAAATAGCTGATTGATTGATGATTTATTTCAAAACATTTATAATAAATAAATTCATTGGATTAGAAAGATTACTTAATTAATAAACATGTGTATTATTTTTCTGTTATAATTATTTTAATTTACGATTTGAAATCGCATTATTGACAAACAGGCATACGTACAAATTTATACCTGAACTTTGAAATTTCCCTGTACGAGTATACCGTATGTGCAGTCTTCGACACCAAAAGGTTTTTTCTAGCATACAATATGGAATATCAACAAAGAGATGATTTGTCAAAATAAATTAGGCATAAGACAGTCGCAGGCGAATCGTCACAACGTTTTCAAATATTTACCGCGGGTTACCGCCGACTGTTCCGAGTTGTAATACGCGCTACCTTGTATAACTGTGCTGATAAATAGAGGAATATTTTAATGTATACATGAAGACATACTTACAGAATATACACTTATATTCTACTTATAATTTTGAGTACTTATACTTATTGAATGCTCTATACATATGGGACGGTGTTGTAATCTCCTTCCAGTCCTTAAACAAACGATATTGTTCATCCGTATAAATAATTACTTTTATAGCAAAAATTATTAACTCAATTAACAAAATTTAACATCTCGTCACAGAATAAGTAAATTAGAATTGATTGTTCGTTTTTCTGATTGCGTTTTTGATAAGATAATCAAATTGACTTATCTTAATTCATTGACGCCCATTATATATTTGTTGCCATAACGCGCATGGCGGAATTCATCCGTCAACGGGTAACCGTATTAAAACACCTATAAAAAGGTTCTATTATCAAAGTTAAATTTACAATTGAAGTTATTTATGTAACATTTTTATGGAATTTTATACATTCAGGGATACAAATTGTCTACAAGGCTCAATATTTGTATCACAAAACAATGAAACAATGGCTAAAAAAGAAAAGAAATCTAGATACATTTGTTTACACAATATAAATAAATAAATAATAATAATATAAATAAATAATAAATAAACATAATATAAATAAATAAATGATACTGACGTTTGTGGTGTAAAGAGACCCAGACACTAATTGTACCTAATAACATTGTACTTATAATCCTTAATTACAGCCACTGCACTCCCAATAGCAATTACTAATGTTTTCTGGGCCGTTTATGAATTCAAATTAATTAAATTTATTTTCGCGGTAACATATAAATATATTTTCTTTTAAATTCATTAATATGATAATCAATTTAGCTGAAGATATGAAGGCTACCAAACTTAGTGTCAATTCATTAAGACTCCCTACCCTACTAAACTTAGATACCGATAATTTCTACAGCTTAATTCTACCGAACCTGCAATATTTACCAGATTCCTATCATTCATTGCAAATGGATTTCTGTTATCGACATGCTACAAAAAAAAAATTGGTTGTCTGTAAAGTCGGTTTAAGGACGATAATTTTACGTGATAACGTCATAAGAAAACATTCAACAGTTGACAAAACAGTTAACGTGTATGTTGTGTGCTGCCGCTGTCTCTCTTCTACTCGAACGCATCGGCCGATGGAGTGGAAGAGAGATAGATGTGTCACAAACCGAACGCTTAGGCCGATCGTGCCTCTCTATCGCTTGTTCCGCGCTCTCGCTTGCACGCTCGGCTCAGGCGGAACGTGATACTTTTTCGTGCATGCAGCCAGTGTTCATCGGTTTATAAGACGTTATCACGTCAATAACATAAACTGTCACGTAAATACATCACTATCGGAAAAGCTGGTAAATAGTTCCCGAATGTTCCAAAACAACTAATCTTTCAGTTTACAAAGTCGACTTTTATCACTAAGCCTAGATTCCATCAACATATTTCTAAACTTTTTAGCCGCCATTATTGCCTATATTCGTGAGTCAAGGAATACGGTACATTCAAATCTCATGTGAGTCGGTACGTACAATCCATCATCGTCCACGATACTAATGCAGTCGGGAATATCAAATACGGAAAAAGGATCCCACTCTGTTTGTGGAAACAAACGAACCGATATAAATCTATAACAATAATGTAAACAGCCCTGTTTATGTTCTTGGGGTAACGTTGGCGTGATAAAATTATTACTTACATTTTTTGTAAGCTTGTTTTTGACTCTACCTAAGCAATGTCGACACACGCTTTAAAATACTATAATCTAATGTGTGAGACATTTGATTATAGTATTTTAAAACATGATAAAGACTTTCCGTCTTTATAACTACATTCTTTTTTGTAGTCTAGTAATAAATAAACTAAATACGGCGGCGTTATCCGGCGTTTTCAGTATCTGTTGTTTAAATAGAGTATGTGGAGGAATTTCAATGAAGTAATTGTAAATATCTAACTAGTTTAGTGTTACGGGATCTACCATCACGTAATAAAAACTGACACTTGTTGGCGTCCTATTTATTCATTTATGAAATAAAAATCTTATTAAAATCTATATTTGTACTCTGCGTATACTCTAAGACTCTACTCGTATTACTACTACTTGCCTCGATGATCTCTAAACAACGGCAACTACTTGTCAGGTAATGTCATTTGTGAGACAAAAAAAAATAAACTAATATTTGCTCTAAAATGCAAATAAAAATTCCACCATAATTATTATTGAAAATTTGGCGAAAACATAAGAGTTCGAATGTCTTCAATTTTTTTTTTTGCTTTTTCTTTATTTATTATTTACCACGAAAACTTGATAATAAATAAAAAAAGGAAATCTGTCGGTAAACAAAAAATACTGTACTGTTCAGTTGTTGTGTATTCATATATAGATTATGTAAAATAAGTAAAAATAAAATTTACTTTAATATTAATTTACATAATTTGTTAATTTAGTGTACAGATCTGAAGTAGAAAAAATTTGTGAAGTAGACGTAGACCTAGGTAAGTGCAATCACGTACCTAGCGTGATACACGTATCTAGGTATACTTTACAATTTTTTTCACAAAATATAACACATTACACAAAATATAACAATGAATTTCATACTTACCCGATGGCAATAATTGAACGAATCTACTCAAATAAATTTTCAATCCAGTTTTGTAGTTAAACAAATTTTTATGTTTGTATTAATAATTATTACCTAAGGTTTGATAAGAAAAAAAACAAGTTTTAACTTTAAAAGTGCAAATGCCTTTAAAATTGTAACCCCATACGTTGGTCTCCCCAAAGGACAGATAAAATGAAGTAACTCCATTCGTAAGATGGTGTCGCACCCATGCACTTAATATTCATTAATTCTCAAAACGAGCTGTTCGCTGTTCCGGTTCACTGCTACGCTAGATTTGAGTGCTGTTTTGTATGCTTCATTTTATGTTCACCAACATGGAATATCTGACAAATATTTTCGCTTGTGAGATTAGTAGTTAAGTGATGTACATACAACGTATTTACTACTACCATGTTTGTACTGCTGATAGTACTGCTGTTATATAGTACCTGTGACGATGGAAAAATCTTATTTCATTGGAATTAGACTTTAAAAGAGTTTGAGATAACCTGCAACCTTTGCTAGTGAGTCCCATTGCATCTCATGGCAATTGAGAGGTAGGTTACAGGTTACATATTTATTAACATCCCGATTGTTGAAGTATCTGTACTTTTGGTGAACTAAATAACAAATTCACGTGGTGGTTTGAATAAGGCACCACAGTGCTGGCGTGAAGTTGTTACATCAGTAACGCAATACAACGATGCTGGTTGTGTTGTAAACATCCATAAACTATTTTTTATCGTGTCCATATATTGAGAAACTAGTATGCGTTTCCAGAACCAAACAAAACTTTGTCTATATTTATTTAAATACCTTTTACGTGCTTTCTTTCTTAATAACTATTAATTTCTATAATTACTGTACTGTAGTTGTTTTGTCCAAAGAAGTTAAGCATATATTGAAAAGAATTAAATAAAAATATGGTATGTGGAAACTATTGAAATAAATCCTTTCCACAGTAGGTATCCTTACAGTTCTAAATACTTTTTTTTTGACGGAATATTACAGAACTTTCATCAAAACTACAGTAATATGTAACTTGTTAGAACACTAACAGAGTAATAAGTTGCTAAACACGTACGAGAACCCTTTGATAAGGATACGGGAGGCGATAACATGATACCAAGCAAGAAATTAAGAGTGGACTTTGCCGTCCTCGAGGGAAATTCCACCAATCACAGCCGACGGAATTGCTCATCGCAGGGGATTGACCATAATAGGATACTGGCTATTTTTATACAGATGTAAATAAATATATTTTTGAAAGGCTTCTATTAGGTATTCTAAAACATTTATAGATATTCCCGCCTTATATAGAAAAGATAATTTACACAAGCTCCTGGTGTTGAATTTAATTCAATATGTTCACATAAACATAATATTGTTTGAAAAAAAAATCTTGTCATCGTAAAAACAAGCTTTGCTAAGTTTTTTACATACAATGCCGGGAGGCATACGAGCATACGGTCTACCAACCTATTTGACGAGCTCGGTAGTGTAGTGTTTAGTAATGCTGCTTTGACACCAAGGCTCGTGGGTTCGATTTTCACCCAGGATAAAACATAAATAAAACATTTATATGCGTGAACATGTTTTGTTTGTTTTGATCTAGGGTTTTTCAAGAGAGGTAGGGCGCGGAAAATGAGCCCGTCTGGGGAAGCACCTCCATCTCACAGAAAACCGCAGCCAATTGACAACTCTCTGGAGGTTCAATACTTTCTCTTATTCTATATACTCTTTAGTCAAAATCGTCTACATATATTCTCACAGTTAGTGAATACTAGACGTAACATTTAGTATCTCATTGTAGACACGGGCATCGGATACGCGATTTATCTCGCACGCTTTCCCCAATTTCATTCAGACGTTATGATGTGCGCTTACTGTAGCGACGAGGTGTCGTATAAATATCAATTTTGTGTCTACAGCAAAATAGATAATTTTAAAAGACTAGATAATCAACCATAAGAATGTCTAGTTACATCCAAAAGATTAGTTGCAATTTAAAGCTTATGTACATTATAATAATAATCATCGAAACACAAAACATCGATGAATCTATGCAAGTACTAAACTATCTACATATCATTGAATATAAGTAGTATTTAGAAAAATGAAATTATATAGAATTAATTATAAACTAAGAAGGTATGAAATACTATAGTGAAACGTCAAAGTGAAGAGAGAAGTTTTCTTCCGAGAACACTCAAGCAGTGGAATGAGCTCCCAGCCGAGGTGTTTCCAAAGGACTACAGCATAGAGTTCTTCAAGAAATGCGTGAAGAGGTTTTTAGAGGGTCGGCAACGCATGAATGACACCCCTAGTGTTGCAAATGTCCATAGGCTACGGTGACTGTCTAACATCAGGCGGACCGTATGCTTGATTGCCACCTATAGTAGTATAAAAAAAACATCACTTTATTGAAGTAGACGTAAAAAACGAGGAATTAAATTAAATTTTATTTCAAAAGGAAATATACATCTGTTGAAATTTTGGACATTATGATTATTAGTATTAAAAAAAATCTATTCATTACAATACAATATTATAAACAGAAGAAGGGTCAATTATGAATGCTATTTCCAAATGAATTATTAGATACGAATTGTCAGTATATAATAGTTGTACCGTTTCGAAAAATTCCTCTAAATTGTAGTAGCGCTATTTTAACAAAAACTCCCTCAATTTGTCTCTGAAGTAATGTAGACTTGATTTTACTACAACAAGCAATCTGTTAAAAAACTGATCGATTGATAATGTGAGTTTTGTTTACCAACTGCTTCATTTCTTTACCAACCGCTTCATTATTTCTTTCCACTGATTTTTTTTTTTACTCTGCATAGATATTTAAAAAAAACTAATGGATGCGCGATCAAAGGTTGGGATTTGTTGTGTTGGTTGTACTGTCTTTATTCATTCGTACTTACTGATTGTTTAGTCATAATTTCATAATTGGCAGAGCTGCGATAGCCAGCGGAGCCACATTACCCTCAAAATTGTCGTTTGGGGTAGACTGATGTCATCCAGCTAGCGTTTAGACGGTAATAGTGAGAAACTCCAAAATCGACAAACTAATAGCTAACATATTGTAGTTTTGTATCCTTTAATTTGAAATTTAAATGTTCGTTGGTGAGGAAGAACGGTCCAAAATCGTTCCAATTAGAAAAAAAACATATGGGAAAACGTATGGCCGGCCACTCTGCAATGCAGAGTCTGCACTGCACTCCCATCAACAGAAAAAGTAACAGCACTCGTCGCTAGATGTCGTACAGGGTTCCATATATTTTAAAAAAATTAAAAATAAAATATTTAAATATTTTTTAAATTTAAAAAATATCAGCTCTGCCTACACAGCTTGCTGTTATTTACTAGTATATATATAATAATACAGTATAGTAATAATACAGTAGTGAGGGTATGCCAGTCCGCATATATTGGTTTGTTAGTTCCGCACTAGTATATGAATATAGTAACAATGCCAAATAATGATCTTGTTCCACGGGTACCGGTTTGGAACTCTGTATATTAACTATATAAACTTGACAGTCGTATGATAAATATTATTGTGATTTTGTTGCGTGATTTATTGCGTTGCTGTAGTGATGATCTTTGTGATTTGTTATATGATATTCCTGTGTACATTTGTATTATGTTGAGTATTTGCTCATTCGTCCGTGATGTCATAAAAAGTTCTGGTCTGAAAATCGGCGCCAGTTCTCGTACAGACCCTGGCAATACACTGAGATCTGACCTAGTTCAGACATTGTATGGCACTGTTAGGATGTATACCGTTTAATAGTCTTCTACGTGTTCTATAGTCTAGTGTAGTGTTTATATCCAAATAAATGGTTTCTTGCTTCTGTTTCTTTCTTTACATAAAAGTTTTTATTAATATTACAATTATTGAAACCAGTTGTACTTTTATTACATAAAAAGTTACAAGAGTGCCTATACATTCTGTAAGATATCTTTGCCTTATGAACTTCAACCATTATACAATGCTTGTAAATAGGTACTTAACACTTGTTTGATCGTCAAATATTTTAAAGAGTAGTATAAACAAGAAAGCACAATGTTGTTCAAAGAGCCTTGTGAAACAGAATAACATGATGATCAAACACCGCACCGTTTACTTTCTAATCCATTACCATAATTAATCTAAAATATAACTTGTCAAAACATCAATAATCGAAGAGACATCCCTAGAGGATGGAGGCAAACGCCGAAAACCGCGAAAGCTTTTAAAATTACAGAGCATTCATTGTGAACATTTCTTTGTCAATCCCTCTAGCCGCAAACGCATTCTAAAAACGCTGGAGTCTAAAGCCATAAAGAAAAATAAAGATTGGAATCTTTGTTCGGAATTTGAATCCCTAGTGATTCGCACGTCACAACGAACGCGACGCTTCTGAATTACTGATTGATTATGCATTCGCGTCACGGTTGACGTGCGATGGCGGGGTGAAAAACAATACGGCTTGAATATTTTTATATCGTACTAGTTGCAAATACGTAGTGGCAACGGGTATGTTATTGTGCATGTAAGTAACTGTATAATAATACTAAGAATCAAATTTCAACCACTTCTAATTGGCAATTGAGTACAGTGCTGGTGATGATACAATAATATAGCCAATCAGAGGGCCTACCGTCTATGGTGAAGTTTGTTGATTTCAAATATCGCGTCGTGGTTTAGATAAGGGACAATCTTATGTTCAGTCGGTACAACTCCGGGATTTTTGTTGCCTTAGCTGAAGATGATCGCCATTAGCCTAACTCAATAACTTTTCGTTATTTCGTGAACATAGGTGATTATCTATGTCCCGCCTATGGGTTACACAAAATTCTTTAAAATATAGGTTAATAAAATAAAATTTATTTATACGTTAATTTATATATTATATTAATAATATATATTTCTACGTCGGAAGGTAAACGGTTACCGTAGCCTATGAACGCTTGTAATACATAAAGAATCACTCGCGCGATGCCTCCCCTGCTGCTAACACAGCAACTCCTTAGGAGTTTACTGGTGACCTCACTCACACGCAAGAACACAACACCCCTTTAGCGAGTTGTTATTTGGCCGTGGTTTTCATTGAGGTGGAGGAACTCCCCCAAACGGCAGCTTTGATGCGCGCTACCTCTCATAAAATTAATTCTAATCACAATAATAATTCAATTGAAATACAATGGAAATTAATATTGTCAATATATATAATAAACAGCAATATTATTGCTGTTTATTATATATATAGTAGTAGTATAAGTAAGTTTAAAATAAGATAAAATGGTATGTATATAATTTATTTCCATAAAAATGAACAATCTTATCCATGATAATAATAATCTCTCCACATTTGAAAGAAGATTCCAATTAAAGAATACGTCACTTCACATATTGCAACACCTGATTATCTCTACATAACTCAATATACACTATGTAGTCAAATAATTCTAATATTAAACAAAGAACAGCAATATAATACTCAAATAATAACTCAATCTAAATACAAACTCATTAGCAGCTGACCCTACTCATAATATTACAAGCTTTTCATCTTGACACCCGGGTTTCCCCGCAAGACCTTCGCTGACCAATTTACGACCCCAGAGATGTCGAGCGGAGATAACCCTAAATGTCCTGCGAGTGTGCTGATAAAACAGTAAAAGCCAACTGTTCCAAAGATCCCCAGTTGCCCCTTTAAAATTAAATTTTATAGCTACGTGCCGCTCCTGTGATTTTGTTTTGAGTAGCTTGCGTGTGCACACCGTATTTTTGATATCCAACAATACCGATGTTATTATAATTTGCTAGAATTTACATGTAATTAAATGACTTACAAATGCACTATAATCTGCTTAGGTTCTATAGTTATTTAGTTAATTACAGGTACTTTTTCGACTACTACTTTATCTGATTTGGTCTAGTGCAATCATACCTTATTTGTGGTTTTCACTATAGACAAAATATTTTTTTTTTACAAAAGCATACGAAATGTTTACCGTAACATACGGAAGCTTGCAACATAGAACTAGGATCTTACTGGTAACCTCACTCACTCGCATGTACACAATGATGTATCATATTCGCGCTTCTTTTAAAACATTTTGTATTACTTAGGATACTATTTTATTTATTTAGGATAAGAAGAATTTATACTATAAATAATAACTAATATGTATACCTACTATATATTAAATTACTAAATTTGATTATTGTATATACAACTAA
Organism: Pyralis farinalis; assembly: GCA_947507595.1. Classification (NCBI taxonomy): domain Eukaryota; kingdom Metazoa; phylum Arthropoda; class Insecta; order Lepidoptera; family Pyralidae; genus Pyralis; species Pyralis farinalis. Next base: position 24,361,778 of record OX382273.1, on the reverse strand, counting down.
CGACATCCAAAAAAATATTAGTTGATAAAAATATTCAATAAAAAAGTAAACAATGCATCGATCTAAAGTACATGTAATTTGATCTAACTTTGGCAAAATAACGCCTGAATCTATTAACTACCTATCAATCTAAAGTGATACCTGATTTTATAAAAATAACCTAGAATCCAATTGTAGCGCTTACTAACTTCAAAACCATATCGTCGTTTATAGTGTCTATTTTTACCTAAAGATAAATTAGAAATATACTTTTAGACTACTTAGAATAAAATCAATGTATTAGGATATCCAAGATGTGGCGGGCCGAAACTTGGTGGGCTCTACAAAGTAAAGCAGCAGTTCAGTCCGGGGCATAGACTTATATTGTGTAAGTCTCTAGTCAGACCGCACATGGAGTCACAGAGGAGTATGGAAGAGCACCTGGATACCAGCTGACGAGACGTGAGAATTATTATTCACGGTATTGAGCCCTTAAGTTTAAGGAGTGATTTCGATTTAGTTTGTGTGTTCTATCGATTGTACAACAGGTTGTGTTCTGAATAATTGCTCGATATCGTCTGAACCAGTTTTCGAAACACTTTTTCCAGTCTGCCGCGGACACTTCGTTTACAGCCTGCTTGAACGCTGACAGCGCATCGAAAATTGTATCCCTTTGAGCTGATGTTTTAATTTTCGCTAGGTCAGGGCTGTAAGGAGGGTGACCCAGGAGTTTGACCGGGGCGTGATGTCCAGGAAGTCCCTCGTTTTGAGCGCGGTGTGCGCGGGCGCGTTGTCGTGGTGGAGCAGTAGCCCGCGGGCCACTGTGTTTGGTCGCTTGTTGCTCACAACAGAGAAAACTTCTGCCAAGCATTTGGCAGTATACTATTCGACTTGAAGCTTCTTTGGTTCTGTAAAGAAATTGACACCAGGTAACCAATCAAATTGAAAAAGCTCACGGTCAAAATCTTCGTCCCGCTTCCAGATCGCTCCACTTTGGTAGGCGTTGATTAGTTTTGAAACACCCAAACTGTCGACTGGCTCTTCGTTTCTGGATCGTATCGATAAATCCAGTACTCTTCACCAGTAATGATGTCGTAAACACTCCGAGACGAGCCTGCTTCAAATTTGTTTATCATATCACGGCACCATTCCACCCGGGCCTGCGAAGATGCAAGTGTAGAATCTCATGAAGGCTTCCCGATCCAATCTGCAGTATGTGCTGAATCTTCTGATACGTAACTCGCCTATTGTCTTGGATTGAATTTTTCACTGCTAGCAAGTTTTCTTCCGTAACAGCTGTCAAAGGGCGACCACTTCTATTTTCATCTCCCAAAGTTAGTCGACCGCGCTTGAATTCATTATACCTACCTCTACCGTTGCCTTGGAAGGGCCTTCATCCATGAAAGTCATTTCAAGTCTATCATACGATTCGTCCGGTTTCAGGCGACACTTGAAATCGTAAAAAATCATGGCGTGGAAATGTTCCCATTTGGATCTGCGCCGGGTCAATGAGACACGATAATTTAAATTAGCTCGCAAAAAATGTGGAGAGAAAATCTAAAATTGGAACGTACTTTATTTTTACTTATAAATAATCATATTTTCCAAATAGATTATAACTGGCCAGTCTCTCATACATAAAAACTTTTTTTCGCAATACTTTCTGAGTGGCCTGGTACAATTAAGTAATTTTTCAAATTTGTTAGATTACTGTATGTACTCACTGTAGACTGCAATAGCATGTATATGTTGGAAGTAGCGAAACGTTTTATATATCTATATATACATAAATACGAAAACACGAATTTAGTGGCACATACCCTCAGTAGGATTCGAACCAGATACCAGTAGGTTAATAAACTGATCCTTAATCCTCTTGGCTATCACTGCTCCACAAAATGTATATAATATGTGCAATTATTTCGCTCGGCTGGATTTGTTTTTGAGATACAATGCAAAGTAAAATAAATAAAACATCTGAGACTAGATCAATAAATCATTGTAATTATGGCAAAAGAGCTTTCTAAATATTTAAATGTCGCAGTGGGTCAAAACCGAGGGGAGAGTTTTTAATAATGACGTGAAATATTATCGATAAAGATGATTTTTTTCGACGAACATTGATTTATGTCTTATCAGAATGCTTCCAATATACAAAACACATGCAAGTGCCATGTTCGTTATCGTTAGTTTCTCGCAACTGTTTCTTCAGGTTAAAGGTTTTGTGTGATATACGCGCTTTTTATAATTACCTCAATATTGAAATAAAATTATCAAGCGTATCTTTTATTGTGCCTTTTGATCCTTCTATGGAACTCACCTATTGATGTAAAAAAGGTTGATTGGATGCTTTCCATTATTTCTGTGGTTTACTGCATCTGATATGTATATGTACTCATATGACATTATATGTGATATTATATGTATACGTATCTAACATTAGTACGCTATTCTGTATATTTTAGCATGAACATTAACGTCAATAATTTTATGTAGGGAGATCATTCCACAAATTAAGGATTCGCGGAATATTTCATTATATGAATTTTTGTCGGTGGCGGTGCAATCAAAGAAAGCAGCTACTAGCTTCCTTCTATAGATTATTATTATTTCTTAGAATATATAAAGAGAGACAGACGCTCCTTTTGACCCTATGCCATGTGTAATTTATCAAAGACACATTTATGCAAAATAAAATATAATATCTTTCAAATCGCCAGCCTTTTTTACATCAGAATCTTATATTTTACATTGCTATAATACTTTACAATTAATATTCACCGTTTTTTTTTTCAACATAAATACTACAAGTGTTATCGATATTGTGTTACATCATCCCATCCCTTCACTTTGAGCCCTTTTAAAGCATGTGTCGTTGGCCACTGAAGCTCTTCACCCAAATTGAGTGCTACTTCACCGTTGATATATGGCACGTGCCTTTGTTAGTTAGCTTTTTTACACACACTTATTAAATTGGATTTTCTGCTTTATTCAAAAAACTAATTCTTTCTAGCATTATCTCGTTTCCAAATCGATTAGGATTGACGGGGTTCGCTACCTAAACTTAAATATTGATTTTGACATAGAGCGATTGCCGTTAGACCACAGGCCATAATCCAGCATAATCCAGCGGGAAGACCTTTCTTAGGTTAGGTCACAAGTCTATCGAAATATGATTTCTTGGACGTGCGGGCATTATCACGATGTTTTCAATCACTGCCAAGCAAGTGATAATTACAGATATGCAATATACGAGTATATAATGTTGGTCAGTAGGGCGCTTCCAGATTCATTAGGCTATCACTGTTATGACTTGGTTGTGAATTATTCTAAAAACTAGATAATATTCCTACTCTGTAATAGTTTTCTGAATAAACAGGCCGTACGTTATATCATAAGTCTAATGTTGATATTTGGAATAAATTAAAGATTAGCCGTCTAAAACAGTTAGCTAAATGGTCCATCCAGATCGTTATGATTTTAAACTTCAGCTGTAGACATTGCAGAACCGTTGCGGTCCGGAAACCGGACAACTCTATAATTTTACTGATTTCAAACCTGCACTGAACCTCGTCTTCCTAACGTAGTTGCGTTTCCAAATATATTAGGATTGTCAGTACCTATCCACTACCTAAGCCTAATTTACCGAATATTTTGATTTTGACGTGGAACGATTGCCGTCAGTCCTCCACACCCACAGGGAAATCCAAACCTTTAGGTTAGGTCACACGGATTTTGAAATATCTTCGATGTGCCGACTTCCTCACCATGTTTTCCTTCACCGATTGATGTTATGTTAGACTCGCTGTAAGCCGCTCCTGAGAATATTAATGAAGTAACGTACCTATGATAATCTCAACACGCTGCTATGAACTGTTTTTTCTTTTATTTGATTATGAAGCATCCTTGAACACAAGCAACTTTTTATCCAAATGCAAATGATAAAGAAATTAATGGTTAGATTTTAGATCTTATTGAAACAACTTCCGCGATGGCGAAACCTTAACTTGGCGAAGTCAAGGGAAAATAGACATTGAACCGATTATCACTATCACAATGGTGCACTAATGGTAGATAGGTCTTTTTGACATATCTACTAATAATATTTATTTTCTGTTGTCTTAAAATCGTAGTGCTGTACAGCAAAATACCTTAAATCTGTTATTGCTTCTGTTAATACATATACTTTAAGAGTGATAGGGTCCATCAAAGCAGTCTGGGGAAGTACCTCCACCTCACAGAAAATCGCAGCAAAATAACAACTACCCTAGAGAGTTGTTGTGTTCCTGCGTGTGAGTGAGGTCACCAGTAGGTATGCTCCCAAGGAGTTGCTGTGTAAGCAGCAGAGGAGACATCGCGCGAGTGATACTTAATATATTACAAGCGATAGGCTACGGTAGCCGATCAGGTGGGTAAAAAAAAAACTCAGGTCCAATCCTGAGAAAGTCACCAGGAAGGACACGTTACAGACTCTTAATATATGCTAACATCAGTTGGAAATGCTACATTCGTTTACTACCCGAAGCAGTAAACAATTAGAGAATATAAAATATCATAATAATATCACATACAAACATCCGCCCCTCTTCTGGAATAGCCCAGTTCCAATAATACCTCCAGATTTCATTTTAATAGCCCGCTTTTTTCCGACATAATTCCAATAGTCTCAATACCTGCCGTGACCTGTTCATGGGTATATTATCCCATTAATATCCCCTGAAGCAGGTCACGGCTGGTGTAATACATTACATCATTATTTTCGAAGGGGCATCTACGCGTTGGATTCATATACCCGCGCACACCTATCAAATGACCGGGATTAAAACCCGTGAAATAAAAGAACACATAAATATAATAATAATAAAATATTATTTTATTTTTGTGTGCACTTGGCATACAAAAATAAAATGGTATTTTATTTGCGAAACGATCTACAAACAAAAACCACAAGTAATAAGGCAATAACACAAACAATACATAATTAAAATAGCCTGAACAATTGAATCATACTTCACCCACACTCCACTGACTCCACAGACTGTGTTGACAAAACCAATGAACATTCTTAATTATTTGCCCAGTTTGTGTAAACAATGACCTTATAACCACCGACCACTATATTTTGAGCCCACAATATTTTTTGAAGTTATACTTCTTTTGGCGGGTTAGGGTAACTGAAAATATCACACATTACACTAAACAGAATCTAGTAAAATAGAATAAGTATTAACCTGTCTTCTATATATATAAAAATGAATGTTTGACTGTATGTCCTCTATGGACTCAAAAACGGCTGGGCAGATTTTGATGAAATTTTCAGTGAATCTTCAGGTTAGCCCAGCAGGTGATCCTGTGAAGTTTGGTAACGATTGGATCACCCGTGCGAAGCTGGGTCGAGTAGTTAGTAATATATAAAACACAAAATGTTAGTACTTATGTCCGTTATAGACTTTGAAACCATTCAGCCAATTGTAATGAAACTTCTGGGTTATATTCAGCACATTACCGTGACGGTACAGAGATTAAAAAAATATCGCTCAACGAAGCGGTGTATTATTTTATACTAGCGGGATACCAAGTAAAAAATTAAACAAAATTGAAAATGAACGAATGGAAAACCTTTTGGGAAAATAGGATTTTGTTTCGACCACCACACATGTGACCACCATGTCATGTTGATTAATGGCGCACATCTTCCGTTGAAATAATTACAACAATTGAATCTAATTCACTCAGTCAGAACAAAACTTCAGTTGACCAATAAATATTGATCAATATTACTCATTACGTTTATTAGTATTCAGTTCCATAGTAATATTAAAGTCTCAGTTTTAGCATTTAGAGGTTTTTTAACACTTCACTGGATTCAGTTTAATGAAAATACATATCACTGAAAGCCTAACCTCCTGGGTTTTGGTGCTATCGTTTTCAAAACTTCTACTCTTTCATCTCATTAAAGATATAGGTCTCAATCTATAATAACCCTACGTCTTCTTGAAATAATTGAAAGACATTATAGATACTATACATTATAGAAACATAGTTATATTTCTATAATGACACATTTTTGTAGGTCATTTTAAACTGGCTTTAAACTATTGTCCACAACATATGTGGGGTCCCCGTCAATTAAAAATATTGCTAACAAGCCAAACAGTTGTTTCGATTTTAGGATTTTAATTGGCTATTTGATTTATAAGAGATATACATCTTTACGAATTCATTTAATATGAGTAGGTAACATTCTTAAAACGTTTGTGCCCTAATATCATTTATGGCTGTAGTATAAGTTTAAAGAATGTGTATGTGTGTCAGTACTGACTATCAGAATACTTAACTTTTCATAAAGCGGTATCAGTTGAACTAAATTAAAGATAACATCTTCATGATTATTGACTAGGTGTATACTAAGGCTACATCAATAATGGTGGTTATGATTAGATATTATATAAGACCGAGACTAACCTACCATGACCAAATTGGTCGTGTTTTATCATAAGGTGATGTCAGGAGCCCCAGGAACCAGCGAGCGTGATGAAAAGAGCTACGAATGTTACAGAAGCGAGTGAAGTATGTAAGGACCGCGTCTTATGGGCGCTCGGTTCTCTCTGCCTACCCCGCAAGGGACCTGGCGTGAAGATATACATTCATACATAATTAGATATAGTATGGTATCTTAGAAATAATAATCTTAGACATAATAGTATGTCTCAATGGTGAAGGTTGCCAGGACGAGATCTCTTTTGGAGATAAACTCACCATTGCGAACTATATATATTCAGTATCTAACCTTTTGATTTATTATGCGCAATAAATAATATGTAATTACGTTGAAATTTTCAATACAATTGTAATTTATCTGCCCCAACTCTTTTCTTGACTTAAGCAATTTCCTGAGCTAAAAAACCCTTCCTATCGTACCTTATACTTCCAATTCTTAAGGGAAACTTACTCATTCCCTTATTAGGGCCGTGTTTGTTTTGTCCGGGAGCACGGGGGTGGCTGAGTCCCGGGTCATTATAAAGAGCGGGACACGTGATGCGTGAAATTATTTTGTACTTTACACAATTCGAAATACGTGCGTATGCGCGCCGAGATCGAGGGGTGGAGAAAGATTTGTGTGGATATGATGAGTAAATAGTATATACATTCTGAATAGAAAAATAGGTCCTTTAAGTTGTTGAAGAATAATAACAAATATATTGTCGTTAATAAATAGGTGACTAGTGTACGCCACTACGCAACTGCAAGTACCATACCTGTACCATGTCTACCAATATGTTTATATGAAAATTACCGAAAGTTTTTAAAGAAATATTACTCTTTCTTTTTACACTTAGTTTTAGGAGTTATGTTCCACTGCGCAATATCGTAAGCACTACTTATTATATTCAATATTGATCTCCATAGTTTTTAATATCTTTATTTTATACATTGTTATCCCAAGCTAAATTGTAATATCAATTACATGCTCCCAGTATATGCTGCGGTAATTAACAGCGAAGTTAATTGTAACTCCAAGTTTAAAGCTGTTCAACTTGGAGCTTAACAGCTTAAAGCTGGACCGCACCAGGAATTGAGTAGTAGGTATAATAAGTTTTAGTTTCGAGGTCTCTATATTTGGTAATCCATACTTGATAATGTTATAATGTGAGGTATAGCAATATCATAATCAATTATATATTTATATATTTATTTGGTGATGGACACATTTTACCAAGTCGTAGCAGTGATAGCTCAGTGGATTAAGAACCAGCCCATTAACTTACGGTCCCTAGTTCGTATCCTGTCGTAGTTATATACCACTAAATTCGTCTTTTCTATTTTTGTACACATATGTAATTATCAATAACTAGGCGGTGAAAGAGAACATCGTGATGAAACCCTCACGTCCAAGAAAATATATATCAAAAGACGTATGACCAAACCTAAGAAAGGTCTGATTTTCCCTGTAGGTTGTGGAGGTCTGATACCAGTCTCTTCATGTAGAAATCAGTATCATCGCCAAATTGTTAGGTTTAGGTAGCGTAACCAGCCAGTCCTAACGGATTAGAAAACGAGACAACGTTAAAAAGAACAATAAATTACAAAATTATAACATCGTAAAGACAAGTAATGGCATTTTCAAAACTTTAGTGGCACATAAACGAATAGCGCTTTAAAAACAAATACAGTATTTTTTAGATCTTATCTGCAATCACTAGACTTCATAGATATACGGCATATCCACTCTAAACGAATACAACAAACGCAGTTGCCCGGACCCGTCCGATTACGATTCCTATAAAATGAAGTTGTAATGTGATACATCTGCTACAATGCCTTGTTTGACACTATGATACATTGTTCACAACCGAACAAAACGACACCCTTAATCCTACATCCACAAAGTTCTTAATCGACATCACATCACTACGCACGCAATTCATTCAAATAAGATTTTATATATAAAGCCCCTAGAGTTCAAATTCACACAACTGAACGAAATACCAATTCAATATAAAATTTGTGTAATGCGATTGTATTTATCGAAATGCAATTATCGACTTTTAAAAATCAATGAGCCGTCCAAAAGCAGTAATAGATACAGTTTACAATTTGAAAAGATCATGTGTTGAGTAAATTTTAAAGTTGTTACAGAAGTGAATATCGGATTTTATTATTTAATATTTATTTCATTCAACAATTCATAAATAAGAAAATACTTATAATCAAAAAGAAATACTTTTAATTTTAATTCGAGATCACTCAAAGTAAAATTATGTAAAAGTATTTCTTCGATAATTTGCAAGCGTTACTAAATAAATAAAATAAAATAAATATTGTCGGACAAATTACACAGCGCCATCTAGCCCCAAAGTAAGCGAAGCTTGTGTTATGGGTACTAGACAACTGATAAACATACGTAAATACATTTTTTTTTGTAAATACATACTTATTATACATAGAAAATATCCAGACCATGACAAACAGACATGTTCATGCACACAAATGTTTGCCATGTGTGGGAATCGAACCCACGAGCGTTGGTGTCAAAGTCGCGTCATTCACGACTGAGCTACCGAGCTCGTCTACTAGTAAGCTCATAAGGAGTTGCTTTTAGCAGGGGTGTCAACGCACGAGCGACACTTCCTTTTTTAGAAGCGTTCATAGAGTACGATACGATAACGAAAATATTTCATTAGCCGATTTCAGACTTAAAAATAAGGAATGTTCGACGCGTAATACGATCGAACAAAATAAGTTGACGAGCTCGGTGGCTCAGTCGTGAATGACGCTACTTTGACACCGACGCTCGTGGGTTCGATTCCCACACAAGGCAAACATTTGTGTGTATATGAACATTGTCTGTTTGTCTTGGTCTGGATGTTTTAAGAGAGGTAGGGCGCATCAAAGCAGCCCGTCTGGGGAAGTACCTCCACCTCACAGAAAACCGCAGCCAAATAACAACTCCCTAGAGGGTTGTTGTGTTCCTGGGTGTAAGTGAGGTCACCAGCAAGCTCTCAATGAGCTGCTGTGTAAGCAGCAGAGGAGGCATCGCTTGAGTGATACTTAATATACTCGTATCTAAAGCGTTAATAGGCTACGGTTCCCGCTTTACATGAGGTGGGCCGTATGCTTATATTCCTCCCGACGTAGTATAAAAAAAAGTTAGAGAAACTTTGCAGGAGTACTGTATAAGTTGTACTTATTACGAAAGCATATTAATTAAGAGAAATATAACGTATCACGAAGGGTCATATGCGGCTGACGTTTAGCATTAGCCATAATGCGGCTGACGCTTAGCATTAGCCACCGGACGTTGACCTTTCTTGACGTTACAATACGTTAGTTAGTTCATTAGCAAAGTGTGACGTGTGCAGGCATTAAAGTAAGATTGGGTTCAATAGTCAATAACATTTCTTAACTGATGTACTGTGTAAAATATATATTAAGTAGTTTATATACAAATAAAGTGTATTGTTTACTGCAGATATAGAGAATCACTTCACAGCTAACTCGTAGCTTTCATTCAAAGCGCCTGCGCGAGATAAACACCTTATTTGCATACAAATCCCACCGTTTCAGCTTCCACTTTCCAGTATGTTTCCTTGTCTCGTCGTGTTTACTCTGCGTAATAAATTAAATTTAGACGAGGTGTAGAAGTGAACGGATAAAGTCGTTTCTTTAAATAAGCGAAAACACGGCTTGGCTGCCGCCATTCCCAGGTTACTGTCATCGACCAACTGACATGAATTAGTGTACATGTAACGACTTATTGAGAATAATATAATATTTTACTATTTAAAATTAATGTATAAAGGATGATATGAATGTATATCTATATATGTAGTATGTATATCTTTACGGCAAGTCCCTTGCGGGGTAGGCAGAGAGAACCGAGCGCCATAAGACGCGGTCCTTACATGCTTCACTCGCTTCTGTGACATTCATAGCTCTTTTCATGCACGCTCACCGGTTCCTGGGGCTCCTGACATCACCTTCTGATATAGTAGTAGTGGTTTTGCGAAATTAAAATGTATGCGCAGTTTGATCTATATAGTGTTAAGAAAACGGCGAGCATTCATAAAAAGATGTATGAATGATAAAGATGCGAGTGATATATGTAAGGACTTAGCGTGTATACTCGTATATAAATACATAATATTATAGCCTAACCCAAGGAAAGTCTGACTTTTCTTGTCCTTTGTAAAGGTTTGACAGCAGTCGCTTCGCGTTAAAATCAGTATTTTCGCCAAATTCTTAGGCGTAGGTAGCGTCAATCCTAAGAGATTATTAAATAAGACAACGCTCTAGTTTTTCATCTAACAAAAATAATTGAAATCCGTTGATTCGCTTGTGTGATATTTGCAGAATGACAGACATATAAACAGACAAAATTATTGTAGAGTCCAGTTGCATCAATATTTTAAATAATTTATTCTATAATTACAATATTTAATAGTCTACTATGTTGGAGCATTTTTTTCAATATCCGAAACAGGTCATTGGAAAACAAATGAAATGTGTATATTAAAAAAAAATGATGACATAGACTGAAGAAACTTGGCAAGCGAGAAAATCTGATAAGTGCGTGTAAGAAATGTGAAAGAATTTCAATTCGCCGCCCGCCTCACCTGTCCGCGCACGTTACGTCTAAACTAATATTAATGATTTCCACGAGATTTCCCTCCATTGCTACTCGTACCTTGATGCTATTACAGAGCTTATCTTTATCTTTAAAGCAATGTACAGCTATGGTATATTAATGGAACTGAACTTTTGTATTTATTATACTTTTTAATGCGAAGTAGCGCTATGTTACGGTATGTTAGTTTTAGTAATTTTGTATGAAATATGTACAATTATTTAAAGTCGTCTCCGATAATGATATTTGAAAGAGAGGCAACCGGAACGAACACGAGGATTACGGTTGATGTTGTAGTGTTGGAGCAAGTGGATGAGATTATATAGCTTGCAAGCGTTTTTAGCAGGGATGGAAGGTACACCGCTGATCTGGAGAGACGAGTAAATGCAGGGAACAGCTTAAATGGGAGCGTTGGGTAAACTTCTAGGCAGTCGAAGTTTAAGCCAGAAGGCAACACAGTGCTAACCCCAACGTTTATTTAAGAAAGTGAAAGCTGAGTATGGCAGAGAGACCATGAAAGTAGAATATATGCGGTTGAGATGCGAGCATTGCGCAAAAATTGTGGCATAACGCTTGCTGACCTCGTTCGTAATGACGATCTAAGAATTGGTCTGAAAGACAGTATCGGTCTTAAGATAAGAAAAGGCATGCTCTGTTGGTTAGGACATGTAGAAAAAATGCAAGATGAACGAATGACGAAACAGAAATACAATGCAAAAAATGGAAGGATGTAGGAAGGAGGTAGGTATGTAACCGAGCAAGACTAAGACTAACCTATCAAAACCAAAATTGTTGTATTTTATCAGAAGGTGATGTCAGAAGTCCTAGCAACCGGCGAGCGTGCATGAAAGAGCTATATATATTAAAGAAGCGAGTGAGTTGTATAAGGACCGCGTCTGGCGTCAAGATATACATACATTTATACTTATAAATCAACTACTTGTAATTTATTTGTATCTAGCTTCCCTCTGCTTACAGTCGTAATAAATAACATATAGGTAACAAACTAGTGTATACAAAATTTCATTTCATTCAGTGTTTTATTAAAGAATAGATAAGAGATAGATATACAAATAAACAGGCAGAGTAGGCTGCTTTTTCGTTGACGAGTACCTGAGAATAGCACCGACATACAATACTCTATAGCTCGGGGAAGAAATGAAAGTTAGCAAACAATGAAATGTTTACAATGATAGCAGATTCCGAATTGTTAGTGACTGATGTCATAAGGAGTACTTTTGCACACTACACTTTACACTGAGGTAGTTTACAAGGCGAAATAGCTTACATTTAATTGAACACACTATTCTTGTATTACTTCGGTAGGCAAAACGATCGTCCCCCTTCCTCACATCCGCTATCAGAAACTCCTTACAACCCACTGGTACCTAACATCACTCACTCGCTGAAATATAATAAGAGAGGTAGAGCGTATCAAAGCAGCCCGTCTGGCGAAGTACATCCACCTCACAGAAAACCGCAGCCAAATAACAACTCCCTAGAATTGTTGTGTTCCTGCGTGTGAGTGAGGTCACCAGTAAACTCCCAAGGAGTTGCTGTGTAAGCAGCAGAGGAGGCATCGCGCGACTGATAATTAATATATCGCAAGCGTTAATAGGCTACGGTACCCGCTTTATATCAGGTGGGCCGTATGCTTGTAAGCATCCCGCCGTAGCATAAAAAAAAGCAACTGCATCTTCGAAGGCATTGTTATTCCTTCCCGATCTTCTGTAAGATAGAGGTAAAGCACAATATCTTCCGTTCGCCAGAGACTGGTTTGTTCATGGACAAGGTGTACCAAGTGAGGTCGTGTGAGGTCCAAGATATTAAGTGAGGTCAGTCTTGACTTTAAATATATAATTATAATATTCTGACATAAAGTTGACTATTTAAGGTAATTATCTATATATAGGGTGGGTTTATCATAGCCTTCCTCATCAGAAAATTAACCTGTAGTGAAACAAAATTCTGTCGTAGCCACATTTCTTAGGAAATAATGACTAATACTGGGCAGTATCCTATTTCCCAACTGGGCAAGGTGGCTGTTATAGGATCACTTAACTGAACTGACACAATCTCCAAATTATTACTCACCACAAACTGTCATTTATCTATTGAATAAAGCTTAGATGTACACATTAACGTCATTTCAGATTTTAAAACGCCCTGGTAGAAATATAGAAAAAAGATATCCAGAAGCTTATTCTACTACCGCTACCTCAGCCTAAGGATTTGATATGCGAAGATACTGATTTTACATGGCACTACTGTCGTTAAATCTACACAATCCAGAGGGGAAAATCATACCTTTCTTAGGTAAAATTACGTTTCTTTCGAAATATATTTTTTTGGACGCACCTTCTTTCACCACCGAGCAAGTGATAACTACAAATATATATAAATCCGAAAATTTTTGTGGTATATGCCAGGATACAAACCAGGGACCAGTTGCACAATAGGCCGATTCTTTATCCACTGTGATGTCACTGCTCAAACAAGATATCCAGAATATGGCGAGACGTAGCAACGCTTGAGTTGGGAGCATACTTCGGCTACTCTAACCGCTTCCATAAACGTAATATAAAATAAATAAACTATATCCTCAACTGAATCACAATGAAAACAATAAAACTATGGCCACCATTTGCAGTCCACACAAACCAACCCTAACAACATCTTAATATCCGCATTTCACCGTACATTACACACCAATAAACACAATAGGAAAGAGTGAAATCAAATTTATTGCTTGTCAAATTCAACTTGTTACCATTGTATGGTCGCCGATGGAAATTGCTCCGACACATGGTATGATGAAAGGGGTGACACAGATGGAAAAATAATGTGCAAATGACATCTTGTTTCATTAGGGATAAATTGTTTAACTTAATTTTAATACATTTTGTGGTGTAAGAATGTGCTTTCAAATGCACTAAGTTCATTTCTACAGTTTCTAACTTAAGTTCTATATCACAAAAATATATTTGGTGGCGTACGATTAGAGATGGGACAAGGATAAATATCCGATTGATATTTATCCTGATAATAACCAAAATGGATAAATATCGGATATTTATCCGGATAAATTTCCATTTAGTGAGTATTTTCATTTTAGGATTTATTTAGTGTTTTGTAGCATTGTTTTAGGAAATTTGTCCTTTAATCGATACATAATATCCTAAAATATATAAGTATCTAAAGAAACTGGCCTGGACAATCGTTGTTAGCACAATAAAACACTTGTACATACTAAAGCCTGCTTATTTACTTAATCTCCTATAATCAGTACCTGTATCTGATTCAGTGTTACCAGCCAGGATAAGTAGCATTGCAAAACTCAAAGTCTTCTATAAAATCATGTGAAGTGGAGGGCTCCTTAGTGTTCGGGCTGGATATAGAACTGCGATTTGATGTAATTGTTAGATCATCATCAGTATCTTCTATATTACTCGTAGTTGTCCTAGAACACTGAATAAGCGCTCTGTAGCTGCTGAAGTTCATGGAGCAGTAATCAATCGGATAGTAACTTTGCTTAATAGCTTCGATCCGCAAATCCCCTTCCACCATCCATATTACAGGATTCATGCCTGAAACGTTTCGCCAGATAAAGGGTTTTTTTCTCCCCCAAAAGCCTGCTTTAGCCCTGGCAAAATCTGGCAAAACTTAACTTAGTGTATAGCAAAACTTCTAGGTGTAGAGAATCGTCCATTTCACTTATAAATTGCAATGCTTCCAAATCTTCATTCTTATTTTATTCAACATTAATTAGAAGTAAAAATAACAAACTAGATAAACAAATCATTTTTACCCATGTTTTGGATATTTATCCTGTTTTTACTCAATTGGATATTTTACCGGGAATTTACGGAGTAAAACTACGTACGATAGACATATTTTTTGATGGGTTTGGTGGTGCAGTGGTTGGTAATTTTTTTACGCTATTTTAACACCAACGTGGGTTCGATGCCCACACAGGACAACCATTTATGTGCATGAACATGCCTGTTTATCTTGGTATTGGTGTTTTTAAGAGAGATAGGGCATTAAAGTAGCTTATTTGGGGAAGTACCCCCACCTCACAGAAAATCGCAGCCATATGACAACTCTCTGATAGTTGTATTCCCGCGTGAGAATAAGATCGCCAGGAAGCTCCTAAAGTGTTGCTATCTTAGCAGTAGTGGCGGCATCGCGCGATTGATTCTTAGTGTATAGCAAGCCTTTATCTACGGTAACCGCTTTACAACAGGTGGGCTGTATGCCGAATGACAATTTTGTTACGAATCCACATTTACAGTACATATATCTGTTCCCTGTACTATATATTACATTACATTTTATGTATACCTATTTCCTACACTCACTAAAGTGTGGAGAAATCACGTCAGAACCTAATTGACATTTATGGGCTCTCAAACGAAATAAGACGAATGTTTTAAATTAAACTTTGTAGTATGCTTTTAAAACTATTGTTAGTCTGTCAGTAGTTTCATGTTCAGTGGACGTGTGTTGTGTTGAGAACCTTTAGAAAGGGGCCGTCGCCTTTTTAGTGGAAAAGTTTATTGAGCATATTCGATTTGGCGTATATATTTTCATTGTAAAGATACAAACAAAAATATACACAAATCACGGAATATTTTTTTATATATGGTACCTATAGTTAGGTGGCGGACAAGTAATGTGAGGTTACCGACTATAGCTATGGGATTGCTACAAGTATCATATCCTTTATTGCTAAAGAAGTAACTTCTTGTCGACTCTCTGACGACTGTTCTTTCGCGGAAGCAATAACCGTTGAGGAAATATTATTTAGCTACTATCTTCCATACGCTGGAAGTAGCCAGTTGGATGGATGTTACCTAGTCAGACTTTTTATTGCATAATTACAAGGTTATTATATGGATATGTCGAAATAGATTACATACAGGTAGCGCAGATGAGGTTCGCTTTGAGTCAAAAGAGGATTCTTGTTCCTTGCGTTATCCCGTCTCTTAATCCATCATGTGGGGTCCACGAATTTGGCTAAGATATTTATATTGACATGGAGTGTCTGCCGTCAGACCTCCACAACCCCAAGGGAAACCCATACCTTTTTAAATTAGGCTATATTTTCTAAATTTACTTTCTTGTACGTATGAGTTTTCACACAATGTTTTCCTTCACCACCCAGCAAGTGATAATTACAATTCGTAAACACAAATTTTGTGGTAGCCTACACCTGGACTTCAACCGCGGACCAATAGGGTTAATAGACTGTTTCTTTATCCAATAATCATTGCCCTGCCCAAAGATCATTTTGATTTGATGATATATCATATTTATCTTGCCCATATATGTTATGTTGATCACATACTCGTATTATATGAGGCATTAACTGTAACCCGTGACTTATTCTGCGCGTAAATTGGTATCACATGGGAACAGCTTTTTCTTTCTTTCGGTTTGCTCACATTTTAAAGGTTGCGTCGTGACGTTGAATAACCCATAACCTTCGTAAAGAATTGATTATCAATTTTTTTTTCAAATCCGACTGCTACTTCCAGAATCCAGAGATTAGCGCTTCAAACAAAGAAGCTTTTCCACTTTATTATATTAGTATAGACAACTTACGTACTCTAAAATAGCCACTTTGAAGATCCAATGTCATTTTAAAATGCTTTTAGAACAGTCTCATAACAAATATGATAATGCGAGGAGCCACTAGAAAGCCGCACTACACGTATCTATGTACTTTAAACTCGGGACTGGCTTCGGGTTCCCCTTAAAAGTGCTAAGCCGTGTTGAGACGTATCTATTCCCAGGGACAGGCGCTTATCCGTCAATATCTTTGCATATCGTGGTTAGTTTTATGCGATGCTCGGAAAATTTGGACGTTGCGGTGAGGGTTAAACATTGATTTATACTTATGGATTTTTGTTTTGTTTGGAAAAACATACCTTGTTTACATTTAAATGATGTTTTATATATTTTTTAAAATTCTGGTTTCCTACCCAGAAAATTAAATATATAGGTAATACAACATCCTACCTACATACTTATACAAAAAAAAGCGAGAGATAGACGGCGTCTTAGCGCGTGTCATTTTAACCGAACACACATGTTAAGCAAAGTCGACAGCTGTCTGTCTATGGCTGGGTTTATTTATCTCGAGTTTCTCCGTGCTCGGAGGGCACGTTAAGCTGTCGGTCCCGGCTGTGGTCGATGGATGACAGTCGATAAGCTAAGTCAATGGCCCTCGGGCGACTTGTAAACACTGGCCTCCGCCAATTCGCATTGGAGCAGCGTGGTGGAGTATGCTCTAAGCACCTTCCGATGAAGGGAGACCCGTATCCCTGCAGTGGGATGAGTAAGGGTTGATGTGGACCCAGAAAAATTTGACTGTTGGACGGTAGTGAAGAGTCACCATAATGGCGGAATGAAAGAAAATATTAACTAAGTAATATTACTTAGGTAACTTTAGGAGACATGGTAGATGCTTTAAATAATATTTTTTAACATAATCCGTTTTTATAAAATATAAAATCCGAGAACCTGTTACAGAGCGAGACAATGAAGCTTCCACATTCATATATTCGTTCGATCGTATAAAAAAAATGAAAACTAGAAACAAAACTAGAAACCTAACTGCGTTAGGAGCAAACTGCAAATTTAAAACAAATTATTCTATTTCAGTCTCCGCAGCCCACAGGTACACCCATTACTATAAAACTTCATACTATAAACGATATCCTATAGTCGGAGACATCAATTTATACCTATGTCACTCTCACAATCGCGACGGATCTAATGACATGTCGTATGTTAAAATCCGTCAATCCGTTTAGGTTATAGAGAGACACAACTAAATTTCAATATACATAAATGTGATCGACATACAGTATTCTCCGGCAGTCTCCATTATTCATCCGAAATAGTTTGAAGTGATGCGTTCGGTGGTGTAGTGATTAATAACGCTACTTTAATACCTATGCTCGTGGATTCGATTGCCACATTGGATAAACATTTTTTTGATGAACATATTTGTCTTGGTATGGGTGTTTTCAAGAGAGGTAGCGCGCACCAAAACTGCCCGTCTGGAGAAGTACCTCCACCTCACAGAAAACTGCAGCCAAATAACAACTCCCTGGAGGATTGTTGAGTTTCTGTGTATGTGTGAGGTCACCAGTAAGCTCCTAAAGAGTTTTTTTATACAACGTCAGCAGGCATACAAGCATACGGCCCATCTGATGTAAAGCGGTTACAGTAGCCTATGATTGTTTGTAATACATTAAGTAGCACTCGTGCGATGCCTCCTCTCCTGCTGATACAGCAACTACTTAGGAGCTTACTGGTAAACTCACTCGCACGCAGGAACACAACAACCCTCTAGGAAGTTGTTATTAGGCTGCGAGATGCGTTTTCTTTTTTTTCTGCGAGGTTGAGTTACTTCCCCAGACGGGCTGCGTTGATGCGCCCTACCTGTCTTAAAACACCCAGGCCAAGACAAACAGGCATGCTCATCCACACAAATGTTTGTATCGTGTGGGAATCGTATGCTTGTATGCCTTCTGACGTTGTATAAAAAATATATCACGATACGATCTTTAGAAGCCGAGGAAAAAGAAAGAAACTAGTAAAAACGGTTCCAACGGGATATCGGGATACGCACAGACGAAGTCAGGAGGTGCAGCTAGTCGCCCTATATGCTTGAATTCTACTGACGTTGAATAAAATGCTTATACCTTTGATTTCTAAATAGTAAGAACGCTTTATGATAATATATTTATGGTAATATTTTCCATAACTGAATTTAATTAAGTGATGTTTATTTTCTTATGTTTTACCTATTAAGTGACAATACACTAGTTAATACACTAGTTTGGGTACGTATTATAATGTTGAAGTTCAGAATACAAATTTTCATAAGGCTATGAACGGAGGATGAATATTATAACGCCGAATGTTTATTTGACCGAAAGCCTAAAATACCGAATGATCAAAATCGCGAAAATTAAAATGTCTAAGATATATATGGTACTGTAATATACGACATAATAAGAGATAATATAATTTCACTTGCAATAACGCTTAAATTATATAATTTGAAATTTATATAAAAACACAACACGCCATCCGACATTGCTGGGTTAGATTAGGTTAGGTCACACGCCTGACCATCCATATTTAATGTCGGTAATTTAGTGGTAGGTATTATAAATTTTCGGCATTATGATAAGTACCTAGGTGCCCCTAGATTTCGTATTAATTGTAACATTCGATTGATGATTGATTAGGTTGATGTATCATCATTAGAGTTTGTATATCGATTGGCGGATCTTCAGCAATTTTAGGAAGCGTCTGTAGAATTTGAGAATTAGTCAAGTTCATTTTTTGACGACTTCTATCTATATCTTCAAGCCAAATCCCTTGTGGGATAGGCAGAGTGTGCCGAGTGCCACATGACTCGATTCCTCGACGACTTAATTTATAAAATTGAGTAATATTCATTCATTTAAATATTTCTTATGTGACATTAATTATTACGTTATAACCCTTGTAAATAATGTATTTATGGAACTATATCTTCACGGCAAGTCTCTTGTGGGATTGGTAGAGGGAACCGAGCGCGACACGATGCGATCTTTACACACCTTACTCGCTTTTTTAACTTTCATGTTCATAACTCTTATCATGCACACTCAACGGGTTTTAGAGCTTCTAACACCATCTTCGGATAACATGTATTTTTGATTTTCAAAATATTTTCCTATACATATTAAACAATTTTTGTATTCGGTCGAACCATTTCAAAACACAAGGACTGATACTGAACTGATCGGCTGATAAGTTTATCACGTATTAATTGAAAATTGAATTTGTATTTCAAGAAAATAAATAAATAATAGTATGCTAAATCCGGACTATATACAGGAGCAGGAGGTGTCACGAGGCTAATAATAACTTGGATTTGTTTGTTGTATGGGAAGAAACACAGCAAAACCTTTGTGCATTTCTATTCTGCTGTTAGTTTTTAAGTTATCCAACGACAACAGAATTTTCTGACTTTTAAATATTCATGTACTATGTTTTTTCTCCTCGACTCACCTCGTATGTGAAGCGTCGATTTTCTTCAATTAACTGGTAGGCAGTAGGTAACTACATTTTTCTCGGTGGAGACAGTTCATAAATGGTGTCAAACTCGCTCAAATTCCAGGTACCAACGTCCCACAATACTCATATGAGGTGCTGCGCTCCCAAAAGCGCGAAGCACGAAAATAACAATCTTGTAGGTATAGAGCAATTTTATAATCATTAACAGTCATCGCTCCAAAATCATTTCTCGTTAATTCCTTTACCACATTACCACTACTAACGATGATGTATACGATGAAAAAAATAATTTTAATTTTTTTTTTTTTTAAGTAGTAAGTACAAATTGTATAAATCTCGTTAATTCCACTACTACGAATAGAAATACAAATTCAAATGTATTTCTATCCGTAGTAGTGGTATCATGTATAAAAATTCAAAAAAGCTATGAAGAACCAGGAGCGCAAAACTTTCAGTGTGGGTCGTGAAATATATAGCCATTTCCCTTATTTTCAGATATTGATTAAGTGCCTACATGATTATGTATATACTCCATGTCTTCACGCCAAATTTTTTGCTGGGTAGACAGAGAGTAACAAGCGCTAGATGTCACTTCACTTACCCTACGCAATAGTATAAAAAAATTTGCATTTTTGTTATATTTTTGATTCCAAGTTATGACTGGTTTGGCAGTTTTAGTCTTTTTTTAGTTTAAGAGACACCATTGCGTATAATATCACTAGCACCCGGAAATATGTACAACATTTAAGTTAAGACAAAAATTCAAATCAGTGTAGTCAGTTGCAAGGACATCTTGACGAGAACTAAAACAAACCTGTCGGATATGTAAGCGAATCGAAGGATATGATCTCTTTTTATTTCGCACTTTAATATTGCTACATACCTATATAAATTTTATAATATATGTACCTATTGTAAAGAATAACAAATTATGTACCCTGTCTACTTTTTTTATGACACCTAATTCAGGCATAACGCTTGCTGACCGCGTTCGTAATGAAGACGTAAGAGAAAGAGTTGGTCTGAAAGAGAGGTGTTAAGATAAGAAAAGGCATGCTCCGTCGGTTCGGACATGTAGAAAGAATGCGGGACGAAAGAATGACGAAACAGATATACAATGCAAAAATGGAAGGATGTAGGAGCCGAGGAAGACCAAGACTAACCTACCATGACCAAATTGGTCGTGTTTTATCAGAAGGTGATATCAGGAGCCCCAGGTACCGGCGAGCGTGCATGAAAAGAGCTATGAATGTCACAGAAGCGAGTGAAGTATGTAAGGACCGCGTCTTATGGCGCTCGGTTCTCTCTGCCTACCCCGCAAGGGACCTGGCGTGAAGATATACATACATATATAACTAATTCAGGACCGCGAAAGCAAAGTTCAAAATTTGATGACTTAGACCATATACCTTATTCCTTTCTACATACAAAAAATACCTATTTTTTTTTTTATACAACGTCAGGACCCATGCAATCATTCGGCCTATCGGTTGTAAAGCGGTTACCGCAGTCTATTAACGCCCACAATACATTATATGTCACTCGTGCAATGCCACCTCTGCTGCTAACACAGCAACTCCTTAGGAGTCCACTGGTGAACTCACTCACACGCAGGAATACATCAACTCCCCTGTTATTATTTGCTGCGATTTTATGAGGTGGAGGTAAGTACGTCCCAGACGGGCTGCTTTGATGCGCCCTATCTTAAAAATACCCATACAAACAAACATCTTCATGCAAACAAACGCTTATCCTGTGTGGGAAACGAACCCGCGTGCGTTGGTGTCAAAGTAGCGTTATTAACCACTACATCACCGAGCTCATCAAAAGTGCATTAAATGTCGTTTTACTAAAGTCAGAACCAGAGAGAATACTCGTAAATTTTCACTTGTTACTTGAAATTGATCACAATAACAATGACTGTTTCAAAGTTAAAAAAATCCCTAGGAACAATAAGATTACCATGCAAAGGTAGTTAGGTAGGTATTCCACCAAACTCTGAACTCAGAATCTTTAGAAGGCTAGAATCTTCAAGAATTCTTCTTGTTTTCGAACATAACAATAAATTTGCAAATTCCCATCAGCCGCACACCATAACGTTACCATCATTCTATATCAGGTAATGGCCTAAATTCGCAATTACGTCACCTACAAACGCCATTCAAAATTACCTATTGCGAACATTTTTCCAACTCCCAGTAGGCATCAAAACCGGGTGGGTGTGGTCTTCACTGAAGACACTCCCATTGGCCGCCAAAGTGCACACCCACTGACGTAATAAAAAGGAATATTCCGACTGTGCCCAAGCAGCAAAGCCTTGAGAATTCATCTCTCCCTTTCTCAAGTTCTTTGGGGACGGAGCGCAGCGAACTCGGGTTTGTATCGAAGTCCCCGGAGATTGTTCAACGCCATCTAGCGCGGCAAGCTTGAACTTCGTGTGGAAAGTTGTGGCAAGATGGCGCCGACTGTAGCCCTAAATATGAAAAGCGGAAAAGTTTATAATGACTTGTGAGTAAGAATAAGTTTGTTCGATGCGCTCATTGTCGATAAACATACGTCTTACTTACTTTTATAAATTGAGGATTCCATGTCTTTTTTTTTTATACAACGTCGTTGCCCACCTGATGTAAAGCGGTTACCATAGCCATAAACGCTAGCAACACATTAAACAAGTATCACTCGCGCGATGCCACCTCTGCTGTTAACACAGCAACTCCATAGGAGCTTACTGGAATCCTCACTCGCACGAGTTGTTTTTCTTTTTTTTTTAATTTGATCTGTGAGTTTCTATAAATATAAATGATGATAGTTTGAGAACAAAAAACATTTTGATATCGACGTCATACGAAAATTTTGAACTTGCAATGTTTGTGTTCAGCTATTATCGTGTATCAACCTGCCGACTTATTGTAAAATTTCTTCAGCTTAGCGTTACCCTGTTTCCTAATTCATTATTGGACTAAGAATTAGCGGGATCTGCTACCTAAGTCTAAATATTTAGCGAAGATACTGATTTTTACATGCTGCCCTCAGACCTCCACAACCTAGATGTCAGAGGGAACATCATAGGTACCTTTCTTAGAATAGATCATACGTCTTTCGAAAAATCATTTCTTGAACTTGAGAGTTGCCCCACGATATTTTCCTACATCCCCCAGTAACTGATATTTACAAATATGTACATATATCCGAAAACACAAATTTAGTGGTTCATGTCAGATTTGAATCTGGAACATTTAGGCCATATGCCAGCTCTTTATCAAGGTCACTTATTGTAAAGGACTGTATTTATTTTTTGAAAATATGACGATGGATTTACTTCAAACGATAACGTTTGAAGTAAAGCAACTAAAATTATCAAATTTGCCTACTATCGAGTGCCTAATGTTACATACAACTGTGCAAAATTGCGTTGTAAGTTACGACATATCGGTAATAGCTAATTAGCCGTAATCCCATAATCGGTCAGGTTAGAAAATTACCCGCTGGGGCCCTATTTGCGGTCGGCACGATTAGACCCATAAAATTCGTGCGATCTTGATAAGGGACGCGCGAAAATCGACAACAAACGGCGTAACTCGCGTGTAGGTTTTATGCTATGTGAAGTTATAGACAGCTATTATTTTGTCTGTAGAGAGGGTTGTGCATTTGTGAATTGTTCTATTGTGTTGTATGTATTTGTAAATTATTCTATTGTGCTTATTTCACCTCGTTGCATAGGTCCACTAAGATGGATGGATTTATAGAACATTGTATTCTTCTTCTTCATCTCAGCGTCATCACGTTTCCTAATCCACTAGAATTGGCGGAGTCTGCTATCTAAGCCAAATTTGACGAAGATACCGATTTTTACATGGAGCCACTGCCGTCAGACCTTCGCAATCCATAGGGAAAACCAGATCATTCTTAGGTAAGGTCACACCTCTTTCGAAATATACTTTCTTGGACGTGTATGTTTCCTCACGATGTTTTCCTTCACCAAGCAAGTGATAATTACAAATATGTACAGAAATCCGAAAACACGAATTTAATGGTACTTACATGGCCCCAATAGGATTCGAACCGAGGACCTTTTTTTATACAAAGTCGGGAGGCATACGAGCATACGACCCACCTACAGCCTGTAAAGCAGTTACCGTAGCCTATTAATGGTTATAATATTTAAAGTATCACTCGCGCGATGCTTCCTCTGCTGTTTACACAGCAACTCCTTAGGAGCTTACTGGTGACCCTCCCTCCCTCTAGGGAGTTGTTATTTGGCTGCGGTTTTCTGTGAGGTGGAGGCACTTCCCCAGACAAACAGACACGTTCATGTAAACAAATGTTTGTCTTGTGTGGGAATCGAACTCACGAGCGTTGGTGTCAAAGTCGCGTCTTTCACGACTGAGCCACTGAGCTCGTCAAATCGTCATCAAATCCATGTCACAAATATTATCAATACCCTAGTGTTATTTGTGTGCTTATTGTTGGGTCTATGGGAACCTTGCAACGCTGTTTCACTTTTTCAGAGTCGTTGTAATATAAATGACTTATAATCAGACCTTATACTAACTTACCAAGTATTATAATAAACATACATAATACTCCACAGCTACCTGTTTAAAATAATATTTTTGAACTACGAATACTAACTTTCAGACAGTCCATGTCTGTTCAAAAATTTTCGCAACAATCCAACGTATGATTTTTGCAAATAACTTTTGCCTAGTTGGCGTGCCGTCGAGGCATCTGTTCTCCAACGCTCAGTCCACATTTGAATGCAGCTTTATTAATGTCTATGCATATTCAAAGAGTTTGTCTTTGTTTCGAACGAGTTTATAATAGCTTACATGCTATACCACTTTAAATTTGCTAAATAAAAATTTATTCGTAGACGCCGATTATATGAAGCAACTCGGCCTACGCTTTGCTCTATGTCGAGACAATTTGAAACAAAAAAACTCTTTGAAATCACACATATGGGATCGGTGGCGAAGTCGTAAGCAATGCTGCTTTACACCAATGCTCGTTGGTTCGATTCTCACACTGGGCAAACATTTGTGTGCATAAACATGTCTGTTCATCTTGGTCCGATGTTTTTTCAAGAGAGGTCTGGCGTACCAAAGCAGCCCAACTGGGGTAATGCCTAGACCTCAAAGAAAGCAATAGCAAAATAACAACTCCCTGGAGGATTTTCGTGTTCCTGCGACTGAGTGACGTTGCCAGTAAGTTCCTAAGGAGTTGTACAAAAAAACCATTTCATTCGAGATATGTCGTATTTAATATCCTAGAACGCGAACTATCTCGAAACAGCACAACGTTCGTAGTCAGTACTTCAAAGCATCCACTGCCATTTTCTTGAATTCGAAATCGTATTTACCAGAGGGAGACTTTGTATAAAAGTCGTCTGCGTGGGTACCTCTGTGTCACCTATTTCTACCGCCAAGCAGCTATATTTATATAGTTGTGTTCCGGTTTGAAGGGTGTGATATAGCAGAGAAATTATTGGGTACTGTGACGAAACATCCGTAGGTCACAAGATTGGCAGCGCGCGAGTAACAACCCCGTGGTGTTGCGAGCCCGAAATGTTAGCTAGCAAGGATAGTCAAAACAAAACGGAGTAATTCTGCTCATTAATATGAATACCACAAAATACATAAAAAACAGCTAAATAACGACTCCCTGGATTGTTCTGTTCCTACGTATGAGTGAGGTCACTAGTAAGCTCCTATTGGTTCTTGAAAACATCCAGACCAATATAAATACATAAACACATATTCTCATGCATTTATGACAAATATCACACAAATATTTGTCCTGTATGGGAATCGAATCGCCGACAGTGGTGTCAAAGTAGCGTTACTAAACTACTCTATATATATTATATTATATAGGTGGATATATATACCTATATAAGTCTAGTATTGAGACTGTTATAGTCATTTTGGCCCGGAAGGCTTAGAAAATGTTACGCGAGTGTGCAATAAACTAAAATTAGCATAGATATTTGAGTTCTATTGGTTTACTAATAGAGCTGACATCGGTAAAATTAGCTACCAACACAGTCGGGAATGTTGCTTTAAATTGGCACTAAAAATTAGCTAACTTTTATGTAGGATATACTGTACATAACGTAATAGTACATGTATGTACAGTCGTTAGGGCAGTAATAGCCCAGCGGATAAAGTTTAAGAGAGGTAGGGCGCATCAAAGCAGCCCGTCTGGGGAAGTACCTCCACCTCACAAAAACTACGGCCTAATAACAACTCCCTAGAGGGTTGTTGTGTTCCTGCGTGTGAGTGAGGTCACCAGTAAGCTCCTATGAAGTTGTTGTGTTAGCTGCAGAGGTGGCATCGCGGTAGTAATACCTAATGAATTGCAAGCGTTTATAGGCAACGGTAACCGCTTTACATCAGGTGGGCCGTATGCTGGTATGCCTCCTGACGTTGTATAAAAAAAAACCTAGTGACCAACAGGTCCCCAGTTCGAATCCTGCCCTATATTAGTGGTACTATTGGACAATTTGTATTTTCAGATTTATGTTAAATATTTGTACTTGCTTACTTACTTGCTCGGCGTTATCGCGGCATCATGAGGAAACCCGCACGTCCAAGAAATAATATTTCGACGTGTGACCTTACCTAAAAATCATCTGGTTTTCCCTCTGGGTTGCCAAGGTCTGACGACAGTCGCCCCATGAAAAAATCTGTATCAATTTGTTCCGGCTAATATTTAAAACGGCTGAACCGATTTTGATTAAACTTTCACTGGCTGGCACTAGTTACTCCTCACATTATGAGCAGTAACTTAGCCTACTTAGGGCCTGTTTCACAATCGTTAAGTAAAGTTCTAATTAAGCTACTTCGAACTTACTCGTCGAATAAACTGGTAACTTGCGTTTCACAATCTCTGAGTAGCGTTAATCATCACATTAACTGCCCAGTAACTTACACATCGGATGAACTGTCAGGTAGCGATTTACTGGACAGATACTTGACAGATGTTGGTACGTGACAATATAACCTCACTTTAAAATAGACACGAATTGTATGTGACGAGCAGCGAACTTAAAAAGCATAGAATGATAATTTAGAACAAGTTCATAGTGCATAATCGACACCTAAACAATCGCGCGCTCGTATTTGAAACCAAAACATCATTTCTCGAAAATGCAGTTAGCGAAAAATATGCCTTACCACCAAATCATAAGCCGCACTTTACGATAATTGTTTATGGTACAAAGGACTCATAGAAATGTAAACAAAATTTTCTTGTCGATGATTGGCTGCATGCGATCTCGCACGATCGAGACACGAGTTCACTCGATGTGGCGACATGTACGCGCCACGAAAGTAAGGCCATTTTATAAAAAAGATCGAATTTAATAAAATACAAACTGAACTACACTACCTATGAAATGTGATTCCTTAGCATTTATGATTACTGGTATTGTTATTTACACACCATTTGACGACACAAGAAGGCATTATTACAAAAATCTTGAAAAATACACAAATTAAGACAGACTGACACGTCGTTGTTTCAAGCCGACTGACTAACACCGACTGTCAAGGCGCGCGGCCTCATTTCTAAGCCCCGCCTAGCCCGGCCTCTTTTTCGTTGGGTCATTTTTGAAACGTTATTGCTGCTTCTATGCTTTTTAAGTTCGCTGGTGACGAGCATAATTTTCGAAAAGAATTAATTTAATTTCTATGAAATGGATATTTTTGAGATTATTGAAGACGAATTCGACGAATTTTTTGATCACGCCACAGGACCACGCAGGGAAAGAGTGTATCACAATCGTTCAAACAACTTGGAAAAATATGATGATATCGACTTCAAGATGAGATTTCGGCTTTCAAAAGATGCAGTACTCTATGTATTTTCTCTAATTGAGAATACAATATCAACGTCTACAAGGAGGTAAGTGTTAATTGGTAGTTATTGCTATGAATTCATAATTGAGTACCTTACAATTATTTCACAAGTCAAGGTAATAGTATGTACTTACTAAGTATCTACTTATTCTAATTTACATACCCTTGTTTCAGGAATTATGCAGTGAAACCTATGGATCGTCTCCTACTAACATTGCGATACTTTGCAACAGGAAGTTTTCTTACTGTAGTAGGAGACTTTACTGGTGTAAGCAAAGCTTCTGCTAGTCGTATCGTGAAGTTGGTTTCACAATCCATTGCTCAATTACGGACGGAATTCATAAAATTTCCTACAAATGTTAACCAGACGCATTGTGAGTTTTATGACATAGCGAGATTTCCAAAGGTCATAGGCGCTATTGATTGTACTCACATACCTATTAAGTCTCCTGGTAAGATATGTAATTTTTTATTAGTTCTACCTAGTCTTTGTACACTACATTAGATAACTAACAATCATACAGCCTACATTACGTGATGTAAGTATTATTGTCTAGCAGTAGCAGTATAAGGAGTATCATTCAAGGGTTTATTTTTTGCTGGTAAAGTACAACAGAGTTGACAGAAGATGCAGCTAAACAATAATTTGGCTGCAACTTCTGTAAGATGGAAGTACATGCCCAGTCAGCCTGCTTAATATATCACTGTGTACGGCTTTTGACAGTATCTCAATTGTTGGTTGGCCTGGTGCACCACATACATGATGCATTGATACTGAGCTTGTAGGCAAAATTTGTATAAAATTAGTATTCCTGTATATCCCAGAGAATATTCACATTCACTTCAAATATTTTATATGTTTTGATTTTTACATGAAAATTAAAATAATGCATTTTTTTATTTCAGGTGGTGAAAATGCAGAAAAATTCAGAAATAGAAAATCTGTGTTTTCATTTAATGTACAAGTTGTAGCAAGTGCAAAACTAAAAATAATCGATATAGTGGCTAGGTGGCCAGGAGCAACACATGATCAAACAATTTTCAACAACTCTTTCATAAAACAAAGATTAATGAGCAGAGAATTTGGTAATTGTGTTGTTCTTGGTGACAATGGGTATGAAAATAATTCATATCTGCTTACACCTATTGGCAACCCCTTAACACCAGCAGAACAATTATACAATGAATCACAGATAAGAACCAGGAATGTGGTAGAAAGGACCTTTGGTGTCTGGAAAAATCGCTTCCCAGTTTTATCAAAAAAAATTATATTGGATGTGTCACGTGTTCAGGCTGTAATAGTGGCTTGTGCAGTATTACACAATATTGCTGTTGATATGGGAGATCAGCAATTTGATGATGGCTTGCCAGAGGAGTCCAACGACAGAGACCAGGTTCACAACGGGACACAGAACTCACATGATAATATTGTGCGCAGTAATTTAATAAATGATTACTTTTCTTCATTAATAAGATAAATATGTATAAAAAAAATTTATTCAAAATATATATGTCTACAGAAGTTTATTTAATTTATTTTGTAGGATTTCCTTTTCCAACGCCCACATTTCTCGTTTGTGCTGACGTTCCTCCTCTTCAAATAACCACTGTTTTCGTTTATTTTCTAATTCCTCATCTAAAATTTTTTTTTGAATATCAGCTAGTTCTATTTTACTTTCTGCAACTTTTTCAAATGGTCTCTTTGGTTTTGGCTTACCTGAAACAAAAATATAATAAATATAGATTGTTTACATCACATTGTATGAGTTTTTAAAACTGAGAGATGTGTGTGTTGAGTATGTATGACTAAATAAAGATTGTATCGAGACAGAAAATTACTGTCTTATAGTGGACGTACAATGCCGGCATGATGGGAATTGTCCATCTATCCCAAGGAAGATGAATGCAATCGTAAGTTAGTTACAAATCAACTCACTTAGAGCCGGATGTTTCTTTGACCGCAGAGATGAAGGCTTCCAATGTGACCACATTTTGTTATCCGATTCGAAGTCTACATCTTCGAATTTCCTTTTTTGCTGATTGTCACCTGTATAAAGAAATTTAATTATAATATAGATTGATTTAATAAAATCATTGATTCACAATCCATTTGTACAATACACATAATATAAAGCTTCGAGAGGTACTGCAATCTATATATACCTTTTGCATTTTTCCAAAACGTAGTGAAGTAATTGTCAATTTAATATCACTTTAACAGTGGTTTCATTAATTTAGTACACATTAAGTCTATGTTGATAATGAAAATAAAATTAGAGAATCCTTACTTACATGAAATTGTTGATTTTGGAGTTTGCGGAAATGACATTTGTATGCAGTCTTCATATGCGCTCCTTACTGCCGTATTAGGAGAATCAATTTCTGTAGTGCATTCAGCATCTTGCGTTAAATTTAAAAATTGAATTGGTGGGATATTTGGTGCAACTTCTGGTAATGAAGAGACTGTAACAAAGACAACAATGTGTATATTATGCATATTTTACCTGCTATATAAATTTTGAAACTGTTAACTACAAATGGTTCATAATGATCTTTACCTGTTTCTGGTATATGATCAGAGTCAAATACGCTATCCATGCCTTCCACCGACAATAAAATCATATTTTTAACTTTTTCTTCACTCGGTGTTAGTGCTGGAGCTGTACTAGGGCCGCCGCCCGTGCGATATGTTTCTGACCGGATGACTGCAGATTTTTTCCTTGTGTCCCTTTTGATCCCGTCATATTTTATTTTTAATGCTTTCGCACTACGAAACACAATGCTGCTTGTGCTATTGAATTTTGCTTCTAACACTTGCCAACAACGTTCTTTTTCCGACCAAGTAACAGCATCACTTTTTTTATTTTCCAGCACGTGCTTATTTTCACTGACAAGTTTAATAAGTAAGTCAGTTTCTTCACGAGTGAAGTTGCTACCTCTTTCCCGTTTTGATGACATTGTTATTAATTATTAATTAGATGGATAATCGTACAATAAAACAGTCTTACACAAATGCAAAGAAAACTTATGAAACAAACGAGTTGCCCGCCATTTGATTTTATGATATTTGACAGTTACGTTTCGTTACATAAATGTTTAATTTTAAAATCAGTTAATTAAAGGAAAAATATTGTTAAAATATAACAATGTGTTACCTAAAGCCACTATGTATCATAATACATTCGATTGTTATAAAATGTAAAATATAAGTAGGTGATAATATGCCTACTTAAAAAGTATTCCTCCATCGGTACCTTGAAACGAAACGTAATTCTGTAATGTTGGCAGTATAAGTGCTAATTAGTTACTCGTCACTTTAAGTTACTGATCGGATGATTGTGAAACGCAAATGAAGTTAACGAAGGGATTTAATCGCCAAGTAGTTTACTCATTGAGTAACTACTCAAACCTTTACTTGTACATTGTGAAACAGGCCCTAACTATCGTAGCCTGTGAACGCGGACAGCATAATGTGCCCTCCTAAGGAGGGAAGAACTCGAATTACTATGAACTAGCCATTGAACAAGCTGTAAACGACCATAGGTACTTGGCATACGCGTTTGATTAGACTGCCATGTATAACGATGCCCACGAGCTCCTCATATTCTCAACCGTATACTTTAGTAACCCCACTATATCACTATAATTTTTAAATAAATTATTATTTGCAATGCAATTTGAAGGTTAGATCAAATTGCATGTAAATTTGACTTTCGCAAAATAACGCCTGAATCTATTAACTATTTAAATTATTATTACATAAATACTACTAATTGTAGACTTATACAAGTTACATACAGTAATTGCTGTTTGATGAAACTTGACAAAAGTATTATACCCTTAGATTTTAACGCCTATGGTTTTGTAAATTATATTATACTTCAATAATGAAAGAGCTATCAAATTATAAAATTCGTATTAAAAAATTCAAATTAAAAACGAACGAGTACAGCAAAGTTTCAACTTAATCAAAATCGTTTTTGAACACTATTATAGAAAGGCAAGCGGAGTTCTCTTTGACAAATTCAAATTGTTTGATAAACTCCTAAGTACCTTTAGGTAATATTATATACATTCTGTGTACTAAGTATCGGGAATTTGTCAATAAAACAAAAAATACAAATTATTCATCTAAATTTATTTTATCGCCTTCAAAGTAGGCCCCATCGCTTGCAATACAACATCTCCACCGCTTCACCCAGTCTTCCATACATTTTTCATAGGCTATTTGCGGTATGGCCTTTAGCTCATTCAGCGAATTTTCTTTTATGGCTTCTATCGACTCAAAACATTTTCCTCGAAGTGGTAATTTTAACTTGGGAAATAAAAAAAAGTCAGACGGAGCCATATCAGGTGAATACGGTGCTTGGTCGAGAACTTTTGTTGAATTTTTCGCTAAAAACTCTTTCACTATAATGGCTGTGTGTGATGGTGCATTATCATGGTGCAGCATCCATGAGTTGTGTTGCCACAAATCTGGACGTTTTCGGCGGATACTCTCACGCAAACGCTTCATGACGCCTAAATAATATTCTTTATTCACTGTTTCTCCCTCTGGAAGGAATTCGGAGTGAACCACACCACGGTAGTCAAAAAAAACTGTCAGCATCACCTTGATTTTGGAGCGACTTTGCCGCGGATTTTTGGGTTTCGGCTCGTTTTCGAGACGCCATTCTGAAGACTGTTGGCTTGTTTGCATGTCGTACTCATAAACCCATGTCTCGTCGCCAGTTATTATACGTTTCATAAAGGTCGGATCCGTAGAAGCTCGGGAAACCATGTCTTCAGCGACATGCTTTCGCTGCGCTTTTTGAACAAAATTGAGCTCTTTTGGAACTAGTCGAGCGGCGACGCGTTTCATGCCTAAAATGTCAATGAGAATGTTGTGGACGGACTTAAAAGATATGTTCACCTCACTAGCCAACTCTCTCAGACTCATACGTCGATTTTCGAGCACTAGCTTCTTGATTCTGTCGATGTTTTCTCTGGTCGTAGCGGTTGAAGGTCTACCAGAACGAGGCAAGTCTACTACTACTTCTCGGCCTTCTTTAAAAGCCTTATACCATTCATAAGCCCTTGTTTTCGATATACACGATTCGCCGTAGGTATTTCGCAACATTTTTAGTGATTCACCACATGAAATATCATTTGAAACACAAAATTTAAGGCACACTCTTTGTTCAACAATATTTTCCATTGTAAAAATCGCCGAGGACTCAAAACTATAACCAACAAAAAGTGTAGTTTAAAACAAATTAAATGACAGATCCCGCTCAAATTTTGCGCGCTAAATCAGTACAGTGCTACCAACATGCAGTAAAAAAATTAGAACGACCTCTTTTACGCGGGTCTTTTTATTGACATATTCCCGATACTTTTTACACAGAGTAGTATATCGCAGCATGTGAATAGCATGACGCGAGAAAGTCGTGTAGATTGCCATATACTGTTTAATTTTTACTAGTTTAGGGGATTAAAAGCAATTTTGAAGGAACTGTTTTTTGCTAGTATTGGCACTTACCATTCTAACACTCCAAGTTACATGTAAATGTGAACATGTAAAAAAACAATCGACCTTATAAGTAGATGAATAGAAAAAATATAGGGGCTAGACCCGTATACTCCTAAAGTTGTAACTTATATATTATTAGTATATGTCATCTAATTACAGATAACATACGAGTAGATTTAACAAAGTACAATTAAAGTATAACATTGTTAAGTAAACCCATAAATTATATATTTGAGTATGTTAAGCTTAAAAAAGGAGCAACTGGATTATCATCATTCTTAGAAAAGTAAAGGCAACCTCACTTTTATGTCACGCGACCTACCAACTATCAAACGAAGCTTTGGTACGAGAGAGATCACCACAATATTATATAATAAACGGCCGGACTGGTAGAGGGATTTCTCGTTATAAGACCCCTTCCAAATAACATTTTGTAACAGGGATGCGAGATGGACGATGGACCCAGTATCGGCATCTTCAGCGACTCCATGGCGGCGCTCCAGGCGGTGGCGAACGTCGAGTCCCCCCATCCCCTGGCGGTGCAAACACGGGACGCTCTTAAACTGTGCAAAAGCCAGGGTAAGAGCGTCTCGCTGTTCTGGATTAAGGCACACGCGGGGTTGGAGGGGAACGAACGCGCCGATGAACTCGCCAGGAGCGCCGCACTGGGGTTGCGGAGACGGCCAGACTACGACCGCTGCCCTGTCTCATTCGTCAAAGGTATGATCCGCAAGGGGACCATTGACGAATGGGACAGGAGATACAAATCGGGAACAACAGCTTCGACAACGAAGATGTTCTTCCCGAGTGCGGCGGCGGCGTACGGCATCGTGGGTAAAATGGTGCCGTCGAGCATCACTACGCAGGTCCTCTCGGGGCATGGTGGGTTCTCCGCGTACTTGCACAGATTCAAGTGCGCGGATGACCCATCGTGCTTCTGCGAGCCCGGCGTGGACCAGACAGTGCAGCACATATTGTTTCGGTGTCCCGCATTCTCCAAACAGAGGTACGATTTGGAGCAGGATTTGGGAATGCGGGTCACCGAAAAATCGGTCTCCGAAATAGTGACGGGGCATAGACCAAAATTTTTAAAATACTGCGTCAGTCTAGCGACGGCTGTCATAGATCGGAACAAGCGGAGCAGCCCCACCTAGGACTAATGTTGCATACCTCGGCTATACTCTGTATAGCCGATGGGATCGCGGTGGCTAGGTGGAGCTGTAACGCTCGCTGACGCCCGTGGCTGGACTGATGCAGTATGGGTAGGGAAGTTGGACATATGAAGATATTTCACCGGCGTTCTAAAAAAAAATGTAACTGAAAGATGATGAATGTAAGAATGATTTGTGGAAAATGAAAGAGAGTGTGATGTATGAATGTGTTTTATATTTTTATATTGAACAGTGATTTTTAAAAAACAAAACAATGTGAATTGAATTATTATATTGTAAAAAGTGCCTTGCCCACGGCAGGGGTGTAAGTAATTAAAAAAAAAAAAAAAAAAAAAAACAGGGTTGCGAGAGAATGAGGTTACCAGAAATCCCACAAACACAGATCCTCCATGAAAATTATTTTGATATAATTTTCAAAATTCGTCTTTAGTCTATTACTGAATAATTTATACAAATTCCAAATCTTCCCCCCCCCCCCCCCCTTTTTGTTTACGAGATAAAGACCTGTGATGTAAGTAATGACGGTGATACAAACAGAGTGCATATGCGTGCATATAAAACCGATTAGTCCTTCCCCCAGAGAATCCTGGAGAGAACTTTTCTGTGTTTTCGACTAAGTTCCGAACCCACTGTATAGTGATGTAAATAAATGCTGTATCTACACTTTCATGTACGCTTGCCTGACAGACGTGAAACAAAGTGCTACAATTAAGTCGCGACCCGCTCCAACGGAGTTCAACAGTTTTTCCCTCGTAATTCTATTACATTATTAACTTACACCGTGTTAAGGAAGTAAGGAGGAGCAACATTTGAGAGGTATCGATAATGTCGATAGTAATTTCGTTCAAAAATATTTAACACTAGATGCTGCTCTCGGCTTTGTCGGAGTGCAGATCGATAAACTGAAGAGAAATGACAAGAAAGGTTAATAAAAAAATAATTATAGTATGCGTATAATAAATAACCTACTTACAATATTTATATCTGACGCACAAAATAACTTAATTGCAGGTGTGGCTGACCGATCCTTCGTAGCTGTTTTGAAACACCAAGTTCTCGACACCAAATTTCTGTTTCACACTGGCGTCCAAAAAACTTTGTGTGCTCAATAGAACAAAGCAGTACTTCAGCACGGAATAAAGACATAATATACAATCACAAATCAGACCACACATGGAGTACTGTAGTCAAATTTGGGCAGGCACCAGTTGTGGAATGAACTCCTAGCCGAGGTTTTTCCAACTACAACATGGGGTTCTTCAAGAAAGGCGTGGAGAGGTTTTTAAAGGCAGGCCGTGCGCTTGTTTCCCACTATAGTGGTATATAAAAAAATAGTCCTCCAACAATCCGCAATAAAATCATGGCGGGTATGTATCCTTTAATCCTCATTGGTTAAGTGAAGACCTTATCTCGGCCGTGGGGTGAGTACGTTGTCGTTTCGTAGTTAAACAGTGTAGAATTATAGTTTCGAATGATCGAAAATTATGCGGGAACGAATTATGATTAAGTTTGTATTCATAAACTGTCATATTTTGTTTCATCAATTCCATAAATATGAGTATCAAATGAAATGATAAATCCACCTATATGTGTAGCAAATGATCTAAAATGATAAACATATTATCCACATATTTCTTCTCAGTCCGGTACATATCTATATCATATGTAATTGATACCACCATGCATCTCTTGCACCATCAGTGGTATAAAGGTTACTAAAATTTGTATTGTTTGTACTAGGTATAGATTAATATTCCCCCTAAATAAATAGACAAAATGTTGTGTTATATTATTAAAGTGTAGGCCGAATATAAAATATCGATATCTCCGCGTCACTATGCAGTCCTCGTTGTTTCTTCGGCTCTAGCCGCTCTCAAAGATCGCTAGCTGAAAACTTTTAATACTTTAACTTGACTTTCACTCAATTTCCCTTTAACGCTTCTCGCTCGTTGACACGCGCTGCGATGCCACAACACCGCTTTATAACTGTTTTACAGTTTTATTACAGTGTTGTGAAGTTTAACTGGTGGTACAATAGAGTTAATCATGTTATAGAATTATTAAAGCAGCTTGTTTTAATGCATTATTAAGGAAGGTAGAGTCTAGTATCAAAGAAATTGACAAGTTTTGATACTGGAAGTAGACTACTGGAATGTTTGTTTGTTACTTTAATCTTTATTGTACTATAGGATATGAAAATAATTGTTTATACAATGGCGAACTAATCCCATCTGGAAACTCTTCTAGTCAACCATGAATACCTGATAGAAAATGAAGTAGGTGATCTTGATATTTATCTTTATTTATTATTATTAAGATGAAAATAAGATTGATCATATTATTTTAAATCAACCGTTGTATTTGTTGTCTTGTATTTAGTTAATAGATTCAGGCGTTATTTTGCGAAAGTCAAATCTACATGCAATTTGATCCAACCTGCTTTGCGTGCTTCCGCCACCAATTAGTTCATGCGGCCTAGAGCCGGCCGGCACCCACTCACTACTGTTAGTACGTGGTACATGCCGACATGTCGTCGCTGCGACACGTGTTTCGCCTCTCCACGCCTACAACGCATGATGATGCCTCGTGGAGAGGCGAAACACGTGTCGCAGCGACGACCAGGCCAGTTGTGGCAGCGACGGTGGTGGTAGGGGCATGCGGATTCTGTTCCAGATGACGGACGACCGCAGCAGCCGAGGCAGAGACTACCGGAGCAGCCATGGCAGCGTCGGCATGTACCACGTACTAACAGTAGTGGGTGGGTGCCGGCCGGCGCTAGGCCGCATGAACTAATTGGTGGCGGAAGCACGCAAAGCAGGTTGGATCAAATTGTCTTGTATTTAGATTACATTTAGTATTTGGAAAAGGTTTAGCTTTTTAAATTTATCTATCTATACTTATTTATGTCTCTTTTCTGAAAAAAATTTGAACACATTTGCATGTGTTCCAATTTTTTTCAGGAAAGAGACAAGAGTAAATCTTTATGTTTTTGTAAACATAAAGACGCAGACTAACAATATAAAACAGTAAATAACACATATTAGTCATAAGTTGAACAAAAAAAAAAAAACTACATTGCAAAGCAAGCGTGTTACAGCAAAGTCACAGTGATTCTCCTTTAAGGTCAAAGCCAACCTCATGTGCGTGCGGTGCACTTTATCGATTAGCAAGGTACGGTAATATGTAATTGAAGCTGACAAACTGGAGATACTTCCCAGCACAATATGGTCTTCAGTGACTTCAAGTTATACAACTTTCTCAGAAAACTACTGAGGTGGTACTGGGTTGGAAGCATGGCGCAAGCGTAACCATAACCGCAGTAACCACTTTCTATCACACGGTCGTATGCTTGTTTATCATCTGATAAAATATTTAATATTTTATAAGGAATATATTATCAAACAGACATACAAAAGTCTTCGTCCTTCCAATGAAGTACCACAATTCAAGTATTTAAAAAAAAAAATCTATTTTTGTTTAATTGCTACTAGCTCAGAACCTCTTGGGCTTATAAATACCCTCTCACAGTAATAGAAGAAGGCCGTCAAAGGAATTGCTATGTAGCCGCGATTCTCTGTTAAGGAGAGGTACTTTTCCAGCCAGGCAGCATATTATATAGTATATGCAGTCAGACTGGCCTCATATCCTATATCTATCCTACCTCTCTAATAGCAGAAACTCATTTAGTATCCAGCAGGGTGCACCACAAACAAGTGACGCTGTCTTTAACTAAAAACACATGTGTACCTAATTTTAACAACTTTCGCAACGTTGTAACCGATCGAACATGTAAACCAAGATACTATTTACATGAACTTTCCCACAACTTTTAGTGTGAAAACCGTCGCGTTCCTAGAAAACCTAGCAACCGAACCATAAAATAGATGATCCAAAAAAATTGCAAAAGGACAAACAAAATAAAACCCCATCACGACACGACAAATTGATGTCATCCATCCCTCTCTCACTAACAGTCGCAACATATCACCCGCGCACGTCCTCGGCATTTTTCCTCTATATATTATTAATATCTACATAAGTACAATCCGATGCACTGTTCGCACTTACATATCACGTGTATACCTGTCCTTTTCTATATTGTTGGGTAGTTTTCCCAAGCGACCGAGCCTCGAGGGTAAAACTCCCTAGGGTCGGTATTGACTCTACTATGGAAGGAAAGTTATCTGTACACCTATTGTCCGCCACCCCTCCCCTCCACCCGAATCCTCCTGCCTCCCACCGAAGGACTTTCTTATGCGTTTTACGTTTTATTTTTGTGGAAGTTTTAATTTAGTATGTACACTTGTTGAATGATTGTTTTTGTTTTATTATACTGGGTAACTATAATGAAAGGTAAATGTATATTTCAAATGACACGAACTGACAAAAAAGTCCAAATTTAATATAAAATAAACTCTTTCTGAATAACCAATAATATAAAATAATAATAGCAAATAAAAATGTCCACCATTAGTTTTATTTCATTAAACAATATTTTATTATTTTCTATTTAAATATTTTACTATTTTTTATTTAAATATTTTATTATTTTTTATTTAGATTTTTTTATAAGAGGTTGGATTGCAAATTATCACACAGACCACTGAATGTTCCGCTGTAGTCCAAAACAAGGACTCACTCGCACGGTCTAAAAAATATTTTATCGCCCTATCGCCGATGCATTAGATTGCCAGTAGCATTACAATCCTTCGTAAGCTGTTATAAATACTGATATTATACCAGTATAATAATAATAGACATTATTGTTTTAAACTAAAATCTATAAAATAAGAACGCTTCGTCACCTAATTTATCTATGTTGCCCATGTCTAGCTTCTGTCCATACGTAATACGATTTAAGGTTAGGTGCACACCGGACGCTAATTTGGTAATGCGCGACATCGCCACGCGACGGGCACGTGTCGCGACCGCCGCGCGACAGATTGACGCGACTGCTCGATTTGTTCACTTAACTTATTTATCGTGAAAGGACAGGCAAACGCATGTAGAAAAATAAAATATATGTGCCCCTTGAAATATGATATGCAATCACATTTACATGAGAAAGTTGATGGGTGATAAGCTTGGTGATTTTATTTTATATTTATCATGTATAACGGCAAGTTAGAACAGAAACAGAGAAGACTTATATTTGTATTATGTTAAATATACTATTTAATCATCCTTGATCTACATGTATGATATTCATGGATATATTTATGGCTAAAAAGAAAACTTATCGCGTGAGGTGACAGATATTATCAAAAGAAAAACAAAGTTTTTAAGGAGCCACTATATATCTTCAGCAATACCAAGTGGACTTTAGTGCCGCAGTATGCTCTAACCTCCTTCTATTGAAGGATCACAATGTTAGTATCAATGGGTAAATAAAATACTTATATATATATATATATATATATATATATATATATACCATATTGATTATTACTCTGTTTCTTACACCTTATTTATATGACCACAGTACAGGTAAATAGTAGTAATAATAACAAAAGTAAAATAGTTTTGAACACTACAAATGTGATATTGAACGCTCCATATAGGTAACCCCATACATCTATGGAGTGACATCCGGACAGACGCGGCGGCCGCCACGCACGTGTACCGCACACGACGACAAACGAGGTCGACTAAATGCTCATTAGGATTATTGTGTTCTAATCTAGTTACACAAATTTGTAGTTTGTACACCGCCTTATGGGTATATTGTTTCAATAAAAATTAAATTTATTAAAGACATAAGAATAGGAATACATTAATTTCTTAAATTGAAGTATTCGTGAAATAAATACTAGACCACTCAGAAAGTATGGCGAAAAAAAAATTTTATGTATGAGAAACTGGCTAGTTATAATCTATTTCGAAAATATGATTATTTATAAGTAAAAATAGGTACGTTCCAATTTTAAAATTTCGCTCCACATTTTTTGCAGCTAATTTAATTTATCGTGTCTCGTTAAAAAAGGGATCTGCGCCGGGAACATTTCCACGCTATGAGTGTTATGATTTTGAAGTGTCGCCTGAAACCGGACGAATAGTATATTCTTATATACTATTCGTACGGATAGATAGACTTCAAATGGCGTTCATGGATGAAGGCCCTTCCAAGGCAACCGTGTATAGTTGGTATAAAAAACAAGCATACTACCAAATGCTTGACAGAAGTTTTCTCCGTTGTGAGCACAAGCGATCAAGCACAGGGTTCCGCGGGCTACTGCTCCACCTGGCTCCACCACAACAACGCGCCCGCGCACACCGCGCTCAAAACGAGGGACTTCCTGGACAGCACGCCGGTCAAACTCCTGGGTCATCCTCCTTACAGACCTGACCTAGCACCGTGTGACTTCTTTTTATTCCCGAAAATAAAAAATCTGCTTAAAGCGATACATTTTTCGTCGACGGAAGATGCGCTGTCAGCGTTCGAGCAGGCTGTAAATGAGGTGTCTGCGGCGGACTGCAAAAAGTATTTCAAAAACTGGTTCAGACGCATGAAACTTTGTATAGAGGCTGGTGGAGAGTAGGTACTTTGAAAAAGATTTAATTTTATTTTCGCAACACTTTCTGAGTGTTCCACGTATGTTCCTATTTTTATAATAAATACCTAGTCTTGAGAAATAAATTAAACTATTAACTTGTCCATTTTCTTTTAGTAGCTTCCAAAAATAGCGAATGTTTATTTCCAATTATGCACTCACCTGTCCTAAAACACTAAGTTATTAATTTCTTTTGCAGTTTTCTTGAAAATCATATGTAATTAGTTACTCTAAGATTTCGTAATATTCAGCACAATGAAAACAAAAAAATATAATCCTTTCTATTCGTTAATCTAAAGAACGAATACCAAAATTGTTTGTTGTTAAGTAATCTGAAGAAATTTGGAACAGTATGTCTGTAACTCTATGGCGCAAGATATTCTTATATACCTAGAATAATATGGTAGATTCTTTCAAATAATATAAATACATTATCTGAGGATAACAGTAATTACATAGTCGCAGAATAAATATTTTTGTTTAAAAATTAATCATTTGTTTAAAAAATGGCATAAACAATTCTTAAAAAGACTACACTTTCTTCGGCTTTATTATTAGCATACATTTGTCCATTGCACCCTATATTAAATCACCATAATTAATCTATTTGAAAAAGACCTGCTGCAAACTTCTTTTTTAATGCTAATAGAAGTAACACGATCCCCATTTTTTACTCATACAATTACGTACAGATATAAACCCATGCATTATCTAGTCAACTCTAACAATGGGAATTATTATCAGGACGGGGCGACAAAAATTGTTAGTATAATATTTCAAGTGGGGTCCAAACGTACCATGTGTGAAATTACAATGGCTAAGTATGGACGATTGGAAATGATGAATGATGAATGTACAATGTCTTGCTATTTCATATCATTTTTATTTTTATAAATAGAAAAGTATGAAAGGGCTGAATGGTCTGATGAAAAGTCGCTTATACCTATGCAGTTTGGAAAGTAAGTAAGTGTAGTTGGAGTACACTAGTAACTAGTTCAGGCACTAGTGGTAGCGGACGTGGATATTTGTTGTCCAAAAAATTACAACCGCCTGGGATGATTGTTAGGTCCTGTGCGAGTGAAGTTATTAGCTAGAATAATCTGTTAAGGCGTTGCTCAGGAATGGGGATGGTAGCCGTAAATTATTCATTGTATTTTATATGGTATTGCAAGCGAGTTACCCGCCATGCTGGTAACTCGAAAGTGACCTAAGATTTTAATATCTTCTAACTCAAAACGCGGCTTCCGCAGAAGCAAATTATGTAAAATGAAATAGTCTGAAAATTGCAGACTGAATGTAAAAATGAATAATTAATGATACAAAAGTCGAATAGTTAATATTCTGACTAAGTACATGGGCTTTTAACTATTGGCTTTTCTACGAGTATATTAGGACTAAAGACATATTAGATATCATTTTATTTGTATATAATCACATATGTAAAATACTAATATTAAAAATGTGTTGCCATACGTGGGTGTAAATTATGCAACAACGCAACAGGACTATTGTTATTGTAAACTTATAATTATTCCGCGAAAGTTCTCTGCACTAAATTCGCGAAAGTTCTCTGCACTAAATTTGTTCTATCTACTGGGATTTCTGTTGTCTTCATAATATGATAAACAAACAAATCACATTAACAAAAAGGCATCTAGTAGTGTAACAAGTCTTGATTATACCATAAGAGTAAGTAGAGGCATTGTTTATGTAACTAAATAATTTAAATATGTTTGAAGCTTTCTTTACTATTGAGAAGTCACAGTGGCGGAAGTATGTTGTTCCAACATGTGGTGGCTTGGTATCGAAAACCATTAACAGTAACAGTTTAATGGCGATATACGACCATTACGTCTAGATCTGGTATTGTAAAGCTTATTTGACCCAGGAAATTTCGGCTTGTTGTACAGATACTCTGGTTGTTTAAACTTCATAAGATCGAACAGGAAACATGTGGGATGCTACTTGCTAAGTGATGACATTTTTAAGGTGCAAGCATATGTGTACACAGTGGAATATTGTAAAGCGGTGTAAAATCAATGGAAAATAATAAAATAAATAAATATAATTTCTTATATTGAATTTAATAAACCTAAATTCTAATTATTGGGCGCTGCTAAAGATATCTACTGACATCTGACAATGCTTTACCAATTACTGCCGAATGCTGTGTTATCTAAGAGTAATTATTATTCTTTACTCTCATATATTTCTTTTTTTTTTACTCTGATAATTGATTATTTTCTTTTAGGTATCTATTTTATTTTATAACTTACAACTTCAACTTTTGTATACCGAATATATTAATAGTGCCGGTGTTGAAAATTATATTATGTAAAGCACATACAAAAAAGTAGAATATTTGAAAATATTAATTACAAATTTAAAAAAATCAAGAAGAAAGACAATAATTGGGAATATAATGACGGCTCATGGATTTCAATTCACTGATTTGAATTGATATTGTGTTTGTAAGAAAAAAATGTAAATAATTAATAAACTTGTGTTATTAATTTCATAATTATGTGACGTGTGATTATAGAGCTGGCAGTGTTTCTTTATTTTTTTAT
This sequence comes from Pyralis farinalis, assembly GCA_947507595.1. Lineage (NCBI taxonomy): Eukaryota > Metazoa > Arthropoda > Insecta > Lepidoptera > Pyralidae > Pyralis > Pyralis farinalis. Next base: position 24,317,920 of record OX382273.1, on the reverse strand, counting down.
ACATGAAGCATGCAAGCACCCATCCCACCTGATATAAAGCGCTTACCATAGCTCATGAACGTTTACAATATATGAAGTATATATAACTCATGCGTCGATAATAGCAACTTCTTAAGAGATAACCGGTAAACTCACTCGCAGGAAAATAACAAACCTCCAGAGAGTTGTTATTTCGCTGTGGTTTTCTGCAAGGCGGATGTTACTTCCCTAGTCGGGGGTCTTGATGCGCCCTACCTCTCTTGAAAACATCCACACCACAACAAAAAGACATGTGCCCAAATGTTTATCCTGTGTAGAAATTGAACCCACCAGCTTTAAATTAAGTTGGTCTTGTAGCATTCCTCACCACTCCGCCACTGAGCTCATTTTTATGATACTACTAAGTTACAAACATGGTGGTTAGTTACCGTTATTGCTATGAATGTCAAAATTTAGATGAATTCAAAATCACAAAATTCATGTTTTCGGATATATGTACATATTTGTAATTTTGGCTAGCTCTATGGTGAAGGAAAACATCGTGAATAAATGCGCACTTCCAAGAAATTATTAATCGACATACGTGTGACCTTACCTAAGAAAGGTCTGATTTTCCTTTTGGGTCGTGAGAGTCTGGCGAGAGTTGCTCAATGTAAAAATCAGCCCCTTCGCCAAATCCATAGGCTTAGGTAGCTGACCCTGCCAATCCTAATGGAGTAGCAAACGGGATAACGCTATGAAGATGATGATGAACACCTAATTTTCCATAAAATTGACAAAAACAAAATATTAAATTATTTTATACCAAACACTAACGTCTGCCGACAGTTTCAAGGTAGTAGACTTCGAGACAGTAGCATGTAACCTTTCCTTGCTACGTCGTACATCGTAAATTTTATCAAAACGGTTTTTTATATTGCTGTGGAAAAAAAGAAGTTACATATAAAAACAAACAGCTTATCTAATGCCTTGTTCCGTTCCGTTTAGTATAAAGCTTCATACATATTATTAATCTACGAGTATACTAATATATAAAGCGGAGCGGAGTTTATTTGTTTGAACGCGCTAATCTCTGGAACTATCAGTCGGATTTGAAAAAATGATTTTGCATTTGATAGCCCAAATCTTAAGGAAGGTATAGACTATTCAACATCTTAGAAGCCGAGGATAAAGAAAGTAGAAAATTCGGTCCCTACGGGAGACCGGGAACGCGCGGACGAAGTCGCGGGGTGCACCTACTGTCGTTTAAAAATACCGAAGAACCAAGTTGGAGTATTATGTTATACTTTAGTGCTATACTAATGTAACACCACAGGATAATGATACTTCATTGCATTGACCTAATTTGTTCTTGAACTTGTAGACAAAGTCCGTTCATCCGCACACGTTCGATACCAAGGAAGAGCGTCACCAATCAGGAACAGACGCAGTCGATCCAGTTGAGCGCCTGTGAAGACCGAAGGTGTGTACCGTGTGATTAGTCACGTTTCTTTACGCAGTCATATTTATTTTATGTACTAGAACGGTCTGGTTTACCATCTGGGTTGTGGAGGTCGGTAGTCGCTGTAAAAATCTGTGTCTTCGTCAAATCCTTAGGTTTAGGTAGCGGACCCCGTCCATCCTAAAGAATTAGGAAACGGGACGAAGAAAATGAAGAAGATTTATATGTACGACAATTATTAAACTGTCAAAAAATAAAAAGGCTGATCGCCAATTTATGATTGTAAGGTGAACTGAAACAATAGAATAATCGTTGATATCATTTAATTTCGTATTTCGTGATTGTTTTATGAACGATTACAATGTACATATCTTATTTGATACACAATTGCGTTAAACAATATAACTACATATTTGTTATTCATCGAGGAGATACCTCAATACAGTTCGATTTTCGTGCAAATCCAAAGCGTTTAGGGTGGAATTCTATGTTTCGTATACATACTTCATTCGTTACCTACCTTGGTTGCTTATTTTTTCAATGTATCCTTATACTCACACATACTTCTGTATGATTTAGTTTTAATCAGATATGTTTTTGTTTCAAGATATGGTCATATTCGAACCTTACATTTCGTTAAAACAAAGCAGTAAATAAACAATTTTCAAATCTAAAGGAATATAAGAGTTGGAAAGTTTATACATTACAATTTACAATGTTACTTACAATAAATATATCACAGATTTTACAAAATCAAAATTACAAACACACGAATTGCAAAACGAACATAGAATAAGGTACAATTAGATAACTTTATACATTAAATTTTGATGTTAGATTTGTCGCCCCGATTTATATTGGCTTTATTTAAATGGGCTTACATGTTTATAAAAAACTACAACTATCCAGGTCTAGCAACCGAACTATATGTATTGTATTACAAACTAATATTTACAATAAAATTACAATAGATTGTATATACAATTTAATTGTTACCTACACACGCCGCAAAATATTAGTTTTAGTTACTTTGTATGCTTTACTACAATCGTCCAAACATATAATATAGATATTTACGTTTTTTGAACTGAGTTAAATAAAATAATATATACCTTTAGTTAGTATGTATTATTTTACTTGACACAGTTATAGTTAGTCAGAACATATAATTGTATCCATACATTATACTGTAGCCATCAAACCAACCTATTCCCTATTTTGTTGATTTTGAGTATGTGTGTTGCACTTTTTTTTTTAGGGGAATACTAGTTATTCAAAAGTAACCGACCATTCGAACAGCTTGTACTCCTTCAATTAAAGTACATAACAAATACAGCTAAGTGCACATCAAGCTTAACACTTTGATCTTTATGCTTTTTTATTCCATACGAAATAAAAGTGGCAATCGCAGTTTGAGTGTCAAACGTGATCTGCAATTAGTTTAGGCTAAGCTTAAAATTCAAGCAATTCAGAAACTAAAATCTTAAATTAATTTATTACGTTATTTTGGTTCTATCATGGCAACAGTTGTATTTTTTAATGATTAATTCTTAACTAATAAATACGCACTGAGAACGTCAATTAGAGCACTGACAAGCAACTTATGTCTCCTCCATATTTTGTCGCATTGTCGTACAATGGGCGCAGTTTTATATAATACACACTCAACATGAGAACAAAACTATTACGCAGACAAAAGACAGATCCTAACAAGCTGATATTATCTGCCGTATTCCTGACATCTGAAGTACATTCTTAGTGCTCATGGCTGTGTAGTTGCTATGTAGTTTGAATGGAAAACTACAAAAAAAATATACATTTTTTGTAACTAACTAATAACATTTAACGCGGACGACGTGTAGTAAAACTGCTGCTACTTGGTGGTTAGAGGGGCTGTTTGAGCGTACTGTTGGGCACTGCAGGTTGGTAGCGAAAACGGGTTTACCGTAAACGGTGATGACACAAGGCCGCCCATTCCTGCGGACAAATCAGGAAAATATTTGTAAAATATGTTTATTAAGTTATGTTCATGCATAGTTAGATTAATTGGACTACAAAAGTGTAATCTGAACAACTGTGTATTGAAGTCTATGAAAACATAGATCTTATAAATATTTGAATCTCATAAAACATATCGCATCTTCGGTAGAACAAGGGCACCATTGTATCCTTTTACTTAACAAAAAATAATTAATACAAAATAACAAACATGTCTCAAATAATTAAATTGTACAGTTTATTTCATACAAGGAATATTATTTTAGAGTAATATTAAATGCAAAAAAACTTAAAATAGTACTACTGTCAAATTTAATAATTTACAATTGTGCCTTTATTTTACGGTTAAGGTGCAAGTGCTTCTAAGAGCAAGATTTTCCCGATGACTGAGCGAAATTAGAATATTTATATGATAGTAAATCCCTAGTAATGTCAATCTACTAATATATGAATCTATAGCTATTTGGTAAAAGAAATGTTGGCTATTAGTTATTGATATTTCAAGAAATTCAACTCATCAGATGAATGTATAATTCTTGTGTATCTCATTCTTACTTTATGTAAATGATGTGTTAGACAAAGCAAGCACACAAAGCAAACAATATTAAAGCAAAAGAAATTAAGAAACTACTAACACTGGACGGCGAGATGTTGCCAGTTTTGATGGTGCTGGACATTGACAGCCCTTGGCGGACTCTGTCTGACGACAGCAAACGCGCTTCTCAGTTTACTCTCTCTGCTCACCCCTTTCATATCGCTGCCAGTGCATTTTGTATGAGTGTTTACCGGACAGTCGGGCGAGCTCTTAGAATTCCCATTTCTTTCACTGTAATGTCCGCTATCTTTCGTATTATACGCGTTATAGTGATGGTCAGATGTTAAATGTCCATTCATGTTCGCTGGATGATACGGGCCAAGAGACACTGGACGGAATAAAGAAAACGGGGGTTAACACAAAGCGACGTAAACAAACACAGCGTGCGGAAAAAGCGTTGAAAATGTGGAGTCAAATCTTGTTTGCGTTGTCTTAGTATGTACATACGAGTATAATTAGGAAAAGTAACAAGTAACAACACTATCTTCACTATCAACTTCTAAACAAGAAATTTACTCTGATATATAATATATAAAAACCTTTAAAATATGATATTTTATTACGTGTCCCACTTCACTCACCGTTCGATAACATGTTAGTAAACAAATCTATTGTACCTATTTCATTATTTAATATGTTGTCAAACGGTGGGTAGGCACCTTAATACCAATATGTAATATTAAAGAACAAATAAACTACCTATCTAACTAAAATGTCAGATCGACACATTCTATTTATTGTATAGTTGTGATCGCTATGCAGAAACAGATATGTTGTTCCACGTAGTGTGATCACATATAAGGTGACTCAAATACTCGTTTATCTCATTCTTAATTAAAAAATATATTCAAACCAGTAGAATTATAATTATAAATCCTCCAAAATAAATGATTACTTTAACAATAGCGGTATTACGTGACAATAGTTTGTATAAGAAACTTACGAGACGTCGTGTTGAACAGAGAAGTGGGCGGTGCGGGGTAATGTTGTGGATGAGGGTAGGACGCGGGAGCAGCGTGCGGCGTTGACGCTGCGGAGCAGTATCGTGGCGAGACTGACCCGCCGCTGCGAGCATACTCCTCTAAAAGAAAAAGCCTGGGGTCAACACGAAATTACCGTTAGGATTTGGTGGAAAAGATTTATCCTACTTTTTTGGAATTATTGTATATAGTACTTAATACTCGTATTAAGAGTGGCTCTAGTTCTAGATTTCAGTAAAATTGTATTTACGAAAATTCCGCTTTGTGTTATCATACGGCATGTATTAATGATTGGAGCATACAATAATATAATTAACAATTTCATATAACGTTATGACATTTTTGTTTTGTCGAAATTCACCAAACATAATTTCTATATCTGCCCTAATTTGGTATGATTGATATACCATACTAAATTATATTCAACTATTTTCATGGTATTGCATCAGCTATTGAATTTCAATAGAATTATAGAATTTCCGGGAGCACAATGAATTTCGTACAATGATACATCATTACTTTTGGTTTTGTCGTTCGCGCATGAATATATTACCTTCTCGCTCACACATAGCACGCTCGAAGTTATGGGTCATTGTCCGATATTCTTCGTACTCTACAACTGGACTTTATTTGAACATAAACAACATTATAAGACTAAACCCACCTTCAGTCCACTGAGAAGCAGCGGTATCCTGAACGCTAACAGCCAGTTGACCCGTGTACGAATTGAAAGGCATGCTGGCCGGTGGTGACCGAGGTGCGCCGAGCCCAAGTTGGTTATTCCGAGGCATGGAATATAACGCCTCGGCTAGGTCTGCAGCTCTTTTTAGAATTATTTCCTGTCATAAAAATAATTTCGTAAGCTAAACAGAAGTAAAGATAAAAATAACTTTTTTTTTTCTTTTCGTTTTTTAATACAATAAAAGAGAAATAATAAGACCTATAATCAATATATAACAGTATGAAATATGAAAAATTGAAAAAACATATTCAACTTTATCTTAGTAGATATTTTAATTACGAAAAGTTATTATAAAGCTATTGAAACAGTGGACGAAACGATAGTTCGTACACTGTTTGATTTTTGTTTTACTTTTTATATGATAATTGTGTGATTTAAAAGGAAAAATAAATTTCATGCATATTCCCTATTATCATAACATCGAGAATTCCAGCTACTAATTAAAGAATGTCAAGTATGGAACAAACCTTCGGTAACTTCTCGGGATCACCGGGATGCCTCGGTATTAGTTTCTGCAGTCTTTGAAAGCCGTAATCTATCGTCGGCTCGTTGAGAGCTGCTATGCGAAACAAGAAAAACAAAATCAATCATTAGTTGCTCTACTAACAAATGAAAGCCTAATTGATGGATCGTGTAAGAGATTGCGTATTTCAAGTCCCAAATTACGGCTTATTTTGGGGAAAAAGTATCTCCGGACATAATGAGATTCGTCCACATAATAATACAGTGTCGTAGAAATGTTTGTTTTTGTTTTACATTTTTAATAACTTGTATTTTATGACGCAAACCGTTATGAAAAGTTATTAAATATTCACTTGGAGTTTGTATGACATGTTAATTTTATTTATTTTGTATAAAAATGGGGTAGTGTAATAAATAGTACAGGTAAAATCGAATGAAAGGTTTTCTATTGAGCCATGTATATTCCATAACAAAATATTATATTTTATCCAGTAGCAATAGCTGTTCTAAATTTATTGAGCGGATTTATTAAATATATAGTAGAGAAGAAGTGGTATAAGCGGTCTTATCGCTAAAATCATGTATTCCAGAAAACCATATGACTAGAAAAGATGCAATAGGGACCATTGTATACTATAATATCCACTGGACTACCACTGCTTTAATATTTGTGTCTAATAAGCCAGTAATAAGATACACGCTGTTAAAATATGTATTTGTGTGTGTACAAATAAATATTTCAATATTATGATTATATTGATCCCAAAAATTGCATATCCTAGTAGATATGGCAAAATAGCAGAATATAACATTAACATGTCATACAGCTCACCTACTACATCTCTTTTCTGCAAGGACTACTCATTGAGTGACAATACATTTTCTCCAGATTAAATCCTGTATCTGATTATAGACTACACCTAAAATACTATGTCTATTTTAAATTGAACCTATAATGAGATACATACATACTCGTCTGTACACTTTATTAAGAGGAACTAATTATCGATTGTAAAACTACCTATATTAATATTCGTTTGTCGCTTTATCTACAACTTCCGATAAAAACAATCTACAATTACTCATCTCGACATTCCAACTACGAAGGCAAATTAAAAAGTATTGATTTACTACAATAAACTCGAACGAATTTCGCAATAAATTCAAATAGTGATCATATACAATCATAAAACATAAAAATAATGACAATGGGCCCTCATAGGGCGCTTAGATACATCATTTATGTAATCTTATTAATCCTACAAATATTTATAAATGTGAATGTCCGTTTGTTTGTTACGCTTTCACGCGAAAACTACTGAACTGATCATCATGAAACTTTGTACACATATTCTTGGAGATATCAGAGGTAACATAAGATACTTTTTTTTTATTAAAAAAGAAATATTTTTTATTAATACGAGCGCAGCCGCGGGTAAAAGCTAATTTCTAATACTTTTAATGTTTCTTTTTTATTTTACCAGCATGTCGAAAATGGGCATTGGCGAAGAAGAATTGGTGAAAATGTAGAATTGCGAAAGAATCTTGCTCATATATCTATATAATAAGTCTTATTTCAAATCGTCAATTCATATTAAAATAAATTTATACCACTATATACTAAATGAATCAAGAGGTAAAATTAAAGATATATGAATACTAGAGATACGCTGAAACTCGTTTCACGTTAGGTCATCAAAGCATGTTTGTGTCATTGTGATACTTCGCAATTGGAATGCAGTATAGCTGGATTACAATTAAATATAGTATGTAGCTCTCTGGAATAACGTTAGAGAGCTAAATGCAACCGGCCACGTAACATTTTTAACAACGAACTTAACAGCGAACATGTGTGAAATGACATTCACTATACAAACATGACGTGAACACGACAGTTATGCTTTTCGTGAGTGACAGAATTACACATGGAAATGATACAGAAAGGTTATGTAGGAAACAAGTACGTTATTTTTTAATTTCAGGGTTTAATGTAATTATAAGGGATACATATTGTGTTTACTGTTTACATTTATCATGTTCGGGATAGTATCCATAAAGTTGTAATTTGTTTGTCTCGGTCAACGTACATAAGTTTATTAAAAGATTTAGGGCACATCAAAGCAGCCCGTCTGGGGAAGTACCTGCACCTCACAGAAAACCGCAGCCAAATAACCTAGATTGTTGGGTTCCTGCGTGTGAGTGAGGTTACCAGTAAGCCCCCTAGAGTTGATGTGTTAGCAGCAGAGGTGGCATCGTGCGAGTGATACATTATGTATTACAAGCGTTCACTTACGCTACGGTAACCTCTATACATCAGGTCGGCCGTATGCTTGTATGCCTCCCGACATCATATAAAAAAATTCTGTACAAATACAATTCAGTACACATGGCAGACCATCGTCGAGTAGGTATGCGACCTTTTTCTTCTTCGCGTTATCCAGTTTCCTAATCTATTAGGATTGGTGGGGTCCTAGGCTTAAAGATTTGGCGAGGACACTGATTTTTACATGAAGCGACTGCTATCAGAGTTCCATAACCCAGAGGGAATACCATCTTTCTTAGGTTAGGTCACACGTCGTCCGAAATATAATTTCTTGGACGTGTGGGTTTCCTCACTTCACCGCCGACCCAGTGATAAATATGTACATAAATCCGAAAACACGAATTTAGAACATCCCCGCCAGGATTCGAACCAGGGACTAGTTTATCAATAGGTCGGTTCCTTAACCAATGGGCTATCACTGCTCCAATCGTCGAGTACGCGATATTTGGGAATTTTCCTTAACACCGAACATTTCTACTTCCCAGCGTTACCTCTCTTCATTTATTAGCATTGACGGGATCCTCTACCTAAGCTTAAGAATTTGGCAAAAATACTGATTTTGACATGGAGTGACTGCCGTCAGACTTCCACAAGGCAGGCGGAAAACCAGACTTTTCTTAGTTTGGAGTACACATCTTTCGCGACATATTTTTTAGTGATGTGTGGGTTTCCTCGCGTTGTTTTTTTTTTATTAGTGCTATTGTTCATTGACTGATTTTTGTCAACTTAGCAGAAATGTTCCAAATACTTAAATGGAAAACATAACCTTCCCGGGCTTGGAGGGTTTGAACTCATGCCCCTTTAATTACTAATCAAGTGTTCTGCTAATTAAACTGGCAGGAAAGAGTGTGTTGATGATGACGTTTTCACGTCTAGAGGTGGATATATTTTTCGTTTAAATCCTAGGTAGTTCAATGGTCTGCGATGAGATACGGCCTCTAACTATTTGCAATGACGTAATGCGCTGTAGTTACTAACCTTCTTTTTAACATAGTAATTTTATACATATAAATTGTGTTGTCAGCAGTAATTTGCGATTAATAAACATACAAATACATAGTATTGTCTTAGGTTTTCGCGATTGTTACACATTCAATTAAACAATTTTTAACGGAAGTATTGCGTGTTTTATTTATTTTGTTGAACCTGACGTTTCGAATGCTTTGCAGCGTCCGTGGTCGCAGGAAGACAGGTTCAACAAAATAAATAAAACACGCAATACTTCCGTTAAAAAATGTTTAATTCAATATAAATAGGTACATATTGCAAATTACTACTGACTAACATACGCAGCATAGACGTATATTATGCTTAACATCTTGAACCACATATCTAAAATTTACTCAAAATTTATTCGAAACCTATTCATATACCTATATATTTCTTTAAATTCTATGTTACTTGTGTATTTAAAGCTAAATATAAGGCTCTGCTACTCACAAACATAAACAAATCTTCCTGGCGCTCCCTTGCAGAACTGCTTGCTTTTGTAGGATAGCGTGACCTCCACCACTCCCGGTATATGCCTTGGTGGAGTTTGGACCCTTATTGCATGCGATGTTATTAACTGGGAACAAGAGAAATTATGTAAGTTTTGATTTGACGCCTTTTATACTTGCTAGGCAACATTCTCGGATGGCAAGACTTCAGATTTTTAGTACTTGCTGTTAATACTGACGTAATTAGAATAGAGATTAGATATGAATCTGATTCCATTATGGCTTTCAATTGACTTTCACCTCCGGTCGGCCGCGGAGCTTATTGTTGCGATCAGACTTCCCAGAATCTAACTGATCAAAAACGCATAGTGCATTCATTAAGGCTACGTGGTCAATTTGCGTCGTTGACATCGCCGTGTGTGCTGCGTTAATGCCGCTACGAAGAGAACTCGTGTTCGCAAATAATGCCCAATTTATATTATTTCATCCCATGGTATAGGATAATAACATAATAGAAAAACCGGCCAAGTGCATGTCAGGCCACGCACAGAGTAGAAATCATGCTTAGCCGTGATAGTTTTCCTTTTAAATTCACTATATGGACTACTAAATGTAAATGTTGTATTTGTAAATGTAAAACAAATTTACAAATACAACATTTATAAATTACAATTACAAAATTAAATTAAATTTAAAATGGTAAATGGAATAAAAATGTTGATCTATACATTAGCAAGGACGATTACATTGTACACTAAGGGCCGTAAATTAGGAATAAGGGGCCGTAAGTTAGTAATTACAAACAAAAGGTTATTTAGAAGGCTAAGGACGCAGGCCTAAGACTATAATCTCAAGATATCTTATAATTCAGTATTTCACACAAAGACTAAAAATATGAGTAAAAATATAGTGCGTAGCCTTCACAAAGACGCCCTTCGCTATTTGGTAAAATGCACTAGGTCTTTAGTTGTTAGATGTCAGCCCTATTATCAGACTATATTAATGCAAACGTTTTATAGTGGGTTTAGTAGGTTTCCGCGTTTTGTAGGTAAATTTAATAACAGTTTAACAAAAATGTATTTAAGGGCATAATTACATCTTCATTCTGGTATTATGCTCCATCAGATTGGTAGTGTTGCGGTACTGTCCATAGCTTCACAAACGATAGTTATGCTTGAGAGTCAATAAAACTATCAATTACGATATCTATAAAATTTGAAGCTCAATCAGCAGTAAAGATTGGGCTATAGATAGTATTAAATCGATTACTGATTCTCAAGTTCAACTATCGATATCGATACACCGTTAAACCGCGAGCTAAAGTTACTGATTAAGCTATCAAATTTTTACGATATCATAATCGAAAGTTTAATCGGCTCTCGAGCTTAACTAAGACTTTCAACAGTTCTAGAATACTGTGTTCAGGTAGACTGATGGAGAATGAATGTATTATTGCAATCTACACTTCTACGGAATACGTTCTTTGATCAACCCTTATTAAACCACACATCACTCACCTCGCTCCAAACTAGCATAGTTCCAAAGACAACTTGGAGTCCATCGAAGAAGTTATCGCCAACGATAATGACTGTCGATCCACCTGAGGTCCAGCCTTCACTTGGTGATATCGCCTTGATGCACGGAGTGGCTACAGGCAGGGGCGGATACAAACCAGCTGTCGGAAAGAAATAGTTGCATTTTAATTTGAACATTTCTGCGAAAATAAGCTCAATCTGCAACTTTGTTCATGGTTTCTGGTTGTTTTAATTGTGTGATGTTAAGAAAAGTCTATATTTTCATTGCATTTCGTAACTTAGTTTAGCATTTCTGTTCATACTTTCAATGATAAGGCTTAAATTACTAGGAAATATTTATTTATTTCATTTCAAGATGAAACAGGTTGTTTATACAAATAAGATCACCTACAGACACATTTCAGTATATTAGTATTTTGTGCCCATAATCATAACTTGTGTAATTTAATTTCTTATGGTAAAAATGAGCCAAGTTGCTACAATTCCTTACGATTCAACTCAAGAATACCAAGAATATTATGGTTCAATATTTGTGACTCTATGAAAATTCATCAGAGTACATTTCAAATTCCTATGCCACGTTTTATAACACTTCCGGAGTGTTAACATTGCACATAAGTATTATAAAAAGTTTCTTATACTAAAATGACAAAAATAGTTGCAACTTCGCAAGTCTTCTGTAGCGTATAAATAGCACCAAAAGCTATAAATGGCGCCGCTACAGTAGTCACCTCGCAAAAGTTAAGCCTCAACAACTTAAAAGTTGAATAAACGCCAAACAACTAAAACTCATTCCATCCTACTCGAACTTTTATCTTTGACTGTTTCGGAAAAAGGACAATTGTAGACTTAAAACTTGTTACATTTTAAAAGGTATGATTATTTAGTTCGTAGTAATTGAAAATAAAATTTAATACAGGGTGTTAAAGTTGGATATGGCATTTGTCTTTTACGGTTGTTATGGCATTGTCGATTGGATGCAACGTCTAGGGGGACACGCGTCGTAAGACAACGGGGGGAAATAGAATCTTGCGAACAAACCGGCGGCACGGTAATAAAGACGAGAAGAGAAAGTGAATTTAAGGGGGACGAAAGCAGATTACGTTTGAGGTTTCTTTTTTAATTTGGCTGATATAATCATATAATATTAATTTTTCTTTGTTCCCCTTGACTAAATATAACTTTTCACAATATTAGCTTTGATATGTATTTACGTGCCTTTAAGAAAACTATAAGAATCTCGAGACTTAGGTACACATCTAAATAAGCTGTTTAGACATTCGTAACAACTTTAATGTTATGTAACTTTAATGTAATGAAACCGGAAAATATTTGATGTTAAGTTGAAAATAGGGCTTAAAATTAATGTAATTAGGATTGTTGAAGATTTAAGGATCACATAGGTACTAAACACTGAAATTTTAACTAAATGTCACCTAATTGGTACAATCCTCCATAGCCTTCAGAACCCGTTATACCTTTTCCCATACATTTCGCGGTCATATATGACCACGCGGGTTTCGAAGGGTTAATGTAAGAAGGGTACATATTATGAAAATCAAAAGGGATTAGCCATTATACTTGCCACTTACTAAAGGCACCGTGAAAACAATGGTAGATATTTTCAGTTTTTGCCGGTATAATTAGGTAGTCATAACAATTTGTAAGGATTAGGTTTACTTCAATTTGTTGCAATACATTTTCATCAATTGAAAGTAGCTACTGTAAATATAGCCAACGAGGAAAGCTATGACTGAAGTAGGTACTGTTCATTTCTGTTCAAAAGCTTAGTTAATGCAATTCTTAATTGCAACCAACAAATGCCAGTTTGCCATTATTGTACGGTCCTCTCTGTCTACCCCGCAAGGGATTTGGCGTGCAGTCAGACTTTACCACAAATGCGATATCAAATTTCATTCATCAATAAAAAATCATTAAATATTACGAAAATGAGAGCAAAATTTACATGGCAATATGACCATAAACTAAAAAATATTTATGAAATTTTTCTTGTTCCCGCAATGCTATTGAACAATTGGTCGTTAAAATGGTCGTTTACTTATATAGATATAGATGTTTTTATATAGCGATGGTATACTTTTTGTGTAATATACCTAATAACTAAATAGGGAAAGGAATTACTGAGAGAGTTGATATAATGGTAACGATCAGGCCAAAAACGCGTTACTCACTCCTGGCTATAGATGCGGGTAGAGTCGCATGATTGTTTATTTGCATTCAAGTAGGTACTATGAATAATAGGAATATCAAAATTGACACCCTATAGATCACTTTACAAAGCCGTAATATTTAGAAATATTAAATTAATCTAACCCGTTATCTCTAAACAAAAATATTTTAGAGAAACTGGGCAGGATCTGCTTCAGTAAACAGCTAATAGGTAAACAAAAATCAAATGAGACAATAGTAACAAAGATACACGAGCGGTAGAAAATACTATGTGGTAACAAAGTACTTGAGCAAATTTTCCCATTCGCACCGTGTAATCCCTTTGACTTGGTTTCACGCCGTCTAGCCGCCTAAAACTTTTAATGCTGCGTTAAGTGGAGAAGGATTTTTGATTTTATACTTTTATTTTATTTTGTTACTCTATTATTATATTAATGGAGTGTAAATGGCTTTACATTGTCTTTAGAATCATAGTTCACCTCATCTACACGTGGCGTATCCCGATGATTGGTAATAGTTCGCTGACTACGCGAATAATATAGAAAAAAATTGCCAAGATTACATTAAGTCTTACCTATAGTATTTAGTTCGTATCTCCATGTGCATGTTTAGGGTACGGTAACTGCTTATCATCAAGTGGATCGACACTTCAATAGTTAAAAAAAATGTGATCTATGTAATAATATATCTAGATACAATATTTCGTTCTAAAGTGATCGTAGCGAGTATAAAATTGCCTTTACTTACTATTTGGCACTTACGCCACGTACAGACAGGCGAAGTTGGCTTTGGCTACGGTTGTAACGGATAGCCACTTACACCCTTTTTGTAATAGAGAGGTATTAGCGTCTCGGCACAATACTTCACGTTAATATATTTAACCGTACTAATAGTATAAACCCTATAATGCTACAAGCATTATAAGGTTTACACGGCAAATATTTTCCTTTAAAGGGAACCTTATTGTAGCCGTGCCATTTTAAATAGTGTCTGTTAAAACAATACGTTGGAACAGGCATAATTCCTCGCTAAATTATCCGTATTCGCTTCATGCTCGCTTCAACACCCCCGCGACCCACCCTCGGAAGTTCTGCGAGATGTCTACAGTGATTCCTTGCATACAAACGACGTATTCAAACGTATTATGACTTTTGAGCATTTCTCTTCGATTGACTGCCTACTTATTTATAACGGAGAGTTGACACATATATTCGTGAATGTCCTTCTCAGTGTGTGTCTAATATATCCACGTACACTTCAGAAAAGCTATATAATAAATAGACCTTTATAATTTACCATGAAAAATTAAAATGATTTTATAATACCTATATTATTTTCTACGCACAATCATGTTCAAGCTTTCGATAGATTGGCATGATTTTAGGTTCCTATATTTTTTCCTACGCACAATCACATGCTTGAAGCTCTCGACAGCTTGACATGGTTTCATGCTTCCTATTATTTTTCCTACACACAATTACATGCTTGAAGCTTTCAACAGCGTGGCATGATTTTATGATTCCTATATTATTTTCTACGTACAATCACGTTTTAAGCTTCGCATTTGAAATACGATTGCAAGCCCTTTTTTTTTTAATTTTCTCTGCGTAATACCTTTGGCAATCCCGAAAAATAAATAATGAATATAAACAAAAGCTGTCCCTTTTCTACCCAAGTTAAACCCATTCCGAAACAACTGAGAAGTTATATGACAGGTGCCTTCATTTATGACAATATGACAATTCGTCTTTAAAACATCGAAAGATACGTAATTAATATCTACTAGTATACGATAATAAAGCTGAAGAGTTTGATTGTTTGAACGCACTAATATTTGGAACTAAAACCGGATATTAAAATTGTTTGCCTTTGATAGCTCAATTCAAATGAAGGAAGGTTGTATAACATCACTCTACGTACGAAGATTGAGCAAACGGTGGACGATACGACGGGGCACAGTTTAACATCTGATCAAGTCAACCAGCTAAGCTACATGAAGATCGCGTTATAACTTCCGCATAGATGCAGTAAGCTATAAATTTATTTATCTGCATTTTAGTTGTCCGAATAGTCTTTTAACCGCTGAGTTGTGTCTTACGCTACCTACTATAACAATTATGTTTCTAATAATATAAGTACTTCATTACACGAGAAGAATTCTGGTATATGCAACAGTGATCACAACTAAACTTAATTTTATTTTTGAATTTAATTTTATTATTTTCAAACAGATAGGCGTTTATTCACATACCTTGTTTTAATTGTTGTTGAATAATTTATACTATGCAACTTTTCAAAATAAGGAATGTATTTTCAGAATAAGAAGTATTGTTTTCAAACCACTGTTGGTATCTCCTGTTATTACAATTATTGAAATAATATATATAAACAAATCCTTATTAAAATAAAACAATTTAACAATAAACAATCATCAATAAATAATAATAAGTATTCAAAATATATTTTCTCATATTTGATTCACGTTTTTATAGTGTTTTTTTACCATAAAGAAAAGAACAATAAAAAAATAAAAAGAAAATAAAACGTACAAGTAGGCTCTGTCGCGACGTCAATACCTTCAGTCGGATCGAGCCGTTTCGCCCGCCGGCCGTGCTTGCTGTTGTTGTGGACGAACATGTTGTCAGATATTGCTAGCAGGGGGCCATCGACCATCACTTGTGTTGATATTACCACCTGTAAACATGTAAATACGTTAGGGATAATATTTAAAAAAGCGCGCCGCAAATTCGAAGCCTGGTAAAATTAGACAATTAATGGGCATTGTATGTATGTATGTATATCTTCACGCAAGGTCCCTTGCGGGGTAGGCAGAGAGAACCGAGCGCCATAAGACGCGGTCCTTACATACTTCACTCGCTTCTGTAACATTCATAGCTCTTTTCATGCACCCTCGCCGGTTCCTGGGGCTCCTGACATCACCTTCTGATAAAACACGACCAATTTGGTCATGGTAGGTTGGTTATTAAATTAGGTTATTTAATTATTATTAGGTTATTTATATTAATGGGAATTATTTTATGAAAATAAATTTATAGGCAATTTCATCTAAACTTTTATACTAACTATTAAACTTCTTGTTCTTCTTAGCATTATCTCGTTTTTTAGTCCATTAGGGTTGGCGGGATCCGCTATCTAAGCCTAAAGTTTTTTAAATAGAGCGACCTCAGATGTCTATAACCCTGGGGGAAAACTAGACCTTTTGCTAGGTCAAGACAATGTCTTTCGAAATAAAACATACGGATTTCTTCACAATATATTCCTGTGTAAGTGACAATTACACACAAATTTAGTGGTAAATACTCACACTATAATTCGAACTATCCTTCTATAGGGACCAATCGGTTATAAGGCTCAGGGTTTATCTATTGGGCTGTTACTGCTTATACTATTTATACTATAAAGAAAGTACGCAAAATAGTTTAGATCAAATTGCTTTGGTGCAATTGCTACGAAAATGCAAATTTATCTTTGTGATTACTTAGTAGATACATTACAAATTTTCATGTAATAAAATAATTAATAAACTAAAAATATAGTAAATAAGGCACAAGTAATGTTAATCATTAAAGGAAGTTAATGAACATATCTATGGAACATTCTTAAATAGTTTTTAATCTATAACTTCAAGCCAAACCCCCTGCGGGGTAGGTAGAGAAAACCGAGCGCCACGTGACTCGGTCCTTACACACCTCACTCGCTTCTTTAACATTCATAGCTTTTTCATGCACGCTCGCCGGTTTCTATGGCTCTTGACATCACGTTCTGATAAAAACACGATCACTTTGGTCTTGGTTTATGAGTACTTAGTACCTCGACCCCTGCAACCTTCTACTTCCGCGTTGTATATCTGCTTCCTAATTATTTCTTCCTGCATACTTTCGACATGTCCGAACAAACGAAACATACGCTCTTCTAATTATAGGTAGTTGTATAGTTGTTTTTTTATTATTACAATTTTAAGTACCTACCCTATTTTAAAAGTGTATTGAAATTCATTTATAAATGTAATGAAAATATGCGTAGATACCACTTATTTTATTCAACAACTACGTGAAAAAAATTTCTTCTTAAACCATCAACCTACTTTTTTATTTTTATAGCAAGAGACTTCTAAGTTCAAGATCATAGAAAAGGGACCAGAATACAGTCACCAAAAATAAAACCAACCGACGTACAGCGGGCCGCGACGATATTTTACACACCAAAACACACACACATTAGGGTGCGCACACACTTGACTGTACGTGTACGTTTATAACCCACACATATACGATTGAAAGGGAAAGTCCCATGGGAGGTGGAGCCAATGTCTCAGTCGAAATGGACGGTCCCAGTAGGTATGCAAGGAAGTGCATTGTATGCTTATACGTTTAACCATGGGTGGTCGCTGATAAAGCAATTTGATTTTCTTATTGTTCATGTTTATTAACCTATTCTCTGACTATTTCACTGAAAAAATTACATTTTGATTGCTTATATTGGTCATAATTACGTAGCTGTATGCAACCTCTTGAAAGTAGCTGTACGAATTTGTTAATTTGGACGTCACTTAGTTAATATCATAATTTGTTTTTAATAACAAGCTTTACACACTGTATAATAAACAAACAATCTTAGTTAATTATAACCGAAATTTGATTACCTATGTGAACTTTTCTGTTTATATGTACGTATATATATATATCTATATATATATATTCACACCAGGTTCCTTGCGAGGTAGGCAGAGAGCACCGAGCGCCATAAGACACGGTTCTTACACACCTCACTCGCTTCTTTAACATTCATACCTTCATTCTTGCGAGCGTGCACGATAAGAGCCATTTCTATGAATTATAATTAAGCATTGGTGTTGCCGTTTTAATATATCAGATGTTTAAAAATAAGTAGGTAGTCTACGAATAAATAATAAGTCTTATTCATAGTAGGTAGTATAAACGTGACGTTATGTCATTTTTAGGGTTCCGTACCCAAAGGGTAAAACGGAACCCTATTACTGAGACTTCCCTGTCCGTTCGTCCGTCTGTCACCAGGCTGTATCTCGTGAACCGTGATAGTTAGACAGTTGAAATTTTCACAGATGATGTATTTCTGTTGCCGCTATAACAACAAATACTAAAAAATAGAATAAAATAAATATTTAAGGGGGCTCCCATACAACAAACGTGATTTATTTGCTCGTTTTTGCTCGATATTGATAACGGCAACAGGTAGACGCTTAAAATATTCACAGAATATTTAGTTATATATTCACTTTAAGAATAAATAATTAAATTAAAATAAAATAAATATTTAAGGGGGCTCCCATACAACAAACGTGATTTTTTTTGCCGTTTTTATAGATAATGGTACGGAACCCTTCGTGTGCGAGTCCGACTCGCACTTGGCCGATTTTTTTGAATAATAAGTCAAATTTATAAAGAATAAAAACTGTGAAACTATGGTGAATTGCAATATCATGAGTTGTACGTTGACGACCTAATCATAGTATAAATAGTATAAATTAAATTTGCCATCCACGTCTCCCTATTTTCGCTTAGTTATTACAAACAACACAACGAACATCAGGAAGGTATACAGGTGTAAACCTTCCATAAGGAATCGTCTATATTAGTAGGTGCACACCTATTAGTGTAAATCAAAATATCGTTAAGTTGTTTTGCAGTATAAGAGAACAAATATACAAATTATATACAGCCAGGGGATTCAGTTACATCTACAATATGTTAGATTTATTACAAAATCAGTACAGGTAACTATTGTTGAGTACTTACCTACTTATTTAAAAAAAACATAGCCACGAGTTTCCCTCAAAGCTAAACAAAATACAAACAAACTGAAATTGCATCCTTGCCATCTGAATACAATATTCAGGTCGATAAAGAGACTGCATTATTTCGATTCCTACACCGTCTATAAATATGTACATAGTTGTACATTACACCCATATATTCTTACCCTTGAAACGTTGGGGAACGACCACTGAATTATTCAATGACACACAGAAAGCCCAAATATAGACATAACTACACACACAGACAAGTACAACTACTGCACACAGAATTGAACACTATGTGTACAATATTAAGTTCTATATTTGATTAAACTTAGTATGAGGACACGTAAGACAAATATGTCTTAGCCGACGGCAGAAGCAAATTTGTACTCATAAGTAGACTGTGTGAATGCACCTTTACAGTTAGTTGCGTTAGGGTTGGCACTAATTAGTTAAATCAAATTAAATGCGGGTCTGTTTGAATGTTTTAGGGATAATTTATCTTGTTCGTAAGTATTGAGACGATATTATTTATAATATTGTGAATAGCATTAATGCTATTGAGAAACTCTTAAGAATAGAATACGTACCTACTTGCAAGGTTGGTTATTATATTTTTTTATTATATCAATTGGAAAATAAGCATACGTCAAGCGGTTACTCACAAATATAGGTACTATTTCTGACCCAGCAAACCCTAAGTAGCTTTCCGGTGAGCTCATTTACTCGCATCCACTTAACAATCATTCAGGAAGATGTTGGTTAGCTGTGGGCTTTTCTTTTTTAGGGTTCCGTACCCAAAGGGTAAAACGGAACCCTATTACTGAGGCTCCGCTGTCCGTCCGTCCGTCCGTCTGTCACCAGGCTGTATCTCATGACATTGATGATGTTAGACAGTTGAAATTTTCACAGATGATGTATTTCTGTTGCCGCTATAACAACAAATACTAAAAAATAGAATAAAATAAATATTTAAGGGGGCTCCCATACAACAAACGTAATTTTTTTTGCTCATTTTTGCTCGATATTGATAACGGCAACAGGTAGGGTTCCGTACCCAAAGGGTAAAACGGAACCCTATTACTGAGACTTCCCTGTCCGTCCGTCCGTCTGTCACCAGGCTGTATCTCGTGAACCGTGATAGTTAGACAGTTGAAATTTTCACAGATGATGTATTTCTGTTGCCGCTATAACAACAAATACTAAAAAATAGAATAAAATAAATATTTAAGGGGGCTCCCATACAACAAACGTGATTTATTTGCTCGTTTTTGCTCGATATTGATAACGGCAACAGGTAGACGCTTAAAATATTCACAGAATATTTAGTTATATATTAACTTTAAGAATAAATAATTAAATCAAAATAAAACAAATATTTAAGGGGGGCTCCCATACAACAAACGTGATTTATTTTTGCCGTTTTTATAGATAATGGTACGGAACCCTTCGTGCGCGAGTCCGACTCGCACTTGGCTGATTTTTATGAATGTATTAAGTTGAAGATATTGCTCTTTGTTAAAAAAAATATATTAGTCCTAAAAAACTTTGTTGCTAAGGCAAGGAAGTATACACCACGTCGCTTTTACGAAGCTTTGTCTGTAAAAATTATACTACCCTAATCTTCAAAGAATTTAATATAAATACGTGCACCATTATTAAACAAAGTAAATGAATTAACAATATAATTTACAATTTCAAACACGATTAAGTAAATGAGTGAAGTAGAAAAATCTGAAAGTAAATACAAATCGTCGGGGTAAATAAATAAACTCGCATAAATAAATTTAATTTCATCCTTCCCCTAAATTGGAGGTGCTTCAAATATTCAAGAGTCGTGAACGCAACCCTTCCTTCAGTTAAGGGCGATACAGAGAAAATGTATGGTCTAAGTGATAGGGGACTGAAAACGCGTAGAATGCGATATCTTTGTAATAACATTAAAAAAATTGTCATCACGATAAATAATTTAAACAAAACCTGACCCATAGCAAGGGTTACAGTAACTATCTAAAATAAAATTACAGTTTTGCAGTATCTAACAGAATATTATCTATCTATATCTTCATGCCAATTCCCTGGCGGAGTAGACAGAGAAAACTGAGCACCTCATGACTCGGTCCTTACACATCTCACTCACGTCACCAACGTTTATAGCTCTTTTCATGCCCGCACTTCGATCCCTTGCCTCATGACAAGACCTTCTGATGATATATTGGTCGTGGTACGTGAGTCTTGGCCTTCCTCGGATCCTTCATCCTTCTACTTCCGGGTTATATATCTGTTCTATTCTCTTGCTTTTTTTTTATACGTCCGCACCTACGGAGCATTATCTTAACACCGATACTCTCTATCTTACATCTTCAATACAGAATACTATGCCAATCGCAAAATTTTCATTACATTTTTACACATTACGAGGCTTTACTGATTGGCTTAACTCAATCGCTTACACTTTAGACCACACTACAAGGGCATCGCATAAGGCTGGCGCGTTGGGTACGCCGCTATTTTTCTTTGCGACTAGTAAACGGCTACCATTTACGTGCTGACAGCAAGAGTAATTAGCAGTTCGACTACTGTACAGCGGGAAGGAAAGCAGGTAGTGATCGACATTCTGTCAGACTAAACTTTATGTAACACCGAGTAATAAAAAATGTGTAAGAAAAAGGAAAAATATTGGAACAGAGTAGGAAAGCTTTATATTTGTAAAATACTCTAGGTATGTATACTAATACATAAAGCGGTAGTGTTTGCTTGTTTGTATGATGTGCTAATCTCTGGAACTACCAGTCGTATTTGAAAAATTTTTCTTGTATTATATAGCCCAATTTATGAGGAAAGTTATAGGCTATTCAACATCACGATACGACTCTTAGAAACCGAGGAAAAAGAAAGAAAGTAGAAAAAGCTTGCCCTACGTGATATTAGGCAAACGCGCGAACGAAGTCGCGAGGTGTAGCTAGTACTTATGTATGATGCATGTACACACAGCGACACCTCAAGCTAGACTGATTGACCTTTGTACCGTTTTTATGGTGCACGCAATAAGAGTAAAAATGTTGCTGCAAATGTCTATCATGACTTGTCACTTTCTGTAAACATTATAATTATTCTATGAACATAGGAAGTGATTTTAGAATTGAAGTGAAATTGAATAGTCAAAAGTATGTTTCGGATTTCTTCTTAATAAAGAAAGAAAGAAAGAAAGAAAATTATTTATTCGGTGACATAAATAGTTACAGATTGAAAAAAAGAAGGAAACAGACTAGGTCTTAACACTATGACACCGAATTGGCATCCACTCAGCATATGTCGCCACGTCCTCGTGAGACGGTACGACGCTGGTCTTCCGTAGATACCTGATGGAAATAAGGACACTACCGCTCATACACACATAATACACATTAAATATTTTGTATCACACACACACTCATGCTCAAAAGCTCGTAATTTCAAATACATTCTACATCAGATCTATCTATCTATAACTTCACGCCAAATCCCTTGCGAGGTAGGCAGAGAGATCCGAGCGCCACGTGACTCGGTCCTTACATATCCCACTCGCTTCTTTAACATTCATTGCTCTTCTCATGTACGCTCGCCGGTTTCTAGGGCTCCTGACATCACGTTCTGATAGAACACGACCAATTTGGTCACGGTAGATAAGCCTTGGCCTTCCTCGGCTCCTACATCCTTCCACTTTTGCATTGTATATATGTTTCGTCATTCTTTCATCCTGCATTCTTTCTACATGTCCGAACCAACGGAGCGTGCCTCTTCTTATTTTAACACGACGCTCTCTCTTTCAGGCCAACTCTGTTTCTAACATCAACATTGCGTATGCCAGTACATCGGCTTGCTAAGACTAATAGATGTTTTGTGGTAAATTGTATTCGATTCTATAATAAATTACCTGAAACAGTTCTGTCCTTGCCTGACTATATGTTCAAAAGACACATCAAAAATACTCTATGTAAGAAGGGTTATTATAGAATCGATGAATATCTAACTGACAGAGATGTATGGAAATGATTCAGCACATGAATTAATATAACTTTAATTGTACCACTTGATATCACTATATGTACACTCATTATATTTATTGTAATATGTATAAGATGATTTGAAAAAAAGACCTATATTGGCAAGTTTCTTTCGGCATTGCTTCTTCGCCAATGGTCATTTGAAATGCTGGTAGATTAAAAAAGAGAAAAACTTAAAAAAAAAAAATGATAAGATATAATATCTCAATATTTCTCAAATGTAAGACGTGTCTAAGTGCCCGTGAGGGTTTAAAGGCAAATAAAGAATTTTTATCTTTTTTATTGCGAATACATTCTATAGATTTAGTTTAAACGTTAATATTGATAAGCCTTAGGTAATACTGATAACACATCTGCAGGATCTGATCACCGTACCACTAAGCTCGTGTTTTCGGATTTATATAACATATTTATCAATTGCTCGGCAGTCAAGGAAAACATCGTGAGGAAACCCACACGTCCAAGAAATTATATTTCGAAAGACGTGTAACCTAAAATAAGAACGACCTGGTGTTCCCACTGGGTTGTGGAGGTGTGACGGCACGGTAAAAATCAGTGTCCTCGCCAAATCCTTAGGTTTAGGTAGTGGACCCCGCCAATCCTAATGAATTAGGAAACGGGATAACGCTGAAGTTAATATTAATAAGACTTACTTGAAATCTCCGCATGTCTCGTGGGTTGCCGGCATTCTTCAAACAATTCTGATTGCATTTTAAGAAGAATTTCAAGAAAAACCTGCAACAACAAAAAACACATCATAGAAGTTGGTTCCCATAAAAATGAAACGATTATATAAAATAGTTTACTTAATTATATAGGGTGACATATGATTACTTAATATGAATGGAAGTTTCAGAACACGCTAAAACTAACGAATCTTTGTAGATAACTCGAAGTTATGAAGGTATTCATTGTTGATAATTTTATGTAGAATTGTAGAATTCACAAAAAAATAGCACTACAAGTAATTTTGTATATATGTAAGTACCTATGTATATCTTCACGGTAGGTCTCATGCGGGGTAGGCAGAGACAATTAAATTAATAAAGTAAACAAGTTATTTTATTACCCGTAAAAGACATTATTTTAATGTTTTTTACTGGTATGAAAATAACTTGTAACCGAAAACTACTTTATTAGGGCGGGAGTCAATCACGCCTACGATCTTATGAGGAGTTGTTACCGTGGTATTTGTAGAACCTAGTCCTAGGACTTTTATTAAGATTCCGTACCTGTTGTAGGTTACTAAATTAAAAAAGGGTCTACCAAAAGAAAACAACAAATTTATTTAAAACTAATATTTGTTGTTGTTGTTGTTGTAATATCTTGATAATTATTGTACGTTACATTCAAAATAAATTACAATAAAAATAAAGCTAGTGTTACAAAATATTTACAAATAAGATTACAAAAAAAACGGGTTCTAAAAGTTTGGCTAGTTCTGGCTTTAAACACTCGCGGTGGATGGGTCTAACCATTCAACGCGAGTCCTTAAAGCCAGAACTAGCCAAATATTTAGAACCCGATTTTTTTTTTAAGTTTTATTTAAACATATTTTTTTTCTCTCTATATACAAAGAGTAAAAAAGTTTCTATTGTTGTTACACCGTATGGAAAACGGCAATCCTGTTGCTGCCACTACGCGAAAGGGTCTGGCATTTAAAGTTTACAAAGCACGAAATTTCGATATTCTTACGAACTTCAAACATGATGTAATTTTCTTATACCGCTTAGATGGCAAACAAACATGCCGCCTGCCTGATAGTAAGCAGCCTTCGAACTTGGTCAGTCGTGCATTGCCGACCCTAAAATGTTTCGTGAAAGTCGCAAAAGTTCTAACGTGCTAATAATTAGTAACAAACGATGACCCTTAATAACAGTGTAACATAAAATGCGAAAGAGAATTAAGGAAACTAAAAAAAGTCAGTGTTATCAAAAAAAATAAAAAATGGCGGAATTCATCGTGTGAACAGATAATGGAATGCAAGTGATGCGGACACATAAATCTGATCATTAAATACTTATTAACACCAGTCGGTTTCAAGTGTCTTTTTTATGTTTTAGGGTACCGTAGTAATGATAAATAAATACACTAATAATTTAAGCAGTGATAGCTCAGTGAATAAAGATGCCTATCCACATACTGTCCCCGGTTGGAACCCTGGCATGTACCATTAAATTCGTCTTTTCGGATTTATGTTACATATTAGTAATTATCACATGCTCTTCCGTGAAAGAAAACAGCGTAAGAAAACCCGCATGTCCAAAAAAATGTATTTCAAAAGACGTGGGACCTAACCCGCGAACTTAAAAAGCTTGCCCTAATTAACCTAAGTAAGGTCTAGTTTTTCCTGTTGGGTGTGGAGATCTGACAGCAGTCGCTTCATGTAAAAATCAGCATCTTCGCCAAATCCTCAGGCTAAGGTAGTGAACTCCGTCAATCCTAATAGATTCGGAAACGGGGTAACGCTAGGAAGAAAAGTTTTAGGGTACGTGGCTAATAGGTAAAACAGTAGCAAAGTAATTGTACTCTTAGAATGATGGAAGTCCAACTAAAATCTATCTATAATATATTTTGACGAGCTCGGTGGCTCAGTCGTGAATGACGCGACTTTAACACGAACGCTCGTGGGTTCGATTCCCACACAAGGGCAATCATTTGTGTGCATGAACATGTCTGTTTGTCTTGGTCTGAAAGTTTTAAGAGAGGTAGGGCGCATCAAAGCAGCCCGTCTGGGGAAGTACCTCCACCTCACAGAAAACCGCAGCCAAATAACGACTCCCTAGAGGGTTGTTGTATTCCTGCGTATGAGAAGGTCACCACTAAGCTCCCAAGGAGTTGCTGTGTAAGCAGCAGAGGAGGCATTGCGCGAGTGATACTTAATATATCGCAAGCGTTAATAGGCTACGGTACCCGCTTTACATCAGATGGGCCGTGTGCTTGTATGAAAAAATCTAGAAGTTCTATTATAGTAATAACGTTGTCATAACTGGACGTTTAAATATAAACTTATTTTATGTATTGTTTTTGCAAAAAATATATCATTATTTTTGTACCACAATTGTTCATAAGTAACCATAACTACTTCACATCAGGTGAACTGTATTCTCGTTTGCCTCCCGAAGATGTGGCGGTAGCAACTTGTATTGGTGTGCTCCTTGTATTGAAAGTATTAGGTTACGGCTTTTCATCAGGTGAGCTGTATACGTTTTTGCTTCCCGACGTTGTATAAAAAAATACTTAAGTGAACTATCCAACATTAGCGGCCTTGGTCCAGATGTTTCCACTTACACGCTAACTTTAAAATGAATTTGTTTCCCGTGTTCACAAATTTGTACTTTCCGCCCTTCCACGGAATCGTTAAGTTTTTGCTATTACGGTAGTGTCACAACTCACAAGTGGAAAGTTTACGACTGGGTGGTGTTTTTGTGGTGTTTCGTGGCCACATTTTGAACATTCGTGAGTTATGCTCTACCTCATCCACACTAATGTTAATGTAAAACGAGCGCATCTATGTGTATATTTTTTCATACCACTAAGGTATAAACAAGCTTACCACCTGTCTCATGGTAAGCAGTTACCGTATACTATGGATGGCCATCGGGCAACTTAGTGGTTAAAAAATATACATTATGTATATTTCTGACCCTAACATAAAGTAAGACTGTAAAAGTTTGCATTTTGAAGTAAATCTAAGATCGTCAAATCTATATATATAAAAATGTATGTTTGTCTGTATGTCCTCTATGGACTCAAAACGGCTGGGCAGATTTTGATGAAATTTTCAGTGAATCTTTAGGTTAGCCCATCAGGTGATCCTGTGAAGTTTGGTAGCGATCATATCACCCGTGCGAAGCCGGGGCGGATAGTTAATTTGGTAATAAAATTTAGTATAGAGAAAATGAATGAATAACCGAAGAAACTGCAGGTCTATGTAGTCGGAAATGTAACTTTTTTTATGTAACGCCGGGAGGCATGCAAGCATACGGCTCACCTGATGTGAAGCGGTTACCGTAGCCTATAAACGCTTGCAATACATAGAGTATCACTCGCGCGATGCCACCTCTGCTGCTAACGCACTCCATAGGAGCTTACTGGTGACCTCACTCATACGCAGGTACACGACAACCCTTCAGGGAGTTGTTATATTGCTGCGGTTTTCTGTGAGGTGGAGCTACTTCCGCAGACGGACTGCTTCGTACCTCCTTAAAATACCCAGACCAAGACAAACAAACATGTTCATGCACACAAATGTTTGTCCTGTGTGGGAATCGAACCCTCGAGCGTTGGTGTCAAAGTGATGTAACAGCGCATTTCGCTACTGCACCACCGAGCTCTTCGAAACTTGCATCTAATTTGGATCATAAATTTCGAAAGTAACACTATCACTTTTCAATACTAAATCTTTGAATTGACTTTAATAAATTTGATTACAGGCTTCGAAAATAACATAAGTGAAGAAAGGTCAGCAGTAAAGGAAGATGTTGCCTTAACAGCGAGAAAGGTATCACGCGAGCGTACTTCTTGTGATGCAAGCATCTATAGGATACGTTGTCTATTTGACATCGGTAGATCAATCAATAGTATATTTATAACTCACACGTCAGAAAAAATAGCTCAAGCTCTGTTTGATATAAGAACTCCGCTCTTCAATTCAGACCTTCTCCTGCATGTCGTTGATACTTATACTCACACAAAATATTAAAGTAGCTAAGATATAGGTACCTACGTTGGTTCGGACATGTAGAAAGAGTGCAGGACAAAAGAATGATGAACCAAACAGATATACAATGCAAACGTGAAAGGATGTAATAAACTACTTGACTGCACACGAAGACATCCTGCGCGTTGAGTTCTAGCGCCTAAATATCTCAGCAGTTCGAGCTTTCTGACCAATAGGAGAACATTTTAGCCAATAAGTCCATCATTCCCGCGATGTTGATCCATCATCTAGCCAATCAGAGCTGCGCTTCCACTTTACCCCCCGACCGGTAGCGGTGAATTGAATTACTATGTAATATCTCATTGGTATTCAATAGATTATTTCCTTCATGGTCAAAATTAATCTACAACGACTAGATTCGTAGTTTTATCATAAGATAGATAATGCCAGGAGCTAGCAATCGGCGAGACGAGTTGTAAGATGTCTCTTTTGAAAAACCGTAGAATAGATAAATGTTACAGTTTCTAATACTTAAATGACCATTGCAAAAATACAAATGAAACTTACTTTTTCATCGGTTGTCAAAACAAAATCAAATAATTTCCAACCGAATCTCTGCCAGGCCAACTATGAGCATATCGGATTACATACAATAGTTGAGCTTTACAATTTTAGTTGTGCGTTTTTCTGGGCTATTTTAGTCTCTATGTGAACGTTTCAAGGGCTCGGCTGTTATGTAAGTAAGGGTGGCGGTGCGTACGATCAGGCGGGCGATCGCGATGAATGCTTTAGCAGAAATATTTTACATAGCCCGAGGCGTCGGCGATGCCATGCCGTATATTGCTGTGCCAACAGTTGCAGATATTGCTAGAGTGGATACACCCACTACGGGTGGGTGTTGGACCCGAAATATAATGAATGTCAATTTGAAACAGAAAGCTCTAGATACACCTGCTATAGCTTTATTGAACCCGTAAAGAGACCTCTAAATATATAAATCTTTAGTATATACGGCTTTTAATCGGTTTCTAAAATAAGGCGTTTGTATGATCGTCATGTATTTTTTTATATACAATCATGATCACCAATATTTCGGAGACGGTATAACTGACAGTCTATTGAGGTTCTCAATAGATAACGAGAAGTAATTTGGTTAAAGTAGTTCCTAAAAACAGTGTCCTTTGAGTTTCATTGGTGCTGGGCCATAACGCTATTCTTAATGATACGTGATTTCATTTTTCTTTTGTGAGTAAGTGACAGTCACATATAATTGGGGCGGAGATTTAAAGAAGCCTTAATGGCAAACTAAGTTATGGAATAAGAACTATTCAATTGCCATTGCCATCGCCATTACTTTAATTCACATAATTGTGATATCTCCATTTATCATTGACTTTAATAAACTCTACTTGATTTTTATTGAAATATGTTATTACATTAATCTGATGAAATATACTACTCTTCGTTGAGGACTTCGTTTTCCTATTTCAAAATATCCCATTAGGATATAGATACAGTAAAGTATTTAATGATAAGTAATCATGAAACAAAATTAGTTTACAATAAGAATATACAAAATAAACAGTATACTTCGAGGATATTAAATTAGTCGAATATATTCATAGTTCAGATTTTATTAATTTTGTTCCATAGTGGTAACAACATCTCTGTAAAAATTGCAAAAACACCCAGCTTACGAACGTATTGCGTTGCCCGGGGCATCACACATCTGTGCGGCATTATTTATGTTAAACGCCTCATGTCAAAATATTGCGAGTGAGTTAATGATCTTAAGAACAATTTTTTGGGGTATTTTCTTCATTCAGTGTCACTTTATTTCCGTAACCACTACACTTTACATCAGGTGAGCTGTATGGCTCCTGAGGTCTTATTAAAAAAAAACGGATTGCACTCCGGGAGTGCCGGCAGAAGTGAAAACTTAAAAATTAACGTTGTGCATTTTTTAATATTTTGGAATGGTTAGGGAACAATTTCGCACGAATTGCTTTATTTATCAGTATAAAAGTACTATCATGTATGTGGTAAAATACAATATTCATTTATTGCGCTATCGTACACAAATATGACAATTTATATTACATTAAAAATTAAACACTTTAGAACTATTACAATTATTTTACATTAAAAAGTTTATCTCTCAGAAAAATCAACTTTCATCCATAATTTCAACAACTCGTTCACCATCATCAATACCAGCATCATCATCGCCAATCTCTAAAACTCAAACACACACGCACACTCGCGCAAATGCCGTGCGCCGCTTAAATCAAACAGCGATGTTGATGTAAGTATATATAAGAATGTCGTTGTAAGCACTATGAATTTCATGGCGCTTACAACGTTTTGCTTGCGAGAAAATAATGCCCTATGAACGATCTAGCGCTTCATGTTTTAATTGTTTAATTAGAGGTAACTAATGTTTTAGCACTGCAGCGAACATAAGTTCTAATTCTCACCAAAATCTTACGGTCAGGGTCACGTGTCCTGACGCGAGTTTAACCTTTTTTACTCATCCCAAAAAGTGCACAACGCCGCTAAAGAAGTTTTCACTTCAAAAATAGTTTGTTTTAATCCGGTTGTTTGATATGATTAACATGATCATTTATTTTCCAATTCGCAACGGGACATCGGTTTGTTTACTTATCTTAATTAGTAGGACCGATTATCAATGGCAACGCAATTTCGAGAATACCAGTCAGGTTCTCAATAAAAAAAACACATTTTTTAAAATATTTTTTACATTTTTTTAAATAAAAAGTAATAATTTTCAGTCGATAAAATTTCTAAAGTAAACTTCTGATCGTAACATGATTACTGCACCACCCGCGCCCGTCCGACCTGCCAATTATCGCGCGATTTCTGAAAACGGGTCAATTTTGCGTCCCTAGGTTTTCTTCGGAGACACCGGGACAAATAACCGAAAAAAGGGACGGCCTCGTTCAAAACGGGATGTATGGTCACGTTAGTTATGACAAGAATGTCATACAAAAACCTATTAACACAGTAATATATAGTATAACTAGCTGCAAATCGGGACTTCGTCCGCGCGAAACCCTATATCCTGTGGGAACCGTTTTTTCTTACTTTCTTTGTTTTTGCTCGGCTTCTGAGAATCGGATAGTCATATTGAACTTTCCTCCAGAATTGACCTATTGTATGCAAAAGGATTTTTTCAAATCCGATTAAATATAATAAAGCTAATCTTTGGAACTACTACCAAGGATTTGCTTTATTATATTTAAACCCTTTTTAGATAGATAGAGTCACAGAATAAAATAAACCAGTAAACTAAGGTAAAAACGTCTCTATGAAATCTCAGTAAAGTAAGGCACCGGGCGTATATTTGTAAAGCCCGAGGCGCCACACATCTGTGCCGCATTATTTATGTTAAACACCTTATGTCACAATATCGCGAGTTAGAGTTTAGGCGACAATTCGACATCGACGCCGCGGTACCGCGTGGAGATTTTATTTTTAGACGGATGGCTGCCGTGTGATGTGACGTTGTTTGTTATTGTTTGAATTGCATCCGTAAAAAGGTGAGAAAATCGTTTAGTTGCTAAGAGTAATTCTTCTTTTATCTAAATGGTTATGTTAATCATATCAAACAATCGAGTTAAACAAACAGATTTTGTTAATAAGACCTCAGGAGCCATACAGTCCACCTGATGTAAAGTGTGGTGGTTATGGAAATAAAGTGAAACTGAATGATGAAAATACCCCAAAAAAATTTTCTTAAGATAATTAACTCACTCGCAATATTTGGACATGAGGCGTTTAACATAAATAATGCCGCACATCATCCATAATGATTGGCGGGTTCCGTGACCTAATCCTAAGGAATTGGCGAAGTTTCATGTTTTACATGGAACGACTGCCGTCAGAGCTCCACAACTCAGAGGGAGAACCAGATCTTTCTTATGTCAAGTTACACGTCTTTCGAAATAAAATTTTTTAGACGTGCGGGTTTTTCTCATGATATTTTCCTTCATCACCGAGCAAGTGAGAATTACAAATATGTATACATAATTCCGTACGAATTTACAGTGGTGCATGCCCATGCCATATCCAGTGAATAAAGAACTATTGACCAACTCGATCCTCGGTTCGAGTCATGGCATGGGCATGCACCACTGTAAATTCGTAGGGAATTATGTGTACATATTTGTAAGTGTCACTTGCTCGGTGATGAAGGATAATATTGGTTATTAAAGTTATCAAGAGTAATTGTAGAGGTGTAAATCATTATCACCTTTAGAGTCAAAGATAGCCTTACTTGCACGTGACGTTATACAACATCGGGTTTCAATACATACCTAGTCCGGACATAAGTTCTGTTACAAGTTCTGTTCTGTTACAATATGCATTTATTTATTTATTAAATAATGTAATCTTATTAAAACTTATATGTACATGTTTACGGAAGTCTCAGCAAAAAATAAAAAAAATCGGCCAAATGCGAGTCGGACTCGCGCACGAAGGGTTCCGTACCATTATCTATAAAAACGGCAAAAAAAAAAAACGTTTGTTGTATGGGAGCCCCCTTAAATATTTATTTTATTCTATTTTTTAGTATTTGTTGTTATAGCGGCAACAGAAATACATCATTGTGGAAATTTCAACTGTCTAACTATCACGGTTCATGAGATATAGCCTGGTGACAGACGGACGGACGGACAGCGGAGCCTCATTAATAGGGTTCCGTTTTACCCTTTGGGTACGGAACCCTAAAAATGATTCTATTCGAAACGGCCACTTTTGGCTTTGATACAAGCCTTTAATCTGCCTGGCCACGAATCTATGGATTTACGCACTGTTTCCTTGAGAAAGCCACTGCTTGCTCCAGAGGTTTCTTAAGAGACACAATGTTGGCGTGTCGTTTCGAGTAGGCCATGTTCTCTAAAACTAATCATAATTTATAGTCTAAGGGGTTCAGATCTGGGCTAAACGAGGGCCAGTCTTCAACTCATATAAAGTCCGGAACGTTGGTTTCGAGCTAGGCTTGAGTAGTTCGTGCCTTGTGACCAGGTGAAGAGTCATGCTGGAAAGTCCACGGTACATTTTTAAAAAGTGTATTATTGAGAGGTTGCATAACACGATCCAAGACTAGATACACTTTGGCTGAAGTCTACTAGAGGATATTTCTGTACCTTTCAATAATATCTATATTAATACATAAAGCGAAAGAGTTTGTTTATTTGTTTGTTGGAGCACGCTAAACTATGGAAATACTAGATGGATTAGAAAAAGTATTTTAGCATTTGATAGTCCAATTCTTGATGAAGGTTATGAGGTATTCAATATCACAATCCAACTCTTAGAAGCCGGGAAAAAACTAAGAAAGTAAGCAGCTAGTATCAATATAAATATTCCGTCTTATAGAAAGGCTTTCTAAGAGATGGAACAGTGCAATAAATTGCTAATTTCTTATCATTTCTATCTCACATCGCTCGAATAATAGTAGCCTGTTTGCAACACAAGTCTTGCGTTGCCGATCCTGTGTAAACTTCTCTGAACCGCACAATACGCGACCATTGCTGCTCCAGTGTGTGAGAATAAAGTCCAATCATCGCCGCGTCGGCGAACTGTGCGATTGTAAAACGGGGGTGTTGGCATCACATCGAATAAGTCCTCAGAACACAACCCATTGTACAATTGGTAGAACACGCAAAGGGAGGCAAAATGTCTTATAAAACTCAAGTATTTCTCTTTCAATATGTAGATATTGATATCAGACACACTATTTTCTCAATCCGTACAAAAATACGCGATAAGGAAAGGTCACCTTAAGCTATGACCATTAATATCATTGTAAGGGCCATCTGACAGGCCCTTATCCACAGCATCGCTCTTGACTAAGCCGACCGTCAATATGTATGGGGTCCTAAGTAAAATCTATGGAACACTGCGTGTGTTAATTTATAAAAAGATGTATATCACTCTTTTTGTTGTAAATGTTATATTGTCTACCTTAACCACTTCCTGTCAAGTGTTATACTCGGAAATACGTACTTTTTGGGTTCCGTACCCAAAGGGTAAAACGGAACCCTATTACTGAGACTTCGCTGTCCGTCCGTCCGTCTGTCACCAGGCTGTATCTCATGAACCGTGATAGTTAGACAGTTGAAATTTTCACACATGATGTATTTCTGTTGCCGCTATAACAACAAATACTAATAAATGGAATAAAATAAATAATTAAGGGGGCTCCCATACAACAAACGTGATTTTTTTGCCGTTTTTATAGATAATGGTACGGAACCCTTAGTGCGTGAGTCCGACTCGCACTTGGCCGATTTTTTATACAACGTCGGGAGACATACAAGCATACGGCCCACCTGATGTAAAACGATTAGCTTAGCCTATGAACGCTTGCAATACATTAAGTATCACTCACAGGGACACAACTCTTCAGTATTTTTTGCCTGCTGTTAGATAGATAGATAACATAGATAGATAACAAAAAACAGTTCAGTACCATTTTCTCTTCGGCTGACATGATACTGAAAAGTGGTGTATAAAATCCTATACCATTTACTTATTATTTATCCAAGATATTTTCCCTTGCTTCTATTATGATAGGAGCTAACGTTACTCGAACTATACGATATTATTATAGGAACCCAAAATATTTTAACACCCCGCCATGATATAAAGTAAAATCCTTCATAAACTGTATTTAGAGAATCCCTCACTTTACTGTACAAAGTAAAACCTTTAACATAATCGTAAAAAGTAAAACTTTTACGCATAGCATAACGCAACGACGAAATCAAACCATCCCCAATAAAAGTGCGTATACCTACATGGGGAATATTTACCTATCGCATCACGAACAGAAAGGAAGCAGTAGATCCATCGTAAAACTAACCCCCCCGCATTTTCATCCCTTCCGCGCATACAGCCCTTATCGATACGTTTGAGACGGCACACGGTAAGTGCATTTGCGAATATTTTGCCTATATAAAAATCGTATAGTATATCAATTATACGATTTTTATAGACAGAGAGTATCAGTGTTAAAATATGAAGAGGCATGCTCCGTTGGTTCGGACACGTAATAAGAATGCAGGAAGAAAGAATGGCAAAACAGATATACAACGCGAAAGTATGTAGGAGCCGAGGAAGTTCAAGACTTACCTACCATGAACAAATTGATCGTTTTTTTTATCAGAAGGTGATGTCAGGAGCATTAGAAACCGGCGAGCATGCATAAGAAGAGCAATGATTGTTATAAAGCGAGCGAGGTTTGTAAGGATCAAGTCATGTGGCGCTCAGTTCTCTCTTCCTGCCGCGCAAGGGGTTTGACGTGAAGTTGTGAATAGATATAACCAGTGAGTTGCTTCATCAACCTAGATGCACAATAGAACTTCGGTCATTGTAAAAGAAGATACGAATTAGCAGTGTTCCCATGGCAATCACATTCTACTTCACTTCAGCTATATGATTATTATTTCACTTACCTTCCCAAAAACCCTCCAAGCAGTTGATTGCACTGCAACAGAGTTTTCTGTAAGTTCAAGTGCACTTCCCTAACTAGCTGCTTATTAAATATGACTGTACCCAATCTCTGAAGTCAGTCATTTTCAATAGTCGGTAGGATGTACCACATACATACGAGGTTGTTTTAACGTGTAAATATGTTAATTTCTCTACTTTTCCCATATACTGTGTAAATTTTTGCTATATCATATTTTTTTATGAAACTGCCCCGTCGTGAAATGTATCTATTTATTTTCTTCGTCTATTGACAAGTACAACATTTTTCCATCCCTTAACTAAGGAATGTGAAACACCCAAATAAGTAGCCAAAATGAAAACATATACGAGTACAATGTATCTTTATTCAAAAACGTGGTCCATAAGATAGTCTAACGTTAATAATTTGTCAAAATCCCGAAGGTTAGACATCAAATAAGGTTACTGGTGTCTCGAGAATCAAGGCATCAGAGCTGTAGACAATGTAACATTCTGGCGAAATCAAATATCGCTATAAGATCATGACGGAGTAGCAGTTAAAATGGTATTAAGCTCACGTTTGTACTAACAATGCGGCGATATCGTGAGTTTTGCTATAACAGAATACTGTTAAATATGATTAATATAGCCGCTGTAAATATTGAGAGTATTATCAATAATGTATACTGACGCACCATAACTACGGCTAACGATATTCAATTTCGCTAGAATATTACTTTTATCTAGCCCCTAAAGCTCTCCCGACTAATTTTCGATAATAGAAGCCAGTAGGACCCCAGATGAGCCGATTATATATGAATCTTTCGTTAAACACTCTGTCGCTATAGTCTTTAGAAACTATATGATTAAAAACTCTACGTTTTGAAGGAACAGGAGTACTGACATACAGACAGTCAACAATCCTTGTTTTGCCTTCTATATCGATAGCAAATGCCAGCTTCATTACTAATTCTACTAATTAAAAAAAAAACATTACTACGTTACGATAACGAAGGAAATAATCTAATGGAGAAACGATGAGACCAAATTTGCGTAGTAACTCAATTCACCATCGTCGGTGTCGGGGGTAAATTAAAATATTCTCCCGTTGACTCGAACTTTTGAAATATTTATGTGCTAAAACACAACGTTAAGAGAGCGTAGGGGTGACTTTTATTTATACTACATCGGGAGGCATACAAGAAGTTTTCTACCGAGAACTATTAAGTTGTGGAATGAGCTCCCTGCGAGGGTTTCCCAAGGGACTACAGTATGGGGTTCTTCAAGAAAGACGTGAAGAGGTTCTTACAGGGTCGGCAACGCAAGAGTGACACCCCTGGTGTTGCAAATGCCCATAGGCTACGGTAACTGCTTACCATCAGGCAGGCCGTATGCATTTTTTAATTTTTTTGTTGGCGTTGGGGCCTTAGTGATATAAAAAAAGGCAAGCGTACGGCCCACCTGATGTAAAGCGGGTAACGTAGCCTATTAACGATTGGGATATATTAATTATAAGTCGCGCGATGCCTCCTCTGCTGCTTACACAGCAACTCCTTGGGAGCTTACTGGTGACTTCACTCACACGCAGTAATACAACAACCCTCTAGGGAGTTGTTATTTGGCTGCGGTTTTCTGTGAGGTGGAGGTACTTCCCCACACGGGCTGCTTTGATGCCCTAACTCTCTTAAAACATCCAGACCAAGACAATCAGACATGTTCATGCACACAAATGTTTGCCTTGTGTGGGAATCGAACCCACGAGCGTTGGTGTCAAACTCGCGTCATTCACTACTGAGCCACCGAGCTCGTCACTTCATGCAGTCAAGCGGTATATTGATTTGTCGTTACGATTTCATGACATAAGTACAGTTTATTTTTAGAGATCATATTCCCTTGTTCATAAGAGCTTATATTGTGGATGGAAATAAAGCGAGAAAGCTAGACTTGGCTGTATATAGTGGCGTTAAGTTACATACTACACTATAGTAAAAAAATCGGGTGCCGCATTGAGTGTCGCCGCGGAGGCCTGCCCTCTTTCAAGTCGGAACACTTGAACCTCCCCCGCCCCACACCACCGCCCCCACGGAGCACTATGTTCATTTACATCCATATGACTGCCTGAAAAAAAGTTATAGTACGGTTTGACCTTCAATATGTTTCAGAACTGATAACCGTATCTTTAGAGGGCCAAACGAGCGCACTGCCTACCTGATGGTAAATAGTTACCGTAGCCTATGGATACTTGCAATACTAGGAATATCACATATGCGTGACTGACGCTGTAAAATTAACGTATATTCCAAATCTGGTAAGTTAATATACTAAGCTAATAACCTACTAACATCTAGTAAATGAGGTTTTAGGAAAAGAGAGAGTAATTGTTACGAAGCACCTGTACTTGCGACTTGGGAAGCACCTGTAACTTACCGAAGATCGGACGCAAATAACAACTCCCTGGACTAACCGTCCACTGTATTCCATCGAGTCCTCAATACAGCCCGTCTGGGGAAACATCTCCACTTTACAGAAAACCGCAGCTAAATAACAACTCCTTGGAGGGTTATAAATAAATAAAATAAATAAATAAATATTGTCGGACAAATTACACAGCGCCACCTAGCCCCAATGTAAGCGAAGCTTGTGTTATGGGTACTAGACAACTGATAAACATACGTAAATACATTTTTTTTTGTAAATACATACTTATTATACATAGAAAATACCCAGATTAAGACAAACAGACATGTTCATGCACACAAATGTTTGTCTTGTGTGGGAATCGAACCCACGAGCGTTGGTGTCAAAGTCGCGTCTTTTACGACTGAGCACCGAGCTCGGTTGTCGTGTTCCAGCATGTGAGTGAGGTTACCAGTAAGCTACTAAGGAGTTGCTGTGTTAGCATAAAAGGTGGCGTAGCTTTGATGCTTAATGTAAGCGTTCATAGGCTACGGTAGCCGCTTTACATTAGGTGGTATGCTTGAATGCCTCCCGAGGATGTATAAAAAATAAAACTTGTGTTGCATGCGTCCTCACTTACTGGCAGGAGCATAACAACCCTCCAGGGAGGTGTTATTTGGCTGCGGCTTTTCTGTGAGGTGGAGGCCCTTTGCTATGATGCGCTCTCCGGCTCTTAAAAGCTCGCATACCAGGACAAACTAACATGTTCTTGCACACAAATGTTTGTCCTGTGTGGGAATCGAAGCCACGAGCGTTGGTGACAAGGTAGCGTTACTAACCACTGCGCCACTGAGTTCGTCAAAAATCTACGTGTTAATCTGTAAGAAATTATGTGTTAATCCAGAACATTCTATTTATGTCCTTAACTTGTTACGTGAAAGAGTAACCAACATATGTACATACCGGAAGCATTAGCTTATAAAAAAATATATTAATAAACAGTTTAAAAAAGATTTTTTTATACTACGTCGGGAGGCATACAAGCATACGGACCACCTGATATAAAGCGAGTACCGTACCCTATTAACGCTTGTAATATACTAAGTATCATTTGCGCGATGCTTCCTCTGCTACTTACACAGCAACTCCTTGGGAGCTTACTGGTGACCTCACTCACACGCAGGAACACAACAACCCTCTAGGGAGTTATTTTGCTGCGGTTTTCTGCGAGGTGGAGGTACTTCCCCAGACTTTGCATTGATGCGCCCTACCTCTCTTCAAATTTTTCTATAGATACCTAAATTTCAAAATAATGACATAAGTAGGTATGTGGCAATAAACCGAAATAACATAATATAATACAAAGAATACCGTGTAATACTCAATATATATAAACAAAAATATGTACGTTATATATACAGTTGAAAAAAATTGTTACCTTAAACAGTTATCAACATAAGTGTTACATTGTTATTTACGAGATATTTCTACGCGAAACAAAACGCCATCCTCTCTCTAATATGCTGTGCCCGATAAGGGTCTCTACAATGTGAAAAGACCTTTATATTATTAAACGTGTTTACTTGCTGTAGAACACAGATAAAAAAAATGAAATTGATTGAAGAAGACCGAATGGGGAAGAGCAGCTCTTAATATTTGTGAAAACCATGACTAAATAACAATTCCCTGGATGGTTTTTCTGTTGTGGGTAAGTTCATCAGCAAGTTGTTGAGAGTTGCTTTGTTAGCAGCGACTAAGTGACTCATTATCATCTTTAGAGTCAAAACCAACCTCACCTGCACGTGGTGTAATCTGCTAATCAATAAGCAAAGGTTTGCCGAAAGTAGGGCGCATCGTAGGAGAGAGAAGTTACTTCACCTCAAAGAAGACCGCAGCCAAATAACAACTCCCTAGAGGATTATTATCTGGAAAAATTACTGTGTTAGCAGTGAGGGTGGCGATGCACGAGCGATACTTCCTGTATTGCAATGGTCCACAGGTAAAGACAACCATTTCACATTAGACGTGTCATATCTAAGTTTGTTTGTTGTACCCGACGTGTACGATAAAAAAATGTATGGCCTTGATAGTCTAACGTCTGAATGATTTGAGCCTTTTGACAGGAAGGGTCATACTGAAATTTGGCACAGAAGTCCGGAACCTGAAGAAGGACATAGGCTACATATTCTTCTTCTTAGCGCTATCCCATTTCCTAATCCATTGGAATTGGATTTGTTGAAGGTACTGATTTTGACATGCAGCGACTGCCATCAGATCTCCACAGCAAGAGGGAAAACCAGACTTTTCTTAGGTAAGGTGCGGGTTGCCTCACGATGTTTTTCTTCACCGCGATGCTAGTGATAATTACAGAAATGTACATAAATCCAAAAACACGAATTTAGTCATGCCAGAATTCAATACTCAATTGTCCAAATGCAGTTGCTTCACACGCTGGGCTATCAAACGCAACAAGATTTTTTTGAATTCGACCAGTAGTTCCAGAGATGAGCGCTTCAAACACACAAACAAATAATTTCTTCTACATTGTATCTACTTATTGAAACCTCAAGAACGACCACCATAACTCAAAGAGAGGTAGGGCGCATCAAAGCAGTCCGTCAGGTGAAGCATCTACTTCACAGAAAGCCTTCGCAGCCAAATAACAACTCCTTATAGGGTTGTTGTGTTCCTGCGTGTGAGTGAGTAACCACTAAGCTCCTATGGACTTCCTGTGTTAGTAACATGGGTGGTATCGCGCGGGCGACACTTAATGTATTGCAAGCCTTTATAGGCTACGGTAACCGCTTAACATCAGGTGGGCTGAATGCTTGTATACCTCCCGATGTTGTGTAAAAAATATTACTTTTAAAACATTACAAACTCAGAATATACATTATACTTTTCAGTGACTATACGTATAAGAACGCAATCGCCATTCGTATATCGAACGCGCAATGAAGAACGCGATATCTGACAACAAGCGGTCTCTTATAACTTTTCCCTTTTAACCTTTCGTCCGCCCGCGCCCCGCGTCCCGTTCGACTCCCTCGGGAGGCGGTCCCCAGGGCCGGCATGGACTCCCCGCGTACGCCGCCGCCCCCTGCCACCACTCAATACCGACACGCCATGCGGACGACAAAGATCAAGTAACGCAGACCTCCCCAAGAAACTATGGTGAATACTCATTCTGCCCACACCGTAATTTTCAATCTACCAATTCAAAAATAATTAATAAAAGACATAGTTTAGTCACAGTCATCCATGATTAAATTTAAAAATATTTCGAAACATAGGTTAGATATTCCTAATATGATAGGAATATCTAACCTATGTTTCGAAATATTTTTTGTTGTATTTGTTGTATCAAACATGTGGTTAAAACAAAACATTTACCACCCGTGAAACTATTACTATTGCATTATTTAGGAATAAAATTAGTCACTGCCTCCCACAGATATAAATATAGCTTCCGTGTAATAAAGTATTATTTTTTATTAAAAGACAATAATAAAAAATAGAATACGGTCCACTGTTACCTAATAACTACTAACAACTTTTCGTTTTACTAACATTTAACCTTATATACTACTTTAATATAGCCTACAGTACTTTTAAATGTGTTAATTGAACTTCAGTCAAGTAGAATTAGTAACATGAAGTCCATTTTAAAAATTTAATCCCGTAAGTATTAAATTAATAATATTGCTATTTATGATAATCAAAAAGAAATAAATTCAATTGTTTAAACGAGACGAGGCAAAATAATAGTATTTTTAAAACGATCAAATAAGTGGTATAACAATTAAGAAACGATTTAGACTTCTTCCAATTTGATCAATTATTTAGATTAAAAATAAATTGAACACAGAGATCAGAATTTATAATAAAACAAAAGAAATCGAGACTAAAACAGCAATATTTTTACAACGTCGGGAGGCATGCAAGCCTATGACCCATCTCATGTAAATCAGTTACCGTAACCTATGAACACTTGCAACTCATGAAGTATCCTTGCGCGTTGCGCGGTTGCTGATAATACGGCAACTCTTTACTAGTAACCCCCTAAGTAAAGTAGCAGGAATGCAACAACCCTCCAGGGAGTTTTTATGTGGCTGCTGTTTTCTGCGAGGTGGAGGTATACTTCCCCAGTAGGTTTGATGTATGTACACAAACTGTATTGAAAATACCCATATTCACATAACTTTTTAACTCCCGGCCAAAATAAAATTACTGCACACACGCTGCGGCTAGCTGGAAGAACTCTCTTAAAGAGATAAGCTCACCATTGTACACTATTTTCAACTCTGTGTGTAATGTGATGCAATAAAGAATATATACCCAGACCAAAAAATAAACATGTTTATGCAGACAAATGTTTATCCTGTGTGGAAATGGAACCCACGACCGTTGATGTTAAATTTCCTTGCTAACGACTCCATCATCGCACTCGTCAATAGCTACTGCGAGGCACAAAACAAAAACGAATGTTTAATTACGTCGCTTCTGCGACCTGTTATTACAAATCTCTCTTACTCTTTGCGCACATGCGACGGGCCCATAACGCCCAGTTGTAGACTTTTTTCCGCGTGCCATAGGCAGCGTTAATATTTCAGTGTACAGAATTCAAGGGTTAACTGCCCGTCTCGAATGGTGTAAATAGACCTGAACAATTGAGCGATTC
The DNA here is from genome assembly GCA_947507595.1 of Pyralis farinalis. Classification (NCBI taxonomy): domain Eukaryota; kingdom Metazoa; phylum Arthropoda; class Insecta; order Lepidoptera; family Pyralidae; genus Pyralis; species Pyralis farinalis. Next base: position 24,275,173 of record OX382273.1, on the reverse strand, counting down.
CTATTGTAATCAGGGTAGTGCATATTCCATGTTTACAATGGATGTAAACAAAAAGATGTAAACAAAACATGTGAACTAATATTGTAGTTTTAAAATGGCTGTTCACTTTCACTGCCTTTGTGAAAGTGAACACATAATTTAAAATTACTTTAAAAAAGGACTTTCGTCTTTTCCTTTTACGAATTGACTTTTACTATACCTAGTAAAAGCACACGAAACGCTTTATTTGTAGTATCTACACACATGCAATACGAGGAGATAATGTAGTTTTCCACGGGGTAGGTAAGACGAGATATGGTGAGACAAGAACTGAAATGCCACCTAATTATTTCCACAAAAAATTACATTTAATAGTATAAGACGAGGATTTGTTTAATTTCACTGTATATGTGGAGTGTACTGCTGAAATGATTACCGCAGTCATACTATCCCTTCCGGTAATGACTCTATACACACAAAAAGATAGTTTATTCTTACACCAGCAATTTTAGCAATTCTTATCTCGTTTCACATCTCCTCGTCTTATATCGCCGGTGGAAAAACACTTTAATGGTACCACCCCCACTGTTTATGAGTTCTGACAAATTACATATTACTAAAGGGCTCAATATAATTATATTCCATACCAATTACGAAGTATTATAACAACCCTCTGCACCTACGTAAGTAAAAGAAGTAAGACTTATTTATTTATACATGTGAAACGTGTAGAGTACGTTTCACATGTATAAATAAATAAGTCTTATTTGTCAAATGGTTATAAGTTTTTGAATTTATTGTGGATTTTAAATTGAAGAATTTATTTGAGTTTCTTGTAGTAAATCGGCATATTTTTAATATTCAGTGGGAGTTCGTAAAGGGAATGAAGTATATTACGAGAATATCAAACTATACGGATTTACCACGAAACATTGAGCATCCCTTAGGTCACTTTCGATCACACTAGACTTAGAAACATTTGAATTTTAGTATTAAATTTAGATTCCATTATTAGGATAAAAATATGTCATATCAAAAATACCAGCTGAAGAAACCCCCTGTTATTTACATATCTAATTATCTTGATCGAAATAAATGACTTGTCCAATGAAGAACGATAAACTTTATATATTCCTTTTGGCTTGAAATGGTCCGCGTCGGGAAAATACGTTCGTACCAATGTGGGTTGAACTTGTTCGCCCAAATTGGTTCAGTTGTTGATGCTCTATGAGAGAAAGGACTTGTTCATATCTCTATCTAAAATTTTAAGTACGAACATCGTATTGAATTAAAAGAAGGTTTTTATTTTCATTGACTGAAAAGAAGTTTTTCAGAGGTATTAAAAAGGGCACAGAAAAAGAAACAAGAACACAGACTAAACAAATTTCTCAGAGACTAATCAATAAAATCGTAATCGAATTACATTTCAACATATTTTTATCTGTCTATAACTTCACGCCAAATCCCTTGCGAAATAGGCAGATAGGACCGAGCGCCACATGACTTGATTCTTATACTCAATACTCAATACTCAATCATTTATTGCATCCTTAATGTGTACAAAGGTGTTCGCTTATGAATTAAGTAACAATCAAGGACCCTGAGGGGCGCTGCAATGGGAGAGGGGCTTTATAATATTGTAAATCAATGTAGTAGTATTCATAATGATGTGTCTATCAATCTCAATTTTAAATGTGTGTGTATTATAAAGTAGACAATAACAATGCACATATATGTGCATTGTTATTTAAATTCAAATTATCAAATTTAAATTCAATTAATTTAAATTTTAGTAATATATATTTTTAATGTTATTACTGGTTGTATATTATTGTTTTTATTATGTCAGAACTTTTAGCATGTCATTAATTATCATATAAATTTATATTCATTTTAATTTTATACATTAGATTTATATACATTAGATTAGATTAGCAAATTCCATTAATTATATCTTATTGCATTATTTTAAATTGTAATATTGAATTTTGTAGCCTATATTATTATTTTAAAGTTTTATCGTTTAAATATTCAATTATAGAGTAATATGCTTTTCCTACTAGTTGTTTCTTTATCTCCTTCAGAAAGAGTTTTTCATTTTTCATATTTTTTATAGATTCAGGGAGTTTATTATATATTTTTACAGACATTGCTAATGGGCTAGATGAGTGTATCTGAAGGTGAGATTTTGGGTGTCGTAGTCTATTTTGATGCCTAAGTGTATAACCTCCTGAAATGTCTGTTCTTTTTGTGAAGAAATTTGGATATTTTCGTACGAATTTACATGTTTCGAAAATGTAGATGCCAGGTAAAGTTAATATATTATGCTTTATAAAATGAGGTTTACAACTGTCAGTTTGTTTTATATTTACTAATATACGGACTAGTTTCTTTTGCAGGATAAACACGCTGCTCCAATCAGTTCCGCTTCCCCACAAAACCGCACCGTAACTGAGCCAGGAGTAGGCATAGGCATAATATGTGACAAGCGCGGTACTCATATCAGTAGTTTTTTTTATTTCTCTGAGTGCGTACGCAAAACTTGACAATTTGGCACAAATTTTTTGAACATGAGTTTTCCAATTAATATTCTTATCTATGACTATACCCAGAAGATCAAATTCAGTGACCACCTCCAAGTCTATGCTATTAAAATTTAGATTAATGTCTAAAGAATTCCTTTGGTAAGGGTGGAAGACCATGAGTTTGGTTTTTTTGAAGTTTATTTCCAGATTATGGTCACTCATCCAGCACGTCGTTTTTGTCAGGATTTCTTTTAAGTGTTGGCATATATTTTTATTATTGTGGCATGACGTGAGGATAGAGACGTCATCCGCAAACAAAACGCAATGCTCGTCCATTATTTTAGGCAGGTCATTAACATATAATAGGAATAGGAGACACCCGAGAACACTTCCTTGTGGGATAGATGAATTTATCGTTTTACCATGTGATCGGATATTTTTGATCGTATGGGTTTCATGATCAAAATATTCCATTTCTACAAATTGCTGCCTATCCTTAAGGTACGAAGTGAACCATTCATGTACAGTTCCTCTAATCCCGATCCCATATAATTTATCTAATAGTATATTATGTTGCACCCTGTCGTACGCTTTGGTCATATCCAACAAAATACCTATGCCATATTTCCCTATGTTTAATATATTTATTATTTCTTGGATATATTTATATACAGCTAATATAGTAGAGTGATTTTTTCGAAATCCGTTTTGACAATCATCAAACAATTTGAATTTTTCGCAAAAGTTGTATACGCGATCAGCCATTACTCTTTCAAGAATTTTTGATGATGTTGGTAAGAGAGCTATCGGTCGATAATTGTTCGGGTCTGTTTTGTCATTTTTCTTATATACTGGTCTAACTATGGTCACTTTCAATTGGTTGGGGAATTCACCTTCGTTGAATGACTGGTTTATTAAAATAGTATACGGCAAGGCCAATTCACTGGCACATTCTCTAATCAAAATTGGTGGCAGTTCATCAATACCGTAGCTTCTCTTATTTTTTAGACGTTTTATAATTTTATATACCTCGCAACTATCTACGGGGCGGAGAAACATACTATTTTCAGAGGAAACTTGCACAGGTCTTCCAACCTTTGATGGTGTCTCACCTATTGATGCGAAAAAGTCATTAAAGCTGTTTACTATTTGTTGTGGATCAGTAATCAGAGACCTTTTTATACATAATTTTATGTTTTTTTTGTCTGTTAAGTATTTTTTATTTGTGTACTCGTTAACCACACCCCACATAGCTTTTACTTTATTAGAAGAATTTTTAATGCGATTTTTATAATTTATTTTTTTGGCAATAGTAACTGATTTTTTTAGTATTTTTTCATATTTTTTGTAATGTTGAGTTATTATTTTATTTTTATTTGTTTTCATAGTGAGAAGTTTTAATAACCTTTTAGTTTTACATGATTTCTTAATCCCTACTGTTAGCCAATATTTATTATTATTTTTGTTTAATTTGATAAACTGCTTAGGTATACATTGCTCTAAGTTTTGTATTAATATATCATGGAATATTTTATAGTTTTTATGTACATTTTTATTCTCTGTTAATATATTATACCAGTTTATATCGTTTAGTTTTGATTTAAAAAGTTCAATATTTCTTTTATTAAATATCCTCTTTTCGGTATACCAAGAAGTCGCTTTTGTTTGTGTAGTTGTTTTTAAGCAGATTACTATGGCGGAGTGGGTTGAGAATCCAGTTTTTTCTACAGTAGTTTTTATTATATTTTTTCTAAAATTAGTAAATAATAAATCTATGCATGTTGCAGAAGTTTCAGTGAAGTGAGTTGGTTCTGTTATATATTGTGTAAATCTGTATTCTGATAATAAGTTTAAAAAAGTATTTGTGCGCGGCTCTTTTTTTAAAATATTTATATTGAAGTCCCCTCCTATAATTATGTTATATGTAGAGTATTTATTGTTTATGTAATCTAAAATTTGCTCTAACTGATTAAGAAAAATGTCATACCCTCTTCCATTCCAGTATAATACAATTAATAAAATATTTTCTTTTGGTAATTCTGTCGCACACAATTCCAAATTATATTCTATAGACATTTTGGAGATGTCACTCCTCTCTATTGATTCTATTTGATCTTGAAGCAAGATACAAACTCCTCCGCCAGCTCGTGTTCTTCGACAGTATGATGCTGCTATTTTGTATCCATTAAACTGTATTAAGCTAGTTTTTTCTTTATTTAACCATGATTCTGAAATGCATATGGCTTTATACATTGGATTTTGGTCAATGAAGGCTTCCAACAAGTGTTGTTTATTATAAATGCTTTGGAAGTTCTGGAATAGGATCTTATACTGCTGTTCTCCTTCGAAAGGAATTGTTACTAGCAGGTGTAGTACTGTTTCGATCTGGTTGGTTTTCACATTTTTGGCTATTTATATCTATTTTCTTTCCCTCAATGTACAGTATATTATTTTTTATAACAGCATACTTTCCTTCATTTCGTGCCTTATACATTTGTTCTCGTAACTGTTTCCTTTCCTTCAATGACTTTTTATCCATGAACTCTTGAACTGCCAGTCCAGTACCACGAAGGCAATGGCCGTTTTTTACAATATATCTTGTCATTTTCTTACTGATCAATTCGATTACCAACGGGCGGTTGCTGTGGTTTTTGTATCTCCCCATTCTGTAAGTTTCTTCAATATAACCATTTAAATTCACATTCAGTATTTCTTGAAAAGCTACAATTATTCTATCGTGCAAGTCATATTCAGTTTCCTTGATATATTCAGTTAGGCCGTAGAGCACTATTTTCTTATTGTAGCTGTCTGTGTGTAGATGTTGTTGCGCAGAAAATGTCGCTCTAGTTTCTAAGTCCCTTACTTCTGTTAGCAGTTTTTCATTTTGCTTTCTTAAATTTTCTATTTCTAGACTGATTTCTTGTATATCTTTTTTCCTTTGTTCGTTTTGTTTATATAACGAATTAGTATCTTGTTTTATTTCGTCTTTTAATTTTTGAATTGCCTTGTTTATTTCATCCACAATTGTGCTCCTTAATTCCATTATTATCGATTTATTATTCTCTCTCAATTGCGAAGCAATTAATTCACTTAAGTTTTCTAGGGTTATTTCAGACGTGTTCTTAGGGTTTTCTTTAATGAGCGTGTCTCCTAATATACTACTTACATCTTGCGAGCTAATAGAGTCGTTAATTAATTGAGTATTTTTATTTCTATGTGTCACATTATTAGTATCAGGCGACAAACTTGGAGCACTGGTATCATTTTGATCACGTTGACGTACAGGGGTGTTTGAGTTGTCTCCTTTTGGTTTCTTACAAAGGCAAGCCGGGCATTTCCATTTCTGTTTAGATTCCTTTGTCATTATGTTGTAAAATCGCTTACTAGGCACGTTGCCACATTCCAAGTCATAACGTTCCTTACACAGTGCGCAGTCCAAGAACTCTCTGTCTGTGATTTCTCGCCGACATCCAGCACATCCCTTAAATACAGTTGCCATGTTTACTAGCTTAGATACTGGTTATGCCCCCTGGCGGTTATCTTGGTAATCTTACTGGATGTTATTGAACAAGTTAAACTACTTGCTACTAGATGGCGCTGCTGTTGTTAACGTTTACTGTAGTTGACGTTTTAGTATTGCCAGTGACCGTTAGATGGCGCACTATACAAAAAATGTCTACGTAGGATGATTTAGCAATTTTGATTATGTACACTAATAGAATTTAATTACCACTCTCCTACCTTATATGGCATTTATTTCTCATACCTGCATTCACTAAAGTATATTGTAACAATCTTGACGAAATTCAACTTATCAACTTGACTATTATGGAATTTAAAATTTTTCTTCAACGAATTTTATTTTGTAATTTCTTGATTTATTTACTTGCTGTTTTTTTTATATTATGTTTTACACTTTCGTATATTGTCAAACACTGCACTAATTGTCTATTTTCGAACAGTAATTAAACTTAGAATATTTTTAAAAGTTTTAGTTAACGCGGATCGATGTTTACTCGTGCGCACTAGCGACCTCTGACCATCTTACCCGCTTCTTTAACATTCATGGCTCTTCTCAAACACGCTTGCCAGTTTCTAAGGCTCCTGACATCACCTGATATAACACGATCAATTTGGTCATGGTAGGTAAGTCTTGGCCTTCCTCGGCTCCTACATCCTTCTACATTCGCGTTGTTTTCGCGAAATTTAGGTGTGAGTACTTTGAGTAAGCTGTTTCTGAAATACATTAAATATATGTATACTATACACAAATTACTCGTATGAAGTAATAGAATAAGCTTATAAGGATAGAATACGTATTCCTTCAAAGCTACTTTGCCTACAATTTTCGTTTAATTTTGACATAATGATACATTTATGAGGGTTTTTCAAATAGTTCGTTATTTCAGTAAAAATCAATCAAGGAATCAAGCATATTTCTGGACGTTTATTACGTTCTATTAAAAAACTTTATTTGATTTCTCTCTTAATTAATTATACTGTTTCAAGCGCTTATGTTAATAGTTTTACATATTTAAGGTTATATGTTTACATCCCTTAATGACTCTACTCTGTATTATCTTCATTATGTTTCTATATTTACGCAATAGTATTAAGGTAATCTATATTTCTATGTACCAAATCAGGGTATATGATAGTTTATGATGAACGGACAGATACTGAAATGAGGCCCTAAGTGCGATGTTTTTTTGCGATTTATCATGGAATACTCAAATTATTTAGTTTGGTTTAGATTGTTTAAAAATTACGAAGCATATAAATCACCTAAAACTTTTACACTATAAACGGTGGCACTTTCACTGTATTTTGTATCGTACATATCGAGTGTTAGTAAATATAAAGCACAGTAGTTTTTCCTATGTGTCGAGTGAACGGGGAGGGTATCGCGGACGACGCAGCTTCCCGCCGTCGCTATGGCAACGCGATAAAACCTCGCCTTTTCATAGCCCTCCGTACAGTAAACATTGAATTTTGAGACAAATGTAAGATTTTTTTCTCGTTTTATTTATATTAAGACGGTTGCCGTAGTGCTCTGTGTATAGACGACAATTGCATAATTTCTTACGTGGTTTTTTTTTCAGTGTCGAAACATACGCTTATAATCGCTTGCAATACAGGATATATCGCTCGCGAATTGCCTAACACAGTAAATCCTTAGTTAGTAAGCTTATTGTGTAAAGTATGTCCCAAAATCAAAAACATAGCAGTAAAAAGGACTCTATTACAAAAAAAAAAAACTTGAGAAGGCGGCTAATCTCCTAAGGATTTGTTACGAAACGTTAGCAGTGGAAGTGGTAACGCGAGATTCTTTATATTCATTGAATAACTACGGTATCCATTTTACATCAAATTAATGCACCTATGCTTGTTTGTCATATGACGTAAAAAAAATATTTTGTGCGTTGTTATAAGTTTTTAATTCAAGTAAAACTATATATTAAAATATAAAATAATTAAGGAACAATTGAAGACAGATAATTTCAGTACTGTCAGGAACGCCATCTCGTTAATTTTTGAATGAAGTTCTTACTTGTTTTATCTTAATCTTCATTTTGTCTGAACAGTTACAACATATTTTTAATAACCCTATAATCATTAATACCAATACCGGATATGAGAACAGGATCGTATTTACCGTAAAAAAATGCGACGAAGATTTCGGTTGCAATGTTCTTATTTGGCCCACGTATGCAATTTAACCTGCATTACTAGTTTAGAGTAAAGTAATTGAAATATTTATCTGAGAGTTTTATGTATACTGCACTAGGTACTCTTTCAAATCTAAAAGCGCTTGTGCTCTGCGCGGAGTAGTTTCCAATTGACAATATACCTACTGCCGCTGCTGACTGCGGGGCAATCGCTCGCGGGTCGTAAGCGCCTTTACCCCTCCCACAGTCTTTCCGCCGGAACTCAAATAAAAATATACGTATAGCCTTGCTTGCGGTTACATGATTAAGCGATAGTTAAAAAAATACTATACTATTGTTTTTACATCCATCTAACTTCCATCGGTCTAACATGATATTTACTGTGCCGCATATCTCGACTATCATAGGACCGTATATTTCAGCTTCAAATGTATGTATTGAAACATTAGGAATAACGTGTATAGTTTCAAATAACCATCAACAATATATAATCTGTATTTGAAACCAATAGTCGAACACGCTAAAGATAATGGAAATTGCTCACAACTCATGGTCGAATTTTGTGCGAGTGTGTGCACGCCTTTTTTGTGAGTTCGTGGGTGCATGAACAAAAATTCGCGCAATTTTTTTTTCCGCGCCTAAAAAAATAACCAGATGTTTTCTTTATAGTAGGCGTATCTTGATGTAACATAGCACACATTACATTTCCAGCTTAAAAAGTTAGCAGATTTAAAAAAAACAATTTTACACTGTAGGTAAGTAGTAAATTTTGCAATGCAATTTACCAAGAGGCAAAATGTCACATTGCCTAGTTCAAATTCAAATGAAATCAACATAGAAGTCTAGTTTAAATTCGACCTATTTTTTATTAAAATATGTGTCAGGTAGAATCAGTTACCTGGTAACTGATTCTACCAAAGATCCTGGAGGGTTGTTGTGTTCCTGCGTGTGAGTGAGGTCATCAGCAAGCTCCTAAGTAGTTGCTTATTAGCAGCAAATGTGGCCTCGCGTGAGTGTACTTAATGTATTGCAAGTTTTCATGGGCCACAGAACTGCTTTACATCAGGTGGGCCGTATGCTTGTATATCTCGGGATGTTGTATAAAAAAAGAAAAATAACCGCTTTAACTTGATAACCTCCTTCTTAATTTTGTGTCAGTTAGAAATGTATGAAATGTGCTTTAAAATGAGAACATCAAAACACAAATAATGAAATATTTTTGCAATGTTTTCAAACATAATACTTGACAGTTCATCATAGTTATTGATTACAGTTCATAGTTATTGATTACAGTTCATCATAGTTATTGATTACAGTTCATCATAGTTATTGATTACAGTTCATCATAGTTATTGATTACAGTTCATCATAGTTATTGATTACAGTTCGTCATAGTTATTGATTACAGTTCATCATAGTTATTGATTACAGTTCATCATAGTTATTTTCGAAGCAAAATGCACCCTGTATTCAGATATTTGAATTAAAGAAGAATAACTTGGCATACTTGAAGAGGAACTTGGCGCTATGCTCAATGACCTCAATAGTGTTCCCAACCAGGTAGGTCTCAAGATGACCATGGACAACACTAAGATCATGTCGAATGTCCATGTTACACATATGCCGGTCACGGTTGGAAGCACTAAGCTCGAAGTTGTCGACGAATGTCTACCTAGGGCAAGTTATGCAGTTAAGTAAGTCCAACTTCGACGGAGAGGTCAACAGACGTATCCAACTCAGCTGGGCAGCGTTTTGGAAACTTCGACACATATTTTCGTCCAAAATACCTCAACGCCTAAGGACTTCGAACAGTGTGTGTTACCAGTGATGACATACGGAACTGAGCCGTGGTCCTTCACTGCGGGCCATATAGGGAAGCTCAAGATCGTTCATCGTGCTATGGAAAGAGCTATACTCGGGGTTTCTCTGCGTGATAGAATCAGAAATGAAGATGTCCGTAGTAGAACTAAGATAACCGACATAGCCCACAGGATAAGCAAGCTAAAGTGGCAGTGGGCCGGCTATATAGTTCGTAGAACCGACAACTGCTGGATAAGAAAGGTTCTCGAATGGCGTCCCCGTACTAGTCCTCACAGTGTGGGACGACCCCCCACTAGATGGAGCGACGACCCCAAGAGGTTTGCAGGGAGTCGATGGATGTAGGTGGCACAGGACGAGACGAAATATACTCTAGAGGGGAGGTCTATGTTCAGCAGTGGACGAATATAGGCTGAGATGATGATGATGATGAACTTGGAAAAATTTCGAAAGTATGAAAAAAAGAAACCTAGAAACCGGCGAGCGTGCATGAGAAGAGCAATTAATGTTAAAAAAGCGAGTGAGGTAAGGGTCCGGTCACGTGGCGCTCGGCTCTCCCTGCCTACCCCGCAATGGATTTGGCGTGAAGTTATAGATAGATAGATAGATGATAAAAAGTATCAAGCTATCTGCTACACGTCTTTGACGCCCTAATATAAAATATATCCTCCTCTGATTCTATTATTATTTCAGTATCCGAGCATTCCATTGTATTCTAACTATACACAGGACAGTATTAAGCACTAACGCATAGAGAATTACCTCCGGAACTTGCATTCGAAGTTGCATAACACATGAAAATTAATTTTACCCCAAAACCCGAGTACAATCGCGCACAAACATCAACGAGCGACCTCTTTCGTGCACAATCAACATACAAAGACAAGGGCAACATTACGAGAGCATCACTTCATTGTGGGCACCGCTCTAATTGTAACTACACTCTTGGGCACCATCAGGCGCTCAGCGCTCCGTCGGGTAGGCGTGTGCCACTAATCTTCGACCCCTACATACCGATACCCCGCGAACGAACTTCAAACATAATGCTAACCCAATAAAGACCTTTTTGCAAAATCGCTGTCAGCTAGTATTTGCAAACGTAGCCAGGGTTAACGCACACTATCAAGTCATTAAATTGCATCGCCTTTTTAATGAGTCTGAAGTGAACAAAGGATATTGAGCGCGATTACATTAAGTGTCTGTAGTGTGTAAGATAGTGTGTTTTGGAACTTGTTTCTGTAGTTTTATGCGAGAAATACGATTCTTATTATTAGTACAGCACTGTGAACTCATACAACGATTTTGTTGTATAATAATGCAACTTAATCATTTTCCGACCGAGACTGAGACTAACCTACCATGACCAAATTGGTCGTGTTTTATCAGAAGGTGATGTCAGGACCCCAGGAACCGGCGAGCGTGCATGAAAAGAGCTATGAATGTAACAGAAGCGAGTGAAGTATGTAAGGACCGCGTCTTATGGCGCTCGGTTCTCTCTGCCTACCCCGCAAGGGACTTGGCGTGAAGATATACATAAAAACAATAATTTGTTTAAATAATATTAGTCATATGTCCTGGGTTAATCTGAAAATGATTTTTGGCAATACTGCAGTGAACCATGGATTAAAGTTCTTTTTTACAAATATGTTTTTTTTGTAGTTAGGGCCTAAGTTTAGGGGGATAAATGGCGCTACTTTAAATTTGGATTTGAATGGCACTTGTAGTTTAAAAAACTAAATCAAAAGCACTAAAATATTAAATAAGTAAATAAATATTCCCGAACAAAAAATATCATCATCCAGTACCAAACTAAGAGTACAATTTGTATGGGCACATACGAACTTACTAACTGGACAACTAACAAAATTACTTCAAAATATAAAAAGATACTTCATACACACAAATAATTACCTTGTACAGAAATCTAACCTGCGACCGTTGGTGTATAAGTAAAATCGGGAAAACTATCAACATCCTCTCATTCTTGCACGTAAACATAGTAAAATTCCAAATTGTGAACGTAATTTCCGAACCGACACTTATGTTTATGTAAACATATACCAGTAACTTATTACATGCTTCCCTCATATTTACAGACTGAATATGCTATAAAGTGATATCACGTGATCGTTTTCCGGCCGGTAATAGTTATAAATTACCCGGGTAGTTTATAAAAGCCGGTTAACCCGAGGTAAGCGGACAAGGAGTATAATTTATTATTGGGAAAATCGCGGTGGCGTATGAAAATACGCGCCATTGCGGATCATTTTATACGTAATTATTACGATGCGTAACTATTCCGTGTTTTGGGTGCATATTGAACTTTATTGCTAGGGCGATAAGACTGAGACAGCACATATTTATTGTGAACTTCGTGCTTCTATTAAACTATAGTTATTTGCAAGTCTATATGAATCCCCATGTAAATGTTCATATTTTTGGTAAACAAAGAATTCTTAGCGAGGGGTCAGGTAAAGATTCATGGGCCTCGCAAACGGGATGACTTAGCTATGACATTAGCCCGTTATCGCGACTGACGCAACCTTAATCCTAAAAACCTGAAGTAAAGACGATTCAGATCCTTTTTTATGAGTAATTTCGGTATTATAGCTCCAGATCCAGAGCTCCAGATTCCCTGACATCTTAGTTGAAGACAATAGATAGTCTTTAACATAAACCGAAATCAGATAATGCGATTTGAATCATGTTCACTGTAGGCAGTAGGCCCTTGATTGAAATATCGAATAAAAAAAAACTAGTGTATGGTATCGAAGTACTTTGAGTACTCGATCGCTTGAACTTCAGTTTTTAATATTTTTTCGATGTCACGACGGACTTGCTGACTCGACTTTGATGAAAAGTAAATAGATATAGTGCACACTGGTAAAGGACTGCCTTAATAGTACATCTCACCTTTAATGTTCTTATATTCTTTAGGAGCATATACAGCTATAATTTCTAGATGATCTTTAAATTCAAACTATTTATTACGTTAATTACGAGCTGTATCTCAAACAATTTTTATGACGTAAGATTAGCTTTAAATTTAATATCAAGAATTGTTATAAATATAAGATTTCATTTGTTTTCATATTTTTTCTATATTTATATTCTTTTTCGTCTATATAGGTATCCATAGTCACACTTTAATTGACCTACTATAGTGCGTACTATTAGACGATATAGGTACGTATACGTAGAAGTGGCCATTTTGTCATAGATAGGCAATGGTCGATTCGGGCCCGGAACGAGAAATATAGTTGCAGCGCACACTGTATCATCTCTGAGAGGGGTGTCGCTGAGTTATATGACACTGGTACAGTCAAACACTAAATGTTATTTTCGCACCGCCTACTGGGAAATAATATTACCTACATTTTAAGTCTTGGGGTCAACTATTAAAGTTTTAATGATATGAATTTGCAATTCTTGAACCGCTCTGTTTGTTGGTACTGATCACATACGCCAAAAAACACAAACTGGACACCGATATGACTGTCAATGTGTAAAAATTCATTCGAGTTTTCTGAGTAGGAGGGCCCATGTTCAGCTGTTTTTACTAACAGACCAAGACAATATAACCCAATTATGACAAGAATAGATAATCTAGGAACATACCATGCGGCCATCGAGCCATCTGCTGGTGGTGGCGGGTGGTTTTTGCGTTGACCAGAGTTGATGTAGGGAGGAGTATGTCTTTCTGGATTTAAAACCCTTCCTGCCTATCTGGAATTTATGTATGTATGGGCAAATGTAAGGTATACATTTATTAAAAATCTCCAGTGTAGACTGGAGTAGAATTAAGTTAAGTGGACGTTATGAAGGACATACAGTTTTATGCTTATGTATGAAGCTGTTTACGAGAAAATGTGATGAAAATATTTGTTATGCATATGAGCATAAAAGCAACAAATACTTTCATAAACTTGCTTACTCCATTTATACTGCACAATTTATTTCACTTACATAAAAGACGAGTAGAAATATATTAATAAAAATAGGATAAGAGAATACTTGTAAACTCCCACCAAATATATTTTCATTATTTGATTTCATATTATGATAAAAGTTGTTCGATTTTATGTTGAGTGAAGTCGTACCTTTTTAATATTACGAGTATCATACATACGACGAATGGACATGTCTGTTACCTGTCCGTTCGTTCTAATAATTATTAATAATATTTACTTTTGTTACAATTCCTAGTTAAGATATTTATTTTGACACGATATTTTTTTTCTTTTCGGTAGCTTCCTGAGTACTGGTTCTATTTTAAACGTTTTTGTGGAAATTCCATGTAGTTTTTTATAACTTACTGAGTACTATATAACTTAATATGACTGAATTTGAAACAGCTTTTGTAGTCATAAAACCGTGCAATATAAAAAGTACCTAATTAAATGATTAATTAAATATAATTTAAATCTCTGAATGCATATGAACCATGTGATAATAATTAACAGGCATCTTTTCTATGCAATAATGTAGTTATTTTCTTCATAAGCTTATTTTCTGTGCGACTGTACAATGTGTTTTATATTCGTGAGCCCTCCGGAGTATTTATCACTGGAAACTTTTAAGGTAAGCATATTTACGTCTCTGTGCAAGTTTGGTGATAAAATGTGATGTTACGAAAAATTTTGCGATTTCGGTGGGTTCCTTAAACATAAGACTAGCCCTTAATTAGTCGCCATTAAAAGCACTTAAGGTCAAAATGCGAACCGTTTTTTTTTCACAAGTACACAATTATGTAGATCCTGCGATATGAACAGATATTTTAAATTGGATATTTTTTTTTTGAGTAAGAAACAGTATCTATAATTCGGAAATGTAAGTATAAAAAATATATGTAGAAGAGAGTATATACAATTATTTCGGGTCAAAAATCACTATCCTCGCCAAATCTTTAGGCTTAGGTAGCGGACCCCGCCAATCCAAATGCATTAGGAAACGGGATAACGCTGAAAAGAAGAGAAGGTAGAGAGTGATAGTCCAGTGGATAAGGAACTGAACTATTGACCAACTGGTCGCCAGTTCGAATCCTGACAAGTACTACTAAATTCGTGTTTTCGGATTTCTATACATATTTAAAAATATCACTTGCACGGCAGCGATGGAAAACATCGTGATGAAACTGGCACACCCAAGAAATTATATTTCAAAAGATGTGTGCAGCTAACTTAAAAAAGGTCTGGTTTCTCCCCTCCCAGGGGTTTTCCACCAGACCCTTTTATGTTAGGTTCAGATTTATATACATATTTGTAATTTGTAATTATCATTAACTAAGCGGTGAAGGAAAACATCGTTACGAAACCCACACGTCCAAAAAATTGTAATTAGAAAGACGTGTGACCTTATCTAAGAAAGATCTTTTTTTTTATACTACGTCGGGAGGCATACAAGCATACGGCCCACTTGATGTAAAGCGAGTACCGTAACCTATTATCGCTTGCGATATATTAATTATCACTCGCGCGATGCCTCCTCTGCTTACACAGCAACTCCTTGGGAGCTTACTGGTGACCTCACTCACACGCAGGAACACAACAACCCTCTAAGGAGTTGTTATTTGGCTGCTGTTTTCTGTGAGGTGGAGTACTTCCCCAGTCGGGCTGCTTTGATACGCCCTACCTCTCTTACAACATCCAGACCAAGACAAACAGACATGTTCAGGCATACAAATGTTTGCCTTGTGTGGGAATCGAACCCACGAACGTTGGTGTCAAAGTCGCGTCATTCACGACTGAGCCACAGAGGTCGTCAAAGATCTGGTTGTCCCTCTGGTTTGTGGACGTCCGACGGCAGTCGCTCCATGACAAATCAGTACCTTCGCCAAATCCTTAGGCTTAGTTAGCGGACCTCGTCAATCCTATTGTATTAGGAAACGGGATAAGGCGAAAGTTCTCGTTAAAGTAATAAGGCCGAAGTATTTGTAACACATAGGTACCTATTGGTGTGGCTACAAATAAAAATAATATATGAAAATAATGGATACAATAAAAAGGTCGATAGTTCAATACACAGGTTTCGAAATTACCTTAATTGATGTAAACATTCCAATATTTTCTTCGTGGATGTATTCAAACTCAAGCGTTAAAACACAAGTGAAGGTTTTCTTCAATGTGTTTTCGCTTTCTCTGCACTACTATCCTAATTCACTCGTAACCTAATACCTCTAATAATAATAATCCCTGACTAACATAAGGTTACTTTATATAACATGTTCATTATTATTGAATACAGAGATATCCGACTTTGAAAATAACTTTTAGGTGACAAAATGGCTGGACTAAAGTTATTCGGGTTATTTATTCATATTCGGCTCGATTGTTGTAGTCCATCTTAATAATGGAATGACTCTTTTACACCACGAGCATGGCGGACAGGAAAACGGCGTACTGGAGGTAAGCAGTTAAGGCGGCCTATTGACCACGCTTGCAACAAGGCTTAATGCAATTTATTTTGTTGCACTGCCACCCATGTATAATGAAAAGCAGAATGCATTTCTCCAATTACTGAACGGATCTGCGTTCTTTAGCGCATATATATGTATATATACAATCAAAAATCTGCTACAAACTACTAATTTGGCTTTATTACAATTAGGGAATTGCATAAGTGAAGCGCAGCGGTGCTAGCCCAGATAGTTGATGACCAGCTGCCCCCTGGTTCGAATTTGCGTTTTCGGATTTATGTGTATTGGTATCACTCGTTCGATAAAGGAAAACATAGTGAGGAAACCTGCACGTTCAAGAAATTATATACAGTACTGGTTTTCCCGCTCGGTGGCGAAGGTCTGACAGCAGTCGCCCCATGTAAAAATGGTATCTTCGTAAACATTTTTAGGCTTAGGTAGCGGACCTCGCTAATCCTAATGGTTTAGGAAATAGGACGTTAAAGTGAATATTATTTCAATTAGTGAACTATATGAACCAATACTTATTTAATATAACAAATTGATTTATGTTCTAACAACAACATTAAAAATGTGTCAATATCAACAACAAACATCTTTCATTATAACCAAAATATCGATATTTTTTCAGGAAAACTTTTTTGTTATAGTCCTGCGTAGAAGTTAAAAAAAATAGCCGGTCGGCGAACTAAACTTTTTTTTTATACAACGTTGGGAGACAAACGAGCATACGGCCCACGTGATGCAAAGCGGTTGCCGTAGCTTATGAACGCTTGTAAATACATTAATTATTACTCGCGCAATGCCGCCTCTGTTGTTAGCTCGGCTACTCCTTAGGAGCTTACTGGTGACTTCACTCATACACTGGAACACAACAATCCTCTAGGCAGTTATTTTGTTGCGGTTTTCTGTGAGGGTGACGAAAAATAATAAAATATATTGTAGTATCTCTCAAGAACCTTCCAAGAATTGCCAATTTTTGTACTTTAACTTTTCTGGGATATATGATTCTTATCTCACTTCTGATCTCTAGGCAACGTCACAAGTATACACCGAATAAACAATAAACAGTAAGAAAATGTTGAAACAAACCAGAGTACATACTCGCATATCCGAAAACCGAAACATAAACGTTATATCGGACGATCCTACCAAACTGCTCTATCAAAATATAACGACCGCGATAAAAGCGATGGGAAAGAAAGCAAACGTTTCCAGAGAATTTCCAAAGATCGTACAATAACTGGTTTTGCATCCTTTTCTTACATAACTAGAATGTGTGTAGCTATCTTCGTCAGACAGAGTTTTCCGTTTTATAGGCAAGTCGATAATATTCGGCCCGCTCACGAGATATGAGTGTTAAATATTTTATGAGGTCCAGTGTTGACGCTGTGTTCGCTTTCTGGATCTTACAGCTATTAATTAACGTGATGTATTATTTATTAACACTGTTCTTTATTGTTTGAACTACTTAAATGTCAATGGCGAGACGTGGAACCCAGATATATTTTAGAGTTCAATCTTTCGTACAGATAAAAAAACATAGCGATGTCACATTTGAATATGGAATCTGTGTGTAATTAGGAAAAGATAAAACGGTTCAGTACCATTTGCCTTCTCTTTTTCTTTTCCTTTTTTTGTTTAATAGCTATTGACAAGAAATAATGTTATGAATAAAAAAAAACGAAAATAGTTAAATAGCTACCAAGACTTGGACTCGCCCACCGAGCGTTCGGTACAGCTTTTGGACATCATCATATCAGCCGAAAGACGTCCACTGCTGAACATAGGCCTCCCCGTTTATTGGACATACTTATACCTCGTCCCCGTTTTTGGGCATACCTATATATATTTATTCAGTTACACATCTACGACTTCATAAATAAAAGTTTAAAGAATTATAAAAATACTAATATTTAGGTATATCTCACATATGACCACCATATTACCTAAGTAAAAAATATGCCGACTGCATGAATCTAAGTATGCTAGTTAGAGAAATAATAGTGCTAGTTTTTTCTTGTAATCATTATGTTTTTATTTACATAGACTTTTGACACCAGTAATTATTTCACATACTTGATTTTAGAAACTTTAGAGATAAGACTTCTTCTTTACAGTCAATAACTACATGGTAGAAAAAAAAAACCTTGTTTTGAAGTATGCAAGTTGTCTTTCATATACGCCACTTGAACTAGTAGCCAGAGTTTAAAAATTTCATCCCTTTTGAAGGAAAAGCATTTTTAATATTTGCAATAATGTTATATACCTAAACAATATTTGAAACTATTCAATATTACAAATCGACAGCATTGATAATTGCTGTAATATGCCTCTGCGACTGATGGACAGATAGATAGAAGTTGCATCATTACGATTTCCTTTTTTTTATTTTGATATGGAACCCTAAAAACATGCATCAATGATGTGGTTGATTTCGACTATTGGGCAAAGACGAGTACATATAAAATGTCATCCAAACCTATTTTTTCATCACATTTATGATCTAAACACAAATATGTAAATAAATATTAAATAAATTGTAGTAAAATTGATTGAAGTCCTGCCTATGTCCATTTCATCCTCTAATTTGTACCGTTTGGTAGTGTAGTGAACCAAAAAAAGGAAATCTATTCTCAATTCGATGTACTTAATTACGACTCAGTTTTTTCACGTTTTGTCTCTTACAAACTGTCTTGGCGTAATGTCATTAATCTTAGGAGGCTGGCAGCAAAGCAAACGACCTCCCGTTAAGACCCTCCATGGGCTGCGTACCCCGTAATATGCTTGTAAGGCTAGAATGTCGAATAACTATACACCAACAGTCTGCACTCTAAATCCGACCTTCGAATAATTGCTATTAGTGTCATTAATGTGTGCACAGCACCCCTCGCCTTTCAACCTTTAGTTGCGAGACTAAATAGAAAATAAAGGAATCCCCGCGCTAGAAAAAAATATACGTAAGATGTATTTCTTCGCAGAGAAGCGTGTCGGTAGTATTGTTAAATATATCGTCCAATCAGTATCTCGGAACGAGGAATTAGCGTTTGAAGAGAACGGAGCGACGAATCTTGGTCTACCCTTTTATGCAGCGTAATAAAAAAAGAAATCTTATTTGAATTTGGAAGACGAATTAAAAAGAAAATGTAATCTGCACTAATTTAGAGCGGTGAGTTTCGGTGATTGCCGGGGATCAAGATGGCTTAATTAATGCATGAATAATAAATTCTATGGAGCTCGCAAAAAATATAGTCACATATATAAACTTGTGACTTCATATTATCTTTCATATTCATATTATTTTGTGATTTCATATTATTCATATTTGACGAGCTCGGTGGCACAGTGGTGAAGCACGCTGTTACGTTGCATTGGCACCGACGCTCATAGGTTCGATTACCACACAGGATAAACATTTGTGTGTACCTCCACCTCACAGAAAACCGCAGCCAAATAACAACTTCATAGCGGGTTATTGTGTTCTTGCGTGTGAGTGAGGATGTCACCAGTAAGCTCCTAAGGAGTTGCTGTGTTAGCCGCAGAGGTGGCATCGCGTGAGTGATAATGTGTTGCAAGCATTTATAGGGTACGGTAACCGCTTTACATCAGGTGGGCTCCCGATCCTAGCTTAAAACGTGTAAACGTATTTCCTATACATACATTTTGTACTCTGCAATATATCCATAGTAGAGCTATTAAATCTCATTTCCAAACATTACGAGTTAGAATATTATAAAAGTACCTATGTTATTTTTGTCTTTTTTTTTGTTTTCAGAATTTTATGAATAAAATATTTTTGTAATTGTGTAATTTTTTGTTTTGCCCCCGTTTATTGGATAAGTTATAACA
Organism: Pyralis farinalis; assembly: GCA_947507595.1. Taxonomy (NCBI): domain Eukaryota; kingdom Metazoa; phylum Arthropoda; class Insecta; order Lepidoptera; family Pyralidae; genus Pyralis; species Pyralis farinalis. The sequence continues at coordinate 24,254,918 of OX382273.1, read as the reverse complement.
CGTATGAAGGTACACATTAGTACAAAATAGGTTATTCAAAAAACATAAAACCATTGCACATAGGTATCAAATAAAATTGTGTGCCTTATATTAACACAGATTAATACCTATAATAAAAATGTCACATCCAGCTACACTACTCGTGGATACTTTGGAAACGTATGTGTTTGATGATATTTAGACAGATTTACTATAAATAAACAAAGAAGGTCAAATCTTTTTATGTGTCGAAAAAAGTAATCACAGATAAGCGAGTGACCCCTCCATTGATCCCCATCGGAAAGGTTACACAGACACTTCGTCTTCATTCGGCAATCCCTTTAAGGAATCGTATCTCTTGTAATGAAAGCTAATTCTTTCATTAACTCCCCGTGACAACGGGAAAAATTGTAAGTCAAACGAAAACAAATGTTCGGAATGTATAGATTGCAGGTTGTGGGTGGAACTTTTTGTTTCAATTTATCGTAAAAAGGCGCATTGTAAAGAGAACTAAGCAGTACTTGGCATTAGTGCTTTATTTCATAATTATCAATGTTGCGCTAGAGCTTTTAGGGCTGGTTGTTCGTCGTCGTGAATCACGAGCGGCCTGTTATGTATGCGGATGTAAAACTTGAGCATTCATATTATTTTGACGTGCTCGGTGACGTTAATAACGTGACTTTTTCACCAACGCCCGTGGGTTCGATTCCCACACAGGACAAACATTTGTGTGCAAGAGACGTAGGGTGCATCATAACAGTCAGGCTGCGTTTTTCTGTGAGTTGCTGTGCTAGTAGCAGGGGTGGCATCGCGCGAGTGATACTTAATGCATTACAAGCATTCATAGGGTATATGTGTGGGAGAGACGATTTCAAACGTTCCTTTGAAATTGTCTATAACTATTGTGTTAGTGTACTATTCTGTCAATTTCGGTCAAATCGTGAGCTCAATGGTGTCGTTGCGCGTGACATTCTAACCAAACACGCAGGTTAAGCAACGTCGACCGCAGCCTGTCAATGGAAGGGTTTATCTATCTCGAGTTTCTCCGAGCTTCGGAGGGCCGTTAAGCCGTCGGTCCCGGCTGTTCTCGATAGATGACAGTCGTTAAGCTAAGTTAATGGCCCTCGGGCGGCTGGAAAACACTCCCCGCATTTGAGCAGCGTGGTGGAGAATGCTCTAAACCCCTTCAGTTGAAGGGAGACCCGTATCCCTGCAGTGGGATGAATAAGGGTTGATATGGTGGTACTATTCTGACTACTACATTTATACTACTACTTAGGTATAGTTAAGTAGTAAACTTAATTTATAAGTTTATTAATCGGAGCATAACAGGATCGGCTTCGTGTTAATATTACCAAGTATTGATATTTGGTAGGTGTTCATGTGCTTGAGCACATCCATAACAGAACTAGAGTTATCGTCGTGGCTCTAAGTATCAGTAAGCAGAAGTGGCAGTGGGCAGGCCACATATCTGGGAGAACCAATTACCGTTGGGGCAGAAAAGTTCTCGAATGGCGACCACGAATCGGTAAACGCAGCGTTGGACACCTCCACATGAAGAGCCGACGATCTTGTGAAGACCGCAGAGAGCCGATGGATGCAAGAGGTACAGGCCAGCTGTGGAAGTCTAAGGGGGAGGCCTATGTTCAGGAGTGGATGTCCTTCGGCTGATGATGACGATGATGATATTTGGTACATTTATCCATCAGAATTTACTTTTCCGTATGAATAAGCGCCGCAAAAAGGTTGAAATTTGCTACACCTACAGAATTTGGCATGTTTGAACTCGCACACCAGGGCGTCCGGCTTTTTTTCATGGAGGTGACGCCGCTGACAGACGTTTTTAGGGTTCTATTACTGAGACTCCGCTGTCCGTCCGTCTGTCATAAGGCTGTATCTCACGAACCGTGATAGTTAGACAGTTAAAATTTTCACAGATGATGTATTTCTGTTGCCGCTATACCAACAAATACTAAAAAATAGAATAAAGTAAATATTTATTTAAGCTCCCATACAATAAACGTGATTTTTTTGCTCGTTTTTGCTCGATATTGATAACGGCACCGCATGAAATATTCACAGAATATTTAGTTATATATTCACTTTAAGAATAAATAATTAGATTAAAATAAAACAAATATTTAAGGGGGGCTCTCATACAAACGTGATTTTTTTGCCGTCTTTATAAATAATTGTACGGAACCCTTTGTGCGCGAGTCCGACTCGCACTTGGGCGATTTTTTTTTGTTTATTTTTCACGGATTTCGTAGGTAAACTGTATTTTTATATGTCGAATTCAATGTCGAAATTAAACTAACATTTCAGTTTTCTTATGACACTATATCACGATTTTCATACCAATACTAATTCGTGCATTAAGTATGAAGCCGAATAACACGCTGAAAACAATAATTTAAACCTGTTTCACAACTACGTTTATCCTTTCAGCCCGTATTCGTCTACTGCTGGATATAGACCTCACCTCTAGAGAGCCACTTCCCTCGATCCTGTACCACCTGCACCCATCGACTCCCTATAAAATTCTTTTAAATTTTCTTTTTTTTTGAGATCGATGTTTGCATGAGGATCATTTATGTCATTGTTACCTTCATTACTTGAATGATGAATTCACTGTGTGTAGCAACTTCGTATTAGACAGAAACATGTTCTAGTCAGGCACGTGCATGTGCTACCATGTATCATCATTATTAATGTGCCCTTTTCGTCTTAGAAATTAGAATATATTGAAATATACTGTGTCTGGTCTGACATACCCCACCCCAGTAAAACTAGTTCTTTTCAATATTCAACTCATATTAAACATTGTTCATCGAACCTCTATAGGTTAAACATTCTGTACGAGTATTCGTCCAGCATGTGTCGTTCTCTAATAACCTTCCAAACAACTTCGACTGAACAGATTTTGATATTATTTACCTCAAGTTTCAGAGATCCCAACGTTGCTTATAAAATTTTATTTACTCTAGTATTCTAAGAAATAACAATTCTTTTCCGCTAATTTTCATATTTTTAATTTCCGTATGAATTTTGTATCTTCCTTAGGTGCTATACTTGCCTGATGGTAAGTAGTTACGGTAGCTTATGATCACTTGTAAAATCAAGGGCATCACTAGTGCTGACCCATAAGTTCTGTATAGTTTTAAGCTATTACTGAAGTATCTTTGAAAAGATCTCCGTCAATTGGGTGGCTTTCTTTATATGAAGATTTTATTTGTATGATGTGTGATGTCGCAGATCGCTCTCTCAATCTGTTCAACTGGTAATTAACCCAAGCAAGGACTCTACATGTAGAGACAACTTCTTAGAATTAATTGTGGAAACTGCTAGAAGCCAGCATCCGTTATTATCGTCTCTTGGGCTCAACACACTACCTGGAAGTTGACCAACGGATCACTCTTCTTAAACTACACAGTTAAACAGTCTCAATAGATATCTTGAATTCAGTAGGTAACCCCGAAAACATATATGAATCTTACTTGAAGAGTGAAGTAAATATTATATTAAAATTACTTAATAAACGGCCCTTGTTTGCGATCACCTGTTTGTAGTCTTAATGTTTAAATTTCAGCACTCTACATGAGATGCTTTGAAACACACAAAAGTGCAAATTTCTCCTTAAAGATCGATGACCTTAAAGCAGGAGCTCTGACATTGGTAACATTTCCTAAATCAAAGAGTTGGGTTTAAAGACGAAGTGTGTACTAATTTTTGTGACTAGAGGTAGACAGGTACAGTATTATGCGGACGCTGGAAACTCAAATAATTGGGCTTTGCTACATTACTAATGCAGCAACTCGTCGCTGGTGACCATACTTACTCGTACGAGCATAGGAATACTAGAATAGACTAGTTGAGCTGCATAAATAAATAGAATAGTGATCCTCCTCAACGCACCAGAAGATTTATGTACATATGTAATATTTGAATACGAATCGATATCTAATTTTATCTCTTAAAAGCACGAAATAAACTCATTCACTGCATCTCTCGATGCAATATATCGCATTTATCGGATGTATAAATCGAAATCCGATCTGACAAGGCGTTAATGGGTAGCTGAATGCAATTTAAGCAACCCCAGTCGAAAGTAACCGAATTTCTCTTTGAAACCATTTTGGTACGTTTGTTATTACCATTTTATGGATAGAACAAGGACTAGACATCTTTAATCTATGCTTATTTTTTTTTATACAACGTCAGGCAGCATACAATCACACGGTCTACCTGATGTAAAACTAATGTATGTTCATTATTTTTCATTCATCGTCAAAGAGGAATACGAGTATTCGCGGCACCTGATGTAAAGCAGTCATATTAAGTATCGCGTGATGCCACCTTGCTGCTAACACATCAACTCTTTAGAAGTTTACTGGTGATCGTACTCACACGCAAGACCATAAAATTCCTCCAGGGAGTTGTTATTTGTCTACGGTTTCTGTGAGTGGAGGTACTTCCCCAGACGTGCCAGTAAATACGTTTAGTCGGCTTTCTATTATATCTCTCTATTACGTAGACGCGAAATAAGTCTGCATAACTAAACCTGGATGACTGTTACAAAAACGATATTATAGCTACATTTATATACCTCAGTAAACGTACAGCATATTTTATGGTATCGTCTAAGAATTTGTATGTGAGAAATTCTTAAAAATAAATATGTGTCATACAAAATTATTTACTTGTATACTTTTTAGTTTATTTCACATAACGGCACTAGTACATCGAAGACAACATCGAAGATGGAATTGTGAAGAGAGGCGCCCTTACTGAACTCTACAGACGATGTGCCAACCTGCAGAAGTCCCAGGGCTAGAGACATTAGCAAATCTTGGTACAGCAAGTGTAGATAGTGATGCATGGGCAACAGCAACAACCACCGCTGGAGCTACCGCCTCCGCAGCATCCTCCGCACATATTGATTATTTATTGAGTACTGTTGTAAAAAAAAAAGGGTCAACAAGGACCGATGAACAGAGGTTAAAACTTATTTTTCTAATACTTTTTTTATAGAAATTTTGTTATTTGATATATTTTTATATGTTTATCACGCAGAGGATTTGATTGTACTGATTTTTTTTTCACTATTTGTGAAACGGCATTTTTTTTGTGTGATAGGTGTAGATTAGATTGAACTATTGCCTCACAGTCAATACTTCAAAAATACGTACTTTACATAAAATTTTTGATAGTTGTATATGGACACGTAATAAAATACTACCCTTTTAATTTCATCATGTTTCCTCGTAGTACCGTTAAAAATATTGTTAAAAACTATTAGAGGTTGCTCGACATACTTTTTGACATAATAAAGCCTCTACTATCAAGGTTTTAAGCAGTCAGAACCCGTCAAAGCAAAGTTTTTGTTACCATTATGTATGAGGAGTACACGCACCTTATGTCGCACGCATTAAGAGAAAAAATCGTGTTGCAAATGTCTAATAGATGCTGTGTGACACTCTACATTTAACGCCCTTTTTGATACCTGACTCAACGTTTCAATAATGCTAAATATTATTAATTTTAAGACGTATTACGTATTAGATTTTAACGCTTTAAATTTTACTAGTGATGGTCAGTCAACTTGAAGCATAGTTGGTTAGTGTCACAAACCAATTCTTTCATGGCCAGTAGCGTTAGAAACCTTATAGTATACACAAGCAAGCTATAGAGCGCGCCTTACTAAGTATGAACTGTAAGCACACTTATGAACGTATTATAAATATATAATGTAGTAAAATGTGCTTCTATATTCCGTTCCAACAGTCTTTTTGGGAATGAAACTTCGATGTCCTAGAAATTTTGTCACACATAGTGGTACATCACTATTATAGCAGCTCTATACCACAAATACGTATCTATTAAAATTTGCTTGCGCGCGGTCTGTAGCTTCCTTATGTATACTCTAAGGTAGTGAATATCATATCCATTGTATGCAGTCGGAAAAGCAAAAACGTCTTTGTAATGTAATACATGTTATCTATTTTTTATTATATTTATCCATTGTTTTTACCGCCCACTGGTAGTCCAAAAACATTGAGGAGTTTAGAAGGATATCTGTTCTTTACTAGTTTAGAGAGAATGACCTACTTTTCTATTGACAATTTTGAAGAGTCCGGTGGCATAGTGGTTTAACTATGATACCTTAACACCAAAACTCGCCGGTTCCATTCCGACGCAAGATAACAGTTGCGTGCATGAACATGGCTATTTATCATGGTTTGGGTATATTTAGGAGAGGTAGGGGTCATCAAAGCCGGGGCGACTGGGAAAGTGCAGATATCTTATGAAGTGAACATGTGACCAAGTTCCTATGGAGTTAGTAGCAGGGGAGGCAACCCGCTAGCATTACTTCCTGTATTGCAAATGGTCATATAAACATACAGTAACCACTTTATGTCGTAGGCCGTATTCTTGTAGGTATGTCTACCGACATTGTATACTAAAAGATAAAAATAAAAATTCTTTATTTGCCTTTAGACCCTCGCGGGCACTTAGACACGTCTTACATTTTCAATATTATACATCGTTAATTTTTTAAGTTTTTCTCTTTTTAAATCTACCAGCATTTCAAATGACCATTGGCGAAGATGAAATGCCAAAAGAAACTTGCCAGTATAGGTCTTTTTTTTTTCAAATAATCTTATACATATTACTTACATTGTAAAGAATGAATGAAAGAAATTGAATGTTATATTACTTACCAATACGACTACTGGACCATCGCTGGTTTAGTTTTTTATGAAAATACATTGTTAAAAAGAACATTATAGCCCAGAGATCCATTACTGCAATGCACCCTACGAAATGAAACTAGCGATATAAAGTGAAAATTGGATTTACTACTGTCAATTGGAGAACGCTTCGATCAAAGGCGGCCCCTTCGCGATGTTTGCCGAAATACACTTTAAAAGCTTTCTATTCTTATAGACGCCTATGATTGCCACGTCTGCTATCAAGATTATGCAAGAAGTAACGCGAAATGTAGTCATATTGAAACTGAGTATACTGTATTTTATGATACAAGTTTGGTTTAAAAAGCATTTATTCTGTAAAAATTTTGCCACTGAATTAGTACGCATCATAAAAGATGACGCAAACAAAATAACTGTTAAAAATTGTAAACGCAATGCACGTTAAATAAGTTAATTCATTTATAAACTTCTCTTTTCCTTTTTACCTTTATTATTATTTATTTTATACATATGTCTATCGAAATATAATTTCTTGGGCGTGCGGGTTTCCTCACGATGTTTTCCATCACCGCCGCAAGTGATAATTATAAATATGTACATAAATCCGGAAACATGAATTTAGTAGTACATGCGAGGATTCGAACCGGTGACTTGTTGCACAATAGGCCGGTTCCTTATCTGTCACATAATGATAACACTTCCAGTTTGATGGTTTTTGTAAACTATACTATTCAAAATCATTTTTTCGTCTTTTCAACAATATTTACTTAAAACTTTCTCAACTGTAGTTACTTTAGATTACTCATCTTGTAAGCGTCGAATATAAAAGGGAAACAGCATTTTACCTGTTATTTTTACATAATAATTATTATCGGGTTGTCTTCTTCTATATATATAAAAATGAATGTTTGTCTGTATGTCCTCTATGGACTCAAAAACGGTTGGGCAGATTTTGATGAAATTTTCAGTGAATCTTCAGGTTAGCCCAGCAGGTGATCCTGTGAAGTTTAGTAACGATTGGATCACCCGTGCGAAGCTGGGTCGAGTAGCTAGTTGTTATATAAATTTCGGAAAAGGAGGGGGTGGCGGAGATGGATGGATCCTATGACGCGTGAGGAACAGAGCGACCTCACGAAAAAATATTTTTTACGTTTTTGACACGGAATTATAAAAAGACTATGCACTAGTTAGCGAACACCAAACAAACCACCGCTTATAGAGTAGCATATGCACAGGAGTAGTTAGTACTCCCCTCAGGGGCTCCGGCAAGACGTCAGCACGTTTAAGCGCCAATTAATTATTAAGGAGCACTGAGCTTCCTTTGGCTCTTTGACGATGCACAACAATGTGGCTACGTTTCGTGATTGCCTGCTTTGTAAATTGCATTAAGGTCTGCTCATAATACACAACTCAATGAAACATTTATTGAGCTTAAATATTTTTTATGCAATCAAAAATACGAAAATGACGAGCTCGGTGGCTCAGTCGTGAACGATGACTTTGACACCAATGTATATTTGTCTTGGTCTGGATGTTTTAAGAGAGGTAGAGCGCATCGAAACAGCCCGTCTGCGGAAGTACCTCCACCTCACAGAAAACCGCAGCCAAATAACAACTCCCTAGAGGGTTGTTGTGTTCCTGCGTGTGAGTGAGGTCACCAGTAAGCTCCTAAGGAGTTGCTGTGTAAGCAGCAGAAGAGGCATCGCGTGAGCGCATACCGCAAGCTTTAATAGGCTACGGTACCCGCTTTACATCAGGTGGGCCGTATGCTTGTATGCCTCCCGACGTAGTATAAAAAACAAACTGTGTAATATTATTCGAAATAAGTAACAGGAACTAATAATGTATATAGAATACATAAGATTATAATAATATCATTTTAAGATGTTTTGTATAACATGTAATGAGTAGGTAAAAAAGTACCTAACACTGACGTATATGAGTTGCCATAAATAGTTCCAAAAATTTATTTTTAATTTATCTCTAAGAATATTTTCTCCACACTTTAAGTCTTAAGTTCAGCAATTCAACTATGTTGCTTGTCAGAAGTTATTTTTTTTACGTTTCATGTTTCTTGGTACATAATAATGCATAATATTTACTAAATAATAATGAAATGACAGTGTACTAAATAATAATAATAAGTTTACTAATCATATCAGTAAGTGCATAATAGAAGCTATCTCAAATAATCATTTACTTACTTACATGGTGTATATTTTTTTCTAATTTAACAATGCAGATAAATCAAATTTTGTCTTAACGCAAATATTATAAGGATCATTTTCAACTTATCACTGTTAAATTTTTTGTCAAACCACAAAAAAACGAAAACGTCAATTAGATTCAATTTCGACGAGTGGTTCATTCAATTAGTTATCTAGATTTAAAGGTAATCATGCGTATTCATTTGATTGATGTTCTCCAATCTTCTTCAATTTTACGTTTAACTAATTGCGGAGTATGAATCAAATTGAAACTCGCCCTGTTTTAGTTTCCATTAACTTGATGACAATACCGTTATTATGTTCTTGTGATTTTGGTAGTTAAATAGTTTTTTAAGTTACGAACGTAAATCTTTTGTAGTGTTGTTACAAGTATAAATCTTTTTGGACTTTATAAGAAGATTCATTTTAATTTTAAATTTCAACATCTAGTACCTATTGGTGGCTATTTAGTATATTTCATAAGGACTGAGTGTTGCCCTCATTTTGTGGCAGCAAAAGTATTTACTAGAAATATTTTTAGAAAAAATTTAATTTTGGATACTACATTGGCTGGTTTAATGACAACTAATACATTTTTGTCTTATACAATTAGAGGTTGCCTACTAAATCGTCAAATTTTAAGCATCATCTGCTCTTAGCTGTACTCCTGCATTATTTTATTAGGTAACAATTGTGTAATGTGTAGTATTTCGTGGTAGATTTCGTTCATTGCCTTATATAGAAAGGGTTATCAAAGGGTATAGTTATTCACCTACATCTTTCAGTTAGTTCCATATCAACCTGAAGATGCTTACTTCTCATAAGAAGTCTTTTCTTTCATTCTGTCATGGTACCATTTTAAAGCTGTAGATAATAATCATTACTAATATAGAAATATAATCATTTGTGATAATATTTCTGTATTCCAAAATGTTATTTATGATAAATATTTAAAAGAAATTTTCGAATTCAGTGGCGCGGCGGTTAATAACGCGGCTCTGTCACCACGTCACGACGCACGTGGGTTCGATTCCCACACAGGACAAACATTTGTGAGCATGAACATGTCTGTTTGTCTTGGTCTGGTGTGTTTAATTTAGGTAGGGCGCATCAGAGTAGCCGTTCTAAGAAAGTACCTCCTCCTTACAGAAATCCACAGCCAAATAACAACTCTCTGGAGGGTTGTTGTGTTAGCAGCAGTGGTGGCATCGCGCGAGTGATATTATTGTTACGGTAAACGCTTTACATCAGGTGGGTCGTATCTTGTATGCCTCTCGACGTCGCATATAAAAAAAAACTATCAGAATTTTTATTAAAATATAATAAGGAGCTATATATAAGCTTTTGAGAAAAAGTAAGGGGTGTCTAAGTGACCGCGAGGGCCTAATAGCATTTTCAGGAACACCGTTCCTATATGAAATCTATATGTTTGTCTGTGCGTTTGTCTCTGTGTGCGTTTTTTTTTTTTTGAATATTGGAATTTTGACTTCAGATTCGGATTTAGCATATAAAGGTAGAATGTTCAGGAATACCGTTCCTATCTCTTAAGGAACACGATGAAAATGGCCGACAAATTAAAAAAAAAATTGAATTGTTATATAACTGACGAGCGAGGTGTTCCTCTGGCAATGCAAGCTTGTGCATTCTCAACTGGTTTTCTATCTTATGGATATTGTAACTTAATGAATTAAAAGAGAACTGTGATGTTTAATGAGTACGCTGATTAGGAACTCTAACTTACAGGAGATAGTCACCGTATTGCAATTTACCTAGAGGTGTAATGTCTTCCTGTAAGTGCGTTAAATCATTAGAAAGATCCTACTGCATCTCAAACCAATAAACATGTTCACACACTCTCTAAAACAGGGTTTTAGCACTTAAATATCACAGCGATTGGAACTTACTGACCAATGGGAGGATATTTTTTTTCTTTTTATACTACGTCGGGAGGCATACAAGCATACGGCCCACCTGATGTAAAGCGGGCACCGTAGCCTATTAACGCTTGCGATATATTAAATATCACTCGCGCGATACCTCCTCTGCTGCTTACACAGCAACTCCTTGGGAGCTTACTGGTGACCTCACTCACACGCAGGAACACAACAACCCTCTAGGGAATTGTTATTTGGCTCCGGTATTCTGTAAGGCAGAGGTACTTCCCCAAACGGGCTGCTTTGATGCGCCGTACCTCTATTACCTCTCTCATATTTTAACCAATAAGACGATAAGTGTCGCGATGTTGATCCGTGATCTAGCCAATAAGAGCTGCGCGTTCTACTTTACCCCCCGACCCGTAACGGTGAGTATATTTGCTATGCGCAATCGTGTCAATAGGGTCTTCATAGGTTATTTCCTTGTATGTATTGCACTATATATATGTAAGTGATTACATGTGAGGCAACAAATAAACCATTTTCTTTCTTTCTTTCTATTATCAATGCTTGATTGATGACGAGCCTTCATATACTACTATAACCGTTTCACATCAGGCGAACTGTACTTGTTTAACTTGTATAAAAAGTGAATTAAGTAAAAATAGTTTAGGTATATAAGGACAGTTAAAATAACAATTTGTTTGCTATCTGACCCCCGAACACGCGATGCCATCATAAAAGCGACAATTAACATTAGTGTGTTTTACTACCAGCTACCCTATTTGTCTTCAAAGGAGATGTCACGCATAAATACACACACACAACTATTACACAACTTTAACGATATATTTTATGAGCAGTGGTAATGAACGGAAAATATAAGATATAAACAGGTTTGGTTCCGCTCTTGGCAGACCTGCCAAATCCCATCCACAACTAGGTAATATGTATCAATCTAAGAACAGCACTTAAGGAACGATCTAAGTACCTATCTTACTTTAACTTCTTCTGTAGATAAATGTTATCTACGTACGTATATCGAAAATTTAGATGATAATAAAGAACTCTATCTCGAAAACTACGTTGAAAGTATATTTATTCAGAGATTATCTATAATACGATTCTTTTGTCGTTTAACTATTAGGTGCAAAACATACAATACGCAATATATGAATATATAAAAAAAATGGCTACTGACTATTTATAATAAACTTTAAAGAGCATTTTATGAAATGTAGAATTAAAAAAAATGCCACACAATTTTCTTAAAAAGGAAATTATAAAAGAGGTTCTATTATTAGGCACTCCCAATATTATTTAAGCCTCGCCAATATGGCAGTATTACAGTTGAAATTCTCAGCGAATGGATGGAAAGAGGGCGGATGATAAAACCCCGTCACTAATTAAATGGGCCCGAGACGTCCTGTTCTTAATAGATTTGTCGCTAATTTGAAGTAATTTTGTCGAGATCTACATAATATCAAACGTTGAATTGAAATTTAATCTCGTTATATTAGGCTATTTAAAGGCAGTGGTAACTTACAGTTTTTATCGATCTTGTATTTTGAAGTTTAAACATATAGATAAGTAGGAAAGGACTTGTAAATATGTAGCATTGCAGCTTTACTTACTACAAGAATAATTAAAAACATGTAAAAAAAAAGAAATTTGATAGCTTGCCTTCATTAAATTTAATTTCGAAATCACTTGGCATATATATACACTAAAAATATATTTTATTTAAATAAACCAGGCGGCACTATGCGGTAAGAGAGATAACATATAATCAAAAGAATAGTAGCTTCAGATTACTACTCCAAAAAAAGACGCCCAAAAAGCCAATCCTAAATAGTAAAATCGCTCCATAGATTAGGTCCAACATCAGGATCGGAATAGCTATGCAATTCATCATTATTATTCCAGACAATTTATCAAGCGGTTTGCTCGCCTCGCCCGACCGGATCGCACATTCTAACGAGATGGTGAATTTTCACCGAATAATTTGCGAACCGACGAATCACGTATTGGAATTGAGAATGAACTCGAAATTGAGATGGAAGAGTCGGACATGTAGCGATAAAAGGAACGAATGATTTTTTTGTGGAAGACAGTTGAATCATTTAAGATGGTTCGGCGATGTTAAGTCTACCATATACATAAATTACGAATAATTTGAAATCAATTTAGAAAATAGAAGTGCATTGCGTAATAATATTTATGTATGTTTGAGACGTTTATTATATATATTACCTAACAGAAGTATATTAGTATATAGTAACAGTATAAGATCAAGCGCATTTTTAAGCCCCTTAAATTAATTGTAATTAACAACAACAAGAAAAAGTCCACTTACGCTACCTTGTCGTCTAAATATGCTAGTTTTTTGACAAATACTGTGTGATTCATAATTCGCAATATCAAGGAATTAATTTATATGTTATTCACCGAAACGGGAACAATCGAAAAGCATATGAACTCTAATGTATATTTATTATCAATCACCTGGAAATATAGCTGGTTTGTATACTGAAATAAGAATTACATTTTTTATTCAAAATAAAACGCTTGACACTAAAAATGGCCTTTTTTGGGATGAACCTTAAGTGGTTCACGGCCATCTTCATAATCAATATTAGAACGTGGTACATTCCAAAGACTACTAACGGTGAATGGGCGAATGACAATATTTAGAAGCAACTCAATAGAGGAGGAACCATTATCCTATACAAGGTCGCAGTCTGGCAATGAGTCCTTTGGACATTGTAGTTTTCCTGTGAGTAACTAAGATCACCTGGAAACTCCAGGAAGGTAATTCAGCAATGTGGGTGAAGTAACAACTGCACTCTCATCATTATGTTACATTGAGAGTGCTTTTGTTTTTTTTATATTAAGAGAGAAAATAAATTTGCTGCCTGTCTAATGGTAATCAATTACCTTAGCCTAAGGATACATGTTACTCTAGAGGCGTCGCTAGTACTCTGTAGACTCTGAAGTATAAGTTACAAAATCTTTAACTATTTATTGAAAAAAATGTCGCATTTGAGGGGACGATACGATTACCGAAGCTTATTACTCCGACTTTATCATATTTCAATTTACGATCGTCACCCGGCCTTATCGAGTAGAAAAATCAGGGGGCACAGGCTCACTGCATCGATATAAATCAGAAATGAGACGTCTCATTACCGACCATTGATTTATTTATATTAGTCGTGTCGGATTCCCTATCCTATTGCCAATTTAAAAAGCAAAATATCATGCTTATTACACAGGATAAAATTCATAAGCGCCTAAAGTTGGCCGCTAATATTCATAGGAATTTTAAGGCGAACAGTCAGTAGCATTAGATAAGTCGGCGGGTAAGAAAATGCTTGGTTGGAGGGAATAAGAAAATGGTCCTAGTTGTTAAGTCTTGCACAGTTTCTGTCGCTATCTGTTGGATAAGAAGCCTAATCACCAGTCGTCGTGTCTGTATCGGGGCGGGCGGCACGAGCGAGTGTTCCCCAGGGTATGCTTTTGAGACCAGTTTTCTTTTTTGGTTTACATTACACTGTAAGTGTGCCGAATTCTTTTGTTGCGCCTCGCTTTTTGTACAGATTTGCGTGATTTGTATTGTGTTTATTTAGATTTACTGAGTTAAAGGAATACATTCTGTTGCTGATGTTACATTTTAAAGACGTAAATCTGAGTACGTATTTGTTATTCCTAATAACAGTTTTGCATAATCAAATAGGCACACATTTATTTGATTATACAATAATCTTATTACAAATAACTATAATGTAAAATATGGAAATTGCATTAAAGTAAGAAATTGCGAAGCTATTAATAAAGACTTATGAAGTTATAGGTAGAAACTTTTGCGATGTAGCCGCAAACCGAGTCGTTCCGAGGTCGCGCACCAACGAACTTACAGTTGCAAACTATTTGTAATATAAATTTACGAGTCGGCGTTTACAGTTGCTTTCTACACGCAATAAATTGATAAGAACGCACGTACTGTAATTACTATTTAAGTGCAAAGAAACTTAAGCGTATTTCCATTATGAACTGAAAATATATAAGTATAATAAATAAAGAAAATAAGAACAAAGATTTGTTAAAGTGGAAAATTATGAAATTGTTATAATCTATACGGGTAGAATTAAAATCCAGAAATATTGAAAGTTATAAAATCTAAAGAGCGTAAAGAATAAAAATCTGAATGGAGGTATCACCAACTTGAAAAGGATTTTATACGGGTAGGATGAAAATAGAGAAGCGCGGCGCTGCGGCGTGTCTAATGAGATAATATAATAGCCGTGATTCCCTCGTACCACCGTTCACGGAACCTAAAATTACCGGAAAACTGCAGCCGGAGGAACACCCGCTTGTAGAAAGGCGAGATTCCTTTTAACTCCGAATTAGAATCACATTGAGAGTGGTTTGTCCATTACAATTTTGTTCCACGTGTGTTATATCAAAAAGAAATGTCGCATATACCAATTTTGGATACGTTGGCCTTTCCCGTTTTTTTAATCTTTCAATAAAGATGATGAAACGACCAGTTTGAATGAATATTTTGCTATAAGAGAAATCAATATATACATTTTTTATATTTACATGTATATATTTCATTATAATAAGTGGTTTTCTAACATTCGTTATTTATGAAAAATCATGCGGAAATTTTGAACGCTCAATATGAGAAACACTAGATCTCAAACAGATTTAGTCTAAATCTCAAAAGTCCTAATAGCAAGATGTCTGATTCGTAACACGCCTACATCACTTTCAGTTCAAAGTGAGGTACTTCTATCTCTAGGCCTCTTTCGGCAGAACTTGGAGCAACTCATGCAGGCATTACAGTTCACATATACATAAAAGATATCCATATGTTATCTACCACCCCGTGTATCCAGAATATCTCTATCAAATAGCGAGCACAAGAGGGTCATATCGAATTGAGAATCGATTTTGTCGCACCCGAAATAGGGTGTAAAGATCCTATTGTAATATAGATGTTGGCCATATGTCGACAAAGTTCGGGGCTTTTTTGGTACGCTCATTTATCACTATATAAAAAAATTGAAACTTAATACCGATTACAGAACACAATGTTAAAGGTACAATAATTCTTATGATGTTGATTATTTAAGACGAAATGCTACTAAGTTATTTTGACGAGCTCGGTGGCGCAGTCTTTGACATCAACGCTCGTGGGTTTGATTTCCACACAAGACAAACATTTGTGCGCATGAACATGTATATTTGTCTTGGTGTAGATGTTTTAAGACAGGTAGGGCGCATCAAAGCAGTCCATCTGGGGAACTACCTCCACCTCACAGAAAACCGCAGCCAAATAACAACTCTGTAGAGAGTTATTGTGTTTCTGCGCGTGAGTGAGGTCACCAGTAGCTCTCAAGGAGTTGTTGTGTAAGCAGCAGAGGAGGCATCGCGCGAGTGAATCTTAATGTATTACAAGCGTTATATATAAACCAAAATAAATGGGGTATTCTAGTCGGGAAAGATTGATTACGATTTTAAGGAGATCATGATCTCAAATTGGGGTATCTCCATTTTTTGACCAATTTTTACAGATAATCATGCGCCTCAAATGTCCTGATTTTATCAATTCGGCATAATACCGCTTACGAATAATAATTCAAAGATGAATCCATTTCCAACTGTTCTTTAGTTCAAACTCCGCATAATATTCAAAAAAGTTATTTTTTTTGTGTTTCTAATTCAGTGTAATAATTTAATGACTCCGTTATTGACAACTATTTATATATCCAATAATAAATTCCAAGACCAATACAGTCTAGTTAAAATTAGGCATGATTTTGTCATTAGAACAGGTTTTGTAGGCGATCTTGGTTGTACAAGTATCTCAGCAGTGGGATGAGTACAGGTTGATATGACTTAATGTTTAAAAAGCCTTTAATGTCGTGAGTTCTGTTCTGTTTGATTTTAAAATTGATTAACGCATTTTAAAATCTCGTTTTAACTTAATTAACAACATTTATATCCTTTTTATAGCAAAATATACTGAAATTGTTGTCATTGAAATGTAGAACGACTGCGAGCATTGTTGTTGGTTACTTGCGTGCACAATTTTCGGTGAAAAACCAAATAATGATTCATACTGTAAACTAAAGTTCCCACTCAATTAATTTCACGCTATTAACCAAACAAGCGACTCTAAAAATCGTTAATCCTTTAATAGCTATTCCAGTCACAATATGTTTAACACAACAATCGAGTCCAGTGCAAGTCGCTCGACCCCTGTGTCGTTTTAAATTCAAGCACGACAACACATCTTAATCATTACGGTTCATAAAATTCTAAGTGATTGAGTAGGGGGCCGATTGCGTGGTTACGAATTGATTTCGAAATCCATCTAGTAAAATACTTGTACCCCTATTGCATAACCTTAAGTGATTCATTATTGCACTGTCATTTTGATTGTTGTCTTCTTCATCTACTTAGCCTAACGTTATCCCGCGTTCTAATCCAATATTGGCGGAATATTCTACCTACGGCTAAAAATTTGGCTAAGATTTTTTTTATTATATAATGTAAAGCGGGTACCTTAGCCTATTAACGCTTGCGATATATTAAGTATCACTCGAGCGATGCCTCCTCTGCTGCTTACACAGCAACTCCTTGGGAGCTTACTGGTGACCTCACTCACACACAGGAAAGCAACAACCCTCTAGGAGTTGTTATTTGGCTGCGGTTTTCTGTGAGGTGCAGGTACTTCCCCTGCTTTTAAGACTTTTTGCTAAGACGGGCTGCTTTGATGCACCCTACCTCTCTTAAAATATCCAGACCAAGACAAACAGACATGTTCATGCACACAAATGTTTGCCTTATGTGGGAATCGAACCCACTAACGGTGGTGTCAAAGTCGCGTCATTCACGACTGAGCCATCGAGCTCGTCAATACAGTACAGTGATTAGCTCCAGACCGCGATTTCGACCGTGTCTTTTACAGTTCCTGTCGTAATGTTTGTAAGTAGTTTCTTAGTGGATACGATACCTACCACTTAACATGGCTATTGTTTTGCTTTTTAAATGTGCAATTCCCAAAACGTACACTACTAAGTTATCATAATAAATTCCTGTCTAAATAGTTAATAGATCCAGATGTTATTTTGCCACAGTCACATTTAAATGCAATTTGATCTAACTTACTGTGTGCGATTCGGCTACCATAATAGTTCATGCGAACTACCACCGGCCGGCACCTACCCACTATAGTAGATGCATGCTGACCCTGCCATGGCTGTCCAGGTCATCCACAGAAACAGAGACAATCAAATTGCATTTACTGTTTACTATTACACCATTTACTAAAAGTCTACATTTTAAATGACTTAGGAATTGTCCACTTGACACTGACAGTCACCATTTTAATGAAAAAAAAATTGCTAGTTCATAATAAATGGATTAAGCACGCTTAAAATTTGGTAATTTGTATATGGATGGAATTTCCGTTACAATAATGTAGACAAAATTAGATGATTCGGGACAAATAGAAATTCTTACCTACTCAATTTCCGAAACGATAAGTTCGTAGAAAACAATCGACAGCATGCCAATAAAACAAGCCAAAAACTACTTTCAAATAAAGAACACGTTAAAAAATGAAAAATAAATTCGAATTTCCATAGCTGAACACAGCATCGCATAAGTTAATAGTAGAGCCGGCCGCGGGCAGGCGGGCAGAGATAATGAAATTGTGTACAGAAGCGCAACGAGCCGAGAGCGTGTCTCGGGCAAAAATCCACTTAACAAATTGCTGCTGATTCGAAGGGTTCTGGATTGTTGCCTGCTTTTACCGTTACGTCAATTATTCGCCGTGTTATCGATATTCGAACGCTTTCGTGTTGAGTAACATTGTTTCATACATCAACACGTGGCGGGCCGAATAGATACAGTTACAAGATACATAGAGAACTAAAACATAAGTTAAAAAAAAACTACTTCAATTTATGCCGACATATTTAAGCCACAATATTCAGCAGTGTATATATATAATTCAGTACGGGTCTATAGTGATTCCAATGTAATGATGAATTCCCCGTCGATGGCGAGCGAAACAATTCTTCTGAACACAGCTCATTATACAATCAAAGCAGTTAAACTCTTCTAGACTGGGTATATATCATCCATTCAAGTCAGCTGACTTACAGTGCCACATGTGACGTCATCCGACAGGCCGGTATGGGTCTCGATTGGTGCATGGTTCTTGGATCCAGATGAGATAGATAGCTAAACGACGCATAGGATTACTACTTAGTCCGATGAGCCAATTGGCCTATCCACGAGATGTTATATTCATCTGAACTTGTGACAGAAAAGATTCAGCTTAGCTAAAGAAAGCTTGAACGAGCATCCTCTATATGGTACTTTCGTTTCTTTTCACCAACTGAGAAAAACCAATATCCAGAACAAATCAATGAGTAGATCTTCCCGCATAGATAGTGGACTAAGAGCTAAGGCACTGGTGTTATGGGCATTTAAGTCACCCAAAATTACTAACTCAATGTAAGGATAATCTTCAATTACTTATACAGACTCCAGTTGCAGATATTCAGGCGAGATGTGTCTGTGTCTCCACTATGGCACCTCGACAACAACAAATATCCTCCTACTCGTAGATTGTAGGAGGTTTTTATTGTTGTCGCACACGTGGATAAGGGAACCCATACCCACACGTACGGCGCAAAAAAAATCTCGAGATTGCACTCTGAGAAACAAGTAGGTCGTATCGCCCAGACAGGATATTTTTGACTCCATCAGAAAAAGCAGGATTGGCTAATCAGTCTTAATATGGGGATTCGTATGGAGTGAGATCTTACAGCAAAAGTTCACGTTGGTGGCGAAAGGGGACGCGGAAATTTAAAAAAAATGTATGGGAAAACGTATATAACGGGTTCTGACTGCTTAATCAACAATTATAGACAATTCAATTCAATACTACGGGTGTAAAAGTCATTTCGGCCATTTGCTAAACGCTCATAGCTTTAAAATAATTACAACGGTCAAAAAATACGACAGTGAAACTGAAACGGGTAAAAAATAAACATGAATGTAATGAATTCGGCGCGGTGTGTTTCGCACGCAATTGCACAATTTCAATTATCGCATTAGTTCGCGAGTGTACTGGGTGCGGCGCCTACTGATGGATTGTCGTAAATGTACCTATATATACAGACTTGTGACTTTTCAACGTAATTGTACTGCTTTTTTGCGATTATTTTATAATACATTTACAATACTATGCTATAGTACAGTATTATAAAATAAAATCAGAATGAATTTAAAATTTTGAGATTTATAAACGCAAACGCAAAAGAGCACTACAATAACGTTGAAAAGTCACAAGTAGTCGCATAGCCTTATTCAGGCTAAATGTGGGACATTTCGACTTCTAGGATACCGACCTTAGGCAAAATACCGATGACAGTGCCCCCAATGGAGCAGCAACGACAAATGGCATTTTTGTGGTGAACTTACAAATTTGTGTCTTAAAGAGAAAAAGTTGAACTAAATCCCATCTACCTCAATTCGAGATATGCCCAAAGGATGTTTTAATTTTAGATATCTGTTTTGTTCGGCTCTCATTTCGCAATATTAAGGAATCCTTGGCTTGACTAGTAATAGTGCATTCGCAGTACCTTCATCATTAATTGATATGCAAAACGAACAGAGTGGGTGATAAAATACAATCGCATGGTACGAAACAACTTGTACTTGCGGATTAAAAATAAAACAAAACTCCAATACAAAAACAATATTATGAATATTCAAATAGGTCCATAAAAGCAATTTCACACATCGCCGTCTAATAATGAAGCCACAGAGCGGAGTTTAATTTACATCAAACGGTGAAAAATCACAAAGATCACAAAAAAAGTTGATTCGTGGTTAGGAATTTCCACGATCAACTTCATGCGCCGAAAACCAAAGGAAAGTTCATTCACAAAGGATGAACATTTTTTTGTTTCTAACACAGGAAAAATTTGAATCCAGCGAATTACGAAACCGGCGTCTATAGGGTTGGCAGTTTCATAAAAGAAACATCTATCTCAAAGTTTAGATTTCGGGAAAACATAATTGACTCGCATTATCTTTAAAGCCACTAACTGATTAGCAAACGATTAGTATTGTATTTATTCTATCTAAATTTCATACAACCATACATCTACGTTCATAACACTTTCTAAAGTCATTAGAATACGAAAAAAGAATGTAATTCTATCGTTATCTAGATATGTGGCGTTTTATGGCAAATACGTACTTATATAAGGTAATTGGTCTAAAGAACCTTCGAATAAGCACCAGTTAGATAAACATAGCTTCGAGTCACGCAAGCCCTGTGTGTTGAATTGTACTCTGCTACGCGCTGTTTTTCCAAGAAATTCACGAAATAATTAATTACAAGTATAGGTAGATAATTTAAGAGAGGTAGGGCGCATCAAAGCAGTCCGTCTGGGGAAGTACCTCTACCTCACAGAAAACGGCAGCCAAATAACAACTCCTTAGAGGGTTGTTGTGTTCGTGCGTCTGAGTGAGGTCACCAGTAAGCTCCTAAGGAGTTGCTGTGTAAGTAGCACAGGAGGCATCGTGCGAGTGTTACTTAATATATTAAAAGCGTTAATAGGCTACGGTAACTGCTTTACATCAGGTGGGTGAGTATGCTTGGATGGCTCCCGACGTTGTATATAAAAAAAACAGGTGGCATCTAGTATTGAAAAGATGACAAGGAGGAAATCTACTCGCGATAATCTACTCGCTTTGCTTGAGCCACTCGTACCTACCTGACGATTTAATGAGAACATACGTTGTCGCCATTATAAAAGATAGCACCGGTAACATATCTGATAAGTGCAGTTATCGTCCCATCTCACTATTGACAGTGATTGCTAAAGTTGCTGGATAGTTTGCTTAATACACAGTTGCAAAGCATATCGTCTTACACGACGCCAAGTTGGGCATTCGTTCCGGATTGTCTACAGAGACTCCAATACTAACAAGCATACTGTGCAGCACTACACTGGGAGGTGTACACCGGTATACGCGTGCTTGGTAGATCTTTCCAAAGCCTTTATAAATATATACTTTGAGGAAAGATGAGGAAGTGTAATATCCCAGAGGAGGTCGTTCGTCTATTTGAGTACCTACTGGTACCGCCCTGATCGTGTGGTGCCTTATGCGTGCTACTACGGAATTTCACAAAATACAATAATAGTACCATCCGATTATAATAATAAATAATTTTATGTAGCCAATATTGGATGACAGTCATTAAGATAATTTAGTGACTTTTTGACTGTTTAAAATTACTAACCTTCGCAAATTGTCAATTTGAAAATTACCTTTGGGGTGAAGTAAAACCTGTGATGATCATGTATTTTCGTAAGTAAATATCATTTATGCTGTCATTAAAATATTCATACCAACCTACTGTACCTACTAAACTTTTTCAATAGTACTTTTACATGAATTCTGGCAATATTTAAATTTTTATAATAATCTACTATAGCAAATAGATTTCGATCAAGCGAGGTGAGTCGAAGTATACTTGAACAATCCAGCGTTTGTATCCATATACATACTCTTCTTCTTCTATTAGGATTAGCGGGATCTGGTACTGAGTTCTAAGGTTTTGGCGAAGATACTAATCTTTTAAATGGAGCGACTACACTACTCATTAAGAATCCAGATCTTTCTTACGTTAGGTCACACGTCTTTCGAAATATAATTTCTTGGACGCGTGAGTGTTCATACAATGTTTTCCTTCACCACCGAGGAAGTGATAAATATGTACATAAATCCAAAAAAAAACAAGTTTAGTGCAGAATACAAACCGGGGACCAGTTCGTCAACAGGCCAGTTCCTTATCCACTGGGCTATCATTGCTTATGCACATACTTACATACCTACATACATCACAAACGTGTGTTTTACTTACAATAATTTCCGAAACGTAATTAAACTGGGGAACTGAAATTTATAATAATATATTGTTATACCACTTCTGAGTCATTTGTTAACAACCGAAACGTGTACAATATGCACAAGAATCTGATAGAAGTTATCTGATTCTAATGCGTATCGTACAATGATTGAAACCTTGATCTCTCCGCATATTCATAAACAATTTCTATTGGAAAAGAAAAACATTTAATATTCGTTTTTGTTGTATTTTCAAATGTAGTGTTTACATGTTTTACAACAAATTGTCATTCTTCATATTGCCAACCCTAAATTTCAAATATCGAACGACGTACCAAACAGGAGACGCCTATCTCTATTGAATTCCCGAAAAAGGACGGAATATAAAAGCACCACGGCGAACTCCCGCCTCCTCCTATCAATAGTGGAGAACACTATTGAAATGTTGGTATTTGTCAGCCTGATTAGCCCGCTCTCCTCTCCAAAGAATTATTCCAATACAGAAAATAAATGAATGACACAGCGGGAGGCAGGTAGAGTAATTTTCGGTTGCTTTTGTTTTTTTTTTCTAATCGAAGTTAATAAAGATTTCAAATAGATTTCATTTCATATCACCGAGCTTTCTTATATGATATAATTATAAATATATACTATACAGTACGGCTTTGGAAACAAGTAAAATCTACTTTTGAAATTTATTTTTAATAAATTTACTATATATGTAAATTTTATTCAATCTGTCTAACTAGTACCTAGCTAAAAAAATGTCGTTACTGGCATTTAACAGCTTACATATAATGTATTAATGGCGGTTACGCAGAATTTACAAACGAAAGATTTTAACCACACGAGTTTGTAATTCTTGCGTGAGCATGTAGACCAGTGGATAAGGAATCGGCCTATTGAACAACAGGTCCCCGGTTCGAATACAAGCATGCTAAATTCGTGTTTTCGGATTTATGTATACATATTTGTAATTATCACTTGCTCGACGGTGAACTAAAAATATCATGAGGAAACTCACACGTCCAAGAAATTGTATTTCGAAAGACGCGTGACCTAAGAAAGGTCTGGTTTTCCCCATGGGTCCTGGAGCTCTGTCAGCAGTTGCTCCATGTAAAAATCAATATCTTCGCCAAATCCTTTAGCTTAAACACGGGAAACGGGATAACGTTAAAAAGAAGAAGATGGAGAGTTTGTAATTCCTGTGCTGCCTGTATTTTTCGGTAGTGAGTAAACCTGATATAGGTTCGATAGACAGTGGCCATTTATATCCCAAAATCCCTTTTTTTAAAATTGCTTTTCGTGCTTTATAAAGCTAATCCGTAGATTAATACGAGTAGTATGCATCAAATGTATGTACGGTATGATGTGCCTAAAAAATTAGATGTCGCTGTAATACCGTAAGTACCTAATACGAATTTCAATTTCAGAAATATAATTTAAACACGAAGCAAAAACGAATGTACACAAAAAAAATATTTTCCTAAACATTACTCCTTTATTAATATAATGTAATTTTAAGAATTTCCTTTCGCGCTGTTATTGAGAAGAATACGATTATATATTATTTTCGCTTGTATGAGAACCTTGTAGAATATCTTGTAAGAAAAAATCGTGCAAAGCCATTCTAAATATTCATTATAATTATTCAAAAATTATCTAGGCATTACAGCATAAGAAATAAAAATATTTATTGTCATCAATTAAAAATAAAACACAATTACACCTTCATCACTTTCGATCACACTAACATTTGAGACATACGTACTTACATATAGATACATATATATTACGTACTTATATATACAACCCCCTTATTATATTAGATTAAAAAAAGAAATCCCGTCGGGCACAAGGCTAATATAATATATTAAAGAACATCCAGGAAAACATTGGCAAAGCGTAGAGAAAATTTTTGCAATAAAAATCACGCGCACGAATAAAAGCAAAGCGGGCATTTCAATAGATCCGTCGCAAAAATACACAATGCAAACGTGCTCTTAAAAGTTTTCGTATCCAGAAAATGCATTTGCCGTTTGGAAGTTGCCAGATTCCGTCATTGCGGCTTGATTAATTGCTGGGAAAATTCTGCTGAAACTTTTGACAGTGTTTCGAATTCATTTCGATATTTACCTATCGCAAGATTATTCACTGACTTTAAGTATGAATAAAAGTACACCGAATTCGCTTATTAAGCTCGTTTATGTCATAAAAAAGTGCAAAATGATCACTGGGGCATATTACGTAGATATGCCATTGCCGATTCTTTACACGAAGTAGGACGCAAGATTGTTAATGGCTGATATAGTGATGAATTATCCACAGTTAGCTTTATGCAGACGATGTCGTAGAAAAATCATTACAAATAGTTATCTAGCTTTTTTATCTGAAAAATTATGTACTTAGGAAGGCAAATAAATTAAATTTTAATGACATTAAGATAAAGAAATTTGTTATAAATAGTTAGTAAATAGTTAATTCTTATTGGAATAAGAATTGTATTAGAACATGTGATTGAGATTATATATCATGGATGTGCTTTAGCAGGAATAGAAGGTACGCCGCTGACATCGAGAGACGAGTGAGTACCGGGAATAATGTAAATGGAGTATTAGGAAAACTTCTAGGTAGCCGACACCTTTGTCTGAAACACAGACACAGCCCAACGCAGTGCTGATCCAAATGATCCACCAATAAACTTAGTGTAAACCGGCAAGGTAATGTAACTCAAAAACGGGCAACCGTACGTGAAAGAGCTATGAATTTTAAGTAAGGCAGGTGAGACGTGAAAGGATCGAATTTTATGGTCCTCGGTTCTCTCTACCTACCCCATAAGGGATCTGGCGTGAAGATATAAATTGAGATACACAGCCATTTTTTAGTCTTCTCAAATCCGTTACGCATATATAGCATGTTACGTTGCTGTGCTAAGTTTCGCGATGATATGACTATTGAACATAAATACTTGTAAACAGGACAGTGATCTTATGAGGGTATATTGAATTATTTGTATTATGAAGTACTGAATCTAAGTACAGGAATAGCTGTTTAGCTTTTATTAGACTATGCTTTCACAATTTTTGTCTTAGCAGTGCATACTGGTAAATTTAGACATTCATATCCTTAAAACTGCAATCACTTACCGATCTATGATGACTGGGTCTGAAGGCGTTTCGTTTCTGTTACCACAACTCTTCTTATCACAACACCGACTGAAAATAAACCAATTTCTATAATATCTGGATTCAATACATAATCACTTAAGCCCTTAAAATATTAACAGGCCAAGGTAACTTTTTAATTTTAGGGTAAAATATCATTCAGCGTCTTCCAAAGTCTTACGAATTTGTTACCGTTAAATAGTTTTCAAAAAAAAAAATCGGGCAGTAGGTAGAAATAAAACTTCAATATAATA
This sequence comes from Pyralis farinalis, assembly GCA_947507595.1. Classification (NCBI taxonomy): domain Eukaryota; kingdom Metazoa; phylum Arthropoda; class Insecta; order Lepidoptera; family Pyralidae; genus Pyralis; species Pyralis farinalis. The sequence continues at coordinate 24,228,775 of OX382273.1, read as the reverse complement.
GTGCTTGAAAGAATACATTAAAGTAAAATCAATATATTCTAATTCTATAATTGGAAGCTCATGGTAGTTCATCTGGATATTGAAGAGGTGGTAAGATACTGGTGATTTTATTTGCATAAAATATTTACTACTGGCTGTTAAAGTTAAAATATGAGAGTTTGTTTCACTTGTGCCTAATTCTACTGATTCGTCCTTGACTTAATAGTCAAAACCAGCCTCACTAGCATTTGTGCATCCTGCCAACTAACAAACGATACTGTAGCAAAGATACACACACACACAGCATAGCTAAATTATTTTTATATAATACTAGCTACTAACCGCGGCTACACTGCAAGCTAGTTTTTTGAGAATTTTACGCGCCAATTTAAAATATTTCCAAGACAAAAAGTAACGAGTGCGCATGATAACAATTATAAATGTAAGAAACGAATGTGGTGTGTAAGTACCCAGTTATTTGGCGTTCAGTTCTCTCTGCCTACCTAATAATGGACTTGGTGAAACGTTTCAGATGAATTAAAAGTAGCGTAAAAAATTATGGATGATAGAATGACGAAACAGATACACTTGGAATGCAATAGTGGAAGGATGTAGGAGCCTAGGAAGACCGAGACTAACCTACCATGACCAAATTGGTCGTGTTTTATCAGAAGGTGATGTCAGGAGCCCCAGGAACCGGCGAGCGTGCATGAAAAGAGCTATGAATGTCACAGAAGCGAGTGAAGTATGTAAGGACCGCGTCTTATGGCGCTCGGTTCTCTCTGCCTACCCCGCTAGGGACTTGGCGTGAAGATATACATACATACAAAAGTAGATGTGAATGATATCTTTTCTGTAGTTTTTGCATGATGCATATATAAAAGGTATGCCTTACAGACAACTGTAATGAAATAACGGTACAGTGAAATTTTGTTGAATTAACTGCCGGAGATGGTAAGGTGAGCGATTGCTTCTACTTATATTGCCAGCGTTCATAAGTTATGTTGAATGCTACAAATCTTGCAAGCAACATGCTTGTTTACCATACGATATGGTGAAAAAAGTTGGAAGCGCTTTCAGTATATATTTAGTAACACACGAAAATCTACATATTTAGATTCACACAAAGAAACAAGATGCAGTAACTAACAAAACAGAAAAGAAACGTATAAAAAAAGTAGGCTACCCGAATACCAAAGTGCAACAAAACAAAAATGGAACCGCATCCACGCTAAGCAAACAGTGTATTGCACGCGCCCTACCGGGGCTCCTTGGCGCAAAGGGCAAAGACATTGAAAGGACAGACTCCCTCGAGACTCCTCCCCTGAAGACGGGCGAGGGAGACAAACATATCGGACCGAATGGAATAACAAGACTGCGTCTAAGGTGGAATAAAATTTTAATTGCTCACACAAACGCGATACAACGTTCCTATTCACGCACACATCAATGCAGTGGCGAGACGGTACACTCTTGTTACGACCGGAAAAACCACCCCAAACAAATGTTTAAATTAATAAGGACATTCACTTCTTTGTTGGAGCGCCGTATACTCCTATAATTACGAAGTTACGAAAAGTGGCATTGTGTTTATGTGGATGTAGGTTTCTTTACATCATCAGTTTAAAGCCCACTATTTATTTTAAAAGGAATTATGTAGACTAGTGTTCCATCACATTGGTGTAAATTTTATCATAATTATTATTAAAAGTTGGACGAAGAGACATTATGCATAAAAATATAATATATACCTATAAATAAAAATTAAGTCACTGTCCCTGTATTTTTTTCGTATATTATACCAATTTTGTTTGTTTCTAACTGTTTGTTTTATTGATAACATTGAAGCTCGGCAATGGTTACTAAATACAGTGAAAAGAAAATCCATTAACAAACATAGCGTATTCATATATAAATAAACACTTATAGACAATAACCAATAAAAACGTCACATATAGTTACGTGAAGGAACCAAGGAAATATCTCGAAAACAGACAAATCATTATCCAATAACCAAATCCATATTTTTGACAGCAAATATATTAAGAAAAGCAAAAAAATGCAAGTGAATAAATATGGATAATAGATTTAACAGAACATATAACTACCAACAATAAAAAAACTATTGACACGAAAAGACACGATTACAATCAGACAATAGGTCGAGTTTGAGGAACGATGACCGGCAAAAATATTCAGTAGTCAACCGATGATAAATGTTTGACATATTTCCGCGAAGTTACTGGGAATTCTAAAGGTTGGACGACACATAAAGGTTTACTTACTAAAATATATTGAATAGCTACACAAAATTAGCATTGAATGTTGATTTTGTTGTACTACAATCAAATAATTACCTAATTATTGGATGGTAAACAAAACGATATTTTACAAAGAAAGAAAAACATCCATTCAGGTAAGTATACTCATTGGTTAATAGATAGTTCAAATAATAATATATTATTATAAATAAATATCGGTTACTGGGATCGAGAGCATAATATTTGTTTTGATCATGATAGAATATTTGGAGATACAAAGATCAAACTGAATGTTTTGCTATTTAGATTAATCTTAAAAGTCAAACTGTGCCAAAAATAAAATAGCCATATTCGTAAAATATTTTATATCATATTGATGTTAAGATATGTATATAAATAGATATGAAATTATTAGATATCGAATTAACTTACCTGCACATAACTTCATGAGTGAGTAAAACCCTGCACATTTCTGGATTTTTGTCCTGTCCTTCATAAACTATAGGCTGAAACAAAAACATAACGTTAGCTAATGCATAACAATAACATAAATTAGAGAATGTTGTAAATTCGGCACAGATATAAATAACAATATAAAAATCCATCAGCATTAATTAGATAAAAATTAATAATTAAAATCGGCCTAGAGATAAGATAAAAATGTCTTCATTATATTATTAATTTTTGCTAATATATGCACCCCTCGTGCATAATCGCATTTAATTATCTATACCAAAATGCATTTGCATGGTTCTTGCGTGTCAATGCGTAAAACTGTTTTTTTTTTTTTTTTGCTGAAATTATTTTATTTTTATATTTACGATTTTTCTATATTTACACACTTTTTAGCTTATGAACTATTCATAATCTTAGAAATATATTTTTAATACCAAAGTTTTATGAATATATATACTAGCAGACTCAACAGACGTTGTCCTGCCCGAAAAAAAAGGCCCGGATTGCAACTCCACCTACCGAGTTCGATTGAGAATCTAACCCGCTAAAGTACACACAAAACGCATCACAATCGGTCCAGCCGTTAAGACGAGTTCAGTCACAAACACATGAGAAGAATTATATATGAAAATAATATAAACATTATCTAACCGGAGATATAGTATATTTCATTTTTAATGTACCCATTTTTGTGACAAATATTTATCAAGACGTTGCATTGCCAACTAATTCTTCTAAATAACCAAACTCAGTTACACCAGTACCTACAAGTCTTGGTTCTTTTATTTACATGACTTATAAATATTGTAAGAATATATTGTAAAATCTATTGTAAAAATAAAGCACAATTCCGTGTATTTAAACCACCCGTGAATTATAATCTATAAAAAGCCGCCTAAGTATGACACAACTAGCATACCAAAAATTCGAGATTTTTTTTAAATAATTATTTTAAACTGCTATATTGCAAGATATATAGTTTATAGTAAATACTAATAACTACAGCAATGATAGCTCAGTTGATAAGTAGTCAGCCAATTAACGAACGGGCCCTAGTTCGAATCTTGGCGGAGGCATTACTAATAAATACTCGTATGAGCTTTCGAATTTATGTACACTCGTGAGGAAACCGGCACATCCAAGAAATTATATTTCAAGAAGACGTGGGACCTAAGCTGATCTTTTTTTCCCTGTACATTGTGGAGGTCTGACGACAACCGCTTCATATCAATATCAGTATCTTCGCCAAATATTTAAACTTACATAGCGGACCCCGCAAAACCTAATCGATTAGGAAACGGGATAACGCTAGGAAAAATAAGTGATTTATTAATAGCTGAGATACGTATAAATGGACGAAATCGCAGCAAAAGGGTCCCTTTTCAGGAACACCGTTCCTATGTGAAATCTATATGTTTGTCTGTACGTTTTTTTCGAATATTCGAATTTTGACTTCAGATGCGGTTTAACATAAAAAAGTAGAATAGGAATGTTCAGGAACACCGTTCCTATCTCTTAAGGAACACGGTTAAAACGGCCGCCAAATAAAAAAAAAATGAATTGTTATATAATTGACGAGCCAGGTGTTCCTCTGGCAATGCAAGCTTGCCCATTCTCAACTGGTTAATCATTGAGGTACCTATTTAAAAGTCGCAAAGTCAAAAAATGTATATACCGGTCCCAGTAAATGTATAGCCGATATATTTTAAAACCATAATTGCCTACCCAATAGAAAATAGTAGATGTATATATAACTACGTACCAAAAGACATCGTACTGCACAAAATACATTAGCCTCCAATCCTCTAAATCCTAAAGATATTCTTTCATCCCTGACAAAATATTTAATTGAATATGAAATAGCGGGGTCTTATCATCTTTTGTTCCAGGATTTGTAAGGATTTTGGTTGTAGGGTGTTTTTGTAATATGTATTTAAGGGTCATAGGAAAATGTTTAAGCTGGATACAGAAATAACTTAGGGTCGCTTCTGACTGAGGGTTTATAACTTAGGGAGTGTAGGCATCAGGTGTGAGAATAATTGTAATGAGGCACGTCAAAGCATTAATTTGGCTTTCAAATGTTCATATCACTAATTTAGTACTATACAATATGTAAGAACTGATGCAATGAAGCGAAGTGTATCAGAAAAATGGTCAATGTAACTGTAAACTACAATATGCTATTTTAACAATAACGCTCGTGGGTTCGATTCCCATACACGACAAACATATGTGTGTATGAACATATCTGTTTGTCTTGGTTTGGGTATTTTAAAGACAGTTATGGTGCATCAAAGCAGCCCGACTGGTGAAGTACTTACACTCACAAAAAAACCGCAGCAATTAACAACTCTGAAGGGTTGTGTCTTCCTGCGAGTGAGTGGGGTTACCAGTAAGCTCCTAAGGATTAGCTGTGTTAGCAGCAGCGATGGCAACGCGCAAGAGGTACTAGTCACTTTACATCGGGGGGACCACATACTTGTGTGCCTCCCGAAAATAGTGCAATACCGTGCGCTAGTGAAATGAAAAAAAAAGTGAAATATTAGATGTTAATAGTAAATATAATGTATTATATTTTAATATAGAAAGGAGAAGAAGATGATGTCAGAAACCTTAGAGACCGGCGAGCGTACATGAGAAGAATTATGAATGTTAAAGAAGCGAGTGTGGTGTGTAAGGACCGAGTCATGTGGCGCTCGGTTGTCTCAGCCTACCCCGCAAGGGATTTGGTGTGAAGTTATAGACATCTAGGTTGATAGATGTTTTAATATTATGTCACCCTAAAAATGACAAATGATAGGCCAAAATTGTTCTAGAAAGATTTAAAAAAAAGATTACATCAGCAAGGTACCTCCTCATGAATTATTAATGGAACATGTATAAAAATTACAACAGACTTAAAAATAAAAACATTATGTTTTAGTTTTTACCGGCAGTAGAAGTTATAAACTGAAATTGTTAATAGATTCAGGCGTCATTTTGCGAAAGTCAAATTGTAATTGTAAAAATTTTAACTGAAATTGTTATGTTAACATCGCGAATGAATCTTTGGCACATGAAAATAAATTGTGAAAGGCGTAATTTGTGCTTGTAGTATGCTCATACGTAAATAAAACTAGAATAACTGGACGGCACTCAAGCTCGCCCCTGAACTGGGAGGGTCCCCTAGGAGCGCAGTCAGTGAGCCCCGTGGGCAAACCGCGTCGCCTGGGATTCAATCTCTGGGGAATTTGTTGGGATACAAAAAAAATGCGGTTACGGATATAATGAAGGAGGTTGTTAAAATTTGGATTGAAGCCAAATATTGACTTTTTCACATTCTACTTTGTACGGCGAGTTAAAGTATATACTAGTATTCATTACCTTACTAAAGCAGTATCCATTACGTCATTGAGGATAAAACGAATAAATTTAATTACATGACATAGCAAGTACCTTAACCTCACTTTAAAAATAAAAATAAACAAAACAAAAATATCTATCTATAACTTAACCCTAAATCAGAATAGACAGAGCCGAGACAGGAACCGAGCGCCACATAATTCAGTCATTACACACCTAACTCGTTCCTTTAACGTTATTAGGCCTTCTCAAGCAAGCTCGCCAATTTCTAGGGCTCATTACGTTCTGATAAATCACGATCAATATGGTAATAGCCCCTACTACCTTTGTTCAAAAAATATTATCTCCTTAAATTTATTTGAATGGTATTTTACAATTATTTGTTTTTAAATATGTCGGTCTAGTGTTAGTTTTTAATTTTCACATTATGAAATGAAACATTCATATTATTCTTGTAAAAAATTCCCGCCTAATACCAATAACATAAGCATATCTCTTTCTAATCCACGATTAACTTCATGCATAAGATAATATCTAACGTAGTACACTAATTATAGTATTTAAATTCAATTTATTTACATATTTTAGAATTTATTTTATTGCCACATTATATGACAATTATAAGTTTTACATGAGAGTTCAAAAATTTCATAGTGATCGAAGTAAACACAGGAGGTACGAGCTCATTACCTTCGCCCTTTTAAATACGTTTTTGCTATCCGTACCGCCCTTAATATACAATTTTATATGCTTTTCTATACTCGGACGTAGACTTTTAGTAAAATATTGTCACAGTTACAGCAGTTTTCAAATATTCAATTCCATTTTAGAAAAATATTCCTTATTCTTTACTAGAAAATACAGTCAATTCAGGACATATATTTTCAACGTGATCGCTCAAATAAAATTTATTCTATCTAAGCAAGCAGCAGCAGCTCCATTGCGCTAAATTTATAGACAAACAAAATGCAAAAACTTTGTTTGCAAGAAGATGTAGTGCAAGGAACGCCCGCGTGATTTACATGAGCGACAACGCAACCAGACTAAAAATCTTTATTGACTGAAGCAGTGTTCTGTGTAGTAATAAAATTTATTTCTCATCTCTTATTTCGGGAAAATATTTCATTATCTAAACAGAGGAAAATCGCTTTTCCCTTGCAAGGGAGGAAAGCTTTTTTTATACATTCGGCAACAGAACAACCCATGTGTTTACTGTAAAAAATAATACTGTTTCTGGAATGTAAAAAACTCAGCGAGAAAATACAAGTGAACTTAATAATTACCGGCCATGACACTACATTACGGGTTTCCTCACGATGTTTTCCATCACCGCCGAGCAAGTGATAATTACAGAAATGATACCAGCTACTATCTACCAATATTTTATAAAAAAAGGACTTATATTTTCAGATATTCGAATATAATAAAACTATTCAAACAAAAAATACATTGGGAACCAAGAAGTATATGTAATAGGGTCGTGATTTGTGTGTTCACGACAACGGTTTGCAGCACCGTTTGCTAGATATCGTTATTACGAGTACGTATTTTATTGTTGTTGCACTTTTATTATCTCTCATACGATATCTCACTCGCTTTAACTCAAGATTTTTACGATAAATACTTTTCGTCTTCTTTAATTGTACCATGTAATATGGACTCCATCTATTATATAAAAATAGGCAGTGACAGAACTGTTCCTACTTTTTGTTTACCCTATTAGTCAACTACATTCTTTTAAAGTGAATATATCTTTAAATTTGCTCCTGTTGTGGGAGGTAACCAAAAACTGATAATAACAAAATCAATCAAACAAAATTATTTGACACAGATTCGTGTTATATTTACATATCTATCGTTTACATCTAAAATTTAATTACAATAAATAGCTAAAGAATCAAAGTATTCGTTATTCGTATCTCGTAAGAGAAGACTGTGGTGCTGCATTATATAATTTCCTTTTAGTTACGAAGACGTATTCACGTAAAACTCACGGCCATATCCACGACACAGCCACCAACCCGTTTTATTGTTTAATAGCTATTGACGAGCTAAAAATATTTTGAAAATAGTAGGAAAAACGTTGGAAATATACAACTGCGTATGTGTCATCCGCAAATACTAATATCCGCAATACTAAAAGGATTACGATCGAGTTTCAACCATGAGGCCGAACAATAGTATGCAGAATTTAATATCTTTTATAGGCCTACACGTAATAAAATATAGTTCATAATTTTAGCGCCATCTAGTAAGTGATATTAACATTATTTTTATTTAACAAACATTCTACAATTTCTGTCTAAACTAAAAACAATACTATAGTAGCAGCCAATCTACTTGACTAGATTGCTACATTACTGTTTTTGAGTCGTACTGAATATATACTAAAATACTAATATATCTACGTAATTTCTGCATTTAATATCCACATTCTTCAATAAATATGTGCCACATTATGATCTATTTTTGCGGTAAAGATAACAAATCCTTTATTTTTACTTTATCATTCATGATATGATAATGATAATCTATATCCTATGAATCTGATTTTCTCTGTTTATAGACTTTACTCATGGACATAAAGTTTCGTAGAGTTTATGCTGTCATCGCCCTATGCTCTATCCTAGGACCAGAAAGTCAACTTTATTATTGCTCTTTCGTAGTCGTTAGCTCTGTCAAAGTATGATTATACTATTTTTAACACAGAAAATTACTCATATGACTTAATTTATAAAATTTCAAATATTAAACTCTAACATAAAATAAACAGTTTTAATTTTATTAATATAAAGCGAATGTAACTATGAGAAGTATCAAATACCTATTAACGGAATTATATTAATGAATGCCACAATCAACGATATGGCTTCCAAAGTCATTTTCCCAACAAAAAGAACCAAATTAATATGTTGTTTGAACATAAAGTAAACATAATCATATGGTCGCGTGCCATCCACACGCCTCTCCATTCACTACTATGGGATTTGCTTGAATCTCATTCGGCGGGCCATGAGTCACTATCTTAAGACTATATTCAAACAGAGGGTGAGTAGATTGATGTTTTAGATATTGATATGATGGTGATTTACTATGGGAACGCAAATAATCCTGTTATTAAAATTATATAAGCTTTAAGGCAAGTTAGTTTAGGTTGTAACGGTTTCTATTTTTTTTGTACAACGTCGAAAGCCATACAATTATACGGCCCACCTAATGTAAATTTCTCACCGTAGCCTATGAACACTTGCAAACAAAAAATAACATTAAGTATCACTCGCACGATGTCATTTATGATGCTAGTACAAGCACTCCTTAGGAGCTTACCGGTGACTTCACTCACTCGCTGGAACACCTTAACGCGGTTTTCAGTGAGGTGAAGGTACTTCTCCAGATGGGTTACGTTGATGTGCTGTACCTCTCATTAAACAAGGATAATAAAGATGAGGATGCAACCCGAGTGGGGTGGAAGTATCTCCACATTTCAAAACATTGCAGTCTTTACTCTATAAGTATATACTACTCTGTGTAAAAAGTATCGGGAATATGTCAATAAAAAGACCCGCGTAAAAGAGGTCGTTCTAATTTTTTTACTGCATGTTGGTAGCACTGTACTGATTTAGCGCGCAAAATTTGAGCGGGATCTGTCATTTAATTTGTTTTAAACTACACTTTTTGTTGGTCATAGTTTTGAGTCCTCGGCGATTTTTACAATGGAAAATATTGTTGAACAAAGAGTGTGCCTTAAATTTTGTGTTTCAAATGATATTTCATGTGGTGAATCACTAAAAATGTTGCGAAATACCTACGGCGAATCGTGTATATCGAAAACAAGGGCTTATGAATGGTATAAGGCTTTTAAAGAAGGCCGAGAAGTAGTAGTAGACTTGCCTCGTTCTGGTAGACCTTCAACCGCTACGATCAGAGAAAACATCGACAGAATCAAGAAGCTAGTGCTCGAAAATCGACGTATGAGTCTGAGAGAGTTGGCTAGTGAGGTGAACATATCTTTTAAGTCCGTCCACAACATTCTCATTGACATTTTAGGCATGAAACGCGTCGCCGCTCGACTAGTTCCAAAAGAGCTCAATTTTGTTCAAAAAGCGCAGCGAAAGCATGTCGCTGAAGACATGGTTTCCCGAGCTTCTACGGATCCGACCTTTATGAAACGTATAATAACTGGCGACGAGACATGGGTTTATGAGTACGACATGCAAACAAGCCAACAGTCTTCAGAATGGCGTCTCGAAAACGAGCCGAAACCCAAAAAACCGCGGCAAAGTCGCTCCAAAATCAAGGTGATGCTGACAGTTTTTTTTGACTACCGTGGTGTGGTTCACTCCGAATTCCTTCCAGAGGGAGAAACAGTGAATAAAGAATATTATTTAGGCGTCATGAAGCGTTTGCGTGAGAGTATCCGCCGAAAACGTCCAGATTTGTGGCAACACAACTCATGGATGCTGCACCATGATAATGCACCATCACACACAGCCATTATAGTGAAAGAGTTTTTAGCGAAAAATTCAACAAAAGTTCTCGACCAAGCACCGTATTCACCTGATATGGCTCCGTCTGACTTTTTTTTATTTCCCAAGTTAAAATTACCACTTCGAGGAAAACGTTTTGAGTCGATAGAAGCCATAAAAGAAAATTCGCTGAATGAGCTAAAGGCCATACCGCAAATAGCCTATGAAAAATGTATGGAAGACTGGGTGAAGCGGTGGAGATGTTGTATTGCAAGCGATGGGGCCTACTTTGAAGGCGATAAAATAAATTTAGATGAATAATTTGTATTTTTTGTTTTATTGACAAATTCCCGATACTTAGTACACAGAATGTATAGATATTGTTTTTAATAAAAAAAGAACATAAACCCCTACATTTTGGAGCCGCCCATTTCCGACCGATGAATGAGTTATTAATTAATCCAAATGATATCCGATATAACCTATAAGACATTTTTTATACAACGTCGCATAAAATATACCTAATATAAAATGGTTATTACAGCTTTGAAGATTGCTATAAAAGAAGTATTACGAGCATTGCCAAACCCGCTGCTAACATAACATCCCCTTAGGAGCTTACATTCAAGGGCTGCGTTAATTTTTCACCTTGCATACTGTGGACACTGAGGCTACAGCGCCAGCATTATATAGTACTCGTAATGTAGAAACCGTAGACTACATACACTAAAGGAAACTTATCAAAAACATCAAAACAAACCGCCCTCAAAACATCAATTTATATAGAATCTCAATTTTTTCACTATAAGACTTGCGTGTCCGGTTCGCATGCACCGGACAGCATTAGTTGATTGCTGTGTGCCCTCAGCCTAATGCTTTAATACAATTAAATCGACCGCTCTTATTATCCAAATGCCATCTTTCCGTCGCCAATTTTGCTCAACGAGTCTTTTGCGTGTCACTCTTGTTATTTGAGCTGGGATTACCATAATAATCTTCGTACTATAGGTGCTCTGAACAGCGATATCTGTGTTGTTTTGACATATACTTCGATAGTTCAGACAACGATTTCCTACTTCTTCAAACACTGTCAGATTGGTAGTCAAGTATTTAGACAGGCAGAGGAAAAAATATGTAGGTACTTGAAAATATCTGTCTTGTCCTGATTGTTTTAAAAGAAGTAAGGCGCATCAAAGCAGCTCCACTGAGGAAGTATCTCCACCTGACAGAAAACCGCAGCCAAATAACTACCTGGAGGGTCGCTGTGTTTATTTCTTGTGAGTGATTGAGGTAAGTAAGTTCCTGAGAAGTTGTCGAGTTAGCCATAGTGGTAGCAACGCGAGCAATACTTCCTGTATTGCCAGCGTTCACAGGCTACGGTACCGACTTTATATCACGCATGTTTGTATGTAACATAGTATATAAAGAAAGATTATATCAGAAATCTTTACCAGCACATTACCATGCACCAGATGCAAGTAAGATTAGAGGAGAAGGCTATCGTCTGACCGTCACTCGTATAAATTCTGTTCCTTCTTTCGTCTCCTATCTTCCCTCACTCTCTCGCCTGTCGACTGTTGTGTGTCGTCTGTGGCCTTCGTTGGCCATTTGTTATTAATCGCCTGTCGCTTGCCTCTGATGTCAGGCACCTATCGACTGGCATCTGGCACCTATCTGCTGTCGTTTAGAACCTATCGGCTGTTGACTGTCAGTTTGAAATCGCCAGCTACCTTCAGCAAAGACAACGGCAGACGACGTCCTTCGTTATCTATTATCCATTTTCTGTCGTCCATTCTGTGTCGTCAGGAATCGTTATCTGTCAAACCTCCATTGTATGTTACGATAGTGATCACAATTGAGAAATGAAAGTGAAATAGAAACCAAGTTTTTGGAAATCACTAAACATTCTACAAAATAAACTAAGGCGGTCTAAAGAACGTACATAATCCTTAATGCATTAGTCCGTCTCGTATTTGATAAAACTTATTTCAACAAGCCTGTATATCGCTAATCAGTATCATAATACTGCGCTGCTACGCACCAAACTCTATGTATCCAGTAGAAACGAACGCACGCAATTCCGTACTCTTAGTTAACAATGTTCGGCCTAAGTTAATTATGTTCGCAGTATAAATCTTTCGTAATTGGCCTCCCGTTACACAACACTAAGAGCCTGGGACGTGTTGAAATTATATATGTGAGGTGCACGACCGAGTATCACCATGTTTTTGGTAAATTATGTGTTAATAGAACAATGAATTTGAAATCGGAAATTAAATATAATATAACAGCGATGTATCAAAAGGTAGACACGTTATACACCAACATTATTGTATTTTAAAATAGCCTAAGTAGTACTATATCTACGCACAGTTTTTTATTATGATACTTTGCTGTAACAAATAGACAAATGATAGGGTAAACCTATCGTTAGAAAGAGATGAATATATATCTTAAGACATTTATGCTTTGTGGCGAAGTACATATAACCGCTACGTGAGATCGTAGCCAACTGAATGTGAGTTGGGCATTGTCTTAGGTTTTCGCGACTGTTACACATTGAATTAAACAATTTTTAACGGAATTTTTAACGGCTGCAAAGCGTTCGAAACGTCAGGTTCAACAAAATAAATAAAATACGCGATACTTTCGTTAAAAATTGTTTAATGTAATGTGAGTTGGGCAATTACCTTACTTTCGTATTGCCATTCTAGACCGTGCACGATGTATCTAAACTATAAAAATATGTTAGTAGGTAATATAAGGACTAAAATATACACACTAGTATGCCATAGAGTTCACAACACTCCTTATCCCAATTAAGATATACTGTTATCCTTTGTGTAGTCCTTGTATATATATTTGTAGTAAGTTTACCTTCAAAAATTGAAAATCAGCTCGTTGGTGCCATATTATTGTACGAGTATTATGACTGAGTCAGAACTACACTCAAGTGTCAAATTTCAGGATGTTCTTAAGATTTGTTTTTATACAACGTCGGGGGTGTTACAAGCATACGACCCCCCTGATGTAAAGTGGATACCGTAGCGATGGACGCTTGCAATACATTAAGTATCGGTCGCTCTGCTGCTAACACAGCAACTCCTTAGGTGTTTACTAGTAATCTCGACCCTCCAGGGAGTTGTTACTTGGATGCAGATTTCTGTGATTCTGAACATACTTACCCAGACTAGCTGCTTCTGCCCTAGCTCTCTTAAAAATACCCAAACCAAAACAAATAGGCACGTTCATGCACACAAATATTTGTCCTGTGTGGGAATCGATCCCACGAGCTCTATATAAAGCGAAAGTCAGAGCTTACTAGCATCTTTTTACTTTATGTTGTTATTATACACGTATCACCTACGGTCGGCTTATCTTATACCTAACTATCTATAACTTCACGTCAAATCCCTTGCAGAGTAGGCAGAGAAAACCGAGCGCCACGTGACTCGATCCTTACACACCTCACTCGCTTCTTTAACATTCATTGCTCTTCTCAAGCACGCTCGCCGGTTTCTAAGGTTCCTGATATCACCTCTGATAGAACACGATCAATTCGGTCATGGTAGGTAGGTATTATATCTAACCAGAAATTATTATCACAGTTTAATATTATTTATAGATCCTTACATAGAAGGTTTAGAGCAGTGATAGCCCAGTGGATAAGAAAACGGTCTATTGACCAACTGATCCCCATTCGAATCCTATCTCTCTTAAAAATTAGCCCGACCAAGACAAACATATATGTTAATTGCACACAAATGTTTGTCCTGTGTGGAAATCGAACTTACGAGCGTCAGCGTTAAAGTATAATTGCTAATCAATCCGCCACTGGACTCGTCATTATGAGTAACGTAAAACCAATTTGTCCCAGGTTCGAATCCTACCATGTTCGAATCCTGCCACCCCTAAATTCCTGTTTTCGGTCTTATGTACATATTTGTAATTATCACTTGCTCGGCGGTGAAGGAAAAACATCGTGAGAAAGCCCGCACATCCAAGAAATTCGGAAGTCTTAAGTGTGGTTTTCTCTGTGGGTTATGGACCTCCACAGACTCCACAGACAGCAGTCGCTCCATGTAAAAATTAGCCTAACAGAAAAGGAAACGGGATAAAAAATCTTAGAAGGGCCAACGTTATTCCTAATTCCAGATCCAATGCTGCCATTAAATTTTATTTCAGCAAAGTTTATTAACAACATATTAAAAAATTAAAATATGTTTAAACAGATCTAAATGAAAATAAAATGTTGTTATTTCAAATACTTTATATCGGAACCGAATAGACGTAAACCTCTGTATTAAGTATAATCATCAAAATCATTCATAAATTACAAACACGCATCAAAATCACACCCTTCATAATGACCAAATATTTTAACCCCTTCGGAACTTCAATCAAATCTAAAGTTTCTACAAAGGCGAATCAGACACCCTCGAAATTAAACCTAACGTAGAATAAAATTGTAACAAGAGATAACGTAATGATTCACAAACGCAATGTACGTACATTGCTTGGCAGTTAAGTTGGGACATCAGAACGCTACAAGTTTGGCTTGATATTTGACAAACAAGAAGGATTGGTTTATTTTAAGCTACTGTTACTTCTGCGTTTGTTGAAGGTTACAATTTTTTGAGTAATCATATTTTACTAATTATTCATTAGCATATTTTACTAATTATTAATTAATGTACATAGCAAATGAGGTAAAAATATTTTTTATGGGACTCCGTTTTATTTTGTTTACCCCGAAAGGGACCTGGCATGAAGATATAGGTAAATTGTTAAATGATGAATGTAGTCTTCATAAAACGATAATCATGTTTTTAACTATTAAAGTAAAACGTAGAAGAGGTAATAAATTTAAGTAAAAAGTAAAAGTAACGTTTGCTTACGTAACTTACCGAACATTAAGTTTTATATATTTAATAAATTTAGCACCTCATAAAAACTCCACCCGCAACATTAACCATTATTATTTCTAATAACATTTATTGTTACAAAAGTGACATTATTCCTTAGCATCGAATTTAACCCGTGTGTGTGACTTCCGTAGCTCGGTACTGTACAATAATATGGTGACCAGAGGGCGGGAGATTAGCCCATAGTGGGCCCTAATCGGACGGCTGCGATGACAATCTGCCACGTGAGACGCGTGGGCGACGCGTGTACGACACGTGACCGATGCAAGAATCGGATGGTATTCGGTGGAGAACAGGGCGGTTCTACACCGAATATAATCCGATTCTTTCTAGGTCGATTGAAAGTGATGAGACTTGTCGATTTCGGATTATATGTTGCGATAATGAGGGCTCGGCGAAATCGCACTTTTATTGCATTTTCGCTATTAGTTTGGAACTTGTGATTTTTGACACAATAGAGAATTTTAATTAATAGATAAATATCCATATCCATCGTACTCATCGAAGTGTATGCTGCCACGCCATTTTTAATGTCTGAATTCTTATTTCAAATATAAAGTGGTTACTCAAGCCAATAAGCGCTTGACACTCCTTAGGGGCTTAATGATAACACCACTCACATGCAGGAACTCAACAACCCTCTAGTGAGTTGTTATTTGGTTGCAGTTTTCTTTGAGGTAAAGGTACTTTCCCAGTGGGGCTGCCACAATATGTACTATCTCTCTAAAAAATACCCAGACCAAGAAAATCAGGCATGCATGAAAATCCGCACAAGATTTGTTATGTGTGGGAATCGAACCTTCGTGTTAAAGTAGCATTGCTATCTACTCCGTCACCGGACTCGCCATTACGTATAACGATGTTAAAGAGTGTCGTCTCTAACGTATTCATTAATTAAAACAGAGCTACAATACATTAGTACAGGTTAAATTCCTCTACTGTAACCAAACAGTATACATAGTACACATAGTTTTTTCTACACATTACTCATATCTATAATAATCCAACTGGTTTAAGGTACCAATCCTGGCATGATCTAAATTTGTGTTTTCGGACTTATGTTTATTTATAACTAGCGGACCCGACAGACGTTGTCCTGTCCCATAATATAAAGTTTCCCAGAACCCGACTGCAGTGCCACCTATTGGGTCCAATTGTGAATCTAAACCATTCTCGAATCTCCTTGAACACACACAAAAAATTTCATCAAAATCGGTCCAGTCGTTTAGGAGGAGTTCAGTCACATACACACGTACAATAGAATTATATATATAATATAGATATATACTAATTCGTTCTTGAGATATCATAAAAAAAAGTTTCTTATAAAATGTATGAGAAATGGAATTTACTTTATATTTTTTTTTGTTATTTTTTCCATGTTTTAATACTTTTTATCCTATTCCGGACGAAGACAAATCCAAATACACAAAAATCATAAAAATCGGTCCAGCCGTTCTTGAGTTATAAATGGTGTAACTAACACGACTTTCTTTTATAGATATATATAAGATAAGATTATCATTCGCTCGGCAGTGAAGGAAACATCGTGAGGAAACCCGCATGTCCAAGAAATAATATTTCGAAAGACGTGTGACCTAAGCTAAGACAGATCTGATTTTCTCTCTGGGTTGTGGAAGTCTGACGGCTCCATGTAAAAATCAGTATCTTTGTCAAATCCTTAGCTTAGCTTAGACGGTGGTCTTGCCATTATTTTAATGTCACATTTCCCATTTCAAATCTTGGTAGATTTACAAATTCAAGTACAGCGTCAGTGATACATAGTTTTCTCTATACATTATAATAAAAGAGTTATTATATTTTCTCTTGATAATGCACCAATTCAACATGACTGAACTACTTATACATAAACTTATTAATTTAAGTTGAACAATCAAACAGAAGAAGAAGTAACAGACTACACCAAGTAAGTAAATAAAGCCACTCGCCTGTTTTGTCACTGAATCGATGAGTCGAACAAATATATCTTGTTCTTGTCTAATACCTGTGAACAGAAAACAAATCCACTTTAATTATATCATTGATTTGCTTGTCTATAATTTATGTATGTATATCTTCACGCCAGGTCCCTTGCGGGGTAGGCAGAGAGAACCAAGCGCTATAAGACGCGGTCCTTACACACTTCACTCGCTTCTTTCACATTCATAGTAACAATTTATAATGTTATTAATATAATCTATACTACTATATAAAGCTGAAGTGTTTGCTTGTTTGTTTGAATGCGCTAATCTCTTGAACTACCGGCCAGATTTCAAAACTTGCATTGTATTTGATAGCCCAATTCTTGACGAAGGTTATAGGCTGTTATTATTATTAATATTAGGATACGATCCTTAGAAGTTGAGGAAAAATAACGAAAGTAAGAAAAAGCTATCATAACGGGATACCGGGATACGCGTAGATGAAGTCGCGGGTCGCAGCTAGTATATCGATAAATCAATAAATATATTGCAATAGAAAACAAATACAATAAAATAAGCTCAATGTCCAAGTGGCTTACTGAGACTTACCAAACTAAATAGATTTTTTATGCAACATCGGGAGGTATATAAGCGAACGCCCCAATCACAAACCACTAACCCACTTGACTGCGCATGAAGGCACCCCGTACTCACAAAACCGCTGTGATTTAGCGCCGAAATACTCGTATCATAGCAATTCGAACCTACTGACCAATGTTTGTATAGTTTCAACTACAATGCGATAAGTGCCGCGATGCTGATTGACGAACTAGCCAATAAGAGCGGCGCGTTCAACTTTCCCCCCGACCCGTAGCGGTGAATTGAGCAACTACGTAATATTGTTCTCATCAGCTCTACATAGGTTATTTCCTTAATCGACGCAATTGATATAAAGTGGTTACTGTAGCCTATGAACAGTTGCGGTACAAGAAGTATCGCACAAGCGTTGACTTCATAACACAGTACTTAGAAGCTTATTGGTTAAGTGAGGGACTCACCTGTACGTGGTGCCCCTTGGTAACTAATAAATAAGCTGGTAAAAGAAAAGAAGGGCACAGCTGTAATTAATGCTTATTACAGTGCGAAGGTGTCTTCACCTTACTAAAGACTGCAGAGAAGTGTAAGGTAACTCCCTGAAGGGTTGTTGTATTCCTGCGAGTGAGTGAGGTTACCAGGAAGCTCCTAAAGCTGATTTGTTAGTAGCGATTTCCTTGTAGCCGAAATGACGCAGCATAGGATACGGCAAATGTTTATTTTCTACCTGTTGTGTATATTGAGAAAAAATGTGTGAGGTGTAAATGGATGCACTTGGTGCATCATACTCGTACTAATCCAGAGAGAGCCAAGTTGTAAGGGAGACACAAGACAGAGCAAGTAAGTGACAAAAAAGATCTTTTACCGGTATTAAATTATCAGCTCTCCCCCGCTTCTCAGTACCTCTGTGGGCAATACAACTCGCACGCTATGACCTCTTGCATTGTAAACGCCTATAGGCTACAGCAACCGCTTCCTGTCAGATGAGCACTAAGCTTTCTTCCACCCATATTTGACTGTTCTACTTTATTATTATTATATAGTATTGCAAACGTTCATAAGTTACGGTAAAGATGAGCCGTTTGCTCGCATCCCTATCGCTGTTGTATAAAAAAATTATTAACTATTCTATAGAACTGAATCAGTAAGTTGTATACAGAAATTGCACCTGTATCCCACTAGTACCCAAAAACACTCGATATAAAGTGCATGGCACCACTAATTCTATCCAGTATAAAACATTAACATTCTCCGTAGAGGCTATAAAATCGTAGCGCGCTACGGTCTACGACGTAGCTCGTAGCGCAGACATTGCACTATTTGTTAACGTAACAAGAATTGACTGAATTTTTATTGTATTAAATTAAAATATGTTATTTTTTTAATTACAGCATTGGCAGGCTAACAATGATGCGACCTACCTGATGTAAAGTGCAACACAAATAGTATCGGTGACCTAAACCTACTCCTCAATAGGTTGCTGGTAACCTTACTCACCCACAGGAACACAACAATCCAAGTTGTTATTTGGCTGCCCTCTCCGGATAAGTTAAACGTCTCCAGTCGGACTCGTTTGATTCGCACTGCCTGTCTTTCGCAAGAACCTTGTTTGTTAGTATGCTGTACTGCATACAGATTAGGTTGGCTTCAATTTTATATATAGTAATGAGTCAGTCAAACGCTAATAAGCAGTCGTAAAAGCACGCGAAATTGAAATTAATAATCCGGTCTTATCAATAATATTTTCTGAAAATTTTAACACTGCCTTCTGAAAATATCATCTTTACGCTCGACTCAACCTAACTATCGCGATTATATTATAAACCAATAACCCACTTGACACTTAAGCCACCCCACGCTAAGAAGTACATTGTGTTTTAGCGGCTACCCATCTTAGCGGTTCAAGTCTATTGACCAATGGGAGAATATTTTCACCAATAAGCCGATAAGTGTCGTGATGTTGAACCGTGAACTAGCTAGCTTTAGACAAGCTCGGTGACTCAGTCGTGAATGACGCGACTTTGACACCAACGCTCGTGGGTTCGATTTTCACACAAGGCAAATATTTGTGTGCATGAACATGTCTGTTTGTCTTGGTCTAGATGTTTTAAGAGAGGTAGGGTGCATCAAAGCAGCCCGTCTGGGGAAGTACCTCCACCTCACAGAAAACCGCAACCAAATAACAACTCCCTACTAGAGGGTTGTTGTGTTCCTGCGTGTGAGTGAGGTCACCAGTAAGCTCCCAAGGAGTTGCTGTGTAAGCAGCAGAGGAGACATCGCGCGAGTGATACTTAATATATCGCAAGCGTTAATAGGGTACAGTACCCGCTTTACATTAGGTGGGCCGTAAGCTTGTATGCCTCCTGAAGTAAAATAAAAAATAAAAAAAACCTAATAAGAGCCGTAGCGGTGAATTGAGTGACTTTGTAACATGAGTCTTATCGGTTCTGCATAGGTCGTATTATTCATGATCACGATAGTAAGTAATCTATGCCATTCGACAGTTCAGTCGTGAAAATGGAACAGAAAGAAAGGGCTAATTTCGCATTAATTATACACCAACGCATATACTATTCAAATTGGTTGTGTTTGTATGTAAAGGTGATGTTAGGAGCACTAAAAATCGGCGAGCGTGCATTAAATAGGCCATGAATGTTAAAGAAGTGAGTGGATGTGAAAAAAACCGAGTCAGGTGCTCCACGATTCTCTCTGTCTACGTGAAGACATAAATAGATAAATATTAGTTTTATCTTTTTACATTCGTAGTTGATCACCATCAACAGCATATTGTTGAAACGTATGTCAGTCTCGACTCAGATTTTCTGTAACATAGTCTAGTAGCCACCTTGGAGCCACCATTTATAGTACAAGAGCCAGTGTCTACGCCAATTTTCCATTATCCCGCTCTAAAGGCCAAGATGGCAAATATTTGCAGTACACAGTACATTGTCTCCTACTCTGTCTATTGAATTCAAAATCGAGTTATGTTTGACATGAACTTTAACACAACTAGTTAAAGACTATTATTGAATGAATCGTCTGATTTCTCATCGTATTAACGATGGACCGGAGGCCTACAAGTCCGTCAAGTGCGAGTCCGATTCGCTCCCCGAGGGTTCCGTAAAAGTATGTTTTCGCAGATTATTTATTTCGCTTAAAAGATATTTCTTTTTTGTGATGTAACTACAAATTTACGGTTTTCGGTCCATTTTGTCCTTAACTTATGCTACATGATCTTGCTTCATACCAAATTTCATGGTTCTGGATCTACAGGTTTTGATTCCCTTGCGAGTGTCAAAATATGCGCATAAACAGCCGTATCTTTTGATTGCCTTGAGTTACAAGTTCAATATTTTCACTGCTCGAAGAGATTGCAGACCTGACTATTTCATAATAATTTCAGCTTGATAGTTCCAGCAGTCCCTTTGAAAAACGGTCTTGACATACAGATGGATAACAAAGTTATCCTAAAAGGGTTCCGTTTTGCCTTGTAGTACGAGACTCTAGAAATCAGACAAGTACGAATTGCACTCGCGTAGAGATGGTTCAGTACGATGAACATTTTGTAAAAATTGACTGTTCTTTTTATCCGAGCCCATTTCTTTTTATGGTAACTAAAAACGTATTACTGTTTATCCCAAGAACAAACTTAAAATTGTAGTCGAAAAATACGTCATCTCATTAATCTCAAATGCAAATTTAAGTTTATACGTACAATAACGAGAATTTTGTTGTTATAATGTTGACGAGCTCGGTGGCGCAGTGGTGAAAGACGCAACTTTAACACCAATGCTCGGGGGTTCAATTCCCACACAGAAGAAACATTTGTGGGCATGAACATATTGAACATGTCATGTTGACGAGCTCAGTGGCGCAGTGGGGAAAGACGCGACTTTGACACTAATGCCGGGGATTCGATTCCCACACAGAAGAAACATTTGTATGTATGAACATATTGAATATGTCTATTTGTCTTGGTCTGGGTGTTTTTAAGAAAGGTAGGGTGCATCCAAGCAGCTCTTCACAGAAAACTGCTCCCAAATACAACTCCCTAGAGGGGTATTGTGTTACTGCGTGTGAGTGTGGTCTCCAGTAACCTCCTAAGAAGTTGCTGTGTTAGCAACAGAAATAGCATCGCGCGAGTGAAACTTAATACTCATAGGTTATTGTAACCGCTTTACATCAGGTGAGCCGTATGCTTGTATGCCTTCCGACTTTGACTTTTGACTTTGACTTATAATGAGGAAACTCTTTTTTCAATTACTTTCCTAAATCACTTTGAAACCATTATATTTTAAAATTATTAAATAAAAGATAATTTAAAACTATTTTACATTTGACACATCACATGGTACAGTTTAGAAACAAAAGTCATCCCCATATTCAAAATTTATTTATTTCGTGTATATAGAAATTCATATACGTATCAAATTTCGAGTGAATCTATCAAACCAATAGATTATCTCAATACTCAAGACACCCAGAACCGCACCCAGGGTGCTCGCTATTAGTTACCAGACGAGACTCTAGTGAAAGAGAGATAAGACGAGCTATCATGTTCCTGCGAGTGTGTGACCTTACCAGTACCTTCTCCTCTTCCTACTGAGAAGTTGTTGTGTTAACAGCGGAGAAAGCAATGCCCTTTTTGAATAACTCCATGCTGCAGGCTTTTGGGAAAACCATGGCAGGGAATTCATTCCACAACCGAACGACAACCTCTGTCAACCCAGCAGTTTTCGAACCCACTTATACGGAGCCCCATATGTTTTACATACCACATCGGGAAGCATAGAGCCCTACAGTAAACAGGTTACCGTAGCGTATGAACGCTCGCAATAACAGTAAGTACCAACGCTGCTGTTAACTCAGCAACATCTCAAGGGCTAACTCACTTGCAGGACTCAGAAAACAAGTCACTAGGGAGCTTTTTTGAGTTTGGAGTGCCCTACCGGTCTTAAAATTTTCTCTGTCTTTAATATCTGGGCGATGGAGATTTGATCGAGCTTGGTGTTTATTATGTTTATTTTTTATGTGAAATCGCATTATTTCGGGAAACACACCTAATAATTATATAGAGAAACTTAAAAAGCAAAACCTTATATATAAACTGAATATAAAGTTTCACCAAATACATTAAGGCTGATACAACTATATATATATAAGTACAGGAATAGCTAGTTCAAAGTAAAAGCGTAATACGTGTCGCTAAAACCCACTAAATAATATAAAAGCACAATTTAGTTCAGTGTTTCAACATCTCAATAGCAAAGCTCAAGACCTACTGTTTGTACTGAACAATAGGATGCTGCGACAATGTGGCCGCAGGTCGTGCCAATATTTACTCAACCTGGCTGCACTATCGACCTGTACTATATGCATGCAGTTATAGTATGTTTTAATAATACAGTAAAGAGTTGAGTTTGCTGTTTGAATATTTTTCATAACTCATAAGGTCATATAAACAAATAGTCTACAGGGTCCGTCACTCGAAGTGTTACCAACTTCATGCTGCTTCTATTTTCAAAATAATAATGACAGCGCGCCCAATATTGGTGAAACGTCAGTTTGTTTCATTGTTTTAAAGTGGGCAAAAATAGCGGGAACTAAGTTGAATTTTAAAATAAATTTTCGCAATGGATATTAAACGTAGCTATGTGATCGCTTTGCACTTGGCTGGAAAATCACAACCAGCTATTGTTAGAGAGCTCCGACAACTACGTGTGAACAAAATGTTTGTGTATCGGACCATTAAGCGTTATAACGAAACTGGGAGCATTGCTAAACGACATGGAGGTGGTCATCCGAAAACCGCAACATCACGTAATATGATTCGAAAGGTGAAGGCTCGAATTCAAAGAAATCCTCGTCAGAGTGCAGGTGAATTGGCGAAAAGTCTGAAAGTATCCGACTCAAGCATTCGCCGTATACTAAAAAAAGAACTCCAACTGAAGCCATACAAGATCCAAAAAGTACAACATCTTACTTCAACTCAGAAGATAGTCCGGCTACAAAGAGCTCGAGCACTGAAAGCCTTACACGAACGTGGCGAGCTGGAAAACATTGTTTTTTCTGATGAAAAAATTTTCACCGTCCAGCAGTACGTCAACAAGCAAAATGATCGTGTTTGGCTACAGGGCAAGTCAAACGATAATTTGGATGACAGAATTGCCGTTCGTAAGCAAGCGCCTGCTTCGGTTATGGTCTGGGCCGCAGTGACCTCAAATGGTCGGTCGCCACTCGTGTTTATCGAGAAGGGCGTCAAAGTCAACCAGCAAGTGTACCAGCAAAAAGTGCTAAATGATGCTCTCATACCGTGGACACGTAAGCAATTCGGTACAAACAGCTGGACATTTCAACAAGACTCAGCACCGTCCCACAAAGCTCGCATGACACAAATTTTTTTAGAGAACCACGTTCCTCGGTTCATTTCCTCACAACAGTGGCCTCCTTACTCGCCAGACTTGAATCCAATGGACTTCTCGGTGTGGTCTATTTTGGAGGCTGCTGTGTCAACAAAAAGGTATGAAAGTGTGGACACGCTCAAGGCAGCGCTTCGTCGGGAATGGAAAAGAATACCGCAAACCCATCTTCGTGCGGCCTGTGATGCATTCGTTGGAAGACTCGAGGCCGTAATCCGTGCCAAAGGAGGTCATATCGAACAATAATGATGATTTTCATAAAATTTAATGTTTTTTTTACAATTTTCTTTCAATTTTTAATAAATCTTACTTTGAATAACTAAATAACATCATTTAAAATTGGTAACACTTCGAGTGACGGACCCTGTAGTTACAAATGCGTTGCTATTCAAGGATTTATTTTATATCTTTAGAGCCTTGTTTTGAGATACGCGAAATATATTTATATAAATAAGAATTGCTAGTTTATATATATATATATATATATATATATAAGATTAATTAGGTATATAAGAAATAGAGAGCTCGATAGCGTCGTTGCACGTGTCATTCTAATCGAACACGCAGGTTAAGCAATCGACCGCAGCCTGTCTATGGATGGGTCTATCTCGAGTTTCTGCGAGCCGGAGGGCACGTTAAGCCGTCGGTACCGGCTATTATCGACAGATGACAGTCGTTAAGCTAAATCAGTGGCCCTCGGGCGGCTTGAAAACACTGGCCTCCGCCAATCCGTATTTGAGCAGCGTGGTGAAGTATGCTCTAAACTCCTTCGATTGAAGACAGACCCGTAATCGTGCAGTGGGATGCCTATTTTTATCATCAACCCTTACGGTTGATGTGGTTGGTGGTAAAAAATAGGCGGTTAAGTCCTTGGAACAGTCTCTACGTGTCAAGGTCAGGTCTTTCAGAAAGACTGAATTCACGTATGCTGATTACCCAAAATTACCGTTAATAATATGTAATACTCGACCAATACATGTGGATATTTATATGACACGTCTACTAATTTCTTAACGTAAGGTGAAAAGTATATATTTAATGTAAATACAAACCATTTGCATAAAGCAGCTGTAGCCTGTATTGGATGCCATTGTTAGTCTTTTGACCTTCAGCCTCCTGAAACAAGAAAAAAGAAATAGTATTGCAATAATATATACTTGTACATAATCCAAAGTATTATTAGAGGCATTTATTAAATTGTGAATTTAATTCCCTGCCCAAGTTTTCCCAGAACCAAGCACTATATATACATCTATATATTTATAACTTCACGCTAAATCCCTTGCGGGGAAGGCAGAGAGTACCGAGCGTCACGTGACTCGATCCTTACATACCTCACTCGCTTCTTTAAGATTTATTGTTCTTCTCATGCACGCTCGCCGGTTTCTAAGGCTACTGAGAGCACCTTCACCACTATACTTCAACACAATAAGCTTGAAGAAAGGCATGAAAAGATCGACAACGCACAAGTGATCTTCAGGGTCGGCAACGCAAGAGTGACACCCCTGGTGTTGCAAATGCCCATAGGCTACGGTAACTGCTTACCATCAGGCAGGCCGTACGCTTGTTTGCCACCTTAGTGGTATAAAAAAAAAAGTGATACATCTGGTCGTACATTATACTCATACATGTCTTGTTCGGTGGCGCAGTGGTTAGTAACGCTACTTTGTCACCAATGCTCATTGGTTCGATTCCTACATAGGATAGACGTTTTTGTGATATGTCTATTTGTGTTTATCGATTTAAAGAAAGATAGTGTGCATGAAAGCCACAGCCTAGCAAAGAGCAGTGGATAAGGAACCGGCCTATTGAGCAACAGGTCCTTGGTTCGAATCCTGGCATGTACCACTAGATTCTTGTTTTCAGATTTATGTACATATTTGTAATTGTCACTTGCTCGGCGATGAAGGGAAACATCGTGAGGAAACCGGCACGTCTAAAAAAATATATTTCAATAGATTCGTGACCTAACCTAAGAAAGGTCTGGATGTCCCCCTGGGTTGTGGAGGTCTGACTGCAGTCGCTCCCTGTCAAAACCAGTTTCTTCGCTAAATCTTTAGGATTAAGTAGCTATTTTGAACAAGCTTTGTTAAACACAATTTCATGGTTTCTTTTTTAAAACACGCAGTTGTTTATGCATTAATTTGACTATTAGACAAACGTCCAAGTTTTTTTGTACAATCTCGGGAGACATACTAGCATACGTCTCAACTAATGTAAAGTAGCCTATAACCGTTAGCACTACATTTCTCTGCTGCTAACAAGGCAACTGTTTAGAAACTTCGAAGCTTTCTCTTGCAAGAAGCACAACAACCCTCCAGGGATTTATTATTTAGCTGCAGTTTTCTTAGAGGTCGACATTTTCCCCAGACAGACTATTTTGATGCGCCCTACCTCTTTTAAAACACACAGATCGAGATAAAAGTGCATTATTTTTTCAAATTATGTATGTATTAGTTTTCCAATTTTCGACAAGGGACACTTTAAATAAAAGAGGCAGGGTGCTCCAAAACAACCCGGCTATATCTGGAGTGTTGAATTAGCTGGGAATGGGTGAGATTTACAGTAAGCTGCTGTGTGCTTGGTTGCTATGTTAGCATCAGAGGTAACAAAGCGAGCAATACTTCTTACGATGCTACGGAAAACCACTTATCAGGTGGACTGTATGTTCGTATGCCTAACGACGTAAAAAGTCACGTAGGTATAGAAATAAATAAGAAAGATTGAAAGTTGATCCTCATACTTATTTTCAATACTATATAGCAAGAGACAGAAACGCGACGTATCGTAAAAACTTGAACGCGGGTTTCCACCGCCTGAATAATTAACTTGGTACAGGTTTGTTCAAACAGGCAAGTGTGAACAGCCGCCCTACGGCACCTGACCTGTATGACAGCCTTTATAAATGTATTATCACAACAGAAATTACAATTTTAAAAAGAAAGCGTCCATCTTAGTCTTTTGGAAACTGATTGTCAACTGAAGAACACGGTAGAACGTGGGTAAGAAGATAAGTCAACTGAAGAAGAGGTTCCAAATTGTTCTAATAAAACATACAAAGATAACCTTATATCGTTATCAAAAAGGTAATTATGGTAATAAATTTTTTAAACTATACGAGTTTATACTCGGTCATTACGAAAGACTTAACAGTCTTAAGTAAGCACATTATATCAGGTGGGTCGTATGTCGTCCTGACGTTGTATAAAAAAAAGTAAAATATATGAATATATCTCTATCTACGAGTATATCTAGCTGCCAAGTCTCTCGCGGAATAGGCAGAGAGATCCATCCTCTCTGCAAATTCCGCAAGAGACTTGGCGCACGTAACTCGGTCCTTATATTTGTCACTCGCTTAAAGCAGATGCATTCATAAACTGAATTAGAATATTATAAACGTAACTCAGCCAATGGTATTGCGTCACCGCGTAACCCCTGGGGCGATCGCTGCCGATGCCCTTGATAGCCACCCCTGCTGTCAACCCCGGGGTTGAACCCATGTTGAATAATCTGGTCGTGAAATTCTACGAGAGACGATCCTGGTTTTGCCATTAGAATTACACGACCAGATTATTATATTGTCACCGGAATTACATAAGTATGCCAAATTTTAGTTCAATATTCACTTTATTATAACTAGAGAATATTCTCGGCAGAGGGGCATCTCTACGAAAATTCGTCCGCGCTTGAGATATAACATAGGTACATTGAGCTTCCTACGTCAGTGAGGTCTAAGTACGGTCAGTCTGGTCTCGTTCAGAATAACCTGGCAGTCAATCGCACCTTGAACCAGCTTGTACAGAAACACGTTGTCAAGTTATGGAATGAACCGTAGTTTTCCCAAGGAACTACAGCATGGGATTCTTCTAGAAAGGCGTGAAGAGGTTTTTACAAGGTCGGCAATGCATGACTGACATCCGTGCTGTTGTAAATGTCAATAGGCAACGGTAACTGCTTGCCAGGCAGGCCGTAATATTGTTTTCCACCTTAGTGGTATAAAAAAAATATTGTCTATCTATAATCAATCTATTACTTCACGCCAAATCCCTTGCGAGGTAGGCAGAGAGAACCGAGCGCCACGTGACTCGATCCTTACATATCTCACTCGCTTCTTTAACATTCATTGCTCTTCCCATGCACGCTCGCCGGCTTCTAGGGCTCATGACATCACCTTCTGATAGAACACGACCAATTTGATCATGGTAGGTAAGTCTTGGCCTTCCCCGGCTCCTACATCCTTCCACTTTTGCATTGTATATTTGCTTCGTCATAAAAAATATTGTCGATGAAAAAATTGCTGTTAGCGGAGTAGACTCCTTGACCATCTAAAAGTGATTACGCAAGAGAGGTAGGGTGATACTTCTACATGAATTTGGATTAAGGGTCACAAAAAAGAATCTCGCTACCTTACGAAAAATATCCGTACTAAAACCATATTTCGTCAATGGGAGTGTGTGAATGGGTTTACTTTTTATGTGATTTATGACCGAAAATAATAATAATAATAATCCTTTATTATCATCACACAATCTTACATTCTAATAAATTTGTTTCTTAAAATTATACATTTACAGAAAAGTAGGTTTCGCGTAACTTAAGATGGTGTGAGATTGGTGTCCAAACTAGGTTTAGGGCCTGTAGATATCTTGGATCACCAGTTCTCACCTCTCATTTTTTTTTTTGGGCAATGCACTGTTTATACCAATTTTTTACACACAATTTAAAAAAAAAATTACTATAAAATATAAATACACACATTCAAACATCATACTCTTTTATTCCTCAGTTTATTCTTTCATACATCATTTTTTATTGTCAAAAATTTTAATTTGGCCCATTTTTCAACGCCGGTGAAACTATACTATCTGTTTCCAAACTTCCCTTCTCATACTGCATCAGTCCAGCCACGGGCGACAGCGAGCTTCGCAGCTCCACCTAGCCACCTCTCAAATATTGGTCCTTGGGTACCTACATAAAAATAATGTGGTGGGGTATATATATAATAAGTGGTGTGCAATTATGTGAGAGTAAGGTATGCAGGGTAGGTATGTTTTGTGTGGTATTGTTTGTTTGGGCGCCTCATTTGATGGTAGGTAGATATTTTGATTACTCTTCGATAAGTACTAAATTACAGCTTTGCAGACAAAACATGTGTGGTTGAATGTGAGAATGAGAAAATCCTTTGTCATTTAGTTTCTATCGACATTGAAGTTCATCATGTCATTCCAGATCAAGTCTCACTTACTAAAAAGCTAGCTAAAAAGATGTATAAATATTAAAGAAGGGAAAGAAGTATCTAACTGAACTGATGAGGTGTTTGGTTCTCTGTACTCACGCGGCAAGCCAATTTGTGTGAAGATATCGATCGATAAAAATTTTGAAAATCAATTTTTGTAGTATGTGAGGGTAACGATATTATGTAAATTTACCTTATTTTAATACTGCATATAACATTAACATGTCAAAGTAATGCCTGCGACCGAGTGACGTGACTGATCATGGCTTACCTAGTAAAGGGTTCAGATTTTTAGGATTTAGTTTTTTTTATGTATACAACGTTGGAAGACAGGCCATACGGCCCACCTGAAGTAGCTGTTACCGCTGCTAATACAGCAACTCCTTAGGAGCTTACTGGTGACCTCACTGGCATGCAGGAACACAACAACCCTGTTTGGAGTAGTTATTATAATGCGGTTTTCTGTGCTTTTTTATCAGTGCTCACCTAGTCATAAACTGCACGGTAGGGAAAAAAATTGTGACGATTCCAAACAAATGTAGCCATTTTTACGGAATAAAAAGATTTTGACTTTGACTTTGACTTGTGAGGTGGAGGTAATTTCTCAGTCGGGCTGGGAATTTCGTGTTCATGTACACAAATATTTGTCCTGTGTGGGTATCGAACCCACTAGCGTTGGTGTTAAAGTAGTGTGTCTAACCACTGCGCCAACGAGCTCGTCGATTGTAGCTAAAGTGTATCAACTAAAACTTCATCGACTATAGATTTGTATGTCCGTCTAACCATCTGTATATTAAAGGGCTATTTCAGTGTAGCAGTAGAACGTGTCGATTGTGTAGGATGTACTTTGATTTTTTTAATTAATATAGGTTCTCTATTAATACACGCCCGTGGGCATTATGAACTGTTACAACCCGCTGTGTGTGCATGTCATGAGGCTGTTACTAGCAAGAAAAAAGTGTTTTACACGCATACCACCACAGCAGAGTATTATGTAAATAAGGCATTGTACATACAATAGACATCATGTCTGGCCAATCCTGATTAATGGACGGGTGATTCTGATACTATCGGCATCAGGAACTACTGATAAACGAATATTAATAGCATTTCATTGAAAGGATGCTATTTATAAACGATCTTATAAGTCAGCTGTGTACCTTTTACATTATTATTTCATTGATCGAATTTCTTTATATAGTTCTTTAAATAGTATAGTGTCCCGAAAATGTATTGGGGGTTGCTGCACTTAATAAATAATATATCGTTACAAATGCGGTGAAAGGGTAAAAAATTAAAAAACCTACCATTTTTACAAAATTCAGAATAGAAGGAGGGTCTTTTTTTTTTGGCTGTAAAGTATGCTGTATTTTCATCAAATTCGGAAGAACTTAATGCCAGATTTGTTTCATGAAAACTCGGTGAAATTTCACTGAAGTAGGTTTTAATCAGTCTCACTTGTTCCATGCCATGAGTAGCCTTTAGTTACATATTATATAATAGTTACTTCATAACAGGGACTTTACTCCTATACAATAGCAAAAATGCCTATGCTATAATAGCCTACAATTTTTTCATAATTTTACCAGACACAATACTGCAAGCTTAAATATATCTTCCACTGCTTCCGTATGCGTACTGACAGTTGAGGATGCTTAAGTCACCGTACGACCATCGTATGGCCAAGTCATCGAGCAAACGCGCCAGGGATATACAAATATCACTAAATATAATAAAACAGAGTGTCCCAGCTTAGTAAGTAGATAAATATTTTTTTATTATCAGCATCTCTTACACTCGTTGAATAATATCGCGTCGTGGTCTTGACTTTCAATCGAAATTTGCGCAGAATACCCGCCGTGCAAGTGCTCGTAACGCCCGGCGGCCATTAAAACTTGTACTATCGGGGATACACACTGACCTTGAGCGAGTGAGAGAGTCCTGCTTAAGTATTTCCTTTATTTAAAAATAACACCTTGTCTACATAATCTACGGTAGCTGCTCCAGTCAAACGAAGTATATGGTCGGGTGGAAAGGTTGTCCTAACCTTTCAACCCGACCCAAGGGATAAAAAATAAAAACCCGTCATGCGCTACTCGGGCTCGCAAACTGAGGGTTTTGTACGTTTGTATTGATTTATGACTTTTAACCTTCTAAAATAGATATTAACCGGACGTGAATACGAGAAAAAAATTTAACAATAAGATGTATTTTAAATTAGAAATAAGTTGTGGAAGGAACCCCCAGTCTTTTAATTTTATTTCATTTTTTTATTTCATTTTTTTTTTTCATATCTTAAAGTGTCAACTTTGTTTTGTTATTCTAATGACCGTCTGTATGTCACTAAACTACTCCAAAAATGTTCGGACCGCTTATGATGAATTTTTTGCGATGTTTAAACAGATTCGAGAATGATTTAGATTCACAATTAGACGCGGTAGGTGGGCGATCATGTTACAGGACTTATTGTTTTTCGGACTTTTTCTGACACTCCGACACGCGAGCGAATTATAAAGTTTCCGTTTTTTTTTTTCTTTTTAACACGATCCCTAGTTTTTTTCTTTTTAACCTATGAAAATATATGTTTTTGACGAGCTCGGTGGCGCAGTGGTGGCAGGGCATATCTGCAGCCCGTCTGGGGAAGTACCTCCACCTCACAGAAATTGCAGCCAAAAACATATCCCTGTAGGGTAGTTGCATTCCTGCGAGTGAGTGAGGTCACTAGTAAACTCCAAAAAAGTTACAGTGTTAGCAGAGAGAGCATCGCGCGCGTAATATTTAATTTGTTGCAAGCGTTCATAGGCTACGGTAACTAACTGTACATCAGGTGGGCCATATGCTTGTATACTTCCCGACGTTGTATAAGAAAACACAGACACGCGAGTGCATTATTAGGTTTTCGTTTTTTCCGCTAAACACAATCCCTAGAAACCAATCCATAACCTATAAAAAACATTAGCACTCACCTGATCCTTCTCAATAAAACCAATGAAAGCGGTCCTCTCTATTTCCACCGGTTGCCCCGCGCGGTCGTACAGCGCTACCACGAAATGGAAGAAGTTGCTCTTGCGTAGGTTGCTCGGCGGTTGCTTCTCAAAATGCGCTCGGCCGACACCCACACTGCTGTGAATTAAATCATCATGTTAGAAAATGGAAGAAGTTTCTTCGTCATCTTTACCTAAAGAAAGTTCAACTTATAAAAAACCGCAAACAGTCAAATAATCATTCCTGGAAGGCTTGTTCTGCCTAGAAAGGAAGTATCAGTCAAGTTGGTAAAGGGGTTCATAAGCAACGGATGTGCCAATGCGAAAGCAAAAATTATTTTGGTGCAAAGCTACTGTAACCACTTCACATTAGGTTTATATGGTTGCTTGCCTCTGACGTAGTACAAAAAAAATAAACCTTTGCTTTTATAGTGACTATTAATGTACTTGTTAGGTGCATAAAATAATGCAGTTTGTGCTTTTCCCTGGTAAGTACTTTCACTTTAAGCTTTACAAAATAAAATCAAGTTTTATTATTTATTTATAAAAACAAGAAAGAAATAAAGTGGTATTGTCACAACCCGGAACATAATGATACTATTTATGCGGCCAAATAATACAAAGTTCTTTAAAATCCGAAACTAGAACAAGTTAGGTAGTATGCATCTATATGAAGTTATTACATCATATAGATGCATACTACCTAACTAGATAGACTAATCATTAAGGTTTTTTTCTTCTTCTTTCATATATAAAAATTAATGTTCCGTATGGAATCGAATACAGCTGAACAACTTTGATGAAATTTACGATTAATCTTAGTAATCCTGTGAAGTTTGGTAGAGATCGGATTTCCCGTGCGAGTCACCCGAACGAAGCCGGAGCGAGTCGCTAGTTATCTATAAAATCATTTCTTTAAATTTCATCATAAACCTGTTTCATCGGTTTATCCACAATATAAGCTAAATATGTCCTGGCATTGATTTCACTGAAGTCAGCTTCTTAAAGATTTAAGTATTTTTAATACAACTTTTTCAAGATTCCAATAAAGAATAATCAAAGTCAGTTATTAACAATTCATTTCTGTTCAGACAAACGTACAATTATACATACCGAAAACTTACACCTTTGAATGGCGTTACTTATCAAACAAAATACTATGACATAGATGTATAAATAGATAGAAAAACACTACAGAAACTATTGACACCAAATAAGTCGTCAGATGTTCAATAGAATGCATCTGAGGGTACAGAAAAAATGAGAACAGAGAAACGCGGCCATAAATTTTAATTCATTCAACAGCAACTTTATTTTCGTCCCACTGTTTGTCAGCAACACCCCGCTCAACACAAAATAATCGAAATATAGCCACAAATTTTAAGAAACAATAGTCTCCATAATCCTTTTATAAATATGATTGTTGAGGTCCGTTAGTCGAAGACCTTGACAGTTTGCGAAGCTATTATATTGCAATTTTACAGTTACCCAGTTGCTAAGAATAGATTGAATTATTAATAGTCACGTTTTTTTGAAAGGACGTAATAAAAAAATATACCTTATTATTTTAAACAAGCAATTGAATTATAATTAATAACTTGCACCGTATTTAGATAAGGTTTCGCTTATGTTAATTAACGGTGTCAGTACAGAAACTTTACAATTAAAAATACCTCAAGCGAAGCTCGGTCGCTTAGTACCTACTATGTATACATAACCGAACTCGTCTATAGATATTTGACAGTTGAAGTCTAAAGTAGGACTTCTTCCCGCGCTTTTGACGAGTGACATTGTTGTTTTACTTGATCTTTGTACAAACTGAGTATAAAATTAGTTTCGTGTGACAATTTCGATAGTATTTTGTAACATAAGTGTGACAATTTCGATAGTATTTTGTAACATAAGTGCTAGTGAAATTATACAGTAATGAAAAAACTCAAATATAACACGTTTATGCACTTTTTGGAAGACGTGAATAAGTTCATCAAGAAAACCTTGTAAACATCACCATCGTTTTACGGGTGGCATTTAAACTTGATTGTGTCTGGGTACCTTTCCCAAGTATTTTTTCAGCACAATTCCTGAAGCTGGAACATAGAATTAAGATTTTGATATGGTTCTAAACTGAAGACTTTGACACTGGCATAAAGTAGCAACACTAATGCCATATATTAAAAAAAAAGTCTAAAGTAGTAGAATTATTAAATGACAGGTGTCAAACTATATCGTACACGTAATACCTAACACAGTGTACACTTTTAGTTTTCTAACAAGAATTATTATTTATTAGCATATGTGTACACTAAATATAAACTAAAGTCAGAATTTCATTCATAAATATTGTAAGATTATAAATCGGAAAGCTATTCTAACATATTGATAACACAGATGAAGTGATGACGCACAAATTGCGCCACACACCTCGATATCGACACATGCGGGCCACAAAATGTACCTCTGTACCTTATTGTTTAGGGATTAAGGAATTATATCGAATACGACTGATATTCGGGAATGTGAGCAATAAATACATCGATAGAACATTTGAAATGCGCGCAGTTCATCAAATCTTCGGTCTCATTTCTCATTGTTGTACCGGTTGCGTGTTATTTGAATAGTGTTGGTGCGTGATTTGCTTAATTAAACGATTTTATTTAACAATAATAACACTAAGTAAATATTTTTATTGTAGTTACGAGAACAACCCAGCTAATACTTAAACTACGTGATTTGAGAACAAATACTTGTTTCTTATTTAATACTAGCTGTGTCCGCGACTTCGTCCGCGGTTCGCGGAATAGGTATTTTTTTATTATTTATTTCTATTAATAAAATAAAATTAAATTTCTAAAATAAAATTAGCCTAAGTTACTCCTTATTATATCAGCTATCTGCCAGTGAAAATTCCGTCAAAATCGGTCCAGCCGTTTCAGAGATTAGCCGGAACAAACAGACAGACAAAAATTGTAAAAAAAAATATTTTGGTATATGTACCGTGTATACATTCATATGCATTTAATATAAAGCGGTTATTTTAATATTACAACCAGACACTCCAATTTTATTTATCTGTATAGAAGATGTATAGAAATGTCACTAGTTGCAGAGTAGCGTTCCCTATCGGTGGATATATTCGTCACAAGGAGACATGATACTTGACCGTGAGTCTCGGACACGAAGCTCCCTAGGGAACGGTGCAGATTCATTAGTTACAATTTGCAACAAAAATATTATATTATAAAACCAACTACCTGCCGATTTAATTTAACGATTAACTTTTGTCCGGAATTTCACGTTGAAGATAATTAAATTTATACCTACATTTGTTTATTTTCTATATATACATTGGGTTTATTACATAATACAATAAAAGAAGTCAGCCCATCAAAACGCAATATCTGAGAGAGATTTATATACCGATGATCTTACTTTTCTAAACTTAGTTAAATAGCAATAGAGAACTTGTGGAAATTCTTCAGTAACTAATAGCTACGTTTTACCAGCTTAATATTATTTTCAGGTATAATTTAGGGAGATGAGATTTTGATTGTCATGTAAGTACATTGTACATGTAGAAAAGAGATTTGATATTTTTTATTGAAGAGGTAACATTTCACCTCTTGTAGTAAAAATGGTTTTCATCATATGTCTAAGACGTTTACCGTCACGTATTTAACCCACTGTATCTCTCTTGCAGGATTAATAATGACACCTAAAAACGAATGACAATGAACAATCAAGCACGTGGCAATTCAGCGGTAAAAATTCTAATGCCGCACTGTAACTTATTTGACTGTGAATTAAATTTGTTCTCTAAACATCGATATCGACAATTCCCGTCACTAGACCAACATTACCCAGGACCGTATTACGCTATGGTCGCCCATTCATCTCTCCCCGCTGCAGAATTTGCGTAAACAAATTGGTTTCGCGATTGCCATTTTATACTCGCACGCGACACTCCATTGTTTTATTTATCGCCAACAGTTTCGGCAACGCTCGCGTTTAGCTTGTAGCGCTTTTTACGCTTACAGATCGCGGGCTATTATCAATCTTTGAATTTTGGCCGATTTATTTAATCTTTCACTATTTTAATTGTAAGAGCATAAATCTGGGTACGTAAAAGATACACAGAAATACTACACAAGCGATTTGGACATACGCACTAAGGTATGGATACTAATAACATATTTGTCTATATCTTCAAGAACCATAAATAGTGGTCGATAGTAACTAAGTGAGGTTTTTATATAAAGTATGTATTAGTAGTAGGTACTTATATTAAAAAAAAATACTTATATTATGCTATCAAAGTATTTGTTTTTCACGTGTTTTCTGTTGCAAACCTGTGAGTTTACTCGGAGGGGTTTGGGGGTCAAGATCTGTCTACGTTTTTCAAGTTTATAGGTTTAAATACAATACGATGGCTTTGTTGAATACCCCATTTAATTACCCAAATTATGAGATTCCTAGCAAAAATCTAACTCTAGCTCAGTGGTTAAATTCATTTTTTTTCATTCAATTCCATAGAATCCTAAGTGCGTTGTTTGTGTGTGTCCTGATCTATAATAAAGACACATAATATAATCTTAAATATATTTGATACTGGCAAAAACCGTAATAAAAATATTTTATTTTCTTTCTTAGTTTGATAAGAAAGATTCTGCTAAAATGCTCGGTAAAAGAAACTAAAACCTTTCTATGTTAATTTAAAACAAACTTTTAAATAAAAAACTGAATGGAATTTATCATCAGACGTCACTTTCGATTAACTTGATTTAGGTTATTTACTTGAAAGTTTTTATTTCGTAGTATTCGTTTCTAAGGAAAGAATAAATAATAATATTATTTTACTTGAAAGAATAAGCAAAATCAGATCATAGCCAACAGTGCTATACTTATCCCAACAAAGATATCAAGAAAATGGGTCAATAAACCTTTCATTACAGATAACATCTTCCTGTGTGTGAGGAAGTGAGGTTACTAAGCTCCTTCCGAATTTCTGTCATAGCAAGAGTGGCAAACGCGCGAGTGATACTCGTTGTGTCGTGATCACTCTCCTGCAGTAACCGCTGCATATTAACCAGGTAATAGAAAGTATTGATAGCCCAGTGGTGATGATGTTAGCCCAACAGGTCCCCGGACCAAATCCGTACATGAACTATTAAATTCGTATTTTCGGATGTATGAGTACCTACATTTTTGTAATTATCACTAGCTCGGCGGCGATGGAAGTTATATGACCTTCCCTAATAATGGTCTGGTTTTCCCTCTTGGTTGTGGAGGTCTGACTGCAGTCGCTCCATGTGAAAACTAGTATCTTTGCCAAATCCTTAGGCTTGGGTAGCGGACCCCGCCAATCCTAATGAATTAGGAAATGGGATAACGCTAAGAAGAGATCGAATTAAAAATACACGTCGAACATAAAATCAGCTTTTTAGTAAGTCAAGTAAATTCTATAACACACACGAGTCCCATATTCATAGGACAGCGTAGTAGTGGCGTATGGCAGTGACGATAAGGTATGATTACAAAAAATGTAATTTATTAAAAAGGTGGCTAATCGGCGGGGCGCGGCGTTAATGATTTACCCGGCATATAAATGAGTCTGTCATCACCGTCGGCCAGCTATCTGTCAACATTTGTCATCCCGGGCTGATGACTGCACGCGATTACCATAATTGCGGTAATTACACGAGAATGTCGTAATTAAACTTTGAAAGATTTCATTATAAGTCGATTGCTAGTGTTTGTATGAAAAATTAGAACACAAGTAAAAGTATATTGACTGAATCCATTAACAGTTT
Organism: Pyralis farinalis; assembly: GCA_947507595.1. Taxonomy (NCBI): domain Eukaryota; kingdom Metazoa; phylum Arthropoda; class Insecta; order Lepidoptera; family Pyralidae; genus Pyralis; species Pyralis farinalis. The sequence continues at coordinate 24,190,384 of OX382273.1, read as the reverse complement.
TAACTTAGTAATTTGGAACTATACCGATTTTCTAAATTATAATTAAAAATATTAATTTCTTTTACCTACTTACTGTTCTACTCATTTTTTATAAATACTTCACTATGTATATGACTATGAAATAAGGAATAAAAAAGACTCAATTGTGGTAAATTGTCACGAAAAATTGCATAACACAATTTTAATGTTACAATTATTTTTATATCATAATACTGTCTTAATAAACTAATATTACTTTGTCGTAAAATCAAGAAAATTAGACATTTAAATTAGTACGAGTAATATAAATATATCCTTACAAAAGAAAATTTATTTGGCATTGTTTGTTTTATCCATCCCTAAATAGAATGCTAAAGATATACATTTATCCAATCAAGGCTTAGTTATCTGAAATTGATTTATGATCCAAAATAAACATTGGAGTACCAGCGTAAACAGTTTTAGAAAGATGGGTAAAACACGACAGATGTCGGGAGGGCCCTACGCAAACACAATGCTCGCTAATTCGAGTGCATCATCAATAGTCTGCATTATAACGTATCTACACCAAATGTTTATTGCTCAACTTCATCATTTTTAAACAAATAATATTTGTTCAAAAATAATTAATTTATTATTTTAAGATGGGAATCTTAGTTTTAGATAAATTAACCTATGTAATTCTTTAACTACGGAGCATTTGTAGAAATTTAAAAAAGCACAAAGGTGCCTTTGAGCTTTATTTAATTGACAAGTATGTTTTTTTGTTTAAAATTAATTTTGTAATATGTATTTTGTATTATGTTATGTATTCAAATAACTGAGTGACCGTGATTCGCTCAGCGTGTTTTGTGTAAAATCGTTTTTTTTTTCAGTAAAAACACACGCCTAAAAGTAAAACTATCTATTGTTTGACGTTATACTGACATAGTTTTAAGTGTTCACATAAAATGAAAAATAGAAAAGAAATGCGCATTCTCAAATGGTTTTACATTGATAAAACCAGTTGAGAATGCGCAACCTTGCATTGCCAGAGGACCACCTGGCTCGTCAATTATATAACATTTTTTTATTTAACTTTCTCGGCCATTTTGACCATGTTCCTTAAGAAATATGATATTGGTTTTTAAGACATTATTATCCTAAATTTTAATTTAACGTACCAGAAATAAAAAAAATTTTTTTTTTTAAATTTGTCGGCAATTTTGACCATGTTCCTTAAGAGATAGGAGGTTGGTTTTTCAGACATTCCTATTCTACTTTTTTATGCTGAATCCGAATCTGAAGTCAAAATTCGAATATTCGAAAAAAAGCGACAGGCACACACACAGACAAACGCACACACAGACAAACGCACATACAGACAAACATATAGATTGCATACAGGAACGGTGTTCCTGAATATAATCATCTATAGCGTTATCCCTTTTCCTAATCCGTTATATAATATATACTGATTTTTACATGGAGCGACTGCCGTCAGACCTCCACAACCCAGAGGGTAAACCAGATCTTTTTGGGTAAGGTCCACACGTCTTTCGAAATACAATTTCTTGGACGGGCGGGTTTCCTCACGATGTTTTCCATCACCGCCGAGCAAGTGATAAATATAAATATATCCAAAAACAAGAATTTAGTAGTAGTACATGCCGGTTATTCATTCACCGGGCTATCACTGCTATCTGTGATGCATTCTGATGATAGTAACACTACTCAAATAATTATTTTTCAAAAAGATAATTAATTTAATATCCCCAATATATTAAACTATCACATTGTAAGTTAGTTACAGTCCTGAAAATTGGATAAATTGGCACCCGGGGCTATCCTTAAAAAAAAACAAAGTGATAATTAATCACTAGAAATATTAATTAAAACAATCCTAGACTACAAAATTTCATAATTTTAAACAGCGAACCTCCCCATTCATCGGGTACAGTCGTGAACAAAACTGTACCGCATACCGCGCCCTCACCGCGCTATGATTTATCGCGCCCTTTGCGTTTATGAATACACACTTGTTACGGCGCGGTTGATTATCGCCGGGCGGAATACGCACACCCCTGATTGGACGCCGGGCCGTGCGGTAATGAACACATTGTGCAATATATCTGCAGGTCTACATTGCGGGTTTAATGCATTATCTTAAAACTTATATAAAACGGCTGAAGTAAAAATGACTGCCGACCATGATGTAATGTACTATTGTCATCTGCCATATCTTATTTGAGCAGTGATAGCCTAGTCGAAAAGAGAAGGCCTTGTCGCCAACAGGTCCCCGGTTTGAATCCCGTTATGTAACACTAAATTCGTGTTTTCGAATTTATGTAACATATTTGTAATTGTCACTAGCTCGGCGGTGAAGAAAAACATCGTGAGGAAACCCGCACGTTCATAAAAAATATATTTCGAAGACGTGTGACCTGTGACCTTACCTATGAATGATCTGGTTTCCCCTCTGGGATGTGGAGGACTGACGGCAGTCGCGTCATGTAAAAATCAGTATCTCCGCCAAATCCTTACGCTTAGGAAGCGCACCTCGCCAATCCTAATGGTTTAGGAAACGGGGTAACGCTAAGAAGATCTGCCATATCATGTTTGTATTACCTTAAGTTTGCGTAGAAAAACTGATTTTAATAGTACTGTCACTTTATTCGATGTAGCCTCTGTTGAGCAAATAAAGTATATTCTAACTAATTACAAGTCTACTCTTGATTATTGACATGGGACGCTTCATAAACTATATATTAAGTCTCATGTATTAGTTCCTATAGTTGGATGATGTTCATAAGCTTTTGTAACTGCTTCACATTAGACGAGACGCATGTTTTTTTCCCACCCGATATACCTAGTATAAAACAATGTCATTATTATTACACAAATTAAAACAAATTTTAAAATGTTTATTGCCGCGAATTTGTCGTCTTGTTATAATGGCAACCCTATTGGCTTCTCTGCGCTGTTTATTCGTTCGTAAGTCATAACTCTCTAGCTTGTAAGGGAAGTAAGTTACAGTCCTGAAAATTGGATAAACTTTGTGTTCCAAAACGTACTTCAATAAGTACATGATATTTCAAGTGTATTTCATTCTTCATATACGTAAAGATGCCAGTTTTCTTTGTATTGCCCTAGTATGATGCATACCATTATATAGAGGTAAATACATTTTTTTAGCTTCATGAAATCGGTAGCCGTAAAAGCTTTTCATTGTGGACCATATTTATTATGAGATCTATCTCAAAAACGAAAGTAATGAAAGTTTCTGCATAACTGTACCATACTGCATTCAAACAACAAATACCATAAATACAAATAATAATTTATTATTAAAAAATGTAGTTTCGATTATTATGTTTCCTTCTTTCACGGGCTATTGCAATGAATAACAGAGAAAAAGCTCTATCAAACCGACAAGAGCAATTTTTGACTTATTTTTGGCAGTCTGCTTTTAATTTCAGGTTTTTTTTTTATACAACGTCAAGACCAAAATAAGCATACTTCCTTTCTAAATATCTTCTAGACACCATGTATGATAACGTTGTTCAGTCTTTGAACCACTTCAAGAAGTAGGAGGTTCTTAATTTTGACACTTTTTTTGTACAAAGTCGAAAGGCGTATAACCATACGGCCCACCTGATGTAAAGCGGATACCGTAGCCTATGAGCGCTTACAACACATTTAGTATCACTAGCGCAATGCCGCCTCTGCTGCTAACACAGCTACTCCTTAGGAGCTTACTGGTGACTTAACTTATTCATATGAACACAACAATTTGTACGCATTAAATTGCCTCTCTTAATTTATCTCTCTTAAAAACACACACAGCCCAAGACAGACATGTAATGCACACAAATGTTTGTCCTGTATGGGAATAGAACCCACGAGCGGGTCGATCTACCATGTCTACGACACCAATTCGTTACTAATCACTGCGCTACCGAGCTTGTCAAAATTGTGTATATGTTACACGATATTTTCATTAGCTATAAACCGATTTTGAAAATTCTATTTTGTTTGTTGGATATCTTGAAGGTCCTAGCCTCCGAGTTATTGAAGACTATATAAATTTACTGTCGTTATAATATTCTTAAGGTATTAATAGGTTTTAAAACTCTGGAATGATAAAAATTCTGTTGTTTCCGAAGCTGCTAGAGTTGAATTAGTCTCATGTGAGTTTAATAAAGTTACGACTTTGTCGAACGTTAGTTTAACTTCACGCAAGTGAGTTTTAATAATTTTAAACCTTGTTTTATATTACCTTTATTTAAATTATATAGTGTAAACAGTATAGTTTATAAAGTTATTAGCAAGTTAATATAAAATATGACAATACAAATATGTATATATATTATTATTTACAAAAAAGTTATTTGTTATTTATATATTATTCGAATCGGTATTATTAGTAACTTTGCAGTCATTTATTTATATGATGAGATATATTTTGCGCAGCGACATGATTTACAAAAAAGTAATGTATGAATTAACAATATTTATTCTTTCAATATAATTTATACTACAAATTTCATTTAATTACTAAAAAGTTTTATTAGAAATTAACAGTATCCATTCGCATATATTCTTTGCACATTTTTATTTCAACTTTTATACGCTCTCTTCAACAAAAAACAACCATTCTCTTGGCATCAAGCCCCTCATACTTATTTTAATCCCATGCAGCTATTTAATGTCAAACCACGTAGACATTTGTTACGGCTTGCACAGTTTGGGGCTATAATGCCATTTTGGTAGCATAATAAGTTTAGCGTTGCTCATTTCGGCTACTAAAAGGTTTATTAAAACCGTGTAAATATTTATTTTATCGGAATTCATTTTGAGCTTCGAGGATACATTTTGTGTGAGTGTAAAATATTGTATGAATTAATATATAAATAAATGTATATATGTAGCTAGTAGGCAGATCTCCAAAGGCATAAGCCGAGACATACGCCAATTTAATACAATTTGTATTAAAGAGGCGATAGAGCCGAACCAAGGCTCCAAAGTCTTCGCCAAAGATGGAGAAGTTCTATGGACAGCTGTACACATCGTCGCTACAGCCGAACAGTACTAGTAATGACCCTAGAGCTAAACTGAATCGACACTATGCTACGAAGATATCCTGGACATCAGTATGTACGAGATTCGTATGGCTCTCAAACAGCTTAAAAAGGGAAAACACCGGGTGAAGACGGAATCACGGCAGAGCTTCTGAAAGCGGGCGGAAAGCTGACACTTGTAGTCCTTCAGATGCTATTCAATTCCGTCATACACTCCGGTGAAACACCGGCAGCGCGGAGCAGAAGCCTAGTCAAGTTGTTCTTCAAAAAGGGTGATAAGACCCTTTTGAAGAACTATAAGTTCTTCAAAAGGGTCTTATCACCCTTCCGATATCGTTTCTGAGCAGCGTTTGAGTACTGTTTTCAGGAATCATCACAAACCATCTCACACGCAGGCTTGATGAGTTCCAGCCTCCCGAACAAACTGGATTCCGAAAAGGCTTTAGCATCGTAGACCACATGCATGTCACATATTACGGAAATTTAATAATATTAGTTATAACTAATAAATGTTAGTCTTTTTCTAAATTGAAATTAGTACGTAAGCTCATGAAGAGGTTCTGGTAACGCTCTAGCGAGACTCCTTGTGTCTCAAGCGTCTACAATCTATCCTTGTTTGCCACCCGATATAGTAAGAAGTATAATAAAACAACAAGTGAATTACCTTAATCCAATCTTAATATTCGATACTTACTTGGTATTGTCAACTAAGGAAGTGGGTGTCATCCAGGCGCGGGTGAGCGGTTCCTCTTTGAGCGAGGTGACCGGCCCCCGAGGCTGGGCATGGAGTCCTCCCGCCGCCTCTTGGTGGTGGAGGCCGAACATCAGCCCACCTAAGCCAACAACAAATATTAACATAGATAATATAGTCGTATTAATTAATCTTCGTAAATATATTTAATTTTATTCCCACTTATAGTTTATTTATTAATAATTTATCAGAATCATATTTAAGTACTCGTTATTTGTACGTAAATATCTTTGCTTGTATGTAGAATATAAAAAGTAATTATAACATGTATAATTTATAAATTTAATATACCTAAAATACCCTGCAAAAATATATTTTAATTATGTTTATTATTACATAAAGAGTAAAAGTCTTGCTCTGGAAATAAATGTTTTTTTTTAAGGAAAGACTATTTTAGAAATTACTTGTAGATACAGTGTACATATTTGTAAAATTTTGACACTTGTTCTCTTACTCTTATTTCTAATATATGAATTTATATATTTTTTACTATACAATTTCTGCTTTCTGCATTAAAAATTACCTACCTCCTAATGCCGATATTTGTCTTTTAGGCAAACTGCTTACTTGGTACGTTGGTTAGTAAAGAACTAGTTACAAAAGTTTGCATCCAAATTAGGTAAGCAAAATATTTGAAAATCAACCTATGAGATGTTCATCAAGTCTCAACCTAAAAAACTCACATCTAATGCACAAAATACAAATATTATCATTTTTTTTACTGAATCCACGATATAAATAATTGCAACTGGAAATAAAAATGCCTAATAAAGAGAAACTATCGATTCTACGTAATATTTTCGTGAGTACATACCTGAAGACCTCGGCGCCCCAGATGGGTACAGCTTGCGGCCCCATCCCACGGGGTCTAGCTCCAGCGGCGGCCACGGCGAGCCGGTGTACCCGCCCGCCGCGGCGTTTAGCTCGTCCGACCGAATCGCGGCGCACTACCGAACCCCCGACCAGGCGCTCGACAGCGCACGAACGCAGGCGGAAAATCGCGACGATTTCCCTCGCAAATCAAAAACTTAAAGCTAGATTTAAACTTTTTCAACAAATCGCGCACAAATTACAATATTTATCAAAATCGATTAGTGTTTTTATGTGATTGTTTAATAAGCAATTCGTAAATTTCACTTAAATAAAATTTTAAAACAAATCAGAATCACTACCAATTTTGAAAATTATTCTAAATTCTCTTTTCAGAAAATGTATAAAAGTGTTATTTAAGAAATTATTAAAGCGAAACTATTTGTATAAGTATCCGATAGGCGGCTCTGTATTATCGTATGTGTACAGGGATCAGGTCCCGGTTGTACGGGTGATCCCGCTGTGGATTTGCGGAACACTAACAAGCGTCGCGGGAGCGCGCCGCCGAGTGCCCGGGCTTCGCGGCGCCCCCGTCCGTCCCCGCGGACTGTGGGAGGCGCCCTAGGGACACGCCCTCGCCTCAAGAGCGGGACAGAGACACTAGAATAGATGGCGCCACTTCCATTCATACTGAAATATTCCATAATCCAAAAATGTTTGAGTCTGTTAAGTAAATCGAGACTTATATAGTGTTTTAATTTTTGAAGGTCTAAAGGGTTGCACACGTGTGGAGTTATCGCGCCGGCTTATGGTAATGGAAGCTCGTTGGCGAGGTTTCCCTTAGGGATCCGCGCGCGAGTAAGGGACGGGCGGAGATATGAGATGCACAGTATCTCTCTAGACCAGCCGGGCTCAGCTCAGGGACGGCCCACAGCGCTACAAGTATTACTTATTAAACCAAGTTAGATTGACGATGATGAAATTTCAGTGGGAATTGACTTTAACTACATGCGAAATGAGGTTTTGTAGTCTCATTATTTATAATGTCGTGCAGACTGTAGACTCGTAGTACGTACACCTACTGCAGAAATCTGGATTAGAAATTGAACTATCCCCTACATATTTAAGAAACATGTGTATAACATTTTCTTTAACTGTCTTGGCCTTCCTCGACAAATATACATGTTTCTACTTTCGCGTTGTAGGTAGGTATATCTATTTCGAATGAAAAAAATGAATGTCTATTCATTTTTAAGTAAGCCAGTAGATTATGTGTAATAGATGAAGTTGTATTGAATAGACGAATATTACTCATATTAATAAAATATTTGAATTAATTTATGCGCAACATCGAATTCAACTTGAATAATGTTCGCCTTGTGAAATCAGAATTAAAAATACTGAATATAATTATCTCTATCAATATTTTCATACGAAACAACGTGATTATGTACTTACTAACATTTATTTTTTAATTTATATTACATGCAGATTGAATTTTTTTTTTCACTAAAATATAAAAATTTCAATAATATTTTTCATTGCAGGGGAAATCGTAATTTTGACGCCTCCTTTCACTCACTCTATGCCTTTTTTGAGAAGAGAATTGTGTATGCGTGTTTGTTTTTATGTGTTTATCATAAACAATAGCTATTGCGCTCAATTATCTTCTGAAGCACTAATGCTATTAAGGTGAATGAAAGATGGGTGACCCTCGTATAAACAAAACAAACATTATCTTGGTAATTTACGTAGAGTTACAAGAAAACGTAGGCATGTCGTAGATCTAGTTACGAAAAGCTTTGTTTATTTTTGTACCTGTTTGTATAGTCAACCAAGATAATCTTTACAGTTATGATCACTTGTATATGTGTGAACGATAGAGTCTATAATAGCTTGCGTCATTAATGTCACCATTACTGTTCTTCCATCTTTATCAGTTTGTGCATGACCTCAATGACGTGTCATTAAAGGATAGTCCTAAAAAGTAATGTAAAGTTTACATTCGGTTTGCATCACAAAGTTTTGACGAAATCGTCTACAGCTTAAGTGTTAGGGAGCCTGGATATCTACCAACCAAACCGAATTGAAACCGATTGCAGCACATCTTAATCAAAGTGTATTTAAGCAATAAAACATGTAAAATGGACAGCCAAATAAGAACTGCCTAGAGGGTTATTGTGTTGCGTGTGAGTGAGATCTCCAGTAAGCTCCTAAGGAGTTGCTGGGTTAGCAGCAGAGGTAGCATCACGCGAGCAAACTTATTGTATTGCACGCGTTTATAGGCTACGGTAACCGCTTTAGATCAGTGCGTAGGTTCGATTTTCATACAAGACAAACATTTGTGTGCATGAACATATTTGTTTGTCTTCGCCTGGGTGCTTTAAGAAAGGAAGGGTGCATCAAAGTAGCCCAGCCTCCACTTCATAAAAAACTGCAGTGAAATAACAACTTGTTATCGTTGTTGTAATATCTTTATTGTACGGTACATTCAATATAAATTACAATAAAAATACTATCTGGAGAGTTCTTGTGTTCCTGAGAGTAAGTGGGAGTACAAGTAATCTCCTAAGGAGTTGTTCTTGTAATCTCTTTATTGCACAAATATACGTTACGCATACAGTAACAAACTTTTAATATGTATTGTACAAAGGCGGACTTATCTCTGTAAGAGATCTCTTCCAGCCAACCTTTATAGACTTGGTAGGAATATACAATATACCTATATATATGGGCAGAGAAACTATTATTTTCTACCAGAGGGGAGGCTTTGTACAAGAGTCGTCTGCGTGGGTACCTCTGTCTCACCTATTTCTACCGCCAAACAGCTATATTTATATAGCTGTGTTCTGGCTTGAAGGGTGAGATATGACAGAGAAATTACTGGGTACTGTGACGAACTGTCCTTAGGCCACAAGATTGGCAGCGCGCGAGTAACATCCCAGTGGTGTTGCGAGCGTCAATACGCTGCGGTGACCGCTTCTCATCTAATGCGGGCCGCATGCTAGTTTGCCAATCTAGTTGTTTAAAAAAGTCTATAAATACCTTATTTAATACAATTATTATTAACTAATATAATGTTTAATAAATTTTGAATAAGCCATTGCAACCATAAAATCAGATACATAAATATAATATTTTTAACACATTACTAACACAAAGAAAATAATAGTAAAAAGAAAACATCGTACATGTATACCTACATAAGCACCCAATCAAAAGCACATTCAAATAAGAGAGAATGTAGTGGAACCGAGAACATAGCTCAAGATCAACATTATTCTTTGGCTTCCGTATCTATACTGAAGAATCCAAGGCAACGAGATTTGAATAACTCAGAAGGAGTTGCTGTGTTAGCAGCCTGATTGGCAACGCCGGAGCGATACTTCCTGTGTTACAAGCGTACATAAACGGAACCGTTTAGCTTAGCCGTTAGTTTCGAAGTAATATAACTCGAGTTTCAAAAACGAAAATATTTGCATAACCAAGTTGCGTATCTTTGTATTACCTACTTCTTCAGATGTGTGTGACTCACCATCACATAAAGAGCGTAAGATATCACAGAGAAATGAGAGAGGCATATCAACATCCCTCTCATCCGAAGTCAGGATAAGGTAAATGTAAACAAGCATAGAATCATTTCAAAGAAACGTTTGAAATCGTCGCATTCGTATAGATGTGCATCGCTAAGGGATTCTAAGTGAAATCCGCAGTGACGTCAGTCGCGACTGATCGGCCTTTACGTATCGTCTGGTCACGTTTGTGCACCGCTCGTTCGCGCATCTATCTAGAAGTTGTTACTTATAGCGTAGCAGTCTAACGTATGTGTAAAAAGACATAAGTGCGCTAGTTAACCTACTGCTGTAATATCATCATAATGGAGGATATAAGAAACTAGAGTCCAGTAAACAAATATAAACGATTGTCCTTATGTCGCTATACGTGCCCTGGCCAAGAATGCAATTGATGTACTATTGCAAGCCTCGGATGCAACTCGGTCTGCTAATCCGGTATATCAATTGCTAACTTCCCGGCGCCGGCAGCCATGTAATATTTTTGTCATATAATCTAAAATATTAAAATGCTCTGAAATTGCTTTTCTATTTTAATATCCTTTTTTCACTATGACAGTAGTAATCGAGATTTTTATTTAAAGTTTTTTATTTTATTTTTCCTTTTGTAGTAAAAATACTAGTTAATGTTTAGATATAGACATAGACAATACTTTATTTGCTTCTCAATACACATATACATATTTTAATTGTCACCACTCGGTGATGAAGGAAAACATCATTAGGAAACCTGTATGTCGAAGAAATTATATTTCGAATGACGTGTCCAACATGATCATTCTAAGGGAAGGTCACCTTAGAATGGTCTGGTTTTCTCTCTGGGTTGCGGAGGTCTGACGGCGATCGCTCTATGTAAGAATCAGTACCTTCCCCAAATCCTTTAGCTTAGGTAGTGGCCCCCGTCAGTCCTAAAAGATTAGGAAACGGGGTAATGGTAAGAAGAAGAATACACACATACAGCAAGTCATAGTACTACAGAAAATCTAGATCTTAATTACATTTTGAGCAATTTATATTCATTTATAGAATGAAAGCATAATGAGAGTAGAATGAAAAGCCAGTAGTATGGTAATGAATGATACAATAGTGCTACAATAACAATGTGTGCCGCGACAATGCAAAAAGGCCATGGTTCAGTACATTTTTGAAAGACTTAATTACAGTTGTATAACACAACAGTAATCGAATTAAGCCTGTGTTGTAGTTGTGTAGAGTGATATATAGCAAAAGCGTAGATATAGAAGTTACACAGACTTAGAGTATGATGGATCTATTTAACCATATTTCCTAAATGGAACAACGTATGGCGGAATTTAACGTCATTTCTTTCGACGACAAGTAATTATAATTTAGCAGCGGTATTTTTTTATACCACTAAGGTGGCAATCAAGCGTGCAGTCTGTGTAAAGGTAAGCAGTTACCGTAACCTATGAACATTTGCAACACCCTGGTTTTGCCGGTTTTCTTTGAGGTGGAGATATATCCCGAGACGAGCTGCTTATATACGAGTATCACTCTACACAACTACAACACAGGCTTAATTTGATAAGCCTGTGTTGTAGTTGTGTAGAGTGATATATAGCAAAAGCGTAGATATAGAGGTTACACACACTTAGAGTAGATTGAAAGTATAATGAGAGTAGAATGGTAATGAATGATACAATGGTGCAATTGATAACATGACCTATGTGGTAGAATTGTAAATTGTGAGTGCCACATGCTTAAATTATGTTATTATCGGCATAAATGTTGTGTTATGTTATAGTTGTGTAGAGTGTGGTATTTATAATATATGTCATATAGCAAAAGCATAGATAGAGAGGTTACAGAGACTTAGAGTAGAATGAAAATACAGTAGGTAGAATGTAAATGAATGTCACAATGGTGCAATTGATAAAGTGACCGATACGGCAGAGTTGAAAATATAATTTATAAATAGATAAAATAATGATAATAGTTAATGATAATAAATCATTAGTAAATATGAAATAGTATTATTACTCTAGAGATCATTACTAACAGCAACCGCTACTGGAAATGCTTTGGAATACCATCTTTTTAATGCAACGTCGGGAGGCATGCATTCATACCACATAATGTAAAGTGGTTACCGTAGTCTATTACGATTGCAACACTGCTAATACAGCAACTCTTTAGGACATTACTGGTGGCCTCACTCACTCACAGGGACACAACAACCCTCCAGGGAGTTGTTACTTGACTGCGATTTTTTTCTACGAAGTGGAGGTACCCCAGACGGGCCGGTTTATGCGACCTACCTCTCTTAAAAACATCCAGACCAAGTCAAACAGACATGTTCATGTACACAAATGTTTTTCCAGCGTGGGAATCGAACCCACAAACGTTGTTGTCAAACTCGCGTTATTAACCACTGCGCCACCGAGCTCGTCAAAAGTCGTTTTTATCTTGAAGAAATACTATCAAGGGTATTTTTTAATGTGATGGAAGTAGCGTTTCTAATAGGTGGTAGTATAATATTCCAACACTTAGTTGCAAACACAACAAGTTCTTAGGAGCTTACTGGCAACCTCACGCACTCGCAGGAACACAAGAACCCTCCAGCTGGTTGTTATTTGGGGTACGGTTTTCTATGAGATGGCAGTACTTAACCAGTCGGGCTCTTAAAAACACCAGGGTCTAGGCACGAGTAACACCCCGGGTGTTGCATGTGTCCATAGGCTATGGTAACTGGTCACCATCAGGCAGGCATCTCAACCGAATGTTTGTGTGTCACCTTATTGGTATAAAAAATATAGACGACTAAGACGAAAGACATGCTCATGTACAGAAAAGTTAGTCTACTGTGGGAATCGAACACACAGACCTTGACGTTAAAATGACGATGCTGGTCACACGACCACCGGCTCAAACTTAAGCTTTAGTTACGCTTTGATTACAACGCTCGTGGGTTCGATTACCACACAGGACAAACATTTGTGTGCACGAACATATCTGTTTGTCTTAGTACGAGTATTTTTAAGAGAGATATAGGGCGCATCAGAGCCTGTCTGGGGAAGTGCCTCCACCTAACAGAAAACCGCAGTCAAATAACAACTCCCTGGAGAGTCATTGTGTTCCTGCAGGTGAGTGAGGTCACCAGTAAACTGTGAGGAGTTGCTGTGTTAGCAGAATACGGTATCGCTCGAGTGATACTCAATCGTGATAACCGCTATACATTAGGCGAACCGTATGCTTGTATGTCTCCCGACGTTGTATATTTTTTGATACAGTCTAAGACGCGTATTTTATAAATTCAGGCCCCAAATGAGTAAAAAAGAAGGTACATGATTTGCAAGAAAAATACATTTTTCATCAAAGCTTACCGATGGAAAATATATATTATTATAATATTTTATCCTGAAAATGCCTAATATCAGTTCGAACAACAAACAAGTTGTTGAAACCTCTCGGGCCTCCGTTCACCCAGGAGGCCAGAAGCCCCGCCCAGACCTTGCTCCGCCCACTTGTGGCCACGCCCAACCACAGTGCCTAGAGACCAACTCTGAAATATTATTTTGTTTTAACTTAAGATATATGATGGATCTATTTAACCATATTTCCTAAATGGAACAACGCATGGCGGAATTTAACGTCATTTCTTTCGACGACAAGTAATTATAATTTAGCTGCGGTATTTTTTTTATACCACTAAGGTGGCAATCAAGCGTGCGGTCTGTGTAAAGGTAAGCAGTTACCGTAGCCTATGATCATTTGCAACACCCTGGTTTTGCCGGTTTTCTTTGAGGTGGAGATACTTCCCGAGACGAGCTGCTTTGATTCACCCTACCTCTCTTGAAGAGACACAAGTCTCGTGGACAGTTCATGGACACCTTGCCACGTCAGGTGTGTAGTCGACCCTAAAACCCGATTGCTGAAGTACCTTATAAAAACCTGAAAGGTCATTTCATTCCTACGAGTGAGGTTACCAGAAAGTTGGTGAGTGGTACGAGTGATACTCATGAAGTGACAAGAGTTTCAACGGTAACTACTTCACATCATGCGAACTTTAATCTCGAATTGACCCTTGACAGCAGACATGAGCAGGCACTATTAAATTTAGATGGAGAGGTCGAATCAAATTTAGATTATAGACTTTTTTATTTTAAACAAAGTCGGGAGGCAAACATGCACAAGGACTAGGTACGTAAAGGAAAGTAGTACCACAGACAATGGACACTTGCAATACAAGGAGTATCGTTTCGACGCTCGTTGGAAGCTCTGTGGCGCTGTGGTTAGTAAAACTGCTTTGACACCAATGCTTATGGGTTCGATTCCCAAACAGGACAAACGTTTGTGTCTATAGACATGTCTGTTTGTCTCGGTATGGATGGTTTTAAAGAGGGGTAGGGCGTATCAATGCACCGGTACGGGGAACTAGGTAGTGCTTCCACCACACAGAAACCTACAGCCATGTTACAACACCTTGGAGAGTTGTTGGGTTCCCGCGTGTAAGTGAGGTCACTAGTAAGCTAAGGAGTTGCTAAGTTAGCAGCAATGGCATCGCGCGACTGATACTTATTGTATTGCAAGCGTTCATAGGCTACGGTAAGCGCTTTACATCAGGTGGACCATATGTTACATTGAATGAAAACAAACTGTTCTAACCCACGTACTGTCACCCACGTTGCGCACACAGCAACTCCTTAGGATATTACTGGTAACCTCGCTCACTCGCAGGAACATAATCAACTAAGGAGTTGTTATTTAGCTGCGTCTTCTGTGACGTAGAAGTACTTCCTCATGTAGGTTGATTTTAATGTGCCCTATATCTAACAATTAATTAGAAGAATTATTAAGCCATCACTAATAATGTAAGCTTTCGGCTTCACTGATAACATTAACACATATTTTCAAATGATTTGCATTCACCATCTACCGACAACCATAGGGATCCCCCCTTATGGTTGTCGATGAACCATATGGATTTAACGTACCTAACTAAGAACGGTACACCCATTCAACCTTTACGCTACTTGACACTAACCCTCTATATTATGCAGTGGCTTCACGCAGCTTGAAAACACTGCCACCCCTTTATAGAGCAACGTGACTAAGTACACTCTAAACTTCTTTAGTTGAAAGGACACGTTTTCAGGAACACCGTTCCTATATGAAATCTATATGTTTGTCTGTGTGTGCGATTTTTTTCGAATATTCGAATTTTAACTTCAGATTCGGATTCAGCATAAAAAAGTAGAATAGGAATGTTCAGGAACACCGTTCCTATCTCTTAAGGGACATGGTCAAAATGGCCGACAAAATAAAATAAAAAATTGAATTGTTATATAATTGATGAGCCAGGTGTTCCTCTGGCAATGCCAGCTTGCGCATTCTCAACTAGTTTTAGTATATATTGAGGTAAACAGCACCTACCGTAAAATGTCACGTGACATATCGTCACTTCGTAGTGCCATTGCGCATATCTAATTCCTACTATACGTTTAGCATACAGATTCTATTTCCTGAACTGTAGCCATAACTGGAACAATGGGTCTAGATGCAGGCATCACAATTAGGTTACTATTGTGTACTGCATTGAACGCTCTCTACGGGGACTCTCATATTTGCATCCAACTATTTAGGGCTGCATAATCGATGGCTAATTAATTACGAAAATGTATTAATTAAAACATTAATTTATTAAATTATGTCCATGTTATGTTACTATATAAATATGAAAGTAATCCCGTATCTTCGCTCTCTCTTACTGTGTGTGTATTTGTTACATTTTCACGACTTAACCAGTGAACAGATCGTTATGAAATTTAGTAGAGACAGTGGGAACTCTTGTTAAAGAGAGGTAGAGTTTCTATAGCAGTCTGATTGGGGAAGTATCTTCACTTTGCCAAAAATCGCAGACAAATTACAACTCTCAGGAGGTGGTGTATTACTGCGAATGAGTAATGGTACTAGTAAGTCCTTGAAGAGGTACTGTATTAGCAGCGGGGATGCGCATTGTACTGCAAGCGTTCATAGCTTACAATAAACTTTTTACATCGGGTGGACCGTAAGCTTGTATGCCTTCAGACGTTGCATAAAAGAATCTAGAGAGCAAGAGAAAATCATTTCTATAGAATTAGTTTTTATACACAATGACTGCTCGCAAATACGTTTTGCTCTTTTGCTCTATTCAAACTGCGATGTGAAGAGCTTAACGTATAGCATATTCGTTGTAGCTTTGTCTTAATCGCAAGAACTTATATGTAACATAAACCGTCATTGGACAAGCCTGCGCCGCAATATGGATCCAACCCGTAAATGCCCCTTCAAGATTGATGTAAAGTAGTAAATCCGTTGTGATATGATGCAAGAACATATCAGTAGAAGAACGCACCCATGAGCAGGTCTCATCTACCAGCCGAGTTTGGGAATATTGCGATTGTATAGGAAATTTATGAGCCATCTGGAAGGTTTATTATTATAGGGCTATTGCAGCAGAGATACAGATTCCAATCAGAACTATCATATTTGACTGCTTTTTCCGTCAGGTAGTGAATCGCCACTCGCTGAATGGATCTCCGAATTGCCAGTAGGACTGACAGCTACACAGGATTGGGGCACAGTTGTATCATTATTATTTCATTATATAAGATACATATAGGACATGTGGATGTAGAGCCTGTCTATCTTCTTTTCAGCGTTATCACGTTTCCTAATCCATTGAGATTGGTGGGGTCATCTACATAAGCTATTTAACGAAGATACTGAATTTACATGGAGCGACTGTCGTCAACCTCCACAGCCCAGAGGGGAATCTCACTCTTAGGTTAGGTCACACGTGTTCGAAATATATATTCTTGGATGTGTGAGTTTCCTCACGGAGTTTTCCTTCACCACCAAGCAACCGATAATTATAAATAGATATGAACATAATTCCGAAAACACAAATTAAGTAATAGATGCCAGGATTCCCACCGGGAACCTGTTGGTCTATTAGGCCGGTTATTTATCCACTGGGCTATCAATGCGGAGCATAGTACATATGCTGTGGAAAAACAAACTGATAGATAATTAATACATGCAGGTGCCATTATTTACATAGATTATGCATTTTCTGTTACAGATGGTATATCACAGACGACAAGAGCAGCCATAGCAGTGACAGAATGGTGATGTGTCTGCTACTCAACGTGAGTGACGTCGGCTGGTACTAGTTCGCATGAACTAACCGAAGGTGGAACCATACAAACTAATAAAGAAAGAGAAAGGTAAAAAATATTTCATTGTCGTTGGACCCTCGCGGACACTAAGACACGTCTTACATTTATAAAACATAGTCTTATTGTCGTTTATTAATTTCTTATACTTGCCGTTTTTCTTTTTTGAATTAATAGCATTTCGAAAATGACCACTGGCGAAAAAGAAATGCCGAAAGAAACTTACCAATATAGTTACTTTTTAACGGATATTACAATATCTATGTCTGTAGAACAATACAATAAAAATAATAATGATGAATTATTTCCATACAGCTTTCTCAGTCAGATAATCATCGATTCTATAACAAGCCGTTTTATAATGAGTATTTATGATGTGTTTTGGAAGAAATTGTCAGGATACAACAGCAACAAAAGATTTACCAATCTTAGCAAACCGATGTACTTACTCACTTACCGGCATGTGCAACTCACTGCTACTTCAAGCGATTAAGTTATTTAAGTGATTCTATATTATAAATAGAGTGGACGACCCTCTTTTGTAATATTAAACAAATTTCCTATGAAGTAACAAGGCAATATACATGAACTTTTGTCAATTCCAAATTTTGCTTCCCTATGAATCCAACCCCTAAGTATTCATCAGAACAAATGCACGAAACGCCAAATAAAACTGCGACAACATTCATAGTTAAACAGGAGACCCCTCTTCATTTTAATTCGAGACCTTAAGTCGGGTTTAAATTACACTTTTTGCTGCCTTACAGCACCCAGGGCGGCATTCCGGAATCAAGGGCTACCAACGAGCACTTTTTCAGGCCGTCAGAACATCGTCCTAGCTTTAACTGCCCCTAGAGGGTGATTGGCGACCCTTAACATTTACGACTACGCGATTGCTTTTCCATGAAGGGACGTCCAGCAAAAACGGACAGATGTGTCTTAAGGAAGTTGATAAGAAATTGATTGTGTGAATCTGTATTGCGGCTTAAGTGTTCGCACTTTTCAAGTAGTTTCGGGTGTAGAAATGTGTCAAGGTACTCTAACAGATTTTAATAATGTCTTTTTTTATAGGCTCTCCATCCTCGGTTTCCGTATTAAACAGACCTTTACAGTTTAATCTTGTCAGTCCATCCGTTTGTATATCGCAGCCGTTTAGTCTATAAGAAATTACTAAAGGGGGAGATGTTGTTTTTATTATTGCAACCCATCCTGTGGTAGCCCGGGCAAGTTAGCTTAAATAATAGGGGTAAGGTATAATTCGTATAGAGCTGAAAATTAGTACGCATGTTGAGAACATCGTTATAAGATAAACTTAAAAAATCCCTATCGTTCCCACATCTGCAAAAAAAAGTTATTCAAGGTGAAAGATTGCGAAAATGGTTTTTTTTAAGCCAAACGTTAAGTTTTACGGATATGTAGAAAGAATGCTCGTTAAAAGATTGACGAAACCGATAAACAATGCGAAAGTAGAAGAATATATGAGTTCTCAACTACCGTGACCAAATTGGACTTGTTTTATCAGAAGGTGATATCAGGAGCGTTATTAGGAACCAGCGAGCGTGCATGAGAAGAGCTATAATTGCAAAATAAGTAAGTGAAGTGTGTAGATAAGGAGCGCGTCTTATGGCGCTCGGTTCTCTCTGCCTACCCCACAAGGGACCTGGCGTGAAGATACATGCTGCTTAATATTATCTAGTGTTTTGAACTATAAAAACCAAACCTCATTTTTATACAACAGCGAGGCAAACACCCGTACGGCCTACCTGATGTAAAGCAGTTACCGTAGCCTATTAACGCTTGTAACATAATGAGCATCGCGTTGCCACCCTCGCTGTTAGCACAACAACTCTTCATATATTTAGGCTCGGGACTTTTTTTTATATACTACATCGGGAGGCATACAAGCATACGGCCCACCTGATGTAAAGCGACTACCATAGCCTATTAACGCTTGCGATATATTAATTATCACTCGCGCGACGCCTCCTCTGCTGCTTACGCAGCAACTCCTTGGGAGCTTACTGGTGACCTCACTCACACGCAGGAACACAACAACCCTCTAAGGAGTTGTTATTTGGCTGCGGTTTTCTGTGAGGTGGAGGTACTTCCCCAGAAGGGCTGCTTTGATGCGCCCTACCGCACTTAAAACATCCAGACCAAGACAAACAGACATGTTCATGCACACAAATATTTGCCTTGTGTGGGAATCGAACCCACGAGCTTTAGTGCCTAAGTCGCGTCATTCACGACTGAGCCACCGAGCTTGTCAAACACATGACTGCACATGTGACACCTTTGGAGTTGTAAATTGCAAATGTCCATAGGCTGCGGTAACAGCAAACCTTCAGGCAGGCTGCACACCTGTTTGACTGTACAAAAAATACATAACAATTTATTTACTAGTTAATCATCATCAGTCGATATCTACCCACTGCTGGGTATAAAAGCCTTCTCTAATGCTTCCCAACATGAGAATTGTTCAAAGCGGGAGCAAAAATATATAAATAGGCAAAAATAAAACAATCCGTATATGACTAGGGTCGGCAACGCACGAGTGACACCCCTGGTGTTTCCAATGTCCGTAGGCTACGGTAACCTCCCTCCAACCTCACTGAAAACCGCAACCAAATAACAACTCCCTAGAGGGTTGTTTTGTTCCTGCGTATGAGTAAAGTCACCAGTAAGCTCCTAAGGAGTTAGGTCGTATATTCAGGAACACCGTTCCTATATGAAATCTATATTTTTGGCTGTGTGTGCGTGTGTCTGTGTGTGTGTCTGTCGCTTTTTTTCGAATATTCAAATTTTGACTTCAGATTTGGATTCAGCATAAAAAAGTAGAATAGGAATGTCTGAAAAACGAACCTCCTATCTCTTAAGGAACATGGTAAAATGGCCGACAAATATTTTTTTTTTAAATTTTGAGTATTTATTTCAGATTCGAAAAGTAAATTAAAAAGTAGAATAGGAATGTCTTAAAAACCAATATCTTTCTTAAGGAGCATGGTCAAAAAAAAATAATTGTTATATAATTGTCGAGCCAAGTGTTCCTCTGGCAATGCAAGCTTGCGCATTCTCAACTGGTTTTTTATACCACCAAGGTGGCAAACAAGCTTGCCTGACGGTAAACAGTCACCGTGCCTATGGACATTTGCAACACCACGGGTGTCACTCATGAGTTGCCGACCCTAAAATATAGTATAGATAAAATTCCAAATTAATTATTGAACTACCGATAGTGTTGATCGTAACATCCTGATTGTCCTTTGCCTACAGATGCGCTCAGTTCCCTCTGCCTACCCCGCTAGGGAGTTGACGCGAAAATACAGTTAGATCTATTTAACAATTTCTAATCATTATTTTATTAATAACAACCGTCATTTGCATGCCAAATAACGGCAATATTCTACGAAGCACGTCCCTATTCAACAATAAGTCCATAAACAATAAAGTCATCCTAAAGCTTCACTCAATTCACACGAAATCTCACACTGTGACGACAGAACCGCAACAATTTGAAACACAATGCATCTAATGAAACCTTTAAATACACGCTCAGTGACATTCTTTGGAAAACAAACAAATTTTTAAGTAATAATGTGGTAGTTGGCAATGAAAAGGGTTGTGGTTGTCATGTTGACTGAATGAACACTACTGTGTTTAGTAGCCGATTGTGGTACAAGCTTCGATACCGATTGCCGACAAACGAGACGCATTGGTTTTACATTTCATGTCTCATGCTTTTTACTGGTGTTTTTGTTTGTTTCAGAGTTCCGTATCTCATGTGATAAAACGGACCATTTCGTTACCTCTGTATATATGATTAATGATAAAACCCACGTTTTTATTTTTTTTATAGCACCAAGCATACGACCTGCCTGATGGTAAACAGTCACCGTAGCCTATGGACATCTGCAAAACCAGGGGTGTCACTCATGCGTTGCCGACCCTAAAATGTCATACCCCATGTAGTCATATAAATAGTAATATTATAATACTACCTATATCTTGTTTTGGCGTGAAGATATGGTAGTCAGGGAGAACCGAGCGCCACATGTCTCGGTCCTTACACAGCACCCGCTTCCTTCACATAGCAAAGACAAAAAAAATATGTGTAAGTCGGCGAGTGGCAAATAAGCAATACGGTCCTTTTAATCCGAAGTTATGACTGTACCCTATGGAAACCTGGAACAACTTTATACTGACTTTACACATTCGTCGACGTTCTGCTTAGTCAAGCATTATACCTTCTATATCAAGCATTATATCTTCTAAGAAAACACAGTACTAACATATTCAGAAAATGCCTATTTTCAAAGACAAGGCCTATTATAACTTAACAGAATTCTAAGTCGATAATACGCTATGAAATGTAAAATTGATAATATGTAACGTCTCATTAAGTAGGATTTTATCAACTACATAATTTAGAAATAGTGGCATGTAATTAGTATATTTAACATATTTCTTAATATTTTGTACGCCTGAATGACGGCAAAACCATGGTGATACTCTTGTAAAACATGTATCAAATTTAATTATGTTACCCGTGTTTTACAAATAAAAATGTTGACTGATTGATCTATTTGCAAGAGTCTCTTCTGGCAAATAGCCGGTTGCACATAGTTCATCAATATGTGATCTGTGAATATATATGTATATAATACATGTATCTCTTGGGTTTAATGTACTAACATGCAAATTCTCTCATCGTAATTTAAACTTTTGCAAAAAAAGTATAAACTAAGACACAAAAACAAATTACAACTACCTGACTCTAACCTAATGTTACAATCGGATAGCCCACTAGCTATGTCAGGATCAGCGTTGCCAGACGTCCCGATTTTTAAATCAAAATTAAATGTCCCGCGCGGACAGGCTCAGCCCCGCTTTTCTGGGATAACTCGACCGTGTGTACAGCGAGCTGAGGAAGCGTGGCGCGCAGCGGAAAACTGTACAGACACTACTGCCACCACTGCACAGAAATGGCACCAGCTCTTTCAACAGTTTCCAAAAAAGAAACCAAGAATATGTTTAAACTAGTGTTTTTCATATCAAGTATCCCAACATCAAACTGCTTTCCTGTACACGGTTTTTCCAGATGAATTTAAAATGGTCAGATGCTAGAAATAAATGCTCCGTAAATTTAATGAAAGCAGAATTACTCATACAGTTCAATCTAGAGCTATCCTGTAGAGTTCTTCATTTTTATTAAAGAGAAAAAGGAAACTTTAGAAGAAGTCAAACCTTCACAAAAATATCATGAATAAGTACTTCTTATAAATAAATTATTCTCTTATTGTAAGTTCTCAGAACCACCACATTTTTATAATAAATAAAACTTTTGTTATTTGATTCTTGTTTTTTATTTTTTTTATTCAGAAGAAGAATCAACTACCCAACGATAAGGTAAACCTGATTTCAAATATCGTATTATTATTAAAATACATTTTTTAGGGCTATTTTTGCTATCTATTGTCACGTAAACGTAATTTAATACTCAAATAAAAAGATAAATATTTAAAAACTTCTGATTATATACGGTTTTTTACTGTCCCGCTTTCGTCGAAAGAATCCCGCTTTTTTCACTCAAAAAGTTTCAAAATCCCGACTTGACAAAAAAAATCTGGTAACGCTGGTCTGGACATACAACAAACTTGCGGAACATATAAAAATTGTCAGTAATCAAAAAACATTTTATAACATAAATGAATCAACTTATACTTTCTAAACGTTATTACTCAGTGTCGGAGTACCTTGACTATAAATTGAGTTGAATTAGTAAAAATATATATATATTTAATGAGCAAAGACTGTAAAAATTTTAAAATAAATTAATAACACACGTATAAATCTAATAAATAAAATTGTAAATAAAAATAACTACAAGTTCAGTCCTAAAAACACCAAAAAAAAACCATACAAATAAATCGGTCTTTCTCAAGTGACGATCTTTCATACTTCCGCCAATTGGTTTTTATTATCACATGCCTAATTATGTAGATTTCAGTATAGTTAGCTTTTGTCACATCAAATTGTATCCCGACCTTAGCCATTTTTTGTGAGTTTACTGAGTGAGGTTACCCCTGGTTACCCAAACGATTTCAAAACAAAAGATATAAAAGCAATGGAGCAAAAAATATAGAAACAAACTAGGAGGCTAAGTCTTCAGTACACTTACGCCAATTATCAAATTTCTCGTTCAATCTATTTTAGAGAAACCCCATAGGGTTCAATTGCGTGGATCGTAGGACTTGAGATCCTCATGTTCGCACGACCGAACTTAAAAACCGAAAACTCCTCATGGTGTGATTGATCCAATCTCGCTGCCAGAGAAATACACCCCGCCGTAAAGAGATATAAATATTACAAACAAATGTTAAATAATTTAACATTACAAACATCATAAACCCAATTTCCCCACACAACCCTAATAACACTGTTACCTTTCATTTTCGGTGGACGAAAAAATGAACATCGCAAGCAATTCAACGTGCCGTTAATGGCGCAAGTGTTATATTTTCATGGTGTTTCCCGTTCCCACACAACACGAGTTACATCGTTCGAGGCGCAGTATGCTAAAAGGCGGGCAACTCGTCATAATGTGTTTAGTCGTTGCGCTTCAGCCGCTGTCCAAAGGCTAAACATCGATAGAGGTTATCTTAAAATTCAGCCTAAAAAAGAGGACGAGAAACTTGAAAATCCTTGTTTTACCTGTCGCATCGTAACTACCAAACTGAATTAAACTGATTTTAATGAGATTTTGATGAGAATTCAGCAGTTTTTAAGATATAGCAATGAAAAGGAAAAAAGATTTTCTTTCAATATTGCCATGTTTATAAGAATTTGAGCTGTAGTTTATCGTAGGCATCCTTTCGGTTGAAGGATATCCACCGCTACACAAAGCCGTATCCCTTAAAATTTCACACTGGCTTTGTGCGCATTTTCACTAGTTCTATGCGATCAGATGATCAGCCAATTCGATGGTCGCGAGTCTAGATTCATCTGTCGCACGGCCACCGGTTCCGCGAGTAAGTACTCGTATATCCACTACCACTTCGGCTAACTGATCCTTAGAGAACGGTGACTCTAGTTTTACTGCTAGTTTACTATTTTCCGAGTCTGGTACGTAAACGAATGCCTTTGAGCACTGTCAAATAATTAATACGTGTAAATATTGGTCTTGATTTTTAACTAACTTACATCAATATTCAAAGGTCTTGTACTTTCTGTCTTGTAACTTGTAAGTAGTTGAGGAAGATCATTATAATAAGGCGTTACATCTCTTTACTGTAATATCTGTTTCATATTAGGTCGTACCAACAGATTGATATTCAGTAAACAGTAAGATGTCAACCACTAAAATTAAGCGCAAAGACTTCATTCATAAAAATGTAAAGCCGGACAGCACATGAATTTTTTTATTACCTTTTAGCTGAAGAACGTGGATTATATTTTTTCGGTTTATAATATTCAAAAATGCAGACCATTAAAATGAAATTAAACCCATTACTTAGAATGATTCAAAAATTAAAAGCTCGTTAAAAGAAGAACAAACAGACGAACGTACAAATATTGTACCTAGCTAAGCAACAGGGTTCCATTGGCGTCATTGAAGTAGAGAGCACTAAAAAGGTAGATAAAAAGGACCTAATGTGACATTCATACATTTCACAGAATATAATGTGGCCATTCTGTGCTAGTTTACTCTCTGTATTCATATTTCGGGTGCCTTTACTTATTCAATATTTTCAAATTGGCCGCGCAGCGTAGTAATGGAGCCGAAAAAACTCGGAAACCGTACCAAATGGATTTGCGAGCTGATTATTTATTTAAACTTCCACAATTCTACTTTTTGGTAGATTTTTCAAGTTAATGGAAGTTCCTGTGACTACGTTTCAGAATATATAATATTAAGGATCTTTTGTTGTTTCTTTAAATTGTACAATGGAAAATAATTGCAGGCGGATTTTCATATGTTTCAGATGTTGCAGACACATATGTATTATTGTTCGGGTATTTACTGTAAGTACTCGTATTGTATTAAATACCTTATAATTTAAACGTCGTTAAAATATATAGAGGACTTATTAATTTTGTAAACATGAACTAATACAAAATTTTGTCCCCAGCCGGGCTTTCGGGGCTTTAGGGTCGCCAACGTCAACAATGAGTGACGCCCCTGGTGTTGCAAATGTCCATAGGCTACGGTCATCGTTTACCATCAGGCAGGCCGTATGCTTTTCCATCTTAGTGGTATTCAAAAAATATAACATACGTGCCCTACCTCTCTTTCGCCAGAGCCTCGTCTGTTGATAAGCAGGGTGTGCGGTAAGCGTGGTGCACCACGTGCGGGTGAGGTTGGCTTTGGTTCAAAAGGTGACATTGAGCCACTTAGACCCCATATAATAGGTAAGCCTTGGTCTACGTCGTGTCCTTCAGCCGTCCACTTTCATGAATAGCTGTTTCATCAAAAGCTGTTTCATTATTTATTTTCGCATTCTTTCTGCATGTCCGAACCAACAGGGCAATAAATTTTCTTAACACCAACTCTCTCTCTCAGACCAGCTTTCGTTTTTACGCTATCGTTGCTAAAGCGATCAGTAAACGATACGCTGCAAATTTTACCCAATGCATGTATTTGCACCGCTTATATTTTAGTATCACGCCATCTCTGCCATATCGAGCTATCACTTCCATACATTAGCGATGGGATCAGTATCGCAATGTATAACCTCGAACTGTGTCTTCCGACTTAATTTTTAGCTGCCTACAATTTAACTCAGCACTTCACTCACACAGTCTCCTACGCGGACTTGCCTCTCAATGTTAGGGGTGAACCTTCAATCCCAGCATAATGCGCATCCAAGATATACAGTCTGATCCACTTGTTCCAATACCGTTTCATGAATCATAACCCTTGCACTCGTTCTAGTTTTTTCTCTTTACAATACCATCATTTTAAGTTCTCTCACATTTCACAAGCCTTTCTATTTACAAACATCTTTTGTCATTGTCATTGGTGTCTGCAGCCCAGATGTTGATTTTGCAAGTGACAAACTCTGCATCGTCTGCATAAAAAACACGTCTATGTCACTCGTTCGCTACGCTAAAGCCTACTTATTTTTGTAAACATTTATTAAGATAGAGTATGAAAAATATCGGCGAAATATCGCGGTAAGACCCGTACCTACAGCAATAGAGTGTGAAGAACCAAGCTGACACAACGCTTTATGAATATTAAAATCGGGTCAATTTTGAGTCAGCCTTGATAGCCGAAACATTGTTTCTTTCCTAAAAGAGTTTTCTAAGGTCCTAAGCTACTATAGTCCTAAAACCATATTAATTTATTTGTAAATGAGTTCAAAGATGTCTAATACGACGAGGAGGACGAGCTCGGTGGCGCAGTGGTGAAACGCGCTGTTACGCTACTTTGACACCAACGCTCGTGAGTTCGATTCCCACATAGTACAAACATTTGTGTGCATGAACATGTATGTTTGTCTTGGTCTGGGTATTTTCTGTGTATAATAAGTATGTATTTACAAAAAAAAAATATTTACGTATGTTTATCAGTTGTCTAGTACCCATAACACAAGCTTCGCTTACTTTGGGGCTAGGTGGCGCTGTGTAATTTGTCCGACAATATGTATGTAATATGTATGTATGTATGTAATAAAGTATTTATATTTTGAAACATCATTCGTTTAAAAAAGTTCGCAGAGAAAGCGAAAGGAATGAGAGTTTTGGTATCAGTGATAGAGAGACGGACTGACAAATGTACGAAATCACATAATAAGGATTTCTTTCTTACCTATTCGGTATTTCAAAAGAGAAAACCCTTCGTCTTATATAAAACAGAATGTTACACAGCTCTTGTAGAGTATATTTTTCAACACAAATTTACTATTGGGACAGGTGACAGAAACTGATTCAAATGTAGTACCAACTGTCGAACATTAGTCAAAAGTATGAATTAATTACGTTATTAATTGCCAGTAATATTATGCTCGTCATTGTCATAACTTTTTCAACATGCTTATTGTGGCACTTTTTTGTTATATACAACATCCGGAGGTATACAAGCATACGGCCCATCATAATATAAAGCGTTTTCCGTAGTCTATGAACGCTTGCAATACATTTAGTATCACTGGCGCGATGCCACTTCTGCAGCTAACACTCGCAGAAACAAAATATCCAAGGGTTGTTATGTGATTGCGGTTTTCTGCGAAGTAGAGGTATTCTCCAAACAGGTTGATTTGATGCGCACTACTTCTCTTAAGGTACTTATTACACATTAATCCAAAGTCTATCTTTAGGTGCTTTCATAAAATGGAAAATCCTGTGAAAAAATATGATAAATATTAATTATTGTGTTTTCATAATTTTGCTAATTAAGCTAGTTATCTACTGTAGTAGTAGGAGATATCTAGCACACCCTTACTCTTACGAAAGAGTAATTATAACAAAATCCTATATACAATAACAATAATTTAAGACGATCATTGGAGTACCATAAAAAACTGTTTTTGGTTTAGGCAGGTCATAAACCTTCTTTCTAAATACAAACTTCTCATTATCAGCACAAAAAAACACAATTGTCATTCACAGAAATTAACCATATTTCAAAAGAGCGGCCCTTCCATAGTGCGAAAAAAGGAACTTTGGAACAAGTGGATCCAAATTCGCCATATGACTACCGTGTCAGTGTTGCCATTTATCATGGGGATGTGACAACTGAATTTATTTATGGAAAAAACAAACAATTGTCCGTCGGGGTGTGTGAGTGCCCTTAGATAACTGTTTTGTTAGTAGTTTGGTACTTTGTACAGAGTAATGCAAGACAAAGAGAAGACTATGCCAAAGTGAGACACGTTAAATTTTGTAATAATGTATTATCCATTATCACGTTCAGGTTCAATTATATGACCGAAGAATGTTAGTTGCGACTGACGATTTAGCAGTGTATTCTGATTCAACACTGTACCGAGGTGCATCTTGTAAAGGCAACGCGCACCGATCCGCCCCCGTCCCTGCGAAACATACTAAGTTAACCATTTAGATTGATATAATTAAATCATACATTTTAAATTATTTTAGACTGATTAAACATTGTGTTTTAATTTAATAAATAACCATAGAGCCAATCGGTTTTATTTTAATAAAAAAATCAACATACCTTCTATTGAATTATAATATTTATTACTATTTAAACCATTACTATTTTGAAATTTATTTGTTTATGTGGTATATTACTGAGAGCCTTGATGGTACGAATAGAAGGTGGGATAAAAAAAAAAGTGCGTTTCCAATTCTTCTACGTTACCAAAGTCATTGTTTTATTTAATACCGATTAAATGACGTGTTTTAGGGTAATATACTGACTGCAACTCAAACTTAAGTTAAGCTCCCATAGACTTGAAGTGTGATTTAGAAATTAAACTATCCTAAAAATGTTAAGACATATATTTTCATCTCGAACAGCACATATCTGAACGGAAAGATCAAATTGTATTCTCTGTACCCTTGTAGCACTCTATAAAATCAGTCAAAAATCCAGGGGTAGACCTTGTTAGGGTGCGAACAATGGAAGATAGCAATTTGATATTCAGGCCACATTTTTAATAAGCACCGTCTCTGCCCCCCTAATGGCCAGATCGGGCCCACTCTTTAATAGTTTTTTGTTGTGCCATTAGCCAGTTGAGTGCCTTTCGTTGCAACTGGTCAGTGCCTTTCGTAACATTATAGTTTATTTGTAGTTTATCGTGGAAATGTAACGAATGATGTTTGACGGAATGCCGAATGTTCGGGATTACTATTGGTAGTATGACACAGTATTGCCGGCAATATTCGGCGGCAACCGCACTTTTTAAGACAGGTAGGGCGCATCAAAGCAGCACGTCTGGGGAAGTACCTTCTCATGAAACCACAACTGAATAACAAATCCCTGGAGGGTTGTTGTGTTCCTGTGAGTGAAAGAGGTTGCCAGTAAGCTCCTAACAGAGGAGGCATCGCGAGAGTTATAATCTATTGCAAGCGTTCATAGGCTACGGTAGCCGCTTTACATCAGGTGGGTCGTGGCTCACCATAATCTTTAGCGCCAAAGCACCTGGTGTTGCACCTTCTCTGCATACCTACAGGTTACATAAAGGTCACATGGTGCCAAGACTTGAATACTGACGTGGGTCTATTATGGTAATCGTTTTGTATGACGGTATTATTGACGGAGTGGTACGAAATAACGAGTTTGCTGATTTTTGGTGACCTGTCATATGCGACACAACGTTTTTTATGATATTTTATTGAGTGGGTGAGGCGCATGATGTCCTTATAATGAAGTATTGTGACGCATCTGTTCGCTTTTGTATCGATTAAATTTATCGATTAAATAATATACGATGCGTGTTGACGAGCTCGGTGGCGCAGTGGTGAAACGCGTTGTTACGCTACTTTGACACCAACGCTCGTGGGTTCGATTCCCACACAGTACAAACATTTGTGTGCATGAACATGTCTGTTTGTATTGGTCTGGGTATTTTCTATGTATAATAAGTACGTATTTACAAAAAAAAAAAATGTATTTACGTATGTTTATCAGTTGTCTAGTACCCATAACACAAGCTTCGCTTACTTTGGGGCTAGGTGGCGCTGTGTAATTTGTCCGACAATATTTATTTATTTATTTAATGTATATTCACCGATATCTCGGACAGACTCAACGAATTTGGATGAACACGACAGATTCATGGACACATATTTTTTTTATACCATTAAGGTGACAAACAAACATACGGCTTGCCCGACGGTTAGTAGTTACATTAGCCTATGGACACTAGGAACACCAAGCGACACCTGTGCGCTGCTGACCCTGTAAAAACCTCTTCACGCTTTTTTTTGAAGAACAAATTTTTGCTTTAATAGGGAATATGCATGAAATTTATTTTTCGTTTTAAATTACACAATTATCATATAAAAAGTAAAACAGACAAATACTTTTTGTAGTTTAGGTTTTGTAGTATTTTTTGTTTAGTTTAGGTGTTAAAAATCGTAAAAAAATTTAACTGTTTCTATAATAAAAAAAACGACATAATTTGAATCACTGTTATTATTTGAACACGTTTTACTACGACTTAATCAATGTGAATGCTTGAATTGCGGAAATACAGCTAATATTTAGATGAAATCCATACATTTATTCACAGCCACATGGCTTGTGACGTCATCTGCCGCGGCCTTTTAGTATGAAGCGTTTTCAGGTCACGTGATGAAATGCCACTTCCAAACAGCATTATCTCGCAAACTAATCATCGTCGAAAAAAATTACTTTGATATATCTTCCTGGCTATATCTCCTCTTTTAAAATCTGTACTAAAAAAAAATTATGCATGCAGACATGTCATGTTTCTAAATCGATTTTGATCATTCTTCTATCTATCCATATCTATTGGAATATTGCACCCTTGTTAGGTATACATATTTTGACGAGCTCGGTAGCTCAGTCGTGAATGACGCGACTTTGACACCAACGCTCATGGGTTCGATTTCCATACAAGACAAACATTTGTGTGCATGAACATGTCTGTTTGTCTTGGTCTGGATGTTTTAAGTGAGGTAGAGCGCATCAAAGCAGCCCGTCTGGGGAAGTACCTCCAGCTCACAGAAAACCGCAGCCTAATATTACTCCCTAGAGGGTTGTTGTGTTTCTGTGTGTGAGTATGGTCACCAGTAAGCTCCTAAGGAGTTGCTTTGTTAGCAGCAGAAGTGGTATCACAGAGGTGATGCTTAATATGTTACAAACGTCCATAGGCTACGGTAACCACTCTACATCAGGTGGGTCGTATATTTGTAAGCCTCCTGGCGTTGTATAAAAAAAAAATAAGCGTGAAAAACTGCTGTTTTTTTTTTCATTTAAAAACCCAAGGTACCTACCGTATTTTACTATGATTAATAGGTAGTTGTGAAAACTACGTGAGTCACGTTATTAAAAAAAAAATACCAAAAGAGTAATTTTTTTTTTATAATTGTAGAGAATTATTATTTTTGTCATCATGAATTCAGTTTTGTCTGGTTTTCCCTCTGCGTTGCGAAGGTCTGACGGCAGTCGCTCCATGTAAAAATCAGTATCTTCGCCAAATCCTTAGGCTTAGGTTATCAATCCTACTGGATTAGGAAACGAGATAACGCTAAGAAGAAGTCAATTTCGCATTTACATTTAAGTTAAATGAATATTTTAAAATTCTTATTGAACGGCCGTGGACACTTGGGAATTTCTTGCACACAAGCAATGTAATCCCAAAACATTACCAACTACAACGACACGACACAACATTGAATTGCTCCTAAGCTAATCCCGGAACTTAGACAATACAAGTTGCCAACTTAGTCGTACTTAGCAGCAGTCTCGTATCACTTAATTAGTATTTGGTGCGATGGTGTACTAACTTGTTTAACTTGGTAAACCTAATTAGAGCCGTCTTGTAACAGTGGTAGATACACGCGTACAACTATGCAGGTTATAGAGCTAAGTTTGGAGTTGTGACTCGCCAGTACCTTCAGAACCATGGGGGAAATAATCTGTGGAGAGCCGATGAGACCTATATTATGTAGTAACTCAATTCACCGCTACGGATCGGGGGGCAAAGTAAAACCCGCAGATCTTATTAGCTACATTGCGGATCAATATCGCAACGCTTATTGGATTCTTGGTTAAAATATGTTCACATTGGTTAGTAGGTTCGAATCGCTGATAGATTAGAGATTAGATTATTTAGGCGGTGAAACACAACGCTATGAGAGCGCGGGGTGCGTTCATTGGCAGTCAAGTGATTTAATGGTTTGTGCTTGCAATACATTTTGGCGAGCTCCGTGGCGCAGTGATTAGTAACGCTACTTTGACACCAACGCTCGTGAGTTCGATTACCACACAGGACAAGTATTTGTGTACTTACATGAACATGTCTGTTTGTCTGACAAATAGACACGTGCTCTAGTTCTTGGTTCCAAAGGTTAGAGTTGGGATCTGCATTTTTTAATCGGTATTTACATAGTTAATCAATTTATAGAGATCTTATAGAGATAGTTTGTGTGTTTATATAGACAACAATAGCGCATGTGTTGCTATGTTTCATATCCGGCCGACGTCGGTAGCCCACGTCGAGATGAGGTCGTGCTAATTAAATACAAATCTCAAGACAATACGAGCTGCCGAGATTTCCGGCGGTAACACACTAGGTGAAAATGTAGAGAAAAAATATCGATTTACTATTAATATACTTCTTCTTTTAACACTAAAAATAAGAGGTCTAGGAATTGTCGTAAACTAATACAGTTTGTAAAGGTTCTTTAAAAGTGTTTTCAAAACACAATTTTCTTCGTAATCCTCAATTTTTAATGTCCTTTTTTAGTCTTTTACAGACTCTTCAACTGGTTCTAAATGGAAGAAGTTATAACTAGTCTGGTCATAAATACTGTTACATAGAAACTTTGAAGAGCAAAGATCAAACTTTGAATGATCGAAGAGCACTACAACAAGCAAAATGACAAAGTATACGCACACGGTTCTAAAGACGCCGCCCAAGTGGTCAAAAAGGTACAACGTGTTCATCATCTTGCGTCTGTAATGGTTTGGTGGGGGGTGTCTTATCAAGGAGTTACAAAGCTTCATTTTTGTGAAAAATGAGTGAAGACTGCAGCTAAAGTGTATCAAGCGACTGTCTTGGATTGTGTTGTGAAACCTCTCAGCAATACATTTTTTTTAATTTACCGTGGACTTTCCAGCAGGACTCTGCACCTGGTCACAAGGCAGGAACTACCCAAGAATGGCTCGAAACCAACGTTCCGGACTTTATAAGAGCTGAAAACTGGTCCTCGTCTAACCCAGATTTGAACCTAAGACAACAAATTATGGTCAGTTCTAGAGGACATGGCCTGCTCAAAACGACACGCCGACATTGTGAATTGGAATCTCTGGTGCAAGCAGTGGCTAAATTTCCCATGGAAACAGTGCGTAAATCCATAGATTCGTGGCCAGACAAAGTAAAGGTGGCTATTTCGAATATAATCATTTTTTGTTTTTTGCTGACACATTCATAAATATAAATTTTATTAGATTACATTACTTCATAAAAAAATAAATGCATATTCATTTATAACAGAACTTTATGGCTGGACTAGGTACTCATATGAATGTATTTTAAATCCAGTGCGTGTTGAGCTCAAAATGTAGTTCTAACGTTGTGAATCAATTTTAGAACTATATTTTTATTATTTATATATAAATTATAGTATCCCATGGTTCTGTATAAAAAAATTATAAAGTTCCAAAATCATTACAGTCGTCTTTCACGGTTTTTCATTTTTTAAACGTTTATCATTGTTATAAAAGGAAGACCAAGACTAACCTACCATGACCAAATTGGTCATATTTTATTAGAATGTTATGTCAGGAGTCCTAAAACCGGCGAGCGTGTATGAAAAGAGCTATGAATGTTAAAGAAGACAGAGAAGTGTGTAAGGCCCACGTCTTATGGCGCTCGGTTCTCTCTGCCTACTCCGCAAGGGACATGGCGTGAAGATACATACATACATCATTGTTTTAATTGTTATAAATGTAAATAACTAAAATAAACAGAAAACTGATAACGATTGTTTTCTTTATTTTTATTTACTCGTTGGTTTTATGCGCATAAAATAGCTGTGCTAATACAGTGGAATTAGTATTCTTTGTAGCGTTAGTCCGTTTCCTAATTCATTAGAACTGGCAAGATCTGCTACCTAATCCTAAGGGTTTGGTGGAAATACTGATTAGACATGAGGCGACTGCCGTCAGACCTCTAAGACTCAGAGGGAAAACGAGATATATATTAGGTTTTTCTTGAACAAGCGGCTTTCCTCAAGATATTTTCTTTCACCGCCAAACAAGTGATAATTACAAAGATGTACATTGATGTACCACATCAACCCTTACTTCAGGGATGCGGATCTCCCTTCAACCGAAGGGGTTTAGAGCATACTCCACCACGCTGCTTAAATGCGGATTGGCTGAGGCCAGTATTGTCATGCCACCCGAGGGCTACTGACTCAGATTAACGACTGTTCATCTATCGACAACAGCCGGGACCGACAGCTTAATTTACTTCCGAAGCACGGAAAAGCTCGAGGTATATAAGCCCGTCCATAAACAGGTTGGGGTCGACATTGCTTAATCTGCGTGAACGACACCCGCAACAACGCCATCAAGCTCTCAATTGATATGTACAGTGAAAACATATTTGCAAGTTAACTAATGGCATAACTCACTGATTTTAAGCCACTTTTTGATCTAGTGAGGTAAACACAAGAAATTAATCGCGCAGTGTGTTCGCAACACATCTATCCAAGTCTAAACTAGCGGAAGTTATAATTTATGAAGCGAGTTCCGGCCTGCGCCTTCGGGCCTCCGTCAGGGCGGTAGAGGGCGGTAATGAAGCACCTGATGTTTAATGCAGAGCTTCGTCTGAGATCACCTTAAAACTATAATTAAGATGGAGCGTATAAGGAAATTTAGTTGAGAACGGGTACCCTAAATAATATTGTAAATAGCGAATTTTAAATATATCTGCTTCGCGTTAACGCGAAGGAGATAACAGAGGCTACTTTACATGTTCGACCGGAAGTGTTTGCACATTGTATAGATTAATGAATTAATCTGACGTCTTTGATAACGTTGATAGATAGGTAGATAGATTCTCATGTAACAAAGAGATAAAAGTCATTCCCGTCCAGCCATTTTCAGGAACAAAATCTTCGCACAGAATAAACTTAAGTCATTAGTAACAATATTTTCAGATAGATGGCGCATTACCTGAAAGCATTATCATAGTTCCAGTACAATGTTGCATATCGTCGATGAAGTGTCTATACCTTGTAACAATTAAATTTTATTAAGTAAATTATATAATATATAATTCAATAGGCTTAAAGTGGTTTATTTACTGTTAATTTAATAGGTATTTCCACAAACTGTTTAGAGACTTTCTGGTAATGATTGATGATTTAGGTGTAATTGCTACCGATGCAAATTCCAACTTTAAGCCTGTTTGTATTAAAAAAACTCAATTTAAGCAAAAATATCAGGTGGTATTGACACTTTATCGACGATATGCAACATTGTACTGGAACTATGATAATGCTTTCAGATACCGCGCAATCTATCCGAAAATATTGTTACTAATGACTAAGTTTATTCTGTTCGAAGATTTTGTTTTTGAAAATATACGGCTGGACTGGAATGACTTTTTATCTCTTTGTTACAGGAGAATAACTAAAATAAGTAATTTTTTCGTTGTATATTGTATTGTATTACACCGTTTATGTTACTTAAGTATATATTAACGTGTACTTTTATTTTTAAAGGTTTGGTTCTGGCAAGTCGTGAAAAGAAATAAATAAAAATCGCATTTCACATTTTCATTTGATTTCATCCCACTAAATTGAAATGTTAAAACCAGTGTTTAATTATGTTTATATGCGTCGGTAGTCATCGTCAGTACCTAAATTAGGTATATTTTTCTCCTGTGAAAACGTTGCCACTCCTTATCATGCCTTTTCAGGTTGAATTTTTGAACGACTTTACATCTTCAGGATACAAATTTGACTAATGTTGAGACGAGATGCAATTATTTTTTATATTGTTAGGGGATCGCTGTCATCTGAAAACTTTACCAGGGGTGTGTAGAGCCGTAAGTTTGAGAACCCCTGGCTTAGAGTATGAACGTGAGCTCGGGGGGCCTATTGAGACATTGCTGCATTAATAATGAGGAGGCAAAGTGACCTACTCCTCTGTGCTGTAGCCAGCGTCGGTCGATAGACCACGGTGAATGTTCACAACATCGGGCGAGCCGTAGGATGCTTGTTTGTTTTACCGACATCTTCTAGCTAGGAATAGCGTTATGCCGTTTCTTAATCCATAAGTGGTTGATGGGGTCCGCTACCTAAGCCTGACGATTTGGCGAAAATACAGATTTTTACATGGTGTGACTGCCGTTAGATCTCCACAAGGTAGAATTTCTTAGAACCATACGTTCCTTAGATCACATGTATTTCGAAATGTAATTTCTTAGACGGTTCTTTGTGTGGAAACCCGCACGATTTCCGCACAATGTTTTTCTTCACCGTCAAGCAAGAGATAACACAAATATGTACTTACTTACATAAATACGAAAACGCAAATTTAGTGGTGCATACCAGGATTGGAACGGGGAACTAGTTGGTCAGTAGGATTCTCCACTGCGCTGTTGTTAACACAGTCGAGCAGTGATATCCACTGCTCAACTGCGTTGTACCTTTATAGTAAGCGTGAAATAGTTGATTGTATTTGTGACAAACAAAATGCTCTTGTTTGTCACAAAATACAACTTTTTTCACGTCGCGTATGTAATGATATAAAAATGTAAACAACTAATGCAAAAATGCAATAAACGGCTGTTGGTGGCTAAGTTATGTTTTCTAAGAACTCGAGGAGGTTTTCTCTGATTATTGCATTATATGCCATGTAATAATAAATGATATGTGCTACGGTTATTTATAAGACAAAAGCATTTTCCTAGTCGGACTGCTCTCGATTAATTTCATTCTCCCAATCCTTTGTCTATGCTGTAGCAGCAGCACTAGTTACTGCCACAATGCTCCTGTCAATTACTGATTTTCACCTTACATCCAAGTGCTTTAACTATAGAGATAATGGTTACTAACTAAAAGTTTTATTTTGTAACATTTTTACGGAGTGAAATAATTATTTTATCCCTCATCATTACAAAAGTGCAGTTAATATTAAATTTTTCTATTCAAATTTCAATTTCAGCGCCATCTACAAGTCTTTAAACGAATTAAGTACTTTAAACGAGGAAGTAAAAGCAGAGAGAAGTACGTAATTCTGCTTTGCGTCATGCTACTTGAGGGCAAATAACACTAGATGTCGTTGTAATAACTAAATGATAAGAAAAGATTACCATTGACCACCGACGCTTGTAACAGAAGAAATTCGCGCATCGTTTATCTCTTAATTAAGCCATATCATGAAATTTGTTCTAATAATAGTTTGTTTCAGAAACCCCCATACTCGATGGACCTAAAAATTATAACAGAACGGAATACCATCGTGAATTTGAGTATATTGTTATTTATATGCAATAATATTATATAGAGTTACCTCTATTTAGTTGGATTGAGGTTATCCCTGGAAGTCTTAGACCTTTTGAAAGGTGTAAGGATTCCGAATATTTTTTCACTACTACTGCACGCGGATGAAGCCGATGGTAGCAGCTCTTAAAAATAATGAGAAACGTGTTTCATATTTTTTTTTTATTTTACTTGCTAAATGGGGGCAGCCGTTGCAAAGACATCTTATTAACCAGTGTATTTTTGCTTACTAGTTTACCATAAAATAGGGTTTTGTATAATATCTTCTCAGGATAGGATAGGGTGATGTTGGATGGCCAATAAAATAATGAAACGGAAATAGAGGACAACTAACGCCACACATCAAAACTAGAAATAGGTAGGTACCTACGTATTTTTAAATACTTAGATACTTTTTTTTTTGGTTCTTTTTATCCCCGAGGGGAAAGGCAAAGGGATCTAGCCCATACAGCCAAGTCATCAGTTTAGAACCATTTGAAAATCTTAATTCTATGTTCCAGCTTCAGGAACTGTGCTGAAGAAATACTTGGGAAGGGTATCTAGACCCAATCAACCCAATTTAAATACCACCCGTAAAACGATAGTGATTTTTACAAGGTTTTCTTGATGAACTTATTCACGTCTTCCAAAAAATGCTTAAACGTGTTATATTTGAGTTTTTTCATTACTGTATAATTTCACTAGCACTTGTGTTGCAAAATACTATCGAAATTGTCACACAAAACTAATTTTATACTGAATTGTAAAAATTTCAAGTAAAACAACAATGTTACTCGTCAAAAGCGCGGGAAGAAGTCATACTTAGATACTATAGGCAAGCGCTAATTAGGTACAATCGGATTGTTGTACATTGGTCACAAGTAAATTCGTCACATAGTAATTTGGATTATTGTAAATTCGTTACAAGGTTTTTTTTTCGTACGTATATTGCTACCGGTACTTTATGCAAAAATTATGTAAAATGAAGACTTGTGACCAGTATACAATAATTCTTACCTACCTGTGACGAATTTACACATATTTTTTAATGTGAGTGGCGAATTTATTTTCAATGTATGGAGTGTACTAAAATGTGACGAATTTACTTAGTGACGAATGTACAACAACCCGTAAAGTCTTACTTTTCTTTGCACTTCGGCAGGGAGAAAAGAAAGAAACGTTGAGTTTAGCTCATGAAATAATGGTGTAAATACGCCGTAAAAGAAAAGCAAAAAGCGGTAAAGATGATGCCCGTTGCAACAGCTCTACACTCGGCACTTAAAATACTTACTACTCGGTAGGCCAAATATTTTAGTACATACGAGAGGCCAAATAGTAGGTTGTTGGATCGTTGTATTTGTGCAAGTAAAAATAGTAGTAAGGTACAGAGAAAAGGTCAGTTGCACAAAATTCTGTGTTGAAATAATTTCACAGTTTACTTCTTGGAAGGCTGACGTAGTATAAAAAAGCGTACAGAATATGTCGTGTGAGCATAGTGACTACATTTTATCTATCTATATCTTTACGCAATTTGGACACATAATGAAATTCTTTATTCTACAGAGATAAGATCGTGTTCGTTATTATATTTTCTTGAATTTTTAATTAAAAAAAAGAGTAAGTTCTCAATCTACATAAGTTACGTATATCTTGTCCGATTTTGTTTGTTTTTTTATTGCATAAGCATCTGTCAAAACCATTTCTTCTATTATTATTTCAATCGCTCCACAATTAGCTACAATTTTCAATTGTTGTGTGGCATCTGGTGTATTTCCTGACTTGATGAAACATAGTAAAATCATTCCATTATTTAAATCTGGTGATAGTTCGGACCCTTCGAATTTTCGACCTGTTTCCATACTGCCCATTCTCAGTAAAATTTTTGAAAAACTAATGCTTAGCCAGTTGCTCAGACATTTCAATGCACATAATTTGCTTCATAGGAAACAGTTCGGATTTACGAGAGGTTGTTCAACTATAGACGCAGGGATTCATTTGCTTAAAAGTATATTCGCGGCATGGGAGGGTTCGCAAGATGCCTTGGGAATTTTTTGTGATCTCTCTAAAGCGTTTGACTGCGTGCACCATGACACTCTTGTCAGAAAATTACACCACTACGGTATCAGGAACAAGGCTCTCGAACTTCTGTCTTCTTATCTGGGCAATAGGATACAGAAGGTCGATGTTAATGGTAAAAGATCTTCGGGGTCCCCTGTAGTTATGGGAGTCCCACAGGGGTCAATTCTAGGTCCATTCTTATTTTTAGTTTATATAAATGACTTACCTTATTATGTAAGGGATAAACATGAGATTGTATTGTTTGCGGATGATACCTCTTTGACATTCAAAATTAATAGACAATTAGGTAATTATGACGAAGTTAACGATGCTCTCTCTAAAGTTATTCATTGGTTTAGTGTTAATAATCTGCTTTTAAACGATAAAAAGACTAAAGTAATTAAGTTCTCAACACCTAATGTAAGACAGGTGGCTACCAATGTACATGTTAATGGAACTAATTTAGCCCCTGTGGAGACAACTGTGTTCTTGGGTATAACAATTGACTCCAGACTACAATGGGGCCCACAAATTGAAAAATTATCAGGAAAACTAAGTTCTGCAGCCTATGCAGTGAAAACTATTAGACGGCTCACTGATATTGATACGGCTAGAATAGTTTATTTCAGCTACTTTCATAGTATTATGTCATATGGAATTCTTCTTTGGGGTAACTCCGCGGACATTAACACCATCTTTTTATTGCAAAAGAGAGCCATAAGAGCTATCTACAAACTTGGTCCCCGGGAGAGCCTTAGAGAAAAATTCAAAGAA
This sequence comes from Pyralis farinalis, assembly GCA_947507595.1. Lineage (NCBI taxonomy): Eukaryota > Metazoa > Arthropoda > Insecta > Lepidoptera > Pyralidae > Pyralis > Pyralis farinalis. The sequence goes on along the minus strand of OX382273.1, from coordinate 24,150,045 downwards.
ATAAATATTTTAACAGTCGCATCGCAATATATCTATGAAAATCTTTTGTATGTCCATAAAAACATAGACTCATTTTGTAAAAAGAGTGATACTCATAGCATAAATACTAGATATAAGCATAATCTTGTGTTACATGCAAGCCGTCTCCACAAAATAAGTAATTCTTTTATGGGGCAATGTATACGGTTCTATAACAAACTTCCCAGCAATATAAGAGAATTGTCAATAAACAAATTTAAAACTACTATTAAAGCCAAATTGTGTAGCAGGGCATATTATAAAGTATCTGACTATATTAATGATAAAAATGCCTGGGAGTGAGTCGATCCAATTATAATGTAATTAATAAAATATGTAAATTTGTTTGGACACCAAAAGAGGGATGCCTGAGTTTTTTGGCAGTATTTTTATCAGTGCTCACCTAGTCATAAACTGCACGGTAGGGAAAAAATTGTGACGATTCCAAACAAATGTAGCCATTTTTACGGAATAAAAAGATTTTGACTTTGACTTTGACTATACCTCGAGGGTGGTCCCATATAAGTTTCACTGATGTTACGTGTACAGTTTTTCAGAAACTCTTGAAAAACCAAATTCCTCTGTGTATTAACCGACTTTTCACCCAATATCCTGATTCTTATTAGTGATAAACACAGCAAAGCAGCCTGCTTGAGTTCCAACACACAGAAAATCCCAGCCAAGGGTTGTCGTGTGACTGTGCGTGAGTGAAGTCAACAGTAAGCTCCTTAGGATTTGCTGTGTTAGCAGCAGAGGTGGCATACTTAATTTATTGCAAGCATTCATAAGCTACCGCTTTACATCAGGAGGGTCATAAGTTTGTACGCCTCCCAATGTTGTACAAAAATAAAAAGATTACTTAAATATGAAGTATGTCGTGGCTGACATTACGTCATTGCGACTTACAAATGAAACTAAAGAAAGAAACAATTATATTACATTTCGAAATTATCAACTCAATATATATTGCCCCGAAAACTAACTGCATACATTTATTCCTTCGTATAAACATAACAGTAGTACTGCATAACATACATGAAACGTCGTAATATGCGCTCCGTTCTGTACAAAAGGCAGAAAGCCACCGCTGGTATAACTAGCGATACGAGTGTAAACTCCAGGTTTTGCTCCACAGATGCCGCCCCACGATACTATACCGACCAAAATACCTTCGCATACAATTGGACCTCCAGAGTCTCCCTGGAAATAAAAACAATTATTGGTACCTAATGCGATTTGATCCTTTGTGAGCTTCCGCCACAAGTATGGTGCGTAGCGGAAACACACAAAGCAGATTAGGTCAAAGTACATGTAAATATGAGTTTCACAAAATAACCCCTAAGTCTATTAACTAATTATTGGTAAATTAACGAGACGGACAAAACACAGAGTTAAAATGTACATACTCCATACAATCCAGGACTGCAGTGTTAGTGGTTAAAGAACCAGCCTGTTAACCAACTAGCCCTAATTCCAATCCTGGTGTGGGTATACTATTCATGTTGATTTATGCACACATTTGTAATAATCAGGACACGTCGAAGAAATTATAATTTTAAAGACACGTGATCTAAGAAAGGTCTGGTTTACCCTCTGGGTTTGACGGCAGTTGTCCCCTTAGCAATATCAATATCTACGCGAAATATTTTGGAATAGGTAGCGCCAATCCTAATAGCTTAAAAACGGGATAAAGTTAGGAAGAAGATTATATGTCCCTTTCACATCTTATATATTTAAACGAGGAATTATTGTATACTTAAAAAGTATTTTAAATATCTCGAAAATGGCACTAACGATTTGGATCAAATTTTGTAATTATATAACAGTTTGTAATGTAATTTAATTTTAGTTGTATACGTATGTTTTCTAGAAAATCGCAATTTTACACAAAAACTAAAACAACTGCGTATCGTGTTAAACACCTGCTATTCGCCATTATTATTATTACGTTCAGTGCAGTCAATATGGTATAAAAAAAAGGTCGATTATTTATAATTTTTGAATAACAACCGATCAGGCTGAAATAGGATGCATTCGACGAGGAAAAATATGTAGACAAAAGGACCCCAAATTATTTTTGTCCTAATTTTATTTCCCTTATATTAGCCAATTTCTGGGGGAGCTCATGGGGAAATAAATCAAAATTGAGAAAATAATTGAATAATAGTGCCGAATAGGCCTGAAAATGTCTACTATGGGGTTTTCAGGGTCAGATTTCCCAAATTCCTCTCCCCCCCTTCTCTAATTAACCCCCCATGCTGATCATCCAGCATTTTTTGAAAAAAAAATCCATCAGATTGAATCCGTTAAAAACAATTTTTAACGGAAGTACCGCGTGTTTTATTTATTTTGTTGAACCTGACGTTTCGAATGCTTTGCAGCATCCGTGGTCATTTAATTCAATGTGTAACAAAGACAATACTAAAAATCCATCAGAATTGGATGAAACGATGGACTTGGCGGTTTTTAGGGTCGCCGATTACGATCCCGAATTCAGAATTGAAAAATACCTCATCCTCCTCCTCTAATTAACCCCCCATGTGTTCATCCTTGTGTCCATCCTCAGTGTCACAGTCTTAACCTCAAAGGCATAGATCTCCTGTTAATTGCAGACGGTAAACTTCCACGATAACTTAAGTTTTACCGGGTTCAGATCGGATCGTACGAATAGCAGATGTGGCTACCACCCATGGAATACTTCGCCGACCTGTAAAAAAGCTCATCCCACGAACGCGGCTGACATGAGATCTCAATAGTCCACAGTCGTCGACTGACCGTGTCGCGTTACCACACCGGGTATGGGGATGTCGACGTCACTGGCCTTCTAGATTATAATTTTAGAATATATTTTGTTTTCTTTTTTAATCTAATTTTACTAATAGAAATATTTTCGTCAAGAACAGTCTACATTTGATTTGTAGCTAACAATAGTTATGATACACAGAAAACACCCAGTACAACACAAGCAGATATGTTAATGCACACAATGTTTGCCCTTTGTGAGAATCGAACCCACGAGCGTTAGTGCCAAAGTAGCGTTACTAACTACTGCTCCACCGGCTCGTCAATTATCCTGATAAATAGATCCTCCTGTGAGTGACGCTGCGGTAGAAGCTAGTTTCACATTAACGCGTAATTTAGGGAAAAAAAATTACCTTCGAATTTCCCGACTTTTCGGCTGAATTACGTCAGCCGTGGTCACGGGCGGACAGTCAGTCAGTATGCAACGTGAAAATTGAATAACTTGATTCACATAACTTGCTATCGACACGCAAAATTATGAGGTTATTTCTACCTATCCTTCCAAAAAAGTCATTACAGTCAATTGCACGTATTAATACATAAAATGTATGATAAATCATGCGCATTTTCGCGCTGTACTGAACATCCGACATGAATTATAACTTCAGATTTTCTGTAACCGTCTGTGCCTTACTCAACAATGTAACTGGATTTGCTGGAGCATAAATAAAATATCTAGACGCATTATAATAATAATAATAAGCCTTATTGTAATTTTGTAATTCTCTGTTAAAAAAATAATACATCTGTCATCTGTCAGAAAGATAATCATAATGTATTATTTTTTTAACAAAGATTTACAAGATGACATATTGAAAAGTCAATGAATAAAATGGTATACAATTAAATATGTATGTGTGTATGCGTATGCGTTTGTGTAAAAATATAGTGTGTGTGTGAGAGATAGAGAGAGAGAGAGTATGTATACATGAGCGTATTGTATGAGGATCAAAACGTACTAGTTTTATTTAAGATAAATTTTATAGCAACCAGCAAAGCCTATGATTTTTTGTCCCTATGGTGACTTATGAACAGAAAGCTAAAAGTTAGTGTCTCCTTCTTCTTCCTAGCGTTACCCCGTTTCTTAATCCATTATGACTGGCAAAGTACTACCTAAGCCTAAGGATTGGTTATGCTAAAAGGTAGAATAATAAATGTCTAATCTATAATAATATATCAATTTTTATACATTTGTCATGAAGGGTGAATATATATTTTTTCTTTTTTTTATACGTCAGGAGGGATATAAATATAAGGTTCAACTGATATAAAGCGGCTACCGTGGTTTATGAACGCTTGCAATACATTAAGTATCGTTCGCGCAATGTCATCTTTTCTGCTAACACAGCAACTTTGTATGAGCTTACTGGTGACCTCACTCACTCGCAGGAGCGTAACATCCCTCTAGGAAGTTGTTATTTGGCTGTGGTTTTCAGTGAGATGGAGCTTCTTCCCCAGACGGGTCGCCTTTATGTGCCGCCCTACTTCTTCAGCTTCACTAGGGAAGTACTTCTACCGTACAAAAAAATTGTAGCCTATATCAAAACTCTAGAGAGTTGTGGCATCTTTCCGAAAGATTTAGGTCACCAAGAAACTGCTGACGAGATCCTGCGTCAGCAGTAACGATGGATAATGCACGAGCAATACATCTTCTTAAGCAGGTATCAGTTTAAGTAAATAGTCCACAACAATCTGTGGGTGGGCTAATTTATCTGTGGGGATATTCATAGCTTTGGACAGCCATATTGGAATCGGAAAGTTATCTGTCAAAATGTATGGAAACTGAGTGAAAACTTTTCGAATTTGTTTCGTATATGGCTATCCGATGCAATATGAATATTCCACTGATCCTTGTTCGGAAGACACGATACGTATGGATCGTTTTGGACTATTTTATTGACGCTATAAGACAGTAGTGTTAACTAAAATAAAGCATAAAGATTATTATTGAAGTAAAATATCTTTACTCACGCTTGACTTGGAGAGTAAGCTGGTGAATGCGTGACTAGAGCGTTACGAAAAGTATGATCAGGCGAGGCGAACGGAAGTTGAGAGGGAGATATAAGTTAGTGAAGATAGAAAGAGAGAGTTACGTTTCGTATATTACTGTAGGGGCAAGAGAGAGAGGTGCGAGCACACATTTTCTTTCTCTCTTTCTCTCATAGCGAGTTAAGTTTCGTATACAGTGCAGGCCTATTGTCTGTATCACACTATGGAGCTAAAGAAGTTTTACTTCAGTCTTGTGGTCTAAGGCACACTCACTTTTTTTCTACTAAAGTACTTGTAATCCGTGTACAAATTACGCACCAAGCAACTGTCTTTACCCCAAAGTCCAGCGCAGAATGTAGAATCGTGTAAATACTGGGAAGGGTACACCCTCGAACACTCGCTGGTGGCGACTAACGGTACACACACCTTTTGCAAATCTGCTGACTTTCGGTTCTGGAAACATATTACATTCTTAAAACATTTTTTCATTATATACACATATTTTATAACCATAAATTTTGTCAAATGTTGAAACGTATATGGCACGCATGGTGTAAACTGGTTTCAGATCACATGAACCAATATTTCCCCATCTGAGGAGGAGGAGGAACACACATATCAGGATTGTAACATAAGAGTCGCTCGTTGCCACTAGCTGCTAAAATTCCGTCTCCTCGCGGGATTGCTGGCGACTTTGTTTACTCACAGGAACACAAAATGAGTTTAGGAAATTGGTTTTTGTCCGTGATTTTCTGTAAGGTGTATTTCCCCAGGCTTAAATATCTTTATTATTAGATCACTTGCATTAGAATATCGATGTACATTAATTCGGTTCGGCCTCAGTTGGTAATCGCTGAGATGCGTCATTTTTTTTCTACCGTTATACTGGAAAACAAGGTCTGCCTGATGGTAAGGAGTCAATGTACCCTACGAACTCCCTAGTTTTTTTTATATAAGCTCTTAAGAGAGGTAGGGTGCATCAAAGCAACCCGTCTGGGGAAGTACCTCCACATCACAGAAAACCGCAGCCAAATAACAACTCCCTAGAGGGTTGTTGTGTTCCTGTGTGTGAGTGAGGTCACCAGTAAGCTCCTAAGGAGTAGCTGTGTAAACAGCAGAGTAAGCATCCTGCGAGTGATACGTAATATATTACAAGTGTTCATAGGCTACGGTAACTGCTTTGCATCAGGTGGGCCGTTTGTTTGTATACCTTCCGACATTGTATAAACAAAAAAAAAATTAGTAAAACGATTAGGTCTTTATTTAGTGTAGTTCCTCGATTCACGACGATTTGATTTGATTTGACGAACGCGCCAAGAAAAGCCGCCATTACTTGTATTTGAAGACGTCCTCAAATACAAGTAGGTAATGGCCGCTTTTCTTTAGAATGGAACGAGTGATGATTACTACGCATAATACACCGTTAGATCTATTTCTGAAAGTAGCAAAATTTTGGACCGTCTGCATGGCAATTTTGGTTTGTAGTATTTCCCAGACTCAGGAACTCTACCGACCTGTAGGTGGCCAGCGATTAGTTTTCTTCGTAAAGTTATCCCGTTTCCTTATCTATTAGGATTAGCATGGTCCGCTACCAAAGACTAAGGATTTGATGGAGATACTGATTTTGAGATGTAGCGACTGTCGTCAGACCTCCGCATCCCGGAACCAAAACCAAACCCTTATATGAGGACAGATTACACGCCTTTCGAAATATAATTTCTTAGACGTATGGGTTTTTTACGTCACCGCCGAACAAGTGATAATTATAAATATGTATGTATGTATATCTTCACAAATATGTACATTAATCTAAAAACATGAATTGACGAGCTCGGTGGCGCAGTGGTTAGGAACGCTACTTTGACACCATCGCTCGTGGGCTTCCCACACAGGACAACATTTGTGTGCATGAACATGTCTGTTTGTCTTGGTATGTATGTATATCTTCACGCCAAGACCCTTGCGGGGTAGGCAGAGAGAACCGAGCGCCATAAGACACGGTCCTTACATACTTCACTCGCTTCTGTGGCATTCATAGCTCTTTGTCTTGGTCTGGATGTTTTTTTTATGTATGATAAACATGTATTTACAAAAAAATATTTACATGTGTTCTTGCATCACTCGGAGGTATACAAAACCACCCAGTTTACTAGTAAGTTCCTGAGGAGTTGCAATCTTAGCAGCAGGGACGGCAATACGCGAGCGATACTCCCAGAATTGCTAGTGTTCATGGACTATGCTAACCAGGTTAGATCAGATGTATGTTTGTATGCCTTCCGAACTTACATTAGACTGTTATTGTTTAGCCAAGGAGGTATAAAGGAAAAATTCAATCCAGATCTGATCCAATAAAGGACATAACAGTATCGTTATAAAATGAGTTAAGGTAACAGAAAAGTAGAATATGAAATTACTTATTAAATTGAGACTACACGTCATAAAATTCAAGTTTTGCAAAAATCCCTAAACAATCATTTTTGTAAGTTTGTATTCGTAGCGTGTTATTCTTACGACTGACTAACATGTATAGTGAGTAAGAACGCTCCGCGGTGAGGCGAATTACGTGCTCCAGAGATGGCCACAGCAACCATGGCAAGCTTCTACTAACGGCAGTGGGTACGTGCCGGCCAGCGCTATTTCGCATAAAGTAGCTAGTGGCGTAAGTAACATGGTACAAGTAAGTTAGATGAAATTGTCTGTAAATATGATATCGGTAAAACAACATCTGAATCTTTTAACAAGGATTATATTACTATGTTAGGAACGACATGCAATACAGCGGTTTGGTTATTAGTATGCGACATATGATCTCTCCACTTCTGTAGTGCCACGTAAGCTATCTCAATTATTTCCGATTGCAAAAAACGTACCAAATTTTACTAAGATATAATACATTCTTGGATTGGGTACGATTTTATACACGTTGCATAGTATTAATAATGATATTATAATTTGCTTGTTTCAGACTGCTGTTCATATGGTTAGTTACGATCATTCTTAAATATATTATACATAGATATATTAGTAAAGCAACATTTACAAAGAGCCCACCAGTGGAGCAGTCCGCTGCAGCATAAACGTCACTGGCATTACAGGCTATTCCAGCACGTCAACAACGGACTGTCCCAACGTCGGCGATTGTCCTCAAAATGGTGTTGGGGCTGGCAAGTAAACGATTAAGTATAGAAGCGCATCGCGTCCGCATTATAGCGAGAAAACCGTCGCGGCGTCGATCCGTGCCTACGCAAACATGCCCGATGCGCTGCAGCATCATGACAAACCCAACAGTGTTCTGAAGGCGTTATTACGAGTATATTGAACTCTATTACTACTATTAGTATTATTAGCTCAGAGTAAGTAACGACTTCCACAATGGAAAGGTGACTTGTTTCAAGCTTTGAGCGAAATTGACGATCGATTAACTTACGATCACGTACATTCATTGTGTATCCAAATCCTGACACTAAGCAGCTAAATCCATTAGGAAACTCTATGCCATCATTGGGTATATGTAGACGGATTGGCTGTACATTCTTCGTAAAATAAAATTGTTTTGATACCTAGACATATAGAAAAAACGTTTAATTATGAGTAGGTAGGGCTTATGTTCCTAGTGCGTTAAATACGTTCCTTGGGCCGCATATGGGATTGTTTGTAGAGGATTTTAAACATTTCAAAAAAAAAAAAAACATCATCACAAAAACCCTCTAGGGAATTGTTGTTATTTGGCTGCGGTCTTCTGTGAGGTGGAGGTACTTCCCCAGATGGGCTGCTTTGATGGGCCGTTAAAACATCCAGATCAAGACAAACGGACATGTTCATGCACACAAATGTTTACCTTGTGTGGGAATCGAACCCACGAGCGTTGGTGTCAAAGTCGCGTCATTCACGACTGAGCCACCGATCTCGTCATTGCATGGATGCATATTGCAATGGATTATGGTCAACATGCATGTTAATTATACAAAGTTTCATGTTTATTGTCTAACACATGTGCGAGTTTTGCATATGGATGAATAGGTACATATATGGGTGATGATAGAAGGGTTTCGTATTTACATTTAAGTATGAAACTATGACAGTGTAAATGTACTTACCTCAACCACAGCAATATCGTTCTTAATATTTAATAGGTCATAATATTTATGTTCGAAATAATGTTCAATATAACGTGATTGTTCTGAATACATCATGGTGTATACTGTCGCCTCTGATTTCGATGTTCCAGCTACGACCCGAACGTTACGTAATGAGTTTCTGAAAAAAATATACATGAAAATAATCAAAAAATCAAACATTTTGCGCTGTGTAAAGATTATACATACGAGTAGTTAAGAGGTTCAGGCGTCATTTTTCAAAAGTCAAATTTACAGGTAATTTGACCTAGACTATTTTGTGTGCTTTAGCTACCGATTAGTTAGGAACCCACCCACTACCGTTTGTAGATGCACGTCGTCACTGCCATGGCTGCTCCGGTCATCTCTGCCTCAGCTGCTGTGATCGTCTCCGCGAATGTCCGCCATCTGAAACATGAACCGTATGCATGCGCAACCGTTGCTGCCCTGGCTGATCCGATCGTCTCTGCGACACGTGTTGTAGGTGTATGCTGGCCAGCAATACTTCTCATGAACTAATCCGTAGCAGATAAGAAGAAGCATATAAAGTTGTTTAGATCCAATTGTCTACAGGTCTGCAAGTATAAAATCATTGCTTTCGTTACAATGACGTAAGAGAGTTCCAAAGACAGTGCTGGAATTGAAGGAGAAGCGGCAAGCCACGTTGGTCGACTGCTTGGACGATCGACGGGTACACTCCTTGACTTCCACGTTTTGATCATTATTTCCATAGTTAGTACAGTGTGCTAAATTATACGTACGTCAAACTACTTACATTAAATTTAAATCATAATTTTCTCTAAACTAAAGTTGAATAGTCGGCGATACTAAGCTTTCAGACGTGCTCTACACGTCCAAACCAACGGAGCTTTTCTTATCTTAATGTTAATGTAATTTATGGTTAAACATATTGCTTTCTCATCAGGGGTTCAATAAATACCTGAGTATATTTAATTTAGGTAACTTCATTAATTGAATCCCATAAAAAATACACTGGAATTTGGTATGAATTTTATACATTAATATTGGAAATTAATAGAGGAAAGTTTTGATGCAGGAGCACTAAGCACTTTCCTCTTTCTGGCTTCGGGACGCGATCAAGTGCAGGAGATAAGGGCGGCGAGGTACCGCTCGCTCGCTACAATTCCTTAACTGAACCGAGTAACTCGGCCGAGTACTCGGTTTGATAAAGATAAAACCGAGTAATACTCAGTACTCGGTAAATTGCACACTTGGTATTAATAAATATACCAACTGATGAATTTCATTGGTTGTTACGCCGCTTGTGGGGAATATCCGCATGCTGAATACCTACCGAGCTATCGACCAATGAATCTGAGCCTTAAAGATAACCGCCACTTACACCGCCAAACTTTCGAAAAGGGTAAATTGAAAACCACTCACTTATGTTGTTCGAAACAGTGAGCAGCAGTTATAATATACGTAGGTGTAATTATTGCTCCGCCACAGAAAGCTGACCAATAGAAACCATCCAGCACCTTATATCGTATTGCTACCTGAAACAACGTGTCCGAACAAATTACAGAACGTCATAATTTCCTACACATAAGCTTCATCTGGATTCCTTTTTTCTGTAAATAGATTTTTTAATCATTGTTTTAATAGAGGTTTTTATCTGTATTAGAAATGCCAGCCCCGTCATACTGTGTTGAGATGTGGTAATCATAAAGCATTCTTGCAACCACTGATGTACGTTTTGGTAATACGGATTGAGTTCATCCCAAGTAGTTCTATCTATCTATCTCTAACTTCACGCCAAATCCCTAGGCAGAGAGAACCGAGCGCCACATGGTCGATCTCGATCCTCGATTACTTACACACCTCACTCGCTTCTTTAGCATTCATTTGATATTAAATTTTCAATAGGTAATAGATTCTGGTATTATTTTGTGAAAGTCAAATTCTCAACTTTCGGTTTCGGTGGCAGAAGCGCGCGAAGTTATTTAAATTAACTTAATTTTAACTTTCTCCTCAGTGAGTCTCTCTCCTGCTTGTACAGCTAAGTGAAGCTCAAGCTTTACACTTTGACCTTTGTACCGTTCTTATTCCGTTTGCGATAAGAGTTACAATCGCACTTCGAGTGTTAAGGGCGATCTGCCCTTCCATGCAATTCTGTAAGAGCAAACGTCCTTACATCCTCGGAAACATCGGCTGTTACAGCCTTGAACACAAAATTGCAATTCTTTGGTGTCGCTTTTCATGGTTGTGCGACACTAGCGCCGCAAGGCTGTGTTTGGAATTGGAATTCTACAAGGCAAACAGCCTCGCGTACGCTTACAGCCTTATAGAATATCAAATAATTTAGCCGTGATCGCAGTAGACAATGTCAAAGCTGTGACATCTGTGATCACAGCGACGCACACAGCCATTACGAGTCGCTTAGAGAATTGCATGGCTGAGCTGTACTCGGTACACTGTAGTAACAACTGTAAGACGTCCTCTTCAAGTCCTCGAGGTTTTCACAATTTGGTGAGTCAGATTTTTAGAAGAACTCCTGATGTTCTCTCAATGCTAATTTTATAATATTTCTTCCCACTCTTAATAACACAATAAACCATGGTAGTTAAAGAGGCTGATCCTGAATTATTTTCTACCAAATTCCTTTTGCTAATTGGATAAATGGATGGATACTCCTATACGTGGGAAACTCCTAAACTAATACTATACATTTTTTTTTTCTTTTTTTATTGTTCTCTTGATCTGCAATCAGTTTAACTACTATAAGCAGATGTGTTGAATGATTGTAGGGCGGGTCGAGTGTGCCTTCCAGTGAAGACATCTACTCAGGAGATTACTATATTAGTTTTTTGTGTTCTTTTGCAGTATATCTTTCCTCTTGAGACGTTTGCAATAGCCTTGGCGTGTCAATTCGGTTGCAAGTTTGTTTGGATGGTTTATTAACCGAGCTTCATAACTTTTGGATACCTTAGCAATCTCTTCCTTTATATTAGTTATTTTGAGATGTTGATGAATCTCATTATTTGTAATTAACCATGGTACTTGTGATATTGATCTAAGGATACTATTCTGTGCCCGTTGCAGAACTGAATTGCTAGCACTACCCCACAGCTGTATTCCGTACATCCATATAGGTTTCAGGATGGAGTTATAAATTAGCAGTTTGTTATCTGTTGAGAGTGTACTGTTACGTCCCGTCAACCAGTATAGATCTTTATACCGTATGTTGAGCTCTTTTCTTTTAATTTTTATGTGATGACTCCATGTCAACCTTCGGTCCAGATGTAAGCCAAGGTATTTCACAGTATCTTTATGAGGCAAGATTGTATTTCCTAGATGTACAGGTGGGCAATTTCCCTTTTTCAGAGTGAAGGTGACTTGTACAGATTTACTTGTACTAGCTCTGATCTTCCATCTATGGAGCCACTCTGCCACTTTATTTAGCCCTTTTTGTAGAGTATCTGTAGCTATAACTGGATTGTTGTTGCTAGCTAGAATGGCTGTATCGTCTGCAAAAGTGGCTATGGTGACATTTTCGATTTGTGGAAGGTCTGCAGTATAAAGGATGTAAAGGACAGGACCCAATACAGATCCCTGTGGGACCCCTGCTTTCACTTCGTAGAATGTGGATGTTGCTCCAGCTTCCCTTACTTGGAACAGCCTGTCCTCAAAAACTATACATAAAACCCAAAATGTTTGTCTGCGGGACTCGCGACGACAACATACTCGCCACGTATGATTTTAAAGTAGACATCGTTAAGCGCTCAATCATCTTTACCATTATTATATTGATAAAGAAGAAAATGACTGATTGTAGGCGACCGACTGACATATCAACATAGTTTGTTTGTTGCCGTTAATCTCGAATGAATTGATTGAGTAAGTTTAGAGAGTGTACATTCATTTTTGGGGTATGGGGATCATGAATATTTAGAGTTAAAACACCTCACCTACACGTGATGCATCCGGCTTATTAGTAAAAGAAACTTTGGGGAAAGAGCGATAGTAGCTGTGTTTAAGAACACGCGGTAAAATTCAGGATCTGTAAATTTCCAAATAGGTGGTACTATTTCAGAAAACGAGATCTTCTATTTATACGACGTCGGGAGGCATACAAGTATACGACCCACCTGATGTAAAGCGGTTATCGTAGCCTATGAAATCTTGTAATACATGCCACGCTCGCGCGATGCCACCTCTGCTGTTAACACAGCACTTCTCAAAAGCTTACTCGTGACCTCACTCACACGCAGGATACAACAACCCACCACGTAGTTATTATTTTGCTGCGGTTTTCTGTGAAGTAGAGGTACTTTCCCAGACGGGCTACTTTGATGCGCCCTACCTGTCTGAAAAACACCCAGACCAAGACAAACAAACATGTTCACGTTTAAATAATTGTCCTATGTGGCAATCGAACCCACGAGCGTAGGTGTCAAATTAGCGTAACTAATCACTGCGCCACCGAGCTTGTCAAAAATACCTTAGAATAGTAAATACATTACTTAATTCTGACGTTTTCAATGCAGGGAGAGTAGGATGATAGTGAAATAAGCTCGCACATTGCGCTTCTGATGGAATTCTATAAGCCTCTAGACGGTGATGAATTGAATAGAGTGGATCAACATACAAATCGGGTTCACTGCCTACCTTCGACAGACAAAATCTCTGTGAATGCTATACTGATAGATTATTTTTTACGACCGAAATATCAATAGACCGAAAATAATTCATGCAAGAATCAAATATGCTATGATATATTTCCGGTGTTTAAAAATAAAACTGTCGCTTTAACGTTCAACGAGATCTTCTAGTAGTAGTAGCAAGGAGCTAAACTCCTAGAAATCGTATATAAATTTTCAACGTATGCATTCATAATGTTCAATCAATTGATCACATTATTGGATTCGTGTCAATAGAAAATATTACCTGGTAAGGAAGTTCAGAAATATCCGCTTTTACTCCTCCAACGATTCTAAGCGGGCACGGATCTGGAAATCTATGTGTATAATTTTGATTTACTTTAACTAAATTCTGTAAAAAAAGTGTGTTAATCTATATTTTATGGAACGGTTCTGCTCACTCGTTTTGATAGATAGATAGATAAATAAATAAATAAATATTGTCGGACAAATTACACAGCGCCACCTAGCCCCAATGTAAGCGAAGCTTGTGTTATGGGTACTAGACAACTGATAGTTTACCATAATTACGACGAGCTCGGTGGTGCAGCGGTTAATAACGCGGCTTTGTCACCGACGCTCGAGGGTTCGATAACCCACACAGGATTTGTGTGCATGAACATGTCTGTTTGTCTTGATCTGGGTGTTTTTAAGTGAGATAGGGCGCATCAAACCAGCTCGTCTGGTGAAGTACCTCCACCTCACCGAAATACGCAGCCAAATAACATCTCCCTAGAGTTGTATGACTTTAAATCATAAATAACGACTCGATTAGGAAATGAGATAACGCTAAGACATAGAAGGTAAGTAAATTTATTTCACCTTTTTGTTATTCTTTATAAAATTCGCAGTTTTTTGTTCATATAAAACCATATAATGTCAATGGTGGCGCCGCTTACAGGGGATTTGTACAGTAAACCTCGTAATACAGAAGGTGTTTTAAGGTAAGGTGGGTTGAGGTCAAAAATTGTCTTATATCTTGTAGTCCCCAGGCGACTGGATGTCTATTCAACTATCCCATCTCACACTATTCCTATCCGCCTGCCCTGTTCGCAGTTCGCAGCATACCTTCCGTAGGTTGTTTAGTGAGAATCGATGAGCAAAATTTTTCAAGCTTTATCAGCATGAAAAGTTTGAAGTGTTCCTACGAATGATTGAGTTCACCAGTAAACTTCGGTTGGCATGAGTGTAATGATGGTATGTATTTTTATTATTTAGTTGGATTGTTTTTAGTTAGTTACGTAGATAGTGTCGTAGATATAACGTATGCATTTATGTATGATAAGATCGCCGTTGTACCTGTACTTTCTTTTTGGTTTATATATTTTCTTTTAGTACAATAAAGTGTATAGTAGTACGAGTATTATAGTATAGTAGAACTTTCGTTTTAAAACTAACGAACTAGCATGGTTCAAAAGATACATACTGATAATGATAGACTGATATATAGCATAGCGAGAACACTATTCCTTGTACCTACTGCGATAACAGCATACCTCGTCGGTACCCTTTGGGCACTTAATTTTATAAAACTTTAACATAGGCGGGCCCTTACAGAAAATTGCAGCCAAATAACAAGTCTCTGGTTGTTTTGTTGCAAGGAACTGTTGTGGCACCACGCGAGCGATACTTTCTGTATTGCGAGTTCATAGAACACAGTAACTAGTTTAGGTGGGCCGTAAGCTTTTTTTAGGGTTCCGTACCCAAAGGGTAAAACGGAACCCTAATACTGAGGCTCCGCTGTCCGTCCGTCCGTCCGTCCGTCTGTCACCAGGCTGTATCTCATGAACCGTGATAGTTAGACAGTTGAAATTTTCACAGATGATGTATTTCTGTTGCCGCTATAACAACAAATACTAAAAAATAGAATAAAATAAATATTTAAGGGGGCTCCCATACAACAAACGTGATTTTTGCTCGATATTGATAACGGCAACAGGTAGACGCTTGAAATATTGACAAAATATTTAGTTATATATTCACTTTAAGAATAAATAATTAAATTAAAATAAAACAAATATTTAAGGGGGGCTCCCATACAACAAACGTGATTTTTTTTGCCGTTTTTACAGATAATGGTACGGAACCCTTCGTGCGCGAGTCCGACTCGCACTTGGCCGATTTTTTTTATACTACGTAGGCAGGCATACCTACAAGCATACGGCCCACCTGATGTAAAGCGGGTACCGTAGCCTATTAACGATATATTAACTATCACTCGCGCGATGCCTCCTCTGCTGCTTACACAGCAACTCCTTAGGAGCTCACTCACACGGAGGAACACAACAACCTTCTAGGGAGCTGTTATTTGGCTGCGGTTTTTAGTGAGGTGGAGAGACTTTACAAGGCGGCTTTGATGCGCCCTACCTCTTTTAAAGTTTGTGATTGTAGGTCATGCAATCTTGTTAGGAAAATCGGGAAAGACTATCATTAATATTAATAGGTTATCGACAATATTAACGAATTAAAGATATTTACAGAAAAATTTATGAAACTTGCTGATGCTGCTGCAGCTGCTGATGGAACAGAAGAATATTGCAAACTGAATATCAACGTTTGAACCAAATTTAGATGAACTTGGCTGCAAGGTGATAACATATTCCTATGGTTATATAACTTGTTCTATAAATATATTATTATGATTTTTAGCGCCTTTAATCAGGGACTTTCAAATTCTCTTTTCTGTGACAAAGTGCCCACATCTCGAATAAAGTAGAAACCGTTTTAACTGTCAAATGTGATTATCTCCTCTCTGGTAATTGCACAGAGTAATTGTCAAACCATAGTGTATATATGTTTCAAGGTAAAAAAATCGAAAAACTACAAATAAAAAAAGAGTATCACTCACGCGATATCACATCTGCTACTAACACAGAAACTCTTATGAGCTTACTGGTGACTTTACTACACTCAGGAACAACAGAGAGTTGTTATTACATAGTTATCTCTTAAAAACGTCCAGATCAAGATAAACAGACATGTTCATGCACATAGATGTAATTGAACCCACGAGTGTTGGGTTCAAAGTATCATTACTAAGCACTGCGCCACCGAATTATTCAAATGTATACCGAACCTACTGTAATCATTAGATATTCACTCTTAGATGAATGGCTTTAGCGGTTGTTCTAATGATAGTTCTAATTGACATGTTATCTATTATCACCATTGACTTGATACTAAATGTGGCCACAATATGCGGGACATACTTGACATGAATTTCCTTCTTTCTCTATTTATAACACAAGGGGCACTCATATAATAATTATTGATGCAACTACCAAACGTCTAAAGTACATACTTTGCAGTATTATCCACTACTACCGGTTTATCTATATCCGTAGATATGTAAAGTACAGTATTCAGATGTCTGATTGGAATATTTCAATCTCTGTATCAGTGTATTTTTTGTTTAAGAATTATTAATTCCTCCTCAAATCTCCGCTCATAATTTAAAACCTAAGATCTATCTATCTTTCTATAACTTCACGCCAAATCCCTTACGGGCTAGGTTGTCTCTGCCTACCCCGCCAAACCTAAAATAATACATATATTCCGCTAAAGACAGTTTTAATATGCATATCAAAAACAATTTGACCTGTCTTCTGAGCTTAAGTATGATCAATCAAATCAAAGAGCAAAAAGAAAGAAACGAAATGAAAACGAGCTATATTTATGTATATACACCGACCTTATATATTATCTTTTTCTGATGGTTTTATTCTACGTCACGAAATCCACTATAGCATTCTAGCTTAATGTTTTGCAAACTTTCATAGGCTACGGTAACTGCTTTATATCAGGTGTACCGTATGTTTATATGCCTTATAACAATGTATAAAAAGCGTCGCATAGTTCTATATTAGTTTGTCAAAAACAATGCACATGAGAGAGGTCAAAGAGAAAAAAATAATTACGAAATTGAAAATGTGAAGAACCAAGTAAACAGTGTCACGAGTTCATTTGATCATTTCTTTCCCTACGTGAGGAAATAAATAACCTATAACTTTCATCGAGAATTGGGCTATCAAATGCAAAAAGAATTTTCTAAATCCAACGGACAGTTCCAGAGATTAGTGCGTTGAAACAAACAAACAAAATATTCTGTTTTATATATTAGTATAGATTAGTCGGGGAATTGCGGAAGAAACCGTAATCGTCGCTACTTTGCGGCTATAAAGATATTTTCTTCTAAGAATTCTTAAGTTGCGGACTGAATTGGCTATCAAAGTATTTTTACAGCATGTGGTTCTTTAAAAAAGGAAGAGATTATGCAGGGTCAGGCGCCTCTTATGTAGCAAGTGTCTAAAGTGTCTAATAGATTTATTTGTCACCTTAATGGTGTCAAAAAAAATTGTAAATTGTGTCGGCATCCCGTACATTAGAATACACACTCCCTACTAAATGTCTCACTGTCACTAAACAGGGTTAAATGAAAATCAAATAATAATTATCATTATAATGTTATTGGTAGATATATTATTCGCTAGCAAAGTAGACGCAAGCAGGCGCAACTTGCACCGCACAAGTGATCATCTTCGTACTTTGTTCATCTAAAGAGTAAATTCTCAAATGTCAGATCAATACTTTTCTGTCAAGGCTCTTCAAAGTCAAGTAATTTACAATGTCAAAATATACATGGACGAAAGTAAATTAACACTAACTAGCAAAATTTTTCTTATAAATAATTTATCTAAATTTTTATATGTACATTCATTTTGATGTTTGCAAAGTCTTCCCCTATTCAATTTTGTTTTGTGTTTCTATACATTATTGAAGTTTCCTCACCGCAATTCATGATTGAACAATCGGATTTCGATGACAGCCCATTGCCAATACCAAGAATAGTGAATGGTAGACCAGGAAATCTGGGCGATGTGCCGTATCAGGTCAATTTTTCCTCTAGACTATAGAGTAACAAACAAATACAAATAGTAAAATAGCGCAACGCTAGACCAGCGTTATTTGCAAGACATTGTTTTATTATACTACTAAAAAGTCAAACAAAAGTAAGACCTACCTGATGATAAGCAGTTACCGTAGCCTATGGATACTTGCAATACTGGAGGTGGCACTAGTGTATTGGTGACCCTCGGAAAAACTCGGCAGGGAGTTCATTCCACTAGGGTTTTCGAAAGAAAATTCCCTTGAATTGAACACACGGTACGCGACCTTTGCAGCATCAGCATGTGAGGCTGAATTCTCCGCCATCGGCGACCGGTGTAGTAGTAGAAGAAAGCTTCTGGTGTCATATCGAACAACTCCTAGGAACACAAGTTATTGCACAATCGGTAGAACATTCAAAGGGAAGCAAAGTCTCCCCATGAACTTAAGGGCTCAATAGGTACGTATCTGGATTAAGATAAGGATCGTCGACAATTTTCTAATGTATTTCTAGTAAAATATAAGCCAGAGAGAATAAATATATGGCTGTTTGAAAGGATTATGAAATAGTTCACGCAGTAACTGTCAATTAATCTGTGATATAGTGTAGAGTCGTCTTCTGACACCGATGCCATCCCTCGACCTTGCATTGCGCTAGAAGTTATCCGATGACGCCAAGTTCGTAGGTCCTTTCACACACTCACCCACAACGTTGGTCATCGTAGGGGGAAATCACGTAGCAAAGCTATAGGTAGAGTCGAGCTGCTCCAAATGGATAAATGGTTTTATATACAACAAGATTGGTAAATAAACATGTGGCGCGCATTAGATGGTAAGCGGTCACCTCAGCCTATTGACGCTCGCAACACCACGGGAATGTTACTAGCGCGCTGCCAATTTTGTGACCTAAGGCTATTTCGTCACAGTACCCAGTAATTTCTCTCCCATATCTCGCCTTTGAAACCGAAACGCAGCTATATAAGTATAGCTGCTTGGAGGTAGAAATAGGTGAGTCAGAGGAACCCACGCAGACGACTTTTGTACAAAATCTCCCTCTGGATATCTCTATGTTGTTTGCATTTCCTAAATTGGCAAGATTTTAAAATCTTTGCAGCAGATTCAGTGCATGCGACCGAGTCTCAAGTTTTTACTGCCAAGGAGTTACGCTTTTTTATTTCTCAGCAATCACTCGTCTTTCCACTTTAGCGATGTACCTTCCACCCCTGCTGAAAGTGCATCCTAGATATGTAATCTTGTCTACTACCTAGTTGTTGTTGCAACACTTCACCGTCAACCGTAATCCTTACATTGGTTCTAGTATTTTCTCTTTTAAATATCATTTTCTCTTTCGCATTCAATACTAAACCTTTATCCATACAATCGTTTTCTATAATAGTGACCAGTGGTTGCAGTTCAGATGGTGTTTCTGCTCATATTACGACATCGTCTGCGTACAGCAGACAGTTCACAACTAGAACAACTATATATATATATATGTATATATATATATATCAGATACGTATCTGACATGCCATTTAATGACGGGAGGGTGTAACTAATAGTTTTTGTAAGAAGTTTCGTTTAGTAACACTCCATTTACTACCGCAGCTCTAATTCAGTTCCTTTCGATTGGTAAATTTGTATACCAGGACTCAACATTTCAGCAATCATAATCACGTTTCAGGTAGCGTTTAAGGGGCTCATCAATCGAAGAGCCCGGAGGTACATAACATTTTGCGGTGGAGTCATTCTAACTCCGATAAAACTCCTCTCGGCGGCCCATTGCTTTGAACAGAAAGGGAGAAGTCGATGTACTATGTTCAAGAAAACAATGTAAGTAACAATGTAAGTAAAAAAGTCAAAGAAGTATAAGTATATAAGTATACATAAGTATTGCTTGCGCGATGCCACCGCTGCTAGTACTATTAAGAGGTTACGGGTAACTTCACACACTCGCAGGAATGCTAGATACAACCCTTCATGGAGTTCTTATTTGAATACGGTTTTCTGTGACGTGGAGGTAATTCCCCAAACGAGCTATTTTGATGCGCCGCCTACCATATGTTCAAATGTTTTTCCTGTGTGGGAATCGAACCCACGAGCTGTGGTGTCAAAGCAGCGTTGCTGACCACTGCCACACCGAGCTTTTTTAATACCACTAAGGTGGAAAACAAGCGTCCGGCTTGCCTGATGATAAGCAGTCACCGTAGGACGGACATTTCACATGAGCTCGTCAAAATTTTCCCAGTTGGTGGTATGTAACGGCCAACAGGGGCCAACTAAGTAAATAAATGTATAATAAGTGACCACAATAAAAGAAAACTAGTAAAAATACCATTTGGTGACGTAATAATAACTGACTTAATACTCAAAGTTCAAAAAATCTTTAAATTCCTTTTTTATACAACGTCCGGAGGCATACGAGCATACGGCCCACCTGATGTCAAGCGGTTACCGTAGCCTATAAGGGCGTGCAATACATTAAGTATCACTCGCGCGATGCTATTGCTTATACAGCTACACCTTGGGAGCTTACTGGTGAACTCACTCACACGCAGGAACACAACAACCCTCTAGGGAGTTGTTATTTGGCTGCGGTTTTCTGTGAGGTGGAGGTAATTCCCCAGACGGGCTGCTTTGATGCGCCCTACCTCTCTTAAAACATCCAGACCAAGACAAACAGACATGTTCATGCATAAATGTTTGCCTTGTGTGCGAATCGAACCCACGAACGTTGGTGTCAAAGTCGCGTCATTCACGACTGAGCCACCGAGCTCCTGAGAAAAAGGGTTTCGACAGACTGACAGTCAGACGGACAACAGAGTGATCCTATAAGGGTTCCGTTTTTCCTTTTATGGTCCAGAACCCTAAAAATGATTCCCTTGTTTTTTATTGTGGCACAGAATAAAATTTTCAAATAACTCTTTCGAAGATGCAGCTATTAGCCAGCGGAAGCTTTAAATCAAGCTGGTTCTTTGTCACATATGCACAAATTATTAGTAACTATTGTATAAATCAATGGTATTTTCTAGCACCGTCGGAAAAAATAAGCTTGGTACAAAATGCGCTGTTGCTGGCAACATCATAAACACAGCTATTTACGGCCAAGAGGGTCAATGGAGAAAATTACGCGAAGTTATATACCCATCCAGCTATAAATTCCCCAAAAAAGATATTGCTGTTGTGGTGCGTATTCATTTATTGATAAGAAATATTTTCAGGAACCCCGTTCCTATATGAAATCTATATGTTTGCATGGTGTGTGTGTGTCTGTCGCTTTTTTTTTCGAATATTCGAAAAAAGTAGAATAGGAATGTTCAGGAACACCGTTCCTATCTCTTAAGGAGCATGGTCAAAATGGCCGACAAATTAAAAAAAAAATGAGTCGTTATAAAATTGACGAGCCAGGTGTTCCTCTGTCAATGCAAGCTTGCGCATTCTCAACTGGTTTTAGTTGTGTAGTAGTGTTTTTCCAGATGAAGTGGTTAAAATGTTTGAGAGTGAAAACCAGAAACGAACGCATGTTTTATGGTTGATAATGTAGTGTTACATGTGATGACTTACCTGCCATGACCAAATTGGTTGTGTTCTATCAGAAAAGGTGATGTCAGGAGCCTTAGAAACCAGCGAGAGTGCATGAGAAGAGCAATGAATTTAAAGAAGCGAATGAGGTGTAAAAGGGAGTCACGTGGCGCTCGGGTCTCTCTGTCTACCCCGCAAGGGATTTGGCGCGAAGTTATATATAGTAGATAGATGTAGTGCTAGAACTAGAGTACGAGTTTGTATATCTTGTGCCTATGTACTTTTAGCAGTGACGGAAGGTACGCAGCTGATGTGAAGAGAAGAGTGAATGCAGGGCACAGTGTGAATTCGGCTTAGGGAAAGCTTATTTGCAGGAATAGCTTGAACTAGAAGGCACAGCTGGCTATACAAAACGCGGTGCTGTTCCCAATGATAGCGTATGGAAGCTAGAACTGGGTATTCTAAAGAGAGCATGCTGAGAAAGAAAGTAAATAAATGATAAAAGGGGTGAGATGCGAGTGTTGTGCAAATTCTGCGGCGTAATACTTGTAGATAATCTAAGAAAGAGTTAGTTAATTGGAAATAGAGAATCGGTGTTACGATTAAAGGAGGCTTGCTCCGTTGGTTCGGCCACGTAGAAAGAATATTGTTGTGTATGTGGGTAACTTAATAATATTGTAGGTATGTCTATTATACCTAGTCCGGCCATAAGTTCTGTTATAAATGAATATGCATTTTTTTATTTTATGATGTAATTATTATTTTTATATCAGCAAATAAAAAAAACGTGTGCGTTTCGGGACGCCCGACAGAAATGACAACTTAAACTAATCGGCTGCCGTATGCGTGAGAGAAAGGAAAGCCAGACAGACTGGCGCCGTAACGCGTTACGTAACGAAATGGTTTACCCTCCCATAAGAAGTTATCACTTCAAAAATGATTCTATTCGAAATGGCCACCTTTGACTTTGATACAGGCCTTTAATCTGTCTGGTCACGAATCTATGGGTTTACGCACTGTTTCCTGTCTGGCCACGAATCTATGGATTTTCCCACTGTTGTGAAGAGAGATCCAAATATAAACAGTGGGATTCTCGTCCCACTGTTTGGATGTGATGAAAGTTAAATTTTCCTTAATCATATGCTATTTTTCTATTTCAGATAGTTAAATCACGGTTTATTTACAACAGTAACGTCAAAAATATACCCATAGCGACGAGGCATATGGACTACAGAGGGTCTTGCTTGGCATCTGGTTATGGAAGGACGAGCATCACTATAAAAGTATACAAGTAAAACAAACAATTTTCAGTCAGTTTTTCGTGAAAAAATGTATCTACAGCAAACAATGTATCGTGAAATTCAGAACAAAGGGACGTGAATACAAAAATAATATTATTTATTGCACTCGTAGGTACGGGATTTACCGCGATTTGTTTTTCTATTTTCTATAATATAGATTATTCAATCTATATAACTGACAGTTGTTATGGAAGTTCATACATTGGGGAAACCAAAAGGTCTGTGGCACAAAGGTTCAAGTTTCAATATAAATGCAGTCAAAATAAGAGAAATTGAGAAGTCCGCCATAGCGGAACACCTTCGGCAAATGGATAGCAATCACTTGCTTGAGCTGCATAAACCCAGATACTATCAACTGAACGACGCTTGATACAGCGGCTAGTCGTGGAAGCGATTGAAATAAAGACGCATCGTAATTTCAATCGAGAAGACTTCAAGTTGTCTAGAACGTGAAAGTCCAGTGGCGGAGTCATGCAAACGTTTTGTACATTCGAATAGCAATGTCCAAAAGAACACCGTTAGTGTAGTGTGATAGACGCCGAATAATAAGCGATGCTGAAAGAGGGTATAGACATGTCTGCCCTTATCGGACTGATAACTACCATTAACTGCTCTCCGTCCCAGACATCCCGTGACCATGGCATCTGCAAGTGGCAGAAATGTCGGGAAAATAGAAAAACAAATATACTAGGCCACTCAGAAAGCGAAAAATAGTTTTTATGTGTGAGACTGGCCAGTTATAATCTATTTTGAAAATATGATTATTTATAAGTAAACATAGGTACCTTCCAATTTCAAAATTTCCCTCCATATTTTTGGGGGCTAATTTAAATTATTGTGTCTCATTGAAAAATAGATCTGGGCCAGGAACATTTTCGCGCTATGATTTTTTACGATTTCAAGTGTCGCCTGAAACCGGAGGAATCGTACGATAGACTTCAAATGGCATTAATGTATGAAGGCCCTTCCAAGGCAACAGTGTATCGTTGGTATAACGATTTCAAGCGCGGTCGACTAACTTTGGGGGGATGAAGAAAAAAGTGGTCGCCCTTTGACGGCTGTTACGGAAGAAAACGTGCTAGCAGTGAAAAAAATTATCCAAGACAATAGGCGAGTTACGTATCAGAAGATTCAGCACATATTGCAGATTGGATCGGGAAGGCCGCCTTGTTGTACATTTTTTATAATTGTAAAAATCTTTTGAATGTATTTCCTTAAATTCTGTGTTATGCAAATAAAGTGTATTCTATCTATCTATCGATCGATCGATATAGTAGATACGAAACATACCGCGAAAGTTTAAAATAAAAAAAAATATTGTTTTATTTCAGTGATTATTTAAATAAGATTACTAATGGACGGCGCTTCTACATTTATATCATTCTGATAAATTACATAACTTTATAAGAAAGTAAGAAAAACATTTTCTGTCGTATGATT
Organism: Pyralis farinalis; assembly: GCA_947507595.1. NCBI lineage: Eukaryota > Metazoa > Arthropoda > Insecta > Lepidoptera > Pyralidae > Pyralis > Pyralis farinalis. The sequence goes on along the minus strand of OX382273.1, from coordinate 24,125,313 downwards.
GAAAAATCAGATATACATTCTGTGTACTAAGTATCGGGAATTTGTCAATAAAACAAAAAATACAAATTATTCATCTAAATTTATTTTATCGCCTTCAAAGTAGGCCCCATCGCTTGCAATACAACATCTCCACCGCTTCACCCAGTCTTCCATACATTTTTCATAGGCTATTTGCGGTATGGCCTTTAGCTCATTCAGCGAATTTTCTTTTATGGCTTCTATCGACTCAAAACGTTTTCCTCGAAGTGGTAATTTTAACTTGGGAAATAAAAAAAAGTCAGACGGAGCCATATCAGGTGAATACGGTGCTTGGTCGAGAACTTTTGTTGAATTTTTCGCTAAAAACTCTTTCACTATAATGGCTGTGTGTGATGGTGCATTATCATGGTGCAGCATCCATGAGTTGTGTTGCCACAAATCTGGACGTTTTCGGCGGATACTCTCACGCAAACGCTTCATGACGCCTAAATAATATTCTTTATTCACTGTTTCTCCCTCTGGAAGGAATTCGGAGTGAACCACACCACGGTAGTCAAAAAAAACTGCCAGCATCACCTTGATTTTGGAGCGACTTTGCCGCGGTTTTTTGGGTTTCGGCTCGTTTTCGAGACGCCATTCTGAAGACTGTTGGCTTGTTTGCATGTCGTACTCATAAACCCATGTCTCGTCGCCAGTTATTATACGTTTCATAAAGGTCGGATCCGTAGAAGCTCGGGAAACCATGTCTTCAGCGACATGCTTTCGCTGCGCTTTTTGAACAAAATTGAGCTCTTTTGGAACTAGTCGAGCGGCGACGCGTTTCATGCCTAAAATGTCAATGAGAATGTTGTGGACGGACTTAAAAGATATGTTCACCTCACTAGCCAACTCTCTCAGACTCATACGTCGATTTTCGAGCACTAGCTTCTTGATTCTGTCGATGTTTTCTCTGGTCGTAGCGGTTGAAGGTCTACCAGAACGAGGCAAGTCTACTACTACTTCTCGGCCTTCTTTAAAAGCCTTATACCATTCATAAGCCCTTGTTTTCGATATACACGATTCGCCGTAGGTATTTCGCAACATTTTTAGTGATTCACCACATGAAATATCATTTGAAACACAAAATTTAAGGCACACTCTTTGTTCAACAATATTTTCCATTGTAAAAATCGCCGAGGACTCAAAACTATGACCAACAAAAAGTGTAGTTTAAAACAAATTAAATGACAGATCCCGCTCAAATTTTGCGCGCTAAATCAGTACAGTGCTACCAACATGCAGTAAAAAAATTAGAACGACCTCTTTTACGCGGGTCTTTTTATTGACATATTCCCGATACTTTTTACACAGAGTAGTATAACATTTTTGTATCGCCTTGGCTGTTTAAATTGTTTGCTGTAGTATACATCTTTTACCGAAAATTTACGATAAATCGTTTTTTTTTCTAAGTCAAAAACTGACACTTTCGAACTTTAATAAATTTTGTCAAAGCTTTGGTTTAATGCCATAAATATACGGGTGTTTTAGTTCTTTACATTTTAATGCCCTAGTATTGTTTATTTGAGTGTTGATGTAGAAATCACAAACTATAGGCTATTTGGAAGTCTAGGCTTTACTCGAATGTGCAATTCATGTACCGTCCATGTTACATTTGTTTTCTGTTACATTTGCAAAAAATAAGTAATAAAATGGTAGCAGCTGGCTAAGTACATACAGTCTTTAGACATAGCTGCTAATAGTTTAAATCAATTATATAAGCCATAATGTTCAGTTTGCGATGAATGCAATAAAATCTGGACTTTAGCACCCTCTTGTAAAAGATGTTAACAAACTCACCAAAACATATTTCAATTAAAGGCGGTATTAAAATCAAATTTTAAGAAACAAGCTTAAAAGCATCAATAACTGTATACTTGATCTTTTTTGTCTACTCTCATGTATGGTATTAATAATATACTAAAAAGCCGACAATTTATGCTATCTCAGCATAAATTGTCGGCTGAAATGTTCTACGTTCATCAAGTGGACCTGCTTGCATACTACTACTACCCAACGTTGTATGAAAAAATTAAACAAAGCAAGCACATATGTTTCAATACAAACAGTCAATGTAACGCATTTACTATTGATACATAACCAAGTATAGATGTTTATTGAAAATATTTCTCATGTTTCAGACAGCTAATACCGATAGATTGCTTTTGGCTGATTTAGATATTGTCAACACTCAATCGTGCAATCGTATCCATCGCAGAAATATGGCAAAATTTGTGTGCACTTCATCGGTACTCAGCGACGTAGCACAGGTACGGAATCCTTTAAAACATTGCCTTAGAACTAATGGGATTTTTTCAGTCTCGCTAGTCAAATTTTGTGTGCTTAACAATTAATCAAGATCAAAGATGCACAAAAGAGCAAATGGGTTGTTTTCTTTCGGTACCGTTTTGTATTAACATTAGCATCGTATTGAAGAATATAGTTTGACGAGCTCGGTGGCGCAGTGGTGAAACGCGTTGTTACGCTACTTTGACACCAACGCTCGTGGCTTCGATTCCCACACAGTACAAACATTTGTGTGCATGAACATGTCTGTTTGTATTGGTCTGAGAATTTTCTATGTATAATAAGTATGTATTTATAAAAAAAAAATGTATTTACGTATGTTTATCAGTTGTCTAGTACCCATAACACAAGCTTCGCTTACTTTGGGGCTAGATGGCGCTGTGTAATTTGTCCAAAAAAAGTCGTAATATAAATTTAAATAATAATAAAATGATAATGTAAATAAAAAGTATAAATAAATACAAATTATCATAGTATTAAATTAATATTTTAGACCATTTTAATGAATAGACATTTTGGTAATATGAACCTATTAATACTTTAAACCTTATAAGCCGAAAGGGGCTGTTCATTTTCCTTCATGTACAGAGGCTTTATTTGGTGAACTCGTCTTCTAGAAAACGCCAAAGAGGTAATAAACCTAGCAATCCCTCAATAAAATAAGAAAACTAATCTACTTTATCGTAACGTCTGACTTAAACTCTGAAAAGCCCGTGTTAGGATCGAATCTACGTCAGACTTTTTCGGAAATTATTCCAACCTTAGCTTTGAGGAAGATTGAAGTGGAACTTTAAAACTGATATTGACCTTACAAGAAATAACTATTGGCGTTACGAGGCTGTAGAAAGAATAGCGGAAATACCAATATAAAGATTGAACCGCTCAGTACAAAACGACGAGAAGCAACAGAATCGAAAAAAGCTACAACTGAAAATGCAGCTTTGTGTAAACAAATCCGGTGGCCTGGAATTTTATAGAATCAATAAAGAAGTCATTAAAGTATTTGCTATTTCTATCCGCTCAACTACTTCCAAGTTATTGCTAATAACACTGGATATATGTTTCCTTTGACAAACTATTATTAAATTCCATAATTGCGTAAGATTTGTTTCTTATATTGGCTTATATAGGTAATGTCCATTGTGCACCTTTTGTGTGAGGTTAATATTTTTTTTTATATCTGCTTGAGTAATTTTCAAATCCTAATTTATTTATTGTTGTTAGAGATAGTCGATATTTCCACAACAGAAGACGTTTTTTTACTGCATGATTGAATACCTTTTGAGATTCATATAGGTTTTCTCGTAGAAGAAATTCTAACTTTTATCTTTGGAAAACGTAGATTATAGAATAGCGTAAATTCATCGTGGAAAATATTAAATGTATAATTCGGATCGGTTGTTTCGTATGCTTCGTTGAAAGTTAGGCTTGCAATACTGTTGGTAAACTTGTTAATGTTTTCAATAGAAAAGTAACGATCTTGCTTTAGCTTTCCCGCTTTTCCTGCCCCTTTGGTATTTAAGTAGCTAATATTTTAATATGAGTGTAAGATTTCATCAAAATCCATTTCATAATATAAGGAGACGTATTTACAACCTATAAACAGACAGATAAAATTGAAGAAAATTACCATTTATCAGTTGTGTAATATTAACGACAGAGTCGCGCTTCATCTCTATTTCAAAAAATATTCCATTTTGATACCCGGTGCTAGTACGATTTTATTATGTTTAGTTAACTGTCCCCTGCCTCTTCGCATCGGCATACTGTACCACTTGCAGTCGAGGTTGACTTTAATTCTACGATTTAGTTTATACTTACAATTTTCGATATACATGGTACGGCCCAGAATGTAAATATGTAATGGAATTTATACCATTTGAACCATGTTTTACGTAGTAAATAAGTTTTTTGCGCATGTGAATGTACCTACGTATATGAATGTGTTAGTAAATATGAACATAAATATATATTCATGCCATTATTGCCATTATTTTTTTTCCTAAGTACCTCACCACCTCCTCTTGTATATTTGTGTTGTACTAGCTACTTGTTTGTACTTTTCCTATTTTTGTTGTTGTATTGTTGTTGTAGTTTTATTGTTGTTGTAGTTGGGGTGCAATAAAGAATATCGTATTGTACTGAACCAAGTTTTTTAACCAAATCTATCCGTGGCCTGACATCTTCATGAAACTTGGTAATTGAGTGTACTTTTGATGGTAGACCTACAACATATTATGATACTATAAAGCTGGACTGATAATGGTGGTTGAATTTTTATATACGGACCTATTAATTGTTGTCAGTAAATCTACTTCGAGTTAATTTCTCTTACCTCCAAGCGCTCACCATATAGCGTGTTTTTTTTATTTTAAAATGTAATTGGTTTTAGGGCGACTCCGGAGGACCCTTGGTATGCAAAGGTACAGGTGACCCAGCCGAGAAAGACAGAGGTATTCTAGTTGGTGTAGTCAGCGGCCACAGATATCGCGCGGGATCCTTTTTCACAAGAGTTAGCTCGTACAGTAAGTTTATAGCTCAAAATATAGCGACGGACAATCGAAATTCGATAATGTGCTATTTGATACCTGTGATATACAAAATAATTTTACTGTAATATTTTGTTTCATTTATTCCAAAGCGAAGCGAGTGAAGGGTGTAAGGACCAAGTCATGTGGCACTTGGTTCTCTCGTCTACTAAGGTATAGACAGATTTTTCGTTACATGTTTTTCTTCATCGCTTCTCTGCCAATGGTGCATTGATTTTTTACTTTGGCTTTATGATATTTTTAGGTTTCCGCAGGTACTAATGAAAAAAACAAAGGCCTTATAGGATCGTATGTACCTATGCCGTTTCGACTGTTCAAACCAGTTTGCTCTGAATCTAATGACACGACAAGTTCAATTTATTAGTTCATATGAATTTCTGCAACAAAATACTATAACTTAACTAGGTATAACTTAAGTAAATGAATATTGAGTATTAGTCTTACTTTTCGGAGCAAATCAGAATTAAAAAAAAGTTTTAATTACTGTATTGTGCGATATATTTATATAATCATTAATATGTTTTTAAAATTTTCAAATTATTTATGAAAATTGACAAATTTTAAATACGAAACTACAGCTCTTAAAATTAAAAATACAGCAAATAGTTTTTTACTTATTATATATATAAGATAACCTACAAGAAATTTATAGGTTACATGACGTTATGATAAGCACATGGCGGATTATGTAGGTACTCCATATTGTGCGGACCTAAAACAATCTTCCGAACTGAATGGGGTATCAAAATAAAAAAGTTTAAAAGGTGACCTCAAAAATATACAATATATATGTTTAAAGCTACTTTTTAATAAAAAATAATATAATAATTTTCTTATATGATACTTAAAATGAATTGATTATATTACTTTTAATTAAAAAGTAGCTTTAATTTATTAAGTTTTTCATAAATCAACTTGTATCTCTGTTAATTTGGTGTAACCCAAGTGGAACCCTACGGCTTATCTCTGCTATCCTAGTGGTTGGACGACGATTTTTATTAAGGAGCGGGCTAAACGAAAGTGACAAAGCATAGCTAGTTGAGCTGTTTTAAATTAATAAAATAAAAAATAAATCACATGTAAAATAATTTATCAGTGGAATAAAATAGAAGTAATAACATGACCTTTGTATTGACCTCTAATTGCTGGCATCCATCTGTAATCCACTTATGAAACATTCCCACCCTTAGATGTAAACTTGGTATTCGTATGCTTATGAGAGCTGTGACTCCTACTAGCACACCTTGGGACTCGTCCACTTCCGCAGGGTCACCGGTTGCATGGCAAATGAGACCGCCTCCTTCCGTCTCCTGTGTGACAACAACAAGGTACACATTAGCGGCTCTTTTTAAAGACATCTTGTTAATGAAAACACTTGTACAGATTCCACATCCCAATGTTATTTATTATTTATAACTTATTTTTATTTTTACCGACCGGTTTTGCCTTTACGGCATTATCTTATCTTTCAAAGAAATGTAGACATAAGATAGCCACTTTAGTGGCCTATAATATTAATAACATAAACAGTTTACAATGTAAACGACAAAATAATTGTATAGATTTGACTGCAGATTTAAACTGCATAGAAAGACAAAAGGGAAGCAAAACCTAAATTTAGTACACCAAAATATCCAAGGCTTTCCTGGCTGTGAACAAATAGTTCAATTATTTTTAGAAAAACGTAATATTGATATTTTATGTTTAACTGAACATTGGTTAAACAAAAGTGAAATGTTATTTGGGATTAACAACTATAAAATAGTTAGTTGCTTTAATAGAGAGTCTTCGATTAGAGGCGGTTCAATGATTATAACAAAAAATTGCCATAGAGCTAAAGAACGTAAGGACATTGTTAGGCTCTCTATTGAATGCACTATTGAGATGTCATGTGCTGAATTAGATAATTACATAATTATTTGTGTATACAGACCTCCGAGCGGTGACTTTACACAATTTGAGCAGGTAATGGAGGATACTTTGAGAAAAGTTTTCATAGGTAAAAAAGACATTATAGTCTGTGGTGATTTTAATGTAGACATTCTAGTAAATACACAGATAACCCTTAGATTTTTAAATTTATTTAAATCATTTAATTTACAAAATGTCTTCCTGGAGCCTACACGTATAACAGCCACATCTGCAACTTGTCTAGATAATATTTTTTGTCATTGTGAGCATATAAATAAATCAATAATTGGCGACTTGCCTTCAGATCATTGTGGTCAGTTAGTGGTATACCAATGTTCGAAGAAGACAGATTTAAAAAGTCATGTATTATATAGACCACTGACTACCAACAAGCTTGTTAAGTACAACAATGTACTGGGGGACAGGTTGCCTTCATTGGATTACTCTGTAGACAATCCTGACTTGTTATACACAAAATTGTTTCATATTCTATCCAGTGAATACCAGAAAATATTCAAAAGTAAACAGATTAATGCCACAAATAAATTTAAGTTTAATGACTGGGCAACTACAGGTATATTAATAAGTAGAAACAAAATGTTTGAATTATATGGAGAAAAGCCTTATAGATTTGACCCAGACTTTGTTAAATATGTTAAAAATTATTCCAAAATATTTAAACACGTTTGCAAAGTTGCAAAATCTATGTATATCAAAAACAAAATTAAACAGTCTACAAATAAAATAAAGGCAGTATGGGATATTGTTAAAAAAGAAACAGGTAAAGATAAACCACGGGATAATGAGTATTCTATTAAACATAATAATCAAACTATAACAGTTGCAAAACAAGTAGCAAATCTATTTAATGACTACTTCTTTAATATCCCTTACAGTACCACTGACTCCCTTAACTCATCTCCACATGCTGCGGATGAGTTATTAAAGGAGAATGTACAACAAAGTGTGGAGCTGTTTAAATTTACACATATTCAGTCAAGCGACATTATTAAAACTTTTAAACAATTAAACATTAAAAACTCAGAGGATCATTGGGGAATGTCTATAAGAGTATTTTATTATATTATTGAGTCTATAGCTCCACACTTGGCACTTATTTTTAATCAATGTATAGATATGGGTGTATTCCCAGACTTGATGAAATTTAGTAAATTGATTCCATTATTCAAGTCTGGTGAAAAAAGTGAACTGGGGAATTATAGACCCATATCTATTTTGCCAGTATTGAGTAAAGTATTTGAAAAGATAATGCTTGACCAATTGCAACTCTATTTTAAGACCAATGAAATTTTTCATAATTCACAATACGGATTTACAGCAGGTAAATCCACTACAGATGCAGGAGTAGCATTGGTCAAGCATGTTCTTAGCGCATGGGAGAGATCCCAGGACGCCATTGGGGTCTTCTGTGATCTCTCCAAAGCTTTTGATTGTGTCGACCACCGGACATTATTGCTCAAGCTGTGCCATTATGGAGTTAGAGGTAAAGCCTATAATTTGATTGCAACTTATTTAAGTAACAGAATACAGACTGTTGATATAAATGGGGTCAAATCTAAAGGTAGCAATGTTAATATTGGGGTGCCCCAGGGCTCTATATTGGGCCCCTTTTTATTTTTAGTATATGTGAATGATCTGCCCTACATGGTGCAGAAAATGGCGGATATACTACTGTTTGCTGATGATACTTCTTTGATTTTTAATGTTACTCGCCGGTGCGAAAATATTGACAATGTAAATAGTGTTCTATCTGCCATTCTAAATTGGTTCACATGTAATAATCTTTTATTAAATTCAACCAAAACCAAATGTATAAAATTTAGTCTACCAAATGTGCCTTCTGCCAATACAGAAGTTTTCATTAACAATAATATACTAGAATTTATTAATGATACTGTATTTCTTGGAATTACAATAGACTCCAAATTGCAGTGGGGCCCCCACATAAAAAAACTGACCAGTAAGCTCAGCTCCGCCGCATATGCGGTTAGGAGAATTAGACAATTGACGGATGTGGCTACTGCGCGCTTAGTCTATTTCAGCTACTTTCATAGCATTATGTCGTATGGTATACTGTTGTGGGGAAAAGCGGCTGACATTGAAACTGTTTTTATATTACAAAAGAGAGCCATCCGCTCTATTTATAACATGGGCGCCAGGGAATCTCTTAGAGAACTATTTAAAGAAATAAATATCCTCACGGTTACCTCTCAGTATATTTATGAGAATATAATGTATGCTCGTAAAAATATAGAGTCATTTTCTAAATTTAGTGAAAATCTTAGAAGTAAGAATAGATTGCGTATGCCTGTACATCGACTTGCTAAGACTAGTAGATCTTTTATTGTAAATTGTATTCGATTCTATAATAAATTACCTGAAACAGTTCTGTCCTTGCCTGAGAATATGTTCAAAAGGTACATCAAAAATACTCTGTGCAGGAAGGGTTATTATAGAATCGATGAATATCTAACTGATAGAGATGCTTGGAAATGATTCAGCACATGTATTAATATATCTTTAATTGTACCACTTGATTTCACTATATGTACACTCACATATATTTATTGTAATATATTTTAACGATGGAAAAAAAAGACCCATATTGGCAAGTTTCTTTTGGCATTTCTTCTTCGCCAATGGTCATTTCCGAATAGCTGGTAGATTAAAAAAGAGAGATTAAAAGTAAAAAAAAAAAAAAAAAAATGGAAAATTATTAAGATACAATATGATTTAATTTAAAGAATGTAAGACGTGTCTAAGTGCCCGTAAGGGTCTAATGGCAAATAAATGATTTTTATCTTTTATCTTTATCTTTATCATTGTACTCGTATTTGTTACTGATTGCACGGTACTGCCAGATAATTATTTTATTACAAATACCTTGATAAAGCTGTAAAGGCGAAACCGCTCGGGCAAAATAAAAGAAGTATATAAATAACAAATAACATTGTGAAGTGGAATCTGTACAATTGTTTTCATTAACAAGATGTCTTCAAAATTCCATCAAGCGCCAACAATCAACAGTTAACAAATCCTTTTTAAAGAATATGTGTGTGTGCGATGGCGAGACTATCCGTTAAGCAAGTTACATTATATATAGAAATTATTTTAAATATTCATTCATGAATGAATTATTCGTAGACAAATTGCTTATTAATAACTTAATAGTCAGCAATTTGTCTACGAAGAATTCATTCGTGAATGAATTCGCGTTAATAAATTCACGAATAACTATGTTATAATTTTATATTCGAATAATTATCTAGATAAAACTGCATTCGAATAAAACTCTGATCCAATTACAACCCCAAAAATATTAATAATTTAATATTTCCTCATTCAGATAATAGAAATTTCAATGAATAATGCATTCCATTATTCATTCATTTCAAACTTATATCCCAAGAACTCATTTTTACCAAAGAAAACCCCTATTTCTGAGACCATACCGATTAAAGACAGTTCAAGCCAAATTTTTTAAATAATAATTATATCAGGCGTGCGTTTAATGATGTATTAGTCAATATTTTATATATCGATACTTACAAACCTATGATTTACATGTAGTTACAGCTGTGCTAATATAGCTCAACGATGATATGAAGATTCATATCAATCTAGCTTTTTATTAACATAACAAATTAACGAAACAAAGGGCACACTATCACAGTGTCACCATATCATCAACAATTTACCGGCAGTTGAACTTAAGGATCAGTTAACTATCGATTATGCTGGCGAAAGCGTCGACATATTATAAATAGCATAGTCCATTCAGCAGTGCAGGGATATCGATAGCACCTATCCATTCGATTACATAAAGTAACTTATTATTGAGCTTCACTATAGATAGGTTCGAAACACTGTGAAAGGCTGATGGATCAAACTAAATCCAAAATCAGCTACTTAAAAGGTTTTTGTGTTAACAGCAAAAGGACCTAAATCGCTAGTTTTGTACACACAGTATTCAGAGTGTGTTTCTGTCAAATAAATAATACGATAATACGTACAGATATAGCTAGCGTCTTGTATGTGGCATCTGTACACAGATAAATCCTACAGCATTTCAACAATCGTCTCTCGCATAGCTTTCTTGGAATTACTTGGTAATGTTCACTGAAAAGTTGCTTGCTCTTTGCCCAACTCTGTAAAGAATATTTAAAAAATTGATACACTTTATATTCACTTCATGTTTTATACCGAGATCTTAGTAATCTTTTGAGAACCTCGGTGGCACAGTGGTTAGTAACGCTACTTTGACACCAACGCAAGTACGTTCATTCACACACAGGACAAACTTGTGTATGAACATGATGTTTACCTTGGTATGAGTGTTTTAATGAGAGGTAGGGCGCAATGAAGTAGTCCGCCTGGGAAAGTACCTCCACCTCTCAGAAAACCGCAGCCAAATAATAACTCCCTGGTGGGTTGTTGTGTTCCTGCGAGTGAGTGAGGTCACCAGTAAGCTCCTAAGTAGTAACTGTGTTAACAGCAGAAGTGGCATCGGGCGAGTGATAATGTTACAAGCGTAGACTACGGTAACTGCTTTACATCAGATGGGCAGTATGTTTATATACCTCCCGACGTTGTATAAAATGATGTACGTCGCTGAAGTCCTCGCAATGGAGTGGACTATTTGATGAAAATTTTTCTATATATTTGAGTGGTTTAGATTTCAAATGAAAGTCCGGTAGATCGCGCTGCAATCGGGTTCTACTTTTTATTTCAGGTAGGATTACGTCTGTCAGGCCGACTAGTACATAAATATATTTCACGTCTCTTGAAAACGGCTCTAACGATGTGAATCAAATTTGATATTCAGATAAAATTTTCCTTTTAAAGCTTATCTATACAGACGTACATCCTAAAATAACTCTATTTTACACAAAAAGAAAACAAAAAACGCCGAGCGAAGCTCCGTCGCTCAGGTGTTGAGTACATTAAATCGCCATTGTATCAAACCCGCCAAATACTACCAGCCATTTCAAGATAGACTGCTGCCGGTGAAATAAACGCTTACCTCAAATCATCGACTCTGTGGCGCTATTCGACGTGTCTTCAGCTGACGGTAAACATGCGAGTTGCATTGCTAAACGATCCATCTGCTGCAGGTTTCTGCAAGCAATTACCGACTATCGGTAATGGTCGTATTCCTGTCGACGAATCTAACGGATTGATTTCGCCTCGCCGAATTTTGCAATTTCTTCTCAATGAAAGACGAACTCATCTACGAGTATTTTTGCTGACCACAAAAATCACAATTGGTTGAGTGAACGAGTAATTCTTGCGGCAAAGAACAAAAATGTAGAACATTTAAACTTCACAATTTAAAAATGAAAATCAAATCGTTGGTCTACTGCATTCCTTCAAATCAACCGACTATGTAAGAAACCAAGACGAAGCAACCACATATACAACTGATGGTTAGCTCAGCAGTCAATTCAACGAAGGGAATCGACTCGAATGCAAACCATCCAGCAAATAGCTTAATATAAAGTAGTACAACAATGGTACGCGAATCATTTTGTCCGCTTCTACCAAGCTAATGCTTTGCTGTCATATGAATTATATTCCTTTTAATATAATTAAAAGACTTTTTAAACATTTATTATACTTAATTCATTTTGACTATTCATTTAGTCTTAATAAAAAACTGAATTTATTTCACCTAATAAGTTAACAGAACATTTATTGATTCTGAGGCGGTACGAAGTTCGCCGGGACAACTAGTATGTATATAAATCCGAAAACACGAATTTAGTGGTATACATACCAGGATTCAAACCGAGGACGTTTTGATCACTAGGCGAATCTCTATACACTAGGCTATCACTGGTCATATTGAAATTATGGTAATACAGTTAATTGCTTAATACTGCATCATACGACGAAGAGATGACACCAAACGAAATATTTTTATATTTCATATGTAGCTCACATTACAGCGGAGAAAATTCTCACTTTGACGTATTTTTTCTGTTATACAAATGTATCTTCACGTTCAGGCTCCAAGCAAGGATAATACATATATACGTACATACATAAATAATACATATATTTTTAATAGAAAGATAATTTTAGTGCTTTGCTTGATCACGACCCGATAATTGATTTCGAATAAATACCGCAGCTCAATATGGAATAGTCCTTAGGAAAAATAAATGATTTTTATCTTGCATCTACTTTTTTAGTATGACATGTAGTGAAATAGTTTATAAATTTACAAGTACTTTAATGACATCAGTTTTTTTAGTGTAAATTATCATTACTTTGTCATATCATTTCTTTTTCTATGAATGTCACAGAAGCGAGTGAAGTATGCAAGGACCGCGTCTTATGGCGCTCGGTTCTCTCTGCCTACCCCGCAAGGGACTTGGCGTGAAGATATACATACATACATACATACATTTCTTTTTCATACCTGAGTTGCTTTTGCTGTGGTAGCTACGCAGACACCATCGTAATCGAAATTCTTCGAAGCGTAAGGTATTTTACCTACGTATAAGTTAAAAATCCATGTTTCAGTTACTTCCTGCAAACAAAGCAAACATAATAATAACAAAAATAGGAGAGGTGAGACACATCTGAGCAACCCGACTGGGGAAGTACCTACACCTCGCAGAATACCACCGCTAAATAATAACTGACATGAGTTGTTAGTGGTTAAGCTCCTAAGGAGTGATCTGTTAGCAGCGGCGGCGGCAACACGCGAACATCCAGTATTGCAAGTGTTCAAATGTCAAAGTAAGCCCTTTACATCCAGTGGGCCGTATGCTTGTATGCCTTCCGACGTTATATAAAAAAATGTAAATAAAGTCTTACCACAACAGCGAGGCCATAAGCTGGAAACCTGAAAAACTTCTGTGTGTATATATGTTTTATTTTTCGCCATTGCATCACTTCATGACTTTCAGATTTCCGTTGCACAGTATGAAGAAGTCCGCCAACGACATATATATCAGCAAAGTTATGTCTGGGACTGAAATTAAAAGTACACAAAATAATAGAAAGTTTAGTGGTCATCGAATAAAATAAATCTATGGTGCCATTTGATCTAACCTGCTTTATGTGCTTCCGCCACCAATTAGTTCATTCTACAAGTCTTGTAGTTGTACTTGTAGCACGTTATTCTAACCATTAACGTCTACAGCGCCTGAGGATACCTTGCGGAGAGGCGAAACACGTGTCGCAGCGACAACCAGACCACTCGTGGCAGCGACGGTGGTGGGGGCATGCGGTTTCTGTTCCAGATGGCGGACGACCGCGGCAGCCGAGGCAGAGACTGCCGGAACAGCCATGGGAGTGTCGGCATGTTGCAACTGCTAACGGTAGTGGGTGGGTTCCGGCCGTCGCTAGGCCGCATGAACTAATTGGTGGCGCAAGCACACAGAGCAGGTTAGATCAAATTGCATGTAAATTTGACTTTCGCAAAATAACGCCTGAATCTATTAACTATAAATCTATCAATTACTAATCCTTTGCAGGGTAGGCAGGAAGATCTGAGCGGTACGTTGTTGATTTGTACACCTCACACTTTATTAAAAAAAAAACAGTGTCATAAAGTATGGATGCATTGTCTCATAGTGACATTACTTGGTCATCCCGGATTCTCGTCGGATTTATAACATCGTCAGGATAAAATGAATTTTATTGTACTACACCAACGTACCGACATGAGAAATATTATTTCATTTCAAGCCTACGCTACACATATTCATAACAATATAATCTTCTATTTTATTCAATTAAGCTTGTCCTTTTTTATTCAAAAATAACACTCTGATGTTTACCCGATGATTAAATCCATGTCTGATGTTTATCGACCATAGTACCCAGTCTTGACTATGCTCTTAAATCCATGTCTGTTTCAGCTTTCAATTCAGATTGCTTCATTTTCTACACAGTCAACACAATTCACAAACGTAATAGCAGCAACCACTATCAACTTATGTGCGATAAATCTTAAAACGTAAACGTAAATCTTGTAGAGAGTGGAACGTACTAATAGAGGTCTCCCTGCTAACAAAGATTGTACTGCGCCACGCTTCTACATTGAAAATTAGCAGCATTATCAACGGCGTATTAATAGTATTATCAGTATTATTATCGGCAGTATTATTAAATTACGGCACTATTGTGTAACAACATTAACCAGAATAGACGGCATCATATGTACTGCAAAACGTGAAACGCTTAAAAAAACGTCAGTTTACTTATATGCATGCATTGTTAGTTTGATACGCACAGGAAGGACAATGACTAATTTTCAACGCCTTCCTATCACTTGCTTAGAAATTAATGAAGAAAGAAATTCAGGATTCAATCTCACCGTTTCCTGTTCGTATAGAAGCAATGCGCTGAACTTAAAACTCTGTTTTCTGTAATAATACTCCCCGCGCAAAACGCTCTATAGGTTTCGGTCTTCTTCTTATACAATTTCATAATAAAGACCTACAATTTTATTATAAAGTTAATAAATTAATAAAAGTATGTATAATTATCGCCATCAGTATATCCGTCGATCGTCCGCTTCTATTGCTCCGCCCGCGGGTCAAGTATTATGCCAGAGCTCTAATTTTTTTTATATACTACGTCGGGAGGCATACAAGCATATGGCCCACCTGATGTAAAGCGTGTACCGTAGCCTATTAACGCTAGCGATATATTAGGTAGCACTCGCGCGATGCCTCCTCTGCTGCTTACACAGCAACCCCTTGGAAGCTTACTGGTGACCTCACTCACACGCAGGAACACAACAACTCTCTAGGGAGTTGTTATTTGGCTGCGGTTTTCTGTGAGATGGAGGTACTTCCCCAGATGGGCTGCTTTGATGCGCTCTACCTCTCTTGAAATATAATTACTTTCGTATTAAATTGTACGAGTAGCTTATTAGTCAATTCCAAATATAAAGCCATTCGTATATTTTTGGTTCAGTACAATTCATCGATTAATATTGCTTGCGTTATTGAGTTAACTTACTACAAAATGTGAGTATATATATATATATATATATATATATGCGCTCATAAGTTATCTTACTGCAAGGTACCAATGTGTAAAAGTGGGAGAATCGCTAAGCGACACTCTACCAATTGAATTTGGAGTCCCTCAAGGAAGTGTGCTCGGTCCCACTCTGTTCATCATATATATGGAAGATATACACACGGTCCCCCTAATAAGCGCAGAGATCATTTGCTACGCCGACGACACTGTGGTCCTTTTTAATGGAGAGAACTGGGAATTTGTCGTGAGCGATGCTGAAAGAGGTGTTAACCAGCTGAGTGACTGGTTGAATAAGAACCTTCTGACGCTGAACGTTCTCAAAACTAAATTTTTATGTTTCCATAAAACCCGAACATCCGAACCGAAGTCTCACCTATCTATTACACTCCACTCACCTGTGTGCTCCATTCAAGCATGCCAGTGCGAAACTATAACTAGAGAGCCCACCATTAAATACTTGGGTGTAGAAATTGACGAAAATCTGTCATTTAAGCCCCACATAATGAAAACGACATCCAGGATTAGAAAGGTCATCCACGTGATGAAGCTTCTTCGTGACTCAGCCGACCGCCGTATCTTACGTCTCGTGTACACGTCGCTCAGTGAATCCATTCTCACTTACTGCATCACAATATGGGGTAGCGTAAATAAAACTGCAATGTTGAAAATAGAGCGGGCACAACGCTCGGTACTTAAAGTGATGCTCAAAAACCCTTATGGTATCCCACTGCGGACCTCTATAATGAAACACAAACCTTGAGCGTACGACAGTTGTATATTTATCGTCTAATTCTTAAGATGCATCGCAAAATTGACCCCGGTACTCTCGATATCATGCTACAAAAGAGACGTCCAATGATACCCCACAATATGGTTAAAACATCTTTTGCCCTGCACTTCTCCCACTTTCTGACCCCCCACATTTACCCTACATTTACAACAGGGCCATTCAAAAGTATGACATTCTAACGTGCTCCAACTACCAAGCAAAAAGGAAACTTAAAAAATGGCTTCTCTCGTTAGATTACAACGCAACAGAATACCTAATTGCAATACAAACCTGACATCTGGTACTGCCAACTTGTCCTTCTACATTCCCCCACCTCACCTCCACACATCCCTCACTATCACATACATCTTCTCACATCACGAATGCACATTCGTGAGAGGAGCTCACTAATTCTCACTCACAGCACACACACACACACACACAAACATAAAGACGCCTAACCTAAACTTATATTACCAAAAATTCTTTGCCTAATATGTGTACCTAATTAATTTCTGTATTCACATCAAATTATTTCAAAGTCCATAAAAATACTTTCCTTATTTTTCTATGCTAGTGCGCACATAGTTTTGTAAATCGGCTCTGGTGCCCCAGAGACGGGTTCGACCCATGTTGGGGACCAACAGTAATATTGTTGCCTTTTGTATTTATTTTGGAAATAAATAAATAAACAAATGTGTGTTACAATGTATATGAATTAAATAAACGATTTTTTATTTTTTTTATATTTAAAGACGCGGGAGGGGAAGGGGGGGGGGGTCAAAATATTATTTTTATTTCTTTGGGTTTAGGAATAATTTTTAAAATTGAACCAATTTTAAAAATTCTTTCACTAATAGGAATGCATTATACCCAGATGCTACGAGCTATTATTACTTATGATTCCTGTGTAAATTTTGAAAACCAGAGTTCACACGGGCGAAGCTACGGGCCGCTACTATTTGAATAATTACGGTCTTTTATGTGCCTTTACCAAATTGAGATGAATAGTTTATAAAACTGTTGTTGGGATCAGTAGACTTAAAACTAAAAAGTACGACAAAAGCATAACTTCTAAAGTATAGATTCACGCAATCAAGGTTAAATAATATAATAATAATAATAAATCAGTAATTATGATGTCATATATGAAAATCCTTCGTATGAAAATTAAATTGGATTTTATGTCAGTGCATGGGCTTGCTAGGAG
Source organism: Pyralis farinalis (assembly GCA_947507595.1). NCBI lineage: Eukaryota > Metazoa > Arthropoda > Insecta > Lepidoptera > Pyralidae > Pyralis > Pyralis farinalis. Next base: position 24,107,525 of record OX382273.1, on the reverse strand, counting down.
CGTTAGGTATTTTGTTGTAATTTGTATTTATTTATAACAAATTGCCAGAAATAGTTCTGTACTTTTCTAAAATACCTTAAAAAGTTACATCAGAAAAAGTAAAAACGAAGATTGAGCAAAGCCCGTAGTATGTATATCTTTAAGTTTACCGACAAATTGATGTAAATTTATTGTAATATGAAATATAAAAAAACCGTCGTGAGTCCGACGCGCGCTATGAGGGTTCCGTAAAAACAATATTATCACAAATTATTGTCACAAAAAAGTTTTTTTTTTGTGATGGAACTACAAATTTACGGATTTCGGATTTTTTCCTTTACTTGTGCTACACGACATTGCTTCTTACCATATTTCATCATTCTAGGTCAACGGTACCCTATAGGTTTTGATTCCCTTGCAAGTGTCAAAATATGCACATAAACGAGGCATAAACAGCTATATCTTTTGATTGCGTTGACTTAGAAGTTTGATTTTTTCACTGCTCGAAGGGATTACAGATCTGAGTATTTGTTTTTAGCTGAAATAGCTTGATAATTCCACCCGTTCCGTAGAAAAAATCCTGACAGACAGACAACAATATGATCCTATAAAGGATCCGTTTCTCATTTTAATATATGGAACCCCATAAAGACCTACATTGACAAGGTTCTTTCAGCATTTTTTCTTCGCCAATGGTCATTTTTCAAATGCTTGTATAGTAAAGAAAAATGATGACTGCATAAGATACATGATTTCATTTAAAAAATGTGAGATGTAATGTGCCCAAATGGTGGGCACATTCATATTTGTACCCAATGGCAAATATAGATTTTTTATCTTTTATTTTTATCTATCCCATCAGTCATTCTACGAGTCTCAAACTATATATATCTAAAATACACATTTATCTATGAAAGCAACAGATAATTAAGATTAATTTGCACATATGACATCCCGAAAGAAAAGTTTATTGTAAACAAACTTTTGTTTTGAATTAATTAGGTAAGTTAGAATGTAAAAACTTACAAAATGCTTAAGTGTTCCAAGTTTCACCATAGTACCCGAAATGCGTCTTGTTATGTTGAGAAACTGTGGCTAAAATAATATAAAGAAATTATACTTGCGACTCATATATAGGTATAGATTATAAAGCTTGCTCCCTTAATAACTAATTTAATTTACTCGCAATTATGTGGTTACCCCATTGGGCATGTGGGTAACCATTATTACAAAAGGACTTTGCTCCCTTTGTAATAGTTTAAATGTGCGGTAAACATTGGAGGAAGTGGAATAGAAAACAAATCAATACATTTTTTTTTATATCTTGTCAGATTTTTGTCTCTATGTTTAAACTTAAATACACATTGCCGGGTAAATTTATTAGTATTCTTTGTGGTGGCGTTTAAAAACGAATATTCAGCCAATGAATGCTTTCAACACCATATTCACGCTGTGTCCGCTCTGAAGAAACTACTTTGTGCCTTTATTAAACGACACCGTACCTGTCGTATTTCGTGCTATGAATGGTCTCACTTAGTTACATACTAGCAACGTTTTATTTCAATACGTTCACTCGATTTGGGTCGACAGCTTGAAATCTCGAAACTATATGGCTTCTATAGAACAGGGGTCATAATTATCTCGCAGATAGAAGTAGAAGACTTAATCTTCTACTTCTATCTGCTTACTCGTACTATCTAAAAAGAAAACCACTTATCGAAATAAAAATCGAATTTGAATTGATTTCTGCCATAGTGACTTGAGCTAGATCAATTGTCTTTAACGGACTTCAAAAAAGAAGAACGTGTTGTACTATTTTATTGTATATTTTTCAGTTATATTTATCTATACTGGAGTGAATTTAGTCTATGCATAAATTTATTACCTTCTGACGCTTACTTTCCAATAAACCAACCTAGTGCTGCCATCAAATAAGGAACATTACATCTATACAAAAAACTGAAATCAATTAATGCTGGTCTGTCTAATTTAATATCTACTTATATTCTTGAGTTTCAACGAGTAAGTTAACCAAACGACATAGACCTCAAATTCAGCAAACTGAAGTGACTTTGTGCAGACTATATCTACAGAGTCAATGATAACGGAGTGGAAGAAGGGGTGCAAAGTTTAGAGTCGAAGCCGCATTAAGTGAAGGTACAATTTAAAAAAATATTAGTAATATTCTTTTAGTAAAATACAATTTTGAACTATCGGCCCCCTTTTTTATCTGCTATAATAATTTATATATCCAAAATTGATATGATTAATTATCAGCGTCTATTTAAATTGTAAAATTAATTACATAACATAAATAAACAGATCATTGCCGATAATCCTATTCACCTGCACCGTAAAACATTGGCTACCTTTCATTTCGCATTCTAAACTAAATTGAAAAAAACCTATCTTTGGCAAATACCACATACAATTGTACCTACCTAACGGTTCGATGAAACTTGGCAAAAAATCATACTACAATTTGACTGACGAAAATTCCGAAAATTTTACGTAAATTAAAGGCATAATTTTGAACTGGTTTTATAAATTGCATGTATTATTTCCCAATAAATGGAAAACATACATAGCAGAAGATAGATCTCTTCTACACTTATCTCCATGCGCAGGGCTGAAAAGATAAGTTTAAATTCAAATTACCTCTTTAACGTTTGTCTCGAGAGAATAAACAGTAATTCCACATATAATACATAACAGTAAGCTACGACCATTCTTTAAGCAAAACACCTTTAAAAATTATAATTGCTTAGAAAATTAACTATGAATTAGTCATGAGAACTACGCGTATATTATATATACATATTTTGTAATTTAATATGTATGGACGTAGATTTTGTACTTGATCCGTAAGGAAAACGTCAAAAACAAACTAGAAGTCCATGTCAAAGATAAAGACAGCTTTGCCAAAGAGAAACAGATCGCTGTCACTGAAAGGTATTGTTCTGTTAAAACCTCAGGTTAAAACTAAACTCTGTGGTTACAATATAGCCACTGGCGCAGGTCACGGAGAAGTCTTTCTGAGATTGTTACTCTTCCTGTATTAAAACGTTAACCATTAATGTTTACAATTAAACTAAACATGTGTATAAATGTATATAACTAGTGCTTTTTTATCTCTGAACCTTCCCGGTAATGTTTTTACCATTTGAACATAACCCAGATGTTTCATCACAATCGGATAAATGGTATCAAAGTCTATAACGAACGTAGGTACAAACACTTTTTGACGAATAGTCATTATATTTGCCAAACAATGGTAAATGTACATAAATACAGTAGATGTAAAAAGTTATTGTTAATTTACATATTAAAAATATCTGGACCATGACAATTATATACGTCTATGAGTAGCCTTCAATGCATTCTTCTGTATATTTAGACCTTTGATTGACGTTGCCCAAATTTTCAAAGTACATCTGCCGATGCAGACAATGATTAAAATTACCCCTTAAATTGTTACTCGATATTAATGACCTGATGCTTATAAATCTACGTCTTCTTCATGCAATGAGTACCACTATCGGTGATACAGTGATGTTTCAGACGGGCTTAAACGTACTCACAGAGTGATGTAATCGGAACTACATGCAATTAAACTTAAATAAATGTTTCTTCATTAGTTTTGCTTTAAAAAAACATCCTTATTCTTGCTTTCGATTACATCAAATCAAATAATAAACCATTATAGTCACACAATCGTCACAAATAAAGTTTAAAACTACCTAAAAACCATTGACTTATGACGTTTTGACAGGTGGTTTTATATGACCAGTGGGTTTTTACGGTACTAATTTTACTGGTCATATATGAAGGGGTGAGGAAGTTGTGATTCGAAATTTGATCGCAAAAGGCTGTATTTTTCAATGAGAAATTGTTGACTCGAATGATTTATCAATGCCGCTGTGACTATATCGTCAACAATCACAGCTTGCGTTTTGTACGAAAAAGCACTAACAGGGTTGTACACCAAGATCTCGGGGATATATTGCCAGAATATAAGATTGATGGTACCCTACTGCGTGCCGTGTATTCCAGTTATGAAGTCTGTACAGCATGTAGCGGATACGCGTTAGTTTGTCAGCCTGGTTTGAAGCTATTAGTATCAGTGTTGCGTGCTGTCGGCTCAGCTGTTCATTCCATATCTTGCATTCTATGCAAGAAGAAAGAATGACAAAAAAGATACATACTTCCACTTTTGCGTTGTATACCTGTTTTGTCATTCTTGATGAAGACCAAGACTATCATGACCAGATAGATCCTGCGTGGTGTGGACAGGGCCACGTGGCACTCAGTTCTCTCTGCCTACTCCGCAATTGACTTGGCGTGAATATATAGTAAATAATTCCGCATGAACTAATTGGTGGCGGAAGCACACAAAGCAGGTTAGATCAAATTGCATGTAATTCCAATTGGTCTAATATAAATAAAAATATGACAAATAAACATTTAGATTTTCATGTATTTGTAGATTTCTTATGACGTTGTATTTAGTAGTTAATAAACATTGCCTTTCTTTAATTTTTTTTCGACTCTTCACATAAAATATATTGCTTGAGCGTTCAATAGTTCAAACGAAACAAAACATAGCATTTTATTTAAATATTTTATTACAAGCCATATAAGTGATCGGTAAATTGAAATTCAGCCTTATTGTTGTTATGCGCTATTTCTATTAAGGTGAATACAGTTGGAACTATTTGTAGTTATTGTGACAAATTTATTAATTCGCGTAATTCATAAATATTGTCAAAAAACGATAAAATTAAAACAAAATAGAAAGGATTAGACAGGTGGACAAAATTTGAAAACCGCAGCCAAATAATAACTCTCTGGAGGGTTTTCATGTTCCTGCGTGTGGGTGAGGTCACAAGTAAGCTCTGCTCTGCTGCAATGCACAGGTGGCATCGTGCGAGTGATACTTAATATATTATAAGCGTTCACAGGCTATGGTAACCGCTTTACATCAGGTAGGCCGTATGCTTGTATGCCACCCGACGTTGAATAAAAAAAACTGTCTGTCATATGATGAATGAAAAATTCACTAGTGCAAAAATCCCTCTAGTAACTGTTGGTTGATTGAACACTGGATAGTTATGCCAGAGGTCAAAATTCTCAAAATGTTTGTTTGCATTCATCTCGTGTTGTACATAATTAATAATATACTACTTAATTTATTGTTATCATTTTATTTATTATTCTTGCTTTTCTGTTTTGTTTCAACTACTACTCCAGTAAATAAAGTATCTACCTGCCCTTTTTATTAAAAATTGCGCGAATGAACTAAGCATACCCTTGCAACTGCTTTTTACAAAATCTATCAAGACTGGTAAATTTCCTACGCTTTGGAAAACGGCTCACGTTATTCCCGTATACAAATCTGGTGATAAAACCAATTGTAATAATTATAGACCTATTAGCATACTTTCGTGCATAGCAAAGTTGTTCGAGAGTGTCGTATACGATTCGCTTTATAATCATGTCAAGCCCTTCTTGCACTCTCAACAGCATGGATTTATATCAGGCAAATCTACAACGTCTAATCTGCTTGAATATAAGAATTATTTGTGCGGCTCTTTTGCTAAGACTTCAAGTGGACTCGATCTACACGGATTTTTCTAAGGCGTTTGACAAAGTTAATCATGGAGTACTTCGAAATAAATTAGCTTTTTTCGGTGTTCACGGCAGTTTACTCCGCTGGTTTGAATCTTGTTTGAGTCGGAGGAGTCAGCTAGTGGCAGTAAAGGGTCATCTCTCTAAACCGGTTACAGTTACATCTGGAGTGCCACAAGGTAGTCATTTGGGTCCAATCCTGTTCTTGGTATTCATAAATGATTTAATCGACACCTTGTCTTGTCCTTGCCTACTCTATGCGGATGACCTTAAAATATTTACCACAGTGAGCAACTGCACCGATGCTTTGAAGTTACGAACTGACTTGAATTTACTCTCTGAGTGGTGCCGCCGCAATTATATGCAGCTTAACATTAGTAAATGTTTTGTAATATCCTTTACCAAGAAAATCAACAAAATCCTTGCCGACTATTCCATTGGGGGTGAAGTTTTAACTCGCAGAACTGTCGCAAAAGATTTGGGTGTTCTTTTTGACTCCGAGCTAACATTTCGAAACCACTATGATTACATAGTTGAGCGTAGCTCACGTCTACTCGGTTTTATTTCGAGATCTACAAAACAATTTCGGCAAACTAAAAGCTTTATACATATTTATTATTCCCTCGTAAGAAGTGTTCTCGAATATAACTGTGCAATTTGGTCTCCCTTCTATAAGGTCCACAGTGATAGAATTGAAAGTATTCAGAAGCGATGTTTAAAAATTGTTAGCTATAGATCTGGTATGGGACGAAAACTTAACTCCTATGAAGAACGTCTTGAGCACTTTAATATGACACCTCTAAACATACGACGTCACAACAGTGACCTAATTTTGCTTTATAAGATTATACATAGTTTCTTGGACTCCGCTAATCTTCTTTCCCTGTTAAACTTTAACACTCGATTTAGAGCACGAAATCGTAATTTCAATATTTTCAGTCTCCAAGTTTTCACGAACAATACATCTTATTATAATCCCATTGTCAGGATGTGCCGCCTATACAACGAGATCCTTGTCTCCAATAGAGACATTGATATTTTTCATCTTACACTGCCACAGTTCCGGAGGCGAATAAATAGCCTATCCATTCAACCATAAGAATTTGTTTACTGGTCTATATATATATATATATTTTTGTGTTTCATTTTATATTGTTAATTAGTATTACTAAATAATAGAAATGTATAACTCGTCATTTCTAGCACTCTCTAGCGTGTAATTAATCTTAAGATGTAACGCTGTTAGGCATACATACTTTTGGATTATGATTTTGATCAATACTACTTATATATTTATGTACATTGTTTATAACGATTGTAATCTGTTTTGTATGCTAAATAAATAAATAAATAAAATAAATAAATACTTTTGTATGTTATGAATTATTTTGTAAAGTTCTAGACAATAAATTTGTAATATCTTTTAAAGATTGCTTTTTACTTGAAACCTTACAGTCTGGCACCCAAACTGATTTGTCCTTCCCTCGACCCTTCTAAAATACTAGGGGCACACTAAAAGTTTCGCACTTCTAGCTAATCGGAACTATTTGAATTTCGAATGTTATATTTTTTGAAACGTTGCAACCTACTTAGTAATAAAAAAAACAATTGGCGGGAAATCATTTGTCAATTGTTTTTTATGACACATCAAAAAAAAAAAGAAAGTTCTACGTACGCAACGAAAATGGAATTGAGTCGAAAAGATTTTAGAGCGATGATTTTTTATGATTTTAAAAGTTCTCTCTCTCCGCAAGACTGTGCTGCTCGTCTTCAAAATGCTTTTGGGAGAGAAGCACCTTCTTTGAGCACCGTGAGGCGATGGTTTGCTGAATTTGAGAGAGGTCGAGTTTCTTTACATGACGAATTTCGTGAAGGGTGGCCTTCAACTGCCGTCAACGTAAATAATGTGGCTACTGTTAAACGGCTAATTGAAGAAAACCCGCGGATTACCTATGAGACAATTCGAGAACTATTGGGGATTGGTATGAGACAAATTCAGAAAATTTTACACGAAGAATTGAAAGTTCGGAAACTTTGTTGTCGTTGGATCCCTCATGAACTGACAGCGGAGCAGAAGCGGGCTCGCGTGGAATGGTGCTCACAGATGCTACTGAAGTACGACCACGGACATTCTAATGCTGTTTATGACATTGTCACAGGAGACGAAACGTGGATTTATTGTTTTGAACCCGAAAAAAAACAGCAATCTTGTGAATGGGTGTTTGAAAATGAGAACAGGCCAACAAAAGTGAGGCAAGCGAGAAACGTTGGTAAAAAAATGATCGCGTTTTTTTTCTCAACTACGGGTCCCATCTGCACAATTCCACTTGAAGATCAAAAGAGTGTTAATGCCGAGTGGTATTCTACCATTTGTTTACCCAGGGTGTTAGAAAAAGTTCGCGAAAGACGACCAAAAAGCCGCGTTCTCCTACATCATGACAACGCTTCTTCACACACGGCCAACAATACAAAGTCATTTTCAACTTCCGAAAAAGTACAACTCGTTACCCATCCTGCGCATAGCCCCGACCTAGCACCCTGTGATTTCTGTCTTTTCCCCAAAATCAAAGATTTGATGAGAGGTTTCACTTTTACCAACTCCGAAGAGGCAGTGATAGGGTTCAATCAGCACGTAGAAAAAATGCCTTCAGATCTGTGGTCCTCCTGATTTAAAAAATGGTTCGATCGCATGAAAAAATGTTTAAAATGTAAAGGAGAGTATTTTGAAAAGCAATAAACATAATATTTTTGTTATAACATGTTGTTTTTTTAAGTTACGCAAAACTTATAGTGTGACCTACGTATACTTCCACCAGTGCATTTCACCTCAACTATTTTTTATATTTCTATGATATTATGGTAGAAAACAACGTACTCTCTGCTGCTCTACTCACTACTAAATGGATACAGTAGACTATTAAGTGGTACTTATTAAGAGCTAACTTAGGTAACTCAACTAACATTTAGTACTACATCTTTGTTAGATATTTGTTACTAAAGTAAGGCCTACTCTTCACTGCCTGCTTACTGCGTCTGCGTCCCTCTGGTAACGTAGGTAACGTTACCAGAGGGAGACTTTCTACAATAGCCGTCTGCATGAGTACTTCTGTCTCACCTATTTCTACCGCCAAGCAGCTATATGTATACCGCTGTGTTCCATTTGAAAGTTGCGATATGGCAGAGAAATTACTGGATATTGTGACGAAACATTCTTAGGTCACAAGGTTGGCAGCACGTGAGTAACATTCCCGTAGTGTTGCGAGCGTCAATAGGTTGCGGTGACCGCTTACCATCTGATGCGGGCCGCATGCTTGTTTGCCAATCTAGTTGTATAAAAAAACCTACATGCGCTAATCTATACCATAGTAAGTCTATACCTAGTCCGGCCATATGTTCTGTCACAAATGAATATGCATTTATTTTTTATGAAGTAATATAATCTTAATATAACTTAAATTTATGAAAGTCTCAGCAAAAAGTCTCAGGGAAACTTCACTTCTCGCGATAAGATTTTTTGTTTCCTAATGGGGTTTCGGCGAATTCTGGCTTTAACAGCATTAACAGCCTTTGTAGTTCTAACAGCACGCAGATCTTTTATTGTCTTCAACAGAGAAAGTGTTGGTATATATGTTGATAGTACGATATACAAACATACGGCTGATACCAAGCTTTTGACGTGTCTTGAATATGACCGACGGCTCCATACCCACTGTGCAAGGCAAACACTGCAATCCTATTTTCTATAACATCCCATTCGAAGTCGAAAGAAGGTTTGAACATAATAAACTCCTTCCAAGTTCAAAATAATTATAGAGTTGAAAAAATAAAAGTTTTTATGTAATAGTAGATACTAAACTTATTAGGTGAAATAAATTAAGTTTTTAAGTTGTAATTAAGACTAAATGTATAGTCAAAATGAATTAAGTATTATAAATGTTCAAAATTATAAATGAGTAGTAATTTAATTATTACAAGCTTTTATTTAACTTGCAATGTAAATATGTATGTAAGTATGTTCGAGTGAAATCTTGCAACTCAATTTTGAAGCAGATATCTTTAACCGATTGAGCTGAAATTTTGTATACCGTTCAGTTTGGATGACAATGCATGACTAACTATGTGACGTCATTCTAAATCCAACATGGCGGCATACCCAAGATGGCGGACCAACTATTTTTAATGCACTCCTACAATATGGGTATCAAATAAAAGGGCTTGCTACGAGTAAGAATAACTCGAAAAATAATGTGACGTCACACTTAATCCAATATGGCGGACTTCTAAAGCTTGAAAATCAATTTCGAAGCAGATATCTTCAATCGATTGAGCTGAAATTTTGTATACACGTTCAGTTTGGATGACAATGCATGGTAACTGTGTGACGTCATTCTCAAAAGACAAAATTATTCGCCATCTGGGCGTTTCGCCATGTAGGATTTACATGGCGGAACGCCCAAGATGGCAATTTTTTTTTTCAATTCTTTCCTTCAATATGAGTATCAAATGAAAGGGCTTGCTGAGAATAAGTCAAAAAATAAAGTGACGTCACTCTAAACCAATATGGCGGAGTAAGTTGTTAGTGCTTGCTTATAATATGGGTATCAAGTGAAAGGACTTACTGAGAATACGAATGCGAGTTTAAAAAAAAAAATTGAATATCAACTCCATTGTTCCAATCTGTCTGGAATTTTGGTGTACTGGGGTTTTTGGAGTCGTCGATTATGATATTAAGGTCGAATTGTTACTCCAAAATCAAACCCGGAACTGTGTTTCGTAAGGCACAAGTAAGCTTCAAGCTGAAATAAGTGGCACATTTCTCTAAACACCCAAGTCAAGGTGAGGCCGTGCCGAGGACTGAGTGTCACCAGGGTGTATGTAGTATAAAAGTTTATTTTTTTCTTTTTAGATCATTTAAATAAAAGCTTGTTTTTAAAAAGGTTTTTTACTTTTAATTTATATTATAACTAATGTAATTCACATGGCAGCAAAGCATGAGACTTATACACGCGAACGAAATGATTTTGTTGAAATGAAATGAAATGACAATGTTGTACTACGAGTACTTTATATTTATATTTAATATTTTGAATTGTGAACTTTAAATGTTCTACATTTTTGTTCTTTGCCGCAATAATTACTCATTCACACAAGCAGTTGTAATTTTCGTGGTCGTCTAAGATGCTCGGAAACACGTTGTTGATGAGCTCGACGTTCATTGAGAAGAAAATGCAAAATTAGACGGAAACAAAATCAATCCGTTAGATTTGTCGACAGGAATAGGACCATTACCGATAGCCGGTAATTGCTTGGAGAAACCTGCGGCAGATGGATCGTTTAGCAATGCAACTTGCATGTTTGCCGTCAGCTGAAGTTTCGTCTCGTAGCGCCACAGAGTCGATGATTTGAGGCAAGCGTTTATTTCAACGGCAGTGGTCGATCTTGAAATGGGTGGTAGTATTTGGCGGAAATCGTCAGGCAGTAGAATCATGCCTCCAAAACATGTCGAGTAATTGCCCAGATTGCGTTAAATGAGTGCTTTTAGTTCGCATTTATGCGCTATTCATCCCTGATGATGATTTTACTTGTTACTAAAACTTTGATTCGTACAGAGTGTTTTGCAACAATGGATGTCGGTTTTTCAGTCGTTTGAAGGTTTAACGATAATTTTAACGCTGTATCAATCGTTTTGCTTCCTTTTAGTAACATGACTGTGACCCCAGAAGAAGCAACTGCAATGTCGGATATTTTGCGAGCTTTGAGGAATCTCTGCCTAGTTCCACCGAGCGCATCGAGGGAAAACAAGCCATTTTCATCATCAATTGTCTTGGTTAACATATCGCACACTTCCTTATGTTGGAGGTTCAACAGTGGTACATTCGCTCCAACTGATTGGTTCAATGCATTTCGAAAATATTCACGTTCACATTCCCATTGATTTTCCACTAAAAACATCGTTCATTCAACGATCTATCTGTAGGTAGCATTCTTAACTACACTAATAAACTAATGCACATGATGTACCACATGTCTTCGATTAAAGCAAAGCCTGCATATGTATCTCTTCATTCACCTCGAGATCGGGATTGGCTGTACTGACACGAATTCGATGTAATATGTCTTATGAGATAAATATACATTTTTGTTCCAAAATTCATATAGTTTCCGTGGGAAGCACTTGGAAATATAGCAACTGCTTCAGCGATTGTCATGTCCCAAACAGTATCGTTTTCAAGCAAATTGAGCCGTCGACAAGAACCATGAAATATTGGGCACACTACTCAATTGTTCGAAATGATTCCAATGATGTCGGCCGACGAACATTCACCAGCAACAACCGCAAGTAGAAGCATTCGTCCCTCTTTGAATAAACTGTGTAAATACGATCAAAAGTATCACCAGAACATCCGGATGATCAGGAACCATATTACTATGCTCCCGACGTTGAAGTATCTGAAATGAGCGTTCCAAGTGTAATAATGTGGCATATCAGAGGCAAAGTACGTTTAAATGAATCGCCTTGGCAAATCGAATGATCCTCTAAGTATTTTCATATGGAATTCTATACCATTCTTCGATTAATACATCGTATGCGTGTATCAAGAAAATCTTATGTTTTCTACTAGATTTCGATCGAGACTCTTAATAGGCCACTCCAATATACGGACAGCATGACGTCGTAAGTAATTTGACGACACCACATGCTTGGTATCAGCCGTATGTTTGTATATCGTACTATCGACATATATACGAGTACCAACACTTTCTCTGTTGAAGACAATAAAAGATCTGCGTGCTGTTAGAACTACAAAGGCTGTTAATACTGTTAAAGCCAGAATTCGCCGAAACCCCATTAGGAAACAAAAAATCTTATCGCGAGAAGTGAAGTTTCCCTGAGACTTTTTGCTGAGACTTTCATAAATATAAGTTATATTAAGATTATATCACTTCATAAAAAATAAATGCATATTCATTTGTGACAGAACATATGGCCGGACTAGGTTTAGACTTACTATGGTATAGATTAGCGCATGTAGGGTTTTTTTGCGGCCCGCATCAGATGGTAAGCGGTCACCGCAACCTATTGACGCTCGCAACACTACGGGAATGTTACTCACGCGCTGCCAATCTTGTGACCTAAGAATGTTTCGTCACAATATCCAGTAATTTCTCTGCCATATCGCAACTTTCAAATGGAACACAGCGATATACATATAGCTGCTTGGCGGTAGAAATAGATGAGACAGAAGTACTCATGCAGACGGCTATTGTAGAAAGTCTCCCTCTGGTAACGTAGGTAGTAAGCAGGCAGTGAAGAGTAGGCCTTACTTTAGTAACAAATATCTAACAAAGATGTAGTACTAAATGTTAGTTGAGTTACCTAAGTTAGCTCTTAGTAAGTACCACTTAATAGTCTACTGTACCCATTTAGTAGTGAGTAGAGCAGCAGAGAGTACGTTGTTTTCTACCATAATATCACAGAAATATAAAAAATAGTTGAGGTGAAATGCACTAGTGGAAGTATATTTTTCAGCTTCAGCACTCAACACCATCAAACAAACAAGACAAGACAAGATATGTGCCCTCGTCCAAACTAACCCCTCCGCGTACCATCATAAAACGATATCCAAATTTGTCACATTTCTGAACTCTAGGTACACTATATCACTGGCAGACTCACTGGAGACGAACATCACAGTGAAGAGTGAATATGCCACGACAAGTATAGTTATTTCTCAAATTACATCAATCTTCTCAAAGAGGTTTCTACACGTTGGATCCATATGCCCGCTCACACCTATCAAATACCCGTGACTTATAAGGTATAATTATAATATTACCATATGACAAGTTGACAAAATACTTGAACTTAGCCCACGAGGTCACCGCCATGTGGGACTTTGATTCAACAATAATTATCCCGATAGTGTCGGTAAATGGCCTTATAGCGAAAAGTCTCGACCAACAGGAGACTTTCGCTAGGTCACTGGATCAAAGGTAGAATACAGAAGGGGCAATTTTGGGGACTGCACGTATTGTACGGAGGTTCCTTAGTCTGTCGCCTTGACTACCGATGAATTAGACATCAAGTCTCACGTCGGTGGCGATTGTTTTTGTATATTATTATATTTATAATATTGTATTCTTATATATACATATTGTGAATATAAATATGTAAAAAAAGAGAAATAAAGATATAAGTGAATAATAATATTACCATGATTCTATTTCTTGTATCACGGTTATTTATCCCAGTCATTAGATGGGCGTGCGCGGAGATATGAATCTAACGCGTAGAGGTCCGTTCCGGTCCGAGAATGTGGATATCAATGTAATAATATACCCATGAGCAGAGCTCGACATATATTGGGACTATTGTGAATGTGTCGCAAATTATTGGGCTATTGTAATGAGATGGTGATCTGTTGGGATTACTGGTACGCGGCTGTTACAGAAGAGGTACGAACGCCTGCCATAACTATCAAATCTGATTGCTTTTCGGGCAGGCGGTGGCTCGCCACTCACTGGATGAACCCCTCAAAAAGTCACAGATTTTCGGCCGGGGGCAACACAGGTTTTGTGTTAGTCAAATACATTCGGAGAATTTGAATGTTGAGCAAACGAACATTTAGTTTTTTTTTATTTATTTTTTATGTAGATTGCATTAGGAATTGTTTAAATGTTAATAAATAGTGCCGTTACATATTTGTCAACGCTTCACAAAATAATGTATTACTTGGCGTCAAAGTTTATATACCATTTGCCCATATCGAAGAATCAGCTACAGCACCAAACAAATTATAATATTTTATTACATATCGTATAAGCGATCCGTAAATTGGAAATTCCGCCTTGTTCTATTACGCACTATTTTTATTAAGTGAATAAAGTGAATGTTACTTCTCGTTATCGTGACATATATTTTAGGTAATCCATTACTAATAGAAAACAAAGATGAAATTAGAAAATATAATTTATAATAATTTTAAAGATGAATAATAATTAATTAAGCATGTTAATTATAAATTACTTTAGTGATTATTTAATATAGCATTTTAGGTTTTATACATTCATACACACATCTTAGATTTTTTTGCTACGCTTCTTAGCCTTATATAATTCAGAAATATTCGAAAAAATATTATTACTTATATACTATTTAACTTGTTAATAAAGCACAGGTTTCAGAAATGCCTCTAAAAGAATCAAGTATTTTAACAGAAGTGAATGGAACAGATCAGTTTGAAAATGAGGAATCATTACCAAAACTAGTAGCGCCTCAAGCTTCTCCTAGAAAATACCACATTATGTACCGCAATGTCATGACTTTTGCTTATTGGCATATAGCTGCACTTTATGGAGTATATTTGGCGTTTACCTCAACGAAATGGACTACTTTACTGTTCGGTAAGAAGCTGTTCGCATCATATGGAACAACTCCTTGGAACACAACCCATTGTACAGTCGAAAGCATACAAAGGCAGTCAATGTCTTTACATAACCTCGAATGTTCTGATTTTAACTACTACAAATAAGTTTTTCTTACCGGTGAACGCGCATTTTTGTATCTTGATGGATTGAACTGGACTAATTCCAACCGCCTCCAATCGGATACTTTATCCAAGCACCATCAATTTTTGTACACAAAATGCTCGCGGTTTTCCGCCACTAGTAAACGAGTTATGTTATAATGCCCTGTATAGTAAGATTTCCCGGCGTTGTCATGCATAGTAATGGATGACATCAATTGACAACAGAACCCAGCGCGATGCCAGCATTGAAATCCGTGCTATGGGGGCAGCTACCGTCTACCACAGCTTTTATGCGACTACTGGGCAGGAAGCTAGCAACCCATTTGCACAAACCCCGGGTAATCCGTACAGTGGCAAGTGTGGCAACTTCTATAAAAGATCGCGATGCCAACCCCGATCGAACGCTTCGCCATATCTACGCTGAGAGCAAAGCCAGAGAACTCACCTTGATTCTGTATCGTAAGATACACTAAAAGCTCACTGGTCAAATGACAGCAATATTAAAGATCGCTGATCAACTCGTGATTATTTTAAATATGCTAGGATTCGTGTTTCGTGTGAAGATGGGGCTTACCCAGTAGAAAACGGATGCACGAGAAGGCACGACTCTACAATACACAAATCAGCAGTAGTAAGAGGCATATATATATGATGCCCCTAGGCCTAGGGTATTCACGCAGGTGGGGTCCCAGACCTTACTTGTAATCTTCCATTAAATTTGAAAAATATTGTCTAACAACATTTATACATTTTTAGAACGTGACTACAAAATGTATGAGACTAAATATGGAACCTTTTGCAATATTGTTTTATTTCTTACTTGTCTTACAAATCGTGGAAAAAGTATATTAGGCGAAGCTTACTTCCTGCAGTACTGCGCTTTCAGTATTTGTTATTAAATTTTACGATTCGATTCCCACACAGAACAAACGTTTGTGTGCATGAACATATCTTTTTGAATCGGTCTGGATAATTTCTATGTATAATAAGTATGTATTTACGAAACAAAATGTATTTACGTATGTTAATCGGGTGTCTGGCACTCATAACACAAGCTTCGCTTACTTGGGGCTAGATGGCACAGTGTAATTTGCCACACAATATTTATTTACTATTATTATTTTTTTGCAGTATAAACTATACAGACATCCATAGATTTCTAACTATGTTAATTATTAAGATAAACCCGGGCTGTATACAAAATGATAATAACAGGTGTTGGGTTAATATTCTATAGGTACAAATATAGTATCCTGCTTTAGGCAATAAGTTATCATGATATGTAACTGTAGCAAAATTACATATCTAATATGACATTACTTTCTACAGGTATGTTTCTATATCTAATAGCGGAAATCGGAATCACAGCTGGATCACACAGGCTATGGGCGCATAGGTCATACAAAGCCAAATTGCCCCTGCAGATAATTTTAATGGTGTTTACATCTATAGCGCATCAAGATAGCACTATTCACTGGGCCCGGGATCATAGGATGCACCATAAGTACAGCGACACTGATGCCGATCCCCATAACGCAACAAGAGGTTTATTTTACTCCCACGTGGGTTGGCTGCTCGTTAAAAAGCATCCAGAGTTGAAACGGAGAGGGAAATACATACCAGTAGATGATTTATACAATAATCCTGTACTGAAGTTTCAGAAAAAGTAAGTATTACAATAAAGAGTGTTTTTATTGATTTATTTTTTATAGTACCCTATAAAAAAATCAATGCATGTAGTGTATGTATTCCCATCATTGATCGATTAATTGAACCCAAAACAAAGGGCTAATCTAATCTTTATAACTCACCATGTCGATCTTAAAAGCTTTGGCTAAAGCACGTAGACGACAATGTTTAAGCACAACTAAGGAGTACCCTGTGTACTTTACATAGGGTCTGTTATGTTCCTGCATGAGAATGAGGTCACCAGGAACGGTACCACAAAAGCGTCTTATGTTGCAAGTAGGCTACGGCAACCGCTTCACATCAGGCTAGGTGCATGCTTCTTTATCACCCAATGCAATATTTCTAAAAGAGCTAGTTTAAAATAAAAAGAATGATGTAGGATTATACAGCATCAACAAAATGACGTAGTATGGATAACAAAAAATATTTTTTTACAAAATAAATTATATTTAATAGCATTGTACTCATATAAGGCGTGATTTTCGGAATTGTGTCATTTAGCATTATTACCTTTATATGGAAACCTTATTAGTATTCAATTAAAAAAAAAACAACTCTTTATTTACAAAATGATGTAGGATCTATAATATTAATATACTCGTAACAATGAAGTACGAGTAATATGAATGATTAGTTGGAATCATTGACAATGTACTGACACAATACTGACAAGAAACTGATAAAAAATTAGATTGAAAATGTACGGACAGGTACATTTTCAATTGATTTTTTTTACTCCATTAACGTTTCTGTACATATTTCCATTAGAATATAGAAACGGAAAATAATAACTATCACCAGACTCCCTCTTTTACACCGTTTACTAGAAACAAACATATAGGAATAATATAAGTAAATTCATTCTACAAGCCTACTACCAAGTTAAATTCATAACAAAAGTTACAATACAATGTTCGTATGTCTTCCAATTTGGTGTTTTGATGCATTATCACATAAGATTCGCATTACGTAATCTCAAGGGAAATGCGCTGGAGACAGAGGTCTTTCGATTGATAATCTTATTATTCAATCTCTGGCAACTCGCTAACTAAGTGAGTTATCAGAGACTTCAATTCCACTTGACGTTGAAACTCGTGGTTCTGTGTGCACGGGTAATTGTGTACAGACGTGTGCATAACCCACCTCAATATCCATGACCATGCATGTGAAAGTCGACCATCGATTGCGAATACCAAATCTAATATTGATACGGTACTTCCAGTAATTGAGACTGACAAAAAATGATCTGTTGGCAAATTCGATTTTGCACGTGCATATGAAATCCATGCCTTTAAATGCACTTGTAAAATCATATTTGCTTTACAGTCGTTGGGTATCGCATGAATTGACGATCGACTAGAAGCCACTGCGTATAGACTGGTGTCGTAAAATGATAGCGAAGTTTGATAGGTATAGGGCAATCATTACTTTTCAAAAATATTTTGATGGGTAGGTAAACCTGTGGCGACTGCTTTGCACTACAAGAAGCCAACTAGGAAAATTAAAAGAACCGATATTGGTTGAAATAAATATTGAAACGACAGTGACTACTGGAGAGGTTTTTGAAGACGACATTTCAACGTTAGAAATCTAAACATGAAGATTGTAAAAAAAAAAAGATATATTATACCAATAATATGGAATATCTCGCGAGTCCGTCGATTTAATCTAACACGCAAGTTAAGCTATATTGACCGTAGCTAGCGAATCGATTTGTTCTCTAGCTCCTTTGTAGGGTATGTTAATCCATCGATTACTGCTAGTGCTTTAATCTTGCTTAAAAGGAGATCTATATCCTAGCGAATTAAGTGTCACTCAATGTGATGAGTCTCTATGAATTTTTATACTTTTACAGACACGCAATACCACTTATTGGCGCAGCTTGCTTTGTCCTTCCTACTCTGATACCGGTATATTTCTGGGAAGAAACGTTAGTCAACGCATGGCATACAACAATGCTTCGTTATGTGCTTAATCTGAATGCAACCTTTTTAATTAACAGCCTAGCCCATAAAGTGGGTTATAAGCCTTATGACAAAAATATACCAGCAACGCAGAATTTTGCTGTTACTCTATCCACATTTGGCGAGGGTTTTCACAATTACCACCACACGTTTCCATGGGACTACCGTGCAGCTGAACTTGGTAATAATAAATTCAACATAACGACAATATTCATAGACTTTTTCGCATGGATTGGATGGGCGTACGACTTGAAATGTGCATCCCAGATTATGGTTGAAAATAGAATGAAGAAATCTGGCGATGGTACAGATCTATGGGGTCGGATCGATAAAAATATAACAAATGAAGACTCAGAGAGTATAAACTACATGAATTAAAAGCGGTAGTGCTACTTGGTTGGCGCTACCGAATAATAGTGTAACATTAACTCGTGACTTATCATGTTGACGTTGTTCCTACAATATTAATTTAAAATATTCAGATAACGCGGTAATGACTGGAAATAAAGTAACTAAGCATTTAGAAAGCAGTTAATCTTAAATATATGTCTGTGATGATACAATACAAGTAACTTGACTTTGAAGACCCAGGTCACAAATAAGTCTATATATATGACGGCGCATTGAAATTCATTGCAAAGAGTACGTGCGGCCAAGCGACGAAGAAGGTGAGGTCATCGAGTCATCGTGACTCGTTGTTAACAACAGATACACCCATCGAAGCGATGACGAATTGAACATGCCATCCCCTTCCATAAAAGACGCAGCGCACGATGCAAGCCAACTCGCGTCGTCCCGTTACCCTGGGGCGATCGCTTCCAGTGAAGCCTTACGGACTTCCCGACGAAAGGTAGTCCTCAGGTGGTGTTTTAGTCAGTAGCAATCTGGCATAACCCGTACGACCTTCCGAAAGGGTATCTAATCCAAGAATACGCCACCTCCCGGAGGGAGCCCGCTTAGAAGAATGAATATGACTGCACCCCGTGATAGGCGAAAAAAAAATGCAAGCCGGCAGAGTCTTCTTGGCATTGGCCGATGCACATGTAGCTTTATATCGCTCTATAGCTGATTGTAATACGAGATTATTGCGAAAGTGAGGAGTCTAGTTTTGGCTCTGCTGTGGAGTAGTGCATATATTATACAGTGTTAGATTAGTTGTGTGGTTTTTAAGTCATTGTGATAAACTTTACCTGTTGTTAGACTCCCGTGAGGGTAACTGCCTCGAGGTCGTTATCGGAGTCAGTCACACTTTTAATAACGTTTTATTTATCGCTACATACATCACAGAATCCTTCATTGTTTTTATCTCGTTGCACATACTAAGAGCCCAAGTTGCCGAAAACCTCTTCGCTCTCTTGAGAAAACCTTGGCTGGGAGTTCATTCCACGACTTAAGTATTCTCGAAAGAATATGTTTTTGAAACCAGAGAGTACGTGACCATTTTGCTTCTAGCGCATAAGGGTGAACTCTCCACCGTTTGCGAGCGATGCGGTTGTAAAAAGAATCATATCGAACAATTCTCCAGAACACAACTCGTTGTACAATCGGCAGAACACACAAAGAAGGCATAATCTCTCCTTAAACTTAAGCACTGAATACCGTCTGTAAGCTTAGGATCGTTGACAATTCTCACAGCTCGTCTCTGAACTAAATCACACATTTAGGTGGGAGCACCTGGATATCAGCTAGGTGGTACCTTGGTGCTCCCGTTTAAAGGTGACTACAGTACTTCATGTGCGGTCTGTCTTGAGACTTGTATAACATAAGTATGTACCCCGTGCTGAAATACTGTTTTGCTTCTGTTGAGCACACCAAGTTTCTTGACCGTCAGCTTGACCTTCTCCAGGTGATTTCGATATTTAAAATTGCTGGAGATCTTGATACCAAGAATTCCAGTGATTTTGTCGACGGTAAGAGGTGTATTCTCAAATTGAGAAACCGTAGCAAATGGGTTTTACTTAGCGGTGAACGCGCAAACCTGTGTCTACATGGGGTTGAATTAGATGAAATTCAACCGACTCCAGCATATACTTTAGTCAAAGTACCCTCAATTTCAGACACAAGTTTATTGCGTCTTTCCTCCACAAGGGAACGAGGGATCTTAGCACGGCCTATATAAAAAGTGTCCCCGATGCTGTCATCCGCATAACAATTAATGCCATCAATTGACAACATATCGTTGATATGCAGCGGAACATAGCGTCGGGCATATTACAGAGCCCCGTGGGACGCTGACAATGCTGTCCATTCTATCAGAGCATCTATGGTCTACCAGGGTTTTTAAGCATCTAGCATCATGAATAAGAAGCTGGCAACCCATTTGCACGAATCCTTGGGCAGCCCTATGGTAAATTTGATGGAAAAGCCCTATGCCTGACCCGATCGAACGCCATCGCCACATCTAGGCTGACTGTCAGTACCTCACCTTGACTCTCAATCGCCGAAATCCAGCGGTGTGTAAGATACACTAGAAGATCACCAACCGTATTGACGATCGCTGATAAACTCGTGTTCCTCTAGGTATCTATTCATCACGCTCCATCAACTATACGATCTATACAAAACCAAAGTTTTTAAGAATAGATTCGTCATAATTTAGCGGTTAAATTTTCAAAAGCGATTTCATGAAGACTCATTTATTAGTGTAAAAAGGTCACACTTTACGACACATTTTAATACAAATAAAATACAATATTTATTCATTATGAACAAATATAGTGTTAAATGTAATCTTTGATTCGTTAGTAAATTACACTGGTTTCTAACGATGGAGTTACCAATTACCCTGGTTTTGTGGGAACCCGTGCTTGTAAGTATTCCATATTTTTTTATAAATTAGACGCTAGACACTTGGCCTGCACATTGGATTTACCTCAACCTAATCCTACCGCCTCGCAAGAAATTTCTTCACAGTGGTTATACTTAGTAATTTTGCTCTCATTCACTCGCAAGAACATAAAACCATTCAGTAAGTTGTTATTTGGCTGCAGTGTTTTGTGAGGTGGTACATATGAGGTCTACTCCCCCCGTCGTCGAACTGCTCGATCGATGCACCCTATATAGCTTGAAAATTCTAAAATCTAGGCGAAATTCCAAAATCTACGCTTGCGAAGCTGCGGGCAAAAGCTAGTAATTACTAAATTTATATGGGACATGAAAAAAATAATTTACATACTTTACTTTTTGAAAATGTTTAATTTGTTCTATATCTTCTAAAACGCCTATTTCATAAGTGACGACTGTTTCATAAACATACAGATATACTATATGCAATGAATATTTAAACAATCAGAAATTACAAGTAAGTAATATTGGCTGGGCCTATTTATTCGGTGCACACCCTTTTTATTATCTATCAATTTTTGGTGATGGTACGAAATAGGTCAGTAGTCTATAAAGCAAAAATCAGAAATAACTGCACTGATATAATTTTCTGTAAATATTACAGAAATATATAATAAATGTGCGTTAGAAACCTATTATGAATGTCTAACACGTATTTTTTATTGTTCCTGTAATATCTACCTAAAAGTATATCTATATTTAATCTATAAATTTGTTGGATTTTCATTCACAAACTTCTCGCGCTTGGCCTTGCTTTATTTATGATTAGGATATTTGGATTAGGCTCGAATCTGGTGTGGTTCCAGTGTATAAAGGTGTTGCATACCTCTTTTCCTTTTATATTCTTTTTATAAATGTTATTTAAATTTTGTATTTGTCTTTGCTCTTTTTCTATGTCTTTTGTTTTCCTTGTCAAAAACGTATTACATATTGAAGTGCTACATATAATTTAGTATTATTTTCCATCCATTATTCCCTTTCTTATAATTTAATAAGTACAGTTCATTGCTTAGTCGTCTGCAATATAATATAAAAGGAAAAGAGGTATGCAACAAAAGGTTTCTATAAAGACGGGAAAAAATATACGATGATGTTTCGAATTGGTACAGTTTTCCAAACGGCAACAGTTGGAAATATAAATAGAAATGCTTACATTCTAACTTCACAATAATGCACTATACAGCAAAGGATATTTACATATATGTACAATCAGAATTGACCTACACTTAGGCAGAGCCCTTCTGAAGACGCACAACTAGGTGCCACGAGTTACTACTTACTTGTTTTAGTATAAGTGTTCATTTACATTTACGTCACTTAAAAGGATTTAATTTGTGCTATAATATCAAAACATAGACAAATTTAAAACTAACTTAACAATAATTCTCTAAGTTCTATTCAGCACCATAGTACGATAACAAATAAAAGTTTATTTTGTTATGCATTTTTTGTATATTTCAGGTTTTCAGTATAAATTTAGAATTTTACACGTGGTTTTCAACTCGGTTTTCAACACATTGTGTAGAAACTGAAATAAATGTCTCCCCTGTCTATGGAGCGTCTAATTTCTACCACTCAGTTAAGTTTAGGATGGTGGAGTTAAACGAAAGGATTTTAGCATCTGGTTTTTTTCATATCTATTCTCTAAAATATAATTAAAATCACAGAAATGTGTTTATTGCAATACTGTCACCATAAATTTATTTGACATTGAATTTGTTAAATGATGCTCGGAGCTCCGCCTATATAAGGTGATTTTTCATACTTAATGCACGAACCTTAGTAAATCCTATATAAAATAATGCCTGATAGTAATTATTGACTTGGAAAGCCAGCTATCACCATGTAAAGTTTCAACAATATTTGTTCAGTAGTTTTTGGGTGATGTGATACACATAGTGTATAATAAGACAGTTCGTGGATTAGGAAATGGGATAACGCTATGAAGAAGAAGACAGTATAATAAGACACACAAACTTTTTAAAATTAACTTCTATATTATTCTGTATAATGTATAACATTGAGGTCATTTTTTACATGCATTATTTGAAATAGTGATCAAGGCCACTACTCTTGATACTTACAGAAGTTAATTTTAAAAAGTTGTGTGTCTTATTATACTGTCTTCTTCTTGTTTTATAGAGTTCTGTGTACTGTCTTCTTATTTTTTATACAGTTATATACACAGGATCTGACGTGAATCATGGACTGCACCAAATTAGCGCGTTATGATCTGAACGCAAGATGATTAGTGTCACAATAGCAAATTAAAAGAGTTGGCGGAGAGACACAACTTCATAGCGAACTCCAAGTTTAGTGAAATCAATAATATCCCACTATGATTATACGCAAAGACCAACTACAAACTATTACCAATTTTTAATTTATGCCCTCGGTACCATCTGTTTCGTTCTTTGTTGTTTCTTTGTCGATCCGACCCCATAGATCTGTGCCATCGCCAGTTTTCTTCCCTCTATTTTCAATCATATCTTTGGACGCACACTTCAAATCGTACGCCCATCCAATCCATGCAAAAAAGTCGATAAATTTTGTCGTTATGTTGAACACATTATTACCCAGTTCAGCTGCACGGTAGTCCCATGGAAACGTGTGGTGGTAATTATGAAACCCTTCGCCAAATGTGGGTAGAGTGACGGCTAGGTTCTGAGTTGCAGGTATGTTTTTGTTATAAGGCTTGTAACCCACCTTATGGGCAAGACTATTAATTAAAAAGGTCGCATTAAGATTAAGCACATAACGAAGCATTGTCGTATGCCACGCGTTGACTAACTTTTCTTCCCAGAAATAGACAGGTATAAGAGTAGGAAGGATGAAACAAGTTGCTCCAATAAATGGTACTGCGTATCTGTGAAAATATAAATACAAATTCTCACTATATTAACCAACAATATAGACAATTACAAAACTAACTTAATAATATTTGTTTGTTTGTTTGTAATATCTTTATTGTACATAAAATAACAATGAAAAATATAAATTAAAATGCAACACATTAATAAATGTACAAAGGCGGACTTATTCCTATAAGGAATCTCTTCCAGTCAACCAAATAATATAAGTAATAATTCTCTAAGTTCTATTCTATTCAGCACCATAGTACGATAACAAATAAAAGTTTATTTTATTATGCATTTTTTGTATATTTCAGGTTTTCAGCACAAAATTTTGAATTTTACACGTGGTTTTCAACTCGGTTTTCAAAACATTGTGTAGAAACTGAAATAAATGTCTCCCCTGTCTATGGAGCATCTAATTTCTTTTCTACCACTCAGTCAAGTTAAAAGTAATAAATAAAAGTATATTTTGTTATGCATTTTGTGTATATTTCAGGTTTTCAGTATAAATTTAGAATTTATTTGGATATGAGTATCTTTTAATAGACCCTAATTAACCATGCTGCTCTTCTGTTATACAGGGTAATAATTGTGACATTGACATATGAATGAGCTTATTCATCACGCGGTAGGTATCTACATAACATCTGGCGATCACTATGAATGAGGTCGAATGGTCGATACAAAATTTTAAAAATGGAAAATCACCTGGATTAGATTTGGTTGCAGCTAAAATAATAAAAATAATGCTTTTTGGTTCCTGCGCGTTTATGCTGTAGAACCGGAAGTGTCCGAACAGATTAGAGAACCTTGCCTTTGTACACGATTACGATGACTGCGCATAATAGTGTAGAATGACAAGAGATGAACTACGCTGGCTGTAGACCCATCAGCTGAACGTTAGAAATATAAGGAAAAATAATTGAGGGAAAAATTAAGCTGAAACCCGATACAAAGACGTAGCAGACAGAAGACAGGAAGAATTCCGAAATAGGAAAGGGTGTACGGATCAAGTTTGATCACTTCGCAATACAGTGGGGAGGTATTTGGCGCTGGCAAACTGAAGGAAGCATTTTGATAAAGTTATTGAAAGATCTCTGTGACATATTACTGCTGTCGTGGGCTAGTGGTGAATTATCCGCATTTCATAGACAATACTTCCTAGACATGTTACTAGCAGAAACGCCATCTGGACTGTAAACTGTGTGCGAAAAAAAATATAGACAAAGTTATTTGAAAGATTAAAAATCAGAAGAAACGCAAGGATTTGATGATATAGTATTGGTATAAGTGGCTGAAATTGTATATTTTACAGGATCTTAACTTTTAGCAAGAATAGATGGTAAACCGCTGATGAGAGTCGAGTGAGTGCAAGAAATAGTATGTTGGGAAAACTTCTTAGGAGTAAAAACTTATGCCAGAAGACATTGTTCGCCATGCACAAGGCGGTACGGACCCCAAAATCAAAGGCATGGAAGTGAAAGCTGGGTATGACAGAGATAGCATGAAAGTGAAGTAAATGCGATCAAGTAAAATGCTAAATCTGCGACGGCAAGGCTTGTTTCTGTAATGATGTTAGAAAAAGAGTTGATCTGAAAGAGAGTGTTTGTGTTAAGATCAGAAGCGGCATGCTCCGTTACGTGTAGAAACACCGTCCATGCATTACACGTAGAAAGAGTGCAAGAAAAAAAATGATGAAACGGATGTACAATCCAAAAATAGAAGGAGCCGAGGAAGAGCAAGGATCCTGACTGGTTTGTCGTGTTTTATCAGGTGTTGTCACGATCCTTAGGAATTTGCATGAAAAGAGCTATGAATGTTAACGAAGCGAGTGCAATGTGTAAAACTGAGTGATGTACCACTCAGTTATTTTTATACAGCGATGGGAGGCATACAAGCATACGGCCCACCTGATGTAAAGCGGGCCTTTATAGGCTAAAGTAATGCAAGCGTTTATAGGCGTCGGTAACCGCTTTATATCAGGTGGGCTGTATGCTTATATACCTACTGACGTTGTATAAAAAAAATATGTAAAAAAGAGGTGTAAATTGTTCTCCACAATTTATTTTATACATTATTATATAAATTTATTTTAAACATTAAATATAGTGACAAAGAAGTATACGACCCACATATTGTAAAGCCGTTACAACAGCCTATGTCTTACAACGTATTATTACCCCCAATACTAAAACAGCTACTCCTCAGGAGCTTCCTGATACCTTCATTTACTTGCAGGAACAGAAGAGCCTCAAACGAATTGTTATTTTTAAACATAATTTGGGCCTGCCTTTCTTTAAAGTTAAAGTATCGTAAATAAGCAGAATATTTTCTCAGAAATTAAAATGCCATTAGATACAAAATCTGTTATCTGGCATCTGTTTTTTTTTCAGGGGTTTATTGTAGATGTTCTTCGACCATTGCAAATTCTAACAAGTATGTATAATTAAAAGTATTTTTCTTCAATAATACTTACTTTTTCTGAAATTTTAATACTGAATTTTTGCGTAAATCCTCAATTGGAACGTATTTCCCCCTCCGTATCACCTCAGGATGCTTTTTAACGAGCAGCCAACCCACGTGCGCGTAAAAGAAACCTCTTGTTGCATTATGGGGATCAGCATCTGTATCGCTGTACTTATGGTGCATTCTGTGATCCCGAGCCCAGTGAATAACAGTATCCTGGAATGCTATAGATGTGAATACCATCAAAATTATTTGCAGGGGTAATTTGGCCTTGTATGTCTTATGTGCCCATAGCCTGTGCGATCCGGCAGTGATTCCGATTTCAGCTACTAAATATAGGACCATACCTGCACAAAACAATGTTATACATGTTATTTTGCTGTATTTATTTATCTCACTTGACAGCTTATTGCCCAAAGCATTATGTGAAGACACATAAATTATTCTGTACCTATAAAAGTTGACTCGTTATTATCAGTATCTGGGCGACCGAGCTTTTGGGAAGCATTATACCATCACATAATTGTCTGTCTATCAAGATTATTTTTCTTAGGAACGCGTGGAGGCATCATGTTGAGATTAATATCCAATACCGTTTGCAATCCCTTAGGGCAGTGGCCGGCAAACTTATTAGCCAAAGAGCCAAATATGAACATTACAACAATAAAAAAAAAAATTAGGAGCCAAATCTGGTTGTTTAGTAAACTTTTATTACACTAAATAAGTAGTACTCTAAATAAAACTAAATTTCATACTTAATCTTGCATCTCCTTAGAAAGTTTGAGACGAGTAAGTCAGGTTTGTATATTGTTTTTAATTTTTAAAATCTTAATTACCTATCTGTCTTTTAACTTAAACAAAAAAATTATACATATTCTCGATTTATAGAAGAATTTTAATTTATCAAAATAAGATGTATTTCTTTTCTTGCCAAGTTTTTTTTAATTATTATTGCGCGTTCCGTGGATATTTGTGCGAGAGCCGCACTTAAGGAGCTAAATAGCCACATGCGGCTCTGGAGCCGCACTTTGCCGACCACTGCCTTAGGGCAATGAATAACTCAAGACGTCTAAATCAACGCAATAAAAATATATGATCAAAATCAATAAATTCGCCGAAATTCAAAAATCGAAAATTTGTACATCACAAACATTTTTGTTTTTGCTATTACAAAGTTATTTGCTGTTGGTAAACTAATCATTATCTATCTCGACATATGAGGCCAACAGTTTTCCTCGGTGTGCGACTCCGACTCGCTCTTTACCAGTTTCATTAATTTGTAATTAGCAACATGTCGTAGGTTTTAAATACAAATATTAGTTTTTTGAGTCTAGAAGTCATAATTTTGATGTGTTATTTAAAAGAAAGACGTTTATCGATCATAATTCACCAAGATACTTAAGATGGGTGGTAGTTCTTAATATAGGACAGAAACACGATAGATGACTAGAGCGGTTGTCCTATAATGTTTAAACTATTGAACTGTTGAATTATGAAAGTTTCTCATTGAAAATGTCATGTATTGATGTTATTAATTATTTAACGATTAATCATTTCATCAATCAAATCATTCACCAACTAACTTTTACTTTGTCCAAATCAGCTTAAACAGCCGCAATTACATCAAGGCCACTTGTCAACTTATACAAAAATAGAAGTACTATGTCGTCGGCATAAGAAACAATTTTACCATGCGTTAAAAAAAATGAATTTAGGTAGATTAAAAATAGGCAAGCACCCAAAATACTACCCTGCGGAACACCGTAGGAAATGGGTTAACATATTGTGTCAAATTAGGTTAGCACGATTAAAAAAATATTATAACACGAATGAAATCGAACAATTTAATAATTATGCTAAAAACTTATATTCCGCACATTTTAAGAACAATATATCTCAATAACAGGGTAACAATAACAATAATAGTGATTTTGCGAGAACGTGGGTGCTTTACAGTATTAAGTACAGCTATAGACCGCGCCTTACTAAGTATGAACCTAGGGAAACGTATGAACACCACGTACAAATGTCACTGATGATCAGTATTAAAAATGTGTTTTTGGGAATGAGACTTGTAGCAATGTCTATAATAAACTATTGATAGCCTAGAAATTTCATCTCACATAAAACACCACTGTAATAGCTCTATACTATAAATACGTATGTATAAATTATATTTGCTAACGATTGGCGCAACGTTCTATAGCTTGCTTATGTATACTCTAAGGTGGGTGCCCATTATAGAATCCTTATAGAGAGACTCGCACTTGATCAATCCTTGCAATCACTCCCTGGGCAACAGCCGCTTCAAGGTTTTAATCATTCGTTCCGTAAAAAATATAAGTAGATAACTTACTGAACAGTAGAGTAGCCCATTTCGTTGAAGTAAACGCCAAATATATTCCATACAGTGCAGCTATATGCCAATAACCAAACGTCAAAAAATTACGGTACATGACATGGTACTTTCTAGGTGAAGCTTGTGGCGCCACGAGTTTTGGAAATGGCTCTTCATTTTCAAAATGTTCATTTACATTCATTTCTGTTAAAATACTTGAATCTTTTTTCGGGGACATTTCTGAAATGTGCAAAAGGTACTTCGGTACAAATTTGAAGTAAAGACGTTATAATAGAAACTCATAAGGACATCGCTTCCGAAATCCTCTAGGACAGGTCAACATTTGCAAAACTTCCACCCATACGGCAGGTCCGAAAATTGACGCTGTTCAAAATACGAGAATATGAGTCATATGTAGTCATATGAGAATATACTGGAAAATGTAATTAGTGGTTCACAGGATGAATCCCCTAAAAGCCAAAAAGTCGGCCGTAGGCAACACCGGTGTGAGTGACTTAGGGGTGTCGATAGGTGTGTGCGCTTTCTCCAAACTAACTCGTGGTGTTATTTCCACCTATGGAGCATATAGTTCTAACAACTTCTCTCTGGACGACCAATGAAGGCAAGCTGAGAGTACCTACAAATGTGATTTAAATAATACAATGCGGCCTGAGCCTGACCACATCGCCATACGGTGTGAAGTCTTATACTTAATTATCGGAGAATTATTAGTTTTATAGCACATTACCTAAAATAATTATGAAATAATTAATGATTTCTTTAAACTACTCATCCTGTTACTCATATTTTGTTTTATAAATTAGGTTCAATCCTATATTTATCAGGCCTCTCAGAAAGTATCGCGAAAAAAAGTTTTTATGTATGAGAAACTGGCCAATTATAATCTATTTTGAAAATATGATTATTTATAAATAAAAATAGGTATGTTCTAATTTCAAAATTACCATATTTTTTGCAAGCTAATTTAATCTATTGTGTTTAATAAAAAAATGGATCTACGCCGAGAACATTTTCGCGCTATGATTTTTTACGATTTCAAATGTCGCCTGAAACTGGAGAAATACGTGCTAGCAGTGAAAAATTTAATCCAAGACAATATACGAGTTAGGTATCAGGAGATTCAGCATATACTGCAGATTGGATCAGAAAACCTTCACGAGATTCTACACTCGATCTTCGCGTGAGGAGGATAGTTTCACGCTGGGTGCCGCACAACCTCATCGTTGCTCAGAATCAGGTCCTGATGGAATGGTGCTATGATATGATAAACAAATTTGAAGCAGGCTCGTCTCGGCCTGTTTACGACATCATTACAGGCGATGAGTCCTGGATTTATCGACACGATCCAGAAAGGAAGCGCCAGTAGGCAGTTTGGGTCTTTCAAAACTAATCAACGCCTACCAAAGTGAAGCAATCTTGAAGGTTGGGAGGGGGAAGAACTATGAAATGCTTGGCAGAAGTTTTCTCTGTTATGAGCAACAAGCGACCAAACACATGACTCCGTGGGCTACTGCTCCAACACGACAACGCTCACGCGGACACCGCGCTCAAAACGAGGGACTTTCTGGACAGCACGCCGGTCAAACTCCTGGGTCACCCTCCTTACAGCACCGAGGATAAAAAATCAGCTCAAAGGGATGCAATTTTCGTCGCCGGAAGATGCGCTGTCAGCGCTCGAGCAGGCTGTAAATGAGATGTCTGCGGCGGAGTAGAAAAAGTGTTTCAAAAACTGGTTCAGACGCATGAAACTTTGTATAAACGACCCTGGTGGAGAGTACTTTGAAAAGATTTAATAAAAAAATATTTACCTATAGAAGCTATAGAATATATACACCTTTTTTATTTTCACAAAACTTTATGAGTGTCCCGCGTATTTATCGTCTTTGTTTACAATAATTATTTTAAGATAATTACCTGAATAAATCAGTCAAGAGAACTATCACCACTGCTAACTTAATCCACCTTAATAAAATCAATACTCATAACAACAATAAGGCTGAATGTTAATTTATGAACCACTAATACGGCTTGTAACAAAACATTTAAATAAAACTTTGTACGTTCTTTCGTATTGCAGTTGAAGTTCCGACTCGCACAAATGATAAATAAATTATTTGACATCCAAACAATACATTTTATATGAATTAGCGACAAAGAGTCAACGGTCGGCAGTATTTATTAACGACTAGTTACAATGTATATGTATATCTTCACGCTGTCAGGTCACTTGCGGGGTAGGCAGAGAGAACTGAGCGCCATAAGACACGGTCCTTGCACACTTCACCCGCTTTTTAACACTCATAGCTCTTTCCATACACGCCGTTTTCAAGGACTCCTGAGTCCTGACATAACCTTCTGATAAAATGATAGATAAAAAGATAAAAAAAAGACAGAAAATCTTTAATAGATTCAGGCGTTACTTTGCGAAAGTCAAATCTATATAAATTGCATATAGAAAATCTTTATTTACCATACGGCCCTCGCGGGCACTTAGACACGTCTTACATTTTTTGAAATATATAAACTTATCGTTTCTTATTCAATTCTCTTATTTTACCTTTATCCTTTTTTTTTAATCTACTGGCATTTCGGAAATGACCATTGGCGAAGACGAAATGCCGAAAGAAACTTGCCAATATAGGTCTCTTAAAAATTGTCAATTAGATATTACAAAAAAAAATCACATAAGCATATTGGAGAGTTTTTTGAATACATTGTCAGGAAAGGACAGAACTGTTTCAGGCAACTTATTATAAATTGCCTGATTCCCCTAACTGTATATGCAACAAAGCTGCGCTTACCGGCAAGTTTATTTATGTGGGGCCCCATTGTAATTTGAAGTCTACTGTAATTCCAATAAACACAAACATTATATTAACATTATATTATTATTACATTAATAAATTCTAATTTATTGTTCCCAATGGGAACTTCTGTATTGGCAGAAGTCACATTTGAAAGACTAAATTTGATGCATTTGGTTTTAGCTGAGTTTAGAAAAAGATTATTACATGTGAACTAGTTTAAAATAGCAGACACAACACCATTTTCTTTGTCAATATTTTCACACCGGCGGGCCACATTAAAATTAGAGAGGTATCATCAGCAAATATATCCGCCATTTTCTGCACCATGTAGAGCAGATCATTCGCATAAACTAAAAATAGAAATGGACCTAAAATAGAACCTTAGGGCATAGCATCCTGTGATCTCTCCCATGCGTTACGAATATACCTAACCAATGCCACTCCCGCATCCGTAGTAGATTTACCAGCTGTAAAACCGTATTGTGCATCATGAAAAATTTATTAGTCTTAGAAAAGAGTTGCAATTGATCGCATTATCCTTTCGAATACTTTACTCAAAACTGGCAGTATAGATATAGGTCCGTAATTCCCCAGCTTGCTCTTTTCCCCTTACTTGAATAATGGAACAAGTTTACTAAATTTCATCAAGTATGGGAACACGCCCATATCTACACATTAAAAATTTGTGACTAATGTGGAACTGTTGCCTCTATAATACCATAAAAAACTTTAATATACATTCCTCAGTGATCCTCTGAGTTTTTAATGTTCAACTGTATAAAAGTTTTAATCATTTTAATTGGTTCAATGTATGTAAACTGAAAAAGTTCCACACTAGGTTGTACATTTTCTTTCAATAATTCAGCAGCACCATCTGGAGATGAATTAAGAGAGTTAGTGGCAAGGTAGGGGATATTGATGAAGCAGTCATGAAATAGATCTGCTACTTATTTAATGTCTGTAATACTTCGATTGCCATATTTTATAGAACACTCATTATCCCGTGGCTTATATTTACCGGTTCCTTTACTAACAATATCTCATACAGCATTAACTTTATGATTGCTTAATTTTGTTTTTAATATACATGGACTTTGCTTCTCTGCAAACATTTTTAGATATTTTGACATATTTGACAAAATCTGGGTCAAATCTGTAATACTTTTCTGCATACAAATCAAACTCTTTATTTCTACTTAGCAGAATTCCTGCCCAATTTGTCCAATCATTAAATACAAATTTATGCGTAATATCTATTTTTTTCGTTTAAATAGTTTTTGATATTCACTGGATTATAGCATGAAACAGATTGGTATAAAGAAAATCCGGATCATCTACAGTGTAATTCAACAATTACAACTTGTCCTATTATTGTATCTAATAAGTCTGTTTCTGGCCA
This sequence comes from Pyralis farinalis, assembly GCA_947507595.1. Classification (NCBI taxonomy): domain Eukaryota; kingdom Metazoa; phylum Arthropoda; class Insecta; order Lepidoptera; family Pyralidae; genus Pyralis; species Pyralis farinalis. The sequence continues at coordinate 24,074,005 of OX382273.1, read as the reverse complement.
TTGGTCTGTACAAGAGATGATTTCTCAAATCTGTATTATATGAACCTTGATAAACTACCAACTGACCGCAATGATCTGAGGGCAAGTTGCCAATTATTGATTTATTTATATGGTCACAATTACAAAAAATATTATCAAGACAACTTGCAGATGTGCTGTTATACGCGTAGGCTCCAGAAATAGATTATCTAGATCAAATGATTTAAATAAATTTAAAAATCTAATACTTGATTGTGTTTCTACTAATATATCAATGTTGAAATCACCGCCGCCGATTATGTCTTTTTGCTTTTCTTAAAATATCCTCCATTACTTGCTCAAATAGCACACCTCGATAGTGCACTCAATAGAGAGCCTAACAATATCCAAACGTTCTTTGGCTTTTTGGTATTTTTTTAACATAATCATTTACCCACCTCTTATTGAAGACTCTCTATTAAAGCAACTGACTAACTTATAATTACTAATACTCAATGATATTACACTTTTTTTAACCAATGCTCAGTCACACATAAAATATCAATGTTATATTTTTCCATAAAAAATGTACTACATTTTCACAGCCAGGAAAGCCTTGAATATTTTGGTGTAAAAGATTTTAGCTTTGCTTTCCTTTTGTCGCATTGAGTAGTTTAAACATGCAGTCAAATCGATAAAAATAGTTTTAGTTTGTCGTTTACAATGTAAACTGTAAGATTATTGACATTATAAGCCACAAATTGGATATCTCAATTCTAGATTTATTCGAAAGACATAATATATCTTTTGTCAAATAAAAATCACAAATAAAATCATTAGTGTCAGAAATATATAAAATTGACATTATGACAGCATGTCAAGTGGTATAAGTTGTTAATATACGAGCATGTATATGTATGTATTCAATTTTGGTGACTGGCGACATGAAATAAATATGATATCATAAATAAATCACTACACCACCACCACATTAACCCTTACTCATCCCGCTGCAGGGGTACAGGTCTCCCTGCAACCGAAGGGGTTTAGAGCATACTCCACCACGCTGCTCAAATGCGAATTGGCGGAGGGTAGTGTTTTCAAGCCGCCCGAGGGCTACTGACTTAGCTTAACGACTATCATCTGTCGACAACAGCTGGAACTGACGACTTAACGTGCACTCCGTAGCACGGAGAAACTCGAGATAGGTAAAACCGTCCATAGATAGGCTGCGATGGTGGTTGCTTAACCTGCGTGTTCAGTTAGAATAACACGCGCAACGACGCCATCGAGCTCTCACATCGTCATCCACCTGTATATTCATAATTTTGTCAATAATTTGGCATACTATAAATGACAAGTCACAATACCTACTTAAATCCTCATCTAAATAAAAAAATAAGTGTTTGTACAACATATACATTCTTCGAAAGTTCTAGGAAACTGCTTAGAAATTTTAATCATCAATGTAATCATCCATTGCTATGATATGTTCCTCAAATGGATCATACATAATAATTATGTCATTGTAGCGGTCCCGACAAATGTTGTCCTGCCCTGTAAAGAAAACAAAAATCTGTTTGCAGTGCCACCGTCGTGGCGTCAATAGTGAATCTTTACACAATTAATAGATTCTGTTGAAATGTCTGAGAACTGAAGAAATGTTTGTAGGGTCGGCAACATTCTAGTGACTATATGTGTACTATGAGTGTCCATAGGCTACGGTGACTGTTTATGATCAGGAAGGTCGTATGCTTGACATTGACACCTCAGTGGTGAAAAAAATACTTATTTCGCAAATTATCTATGATTTAAATCTCCTGTAATAGTACCTACCTACCTTCATACCTACATCTAACTTGTGATTCGAATCTTAGTGTTCTCTAGTAAGCACAGATTTTTTTCCGATGTTTTAATAGAAGTGTTAGTGTATAACAGCTGTCACTAGGCGTCTTAAAATTTGACAGCTAAAAGTTAAAAAGACAGGTGAAGTCGTGACACCACGTTACCGAGGAGGCGACTGACGCTATTTATTTCAATTTATTTACATTTGAAATGTACGTGTTTGGATGTCATTTCGTAACATGCAAATTAGTACATAAGACAAACAGACATGATCGTGCTCAGAAATGTTTGTCCTGTGTGGGAATCGAACCACGAGCGTTGGTGTCAAAGTAGCGTAACAGCGCGTTTCACCCACTGCGCCGCCAAGCTCGTCACCTATATTTATTAAATTTCAATAGGCAAATAATAAAAATTACTTTTTTGATGTACGACATTCATTTCCATTTTGCTCAAAAATCTATGCCTCACATAAAAAAAATTAAAAGCAACATTACATTAACTACCTTACAGTATGTATCGTTTACAGCACGTAGCAACGCGCGTATTCCTTGCCACTCACTCGCACTTATTCAAGCTGGGAGCAAATAATTCTACCATGGCTTGCGGCCATTTTCTTACAAGCAACCATGGATTATTGTGATCAGTGCAAATTTAACTTCAATTTTATGTAATATTTAAAAAAAAACACGATGATTGAAAAAAAAACAACATTAATGTACTTCTATACAGGGGATAGCCTAAAGGTTGCAGCTGACTGGAAGGTGGCAAACACATATCTTTACATCATTTTCTTTATGACGTTACATTCACTTAAAAAACATATAGGTAAATCAAAGCATACAATTTCATTAATTATAAAATATATAGGTAATTAAAAATCATTGCGGCTATTTTTATAGGCAACCCGGAATTAATACATTGTATTACTAATAATCATTCATCTGAATAATATTTTATTAAAAAAAACACGAAATAAACAGATATCTACACAATTTTGCACCGGGATCTTAGGCTATACTAGGGATTGCGTTAGATATAATTATCCCATGTAAAATAGACTAGCTGTACCCGGTACCGCGTCGCTGGGCGTTTTTTTTTTTTTATCTCTTAACCTTCTCGGTAATGTTGAATGTAACCCAGAAGTTTTAACACAATAGGATGAATGATTTCAAAGTCTATAACGGACATGGACACAAACATTTATTGTGTTTTAGACACTAAATAGATTATAATATTTATTTAAAACAACAGGCTCTACAATCTGGAAAATTTCGCCAAGTATCAAGTTAACGTCGTCGAGTTATATACAGCGTAAATATTATAAAAAACTGGTGAACGGTAACTAGTTCTCCCCTCTTGATGGCTACCAACAGGATACCGCAAACCGCTGTCGCTCGCCAGGCATGGAGCACGTACCCCTAAAATCGTTCCTCATACTGACACGTGAGTACTCTTTAAGCTTTCTCATACTACATTGCAACACTATATTGCGATACTTACTCTGGCATGGCTAACCATTTTACGCTGCATACAGTTTTATCTCTACATAGCATAAAACAAAGTCGCGTACTGCATTTCGCTGTGTGTGTGTGTGCCTTCCGTTACTTGAATAATATCTGGAGTAAAATTGTAAAACATATTCATATTAGATAGGATTATAATATGTCCCAATTTCTGTAATAGCCAAAATACAACATTATATTTTTTTACACAACGGCCAGCCTTTGTGCAGACTTAGTGTAAAGTACCTGTGCTCATGAACATAGGGGTCATAAAATTAGTAATTTACTAAAAGATTTCAACTCGGTTCTATTGTAGCCTCTTGGTCTAGATCCAACAGTTAGACTGTGGGTTCTTTGTCAATCAATCAGTCACAGTACTATTTAATAGTGTGTATCGACTTCATGGATTATTTAATTTTGTAAGGCACTTGCTTGTTTATTTCGAAGTAAAAAAAAAGGCTAACGAAATTTTCTTCGTAACTCTACCTCACTCACTCTCGGGTACACAACACGGATTTGTTAATTGACTGCGGTTTTTCTGTGAGGTGGAGGTACTTCCACGGACGGACTGCTTTGACGCGTCCTACCTCTCTTAAATTAACCCAGATCAAAACAAACAAACATGTGTATGCACACAAATGTTTGTCCTGTGCGGGAATCGAACCCACGACCATTAGTGTCAAAGCAGCTATACTAACTACTGCGCCACCGAGCTCGTCTAATTAAATTTGACATTTTGTACCCACCGATCTATAAAAACGTCTGTTCAGTGATCCAAAGCTATATGTATGACGAGTTCGATATACACATTGAACAGAAGCATTGATATATGCACATTTGGTGGACGCCTATACGCTGTGATGACTAGAAGGGAAGTTGTCGGTTCGAAATAAAAATGCTACCTCAGATACCTACCTTAAATACCTACATAAAATGTTCTGGTGTAAATACCAATCCCCAGTAAACTAGTGGAATATTTCTTCCTTTTACACATTTCTACAGAACACCCTAGAAAAGCCTAAGTCATAAAGTACTGTAAAAAATACGGTTGAAGTCGGCGTAGTGGTGAAAAGCGCTATTAGGTTTGTGTTCCTGTGTGCAAGTGAGGTCACCAGTAAGCTCCTAAGGAGTTATAATAATAAATATTATAAATAAATATTGTCGGACAAATTACACAGCGCCACCTAGCCCCAAAGTAAGCGAAGCTTGTGTTATGGGTACTAGACAACTGATAAACATACGTAAATACATTTTTTTTTGTAAATACATACTTATTATACATAGAAAATACCCAGACCAAGACAAACAGACATGTTCATGCACACAAATGTTTGCCTTGTGTGGGAATCGAACCCACGAGCGTCGGTGTCAAAGTCGCGTCATTCACGACTGAGCCGCCGAGCTGTGTAAGTAGCAGAGATGGTATCGCGCAAGTGATACTTAATGTTTTGCAAGCGTTCATAGGCAACTAACCGCTTTACATCAGGTAGACCGTATGCTTGTGTGCCTCCCGACGTTGTTTAAAAAAAAACTTTTGTTTATGATATGACCTATCTTCCTTCTGCGGCGACGGTTACGCACGTCATTCATGGGTAGACTTACAAAAGGCGACCAGAATGACAAAGAAAGCACGAGTAACTGTCATATTATTTTTCGGAGCGAAAATTAACCATAATTTTAGACGTGCAAAATGCTTAATCTATGGAATCAGATATTTGTCCCGCCTTACCTACTTACAAATTACTGTTTTAAATTATCGATAACTATTCTCACTGAAAATATAGGAAATGATTATGCACATTAATCGTTGCATGTGTAGGCATTCACTCGATAGAAACGCATTATATATTCCGATTACATAGGTAGGTAGGTAGGTAGTAGGTAGATTCATTCAGTCCATGAAATAAATATTTACAACAACTGTTATATAACTATATGTCCGTTGGATAGAGTACATTACTTTTCAAATATGTTTCCTAAATTTGATACGATTAGAATTCATTGTCTATTGGTTAAAATACTCTGTTAAATAAACAGGATAATAGCTATGAATGTTAAAGAGAGAGATGCGTCAATAACTCGGAATTCTACCTACCCCGTAAGGGACCCGACGTGAAAATGCGTGATACATAGATATGTTTTTTTTATATTAGAGTGGAGCAAACGAGCATGTGAGCCATCTGATGGTAAGTGGTCGCCAGAGCCCATAGAAATCAGTAACACCAGAGGGTCATTGATCCGTTGCCAGCCTTTTTAGGGAAACACAGGCTCTTTTCTTTCTTTTCTCTTTTTTTTCTCCATATCGTATTTGTTCGGGACCACCGCTGAAGGTAATTTATTCCACAATTTCACCATACTTGGTAGAAAATGCCTCAAAAAACGTACTGAGTGGACTGCCTCTCATCAAGATGGTGAGCGTGAAATTTTAGTTTGTGGCGAGTGGTACGATAGTGAAACTCAGCAGCTGGTATTAAGTCAACAGCTCCTCTGAACACTCCCCATGATACAATTTGTACAGTTCATAAAGCAAAGTCTCTTCATGTACAAATCGAGTCCAGCGGAGCGGAGATCACTGGGTCGCCAACGATTCAAACTTTGTATCCGATCAAATGGAGTAAGCAAATATTTTGGCGCGCCGGCCCAAAGATGTGAACAGTAAAATTAAATAAAAAATAAAACTACCAACATGTATGGTAGTTTTATTTTTCCTCAAGTAGCTAATTTAAATTCAGATTAGAAATCGTATAACTAAAAGGAAAATCCTCGAGTTTCCTTAAAGCCCATGGGTCTTACTGGTGCGTAAGCTATTACTACTTAATGTTATAAAACCTGATCAATAGCAACAACATTAAATACCAACTACGTCGAAACCAGCGAAAGTACAAATTACAATGAATACACTATGGATGCATTGTATAGTATATATAGAGCATGGCATTTAATCAATGAAACGATCTGTTTTAGTCCCAACTGAGGTAAGTGACCTGTGGGAAACACAAAAAGTAGTTCTCGAGAACCAGTTATGAAACACAGACGAACTTGCAAACTCCCTGTGAGGCCAGTCTGATCTGATAATTTATTACTTGCAATTTTTATAACTCTACGAACAAGGGGGAAATTACTAAAGCACTGCTGATAACATCTAATTATTTGAGATTCGTAATAGGTCCTTCAAATGCCTATATAAAATATGTTTTGTAAACGTTGCTATTACGCGACTATGTCTTTAACTACGTTTCACGTTGAAAAATATGACCCCGAAGGTTATTTATTGAGGTCACAAAGGTCTCGTCGTCACATTAATGTGTATGATGGTAAATGCATGCTTCAATTGCTTTAGGTAACTATAAAGTGAAATTGTTGGCAAATATTTTGATGAAAATTTTATTGATAATTATTTATTACAGAAAAAAATACCACTATAGTGATTTCTTATAAACTACTATTATCCTCTTGTGTACAATAGTGTGTTTAGGAGAATTATGTATGGAAAGTTGTATGTATGAAATAATATGTATTTTTTATTATTATTATGTGCTAATTTTGTCTTATGGAGACAACTTGTGAATCTCCAACGCTCTAAAGACGTATTTATTTCTATTTCAGTATTACAACTATGCCGAACAGAACTGACTCAAGTTCTGCCAGGGCCATGGTTCTCAGCCAACGCTATAAACGACGAATTCTCGCCGAAACCAATTTCAGAGTTATTCTCCACTGAAGCCCCACCATTGTCATCCCCATCTCCAGTTACGTTCTCAGTAACAGATCCAATAGTAGTGCTTCCTCATTCTTCCACCCCACAATTCTCCAGCCTATCTCCTTTTTTTTCATCTGTAAAACCAACTACCTTTTCATCAACACCTTACAGTACACCTTTTACAGATTTATCTAGTACGTCACCACCATCTACTTTAACAAAAAATATATTTCCTTCATCATCACCTATAACTCCGTCAACTATGCAAACTCCTACTTTTATTGTAGACAGTACCTTTTCGCAAGAACCTCAAGAGGAAACGCCGACTGTGCGTATTGCACCACCTCAAATCGTCACATCGTCGACTCCACTACCAACATTAAGAGAACTGTTTTCTTCAACAAGAGAATTCCCGAGTTCGTCAAGTGAATTACCTTCTTCATCTATTAGTTTACCATCTTCACCATCTCCATCGGCGTCTCCGTCGTTATCTTCAACTATGCCACCAAATTATTTCATAATCTATCAACAAGCGCCCCAAAATATTCAAGGACCTCCACCTAACCCATTAGGTGTTACAGTAAATCCTCCCTTAGTAATTTCTACACCATCAGCTCCCCGCATATCCCCAATATCTTCTACTATTACATCCACAGTCTCTTCTACAGCGCCTACTCCTACTCCTTTTACAGTCACTATTGCACCAGCAGTACCTAGTTCACCTTCTTCATTGGTTACAACACCTAATCCATGTAGCACAGCCTCTGTGGTGCGATCAACTAATCTTTCAACTTTATCAACTGTTTCGTTAAGACCCATAAGTACTAATGCACCGGCCTTACTTCCTCAAAGAACTACTTTACCAACTAGAGCCCCAGGTCTTGTGATTCGTCTAGTTGCACCAAAAGGTTCTATAACTAACCTAAAAATCAACCCGTCGACGAGTACGCCCCGACCGCGTACTAAAAGGACGAAGAAACCAAAAAGGAATACGTACGATCTTTGCTTGAATTCTTGCAGAGGCAAGAACCCGATTTGTACCGTACCAGTTGGCACTTCTTTGATAGATCCTAAAACATTAAAGGACTTCCCATCGATTTGTCATATGGCGTGCCATAACTCCTACAGGACTCAAGGTAAGGTTTTTATGTAAATTTTAAAATAAGTAGGTCTCGCTAAATTTTCCATGGAAAAATATTCTAGAATATATATTAGTGTTTTATAACAATCCACTGAAATATAAGTATACTCGGATCAAATTTATTGAAACTACCAACTTATAGTGTATAAATTTCGTTCTTGTGAACAGTCAACACCCAGAATTCATTAATCACGGTTACTTATACACGTAATCAATAGTAGAGGGACGATGCTATTTCGTACATATCATACAGAGTAATGGCGGAAGTAAAATATACAATGTAATTTTATACCATAGGTCAAGTTACTTGCAGATTTGACTTCCTCAAAATGTCGCGCGATTCTAGCTATTGACTATTATCATGATCATTAATTAATTTATGATAGTGTAGTAGGGATCGAAACTTCCTAAATTCGCCATAACAAAAGATTTATATTGCATTACTAGTATTTTTTGAAGTACCTCCACCTCACAAACAACCACAGCCAAATAATAACTCCCTTTTGTTGCAACCAAATAATACCTTCACGGTTGTTGGGTTTTTGCGAGTGAGAGAAGTTAATTAATTAGTAAGCACCTAAGGAGTTGCTATGCTAGCAGCAGAGGCAACATTGCGCGAGTGATACTTCCTGTATTGCAAACATTCATATCTAACCAATTTACATCAGAAAAAAAATAAACCTACGCCAATGTATTGCACATCTATTCCCATCATTGCTTTATATTTACCGGTGTTGGTATCCGTTATTTCTTTTGCTTGCTTTTTGGTTTATCATAAAATCTTCACCTAAATTACAGACAATCATCAAGGGACCACTACACTTATAAATATAAAACAAGATCGGATCGTAAATATAACAAACACAAATAACATCGGTTACTGAAATATTATAAACAACAACTGCCTGTTCATCAATATCTTCTGCAAATTTATATGAAACCATGTATAGAGCCTGCTTCATTTATATTTATCTTTTTGAAATCGTTTAAAAAACCGATAAATTGATAAAAACCGTCAAAATCATTAGGCGCAAACAGCGCGTGAAGTTATTGATTGAACTGGTCGAGTTAGTAAGTAATAAGAGCATTACATCGGTAATGTTTCGTGGGTGCAACGATTCGAAATCGATGTATTATGGCTCTGATGCAAGTGCCGTTTAGTGCCGTTGCCGTTTTCTCTATATTCAATTAATGTATAACAAGCTTTCAAAGACTACGGTAACCGCTTCAAATCAGGTGGGCGGTAGGCTTGTATGGCTCCCGACGTTGTGTAAAAAAAATACACATGCATTCTGTACTACGCTTACATGGTACCTAATTATTAATGAGTCTGTACGCCCGCTTACATGACTAATTTCTATTACGTGACATTATTAGTACCCGAGCGACCGAGCTTTGCTCGGCTTTTTTTTTAGGAAAAACAAGTTTTTTTTTTAGGAATGATGAATGAAAACCATATCTGAATGCAAAATTTCATCCAAATCGTTAAAGCCATTTCCGAGACACACAATATACCTAATATATTTATGTACGTACTAAGAATCGTTTAAATAAGATACCTACGTGTATAAACCATTGATGAGTATTCTGATCCACAGTGGTTCAGTACAGTATAACTAGATGAGATAGCATTTTACATGCAATTTGAAGGAGTTTCATATTTTTTTAATTCCAATAAATCTACTGGTCCGTTTAATATGACAATCTAATCAGAGGTAAATTACGTCAAAGTACACACACAGATACTCTTTTAAAAAATAATCTAAATAATATATCGGAAACATATTAAAGTATGTACCTGTATTTAAATTTTTAAGTCTTTACTTCCCCGAAAAATTGAAGTTAAGAAAGAAACATATTGCGTCTACATAACATTGTATGTCGTAAATGCGTAATGGTTTAACTGCATATTCTAGAACTATTGCTTAATTCACTGAATCATAATTCAGCAGTAAATTTTTTAGCCCGCTGCTAATATTCAGTGAACCCATTCGACTATAAATCCGTTTTCATATAACAGCATTATTCCATCATACTTGATTTGCGCGGAGTTAAAAAACTCGATTCATAAACCGTTTACACACGATCATAATTTATAAACGTTTATGTCAGCCAGAAAGATAATACAATTTACAGGAACCTGATTTTAAATATAAAATTCGAATAATCTTTATTTCATTCAAAGCATTTCACGCGTATTTGGGGTCAGCACGTCAAATAACTGTGAAATGCCTTGTATGGAATAAAGAATATTAGAATTTTCTTGAAACCATTGAGAAGCCTGTGTTAACACAAATCTCTTAAGAGAAAGAGAACCTGCTCCTTCGTTCGTCTGGTAAATTAAAAATGCATAATATAGTAATTTAGATACATACTGTCATGGAACTACTTTTATGTGGGACAGTTCCATCACATATTTGGTGACCGGCATAATGCAATGAACAATGAAGTTCATTGTAATCCCGAGCGTAAAATTATGACTGCCTTGTACAGGCATCGAATTAAATAATTAAAAAAAAAAGAGTAAGACTAAGAAACCTCTAGATTAGACTTTCTGGAAAAGGATTAGAGAATGGCCTAGAAACAGCTGTAGGTGATGATCTCGAAAGATATATGATATGTAAATACCATAAGGCCCCAATAGGAGTAAGTTACTTGTTATTAAACCTCCCTTTCATTTCAGCATACGAGAAACTTGTGGACAGCCGCTGCAGTAGATTACGCACTCGTATCATGGCTTTAGGCTCCAACCAAAAACTGCGAAGAGAAGAACTGAGGAAGAACGAATACACTTTAGTAAACCCTGCGTCTCCGACACTCATAGAAGTGATTAACCAAAATCGCCGTTAATTTAACATTGGTCGCCCAAAATATGTAGACTACACATTGCACTGTAGCCAATCATTTGAATGTTTTGGTCGTGTAGTAGTGGACTGAAAATATTGGAAATTATTAACGACCAGTTAAAGTGAAAAGAATAATATTAGGTTGACATGATTGACAGGGTTTGTATTGTTTGCATTTGAGCGCTTCGGAAAATCCGACTGATAAGGGCAATTATACGTGATAAAAGGGATGAAAGAAGTGATTTTATACATCGGTACATCACCGTCGATATATTTTGATATCACATATTATCATATTAATAAATTTTGGCTTTTTGTACATAAAAATCTAAGCAATGTTGTATGGATAAAAAGCCAAATTGAGGTACCGTCTACCTACCGATAAATAAAATTTGTATTATGTTGATACTGTTGATCGTAGGCGCTTGATGGAGTTTTGAAGACATCTCGTTAATGTTAACACTTACACTTGTACAGATTCCACTTCACTTATGCAAGTGTACCTAAGTGTTAACCTTAACGAGAAAATTTGTATTTTATTTTTCGTGGCTTTTTTATATTATATTATCTAAGTAGTCAAACTTCATTCAAATTTCTATCGACACAAGTAAAGGCTGTTTCATGGTAGATTTAATAAATGCTAAAAGGTCCTTATGAGCTATTTCTGCGACAACGGACCATAACATCACTATGTATTATATTCGTTGACGAGTGTGAAAAACTTTTCAACTCTTTAGCCCGCAAAACTCAAATATGAGACATAAAAACCACCATTGAACGCTGCAGTCATAACTTGAGATACGTCTTACACATGCATACACCCTCGCAAATATAACGTATAATTAAGACGGCGAGTATAAATGACCCATAGATCTGTATGTGGCGTCGAAAACATTACTTCAGACAACTTCCGCCACGTTTATTTTTTTAATTAATTTCAAATTCCGTCCGTGTTTGTGATTTTATCTCTAGTTGACTATTATAAGCGGACGTGGTCGCGTATACCCAAGTCAGAAAGTATGTATTACTAAAAAAACAGAGATGGAAAGAAGACGAAACCGTAGTCACAGAATAGAAAATAGTAAACACCGTGAAGTCGTTATAATAAAAGTTTAATTAGAATGATATTCGCCGCTGTTTTGAATTATAAAGATTGTTATATTATCCTAGCAAATAAATTATGATGTATTTCCAAATGTTAGATTATTGTTCTGCCATTTATTTGACTTAGATGTTATTTTACGTATAATTATTGAATAAAAATATTATGTTCTATTCGTGTCATTTACTTCATATGTGAATTACAAATTACTTGAAATTACAAGAGTAACTTGACTGGGTATTATTTGAATGATTCTATTAGCTTCGGGCTCGATTCGTAGGTACTTCTTCTTCTTAGCGTTATCTACCTACCTGCGCCTAAAGATTTGGCAAAGATACTAATTTTAATATAGAACGCCTGCCGTCAGACTTTCACGACCCGGAAGGTAAAACCAGATCTTTCTTAATTTAAGTCGCAAATCTTTCGAAATATAATTTCTTGAAGGTTCGGGTTTCCACGCGATGTTTTCCTTCACCGCCGTGCAAGTGATAATTATAAATATGTACATAAATCGAAAACACGGATTTAGTGACGCCAGGGTTCAAATCCATATCGGGCGGTTAACAGTTGATTCGTTATAGGTACATTTGGTTATCACTTAACACTGCAAATAAGTTACTAATAAATATTCTAAAGACTTTATTTCGATTTAAAAATGTATTATTTGACACAAATTATAACTTACTAATACAGTTCTTAATCAGAGAAACAATATCGTGTAAGATATCACGACCATATTGTATATTCATATTAGACCTTTGACTGACTGTGTAAGAGCCTCCAAATCAGCTGGAACTCATTCCCCTGCTGGGGTAAAGGTCTCCCTTCTACCGAAGATATACACACCACGCTGATCCATCGTTAATTAACGGAGGACAATATTAAGGCACACGAAGATCGAGATATAGTAACCACAGACAGAGTACGATGTTTAGAACAGTGATAGTTTAGTGGATAAAGAACCAGCCTTGACCTACAGTCCCTGGTTGGAATCCGTATAAATGTAATCCGTAAAAATGGCTACATTTGTTTGGAATCGTCACAATTTTTTCCCCTACTGTGCAGTTTATGACTAGGTGAGCACTGATAAAAATACTGCCAAATATACTAAATATTTCTTACGTACGTACTACATATTTGTAATTATCACTTGCTCTTCGACGAGGAAAACCTCATGAGGAAACCGGCACGTTCAAAAAATTATATTAAAACACGTGGGACCTAACCTAAGTGAGATTTGGTCTTCCCTCTAGGTTGTGGAGGTCTGACAGCAGTCGCTCCATGTAAAATTCAGTTTTTTTATACAACTAGATTGGCAAACAAGCATGCGGCCCGCATTAGATGGTACGGTCACCGCAGCCTATTGACGCTCGCAACACCACGCGTGTGTTACTCGCGTGCTTCCAATCTTGTAACCTAAGAATGTTCCGTCACAGTACCCAGTAATTTCTCTGCCCTTCAAACCGGAACACAATAGGTGAGACAGAGATACCCATGCAGACGACTTTTTTACAAAGTTTTTTTACAAAACTACTCTGGTGGCAAAAAGTATTATCTTCGGTAAATTCTTAGGCTTAAGTAGCGGACCCCGCTTATTCTAATGGAAACGGGATAACGCTAGGTAGAAGAGGGTACGGTGGGCATTGTATGACTTTAACGTATTCGATTAATGTTTGGTATTACCTACGTTTATTGAGCAGTTAAATACGGAGCACTCGGAAAGTTTTGTAAACTAAAAACAAAAAAATCTACGGTTAACTTATTTTTAAAAGTCCTAAAGAAACCGCTACCAGCATCTAAACAAAGTTGTAAGCATCCCAATCAAATTTCGAAACACTTTTCCAATCCGTTTCAGATACTTATTCCCAGGACTTGGTCGATCAACGGCCATGAAAGCTTTATCGCTACGACTTGATTCTTATTGTAGGGAATATAATTAGGTAGGTATACAAAAGTTTAAACCCGGCCAAGTGCATGTCGGGCCACGCACAGTATAGGATTCCGTATTTGCTTCACTTTGCTTGATTGCGAATAAATTATTAGATAGGTGCCTAAAATAATATGAAATCGAGCCTATTGGATTTTTTTAACATTCAAAACCAAGTTACTGTAAGGGTTATACTTTAGTGTTGTTGCGAGAGCGATAGTCTATCAATAGTATCGTGATATTATCGTGGCCTTCAACACCAGTCACACTATCGATAGTACTATCGAAACTATCGACCCTTGTCGACACTATCGTTTTGTTTGTACTGATACTATCGATACTATTGACAAAAATCAATAGTATCGATAGTATCAGTACAAACACATCATGTATCAATAATATCGATACCATCGATAGAATGCGTGTCGATAGTATCAATACTATCGATAGTTTTGCCATATTGATAGTCGAAGATTTTACGATAGGTACTATTGCTTCCTCATAAAAAGTAATATAGCTGATGATTAAATAATTAGGAAATAATCTGTCATTCATAATATTTTACTTTGGCAAGCATACCTAAAGTCAACGCGCGTGACACGAGAACAGTACGAGTATAGATATGTATAAAATCCTTAGGCTTGTAGCTCTCCAATGTTTGTATTTCAACAGGATGGCAAATTATACTACTGCGGATAGGCTACATATATGTTTATTAGCTCCACGAGCAACTGTGCGAATTTACAAGCGTAGCAATAAGCAAACAAAATATGGTATTAGCGGTTAGCGATCGCGAGTCGAGCTTCAAGAGCGAAAGCGGGCACGGCGTGCGCAGGTCCGACGCGGAAGTAGTTTCGGTGCACACTGGCGTTGGTCGGCTGCGACTGCACTCCGGCGCACGCGACGTAGGCGGCGCGGAAGCGGGGAAGAGGCGCGGGCGCTCCAGTGCTGGAGACGCCGGCGGCCCGCGTTGCTCCAAGTATGTTAAGATGACGGCCCGCTGACTATTCAAGTAGTGCATTGGAGAGCACTAAATCACCCCCTTCGGAGATTAATGCTCTGCAGAAAAGAAATCGGGAAATGTTACTTTTCGCCCGTATCGAGTGATACGGATGGGAAGGGAAGGATTTTTGGGAGGTGGTAGGTTTTCAGATGTGTGTTCGTTGGTCTCTGACTGAAGGAAAGCAGGTTTCACTCTATCTATGGAGACAGTCACCGGCCCTCGAGGCAAATCAACGGTGACGGTTTTCTCGTTCCGTTTTAGTACACGGACAGGACCTGTGTATGGTGCTTCCAGCGCACCTCTCAGCATGTCTTTACGAACGAAAACAAATTCTGAAGTTTCCAGGTCTTTGTGGATAAAAACTGTTTTAGACCCATGGCGTGATGCGGGAACAGGTTTCAACTGGCTCATATACTTTCTGATTTGCATGGCGAAATCATCAGGCTCAATATTTGGATGTAATGAAGAGTGAAGAAACTCACCCGGGATTGTAAGTGGCTCACCATACACCAACTCAGCAGCAGAGCATTTGAGGTCTGGCTTCCAGGCGCTCCGGAGTCCTAGAAGCACGGTGGGCAGCACGTCCGTCCAACGGGGTTCATTGTGCGCCATGATTGCGGCTTTCAGCGTCCTGTGAAGCCGCTCAACCATACCATTTGCAGCAGGGTGATAAGCGGTGGTTCTCTGCAATCTGATGCCGCACAACTTTGCCAGTGCCTTAAACATATTGCTCTCAAATTGTCGTCCTTGATCAGATGTTAAGACCTGTGGACAGCCAAAACGACAAATCCAAGTTTCGTTAAAAGCCTTGGCCACTGTTTCAGCTGTAATGTTTTTCAGAGGAACGACTTCTGGCCATCGAGTGAACCTGTCGATCATGGTTAAGCAATATTTGTGCTCATTCGACGATGGCAAGGGTCCAATTAAGTCGATATGAACATGGCTGAATCGAAAACCAATTAGTTTGAAAGTCCCTATTGGGGATCGAGTATGCCTGTGTACTTTTGATCGCTGGCATTGTTCGCATGCTTGTACCCAAGTACGGCAATCTTTCCGTACAGAAGGCCAAACAAACCTCTGACTGACTAATTTGGTGGTTACTTTGCAGCCTGGGTGACTTAGTCCATGTATGCTGCTGAAAAATTGGTGACGGAGCTCGCTTGTGACATAAGGTCGTGGTTTCTGCTGTGACACGTCGCAAAATAAGCTAATAGTTGTACCTGGTATTGGAACTTTTTGAAGTTTTAGAGATGTTGTTCCTTGCAGCAGCCTTTCTAATTCAGGATCCTGTTCTTGTGAAACGGCTAATGCTCCAAAATCGGGAGGTGTCGTTACTACTTCTATCCTAGACAATGTATCGGCAATCAGGTTATCTTTACCTGGAATATGTCGGATATCTGTCGTGAATTGTGCGATAAAATTGAGATGATTGAATTGTCTTGGCGAACAGTTGCGATTATTGTTGCGGAATGCGTACGTAATCGGTTTGTGATCCGTATAAATAGTAAAATGTCGTCCTTCTAGCATGTGTCTAAAATGTTTCACGCTTTCATAAACTGCTAGCAGCTCTCTATCATAAGCGCTGTACATTGTTTGAGCCTTGTTCATTTTCTTTGAAAATAAAGCTAAGGGTTGCCAGTGACCCTCTACCTGTTGTTGTAGGATTGCGCCCGTTGCCGAACTCGACGCGTCCGTCATCAGCGCCAACGGTGCTTCGTGTACTGGGTGAACAAGTAACGTCGAATGTGATAAACTAGACTTACATTTATCGAATGCGCATAGTTGTTCCTCAGACCACGTGAGAGGTGTGGATCCTTTTGTGTTCGTACCGGCCAGCATCTCGTTCAATGGAGCCTGAATATCTGCAGCACTGTGTATGAACCTTCTATAAAAGTTTAACATACCCAGGAATCTTCTTAAACCTCTGGCTGTCTTCGGTGCAGGAAACTCTTTTAAAGCGGAGACCTTGGTGTCGAGTGGACGAGTGCCATCTGCCGATATTCTGTAGCCTAAGAAGTCAATTTCATTTAGGCCAAAGGAACATTTAGCTTCATTGATGAGTATACCGTAGTGCTCAAGTCTCTGGAACAGTTGATTTAGATGTTCCATGTGCTCAGTCTGGCTTCTAGAATATATAAGAATGTCATCAATGTACGAATAACAAAAGTCGAGATCTTTTAAGACTTCATCCATGAAACGCTGGAACGATTGAGCTGCGTTTCGTAAGCCAAAAGACATATACGGGAACTCAAAGAGTCCAAAAGGTGTGGTGATGGCAGTTTTGGGTATATCATCGCTATAGACTGGTATTTGGTTATAGGCTTTTACCAGGTCTACCTTCGAGAATATTGTACAGCCAGCCAAACAATGTGCAAAATCATGTATGTGTTTTATAGGGTACCTATCTGCAATTGTGCGCGCATTAAGTGCTCGGTAATCACCGCACGGTCTCCAACCTTGTTCCCCTTTGGGTGCTAGGTGAAGGGCAGATGCCCATGGTGAATCAGATCTGCGTACAGTACCATCCCGCAACATTTCATCAAATTGTTTCTTCGCAATTAGCAATCGATCTGGTGCTAAACGTCGTGGCCTGCAGTAGACTGGTGGTCCAGGGGTGGTTCGAATATAGTGTACTGTAGAGTGCTTGATCTCTCTGGAAATGCCAGAGGGCTTGGTTAGGCCCGTATACTTAGAAAGCAGTTTATGGTACTCACTGTTTCCCGATATTGCCTTCACGCTAGGTAGTTCACACGATGTTGCCACTCCCGGGGTTGACAGTGAAGTCGAGCTGTCCAGTAATCGCTTATTTCTGCAATCAACTAGTAATCCATAAAATGACATGAAATCTGCCCCTATAATTGGTCTATTTACGTCAGCAACTACAAAGTTCCATATAAAATCTCGCCGTAATCCCAGATGTAAATTCATTTTCATAATTCCGTAAGTAGGTATTACGGAACCATTTGCAGCAGATAGAGTATACCCCGTAGGTGCTCTTAAATTAGAGTAACGTCGTGGCAGTACACAGAGGTCGGAGCCGGTGTCGATGAGGTACTGGATTTTGCTATTTTTGTCAGTAATAAATAGGCGACCGGTGGGTACTCGACAGTCATTTGTCGCCGCTACTGACTGCCGGCAACGTTTCCCGCCTTAAAATTACAGGGTTGAAGGCATCTACGAGCTTTACTGCTAAAAGTACTATGATACCAGCACATACCTGGTTTACCTGGTTTTGTATTCTGGCTCCGACCTTGCGACCTGCTTCTAGATCTGCGCCTACCTCTCCAGCCTTGTCCTGCATTATTCCTGGCTCGGTTCTGCATCCGGGAATCCAGCTGTGCAATTTGCTGCGTTAATTCGGTCTGCAATTTGCTAGTAATAGAGTTTTCTAAGCGTTGAAACATGTCTTCAAAGTTGGCGGTACTTGCAACTTGATTTCTTTGTGATGATGTGTACGGTGCTACTTCGTATATTTGATCTGCCAGTTCCGCAACCTCATCTAAACCTATGTTTTTATGCGAAGCTATAATCGCCTGGATATGCGGAGGTAAGCGGCTCGACCATAAGCTACGCAAAAATTCGTCGCTCACACCGTCAACTGCCGATGTTTTTAAGTGACGTAAAAATTGAGACGGCTTTCTGTCTCCTATTACTTCGTGCGTCATTAACTGCCGCATCCTTTGTTCACGTGAGATTGATAAGCGCCGTATAATTTTTTCTTTTACTTTCTCATATTTGCCGGTAGCGGGAGGTTTAATAATAATATCCCTTATTTCGGTTGCTGTCTTAGGATCCAGTTCGCGAATTACTTGATAGTATTTTGTTGCATCTGCCTTTATTTGAGACATTTCGAACTGGGCCTCCACTTGGGCGAACCAAACTTCTGGGTCTTCGGCCCAAAATGCAGGTAGACGCACCGCCACGCGTTCCACGTACGCGCCCGCAGCGGTTGGTTCGGGGGCGTTGGCTGCATCTAAGAATTTTTCGGACTCGGCCATCCTCTGTACACTCCGTTGAATAGTCCACAACGATTCTAACAACAATATAATATTCGTACCGTCGGTGTCACCAATATATGTAGCTCTCCAATGTTTGTATTTCAACAGGATGGCAAATTATACTACTGCGGATAGGCTACATATATGTTTATTAGCTCCACGAGCAACTGTGCGAATTTACAAGCGTAGCAATAAGCAAACAAAATATGGTATTAGCGGTTAGCGATCGCGAGTCGAGCTTCAAGAGCGAAAGCGGGCACGGCGTGCGCAGGTCCGACGCGGAAGTAGTTTCGGTGCACACTGGCGTTGGTCGGCTGCGACTGCACTCCGGCGCACGCGACGTAGGCGGCGCGGAAGCGGGGAAGAGGCGCGGGCGCTCCAGTGCTGGAGACGCCGGCGGCCCGCGTTGCTCCAAGTATGTTAAGGCGACACCTCGATCGTGAAGCTTTAAAATGGCTCCGCCCAATCACCCCGCGCCCCTCAATTGACACTCGACGCTCGATTTGTAAAATTTGAAATTAGCGCCTAATAGGTAACCTGGGGTCAACGTATAGTCAATGCAAACGAACAGAAAAGCTACAGAGTCGCGTCACACTTAAATAAAATTTATAATATCAATATTTAATAAAAATTATTGATTTAATTATTATTTAGCTTTATACATACTGAACCAAACATATTTATTTAAGCTAGACGGAAAACAATAGTAATAATAGTAATAAAAAACTACTGAAACGTATTCACTTTTAAAAGTTTATTGAAAGAGAAATCAATGACATCGTTTTATGTTTATATCTCTACAAGTTAACATGTCTTGGTATCTATGTTGTTCTTACTTAGGTCTCGTCCAGTGGCGCCCTCATTGAATAAAAAAACATATTATAGCATAGAAGATAAACATTATGAAATCTTATGTTGCATTTATTACGAAGATAGTAAAGTATTTTTACGTCATTAAACCAACACTCAAAATATTCCACTATCGTTGTTATAAGCAAAAGTGCTGCAATTATGCCTATAACAACGAAAGCAAAACATTTCAATTGTTGGTTTAATGACGTAAAAGTACGTTATTGTATTTGTAACACACACAACACATGACTTTATAATGTTTATCTTCCACGCTAAGATACGATATTTTATTCCTTGAGGCGCCACTGGACGGCATGTATCCCCCTTAAGAAGAATGAAACACCAGCTACATAATACAACATTGTTTATCGAGAGGCTAAAGCGGGCCATTTGTTGATTCGGACACATATGTTTAGTTAGCAGATACACCATCTAAACTGCAAACACTGGTCACAGCGATGAAAGACGACTGTATGGAGAAAGGCTTACTACTGAATGCGAAGAAAACAAAGATAATGGTATTTGAAAGAGAAGAATCCAGAACTAATGTAAGGATTACGATTGATGATGAAGTGTTGGAACAAGTGGATGAGTTTGTATATCTTGGATGCGCTTTCAGCAGGGATGGAAGGTACACCGCAGATGTGGAAAGACGAGTGAGTGCTGGGAATAGTGTGAATGGAGCGTTGGGAAAACTTCTTGGCAGTAAAATCCTGAGCCAGAAGGCACAACTCGCTATACACAATGCAGTGTTGGTCCCAACGCTAACTTATGGAAGCGAGAGTTGGGTATGGCAGAAAGAGCATGAAAGTAGAATAAACGCGGTTGAAATGCCAGCGCTGCGCAAAATTTGTGGCGTAAGGCTTGTAGACCGTATTCGTAATGATGATGTTAGAAATAGAGTTGGTCTGAAAGAGAGCGTCAGTGTTAAAATAAGAAGAGGCATGCTCCGATGGTTCGGGCATGTAGAAAGAATGCAAGATGAAAGAATGACGAAGCAGATATACAATGCAAAAGTGGAAGGATGTAGGAGCCGGGGAAGGCCAAGACTTACCTACCATGACCAAATTGGTCATGTTCTATCAGAAGGTGATGTCAGGAGCCCTAGAAACCGGCGTGCGTGCATGAGAAGAGCAATGAATGTTAAAGAAGCGAGTGAGATATGTAAGGATCGAGTCACGTGGCGCTCGGCTCTCTCTGCCTACCCCGCAAGGGATTTGGCTTGAAGTTATAGATGTTCGAGTGTCATAATGGCTGATAGCGCCGAGTAAACACAGGATTTTTTTATTTCGAATAAATAAGAGAAATAAAATTATCAGATTGAATTAGATTGAAATTGAAATAGAAAATTGGAATTTTTTTGCAACTCCCTCCTGGTGAAGATTCACAAGTTATTTTACACAGTTAGGTATAGCTCTGGTAGGGATCCTAGCTTTTTCCCTAAATATAATACACTCTCGAATGACTAGGTATGCGCTTTCACTAACAGTCAATTTAACTTCGCGAATTTTATAAAAAAGTACAGGAAGAACTTGACGGTTAGACGGTAATTTTGCGCCTATTATTTGATAATTTACGTCTCCAACTAAGAAAATACTTGATTTATTGCATATTCCACTGCCATCTTATAAAAGTTAAAACATTACGTATTAATCACGAGAATAACTGACATTCAAAATTAATAGACGGTTAGGTAATTATGACGAAGTTAACGATGCTCTCTCTAAAGTTATTCATTGGTTTAGTGTTAATAATCTGCTTTTAAATGATAAAAAGACTAAAGTAATTAAGTTCTCAACACCTAATGTAAGGCAGGTGGCTACCAATGTACATGTTAATGGAACTAATTTAGCCTCTGTGGAGACAACTGTGTTCTTGGGTATAACAATTGACTCCAGACTACAAAGGGGCCCACAAATTGAAAAATTATCAGGAAAACTAAGTTCTGCAGCTTATGCAGTGAAAACTATTAGACGGCTCACTGATATTGATACGGCTAGAATAGTTTATTTCAGCTACTTTCATAGCATTATGTCATATGGAATTCTTCTTTGGGGTAACTCCGCGGATATTAACACCATCTTTTTATTGCAAAAGAGAGCCATAAGAGCTATCTACAAACTTGGTCCCCGGGAGAGCCTTAGAGAAAAATTCAAAGAAATAAATATTTTAACAGTCGCATCGCAATATATCTATGAAAATCTTTTGTATGTCCATAAAAACATAGACTCATTTTGTAAAAAGAGTGATACTCATAGCATAAATACTAGATATAAGCATAATCTTGTGTTATATGCAAGCCGTCTCCACAAAACAAGTAATTATTTTATGGGGCAATGTATACGGTTCTATAACAAACTTCCCAGCAATATAAGAGATTTGTCAATAAACAAATTTAAAACTACTATTAAAGCCAAATTGTGTAGCAGGGCATATTATAAAGTATCTGACTATATTAATGATAAAAATGCCTGGGAGTGAGTCGATCCAATTATAATGTAATTAACAAAATACCTATGTAAATTTGTTTGGATACCAAAAGAGGGATGCCTGAGTTTTTTGGCAGTATTTTTATCAGTGCTCACCTAGTCATAAACTGCACGGTAGGGGAAAAAATGTGACGATTCCAAACAAATGTAGCCATTTTTACGGAATAAAAAGATTTTGACTTTGAATTTGAACAAATGAATACCGCGAGTACGTGCGGCACTGCCGCGCAACTTGTATGAACATGTTTCGATGTAATTCGGCACGGATTATCGTAATCCAAATAAGTTAAAAATTAATTTCCGAGTGTTTTAAAAGCAAATGAACAAAACTAAGACATATGCGTTAGAAACTAAAAACTTTGAAAAATAAGGGACACCCAAACATACATATATACAAATAGATTTTATAATCTATTCATATTTAAAAAAAACATGTGACAAATGATTTTCTTGCTGTTTCATAACTTTAACTTCAGTATAATGACATTTATTGTATTTTACTTATGTATACTCTGTGTTTTGTATTGTTGTACGTTTCCTTGTTATTTATTAAACTCTCAAGAAGAAAGAACCAGGACCATCTCTGATGTTGCAAAATAAATCTAATCCGTACAATAGTTCAATACTAACCACAATGTATAGAATAGATGATTTTTTTGTGTTTTCAGTGTTGGTTCATAGTAAATATTATTTGTTTTCACGAGTACCATGGGTATAAGTATACTATCTATCTATATCTTCACGCTAAATCCCTCGTGAGCGCCACATGACTCGGTACTTACACACCTCGCTCGCTTCTTTAACATGAAACATACCGAGTTTTTTTAAAAACTATCAAAATATACTATTTTACTAGTAATTATGTTAATACAAAAAAAAAAAAAAAAAAACCTCCACTGGTTTTCTATCTTCTGATTGGATAAATTTCCAACGTAAACTAACCTTCACCTACGTACAATGTCTAAGTCGGAGTTCGGTGAGCTTATAATGGTTACTATGAGTTTGTCGTCCCGTATGACACTTACGTTAAAGTAGCATATAAATCGAGTAGTGATTCTTCTAGTGGAATATGTTTATTTAGTAAGTTTCTCCTAAAAAACAAAACAGCAAAAATATTCTATTTTATAAGTTTTTATTTTAATACAAAGAAATAAAGAGTCTCCACTGGTTGCTATGTGCTGAGAGCGCGAACCTTATTGGTATAAATTTCCAACGTAACCTGACCTCCACCGACGTACAACTTCTAAGTCGGAATTCGGTCAGATTATAATGGACATAATAGGAGTTTGACGTCCTATATAGGTACGCGGTCAGCCTGTGGATAATGTATACCAATTATCAAATGTTACTGTTTATTCCTGCAAAAAATAACTCTTATTTAATTAATGCAGTTTTATATAGAGTTATTAAGTAAGCAAAATTAAAAAAAAGTTCGAAGAGGAATTAAATAGCTTGGGCCAACCATACCTAGGAACTGTTCTAAAAACTAGAAATATGTCTACACAATGTTATTATAATATGTTTAATGAATATAATAATTAAAAAAAAAATACCTTGTCTTGTTCGCCTCCGCCATTCTACAAACATTTTCTTTGTATTTTTATTCTATATATTTTCTTTTTAGTGTTCCCCATTATTACAACAGTATAATAAATATATATAAACCTATAATATTATTTACTACTTACATCTAATAATAATACACTTACGCTAAATACTATAATATTGAATATTTACAACTATTAATTATAAAAACTTCGGTGTCGCGATGTAAATGGAGCGAGCTCGAGCAGACAGTCGACATAGGTCTCACCTCGAAGCGGGCTGCAGCCGGACTGGCTGGATGTAGTTAGTCAACGCGTTTATAATCCTCATTACCGCACAATAAGGTCGAAAACACGTAGCACCCAAGACGAATGTGATCGCTTAGAAATTGTCAGAAACTTAAAATATTTTTAAAAAATTTCATGTTTCACTTATCAAAATATGCAGCAACCATATTATAAACATAGATATTACTAATAGATTTAAGTAATTTTGAAGCGTATAAACAGAACAACTTCGTTGTAATTTCAAAAATAATGAATTTCAGGAGGTGTTTTCGAAAGTAATTATTATCGAATCAATTTTACACAATCGCGTATTTGAGCAAGCAAATTCAAGATAAAGAAATGAAGTTATTTATATTAAAATCTTAGATCCGTCAGTTTAGTCATTAGCCTATACTATTCGATGAAAGTTGGTCTAATTTTTCGATGTGTCGCCTTAAGATGACGGCCCGCTGACTATTCAAGTAGTGCATTGGAGAGCACTACAGGCTTAAGTTGCGTATCCCGTTAATACTAATGGATTATGAAATGGTATAACTAAGAAGTGTACCAGGCCACTCAGAAAGTATTGCGAAAAAAAGTTTTTATTTATGAGAGACCGGTCAGTTGTCAGTCAGTACTTTGAAATTATGATTATTTATAAGTTAAAATAGGTACATTCCAATTTCAAAATTTCCCTCCACATTTTTGCGAGCAAATTTAAATTATCGTGTTTTATTGAAAAATGGATCTACGCCGGGAATATTTTCGCGCTATGATTTTTTACGATTTCAAGTGTAGCCAGAAACCGGACGAATGGTACGATAGACTTCAAATGGCATTCCTCTCCCTTTCGGATCCCCACTGCATGCAGTTGTGTTATGTTTACAGCAATTTTTAAATAATTTTGTGATAAAATTAAATCGCACGTTGTATTCTGAGTGCGGAAGTTGAAGAGACTGTCGTGACGTGCACCTGCTTCCGAGACACACCTCTACTAAGTGAGACCTTCATTACTAGCTTTGTTATCATCTATCTTGCGCGCACGCATTGGTGGGCGTTACCGGAGGCGGTACTGTCACATTTTTGCATAAACCTCTTATCGAGATTGCAGTGCCGACGGACAATTACAATTAGGCCTATAACTCGCGAGCCGATTGAGTACACAAATGAGTATGCAACATACACAAGTTAAATTAAGTGCCACATCATAGATATTACTCCGTCTCGATATTTATCTGATCCTATTCTGAATATTAGGAGCTCGGAAACTGGAATGCAATCAAATAAAAATTTTGCGCGTGGATTTAAAAGGAAGCTTGATTTGCAATCGGTAGATAAATCTGATATGGACGAATTGAAGCACTTGATTTCTGATATTAAAGCGCAGCAAAACACTCTTTCCAAAAGTTGGAGGAGCAGATATTTTTCAGATAAATACGATGACGTCCTAGAACGACTTGTTCTGTACAAAAAGAGAATGAATGTCAAAAATCCTATATCTTAGCAAATATTAAATGTGAAAATATTAAATTAGAATTAAAAAATACAAACTTTGACTTCATTTTTGAATGTACGAATGCGAATGGTTTTGTCATTTCTTCAACAATTAATAAATTCGAATACAATAGAATACAGAATTCCTAAAAGTAAAAGAACTGCAAAGCCCTGAATCACTCCAGGACAGGACATGGCGTCATGGATCAAAAATCACCCAGACTCATTTATCTCGCACTTGAACAAAGTCTTATTTCTCACTACATTACTCTCGCTCCTAAAACTAACTTAAAAAAACGATATCTCACAAAGAGCTATTTTAAAAGTCAGTGGCCTCTTTCCTTTCATTACTCGACTGAGCCACTCTATCAACACTGGAAGGTGTTAACAACAGATATTTAATCTTAGCACCATATTAAAATAGCATACAATAACAACTTCCTCGTACAATACCCAAAAACCGAGTGTTGAAGCTAGGCGTGTAAAAAATGTATGTGTACCTTATACTACAAAAGTAACTTTTACAAGAAAGTATTTCTGTTATTTAGGTTCATACTTATACAATAAAATTAACAAGATCTTGTCTATCCATTCTTGCAACAAACAGGAGAGTAAGATAAAAATCCAGAATTGACTATTTTCCTTAAATTATGACATAACAGAAATGCTTCTTACGAGTAACACTTGACATCGGAAAACACGTGCTTATACTACATGACACCTGATGTCAAGGCTTCTGATGTCAAATCTTCAATTGAAATTCAACCAGCTATGAGAAAAAATGGGGCGGAGAACTTTCAATGTGGCCCGTGTATAAAAAAAAACTCGTAAAATTATTACTCTGATGTTTTATTGAATAATACAGATACTTAATACAAACCAATACACATATTTTAGTAATTCATATCACCAAATACATCAAAAAGATTATTGTAATAGCTATTAGTTAAAATGTCGAATTCATAACGAGATTTCCATGGATATTTACTCAGTCTTAATCAATAAAATACGCATTGAAGACATCGTTAATGCGAACTCACAGTATGATGGACATTTATGGTCGAAACTAATGTTGCCATTGTAAATCATTGTTAGCCAATGACAAACATGTTAATTTAAACCTATTGCATCTATCAAGAAGACAATGTTATGCTGGTAAAAATTCTAGTTTATGATAGTGTATGTGGACTAAAAACACTTTTATGCGCATGTCATACATGTTTTAATATTGAAAAAACATGTTTTATTGCCAGATATACAACACAAGTTAATACATATTTCTTATTATTACATTTACTTTACTTGATTTATATTCTGACAAATTAACACTTCCAGTTTACACTACAATTTATTACTGTATTTATTAACAATGAATAGAAAAGTATAGTGTATAAACTCGGTTAGAAAACCTGTATATTAATTAACCTTGATCTAAATATCCGTCTTGGCCTGAAATGGCTTGTTTTATGTCATTTTTTAATAGTAGACACAGAAAGTTCTTTACCGCCCGATCGTTACATATCGCCGAATAATATACGTCTATTATTAAAAATATATAAGTATTATTATTTATTATCACTTACTATCAGTGTGACAATTACTGCTGGAAGCTCATGCTCAAAATGGAGGAGTGGACGCTATTCGGCTGCAATTATGATGATGCCATTGTCCACAATGTCAATGTGCCTTTCAAATTTAAAATTCCGTGTTATTACTGAATTACTATCGAAACTGATAAGGAACTTTTCTGTTGTATATACGATTTACTCCAGTATTAAAATATTTCACATTAGTTATATTTCGCTTAATATATGATCACAAGCTGGCGTATTAACAGACAGAAATTATTCAAAAATATTTCAATAAATAATTTGAATGATGAACATATTTATGTAAGATTTTATAATTTGTTTATAACACAACTCGGGAGAAATTCTCTAAAATATTGCAATGGAACAGAAAACTTTACCTCATAGGTTCGTACGCATGACCTCTCTAATGCCGGTAGAGTTCATTTCCCACTGAGGAACCAGGAAAGTTGAGATGGTGATGTTATCTACATCTTCACTTAACCTAGGCAGGGAAGGTAAACTTTTCCATTGTAAAATATTTAGAATACATTCATACTGTTCTTGTTTACACAATAAAATCAGTGTACAGATTATACCAATCAAATAATGAGACAACTAAAATAATGTATTTATAAAATATATGCAGTCTTTACAAACATCACTAATTTCCAACATCAGCCAATTGTACTTCCAAATTTTATATATACCATACCCGCCTATTTACTCAATAACAGCTTCCTTACAATTAATTAACTTCAAAGTAAATGGATACCTTTACCATCGTGTAATAATTGCTAATAGTGGGGTGACTTCCTAGTCGCGGCGATAAATGCCGATAACCCGATAATCGGCTACTAGGCGCTAAAATACGTCGGGGTTGTCACAAAAAAAAGTACAGTTATCATAATTCCTGTAGATCGGTACCAACCTACATGACTAAAGTGCGTTCAACTAGATATAAAAAAGGTAAACACGCCAGCCTTTGCAAGTTCCGTTACAAATCAAACGATAAGCATCCCCGTTCTTTTCTCGCGCGCAATAAATGTCGGGCGGACTAGGTGCCTGCAAATTAGGAGTGGGGGGGACGCCGCTCTGCCCCGCACATCACATGACCCCGTCTAGACGGCCGAGTTGCCCCACTACTAGTAATTATTACACTATGCCTTTCCAATTATTCTGAAAATTTAAATTTAATCTCATATCTCCACAGACGTACAGTTGTATGGGTTGTGTTTCGAGTTATTCGCTCTCATGCCAACAGCCGCCTTCTACAACCGCCCCAGTCACTGACTGAGGGGGATCTATCCTCACACACCGAAATCGCAATGACCGCGAACTGTGCGTGCACGAAGTTCTCCAAAAAAGGCGTGAAATAATTTTACAGGGTCGGCGCACACTAGTGACGCGAACCGTAATAGGTTGACACTTAAATTATCAAAGTGTGTAATAATATGAATTAAAAAAAATGTATCCCCCATACAAAAAACGTGTTTATGAATGATTTTTTACACGATTTGGTGTGTGAGTCTGACTTACACTTAGTTGGTTTTATTCAAGTTTATCAACTTATTCAGCAGTAATAGAGATAATAAGACGGTAGGCAAATTGTAGATATACATAGAATATTACGCTTTCAGAGAAAACATTAATGTGAATCTAAATTAGAATTAATTGATTTTATATGGCATATGGAGGTATAGAAACTCTCATTTCATGTACTTAAATACATATTGGCCTTTCAGATATTGGAAAAAAAATGGATTTTTTTCTTCAATTTATAGCGTAAAGCGTCATTCATTAGTCCTCAGATTTTACTGTCGTAAAATTTTGGCGTGAATTTAGCGTGATTGATAACCTGATATCTAAATCGGATCAACCTGTACATAGGCATACCTGTGAAGAACAATTACTAAGAACCTTACAGTATATAAGCAAGGTATAGAGCGCGCGTAACTTTCTATCGGTTACACCGAGCGTAAGCAAATTTTAATATATACGTATCAATGACATTGTCGTGATGTTTTATGCGTGACGAAATTTCTAGGCACCAAGTCTCAATACCAGAGATACTGTTATCTCTAGATAGACACACATTTTACTACTGATCGACAGCGACATTTTAGGTCACTTACCTATTCATTTGTTCATACGTGTGCTTACAGTTCATACTTAATATGGCGCGCTCTATAGCTTGCTTAAGTATACTATAAGCTAAAAAGTTTTAAGGCTTCCTGTACATTACAAGAGAATTCATTCACAATGCGTAACTAATGTATGTAATGCACTATTGTTATCAATCGTTTATGCAACGCACCAAAATCGTTTGCGACATGTAACCGAACATTTCCACTTAACAATAAGAATAGTATCCATTTGTTTCCTAAAATCTTTGTTGGAAACTTTGTTGTTGTTGCGAATTATTTCCTTGTTGTTGGCCACCGAACATCATCTGTTGTTGTTGGTGGAATTCCTGTTGGCCGCCCCCAGCGGCGTTGTTCCCTTGATTAGGGCCTGGAACAAGAATTAACGATTTATTGGAGAATTCCGTCATTACGGATAAGGCATTACTAAATACGGAGTTTCTTTTACACGACGTCGGGAGGCAAACAAGCATTCGGCCCACCTAATGGCAAACGGTTACCGTAGCCTATGAACACTCGCCAAACATTAAGTATTACTATCGCGATGCCACCTCTGCTGCTAGCACAACAACTCCTAAGGAGCTTACTGGTGACCACACTCACACGCAGGAACACAGTACCCTCCAGGGAGTTGTTATTTGGCAGCGGTATTTCTGTGAGCTGGAGGTACTACTCCAGTTGAAAAAAATGTTAAACAATCTCACATGATCTCCTTTTGGTGTGATTCTCAAGGAAATATATACTATATTATATAACTATGTATATCTTCACGCCAAATGCCGTGCTTGATAGTCAGTGAGGATCGCGCACACTTGACTCGATCCCTATCCTCACTCGCTTCTTTTACATCCATAGCTTTTTCAGGAAGTCTGTGAGTTGAGAGAGATAGGGCGCATTAAAGCAGCCCAACTGGGAAAGTGCTTCCATATCAAGAAAACTGCAGCCAAGTAACAATTCCTGTCACATCCGTGACGAACAGACATGTTCATGCACACAAATGTTTGTCCTATGTGGGACTCAAACCCACGAGTGCTGGTATCAAAGTAGCGTTACTGACACTGCGCCACCGAGCTCGTCTGAATTAATGTTGGTTTAATTCACTAGTAATTCATATACTTTATACTATCTTAGACTTTGTACAAAAGTCGTCTGCGTGGGTACCTCGTCTTACCTATTTCTACCGCCAAGCGGCTATATTTATATAGCTGTGTTCTGGTTGGGAGGGAAATTATTGGGAACTGTGACGAAACATCCTTAGGTCACAAGATTGGCAGCGCGCGAGTAACATTCCCGTGGTGTTGCGAGCATCAATAGTCTGCTGTGACCGCTTACCGTCTAATGTGGGTTGCATGCTTGTTTGCCAATCTAGTTGTATAAATATATATATATATATATATACTTGAACCTTACATTCTCATACTCCGTTGATGACACTGTGTGCTTACCTAAATACTTGGCACAATTTTATTTAGACTTGTCCAGTAGATCCACAGGAATACATTGAGCTGTCTATAGTACGGGTGCCCACTCAAGGCAAAGCTCATGTTTCGTGGTATTAACCACGTGAACAAGGTGGACATATTCGCTAGTAATAATATATAGTCTTACCTTGCATCCTCATTCTCTTAGCGTTGCTAGCACCATGATCGTGACTGTTCGCTTGAACTTGGTTCTGTTGTGTCTGTAAACAATTTATAATAATTAATAATTTTAATTATGTGCAATTTGATCTAAACTACTTTGTGTGCTACCGCTACCGATTAGTTTATGCGAACTAGTGCCGGCCGGCACTGAGTTTCTTATATATAGCGTTTTTTTTTATATACAGCGTGGAACCGCATACACACATACGGCCCACCTGATATAAAGCGGTTACCGATAACATAATTTGAAGTATACTGAGATAGTTTGGACATTTGGAAAGAATGAATGACAAAAGAGTTACGAAAGAAGTATGTATTTTTTTTACGTAGTATAACGTCGGGTGGCATACAAGCATACGGCCTACTTGATTTAAAGCATTTAGCGTAGCCTATGAACGCTTGTAATACATTAAGTATCACTCGCGCGATGACAACTATGCTGCTAACACAGCAACTCCTCTAGAAGCTTACTGGTAACCTCACTCACACGCAGGAGCACAACGATCCTCCAAAGAGTTGTTATTTGGATACAGTTTTCTGCAAGGTGGAGGTACTTTGGTGCGCCCTATCTCCCTTAAATATATACGTATACTCCGGAAATATTCACGAACTCACATTAGGTTGTTGTTGTTGCTGCTGGTTTTGCCGCGCTTTTGAATCATTCTTGTCGTCTTGGTCATCGTCTGTCAAGAACTCTCTCTTCGGATACGGAATAGGGCAGCCAGAGAAAACGTCCTGCAATTGACCAATAAATTATATAAAAATGTATATGTATGGATATTGTACTGGAGATGATAATAATTCAATTTATATATATATTTAGCCAAGTCAGTGGCCCTTGGGCGGCTTGAAAACACTGACCTCCGCCAATCCTCATTTGAGCTGCGTGGCGGAGTAAGCTTTAAACCCCTTTGGTTGAATGGAGACCCGTATCCCTGCAGCGGGATGAGTAAGGGTGGATGTGGGATAATTTTACGCCAAATCCCTTGTGTGTAGCAGCATGCTCCTGATATCACCTCCTGATAATATACGATCAAGTCAGGAGTCAAAGGAGCCTTAGAAATCGCCGAGCGTGCATGAGAATAGTAACGAATGTCAAAGAAGCGAGTGAGGTGTGTAAGGAATGGAGTCATGTGGCGCTCGATTCTCTCTGCCTACCCATCAAGGGACTTGGTGTGTGAAGTTATAGATAGATAAATATGTTTGATAGGTGCTCAAATATATTGTAATTTTACATTTGTGTAAGTGGATGAGGCACCGAAAAAGGCCAAAACTGATCAGCAAGTCATCAATACCAATCAGGAGTATGCTCATGTATTATCAGAAGATGATTGATATCCCACAGAAACATGAATCTATACAGATAAATAAAATTGGAGTGTCTGTTTGTAATATTGAAATAACCGCTTTTTACTAAATGCATATGGATGTATACATGGTACATATACCAAAACGAATATTTTTACAATTTTTGTCTGTCTGTCTGTTTGTTCTCTGAAACGGCTGGACCGATTTTAACGGAACTTTCACTGGCAGATAGCTGATGTAATAAGGAGTAACTTGGCTACTTTAATTTTAGAAATTTCATTTATTTTTATTAATATAAATAAATAATATTCCACACGGACGAAGTCGCGGGCACAGCTTATACATAAGAAAGTATAACTGAATGTTAAAGAAAGGTGTAAGGAATGAGGCACCTCAGTTTCTTTTGCCTACCCTGCGAGGAACTTGACTTAAAGATACATATAATAGTGTTACCTGAGTTGGCAATGGATCTTCTGTGAAGTATGGATCCTGCATAGCCTGTTCTGAAGTGATTCGTCTATTTGGATCCATTAATAATAATCTTTGTAGTAAGCTAAATGCCTTACTGTCTGGTTTTATTTTATGTCTATCCATGTATTTACTAAGAGAACAATTCTGGTAGCTGAAAAAGAAAATAATCATTTTTATATTCCTTATAATTTAATAGTAATCGTAAATAAAAATAACTGTATATGTTAAAGAAACCTTTAACATATGTATGGACTTTGATTACTGTGTCGAATTAACGATTTGATGAGCGCGGTGGCACAGTGGTGAAACGCGCTTTTACGCTACTTTGACAACAACGCTCGTGGGTTCAATTCCCACACAGGACAAACATTTGTGTGCATGAACATGTCTGTTTGTCTTGGTCTGGGTATTTTCTATGTATAGTAAGTATTTATTTACGTATGTTTCTCAGTTGTCTAGTACCCATAACACAAGCTTCGCTTACTTTGGGGCTGGATGGCGCTGAGTAATTTGTCGGACAATATTTAAAAGATTTATTTAAAAAGACTCTTCTAGAAAATATATTATCTTTAACAAGTCTAACTAACATGTTGTAGAGATCCGCTGACTTCTGTCACACCTCAAAAAACCAGACCTTTTTTAGGTTAGGTAAAACGTCTTTCGAAATATAATTTGTAAAAATGTTTTCCTTGACCGTCGTGCCACTGATAATTACAAATATGCACATAAATTCGAAAGGTGTGACCTAGCCTAAGGAAGGTGTGGTTTTTCCTCTGAGTTGTCGGTCTGAGGGCAAATGATCCATGTCAAAATTAGTACCTTGGTCAAATCCTTAGGCATAAGTAGTGGATCCCGCTAATCTTAAGGTATTACGAAATGATAATATAACATAACGCTAAGACGGTGTTAAAGGTATCCAAATTAATCTGCTATAAAAGTAGATTATTTGTCATATTCTAATAAACAGAAAAACATATTTTTTTTTAATTAAAAATAATAATTTTAACATTAAGTAGCAATTGTGCGAATGTGAATTAAGGAGAAACTGAACTTTAGGGGCCCGCCGCTGTAAATATCTCTAACATTATTTATTTTCAACAGTTTGTCAGCTAAAAGATCTACTCATTGGTGATTCAACATCATCTTAAGAGCCAAATACAACATGCAAGTGAAGTATCCAACCCATTCAAAAAACGAGGCTCTGGCGAAGGTTAGGGCACAGCAATATTTAATCAAACACAACAATATTTAAACAGCCCAACTGAGGAGTACATCACCTTACAGAAAAGCCTAGCCAAATAATAATATATACCTATAAACCTCCCTTATCTGGTAAGCTTCATATTCATGTGTACAGTAACCAGTACACATCAGAATGGCTCTATAAGGCCCTACGGTATTAAATACTGTAGTTATTACATAATGGATATCAACCTGGTCACTCTTGCATAAGCTATTCCATTTCACTACAAAAGCACTAATGTATAATTACTTACTTAGATCTCTTAAAATCTTTTATCAACGTTGCATGTTCCGGCATTTTCCTAATATCTTCCCAGTCTTTCTCTTGTGGGAATCCCATGACATTAAATATCCTATCTAGTTGATCATGATGATATGGATTGCTGGTCTTAATATCCTCCTGTCTGCAATGGAAGATTGGCTCTGAAGTCAACAATTCTGCAAATATGCAACCTATTGCCCAGATATCTGAAAGATGAAAAAAATAGTTATATTTCAATATTTATATATGCAGTCAAAAGATACAAATTGTATAGGTGGACACAATACATGGTGTAAAAAAAATAATGGTAATGTAGACATTTACCATTAACTTACTAAATTTATATTTTAGAGATGGGATAACGACAGGGGCCACCTTAGACGTACACATATAGTGCTGAAAAAGGGCAAAATCGAAAGCACCTAAAACCAAAGAGCATGCATGAATAGGTTGATGAGTATGGAAAAAGCGAGAGAAGTATTATTGGATCGGTGCACCTGACGTTCCATAGTCTATCCCATTTGGGAGACAGACGCACGAGACAATATATATGTATCTCATGTTTTACTTTATGGGTACAATTTTTTCGCAGACCCTACAAAGACAGAAGTTAAAACTAAATATAATTTAAAATTTTAATTCAAAATATCTGTAGCTTTTTTTGCATATTTTGTATTCACGTAACACAAAATTAGAGACGTCAACTAAACAAGAATGATGATAGCTCTAGACAGGTATTACATTTCAAAAATAATTCTAGCTACTTGTAACCTATACTAAAATAAGATAAATATAATGAATAAATAATTATTTTATTTTTGAATTTTAATATACCACTGAGTAAACCACCCTTGTACAGATACTAGATGCATGTCTAATATACTGTCTGATATACATACCAATAGCCTTTGTGTAATGCCTCGCACCAAGTAACAGCTCAGGAGCCCTGTACCAAAATGTGACGACTACTGGGTCAAGATCAGCAAGGGGCTTAAGAGGAGCGTTAAAAAGTCTTGCGAAACCCATATCAGCTATTTTCACTCTTCCCCTCTCAGGCCCTTCACCCATCACTAGAATATTTGCTGGTTTCTGAAATGTAATTGTTGGAGTATAAAGCCAGACCAAATCTCAATAAAGACACTCGGGGTCAACGATGTAGCAGAATGGCAAAGCTCAACAAACATTATTTGTTTAAATTTTGTGATCTAATTGTCATTACACTACCCCCATACTCCCTTTACTTCGGAAATTTGGAAAAAGGAAATATAGAATGATTTTAGCATTTTTTCTAGAAACCATGATAAATATTTAAATAAAGGTCCCAGTTCTCAACGCTATTTATTTAGCTATTTGGTTAATTGTAGATTACTTATTGATAAAAAATATATGAAATCTTACCAAATCTCTGTGCAGAACCCAATTAGAATGTAAATAATGTATACCATCTAGAATTTGATAAAGTAAGCTCTTCACCATAGCCTTAGGAACCATAACAGACTTCTTGTTGGCCTTTGCTGCTCTATGAAACTTGATTATATGCCAGAGATCATGTTCTGCATAATCAAATAATAGCCACACTTTCCGGTCAGTGTGAGATAAGAACACTCTAATCAAATTAATAACATTTGAGTGTTTTAATTCCCTAAGTAGCTGAAAATAAAACAGTATATATAGGTGAGAAACTGTTCAAAATATCATACAACAAATTATCATTCTGCATCTGTCATGATTCAGATATTTTAAGGGACAGGCCCACCACTCATTCCCACCTCTGTGTAACCAGAACTAACAGCGGCGACCACCAAAAAGGCAATGAACAGTAAAGTTAAATTACAGCTGCCTTGGAACTCACAACGAATTTAATCAGAAGAAATTTGTAGGAGTAGAAAGTTTTGGAATTGACTTTCCCTCTTAGCAAAGTGAGAGACAGCAATAGGACAAATAAGGCATTAAAAAAACCTCAAAGAGATGGCTAGTCGAGTGCAGCTCAACTGCCGTGCACCACGGTTTATCAGATATCTAACACTATTGGTACCTAAATTGTAAGTACTAACATATCGATTCCAGTAATATAGATAGCAGAACCGCCTAAATGCCCATAATTCTCCCTTGTTGTCACCGAATCAGAAGAGTATACTACCTACTTACTACATATCGTCCCGCTCCCGACACCAGAGATCGCACTCCCAGAAATCATAATGTGCTGTTTGCTCGAATTCATGATTTGTCATAGAACACTCACATAAAGGCGTTGAGACAAGTCTAGACGAAAGAGCTTAGCCCTAAAGTTTCCATGCCCAGTTAAAAATTGCGCAACGGGATGATCGACGTCTAACCGTTTCTCATCTCTCCTGCCATTCAGACAGCAAAGTTTCAAGTACCTCATCAATTGGTTTGAACAATCTAAGAATTTTGTCATGATTGTGATGTATAGTTATAGATAGAAAGTCAGAGGGCATGTTTTTAGAGGTGTAGTACATTGAAGCACGGCGATGTATTTCTATGTCAACTGGCAACACGCCTTCAAGCACCATTAGTGCCTCGGTGCTCACAGTTCTATATGATATACATAGAAATAATAAAGTGAGATGCAACTTACGACGCGCAGCACTTATGGTAGCTCTATGAGCCATGCAGGTGAACCGGTGAACGTAATGCATCCTAAATATGAGGCTGTGTAAATAATTTTAATCGTTTTAAAAGTTATGCCCCATGTCGAGGTGGAAATTCGAGTTGATGCATATTAAAAGTTCTTTTTGCCCTTTTCTCCAACCTGCTTCATGTGTTCAATGTAATTAAAACCTTTGTGTAATAGTAATCCCAAGTAACAAACTGAGTTTTTATTTGCAACTGATACTCCATTGAAGTGTAATCGTGGCAGAACCTGCAATTTTCGCTTGAGTAAGAGTTGATATGTTTTGTCGGGTGCGAAATCTAATCTAAACAATTGTTTTTTTTTTTATTACTAAGTAGGTTGCAACGTTTCAAAAAATATAACATTCGAAATTCAAATAGTTCCGATTAGCTAGAAGTGCAAAACTTTCAGTGTGCCCCTAGTATTGTATGAATAAGTGTGCTTACTTTTCCTTTTTGTTTTTATATTACATAATCTAATGTTAATTACAATAATATTCCACTCAATTTTAATTCAATTTTATGTTATGTACGTGTTAGTGCCCGCAGCTAAATATAACAATAATAATATAATATATTCTAAAATGTAAGTCATCTAATTTATCCAATTTGTTATAATTTTATTCTTTTGTATTATATAGATATTTATGAAATTATTTTCTAGATAATTTACTGGTATCCGCGGAAGACCAGTGTTGTGGTCCACACCACGGGCCACGACATTATGCTGAGCGGAGGCCGTTTTGGTGCATTGATGTATAATTAGTTGTAATTTAACAAGCATGTGAAATGTAACCAAATAAACAAATTTTTCTTTCTTCTTTCTTTCTTTCTTTCAAATCGAGACAGTTACGCTAGCCCCAGTCTGAAATCAGGCTAAGACAAGTACTGTCTAGTTTTTCTATACTTGATCTAGAATTAGCTTTTATTAATAAAAATAGGTAAAAAAACTTTTTAAGTTAAACGGTTTTATGTTAAACATACATTGCAATGTTTAAGATAAATGTACTAAAAACCAAAAAATAATAAAATAGATACAGTCGTGGAATTATAAACATATGCATAGACTAGACTAAAATAAAACCGTGGGGCACGTCAATTGTCTACAATCGTTGATTAAAATGTTTGTTTTGTAATGTTACACTATAATTAGGCAGTTGTTCAACCGACAACGATGGACGTGTGATTAGTAGGGCTAGAATGTGGAAACAAGCTAGCAAGCTCGATTATAAGCGAGTTTTAGGGTTTCATAGTGGTGAGCGAGTAGTACTTTTATCATATGTTTTGTCGATTAAAGACAAACTACGAGCAGTGAAACGATTCCTCGCCAGCCAGCAGTGTGAATGTCCAACGATAAACTAGTTGAAACATCTCTTTTATTTACATGGAGTGTATAACTATTGGAATTTCCATGAGCAAGAAAATAGTAAGTAATTTCCTCACCGTCTGCGGGCCAACTGCCTAACGACGAATTAAACGATTCTTCTATCGCACATGAAGTCGATTATTTGTAGACAATTGACGTGCCCCACGGTTTTATTTTAGTCTAGTCTATGCATATGTTTATAATTCCACGACTGTATCTATTTTATTATTTTTTGGTTTTTAGTACATTTATCTTAAACATTGCAATGTATGTTTAACATAAAACCGTTTAACTTAAAAAGTTTTTTACCTATTTTTATTTTTTGGTTTTTAGTACATTTATCTTAAACATTGCAATGTATGTTTAACATAAAACCGTTTAACTTAAAAAGTTTTTTTACCTATTTTTTTTTTTACCATTTTGTTCCCACGAGTAATGGACATTTAAACGGTCGACCCCCCCAGAGGTCCAATAAAGGGGCAAGGCTATGTACAACAAGATGCGCCTGAGTCTTGAGGGGAAAACGCTAACGACATATCATTTTTATCCACCCTAATGCCATACAGTTCTCGGCGCGTTTTAACCTTTCACCTTAACTTGGGTGGTGTACCGCTAACGACGTATCATTTTTAGCCACCCTAACGCCACACAGTCCTCAACTTAAATATTGAGGTTGTATAGTGCACTGTATTCTTCTTGTCAAGCCCTTTTATTTGATACCCATATTGGTGGGATTGATAAAAAATTGTTATCAGCCATTTGGTAGCGGCGGCCATCTTAGATTTCAATTTTGCATAGTAAATTGTATTCTACTTGTTGAGACCTTTCATTTGATACCCATGTTGATGGGATTGATAAAACCTAAGTTTTCCGCCATTTTGTAGAGGCCGCCATCTTGGATTTTAATTTTATATAGTACATTGTATTCTACTGGTTGAGCACTTTCATTTGATACCCATATTGATGGGATTGATAAAACCTACGTTATCCGCCATTTTGTAGCGGCCGCCATCTTGGATTTCAATTTTTTATAGTATATTGTATTCTGCTTGTTGAGCCCTTTCATTTGATACCCATATTGATGGGATTGATAAAACCTACGTTATCCGCCATTTTGTAGCGGCCGCCATCTTGGATTTCAATTTTTTATAGTATATTGTATTCTGCTTGTTGAGCCCTTTCATTTGATACCCATATTGATGGGATTAATAAAACATAAATTATCCGCCATTTTGTAGCGGCGGCCATCTTGAATTTATAATGATAATGAATAAACATAATTGTATTGTCACCAAAATCCAAAGTGTATACAAAATTTCAAATTAATCGGTTGACAGGAAGAGGGTGAAATTTGAATTACTAAATTTGACCCAAGAATAAATAATAAATAAATAAAACAAACGGGGTGAGCTAAATAAAACCGTTTAATAAGAGGCCCCTTCTGGTAGGCTAAGAAAGTCATCAAAACCAATATTCCAAAGATACGACCCCAATGCCGAACCCTGAGGACAGCCCTGCCCTACCGACAGTAGGCACCTTCGAAGAAGCATAATGGCCAAGTTTTAATTTAGTTTTTTAGAAAAAGTACGATCGAATAAGCGAGTATATGTTGCTATGGCAACCTCGCGCATTTAGTTTCAGCAACAACATTGGCCACCAAGCATTATCGAAAGTACCTGAAATATCAAAGAAACTACCTAAAACGTTTACTATCCGAGAGTTCCACAATTATACGCACTGCATTGAGGGCCACTGGGCAACAAACGTGGCACAGTTAAACATTCAAGTAATTTACCCAGCGATGGTAGTAGGGTTAGTGTGTTAAGACATCGGATCGTCGGGTTGCTTATCACCACATTTTGGAATTATCTTTATAACACCACTGCGCAAATCTCCATTCATTTCAGATTCAGGTTATATAACAGGTTTTGGATTCTCCCAAATCGAACAGGAAGAGCCACCCTTGCTATTAACACAGCAACTCCTTAGGCGCTTATTGGTAACCAGTAACACCACTCACTCACAGGAAACAACCCAAGGAGTTATTATTAGACTACAGTTTACTATGAGGTATTTCCCCAGTCAGGCTACTTTGACGTGCCCTACTTCTCTTTAAAATTCATATTAAGATATTTGCAAAAAGCATTACTTAATAATAATACATTTAAATTTCTGATTGGCCTTGTACAGAGACATGTTACTAAAGGACCAGCCTCGTAGGATCATTCCCCTCTGTTATGGTACAAGATATTGTGATCCATAAATACTTCGTGCGTAATCGATTCTCTAACAGTCTTGTAATCGTTATCGCTCAGGTAACATCATAAAGTGTTACTCTAAAAATGCCAAACTGTGCAGTTATGTCATGCAAAAAAAGGTCGAACACTTCTAGTTTGCAAAAATATTGAGTTACCTTTCACATGCAAGTATTATTTTATTTTTTTATTTCATTCACAACAGATCGCAGGCAGCGGTAAAAAAATAACTTTGAACTGTAGACGCCTTGAAATAAGGTTGACATTTCCTTAAAACATTATTTTCGTTTCTATGTAGTAGTTACCTCGTCCCCCGTCAAAAATGGCAGAATTATTTACTAACAGAATCACGTGTATGGCGAGTCATTTAGTAACATGTCTCTGGCCTTGTATAATGCAGTAATGTTTTATGAATATCTAAGAAAACAAAAAAACACTGGCATCATTATAGATGTTGAAAAACTTCTAACATAATTATGTATTGTGACAAGTGTTTTTCTCGCCACATACAATTTCCGGGTCCATATTCTGTAATATGATACGCCTTATTTGCGATTGGTTACATCCCATTTTTGTATATCTTCACACCAAGTCCCTTGCGGGGCAGGCAGAAAGAACCGAGCGCCATAAGACGCGGTCGTTTTTACATACTTCACTCGCTTCTGTGACATTCATAGCTCTTTTCATGCACGCTCGCCGGTTCATGGGGCTCCTGACATTACATTTTATCCCATTTATGGTTTCATCCAATTTTAAAGGAATAGTGAATGTCTTGGACGAAGCACATGGTAGCCATTTCCGACATGTACTTTGATCAAAATTCTTACAAAATGTCGTTCTTTTCAGCTGCATGACAGCATTTTTTCTTTGCTTGGAACATATTTTTCTTTGGAGTTTCTTTTTAACCACTTCTCTGCGGATATTTTGTACCTGAATACTCGCTCGGCGATGGCACGCCGGCGAATTGAGGTTATAGACGTCATGTTTGGGACCGACGCGCGGCAACGCATGTGGACGAGATATGACCCACCTTTTCATTTTCTTATTTTTATCACATTTGATGCAGTAGTCCACAGTAGTTTTTATTAAGCTTTTATTGCAGTCCAACTTGAACCTTAGATTTTCTTTTGGAAATAATTATTATCTAAGTTCATCACCTTACTTAAGAAATAATTTGCTTATAGATGAATAGAGGGCTGCAGTAAATTTTAGTATAAGCCATAGTACTCAACTAATCCCACTAACCTAGTTTTATAACCATGTTTTTGGTTGAATTTAATTTAACTGTAATTTGCTACGCCTGACCCCTAAGGGTATTAAAACATTAATTGGATTTCAAATAGTTTTCTTACTACTCCTCTTGAAATGTCCAGGAATCGCTGGACTATTCGGAGCAATATAGAAAGAGCATGGCTGGCCCGGTATAAACTTTGCTTTTTAAACCCTATCTCTAATTAGTGTCATGCCTTTTCATTTATTGATGTCGCCTATAAAAGAACCTCTACCACTTTAATAACTAAAAAAAACCATAATTATAGTATGCTACAAAACACCATTCAGTATTCACAGGTAATAAAAACGATTTCCCCGAATTGTTTTCTTCATTACATTATGTTATATACAGTAGAAACTCGATTATCCGGCCCTAAGTTATACGCCCTCAGGATTATCTGAACTACCAACCACTACCAATTTATATGCCTACAAGTCGAATTTACGCAAGCATGGACTAGCATATCCCGCCCCGCCCCGTGGAATTGCTGCCCCACGCGTTTCGTTATTGTTCTAGTTAGTTTGCAATGAAGACTCTACTCTGACGTGCATACGTCTACATATTTAAAAATGTCAAAGCATAAGAGAGTGGTGTTATCGCTTAAAGACAAAATAAATATTATTGATTCATTAAAAAAAGGAGAAAGGGGTCGTAAGTTAGCTGATAAGTATGGTGTAGGTACATCCACGATAAGTAATATTAAGAAAAATACCGATACTATTTTGTTGTACACTGCAAATTAGATAGTGAAGACGACGGGAGTAAACATCGGTAAATGATGAAGAAACCGAAAAATTAACTTTTAGAAGAAGCTCTGTATTGTTGGTTTTTACAAAAACAATCAACTGGGCAACCAATATCTGTGGTTGTACAGATTTAAATCACGTCATGGTTTTCGTGAATTGGAAATATAAGGTGAAAAAATATCAGCTAATGTAGATGCAGCAAATTCTTTTAAAGATGATATGCACAAAACCGTTTTTCTTCATACATTCGATTATCCAGATTTTCGATTATCCAAATGCCTATAGACAACAATTAGTTCGGTTAATTGAGTTTCTACTGTATTATAATTTTCAATTCATGTTTTACATTCATCACAGTGTCAAAGTTCGATGACAGGCACCAAACCATCTGCCTGTCTTATGTTGTTAGGTGGCATTGTATGACCAAAAACTTAACCTTAGCTTAGCCTTACTATTCTAAAGCAAGGTGACAGTCTGAAATATAGATACTATG
This sequence comes from Pyralis farinalis, assembly GCA_947507595.1. Taxonomy (NCBI): domain Eukaryota; kingdom Metazoa; phylum Arthropoda; class Insecta; order Lepidoptera; family Pyralidae; genus Pyralis; species Pyralis farinalis. Next base: position 24,030,932 of record OX382273.1, on the reverse strand, counting down.
AATTCCTAATCAGCAGATCACTGATTGTCAGCATGTTTAAACAAAACAGCTATGAGCTCAGTGGCACAGCGATTAATAACACAACTGTGACACCGGGTTTAATTCCCACACAGGACAAGGGTGGATCAACTATTCTTTGCACAAAACATGTCCCTCCATCAATTAAAAATATTTAACTATGTAAAAACAATAGTTCCAACTAGTGATGGGATTCGAGTTGCTTTTCACTCGAGTGACTCGAGTAGTTTTTATATTACTCGCACTCGAGTTAAATTTTTGACAACTCGAGTTTCGAGTGACTGGTGGACTCGAGTGGTTTATACCGAGCCGAGTGAGAAATTCAAGTTGTGACAAGTTTACCCGCTGTAGGTTCTCTAATTACGTAGAAATCTGTTTGTGTGAGTTGTTACTGTTTAATGTTTTGGTTAATTATGACTGTGTGTTATTAGTAAGTGGTGAAAATGAGTAAACGTGTAAAAAAAGCAATAGCGTGGTCATTTTTTGACAAAAATTTAAATGTTATAATTTTATTAAATTATAATATTTCAATTTGACTGATAGTTGATATAAGAGATTTCTTGATTATATATGACAGGTTTAGTTTGAAGGAAAATTCTACTTTTTTACATTTTGTTTAGATTTTTTTTTGAAAATGAATACACATTTACTATGTAAAATAAAAATCGTTTTAAAACTTTGGTCACTCGAGTTTTATATTCCGAGTGACTCGAGTTTTATATTCCGAGTGACTCGAGTCAATAAAAATCACTCGAGTTTTATCTTCACTCGAGTGGCATTCGAGTGAGAAAGTTACCAGTACCGAGTGACTCGAGTGAAAAAAAATCACTCGAGTCCCATCACTAGTTCCAACTACCACACAAACAAAATGGCGGAATGTCATTGCATCATCCTCAGGTGTTAATTGCCACAATTGAGACTGTTAGAGCCATCTATATTTTTATCTATAACTTTTAAGAACAGTAACTTAGCGGACATCTGTTTGGGATCATTAGTATTGGGACACAATTTGTTTATTTTTTTCTAAGTAGCAAAATCATACTTAAAAATCTGGGAAGCATTTAAGGGCATTTAGCAACCATTGTAGAAAATAACATGAGTAGAAATGAATACACTTTATTATAAAATTTTAAAATTAGGAACTATTGAAGTAGACATGGGGACAGGAATAATTTGTATGGGGAGTGAATGTTGTCACCTAAGTTACCATAAAAAATAATTAAAATTATATAATTGAACGCTCTTTAATATCAATCTAAGTATTCTAAATTACTGTTTGGATATAAAATTACAGCAAACTATTGTTTTTACATAGTTAAATATTTTTAATTGATGGAGGGACATGCTTTTCGCAAAGAATAGTTGATCCACCCACAAACATTTGTGTGCATGAACATGTCTGTTTATCTTCGTCTGACTGTTTTCAAGAGAGGTAGGGTGCATCAACACAGCTAATCTGGGGAAGCAGCCAAATAAGAACTCCCTAGAGGGTTCTTGTGTTCCTGCATGTAAGGTCACCAGTAAGCTCCTAAGAAGTTGCTGTGTTAGCAGCAGAGGACGCATTGCGCGAGTGAAATATCACCTAAGTTACCAAGCGTTAATAGGCAACAATTACTGCTTCGGCATCGCGCAAGCGATACTTAATTCATTACAATCTTTCATAGGCTACAGTAACCGGTTTACATTAGGTGGGCCGTATGTTTGTATGCCTCCCTATTATTAAAAAAAAAGTCACTGAAATAGAGACTACGACAGGGAGAGAATCCGATGATACTTGAATCTGGTAACCACTTCCTTCAGCAAAAGACCAGATCTGCCAGGGCTCTACATAAACCTGGCTCCTCATTCATAGCACCCTCATCAGCAAAGTAATGAAAATTGCCTGTGTCTGATCAAATGTATCTAATTCTAAAATTCGGGGATCTATCTGAAAGTAGTGCTGATATATGCTTCGATGAGGACAAACCCAGACAAAGAGATTGAAGCCATGTATGAAGGATATGTCCAAAATCATACATAATATTGGTAAAAGTCGCATTGGTTGTAGTTGCCTTTATCACAGCAGTCCCGATAGTTAATTAGTTGATAATTGGAAAGTTTAATTTGATTTCCTGAAGAAATTGTCCAGAGCAGATGTTAGTCAATTTCTAGAAGATCTACCAAGTACCACCCAGTTCGAGAAATTCTCAGTATATCATGGGTGCCTGGACTGCACTAATACCTGACAAATGTGGATAAGCTAGAAATGATAAATAAGCAAGTGAAGTGTGAAGGATTTTTTTTAGCTAATATTTTTCTGAGGTTTATAGTCATTTAGCTGGACAATGTCAGCCTATTAAGGAATGTTCACATGCTTCTTTTTTTTTTCTACCTGTTCCTCATAGCAAGTGATACAAAGCGATATAGTTTCTTTGTCTCACTTGACAGAGTCACTTAATTTAATTACATTAATACTCCCATTGGTCAGATTGGTTTAACCTGTCAGGTACAGAGTACCTTTATCGAACCACACGCTTACGACATATATATGGAATAATGGTGAACCCGGGTCTTGACAGGTTAAGGCAAGATCCTGTCTCTTAAAGAAGCATGACGACCACACTCCACTACCAAATGTGTGATATCCTCAATTGTTTCACATGTGTCACACAGCTCTAATTGATTTTATCACCGTATTAGACTCAAGCTGCTTTTCCACTGGCGAAACGAGAAATTAGTATGGAAAATTTTCAATCTCTACTCGCACATCTTCGGTAGAAATGGGCTGGATTAGCAATGATGAGCGAGACGAGAATTTAAATATTTCTTGATGTAATAATGAACCGTATTATTACGAGCATAGAGTGCTTATTAAATTTTGCAACTAAAACGTTATTCTTACGATAAACTCACGCAAGCTCACGAGGGCACGCAATGTCTCGCAGTGGCACTGAACAGCACTGAATCTTCACTATACTGCATGCTCAGAGCGATATTGTGCGAGCTCGCAATAGATAGTATTATCAACAGCAAGCTCGTGTGAGCTTGCACAATCTATTAATGGCAGTTTCTGGTGGAAATGGTCTCGCCTCACCTCGCCGGTGGAAATGCAACTTTACACTTGTGGCACTCAATTTACCACACAGTACAAAACACACAAAAAATAAAAACTGCACGATGTGCATCTCACCACTATCCTATCTAGTTCAGAGCACAGTATACATCTATAATAGAAAAGTTCTGAAATATAATAAAGGCATTACTTACAGCAATTTCTCTGCAAGCAGACATGGAGAGCCCAGTACCTTCAATTTGCTTCAAAGCATAATCTTTTGTATCAGACCCGTCTTTTCTTCTAGCTTTATACACGTGCCCATATGTACCTCGGCCAACCTTGCAACCTTCAAAATCAAATAAATCTTCCACCTTTGAACGCTCATTCTGTGTTTTTATTTTAAAATCGTAATCCATCATAACGGGCGCCATCGTCTTGTTGTTTTGAAAGTTGTCACCCATAATTTACAAAAGCGATGAACTGTACATACAGGTAAATAAATGTGTATATTCTAGAATTTAAATCGACGGAAACACTTGTGGAGACACCATAACCTTTGAAAATGTATTCACGTGAAAACGCTTCTTGAAGGAAATGATATAGGTTTCTAAATGTGTGTGAGGTGAGGCTCACAACAGTATACTTTAGTTAGTAAGCATACTCTACTTATTTTCTTTATAATAATAATAAACGTAAATGACGATATAAATTTTAATTTCACAATATAGCAATTTTTTATAATTATTTGAATTTTTACTTGTTTGATCAATTTGCTTGAGATATGATTGGTCACTCGAAAGTTAATTAAATTCGTTGTGCTTCAGCCACTAACGCCACTATTATTCATTGCCATTCATTGGAAATCTTTGCAAGTAAAGCAAAGAAAATAGGGATTGTGATAGGTATAAAAAAAATATAAAACGATACGATACGAGTAAATACAAGTACTTACTCGATACTTTCCTTCCGATACCAAGTACTTTTGGTATCGATACTTTCCTTCCGATACCAAGTACTTTTGGTATCGATACTTTGAAACTGAGTATCGAAAAGGTATCGATCAAAATTTTGAAAAGTACTCGTATCGGTATGCCAATGTCACGATTTTATTTAAACAGGTTGAAGAGCCTTCTGTGAGCCTGTGACTTGTCTAACTATGTTGACAGAAATGTATTTTTAAGAATTTAATATTGACATAAAATGCATCTTTTTCGCGTGAAAGTATATTGAACTTTTGAACACCTCCTCACTAGGGATAAAACGATACGAGTAAATACAAGTACTTACTCGATACTTTCCTTCCGATACTAAGTACTTTTGGTATCGATACTTTCAATCGATACCGAGAAGGTATCGATACTTTAACACCGATACTGAATCGAGTAAAAGAATCGATACCTTGGAGGTATCGTTTATCCCTAAAAGCAAAGCACAGTAATGAATGATTTTTTTTTGGTTCATTTTATCCCCGAGGGGAAAGGCAAAGGGATCTAGCCCACACAGCCAAGTCTTCAGTTTAGAACCATTTGATAATCTTATTCTATGTTCCAGCTTCAGGTACTGTGCTGAAAAAATACTTGGGAAGGATACCTAGACCCAATCAACCCAATTTAAATACCACCCGTAAAACGATAGTGATTTTTACAAGGTTTTCTTGATGAACTTATTCACGTCTTCCAAAAAGTGCATATTTGAGTTTTTTCATTACTGTATAATTCCTTAGCACTTATGTCACAAAATACTATCGAAATTGTCACACAAAACTAATTTTATACTGAATTGTAATTTTATACTGAAAAATTTCAAGTAAAACAACAATGTCACTCGTCAAAAGCGCGGGAAGAAGTCCAGAAATAAATAAATTAATATTAAATTTAATATTTCAGTAACAATGCAGGGTTACCAACTCGTAAAAAAATGAGGCCCTAAAGGAAAGTACAGAAACCCTTAAAATATTGTAAAGTAATATTAAAAACCTTCTAATAATTTTAATTATAAATTTGAGTATGTAAGTCATTACAAATTACACATAATATGAGTTATGTTTTGTAAACTTAAATACTTGTTGATATTATGACCAAACAGATGAATAGATACGCTTATATGTAGCCTAGTATCAATGATCAAAATATTTATTACGAACAGTCATTAAATAGTAAATTTTAAGGTATCAGACTAAAATATTAAGTCATAAAGTAATCTAATGTTGTTTTTCTAATAAAATAAATTATGTTTCAGTACCCTAAAACCCCCCTTTAAATTTTTAAGACTCACAAAAATGCTATTTTAGATATTTTTCCCCTAAATTTGGGGGGGAAGCCCCTGAGTTGGGAACCCTGTCACCGTGGAATCTGTTTATTTTTGGTTCTTTTTATCCTCGAAGAGAAAGGCAAAGGGATCTAGCCCATACAGCCAAGTCTTCAGTTTAGAACCATAGACGTAATAAAATAGACGGAATCTCGCTGAGAAACAACTGAAGCACGACAATGGCGGCATGTAAATATGTGTGTGTCAAGTGGGTTGCCAGATGGAAGAAAATTTCCCATTTCTTTAACTTTTTTTTTTATACCATTAAGGTGCCAATAAAACATACGGCCTGCCTGATGTTAAACAGTCACCGTAGCCTGTGGATATTTGCAACACCAGGGATGTCACTCATGCGTTGCCGACCCTCTAAAAACCTCTTCACGCATTTCTGAAGAACTCCATGCTGTAGTCCCTTGGAAAAACTTCGGCTGGGAGCTCATTCCACAGCTTGAGAGAAACTAACTAAAAAAAATAAAAGTAAAATATGATTCGTTACTGTCTTTGGAACTCGAATTTTATGGATCGTTGATTTGTAACTTGTATTGTTTAAAATAGGTATTGATGAAAAGAAATTAAACACATGAAAATATAACATTACATATTCCTTTTATTATGTAGGATAAATTATATTTGAAAAAAATAATGCCCAAACAAATACACTAATTTTAATGACCAGACGAGGCTCTGGCGAAAGAGAGGTAGGGCACGACGTAACCCCGACTGGGGAAGTACCTCCACCTCACAGAACACGGCAGCCACACCTCGAAATGTATATTGCATATTACACTGGATTGAGATGGAATCCAGCCGCTTTCTTTTAACAACAACAACAAACAAATACACTAATTTTAATGACCAGACGAGGCTCTGGCGAAAGAGAGGTAGGGCACGACATAACCACGACTGGGAAAGTACCTCCACCTCACAGAACACGGCAGCCACACCTCGAAATGTATATTGCATATTACACTGGATTGAGATGGAATCCAGCCGCTTTCTTTTCTGGACTCTCTTATGATTTGTACCCAATCATTCTTCCATGCATCATTTGACGATGGAAATCTAAAAAAATTTAAAGGTAAGAATAATTGAATAATTGTTCAGTAAAAGAATCATAGGATGTAAGTTTATATGTCTATTTAAATAAAATTAGGTATCTGAATCAAGTAAGAATTATAAGAAACAACAGAAAAATGATCTCCCACATTTACGCTAATTTGGAAATGTGAGTTATGGTAACACCGGTCGATTTATTGTTTTGAAAAATTAATTTAAGTGAAAACGATTATTTAATCAGAAAAAATTCTTGCTTACCTATGAAAAGTAATCCCTTAGCTTTTTTAATTGTACCACTATGTTTCCGACAGCTCTTCAACACGCACGCATTATTTTTCGACAAGGTTATCACGTGGCGAGGTGTCGGTGCGTAATGGCGGGCGGTAGACTTACTATGGTGTAAATGTGTGCGTATCTGCTCGTACGAATAGCAACTGAATTACTTTGGCGGTGCTTCAGTGTTTATTTCGGGAGACGGTGTCTGCTTTTTTTTATTACGTATATGTTTACAACCAAATTAAAATCTTAATTCTATGTTTCTGCTTCAGAAACTGCGCTAAAAAAAATACTTCGGAAGGGTTAGTGAATTTTATAAGGTTTTCATGAACTTAATCTCGTCTTCCAAAAAGTCCATAAACGTGTTATATTTGATTTTTTTGTTTACTTTATAATTTCATTAGCACTTATGGTACAAAATACTATCGAAATTGTCACATAAAACTAATTTTATAATGAATTGTAATAATTTCAAGTATAACAACAATGTAAACAAAGCGTGGGAAGAAGTCTAATTTTATACTAAATTGTTAAAAATTCAAGTATAACAAATGTATAAATCTTACTAATACTATAAATGCGAAAGTTTGTATGTATGGATGGATGTTTGTTGCTCTTTCACGCTTAAACGGCTGAACGGATTTGAATGAAATTTGTCACGTAAATAGATTATGATCTGGATTAACACATAGGCTACGTTAGTTGACTCCACGCGGGCGGAGCCGCAGGGAGCAGCTAGTACATACGCACATTGATATTTATATTTTTTCGAAGTGTCGTTATCTTTGGTGTTCCAAAAGTTTCCGATTTATCATGAGATCCCCTCATTTCGACTATTATCTCCCGATATTCAGATCTTGATTTAACGACCTTGTCTCCCGATTAAATACATAATTAACAAAATAAACGACGAACGTAATATTATTATTACGACAATTCGAAAAACATCTGGGTAATACAAATTCCTCGCACGACCTTATAACTGCAGTTTACTATAAAATAAAATTGTTGTGTGATTTGAGTGCTTGGGGAAAACTCTAAAAATAAATTTATTTCGGAAAGGGAATTACGACCAGAGTGATCAAATTGGCACAAGAAAGCATAAAAGGAAAATAATTATGAATATTGTCACAGTTGTAATAAAGATAAATAAAAACTAGTCATTTGGATTCAACGTAATCAAAAGGCATGCAGCTTACCAACTTACATTAAACAATACAAACACTTAGCAGTTCACCCACATTTAGTAGTTTTGTGAATGGAAAAATTGTCCTATTCAAACATCAAATGGCAGAAAATATTTTTTTCTGGCCGTTAATTTGCCTACAAACTTAATCAGTTAGTAATTTTTTCCCTAACATAGTTATACCTGTTCAAACTATACGTTATGAAATGAACTTTGGACTTGGCTTTTTGGTTGAGTGCGTGACATACGTGTTACTGTTTATTTCTGATAAAATTGGAATTTGAGGCTGTTGATTTATCATAATTGTGTTGGTGGTGGTATAGTATATGTCCGGTAAGTGTTTTTTATTGGATTTGGTTGAGTGAGAATGGATGAGGAGCCACATAACCCGGGCGGTGGGCCGAACGAACAACTCTATTTGTCCCCTCCTTGTTTTTCTTTAACGTCCGAGAAAAGTAGTTTACTTTCGGAACAAGATCCCTATGCTTCCTCCAATCGAAAAAGACAACAAGGTGATTATACTGATAGCTCGCAACCTCCAAAGAAAACTCACCAATCATCCCCTTCTATGTAGGTTACATATGTGCACCCTGATTATGTGAGCAATAAAACCAATTATGATAATGATGATGCTGCCCCGTTTATTGTGCATGTCCATAAATTGGAAGATTTATCTCCCGCTATGACACTGAGACCTATCCAGTTCGGACACTTTTTATTCAGGCACCAAATTAAAAACATTGCTAAAGATGGAGTGAAACGAGTAGATCGCAGCCGCGTATCAATTGAATTCAGGTCTGCAGCAGATGCCAATGCATTCCTCATACATCCTGCATTACTTCCATCCAAGTATGAGGCAGTTATACCATCTTGTCATATTACAAGAATGTGCATTGTCAGAGCCGTACCTGTGGAGTGGTCACTTGAGGAATTTGTGTCAGCAACTGAGGTCCCTGCTGGCGGTTGTGCAGTTATAAAGGCGCGACGTCTGAACAGGCAAATAGTTAGTGATGGTAACACGGTCTGGATTCCCACCCTGACTGTGGTACTTACCTTCAGAGGTCAGAAACTTCCAGCTAATATTTACTGTTTTTATACCTCAATGCCTGTGGAGACATATGTCCTATCCATAATTCAGTGTTATAAATGTTGCAAATTTGGACATGTGACTTCACAGTGCAGATCAAGTCCTCGCTGCTTTGTATGTGCCCAGAACCATGAGGGTATTTCTTGCTCAAAACAGTCTCCTACATGCCTATTTTGTTCAGGAAATCATACTGCCAAGATTCATCCTGCCCGGAACATTCAAGACAGAAAGCTATTAAAATGACAATGTCTCAAGAAAATCTGTCTTACTTGGCATCTGCTAGATTCTCACAATCCAGGCGGTCCTTTGCGGATACTGCCAGGGTTTCCCCCTCTCCAATCCCTCCCCAATCTCCACATCCTTTACAACAGCTTACACAGTTCAATACACAAATGTACTCTACTCAGACTACTTCTTATAGAAAGACTGTTACCTCACCTCGTCGTCCAATTTTTCAAGCTTCGGGCCCAGGATATGACAGACGTGCTCATGGGATGATTACGGAAACTCCAGTTTCTGTTCTCCCTAATGGGTGCGCGCTGAGTGAATCTCCAAATGACTACCTCTTCGAACTTCTGATTTCCACTTTAATGAACTTGCTTACCCGCTTTAGTGATACCGATTTACCACAAGGAATTCGTCGAAAACTTACTGAGCCGATTCATATATCATCAAACATTCCAAACAATTCTGCAATGGCATTGTCGGAGCGTCAGACATAAGACAGCAGATTTACTATACCTGATTACGAATTGAATCCTGTTGTTTTTGCCGTCCAGGAGATGTGGCTCAGACCTGGCGCCCACTTTAGGGTCTCAGGCTATTCATATCTCCAGGATAACAGAGATGATGGACATGCTGGCGCATCGATTCTTGTATCCAGATCAATATTTTTTTCACAAATTCCTCTTCCTACTCACACGGATGGCATTAATGCGATTGCTGTTCGTGCCATAAACATATCTTTCCTATCTGTGTATATTCCTAGTCCTAATCCCGCTATCCTGAATGAACTGTCACATATCATTTCCTCTCTTCCCTCCCCTGTTGTCACTCTTGGAGATTTCAACATTCACCACACATTTTGGGGCTCGCATTTTTGTGATGCACGGTCTACACCTTTTCTAGAACTAATGGACGACCATAACCTCTGCTTACTTAATGATAGCACCCCTACTCGCCGTGTTCATCCATTCCAAAATATTAAAAGTGCTGTTGACCTAACACTTTGCTCTTCAGATTTATCATCCCAAGTCTTATGGGAAGTTCTGGATGATTCACATGGTAGTGACCACTATCCAATTTGTTCCTCTATCCTCTCTACTCATGGTACTTCCTTATCCCCTTCTAACGCTAGATTGAGAAATAGCGTTGCAAGAGCAGACTGGAATAAATTTGCTGATGTGACTAAGAGTTAACCTCACAACTTCCAGATGTAGACCAAACAAATGTCCATTCAACATACCTAAATTTTAAGAATACCCTTACTGAGGCTGCAAACTAAAATCAATTCCTCTTTAAAAAATATACAAGAGGAAGCCAGCAGCTCCGCCATGGTGGAATCAGGAATGTTATTCGGCAGTTAAAGAAAGAAAATTAGCTGAACGAAAATATGCCACTAATATGTCCCTAGAGAAATATTTATGTTATCAAAAAGTGGCAGCAAAAACTGTGAAAACATTAGCAGGGAAAAAAGATTAGGTGGGCGCAATTTTTGCGAGAGTTTATCTCCGAACTCACAACCCTCTATAGTGTGGAGAAATGTTAGGAGGAACCGATTTTGATTTTTTTTTGTTTAAAAGGTGACATGATCGGGAGTGTTCTTAGCTACGATTTAATCAAATCTGTTCAGCCGTTTTTTAGGTCGGGGTTTTTTTTTAATTTGTACATGCATTATATATAAAACAGATTTTATTTATATATTATAGTTATATTATATTAGTTTTAGTTTGTATAAATCGCATTTACTATTAAAATTTAAAAAAGCCACAAATAAAACATAAATTAAAAATTAAAAAACCCACGACTAAAAAAAACTTCAAATAAAACATTTCAAAAACCCACGACATTAAAGCGTAATATGATTCATAAAACAGTTAGATATAATTCTCATTAATAAAGTCAATAAATGAAAAAATATTAATAATTAAAATATCACAATAACAATGAACCATTTTTATCAGAATGGCCAACATAAAAACTACGAGTTATTGTTTTCATGTTGTCTATGCATTGCGAAGTCTACCAAAATATGGTTTTCGTCTACGATACATCGTGTGACATTGCAATAAAGTAGAAATTATTTAAGATTGCAATTACATTAATTTTGTATTATTTTTTATTCTGCGAGTGACTATCTTTGTGATGTGCTGAGCTGAAATCAATCACTTCAATTTCCGTGAGCCATGTGTCGTCACATTCAATATCAGCATTTGTTATTAAATAAAATACCCAACATAGACGAGGGATAGATAACGTACATTAATAATCTTAGTACCTATATATTAATTTTATGTGACTTTCAGTTACTTAATTTTACTTTGTTTGCTTTTATTTAATTCAACAATGGAAGACTCGGTCGGGAATGTAGATTATACCGAAGTCGTGAATACTTTAGTGAACATGTTTGGAAGTGTTATGACTAAAGATGTTATCGTTGCTGTTGTGGAGAACTGCGGAGGTGATTGTAAGTATGATATGCATGTGTTTTAATCTATCGGTGTTCGATATTCTTGCTACAGTAATAACCCATTTTCGCGCCTGAATACTTAGTACAATTGATAATATCGATACATTAATATACACCTGAACCTATAAGCTTTTGGCCCAGTCTGTCTATACCTAGATAGATGTCTATACTTCTGTATCATTGCCCAATAAAAATAAAATTTGCAAGCCAACTAATCAATACAGGTGCATGAGTTGCAGTACGTGCGTTGTCTTTGATATTGACAAGTACCTATGTAACTCAGTTCGACACTGCTCATTCTCGCGAGCGCTTCGCGAATGTTAATTATGTGTATTGACTTGTTTTTTGTCAAGTTTAAAATCTTATCTGGGTTTCATTCTACGCATTTACAAAACAATCCACATTTGCCACTGGTGATGTTAAACAAAATTATGTAAGTAATATTTTGCGTTCATTATTGTTTAATGATTTGTATTATTGATTGCTCAGAACCTACCAGTGACAGTGGTTAGCTACAGTAAGCATTAATTATTAACTGTAATAAAAGGCTTAATTTAATTACCTTATCTACAAAACAGAAACAAACAGACATATGTTATCTACAAGTACCTCAGACTAAATTGTTATTTATATCATTTGTTCAATACAATCATCACTTTTCTGGTCCCGATGTAAAGTGAAACATCTGTGTCCTGTGAATGGAGTGATATTGATATTTGTGCATCAATCTTCAAAAACGTACCTTTTGTACCACTAAGCCACTAAGGTCATCGATGTATATGGATAGATTCTATCGATAAAAAAATGCTCCCACAAAAGCAATCAGTGGGCCAATTCTGCTAAATAACTGCAACTGCACGTTTACGCCTGTCACTTGAGTCGTGCAGGAATAGTGCAGTGCCGATAGGTGTATTCTACTAAAATATCCTGCACTGCAACTGCGCTGGAACTGCACGTATGCTGCACTGCAACGGCACTGCAACTATGCTGCAACTGTGCATATCCTGCAAGTAAACTACTTAAAATCTGAAATGTTCCCATATTTCAATCTAATAAAACTGAATTTTTATTTAATGTTGATTCCTATAGTTTCACTATTGATCTTGGTTGCCGGAGTGGAGGTATTTCTAACCGAAAAGATCTTTACTTAATTATATTTATCCACAAACATCTCCCAAAACAAAGTCAATATAATTCACCGCCTCAGAATATTAATTTCACTTCGCAAAAGTTACTCAAGAGTAACGTTAACAAAACTGCAAGTAAACTCCTTCAAAACATCTGTCACCGGTATACTCATACAAATGTCAAAACAATTTATCAGAATACGATTATATTGCAGGAAACGTGCAGTTGCAGTGCAGGTTTTTTAACAGAATAGCGATTCATTTACTGCAACGTTCCTGCCACGTCGCTGCTGTCAGATCATTTAACAGAATACCGAAACGTCAAAATGTACGCATTTTGACACACGCCGCTCTGCAGTGCAGTTTTTAGTAGAGTCGGCCCACTGTAAGCCGATTCTACTAAATAACTGCAACTGCACTGCAGCGCGGCTTGTGTCACAATGTGTACATTTTGACGTTTCGTTAAGCAATCTGACAGCAGCGACATTTAACGAAACGTCAAAATGTACGCATTTTGACACACGCCACGCTGCAGTGCAGTTGCAGTTATTTAGTAGAATCGGCTTACAGTGGGCCGACTCTACTAAAAACTGCACTGCAGAGCGGCGTGTGTCAAAATGCGTACATTTTGACGTTTCGGTATTCTGTTAAATGATCTGACAGCAGCGACGTGGCAGGAACGTTGCAGTAAATGAATCGCTATTCTGTTAAAAAACCTGCACTGCAACTGCACGTTTCCTGCAATATAATCGTATTCTGATAAATTGTTTTGACATTTGTATGAGTATACCGGTGACAGATGTTTTGAAAATGAAATGAAATGAAATGAAAATGGCCTACTGATTTTAAAAATCAGATTGCTTTTGCTCACAGTCGTTTGTGACTTTTGTCGCCGTGGCTTTACTGACTAAAAATGCCTTCATGCGTTTTAAAATCGTGTTAAAATTGTTCTAAAAAATACAAAAAAGAATGCAGAATTATTTCATATTATTATATAATTATTTGTGTATCATTTAGCGATTATTTTATTGCAATTACATTGCAATTACGTACAATAAAATCTGCACTCAACAACTCCCTCCATAACATAGAATTTGGAACAAAAAATGAATGGAGTCCTACTTTAGATATTTAAAAATAATTATGTATATTTAAAATATTGTATTGTATGTATATGAATGTGTGTATATATTATATTTTTGATTCATTAATTACGCATTCATTAGAACAGCTATTAACCTATAACCATCGAGTCCATATTATTCGACCAATAATTGATAAGTATATAAATTTGGACTGAATTACATAGCCAAAACATTATCTTTAAAAATCACTAAAAGGCAAAAATTTTATAAATTAGTGCTTTTTGAAGGACTTTAGAATGCATTGTAGATTTCTGCAGAAAGATAGGACTTTGATGATGTGCACACATATTACCTTACATGCACAAGCTGTAGTCTCTTCGAACAAAACTTTTTAAATTTAAAACAAATTAATACATAATATGTACATGTTCCAACAATAGGGGTGTGTGGAGAGCCTTATCCCTTTTACATGTATGTATGCATTGGCCTGTCTCAGTTGCTACAATATGTTGACCACTGGTATCAAACACACAACTTGAGAACTGCAATGTTAGGAGTTTTGTAATAGGTACGAGCGACGACGGATCTCCTCGTAAAATAATGTCAACTGCATTGTTCTACGAGGTGGTTCATATAATTCCAGACATATGAAAGTACCTACATATGGTCAAATATTTCTAACCGAATAAATATGTAATGTAAATAATTACCTATAAGTACAGGCATCCATAGTAGTACAAATTATTTTAAGCCTGCCGGACCTAAGGTCATATTGTCACTTAGATTACTTAATTCTGTATACCTATGTAATTGAAATCGTTACATTAATGTATAAATTGTATAATAAATTCAAGACCAGCTAATATTGTATATAAATAATACACACAAAATAACAAATATAGATTTTGATATTTTTTTTAAAGAATTGTATAATTTTATTATTTATTTATTCCTTTGAAATCGACTCCGTTTCTTCATTGTTCCAAATCAACAAATTACACGTGTCACTCCTGATTGGTGCATTCGGGGCCTCATTCACCGCAGTTCGTGGAATAGAAACGTGGCAAACGAAACCATGGTGGGCCTCTTGGCACCTTTTTAAAGAGCATTTTGTATTGGAAGGGCGCATCCTTATACATCGATGACTAAGGTGGATACAAGTTTATTGTGCTTACTTGTGCTACAGTAACTAACTTATTGTAGTTCAAGTATAAAGTCTGATTACTATATAGGCTATATGGAATACAATATTAACATATTAGGGGCAAGTATGACATTGCCGATCTGTACTGAAAAATTAAAACTCCTTTGTTCTATAATGTAACACATTTATTTAATCAAAATATTTACCCTCATTATGTATACATTGCTGCCATCTAATCGAAAGTTTATTTATGCCTTGGTGATAGTTTTAGGGATCTTAATTCGACAAACTGTGTGAAGGCATATTGTACGCCTCCTGGGAAGAAAAGTTTTTACCACATAGAAAATTGACCAAATCACGAAAAAAATGGTAGTCTTGAAGCAAGGTTTGGCGAAACGGAGGATGACGTATGGTTTGTAACTGCAGCTCCTGTAGAGTTACAACGGTTTCCCATGCAGTGTGAGATCTTGCGTTATCATGGAGCAATAATGGTGAAGATTGACTCATGAGTAGTGTTTCACTGCCAGTTTCGCCATCATCGAGTAAAATCAAATAAGTACGATATCTTCATACATACGCACCAAACGTTTGTATGTGTGCGCACCCGTACGTATGCGTCGTCGCACGCACACGCTGACAAAATTGATCGCTGCTAAAGGTGCGCCAGTCGTGGCTATGCCGTGCGTAATACCGCCCGCGCCCATGCATGCACCGCCGCACGTTAGAACGAAAAAGGCCGCTAGTGGACCAAGAGACCACTGAAAGCCAACATCGAATATACAAAAAAATTATGATGGATTTCGATTCTACTACCAAATACAAGACATTAATTACTAATACACTTTTTGGAAATAATCAATAGTTTATTAGTTATGAATTATTGAAAAATAAAATGTATGGAGAAAATCACAAATTCCTCAAAAACTTTGAGGTCTCAAGAGGTCTCAAAAAAATGACTTCAGATTTGTATTACTATTATTTTACTATTTTTAAGGTACGTCTGTAACTGCGAATGGCTGCGCTTTTACAACAATTAAGTTTTTTCTTTTATTTATTCTCGATTCCACACCACCCCTGAGGTAGAGAACCAGACATGTTTTTTTTAACAGTGGTATCCCCAGTAGGCCTCATCCACTCATATTATTTAGTTAATGTCCTCAGACTCATCATTTTCTAGACAACTTACAAAATAACTTATAAAATAAACTCAAAATTTTCTTTTTCTTGATCATCGTCACTACGATGATCAAGAAAAAGAAAATTTTGAGTTTTGAAAATTTCATCTAATATTACTAAAGTTTTAGCCTCCTGTGATATTTCTTTATGTTTTCGTTGTATTTTATGTTGTTTTATTGAAATATGGATCAGAACTGATTAATAAATTATTTAAAATATCCTTATTGGTGGCTTTTCTATTAATTTTTCTACAATTATTTTCACAATATCTACGGAAATCTCTATTTCTTAATTCAGCAG
Source organism: Pyralis farinalis (assembly GCA_947507595.1). NCBI lineage: Eukaryota > Metazoa > Arthropoda > Insecta > Lepidoptera > Pyralidae > Pyralis > Pyralis farinalis. The sequence continues at coordinate 24,014,447 of OX382273.1, read as the reverse complement.
CTTCCTCGGATAATTTACCTATTGGAATTAAATCAAAATTTTCAATTATTTTAGCCCCATGCACCACGACTTTATGTATGCTAGAGGGCATGTAATTCCATTGATATAAATCGGTATATAACTTTGCGGTAGTTTTAGTATACTCCTTAAATTTTAAAATATCAATAATAAGACCTGAAGAAATTACTTCTAAGATTACTAAAAACCATTTTATCAAATTTTCGTTTACTCGGGTTATAGAAGCCGTTATTGCAGTATTTGCAAAGAATCTTCTAGCGGTATTGCGGGCATTGGTGGTACCATGTCCTTGTTTTACAACATCAACTAAAAGTCCGGTTTGATCTTTGCAAGCTTCCTGGATACTTTTCTTTCTAATTTCCATAATAGCTTTGTTGTCACCTTTTACAATCTATGTTTTTAAATCTAACCTATAGGCTATATGAAGAATAAATCGTATGCAAATATGTAAAGATGAAATACCATATCTATATAAGTCAGTATCAATTGTCTTTACTCAGTACCAATGGCAAATTATTCATCTCATGGAATGACGTTTCACGTGACCTGTCAGAACCCGTTATATACGTTTTCCCACACATTTCGCAGTCGTATTCGACCACCCGGGTTTAATTGATGTTGCTTTACCGTCTATCATTGTTAGAAGTAATTAATGCGATATTTTTTGTATATTCGAAGTTGGTGGTCTCTATGTCCACTAGGGGCCTTTTTCGTTCCAACGTGCGCCGCTGCGCTCGTAATAATTTGTACCTGTACCTACCTACTCGTACCTACTTTAACTACAAATTCGTAAAGATGGCTAAACAGTAAAAAGTAAATTTTTTCTGTATCAAATGTGTAATATTGTTAAAAAATCACAAATTTCCTAAATATAACAGAAAAAAGTACTGTTAATGCCTATCATTTTAGGCTACTGTAAAAATATTAAATTTCCGAATATAAACATTATAATTTTGATGTGTAGTAAATGAAAAAGTTAAAAATAGATTGTGTAAAAAAAAAATGGGTGCATGTACTTATGTACGCGCGTGAAAAGTTATACTTCTCTGGCATCATTAAATAATAAAACCTTGGAGGGATGTTGTGTTCATACGAGTGAGTGACGTTACCACCTCATAGGCAACTGCAGCCAAATAACAATTCCCTGGAGGGTTGTTGTGTTCATGCGAGTGAGTAATTCAAACGTGGCTTTACTGAATCATGTATTTATCCAAATAAAATAAAATTATTATGAAATTGTATTGAAGTTTTACTTCTTTAGGCGCGTTATGAAAAAATGATGAGTGAAATTTTAAGATACTATAACACAGAAGTAACAGGTTGAAGCTGCCCGCTAAACCGCTCATTAAGTCTCGAAAAATGTGCTCCAAACTGCAGCCAAATAACAATTCGCTGGACAGATGTTGTGTTAATGCGAGTGAGTGACGTTAATACCTCATTCACTCGCATGAACACAACAAGCCTCCAGGGTATTGTTACATTTCTGCAGTTTTCCATGAGGTAATAACGTCACTCACTCGCATGAACACAATAACCCTCCAGGAAATTGTTATTTGGCTGCAGTTGCCTGTGAGGTGGTAACGTCACTCACTCGCATGAACACAACAACCCTCCAGGGATTTGTTACGTGGCTGCAGTTTTTTGTGAGGTAGTAATGTCACTCACTGGCATGAACACAACCCTCCAGGGAATTGTTATTTGGCTGTAGTTTTGAGTATATTTTTGGTGACTTATTGGGCGGTTTAGCGGGCAGCTTCAACCTGTTACTTTTGTGATATAGTATCTTAAAAATTCACTCATCATTTTTTCATAATGCACCTAAACAAGTATAATTTCAATACCATTTCATAATCTCTTTAATTTTATTTGAATAAATACACGATTCAGTCTATTTCAACCGTAATTTTTAAATTCCTAAACAGGTAACATGACGTAGGTAATGAAAAAATTGTAGTCAGCTCCTGGTCTATGTACAAAAAATAATTTAAAAAACTACAGGGGAAAATTGTTTTGTACCTATATAGATAGACTATGCATTTTTGACGGTTGTATAAACTATAAAGACATCCCTACGTGTTTAGGCTATTATCGTTCGCTCGGGGCTCGAGTCGGCCTACTGATTTGTTTTTACTATGACCAGACCTGAGAAAACTATAGTGAATAACGCCATGGAGATACCATCAAACAGTTACAATTACCTATTTATTGATAAGCTTTGCTTCAGGGCGCTGCTACGGTTTTTTACTTTTTTTTTTTGTTTTTTTTTTACTTTCTGGCCTGGGGTCAGCTATTGCATTTTTCGCTTATGGTTATCGTAATGAACCCACTTTTCGTCACATGTGACAATTCAATCCAATGTTCTTTCATTTCTAAGCGTTGATTCAATAAGGAAACACAAGTTTCAACACGCGCTTCTTTTTGCAGATCAGTCAAATCATGAGGCACTCATTTTTCATATTTTTTTATCTTATTGATTTGATGCAAATGAGTCAATAGAAGGTAAGGTAATGTTAAACATGCCGCTAATTCCTGGGTAGTTTGACTCGGATTGGCTTCCACCATCTCCTTCAATTCAGCGTTATTCACCTGTGTGGGCGGTCTTCCACGTGGTTTGTTCTCCAAGTCGAAGTTTCATAATGAAAGCGTTTAAACAATAAACGCATGGTGCGTTCATTAGCAGTCTCCTCTTTAAACACAGCATTGATATTGTGAGCCGTTTCTGTCGCGTTAGTTCCGCGTCGGAACTCGTATTCAAAAATTACTCAGATTTTCGAAGTATCCATCTTTCCTATCTAAGCTGCATAAACAAACAATTGAAATTCGAAAATCAAATGTAGCACATTTTTTAAAAGCAAAACCTTATAGGTATCATGTGAAAAAAGTTTCACTGGAAAATCTCACACAAGGAAGGCTTAATGACAATTCATAGTATCTATTACTATAAACGGAAATTTCATACTTTAACCTCTATTATTAATTTTATGGTATCATGATTCCCTTGTTTACAGAATAGGTACACCAATATTCTGTATACTTGAATGTGAATATAAATAACAATACTATTATATCCCTCATGTATATTTTTTGTACAACATCGGGAGGCATGCAAGTTTACGGCTCACATGATGTAAAGCGTTTACTGTCACCTATAAATGCTTGCAATACCTTATGTATCACTCACACAATGCCACCTCAACTGCTAACACAACAACTCCTTAGGAGCTTGTTGGTGACGTCACTTACATGCAGTATTACAAATTACTGTAAATATTTTTATTGCTTTTTAGTTCCTCTAAGAACCATCATATCATACTCTTCTTTAGGTATCTTTTCCATGCCATTTTCCATGGTATCTTCAGTAGTCATAAAGTGAATCCCCCTTTTTTATCTTAGTTCTATTTTCTCTTGATTATTCTTTATTTTGGAAAATAATAAATATATGTACCTACCAGATCAAAACTATGAAGAGTATGACTCATCTAGCGGCAAATGGTAAATAATGACTAATATACCAAGCTACATAAATAGTTCATATATATTTTAGCACAATTTTTGCAGAATGATCTTCCCATCCAAAGAAATCAATCATCTTTTTTTCTTTCACTTCTGTTCTTCTTTACTTTTATCAGCAAATCTTTGAATGTAAGCATCCATGGGGAAGATTGTCTTTTGTTTCACACACATTTGTGACAATGTTTCGTCACATATTCAGTCACCTCTATTGTTCTTTTCAAGCATTTGAAGGCACCAATCCAAACAATGACTTTTTGATCTTCCATATAATTGTGAGGTATCCATTTAGTATAAAGATTTTTGACGCCTAAATGTTTGTTTGATAATGTAATATTTGTGATATGCCACTCGGTGGCCGCTGTAGAAGGACAATGTTTATGTAAATTATCAGGAAACTTGCTCTAACCACATATTGGAACTCATTAATGTAAACTTTAAACACTGGCATTGCGATGGAAATTGGTCAGAAATGCTGATCATCTTAGTCTCTCATAGTTGTTATTGATTAACACCGCACTGAAAGATAATAAATCATGGAGCGAAAATTTTAGACGCACAATGGCATTATTAGTTTTAAATTGCCGCCTATTTGTAGAAAAAGTTGACATATGAATTCAATGTATATCTACATATTGCCAAAGAGTTCTTTATTTGAAAAAGTTTTTTCATCAGCTACTTTTTTACCAACCAATTCTAAATACTTTCAGTGTGACCACTGCATATAAAAATATCATTAAGGATGGCTTACCATCTTTATTTAAAGCCAAATTCAACCTCACCTGCACATGGTGCACCTTCATGATTAGCAAATACGGCTCTGGCGAAGGAGGATAGTAGGGGCATCAAAGCAGCCCCCCTAGGGAAGTAGTTTGTCAAGCATACAGAAGACTGTAACCGATTAACTGGTTCTGTTGACAGTATGACTATAATTTATGTTCCTTGGAATGAGTGAAGTTACTGAGTTAGCAAAAGGAATGGTAACATGCGAGCGAGCGATAATCCGTGTATTATAAACCTTTATAGTCTACGGTAACTACTTTACATTATGGTTGTTTGCTTCCCGACTCGTGTAAAAAATCTAAAATCTTGAGGTCTAATTCTTTGTATGGATTTCTTGCAGTAAACCTGTCAGCCGAAGCCATAATGAATATTAGTGACAGTAGTTCATTGGAACTTGCAGATACTGATTCCACAATAAATGAAACTATCAATTGTATCACTAATCAAAATACAGCACCATATTCGACTATATCTTCGGTCACAGATGCCCATGGAAGAATTACAAACATGGAAGAAAATGGGGTAAATAATAACAAGAATACAGACGTTTCCAACACACATTTGGAATTTCTAACATTGCAGCAAGGAACTCTTACCACAATGTCTGTTTCTAATGATGTCCCTGAAGATACGATTTATGGGTCAAGAAATTTAGATTTAATTCATACACATTCCACTTCTCATGTGAGTGAAATCAACTCAAATATTTCATCTGCGAGTGTAATCAATTCAAATGCTACAGAGACAAATATCCAAATGGCACTAGAAACAAATGCAAACACGTCTGATTGTTTTAACTTGAATAAACCAGTCACCAGACAAATGACTCCTATAGAAGTTTTAATACCCGTTTCTAGTGTAGTTGATGACCTTAAATCACCAGGAGCAGGTTTTGGTCATAATACTACAAATATTTCAAGCTTGAACAAACCTCTTGCCACTGACATGACCCCTATGGAGACTTTAGTACCAATTTTTACAACATTCGATTCTCTCAAATTATCAGAAAGAGATTCTGATCCTAATACTACCGAGGTTTCAAGCAGTTTATTACTTACGAATATGACATCAAAACCTTCAGCAGCATCAGTATTCCTTTCAAACAATTTTCAAGAGTTGATTCCGTCAAATATTGGAACAGGAGCCAGACAAAATAATCAGCCTGTTTTATCTTATGCTAACATGTCTCGCAATACCGGAGCTTTACCAAAACAAACTCCGAAACAAAAATCTGTTAAAAAAGAACCTAAAATTAATTGGACACCACAATTAGGAAGAATTGTGAAATCACATAATAGAGGTCATAGGGTACTTATTTTGATGAGAGGACTACCTGGAAGTGGTAAATCATTTTTGGCAAGACAAGTTATTGAACTCACTGTTGGAAGTAATCCGATTAATTATAAAAATCATATTTTCAGTACAGATGATTATTTTTCACTTAACGGAAGATATGAGTTCGACAAAACATATTTGTCAGTTGCACATGAATGGAATCAAAATAGGGTAAAACAAGTGTTAGAAGAAGGGTTTAGTCCAATCATTGTTGATAATACAAGTATTGAAAACTGGGAAATGGAGCCATATTTACGTCAGGGTGTAAAAAACGGCTATATAATCAATATCATGGAGCCAAAAACCCCTTGGGCCAAAAAACCTAATCAATTATTACGAAAGAATCAACATGGTGTACCAATATCAACAATTACGAGAATGTTGGATAATTTCAGAGATAATATTACATTTGAATATTTAATGCATTTCTACAGGTTATCCTATCCATCTCATATGAATCCACCTGTTATGAGAAGTAATCTTTCGGTTGATACACCACAATACAGTCCACAATCAGTCAGACACATTAATGCAATGGGGAATAAAGCAGGTGACCTTCAGTCTCCTGTTGTGTTTTCCACAGATATAAAAGAAGAAAAGGATAACATGGATACCTTAACGTCACCTACCAGTACACTTGACCAGCGAGATGACAAAGGTGATACAGTTAACATGGATACAACGGCGTCTCAAAACACTGTAATTATAAAAAATGAGTCTAATTCCGAACAAAAGAATAATTGTTATATAGAAATAGAAAAACAATTAGAAGAAATGGAAAAAGTTGAACGTGAATGGGAGAATGGCGAGGAATGGGATGTAGACGTTCCAGCAAAAGATGAAAATATTTGTATTAATGAAACTGTAATAAGTAGTCCAAAACCTCCAAGGAACGATATAAATAACTGCGTAGATAGTATGATAGGCAGTGAAAACTTGTTGAAATCAGTAAATACTTGCCAGGATTGGCGGCACATTTCTATGTTCATGCCTCCCTGGAATGATGTGAATGAGACCAGTTCTCAAAAATTACCTGCAGTGACTGTGGAAATGACATCCAGTGGTACATGTATGGAAATAGGCGACACAGATGTACATTATATCACAAACTTTCGAAAAGTTATATCTGCCACCCCAAGAAACATAAATGAATACCACATAGCGCCTACTAGAGAAAGAATACCTGAAAAACGAATGTTGGACAAAAGTAGTATGACTAATGAATGTTTAATAACAGAAGCTAACAGATGTAAAAATGAAGAGAGACATTTCATTGCTTTTCGAAAAATGTTTAAGTCAATAGCAAAATCTGCTTTAAGAGATATTTTTGATCAATGTTGTGGTGATGTCAATTGGGCTGTAGAAATAGTACTTGATGGCATGGCTAATGATCAGTTAGAAACGGTAGATGTTGATGAAATATCCGATTTAGAAGAAGACAGTACTAATCAATGTACTTGTTTAGCAGCATATAATATTGTACCTGATACGTCATCAACATGTGAAGAGGAAATTCCAAACAACATTCCGGAAACACCCACCGAAAATGCCTCACAACAGGCACGAAAAATGAAGAAAGAAATGCCAGTTTCTGATACATCGTTGCAGTTGAAACGACAAATAGAGGAAAACTTTGTCATAGCAGACGATCATTATTCAGAGCATTGTTTAAAAATCAGGAAAATGCGACGTGGTGAACTTAACACCTCTACAAATTATTCAGATCAACCCATTGAGGAGCTACAAAATGCTCAATCAGTTGCTTCTTATACAGACCCCATAAATACCCAAGGCGTGCCTTCTCACTACACAGATAGTGACAATGAAAGTTCAAGCGCTTGTTTTGACGAAGTTGAGAATGTTATAAATGTTAACATAGGCAGAGAATTTGTATCTGTACTAGATGATCTTTTTGGTCGCAAAGATATGACATATCCAGAAACTGTGGAACCTAAAATAAGTATGCCAGTATACCTCTTAAATGAGATCAATGCATTATGGATGGAGTCATTGATGTACCAATTGGATGAACGTGACAAGCAGTCAGCTATAATGATGCAGCAAGATGCCGAATTTGCCAGGTAAATTAATTTTGTTTTTGTTCAATTTCATACAAATTCAAATATCTTTATTGTGGAACACAGGTTACAAAATTTCATTTAAAAAAGACCTGGTAATCAGAGAGTAATGGGCAGGACATCCGTCCATTTGAAGCATCTCAATTTCATACTTTAACCCCTAATATTATGAGAGGTAGGGTGCACCAAACCAGCCCGTCTGGTGAAGTACTTCCTCACAGACATTTTTTTAGAAAACGAATGAATACAATACATACGGTACTATCAAATACATTAAGTATCACTCGCGTAATGTTACCCCTGCTGCTAACACAACAACTCCTTAGGAGCTTACTGGTGATTTCACTCACACGCAGGAACAACAACCCTCCAGGGAGTTGTTATTTCGCTACGGTTTTCTGTGAGGAGGTACTTCACCAGGCAAGCTGCTTTGATGCGCCCTACCTCTCTTAATATTAGGGGTTAAAGTATGGAATTGCCGATTTGTACTGAAATTATTAAAACTCGTTTTTTTCTAAGGTGTAACATATTTATTTAATCAAAATATTGATCTATACATTGCTGCCACCTAATCGAAACTTTATTTATGCTTTTGTGATAGAACTCTGAGGATCTAGATTCGACTGTGTGAAAGCATTTTGTAAGGCCTGATAAGAAAAATTTTTACCATGTAGAAAATTGTCCAAATCACTAAAAAAATGGTAGTCAGTTGGAGCAAGATCTGGCGCGTACGGAGGATGACGTATGGTTTCTAACTGCAACTCCTGTGGAGTTACAACGATTTCTCGTGCAGTGTGTGTGGGTCTTGTGTTATCATGTTGAAGACCAATTCACGAGTCGGGGCTGTTTCACTACCAGTTTTGCCATCATTGTTCGAAGTTCGGCACAATAAACATCTGCTGTTTTTATTGCTTGATCAGACCTGAGAAAGCTATAGTGAATAACGCTATGAAGAGACCACCAAACAGTTACCTTACCTTTTTAGTGGTAAGCTTTAGCTTTAGAGCAATGTTGCGGCGTTTAACCTGGGGTGAGTAACTCCTAAAGGATTAAATATACGATATGTATAACATTCCAGGTAAAGATATATACTCCACTAAAAATATATATCTTAGCATATCCATATCCACTTAGGTATTATATCCAAGAACATAGACAAGTTTCTCAATTCGCGTCCGTGAGGATTGGCAAATGTCTTTGATCCGTAGATATTATCGTTTTCGAATAGATCGATCGAGTCCTTATGGAACGAGAGAAATCTATAACTCTAACTAAGATTGCTATTACTAAGATCTGTTTTTTTCTGTAAGTCTGTTGGAAAAAGAGTACAACCCGTCTGACGTGCAACTGTTACCGGAGCTGTGAACGTTTGCAATGCAGAAAGTATTGACCTCACGTTACTCAACCCCGCTACAATTCTCAGGTGTTTACTGCAAACCCAATCACTAACACGGTAGTATATTTTACGATTGTTATTTTTAGGATCATCAGCGCTTTACGAAAAACGCGTTTACCAGCAATATTTTTTTGCTAAGCGCTATTCTCTTTGCAGGTTTAACTAAAAGGTTTAGAATAGTTAGGTGTCGGTCCATCTTAGACATTTTCGGATCATTGTCGTCTATATTGGTCGCTCCGAAAGGGAAGTATATTCGTGAGCCGAAACGGATATAGGATTGGTTAATATGTTGAAAAGAGAAGGAAGGTTATTATATCCTGCCTATTTCTCAGTGCGTTCATAGCTCTTTAGTGATGGATATTGGGAACAAAGAACTGAGAAAACGTTTCGAGTTTCGAACGAGGAGAATAAAGTACCTCAGTCCTTAGTGTCGTTATAGAATTAAGAAATAATTATTAAACCTGATACTAGTGATTTTATTAAATGAACATATATATTTGACAACCAGCATATTGTGTCCCTTATCCCTAGCCGCGAGCATTGACCAATGAGCTGCGAGTATTTTGTTCCCTAGAAGTTCGACTCGTGGAATGGATTATAGTACAAGAAAATCCAAAAATACATTCTAAAATTGTGCAGTAGTTAAATACCAAATCAAAAATATTAATAAACAGGTCATTTTTTTCGTTGCAATTTAACCTGTGTATATTTACTTGCAAATACGCATATCAAATATTTTTAAGTCTATTTAAAAATAAATGTATATTAATAAAAAAGTAAGTAAGTAGTAAGTAATATAGAAGTTTAATACTTTATATTAATATATATCAATTTTTAAGTAATACTTAATCAGCATACTGACAACGTAGTGCTATAACCAGTAGGATAACTCCAAAGAAACAGCCGAGATCGTCGCACTCCCACAGATAACCCGCCACTTCATGACTTTGAGCATAATTCGCAATAAAATCAGTCGCGGCGGGTCCTTTTTACGTACTACGTTACGTTCACGATTTTACATATTGATGACCATTTTAAGGCAACCGTTGGTAATTATGCCAAGAAACACGTGTGTTAGGTTGACTTTGCCGCTTATATCTGTCTTCTCTGACTTAAGCCAGCTTTACTCTGCACAATGATTCATATAATGTTAATATTTGTCCCTGGTTTACTGAAAACTTCCAAATATTCAGTGTTGGTTGGTCATGGTTTCGATATTGACTCGAAATTAACGACTGTCACTATTTTCACAGACAATTGGCGCAAAAGGAGTTAGAATTCGCTGAAACAGGCAAAGAGCCTGAAGTGCCGGATTTCAAAGAAATAATGGATATGGATTTCGCTATTTCATTGTATCAAAAGGATATAGCTGAGTGGCGAAACAAAGAACCCAAAGACTTAGCTGCAAAGTTAAGTAGGGACAAATTATACAACTTGTTCCCTGAGCTACCACAAGATACATTGTCTGAGTTGCTTATGGCACATGACAACAACTTCCAAAGTACAGTAGAAGTAAGTAATATATGCCCTGTGACCAAGATTGTAATAAGTAATAAAAAATAACATCGTTCATTTATTACCTATGTTTTACTTGCGACCCTACCCGACTTTACACGGGTAGTAGAGCATATTATGCTTCCACCGCCGCACGCCGCATCTGTCGGGTTCATCATTTAAATTATATGGTGTAAAGGATTATCATAATGTGCATGAAATGCTTAAGATAATTAAGTATTTAAGTTGATAAGGATTACTATTGTATATCCGTATAATATAAAATGAAAGCTTCCAGACGGTTTGACTTTTTCCGACAGTTTCAACAATTATCGTCATATTTCAACCGATTTACACAAAACTTTAACAAATTTTACACCTAAACCTTCCTCAAGAATCACTCTTGTCTATTTTTGAAACACGCGTGAAAATACATTCAGTAATTTTCGAGTTTATCGTGAACAGACGGACAGATGCGGCGTGTGACTTGTTTTATAATATGTAGTGATGATCGTAAATCGAAGCTATATTTTGGTGGTGTGCCTCAAATATTACATGTAACGAATAAAAACTGATTGCGTATATTTATTGTGATGGATCCGGTTTGATGGATGCCGTGTACAAACGGCCATAATTTTTATTATACATATAAATTCTGTTCATGTCAACAGTTATTATGACTATAAATTAATATAAAAATATTTTCCAGGTTCTTTTGATGTCTACGGGAAAAGCAAATATTCTTGAAGAGAAAAATGGCCTTAATAAATTTGTTATGCAAAAGGAAATTGAGTTGAAGGAAAAGATTTTAGCAGAAGAAAAGAAAGTAAGTTATTTATAGTTATTATTAATATTCAAGTTTGAATCTCTATAGAGAGGGTGATTTGGTGTCAGTGACGTCTTGTATATATATATATATTTTGAACGTCTAATGCCGGACGGACTAACGCGACTTATGGCTTTTTCTTTATTTGATATTTGGACTGTACAATTTTTATGTAATAGTATTGCAAAAAGCATATCTCTGTTTTTTGTCTAGATATTTTCGGCCTCGTACAAATAGATAACAAGTTCTAACCTAAGTTATACCTACTTATCACACATATAGTTATATCTTCACATTTATCCGGTTTCCTACTACACAGCTAAACTCTTCAATCACTTTTATCACGAATGTCGGATTTAGGTAAGCGCTGTCAGGCCTGGGAAGGAAATCGGCATGATGAAACAAAAACTGAGTGTAAAATGTTTTTTAGAATATTTTAAACTACAAATTATAACTACGTGCGAGTATACAATTTGTATTGTTTGTATTTAATTTTGTTTTAGATATTCATAAATACAGGTATAAGTAATAATTGATTGATTTCCGTAGTAATTATTGACTCAGCGTACAATATTTCTACTCGTAATTTGTCTAGGAACAATATTGTGAATGTATTTATTTGCAATTCGTTGTTTTAAAACTGCTCGGCGAGTGTTACAAGTTTGACGTTTCATATTCGATGCACTGCACTAGCAGAATTTTACGAATTCTCGTTACATTCTTTGGTTTTTAGGTGAAATGATTTAGGTGTCAACTGCCGATTATATTTTTTTCTATGTATTTCTAAAGGTTCTTCTGTTAATTTGTAACGTATATTTTTAGAAGAATAACACGAAATTACTTCATTTTTCAAAATTTTTCAAATGTAACCAAGATCGCTTTTAATTTCTCGCCGATGTACTCGAAGTTTAAAAAATGAGTTTTCGTAGAACCGTAATACGTGCAAGGCCATTTTTTTAGCTGGCGCACATCGTCGATGAATTTTAAAGCTTCTGTTTCGTTTAGCTGTTCCTTTTAGTAAAAGTGCCTCGTATCTTAACTCTACTTGACGAGCTCGGTGGCGCAGTGGTGAACGGCGCTGTTACGCTACTTTGACACCGCTCGTGGGTTCGATTCCCACACAGGACAAACATTTGTGTGCATGAACATGTTTGTTTGTCTTGGCCTGGGTATTTTCTATGTATAATAAGCATGTATTTACAAAAAAATGTATTTACGTATGTTTATCAGTTGTTTAGTACCCATAACACAAGCTTCGCTTACTTTGGAGCTAGATGGCGCTGTGTTTGTCCGGCAATATTTATTTATTTACTTAAACCTGGAACACAGACGTGGCTGTAGTTAGTCGTAATATCCATTGCGTTTTCCAAATCGGTATAAGAATTTTCTCCCCATTGCTACTGTTAGTTAACAGTGCTATGCTTATCTTCTGTCTTCCATTTGTCATTGTCGATTTGAGGTTATTACAATTGAAATTAAAATCTCTTGAATGCTTGAAATGTAAGTTTCAGTATATCTGCGACTCTCGCAATAGTCAAATTCAATCAAAGAATTTTCATTTATCCTTAATCTAATTTTTTCGTTTGCATTTCATACCTTATTCTTTTACTCTACGAGTGTCACGATTCTGGAATGCGTTGCCCAATTACATTTCCCCCAGCAAATATGCTTCTAGAAAGATATTTCATGCTTACATTTCTGGAGAGCTTGTCCAAGCAAAAAATATTATTTATACGACAGGTTACATGTTGAATGATAGTGATCTCCAACATGTAACCTGTCGTATAAATAATATTTTTATTGTACGTTAAAATATAAATAAATATCAATAAACACAAAACTGGTTCTAGTCAGACGGACTTATCCCTAACTGAGACCTCTTCCAGCGAACCTAGAGCTATTGATAGAAGTAGAAGCATTGATGATGAAACACTTTGTACTTCAATTCACTACAACAATGCTATGCCATAAATTCTGTTAAAGTAATATTCATCAATTTGATGTATCTGAAAAATTAAATGTGTGATGACGTCACCTATACAACTTCATGCTCATTCGCGGCTTGCGAAATTCATAGAAAGGACTTAAATCTGGCAAATTTATGATGTCGGTTTTAAGCCAAATTTTCATATATAGAGTGCAGTGTGAAACCTCATTCAAAGCCTATGGAGTGCGAGTAAAATGAATTTACACAATTCACACCGTCTTGATTTGGCAAATTGGCGGGTCCAGATTTATAAACATTGTTTGCTTACTAGAATAAATGATTCGTTTTATACGCTGCTGTATTCTATCCAGTTCATAATCATTAAAATCGTAAAGGTAAGCCAGGATTTTATGTTTGTTTAAAGGTACCACCACTACGTTTATTTTCTCCTCTCTTGTTTACCCGATCTATCTTTCGTCACTATTTTACGCCCTATTTACATTAGAGTTACGTACTATTCTACTAAAAAACCGCAACTGCACTGCTGCGCGATGTGTGGTAAGATGCACTTATTTTAACGTTTCGTTATTCTAGATAAGCGAGGTTACAGTAGAGCAATAGTAAATGACACGCATTCTGTTAAAAAATCTTTGCAGCAGCACATTTACCGAGAACATATTTACAATATAATGGTATTCCGATAAAGTATTTTTAACATTTGTATAGCGTTAACAGGAGTTTAAAAAAGTTTATTTGCACGTCTGCTAATGCTGATCGTATGCATTTTTTGCGAAGTAAAATTAATATTCTGAATATGTGATTTCTATTGAAAATGTTTGTTTTGTTGTGGTAGAATGTAGTAGATGTTTCTGGAAACATATGTTGAAGAAACTTCCTCTCTTCTGATAAGATTTACAAGTGAAAGATGCGCACAGTTGCTGCGCGGTTCCGGTGCCGCTGCGCTACTGCTGCAGTGCATGAAATTTTAATAAAATACGTGTAGTGACACTGCACGAGTCAAATGACAAGTCTAAACGTTTAAAAACCTACAACTGCATGTAGGTTTTTAAAGTTTTGGGCGTTCGGATAGTGTGTTATTGTAGTGGCGAGTCATTTCGTACAGTTTGCATTTGGTTTACTTATGCACTTCCGACCGTTGAGTTATGAATTGCCCTAATGTGATCATTGACACTGGCACATCGTCGGACCTAAATGTCAATCAATCATAGGAACTAGACGAACTCGATAGGTACCCTTAGTTCGACATCCTTGGAGCCCCGTTCATGTAAGGAACACTAGGAACCTGGATCGGGGTTCAACGATGTTCACATCCTTGTGTAATTATTTATATAATTATCTAAACGTCGTGAATAGGGTTGAGCAGGACCGATTGGATACAAATAGAAAACAAAGATATTAACTAATAATTAATGTATCTCTAGATAAATCTCTTTTAAAATGTTTCCTACCCACTAATATAAATGCCTATTAATTCAATCTGCTGATCGTTGTATCGCGAAACGCACCTAATGATACGAGGGTCATTTGAAAAGTTCTTAGGCTAACATACTTAATGAAACCACACGATTTTGAGTTTATTTTTATTTTTCAAGATACTCTCCTCCGAGCTCAAAACACTTTCCATCGACCCGGTAAGGCTTCGATACCCGTTTTAAAAAAATCTTCGTCTAACTCCTCAAAATAAGCGTCCACGGCGGCTATGACCTCTTCATTTGTAAAAAAATGTTTACCACCTAAAAATTTTTTCAGCTTTGGGAACAGATAAAAGTCGGACGGTGCTAAATCCG
Source organism: Pyralis farinalis (assembly GCA_947507595.1). Classification (NCBI taxonomy): domain Eukaryota; kingdom Metazoa; phylum Arthropoda; class Insecta; order Lepidoptera; family Pyralidae; genus Pyralis; species Pyralis farinalis. The sequence goes on along the minus strand of OX382273.1, from coordinate 23,999,272 downwards.
GTGAATATGGGGGATGAGGTAACAATTCGAAGCCACATTGATGGATTTCTGCCATGGACTGCACAGAGGTGTGAACGCGCGCATTGTCCTGATGAAACAAGACTTTTCTTCTCAATAAACCTGGACGTTTTTCTTTGATTTCTTCTCTCAAACGACGCAACAGGTTGCAATAGTAATCGGAGTTTATTGTTTCACCCTTTTTTAAATAATCCACGAGAATTATACCCTTTGCATCCCAAAAAACGGATGCCATGACTTTGCCCGCCGATAAAACCACCTTTGCCTTCTTTGGGGTGGGCGATCCTGCTCTTTTCCATTGTTTCGACTGTTCTTTTGTCTCGGGTGTATTGTGGTGAACCCAGGTTTCATCCATGGTTATAAATCTTTCAACAAATTCTATTGGGTCAGCTTCATATAACTCTAAACAGTCGCGAGAAGTTGTGAGTCGGTTGCGTTTTTGTTCCACTGAAAGCAGTCGCGGTACCCACTGCGCAGACACCTTAGAGAATCCAAGTTCAGTAGTAATTATATGATGTGTTCGCTTAGATGAGATGCCTACAGTCTTAGCTATCTCCTCGACAGTCAATCTTCGATCAGATAAAATTAAATCACAGATTTTTTCTTTGTTTTGATCAGTGGAAGCAGTCGAAGGCCGGCCACTGCGGGGCTCATCTTGAATGGTCTCACGACCACGTTTAAACTCTGCCACCCAGTTTTTAACAGTCGCATACGAAGGAGCGGACTCACCCAAAGTAGCAGACATGTCTTCATGTATAGCTTTTGGAGTTAAACCTTTCAAATTCAGGTATTTTATCACAGCACGATGTTCAATTTTATCCATTTTCAAAAATAGCTCTGACTTGACTTACGGTATCACGTGTAAACGAACAATGAGTTACTGTGAATAAACTAAACTGTGCATACTTGTTGCTAAATAATGTAACTACAAAATGAGGGTAGTTATAAAAAAAACCAATGACTTTAACCATGTTAGGCTAAGAACTTTTCAAATGACCCTCGTACAAGCATAAAACTATTATTGCTTTGTGTACGGTTTGTCACCTTTATCAAACGAAAAGTCGCCAAAAGTGCCATTTACGACAAAAATATATTTTTATAATGCGGAATGATATTGTGAATGATAATGTGAATGAGTGAATGAAAGAGCAATCTAGGTAATTTGGTCCACGAAATGAAGCGCACATTTTACTGTTTTGTCATGTTTACAGTTCTACCCGACAGGTATATTCCGATTCTAGTTTCCAACGACGAGGCGGTTGTTGTACTTCGGGATATTCTCGTATTGTAAAAACATAACGTAACGTTCTCCTAATTCCCAGCTATCGCAGTTCAAAGTTATATAATAGTATAGACACGGCCTTACTATATAAAGTAAAACACCGAATTAAACAATACTTGAAATAAAAGAAGTTTGGGATGCAGTTAGGTCTCATAGAACAGAAGTAGTACAGAAGAAAAATTAAAAAATTTTTTTTTTGTATCTGTCTGTTTTTTAAGTTAGTTTAAGACCTGTTTTTAACTTTTGTATGATGTTAGGTCTCATTTGCAAAAGTACAGAAAAAATGAAAATCGCCTTTATTTTATGAAATTAGTGCCATTCTTTTTATACAACGCCGAGAGGCATACGCTACGACCCATGCTACGGCCCATCTGATGTAAAGTGGTTACCATAGCCTATGAACGTTTGCATGTAAAGCAACGCAAGCGAAGGCATAGGTAGTATTGCTGCTAACTCCCCTCTATTGCAAGGAACACAACAATACTCCAGGGACCTGCTATTTATTATATATTGCATGAAACTAAATTAAATACACGGTCTGATTTATTTTGCTTCTAATAACTTTAGAAAAGTATATTTTACTAAATAACGATAATGCATTGAATAGTTATACGTAAGCGAATTCTAGTATATAAGACTCGAAATTATAAAATGTATCTCGTCAAATTATACTCGATTTAGATATACCGGGAGAAATTAAATATTGTTGATGTATTAGTATTGGATACATCCCTAATATTAATAATTTAACTGGATAAATGAAATATTGTTTATTTATCTCTGTCAATAGCGAATTTCCGCGTGTATTCTTGTTTGTTAAATGACTTCTTATTATAATAACTTAATTTATACTTGTTTTTAACAGGCATTATCCGAAGTCGATTGGCCGCTGTTGCCTAAGACGGAGAATGTTAATATGGGTGTCGTAAACAGTTATCGTGATGAAGCTGAGAAACATTTAGTGCGACGGAATGCGTGAGTATTTGCTTCTTCCAGAATTAGTTGCTATATCTTTGTTTTTTTTTAATAAATACTTAAGCTAAAGGTGGACAACCCACTGGTAAAACCCACTACTCAAGTCTCAGACAAATTTGGTAAAGCGATTCTTGTTCTGCTAATAAGAGTAATTCTTACCAAATTTGGCTGAACGAGGAGTAGTGAATTTTACAGCATTTGATGGTCAGACACAGCGTATTGTCATAAAATGCTGTTAAATATACTTACTCTTTAATTAACCAATTTCAATTATCATTCATTATGCATTGCGTATTCAACTATTGTGCATGTAAAGAGCTATGAATATTAAAGAAGCGAGTGTAGTGTGTAAGGACCGCGTCTTACGGCGCTCGGTTCTTTCTGCCTACCCCGCATGGGACCTGACGTGAAGATATACATACACATACAACTATCATTTTACTTGAAAATTAAATTGAAATTTTTATGTTAATACTTTTCTTGTTAGTTTATTATAGTGAAGTTGTTCATTCACTGGTGTGTTCATACCTTCCATATTTATGTACTATATCTGCCAAGATATTGTACATAATTATGCCCTATTAACCGACTGCTCCTGGATGGAATCCTGGAGTGGGCGTGTATCATTAAATTCGTGTTTTCGGATTCATGTACATATTTGTAATTATCACATGCTCAGCGATAATGGAAAACATCGTGTGGAAACCCGAACGTCCCAAGAAATTATATTTCGAAAGATGTCTAACAAAAGTTTGTTCTTCCCTCTAGGTTGTGTCAGAGTTCCACAACCCCACGGCAGTCGCTCCATGCCAAAATCAGTATTTTCGCCGAATCCTTAGGCTTCTGTAGCGGATCCCGTCCAAGCGATTAGGAAACGGGATAACGCTGGAAAGACTATATTTATCACATCGTTAACTAATTCTCATGGACTGATGATTTTATGAAATCGATGAGACTGTATGAGAGCTCAATGGCGTCGTTGAGAGTTCGATGGCGTCGTTGAGAGTTCGATGGCGTCGTTGAGAGTTCGATGCCGTCGTTGAGAGTTCGATGGCGTCGTTGAGAGTTCGATGCCGTCGTTGAGAGTTCGATGGCGTCGTTGAGAGTTCGATGGCGTCGTTGAGAGTTCGATGGCGTCGTTGAGAGTTCGATGGCGTCGTTGAGAGTTCGATGGCGTCGTTGAGAGTTCGATGACGTCGTTGAGAGTTCGATGGCGTCGTTGAGAGTTCGATGGCGTCGTTGAGAGTTCGATGGCGTCGTTGCGCGTGTCATTCTATCCAAACACACAGGTTAAGTAACGTCGACCGCAGACTGTCTATGGATGGGTTTACCTATCTCGAGTGTTTCTCCGTGTTTCGGAGGGCACGTTAAGCCGTCGGTCCTGGCTGTTGTCGATAGATGACTGTCGTTTAGCTAAGTCAGTGGCAATCCGCATTTGAGCAGCGTGGTGGAGTATGCTCTAAACCCCTTCGGTTGAACGAAGACCCGTATCCCTGCAGTGGGGTTGATGATGTGGTGGTGGTGGTATGAGGACGCGGGGTCTTACTATTATGTAGCCTCTAAAGTGGCTGTTTAGTTGCAGTTCTTGTACGGGTGATATAACTTCATCGATACTGCCTAGCGACTAAGTAGCCGCTCTAGTCGCCGCTAGACGCTGTCTGTTTATCTTTGTCTGGGTATTTTTAAGAGAGATGGGCGCATTCAAAGCAACCCGTCTGGGGAAATACCTCCACCTCGCAGAAAACCGCAGCCAAGTAACAACTCCTTATAGTGTTGTTGTATTCCTGCGTGTGAATGAGGTCACCAGTAAGCACCTAAAGAGTTGCTGTGTTAGCAGCGGAAATGGCATCGCGCGAGTGATACTTAATATATTGCAAGCGTTTATAGGCTACGGTAATCGATTTACATCAGGTGTGCCGTATGCTTGTAGGTCTCCCGAAAATAATCGATGGTAAGGCAAAACAGCATTTAAGTTATTTTGTAACTGCCATGCAATTCCATGTGGTCTGCTTTATTTAAGGTGTAAATATATTTATGCTATGTTACAGTAACTACCAGAAGGCACAGGAGTATATAAGACGTGGGATGCTGCAAGTTGCGTCTTACTATTCGGATATAGCGACATTCCATAAACAGAGGTTTGATCAGGCAAACAGCTTAGCGGCCGCCTCCCTTATACAAGTTAGTAACTTTTATAATTCCTTAAATTTCTTTATTATTTGTTTCTTACTATGTTCTGTTTATTATATTGTTTCGATAAATATGTTGTTTTTTTGATCGAAGATAGTAAATTAAGATAACTTCTAAATTTAAAACCACATTTATTTAATATTTCTATAACAATAATTAATAAGTTATTTTAATCAATGGTATTAATATTCTATTTAAATAAATATCAGGCACTTCGAATCCAAACTCATAAACAATGTGTAAACAGCTAAAAAGCTAGTATACACTCCAATATATTAAATTGCGTTGAAGTTCATATGTATATGTATTTTTATTCACGTTAGAAATTAGAAGATATAGATAGATTTCGCCTCCCTTTGTGTTCTACCGATTGTACAATGGGTTGTGTTCTGAGGAATTGTTCGGTATCATGCCAACAGCCTTGTTTTACAATCGCACTGTTCACCCTCATACGCTGGAACCGCAATGGTCGCGTACTGTGCGGTTCCTGAGAAGCTTTCTACCGAGAACTATTAAGTTGTGGAACGAGCCGAGCCGAGAGAGATGAGGTTTTCTCAAGGGGTCAGTATGGGGTTCTTCAAAAAAGGCGTGAAGAGGTTCTTACAGGGTCGGCAGCGCAACAGTGACACCCCTGGTGTTGCAAATACAGCGTTATTCATAAAACAAAATGAGGGCGCCACTTAGCTTTGTGCACCCTCTTAAGTAACGTGTATTTTGTATTTAGCTGTATAGTATATTGTATCGAGTACACATTTAATCGGTAAAGCAAGATATTTGTAACCCCGCTTTAAAGTACCGCCTCTGTAGGGTTGATATTAAAAATCAATCAATAGAGACTTCTGCAGGAGTCGCATTGACACGGAAAATTCTCATTAGAGTCAAAGTTGTCACTGAATCGGATTTGTTTCCAGTGATATGTATTTTAATTTCTTTCGTATTGACACTGTATGCCGAGCTCTTTGGCGTAGTGGCGAAACGCGTTGTTACGTTACTTTGACACTAACGCTCGTGAGTTCGATTGCCACACAAGACAAACATTTGTGTGCATGAATATGTCTGTTTGTCTTGGTCTGGGTATTGTTAAGAGAGTTAGGGGAACCCAGCCCGTCTGGGGAAGTACCTCCATCTCACAGAAAATCGCAGCCAAATAACAACTCCCAGTGTTGTTGTGTTCCTGCGTGTGAGAGGTCATCTGTAAGCTCCTATGGAGTTGCTGGGCTAGCAGCAAAGGTGAAATCGCGCGAGTGATACTTAATGTATAAGCCTATGGACATTTGCAACACCAGGGATGTCACTCTTGCGTTGCCGACCCTATGCATTTTGCTTCACTTGGTGTGACGACTTTTCGATTCGAATGAAAAGTGTCCGTGCCAATGTTGTTGGTAGGTAATACGTCTCCAAAAGTACCATAATTTAATATGCGAATGCAAGACAGAGATACGATATTTAAATTCCTTTGTTATGACAAAGCACATGTGACGCTGTATTGCTGATCGCCCTTAAGTATAATTACTGGGCAACGAATGCTTTATGTGCTATTATTTCTCCAAACTAGAAAACTGGAGCTCAGCACGGATTCAACCAATGAGTAAATGGGCCGCGATCCTCGCATTCCTGGATGCAATTGATCAGATTCATTAGTGCGTAATTGGTTAATTATGTTGCATACGTTATCTACATGGTTTTACCAGTAAAGTTTTTAATCTACATTACATTTTTTCAACTCGTTACAATTTATTCTCCATACGCGGCTCGTATTTGTCGTTGTTCGTACTTACAAATTCATTAGTGTTTTGGTTATTATACGATCTTCTACTTCCTCGAAGATATCCCGTTTCCTACTACAATAAAATTGACGGGTTCCCCTACCTAAACCTAAGGGTTTAGCTAAAATACTGATTTTCGCATGGTGACTGCTCTCAGACCTCAATAAGCTTTCACCAGAGCTTTCTTAAGTTAGGTCATACGTCATTTGAAATATAATTTCTAGAACTCGCGGGTTTCCACACGATGTTTTCCTTCACGGTTGTGTCCAAAGCACGACAATTAAAAACCTCAATAAAAGTTTTACGATAAAAAAAAAGAAATGTAAAAATGTTTAACATTTTTGGGATTTTTACGAAGTCTTCCATTATAGTGAAATAAAAACTACAGTATCCGTAAAAGGAATATGCATGTGGTTCAAATAAGAGTGTTTTTTTTTATTTAAACTTTATTACTTCAGAATTATGAGTTCTTCTGTATTTTAGATAATAATTTTCTCTTGAGCAAGATATTATTTTTTAAAAAGTGCAAAGAAACTGTGGGAAATACAAATATTAGTAAAGGTCTGATCGGATTTGACGTAAAAGTCCACGGAAAATTATAAAATTTCTCCCTTAAAACATATCATATTGAATGTTTTTGTAGTTATAATCTAATGTAAAAAAATGTAGTTAAAGTCAAGTGAAAAATACTCTTGCCGCGGTTGTGCAATTATAAAAAATAAAATTATGATTTATCTTTTCAGGTGCATGCAGCAAACAGTCCGGATAACGCCACAATAGATCTTCACTATTTACGTGTTGGCGAAGCTAAAGAATCTCTAGATTTGTTTCTCGACATGCACATAAATAAACTGAGGGAAGCTCAAGCAGCGAATAGGGGACCCAGAGAGCTCACTTTGTTTTTCATCACTGGAAGAGGCCTACACAGCAGCCGCGGACCCAAGGTCAAACCCGCTGTGAAGAAGAGGTTGAGGGAACGCGGGCTGATGTAAGTATTAATACTTTGTTCAACAAATTTACAAACATAATGAACTTTGTTACGTGCATCGATTCACAGTTTATCTGTTGGGAACAGGTATTTTATATGTTTAATATGTAGATATAGACAGTAATTCGGTTTGCTGTAAGGTGGAGGCATACATTAATTCATCGTATATGAGATGTAGAGGTCTTGTATCATTGGGTTTTCGTTTAGCTGCTTTCCTTTAGAACACATTATATTGCAATGCAATTGTGTCTATACACTGCTATGGGTCAGGGGGTAAAGTAGAAAGTTCTTATAGGTTAGTTCGCGGATCAGCATTGCGGCATTTATCGACCAATATTCTCCTATTGATCAGTAGGCTCAAATTGCTGAGATATTTAGGTGATAAAACACTACGTTTCTCTGACCGTGGGGTGCCTTCATGCGCAGTCAAGTGGTTGATGGTTATGTGGCTAGGAATGCTATTTGAATCTAGTGAAGCATGTAAGGATCAAGTCACGGTGGCGCTCGCTTCCCTCTGTCTACCCCGTAAGGGGCTTAACTAAAAATATATATAGATAGGCAAAGATGTTACTCAAACTTAAAAGCATGACATTATCTAGTGGTAATCTGATTATTCGTACATCATTTGAAACAGTTCGGCGGATTTCTATTGCAATTATTCAAATTGTCGATTCGATCATTCAACATGACGCCGGCATTCATCTCATAAGTGTACATATCGTTATCTGGGAATGTTATACTCCGCACTTAATATTGCACACTAATAAATAAACAAGTATTTAGCCGTGCCTACATGCACGGCTAAATATTTAGCTGTTCCTATACGTTGTATGTAATATTAGGACAGACGCTGACACATGAGGAAATAACTAGGTACTCAACTCGTAGTATAACACACCTTCACTCTGATTCTCTCTCCCCCACCTTTACATTCACAATTCATACCCACTCCATGTTTATTGATATTCGTGGCTATTTGTTGGGTTTCTGTGAATTCACATAGCAGAAGATCCTGTAATGGGTGAAATTTGACCCAAGTATTTACACTTCTAAGAAAATATTTAATTTCTTTCTAGTGGTTTAAACTCCACTTGCGTTTTGTTTTAACATATTGTTATTAGATTGACACTCCTTTTGTACGTGTCCCTGTATTAAATTATTAAAAAAAAAACTTTGCAAATGTCTTTTACATGCGTATAATTAACACATGGATCATAACAACTAATCGCTAGTTAACGGATTACTTTTAAAAATAGATAATTTCAAACATTGACACTCGGCTACATTATCGGTGGTCAGAGCTGTTCAATATTTATTTCTGTCTATCTACTGCTATCACTAAGTGTACTAGGTTTTTAACAAAACCACCATTCCTATTTATTTAACTTTTACCATCGTAACCTAGAGTATAATTCCTTCTTTAATAATCATTTTTCATATTTCAGCTTCAGCGAACGCAACCCTGGTCTACTTTCAGCTAAAGTATCAGCTGAAGACAAACTATCATACCAAATTCAGCTTCCATGATATTTCTATATGACCATGTGGCATTATGATCGCCATATTATAATATGGCAATATTATTGGCTATAAATTATTTAGTTTTGTCTGATACAATCAAATATAATGAGCATTCACTTCTGAAATATTTCTAAGAAGACAAAAATGAGTTTACTGTATCCCACCTTTGTTCGGTTACCTCTTTCACAAGTGAATGGCCATTTCTATATTAGTATATTTGAATAGTATGTGTTTAGTCTAGACATGCTTCATACAAACATTGATTCTAAGCATACCAAGAATATTCAAATGTTGCACGGAGGGTGTTTCATACTTTATTGAATGACATTTATCTAGTTATATCCCACTGTGTATAATGTGTCACGAAATAGTCTAAGTGGAATGCGGTTTTAAATAAAATAAAAAATAAATAAAAATAAATCATAACTTTCTTGTAGTGACCGTCAACTGTAGATTTCAATGTATGATAACCATTTCACTATAAGATATTTATAGTTCCCTTGTATATTATGTATCGTTGGAAAGTCCTGACTGCTCAATGCTCTGCTCAAATTAAATCAATATATTTTTCTTCGTTGTATAATCATTATTGTGATGATTGCCCAGGGGAATACATTGTCTGTCAATTTCAGCTCAGAAAGAATTAAAAATTACCTTAATCAGAAGATGAAAACTAACAATTTATATCCCAATTGGAATTATTACCAAATATACATTATACTCTATCTTTAGAGTTCAGCATTTTCCCCGAACCGTTTCCACCCATAAGACGAAAAGATGAATAGAAATAAGTTTGCAATTTTGTAAATAGCATAATATTATATGACACATTAGACTCGACTAAGTTCATGTGCTCTTATGTTGTACATATGTACCATAGTTTTGTAAATCCATGCAGATTTAGTAACTTAGTTTAGCAGTAGGACCCTAAAATGCACTAAGTCATTGATTCGAATTAATATAAGGCAGAAGTCTGATTTAAAACGAGATAGAGATTTCAAAGTGATAACGAAACAATATCGCCAGGCCATATTCTATTAAATGGCTCTGACTTGGTCTGTGAGAGATTTCTCTTTGAGATCAATCCACCTAGGTACGGTTTCCTTATGTATTTAATTATGTGGTTAATTATCTATAATTTATGATAAATATAGTTCAGCAATTCTAATTATGTATGCCTAATACATTCTTCCCTCAAATCTCCACTTGTTACTCGTCGTTGGACTAACGCACTAGATAGAGGAACTTCCCTTTACTATCCAGTTAATTACAGAGGTGAATAAACGTAGTATATATGTATATAGTTAATATATTATAGAATACATTTGTCCAGGATCACTTTATTGAGTAGGCTATATTCAAAATGTGTAGATGAAGACACGATATAGGAATACTTTTGAATTATTTAAGGTTAGAAAATTGACACAATTAACATAACACATTTGAATTATAATCAGTCAGTAGTAATGCTACGTTTACGTAGTTATTTGTAATATGTCAGCATTTTGGAAGTAGTAATTTTTAGGACAATATTAACATTACCTAGAAGGGGTGTAAAGGTCCAAAATATCTTATTAGAAAGGTAATCAAAATACGAAAATTTTAAAATTATATGATCCCAAAGCAATGCAATTAAAAATTCAATATTTTATTACTCATTTATCATAAACATTACTTCTGGAGAATTCGTATTAGTCATTTACAAGTTTAGAAGGTTATTTCGGCTGTCAACAAGGAATTAAAATAATATGCCTGTATATATACATGTATATAATAATCAAAGTATAACTACTCATGTATTTAATGATCAAAGTGTGATTGATGCCATTGTGATTGGACCTAGTCCGTGATTGAAGGGTGTATAATATAAGAATGTGTGATATGAAAATATTGGCATAAGGTATCAGGTGTATTTCCATATTAGTAATAAGAAGAATATATGAGCCGATTGGCCATAATTGCCTAGATTTGACTTTATGAACGTTTACGTCTTCAAGTGATAGACACAAGTGTGAAACTTCGAGTACTAGTTGAAGTGCCAAAATTTATTGATACACGGTTTTGTAGGAGAAATATGACAAATTAAAAAAATTGTTGCTTATGCATGTATTCACGCTAACGAAAATACGAATAGAAAAAGGGTAATTAAAAATAAGGTCTCGTGTGATATGATTTTATGTGCGCATTTTCGATTCGTACGTTTATCAACCAGAGTTGAATATGTGTATAAGTTTCCTTAGTCATTAGAGGCTTGTATGACAACTGTACAACAAATGCTGTATGTTTTCCGTTAAATTAGTTGTATTTATGTTTTATGGATTAAGTTGTTGGTGAATATTCATTTTAAGTATTTGACAAAAGATAATGTTTAATTTAAAGAAATTCTTTTTTTTTATAATTACGGTGAATGTTTCATTTAGTTTTTATCATATAGTTTTATCAATGGCGATTCTTTTGAACGTTATTTCTTAGTCGCTATGGGCGCTTTTTACGTTCGCTTATATACTAATACGATACCTATATAGACGGCGACTAATAGAAACTGTTTTTTTTTAATCATACATCTAGTGGTTTCTATTAGCTGCTCCGTTATCGGTATCATCATCGACCAACGTGATACCGCCCTATTTTGACATTTTGGTAAGACGAAACATTTGCACTTTATTTGTTCAATAGAATTTCTATTCTACCTCCTTTCTCTTGAAAGACGTCTAAAAAAAATGTTTTCTCAGTTTTAGCAGTAAATTAAAATAGATGTTTTCACAGTTACTGAAGATTTACCATTTTTCGAAACTTATAACAAATTTTGTAATACTCTATTTCTATTGAAATTCTATTGTGTAAATAATCTTTTTATATTTTTATCCACATACCTACTAAATGTACTTTTTGACCAATAAATGTAAACGTTGTTTTATTTTGATTTGATTTTTATTTTTGCGTATGATATTAAAAAGATTCTTTGCATATGGAGATTTTTGAAAAAATGGAGCAAATATTTAATTGCATTGAGCTTACTAGGTATATAAATTATTCGTGCATTTATGCATTATGATGATGTTTATATTTGTAACCGTTTACGGAATTTCAATTATGTCCATAAATTTACTTACGTGGAACTAATCATTTATTTACTATGTGCAAGTTGGAATGTTTACTCTTAATACCTTGATATGGGAGTTCCGTCAAAATGTCACTTGAAACTTCACGTGTCCCCGTCACACGTCTAGAATAAAAATGATGTATGTAAAAATTTGTGACAATGAATTTTCCACTGTATATTCAAAATGAAAGGTCCTATTCACAAAATGAATATGTCGATCTATCCTGCTTTTCATAATCTGCTTGTATGGATGAAGGCGTATATTGAAATAGTCATTTTGCGATTGCGCCTCTGCGACAGACAATTGGCGATATCGTCATTACACGGAAGTAGTCATTTTGCTATTACACTTCCGCGATGTAGACAATTGGCGATATCGTCGTTATACGGAAATAGCCATTCGTGATTACACCTCTTCGCGATGTAGTCAATTGGCGATATCGTCGTTACACAGAAGAAGTCCATTGTGATTGCACTTCTTGGCGATGTAGTTAATTGGCGATATCGATACGATCGATCTAGTATTTCTAATACTAACCCGTGTCTAAGAGGTCCTTACAGGAAGTGGAACATATAAAAAACATATTTTACTGTTAGCCACGTGGTTAAAGTGACGAAATGTGTCATCTAAAAATATATTTGGTATAAACTCAACAGCGTGCCAATTGTTATAAAGTAAATTTACTATCCTGTGCACATGTCAATCGCCGTAGATTTTTCTAGAAAACGACAATTATAATAAATTGGGTTCTAAAACGTTTGCTGCCGGTAAGAAACCCTACTTAATTGCGTACGTGCATAGTTTGCTAAGAAACGCCAAACGGCCTAACATTGTACTGACTGATAAACATATCAAAGCATTGACGAAACTGTTAGGTCTAGGAGTTTGAAATTTTGAATCGTCCGCCGTACAAAATACAGTGCTTGAAGGCGTGTTTCCATACGCTAAGAATGTTCTAAAATCCCACTGGGTACCGGGTTCGACGGCGTGTTAGAAATTAGAGCTTAGTTTCTAACACGCTGCCAACAACAAAATATGTTATAAATGTATTACAGATTTATTCGATGTAAAATCCTATTGTGTTGACTTAGAACCAAACTTTTCGTCTAATAATCAATATGTAATAGTTTTCAAAGCATATAACATAATAATATATGTCGTAGTAGTTTTCATGTGTAGTATAAAACTGTTGTATTTAGATATAAGCTTCCTCTTCGTATAATTACTGGTCTGAACGACTAAAATCAAGGTCCAAGTTATTTATGGTTGGACATGGTATAGTTTATTTTTCTGTAATGAGTATTTTTACAACGTATATTTCAGTATCTAAATTAAGTGATTAGTTATAACAACCCTCTAAAATAAGTTCGATCTGTGATTCTAACAGGGAGTAGGTACCGTCTAGTGAGATAAGGCTTGTAGCAAGGCGTCAATTATAGGCTTAACGCTAACTTGTTGACTTCAAAAGACGGCTTGTTTTTAGTGCTACAGTCAGGGAATGCATAAAAAGGGAAAATATTTAAATTGACCTGTCTCCTATTGTCGATCAGGGCTACCGGCTAAGCCGATTCAGATCGGATTTTTGAATGTAAACAATATTTGATTTAGATTTGTGATAACAACCTTCATGTCATAGCTTCAGAGACTAGGATGTGGACTACGGACTATGGAAAGATAAGTAACACATATTCATGAGAAACATGCGACACAAATGGACAGAGAACGCTCATCGACAAACTAATGCATGTGAACAGTTCCAAGTTCGTATTACGCGCGCCGTCAAAACAAAAAGTCACTTAAATTTGATAATTAACCTTCAAAAAATGTGTTACATTCGAAATTATATGTCCATGTGTAGTCGATAACTACGCAACTTAGTTAAAAATTCAGTCAGTGGGAAATATGTTCTATTTAATCATACCGCGAATGCTCAGCTTACGTTGACTATTAATATTAACCTAAACCAAAGTCTTGTTTTTGAATCAAATATCCGATCTGAAAGTTTATTGTATAAACATGTAATCCACAGAATGCAGACTTCTATTTGGGTTTGATTCTATTGGGGATGATAATTATTTCTAGGTCAGTCGGCAGACCTTCAGGAACTAAGTATACCGTGTACGCTGACGACGATTACTACTAACCTTAAATCAGAGTTCGAAGACCAGAAATTTAAGCTCTGGTTTGGTTTACGGTAATCATCTTCACCTCGGCCAGTAGGGCTTCTGGAGTTCTATCAAAGATGACCAGAAGATGATTACTATTAACTTATATCGAAGTCCAATTTCGAGATCAATAAATAGATTTTAATTGCTTTCTTAGCCATTATAATTATCGGAATCGTATTTAGCCAAAGGGTCGAGATCCAGTGTTAATCGTCAAGGGCCGTAAAACATGCATCTCAGATGAGAACATTGTACGTTCTGATCTCATTGCGCATCCAAGAGTTATTACTAAAATTGATGAAAGAAAATTAGGTATAAAAGTGGAAGTGTGTAGGAGCAGCATTAAAAGAAGAGGGATTGCTTAGCATTTTATGACCACCTAAGGTGACGAGTTCAATGTAACTTAAGAGTGTTGAATGATTGTGGACATGTCATAGATTTTTGATAGCAGCGGATATAACTTAATGCCACAGTGTACGCCCCGAGTCTAGACGCTTCGATCTCAGCAAAAAAAATAATAACCATTCGCTTTCGTGTAATTGCTAGTGTACTCTTGTAAGTGTATATGATGCAAATCGGCATTTTAGCAATATATAGACGGCCACTTCTGGTGTTGGTCGATAGCTAATTGAACAAGCGATCCGCGCATTTTGGACTTTTTTGGAGTTACTAAAACTTTGAACAAGTCAAAAACTCCGCGGGCGTGAAACGAAATCATTTTGCTGAATAAATTTTTGTGGTCGAAGTCTAAACGTGAAAGCAGTAGACATCATCTTATTTATTGCGTCGTTGTCGGGCGTTTTCGTGTGGCGGGCTACGGGCGGGCGATTTACAATAGAGAGATGTAAACAGTAAGGCAACTAGCGCTTGGGACATATATGACGTAATTACCAAGATTCGAGACATAGAGCTGGAGCTGTCATCTTTCAAGATCGTAAACAGTGAGTCCTGGTTACAGAGACGTTACCGTTAATTTTGAAGAACCAGCCGCGACTGATTAGAGGCGCACGCGTACATTTGTGTGTGTGCGACCATTCGAACGTTTCTTTGAAGTTTCCTTACTGCTTACATACTATTAATTCTACGAGACGTTTGTTCTGGCTTTCAAGATGGCGGTAAGTCACATGCCTTTTTAATGAATGAATGGAAACATGCGACCACTCTTGTAATATTGTGGTATTGTTTTACCTGACTGTACGCTATAGGAATGTAACATCAGTGCGTGAATGAATGAAAAGGAACGAATTTTTATTTTCTTGACGAGTACTTTACATGCTCGCTTATTTTTGTCCAAATATTGACTCTGTCTTGTATTAAGATTATTGTTAGGTAACCTTCGTTCATTGGTGCCATAGGATTTTGTTGATTTTGGGTTGCATATGATAAGGCTATATATGCCACAGATCGTTTTTTTTTTATTCTTAGATGCCTGGAGCAGCAGGTGTCGAGTTTTCGACAAATGTGATAACCGTTATTAAGATCAGTGATAACCCAGTGGGTGAACCAGACTTAATTGACGATCCCTGGTTCAAATCCTGGCGAGGGCATGTACCATTAAATTCGTGTTTATGGATCTATGTCCATATTTGTAATTATCACTTGCTCGGCGGTGAAGGAAAACATCGTAACGAAGCTTGCACGTCCAAGAAGTTATGGCTGTCCTGGCTTTCTCTCTGAATTTTGGAGGTTTGACAGCAGTTGCTCCATGTGAAATCAGTATCTTTGCCAAATCCTTAAGCTTAGCTAGCGTGTGCTAGTGGACCAGGCTTATTAATAGTTTGCCAATTCTGTTCACGAAATCTAATTGTGTTTCATCAAGCTGATAAGTGGGCTATCAGATCTCTAGATAGAATTAGTAAATCTTCTTCAGATGAATATTTCGATTTTTAAAGAATCTTAATCCAATTTTGTGCGTTGATGAACACGAAATTACGATGTTTACGCCAGTTTTTTGAAATTTATTCCGATCTTTTAAGATCACAGTCTCAATTCTTTATTGCCATTAGACAATCTTCCGGCAATTTAAATAGCCTATACTCCATTTCAATTAATAATTCACTAAATGTATACAGTAGACGGACAGATTAGACTACCTATCAAATGTTTATTTCAAAGCAGCCCGTCTGGGGAGGTACCTCCACCTCAGAAAACAGAAAACCGAATAACAACTCCCTAGCGGGTTGTTCTGTTCCTGCGTGTGAGTGAGGTCAACAGTAAGCTCCTAAGGAGTTGCTGTATTAGCAGCAGAGGAGGCATCGCGCGAGTGATATAATGTATTACAAGCGTTCTTAGGCTGCGGTAACCGCTTTACATCAGCTGGCCCGTATGACTGTATGCCTTCCGACGTTGTATAAAAAATAAACTTATAGCTCACCAATTATTTCCAGTTGTAGATGATATTCCGAGTACAATATAGTGCTACTATTTTTTTTAATTTTTCTCGGAAATTAACATATTTTCAAATTCACAACGAATATTAATTTTCATGTCCATTAGTTGTTATATTATCATCTATCATATATTTAAATTGAGTAGTACATGCTTTATTTTTGATTTCGTTCCGACCAAATTCTATGCCACACCTTATTCTATGGCGACAATTTACGAAGGTTTTAGGAACCTAAACCCTTTTTATCAATATCTAATGGTATTTACATTTGGTGTCGTGTATCGATGTCTATTGGTGTCGTAATATCAATATTTATGTATCTAACATTTACAAATTATTAAGCCTATGTGTCTACATTATAATACAGTAGGAAATATGGTACACTTATAGGTTAAGTTTCAAACTATACAGGGTGTAACGTCGATAACTGTCAATATAGAACTCTGAAATTATAAAAGTTATACAAATCCATGCAGGCGGTTTCAGAGTAATGAAAGAATTGCGTTAATAGATTTAATAAAACCTCACTTAAAACAATTACTTGGAAATTAATTCGCTCTTTAAAAATTTAATTACATGACATACATGTTATTAAATTTTCAAAGGTTCTACGCGCATGAGCATTGTAGAGGTCAGCCTTCTTTGCGTGAATAACATGTAAACTATTATCTTCACAAACAATTTTATAATAAAATATACATATATTTTTTTTATAAATTGACCGGATTCGAAGCCGCGTGCTTGAGCTTTTTTCCATCTGTATGACATCCATGACTTCATGGAACATATTTTTCCATCTATTATAATTTCGGTGTTCGCCACACAGACTGTTACATCCTGTATAATGCCCTTCAGGCTTGTCTCTCATCTATTATGGTGGTATTTTCTAGGTATATTTACTGCAACAAGGATTTCTGTTCTGTTACAATGTATTCTGTTTATTTATTTCTATAACTTCACGCCAAATCCCTTACGTGGCAGAGAGGTTTATTTATTTGTATAATTTATTCACGTTTTTTCTTTCATTGTTTATTTAATTTGGGGTGTTTCGCAATTTTGTAATTCATATTTAGGGCCAAAGCCAACGGCACCTACATGTGCCCACTGCTGACTGTTAAACGAGGCTCTGACGTAGAAAATTAATTTACCTGATTAAATTAATTTTCTAAATTGTTGTTGTGAGTGCTACTGATTGAGATTACTACAAGAAGCTCTTAAGGAAGTACTGCGTTAGTGACCAGAGCTTCGCTTAATTATCAGCGCGGCTGGCTTAGACTCTAGATGGTAGTCATGCACTTACACTCCCAACTAAGCTATACTGATTGTGTTTTTCTATTTCATCAAAATAATTGCATTTTGAAATATGATAATTTTGCAAATGTACGTAACTTGTATCGGTAATGTATGTAACCGAAGTAATTATTGTGCATGAAATAACATAAATTGCAATGTACTATAAGTCAAAACTCTGTTGTCATTGTATACTTATTTAGTTACGCGAGTTATTTAGTTTTACCATTCAATTTTAGTTTTCATTTCATCAGTATAGTTGTTTAGTTTTAACACTCAATGTTAGTAATAGATTTATCAGGGACTCCAGTATAAGTTTTTCTGAAGATTGATTTTATAATGAATTTCTTGCTGTTAGTGTGCGTTTGATTAGGAGGAAAATAGTAGAAATCACAAACGGTTGCTGAGTCACTGAGAGTTTAGTGATATTATGTATGAGTTTGGAATCGATCACAATGAGGACAGCTCATCTCCGAACCTTGCAAGGTGTAAAAATGACATTGATACGGACATTTCAACGGAGGCACAAACCCATCTTGCAAAGCAGAAGTCTTTCCTTGATGGAATGGTTCGCCCTATTGGGGATAGCTAGGTTTTAGAGCTCTCTTTCTCTCTCTCTCACTTCAATTCGCTTTGAATTTTATTTAAAGATTTGGTTTTCGTCTATTTTATATGTTCCAAAGAATTCTAAGTTTCAAAGAAGTTCAAGAATTCTTGCATGTATAGGAATCTTATTTTTTCCAAAAAAAAAAAACGTACGAGGAGAAAATCTTACACTGGAGGAGGCCCATGATTGAGCCGGGTATTCTTTTATAATACTATTTTTGGGTCATATATTGTAAATTTGTTTACTATTTTGTATTACGTTATTTCAATGGGCGTAGTTAGCTTTCAGATTAATTAGTGTAGGCTTCCCATTCAATAGTTTGGGTATAATTTTGTAAAAATTCTATGCGTACCAATTTTTAACGATGAAATATAAGCTACAGGGATTTGTTACTTAGTTACTTCTACGCCCTTTTCTATTCCCTTTGGAAAGACGTACAGTCGTGTTATTTAAGTTTTTAAGCTATTTTTGGAAAAAATCTACCTAATATTGTCTATTACATTATTAAATTGTTCCAAAAATAGGTTCGCAAAGTAAATTGGTGCTTTAATATTACTATTTTATATTGCTTAGCTGAGATTCGCTCATTAATGCCAATGCTGTACGGACATAGTTAATTTATATAAGAACCGTGTGTGATTATCTTGGAAGTTGTGTACTTTTTTTACAGTATGTTCCTTTGCAAGTATTTAAAGCAAATAAAGATTAGCGGTACTTGCGTGAGATGCACGAGCTACATGCACCATGTTACTTGATCATTTTGTCATGACTTGTGATGATTGTAATAGTACACATCCATAATTATGTGCTATGTGTATAAATACTCGTTCGGGCCCCACGTATGGTACTTGTTATATGATTATATGGTCCCTGCCGAGACGCGCTTGCGCATGTCGTTTCTGTAAAAATAACTTGAGCGAATAATCTGCCCACACCGTAAACGTAGGAGGCATGGATTACATGCGCCTATGGTTCATATCGAGACATGTTTCGAGTCTCTGGACCCGCGCACTTCTTTACTGGGCCCGCGCATTACATAATTTATATATGTGCCTCGACATACGCAAGTTACTCGCGCCGTGTAGAAGCACCTTTGAAGTAAGTGCAATGTCGGACTACACTAATGGGTTGTTAGGTTTAATAAAGTGGAGACCAAAAAAGCGTGGCATGTAGGATACGAAGTAAATAACTGAAGTAGATATCGCCGAAAGTTTCATCGCTTTTTACCACCAACTTGTTCAAACAAGCTAAACAGACTAATTTATCTTTATTTAACTCATGAACGATGTGTGGCACGTTGATTCATTATTAATGTGTTTTCAATGCGAATTGCAAGTCCAAGAGCTTCTAAAATACTTGTGCTTTGTGAACTTGAAAAATATTTATTGCATAATTTTCCACCCTTGGAAATGTAATTTCACTTCATACATTCAGTCATGGCATACATTTATTTGTATTATCGTTATATTTGTTTACATTACGGTATAATGAAATATAAAGTGATTATGAGTTCTGAACCAAATAGTATTTTTCTTTTCATAACAATCCCCGAACCAAAGATAATTGAGTAATAGAGGTTTTGCTTTCACGCATTTCACGTTTGTTTGTACGCGTCGTGTGGCATTTGTGCTTGCTTTTAACTGCTCATCACTGGCTCTTATCCCTATTTCACTTGATTCTGAGTAAGTTAGTGTGCAATTTGCGCTGCGTCTACCGACGATTTCGGCTTGTTATTAGCAATATAACAATGGCTAAATGACACAAATCAATAAAAATAAATGAAAGAACTACATAAAGACTACACTTCATAAAACTATATAATTATTCTTAGTAGAGTTCTGTTATATATTCGCGAAATTAAACTAGAATTTTCCAATTAAATCAGGCAGTGCTACTACATTTTACTGGAAAATCTTCCTTTGTGGCTTGTCAGGATTGATAGCATCAATTTTATCAGTATTGTCAGAGAAAGAAAAATATTAACTTTAAAAATTTAGTAGTTAGCTATATTTCTCACCGCTTCTCTGGTGTCCACTTTATTCAATGATGGGCCATAATGATGATGGACTCTTTACCCATATATCAGTTAAGTATTATTAATTTAAAACGAAAGTGTTATTTACTTTTTTATTTTTAAAACCACGACCTAGTCTAGATATAAAAGACATAGCACGTAAGAGCTTTATGTGGTGTCAATTAAAAGACAAATAAAGTATATGTTCAATGTATGTGTTTTTTCCCTTTTGTTTCAAACATTATATATCAAGGATATTAACACAGCTAAGAGTACGTTCCCACTGTGACGTAACGGTTTTTTTTTACCGTTGATCTACTGTGTGTCCGGCTATATTTATAACATCTATCTATTTTACTACGTCGTCTTAATGTTTTTTCTATTGCTGAACGATTCTCGCGCCTATCTCTTCGCACTAGATCGTGACGATAACAAACTTGCCCCTTTTTTATACAACTACAAGCATACTGTCCATCTGATGTAAAGCGATTGCAATACATTATCACTCGCGCGATGCCACCTCTTGCTGGTGACGTAATTCACACGTTGGAACACAACAACCCTCCAGGGAGTTTGTTTGGCTGTTATTTCTGGGAGGTGGAGGTACTTCCCTATATTTACTTCTATATCTACTATATGTATACGGCTTGCAATATTAATTCTGCGTTTGGAGAGGAGATTGATACCGTGCTTTTTTGGTTTAAATGCTTTCGTAATGGAAACTTAGATTTGAAGAACGAATTACATAGAAGACCGCCCACACAGGTGAATAACGCTGAATTGAAGGAGACGGTGGAAGCCAATCCGAGTCAAACTACCCAGGAATTAGCGGCATGGTTTAACGTTACCTTACCTTCAATATCTATTGACGCATTTGCATCAAATCAATAAGATAATAAAATATGAAAAATGGGTGCCTCACGATTTGACTGATCTGTAGAAAGAAACGCGTGTTGAAAGTTGTGTTGCCTTGTTGAATCGGTACAGAAATGAAGGAATATTGGAATTGTCACATGTGACGAAAAGTGGATAAAGTGGATTCTTTACGATAACCGTAAGTGAAAAATGCAATGGCTGACCCCAGATCAAACGCCGCAACAGTACCCTAAAGCAAAGCTTACCAATAAAAAAGTAATGGTACCTAACTGTTTGGTGGTCTCTTCATGGCGTTATTCACTATAGCTTTCTCAGGTCTGGATAAGCAATAACAACAGATGTTTACTGTGCGGAACTTTGAACAATGATGGCGAAACTGGCAGTAAAACAGCCCCGACTCGTGACTCGATCTTCACCATTATTGCTCCATGATAACGCAAGACCTCGCACTGCACGAGAAAAAGTTGTAACTCCACAGGAGCTGCAGTTAGAAACCATACGTCATCCTTCGTACTCGCCACCCCTTGCTCCAACTGATTACCATTTTTTCGTGATTTGGACAATTTTCTACGTGGTAAAAAAATTACTTACCAGGAGGCACTACAAAATGCTTTCACACAGTTTGTCGAATCCCCAGAGTTCTATCGCAAAGGCATAAACTTCCGATTAGATGACAACAATGTATAGATAATGAGGCTAAATATTTTGATTAAATAAATATGTTACATCTTAGAAAAAAACGAGTTTTAATTTTTCAATAGAAATCGGCAATTTTACATAATGTTTACAATATGGAATGGGGTGTTTAAGAAAATAGGATTGCAGTGATTGCCTTGCACAAAGGAGCCGTTGGTGATATTCAAGATACTTCAAAAGCTTGGTATCAGCCGTATGTTCGTATATATTAATATCGACAGATATACCAACACTTTCTCTGTTGAAGACCATAAAAGACCGGGACACCGCGTGCTGTTAGAATTACACAGACTGTTAATGCTGTTAAAGACAGAATTCGCGGAAACTCCATTAGGAAACAAATATCTTATTGCGAGAAATGAAGATACCCGCTAGGACTCTGTCGCGTATAATAAAACAAGACCTGAAGCTCGGTGCTTATAGCCGAAAATGTACAACGTGCTCATCATCCTGCGTCTGTAATGGTTTGGTGGGGGGTGCCTTGTCAAGGAGTCCCCAGCTTAATTTTTGTTAAAATGGAGTGAAGACTTCAGCCAAAGTATATGAAGAGACTGTCTTGGATTGTGTTGCGAAACCTTTCAGAAATACACTTTTTAAAAATGTACCGCGGACTTTCTGCATCTGGTCACCAGGCTTGGACAATCCAAGCTTGGCTCGAAACCAACGTTCCGGATTTTATAAGAGCTGAAGACTGGCCCTCGTCTAGCACAGATCTGAACCCCTTAGACTACAAGTTATGGTCAGTTTTAGAAGACATGGCCTGCTTGAAACGATACGTTGACATTGTGACTTAAGAAATCTCTGGAGCGTGCAGTGGCCATTTCGAATAAAATCGTTTTTTTTTTAATTTTTTGGTTAGACTTCCATGAGAGAAATATGTAGGTACTTACATATAAATTTTAAGGTTATATTATTTCATAAAAAAATAAATGCATAGGTATTCATTTGTAACAGAACTTATAAGGGTAAGATATTCGTATTTGCCTCGAAGTTTTTCGTCAGCCTCTCTTCCTCATTCATAATTTGTCTTTCACGCTTCTCTTTCACTAAAGCCTTGGTTTCATTCTTGCATAGACGGTACATTTCTTTCTTCTTTTCTCTCATATTTTCATTTAAGGGCAAAGATGATACGTAATCCAGCCACGCTTTCCTCTTTCTTGCTACGGAGGATTCAACCTCCGCATCCCACCAGGCATGTTCTTTCGCTGTTTTACGTCTCTTTGCGCATCCACAAGCTTCTTTTGCACTATCCACCATACTTTCTTTTAAAACTTTCCAACAAACATCCACATCTGAGTCGGAGAGGTTTGCATTTGCAAGTCTCTCACTTACCAGATGCACATACATTCCTCCTTACACTATCATCTTGCAATTTTTCACTCATTATCCTTTCATGATCTCCGAATGGGATATGCACTCTTCAGTGCCTCCACTTCCTAAAAAGGCCCACAAACCGGCTTACCACCAGGTAGTGGTCCGTCTCAAGAGTGTGGCCTCTAAAGGCTCTTGTATCCATTATAACATTTCGGAGACGTCTATCTATTAAAATTAAATCAATCACACTTTGATTTAATTTAGTGTACGTGTGAATATCCTTATGATGAAATAAAGTATTCAACACGAGGAGGTTTCGTTCGCTCTTGGTCCAGAATTGCAATCGACTGATTGGCAGGGATCGCGAACGAGCACGCTTCTAGCATATGACCCCTCCATATCTTGTGTTATATCATAAGTGACTTACCATGAATGATCTTTAGAACTTTTTTATACAAAGTAGGAAGGTATACGGCGCCCACCTCATGTAAAGCGGTTACCGAACCATATGAACTCTTGTAATACATTAAGTATCACTCGCCCGATACCACCTCTGCTGCTAACACAGCAACTCCTTAAAAGCTTACTGCTGACCTCACTCACACGCAAGAACACAACAACCCTCCAGGGAGCTGTTATTTGTCTACGGTTTTCTGTGAGGTGGAGGTATTGTCTCGACTGTCTGACGTGCAGCTCTATTGGCCAGTTCACGGATTATAATAGCGCCACTTATCGGCATATTAGTTACAATATTCTCCGATTGGTTAGTTAGCTCCAATTGCTATATGACGTTAAGTGGTTTATTTGTTTGTTGGCGTTTTGCTCCACAAACCAAATAAACCACATGACTCCGCATGAAGACTTCCCTCACCATAAGTAGTTTTGGCGGTTAAATATCTCAGCCATTCGAGCTCACTGACCAATGTGAGAGTATTTTAACCAATAAAACGATAAGTAACACGTTGTCGATCTGTGAACTAACCAATAAGAGCTGCGCATTCTACTGTACCCATGCCATGACTTGTAGCGATGAGATTTTTATCACGTAAAATCTTGTCATAGGGTCTCCATCCTGTATATTATGCTCCTACGATTGAGTGACGTGAACAGTAAACACCTGAGGAGTTTCTGAGTAGGTAACCAGTGGGGTGTCAACGTACGTACGTGCGATTATATAGAATTACTTCAAGCGTACGATAACTATTTAAGATCAGCGGCACATATGCCCATTGGCTACCCAACATAGTTTGTAATACCATCTGTCTGTCAATAAATATCCCGTTACCTCGGCCGAATACATTAAATTAATTCTGACTCATTGCGACATTTTGAAAATGTCACAGTGTCACTCGCATCATGTACCGATGGTATGTAATAGTAGCAGACGTTAATGTAAGTGAATCCACTTATTTGCACATTAAATGGTTATTTTTGGACAAATGCAATTTCGAGAGCTGCAAGCGAGCCATTAATCTGGATTTCCACGAAAAGTGCTCTTTCGCAGACAGCAGTTGAATGTTTTTATTTGCCATTTTATGGTTCATTTACACAAGGCAGAGAGCCGGCCTATGTTCAGCAGTGGACGAATACAGGCTGAGATGATGGCAGTGCCTCAAAAGTGCACATTTTATATTCTTGTTGTTAGTATTTACAGGAGCAGTTATAGCCCAGTGGATAAAGAAACGACCTATTGACCAATTGGTCCCCGCTTCGAATCCTGCAAATATATGGGTCTATAATTTTCCAATTTACTCTTTTCCCTTGACTTGAAGAATGGAATAAAATTATCTCAAAGGTCTAAGAAAATTACTAAATTTCAATAGGTCTGGGAGCACACCCACATATACATCGATTAAAGATAGGTGCTAAATGTGTTGCCTAGATAACACAATAATACACTTTAATTGACATTTCTCAATAATCCACGGCGATTTTTAATGTTCAACTGTTTAAATGTTACAATTATTTCTCTTGACTGCATGTGTATAAATTGAAAAAGTTCCACATTAGGTCGTACATTCTCTTTCACTAACTCGGGAACAGCATGTGGAGATGAATTTAGGGAGTCAGTGGTAATGCAAACGATATTGATGAAGTTTTTAAATGATTACCTTAGCCTGAACACAACAACACCTTAAGAGCTTACTGGTAACCTCACTCGCTGGCAGGAACATAACAATCTCCAGGCAATTGTTATTTGATTGCAGTTTTCTGTGAGGTTGAGGTACTTCTCCAGTCAGGCTGCTTTAATGCGCCCTATCTCGCTTCAAAGTACTCAGATCAAAATAGACAGGTTCAGGCACACAAACACAGATTTATCCTGTATGGGAATCGATCCCACGAGTCTTGGTGTTAAACACTACCACATCCACCGGGTTCATCATTATCCCGTGATTTATCTTTACTCGTTTCATTATTAACAATATTGAGGGAGTATTAGGGGATTGTGCTCACTCACTTCAAGGAGCATAATTGTGTAGAGGTTTCATTTGGCTGCACACTTCTTTTCAAGGCTCACACAGTTTATGGTCAATGACCTTAAGAGGAGGCCAGACAATCAACACTTAGGTATGTAATAATTAATTGCGAAGTCTACATATAAATTACTATTAATCTATTAAAAAGTAATGAGACTGGTTGGCAATAAAAAGTAGATTAAAATGACTGAACGGTAGCCTTGTAATCTATTAGGTATTCGTAGCTGAAGGTCCTCTAATAAAAATTAGAGCTAGGTTCTAGGTGATTACCAAAATAAAAGTTCTTTTTTCTCTTGGTGTGAAAATAATTAGGTACATTCAGTATCAGTAACCCATTGATAACAACAGTTTGTGATTACACGTATGTGTGTGTATGTTGTATGTACATCTTCACTCTAGTAGGCTAATTCTACTAAAAAACCACTACGGCACTGCAGCGCGGCGTGTGTGAAAATGTGTATATTTTGACGTTGCGTTATTCTGTTAAACGATCTGACAGCAGCAACGTTGCAGCAGCGCTGCAGTAAATGACTCATACCTACAGAGCACCTGCACGTTTCCTGCAATACAATCTATTCTGATAAATTGTTTTGACATTTGTAAAGCGTTGACAGATGTTTTAAATCAGTTCATTTGCAGTTTTGCTAATGTTAGTATTAAGCAACTCTTTAATATTCACATCTCTCTTTAATTTATGCTCGCCAGTTTCTAGGGTTCTTGACATCACCTTCTGATGAAACACGACCAATTTGGTCGGGTTAGGTGATTCTTGGCCTTCCTCAGCTCCTACATCCATCCACTTTCGCTCTTCAGATCGAGAATTAGGGAATTTTCTATATATGTCAAAATGAATGCCTTTTGCGTTGGCGCTATTTTTATTTTATGATAATACACCTGACGGCATAATATAGATATTTTTTTTATATTGTAGGTTGTTATGATGGTTTAATATAGGTAGCCAGGGCGACTTCGACCTCGTTCTACTTTTTTTATATATTTTTTTGTGTAAATCGCGTTTTTTAAGAAATATACCTATTTTACCTATACTAAAAATTTGATCCAAATCATTGGAGCTGTTTCTGAGATGTATTTAACAACATAAATATAACAAGTTTCAAAAACTTTTATTTTATACTGTTTTCTCTAAAACATACAAAATTGTTACGAGTATAAAGCGGTGGAGTCTACGTTTGGGTTTACCTATGAACATTGTTCTTACATATTTTATTAATGATTCATTGTTCTTCTGGATTCATAATCGTAATAGTATTTGAATACAACTGATCATATAATATGCATATTACCAGTGAGATTGAATCAAAACAATCGTTATGAAAAGTACGAGAACCTTCGAACGACATTTTCTCGTACTTTTCATAACGATTGTTTTGATTCAACCTCCCATTGTAGTATAAGCAAGCGTCGCTGCTGCATCTCCTCAGGACCTTAGTGGAACTCAACAGCACTTTTGGGAATTGTTATTTGGCTGTAATCTGAAATATATCTTTTGTAAGATGAAACTTCCATAGTCGTGCTGAAACTATTTAAAGCTGTTTCCCACCTGACTTTCGGTCGAATAATATTTATTTCTTGAGTTAAACTTAAAGCATAATACAGAGAAATTTATATAAATAAATAACGAATGGCTGACGATGGTATTTTTTAATGCGTCAATGTATTTTAACATATTTCCACACAGCAACAGTAGAGATCATATATATCGCCATTGCGATATCTCCGTCGTTCCAAGCTGCAGATACGAGATTTTTTTATTTTGAATCGAACCGGTACGCAATTAAAGACATACATACTTCACAGCTATTTCGGTATAGTACGATACTTACATAAATTAGCAACCTTTCGTATGAGGTATTAACTAGTTTGAAGCGGAAGAACGAATTTTGCAAATTGTGTAATACAAGTATTATAGTCTTAAATGTCATGGTCAAGTATTGGACTTAATTAAGAATCAGTAAATACCTACAAGTACTTGTAATTCACATGTATTATATTGTGACTAATAATTCGTAACTTTATAGAACATGGCGGGCTTTAAGTCTAGTTGTTCGAATACAGCCCAAGTCTACTAGACGAAAGGTCGCTTTTTTTATACAATGTCGGAAGACATACAAGTATAATCCACCTGATGTAAAGTGATTAGCCTATGAACGTTGGTAATAATTTAGTATCACTCGCGTGATGCTACCTCTGCTTCTAACACAGCAACTCTTTGGGAGCTTACTGGTGACCTCATTCACACGCAGAAACACAACATACCTCCAGGGGGTTGTTATTTGACTGCGGTTTTCTGTGAGGTGGAGATTCTTCCCCAGTCGGGCTGCTTGATGCGTCCTACTAAGCTGATGTTATATATATATATATCCTTTGCTAAACTTACTTAATTTCATAATTCCCAATAGTTTTCATTCACGGCGCTCAAAAACTTTTGCATTCTTTTGACTCGCACTTAATACAATATGAGTAACTTTTCATTAGAGTTCCTTCAGATTTTAATAAGATACGACAAGTACAGGAACAATCACTTATTTAATAATAGCGACAGATATATTCGTAAACTCATTGTTAACGAGACTTTTGGTGATGAGCGCCCTAGATTACTTCTTGTATTAGTATTCATATGCATATTACAACAACAATTTATTAGATAAGTTACTCGCATTTTTAATGAAACCATCTGTGGTAGCTTTTAATTGGCTTTTGATTATTAATTTAGTTACAATACTTATTATTATGAAAACTGTAAGCTTCCCTAATTAAATAAATAATATGAAGTTTCCTGCTTGATGGTAAATTTCTGTGATCTTGAACAATATTACTTTACATTGTACCAATATTCTCGAGTCTTTCCCGAGCAGAGATGTACCCATCCAGGATTACAAGTTCTTCAGGAATTCTGAAGCCCTTAGGATCGATTTTATTTGGAATTCAAATCGTGGCATGTACGGGAATAATAATTCGATAGGGTACACAGTTAGTAGGAACTCACAATTTTATAAGTAAGCTAAGCTTTCAGGATCTAATTTAATCAGATTAGTGTCATTCCTTGCCTCCCTCCGGATAAATGTTCGATACATACCACGCAAATTAGGTACGTTTCACAATTTATAATGCTCTAATAAAACACCTTGTCATACCTTATTGAAATCTGGGAAGTGCCGTCAAAACAAAAATAGACAAATTACAAATACTACAGAATAAGATAATAAAAATACTATTCAATTATAACAATCGAAATTTAATGACTATTAAACAATTATACATTTATAACATTTGCACTTTCATCCGGAAAACTATGAGCAATAAAGTCCGCACCGACCTAGGTACATATTACTAAACGGAAACAAGTTGGGCGCATCTGCACTCGACGCGCGAGCTTCATTGTTTCGCCTAAGTCACGAACAAAGTACGGCCAAACCACGATAACATACGAAGGTGCGCGCCTTTTTAACAAGGTACCCTCGGACATCAAAAATATTGACTTGTTCATATTATTCAAAAAGCGACTAGCCAATCACGTAATTTTGAATTGTTAAACTTGTTTCTTCTGATTAATTAGTATGACAACGAATGTATGTAATTATTTCTTTTTATATTTATGTTCTCATGTAAGTCTTTATGAGAATAAGAAGTCTTTAAACCTAATGGAAAGCAACGCCCGACTCCTGGTGCGTATCTCTGACATGCAAGTGGTGGTGATAAAAATAATATTATCAAAGTTGACATAACCTAAGATGTTTTTATAGTCATAACCATTAGGTATACTGATTAAAATTGAAATGCCGCATGCTTGTCTCTCAATCTAAATTATGGTATGTTTTTCAAAACAAATTTAAATATGCCAATATTATTTCAAAATTTACTTAATTTGTTTGCATAATTTCAATTTTAATCAGTATACCTAATGGTTATGACTATAAAAACATCTTAGGTTATGTCAACTTTGATAATATTATTTTTATCACCACCACTTGCATGTCAGAGATACGCACCCAAACAAATTAAGTAAATTTTGAAATAATATTGGCATATTTAAATTTGTTTTGAAAAACATACCATAATTTAGATTGAGAGACAAGCATGCGGCCCGCATAAGATGGTAAGCGGTCACCGCAGCCTATTGACGCTCGCAACAGCACGGGAATGTTACTCGCGCGCTGCCAATCTTGTGACCTAGGGCTGTTTCGTCATAGTACCCAGTAATTTCTCTACCATTCTCACCCTTCTATATAGCTGCTTGGCGGTAGAAATAGGTGAGACGAGGTAACCACGCAGACGACTTTTGTACAAAGTCTCTCTCTGGTAAAAACATAAAAACGGTACATAAATACTACAATATTAAATATATATTGATTTCAATGAATAAATTATTTTAATAATTAGGTATGGTACGAATTATTTACGTACTTTCGTTAAATCGCTGTGAAGCTATGAATATCAAATTTACGTTGATTTATTCAAATGTATTAAAACATTACGGATGAAAATACTACCTACCATACACTGTTGCGCAGCCTTCGTTTAAACGGAAGTGAAGTACGAACTGACGCTAATGCGAATGATTGAACTGTGACAAGATATAGCTTCTACATGACGGAACTGTTATATACTAACTGCATGATGACAAAACTGCAACGCGATGGTACTACGATAAGATCAATTCACAACATGATTTATCGCAGATAATTAGAAGAAAATCAGTTAAAGAATTGGGTCTTCGTAAGCGTATTAGACGTCATCGGAGGTTGTAGTAGCTTTATATATACCTTAGAATTAGCGCGAATCTCACCTGCACGTTCGGATCTTGGCGATAGTAAAGTATAGGTACTCTGGCGAAAGAGAGGTAGGGCACAGCGAAGGTTCTATAACTTCACGCCAAATCCCTTACGGGGTAGGCAGAGAGAACCGAGCGCCACGCGACTCGATCCTTACATACCTCACTCGCTTCTTTCACATTCATTGCTCTTTTCATGCACGCTCGCCGGTTTCTAGGGCTCCTGACATCACCTTCTGATAGAACACGACCAATCTGATCATGATAGGTAAGTCTTAGCCTTCCTCGGCTCCTACATCCTTCCACTTTTGCATTGTATATCTGCTTCGTCATTCTTTCATTCTGCATTCTTTCTACATGTCCGAATCAACGGAGCATGCCTCTTCTTATTTTAACACCGACGCTCTCTTTCAGACCAACTCTGCTTCTAACCTCATCATTGCGGATACGGTCTGCAAGCGTTACACCACAGATTTTACGCAACGCTCGCATATCAACCGCGTTTATCCTACTTTCATGCTCTCTCTGTCATACCCAGCTCTCGCTTCCATAAGTAAGCGTTGGGACCAGCACTGCATTTGTATAGCCAGCTGCGCCTTCTGGCTCAGGTTTTTACTGCCAAGAAGTTTTCCCAACGCTCCATTCACACTATTCCCAGCACTCACTCGCCTTTCCACATCTGCGGTGTACCTTCCATCCCTGCTGAAAGCGCATCCAAGATATACAAACACATTCACTTGTTCTAACACTTCATCATCTACCGTAATTCTTACATTGGTTCTGGTTTCTTCTCTTTCAAATACCATAATCTTTGTTTTCTTCGCATTCAATAGTAAGCCTTCTTTCATACATTCGTCTTTCATCATTGTGACTAGTGTTTGCAGCTCAGATGGTGTTTCTGCTAACAGGACGGCATCATCTGCATACAGCAGACAGTTCACCACTAGG
The DNA here is from genome assembly GCA_947507595.1 of Pyralis farinalis. Taxonomy (NCBI): domain Eukaryota; kingdom Metazoa; phylum Arthropoda; class Insecta; order Lepidoptera; family Pyralidae; genus Pyralis; species Pyralis farinalis. Next base: position 23,967,860 of record OX382273.1, on the reverse strand, counting down.
TCACCCATGCGTAATCCTACATTCGTCGATCTTATTCTCTGTAGACAATTATCGAGATACAGAATAAACAGCCTAGCAGACAACATGCAACCCTGTTTGACACCAATTTTGACATCAAACCAGGGTGACATGTTGCCATCTATTCGCACACATGCTGAGCAATCATTGTAGGTGGACTGCACAGCACGCAGCAGTGAGCCGTCAATCCCATATCTCGGCAATATGCACCACAGTTCCTTTCGCACAACCCTATCAAATGCCTTCTCAAGATCCACAAAACCGCAGAAAAGTTTCTGGTCTGTGGCCAAATGCTTCTCTACGATATTGCGGAGCGAGAAAACTTGATCCGTACATCCCCTTCCATTTCGGAATCCTCCTTGTGCCTCCTACAGCATTTCGTCAGATTTCACCCCAAGCGAAGGTTTACGTTGGCAAATAAACTTAACTCAAACATTGAAATTTTCTCTGAGTATATTATTCTTAGAGGAATTAATTCGAATATGGCTGCTAACGTATTGTCTTTAATCACTCACAGAATTGAGCATAATAATTCATTTTCCTTTTTCAATTCATACTCCTTAAGATAATTATTAACTGGTTGGGGTATTTCCTCAGTTAGATTTCAGAACCTTTATATGTATTGCTGTATTGCTCTTATTCCAAAGTCTTGTTGCCCATCGTTGTGTTTACCACGTGAGAGTAAAGTTGGTTTAACTATCTCTAAAATGAGTGAGCCACTAAGACGCTGTAATATCTATTGATGACGACGCCTATTACAATATTACGCAACCTTATGCCACATGACAGACGTACTATTGTCGTATTATTAAAAAAAGGCCTAAACATCCTTAGATTTAGATTGGCCTTAGATCTTTTTAGGTACGAAATTCTAGTACTTAATTATTTTTGAAGTTATATGACTATTTCAGGTCAGTTATGTTGTTGATGCATGGTGTCGAAGTGCCGTCGTTATTGCGTCATATCGCAGTTCTTTATGTCGCAATTTAGTCATGTATAAATTTAGGTTCCAATTTTTTTTTTGCTCTTTTGTTATTTGCACATAGGCAAATTCTAAAAACGCGATATTTTTTTGTCTGTAAGGTTTCGTATCACCGTTAATTTTTTTAAACCCACGACATTAAAGCGTAATATGATTAATAAAAACTAAGTACGTTTTTTTATTAATGAAGTTAATAAAAAATTAAATAATTACACTACCGCAATAACTATTATACTGGATATTATTTATTATTATTGTGCGTAACCTATATTGTATAATGCATATTAATTACCTAACAACAAAGCTACTACTGGCTACTTTATTATATTTTCTAACAGTCAATGTTAACCGGGATAACGATTCATATGTATTCTAACCATACATATGAATCGGTTGATGTTCATAAACCTTCTTTATCTTTATTCATCAATAAAGAGAGTTACTCGTGTATATGGTGTAAATAGTACTTACAAAGGCATTATACATCATATATTTTCGAATTTCACACATATTATAATACTTAAGGGTAAATTAATTTAATTGGGCTTAATGGTCGAATGGTAATATTTTTGTAACGCTACAGACGGTTATGTTAAAGTTATTTAATAATAATTATAAGGTCTTTATTTTGTCGGCTACATCATCATCATCATCGGAGCGTTAGTCGCGGTCGCGTTCCTATTTTGTCTGCTAATTTAAGAATAATAAAATGTAAGGAACCCAATTGAAATCTCTTCTCATTTTAACAGGGATTCGTCAGTGCTTGTTAGTAAGTCATTTAGTGCGGTATTGACTTGGCTTAGTTAAGCCCTTTGACGGTAATGTGTGGTTTTTAATCTTTTCAGGAACATCGTTCCTATATGAAATCTATATGTTTGTCTGTGTGTGCGTTTGTCTGTGCGTTTTTTTCGAATATGCGAATTTTGACTTCAGACTCGGATTCAGCACAAAAAAGTAGAATAGGAATGTTCAGGAACACCGTTCCTATCTCTTAAGGAACATGGTCAAAATGGCCGACAAAAAAAAATTGAATTGTTATATAATTGACGAGCCAGGTGTTCCTCTGGCAATGCAAGCTTACGCATTCTCAACTGGTTTTATTCTTATATTATTCTTTATATCGTAATGATTTTGTGTCATGTATTTCCATATGATTTTGTTTAAATAAATATTTTGCCTCCACCAACAAAATGTATAACGATTAGTACCAGATTATTTACTTGTTTCTTGCTTTTCAGCGTACTTATAAGTAAGATTTGAACGTTTTCCGTACCGCAGTCGGGTATTTATTTTTCTATAATATATATTTTTTTATTTTAGTTTTTTAGTTATCGATTATTACGAATTATGTAGTGCAAGGCTTCTCAGGCGATTCAATTCCTGCAAAGACTTGTATTCATGTGTATTATTTTTAAAGCTTTTTGAAGTCTAATTCACAAATGATTGGCCTTCTAGCATCTTGATTCGAGTTAAGTCGACATATGCTTGGCCTTTAACAAGCAAATGAGTATTTAAGTACATCACAACATTATTTAATGTTGTACCTTGTGGTTTATGTAATGTTACAGCCCAGCACAATATAATCGGGAGCGTTCGTTTCTCTACCTTTTCTTTACTTCTTAAAGCAACAAACTCTACAGTCCACTGCTGAATTCTTACTCTAATCTAATTAATAATACGCAGTATACAGAATTTGATAATGTCACAATGGTATCGGTGTATCGGATGAGTTCAGTGGTGCAGTCGTGAATGACGCGACTTTGACACCAACGCTCGTGGGTTTCGATTCCCACACTAGACAAACATTTGTTTTTTTTTGCATGAACATGTCTGTTTGTCTTGGTCTGGATGTTCTAAGAGAGGTAGGTCGTAACAAAGCAGCCCGTCTGGGGAAGTTCCTCCACCTCGAGGGTTGTTGTGTTCCTGCGTGTGATATTTAATGTATTACAAGCGTCCATAGGCTACGGTAACCGCTTTACATCAGGTAAGCCGTATGCTTGCATGCCTTCAGAAGTTGTATAAAAAAAATCATTCAACTCACGTATATACCTATATATTGGACTTGGTAACAATCCGGTTTGTAACTAATCTCAACGCAATGCAGGCCTTTAATTTTTCTTTCAACCATCACAGCACTGTCGACATGAACTCGGGTAATGTTAATGCTTTTCGCAACATCACCCACGATTCTTCTAAAATTTGTATGGTCGATAGGATTTCACCAAAGTTTTGCCTTATTTGTTTGGGACAAATATGATTCGGGGTCAGAAGTAACGAGTAAATAAGATTGCAAGCCGAGTTCGTTGTTTTCTTTCCTTCCACATTGTTCAGTATTATTGAAAATATATTGTACTGGAGTTGTATGGTGTTCTCTCTTGGTTTTGTTGTAAGCATCAAAACCCAATCTTCTTCCGCGGATTCCGCAAACCGAGTCGGTTCGCATCATACTACAAATCCCCCAATGCTTAAATGTTCCATATTATGTGTCCCGCTAACATATCCGTCGAAATGACTCTGGTGTGGACTTTGAATTATATTGAAGGTCTGGCTGTGAGGTAGTGATAAAAACACATTTCCATGAATTATTTCTCATCTTCAAGTGACACAGACGATATGCGCATTCACAAGTCTTTTTTTAGGGTTCCGTACTCAAAGGGTAAAATGGAACCCTATTACTGAGACTCCGCTGTCCGTCCGTCCGTCTGTCACCAGGCTGTATCACATGAACCGTGATAGTTAGACAGTTGAAATTTTCACAGATAATGTATTTCTGTTGCCGCTATAACAAAAAATACTAAAAAATAGAATAAAAGAAATATTTAAGGGGGCTCCCATACAACAAACGTGATTTTTTGCTCATTTTTGCTCGATATTGATAACGGCAACAGGTAGATGCTTGAAATATTCACAGAATATTTATTTATATATTCACTTTAAGTATATATAATTAAATTAAAATAAAACAAATATTTAAGGGGTCTCCCATACAACAAACGTGATTTTTTGCCGTTTTTATAGATAATGGTACGGAACCCTTGGTGCACGACTCCGACTCCAACTTTTTTTTTTTCATAATTTCTCATTGCAAATTACATTTACAAGTTGTTTGTATTTTTATAATTACATTTTAAAACCCTTCCTTTTATATACATCACTCGATAGGATAGGGAGAAACAATAATTTGGAAAACGGCAGAGTTTTGGCGCCCAAATGTATATTTTGGCGCCAAAACATTGTCATTTTTATTTTTTATAATTTTAACTAGCTATCCGCCCCGGCATCGCACGCGTGATATGATTGCTACCAAATTTCACAGGATCACCTGCTGGGCTAACCTGAAGATTCATTGAAAATTTCATCAAAATCTGCCCAGCCGTTTTTGAGTCCATGGAGAACATACAGACAAACATTCATTTATATATATAGATATACCTAGTGATACTCGCGCAATATGTCGTTAGACGAATCTAGCGACTTATCGTTCATTAACTGCAATTACGAGGGAATATAGGGACGGACGTACTTACATATATACAGCTGCATACATAGGTACATACATTTAGCTACTGTTTTCTGTAGAAGACCGTAACTGGGTTTAGTCATCTCGATTTCCTCAGATGTTATGTTAAACCATATGTCCCCGCTGTTATCGATAGACGACGATCGTAAAGCTAAGTAGGTACGAGTATGTGGCCTTCGGGGCCTTGAAAACACTCCGCATCTGGTCCGGCCTTTGGCCTCCACCAATCCGCATTTGAGCAACGTAATGGATGAGAATGGGTTAGTGTGGCACACCCAGTAAATTTGTTTGCTCTTTAGTACCACACAGCCATCAAGTTTTCGCCGTGTAGGTAAGAGCGACAAACATAATATTTACTTTTGCAGGATTTAGCCGAGACGTAGTTGACAAAGTCTTGATCTCGAAGCGACGAGACTCACAGTCAAGACTAGGCCAGCTATATCAAGCTTATGATGCACAAAGCTCCTGCTAAACAAAAAAAAATCTTTCTCTGCGCGTATCCGTAGCTGGGATAGATAACTAACGCGGTTATCTATTTAGCAACCAATGAAATGCCAATTTCTTTTGTGGCTTCAGAATATTACTATTACCTTCTAGAGTAGAAAGGCTAGTCGTTGCTAAATATTTCTAGTATTCTTGTGCAACTAGGCGTGGTAGGTAATGATGTCTGTTCTGTTGCTAGGTAACATGACGCATCGCACGTGTACGTAAATTTTAATTTGGATCAAATTTCTAATTTAGCGCGAAGTTTTCAATGACCCTTTGGCGGCTGGCGATCCGCTGAGGTAATTTCGAGTTACCTCATTTCCAGTCTAGCTGGAAAATATGTTTCGAAAAGAAAACGGTTTTATCAAAATCGGTACCAAGAGACCTTTGAATTTTTTTATTTCGACGCATAGGCTTTTCGGTCAACTTGACTTAGAGACTAGATATTAAAATTTGCTGCAAACACCTTTTATTACTCGTATTTAGTATTTTTGTGCGAATGTGGTAGCACAAAAATACTAAAGAAATCTGGCATCTACCCTAACACTCGTTTACAAAATTTTATTTAAAAAAAATTAGAAATGATATTTCAGACAGCTTATAGTAATCCACCGGTATCTTTATTTTCCGCCGCGTCTAATAGCTCTCTGCCTATCCGGCAAGGGACCTGGCGTGAAGATATACATACATACATCTTTGTTTAGACTTTACATAACCCTTTGAACACCATTTCCGCCTCTAACAACCTTCGAGATCCTAATGTATCAGCCCTCATAGGAAGCCCACGCTTCATTGTTCCATATCATTGAACAACTATTAAGACAAAATATGAATCTGTATTGGAATGTATGCAATGATTTTTGTATTCATTGACAAAAAATTTGCATAAATGTGTTAACAAGTTTGTCACAAAAAGGTTAATACTTTTGTGAAAGTTATCTTATCCTGTATCTCAGAGTCCGGTCATTCGTCCGTCTGTCTATCACAAGCTCTCACAATCACTTGTAGTGTAATGTACTCAATGATTTTTGTATTAATTGGCAAAAAATTGCATAAATGTGTTAACGAGTTTGTCACAAAAAGGTTAATACTTTTATGAAAGTTTTCTAATCCTGCATCTCAGAGTCCGGTCATTCGTCCGTCTGTCTATCACAAGCTCTCACAATCACTTGTAGTGTAATTTGTTATAACCCGTATTCTGCGTTTTGAATATAGATGTAATTCGGATTTTTTAATATATCGTCAGTATTCATATGAGCATACGGCAAATCCGATGTAAAGTGGTTACCGTGGCTTTTGAATGCTTGCAATATAAGGAGTATTTGCGTGTTGCGTTTACGCTGGTAGCACAATAGTAGGAGCATCAGAACAAATCAGATGTTAAACCAGATCTTTCTTAAGTTAGGTCACAAATACTTAAGTGACAATTACAAATAGATATGTAAATAAATCCGAAAACGCGATATTAGGGGTACTTGCCAGGATTCGAACGGGGGACCTGTTCAAGGCCGGTTCTATATCCACTAGGCGATAGTAGTGATAACTGCTCCTAATATGCTCAGAACACAACCTATTGTATAATTGACGAGCTTGGCGGTGCAATGGTAATAACGCTACTTTGACATCAACGCTCGTGGATTTTGGTCTGGGTGTTTTTAAGAGGGGTAGGACGCATATAAGCAGCCTGTTTGGGAAAGCTTCACCTCATAAAAAATCCCAGCCAAATAACAATTCCCTGGAAGGTTATTATTTTCCTGCGTGTGAGTGAGAACACCGGTAAGCTCCTAAGGAGATGCTGTGTCAGCAGCAAAGATGGAATCGCGCGTGTGATACTTAATGTATTACTAGCGTTCACTGGCTACTGTACCCGCTTTAAATCAGGTGGGCCGTATGCTTGTATGTCTCTCGACGTTGTAAGAAAAAATCGTCTAAGGCCTTAGGATTTGATTTGATACATTTCTGATAACATATGTAATTTAATAATAACAGGGACTTATTATGCCAAGGTCGATGGCGTCGTTGCGTATCATTTAACCGTTTTTTATCTATCTCGAGCTTCTCCTTGCTTCGGAGGGCACGCTAAGCCGTCGGTCCCGGCTGCTGTCGATACATGTAAGGTGTTAAGCTAAGTCAGTGGTCCTCGGGCGGCTAGAAAACTCCGCCAATCCGCATTTGAGCAGCGTGGTGCAGTATGCTCTAAACCCCTTCGGTTGAAGGCAGACCCCTATCCCTGCAGTGGGGTGAATTAGGGTTGATGTGGATGTGTCGTTCCTATATGAAATCTATATGTTTGTCTGTGCGTTTGCCTGTGTGTGCGTTTATTTGAATATTCGAATTTTGACTTCTGATTCGGATTCAGCATAAAAAAGTAGAATAGGAATGTTCAGGAACACCGTTCCTATCTCTTAAGGAACATGGTCAAAATGGTCAACAAATAAAAAGCGAAAATATTGAATTGTTATATAATTGACGAGCCAGGTGTTCATCTGGCAATGCAAGCTTGCGCATTCTCAACTGGTTATGTATAATTTACTAAATATTTTCCCAATGAGCCATTTCAATTCTCTGCGAATTAAATGGCCGACCATTGACATTCAGAGTACTGATTGGTAATAAATGACAGTCAGTATAATAAGGAAGTGCACAGATTGTTATATTGCTCTTAATTTGTTTCATATCAACAAGGTATTTATTTCATATTAAATCTTACCTGTTGGTCGACACTTCCGCGATAGTATTTTCGGGATAAAAATTTAGATACTTTTATCCCGAAGTAACAGTGGCTAATAAACTAAATAATAATAACTTTATTTCGAAAAATAGGTTAAAAACAGATCCGAGTTGCCCTGACTCCACCAGGCCAGGCTTGTGTCGTGGGCGTCAAATGAATATTACAGAAAAAACAACAAAAAAAAAAATTACAGTTCTTAAAAAGTATTTTAAAACAATATAGAAATATATAAATATATAGATATACAATGTACATATAGAAGCTACAGTAAATAAATAAATAATCTATCTATTAATCTTTCCAATGCAAGCATCCCATTGGTAGTTAGGGGATTTCAGAATTAGTGAGCCGACATTGATCGGCACATTAGGTAATTGTGAAATCTGGACAAACATACAGAGTAACCAGATGATGAGCTCGGTGGCTCAGTCGTGAATGACGCGACTTTGACACCAACGCCCGTGGCTTCGATTCCCACACAAGGCAAACAATTGTGTGCATGAACATGTCAGTTCGTCTTGGTCTGGATGTTTTAAGAGAGGTAGGGCGCATCAAAGCAGCCCGTCTTGGGAAGTACCTCTGTCAAGTAGCGTGTGTCAATTAAACAAACGCTAGAGACAGACTGCTTTATTCCCTATCGACTATCATGCGTTAACAATTACTTATGAGGGTAGTGGACATACCCTACACTGACACTCCACCTCACAGAGAACCGATATCAAATAACAACTCCCTAGAGGGTTGTTGTGTTCCTGCGCGAGTGAGGTCACCAGTAAGCTCCCAAGAAGCTACTGTGTTAGCAGTAGATGAGTATCGCGCGAGTGATACTGAATATATCGCAAGCGTTAATAGGCTACGGTACCCGCTTTACATCAGGTGGGCCCTATGCTTGTATGCCTCCCGACGTAGTATAAAAACAAAACCAGAACAAAGCTTCTTAAAAAGGCTTTACTTACATTTAAAATGTTCATTATAGTCATATACATTTTGGAGAAAGTAAGCAGTAAGCATATTTTCTATAATACATAATATATGTTACATTATCCTAATCTATGTTAAATAATATTTTCTCTGCAATGTGGCACTGCAGATCCCGGTATTCTTCACCTATGTGTAGGCTCTGATTAGGTTTACGACTATTTTCAAACAATATCGACGCTTTAACGTGGACCTCGAAATTAATAGACTCAAAACCATATATCGGTAACCGGTTTATGGTAAGGTCTATTTCTATCAAAATATAAACCAGTATAGTTTCTCAGCAGTGGTATGAGTAAAGGTTGATGTGGCTATAGACTTGTACTCCTACAGTTTAATTACGTATTCCTCGATCTAGAATTGATGAATATGTAACTGACAAAGATGTCTAGAAATAATTCAGCACAGACTATCTGTCCTTAATAATCTTTAATTTTACCATTTAATAATAAATAAATAAATAAATAAATATTGTCGGACAAATGACACAGCGCCATCTAGCCCCAATGTAAGCGAAGCTTGTGTTATGGGTATTAGACAACTGATAAACATACGTAAATACATTTTTTTTTTTGTAAATACATACTTATTATACATAGAAAATACCCAGACTAAGACAAACAGACATGTTCATGCACACAAATGTTTGTACCGTGTATGAATCGAACCCACGAGCGTTAGTGCCAAAGTAGCGTAACAACGCGTTTCACCACTGCGCCACCGAGCTCGTCTATTTTTTAGATTTATTTGATATCATTGTTGTACCAATATGTCATGTAATTTTTTTTTGTAATATCTAATTGATAATTTTAAAAGAGACCTATATTGGCAAGTTTCTTTCGGCATTTCTTCTTCGCCAATGGTCATTTCCGGAATGCTAGTAGATTAAAAAAAAGGAAAAGTAAAATAGAGAATTAAATAACATACAAGAAGATTATAATTCAAAAATGTAAGACGTGTCTAAGTGCCCACGAGCGCCTAATGGCAAATACAGATTTTTATCTTTTGTCTTTATGTTATCTAGGTTTTTTGCCCACATTTATCTCACTATAGTCCATTCCAGATATAAAATCTCATATTCTGCAAGGACGTACTGTGCACGTTTCACGTGCGTCAATAAACAGTCCATATTCGGTTCTCGATATCGTCATAATTGTCAATGAGACTTCGTAGTTGGAACGAAGAACAGAACATTGAAACTAGGAAATTGATATACGAAAGTTGTGAATGAAGTTTTCGAAGACAGGAATCGGAAACGACAGTGAACTACGTCGAGGACGGCATTTCCGTGAAAACACGTAAAGAAAAAGTTTTAAAGCGGAGGCCGTCGATTGGTTGAAGGTTCATGACACACGACTATATTATGTGGTATTAACATCTAATGATTTTTTTATACTACTAAGGAAAAATAAGCATACGGCCTGCCTGGTAAGCCGTAGTCTATGTGCAAGTCTAGTCTGTAAAAACCTCTTCACGCCTTTCTTGAAGAACCCCATGTAGTTTCCTCGTTAAACCTTGGCTGGGAGTTTATTCCACAACTGGAGAGTTATCGGAAGAAAACTTCTCTGGGACCGCACAATACGCAACCATTAGGTAAGGTGGCAGTGTGCGAGTACTCGCCGCCGAATGAATTAATTACTATTGAAAATAGTACCACATCCTACTACATCTAAGCGTCTCTGAACAATGTACATACCTACGATATCTAAGCGTTTCTAACAAACTACAAGTAGCTGTCACAATAATTTAACATTGTTTTTGTGGCTATGACTTGAAAATTATAGTTGGTATAGTGGGGAAAAACAAGTTCAAATAGCACAGAAATTTGGCATATAAGGGTAGTAACAGGGACAACCCAGAAAAAGGATCTATACGCTGGGCTAGATTACCATTTTTAGGAATGATATCCTATAAGTGTTCGCGGATACTTAATAACCGTCGACCAGCATTATACAGTAAACATTCCTTACAGAATCTGCTCTGTAACACTAAAGACAGAACTCCCACTGAACTAAAAAGTGGAGTATATGAACTGTCTTGTACACAGCGAGATAAAAATTATATGGCCAGACTGGCAGATCCTTTCAAACTAGGCTCAAGGAACACTGTAGATGCTGGAAACTTAAACGAACAGATTCCAACTTTGTTGAACACCTTTGGAAAGAAGGCCATAGCTTTGACCAGTAAACAAACTTTAAAGCCCTCCATATACAAGTATGTGATAAAGGAAATAAATTAAATGCGCTGAATGCTTTAGAAATTAATAGAATGTTGCATCAAGACGCATCTAGGGCCTTAAAGATATAATTAGACAACACATCACCATTATTCAATTATTTTACCTTTTGACATTTAATTTTATTTTAATTATTCCGTATTGTAATTAATTATTATTAGCATTTATTATATTTTATTATTTAATTTTTAATCCCCTATACTTCGTGACATTATTTGCAATTGAAAACCTTATTTGCTGACACTAGACACTCCGTTTTTTATTATATTATTTTTATTTTATTTCTGTTACTTACATAAATTAAATTTGAATTTGTAATGTTTAATATTTCAAATAGGTATTTTACATCTAATGACTGGTCCCAACTGTAATAAATTATCCCAAAATTCAATATAAAATTATAAAGTGGTAACACTTCCTAGTGGTAACTCCTGTGGAATACCCACAATATTGTATCTTGACTTTCACAGATTGCACGGTACCGCCAGATGTTATGATTGTAAAAATACCTTGATAATGCCGCAAAGGCGAAACCGATCGGTAAAATAAAATTGAGAAGAGGAATCTGTACTGTAGTGTTCACATTAACGAGATGTCTTCAAAATTCCACCAAGCGTCTATGATCAACAGTATCAACATAATTTAACATTGGTTGCTTATTGCAAGGATATTTATTTATTAGTTGTTATCTTCCATTATACACCTATCTATTATGTTGTCACGGAATACCACTGTATCGTACAAAGAATACAATCTAATGCATCCACATGTCGAAATAATGCTTATTATAATCGCCTTTGCTACACAACACGATGATAAAATCATATTGATAACTGATCTTTGGTGGGACCACTTATTATTTATGTTCAAGGCTTGCGTGCCCTATGCTAACGTGAAGTACGTAATCACAAACGGAACAAATGAAATCGAAAGGCTATCTCTGAGTCAGAGGCGTAGGCAATATATGCACAAGCGCTCGTTCACCTTGGCAATGAAAGTAAAGCGGACAGTGTGGACGGCACTTACTCGATATAAAAACCAGAGCATTACCTTCCGAAATTATTCAGTTGCCAACTCTAGCAGCATCAACATGTACGCCAAGGTGTGTTCTACGAATAGTTCTGTCCTAACTTTTTCTTGAGAAGTGTTCTATACAGTGTAATAAACGATTTAGGATTCAGAAGAAAGTTAAATGGTAGAGTTTATGGTGAACTAATTTGACGTTACATTGTTTCAGCTGATCGTCGCTCTCTGCGCTTTGGGCGTTGCCCATGCCGGTGGTCTTTATGGCGCTGCTCCTTTGGCCTACAGCACCCACGCCATCGCTGCCCCTGCAGTTGTGACCAAGACAATCGCTCCCGCCGTCTCTTCCGTCTCCTCTTATTCTTCTCACACTTCTCACGGATCCCCAGTAGCGACCTACGCGGCTGCCCCCGTCGTCGCTAAGACCTACGCTGCCGCACCTGTTGCCTACGCCGCACCAGCTGTTCAGGCATATGCTGCTCCAGCTGTCCACGCATACGCCGCTCCAGCTGTCCACTCATACGCCGCTCCAGCTGTCCACTCATACGCCGCTCCAGCAGTTGCCGCCTACTCCGCTCCCGTTGTGACCAAAACCATCGCTCCCGCCGTCTCTTCCGTCTCCTCTTACTCTTCCCACACTTCTCACGGATCCCCAGTAGCGACCTACGCGGCTGCCCCCGTTGTCGCTAAGACCTACGCTGCCGCACCTGTTGCCTACGCCGCGCCAGCCGTCCACGCATACGCCGCTCCAGCCGTCCACACATACGCCGCTCCAGCCGTCCACGCATACGCTGCTCCAGCCGTCGCTGCGTACTCCGCCCCTGTTGTCACTAAGACCATCGCCCCCGCCGTATCATCCGTCTCTTCTTACTCTAGCCACACCGCTCACGGTTCCCCTGTGGCGACTTATGCCGCTGCCCCCGTTGTAGCCAAGAGCGTCGCCTACGCCGCTCCCGCTTACGGCTATGCCGCAGCTGCCCCCGTCCTGAAGTCAGCTGTTGCGTACTCCGCCGCCCCCGCTGTCTCCCACATCTCATACAGCGGACACGGTGCTCATTATGATTGGTAAACTGAATCCTAAATATAATTTTGTAAATAGACGAATATGAAAATAAACGAAATGCCATAATAATTAAACATGATCCATTTAATTTTAAACCTTAATAAATTAGAACAAGAAACTCAATTGGTATACGATGCCATTGCCATACATCCCGGTAGCCCAATAAATGAATGAATGAGTATATAAATGTCAAAAGTTTAGCTACCAATTAGGAATTACGAAGAAATGCCCCAACAGTGTAAAATCTGCGATCATAAGAATACATTTGTATTATTTTCTGAGAGCTTTTTGCACCTTATTGGTTAAGACAGCCTTATGGGAGCCTTAGTAGATTTTCTCAGAATCGGTAGGTAGCGACATCATACAACTTACAAAAACATTTCCTGTATGTCAAAAAAATTGCGTACGTATTGGCGACACGTCAAGGTAACAAATTGAAGGTTTAATATAAATCAGAATAAATTTAATTACTCGGTAGGACTTCTCGTTCCTTTCCAAGTATCTTTTTTTTAATATCTACTTAAAAAAATTTCAACCACTGTGGTTGCTATGCTTTTATACCTACATCAGATGCTAAAATGGAATAAAATTGATAATATTTATATAATGATAAATACAATTTCACATGTTTATTTGCTGGATAAAAGCTTGCAAGTCGATTTTGTAGGTAAAAGAAATATCTATGAAGTATAGGTATTTTTTTTAAACAACGTCGGGAGGTAATTGAACATACGGCACATCGGATGTAAAGTTGTCAACGTATCCTTTGAATGTTGGAAATACGCTAAGTACCGTTCCCGCGTTGCCACCACTGCTGCTACAACTCCTTAGGAGCTTACTGGCATCATCACTCGCATGAACAATTCCCTCCCCTCCAGGGAGTTGTTGTTTAGCTGCAGTTTTCTGTGAGTGGCAGCACTTCCCCAGTCGACGTGGGTTATTCATAGATTTATAGGATTTGATCATAGGTGGATAGATATCCAATTTGTGCTGAAATTCAGCATATTCCTTTAGTTTCAAGCACTACGTTGTATGGTGTTATGGAGGTGGCTTTATTATGGAGCTGAAAGGCATTTTGATGTGCATTATTTCTGCTCTGCGGCCCAAATAACGATCTTACGATGATGTGATGAGGACGACCAACTTGAATCTTTCCAAACTTCTTTTAAAGATTTTACTGTATAACATTGTACAAGTAAAAGGAACTAAGTTCACTCATTTAGATATTTTTATTGTGCTGTTTCTATTTTGCAAAGCGAATTTATTGTTAAGGTCCAGTGTTCAGTGGTCCAATTTGAACATAGCTTGCCTAAAACTGGCTTTAGCTTGATCATTATCGAAAGGTAGTGATAGAGGAGCTGGGCGAGGTGGTGCCAAATTATGAACATATACTATTTTTTTTAAATGTAACCAGTCGACATATATTGAAATAAAAAAATATGCTCTTTCATTAGGCACATACAATCTATTTCTCAAAAGATGCTTTTTGTTACCTTCATTTTTTGCCTCCGCTTTAGTTTCTCTTTATTTACGAACTCATAAAAATCGTATATAAAACCATAATAACCCTCAAAACACCAGTCACGCGATGCCTCCTCTGCTGCTGAAACAGCAACTCTCTAGGAGTTTACTGGTGACCTCACTCATACGCAGCAATACAACAACCCCCAGGGAGTTGTTATTAGGCTGCTTTCATGCGCCTTACGTCTTTAGAATCTCTATTATGGTCTTCTACAGAAATACTTCCTCAGTTAGGGTTCCTAATTAAATACTAGCTTTTGCAGCTTAGTGGATATCGGGAACGCACGTACGTCAACAGTAGCCTATAGGCTACTCGTACTACATTCATCGTACAATGAATTAGTGCAGCTTTCTACTACTGAAAAAGTTTTGTATTTCCAGAAATTATCCCGACCAACAAATAAGACGGTTAGATTGTCAGTCGAGTGTTCTTCAACTCGCCTTCTGGTGTTCTGGGTTTCCTTAATATAACTCATTATTGGCTGATGGGCAGTGGGAAACTGCGAAAGATTTTCCAAAGTACCTCAATGTCTCAAGAGGAGAGAGGATCGACTAGTGTATGTTGTGATGACTTACGACACAAAAACGTGGTGCCTTATTACAGGCCTCATACTGAAGCTTAAGGTTGCACAGCATGCATTCTCTGCCAGACAGATTCCGAAATGAGCATTTCCGTAGCAGAAGTTGAGTTACTGGCGTGGCTCTGAAGATCAAGAAGAACCCAGGCAGGCCACATAGCTCTGAGAACCGATGGTCATTGGGCCAAAAAGGTTCACGAATGGTGACCACGAATTGGAAAACGCAGTGTAGAACGGCCTCCCACACGATAAACCGATGATCTTGTGAAGATCACAGGGAGTTGATGGATGCTAGCCTCATAGGTGCGATCGCTGTGTTTTAGTAATTAGTGAGTACCTTTGCAGCATCAGGATCGTGAAGTCGGTAATCAAAATTCTGTTGACAAGCCTAACTTTCTAGCTATAACTATTGGCTGATCGTCAATGTACAAGGTTTAGTTAAGGTAAAAGGTACTCTAGCAGCATGGAAATCAAGTGCACGGCCTTTCTGACGGTAAAGAGTTACTGTAGCCGTATGGTTACCGTAGACTAGAAGGAACTGCGTAACTCTTGGGTCGCAGACCGTTTTAAAAAAAAAATCACGCCTTTTTTGGCTAACCTCATGCTGTAGTCAAATCAATGACGTTTTTGAGCAGCGGTAGCCTAGTGGATAAAGAACTGGCCTATAGACCGATTGATTCCCGGTTCGAATCCTTGCATGGTCATATACCTCTGAATTCGCGTGTTCCATTCATGAACATTTGTAATTATCACTTGCTTGGTGGTGAAGGAAAACATCGTGACGAAACCCGTACGTTCAAGAAATTATATTTTGTTTATATACCTATGTGACCTAACTTAAGAAAGTTGTGGTTTTCCCTCTGTCTTTCTATGTAAAAATTAGTATTTTCGCCAAATCTTTTGACTTTGGTAGCGGACCCCGCGAATCCGTATGGATTAGGAAAGAAAATAACGCTAAGAAGATGTTTTTCAAGAAAACTAATTAAACAAAACGAATGTATCTAATTCTTGGAAACTTATTATTTAATTTTTTTTAATTATTATAATAGCGAACGACGATTAGTAATGAACTTGAATTGAACAAGTAATCGCCATAACCGTTCCACATACTCATACACCGAGAAAGAATTCAATTAAAGAATTAAGTTTATAAAAAATTCGGACATTGACATTGAAAGAGAGGTCTTGCGCGGATTCCGGAGGTCAGTTGAAGAATTTGTCGATTTCCACATAATTATAAGACTAACAGTTTCTATTCGGATTTCAAAGGAACTTCATGTAAAAACTTAATTTATATTGTGCTAAATGTAACTATTTAGTGTGGCCCGTTCCTTTAATATCGAAGGAAGATAATATCTATACTAATATGTAAGTCGGAAGAGTTTGTTTGAACACGCTAATCTCTGGAATTACCGGGTGGATTTGAAAAAATCTTTTTGCATTTAACAGTCCGATTTTTGAGGAAGGGTATAAGCTATTCAAGATCATGATACTACTCTTAGATACCGGGCTACGAGTATACGAAGTGGCGGGCTTTTATTACACACCGACGCTTATCATACTTGTACCTTTACTAGCATGAACTTCATTATTTCGTTTATTTAATGGTCTAAATCTAAGTCTAAATTATTAAATTTAATTCAATGGTATACAGTCGAGTAGTAACAGGGTACCTACCTGTCGAGCTGAACTTTATATGGTATGAGGTATAGTAATAATATCAAGTAAAACTAAGTTCACAGTAAGCGATAGGTAAAATTGCCTGGAAACGTTCAAAATTTCAAAAAGAGTAGGAAGTCAGCACCTGAATAACGGTTCATTATATTGGGGTGCAATGAGAAAAGTAGTAGTTCTTAAAATTGTAGTAGAGAACTAGACCCTTCAAGTACTCGTAAGGTTCATTTATTAAATTGGAGTGAAATGAGAAAAGCAGTAGTTCTTAAAATTGTTGTAGAGGGCTAGACCCTTCAAGTACTCGTAAGGTTCATTTATTAAATTGGAGTGAAATGAGAAAAGCAGTAGTTCTTAAAATTGTAGTAGAGGGCTACACCCTGCAAGTACTCGTATGGTTCATTTGTTAAATTGGGGTGAAATGAGAAAAGTAGTAGTTTCTAAAATTGTACTAGATGGCCTAGAGCATGCAAGTATGTTATTGATTACTGGTGCAAAATGAAGAAAACATCCCATAGTGCTCTTTAGCGTTATACTATTTATATTAGCTATAGTTCCTAAAAGTGTAAAGTACTATGTATAAAAGTGCATCTTCCTGTTAGACCACTTGAAAAAGCACCCAAAAGGCAATGGAGAGGCAAATTCAAACCCACCTTTTTCGCGTTATCCCGTTTCCTAATCCACTGGGATTGGTTGGGCCCGCTACCTAAGCCTAAGGGTTTGGCGAAGACACTGATTTTAACATGGAGCGACTGCCATCAGACAACCCATAGGGAAAACCAGGTCTATCTTAGGTTAGTTCACATGTATTTCGAAATATAATTTTTTGTACGTGTGGGTTTCCTCACGATGGTTTCTTTCACCGCCGAGCAAATCACATGTACATAAATCACAAAAACACAAATTTAGTGGTACATGCCAGGATTCGAACCGGTACCTAACCGGTTGACCGGTAGGCCGGTTCGTTATCCACTGGGCTATCAATGCTCAAACCCATCTTAATGACTAAAACTAGGAACCGGCGAGCGTGCATGAAAAGAGCTACGGATGTTAGAGAAGCGAGTGAAGTATGTAAGGACCGCGTCTTGTGGCGCTCGGTACTCTCTGCCTACCCCGCAAGGGGCTTGGCGTGAAGATATACATACATACAAAAATATAAAAAATGCCCCGGTACTGTCCTATTAATTCGTATAGTCGGCAGTTACACGTGTTAGTGGCAAATCTCCATAGCTCAGTCCATCAGGTACATCGAATGTTCACCTTCAAATAGATCGAGAGACCTTGAAACGAGTCTGTACGTGCATTCGATTGCAGAACTATCTCTAATCTGAGTGATCGATTTACAATTTTAAATAAAGAACACAATAATAAATTACACTGAATCATACGATTGTTTCGTACTGTGTAACTTAAGTCCGTCGCGAAGCCCGTGGCTTTCGGGTTGACTTGAGTTTTATTGTAGGGATACTACACTACCGGGGTAAACCACTTTAAACGAATAAGTTATTTGTTTGTAATATTTCCAATAAATCAATGAGGTACCTACTAATTATGTAATGTACAATAATAATAAGATCATATATGTAAAAGTCGGACTCGCAAACTTTCTTCGTCTGCGGGTTCAACTGGCCAAGCTGGCACCACCATAAATTATTTAAGATATTTTTTAAGTAGCATTTTTTTTATAAATTGTCGGGGGGCATATATCCATATGGCGAACCCAATGTAACGTGACTACCTAGCTATGTACGCTTGCAACACATTAAGTACCGCTCGCGTGATCACATCTGCTGCTATCACAGCAACTCCTTAGGAGCTTACTGGTAATCTCACTCATTCACAGGAGTACAACAACTCACTAAGGAGTCGTTATTTGGCTGCGGTTTTACTAGACGGGCTGATTTGATGCGCCCTATCTCTCTTTAAATACCCAAAATAAGAAAAACAGACATGTTCATGCACACAAATGTTTGTCTTGTGTGGAAACCAAACCCACGAGCGTTGGTATTAACCCTTCGAAACCCGGGTGGTCGTATACGACCGCGAAATGTGTGGGAAAACGTATATAACGGGTTCTGACTGCTCAAAGTAGCGTTTCTAACCACTGCGCCACCGAGCTCGTAATAAATAGTAAAAAATAAACCACATATGAATCGGTATTTTTAGTATTTGTTGTCTAAATATACTAATTAATAAGACGTATGCTGTATTCGCTCAGCTCTGAACCGTGGTACCTCACTTTTCACTGAGAAAAAAATATATTTTTGACACAATTGTGTCCATGGTACCCCCAAAAAATTATTATATTATTTTTTTTAGCAAATATTCGGTTTTGGGTCACTATTGTCCAAAAGTTATTCAAATTTCAGCTCTGAAACTCATTTGTTTACGAGTTATAAACATATTGACAGATTTATGAACAGACATAAGAGTGACGCAATTGTGTTCCGTTTGACTTTCCTGCAGGGAACCCTAAAACTATTGTTTCAACCTCTGTATCGATATTAGACTACAACTGCATCATTATTTCAAAGGTATATTATACGAGTATATATAAACTCGACCCTTGCCTATTAAGCGTGCAAAGATAACAAATTCACCCGTAATCAAAACGTAGATGAAATATAATTCAGTAACGGTCCATGTAGTAGTAATTATTTATATCTATACAGATAAATAAAATTGCAGTGTCTGTTTGCAATATTAAAATAACCGCTTTTTAATAAAGGCATATGGATATGTACACGGTACATATACCAAAATGAATATTTGTACAATTTTTGTCTGTCTGTCTGTTTGTTCCGGCTAATCTCTAAAACGGCGTTACCTATTTTGATGGGACTTTCACTGGAAGGTAGACGACTGTTCAGAGCATAATATAGGGTACTTTTTATCCCGTAAATATTTAGGGTTCCTGCGTAAAATATGAAAAACTGTTAAAATTAGGGGGAAATATCTTCCCCTTCGGGGGTGCGATTCACAAAATGGAAGAATTTCATTAAAATTAGCATAGGTATTTCTATACGCGAAATACAGAATTAATAAGTTATAGTAAACTCTGCGAACTGAACAATAACTTTTTTGTTAAATTCCACGCGGACGAAGTCGCGGGCACAGCTAGTATTTAATATATTATGATTTTTTATTGACACTGTTTAAAATAAACTATATCACGTTTCTTCAGTATTTGTTGTATAAATACGAGTAAATAAGATGTGTACTCTACTCGAAGTACTCCAAATAGAGACACCTCCCTTGCCATAGGTAGAATTTTTTTTAAGTAAAATTTCTTTACGCACGCTAAACTTGGGGGGTAAGCTGGTGAATGAGTGACGAGAGCGTTACGAAAAGTGTGATCGGGCGAGGCGAACGGAAGTTGAGAGGGAAGTATAATAAGTTAGTGAAGATAGAAAGAGAGTTACGTTTCGTATATTACTGTAGGGGCAAGAGAGAGAGGTGCGAGCACACATTTTCTTTTTCTCTTTCTCTCATAGCCAGTTACGTTTCGCATATCTAAGACACAGTGCAGGCCTATAGATGGAGCTAAAGAAGTTTTACTTCAGTCGTGTGGTCTAAAGCACAATCGTTTTTTTCTTTTTCTCCTTTGTTTTCGTAGGACCCCCAAAAACAATTATATTGAGATTTTTTAGTACGTATTCGGTCTACATTCTACACAATATCTATTTGTATTACAGGCCTATAGCTCATTATGTTCACAAGCTATGAACACACTGACAGACATATGGACAGCAAATCAAATCAAATAATTTATTTGCAAGCAAACACGGTAAATAGGTATACAATATAACGGTAAGTACAAGCGTGTCGCACCAATAATTGGCATGCAAAGTGAAAGAATAAGTGGTAATTTAATTTTAGTTTACATAATTTGTCAAAGCAATGTCATATCTATCAAATGAATATTTAATAATTATTGATAACATCGATTTATGTCTAAGATATAATAATAAATGTCATAAATTAAATAATAATAATAATCAAAGTATAAAGAGCCACCAATGCAGCCTCGAGCTTTACTTAATACTATATCTTATTCTTTTAAATTCCTCAATGTTATATACACAGCTGTCACAAAGTACACTGAACAAGCGAGACCTAAAAGTTTTCATAGGCAAGTCTTTAATATCGTCAGGTAATAAATTATATAATACTATAGACATATTATAACTATTTTTGGCGAAGCAGGTGGTACTATGAGAGGGTCCAGCCAGACGATTAGGATATCTTGCAGAAAAGTTTACTACTTCATGTCTTTTGGTGTATAAATGTAGGTTGTTTTTGACAAAAATGCAGATATCAAAAATATCAGCGATCGCCTTCTGTTTGTCTTGTGGGTAGGGCACTCCAATAACTATTGTTTCAACCTGTATATCGATATTAGTGTATACCTGCATCACTATTCCAAAAATATATGTGTGAACTCGACCCCTGCCTGCGAGCAGTGACAGGCTAGTGGATAAGGAACCAGTCTATTGACTAACCGGTCCCCAGTTCGAATCTCGGCCATGCACCACTAAATTCGTGTTTTAGGATTTATGTACATATATATTACTTGCTTGTTGGTGAAGGAAAATATCGTGAGGAAATCCACACGTCCAAGAAATTATATTTCAAAAGACGCATGATCTAACCCAGGGCTGTCCAAACCAGATAGGATCGCGGGCTAATACAAATCACTGTATATATTGAAGGGCCGCAAAAAAAATAAATCAAAGCGTAATTTATTTATTTGGAGAAAATTAAAAAATCGGCCAAGTGCGAGTCGGACTCGCGCACGAAGGGTTCCGTACCATTTTCTATAAAAACGGCAAAATAAAAACGTTTGTTGTATGGGAGCCCCCTTAAATATTTATTTTATTCTATTTTTTAGTATTTGTTGTTATAGCGGCAACAGAAATGCATCATCTGTGAAAATTTCAACTGTCTAACTATCACAGTTCATGAGATACAGCCTGGTGACAGACGGACGGACGGACGAACGGACGGACGGACGGACAGCGGAGCCTCAGTAATAGGGTTCCGTTTTACCCTTTGGGTACGGAACCCTAAAAACGGCGATAGTATTAATATTTAGTTTTATAAATTCTTCATTAATTTATCTTTTACAAATTCTATCACTATCGACATTAATATTTGTTATTGCCAAGCGCAGTGCATGTGTAAGTGTATTATCAGTCAGTGAAGACCTATATTTAAATTTTATAAAATTGTCGCGGGCCGCATCAATATCAGGCGCGGGCCACATGCGGCCCGCGGGCTGAGCTTTGGACAGCACTGATCTAACCTAAGAAAGATCTGGTTTCCCCTCTGAGTTGTGGAGCTCTGAGGGCAGTCGCTTCATGTAAAATCAGGGTCTCCCTAATCCTAATTAGATTTAGCGGATCCCGCTAAACCTAATGGATTAGATAACGAGATAATATGAAAAAGAAGAACTCGACCCCAGCCTACTATGCGTGCATAGATAATCAATGCGCATGTAATCCAAACATAAATAAAAAATATGTGAAAGAAATGCAGTAATGTTCCGTATGTGGTAATTAGTCACAACCTGGCTTATATGATGACAAACAGGTAAACTCCGACCTTGCCTAGACTGGTTCTAGAACCTGGTCTGAACTATCACTTAGATTAAAATAATTATGATACACCTTTATAATTTGGCTTCGCTATCATCTAATTACTGGATTTTAGTTGCACCTATATTTGTAATTTTTACACCATTAAGGTGGCAAAAAATATACGGCCTGTCTGATTGTTCATCTGTTACCGTAGTTTATGGACATTTATAGCACACGTGTTTTGCCGGCGTTGAGAAAAAACGCTCTTTTTGAAGTAGTCTCATGGCAAAACCTCAGTAGGAAGTTCACATCGCATTTAAGAGTTCTCGCAAGAAAATCTTCGGAACCGAATAGTGTGCAACTATTGCTGTTTGAGTGTGCGAGAATCAACTTTTTTATACAATGTAGGGAGGCATATAAGCATATGACCCACCTGATACAAAGCGTTAAGCAATCAAAACATTAAGTACCGCTCACGCGATGCCACCTTTGCTGAATACAGCAACCCCATAGGATTTACTGGTGATCTCAATCACGAACTGCATTTGCTGGGAGGTTGAGGTACTTCCACAGACGGGTTGCTTTGATGTGTGCTTTGGTTTTGTTTTATATAACTATATTGGCAAACAAGCATGCGGCCCGCATTAGATGGTAAGCGGTAACCGCAGCCCATCGACGCTCGCAACACCACTCGCGCGCTATAAATCTTGTCGCCTAACGCTGTTTCGTCACTGTACCCAGTAATTTCTCTGCCATATCTAACCCTTCAAACCAGTACACAGCTATATAAATATATGCTTGGCGGTAGAAATAGGTGAGATAGATGTACCCACGCAGTCGAAGTTTGTACAAAGTCTCCCTCTGGTAAAAAAATGTGTATAGAATAAGCGCACAGCATGGTATCGCATTGCAAACGCTTCATAAAAAGTCTGTCTGTCAATCTCTCACGCGGTTTAACTGTTACGTGCGTGACAGATATTGACAATATATATCAAATACACGGGTGCAATGTGTCAATGTCTTGTACGTGCCAGCTTTGACAACTGTCCTGTACCTTTTATGGCGTCGAATTGTTAATAAAATAAACTGTCCAAACTAATGACCCTGACACAATCAATGGTTGACTGACCCCTTGCCTTTACACAAGAGCACGTTAACTGCGCGTCTCCAGTCCACTGGACCCTTCCATTTTTCATAATAGATTAGGTTGCTTAAGTACCAGGTACGGAGATGATCATATCAATTCCCGCTGACTTTCCATTTTCCAAGATTCGCAACGACCATTCGTTCTCATCCGTAGTTATGCCTTCATCGGCTTTTAACCGTTAGCTTTACGTGTTTATAAACAAAGAGAGAATGATCTTTACCGATATGAATGAAGTTTACTCTGCTCGAATCATTTAAACTTTTTTTATATTACAGGGGAGTAGCACCAAAGGGTCACTGATCCGTTGCCAGCTTTATTTGGTAAACATAGGCTCTTTTCTTGAAGGCACCCATATCGCATTTGTTCGGGAAAACTGCTGAGGGTAGTTGATTCCACAATTTCACCGTACGTGGTAGAAAATACCTCAAGAAGCGTACTGTAGTGAATTGTCATTCATCAAGATGGTGAGGGTGAAATTTTAGTCTGTGGCAAGTGGTACGATAGTGGAACTCAGTGGCTGGAAGACGAACAGCTCCTCCGAACACTCCTCATGATACAATTTGTACAGTACACAATGAGAAGCAACATCTCTTCGTGTACAAAGCGAATCAGCCGAACGGAGATCACTGGGTCGCCGACGATTCGAATTGCTCTACGTTGTATGCGATCAAATGGAGTAAGCAAATATTGTGGCGCGCCGGCCCAAAGATGTAAACAGTATTCCCTGTCAGGCCGGACCAGGTCCTTATGCAGTTGAAGGCTATGTTGAGCAGTAAAGTATCGTGTAGCCCTATTGATCACACCAATCTTCTTGGACGTCAACTTAGCTTTGCCCTCCAGATGACCGCGAAACTGTACATCGTTCGATATGACAACACCCAGGATACCGATGCTAGGCGTAACCCTGAGGGGTACACGAGAAGCTACGATAAATGGGGACTTTTTCCTTTAAACTATTTAAGAAATATTGAACATATACACAATATATAAAAGCGACAAACATGGAGCCTACCCTCTTTTTAATATTGGTGAAATAGGCGTGCTTTTTCCCATGGGCAGTATTATCGTGCACATTCCTGATTTCATGAACGGATGCAGTAAGTCATATAGCCATGTTCGGGATTTGCCTGAAAAATAGAATCCAGGGAACGAAACTTCGCCAGAGAAAGGCATCGTTGGGCAGTTGAAGTGGCAGTGTATTGGTAACTGCCAACCCAATGATGACACTTAGGGAGGAAAATTCGAGAATGGAGGCTGCGTTTAGTATGACGCGGTGGCCTTTCTACCTCTACATGGACCGATGTTCTCAAACGAGCGGTGGGTATTTTGCTGGATGGTTAAAGTGGACGATCTTGCATGGTAAACAGCAATAGATAAAGCATATATCCAACGTGTTTAATATACATTGTACAAGTACCTCAACATCCGTATATTACCCGCCCCTTGAGTTTAAATAGAGAGTTTAATTTCCTTTGTGTGTTCTATCGATTGTACAAGTAGTTGTGTTCTGCGGAGTTGAAGCCTACTACCAACAACTTTCTTACGGAAGTCGATAGTTCATCATCACACACTGGAACCGCAATGGTTGCATACTGTACGGTTTTAGAGAAGTTTTCTTCCAAAAACTCTTAAATTGCGGGATGAACTCCCTACAGAAGTTTTCCCAAGAGACTACTGCAAAAAGAGCTTAAAGAGCACAAGACAACGCACAAGTGACACTCTAGGTGTTACAAATGTCCATGGGCTATTATGGTAACTGCTTTTAAGAGAGGTAAGGTGCATCAAAGCCGTCTGGGGAAGTACCTACACCTCACAGAAAACCGCAGCCAAATAACATCTCCCTGGAGGGATTTTGTGTTCCTGCGTGTGAGTGAGGTCACCAGTAAGCTGTGTTAGCACTAGACGTGGCATTGCTCGAGTGATACTTTATGTATTGTAAGAGTTCATAGGCTATGGTAACCGCTTTACATCAAATGATATTTCAATCTGTATATCGATATTAGTGTACACACATCACTATTTCAAAAATATATATGTGATCTCGACCTCTACCTACTATGCGTGCAAAGATAACAAATTCGACTGTAATAAAAACATAAATAAAAAATATGCAAATGGAATCCAGTAATGTTCCGTATAGTAAGTGGTAATTAGTCACAACCTGGCTTATATGATGACAAACAGGTAAACTCCGAGACCTTGCCTGGACTGGTTCTAGAACCTGGTCTGAACTATCACTTAGATTAAAATAATTATGATACACCTTTATAATTTGGGTCTTGGCTATCATCTAATGACTGGATTTCAGTTGCACCTATATTTGTAATTTTTACACCATTAGGTGGCAAGCAAATGCTCTGTCTGCTTTTTGTTTTGCACAAAATCATGAGGCATACAAGCATACGGCCCACAATATGAAGTGAATACTGTAGCGTGTAAACTCTTGCAAATCCTCGGTACTGCTCGCGCGATACCACCTCTGCAGGAGCAACTACTTGGGAGCTTGCCTCACTCAATTACAGGAACACAGCAACCCTCCCGGGGGTAGTTCAGCTCAAAAAAACTGTAGCCTTTGGCCAAAGTACCATCTCAGTCGGGCTGCTTTGACTATTATATTAAAATATATTATATTAAAAGTTATTTTAAAATGTATAACAACGATCCGCCATGTAATAGTTGGGTTGGCGCTAAGGAACGCCAATAATTTAACAAATTAAGGTTCCATTGTATTTATTGCTTAATTTCTTACCGTTAATGGTTTTGAAATAAATACTGTTGTGTACATATAATAGCACGGAAGTCAGAGCGTAGTGGGATTTATTTTCAGAACTGATTTTCAACTTATCCCAAATGTTTGTATGACTTATTCAACCTCATTGCAAATAAATAAAAATAAATACTTATTGTTTCGCAAAATCAAAATTTCAAAGTACGGCTTCTAGTTCTGTGGGGTATCGTATGAAGGAGTTCTATTTGCACATTCCAGAACAGGTTTTCTTTAAATTTATTATTTATTTATTATTAAACGGCATTTGTGGATGGGATAGACTTTGTGAGTAAATGTTACAAAAAACAATGCCTTCCTTTTATCATCGAAGTGTAAAGCGGAAAATCTGAAATAATTACATGAAATTACAATTACATAATAACAGATTATAAAAATCTATATAAATATTAACTCTAACAAGTTCCATCACAATCAAATTCTCTTTATAATTTACGTACTCAGTTTTTTGTTAACACAGGCGACTACGAGTCTATTGGCCACATATTTCGTATTAGTGTGGACGGCTAGAGAGTAAAACACTCCGCTTCACCTTTTTTTTTATTACAATCAATATTCATCACAACGGCCCAGCAAACTGTGCATCGTATATTTTTACATAACAAGTATTTTGATGTGCCTCAAATATGTATTCTAAAATGGATAGCCACCCCGCTCATTATTCTGGATTGACCATTGGCTATAAGCCTTTGAAGCGATCAATATGACGTTGATATTATACAATTTTAGAGTAAGTAACTAACTATAATAATAATAATTTTATTTTTCAGACTATTTATAGGTCCATAAATTCTGGTTAGTAACAGTGAAACTTAAGATTAGGTTGTTAGTAAGGCAATTACAAAAATAACAAACACAAAGCAAAAAATAAAACAATGCAGCGGCTGACATCTAGCGATACGGGGCCGGCAGTCACTTGACTGTATGCAGTGTCAGCCAGCGGGCCAGCATCGGCGCGTGCAGGATGCCGTTGGGACTGTCGCGTACGCGCCTGTAACTATATATAAATATATACTACATACTTACTATATTACTTACTATACAGGCTCAGTGACTGAAGTGTATTTTGTCCTTCGAACAAGATAGTTCGACTTCTTCCGATCGTGTACGATTGTTCGCCAGTTTTACGTAGCTCCTCCTCCACTGGATGTAATAGGGAGATGCGGAAATGTCACGCCTATGTATCTAGCAGCAAAGACGGACATAACTTCCTAGAGCGAAAATCAGAGCACTTTAAGTGTCTCTATTTACATATTGTGATACAGAAGTCTTGAAATGCATATCACCAAAGTTAATCGATTTTTATTTAAATCTTCAACTCACAAGTTTTTAAATAACAGTGTTAAAAATAAACACGTATTCACCTGTGAAGAAAAATCTTAATATAAATATTTATTCAGACATAAAGCGTAATCGATTAATAATTTAGTCCTGAAATACTTTTGCAAAGCCCGATCATAGTTCCATACTAACTGAAATTCACAACGTTATTTATTGCGTACAATGTACAAGTAAGTACCGACCATTCCGATTAAAAAAAACAGTTGAACAATTTCATGGACTTAAATAATGAAAGTGCAAATGGGCAACGCAGACGTCACCTATTCGATATATAAACCGAGGCTTTACTCGTAGAAATTATTCAGTAGCCAACTTCAGAAGCATTAACATGTACGCCAAGGTGTGTTCAGGATATAAAATCTATATATTTTGATAGTGAATTTCGTGTATTCCTTAAGAACTTTATATGACAGCACCTGAAAAAGTTCAATCTCCTATGTCAAAATACCGATAAAAATCCGATTGCTCGTTCGGAAATTGCTTTTTCGGGTTTCGTAGGCAAAGGATGCCATCGGGACCCCGTTACTAAGGCTTACTCTGTCTGTCTTATAGTCTATCTGTCTGTCAGTCGTACGTTTGTCACAGTAATACACACTTGAATTGTAATTGACGCCTAAAATTTTCAGAATGTGTTTTACTATGGCCGCTGTAATAACATATGTAATAAACTTAACGTAGAAAGATTGTGATGTCAATTATTTTATTTCTAATATTTCAGTTTTAAATGTTTTAATTCGAAAAATGTACAAAATTTCAAGCAATTGACTAACATGATTCTAGGCTTCTTAACTTCACTTTGTCACGATACCTCAGTTTTTAGAGCCCTACCAATTTACACAGTCCCTTGATAGTAACCCAATTTATGAATAACATAGTTACATGTTTGAATGATAGCTGGGAATTGGAACCGTTACATTTTAATAACGCTTTAACAAAATGCAATAAACAGTCCTAATTGCCATAATTAAAAGATTTTGTTTGTTTGATATACCCTCCGTGGTCCCGAATTTAATAGCACGACTTGCTGTGTTGTTACAAGTTTATATATTTTCAGCTGATCGTCGCTCTCTGCGCTGTGGGCTTCGCCCATGCCGGTGGCCTCTACGGAGCTGCTCCTCTGGCCTACAGCAGCCACACCTATAGCGCCCCAGCAGTGGTGACCAAGACTATCGCTCCTGCCGTATCTTCTGTCTCCTCATACTCCTCCCACACTTCTCATGGGACACCTGTAGCGACATACGCTCATGCTGCTCCTGTCGCCTATGCTGCTCCAGCAGTTCATGCGTACGTCGCTCCAGCTGTCCAAGCGTATGCTGCTCCAGCGGTCCACGCATATGCTGCTCCCGCCATCCAATCATATGCTGCTCCTGCCGTCGCCGCGTACTCCGCTCCCGTCGTGACCAAGACCATAGCTCCCGCTGTCTCCTCCTACTCTTCTTACTCTACACATACCGCCCACGGATCCCCTGTCGCCACTTACGCCGCTGCTCCAGTCATCGCTAAAAGCTATGCTGCACCTGTTGCATACTCTGCCCCCATTGTCACTAAGACTATTGCTCCCGTTGCGACCTATGCTGCCGCCCCTGCATACTCTGCGTATGCTGCCCCCATCTTGAAGTCGGCTGTGGCTTACTCTGCTGAACCTGCGCTCACCTACGGCCATCACGGGTGGTGAACTGAATCACGTGTAAATAGACTTTTGTAAATAGACCGAATTATAATAAACAAAACAATGTGATATTTAGTACTGTTTTTAATTTATCATCCCATTCTTGATTATCATCATATTGTGATAATAGTATGTACTTTTAAATTAAATTTTTAAACGAAAGTTACATCTCGAAACCTAATCACGAAGTGAATTCCAAACCATGTTTATGGTAGAAATTTTGAAATTTAATATTTTTTACTATTAAAGTTAAAATAAATGAAATGTTTTTTACATTAAGCATGTCTTGATGGCGATTATAAATACACACATCAAAAGTGTCTAGGGATCAACATATATTTTTGCAATAACTTTTCTCCTGATTGATATTAATTAAAATTTTCTTTAAGGATTCATCAAATAAAGTGTTTTCGTTTGTCTACAGTAACGATAAACCAAGTCACCTTTGCATTAATAAAGAAATTTGCCATTTTCATAATAAAGGGATTTTTGACATTTGAACCACTAACATTAAAGTTCGAAAAAAAGACTGAAATAACAGTTTTCTTTAAAATTTTATTGGGTAACTTAAACAATTAATAATCCGTGTTTCTACCGCGAACACTAACAACACAAGAACATCGGTTTGGCATACTCAAAATGAGTTCATCCAAATCACGCTGTGGAATGGCCGCCCATGTTCGTTGCAACAACAAAAAAAGGTCTTTGGACACGTTACCGAAGCACTGGTACCGTGGCTGAGCGCCATGGAGGACGGTATCGCTGCACCACACGGAGACAAGACCGATACATTCAAATCACAACTCGAAGAGCTCCAACAATAACCGCCATGATGTTAGCCGTGACGCTTCATCACTCTTCAGGGAACTTAATTAGCGACCAAACAGTCAGAAACCGCTTGCATGAAGTGAACCTTCATTCCCGAAGACCGCTAAGGGTACCACCTATAGCAATGCACAATCGTAGGATTCGATATCAATGGGCTCTTGAACACAGAAATTGGGCAGAAGAACAATGGCGTTTCGTGTGCTTTTCTGATGAGTCTCGTTTTGGTATGAGACCGGATACAAGACGTATACGACACTGGAGAACCCCTGGACGCCAACAGCGATTAAAATCCTGCCAGGAAGTCCATCCTTATAGTGGTGGAACCATCATGGTATGGGCGGGTATTTGGATCGGCGGAAGAACTGAGTTGATTTGGATCAGAGGCAACCTCAACGCTCAAATTTATGCTGAGACGATTGTATCAGACGTCATCGTTCCTCTACAAGTGCAAATCGGTCCCTTATTTCAGTTAATGCATGATAATGCACGACCGCACACCGCAAGAGTTGTAAGACAGACTCTCGCCGCAGCTAACATCAATGTCATGTCGTGGCCTGCTCAGTCGCCAGACTAGAACCCGATTGAGCATGCATGGGATATGCTACAGAGAAGAGCTCTGCCGAATATGGAGGGTATCCAGTCGCAAGAAGACCTTTTTTTGTTGTTGCAACGAACATGGGCGGCCATTCCACAGCGTGATTTGGATGAACTCATTTTGAGTATGCCAAACCGATGTTCTTGTGTTGTTAGTGTTCGCGGTAGAAACACGGATTATTAATTGTTTAAGTTACCCAATAAAATTTTAAAGAAAACTGTTATTTCAGTCTTTTTTTCGAACTTTAATGTTAGTGGTTCAAATGTCAAAAATCCCTTTATTATGAAAATTATGCAAAGGTGACTTGGTTTATCGTTACTGTAGACAAACGAAAACACTTTATTTGATGAATCCTTAAAGAAAATTTTAATTAATATCAATCAGGAGAAAAGTTATTGCAAAAATATATGTTGATCCCTAGACACTTTTGATGTGTGTATTATCGACTCGATCGTAAATATTATCAATCGAATATTATTTATCTATCTATATCTTCAGTCCCTTGCGGGACAGTATAGCGCCACATGACTTGTTCCTTACACACCTTACCTACTCACTTCTTTAACATTTATATTGTCACGCATGTTCGCCAGCTCCAAGAGTGACGCCACATTCTGATCACACTGTCATAGATTTATTGTAATAATATTATTTTCAATTGATATTTCAATGAATCTATGTCAGTATAACAGTACCATAATAATGATGATGCCGAGTAATAAAATATACGAAAGAAGAAGAAAGAAATATTCCTTTGTTTCAACAATGAAATCAAAGCTTTATATAGTGAATGAGAAGCGCGATAGACTAATTACGATTGAAGACAGTCTCACGAAAAGTTCGAGGCAAACAGCAAACTCTTCTGGGAAGATGTAAAGAAGTCTTGGAGTAGTTCGTTAGCATTTGTAATAGATAAAATTAAGTCCAAAGCTGATGACATTCTTGTGAACACTCTGGAAGTGTTAGAACGGTGGAGTGAATATTTTGAAGAAATGTATGACTATACCTCGACGTTGGCACTGAGAGTGAGTCTGATGCTTACTCCACGTTGACAGCGTTCGACGAAGGGATAACTATGGATGACATTGATTGGTCGATACGTAGCTTGAAAATGGAAAGTCACTGGGAACTGATATGCAGATATGATTAAACTAGATTAAACCAGAACTCTGGTACTTAAGCAAACTATGCAAGACAACTGTATCGTATCGTAGATGCAATTTGATCTAACCAGCTTTGCGTACTTGCGCCACCAATTAGTTCATGCGAACTCGCGCCGGCCGGCATCTACCAACTGCCGTTAGTAGATGCAACATGCCGTCGTTCGGCTATACTCCGTATAGCCGATGGGATCGCGGTGGCTAGGTGGAGCTGTGAAGCTCGCTGACGCCCGTGGCTGGACTGATGCAGTATGGGGAGGGAAGTTGGAAACATATTAAGATATTTCACCGGCGTTCTAAAACCGGTAAATCAAAAAATTATTTTTGGAAATTAAACTGAAAGATGATGAATGTAAGAATGATTGTGGAATATGAAAGCGAGTGTGATGTATGAATGTGTTTATTTATATTGTACAGTGACTTTTATTTTTAAAATGTGAACAAAACTATTTATATTGTGCAAAAAGTGCCTTGCCCACGGCAGGGGTGTGAGATTAAAAAAAAAAAAAAAAAAAAAAAAACATGCCGTCGTTGCCATGGCTGCTCCGGTCGTCTCTGCCTCGGCTGCTATCGTCGTCCTCGCGCTCTACAGCTAATACAGCAATTTCCTAGAAGCTTACTGTTGATTCAGTATCACTTGCGCGATTCCACTTCTACTGCTAACAGAGCAACTCTTCAAGAGTTTACTGGTGAACTCACCCACTTGCAGAAACAGGACAACCCTTCAGGAAGTTATTATTTGGCTGCAGCTGCATGTGAGGTGGAGGTATTTCCCCAGACGTGCTTTGATGTACCCTACCTCTCCTAAAATCACTCAGACCAAGACAAACAGACGTGCTCATGCATAGAAATGTTTGTCCTGTGTGGGAATTGAACCCACCAGCGTTGTTGTTAAACTAGCGTTACAGATTAAAGTCAAGTCAAAATTGTTCAATATTAGCCAAGTATTATCTATCGGTAAAATTGATTCAATTCCTACCATAGGCTACAACTAGCTGCTGCATATAGCTCCACTTGCGCGGTGTTTAATGTTTTTTACCTATTATTCTCCAAATTCTAGAACACATTTATGTGCCAAATGTCGTCGAAATTCGTTCAGCTATTAAAGCGCATTACAATCACAAACATCTGATCATTGGGGAGATTGATACTTTTTTTTCTACTAGCTAGGTGGAGCAGTAGTTAGTAACTCTACTTTAATGCCAACGTTCGTGGGTTCGATTCCCACACAGAGCAAGTATTTACGAGGATGAGCATGAACATGTCTGTTTACACGACAAACTAGGTAACGTCACGTCTGGGTGTTTTTAAGAGAGGTAGAGCGCATCAAAGTAGTCCGTCTGGGGAAACACCTTTACCTCAAAAAAAACCGCGGCCAAATAACAAGTCCCTGGAGGGTTGTTGTGTTCCTGCAAATAAATGAGGTCACCAGTAAGCTTCTAAGGAGTAGCTGTGTTAACAGCAGAGATGGCATCGCGCGAGTGATACTTAATGAATTGCAAGCGTTCATATGCTACGAAAACCGCTTTACATCAGGTGGGCCGTGCTTGTATAAAGGCCGACGTTGTATAAAAAAAGTTAGATATCTATGTTGAGCGTTATTACAAATAATATTTTGATGTGCCATTTTGAAAAGAAAATACTTTCAGGCAATTTATTGTAGAATATATTACCGTTTAGACCTGTATAATGTCTTGCCTTACCTACGTGCTTTGACGTCGTAATTGTTGTTGGAGGAAGTGTGGAGGACAGGTCCTGACTACTTGCACGTCAAAGTCTACGCAAATATTTCAGGAATAACAGAACGATGTTTGTAACCAGCACCAGCCACCAATCATCAAAAATCCTGCACCATTGAACTTAGACGTACACTCGGCTCTTTTTTAACTATAGGTTATAAATAGTCTATTGGCCACATAGAATTATATTTTGTATTAGTACCCTCTGTTACCTAGCAAAACCCTCACTTGACCGACTTTTTGTTTATAAACATTTATCAGAATGGCCTGACAAACTGCCTGGTTTTTACATAACAATTATTTTCTACACATTTTTCGCAAATGAATAATGATATATTTATTCATTCACATGACACTATCTTCGTGTCTATGAATATTAGAAGTCTAAAATTTAAATCTCCTCAATAGTCTATTAATAAAAAAAAATTAAAAGAAATATATCAATCACTTGGCGACTCTCCGAAAACTCACAGTATGTACCAATTTCATATTACCACATTCGCAAAGGACGCAATGCAATGCAAGTGTTTTGATTCGCCTCAATTATGTATTCCAAGTTTCTAAGTGACCAATATGCCGTTTTTTTTTATCCAAAAATCTTTTTAATCTAATTTTTAATAGTAATCTAATTAAAAATATAACTACAAACCTAAATTACCTAAACTTAAACTACTAAAAAATATTAAAAAAATTGGGTCCTTTAGGTAAGGTAACGCAGGCAGCGTTCCCGCGCTGGATTGCTAAGGAAAGTCTTTGCGCGAGAAAGTTATCTGCGCGGGGATCTCCAGTAGCCTTCCTTAGCAGTCTACTGAGCTCCTTGAAGAGCCCGTGCGCGTCCGACCCCACGGACCAAGGGTCTCGACGCCGAATGTGACAAATTCGTATTGGCCATCGAGACAACTATATCCGCCGCAGCACTGGCCTATACGTTGATATTAATCTACAAATTTTGGTGTAAACACCTGTACATAAAGGAAATGAGTGTCTCTGTGTTGGTCTGACAGAGAGTATTGTTGTTAAGAAAATACATGCTCCGTTAGTTCGTACATGTAGAAAGAACGTAGGATGAAAGGATGACGAAACAGACAATGCGAAAGTGGAAGAATGGAGGAGCCGAGCAAGACCAAGGTTCAACTACCATGACTAAATTGGTCGTGTATTGTCAGAAGGTGTTGTAAGGCGCCTCAGGAACCGCGCGTGCATGGAAAGAGCTATGAGTGTTAAAGAAGCGAGTGGGGTTTGTAAGCACCGCGTCTTATGGTGTTTGGATCTCTCTGCGTATCTGGCGTAAATATATACATACTTTAATTTATTACACACAGAAGAGACTTTGGCGAGCTCGGTAGCGCAGTCGTGAATGATGTGACTTTGACACAGACGCTCGCGGGCGCGATTACCGCACATGACAAACATTTGTGTACATGCACATGTCTGTTTCTCTTGGTCTAGATATTTCAAGAGAGGTAGGGCGTTTGAGAGGGTTGTTTTGTTCCCGCTTGTGAGTGAGGTCACCAGTAAGCTGCTTAGGAGTTGCTATGTTAGCAACATAGGAGGCATCGTGCGAGTGATGCTTAATGTACTAGTAAATAACAGCAAGCTGTGTAGGCAGAGCTGATATTTTTTAAATTTAAAAAATATTTAAATATTTTATTTTTAATTTTTTTATTTTTTTTAAATATATGGAACCCTGTACGACATCTAGCGACGAGTGCTGTTACTTTTTCTGTTGATGGGAGTGCAGTGCAGACTCTGCACTGCAGAGTGGCCGGCCATATGTTTACCCATATGTTTTTTTTTCTAATTGGAACGATTTTGGACCGTTCTTCCTCACCAACGAACATTTAAATTTCAAATTAAAGGATACAAAACTACAATATGTTAGCTATTAGTGTGTCGATTTTGGAGTTTCTCACTATTACCGTCTAAACGCTAGCTGGATGACATCAGTCTACCCCAAACGGCAATTTTGAGGGTAATGTGGCTCCGCTGGCTATCGCAGCTCTGCCAATTACAAGCGTTTATAGGCTACGGTAACCGCTTTACATCAGGTCGGCCGTATGCTTGTATGTCTCCTAACGTTGTATAAAAAAATAGGACATGCACTCTCTCGATCCTGCGCGATTTCTCGCTAATCGCTGGGCACATGCACTGGTGACGTGGAAAGACTTGTCTAGGTCCTCTTCCACTGCATGCTTTCAACAATATCTAGATCATTCGACCCATTGGGCGTCGATCATTCAGTCGACCCAGGTATACTTTCTTTATACTTCTATCATCATTTATATAAATATATAACAATAGTTACTATTAAATTTATATAAAGGAACACATTTATATACGGGCCCATTTCCATTGTCGCAAATTACGAGTAGCGGAATACAATTATAAAATGCATTTTATTAATGACAATTTTATGTAACATTTCAATAGATCAAATAAGGGGACGCAGAAATGTCACGCCTATGTATCCTGTAAGCAAATATGGACATTGCTTCCCAGTATTGAAAACCAAAGTGCTTTGAGTATCTGTGTAATGTAGGTAATACAGGAGTAAAGTATTTGAATCTTCAAATCACAAGTTTTCAAAACATTGAATCGAAGTGTTATAAAAAAACACTTATTAAAAAAATCGTAATGTAAGAATGGTTAGATATAAATCATTATCCATTGATAGTTAGATCTGAAATACTCATACAGATCCTAATAACAGCTCCGAACATAAAAACTGTAATTCATAAAATTACTTATTGCGTACAATGTATATGTAAGTACCAACCACTCTGAATGGAAAAAAAAAACAGTTAAACAACTTCATGGACTTAATAATGAAAGTGCAAATGGGCAACGTAGACGTAGACGTCGCCTATTCGATATATAAACCGAGGCTTTACTCGTAGAAATTATTCAGTAGTCAACTTCAGAAGCATTAACATGTACGCCAAGGTGTGTTCAAGATCTAAAATCCATATATTTCATAGTGAAGATTCGTGTATTCCTTAGGGATATTATATGACCATACCCGAAAAATTTCTAATCTTATATATCAAATTCGGATATATTCAGTTGCCCGCTGGGATATTCTGTTTTTGGGTTCCCTACCCGAAGGATGGCATCGGGACCCTGTTGCTATTGTTATTCCGATGGACGGCATCTGGCTGCCTCTCTATCTGTCTGTTCGTCAGTCAGCCACAGGGATATATTTTTTTGAATCGGAATAGATGGACATGTGAAAGCGTAGTTTGTGTATAGCCATGGCCACTATAACATCAATTACTAAAATAAATAAAAAAATACTAAAAGGGGTTCTCGTACACGAAACATGTTTTTTAAACCTAATTTAGAAACGAATCGCCCTTCGGCGGTTCCTTTTCCACATTTTTATGAATTTTTAAGAAGTTTAGTAACTCTTTGTAATAACTAATTATTACTTTTTATCGAGCCCGGTTCTGTCTGCTTACCCCATATATATATAAGCAGAAAAATTGACATATCAGTTTTTATTATAATATTTCAATTATTTATTAAATTATTTTATTTAAAAAATGCATAATAATTCGAACATTTAATCGACGTGATTCTAAGACTTCTAACTTCACCTCGTCACACTATCTTAGTTTTAGGGCCTTACCAATGTAACCCAATTTGTGATAACCTAGTCACATATTTGAATAATAACTGGCGTTTGAATTTGCGATGTTATGTAATTAAAACTTGGAGGTCGACTAAAACTGCGCTTCTCTGTAGTGTTGGAACGTCAACTAACGACAGTGTAAGGGTATTTAAGTGGTCCTTAGTTTAATTTAGGTTTAAAGCGGATTGACTTATAAAAAGGTTTTTTTATACCCTGCGTAGTCCTGAATTTAGAGTAACATGACTTGAAGTGTTACTACAACTTTATATATTTTCAGCTGCTTGTCGCTCTCTGCGCTTTGGGCTTCGCCCATGCCGGTGGCCTCTACGGAGCTGCTCCTCTGGCCTACAGCAGCCACACCTATAGCGCCCCAGCAGTGGTGACCAAGACTATCGCTCCTGCCGTATCTTCTGTCTCCTCATACTCCTCCCACACTTCTCATGGGACACCTGTAGCGACATACGCTCATGCTGCTCCTGTCGCCTATGCTGCTCCAGCCGTTCATGCCTATGCCGCTCCAGCTGTCCAAGCGTATGCTGCTCCCGCGATTCACGCATATGCTGCTCCCGCCGTCCAATCATATGCTGCTCCCGCCGTCGCCGCGTACTCTGCTCCCGTCGTGACCAAGACCATAGCTCCCGCTGTCTCCTCCTATTCTTCTTACTCTACACATACCGCCCACGGATCCCCTGTCGCCACTTACGCCTCTGCTCCAGTTATCGCTAAAAGTTACGCTGCTGCTCCTGTTGCGTACTCTGCCCCTCTTGTGACCAAGACTATTGCTCCGGTTGCGACCTATGCTGCCGCCCCTGCATACTCTGCGTATGCTGCCCCTATCCTGAAATCGGCTGTGGCTTACTCTGCTGAACCTGCCCTCACCTACGGCCATCACGGGTGGTGAACTGAATCACGTGTATATAGACTTTTGTAAATAAATCAATTATAATAAACAAATGTGATATTTAGTACTGTTTTTAATTTTAATCCTATTTTTAATCATCATCATTGTTAACAATGTCATTATGATGTTATAATTTTAAATTACTTTAGAACATATTTAGTAGGAAGAATCACCTACTGACTATAGTTGGAATTCGAATCCATAATTCCTTTTCCTTTTGGTTGGCAATCGAGACAACGGCGGTAATTTTCTATCAATATTTACTATAAAAATTACAGGTTTCTGGATCCAAGTGCATATGTTTTAGTATTAATGTTGATGTTAAAAGTTCTTTCTGCAAGAACGGGTATGTTCCGATAGTGATTACATTTCATGATCACATGACATTATCGAATGAAAATTAAGTCATTATCCTAAATACGAGTTACATATTGTTGTCATGTCATATTCATTGAAATCATTTTCGTTGAATATTGTGAATAAATCGTTAATGTAGATTATGATTTGGACCTTGCAATTTGGAATGAATGTGAAAAATTTGTATAATTAACACATCTACTTGTGATTGCGGTTAAGTAATACAGAAGTATTTCGGCATAATTATTATAATATGACAGAAATACTATATACTACAGAATACAGAACAGATATACTAAAAGAACTAGGACTAGAGATACACGTGTACTAAAACTATAAATTATTAGAATATGACTCAGACATACTACAAAATACATATAATAATAACTATGTTAAATGCCTTATTTACATCTGGCAATCGTTTGTTCACTTAGTGCTATTAGCTTTGCAAAATTAAACAGAATAGTTGATTAATGTTGGCATAATAAGTGTATTTCATTTACGATTGCATAGGTATCTTGTTGGATAGAATAGTTTTGGAGTAATTAACAAATGTGCGGCCGCGGACAAAATTTAGGAGTGTTAAATTTTAATCGAATTTTAAAGGAAACTTATAGCAATATCTTCATTCGGATGTAGTTTAGTTTAGATAAGAGAGTACTGGTGCGCTGTGACACAAGCTTGCTTTCTACAGGTACTAGTCTCTTTCAATCTGCATGCTATTTGAGCTCTAATTGTTTATGATGCTATTTTATATTACTTCAGTTGTGGATTGTTATAAGAAAATAAATATACATTGTTATTAAATACACCTAGACTTGAAAGAGTATGACTGTGGAATAAAAATGAATACGTCAATATTTAAAACCCTGTTGTACGCCAATGATCAGGTTCTCCTTGCATCTTCGGCGGAACAACTACAACAAATGGTTACTGTAATGAATGAGGCCCTTAAAAGGAAAGGTATGAAAATAAAAGTAATGAAGACGAAAGCGATGGTGTTTGAAAGGAATGAAAGTGTTACAGATTGTCAAATTGTCAGGTTCTATGCTTACGAGAGATGGAAAATTTGAGAGCGATATTGAAAGAAGAGTGAAAGCAGGAAACCGTATCAATGGTGCGTTGTACTCCGTAGTAACAAGCGATAACATATCGGGCAAAGCTCGCCTTGCTATCATTCAGGATGTATTAACGCCGATATTGATTTACGGTAGTAAAACATGGGTATGGCAGAAGAAGCATGAAAGCAGGGTGAACGCCGTAGAAATGAGAGCACTGAGAAGTTTGTGCGGAGTGATAATGGTTGATAGAATAAAAATTGGAACGATGCGAGAACTTTGTGGAATGAAAAAAATTTAAAAGGGTTTGCTGAGATGGTTTGGTCATTTAGAAAGAAGCATGAATGCAGACATGCATGAAGAACACAGAAGCAAGCATGCATGAAGATATTGATGAGCGGAAGAAGCGAGAGCGGTAAGTTTGGATCAGTGCACCTGGCGTTCTACAGTCTCTGCCTATCCCAATGGGAGACAGGCGTGATGATATGTATGTATGTAAATATACCTAAGTCACATAACATTATTATCAAGTAAATAATTTAATGACAAAATGTAGCTTAAAATCTAATGACATGTGTTACTCAAAATATAGTATATATTTTATGATGAGGAGCTCGATGGTATCGTTGCACATGTTAGTTAATCATACACGCAGGTTAAGCAATGTCTATAAATAAATATTGTCGGACAAATTACACAGCGCCATCTAGCCCAAAGTAAGCGAAGCTTGTGTTTTTTTATTAATATATTCTTGCACCCCTGCCATGGGCAAGGCTCTTTTTATGGCGAAGTTGTTATATATTATAA
Source organism: Pyralis farinalis (assembly GCA_947507595.1). Lineage (NCBI taxonomy): Eukaryota > Metazoa > Arthropoda > Insecta > Lepidoptera > Pyralidae > Pyralis > Pyralis farinalis. Next base: position 23,927,456 of record OX382273.1, on the reverse strand, counting down.
TATTATTATTCGAAATAAATACACATTCATACATCATACTCTTTCATTCCTCAGTTCATTCTTTCATACATCATCTTTTATTGTCTAAAATTTTAATTTTGCCCATTTTTCAACGCCGGTGAAACTATCCTATCTGTTTCCAAACTTCCCTCCCCATACTGCGTCAGTCCAGCCACGGGCGACAGAGAGCTTCACAGCTCCACCTAGCCACCGCGATCCCATCGGCTATACTCTGTATACAACATTGGTCCTAGGTGGAGCCGCTCTGCTTGTTACGGTCAATGACAACCACGGCTAGACCGACGCAGTATTTTAAAAATTTTGTTCGGGTTTTGCCCACCACTAATTCGGAGACTGTGGTTTCGGTGACCCGCATTCCCAACTCCTGCTCCAAATCGTACCTCTGTTTGGAGAATGCGGGACACCGAAACAATATATGCTGCACTGTCTGGTCCACGCCGGGCTCGCAAAAGCACGATGGGTCATCCGCGCACTTGAATCTGTGCAAGTACGCGGAGAACCCACCATGCCCCGAGAGGACCTGCGTAGTGATGCTCGACGGCACCATTTTACCCACGATGCCGTACGCCGCCGCCGCACTCGGGAAGAACATCTTCGTTGTCGAAGCTGTTGTTCCCGATTTGTATCTCCTGTCCCATTCGTCAATGGTCCCCTTGCGGATCATACCTTTGACGAATGAGACAGGGCAGCGGTCATAATCTGGCCGCCTCCGCAACCCCAGTGCGGCGCTCCTGGCGAGTTCATCGGCACGTTCGTTCCCCTCCAACCCCGCGTGTGCCTTAATCCAAAACAACGAGACGCTCTTACCCTGGCTTTTGCACAGTTTAAGAGCGCCCCGTGTTTGCACCGCCAGGGGATGGGGGGACTCGACGTTCGCCACCGCCTGGAGCGCCGCCATGGAGTCGCCAATACTGGGTCCATCACAGCTCAAAGCGCACTCGGCCGCCGTGCAGATAGCCAGGAGTTCCGCCTGGTAGACGGTACAATAGGACGACAAAGCAAGCTTGAGGGACTTGGTTTCGGCGTCGCCGTTCCATATGGATACAGCGGCGCCAACCCGACCCCCAATCTTGCTGCCGTCCGTAAACATTCGCAGGGCAAAGTTGGAGTGTGCTCTGCATTGTTCCTCGTCCACCAGGCGAACTCCAAGCTATCCAGCTCCGCGGGATGCGGGGCCTCGATCCTCGAGGCCATCCGCTCGATCTCCCTGTCCCCGAGCAGCGGATGGGGTAGCCCCCTCTTGGCCTCGTATAAAGAGGCGACTTCGCGCACTCTGAGGTCAAGAGGCAGCACCCCAGCCAGCAGCAGTGCGGAGTTCAGGGAGACCATGCGGTAGGCTCTGCAGATCTTCTGAGCGAAGCCCCGCTGTACGCTGTTGAGCTATTTCTGGATACCCAGCTTATTGACCGCTGGAGTCCATACGGCGGCAGCGTACAATATCGTAGGCTCCACTACGGCTGAATATATGATCTTCACTACTTCAGGGTTGAGTCCCTAACTGACGCGGGCCGTACGCGCAAGGCGCCCGTATATGGCCACTGCCCTTTTACAGACAGTAGCCACGTGCGCGTTGAACGTCAGACCCGCGTCAATCGTCAACCCCAGCAGTTTGATCTGCCGAGACATGCCAATGTCTATCCCGCCCATGGTAAGGCGCGGGGTATCATACCGAAGTTTGCGCGTGATCAGCATAGCGCTGGTCTTTTGCGGCGCAAACTTCAAACGGTTTTTGACACCCCACGCCCTCACATGCTCGAGAGCGGCATTGGCCTGTCTCTCTATATCCAGCGCAGTGTTGCCGTCGAACATCAGCACGACGTCATCGGCGAAGGCCTGACAGTGCACCCCCGCAAAGTCGAGTTGCTGCAGAAGAGAATCCAATAGGAGGTTCCACAAAATCGGTCCTCCTATGGACCTTTGGACGCACCCTTTGGTGGTGGACCGCAAGGTTTCCCCCCCGGCGTACCTAACTCTGACCGTCCTATCGCTGAGATAGCTGTCGATCACTCTCCTCAAGCCCAGAGGACAATTTGCCTCAGCCAGTCGTAGTTTGATTGCCGGCCACCAGGCGTTGTCGAAGGCTCCCTCTATATCCAGCGAGACGAGAGTGAGCATTCTCCTCTCGCCAAGCTTGGCGCGGATGTGCTGCACCAGGTTATAGAGGGAGTCTTTGGTGCCCCTTTGTGGCATAAACCCGTACTGGCGAGTACTAATCCTCGGTAGAATGTGGTGCTTGAGGCGAGCGATCAGCATTTTCTCGTATACCTTGCCCAAGACAGGCAAAAGCCCAATCGGCCTGTACGATTTGGGCAAGGTATACGAGTCTTTGCCTGGTTTCCGAAGGACAGCGAAGCTTGTGTTATGGGTACTAGACAACTGATAAACATACGTAAATATATATTTTTTTGTAAATACATACTTATGCAAATACATAGAAAATTATACATAGAAAATACTCAGACCAAGACAAACAGACATGTTCATGTACACAAATGTTTGCCTTGTGTGGGAATCGAACCCACGAGCGTTGGTGTCAAAGTAGCGTCATTCACGACTGAGCCACCGAGCTCGTCACATATCGTCGAACTATAACAAGTTTTTTAAGGATAGATCTTTCTATCTCGAGCTTTTCTGAGCAATGGACGGCATGTTAAGGCGTCGGTCCCGGATTGTCCATTGATGACAGTCGTTAGGCTAAATCAGTGTCCTTCGGGAGGCATGAGAAACTGATCTCCTCCAAACCGCAGTTAAGGAGCATGGCGAACTCCTTGCTGATGCTCCTTAACTCGAGCCCTTAAAGTTTAAAATAAGACCCGTATTGCAATAATAGAATGAGTATGGGCTAGAGTGGCTAATTATATGACATTTGGTGTCACTAATTAAAAACCAAAGGAGGATATTAAAATATTGAAATAAACCTCTTATTCTATTAGCGACTTCTAAATGATGAATGTTAATAGCAGTTGATTGTAATCTGTAATTGGCATATATTATTATAAAAACATCACTTGCTTGGCGGTGAAGGTACACATCGTAAGAGCTCCGCACGTTCAAAAACGACCGTGTGACCTAATTACCTAACCTAAGAAAAGTAAAATTTCTCCCATGGGTCGTCGAGTTCTGTGCGGGTGCCACTCTGTGTCAAAATCAGCATCATAGCCAAATCCTTAGGCTTACCTAACTGGCGGACCAATCCTAATGGATTACGAAACGGGATAACGCTAGGAAGAAGAAAGAAGTAATACTATTTGTTGTTGTTGTTGTATATCTTTATTGTACAATAAATTTAAAAATATACATATTAGAATGAAATTAATTTTATGTTACAAAGGCGGACTTATCCCTAAAAGGGATCTCTTCCAGTCAACCCAGAACTATTGACAGAATAACATAAATGGGCGAGAGAACAAACGTACACTAATTGTCTACAACAATATCACAAATTTCATAAAACTAACGCACAGCAACTTTACCTAATACTTATTACGAAGTTACACATAAACAATACAATAAACAAAGATGAAAAAAAAGAAATAGGAATACATACAAACATTAAATACAAAAGCAAAAAACAAACAAACATGACATAGGTATATTATAGGGTATGCATCCAAAAATGCTCACAATTCACCAATTAAAATGTTTTTGACTCGGAGTTTGAAGGAATCTATGGAGGGAGCCAGTCTAACCTCTAGAGGAAGTGCATTCCATAGACTAACAGATATTACAGAAAAAGACTGTGTGTACGAATTGGTATTCTGACTCGGAATATCGAGAACCAGGGTACCACAGGAGCGCAACCGATTGTCCACATCACGGAGATGAATTCTCTTTTAGGTAGGAAGGTGCAGATGGATTGAATAAAACAATTTGTATTACTTCTTTCTAGCGTTACTAGCTTTTACATAAGACATTTGTTACCTAATTGATTTGATTAGGTGATTACATACCTACTTATATACATACCATCACGCCTGTCTCATATTGGGGTATACAGAGATAGTGAATACCAGATGCACCGATCCAAAGATATTGTTTATTCTATATTCTGCCTCTTCACGCATGCTCGTCGGTTTCTAGTCTTTCCCGATTTGGCAATTTCAGCAGTTCACCTACTTGATCAGTGTTTCGCCTAGGGCCGTACCTGGCCACATCTCCTCTCATTCTTGCTCGATACACTTCTTTCGTAAATCTCTTGTCATCCATTCTTTCCTAATGTCGAATTAACTATCACAAAAAACCACAAAAGCATCACAAAAAAATTTACAGCGCCACAAAACCCTAAAGGAAGCAAATCTTGTGTCATGGATACTAGACAACTGATAAACATATATACATACATTTTTTTTTGTAAATGAGTACTTATAATACATATAAAACACTCAGACCAAGACAAACAGAAATGTTCGTGCATACAAATGTTTGTCCTATGTGGGAATCGAACCCACGAGCGTTGGCGTCAAAGCAGCATCATTGTACATATTACATTGTATCATAGACTTATCAAAGACATGTGCAGTTTAATTTTGTATACGATTGCCTGATACACACAGCCGAAACCTCGTTTGCACATAGTAAACGAGGTTTAGGCGAAATGGAAGTAACTATACATCGATATTTAATGTTGCTTAAGTAATTTGAGCTTTGTTTTGGGGAAGTAGCTTCTTTTTACCGAAGACTGAGGTAAATAACCGTATCGAATGCTCACAAGGCAGTGTGGTGTGTAGAAGCGGGGGTGCCAATGTGCGATCTCTGTTGGTGTAGCAGTCGTTTGTAGCATACGGCGATTAGTTCCTATCAGGCTGCCTGTACGGTTATTTGCAGTCGAATATAAAAAAAAACCGGCCATGTGCGAGTCGGACTCGCGCACGACGGGTTCCGTACCATTATCTATAAAAACGGCAAAAAAATCACGTTTGTTGTATAGGAGCCCCCCTTAAATATTTGTTTTATTTTAATTTAATTATTTATTTTTAAAGTGAGTATATAACTAAATATTCTGTGAATATTTCAAGCGTCTACCTGTTGCCGTTATCAATATCGAGCAAAAACTTGCAATAAAATCACGTTTGTTGTATGGGAGCCCCCTTAAATATTTATTTTATTCTATTTTTAGTGATTGTTGTTATAGCGGTAACAGAAATACATCATCTGTGAAAATTTTAACTGTCTAACTATCACGATTCATGAGATACAGCCTGGTGACAGACGGACGGACAGCGGAGTCTCGGTAATAGGGTCCGTTTTACGCTCTGGGTACGGAACCCTAAAAACCTGTCTCTCCATGTTGTTTTTAATCTACACAATGAAACGTCGTGACATTTAGCGTTCTGCTAATTGCTACACGATAAATATAGTAATGCTGCGTGGGTAAAGAATGAACTTCGAATGAAATCAGATTATTTAAAAGTTCTCATTCATCAATGATTTTATTAGAATTAGAAGTATAATAGCGTTGTGGGAAAATGAGATTTGATAAGTACCTGGGGTGGTAGGGTAGAGGTAATAAAACAGGTACATATATTATAATAAACGGATGTTTCAAATACTATATGAATATTGTAACATTAAAATACTAGATTTACTATTTTAATATGTATTTTCACATCGAAATATAACAAATTCTTGATTAGTTAGCTAGTTGTGCAAAATTAGTCATTCAAAAATTATTTCGTAAGCCAGAATCATAAATCTATTTGAATAATTAACTTATTTTGGACAGGATCCTGATCCAATTTGGAAGGTGGGTAATGTATACGTAAATTAGTTAATATTAATCTTATGCCGTAGATAGAAAGATCAATTTGCAAAGTCACGATTCTGTGATTTGCATCTGAAGATGATTCTGTACCTGTTTCTAGGTGATGATATAAAAGAGAGCGCAGGTGATCTTGAAACTATTCTGTCATCCGAACACAAATGTCCAACATGTACGTAAAGGTACGGTGATTGTGAGGAAATGTTTATTAATAGAAGTGTTTAGTGCTGTTGTTCTAAAAGTTCTTTGTGGTTGCAGTTGGTGGTATTCCTGTGTGTGGCAAGTTTGGCAAAGGCGGCGCCTAAGGCGCAATGGCCAACACCGACGAACTGCGCCCCGCAAGGGATCCCTGCCTTGCCGTACACATCGCAAGCAGGTCCTGCTGCCACGTATGGCCCAGTAGCGACGTACCCCGGCGCTCCAGTCCTCACTAAGGCGTACACAGGACCGACTATAGCTTCGTATTCAACGTCTTCTGGTGCGAAAGGCAGTGTGCCGTACTCCGCTGGTCACTCGCAAGGCCAGACCTACACCGCGGTTCAGTACTCCGCTGGTCCTGTAGCTAGTGCTAAAGGTTCTGCTCCTGCAGTATCGTACTCGTACACTACTCCCGCCGTTCAGTATAGTAGTGCTCCATCGCACAGTGCTCTTCAGTATTCTGCGGGTCCTGCCGCATCCACATACCAAAGTGTTCCCTCATATTCTGCAGGGTATCCCGGAGCAGTTGCATACTCTGGCGCTGCTGGGTTCCCTGGCGATTTTAGTTACCCTGGTGCAGCTGCGTATACTGTACCTCAATATACTGGTGCTGCTGGATATAGCGCTGGAGGGTATTCTGGATATCCTGGTGCAGCAGCTTACCCGAACGCTCAATATACTAGCGTCGGCGCTTATCCTGGCGCCCAAACTTATACCGGCGCTCCAGCCTACACCTCCGGCTATTCTGGATACCCATCCCCCATACAATACTCTTCAGCACCCGCTGTCTCTCGCGTTAGCTACAGTGGATTGGATGGCAGTTATGCTTGGTGAATACCAAAATTAAATAATACCAAAATTATGTATTTTTTAATACCTGCATGAGACTGTAATATGTAATAAGAAATACGAAACGATTACGAAATAAATATGTTTTTCTTAACTATTTTTTAATTTTGTTAATTTCAATTTGATCCTACGTTTTCATGAATGGCGATAATGATTATAATTTCGTGTAAGAGCATTTGTGCTGAAAAATAAAAATTGAATTTATATTACATTCGTATTTTTCGCCATGAAATATATATAAATATAAAATGTGATATGGTTGTGATGTGATTTCACACCCATTTTATACTTAGTCAATCGATTTAATACATACATAACGCTAAACATGAGTTTGCTTTAAAAAGTGATTTGATAGAAGAAAGCTACTTTAATGATGTCCTATTGCTTTTTACTAGTTCATTTCTATGTAATTACTTTGGTTATTTATTACAGTAATGAGACATCTTCATGTGTATTGCTCTTACATCAACAATAGAAAAGTAAGGTTCAAAGCAAAGTAAAATGTAGGTGATAATTGAGATTGAATTGAGGCAATTGAGATTATCAATTAAGATACGCATATCTAGTCTGTGGTGAGATACATCGCTACATAGTACTATAAATACCTGAATTTTATATATAAAACGGAGCTCTAGAAACCGGTGAGCGTTTGAGGAGGAGAGCTATGAATGCCAAAGAAGCGAGTGAGGTGTGTAAGGACCGATTCTATGGCGCTCGGTTCTCTCTAACTATCCTGCAAGGGATTTGGCATGAAGTTATAGATAGATAGAATATATCAATAACAACAGTGTTTTAGTGTGAAAATTAAAACAATACAATTAATCAACTCAATCAATCTAACGTTAAAACTCGCATATCTGTGGTTGAACTCTATTTGTAAGCATGGATCAGCACTGCACTCCGTCACCTACCAATTAACCCAACGAGGTATGTTTTGGTTCAAGATTGCTTCCTTGTGCACCACTGAATCCTACGCTAGAAATACATAACAGAATAGTAGCGGCTGTGATTGGAACACACAGAGTGGAAATCAACCGTTGTAGTGCAATTGTTGCTATGATTAATCATATCAATAATTTATATCATAATAATTCATATCAATAATTCAATATTGAATATTCACCTGCAAATTTTACAATGTAAAGTAAAATCAAATGCCAAATTTATAAATAGCATTTTAAATGTTACACTATGAATATGTATCACTTTACATTCGATAATCAAGCTTTATCGCACAAATTAACCATTGGTTATGAATTCGTTTGCATTATTAATTTTTCCGGACTAAAATATATAGAGTTATCTTGTCAAGCAAAACTTGTATGTGGGTAATATAATAGCTAAATGATAAACTTCGTGCGAAAGAAATGGAACGGAAAAAAACCAGACGTATAATTATGTCACAATCCCTTTCCTCGGACTTGAAAAGCTTGAATTGTCGGGACGGAATGCATATATATTTTAAATTAATTTTAATTAAGTCACGCTTAATCGGTTTTTTATACAACGTTGGGAGGCATGCTTTGACGGTGAAGGAAAACATCGTAAGGAAACCTCACAATAAAACCTCACGTCCAAGAAATTATATTTCGAAAACTCGTGGTCTAACCTAAGAAAGGTCTGATTTTCCCTTCGCGTTGTGGAGGTCTGACGGCAGTCTCGTATTGCTACTGCTCCACCTGCGTCTTAACGCGTAAATTAACACGTTAATAGCACGTTAATGTAGATGTGACCAAGGTTTTAACGTGTTAAATTACAAACGGCATTAATAATGGCATTAAACGTTAAGCGATAGCTCGGGTGTCGATTTTTTCGACACATCAAAGGGTTTTACCGGGTAGCTTAGCGCGCTAAGCGATGTTGGCTACATTAACGCCGTCTCATTCCGCGGGCCGCACGCGCATATAAAGGACGAAATTGTACTTTGTTTTAGGCGGGAACTGCATTAACGGCGAACGACAATGGAGTGGTCGAATGAGAAATCATTGGAGTTTTTAGAACTACTTCAAACAGAACCATGTCTTTGGAATCCAAAGCTGCAATCGCATAAGAATCAACATAAGAATTCCTTTAATTGATTTTTTCTTTTTTTTGAAAATTGCATAAATGCGTATAATAATTTATCACGCTCATTGTTGCAAAAAGTGTAGCTGCTTCAACCTCCATCATTGAACTTCAACCTCCAATTTGTGTGTTAACGCGTTACTTCTTGATTAATCCACTCTAACGGCGTTGTAACCTTAATGTAGACAGAGCGCATTCTTAATGCCTTAATAAACGAGTAGGACATCAACATTAACATTAACGTTAACGCAGGTGGAGCAGTAGCATATAAAAAAATCCGTATCTTCGCCAAATCCTTAGGCTTAGGTAGCGGACTCCGCCAATCTTGATGGATTAGGAGACGGGATAATGCTTTGAAGAAGATGAGCATTGGGAGGCATCCAAGCATACACATCCACATGATTTACAGCGGTAACCGTAGCCTAGGAACGTTCGCACGATGTATCACTCGCACGTTGCCACCCTTGCTGATAACACGCCGACTTCTTAGGAACTCACTGGTCCGGAGAGTTGTTATTTGCCTCCAATTTTCTGCTAAGTGGACGTATGTCTCCAATCGGGCTACTTTGATGCGCTCTGCGTCCCTTGGAAATATCCAGATCATGACAAACTGACATGTTCATTCACGTAAATGCTTGTTCGGTGTGGAAACTGAACCCACAAGCGTTGGCATTCAAGTAGTATTGCTAACTACTCCGCCGCCGGGCTCGTCTACTTTTTACTAGGTCAAGAGAAGTTTGGACTTTGTAACGGATATGTCAATCAGTCACTTAGTATATTCTTTGTACACAAATACAGGATAACAATATTTTCAGTACAGTATTTTCATCGGAAAAGATTGTATTAATTTTCGTCTAGTGTCTAGTAAGCATTGCTTGGTTTAGCACTTGATGACTTTATGTTATATGTGTAGAAAAATAATTGTAATTGAAAAGTTGACTTTTAGCCAATCGTCTACCAATCAGATATTTTTGATAAGTCATTTTAAACCAATAGGTAGGTACGTGTTCGTAATATTTGGCTAATGCGGATTTCAAGTTTTTTTTATTTATGTTTTTATATATTATAAGATTCATTATTGGTGAATGTCTCCCAAATAAGTTTCAGCCTTGATAGAACACGGGCGATAAGATTTGTCAGACATTAGTATTATAATAAACCATTTTACATATTGTAAGATCACCTGACCTTGGGCTGTATTGACCTGTTTAAACTAAGTAAATATTATAAATTTTATAATGTAGGTATGTATTTTTTTTTTATTTTTTCGTTGCAGGGTTTTATACCTCAATGGTTCTAATGGGACCCAATACTAACGCTCTGCCCATCTGTCGTCCTTCCACGGCCACTATCACATCAAATAATAAAAAATCGGTCAAGTGTGAGTCGGACTCGCGCACGAATGGTTCCGTACAATTATCTATAAAAATCGGCCAAGTGCGAGTCGGACTCGCGCACGGAGGGTTCCGTACCATTATCTATAAAAAACGGCAAAAAATCACGTTTGTTGTATGGGAGCCCCCTTTTAACTATTTATTTTATTTTAATTTAATTATTTATTTTTAAAGTAAATAGATAACTAAATACTCTGTGAATATTTCAAGCGTCTACCTGTTGCCATTATCAATATCGAGCAAAAACGAGCAAAAAAATCACGTTTGTTGTATGGGAGCCCTTTTAAATATTTATTTTATTATATATTTTAGTATTTGTTGTTATAGCGGCAACAGAAATACATCATCTGTGAAAATTTCAACTGTCTAACTATCACGGTTCATGAGATACAGCCTGGTGACAGACGGACGGACGGACGGACGGACAGCGGAGTCTCAGTAATAGGGTTCCGTTTTACCCTTTGGGTACGGAACCCTAAAAACGGCAAAAAAACACGTTTGTTGTATGGCAGCCCCCCTTAAATATTGTTTTATTTTAATTTAATTATTTATTCTTAAAGTGAATATATGACTAAATATTCTGTGAATATTTCAAGCGTCTACCAGTTGCCGTTATCAATATCGAGCAAAAACAAGCAAGAAAATCACGTTTGTTGTATGGGAGCCCCTTTAAATATTTCCTTTTGTATATTTTTTAGTATTTGTTGTTATAGCGGCAACAGAAATACATCATCTGTGAAAATTTCAGCTGTCTAACTATCACGGTTCATGAGATACAGCCTGGTGACAGACGGACGGACGGACGGACGGACAGCGGAGTCTCAGTAATAGGGTTCTGTTTTACCCTTTGGGTACGGAACCCTAAAAAAAGCGTCAAGTGTGGGTTAGATTTGCTCATCGAAGATTCTGTACAGTTCTTGGACATATAAATATTATATGATGTCTCACATATGGCCTATAGTTATAACCTCTCTTCTCTTCAAGGTGATGGAACATGTTATAAATACGCAACTCCTGGCATACCTGGAAAATCACGACTTGATAAGCGACCGTCAATATGACATACGCCACTTGTGACGTACCGTTTGGCTTTGGCGATGCGAGTCAAGGTAAGGCATTAGCTGACAGCATAGGAGTTTATATTAAAGATAGCATATTACGGGCTCAGTAGCTTCTTAAACATTTAAATCTAATTATTATTTATTACATAGGCTGTGCTAACAGCCCTCGTTCACTTGTGGAGAGGAATGAGGATACTTTAACTAAAGTATCTGATTGGGGACGGTTGAACTTGGCGGCATTTAATCCCATCAAGGCATAACTCTGCGCGTCACCGGTCATACGGTCAGTTATTAAATAAGGAATATGTAGACACAATTCTTAACAATGGCGTTCAAAGTCAAAATATAGAATAAAAACCGGTACACATGATGTTGTAATAAGTCTATATGATCCACACCTGTTGGTCCTTTGGTGATTAATTGATTCGAGATCATTCCACTGTCGAACCATTTCTTAATTATGCATATTTTTGAATACAAATGAGAAAATGTTATAATTGTGTCTCGTTTTCTTACGTAACTAAGTGCATCTGATTAAAAAAAATATACACTCTTACTGTGGAAGTTAATACCTGTTTCTTTATATATTTCTTTATTAGGTTTCTAGATATCCTAACGCAGTGCAGAAATCTTGAAATGAATCACTAACTTGTTTTCTAGTTTGCCGTTGTCGGGTTTCAGTTTTAACTTTCATTTTTATTTAGCTTTAGGTTTTAGTTTCGCTCGTTTACGCAGAAATAGTGGTTTTTTTTAGATGAGAGCAATGATCTCCACTGGGCTGGGTAAATAACCAGTCTATTGACCAACTGTTCCCCGGTTCGAATCCGGCCAGTGGCAGGAGTGGTACACACTAAACTCGTGTTTGAGGATTTATGTATATATTTGTAATTATCAATAGCTCGGCGGGAAGGAAAATAATAGGGGAGGAATGTAAAAGAGATTATATTTGGAAAGACCTGTGACCTTATCGAAAAAAGATCTAGTATCCCTTTGGGGGCGGAGGTCTGTAGTCGTTCATGTAAATATCAGTATCTTCGCCAATTTTTACAGGAATTACATATTACAAGGATTACCAAATTCTTCCAGGCGTATGTAGACCCCGCCGATCACCTCGCCTTCTTTTTAGAAGAAGAAAAGATAATTTTTATAGGCGCTTACTGCCTAAAGTGATAATGATTGAGATTTGTTAATTAATCGTCAGAACTTCAGCTAAGGTGATAGGACCTTAGGATCTCAGAAAGAATTACGGACAAAACCTGGTCTCTGTGTTCACCTTTACTTTTAATTGATGTTGGGAGGCTAACAAGCAAACGGCCCATGTTATGAAGTGGTTACTTTAGAGTATGAATGTTTGTAATACCAGGCGTATCGCTCATGCACTGCTACCTCTTGACAATATAGCTACTTCTTAGGAACTTACTAGTAACCTCACTCACTCTCAGGAACGTAACCACCTCCAGGATCCTGTTGTAACGCTGCGCATTTCTGTGACGTTGAGCTACTTACTTAGTTAAGCTGTATCTTTCACCAGAATCTTGTTTGTTAATTAGCAGGGTGTACCACGTACATCCGAGGTTGATTCTGACTCTAAATATAGTATTAACACCTTAAGTAACTCACTATCTTCTAATGTTTAACCCTAAAACATTTTCTAAATAAGAAGTACATTTGCTATCATCATCTGTTATTTCACCAAAGTTTGTGTGGTCGTGCACAACGTATATAGAAAGGCAAAAAAATGTATCTGTTTTGGTATCTATAAGGTCTGAAAAAAACGGAGTTGTGTGATTTAAAAAACTATTCTATGTACAAATTAGATTCTGTTACGATTTCATTCAGCCGTATGCTGTCGTGAGAAAAAGTGGCTAATATTGAAACTATTTTATCTTATAAAAGAGAGCCATCCGTTTTATTTATAACATGGGCTCCAGGGAATAACTCAGGGAACTGTTCAGAGAAATAAATATCTTCACTGTTACCTCTCAGTATATTTACGAGTACACAATGTATGCTCGTAAAAATATAAAATAGTTTTCAAAAGTCGGTGAAAATATTAGAAGCTAAGTTGCATACGCCTTTGATGTAAATCGGCTTAGGTTAATGGCGATCGTCTTTAACTAAGCTGACTGGAACCCACTTGACGGGTGATGAGCTCGGTGGTACAGTGGTTAATAACTCTACTTCGACACCAACGCTCGTGGGTACGTTTCCTACACAGGACAAATATTTGTATGCATGAACATGTCTGTTTGTTTCGGTCTGGATGTTTTATTTATTTATTAAGAGGTAGTGCGTATAAAAGCTGCCCCTCTGGGGAAGTACATGTACCTCACAGAAACCCGCAGCCAAATAACAACTCCCATGTAGAGTTGTTATGTTCCTGCATGTGAGTGATGTCACTCACCAGTAAGCTTCTAAGGAGCTACTGTGTTAGCGGTAGAAGTGATATCACGCGAGTGATACTTAATATGTTGCATGAGTTTCTAGGCTACGATAACTTCTTTACATCTGGTACCGTATGCTTGTATGCCTCCTGAAGTTGCATAAAATAATCCCCAGAGCTTTACCAACTGAATCTTTGTTATAGTAATTACTTATAGTAATTTTCATTTCTTTTTATAGATACACAAACTATGATATATAAAACATTCGCTTACACATTCTAGTGTATATAAATTAGCCAAAGCAATAGCAATAGATCGAAATCGCTACGTTGCAGCGATGCGGATTAGTCTATAAGCAAATTAAGCAATTGCTTATGTCATCAAGTCTCGGGAGGCACTAAAAATAGCACCATGTAGAGATGCGAAGAAGGGGAGACAAAGAAATAGCAGACAGATTCTCATTCCTGACTAAAATATTCGTAACCACATATCCACAAGACTAATACTGATTTAGGCACCGAATTTCAAAAGCTTCATTCATATGTCAGAAAAAAATAAGTTCTGGTGATTTGCCTCGCACAAGTTCACATCAAACTCGCGTACAATTGTACAAAATAATACACGATATTAAAATTGAATCATTGAATTCCCTAATGTGGATACAGCCCCGCGTTATTTTTATACCTGATGATATGAAACTGCACAGCGGGACAATCTTTTTCGAAATGAAAAATAATAAAAAATTAAAAAAGAACGACGATGCTGTAGGAAAGGATTGTTGCTTTATCAATAATAATACTACACGAAACCTGTTATAACCCCCCTTCGGGAACGATTGAGCTGGAAGTTTCGAAGCAAAATCTTATCAACAAAATTGGAATTTCGACAATTGGCATAATCTCTAGAATAGGAAGTTAATAATACCAAGTGCAAATCTATAATGTATTCGTAACAATATTGTATTCTACTATTGGCATCTATATTGTAAGGTTGTAACGCCTATCGTTTGATAAGTAATAAGCGTTAAATAAAAAAAGCCAGGACAAGAAATAAAAGTGTAAATAATTTCAATTTATGTTCATGTCACGTCGAATAAGGCAAAGCATTATAAATAACACGTGTTTACAATGATTATAAAATTGCACAGTTCTGTTATTTAATATTCATAATAAGCATCGGGGCCGGAATATTTGACGCGAGAAACGGCGGGAGCGTCGGAATGACTTCTAGCGTAATAGGAATACGCAGCACGCGGTGCTATGGCAGCGGGTACAGCTGCAGTGTAGCCAGCTGGAGCTGTCGTTGCGTAGGCTATCGGAGCAGTGGCGTAAGAAGCTGCCGGAGCTGTGTAGGTAGTTACTGTGGCCGGAGAATACGTAGCTACTGCAGGTGCGTAAGTCCTCGACACGATTGGCCTTGAATTGTAATGGTATAAGTTGACTGACTGCGATGATACAGCCGGTTTAGACATGTGATGGTACGATTCAACAGCCGGAACAGCATACGCAACTGGTACAGCTCTGTAAGTTACTGGAGCAGCGATAGTTCTTGCAATTAGAGGTGCTGATGAGGTATAAATGTTAATCCTTTGGTGGGAAGTGGCTGCTGGGAGTGTGTAAGCGCCATAAGAGGACGTGTCATATTGATGAACCTGGATAGCGGATGCTAGGCCCGTGGCGCAAATGAAGACAAAGATCTAAAATTGAAATAAAAATTAGTAAAATAAAATAAAAACTTTTAATACGGAAATATATTTTATTCTGAAATATTTGCCCACTAACCTTAAAGTACATGTTTGTGTTGTGAGTTGAATTTATTTGTATATTTTTTAAGTTTGAAATCGCTTATATATGTACATCTCCAAACTGGTATTTGACATTATAATAACGTGAAGGATTCGCATTGTCAATGGGCTATTTACATTGTTATGGTTTGTTTTTATATTCCCGTATATTAAAAAAGTATTTGTCATTTATTTAAATGTCTTCCACAATCTAACGTGTAGGAGGGAAACATAAATTCGTTATAATTTTGAAGATGCATTTATGAACTTCTTTTTTTGCTTTAGAATATACAAAGAATTTTTTTTTAATTTCCCACTATGCTAGATGTCATTCGTTTTTAACCGAACGACGATAGAAAGAAGGATTTTCTTGCTACAACTTTTTACACTAGTCCAATTTAAATTTTTTATATTAAATAGAGTTATATTAAAGTTGTTCTCTCATTTCAATCTAATTGTAAGAGTAGTCACCTACGAACCGTTTTTACTTGTTAACTTTCTACTACATATAGTTTTACGTGATAATTGTTTTTCATTGAATAGGCTATGCCTCAAAATTGGTTCCATTTGAATAAAGAAATTCACAACAAGAAGGTTTTCAGTCTTCAGGCAACAGGGAATGAATGACTTCATTGTTCACCTGTCACCGATGTCTTAAAGATATGACATTCAAATTTCTGATAACTTAACATGCTAACATGCGTGAGATCGTGATTCACCCACATCAGATTGGAAGACAGTCTAAGGAACTTCTCAGTTTAATGGATTTAAGTAGTGTTTATAATTTATTTTGTCATCGATGATTTGATGATGTAGATGGAAGTGTCGAGTAAAGACATTCATAATTGAATGAACCAGACAGTGTGCTGAAGAATTGTGTCTTGTTCGTATTACATTAGACAAACCTCGTATTCATGGAGAAAGACTGTAAATGTACACGCTGTGCCCAAAAAGGGCAATAACACTGCTATCGTTATTAACTACCTTCACTCAGAGATTATTGATATCAAGTCACAGTAACTTGCAGCTTCTGGCATACAGAAGTCAATTATAAACGGTTTTTTATATGGAAATCGGTTTTGTTGTTCATCATTTTCATCATTCAAGTTTGGTGAAGTTGCAACTTCCCGACTTCATTCGTAAGGTTATATTATATAAGGTTATATTATACGCGGTTTTGAAATGTTTGTATTTATTATTTTTCCAATATTTAAAATATGCGTAAGTTTTAGGTGAAAGGACCAGAAGGGGTTCAAACTTGCCAAAGTTAATTTTTTGTTTGTACAAGTTTGTAACTAAAATACATGTGTTCATCGTAGGCGGGATAATTAGGATAGCTACCTTAAATAAAATATATTAAATAAATGTTAATAAATAAATATTATTCTTATGTTGATACTCCCGTTAATAATGTAGGTATTCCTTAGTAACTTACTGGTAACTTCACACGCAGGTTGAATGAAGTTACCACTAAGCAAATTTACAACACACCTCATTGTAGAAGGAGGTTGAGTAAATATCCCTGTAGAGTTTGTTACTGTCTTCCGTAAAGTGATATTCCGAGATGCTTATAAATGTCTTAGTATATCTTTCTCTGGTTAAGAAGCCTGCGTGGCTGCGTGACGGCTCTGATGAGGCTGCCCTTATCTTCTAGAGGTTATTTACATTGTTATGGTTTATTTTTATGTTCCTGTATATTAAAATTATTCACCATATTATGACCCTTATTTTAGACTAGGTAATACTACTTGAGGCTACTTATCATCTGTTCCTAAATATATATTTAAAAAGGAGGAAAGGAATGAAAATACAGAAATTATTCACATTTTGTGTATTTTTATGTTTTATCAAGTCTTTTTATGTACAGCTACTAAAAATAAATAACAATCACGTTTTTTATTGTTAAGAGTTTGTCGATTATTATTTACCAGCCATAGCTGGCGCCGAGGGTAGAGTAAGACACGTGGGAGACAGCAGGAGCGGCAGAGTAAGTGACCGCTGATTTGAGAACGGGAGCAGCGGAGTACGCCACAGCGGGGGCACCATGGGCGTAAGACACGGCGGGAGCAGCATGGGCGTAAGACACGGCGGGAGCACCATGGGCGTAAGACACGGCGGGAGCAGCATTGGCGTAAGACACAGCGGGAGCAGAGTAGGCTACAGCTGGAGCGGCGTAGGTCTTGGTTACGACGGGTGCGGAGTAGGCTACGGCAGGAGCTGCATATTTAGCTACAATAGGAGCAGCGGCGTAGGCCACAGGAGAAGAGTGGGTGGAAATTGACTGGTATGACACGGCTGGGGCTACGGCCTTGGCGATGACGGGAGCAGCGTGGTATGTCACAGCGGGAGCGGCGGCGTATGTGGTCACGGCGGGAGCGGCGTAAGTCTTGACAACTGGAGCTGCAGCGGCGTAGGCTACGGGCGCAGAGTGGGTGGAGATCGACTGGTAGGACACCGCTGGGGCAGCTGAGTATGTAGCAACAGGAGCTGCGTGGAGCAGGTTGCCGGCGGACGCGATGCCCGCGGCGCACAAGAAGATGATGACCTTAACAAAATGAAAACAAGAATTACAATTCTTTGGGGTATAATTGAACATTTATCACTTTAGAGCTAAACACAACTTCGTCTGTACGCAGTACACGCTGTCAATTAGCAAACTAGGCTTTAACAATAGTGAGTTGAGGTACAGTCATATTTATGTAGAAGTAGCGTGAGGGTGAAGTGCTGATAGCGTAAGCATAAGAACTGTCTTATAAAAGCTAAAAAAATGCTTCCTAAATCCTAAATGCTTATTATAACGGCGAGTGAGTTCCTTCTGAATAAATGTACGATACCACTGTACTTTCTTTCTTTAGAGATAAATTCAACCTCACCTGCAAGTGGTGCAGCCAGTGCTTATTGAGAAATGGACTCTAGGGAAAGAAAATAACGGTACATCTAAATAGCCTAATAGGGATAGATTACAACCAAATAACAGTTCCTTGTAGAATTGCTGCGTTTCCGCGAGTGAGTAACAATAGCGGTAAGCTACTGAAGAGTTTCTTTGTTAACCCTTCGAAACCCGGGTGGTCGTATATGACCGCGAAATGTATGGGAAAACGTATATAACGGGTTCTGACTGCTCAATAACGATGAGGCAATATGCCTTGTGTTACTAACGTTGCTCCTCCATGTTATGTGAAGTGGCCATGATTAATATTTCAAAAAAGTAAAATAAAATAACTGATAGATGGACCTCTGTAATCTTTTAACAAATGCTAGCACTAGTAAGAAATTTACACTCCACATATATATTAAGAAAGATTATTTAACAATTTGTACCTTGGAGTACATGTTTGTGTAGTGCGATGGTCTTGTTTGTAATGTTTTTTGGAGCACACGCTTTCGCTTTTATACTGGTGCCAACAAACTGGTATTAATATTAAGTTTGCATTATGTTCGTCGCCCTGAGCACTTGATTTTTTCAATGTCAAGGTGGCACTCCACGCATGATCCAATAAAGTTGTATAATCGATGCCATCATTAGTGGCATGGTTATATTGAGTTCCGTATTCCGTGACGCCTTCTGGTTCTTGTGCAATTAGGATGGAGAACTGGAAAGGTGTCAACAGACTAGAGAGGCGCAGTTATAGAACCGTTGTACAAAGGAAAGGGATCACGTATGGACTGCGCCAGCTACAGGGCCGCCAGTTTGATCGGCTTAACGGCAAAAATGTATGGAAAAAATATTGAGAGGAGAATGAGAGTGAAATGTCGCGGAATGGTATGAAAGGCATTGAAGGGATTCCGAAATGGAATAGAATTTGCGGATCACGTTTTCTCACTTCGCAAAATCGAGGAGAAGCATCTGGCACTAAAACAGAAGGTATCCTGCGGCTTTGTGGATCTTGAGAAAGCACTTGACAGGATTGTGTGAAATGATCTCTGAGACTTAGTGCCGGGTTTTGAAATTGCAGAATGCTATTACTTGCTGTACATCTTAGCTACGAGGATCGTGTGCGCGTGTAGGTGGCAGCTTGTTACCTTGGTTTGAGATTAATATAGGCATCAAGCAGGCTAGCGTGTTATCGGCTCGGCTGTTTATTCTGTATTTTGATAATTATTATTTACAGAAAAAAAGATCTTCGAATGTAAGATTACGCGTGGGTAATGTAGAGGTGAATTATCTACTTTATGCAGACGTTATCGTGCAAGATAGAGACGCCATCTGGACTGCAAATACTAGTAATAATTATGAAAGAGGATTTTATGCAGAAACGCTACAAACTAAATGGAAAGAAAACAATGATAATGGTATTTAAAAGAGAGAAAATCAGAACAAACGCAGGAATCGTTGGTATTGAACTTTTTTGACTAAGTGGATGAGATTGCAGATCTTGGATGCCCTTTTATGCGATGGAAGGTACACAGCTGATGTGAGAGGCGAGTAAATGTAGGAAATAGTTTGAATGGCGCATTGAGAAACTTCTTGACAAGAGCCTTGTTGTTAAGAGCTCTAGGAACTAGGGCACATGAAAAGAACTATGAATGGCAAAGAAGCGAGAGAGTTGTGTAAGAATCCAGTCTTGTGGCGCTGGACTATCTGTGCCTATCGCGCAAGGGACATAGCTTGAAGTTATAGATAGATAGTTGATTATGTTCTTTAAAGAAAATATTTTCAGAAATCATAATAGACGAGCTCGGTGGCGCAGTGGTGAAACGCGCTGTTACGCTACTTTGACACCAACGCTCGTGGGTTCGATTCCCACACAATACAAAAATTTGCGTGCATGAACATGTCTGTTTGTTTTGGTCTGGGTATTTTCTATGTATAATTAGATGTATTTACAAAAAAAAATGTATTTACGTATGTTTATCAGTTGTCTAGTACCCATAACACAAGCTTCGTTTACTTTGGGGCTAGATGGCGCTGTGTAATTTGTAGACAATATTTATTTATTTAATAGCCATTAAGTTAGTTACGTTCCTTGTACATAATGTAATTATATCTTTGTGTGATTATTTCATTGTAACTAGTGGTGACCCCTATTGAGATTCGACCATAATTTCTATTGAAATTTTGAGAAAAATATATATTAATCCACCTGTCTCTAATTAGTTTTCTAATGTTTCCAATTTTTTTTTATTGATAACATTAATGCTAAACAAAAATGGCAATCGGTAGAAGAGAAAAAGGCACTTTTTTACCTATTTGGATATAGATGTGTTTTCTTTGGACACTGTTATATGATAAAGATTTATTTTGAATAGTCATTCTTATACCGTCTATTGTACTCTTGCTATATTTTTTACTAGTGTTTTATATATATTTATTGTTGGTGCAATAAATAAATAAACATTCTGTACCCAGTGCAACTCTATAACAAGATATATCTACACATTGCACAGATCGCGGCATGCGTGTGGTTGGATTATATTTGAACGACAAAAGAGGTAACGTTTTAGGTAGTTTCAAGATGTTTTTCTTTTATACAACGTCGGGAGACATCTTCTCGGCCCACCTGATGTAAAGTGGTTACCGTACCCTATGAACAGTTTGCAATGTAGGAAATATTGTTCGCGCATTACCATCCCTTCTGCTAATACAACAACTTCTTAGGAGCTTCTGGTAACACCATTCATTCGCAGGAACTAAACAACCCTCCAGGGAGTTGTTATTTGGCTGCTGTTTTCTGTGCGGTGGAAGTACTTCCTCAGTTGGGTTGCTTTGATGCGCCCTACTCCTCTTAAAGACACCCAACCAATACAAACTGACATGTTCATGTGTACAACGCTGCGCCGTGTACGTACTTTGTGACACAAATTGTTTGTTTTAGTGGGAATTGAACCCACAAGCCTTGATGTTAATGTAGCATTAGTAGCACTTGGCTACCTTTCAGACTCGTCAAAATAATATTAAACTTTTATGGTTGTTTATCTATACGGGACTTACTGTGATATTTTTATATATTTCTGAGTCATCAAAACCTTGAGAATTGCCGCCTGGTGACACGCCGAGGTTGAATTCCTAACAAGAAATACGAAAGTGTGAGTGGATTATGTATCATCTATGCAGCTAAGCAGGCATACTCCGTTGGTTCGGACGTATAGAATGAATGATATTAGATAGATAAAGATCTAGCCTAGTGAACGACTAGTCTGCAGTTCGAATCCTGGTGAGGGCATGTACTTCTAAATTCGTGTTTTTCGATTTATGTCTGATTTCTGATATATTTTTAGATGTCACTTGCTAGGCAGTGAAGTAAAACATCATGAGGAACCCTGCACGTCCAAGAAGTTATATTTCGAAAGATCTGTAACCTATCCTAAGAAAGATCTGATTCCCTCTTGGTTGCGGAAGCCCGACGGCAATCACTCTATGTAAAAATTGGTATTTTCTCCAAATCTTTCTCGTTTGCTAATAGACAGGTTGCATCACTTACACCTGTGAGTCTGGCCTTTCCTAAGAGTAAATTATATTTAAATTAAATATAACGCAATAGCCGAGAAACTTCTAAATATTCTACTAGTAACCTCACACGCAGGTTGAGTGAAATTACCACTAAGAACACCTCAACATAGAGGGAAGTTGCATCAACATCCCTTCAGGGAGCTATTATCTGGTAACTGTCTTCTGTAAAGTGGTATTTCGAGTTATGTACAAATTTCACTGCATTTCCTTTTTACCTTGCCTCGTTTGCTAATAGACAGGTTGCAACACTTACACCTGTCAGTCTGGCCTTTTTTAAGATAAGATAATGCTATGCGCTTTGCATCGTACTGTTCCTATATGTATATAATTAAAAAGAAAGGAAGGAATTAAAAGCACAGAAATTATTCACATTGTGTGTATTTTTATATTTTATCACGTCTTTTCATATACTACTACTAAAAATAAATAACAATCACGTTTTTCGAGTTTGTCGCTTATTATTTACCAGCCGTAGCTGGCACCGAGGGAAGAGTAAGAGACGTGGGAGACAGCAGGAGCGGCAGAGTAAGTGACTGCGGATTTGAGAACGGGAGCAGCGGAGTACGCCACAGCGGGGGCAGAGTGAGCGTAAGACACGGCGGGAGCAGCATGGGCGTAAGACACGGCGGGAGCAGCATGGGCGTAAGATATGGCGGGAGCAGCATGGGTGTAAGACACGGCGGGGGCAGCATGGGCGTAAGACACGGCGGGAGCAGCATAGGTTTTTGCGATTACGGGAGTAGAGTAAGATACAGCGGGAGCTGCATATTTAGCTACAACAGGAGCAGCGGCGTAGGCCACAGGAGAAGAGTGGGTGGAAATCGACTGGTATGACACGGCTGGAGCTACGGCCTTGGCGACGACGGGAGCAGCGTGATAGGCCACAGCAGGGGCAGCGGCGTATGTGGTCACGGCGGGAGCGGCGTAAGTCTTGACAACTGGAGCTGCGGCGGCGTAGGCTACGGGCGCAGAGTGAGTGGAGATCGACTGGTAGGACACCGCTGGGGCAGCTGAGTATGTAGCAACAGGAGCTGCGTGGAGCAGGTTGCCGGCGGACGCGATACCCGCAGCGCACAGGAAGATGATGACCTTAAAAAAACAAATCCAAGAATTATCAGTGTGCTAATAATTAAATTTTACCGTTTCGGTAACCATTAGTTCGTACTGAATTTTCAAAGACATCCCATGAAACGTGTTCTATCACATGGTTCTTAGGATATAATTGGCCTTTTATTACTTATAGAGCTTTGTATATACGTGGTGCATCCTTTTAATCGACAAACAATGCTCCTGCAATATAGAGGTGATGCACAAATTTAAAGTGCAGATTGACTGGAAAGTACTACCTAATAGCGTAACCGTAAGCGATGCCATCTTATAGAACCTGATAAAAAAGTCCTAAGTGATGGTTATTAAGGAGAATGAGTAAGGAAGCTATTGAATACGTGTGCAATACCATTGCACCGGTTCATATCAGGCAGGACGTCTTTACGATCATCTTTAGAGACAATGCTAACCTCACCTACACGTTTTTAATACTGCTAATTAAGAAATGGACCTCTAGCGAAAGGGGTGTAGAGTACATCTAAGTATGATGTTACCTCCACCTCATAAAAAATCACAACCAAATAACAGCTTTTTGGAGGGTTCGTGTGTTCCTGCAAGTGAGGATGTCAGTATGTTACTGAGGAGTTGCTGTGTTGACAATGGTGCCTCGCCCAAGCGATATTCCTTGTGTTACACTTGCGTCACTACTTCACGTCAATCGAAGTGGCTATTTACTACGTGGAAAAAATAGTATATAAAAACACTGATATACGAATAATCTTTTACCAAACGCTAACACTGATAAGAAAGCTTCAATTCACATATATATTAAGAAAGATATTATTTAACTATTTGTACCTTGGAGTACATGTTTGTGTAGTGCGATGGTCTTGTTTGTAATGTTTTTTGGAGCACACGCTTTCGCTTTTATACTGGTACCAACAAACTGGTATCGGTATTAAGTTTGTATTATGTTCGTCGCCCCGAGCACTTGATTTCTTTTCAATGTCAAGGTGGAGCTCCACCCATGATCCAATAAAACTGTGTAATAGGTGCCGTTAATATATACTCGTAGTATGGTTCTTTGAGGAAAACATTATCGGAAGTCAATATCTATTTAAAGTTAGTTAGGTACATTGTAGTAATGATATATATCTAACTTATTTCAATGTGTTGTGTTCACTCTAATTGAAGAAATTCGACCACATATTGAAAGTTTTAAGTAACGTATACACTTACGAGTATATGCAAAAAATTTGAATTACCCATCTTTACTTTTCTATAAGTCACTCAATCAGATAATTTGATGTTTTTTACAGTCGTAGACACTATCAAGAAATGCGATTACTAAAATTTTTTGATTTAATTATTGTATTATTATAAGATTGTATTATAAGACTAGCTGAAGCCCGCGGCTTCACACGCATGAGATTTGGGCGTTTAATAGCCTTTATTTCTTTATAGACCTTTTTCATACAGCGCCTTTGCAGGAGGCAACTTATATTTATTTTATTTTTATTACTTATAAAATGCGTAGGTATTTAAAAAATAGGTATTCTATGAAAATAATAAAAAAAATAAATTGCAAAGTCCCCCGAAGAAGAAGATTTCTCCCTAATTTTAATAGTTTTTCATTTTTTACGCAGGAACCCTAAATATATACGGGATAAAAAGTATCCATATGGTGCTCTGAACAGTCGTCTACCTACCAGTGAAAGTCCTGTCAAAATCGGTCCAGCCGTTTCAGAGATTAGCCGGAACTAACAGACAGACAGACAAAAATTGTAAAAATATTCATTTTGGTATATGTACCGCGTATATATCCATATGCATTTAGTAAAAAGCGGTTATTTTAATATTACAAACAGACACTCCAATTTTATTTATCTGTATGTATAGAGTATAGATGTATAGATATATAGATTTTCGTGCATTGTTTGTGAAGTGTCATTAAAGTATTATCTTGACGAGCTCAGTGGCGCAGTGGTGAAATGCGCTGTTATTTTGATTGTTCTGGTACTACCAGTCAGATAGCTTAATTTTTGAGGAAAGTTATAGGCTATTCAACATCACGATACGACGAAGCCGAGGAAAAAAACGTAGGGAAAATGGTTGCCACGCGAATAAAATCGCTGGGTGCAGCTAGTTTTATATATTAGTGTTAAAGTGTCGATATAAAAGTCCTTGTTCAAATTAGATATTTTTTATTCAAAAAGGCTTCTATTTGAATTTAAAATATATGATGTTAGGAGACACAGAAACAGTTACGCAATACAGAAAGTATCACTTGCGCTGGCAACGTATTGCATACGATCACAGGCTACAATAACAATCTAACAGGCTAAAATAATATATATATATATTTATAGTCACCCAATGTTGTACCCAACCAAAAAAAATTGACGTGAAGAGAGGCAATTGTTCTTTAAATTAGAAATTTATATTTTCCTTCAATGTATAACACGATGTAATGAAACGTTGCCCTATAAGTCTAAGTTTGTTATCTTTGCTACCTTTCAAAGTCTGTAGAAAATAGCACAACTTCGTTTGTTAAAACATCTCCTTGGTGTCAATCGAGGTTTTTTACTTTCATTCGAATCGATTATTCGAATGAAAGTAAAAAAATCGGTCAAGTGCGAGTCGGACTCGCGCACGAAGGGTTCCGTACCATTATCTATAAAAACGGCTAAAAAATAACGTTTGTTGTATGGGAGCCCCCTTAAATATTTATTTTATTGTATTTTTTAGTATTTGTTGTTATAGCGGCAACAGAAATACATCATCTGTGAAAATTTCAACTGTCTAACTATCACGGTTCATGAGATACAGCCTGGTGACAGACGGACGGACGGACAGCGGAGCCTCAGTAATAGGGTTCCGTACATATTAATTTTTTTCAATTCAGGTCCGAAACACGAAAAATATTAATTATCATTTAATTATTCCTAAATTTTAGCACGCTAAAACTGTCATCTCATAATTCGTTTGTAACAGTAATTTGAGTTCGACAATGAACTTAACAAATTTAATAATGTGTCTGCAATTTTATTTGTAGATAAGGTCGCCTTATTTTTCCGTTATGTCTAATCTAATTGGTATTATTGATTTTATTTAGGGATTTGTTAGTTTAGTGGAGCGCAATTTGCTGTGGTTCGAGAAGCTTGCAATTTAGCATAAATTTGTCAATTAGCCATTTATTCTATATACAAAACACATTGTGTAGAAAATTATAAATATACATTTCACTATTTATAGAAAAAATATTCGTACATTATTAATAGATAGATAGATCAATTCAAATTGCAATGAGTTAGATTTTATTAAAGTAATGATTAAAAAATTGAATATGCTGCTTTTGCATTACAAATAATATATTTTATTCTACAAAGTCATAATTCATCGATTGCTCTTACGAACCAAAAAGAACTTTAATTGCATTATAAAATAATTTGCATTGGTTATGATTTTAAGGTTAGTAGGCAATCTATTCAACAATTCACTGCTTGATATCTTACGCTATGCTATTCGCAATTTTGGTTGTACATAGTGAGTAATGTTTTCTCGCCTGGTGACGCTTTACTCTTTCTTTAACAGGTCAATTCACCCAGATGCTTAATTAGGTCAGTGAGTAAGACTAAAATGTATAAGCAGGGTGCTGTTAGAATGTTTAATTGAAAAAAGTGTTCTCTGTACGGCTGTCTCTGATTTATGCGTACCATCGTCCTTATTTTTTTATATTTTTCGTTTTTGTATTCTGAATTGAAGAAAACACCTAGATCAGTATTTTTTTTTGTTTCGGTTGGTTGTCAACGATTTCAGCTTAACCTATGATGAAATATTTATCAAATTTGGTATGTAGGTTAATTTTGTACATATGTTTTTTTACATTATTTAACTCATAATAACGAGGACTTGGAAGAAGGAGAATACGGAATGACTCCAACAGGTAGAGGCCCCCTCGAAAAGATTGATTTACTGCAGTAAACCCCGGAATCTGCTGCAGAGCATATCTAAGTTCATCTCGGCAGGTATTGGAACTACCGGAAATATATTAGAAATTAATGAGCTGTTATATTAGATTTAGGGATTATTAGGAAGACTCCTGAAATGCCAGAAAAAGGGGCAATACCTTCGGGTATGACTTAGGAGTATCGAGAGACATGGTGGGCTTTCTGCGAAGTTATTCACGGCTGTATGCTCTTTAACACTTGCATCACAAGAGCATAGAGCTCTAGTAATTGTCTGGACGGACAAAAAGGCAAGTCAGAGCTTAGAGTCCTGCGAGTCTTCTTGGGTTTTCACTCCGAAAGATGAAGACATGCAGAAGACGAAGGCTCTAATCGACCCTTTGCAGCACTCACCTGTGGCCATTGCTTACCACAGTTTGCTACAAGATTCTCTTCGGGCATTATATTTCATATATATTATCTACTAGCGACCAATCCTGGCTTCGCACGGGTAGTAGAGCATATTTCATGTATACACAGATACAGTAATAATTACTACTGTATATCCGTATAATATCTGATGAAAGGTTCCTAGCGCGCGGCTTGAATTTTTCCGACATTTTCAATAATTATCATCATATTTTAACCGTTTTACAATAAACCTTAACAAATTATACATCAAAACCTTCCTCAAGAAATACTCTGTCTATTGATATTGTGATAACCGCACGAAAATCCATTCAGAACTTTTTTAATTTATCGCGAATAGACTGACAGCCGCGGCGTGAGACTTTGTTTTATAATATGTAGTAAATAGCCAATAACAACGCAATTTGGAGAGTAGTCTCCTCAGCTTATTTTAGGAATCCTTTTTTACGTTATTAAAAAAACAATCAAAGAGTCGGTAACATTTAAATTCATATATGTTTCCTCAAATTTTCAGTAACAATTGCTGTCTCATTCGACCACTGGGCCTAACATTAGGATACTGGATTTTTCTCTTGACATACTACCATGTTATAATTGCACTATGTTAATGATTACATATATCAAATATGTTGCTTTGACCCACTTGCTCTCGCTCTACCTACACCTACGACATAGGCGTGCCGCAACATACATACTGATATGGTTGATCCTCATACTGGCTTGTCGAATGGAGTTGCTTGGTGTTGTATGAATCATCAGCGTCTACATTATACTAATTAGTAGTATTTTGCGAGGTACATAGTGGGCCACGTGAAGGGTTATCAGTATAAAATATTGCGTTCTATTTGCGTATTCTATCAATTGTATATTGGATTGTTTTCTGAGGAGTTGTTCGATATGATGCCAACAGCTTTCTTTTCACAAGGAATTCACTCTCACATACAATCGTTGCGTATTGTGTGTGGTTCCAGAGAAGTTTTCTATCGAGAACCCTTAGTAAGTTGGGTAATGAGCTCCCTGCCAAGGTTTTCCCTAGGGATTACACAAAGAGATTTTCCAAGGAAGGCGTGAGGAGGTTTATACTATTGTTACAACTGGTGTTGCAAGTGCCAATAGGTTACGGTAACTGTAAAGGCTGATCGTATGTTTATTTTTCACCTAAGTGATATAAAAAAAAATATCATGTTACCATTGTATAATATAATATCTATCTTCTAACAAAATATATTGCAAAAGCATTGTTATTTGCTCTAATAATTTTGACGACTACAGTTCCTTCAATGGATGAAGTTCATTTATAATCATTATTCACGAGAAAATCATATACTACACTACTACTACACAAACCGTAACTCATCCCACTGCGTACTTCACCACGCTGCTCAACTGCTGATTGGCGGGGGTCAGTGTTTTCAAGCCACCCGAAGGCTACTTACCTATCTTAACGACTGTTATCTATCGACAACAGGGATCGAAGGTTTCACGTGCTCTCTACAGGAAGGAAGGAAATCATGTATGAATTCGAATGTGTCAAAGATTTTTTTCTTCTTTTCTGCATTCTTTCATTGTACAACTGAGATCACATTAACACTGTGTACCATCTATTGTATACATATTCTAAAGTAAAGAGCGTGAGTACATGTATATATGTGTATATGTAGATTTTTAAATAGAGGTTT
This sequence comes from Pyralis farinalis, assembly GCA_947507595.1. NCBI lineage: Eukaryota > Metazoa > Arthropoda > Insecta > Lepidoptera > Pyralidae > Pyralis > Pyralis farinalis. The sequence continues at coordinate 23,898,391 of OX382273.1, read as the reverse complement.
CATTATAATGTCGAAAGCAAAGTAAAAAATTAACTGTTTCCACAGTTATTGATAACTAAAGCTCATCAATAGCTACTAATTATATAAATTAATAAATCAAAAACCATACTGCGTTAATTGAATGCATTGTTTGCTAATTTATTATTCTGAGTGAATTTTAAACCTATAAGCTATTTAGTTTTGAATAAATTCTTATTTAGAAACTCTACAAAATAGCTTACAATTAAGTTTTTTAGTGACATATCCGAAAACAGTAATGAATACAATCTGGTAGAAAAATCGATTGATAAACAGAAGAAATTGAAGGTGCTGAACTATGTTGAAGTTACCTAGGTATATATATAAGGTATATATATATATAGATTATTTATTCAGAGATTTATTAATATTGAGGTACATCTCAATATTAATAAATTTCGGTGGCATTATAAACAACTACTCTTTGGCCTTGGTCGCGTGGTGTGATGTCGTGAAATTGAGAATCCTATATATTTCTCCTTCAGCTCTCAGACTAACTTCGTATCAGTTTTAATTATGATCCTCTCATCCTCTCCACTACCACGACGTGGAAATGAAACGAAGATATATTGACATATGTGTAAATGCATGTTATTGTACAGCTTGTAAAATCAACGGCAAAACTATGCTGCAGGTAATTATATCAAAAAGAAAATAATACAAAACTTATATGTTTTCATTTATGTATTTTATCTATATTTACAGTTCGTCGTAATAAATAATGTTTCATCGTTATAGCTCTAGTGAAATATAATTAATGACTTTGGTTATTTACCAGCCGTAGCTAGCACCGAGGGTAGAGTAAGAGACGTGGGAAACAGCAGGAGCGGCAGAGTAGGTGACAGCGGATTTGAGAACGGGAGCAGCGGAATACGCCACAGCGGGGGCAGAGTGAGCGTAAGACACGGCGGGAGCTGCGTGAGCGTAAGTCACGGCGGGTGCGGCATGGGCGTAAGACACGGCGGGAGCAGCATGGGCATAAGACAAGGCGGGAGCAGCATGGGCGTAAGACACGGCGGGAGCAGCGTAGGTTTTAGCGACGACAGGAGCGGAATAGGAAACGGCGGGAGCGGCGGCGTAGGCATAAGGAGAAGAGTGAGTGGAGATTGATTGGTAAGACACTGCTGGGGCTACAGCCTTGGCGACGACGGGTGCTGCGGAGTGGTAGGCCACAGCGGGGGTGGCGGCGTATGTGGTCACGGCCGGTGCGGCGTAAGTCTTGACAACTGGAGCGGCAGCGGCGTAGGCTACAGGTGCAGAGTGAGTGGCGATCGACTGGTAGGACACAGCTGGGGCCAGAGTTTTAGCGACTACTGGGCCCGCGGAGTATGTGGCCACAGCGGGAGCAGCGTATGCAGCCACAGCAGGGCCAGCTGCGTATGTGGCTACAGGGGCCGCGTGAAGAAGGTTGCCAGCGGAGGCAATGCCCGCAGCGCACAGGAAGATGACAATCTGGATAAAACGATAAACATTTAAATACACGGTCACATCATATCAATCTCTTTTTGTTGAAATACAGCTAGCCCCTATCACAGAAATGGTTCAAGGTATACTCTACTACGCAAGTTTATAAACCAATTACCGGCCAGTGTTTTCTAATTGGCAAAGACGAATGACTTGGCTTAAGGACTGTCATCTATCGACAACGGCCGGGGCCGATAACTTTATGTACTCTCCGTGATAAACAAACCCATCCATTTGCAGGCTTAAGTTGACTGAACTTGCGGATTCAATAATATTGATACACGCAACGATGTTATAGAATTCCTCACAATACATAGCAAATACACAGTTACAATCAAAATTTAAAATCACTATTATTTTTTCCATTTTTTAATCGTACCTTGGAGTACATGTTTGTTGTTCGTTGGTCTTGTTTGTAATAATATCCGAAGCACTTGCTTTCGCTTTTATATGAGGACCAGAAACTGGTATTGATACTGAATTTGCGTGTTGATCCCCTCGGGCGATTTCGCTGCAATGTCAAGGCAAGGTGCCGCCTGTGCCGAGCGGTCGGTTGTGTAATCGATGTACACACTGTATACGGAGATTCGTTTTTTTATTACACCATAAGGAAATCCTTTTCGGAAGTAAATTTTAATATACCATGTTTTTCTTGGAACTATTACAGCATCGTCGCAAATTATAAAGATTATCCACAATTGTACTAACAGGTAGTTATTTCTTAGAACTACTTATTTTCCGTAGATTTTTGGGATTGTCATCTATGTATCTATAACTTCACGCCAAATTCCTTGCGGGGTTTCACGCCAAATTCATTGCTCTTCTCATGCACACTCGCCGGTTTCTAAGACGTCGTAATGTTCTGATAAAATATGATCAATTCGACGATTTGGTCATGGTAGGTAAGTCTTGGCTTCCTAGGCTCCTACATCCTTCTACTTTCGCGTTGTGTATTTGTTCTTTCTACATATCCGAACCAACGGAACACGGCTCGTCTTATTTTAATTTATTATTATCAATCTACTGTATTCTTTTATTATATTTCATACTCGCTGACTGAATTGTCATGAATTGTCATAATATCGCATTGTACGGCTAAGTGCACGTTAAGCTTTTTTTTTTCACTTTGAACTCTGTACGATTCTTATGTCATGAAATAAGCGTTATAATCGGACTCCCAAATGTTACACACGATCTGCTCGTAGCTGTACAATTGATCATAATTAAAACAAAGTCAATTACTTCAAAATTAATCTATTACGTCATATAAATTTACTTGTCAACTGCCATTACTTGTCTACCATTTTCCATAGCCACCATATCCATAACTGCCATGGCCGTAACCGCCATATGATGGCACTTCGTATCCGTAAGATGCCGGAGCCTGGTATTGAGAGGCGTAGGAGACAGCTGGAGCATAGGCAGCTCCATGAGAATAGGAAACGGGGGCTGCCACTTGTTTAATTACTGATTGATGGGAAATAGCAGAGCCGCCGACGTATTTGGTGTGACCATAGCCTCCGTAGCTTCCATAGTTGCCATAGCCTCCGTTGTTGCCATAGCCTCCGTAGCCTCCGTTGTTGCCATAGCCTCCGTAGCTTCCATAGTTGCCATAGCCTCCGTTGTTGCCATAGCCTCCGTAACCGCCATGACTTCCATACCCGCCATATCCACCATAGCCACTCAGCCCATCATAGCCATAACCTGCGCTCAGGAGACCACCAGCTCGGGCAAGGCCGAAGAAGCAGGCGAGAGCAGCCAACTGGAAAATAGAGGTAAGTATAACATTAGATCGATAAATATATATTCAAGTATTTAATCATATAGCCCCAAAGTAAGCGAAGCTTGTGTTATGGGTACTAGACAACTGATAAACATACGTAAATACTTTTTTTTTGTAAATACATACTTATTATACATATAAAATACCCAGACCAATACAAACAGACATGTTCATGCACACAAATGTTTGTTCTGTGTGGGAATCGAACCCACGAGCATTGGTGTCAAAGTAGCGTAACAACGCGTTTCACCACTGCGCCACCGAGTTTGTTTTGAATGTTAAAGAAGCGAGCGAGCTGAGTACCTAAGGACCAAGTGATGTGGCGCTCGGTTCTTTCTGCCTACCGCGCAAGGGATTTGGCGTGAAGTAATATACATATAATAACAAATATGATGTATTCCATAGTATTCACATTGCCAATGAATGGTAAGAGTTTGAAATATCCATCCCTGAAATTCAGAAATAGTTTAGATATCGAGACAGTTTCACTTTTGAAGTCGTTGCTGAGTTTTATTACTATAACCATTATATCTTGACTTCATTTACTATCTAAGTGTTTTATACAGGTGGCACATAATCCTAATCCTGAAGCTGTTACGATTGCCTTTATAAAGCTTGCGGCATTGGAATATGCTCCAGAGGGGTGGGTTGTCTTCCAAGATCAATTAGGTTGCGAAATGAAGTCCCTGCTGAGGTTTTAAAGGGATGGACATGGACTTCTTCAATAAGATTGTAAAGAAATTTTACAGATTCGGCAACACGCGACTGATCTCATGGTGCTATGTTCCCTGCTACGAGTAAAACAAGAAGAGCTCAAGTGCGTCTTGGTGCTATTCACTCGTACGAACACAACAATCGTGAAGACAAGTGTCATCTAGCTACAATTTTCTCTTAGATACTTCTTTACGCGGTACTCCTTACCACTATCACATAAAAATACTTATTATTTTTTGTTACCTTAGCCAACATGTTGAATGTATTGCAGTTGATTATTTCTCGGGGGTTGATGAGTATTATGCCTGAATTACTATTGTTATACGCTTTTATATTAAAAGTGCAGGAAACAAACAATTCAATCCAAGGTTCAATTAGAATTTAAAAAAAACGGAGCGTGACGGATTATAATTAAGCTTGTACATGATAAGTAAATTAAAATATTTAACATGTTATAATAACAAATACATAACCAGCGATGTTACACTTAATAGACAATTACGGAATACTAATATAGAATTACAAATGGTGTTAATTAGGTTATTGTGACATACTGTATTTTTTACGAGCCCGGACTAAGCTCGTGGAGTCAATGATTTTGTGTGTATTAATACTGTTTGACTTGATCTCGGTGTTATCAAAACCAGCTACTATCTTATAGTAAACCACAAGTGAGTGAGGTTACCATTTGCAAGGGAGTTCCTGTGTTAGCAGCAGTGGTGGCAACGCGCGAGCGATACTTCTAGTATGGACTTTAGATGCCTCCGCATATAAAATAAAAAAATCTAGGGCATTTTGTCTATTAGTAATTTGAATATGCAAAATGGTAAGTTGCGTAATACAACTACAGTAAAAAAAAACAAATCAACTGCCTCAACAGTTAAAGAAGAAAATTAAAAGCAAAATTTTAAGTAAAGGCTGACTAAGGTAACTTTGTAATATATACGATAACTTTTAAATTAAAGTACCACAATCTAAGGTAGCGCCTCCTGTACTAAATATAAAAATGTTATAAACACTAATAGTCACAATCCTTACGAGATTCTTAGTGACGTAGTCACCGTACAACTATGCCATAGATTTTTTAAACGACTCCTTTTTCTACAATATAGACGTTATTCGGGTCTCTTATGTGATAATTTAAACGACATATACGGCGGCCGCTATATGTTATTATGCTTTTAGATAGATTAAATACTTAAAATGTATTACAGATAATTTTCTTGTCAAGGGACGTCAAGGGAAAAGTAGTTAAATTTAATAATTTTCATCACATAATAACTGGCCACCAATTTTTAAATTATACGAACTTGAAACGAAATATACAAATATTTATAATACCAACTGTCTAATAAAAAATGACGACGCAGGTGAGATTGACATATTTAAATATTTTATAATTAATGTAAAAAAATAAGACATGTACGTCAAGACTAACGACAGAGTTTTTCTTGATTACAATATATTTTAATACACTTCTCTGACTTAGCAACATCAACCTTTATTCATCACACTGCAGGGATACGGGTCTCCCTTCAACCGAAGGGGTTTAGAGCATACTCCACTACGCTGCACAAATGCGGATTGGCGGAGGCCAGTAGACCGATTCTACTAAAAAACTGCAAATGGACTGCAGCGCGGCGTGTGTCAAAATGCGTACATTTTGACGTTTCGTTAAACGATCTGACAGCAGCGACGTTTAACGAAACGTCAAAATTTACGCATTTTGACACACGCCGCTTTGCAGTGCATTTGCAGTTTTTTAGTAGAATCGGCCTACAGTGTTTTCAAGCCGCCCGAGGGCCACTGACTTAGTTTAACGACTGTCATCTGTCGACAACAGCTGAGACCGACGGCTTAACGTGCCCTCCGAATCACGGACAAACTCGAAATAGATAAACACATCCATCGACAGGCTGCGGTCGACGTCGCTTACCCTGCGTGTTCGGTTAGAATGATACGCACAACGACGCCATCGAGCTCTCACGTCGCGACGCGTCGAGCTCTTTATAATCCACAATCTCTGACTCTACAATCCACAAAATGTTCGTGTAACTTCAGATAAGTATATCTTAAATTACAACGTAGCGTTTGTACATACACAGTCTCTTTGATAATAACTGCAAGGTAAACTGTACACCGTATAGTATAGTATGCACTCTCACATATGGTGAGCAACACGGGAAGTTTAAGTTTAACTCATAAGCACAATTACTGTGTAGATAATTTTAAATCATCAGTGCTCATTGGTATACCACCATTTCTATGCCTATTATGCTTAAACAGCACGAGAAAAACGACCGAGAAACTGCACATGTTTCACCATAACAATGACGTCGTCTTCCCGCGCGGCCAACGAAATAAAGCAGTCTCCAAAGTGATTTAATTTCAAAAAAGGTAATTGGCTTTTGTTTGGGACGTCTAAAGAAGACGACGCATAATATTTCAGTAAAAATAAAGGTGCACAAGTGTACTTTATCGCCATCCCCACAAAGTTTGAAAAAGTAAGATTATAATTTTAAAAGAAAAATAAAATATGTTTGATGGATACATGGGCCACATGCCACATCGAAAGTTTTGCGTTCCCGACTGCTCATAACTGTTTAAATTCGAATAATATATTTGGAAAAATGTAAAAAGGTGTTTATTATCAGGAACACCGTTCCTAAATGAAATCTATATGTTTGTCTGTGCGTTTGACGGTGTGTGCGTTTTTTCCGCATATTCGAATTTTGACTTCAAATTCGGATTCAGCATAAAAAAGTAGAATAGGAATGTTCAGGAACACCGTTCCTATCTCCTAAGGACCATGGTCAAAATGGCCGACAAATTAAAAAAAAATGTATTGTTGACGAGCCAGGTGTTCCTTTGGCAAAGCAAGCTTGCGCATTCTCAACTGATTTAATGTATGAATTCGTGAGAAATTGTTTTTCAATTGCTTTTTCATACAGGTACTGAAGTTGAACGACGAGGAACAAACCTACCAAGATTTTTGTATGAAGAAAAATTACAAATCAATGGGAAGAAAATCAAGTTAATGGTATTTGAAAGAAGAGAAAAATTAAGACAAGTATGACAGTTGATGTAGTGATGGGACAAGTGAATCAGATTATATATCTTGGAAGCACTTTTAGCAGGGATGGAGGGCACATTGTCAGCAGACACCAGTCAGAACCCGTTATATACGTTTTCCCATACATTTCGCGGTCATATATGACCACCCGGGTTGAAAATTTGACCAGTTTGACTTTATTAAATCTGAAGAGGCCGTGATGGCTTTCTATCAACATGTGTAAAATATGATGCCCTCCGATTAGTGATTCTCATGTTTAGAGAAACTGTTCGACCAAATGAAAGATAAAGATAAAAATAAAAATTCTTTATTTGCCATTGGGCCTTCGCTAGTTAGACAGGTCTTACATTTCTTGAAATAGAATCTTATTCCATCTTATTACTATTTTTCTTTTTTAATTTGTTAGCATTTCGGAAATGACCATTGGCGAAGAAGAAATTCCGAAAGAAACTTGCCAATATAGGTCTCTTTTAAAATTGTCAATTAGACAATAAATATATATCAGCATATTGGTACAATAATGATATCAAACGGTAGAATTAAAGATGATTAAGGAAAGGTCGTCTGCGCTGAATTATTTCCAGACATCTTTGTCAGTTACATATTCATCAATTCTATAATACGCCCATAATAATAATAATTCATAATAATAAGGCAGTTCTTCTGGAGACGGCCCGTACTGTAAGGAGGTTTCTCGCTCTGGAGCCCTGACCACCGGTAGCTTGGGTCTTCGCTTCGCTACCGGCGGGTGCTCTTTTTTATATTTTTAAATGTATTTTTTTGTTATATGAACTGAATATTTTAAAATATAAGAGAAGTGTAAATAAAAAATAAAAATAATAATTAATAATTTACACAAAACACATTAAAATACTCTATTTTTATGTGCTTTTTGAATACACTGTTATGAAAGGACACGGATAATTTAATAGCAGTGGTTGTAAATAGCTTCACTTTCATTTTCTATTTTTTCCCTTAATATCTTTTCACGATTGCCGAAACTCCGCACTCATCAGTGCCTTCACTTATTGAAAAGGCCCACTAACTGGCTTACCACCAGATAGTCCGTTCCAAAAGCGGGAATTCCAAGACTCTTGTATCCATTATAATTAAATTAGAACTTCGGAGTTGTCCATCTGTCAGAATGAAATCAATTACATTTTTCTGTCTCCATGCATACGTCTGAATATCTATAATAATTATAATGTGTTGACAAGCAATAAGATTATTTTAAATACACGTAATTTAAGCAACGTGTAACATAATTTATAAAGAATTTTGTTAAATGGAGCTCACGATTGCCGTGCCTAATTTATTGATAAACTAGCTATTCGCCCCGGCTTCGCACGGGTGATATGATCGCTACCAAACTTCATAGGATCACCTGCTGGGCTAACCTGAAGATTCACTGAAATTTCATCAAAATCTGCCCAGCTGTTTTTGAGTCCATAGAGGACATACAGACAAACATTCATTTTTATATATATAGATAATCGTATTTAAAACAAATACGATTCTAATCCGTATTGTGCCCCCCAGGTTTCAGACTTTAACCTAACGATTGGTAATTTATCGACAATAACCTGTGAACTAATTACGGAAAGGCTTTTTCCATCATTTCATATTGGTGATCGAATTTCTTTTAACTAGTCGATAACAATCTTATTTATGAATGTATTCATTTTCAGGGTTCCGTACCTCAAAAGGAAAAACGAAACCTTTATAGGATCATTTTGTCGTCCGTCTGTCTGGCCATCCGTCTGTCAAGACCCTTTTTCTCAGGGATGGATGGAGCAAGCTGAAATTTATATCAAATACTCAGGTTTCCAATCTCTTTGAGCAGTGAATAAAATCAAACTTTTAAGTCAACGCAATCAAAAGATACAGCTGTTTATGCCTCGTTTACGTGCATGGTAAAGGAAAAAATCCGAAAACGGTAAATTTGTACATCACAAAAAAATATTTGCGAAAATATTTTTTTACGGAACCCTCGGTATGCGAGTTGGACTCGCACTTGACGACTTTTTCATACTTCACAGAACTATTTGTATTGTCTAATCTTTATATATCTATATAAAAGAGATCTTCGTTTTCAAATAATATAGAAACAGACTAGATGAGCAGTGATAGCCCCGTGGATAAAGAACCGGCCTAGTGACCAATTCGTCCCAGCTTCGAATCCTGACATGTACTACTAAATTCATGATTTTGGATTTACGTATAAAGATAAAAATTCTTTATTTGCCTTTAGATCCTCACGGGCACTTAGACACGTCTTACATTTTCAATATTATATCTTATCATTTTTTTTAAGTTTTTCTCTTTTTTAATCTACCAGCATTTCAAATGACCATTGGCGAAGAGGAAATGCCAAAAGAAACTTGCCAATAAAGGGTCTTTTTTTCCAAATTATCTGATAGGTACATATTAGAATAAATATAATGAGTGTACATATAGTGATATCAAGTGGTACAATTAAAGTTATATTAATTCCTGTGCTGAATCATTTCCAGACATCTCTGTCAGTTAGATATTCATCGATTCTATAATAACCCTTCTTACATAGAGTATTTTTGATGTTTCATTTGAACATATTGTCAGGCACGGACAGAACTGTTTCAGGTAATTTATTATAGAATCGAATATAATTTACCACAAAAGTCTTAGCAAGTCGATGTACTGGCATACGTAATCTATTCCTGCTCCTCAGATTTTCAGTACATTTTGAAAACGAATTTATATTTTTACGAGCATACATTATGTTCTCATAAATATATTTAGAGGTAACCGTGAGGACTTTATAGGTATGTATTTGTAACTGTCACTTGTTCGACCATGAAGGAAAACATCGTGAGTTCACACGATCAAGAAATTATATTCCGAAAGATGTGTGACCTTACCTAAGAAAGGTCTGGTATTCCCCCTGGCTGTAGAGGTCTGACGGCAGTCACTCCATAAAAATCCGTATCTTCACAAATCCTTAGGAAACGGGACAACGCAAAGAAGATAACAGATACGGTTTAGAATCGTATTTGTTTTAAATACGATTATCTATATATATAAAAATGAATGTTTGTCTGTATGTCCTCTATGGACTCAAAAACGGCTGGGCAGATTTTGATGAAATTTCAGTGAATCTTCAAATTAGCCCAGCAGGTGATCTTATGAAGTTTGGTAGCGATCATATCACCCGTGCGAAGCCGGGGCGGATAGCTAGTTTATCAATAATTCGGGCACGGCAATCGTGAGCTCCATTTAACAAAATTCTATATAAATTATGTTACACGTTGCTTAAACTACGTGTATTTAAAATAATCTTATTGCTTGTCAACACATTATAATGTACACATATACTCTTAAATGCCTTCCAATAAGGCAATGACGTGATTTACGTCGGTTTTAATGAGGTGTATTGCCTTGCGGTCTAAAGGTTAATAGGAATTTGAATGGAAAAATGTATACCTATTAGTTATCCAAAAGTATTTATGGTATTAGCTTCTTCCTCCTGCTTCCGCCGCGTGTGATCCAGTTACCGCGACATAGCTTATGTCGCGGTATTCTATGTCCTTTTTGGACTTTGCAAAATTGGTTTAGCGGTTTAGACGTGACAGACTTACAAAACAAACAGGCAGAGAGAGTTACTTTTATTTCTAATATCCGTGTGAATATATGTTTATTGGTTAGTGGCCACCATCATCTTTAGAATCTAAGCCAATTCCACATGCATATGTTGCGTCTAGCTAGAAAACTGGCGAAAAGGAGGGTATAGGGATTTTTTGATAAAAAAAATAATATAGATACGGCGATCAATAATACTTACCTACACGGCTTTAATAGAAGTTTCATCTATCAGTAAAGTAGCCAATTTTAACACCAAAACTCACGCTATTCAATTGGGTTCGATTCCCACATAATACTCACATTTGTAAAATTGAATGGTTATTTTGGCCTGGATGTTATAAAACAACAAACCCCTAAAGAGTTGTTGTATTGGTAAGGGGCTACGGTAAACACATTATATCGGGTGGGCCGCGTGTCTGACGTTTTTGCGTTTCTTGGTATGCTCACAGTTGCTAGGGGAAACAGCTAATTTCCAAACTTGAATGATTGATCTTTTACAGAGAGAAACTATTACATTGCACATATTGCTATATAATATGTTATGCTGTAATCAGCCTCGCCGGCTTTGTGAATATGAACCGGTCTTGGTTGACCCGCTGTTCATAATATATGAATGTCACATTAACGTTTATAAATTACGAGTAACGGATCCATATTTAAATTGGTCATCGCTGGCTCGCACGCTGCCAGGGGGTAAGTCAAATTTCAAGGATTCCTTTTGATATATTCTTCTGAATAAATTTGTTGCGAATTACAAGGTAAGGTAGTTTATTTTTATATATCATATGTTACAACGTTAAATAAATTTTCATACTTTAAAATCAGTCATAGTTGTGGCAATCTGTGAGTAGCTCTAGAAACAGAGAGATGAAAATATCCATACTATTTATTACTTATTTATTGAATAAAACACGAAACAGATTACAATTATTTTGCGAATAGTGTATAGGTTATGGTATCTTTCTAAATTATAATCCATAGATGTTTGCTTAATAGCTTTTAAACGTAAATATTACGAGTAACAACGGGCTAGAGAGCGTTGATATGTATATTTTTTTCTGTGTCCCTGTAAATTAGATACCTATTGGAAATAGTTGGCATTATTTTGCTGCACATATATCTACACAGTCGAAGTCCTGAATAAGTATACCTACACCTGTCTTCTGTTGGCACAATTCATATGTAAGGTTTAATTCTTTTTTTTATGGGTGTTGCTAGTGCTTCCGCTTTACTTTATTCTGAATTAAAGCAGTGTTATTTTAGTGTACCTAATTATTAAATATATTGATCATAATAAATACATTTTAAAAGATTTGTTTCGGTTGTTTTTTCTTTTATGACCATTTTCTTTTATGTGTTTATTTTATCTTAAACCACAAAACTTTATTTTTTTATAATATTAAATTAATTAATATTCGAGAATTAGAGCTAAGAATTAAACATTTAATATAGCACATAATTATTGGAAATATAAGAAATTACAATAAATTCATTTAAATGTATATCATGACAAATAATTATTGTTTAGTAAAATTTACATGGTAATTTACATAGTAATTTTAATCGTTACAAGTATTTGATTTTCTATTTATTATATACTACATTTTTTAAATCGAATTGTTAGATGACAGAAAATCAGAGAAACAAGATAATATTGTAAATAAAAAGTAAAACAAACAGGCATGATTTGAGCTCATGGTTCACAACTTTATACATCAATTCACTAATCATTACACATTGAATTATGAGTATTACACGAGATGTGAGCATCATTACCCGAGCATTGCTATCCACTAAGTTTTGCTATCGACAAATAATCGTAATAGTTCATTTTGTTTAGTTCTCTTGCGAAGAAAGGCGAACTCGCTACAGCAGTTTCGAGCACTTTTCTAAACTTAATATCCAAGTTGTATAAAAGGGCACATTTTTATCATGTCTGTATACTTAAAGAAAGCTATAATTCCTATTCCAGGACGTTCAGTTACGAAAATAAAGATTTATTATATATAGGAGATCGATTATTATAAAACTCTGATGATGATAGACAATTATTATATTATTATTTACATATATATCTATATCTACATGTAAATATAGAAACATATCTATATTTACATATAGATACATATTTAGCTTGTCAAATAATGTGAATGGACCTTTGTAGATAGATCCGCTGTTCGTAATATATGAATTGCAACGTGACCGTTACAACGACATAATTATGCACTTTTATGTTATACTAGTGACCCGCCCCGGCTTCGTACGTGTAAGTAGATAACATGAAGAAAATAACCTATGGAATACCGATAACTTGATTTTGCTTAGTAACTAAACTTATCGTTGCGGGTCGGGGGTAATGTAGACACACACACTTTTATGCTATTTCGCGGATTATCGTCACTTATTGGTTTATAGGGTAAAATCCTCTCAATGGTTAGTAGGTTCAATATTTAGGCGTTAATATACTACGTATTGGTGAGTAAGGCGGCCTTTATGCGTCGTCAAGTAGTTTATTGATTTATCATTTTTATAAAGCATTTAAAGTTTTAAATAATACATTGTATAATTAGATTATCGTTGATCATGATTACGGCTGAAGGACGTCCATCGCTGACCATAGGCCTCCCCTAGGCTTCTACAGCTATCGGTGTTGTTTGCATCCATCAGCTCCCTGCGAACACTTATAGACTAAGGGTAGGGTTGTTCGTTCACACTGCGGAATTTTTATTACTTTTAGTCATAACTTCTAAACGAAAGGTCTAATTAAAATAACTTAAAAGGAAATTTACATGTACATGATTAATATATCGCAAGTGTTAATAGGCTACGGTATGTACGGTACGGAATGTCATCATCTTTCGATTCTACCAGTATTTCGAGTAACTAATATGAACAAAAACAGTTCTTGTTACTGAACTATAATAGTTATAATAGTTAGATACGAGTATATAGCACCGTGGACTTTTTCATAGTGCGCGCCAAACAATGACTTATATAGCAAAATTTTTGATGCATAGGGTTATAGTATTGTAATTTTCGTAGGGATCTCTGTTTTTTAAAAATAAAAAGTAGCATATGTTACCCGCCGATAACGTATCTTTCTATTTGTGAAAGAATTATTAAAATCGGTTAAGTATTTATTGAGCTTTTTCCATTACAAACAAACATACAAAAAATCAAATCTTTCCTATTTATAATATTAGTGTAGATGTAGATAATTTGATTTTATTTATCTATTATTATCAGGAGATTATACTTCTTATCATCAAGTAAAAATAAGAGCAATATCACTGAAAATCGTTACGTCGCGCTTGTGGATTATTTTAGAAACAGTATTGAATACACTGCGGTGCGATATGAGGATCAATTTGTCATGGTTTATGGTTTAAATTTAAATGACAAAATTAGTCATAGTGTAGGCAGTATAGATTTAATGAAGTTTTTTGGAAAGAAGAGATCTTATTTTATCAACATATACCATTGAATTAATAAAAGTATATAATGAGGCCTATATTTGCCTGTCTTGGTCTGTACGTAATTAAAATTGGTTAAAAATTGCAATAATTATGTAGCGTACAACGTAACAACTCGTTTATATATGACCTTGCATCCTACAGATTGCAATTCTTAACGAATTTGATTAGCCTTTTTTAAAACGATTTGTAAACCACAATAGAACTCTATTGTTTTTTAGAATGATCCGCTACATAGTTTAATTATTATGAATTATTATCTGAATTATATACACATACGAGTACATATAATATCATACGAGTACATACAATAACATGGGGGTAGAAAGAGACTATGGAACGCCAGGTGGACCGATCCAAACATACCACTCACGCCTCTTCGTCTCATCACCCTCTTCGCACATGCTTTTTGCGTTCGGGTGCTTTTAATTTGGCCTTTTTTCTGCACAACAGCTAACTAGCTTCGTTTTAACACAGTACAAGTATTTTCGTCGTCTCGAATTTTAACGAGATATGTATACACAAGGAAATTAAACATTTATGATGATACATATTACGGTAGTAGATACTGTACATAGTTAAACAGATATACCTACAAGTGGTGTTTCCGGTGATTTTTGAATGAGAACAACAGATGTGTACTTTTGGTTGAGTAACGATTTTATAGCGAAGGAAGTTAAGAGAAAATATATTTTTTCTTTCATAAATATACCCCATGTATTTTTAACAAATTTAACAATTTATTTTTTGAAGTACAAGCATTTAGACCAATCAAAGACGAGGTTTACACTATATGTATTTTTAATATAACGTGCCAACAAGTTTTGGCACGTTGTGGCACGTTGGTTAAAGCAAAAGTGTGATTCGAAAAATCTCTAAAAACCCGTCAGTTGTAAAAACAGAACAAAAACACATGTTTTTTATGTACAGATTATATTACACATTTAATAGACTGCAGAGGAATATTGTACACTATTTACAAAATAAATTTAAATATTTTGGTAACATTTACCAGGCGTGTTTGCCATATCCGCCATAGCTGCCGTATCCACCATATCCGCCATATCCAGAATATCCACCGTATCCGCCATTGCTGCCATATCCAGAATATCCACCGTATCCGCCATGGCTGCCATATCCGCCGTGATTACCGTAGCTGCTATAAGAAATTGCGGGGGCGGTATAGGCAACGTGTTTTACGATTGGGGTGGAGTGTACGCTGTATTGAGAGACTGAAGAAACAGCGGGAGCAGAGTAAACGACAGGTGCGACGGCCTTGACGATGGGTGCGGCGACGACGTGGGCGGATGCGACAGGAACGGAATAGCCTCCATATCCCTCGTAGCCGCCGTATCCGCCGTGACCGCCGTAACCGTATCCGGATCCATATCCGTAACCAGCACCGTGCCCGAGGCCACTGTAGCCCAATGAGCCGCCACCGATGTAGCCAGCGTGAGCCAGGCCGAGGAGGCACAGAACGGCAGAAATCTGAAAAAATAGACGTCTCTAAATAATTCAGCAAAGATGAGTCAACAGTGAGGGTGACACTGGCGGGTGCTCTTTCTCGTCACACTCTTCAGATTCGATCAGCCTCGCCGCGTGTTTTTTCTATTTCTATTTTAGTCTAAGTTTCGCGTTTTGAATTATAGTAATGTAATATAAAGCAAACGTGGTATGAATTGTAATGGCATAAAGTGTGTGTTATTTTGAATTTGTGGCCCTATGTCTATATGTTTAAGATTATTTATTTGTTTTGCACCAGCTATTGACGGTTCAAGTGGATTTTGATAATAATATGAAGAGAATCTGATATTTCGGAGTAGCAAGCCAACAGGGAGTGGTTTTATTCATTAATACAACATTATATTTATTTCGGACCCGATAGTTTGAACCGAAGTCACATAAAGTTGCGCTTAAGAGTCAATGAAAATGATGTGTAAATAATCTGCTATTCCCAGGGGGCCCCGGCTGCACACTGAGGATATTCCAATTATAATATGAGAGCACGGCCTTACAGTTATATTAGGAGGTGACAATGTAAAAGACACCCTACGGAGTTCAACAATAACAAAATCCAGCGAGCCCGACCCCAAAATTTCACTCCAAAAAAAGTGGAAAAATTTCTAGAATCTAGATAGTACCCACAAATTCTACCGAGGTCTTAGATGCTGTACAACACAAGCTGGTGATTCACTTCGTGATGACAAATAAAGAGACTACCGGAGCAGCCATGGCAGCGTTGGCATGTTGCATCTACTAACGGTAGTGGAGTGGGTGGGTGCCGGCCGGTACTAGGCCGTATGAACTAATAGGTGAAACATCACTGAAGATCTTTACGCCATTAGTCTCAGAGGTCGTAGCGAAAGAAAGAGGCAATTTCTGAAATTTTGAAGCTAAAGGATATAGTGATTAAATAGGGAGTACTTTGAACGAATTTCTATCTTGACGGAATTGAATTGGCCAAGTTCAATCATCCATATCGCCAATATTTAGGTGGGCAGAGTGCTTTCGATTAACGTTAAATTATTACGGTCCATGTGAAGCAAAGCCGTAAATAAGTCAAATTATTTACGGCTTTGCTTCACATGGAACCGAAGGATATTTGCACATCCTTTATCATGTGATATCAAGCAGTATTCCCAGTGCTCTAACAAGCACAGTATTGAAAGTCATCAATTGACAACATTTCATTGAAATGCAATAGAAAAAGTACACTGGACCATCCAAAGGCTTGTGGGATTAAATAAATAAAGTATTGCTGCCCACATAGGCATGGCTGGCATCACCAATGGCTTGTCAATCTTTTGGTAAATAAGCTAGTAAACTAATGCCATGTACCACTACGAGTGAACTTTAATATTGCGAGCAAACAAAAGCTTTGGATAACTCGTTAGCAGCAATTCGGATTTCCCGTTTGGATGCTATTGGAAATATTTTTCATTTATCTATCTTGTTTATATTTTTACTCCACTGATTACAATACACATAAATGCACTAATTTCACAGTCAGTCCAGAATTGCTATTTCACTATTTTAAAACACTTAAAATATTTTTATTTTCCGCACTAAATCCTTACCTTAGCAATCATT
Source organism: Pyralis farinalis (assembly GCA_947507595.1). Classification (NCBI taxonomy): domain Eukaryota; kingdom Metazoa; phylum Arthropoda; class Insecta; order Lepidoptera; family Pyralidae; genus Pyralis; species Pyralis farinalis. The sequence goes on along the minus strand of OX382273.1, from coordinate 23,881,155 downwards.
TTGTATTGTTTCTTCTTTTGTTAGACACACGTAGACTGATATTATTATCAAAAAATTTCGTTTATATATACACACAAAACTCGGAAATTGGCCTTGCTATTGCGAATGTTTTTCAAATTTCGTCTAAATTAGCGCGTTATAATATAACAAACGTTACACAAGTTTAATATGTATTTGTTTTAATGTCTTGAGCAGCATTAACCTGAAGGTGACTTAAGTAAGTACTCCATTCATACATTAGCGAGGGGAAAACCGGGTCTCAAAATGTCCATAATAATTGAGTGTAAACGCAAAAATGCGGAAATATCGCTTCCTGCATATGCATCATCTATAAAATGTCCTGACATCGATATCGACGTTATTTCCTTCAAGGAAGCCTTTGAGACTGGTGGTGAATCTTTAACATTTAATGTCGATTTAAGCAAATATTTTTTTAACCTAGAAATGTTTGTTGCGTGTATCAATTTACCGTAGAGTTTTATGTACATATTTCTATCTATCTATCTATAACTTCACAAAATCCCTTGCGAGGTAGGCAGAGACATGTACGTATTTGATTAATCCTGTTACCATTATCAGTAAATATTAATTTATTTAGAAATGTATGTCGAGTTTTCCGAGTTTTAAATCATCTTCGTATTTATGTGATTGTGACTAGACAGCTTTAAGAATTTTATTTATATATATTGATATGTATTAGTTTGGGTAGCATAAATTTTAGAAACATGCAATCGTGTATATGGTTTCCTCAAATTTTCATGATAATGATGTAATCGAATTTTAGCTATTGGACCGAAAACTAGTTGATATAATTCCTTATATTTGACAGTTTGTCTGTTACGACATATCCCAACAAACCTCAATGATTAATGCTCGTCCAGCATTTGGGATAAAGATCAGGAGGAAATCCAGAGAGAGGTAGGGGGTTTAAGTGAGGTAGGGCGCATCAAAGCAGCCCGTCTGGGGAAGTACCTCCACCTCACAGAAAACCGCAGCCAAATAACATCTCCCTAGAGGGTTGTTGTGTTCCTGCGTGTAAGTGAGGTCCCCAGTAAGATCCCAAAGAGTTGCTGTGTAAGCAGCAGAGGAGGCATCGCGCGAGTGATACTTAATATATCGCAAGCGTTAATAGGCTACGGTATTCGCTTCACATCAAGTGTTAGTTAAGTTATATACTACGTCGGGAGGTATACAAGCATACGGCCTCTTGCTTGTATGCCTCCCGACGTATATAATATATAGTATATAAAAAAAACCATTCAAAAACACAGAAGAAACCTGCGATAGACATCATCGTACTATTACTGTTGCGGTCTCGGATTAAAACTAATACATATTCTCTTTTTAAATAGTATCGCAATCAAAAATTCATCAGTATCATATCATCGGATTGCTACAGCTTTATTTCGAATGCACAATGTAATCGATACGATTATTAGTACATTTATCGATTGGAGGTCTCATGTTATTGCAAGTTCGTTGACCTGTCTGTCCGTCCAGCTCCTGAGCAAGCCACGACAGATCTTTATCGTAAATTTCATAACGTGCTTGATTCATATGGTGCATTCTGGTAGTGCCTGTCACTTCACTTCAGTGCATCGATATGTTGCATTTGACAGAATAAAAACAATTGTTACAGTACATTTTTAACAAGACGTGCATAAAATACTTTTTTACGCACTTGTAGTTTTGTAAAATTGGGTAAGAAATGATACATATGAAAAAAAGAGAATTCATGTTTGTATACAACTTCAGTAGGCATACAAGTAGTAGGCTAGCTTGATATAAAGCAGTTGCCGTAGCCTATAAACACTTGTAATATATTAAGTATCACTCGTGTAGTCACCTTTACTGCTGACACAGCAACCCCTAAGGTGACCTTACTTAGACGCAGGAACAAACCAACCGTTCAGGGAGTTGTTATTTGGCTGCGATTTTCTGTGAGAAGGAGGTACCTACTCTTCCAGATAATGAGATAAAATATCTTTAAAAAATATTTAAATAATATAAGACTTGTCTAAGTAACCGCGAGGATCCAATTACAAACATTTATGTGTTAAATGTTTTTTATTATCAGTTGTTTTAGATTTCCTTAGATTAGAACCTATCGGTTTCGTTATGTTTATCACTAGATAGCAGTAGCACAATAGTAGGCTCAACAGTTCACGTTTGCAATATTTAATAATTTCTAATGTGTAATTATTATTAATAGTTTGTATTTAATATTGTAATGTCATAAAAGAGATAATCGAAAGTGTAAATATCTTGTTTCATTTCGGCATAAGGAAAACACGCGCCATCGCCACTGCAATCGACTCGAGGCCGCAGACACTGTGGCGACGTATCATTTCTTTTAGCCGGATTTGTACGAGTATTTTATTTTCAATTATATGTGTTATAGTGCATTGCCTCGAAACACTATATTCGAATCAGATTCGAATAATGGCTTTCCGAGGCAATGTTGCTGCTCCACCGGCGTGGAGTTTTTAATTTCCACAGGAACCCTAAGCATTTTCGGAGAATAAAGTAGCATAATTATTGACCGGGATGTAAGCTATCACTGTGTATTTTTTTTAATTAATTAAAATACTTCAAGTGACGCTCAGTGCTTACTGTCTACCCCGCAAGGGACTTGGCGTGAAAATATAGATGTACATGTTTTCGTTATGCGTACAAATGAAAGACAGTCTGACAAAAATATTTAAAAAAGTTTTTTACTGCTTACAGTTGCATCTCACTTTAAAAGACATATTCATTCTATAAATTCAACCTTGCCATGGGTAACCTGTCATACTTTCGAAAATTTCATGTTCGAATTACAATTGATCGAAAACGGCATGACGTTTTAAAAACAGATTTTACGTAAGTTTCATTTTCCAGAAAGTAAATTTTTGACATTTTTGCTAACAATATTTTTCATTCCTAGAGGTTAAAAATAGAGATTAAAAAGATGAAATTAATTCGGTAAAATAAAATTCGTACAAAAATAATTAAATTTTAATTACAATTTTACAATTATTAGTGTATCGAGGATTGCATAGATGGTAGTTTTACATAGGAAACCTAAATAAAAATAGCCTTATGGATAATCTATTTTGCTTAAATGACAGAATTATTGGAGTTGGCCCTGTAGTTCCAGAGATTATCCCCTACATCTAAATAAACATACAGATTTTACTTCTTCTTCTATTAGACGTTAAGATGTTTGCAGCTAAATCCATAAATAAAGTGCATTTAATATACGAAAGTGCATAAATGATAATAAACTATTTTTAAAATTGCTGCTGATAAACGAATTACTTTTTATCGAAATGTATTGATAGTAGATTAAAGTATTATAAATAATATTCATGGTTTTTCCTTCAACGGCTTTATTTATATCGAATGTACATGTGCGGAGTTTGAGAATTTCGATTTCTAATGATCATATATTGCTTTAATTTGAATATAGCAATAAATAATTTTGAAGGATTTGTCGCAAGTCGACAACACAAAAACTAAAATGTCAAGGAGTTTACTGTGCTAGTATTTGTATACTATCTTTTACAGGTTTAATTTTAGAAATACTGGTAATAAAATAAAATTATGCCCGTAAATGTTAGATTATTATCTAATTTTTTACAATAAATAACCGACAAAATGTACTTACCTATGAGTAGTCTAAAAGCCATATTGTAATTAACATTATCGGGCATTTACCGACGTTAATATGCAAGTGAGTTTTTTTGCAAATTGCGCATCATAATTTTCGGCTGTGTTGTTGTGTGTTTACCCTGATTGGAAGCAGGTCCCATGGGAATGCATAAAACCGATACTTTCGCATGTAATTCAACAACCTTTTCTACATATTCGATAGTCTTCTTATTCCTAGCATTATCCCATTTCCTAATCTCTTATTAGTATTGGCGGGGTGTGCTGCCTCAGCCCAAGGATTTGGTGAAGATACTGATTATAATAGGCAGCGACTGCTGATAAACTCCGCAATCCTAAGAAATAAACAACTTTTTAGGTTTTAATTAAAATTTATTTCATGTGTGAGTTTCCTCGCGATGTTTCTCCACCGCCGAGCAAGTGATAATTACAACTATACTCGTATACCGAAAACAGGGATTTTGTGGTACATGCCCGCGAGGATTCAAACCATGACAAATTGGTTAATATGCTGGTTCTTTATCCACTAGGCCATCCCTGCGCTTGATATTCAAAAGTATCGTACTTACTCGTAATTAGAACATTAATAAAATGTCAAAGTTTCTACTCTCAATATTTTTGGATTCAAATATCTTTTGTAAACAGTTTTGCTTGAATTTGCATAAATTTGCTGCATAAATTATGACATTATGTTTCCGAAATTTATAACCGTTCTATTGAAATATGTCCATGTGTCCTGACACGAAACAAATATCGTAATAATATTTTATTGCTATGCGTTTACATATTACAAACAATTTTCTTGCGTTTTACATTATTGTAATTACGTGAAAATTTTAAAATCTTACTACCTAGTCGCATTGTTCACTCATTTATAACGCTTTCTATTTTTGTACACACAAGTACGAGTTTGATCAAAAAAAAATAAACATACTAAACTTGTTTGATATTAAACTCAATAGTAACAAGTTACTGGCAAATTTTAAAGTGACTAGGTGTACAAATGTCTCAGCGATATTATCATCGTCAGATCATGGAATTTATATGACGCCCATAAATCAAGTTAACGTATGTGAGGGAGTGGCAGTGTATTGCGCCCGTCTGCAAAAAGTCGTGAGCTGTATCTATGCAGTAGAAATGTTCTATCGCAATTACAACATTTATGCAACTTTCATACAGTTATTATCGAACTATATTTTGCGCGGGCAATAACGGTCTATAAGATTGCATGCTGATGACATGTTTGTAATATGAACTTCCTAGCTTCTATCCTTGGTTTCGCTTGCATGGAGATTATGATTGTGCCAATAAATAGCTTAATTATTTCCAGTTCCTAAACAATTTCTTCATTAATCGTGAACAGACACGCGGACAACACAGACAGAGTTACTTTCGGATTTATAATTAGCGTAGATGACTTTAGTGACTAGATGCCTATGCACAGGCCACTGTGATATCCCTATATAGGCCCACCACCGCAAACGCAAATTGTTTTTGTCGCCGGCCGGGGCGAACCTGTGGGCAGCGTAAGAGTGTTACCATACCAATCGCTCAATCTTCGATCGATGCCCTCGATCGCCATTGGTCGACGATGATCGCTCGGTGTGGTAGCTTTGGATGATCGACGAATACTGTCCGGCTACATTTCATCAGTATCTTCGATCGAGAAATGTCGATCGACGTCGACTAATCCATTCTACTATCGACCGATGGGCTCGATTGGTGTAGTAAAAACTGTCGTCGACGTCGACTAATCTATTCTACCGTCGATCAATGGCCTCGATCGACGATCCATCGGTGTCTAACCTAACTCGGTCTATAAAAATGAGTTCCATTTTTTATGTACGCGCACCTACTGCGTATAAATTTCAATAATTCCGAGTGCAAATGTTTGAAATTTTCTGTTATGAAAATAAAGTAAAACCTTTTAATTTTATATGAGTTTCTATTTTTATTAACTGTCTCTATATTTAATCTACGCATGTATAAACAATGTGTCACGCTTCCATATTTTAGTTATTTTACTAAGACAATACATACGACGCGACGGTTCCGTCGTGAAATTTCAATGTGTAGATTTTGCAATGTTATCAATATTTGTGAATAAGTAATTGAACGGCTCTGGTCATGCTTTAGTCAGGCTAAGGTAGTGTCGAGATCGCGATTTAATACTGCGATGAGGCGATGCATTATGAGGTTCAAGAGTATAAGGTGTCGAAAGGTAAACAAATATATGGTCTGCCTGATGTTACGGGTTACTATAATTGAGACGCTAGAAACAAGAGCAATACTCGCACTTTGCTACTCCCGGTGTTACTTACTATGAGTCGAGGCGTTGTGATTACTTAGCCAATAACATCCAACATCTGGCATTGTTCGAAAATTATTTTATTTTATAATAATATAATTAATTTTTATTTGCAATACAATGTTCACGAAGAACTACATAGAGTTTTATAAATTGTCGAAATTTAAATATCATTATTAATAATTCTTAATAAAATAATTCAAAATAGGTGCACAAGTTCAATATTCGTTCTATATTCATCTTTATTTTCTTCTTATGAACATTATGTAGTTTAGAGAGCTTTTACTTTTAATTTGACACGAATTACTTATTACGAGTATTAACCACATGTTCCCGTAGGTTGCCAGCAGATAAATTAAAATATCGCCAGAAAAAAAAGTTTTTTATTTTAAATACCTTTTTATAATTTACTATATTTGTATGTATGTATTACATGTATGTAAGCATGTATATCTTCACGCCAGGTCCCTTGCGGGCTAGGCAGAGAGAACCGAGCGCCATAAGACGCGGTCCTTACATACTTCACTCGCTTCTCTAACATTCATAGCTCTTTTCATGCTATACTTGTTATTTTTATTTTCATTTCACTCATTTACATTGTTTTCTTGGGTAAGTTATTGTTTCGCACTAATTCTCGACACGTTCACAATAGTGTTAACCTATGAATGATTTCGTGACCATCTGTCAGCACGGTGATTGGTCGGTTGTCTAGCTAAACGGCTAACACGGTAGGTGTCACTGGTTCACATCGTGTGTTCGAGAAACACTATTGAGAAATAGATGCTAATATATTTTACTCATTGTGTCTCAATTCATTCACAACGTTTGACTATCATACAAGAATTACTATGTGTACAAATAGAATGTTAATAGCATATGATCTTATCTCAGTGATGTAAGATAAGATAACAATTCTTTATTTGCCATTGGGCCCTCACGGACACTTACGTCTTACATTTTTTGAAATATAATCTTATTGTATCTTAATTCTCTTATTTCACTTTTTTCCCTTTTTTTTAATCTACTAGCATATGTAAGGAGCATACGCCGTGTGTAACACATGACTTACAGGGAATAACTTTCCCATCGGTTTGCTTATCACATAACTGAGTATACGTCCCATCCTGTCATCAAAAGCGGTGATGGGAAGAGGCGTATAGTGGAATTGTGAAGATACAGCATGTGCTGTTGCACATACAGCATGTTTTTGTTAATCAAATCAAGTAACCCAGAATATTCTCAATTTAGACATGAGACATTTATAGCTTTCCACCACATAGTGTAGAGTTCTTAATAAAAAACAAGACAAATGTCATTTAATATTCTATTTAAAAGTCTCTTATTTGACTAGTGATGCGGGTACGAGCAACGAATAACGCATATCCCCACTCGTTACGAAAAAAGGCGGGCACTTGGCCGACGGACGCCACTTCTTGTGGAGCGCTCGGACAGATCGAATGTTACCGTTTACGCCTCTCTGTGAACTGTACATTTGTTAGTTTAAGAAGGAAGGAAATAAAGAAGTTTGTATACGCTTATATGGTTGTTTCTTATACTTCAGAAGTTGGAAAACGTAAGTACACTCCCACAACAAATATTAAAATTTGCTCGAGATTATTATTACTAGGTGTTAAGTAGCTATTAATAAATTAATTATCATTGTACTTGAATCATATGATAGTGTTTGTATTCTCATAAAATTATTAAATGTGTTTGAGAGTATTATTAATAGTTATTATTTTACATGAATCACATGATGAAGTTACGGGTTTTATAAAGGGGAACGATAATTTCATTATTATTTCCATTTAAGGCTTAGTTTCCGAGATAAAAGAACTTTAATAATTTTTGACTTAGTTTCATAAATTTTATTGTGACAAATTGTGTTACTAATATAACGAAACATTTTTCTTTTTCGAGCTGATAATGTCTGAAGTTACCAGCCGAAGCCAAAGCAATCTACGGCGGTTGCGTACACCTAAGAGGCAAAAATATAATGCCACTAAGAACAGTCAGCGCCTCGAGCGTACACGCAGTCGAAGCGGTTGTGAGACGACATCACTCCCGTCAACGTCGTCGCAGTGGCAGCCTACAACGCCGACGAGTCGAAAGTCGTAGTCCGACCAGCAAACAAGGCGGCCTACCTTCGGGTGGATTGCAAGATCGAGACACGTCATACAAAAGGTCAGGTGCACTGTCTTTTTCTATTGAAGATGTTATGAGCCTATTTACTTCTGTAAAAAAGGGTCTTGAATCCCAGCCATCATCATCTAATACGGTCCCTACAAAGAGTATAGAACACAAAAATATATTACCTAATTTCGACCCATCAGCGAAAAGCCAAAGCTTTGATATATGGTTGTGTAAAGACAATGAAGGTACACATGTGTATAGCTGGGATGAAAGGACAACGACGCACTTTGCAATAAAAAAGCTTCAGGGGCTTCAGGTTTGGTATGAGGGTCTACGTGCTATACTTTATACATGGTCGGAATGGCAAAACAAATTAATCAATGCCTTTTTTTGTGAACAGAACTACGGCCAAATTCTAGAAGAAATGCTCATAAGAAAAAGTAGATTTAGCGAACCAATCGAAAATTACTATTACGAAAAAGTAGGATTGTTAAATCAATATGATATTTCGGGAAAACGGGCGGTATATTGTCTAATACATAGAATTACGGACAGAACCATGAAATCGAGTGCTCTGGCAGTGCGTTGTTCTCAACCTGATGAACTACTTAAATTCTTGTTGAGCAACAAAGGCTCGCAATCATTTGATTGCATTTACATCAGAAATAAACCTTCGGTTGACAACAACGCCACTAGTCAGAACATTCATGGCAATACAAAAAAATCATCAAAGTAAATCTAATCAGCTTAATACTCAAAGCCACGTATATTCTTTTAATTGTAAAGAACGTGGTCACCCATACTTACAATGCCCCAAACCATTGATTAGACGCACAAAATGCCACAAAATTGGTATAAATCAAGGCGAATCTTCTAAAACTATGCGTATCTCTAGTTCTTGTTCTACTTCTAAATATATAAAAGAAGTTAAAATAAATAACATAATGGTGGATGCTTTTATTGATTTTGACAGTGAAGTCACTCTGGTTAGGAAGTCGCTGATTTAAAATCTTAAATTGGTTCATGATCAGGTCCCAACAGTCATGAAGGGATTTGGAAATGGCACTGTTAAGTCTTTAGGGATTTAGCTTTGAACATAGCGGTGGATAGAGTCGAAACTAGTGTTACGTGTCAAGTACCGTTGACAAACCCGTTTTGATAGGACAATCTTATACTGAACAACCACTCATAACCGTGTACAAAAAATCCGAACGATTGCAATTTCACAAAATTTGTATGGAACTATCGTTCATTGACCATAAAGATAATGAACAGGTATTAGAATTTAGGATTTGTGCAATTGTTGAGCTTTATGGTCCTGCTTGTGTGAAGTCTTACGTGAAGTCAAATTTCGATGGTTGCTTATTGCTAGAAAATAAATTAGTCGTAAGCCTGGACAAAACTGTATTATATCCGAAGGCCCATATCATGTCAAGGGCGGATATTTGGATGTCCATATATACCCATGTACGCTCCGTAAGGACTTTGTCTTTAGTAGAGGAGAGATGGTACAATTTGTTCACCGATTAGTAGTACAACCTCCAGGGATTTCTGAATCGGTGGATTATCAGTTGATTTGGATAAAAATATTACGTTAGATGAAGTTCGACTTGGTGATCAGGTATCTAATGATGATAAACAGAGGTTGATGATTATATTGAACCAGCATAAACATTGTTTTGCATCCAATCTTAAGCAGTTAGGTTGTACAGACGTTACAAGCATGACTACTGACTTAAATAGCCAACGGCCTATAGTATATCGACCTTACCGTTTCACACCACGAACGTGATAAGGTACAAGCAATGGTAGGTGAAATGTTAGACGCAGGAATTATACGAGAGTCTATGTCCGAATATGCTAGCCCTATTATTCTGGTACGTAAGAAGGATGGAAGTACTAGGATGTGTGTCGACTATAGGATGCCAAATTCAATTACCGTGATGGAGCGGTACCCCTTGCCGATTATACACGAGAAATCGCTGGGTTATCTGGACAGGCCTTTTTCATAACTCTTGATATGTCGTATGGTTATTATCAGGTGCCTATAACTGAGAAATATAAGCACCTAACAGCGTTTGTGACACCGGATGGCTTGTATAAATTTAACCGAATGCCATTCGGGTTAGCAAACGCTCCCGCTGTGTTTCAACGAATGGTTAATAAATAAAGTATTAGGGTTAACTCGATTTACTAAGGCTACGGCGTATATGGATGACATACTTATTTTTGGCAAGAATCCCACTGAGTGTCTTGACAGGTTGGAGAAATTTTGAAATTATTAGAAGAAGCTAACTTGAAATTAAATTGACCTAAATGTGAATTCCTTAAGTCGAACATAAATTATCTAGGTTACGAAATCGATGCAAGCGGTATCCGGCCTAGTGAAAAGAAAATTCAGTCTGTTTGCGATTTTCCCCGCCCTGAGAACGTTCACTCTGTACCGCAATTTCTTGGTCTTGCCAGTTATTTTAGGAAATTTGTTCAGAACTTTGCACAAATAGCGTCACCACTTACGCAAATGCTTAAAAAAGATATCAGATGGAATTGGGGGGAAAAACAAGAAGAAGCTTTTCAGACTCTAAAAGCGAAACTTACTGATCGACCTGTTTTAGCTATTTATCACCAAGATGCTGATACCGAGTTGCACACCGATGCCAGTAAGGACGGAGTAGGTGGAATTCTTTTACAGCGTTGTCAGGGTAGTGATTCATTTAAACCCGTAGCTTTCTTCAGTAGGCAGACTTCCCCGGAGCAGAAATACTACCATTCCTACGAGTTGGAAACCCTAGCTGTAATTAGTGCATTGGAAAAATTTTGAGTTTATTTATTGAGAAAGGAATTCAAAATTGTGACAGATTGTAGTGCCCTACGATGTACATTCTTGAAACATGATCTCATTCCAAGAATAGCTCGTTGGTGGTTGTTGTTACAGAAGTTAAATTGTACTGTAGGCCTGGAGTCAAAATGATGCAGGCAGATGCGCTATCTCGCAATCCAATTAAAACCGATCTTACGAATCAGTGGTGCATCATGTCTATTTCTGAAGAGGATTGGTTATTGACATTGCAATTAGTAGACTCTGAGTTAGGTTAAATTAAGGAAATTTTAGAGAGTGATTTAGATCATAAGGGACTAGAATATATCAGGGAAAATTATATAGTACGGAATAATAAGCTATTCAGGATTTTGAAGGGCGACGATGGTAATGTACGTTGGGTGGTTCCAAAGGGTGCAAGGTGGCAGATATGCGGATTAAATAATGACGAAATTGGACATCCTGGAATCGAAAAAAACTTTAGATAGAATCAAAAATAATTGCTTCCAGTTTTCAAAAATGTCTAAATTCGTAAAAAAAAATATGTGAATGCGTGTATTGACTGCGCTAAGCTAAGACATCGAATAAAAACGAAGGATTATTACATACAATTGATAAGATAGGGTTGCCATTCCATAACTTGCATGTAGATCACCATGGACCCTTTATAAAGTCCAAAAGGGGAACTACTTATCTATTGGTAGTAGTTAACGCATTTACGAAATTCGTTTTCATAAAGCCAGTTCGGAATACTAATACGTTCAATGTGGTTCAGTCTTGATGATATTTTTATACGTTTAAGATACCTGATCGTTTGATTAGTGACCGCGGAAGTTGTTTTACATCAAATACGTTCAAGAAATACTGATATCATAAAGGTATAAAGCACATATTGAATGCTGTCACGAGTCCTAAATCAAGCGGTTAGGTTGAGCGATATAACCGGACGATTATTAATTCTTTAAAAGCTCAGAATTTAAGGTGTGACGAGAAGGATTGGGACTATCAAGTTGGTAAAATACAATGGGGATCGAACAATATTGTACAAAAATCTACTGGTACAGAACCTACTGAGGTTATGTTTAGCATGCACATGAATGGGGAAATTAATCCTAGCGTAAATGAAATTACGGATAATACACGACAAGATGTCGGTGTGTCTGAAATTTGTTCTCAAGTCAAAGCGAGACTAGACGAGGAACAAGAAAAGCAAAAGGAACGGTACGATCGAAATAGACGTCAGGCTAAGGTGTATAATAAGGGCGATTTAGTAAAAATTACAAAACAGTCTCACTACCACAGTAGCAGCCGATCGACTACTGCCTTGGGTGCATATAACTGCATTACAACTAGAAAACGACGAAGCTAAATCTAATAGTGGCACGGATGATAATATTAGCGATTAAGTATCGATATTATATGATATTTATCTTGTTTAAGGTCGAACGTGAAACAGCAGCCAGTGAGAATCGACTGGTTGGCGGCTACAGAAACCTGCTTGCCACTAGTGAGAATTGATTGGTTCACTAGAGGGTTTGTAGGTTACCACCAGGACCGAGAATTGATTGGTTCGAGTCCTGGTTGGTATTACTCACTAAGCGAGAATTGATTGGTTCGCTTCAGTTTAGACTAGCCGCGAGAATTGATTGGTTCGCGGCTGGAAGGATTCCTCGCCGCTAGTGAGAATTGATTGGTTCACTAGCGGCGCAGCGAGATACCACCAGAACCGAGAAGTGATTGGTTCGGTCTCTGGATGGTACTGCGAGGCGCAGAAATTGATTGGCTCACATCAGATAAAAATCATATTGGAAAGCGAGAATTGATTGATTCGCTAAGCTACTGTTTACCATTATGGTTATGTAATAATTAGATTTGGACAAATTTAAAATTAACATGATTATAAAGTCGTATTACGGCCTGAAATTGTATATAGTAATTAGTTTTTATTAAAGTTTTACCTTAAATATGATTGTGAATATACTAGACTAAATATACACACTTTATGTATTTATTTGTTTACAAATTATATAAGTACTTACAACTCGTTTTCAAATTATGTCACTGATGTAAACTAGTATTTTGGTTTATAATTTTATTCGAAGTTATGTTTATTATCAGCACTCACTGGTTTTCAGTTCATTCCATTTTCTCCTTTACATTTATAATAAACATTTTAAGCTTTAATTCCGCCGGCCAAGTGTAGAGTTGTCATAAGACGCGTGTATGGGGACATACACGATGTCAGGACGGTCGAGTGTAGAGTTCTTAATAAAAAACAAGACAAATGTCATTTAATATTCTATTTAAAAGTCTCTTATTTGACTAGTGATGCGGGTACGAGCAACGAATAACGCATATCCCCACTCGTTACGAAAAAAGGCGGGCACTTGGCCGACGGACGCCACTTCTTGTGGAGCGCTCGGACAGATCGAATGTTACCGTTTACGCCTCTCTGTGAACTGTACATTTGTTAGTTTAAGAAGGAAGGAAATAAAGAAGTTTGTATACGCTTATATGGTTGTTTCTTATAATAGGAACAAGTAACATTGCAGTAGCTTACTTTTGCTAGATTTAAAACGTCAATGATGTTCTTATTGAAGAACGTTAATATTTTTTTTGTGCAGTAGTACCTATATATATATATATATATATATATATATATATATATATATATGATGACTATATATTGATTGTCGGCAAATTTGATTGTTTTAATAGCGAAGCTCAATTATTTTTTTATTATTCATATACTACATGATTGATATATTACCGGTGAGCGTATTTGATAAGAGCTATGACTGTTAAAGAAGCGAGCGAGGTGTACAAGGACCGCGCCTTACGTCCCTTGGTTCTTTCTGCCTATACCGAAACTGACCTGGCGGGAAAATATACATACATACATACATACCTACGTTCATACACTACACTTATAGTTATTAAAGTGTATGAGTGAAATTATCACTAGCTCGACGTTGAAGGAAAACACCGTGACGAAACCTGCATGTCCAAGAGATTATGTATAATACGTATGACTTAACATAAAGAAAGCCTGCTTTTCCCTTTGGTTTGTGAAACTCTGAGGGCAGCCGCTCCAAGCAAAAATCAGTATCTTCGCCAAATCCTTAGGCTTAGGTAGCATACCCCAATCCTAACGCACTAGGAAACAGAATAACGTTTAGAAGACGAAGACACTTATAGTTATTAAAATCGAAGCGCGTCGTTGAACTCAAGACTTCACTGAAGTCAATTAAATTTTCGTAATTATATCACTTTTGCACTTTTTGGAAGACCTGAGAAGTCTAATAAGGCCTTGTAAAATTCATCATCGTTTTATGGATGACTAGCTGCTGCCCGCGGCTCCGCCCGCGTGGAGTCAAATAACGTAGCCTATGTGTTATTCCAGGTCCTAATCTATCTACGTGCCAAATTTCATTCAAATCCGTTCAGCCGTTTAAGCGTGAAAGAGCAACAAACATCCATACATACAAACTTTCGCATTTATAATATTATACTCGTAGTAGGATATTTAAACTGTAGGCTTTGGGCTGGGTACATTTTGTAAGCATTTATTTAGCACAGTTCCTGAAGCTGGAACGTACAGAAAGATTTAAAAGTGGTTCTGAAGACTTGTCTGTAGGGGGTAGGTCCCTTTGCCCGTTCCCTCGCCGATCGAAAGAACCAAAATCGGCCAAGTGCGAGTCGGACTCGCAAACGAAGGGTTCCGTACCATTATCGATAAAAACGGCAAAACAATCACGTTTGTTGTATGGGAGCCCCTCTTAAATATTTGTTTTATTTTAATTTCATTAATATTCTTAAAGTAAATATATAAATAAATATTCTGTGAATATTTCAAGCGTCTATCTGTTGCCGTTATCAATATCGAGCAAAAATGAGCAAAAAATCGGCCAAGTGCGAGTCGGACTCGCGCACTAAGGGTTCCGTACCGTACATTATCTATAAAAACGCAAAAAAAACACGTTTGTTGTATGGGAGCCTCCTTAAATATTTATTTTTTCTATTTTTTTGTATTTGTTGTTATAGCGGCAACAGAAATACATTATCTGGGAAAATTTCAACTGTCTAACTATCACGGTTCATGAGATACAGCCTGGTGACAGACGGACGGACGGACGGACAGCGGAGCCTCAGTAATAGGGTTCTGTTTTACCCGGAACCCTAAAAAATAATGATTAAACGTCAGTTGTTGAACCAATATACGAAGTCAAGTAACATACACTGATTAGATTGTAGTTAACTTGACATAATTGAGTTGTTCTGCTTGTACGATAAAAATGATTGACGGGGACAAGCTTTAAGAAGCAGTTGGTTCGTACCAAGGTCTATCAGTTTGCAAATAGTTCATCGCTGACGAAAGATGGCAATGATGTATTAGATTATTATATTTCCAAATAGTTGTTTATCTTGATTAAATTGGCCGACGAGAAATGTCGATATACCGTATTATATTATCTTTGGTAATACTAGTGCTGCGGGCAACTTTTTAGAGTTTGAATATGTTTGTCTATCTATCTATAACTTAACGCCAAATTCCTTGCCGGGTAGGTAGAGTGAAGCGAGCGACACATGACTCGACATCCCCCACATCCCTTCCGAAGCTGTAAAAAATCGGCCAAGTGCGAGTTGGACTCGCGCACGAAGGGTTCCGTACCATTATCTATAAAAACGGCAAAAAAAATCACGTTTGTTGTATGGGAGCCCCCTTAAATATTTATTTTATTCCATTTTTTAGTATTTGTTGTTATAGCGGCAACAGAAATGCATCATCTGTGAAAATTTCAACTGTCTAACTATCACGGTTCATGAGATACAGCCTGGTGACAGACGGACGGACGGACGGACGGACGGACGGACGGACAGCGGAGCCTCAGTAATAGGGTTCCGTTTTACCCTTTGGGTACGGTACATCATGAAAATGCCCGAGTTTACAACCTCCTCATTTTTGATCTCGGATAAATATAAATGTACTTGTTAATCTAGGTCAATGTAACGAGGAGTTTTTTGTACCACTAAGGTAGCATACAAGCGCACGGACTGCCTGATGGTAAGCAGTTACCGTAGCCTATGGACATTTGCAATGCCGGAAGTGTCACTCTTGCGTTGCCGACCCCAAAACTGTATCCGTTTTTAAATGGATCTAAATGAAGACAATAAATAATTTAGATCAATTATAAAAACATCGCTTCATTTTTAACAATTAACGTTAACGCTTTGTAAAACTACGTATTACAGATTACAATCTTTAAAATAAAGGCCAAGTACAAGAGTGTTGTAATTTGTAAACACGGAATATAATTAGTGTCACGCAAGCTTACAACATAAATGACTGACAATAGGAAGGTACAGCTAAGTACACGTTAAGCTTTGACCTCTGTACCGTTCTAGTGCCGCATGTAATACGAGTTACAATCGCATTTTGAGCTTCAAGTGTTATGTGCTCTTAACTGTACATTGCAATGTTTATTCATCATATATGCTATGCTATTAAAGTCTCTATCCAGGATGGAATCAGTAAATTATTAAAAAGTCAAAGTTATTCTTCTTTTTAGCGCTATCCCGTTTCCTAATCCATTAGGATTGGCGAGGTCCGCTACCTAAGCCTAATGATTTAGCGAAGATATTGATTTTTACATGGAGCGACTGCCGTCAGACCTCCACAACCGTCGGGAAATTCAGATCAGCGAGTTTCCTCATGATGTTTTTCTTCACCGCCGAGCAAGTAAGTATTTTTTGTATTGTACATAAATCTGAAAACAAGAATTTAGTATTTTAGTAGTTTAGTACATGCCAGGATTTGAACGAGATTTGATTAATAGGTTGGTTCTCTATCCACTGGGCTAGCACTCTCTAATAATCCAAAGTAATTAAAAATCCATTAATTTACTAAATATGGTCTAGACACATTTAGAGATTAAAATATAAAAATCTCGCATCACCAGTTTGGTGTTTGTTATTTCAATCTTCTTCACGCCAAATCCCTTGCGACCTAGGCAGAGAGAACTGAGCGCCATAAGACGCAATCCTTGCATGCACGCCCGTCGGTTTCTAAGACTTTTGATATCACCTTATGATAAAACACGACCAATTTGGTCATGATAGATTAGTCTTGGTCTTCCTCGGCTCCTATATCCTTCCACTTTTGCATTGTATATCTGTTTCGTCATTCTTTCATCCTGCATTTTTTCTACATGTTCGAACCAACGGAGCATGCCTTTTCTTACCTGTTGCAGTCGTTAAGCTAACTCTGTGGTCTTCGGGCGGTTTGAGAATACAGGGCGCTGCAGTTGAGCAGAGCATAGTGGAGTATGCTTTACTCCTCTTCGGTTGAAGGTAGATCCGTGGAGGGTGAGTAAAGGTTGGTGTATGGCTCTATGGAAAAAGAGGGGCATCAAAGCCGCGCGAGCGGTGCATCTTTTATTACAAACGATCATAGGCTAAACGGTAGTCATATTACATAATGCCGGTCTCCCGACGTTGAATTTAGACATATATATATATATATCCTTATATAATCCTTATATATATAATCCCTTTTAATATATATATATATATATTAAAAAGGATTGACGATGAAGATCTAAGTCTATTTTTCATTCTAGCCTAGGTCAACGTTTAAGCTATTTACCAGCTATTCAATCCTGAGATTCCTGTTTCTTTATAAAATATCTTAAATCACTCTGCGGGTAGGTTTTTTGAATATAGAAGTATACGCCATACCTATCTGATGTGGAGCAGTTACCGTATATATACGCTTATAAACGCTTGCAACATATTAAGTATCACTCGCGCGATGCGACCTCTCCTGCTAACATAGCAACTTCATAGGAGCTTACTGGTGACCTCACTCACACGCAGGAACATAACAACCCTCTTGGAGCTTATTATTTGGTTGCGGTTTTCTATTAGGTGGAGATACTTCCCCAGATGGGGTGATTTGATGCGCCCTACCTATTTTCAAAACACGCAGACTAAGACAAACAGACATGTTCATGCACACAAATGTTTGTCGTGTGTGAGAATCGAACTCACAAGCGTCAGTGCCAAAGTAACGTAACAGCATGGTTCACCACTGCGCCGCAGCCCTCGTCAATAGGTAGGCTTTTAATAAACATATGAAATGTTTTTACGCTGTAAGTTTTTTATATATAACAAGTTAAGGTTAAAAAACCAAAAAAAACCCGACTGTTCTTAAAAAAACTAAAAATATGTAGATCCCCAGTTATTCGACAGTTCAATGATTTACGTCTACTATATAGGTTTTGTGCTGACGTCATGTGGCACTCCGGGGACGAAGGTTTACGTCCGCCCTATTTGATCTTTTGCTGACGCCGCATAGCCTATGATACTCGGGTGAATCCAATGACACCTTACTCTTCAAAATCGGTCAAGGCGTTTAGGCTACAGGATGTAACAATGGAACGGACACACATACCCACATACATACAATCATGCGCGTGAAAAACATTACTTTCCTTTTGGTTTAGTTGGTTAAAGCGATAATTGTACACATTCGCACAATGAAATAAACAATAATCACGTGCGAGTCGCGAATTGCGTATTGAATTTTCCGTACCTACAAAATACTAACCACTCTACCAAAAGTCTATTTGTTAGACATTTTTACACCGTGCAGGATGGCAAACACACATATTGCTTACCGATACCTAGGGGTTTCGACTAATAATGTTGTACAGAAATGTTTTCGAAATCTGTCATACAATTAGTCACTTCCGAAACTATTTTTGCTTTTTTAGTTTCGTAGCGGGGTAGGCAGAGAGAACCTACGATAACCAAATTGATCTTGTTTTATTAGAAAGTGATGTTGGAGCCCTAGAAAACGGCGAGCGTGCGTCAGAAGAGCTATGAATGTTAAAGAAATGAGCGTGGTGTGTAAAGACCAAGTCGTGTGATATAAATATATAGCTATGTAAGTATTAAATAAATATGTTAAAACTATATAAACACACTGTATTGCTAGTTAAATGAGCTTAAATTAGATGGACTTACTGTCAATTATTGAGTTCTTACCGGAAACTTCGACCTTCAATATTTTCTCATTAGATATGTAGTGAATTTCGTGATAATAAACAAAAGTATTTAAACTTTGTCTCCTAATGATACCTAAGACATTTGACTACACTACCGTTACCAAGTTACATGGTAGCAACAAAAAGAAGTACTTGAAATCCGATTCGTAGAGTTCAATTACTTACTGTCAACTCAAATATGTATATATATATATATGTATGTATATATATATGTCATCATTCCACTGTTGAGGACATTTGTTCTCGTACTAAAAAGTTCGGCAACTCCTATCTCTGTCGAACAATTAAAAAGTGGAACGCCTTGCCTACACATGTGTTTCCTCCTTCCTACAACATGGGATCCTTCAAACGAAGCGTGAAGAAGCACCTTGCGGGCCAGCATGGTAGCGTCAACTGACAGGACACCGTAGTCCTTTGTCAGTTGTCGCTGCAATTTGGACTCCCCTTTTCGCTTACCAACAGGCGAAGAGGAGCCACTATGCTGAGTCAATATAAAAAAAATAATATATATATGCAATAAAAGCGTGTAAAAAAGAAAAATATCATATCATTTGTAACGTTTATTCATTTGACATTGTATAAAAATAAATATAGAAAAATAAAACAACTAGATTTGTACAGTCGTGAAGGTGATCACCAGCCGTAGTTGGCAGCTAGGCCGCTGTATGACACGTGGGAGACAGCGGGTGCGGCGGAGTACGCGAGAGCGGACTTTAGAACTGGTGCAGCGGCGTAAGTAGCAACTGGAGCGTGCGCAGCGTAAGATGTAAGAGGAGCGGAGTATGCTACTGGAGCGTGCGCAGCGTAAGATGTAATCGGAGCGGAGTACGCCACGGGAGCATGCGCTGCGTAAGTCGCAACTGGAGCGGCAGCGTATGTCTTAGTAATCAAAGGTGCAGCGTGCGCTGTCTGTGTAGAGTATGAAGATACGGAGGAGACAGCAGGCGCGACAGCTTTAACAACTGGCGATGAGTATGCGACCGGAGCGGAGTACGCTAATGATGGCGCGGCGTATGTTGAGATGGCGGGAGCGGCGTAGCTCTTGATGACTGGTTGTGCGGCATAGGTTGTTAAGGGGGCAGCGTGTGCGGCGTATGCCAGTGGGGCAGCGTATGGAGAAGCGTACGGAGCGGCGTATGGAGCGGCGTACGGAGCGGCGTATGAGGCGCCGAAGAGGCCGCCCGCGCGAGCTGACGCAACCGCGCACAGGAATACTACAAACTGTAAGAAGACAAATTAGAACTTTTAATTACAAACTGTAAAAAGTAAATACAAATTAGAAAACATTTTACACTCCCATACAATATAAAGTAATTTGATACCTTAGTAGAATTAGTTACGCGTCAAAATTTTGTATGAAAATATAGGGTAGTTAAGAGATCACTGTACATTTTAAAACCGCTATAATTATGAAAATGATATTTCTATTCTGTAACTTCTAGAGTTCCATTGGTTCCACAAAAGTTTGGTAAAAATACAACTTGAATACGATTGGAGATAACGATTGAAGTCTTACGATTTTAAGCGTCAGTGATTAGTAATTTAAGGCTTGTAGGTATTGTATATTGTAACACAATATTTCCTTTTTCTAATACGTACACACAAATAGTTAATCAAATGTGAGAACAGTTTTATAACACTTTACTCATGTGATGTAGCCTTCAGGAGAGCTTATGTCGGTACTCAGAAACCGAAGTTGTTATGATATTTCAGGGATACTATGACCTTACAATATACGATTGCTTGTTAGATGTTAATCCTCAAAGATTAATGTGGTAACTGCTAATGACAGATTATTTATCAAGGCTGTAGGAGGTAAGGAAGGTTAAGGCACACTTATCACAACAAAATTGGTAGTGTTTTATCAGAAGGGGAGATCAGAAGTTCTAAAAAACGAGCATCCATGAAAAGAACTATACATGTTAAACATTTATGTTATTTTTTAATGTATTATTTACTTATGTATACCTGACGTGACGTGACGTGACCTGACGTGTAGGTATAGACAGGTAACATATCAATTCGACGATGTACTTTGATTTTATTCAGTAGGCGTATTCATATTGCCTCGAAACACTATCTTCGAGTCGGAATCGAAAAGTTATCTATCAAAATGTAAGGGATCTGAAAACTTTTCGAATCCGTTTCGATTATGGCTTTCCGAAGCAATGTGAATACTCCCACCGATATACTTTATGAAGTATAACATAAGTGGAGTGGGCATTGAGTTAAAACTGTGTGCGAATATTCATCAATACGAACAAATGTGGTGAGGATATCGAATCTCAAAAATTATGTCGATTTCCCAAGCGAAGTTTCGTAAAACTCGAACTGTTGTATACTTATATGTTATTGGATACAACTCCATATCATAGACTTTTTTATTACGTCTATGCTCCGTATGTTAAAAGGATGTTGTAAATTTGAAAGTAGGAAGTAAGTATTCAAGAATTCGAACGACTTACGCTAGGGAAATCGATATAATTTTTGTCGTTGTCATGTCCGTCCCACGGTAATATTCAATCGTATTTCGATGGATGCTTGCACCCAGTTGGGGAAATATATAAAGAACGAATAACTCAAGGATCCTGGGTAACCGAGATTCGCTCGGCGTTTGACGTATTTTTGAGAAGTCGAGATTTTGCAAGTGCATGTCTTGAAAAATCTTTTACAAAGTTTTACAAAGAAACGTATAAAGCAAAACTACATACTACACTATTAGATATTCACGATAAGTTCCTCAAAGAACTGAAAAAGGGTAAACCTTATCTAATATATATATGTATATATATAATATAACAATTAGTTATATAACTCACTCGCAAGTGTACAACAAAAAAAAGTTTAGTTGTATACTTGTAAGTGAATGAGTTCGGCCGCGGCCGGAAGCTAGTGAGGAGTCGGTGTCTTAGCAGCGGTGGTGATACCGAGCGAAATCTTTACATCACAAGCGACCTATATATCAGTTAACATTAGTCGTATCGTTCGCTTGACATAGCATTAAAAAATGACATTAATTATGTATCCATAAATAGCATATAACAAGCTAAAACATCCCTACTCGTATTTTGGAAATTTGAAGTACTTTTTACACTATAGCCCATTTCACAATTTCACTATCCATATGGCACAAATAATATAAGTCACAGTTAGTACCTTGGCTGCCATTGCTACTTGTATATTCAACCCACTACAGCAAGTGATACTGGATACGTAATCTCGCCAACTTTTATACTCATTGGTTACCCCCGTCGAGCGCTGATACACTTGTGCACTAAACGCTTAGGACCACGGCGCTAAAATTAAGTGTCAACCTAACACTGACACACGTGGTTATCGTGTATATTTGGAGGCATAGTGTAACACTTTATGCCATAATTCAACTAGTCATAGTAAATGAAAAAGAATAATTAAATCATCCTTTGCCTCGTAGTTAACTGAATAATAAATAACAGAATTATGTTCTGTTACGCTATTTTGACACCAACACTCGTGGGTTCGATTCCCACACAGGACAAACATTTGTGTGCATGAACATGTCTGTTTGTCTTGGTCTGGGTATTTTCTATGTATAAAAAGTATGTATTTACAAAAAAGAAATGTATTTACGTATGTTTATCAGTTGTCTAGTACCCATAACACAAGCTTCGCTTACTTTAGGGCTAGATGGCACTGTGTAATTTGTCCTTCAATATTTATTTATTTATTTCTATCTATCTATCTATCTATAACTACACTCCAAATCCTTTACGGGGACGCGGTCCTTATACACTTCACTCGCTTGTTTACCATTCATAAATCTTTTCATGCACGCCCGCCGGTTTCTAGGGCTCTTGACTTCACCTTCTGATAAAACACGACCAATTTGGTCATGGTAGGTTAGTCTCGGTCTTCCTCGGCTCCTACATCTTTCCACTTTTGCATTGTATATCTGTTTCGTCATTATATAGAAACATGTCAATTTCCAATTTTAGAAGGTAACTTACGTCCCTTACCGTATTGGATTTTTTTTACATATTTTAGTTCGTTGGAATAAAGATAGGGCGCATAAAAACCATTTGGGGCAGTAGAATAGAAGAAGCAGCCAAATAACAAGTACCACCAAGTTCCTGAGGAGCTGTTGTATGCTGACGAGCTCGGTGGTGCAGTGGTTAGTAACGTTACTCTTGGGTGTGAATCCCCCACAGGACATTTGGGCGCATGAACATGTCGTTTGTCTTGGTCTAGCCTTTTTAGGGTTCCGTACCCAAAGGGTAAAACGGAACCCTATTACTGAGGCTCCGCTGTCCGTCCGTCCGTCCGTCAGTCACCAGGCTGTATCTCATGAACCGTGATAGGTAGACAGTTGAAATTTTCACAGATCATGTATTTCTGTTGCCGCTGTAACAATAAATACTAAAAAATAGAACAAAATAAATATTTAAGGGGCTCCCATACAACAAACGTGATTTTTTTTTTGCACATTTTTGATCGATATTGATAACGGCAACAGGTAGACGCTTGAAATATTCACAGAATATTTCGTTATATATTCACTTTAAGAATAAATAATTAAATTAATCCCATACAAAAAACGTGTTTTTTTCTTTGCCGTTTTTTATAGATAATGGTACGGAACCCTTCGTGCGCGAGTCCGACTCGCACTTGGCCGATTTTTAAGATAGATAGGACGCATCAGAGCAACCCCGATACTTAATATATTATATGCGTTCATAGTCTTCAGTTTACATTAAGTGGGCCGTTTGTTTGTATGCCTTTCGACATTATATAAAAAAAATATCTGTCTTCAGGACAAAATTGAAATAAATTTTACTCAAGGCCGCGCCCAGATAACAATTTCCTCGAGGGTTCCTTTCTTCCAGTAAGGCCATCGGGCACCTATATATCGGGCGTTAGTATCAGGGTTTCCAACGTTCGAGTGGATTATTTTTGCTATGCCAGCATTCATAGGCTACGCCAATCGTTTCACCTCAGGAGGATTTACTACTTTGACACCAATGCTCGTGGCTTCGATTCCCAAGCAGGACAATCATTTGTGTCCGTAAACATATATACTTTAATCTAGCTGTTTTTAAGACATGTAGGGCACATAAAAGTAGCCCGTCTGGAGAGATACCTCGACCTCACAGAAAACCACATACAAACAACAACTCTCTGGAGGGCTATTGTGTTCCTGCGAGTGAGTGAGGTCACTAAATCTCCTAAGGAGTTGCTGTGTTAGCAGCAAAGTTGGATTTCCGCGAGTCATACTTAATTAGTTAATTATATAAAAAAATGCCACGTAAAAATAAACTTTAAATCCATATTTACTGTTACGGTTACCGCAAGTACGATGTCCATACTTGAATTCTGTTTCAGACAAAGACACTTTGTTCTATTTTTAAAATAAAAGGCAATGAAATACTTTTAAATGTCGTAACTCACATATGCACTAAAGGACAACATAATTATGGCTTTATTTTCGTAAGAAGAAGAAGAAGACAGTTCTTCTTAGAGTTATCCCGTTTTCCTAATCCATTGGGAATGACGGGGTCCGCTAACTAAGCCTAACGATTTGACGAAGATACCGATTTTGACATGCGTTTTTTGTATGTGCGGCTTTCCTCACGATGCTTTCCTTCACCGCCGAGCAAGTGATAAATAATAAATAAATATTGTCGGACAAATTACACAGCGCCATCTAGCCCCAAAGTAAGCGAAGCTTGTGTTATGGGTACTAGGCAACTGATAAACATACGTAAATATTTTTTTTTTTTTGTAAATACATACTTATTATACATAGAAAATACCCAGACCATGACAAACAGACATGTTCATGCACAGAAATGTTTGCCATGTGTGGGATTCGAACCCACGAGCGTTGGTGTCAAAGTCGCGTCATTCACGACTGAGCCACCGAGCTCGTCAAATAAATATGTACATTAATTCGAAAATACGAATTCAGTGGTGCTTGGATTCAAACCGGAGTCCTGTTGGTCACTAGGCTGGTTCTTTGTCCACTAAGATGTCATTGCTCACTTTGATCTATTTTAAAAATAAAAGGCAATGAAATACTTTTAAATGACGCGACAAACCTTACACTTAAGGACAATATAATTATGGACTTATTTCCACTTTTTATACTGCATCTGGTGCATACAAACATATCTGTTACGGTATGTGAACCAGTTACCTATGGGCGCTTGCAACATGCTTGCTATAGAAAAATTATCGCTAGCACATTGCCACCACTGCTGCAAACGCAGGGTTTCCTTACTTGTTTTAGCAGAATTATTTAATCGCAGGAACACAGTAGTTCTCCAGTAAGTTGTTATTTAACTTGGATATTTTTAAAGAATAATTTAATTTAATAATTTAAATTTAATTTTAATAATTTAATTTAAAGCGTGCATGAAAAGAGCTATGAATGTCACAGAAGCGAGAGAAGTATGCAAGGACCACGTCTTATGGCGCTCGGTTCTCTCTGCCTACCCCGCAAGGGACTTGGCGTGAAGATATACATACATACATTTTTAAAGATGGAGATTTGATGAGCTCAGTGGCGCAGTAGTTAGTTACGCTACTTTGACACCATTGCTCGTGAGTTCGATTCGTGTGTTTTTTGTGACACAAAATTTGTGTGCATGAACATGTCTTTTAGTTAATCTTGGTCTGACCGTTTTTAAGAGAGGTAGGGCGCATCAATGTAGCCCGTTTGGTGAAGCACCTGCATTTTAATAATAATAAATTTCTGAAGAGTTGTTACGTTCCTGCAAGGGGATGAGGTCACCAACAAGCAACTCTCCAATGCGAAGAAGCTGAATAAACTCATCCATAAACAGGCAGCAGTCATCGTTGCTTAACCTGCTTGTTCTATAAGAAGTGATACGCGCAACTACGCCATCGGGTTCCCCAGTTTCACATCTTAGTTGTATAACAAAGATTTACTTTGACTAAGAAAGCCTTGCCAATTAACCCTTCTAATATGCATAGACGGGTGTTCCTCTTGTATGCGCAGGCCTTTAAATCAGTACGATAGTATATCGATTCTTGCCACTGCTTACTCTCTATTTAAACAACGTTATCTTTTGTGTACTTTGGATTGTAGATTACTCGGCATTAACCAACCCAGTTCAAATTGTGTAAATTCGGCGAAGGCTCTTTTGTCTAAGGGTAACATGACGCAGTCGTTTCTAAAGGATATTATACACAATGAGCGTCTTAATCGTTGAAAACATTATGAATTATTAAATTACATTGCAGAAATACTTCATGTTAAATAAAGATGTTGATATGTTTTTGCACATAATGTTTCTATAGAATGTCGGGAGGCAAACAGCCCTCCTGATACAGTTACAGTAGGAACGCGCGTGATACATGGAGCATCGCAAGCGTGTTTCTGCCCCGGCTTTAACACAGCATTCCTCAGGAGCTTACTGGTGACCTCATTCACACGCAGGATCACAACAACCCTCTAGGGAGTTGTTATTTGGCTACGGTTTTCTGTGAGGTGTAGTTTCTTCCCAAGACAGGTTGCTTCGATGCACCCTACCTCTCTTAAAAACATCCAGACAAATTCATACATTGTCCCACTACCTTCACATGGCTCCACCGGCCTCTCGGTCATATGAGCCGAATCTCGGGAGTTGCGCAGGGCACTTGCTGCTCTTCGACTCTTTTCGTGCCGTGGGCAACGCTTGGCACCCTATAAGTTATTTAATTCTGTCCCACAATGTCTCACAATGTGTAGTCATTCTCCCCTTTCTGGGGCGGCAACGCCCCATACAAGACGCTCCAGCGTATAGTCCATTGGTCGTGGTTTACTGTGAGTCAGTACTTTCCCAGCTGCTTTGGTGCGCCCTGCCTATTTTTTTGCCAGGCCCACATTTGTTAATTAGAAGCCTGGAACACACGCATGTGAGATTGGCCTTGACTCTAGTGAGTCACTTAAATCTTAAAATGAGTGCCGTAAAAGTAATGTGTATGAACTTGGCATGCCTTTAGTATTCCATACGCAAAGAGTATCAACTAAAGGTATGTCTGTTCGTGTATCATAAGACTGTATTTCTTGTGCCGAAATACGTAGAGACTGAAATTTTCATAGAGCGTGTATTACTATGGCCGCTATGACCAAATAATATAAATAAAATAAAGTTAATATTTTATGGGTATGGCCATCATGCAAGAAAAGTCTTCTTTTTTTACACGATAGTAGGGAACTCTGAAGTTTGCTGATGAAATTATATTAAAAAACGAGTGTCCTTTAGACCACACGACTGAAGTAAAACTTCTTTAGCTCCATAGTGTGATATAGACAATAGGCCTGCACTGTGTCTTACATATACGAAACTTAACTCGCTATGAGAGAAAGAAAATGGGTGCTCGCACCTCTCTCTCTTGCCAATATACGAAACGTAACTCTCTCTCTTTCTATCTTCACTAACTTTTATTTCCCTCTCAACTTCCGTTCGGTTCGCCCAATTTTTTCGTATCGCTCTCGTCACGCTTTCGCCAGTCGGTCCCTACATGATACCGGGAAACGCGCATGCGTAGTCGCGGGTATAGCTATCTATCTATCTATCTATAACTTCACGCCAAATCCCTTGCGGGGTAGGCAGAGAGAACCGAGCGCCACGTGACTCGATCCTTACATACCTCACTCGCTCTTTTCATACACGCTCGCCGGTTAGCTAGTTATGGTATATGACATAATAATATGGTATACACCATAAAATGAAATACATAAAGGTGGCTAAGGTGTTTGGAAATGGCCGCAGATCCACAAGAAGAATGTAGAATATTCTTTCAAAATAAGTGTACAAATTCTCTAAATATCAGTCTCAGAACACATCTTCTTATATAATTTGTACTTAAGAGATTTTTAAAACATTTTTTAATAATAATTCCTGCGCCTAGTGCTTATTGCGCAAGTTCTGCTTTTACAAGCACATAATTCAGTGTGCCATATCCTCGTACAGCGAATGTGCACTATGCTTAATCTCCGGTTTTGCAATACACGTGGACAGGTCAATCGTGCGAGCAACTTTAGTTTAATCTAAACCGGTGTATGTGGTAAATACAGAGTGGTCACATCTATACATGTGTTTAGATTACATGTCTTTATTCGTTTGTACTGAGAATGGCAACAATAGTAACTATTTGGACACTATGTAAATAGTATGTGGTAATTTCTGTGAGCGCAATAAGATTGGGATTAGAATTCTTAGGTACAGTCATCTCCGTTACTTAATCCCTCTCACAATTTCTCTCCTCTCCACTCTCTGTTTAAGGAATTTCCGTTTCGTTTATCTCCGTATTCACTTGATAGGGAGATAAGCGGAGAGTTAGGTGGTCCGATGTTCCAGTAGCGCCATCCTGTTGCTGATACAGCCACTCTTCAGGGTGTTATTGACTTACTTAGTGAGGTAACCACTCACTCCTCCAGCAGAATGTTATTCAGTTGCTACGTTCTGTAAGGTTGGCAGACATACAAGGATACGGTCCACCTGATGGAAATGGTTACCGTAGCCTATGAACGCTCGCAATACATTAAGCATCCCTAGCACGATGCCACCTCTGCTGCTAGTACAGCAACTCCTTTCAGGAGCTTAGGTACTGGTGACCTCACTCATACGCAAGAACACAACAACCCTTCAGGGAGTTGTTATTTGGCTGCGGTTTTCTGTGAGGTAGAGGTATGTCCCCAGACGGGCTACTTAGATGCGCCGTACCTCTCTTAAAAACAACCAGACCAAGACAAACAGACATGTTCATGCACTCAAATGTTTGCCCTTTGTGGGAATCGAACCGACGAGTGTTGGTGTCAAAGTAACGTAACAGAGCGTAGCACCACTGCGCCGCCGAATCTCTTCCCCAGCGGGCTGCTTTGATGCGATCTACGTATTTTAGGTTAGCTTAACTACTGTCACCTATTGTAAATCGTCAATACCGGTAGTTTAACGTGCCCTCCAAGAATGGAGAAACTCTAGACATTTAAATCCATCCACAGGCAGGCTACAATTGACGCTACTTAAGAGAATAGTCATAATAAAGCTCAGCGGAAGGCTGAGTCGGGTTTAATTCTGTACCCATGGCATCCCGAATTGGGAATTTGAAAAAAAAACAATTATTAATTCTTTTATGTACCTATTTTAAAACTGTATTATTAATAATATTGATATTTAATGCAAAATGCTTAAAAAAGTTCTTTTCAATTAATTATAAACAATTAAACATATATAAAATTAAAAAAAAAAAGCACGTGACTATGAACGCGCCATGATTGGTCGCCATAGTTGTGACGTCATAATGTTTGGGGGTCATGTGCCAGAAGCGTGCTCGTTCGCGACCCCTGCCAATCAGTCGATTGCAATTCTGGACCAAGAGCGCACCGACGTGCGGATTAGGGCGTCCCCCGTAGGCGACGCGCACCGATCCGCCCCCGTCGGTGCGAATATAGCTGCATGCGGCGGTGGGGGCCGCCACCCACCACGCAGCGCCAATTCCGGCGGGACGAGGGGAACCGAGTGCCGCATAGGCACGTGGAATGTGAGAGGTGGATTGAAAGATAAGACGAATGAACTGATAGACGTAATGAATGATAGACGTTTGGATGCTTTATGTGTGACAGAGACTAAGCGCAAGGGGAGCGACACCGATGATCTGCCCGGTGGTATGATGGCCCTATGGTCTGGGGTAGACCGGGACGATCATGCCAGTGCTGGTGTAGGTGTCGTACTCTCCTCTCGCTTAGCCACTGGTGTAAGAGATTACTGTTTGGTAGGGCCTAGACTTCTCTGGGTTCGTATTAAACTGGGCATCACGCGAGTATTTTTGGTTGCAGCATACGCTCCCGTAAGCTCAGCGTGTGCTCAAGAACTGGAGAAGTTTTGGGAGTCTGTGAGGGATGTTCTGGACTTAGCTGAAGGGAATGAAAGAGTGATTATGTGTGGAGACTTGAATGGATGGGTTGGGACCAAGCGATACAGCTATGAAGCTGTTCTTGGTCCGTATGGAGATAAGAGAGTGAACGAAGCAGGTAAGTCAATACTAGATTTATGTATGGAACGAGGCCTCCTCGTGTCGAATACTTTATTTCATCATAAGGATATTCACACGTATACATGGAGAAGGAATGATCAAAAAAGTGTGATTGATTTGATTTTAATAGATAGACGTCTCCGAAATGTTTTAATGGATACAAGAGCCTTCAGAGGCCCCACTCTTGAGACGGACCACTACCTGGTGGTAAGCCGGTTTGTGGGCCTTTTTAGGAAGTGGAGGCACTGGCGAGTGCGTATCCCTTTCGGAGATCATGAAAGGATAATGAGCGAAAAATTGCAAGATGAAAGTGTAAGGAGAATGTATGTGCATCTAGTAAGTGAGAGACTTGCAAATGCAAGCCTCTCCGACTCAGATGTGGATGATTGTTGGAAAGTTTTGAAAGAAAGTATGGTGGATAGTGCAAAAGAAGCTTGTGGATGCGCAAAGAGACGTAAAACAGCGAAAGGAGATGCCTGGTGGGATGCGGAGGTTGAATCCTCCGTAGCAAGAAAGAGGAAAGCGTGGCTGGATTACGTATCATCTTTGCCTTTAAATGAAAATATGAGAGAAAAGAAGAAAGAAATGTACCGTCTATGCAGGAATGAAACCAAGGCTTTAGTGAAAGAGAAGCGTGAAAGACAAATTATGAATGAGAAAGAGAGGGTGACGAAAAACTTCGAGGCAAATACCAAACTCTTTTGGAGAGAGGTAAAGAAGTCTCGGAGTGGTTCGTCGGCATCCAGAATGGATAAGATAAAGTCTAAAGCTGGTGTCATTCTTGCGAACACTCAGGAAGTGTTAGAACGGTGGAGTGAATATTTTGAGGAAATGTATGAGTATGCCTCGGACGCTGGCAATGGGAGTGAGTCGGATGCTTACTCCACGTTGACGGCGTCCGACGAAGGCATAACTATGGATGAGATCGAATGGTCGGTACGAAGCTTGAAAAATGGAAAATCAGCGGGAATTGATCTGATCACAGCTGAGATGATCAAATTAGGTGGCACTTACGTCCGGGACGCCTTCTGGTACCTATGCAACCTATGCTGGAGAACTGGAAGGGTCCCAATGGACTGGAGACGCGCAGTCATCGTGCCCTTGTATAAAGGCAAGGGATCACGCATGGACTGCGCCAACTATAGGGCCATCAGTTTGATCAGCTTAGCAGCAAAAGTATATGGAAAGGTGATTGAAAGGAGAATGAGGGTGAAATCCGATGAAATGCTGTGGGACGCACAAGGAGGTTTCCGAAATGGAAGGGGATGTAAGGATCAAGTTTTCTCGCTCCGCAATATCGTAGAGAAGCATCTGGCCATAGACCGGAAGGTTTTCTGCGGTTTTGTGGATCTTGAGAAAGCCTTTGATAGGGTTGTGCGAAAGGAACTGTGGGACATATTGCCGAGATATGGGATTGACGGTTCACTGCTCCGTGCTGTGCAGTCCACTTACAAGGATTGCTCAGCATGTGTGCGGATAGACGGTGGCATGTCACCCTGGTTTGATGTCAAAATTGGTGTCAAACAGGGTTGCATGCTATCTGCTAGGCTGTTTATCCTGTATCTCGATAGTTGTCTGCAGAGAATAAGGTCAACGAATGTGGGATTGCGCATGGGTGACCAAGTGGTGAACTGTCTGCTGTATGCAGACGATGCCGTGCTATTAGCAGATACACCATCTAAACTGCAAACACTGGTCACAGCGATGAAAGACGACTGTATGGAGAAAGGCTTACTACTGAATGCGAAGAAAACAAAGATAATGGTATTTGAAAGAGAAGAATCCAGAACTAATGTAAGGATTACGATTGATGATGAAGTGTTGGAACAAGTGGATGAGTTTGTATATCTTGGATGCGCTTTCAGCAGGAATGGAAGGTACACCGCAGATGTGGAAAGACGAGTGAGTGCTGGGAATAGTGTGAATGGAGCGTTGGGAAAACTTCTTGGCAGTAAAATC
This sequence comes from Pyralis farinalis, assembly GCA_947507595.1. Lineage (NCBI taxonomy): Eukaryota > Metazoa > Arthropoda > Insecta > Lepidoptera > Pyralidae > Pyralis > Pyralis farinalis. Next base: position 23,849,198 of record OX382273.1, on the reverse strand, counting down.
CTGAGCCAGAAGGCACAACTCGCTATACACAATGCAGTGTTGGTCCCAACGTTAACTTATGGAAGCGAGAGTTGGGTATGGCAGAAAGAGCATGAAAGTAGAATAAACGCGGTTGAAATGCGAGCGCTGCGCAAAATTTGTGGCGTAAGGCTCGTAGACCGTATTCGCAATGATGATGTTAGAAATAGAGTTGGTCTGAAAGAGAGCGTCGGTGTTAAAATAAGAAGAGGCATGCTCCGATGGTTCGGGCATGTAGAAAGAATGCAAGATGAAAGAATGACGAAGCAGATATACAATGCAAAAGTGGAAGGATGTAGGAGCCGGGGAAGGCCAAGACTTACCTACCATGACCAAATTGGTCATGTTCTATCGGAAGGTGATGTCAGGAGCCCTAGAAACCGGCGTGCGTGCATGAGAAGAGCAATGAATGTTAAAGAAGCGAGTGAGATATGTAAGGATCGAGTCACGTGGCGCTCGGTTCTCTCTGCCTACCCCGCAAGGGATTTGGCGTGAAGTTATAGATAGATAGATAGATAGATAATGTTACAGCTGTTTAATAACAGGACAGCGTTTACGGCTATTACACATGACTTGACAATAATATTGAAAATTTACTGCTAAAAAACGATTTTTTAGTTAATTCTGATTAGCTATGTGTGATAAAGGATTTATAAAGGCAAAGTCAGATAATATTCCTGATGTTAATATGTTTGTGATAAACAATTTAAAAAAAAATGACATTCGGTTCAATTCTGCTGAAGTTCGAGGTGCCAAGTCATCAAGGTAAGTCTGTTAAAAAATAATATGATAAATGAACATATTTAAGTGTTTTTTCTCCATTATATTAAATATAATTATTTATTTCGTTAATTGTATAGCATCGCGTGAGAGTTACGGCGACAAAGCTATATATAGGTTATGTTCAACTTAGTCGTATAAATAATATTTGTATCGTAAAAGGACGGGTATGCCCAGAACATCGAGTTCGGAGTAAAGCTTATTCAGTTACCTGTGACTATTAATGAAAAGTCAAGAAAAATTCAGGATGTTGAATGCCATGACTGTGCAGCTTCAGCAGGTAATTTATACTCTTATTAAACTGAAATTGTTTCACTCTGAAAAAACTGCACATGTAAAATAACATAATTTTCTGCTTTATAATATTATACCTTTTTGATATTATGGTTGTATCTAGCTGAGAAGTTGCAATTAAGCCAAATTGATACTTCGTAAGTACATTTTTTTGTGTATCTGCGTACGGGGAAATTCACTCATTAGCCTCGATCTATACGTTGACTATGAAATAAAGATTTGTGTGCTTTTGGTATGTTCTATTTTTTTTTAAATCCACGTACTATTTGTTTTTTCGATAAGCGATTTATCTGTCAGTAGACAAACAATTTTTTTATAATTTCTTAATATTAGACCAGTGTTCCGCAATTTTTTTGTATGCAAACTTTATTTCTACTACACATATATTGGTGGTGAATATATCATTCACCACCGTATATAATTTAGATACACACGCATATATATGTATACATAAATATATTTCATATCTACTGATAGAAAACACGTATTGTAGATTCACAAATAAGCATTTGAATAACTGCCTTGAATATAGTTACGAACAAAACTTGAGAGACATTTACGAGTTGTAACTAACTTCGTGGTGTTGATTTTAGACGTCCATGTCGTAAAAATTACCCTCATCATTTTTCCCTAACGCATCAAAAGAAGTATAACTTCAAAAATATAAATCCGAATGTTACTTTTTATTATAAAATTAACATTTTTGACAACAAGATAGTTAACATTTATTTGGCACCTACATTTAACTGAATCCAAGTCGGAACTTTGAGAAGTAGATACTCAAAAAACTTTTAAAATTCTAACTGAGAGCATTCCAATCGGAATACCATTGTGAAAAAAATCTGTTGAGGTTAAGAACATTACGAGAAGCCATTGGTCAGGATATATCTTAAATTACGAGTAAGTATGTTTTCATCATGACTCATCTTAAAAGTAACAAGTTTTCATACTATGATTAACTAAATGGTTATAGTTCTTATGGTATTTAACTGTATATGGCTTCAAGAATGCTCACGTACAGCAAACCTAGATGCTAACAAATTTAATGTGTTTCAAGAATTTAAATTAGTAGAGTTCATTATAATTATTGCTTCATTTGTAGCAACCAACTGTTCCTAAGTCAGCCTTGAGGGAAAATAATCAACTTGAATGTGCTTTAAGAATAATATCTAAAAAGAGAGAGGGAGAGAGAAAGAGGAGGGAGAGGAAAAAATATTATATTATTTAAATATTAACTTATAAATCACAATCCATACATTAAATCTGATATGTTTTGTCATGCTTTTTCACTAAAAATCATAAACTTTTACCTGACTATTATAGCTACAGAATTCATTTGCAGAAATACACACATCAAAAGTGTCTAGGGATCAACATATATTTTTGCAATAACTTTTCTCCTGATTGATATTAATTAAAATTTTCTTTAAGGATTCATCAAATAAAGTGTTTTCGTTTGTCTACAGTAACGATAAACCAAGTCACCTTTGCATTAATAAAGAAATTTGCCATTTTCATAATAAAGGGATTTTTGACATTTGAACCACTAACATTAAAGTTCGAAAAAAAGACTGAAATAACAGTTTTCTTTAAAATTTTATTGGGTAACTTAAACAATTAATAATCCGTGTTTCTACCGCGAACACTAACAACACAAGAACATCGGTTTGGCATACTCAAAATGAGTTCATCCAAATCATGCTGTGGAATGGCCGCCCATGTTCGTTGCAACAACAAAAAAAGGTCTTCTTGCGACTGGATACCCTCCATATTCGGCAGAGCTCTTCTCTGTAGCATTAAAAAACGGACGGTATCGCTGCACCACACGGAGATAAGACCGATACATTCAAATCACAACTCGAAGAGCTCCAACAATAACCGCCATGATGTTAGCCGTGACGCTTCATCACTCTTCAGGGAACTTAATTAGCGACCAAACAGTCAGAAACCGCTTGCATGAAGTGAACCTTCATTCCCGAAGACCGCTAAGGGTACCACCTATAGCAATGCACAATCGTAGGATTCGATATCAATGGGCTCTTGAACACAGAAATTGGGCAGAAGAACAATGGCGTTTCGTGTGCTTTTCTGATGAGTCTCGTTTTGGTATGAGACCGGATACAAGACGTATACGACACTGGAGACCCCCTGGACGCCAACAGCGATTAAAATCCTGCCAGGAAGTCCATCCTTATAGTGGTGGAACCATCATGGTATGGGCGGGTATTTGGATCGGCGGAAGAACTGAGTTGATTTGGATCAGAGGCAACCTCAACGCTCAAATTTATGCTGAGACGATTGTATCAGACGTCATCGTTCCTCTACAAGTGCAAATCGGTCCCTTATTTCAGTTAATGCATGATAATGCACGACCGCACACCGCAAGAGTTGTAAGACAGACTCTCGCCGCAGCTAACATCAATGTCATGCCCTGACCTGCTCAGTCGCCAGACTTGAACCCGATTGAGCATGCATGGGATATGCTACAGAGAAGAGCTCTGCCGAATATGGAGGGTATCCAGTCGCAAGAAGACCTTTTTTTGTTGTTGTAACGAACATGGGCGGCCATTCCACAGCGTGATTTGGATGAACTCATTTTGAGTATGCCAAACCGATGTTCTTGTGTTGTTAGTGTTCGCGGTAGAAACACGGATTATTAATTGTTTAAGTTACCCAATAAAATTTTAAAGAAAACTGTTATTTCAGTCTTTTTTTCGAACTTTAATGTTAGTGGTTCAAATGTCAAAAATCCCTTTATTATGAAAATGGCAAATTTCTTTATTAATGCAAAGGTGACTTGGTTTATCGTTACTGTAGACAAACGAAAACACTTTATTTGATGAATCCTTAAAGAAAATTTTAATTAATATCAATCAGGAGAAAAGTTATTGCAAAAATATATGTTGATCCCTAGACACTTTTGATGTGTGTAGTTCTAAACATTATTTTAATGAAGATGACTCTAAAGTTGAGCAATTAATCATATTTCTATTAAACAAAAGATCATCAAACCATCTTTTATGTAAAAGTAACAAAAAAATATCGAAAAAGCACCCTAAAAAGTGAATAATAATTTGTATTTTGTGAAAAAAGGTATAATGTCAAATATCTCGAAAATGGTTAAGTTTTGGGTATTGTATTCTACTTAACCTACTGACAGTTAATTGTTACTAACACTAACACCTCTCAACCGATAAACTTGAGTTATCGGTAATACTGTATATCTAAATAACAAAGAAGATCAAATGTGAGTCAGTTTTACCTTAGGCGGTTCCGTACATTATTTGTTAACCATTCGGAAGATTTCGTTTTTCTTTTCCCAAACTTGAACTAAATTAAAACCAATCGCGTAATTTTTTACAATAAAGTTAGTTATGCGGTTAGTTTTTTGATGGTTTCTAATTATGCATGTAAGTGACTCATTATCATCATCACCCATCAGTCGCTGGTTCACTTGCTAACTTTGACACTAACGCTCGTGGGTTCGATTTTCACACAGGACAAACATTTGTGTGAACATGTCTGTTTGTTTAAGTCTGGATGTTTTCAAGAGATAGCGATAGATAAAGCACGTAACTTTTTTTGATTGGTTATTCTAAGTTTTTCGAAATCGAGATGATAATTTGACAGGATTCCCAGGATGCATATTAAAAAAAATCTTGTTGTGACAAATGTTATTTGACAGACCGTTGCCAAATTGTGAATCAAGCTCAAGGATTTATGGAACTTCGTAAACATCAAGCTGATCGTTTATATAGTGACGCAAACTTGATTCAGTTGTTTATATTCTGTATGTAAATATTCCACGAAATTTAATTAGAAAATTATTAAAAAATTCCGTTACAGCTATTCATTTACTTTTAAATTAAAACATGTTACAAAAAGTTTATATTATACCACAAAGGCGTGGTGCAATTGCTCACTTTCTTCCGTTGGCTAACCATCTAATATTGTTCATCTCTATCGGCCAGGTAATGGTCAGTTCTTACTAAATAAAGCTTAGATAAATGATTTTTTCATAAATATTTCGTTTTTAACAACAATTACTAGCACCGGGACATGTCACCGGTTTGGAACTTCTGTCCCATGCATGTCCCGATAAATCTATAAAATGCCCCTGTATGTATTTCAATTACAACGTATTCAATTTTAGAATGACATTTTCGAATTTTCCAGAATCCAGTTGACCCATAGCATTCTTATTGCTATGGGTAAACTGGATTTGTTTTGTTATTTAACAATTTTAAGCCGATTTGTTAAGAAAATGAGGATAGGAAAGTGGTAAAAAATATTAATATTTTTCTCTACTTACTTGGGTATTTTCGTTTTAATATTAATATCCCGAACAGTACTTAGGCTGCTATGGCAACCCTAATAGGGTTGCCATCCTTCCCAGTACACCGGGACATGTCACCGGTAGGAACTTCCGTCCCTTGCGTCCCGATAAATCTACAAATTGCCCCTGTGTGTATTTCAATTACAACGTATTGATAGTAAACGTATCATTAATGAAGTTACCTTCATTAATGATACGTTTCCAACGCACAATGATCAATTTTTATATGTTTTTTTTATTTGTAAGCGATTTAATTATTTTCTTAGAGAATACAAAACAAAGTGATAGAAACGTATTTAGCAACGCATAAAATATGATTGTGATCTAACACAATACGCGTGTCTCTAGATTTTATTTAAAAATAAACTTTTATTTAAAAAGAAAAAAACTCATTGCCAAATTATACAATTCATAGTATTAAAGCCAACCGCCTTGGTTGTGCCAAATATTAAAATCAGCTGTCATTATTAAATACGTATATACGTCACTCAGAATCCAACCCTGAGAGCAGTAGCCATTAAAGTTCTTAGTGCTTTCACAATTAACGCCTATATAGTATATCATGTCTGTGCAGCTAACCATTGAGGAGTTCCCTAGTTAGGAACCTACTTTTATTGTGGCAACTATATCATTGTAAAACTTAAAAAAATTACTATCATAATAATTAAATACGTACACTAAATTTCGTGTTTGTGCTGTTGAAAAGTTCCTTTACCTATGCTATGACGCCACAATATGGCATCTTTTGGTGTTAAATTTCAAGGGTGATAATGGTACAGGTAAGATTAGACTACGATTAGTACTCGAGTTCGATTGTAGTTGTTATCACGGACGACATAAGAACGGTACAAAGATCAACGTGTCAACTTTAACGTGCACTTAGCTGTAGATCACACAGTGCCCTCGTGTAATACTATTGATGATCAGATCATCTAGATGAATCTAAATGAACTTAAGAAACAATTTCAAATGGTTTGGTTCGTTCCAACGAAGGCGAAAATTGTCAAGATTTAACTATACTGAAGGTCTCTGAGATAACTTGTTTCCAGTGACAGCTGCAGTGACTGCTTGGTGAGTAATAACTACGAGTACTACCAGTTTTTGCTCATTACATTAATTACGCCTTATTGAGTAAAAGTGACTGAATATTTCATCAGGATACATATACTAAATATTCATTACAATACATAAGACCAACAAAAGAGACGTAGGACGTATCAAAATTGCCCGTCTGGAGAAGTACCTCCGTCTCACAAAAAACCGCAGCCAAATAACAACCACCTGGAGGTTTGTTGTGTTCTTGCGTGTGAATGAGGTCGCCAGTAAGCTCCTAAGGAATTGTCGTGTTAGCAGCAGAGGTGGCATCACGCGAATTATACTTAGTGTTATACAAGCGTTCATAGGTTACGATAACCGCTTTTCAGGAACACCGTTCCGTCATATGAATTCTATATGTTTGTCTGTGCGTTTGTTGCTGCGTTTGACTGTCGCTATTTTTTGAATTTTGACTTCAGATTCGGATTCAGCATATAAAAGTAGAATTGGAATGTTCAGGAACACCGTTCCTATCTCTTAAGGAACGTGGTCAAAAGAGCCGTAAAATTAAAAAAAAAAATTTTACATTTGTTATAATATTGACGAGCCAGGTGTTCCTCTGGCAATGCAAGCTTGCGCATTCTCAACTGGTTTTCTTTTGAGTTTTTTTTTCTATATAAAGTCTGGGGGCACAGCGTATGCTTCGGTGCTCCCAGACTTCATATAGAAAAAAAAACCAAAATCGAGTTTATTACCTGGCCATGTCGTTAAACTTCCATTTGAGAGGAAGTTATTGTAAATGCTCTTAAAGTAGAGATTATACATTCAGTATATATATATGGGCGGCCTCACTTGTACGCAGGAATACAACAACCCTCCAGGTTTATTATTTGGCTACGGTTTTCTGTGAGGTGGAGGTACTTCCCCAGAGGGGCTGCTTAGATACACCCTACCTCTCTTAATATTCGGTTCTTTTTTAGGGTTCCGTACCTAGAGGGTAAAACGGAACCCAATTACTGAGGCTCCGCTGTCCGTCCGTCCGTCCGTCCGTCCGTCACCAGGCTGTATCTCTTGAACCGTGATAGTTAGACAGTTGAAATTTTCACAGATGATGTATTTCTGTTGCCGCTATAACAACAAATACTAAAAAATAGAATAAAATAAATATTTAAGGGGGCTCCCATACAACAAACGTGAATTTTTTGCTCATTTTTGCTTGATATTGATAACGGCAACAGGTAGACGCTTGAAATATTCACAGAATATTTAGTTATATATTCACTTTAAGAATAAATAATTAAATTAAAATAAAACAAATATTTAAGGGGGGCTCCCATACAACAAACGTGATTTTTTTGCTGTTTTTATAGATAATGGTACGGAACCCTTAGTGCGCGAGTCCGACTCGCACTTGGCCGATTTTTATACAACGTCGGGAGGTATACAGACATACGACCTATTAGTTGTAAAGCAGTTACCGTAGCTATTGACGCTTGTAATATATTAAGTATCATTCCCGCCATGCCTCCTCTGCTGCTTACACAGCAACTCCTTAGGAGTTTACTGGTGACCTCACTCACACGCAGGAACACAACTACCTAGGGAGTTGTTATTTGGCTGCGGTTTTCTGTGAGGTGGAGGTACTTTCCGAAACGGGCTGCTTTGATGCGCCCTACCTCTCTTAAGGTAATCTAATATATACTGGATGTTTTGTCAACTGTAATTATTTCTGATTTCTCGTTTTTTAACGGAGGTGAGGCTTTGTTTCACAGTTAGCAGGGAAGGTTGGTAGAAAAGGATTCGTTTATTGAATGTATTCGAGATCGTGGATGAAATTGCTTAGTTAATGTGAGTTGGAATTAAACAAATTTTTTTAACGGAAGTATCGCGTGTTATATTTATTTTGTTGAACCTGACGTTTCGAATGCTTTGCAGCATCCGTGGTCGCAGGAAGACTCACTTTTTTAATGTGAGTTCCGGTATCCGTATGAATGCAGGGTTGGGTAAACTTCTCAGCATTCGAAACCTATTCTTGAAGGCACAGCTCGCTGTACACAACGCGTTGCTAGTCCCAACACTAACTTATGGACGGGAATGTTAGGTGTCGCAAAGAGAACATGAAACTAAAATTAACGCAGTCGATATACGAGCATTGCGCCAAATTTGTTGCGTAATGCTTGCTGACCGCGTTTGCGATGATGATTTAAGAAAGAGAGTGTCGGTGTTAAGGTAAGAAAAGCCATGCTCCTTTGGTTCGGATATATAGAAAGAATGCAGGACGAAAGAATGATGTAAGAGATATACAACGCTAAAGTGGAAGGATGTAGGAGCAGAGGAAGGCCAAGACTCGCCTATTTATTAGAAGTTGATGTGAGGACCCCTAGAAACTGGCAATTTTTTTTTATGGGACGTCGGAAGACATACGTCCTACCTGATGTGTAGTGGATATTGTAGCCTATGAACTCTTGCAATACCTGAAGTAACGCTCGCAACGACTGGTAACCTCACTCGCAGAGATACAATAAACCCTCCATGGAGTTGTTATTTAGATGCGTTTTCTTTGAGGTGGAGTACATCCTCAGATAGGCTGTTTTAATGCGCCCTGCCTCTATTAAAAATATATGGAAAAAAAGAGCTATGAATGTTAAAGAAGAGAGGGAGAAAGGAGCCCGTCTTATGGCGCTCGGTTTTCCCTGTCTACCCCGCAAGGGACTTGGCGTTAAAACATAGGTAGATAGACAGATAGTTTATAAGAGTCCCCTAATAATTATTTCCGTACCTTTTTGATATTGAACTCTAAAAATATGAATATAATGAAACGAAATATAGTTACTGAATACTTTAAATTTATTAATAGTATAATATATTAAAAACAAATCACAATTATAACACTAACATAGTCAGTCGCGCAACTTACGCTAAATCTTATTTATATAAACTAAAACTTAATAAGCTTTACCAGGCGTAGCTAACGCCGAGACCGTTGAAAGACATGTGTGAAACTATAGGAGCATCTGAATATGGAATAGAAATTTTAGCAGGAGCGGTCTGAATAGTAGTAACCGGTGAAATATTCCTCTCCGCGGTAGGTTCTGCATACGTCTTAGTCACTACACGGGTGTTGTAAACGGCGGGAGTATTAGCTTTAGTCAAAACTGGACTCACGGTCTTAAGGACTGGAGTAACGTGAGCAGTTAGAACTGGTGTGACTAATTCGTTTTTTTTTAAAACAGGGGTAATTGTTTTAATCAGAAACGGAGATGTGACTAAAGAAGAATAAGTTTTAGGTACAACTGGAAATACTCTATTGTTAATTGGAGTGATTTGACCGAACGTACTATCCTGATGATATACAGTATTAGTTAATATAGGGCTTGAAGCTGGGTAGACGATATTTGGGGAAATTGTTTTTATAACTGGTAAGTCTTTGTTAGCCAATAAGGATGTCTCACCAAATGATGAAACTGGATGAAAAGAAGAGACGCCATAAGTTGAAAAGGGACTTGCCTCAAAATTGCCTGATTCAGAGAAAGATGTGTCCAAAGTTTTAGAAAAGCTAGATCCATCTGAAGATTTATGGTTGCTTTCATGTGTTGTTAGAATAGCTTCGTATACAGGTTTGGATGACACTGGAGTCACTGTTTTAGTGATTTCTGGTGATATAGTTTTGGTGATGATTGGGGTAAAGATAGATGGCGTAGGTGCGTAGGCAGGTCCGATTACTCCAGCATTTGCCACTGCTAGGCAATGTAGTATTATGACACCCTGGAAAGTAAATGAAATAATTATTTGACAAAAATAAATTTGACGAGCCCGCTGGTGGAATGTATAGCCATGTTAAGTTACACCAAGATTCGTGTGTTAGATTCCCACTAACAACTATTGGTGTGCATGAACATGTCTGTTTGCCTTGGCCTCAGTGTTTTTAAGAGAGGTAGGACGCATTCAATCAGACTGACTGGGGAATTACTTCCACCTCATATAAAGCCGCACCCAAGTAATAATTCCCTGGATAGCTGTAGTATTAGCAGCAGAAGTGACATTGGGCGTATAGTTTATGTATAAGCTTACGCCACCGCTTTACATCAGGTGGGTCGTACGTTTGTATGCTTAGGTATTTTTCTTAAGTCTTCTGTAAGCTATAACTATTATTGTTAAATTTAGATACATATATTAGGGATTAAAGTATGAAATTGCCGATTTGTATCGAAGTACGGCACAGTAAATTAAAACTCGTTTTTTTTAAAGATATATATTTAATCAAAATATTTACTCTAATTATCTATACATTGCTGCCATCTAATTGGAAGTTTATTTATGGCTTTGCAATTAAACTCTGGGGATCTAGATCTGACAAACTGTGTGAAATCATTTTGTACTGCTTCCGGGAAGATAATTTTTTACCACGTAGAAAATTGTCCAAATCACGAAAAAAATGGTAGTCAGTTGGAGCACGGTCTGGCGAGTACGGAGTATGTATGGTTTCTAACGTGATGACGTATAACTCTAGTAGAGTTACAATAATATCATGGAGCAATAATGGTGAAGATCGATTCACGAGTCAGGACTGTTTCACTGCTAGTTTCGCCATCATTGTTCGAAGTTCGGCACAGTAAACGATCTGCTGTTATTGCTTGACGAGACCTGACAAAGCTATAGTGAATAACGCGATAACGAGACCACCAAACAGTTACCATTACTTTCTTATTGATACTGGTTAATGTTGTACATTTTTAAAAGAAAAGCCTCATAGGTATCGTATGAAAAAAGTTTCACTCGAAAATCTCACACCATGAAGTTTTATAACAGTTTCATACTTAGACCCTTTTTTTTTTTTTTTTTGTGACGCGGGGAAAAATGCGTTACGCACACCACCGGTGCCTGGGTGGCCTCCGGTGGTAGTGTGGGACTTCCCGTCTGTCCGACGGTATACCCACTAAACGTGCCCGCGAAATGCCATCGGCCGCGTTGGTGTGGTGCCCCGGATCTGTCAGCAACAGGGCACCACTGCGACTGGCCAGCCCCTCAAAAGGGGCCGGACTTCTTCTCTCTAGGGACCGTCCCGGCAAATTGGGACAGCCCCTCTGGCGGCGGGACCATTATGGGGCCAGGTTCCCATCCTGACCCCTAGTCCCACAGGTTAGGGAGGCGGCAGTAGGTGCGCGTAGCGCCTACGCCGCACTCCCGTCCGCCGTCTCCGGAGCGGGACAGCCAAGGGATCATCCTCCCTGTCCCGCTCCGCGGCCTCCTTCTGGGACATGACCGTCTCACAGAAGGAGGCCATCGCCTGCCAGGCACTGTCACTCCCGAGCATGAAGCGGACCACGCTCGGGAGCGAGAGGTCCGCGCTTCCTAGCGCGGACACCAGATCATGGCGCTGCTGAGACCATCTGGGACACTGCTCCAACGTGTGTTGAGCAGTGTCCTCGGCCGCGCCACAATCGTGGCAGCCTGGCCGTCATACTTAGACCCTATTATAATGGAATTCTAAAATTATCAATTCATTTATCGTGAATATGGCTAAACGGTGTAAAGATTTACGTAAGTTTAACGAGCTCGTAAGCAGCAGAAGAGGCATCGCGCGAGTGATAGTTAATATATCCCAAGCGTTAATAGTTACGGTACCCGCTTTACATCATGTGGCCAAATGCTTACATGCTTCCCGACGTAGTATACATAAAAAAAACTGTCAAAACTTACCATAAGGCTCAACGCCTCATTAGAATTAGAAAAGGCATGGCACATTTTATTCTGATTTTATACCAACCCATCACATATTTTTTTTATATACCGTTTTTAAACTACATTGAGAGGCAAACAAGTGCAGTTGCCTTAGCCTATGAATGCAATCAATAAAAAGAATAGCGTTCGCGGTTGCTACTTTTGCTGCAAACACAGTGACTTCTTGGGAACAGAATTACAACAATACGAGAGTGTAGTAGTACTCTATGGAGTTCTTATTTGCTGTGATATTCTGTAAGGTGTGAGGTACTTCCCTCAGTTGGACTAAATATTTAAGGCAATAAAAATAAAAAAGGCAAGGTTATGGCAAACTTAAATTTACTCCACACCCGTCTTTAGCTGTAACATAAGAATGTAGTTTGATATTCATAAAATAATGTTCAGTAATCTATTTTCTTGGGCAATAATAATTACTAACTTACTTTTAGTACCATGTTTCCAATCACTTTCCCTTCTTCCAGTAAAAGAATGATAAACTTTTTCGTACGCTGCGACCTTTATATACTGCATGACATTATCACATCCATAATTCTTCCGAACTACTCCACCTCGTTACCCAAAACCTGTTCGCGACCTTAAACTCCGGATCACCTTTGACTCAATAACCCCAAAAAAAGTACAGAACTCGTCAATGGATAACAGAATAATAATTCATGTGATTGTCTTTTTTCCGTCGTGACCCTTCAACATAATCTGCTAAGACGTTGCCTTTTTGAGCAAGGCTTAACTCAATTTCTCACGAAAATCTATTATACTCTGCTATTTATCTTCTTTTGTCTACTAATAGAAAACTTATTGCCACTATCATGATCAAGAGCCACATTTTCTATCCTTATTCAGATCTTGTACGCTGATTATTGTCATAATCGCATCGCCTTTATTATTTTCGATTGTGAAATGATTGTTTGTGATTTATATGTTAGCAGATTAATAACAATTGATAATGTATTATTCATGGTCTTGTATGTTTGCTTACTACCTTATTATAGATCTTGCAATCGGCTAGGTACTCCGTTGGCGGCTTATGTTCAAATGTTTACAACTCAAAACAGGTTTTTAGTCGCCGTGATGTCTGTCTCAAAATATAGCAGCGATTGCACAATGGTTTTTTATAACTTGTCTACTATCTTGTTATGGCTTTCATTGAGCTGTTCAAGACATTTAGCATCAGTTAGCGTCCTTATTTAAATTTATGCGTAGGATTGGCCTTAATTTTGAGCTTATCAGAGGTTTAGTTATTCACGTCGTAATAAGCCTGCAAATGAAACTTGTGTTTTACTTCTTAGGCTCGTATTTATACTATTATGCTTGGTCGACGGAGCTTCGCTGGGCGTTTCTTGTTTTTTGTATAAACTCGTATTTTTCAGAACGAAAAGCCACCTATTATTATTGATATTATCACTCTCAATTTATATGCTTCTTCTTCTTAGCGTTATCCCATTTCCTAATCTATTAGGATTGGCGGGGTTCGCTACCTAAGCCTAAGGATTTCGCAAAGACACTGATTTTCCATGGAGCGACTGCCGTCAGACCTCCACAACCCAGAGGGAAAACCAGAGCTGTATTAGGTAAGGTCACACGTCTTTCGAAATATATTTTTTCATTTTCATATTGGTTCAGCATAGTGGCTCCTCTTCGCCTGTTGGTAAGCGAAAAGAGGACCCCAAATTACAGCGGCAACTGACAAAGGACTACAGTATCCTGTCAGTTGATGTTGTTTGATGTGCGGGTTTCCTCACGATGTTTTCCTTCACCGCCAAGTGACAATTAGAAATATGTACATAAATCCGAAAGCACGAATTTAGTAGTACATGCCCAAGGATTCGAACCGGGGACCTGTTGGTCACTGCTCAATCATGACTCAATTTATGATATGCTATGCTATAATGTTGGAGCAATACATATTATTATTTTAGTTATATTTTTAGTCCATTAGTACAAGATCCAGGCGATTTTTTACATCTATTTGAATAAAATAAAAAATCACTTATTATCTAAATCCAAAATTTTATCCAAATTGTTAGAGTCATTTCCGAGATACACAAAATTTATTTATATATACACAAGAATTAAAGTACCTACTTACCACTAGTATTGTCTTAGGTTTTCGCGATTGTTACACATTGAATTAAACAATTTTTAACGGAAGTAAGTCTTCCTGCGACCACGGACGCTGCAAAGCGTTCGAAACGTCAGGTCCAACAACATAAATAAAACACGCGATACTTCCGTTAAATTGTTTAATTCAATACTTACCACTAATGCCATAATTTTTCACACGCTTGAACCGCAATGGTCGCGTACGGTGCGGTTCCAGAGAAGTTTTCTTCCGAGAACATTCAAACTGTGGAATGAGCTCCCAGCCGAGGTTTTTCCAAGGGACTACAGCATGGAGTTCTTCAAGAAATGCGTGAAGAGGAGGCAATGCATGAGTGACGCCTCTTGTGTTGCAAATGTCCATAGGCTACGGTAACTGTTTAACATCAGGCAGGCCGTATGCTTGACCTTAGTGGTATAAAAAATAAATAAATAATAATATGATAATAGTAGTTATTGCCCATTGGGGTGTTTAAAACACTGGCTTTCACCTATCCCTCACCCATTCACGCCAATCGCTCTACCATCACTAAGGAAATAGATTTTAGAGGTAGAACACATCAAAGCAACCCGTCTGTGAAAGTACCTCCACCTCACGGAAAACCGCAGCTAAATAACTACTCCCTGGAGGGTAGTTGTCTTCCAGCATGTGAGTGAGATCACCAACTCCTAACTAGATGCTGTGTTAGCAGCAGAGTTGTCATCGCGCGAGTAATACTTAATGTATTGCAAGCGTCCAAAAGCTACGGTAACCGCTTTGCATCAGTTGAACCGTATGCTTGTATGCCTCCCGAGGTTGTGAGTGAGATCATCAGTAAATGCCTCTGTGTTAGTAGCGAGGGCAGTAAAGCACGAGCGACGGTCCTTGTTGGATAATAGACTATAGCGCTAACTACTTTGCATCCAGTCCATTTTTTTACCTCATGACCATGTATAAAATAATCCTTATATGGGCAGCGTCGTGTAATACGTTCTAAACTCGAACGGTCGAAGCGGGACCCCTATCCCAGTAGTGGGATGAGTTGGGTTTATATTACAAATAAAATGTGTATGTTAATTCGACAGGTTCAGGTCAGACAACTTCACTTCTGGCAAATATAGCGTGAGTTTTTTATGTCTAAACAAGTATACGATCAACTAGTCTCCGTTTGGAAT
Source organism: Pyralis farinalis (assembly GCA_947507595.1). Taxonomy (NCBI): domain Eukaryota; kingdom Metazoa; phylum Arthropoda; class Insecta; order Lepidoptera; family Pyralidae; genus Pyralis; species Pyralis farinalis. Next base: position 23,833,741 of record OX382273.1, on the reverse strand, counting down.
CCTGGTGTGTATCACGAAATTCGTCTTTTCGGATTTATGTATATATTTAATAATAATAATAATAATCCTTTATTATCATCACACAATCTTACATTCCAATAAATTTGTTTCTTAAATTATACATTTACAGAAAAGTAGGTTTCGCGTAACTTAAGATTGTGTGAGATTGGTGTCCAAACTAGGTTTAGGGCCTGTATCTTGGATCACCAGTTCTCACCGTTATCCCCAATTATCCCCAAGTATTTTATTGAATCTGAGCATGATAAGGGAGGGAATGACAAGGGATTTCAGATGAGTTATAGTGTATGTGTGCTATAATTTTTTGATTTTTTAGGATGATTTTTTTATATTTATCACTTGCTCGATGGTGATGGAAAACGAATTTCGAAACACGTGTGACCTAACCTAATAAAGGTGTAATTTTTCTCCTGATTTGTGAAGATCTGACGGCAGTCGCTCCATGTCAAAATCAGTATCTTCGCCAAATGTTTAAGCTTAGCTAGCAGACCCCGCCAATCTTAATGTATTAGAAACGAGATAACGTTAAGAAGAAGATGCATACGGCCTACCTGATAGCGAAACGGTTACCTAGTAGACTATAGGAACTTGCAACGAAAGGAGTATCGCTCGCACGCTTTCGCCCCCGCTGCTAGCACCTACAAGTCGCAGGAATACAATATATCTAACAGGAAAGGTTATTTTTTTGATACCCTAGTCTGTCTACTCCTGATATAGCACGTACAGCTAAGAGCAGATCACGCTTAACACTCAAAGTACGATTGTAACTCTTATAACGTACAGCATAAGAACGATACAAAGGTCAAAGTGTAAACTTTGAGTTGCACTTTACTGTACACCACCTGCAGGTGAGCGTTTTGGCTCTGAAGATAATGGTGAAAATTATTTATTAATCGACAGGTTGTACCAGGTGCAGATGAAGCTTTGGCTCTAAATGTAGTAGCGGAGATTGGTACGGCGCGGGAGTTCACCCTCACACGCTGGAACCGCGTTGGTCGCGTACTTGAGCCAGAGAGTGAGGTTACAGAGAAGTTTTCTTCAGAGAACTCTCAAGTGGTGAAATGAGCCGAGGTTTTACCAAGATTCTACAGCATAGGGTTCTTCAAGAAAGGCGTGATGAGGTTTTTAGACGGTCGGCAACGCATGAGTGACACCCCTGGTTTTGCAAATGTCTGTTTTCCACCTTTGAAGTATAACAAAAACTTTGGATCTGAATATACTAGTGGAAATTCGTTCTTAATCCACGCGGTGTATATAGTAGCGGAGATTAATTGCTAATCGTCAGGGTGCGCCACGTGCATGTGAGTCTCTAGCTCTAAGAATAATGGAGATTACCTTTTCACCTTTAGAGACACTACCTCAGCTACATGTGGTACACATTGCCTTTTAAAAAGACTACAGCCGAGCCGCTTACTGCCATATGCCTTATATAGTCATAATATTTTGGTAAGACAGTTTAAAGCCAAAAGGTATCGGTAATTTGAAAGGGAAATCCATGGCCTAAAAAATATAAGCGGTGCGGTATAGTGGTTCGACAGGGGTTGCCACTTACTCTCCCCATGTTTTATTGATGCGCCCGGGACCGCATTAAACTTTCATTGCTTTATCACCGCACCACGTGTTACGTATGGGTGCTGTAATTACCTTTATTTTATGTCTTACCTACCTCAGACCTTTTTATACCACCGTTAAGTGGCTTATAGTATCTTGAGAGGTAAAGACAACCTTCTGTCTGCACGTGGTACATCGAAAACTGCCATGTGTAAGGCGGCACTGACATAGTTAACTAGTGTCTGCTAGTGGCATTCATTTTATATAACTTCAGAAGGCATACAAGCATACGGCCCACCTGATGTAAATCAGTTACCGTAGCCTATAAAAGCTTGCAGTATATTAAGTATCAACACCTCTGCTGCTAACACAGCTACTTCTTAGCAGCTTACTGGTGACCAAACTCACACACAGGAACACAACAACCTTCCAGGGAGTCGTTATTTGGCTGCGGTTTTTTGTGAGGTGAAGGTACTTCTCTAGACGGCGTACTTATCAAACGGCTCCTCGGTACATAATCCCTAAGCAATCAGAATTCAACAGTTGCAATTAGAAGATAAATTCAAAAATGCTTTACATAAAAATAATCATGGGTGAGCATCTACACCCGCTGGTAACAAAACGCCTTCGAGATGACACAAAATAACTTTGGAACTTTCAAAAATTAAACTACTATTTAAAATAAAAAAAAACTCGCTTTGCTTCTTAACAGTCACAAAGAAAAAAATTTTAAAACCCTGGGACCTTCCTTTATAAGGTACCTTAAATATATATTTATAGCGATCTAGAGCCTTCAAAACTATACAAAAGTCTATTCTCTTTAACTATTTCTAATGGGGGTTCGACTGTAGAGTATGCTCTTTTCTATTTATAAATAGAAAATATCTTCAGGTTCGGCCATAAGCATATATATTACAACGTCTATATTTTTTCTTCGTATTATGCAGTTACATATAGTGTTTCGAACCAAATGTAATAAAATTCTATTACATGAAAATGTATGAACTGCATACATTTTCATTAATGTCTAAATTAAAGCAAAACACGTGTTCATATCGTTGCATAAGTTTTATATTTATGGATTATAGCCTTGAAAGGACTAAAGTATATGTATCGTACCATGATTAATTAAAACGGTATGTATTGAAAAGATATATTGAGTATTTATTTCTTTAAATATTCGTGTTATGTGTGGAATCGACTGAATTCAGATTAAATAGTAAATATAAATTTATTTATATGGTCTTGAGATCCGTCTGAGGGAATGTTTATTTAATTTGTCATGATTATATTTTGTAATGTTTAAGTATATAGCGATGTTTGGTACCGATGTCATCAGGAGGAGATGGTCAAGCTAGCGTCCAAGGAACTTGGTGCAGTCAATTGGGCTTCAGCCCGGGACAAAGAGTTATATTATTCAAGTCTCAAGTCAGACCGCACATGGAGTGGAGTACTTGTGGGCGGGAGCATCTGGATACAAATTAGGTCACAAGTCACAAGAACTTGGTTCAGAGTTTTACTGTGAGATGTGTCGACGATTCTAAGCATGAACACGGTAATGAGTTTAAGGATAGATCTTGCCTCTCTTTGCGCGTTCTATCGATTGTACAACAGATTAAGAACTGAAGAATTGTTCGATATGATACCGACAGCTTGTTTTTACAACCACACCGTTCGCCGGCGGCGGGGAGTTCATCCTTACACACTGGAACCATAATATTGTTTTCTTCCGAGTACTCTCAAGTTGTGGAATGAACTCCCAGTCGAGGTTTTTCCAAAGGACTACTGCATGGGGTTCTTCAAAAAAGAGGTTATGAGATTTTAACGGCATTGGCAACGCAAGTGTGTGTAGTAAATACATACTATACATTTGTTTTCACCTTAGTGGTATAAAAATACGGATAATTACAACTAGAAGGGGATTTATATAGTGTTGCAATAACAATTATCTTTATGAATTATTTACACATTTCTTAAACAACATTCATTTTACAAAAGGTTTGTTTTAAAATACAAAGTTTCACTACAGAATTGGAAGTTAAGTAGAAGTAAAAGATTGCTTTTAACTTTTAATTTTTCCAAATATCTATATAATAAAATTTCCAAATAATGACTTAGAAAATAATTTAGTACAGTATACTGTAGAATAATACAGTAGGATGTTTACAAAATCTTGTTTTTTGTATAATAGAAAAAAAAATCGAAAGTCAGTCATTACTATACTAAGTTTGAGTCTTGTCTCCTTTTATGTGTGCTATCGGTTTTGAAATTAGTTGTGTTTAGAAGAATTGTTTAATATGATGTCTATAATCAGCTTTTACAATAACAGCGCTTGCCCTTTACAGGGAACTTATCATTACTGTAGTAACCAGAATGGCGTATTGTGCAGTTTCAGAAGGAACATATCCTCCGAGAACCCTTTTGTGAAATATTAAGGTTTTACCAAGATCCATCAAGAAGTTCTTTTATTATTGTAGGGTATAAAGGATTACTCTGCCTACCCCGCAAGGTATTTGGCGTGAACTCATAGATAGATAAGTATATTAAAAAGGTCAATAGGTTTTTGTGATATCCTTGGCAACGCATGCCTCCACTGCCTACAAGTACTATCTTGCTACGCAGATCATAAGCTTGTTTATCATATTAGTTGTAAAAAACCTATTACCGAAATAATAAAAAAAACAGTTGCATTTACCATTGCGCACAGTCATTGCTCTAAAGTGACCTTGCTCAGTATGAATAATCCTAGTGTCGTAAGCTGCGAGCTAGATCATACTTACGCAATACGATGCCTCTATTCATATCTACCTACTTACTGTTTCTTCACAGGGACTACTTGATAAATAAAAGTTCACTAGGAGAACTCCTTTCGACTGACATTAGTCATATCTTGCTCAACTTACATTAAGGATAGTATGACAAAATTTACTGCTGGCGAAGTGGATGTAATAAAAATTAATAATAATGTTGCCATTAGTGAATATTAATAACTCGAATACTGGTTCACGTCTAGGATATCCTTCAATTTTAATGCCAAAACCGACAGAGGCGAGAATTGCGAGAAAGTGTCTGCGATTAAGATTGTAACATTTTTGTTTGTATGCAATTTGTCACACAAAAAGCGAGCGAGGTCCGGCACTGTGCGATCGCTTTTTGAGTGACCGGTTGCATTCACATTAAACCTTACTCATCCCAATGCAAGGTTACGGGTCTCCCTTCAACAAAAGGGTTTAGTGCATACTCCACCACGCTGCTCAACTGCGGATTGGCGGAGGCCAGTGTTTTTAAACCGCCCTCGCAAGCGTCATCTATCGACAATAGACGGGACCGACGGCTTAACGTGCCCTCTGCAGCACGGAGAAACTCGAGATAGATAAATGGATGGGTTTAACTATCTCGAGTTTCTCCGTGCTAGACAGGTCGATCGACGTTGCTTAACCTGCGTGTTCGGTTAGAATGACACGCGCAACGCCGCCAATGAGCTCTCCTCGAGACCGGTTGCATACAAACACGAATATTACAAAAAATCCTGTCCGATCGATTTTTCCGCCCTTGTATGGCCTGAGCCTCGTTTATTAATTAGCTAAAAGCAAAACAAGCGAGGCTCAGGCTAAGGACGTGCAGGATGCATCAAAGAAACCCTACTGAGGAAATACCTCCACCTCACAGAAGACCGCAGCAAAGGGTTCTCGTGGGTGAGTGACGGTACTAGTAAGCTCCTGAGGAAATACCGTGTTAGAAGCACATAGGTGGTTCTTCTTGTATTGCAAGCCTTCATAGGCTGTAACCAATTTACATCAGTTGAACCGTATGTTCGATGGCCTCAAAAAGTCAGGCAATAAGAAACGCAGTACTGAGTTTCTGGTAATCCTAAAAGATAACATGAAAAAAAAATATAGCTTTATATTGAGAACGGGATAAGCCGTGTAGCGCATGCCGTCAGTGAGCGGCTTCTGTGATTGGCTGTTACTACACATAGGTCTATTTGGACTTATGGGAAATCTGCTTATTATATATGGTCAGTAAAGTTTAAAAACTTGAACTCTTCTTTAAATACATACTTTGTATATAATATTATTTAGCTTGCATGTTCGATAAGACAAGCATGTGCAAAGATGTTTTAAAACTTTTCAATGTTATTTATCGATATATCGCTACTATTAATTTGCAATTGCTCTAATAAGTCATAAGATTTGACCACGCAGTACTATTTCTTGTATGGAAGGTTGACCCAAAGTAATTTATACTTGCTTGAATCAAACTGTACAAACAGAACTTAAATTAGTTACATTAACGATAAGAAAGATCTAAATTGTCAAGTTTCTTTCGGCATTTCTTCTCCAATGACAATCCAATTCATTTTCGTAATGCAGGTAATTCCAAAAAAAAACGAAAAGTATAGGAAATTAATATGTAAAGATCCAATAGCAAATGAAGGTTTGTCTCTTATCTTACAAAATATAACAAATTTGGAAACTAGCAAAGTTTGTAACATCGTAGGCGATCATTCCAAACAAAGCTATAAGGCGTGGTTGATAACTAAACATATGAAAATTATGCTAACCACCGCCCAATTCGGGGCAAAGCCATAGTTTATTTGGTTTATAGAACGTAATTACACAGGCTCGTGTCGGCCTCGCATGTATATGCATGTCCAATGCTAAGATATGTACTGTCAGCAAACTAATGGCTGGGTAAAAATATTTCTAATACATTACAGTTATTATTTGACGAGCTCGGTGGCGCAGTGGTGAAACACGCTGTTACGCTACTTTGACACCAACACTCGTGGGTTCGATTCCCACATAATACAAACATTTGTGTGGATGAACATGTCTGTTTGTCTTGGTCTGGGTATTTTCTATGTATAATAAGTATGTATTTACAAAAAAAATGTATTTACGTATGTTTATCAGTTGTCTAGTACCCATAACACAAGCTTCGCTTACTTTGGGGCTAGGTGGCGTTGTGTAATTTGTCCGACAATATATTTATTTATACAATATATTATTTGATATAAATTCATTAATGATAATGAATGACAGTTTTATAAGTGTTTCCGTTTGCACATTATTAAATCAACCAGTGTCATACTAACCATAATGCCCGAACGATGACAATTTAATTTCAGTGTTCAGTACAGTACTTCAACGCGGGGCAAAGACTTATGCTATATAAGTCCCAAGTCAGACCGCATATGGAGTACTGTAGCTACCTTTGGGCTGGAGCACCTGGATACCAGCTAGGACCTTGTGACTCGGTACAGAGACGAGCTGTGAGGATTATCGATGATCCTGACCTCGCACACGGCACTAAGCTTGAGTTTGAGAAGAGATTTTGCCGCCCTCTGCGTGTTCTACCGGTTGTACAACGGGTTGTGTTCTGAGGAGTTGTTTGACATTATGCCAACAGCCTCGTTTTACAATTGCACAGCTCGCCGACGGCTGAGAGTTCATCCGCACACACTGGAACCGCAATGGTCGCGCACTGTGGTTCACGAGAAGTTTTCTACCAAAAACTGTTAAGTTGTGGAATGAGCTCCCTGCCGAGGTATTCCCAAGGGACTACAGTATGGGGTTCTTCAAGAAAGGCGTGAAGAGGTTCTTACAGGGTCGGCAACGCAAGAGTGACACCCCTGGTGTTGCAAATGCCCTAAATAGGCTACGGTAACTGGTTACCATCAGGCAGGGCGTACGCTTGTTTGTTTGTTGTTTGCCACCTTAGTGGTATAAAAAAAGTATACTGCTAAATTTCGTCAAATAATTTGTTTTATTTTAAAATAGTCTCAATTTCCTCAGGGCTAGAGGACTTATCAAAACATCAGTTTTTAATTCTGACTTCATAATTCGCAATATTTAAATATAAAATTTACTAGAAAAAGAATACTAGAAAAAGAACATTTCCATGCACGCGCTTGTTGCTGCCACAGCACTGTAATTTTGAAAAAGTAAGAATACCAATGCTCGTAGTTATTATATTTCGATATTCGTATTCCATTGCAAAATTTAATTATTCAGTTGAAACGAGTAAAAATTAGACTTCGAAAAATTTGTGATTCAAGCATTAAAAAGAGGAGGTTCTATAATTGAGTCGGTCGATTTCATACGTTTTTTTTTAGTTTTTCACTGATATCCTAACTATGTCTGAACCGTATTCAGCAGTATCAATTGTATTTTCTAAAAAAGGTACTGTATGATCCCAAGATGCTGGAAAATTTATGATTAGCTAAAAAGTGATAATGTATATTTCCATAACTTTTTAGCTATTCATAAATTTTAGTATAATGTATATTTTTCACACTGTACTTACGTTCAGATCCGTCTCACAGTCGGTTGTTATATACGACATGCATATAATAGTGCCAAGTAGGATTGGGTGCAATTTTCATAATAATACAACACTCAATTTGTGTCTACACTGTCATTGAAATTTGGAACAAAGACTGACATGTCAAGCTTAGATTTTGAGGTCCATGTTTGTTTAACAATGTAATATTACACTGGACGATTCTTTTATCGTTCTGGCGTTTGTTACTTCAAAAGATACAAAGGATCCCTTACGTGATGTTTTTAATTTTCAGATTCAGATTGTTTATTTGCTGAAAACATGGCATACGTACAGTTATTATAAAATATTCTTTGCATATTTAACTAATGCTTTGTTAGCATAGAAATAGAAATTTGGTACCAATGAATAGAACATAATATTCATTAATAAAATATTGTTCAATTGATGTCTAAGGGCGTGAAAAAATTGGTCGTATCATAAGAAGATCAATGAATGTTAAAGAAGCGAGTGAGGTATGTATGGATCACGTGGCGCTCGGTTTTTTCTGCTTACTCCGCAAGGGATAACTAATTCCAATAAATCATATAAATTGGAATCCTTAAATCATTATTTAAGCTTGTATTATACGGGAGATGCTGAAATTTCAAAGATCCTCACTACGTATTTTAACAAGTTTTTAGTTATTTAAAAAAATGCATTAAAGAAAAATTTGTAATCGAATAAATAATACTAGACGTTTGTGATTTTTTTAAGTTCGACATCACTCAGCAATATTGCGACATTATTGCATACCTATCTTACTTCTATCTATCTATTTATTCTTCTATTCAGAACGGTGCCTGAAAAAGAAAATAAACTTCTGTATTTTGAGCTCGGTGGGTATATTGTTATTTATTCTGATACACGTGCAATTTATTTTTATTCTTCACGGATTTTCGATTCGACTCTCTGTTTGGATGTCAAGAAATCGAAACCTATAGAGTTGTATGAAATTTGTCAAGAAGCAGGTTCTCATAGCACAAGTACCACGAGAAATACAAAAGTCGCCGTTTTGTAGTTATACCCGTTCGAATGTCAAGGAGTTCCAAATCCGAGCAATCTCTAGGTATGCCTTACCTCCCTTTTGCCAGAGCCCTGTTTGCTAGTTGGTTATTGATACGCTTCGTATCGATAGTTGAACAATACTGTACTTTAGTTTTTCATATTATTTTAGGTATATACGAGTACAATGTCGGGAGGCATATAAATATACAACCCGTCTGGTGTAAAGTTACTGTAGCCTATGAAGTATCCCTCGCGTATTACCATTCCTGCTGCTAATATTGCAACTCCTTAGGAGCTTACTGGACCCCACTCACCCGCAGGAACTTATCAACCCCCCCGGCAGTCGTTATTTGACTGCGGTTTTATGGTATTCGTAGTAATGTACCAACTGTCGTCACAAGTTGCCCTACAGACGCATTGATACCTGGCTAAAAGACGTTGACGAGAAAAATACTACTCAAAGCATGATCATACTTCACATTTTGAAGTCTTATTTTTAACTAGCGACCGGCGCCGGCTTCGCACGGGTGATCCGATCGTTACCAAACTGCACAGGAACCCCCGCTAAGCTAATATAAAGATTCCCTGAAAATTTCATCAAAATCTGCCCAGCCGTTTTTGAATCCATAGAGGACATACAGACAAACATAAATTTTTATATATATAGATTATACCATGGGGTAATTTTGTAACGCTTACGACTGATCGGCATTACTTTACTAGTTCGGGATTTTATTTGTAAAAGTTAGAGTTTATTTGTAGAGTTATTTTTTAGGTTTATATAATAAATTATCTAAAGAAATAAAAGGGAGTGTAAGTGGCTATCATGTAGGTATTATGTAAACGCCAATCTCACCTGTTTATTAACAAACGAAACTCTGGCGAAAGAGATGTAGGATGCATCAAAGCAGACCGACTTAGAAATTATCTCCGACTCAGAGAAAACCAAATGTCGACGTGGTTGCTAGCAAGCTCCTGATTATTTGATGGTGTTAGCCGCGGGGATGGTAACACGCAAGTGATACTCCTTCTATTGCCAGCGGTGACAGGCTACAGTCATCACTTTACATCAGGTATATCGCATGGTTATTTGCCTCTCAGCGCTGTAATAAAAAAAATCATTCACAAAGAACGTTCGCCCGTGGCCCGCGGCTAACAAAAATTGACTGGTTAAAACAATGCTGATCCGTCGAATACGTTACGTAATTTCCCCCCTGGTTTACATATAAAGCCTTAGAGATAGTGTAGGTGCGATACCGTAGCAAGATATTTAGTACACATGTCTACAGAAGTGACAAGTGTTCGCCCTCTGTCATCCAATTAAACCCAACAGCACCACAAGCGGCTATTTTTAAGACGTTTATCTTTAAAGTTCGTCGTATATTTCGTTCATCCCTTGCATTTGGAACTACTTTTTAAATATTGCACTTCGCGTTCAAAAATATGTTGAAGGGAACTATTCTCATGGATATATTTAAGTGATTGTAGAAAATGCATGAATAAATAGAGCGATTTTTGGTTAGTGAGGTGACAAGTTAGGGCGAGGAGGATAAAATAAGAATGGTACAAAGTTCAAAGTGTGACGCTCGACTTAGCTGTACAAAGAGATAGAGTGGAGACAAGTAGATATGTGAAAAGGAAAGAGATTATAATGAGAAAAGAAGCAGGGTAGTAGAAAATGCTAAATGTAAAACATTCTAAAAACGGGGTGTGGCTGTGTTGTGGATACGGCAGTGAGTTTTGCGTGAATACATTTTCGTACGCATGTATATATCTTCACGCCAAGTCCCTTGCGGGGTAGGCAGAGAGAACCGAGCGCCATAGGTCGTTACATACTTCACTCGCTTCTGTGACATTCATAGCTCTTTCCATGCTCGCTCGCGAGTTCCTGGGGCTCCTGACATCACCTTCTGATAAGACACGGCCAAAATGGTCAAAGCAGGTTAGTCTCGGTCTTCCTCGGCTCCTACATCCTACATTTACGTAACGGGTAGTATTTTCTTTGAGCGTTATAATTATAAAATAATCATTTTTGAAGTCCTACACATGCATCACAGTCTTCACCTAATGTGAGAAATTCTTTGATTCTTTAGCCATTAAGTGGTGTAATTTGTAAACGTAAACGATAGATATGTAGTTACAACACTAATCTGTATCTCCTAATTTTCTGAACTGCTTTCTACTGGCAGCAAATGTAAAGAAGAATTCAAGTAAAATTAAAAATTTGGTTCGAGAAAATAAGGTTATAAGTAAAAGACTAGAATATAGATCCCTAGGGAGACAGAGGAAAAGCTAAAAGAAGCATGACGAGGGAGAGGAAGGTGATTGATAACCTGGGATATGTCGTATAACGAGAATAAACTGACTAGTTGACTGACGCACTAAAAATACTAGATGCACTTATCATAAAAGTTGTACTTGCAGAAAACTGGAAGAGCTGTCAGGTGCAAAACAATTTACCAAGATTGTCCACAGGATCCCTAAACTCGTACGTTAAAACTTAGTTTAGATTAATAATATACTAAATATTAGACAATATAATTGAACTTTCTTTGTATGAATAATGAAAGTTGTAATTTTCTTGAAAACACTGTTATTAATAACGTAATTTTTTCTTCCTACAATATTCACTAAAATGTTTCTTCATTTTTATTGTTCATTATTTTAGGAACCAGGGCTGGACTAATATTTTTAAGTGTTATTATTAGTATTATCCAGCTTAATGGATTTTATTTTATATTTCACTTCGAAATGTTTCTGGGCTCCGTATAATATCTTTAAGTTTAAGAAGGCACAACATGCCAAAGTGAAGTTACGTTATCTCTCGATAATAACACTATTTTGAATTAGTCGCATATGAGTACTTATTGATAATAACAACATACCAGGCAAATGTAATATTTGTGTCCCTCCCGATTGACAAGGGTCAGGACTAGTTAAGTTAGGCAAGATATGTCACAAGTTTGATTTTCATTTAACAAGGCACTTTCGTATGCGCATAATTTTATGTCTTTTTATTTAAGCATGTAATTATTAACTATTATTAACTATATTATTTTTGCTATTCAAAGTTAAATGTCATAACTTTACAGTTTATTAAAAAATATTAAGGAGTAATGATACTTTTCATCAATGATTATTCATGACGGAACTCTCACATATTTATTATTTAATAATGACCACTGACAAACATAAGAGAATCCTTTTTATGTTTGTATTTATACATTGAAAAATACTCCCATCTAGAAACAAGCAGATATGTTCATGTGTACAAATATTTGTTTTGTACAATATTTGAAAGTATGATGATATAATAATATCTGGGCTCGTCAATTCCATGTTATGCATAATAACATCGAATTGGCGAGCCCAGAGATGAACAAATACTACACAAACATATTTAAACAAAATTTGAATGCTACAACTTCTGGGGAATGTCAAACCTTCATCTAAAATTAAGTTCCCAAGACTAAGGAAAGGAGAGAGTAAAAACTGTAAGTCCAGATTACATAACCGTTTTACATGGATCATGTTTGATTGCTGTACGATTTAAAAAATAAAGTTTTAAATGACGGTGAGCGAGTATTGACAATAATACTCATACAAAAGTATCTGCACACTTCTCCGCATTCACTAGCCAACCACATCCTCAAAATCTGTCATCTGTCTGTGACTAGTCTTTCGTAGTAACTAACGACATGATGCCATTTTCCAAAGATATCTATTAATTCATTATAAAGGGTTTAAAAGCTTAGAGACTTCAATGACCTTAACTCTACTTGTACGGGACTAATCAAATACTTCACAACAAAAATGAAGTTTTCATAATTTCTAATACTTAAAAACCGAATAAGTGCGAGTCTGATACCGCACCCGCAACGAGAATTTGTGCTAGTATATGACTAGTTCCTATATCTCGAGTCTCTTTTATTTTTGCCCCATTTTCCGTAGATGTTTCCGCTTAACATTTTCCCTTTACAAAACGTTTAACTACAACATTGGTTTGGATAGCTCCTTTCACTAAAATATATTACTCACGTTGGTAAGACATAAAAGCACCAAACATTGCTCTAATGAACAAACAAATCAGATTATAAGACAAATTTAATTTTGTAGTTGAATAATATTCACCCATACGTACATACTTCACGGTGAATACTTCAATAAATTCTTATCTTTACCTAATTTATATGATCGAGCACTAGAAGCTTCCTAATATTTTATTTTTATTCAACGTCGGCAGGCATACAAGCATACGGCCCACCTGATGTAAAGCAGTTACCGTAGCCTATTAACGATTGTAATTATATTAAGTATCACTTGCGCGATGCCTCCTTTGCTGCTAACACAGCAATTCCTTAGGAGCGAGCTTACTAGTGACCTCAGTCACACGCAGAAATAAACTCTCTACGGAGTTGTTATTTGGCTGCGGTTTTCTGTGAGGTGGAGGTACTTTCTTAGACGGGCTGCTTTGATGCACCCTACCTCTCTTAAAACATCCAGACTAAGACAAACAGACATGTTCATGCACACAAATGTTTGTTTTTTGTGGGAATCGAACCCATGAGCGTTGGTGTGAAAGTCGCATCATTCACGACTGAGCCACCGAGCTCGTCAATTCAATCAAAATATCATAATCAGTTATAATTGACAATAATAGCGGTTATACTACTAATATGGCAAATAAGCATACGGCCTGCCTGATAGTAAACACTCACCGTAGCCTATGGACATTTGCAACACAGGGGGTGTCTTTCTAAAAACCTCTTTACGCCTTTATTGAAGAACCCCATGCTGAAGTCCCTTGGAAAAATCTCGGCCGTAAAGCTGTGTTAGCATATACATAAAATTAGAGCGAATTAAAAACTTTGTCTTATTTTAAAGTCTGTTCAGATAAAAGATTTTTGTACGTACGTGGATTATATTTCTAAGTACTAAAAACGTTTACAGGCATCTGTCTATATCAGATACCATTCCCCATCTTTATATCGAAACTTTAAAAAGATAAAAATCCGAAGTAATTACAATTGATAAAGAATTGATATAAGAAAAAATTAAAATCATCGTACATTCTTCGTAATCGGGATGCCTACAAACAATCGGTCCGCCTGACGTTAAGCGGTTACCGTAGTCTGTGAACGCTGTCATTAGATATCACTCACGCGATACAATCTGTGCTCTTAGGACCTTACTGGCTACTTCACTCACTCGCGGGATCACAACAACCCTCCAGGGAGTTGGTTTTAGGTTGCGATTTTCTGTGAGGTGGAGGTTACTTCCCCAGACAAGCTGCTTTGCATCCTACCTCCCTTGAAAACACCCAGACTTGTACATGCACACAAATGTTTGTCCTGTGTGGGGATCGAACACACGAGCGTGTGTCAATGAAGCGTTACTATCCACTGCGGCACCCAGCTTGTCAAATACTACTGAATAGATTTAGATGAACTATTACACTGTGATAGCTTACATCCCGGGTCAAAATTAAAGCGTTTTCTTATCTCTACTTACATAAAACTTGAAACATTGTTCCGCACGAGTGAATCCATTGACTGTTTTCATACAAAAAAGAAACAAATACGATCGTTGAATCTCCCGTTCTATGTACGCTGTATTGTGTCTCAAGTATGGTCTTCAAAACAGTAGTTCCATCATCATCAATTTGATCACGTCACCTAAACGACGCGTGTAATGAATCCAAACAAACGGTTGGCGGACTGCCTGTCGCATGTCGCCTATTTGCCAATATTTAGTCGCGTGCAGTTTGACCGAACTAATTGTCTCTGTGAGATGTTGTTGGAAGCGTGCCACGGCTCATTCTAGTGGTTAAACCTAGGCTTAAGGACGCTGTTAGCTTATTTCATTAACTGCAAACTGCTCGTTACGGCTCCACATAATAGAGTTTCAGGAAAGATAATAGTGCTGCATTTTTCTTCACTAATTTTGTTCATTCTAAAACAGAATTTTAAAGTTGTTACTCCAAGAATTCTGTTTATTTTATCTTGCACAGAGTGGTTCAAAGAGCAATGAATTAAATTAAATTTGTTCATAACATTTATATTACACATTTAATTCACTTTATTAATAACTGGCGACCTGCCCTGGCTTCGGTCACGGATAGTGACAAAGACGAATTTTGATACCTTGGGTCATTGCAATTTTCGTAGGAATCTTTATTATTATTATTTCTTTATTGACACTTTTGTTCCATTTTTAAATATAAAGTTAATAAAAAATATACATTTAATAATATAAAAAAGGGGGCACCCCGGGGGTGACCCGCTCCAAAGTATATCAATGGATAAATATATCCATAAGCAGGTCTTGGCAAGTAAACGGCCAAGCCATAGCTGACAGTCCTGCGAGCCTTCTGGACTTTTTACTCCGACCGACGAAGACACGCCGGAGAGGAAGACTCTGCGCGAGTTTCTGGAGCACTCGGGTGGAAGTGTTAAAACTTCCACCCCTGGAGCATATCACCTGATAAAGCAATATGCTCTATCGACTCCTCTCTGGACGGCCAGTGAAGGCAAGCCAGAGCTGAGAGTCCTGCGGGCCTTCTTGAGTTTCCACTCCGACCGACGAAGACACGCCGGAGACGAAGGCCCTGATGGACTCTCTGGAGCACTCGGGTATTATATTATTATTTCTTTAAAGTCACGGGCGTTTACCCCGGTCACTTGTTAGGCGTGCGCGGGGATATGAATCCAACGCATAGAGGCCCCTTCTAAAAGAATGATGTAATGTATTATACTCGCTGTGACCTGCCCTAAGGGATCATTGGGACAATAAACCCATGAATAGGTCACGACAGGTATTGGGACTATTGGAAATATGTGAAAAAAGCGGGCTAGTTATTATTTGATATTATTAATCTTTATTTTTTTTAAATAACATGTACGGGCCCTGTTATCCCTGCCTATCGTGCAAAGAATTTGACGTTAAGATAGATACGTACATTGTAGAAGATTGTAGATAATTAAACGTGATCAATGTAGGTATTCATCTGTACCATCGATATATATCGATGATCTATACACATGCCGAGATAAAGTTTAATGTCATGTTTGTTTAGCAAGCTGAGCTTATACTAATAAGTTCCTGAGGAGCTGCCGTGTTATCGGCAGGGGCGGCAACATGCAAACGATACTCCATGTATTGCGTAAGCGTTCATTGGTTATGGTAACCCCTTTACGCTTATATAAATATGCTTGTTTTCTCGCGACATAGTATTAAAAAAAAGATAGAAACAAATTGTAACATAATTGTATAGTTAGACAACAAAAATATATGAAAAAAGGCTTCGAAACTTGTATGCTGAATTTCGTGAATACATAAATAGACCGATGAATAAGAGATAGATATTTCATGTGCTTTATTTAGGTTTTTTTTTTCAACTAGATTGACAAATAAGCATGCGGCCTGCATTAGATGGTAAGCGGTCACCACAGCCTATTGATGCTCGTAATACCACGGGAATGTTACTCGCGCGCTGCCAATCGTGTGATCTAAGGATGTTTCGTCACAGTACCCAGTAATTTCTCTGCCATATCTGACCATATATAAATATAGCAGCTTGGCGGTAGAAATAGGTGAGACAGAGGTTGGTACGCAGACGACTTTTGTACAAAGTCTTGTTCTGGTAAAAACGTATTCTGTAAATAAAGAAGTAAATAATATGTAAGGAGAGTTTTAGCCAATGACAACATATATATAATGTTTTATGCTTGACTAATTGAATCAATTTGTTGGTTATAAACTATGTTCAGCGACACTTAATAGCTTCAATAAGTATAAGAAAATATAATTGTAGAGCGTTTCTAATATATTTTATTGGCAACTTTGCATTGAGATTAGGTAATATGATAAGTAAGCAGTATTGAATGTCATGGCCTTCGAAAAGTTCGCAACAATCGTATATTTCGGACCAGGTGCTACTGAACTTGTGTTTTTTATCGTTTTATCTAAAGGAAAAGGAATATTCTGAGAGAGGACAGAAGGGCAGAAATTAGTTTATTTATGTATAAAATCACGACAAATGCCTTGAGGTGTAGACAGAATCGTGCACCACATGACGTGGTCCTTACACGCGTCACTGGTTTCTTTAACATTCATAGCTCTTCTCATGCTTGTAAAAAAGGGTCTATGAATAATATCGAAATAAAAGTTACTCGAAATTTTTTGTATTGTTTATTTTTTATTATTGGATAATTAAAATAAAAAAAGAAATGCTGTACTCATATATATGTAGCAACCAATTTACTAATACCTAAGTAAAGCATGCACAATATAATATTTCATACTATCTCGCGCCTAGCTTCCTTACTGAGGCGCTGTATTACATAAAGCGCAGACGTATGCATTGTTATTTTATTATTTTATGAACAGGATATACTTTTAGTAACATGAAACACTAAAAGAAGTTATGCGGGCGAAAATTCACGCTTGTACATACAATACATTACGGTAAAATGCGATAATTTGCTGTAAGTAGCATTGTACTTCGCGTATATTTAATAAGCTTATAGCCGTCAGCATTGCCGGAAGAGCGACAAGCATACACCTCTCCTAGTGGAAAGTTGATACCATAATTATGAACCTCAGCAATAAGGAGTAAAGTGCGCTGTTAACACTGCAATGTCGCAGGAGCTTATTGGTAACATCACTCACCAGCAAATCACTTTTTTTGTTTTAGTGTTTAAATATCTCAGCGTTCAAGTTTATGTACCGATGGTAATATATTTTAGCCAATAAGACGATAAGTGACGCGATGTAGATCCGTGAACTAGCCAATAAGAGCTGCACGTTCTACTTTACCCTCTGACCTACGGTGAATTGAGTTACTACGCAATATGAGCCCCAATGGTTCTCCATAAGTTATTTTCTTCATGGTTCTACCTCTCTTCTTAGTTCTAAAGATAACATTTTCTGACAAATCTCTTTTTGACAGTGTCATAATCATGAGAGAAGGGTGCATACTCGAAGTAGATAGAGATTCAGCGACTAACTTTCGACTCCATCGTCGAGTAATTTTTGTGATGCCATGACATTGTATTTCCATCGAAATTATATGTTACAACAATATAATATAGATATATATATTTATTGTTTCGTATATCTCGAAAATGGCGAAACGTCAATTGTTGTATTCAGATAAAATTATGAGTTTTAATTTTATTTATATATATCTCTCTATTTAATCTTTTTAGAAAAAGAAACTCGGGTGTACAAAAAACAGAACATAAAGAACACCGAGCAAAGCTTTGTATAATTGAACAAGCACAAGTGCTTCAAAATTGACGATTTTGTAAACCGTCGAATAATTCAAATCAATTTTATAGGCTACAGTAGTCACCTTATACCAGGCAGACCGAATGCTTGAATGCCACCCGATGTGTATATGATAAGGTGGTTAAAGTAAGTTTTGTATAAATGAGCAAGTTAGGTCGTGGGTGGATGGCAAGGTTTTCTAGACACTGGCCTGTCGATCTAAATACCGATTCTCCTTCCTGATTCACTCACATCCACATCCGCTTCGTATAGATCAGCACAGGCACCAGGTCAAGTCAAGTTTAAATTTAGGAATGCGGTTTCGGGAGCCTGCCGAAGAATTTTAGAGCAAAACGGTGGCAACGCGTGAACAATGTCCTTACGAGTTAATAAGCTATGGTAACAGCTTCATCACTAACCGCTTGTTTTCTACCTGCGATATAAAAATACAAAATAAAAAGATTACCGCGATTTTACCTCACAAATTGCCTCGTGGAACCAAATACTCTACGTAATAGTATGGTAAGCTGCTTCGAATTTGGCGTTTGATAGTGAGCACCACGCGGGGCGTCGAAAATCCCCTCATTTACATTTTCAGAAAAGTATTTGTTCCGTTGGTTCATAGCGCGTATAGATATAAGATTCTTATCAATTTTATTTTATTTCATAGATGAATGAACGGCCTTTTAATGACATTTGCAACACCAGGGGCGTCAAACGTGCATTGCCGACCCCGTAAAACTCTCTTTTCGCATTTTTTTGAAGAACCTTGTGCTGTAAGTCCTCGGGTAAACCTTGACAGGAAGTTCATTCCATAATTTAAGAGCATTCGAAAGGAAACATCTTCGGACCCGTACAGTATGCGACCGTTGCCACTACAGTGTGTGAGAATGAATTGTTCGGTGATCACGTGTACGCAGAAAAAGCTATTGGTATCACGTCGATTAACTCCTCCGAATACGACCCATTGTACAATCGCAAGAAAACATTTAGGGAGCCAAAGAAAATATCAAAAATAATGTTAATGAAAAATATGTATTTAAAAAAATCTTGCTCGTTACAAGATGAAGTATAAAATAACTCTAACAAAATTAGTAATAAATACTTCCGGTCTAATGAAACAGTGCAATCTAGTGTCAAACTGAGCAAAGCTTGTACTTGGACAAAGGTATTAGATGGTTGACTTAATAATATTTATAATGAAGAAAACACTCATAGCATGTCAGATATCAGACTGCTGATTTATATATAAGTCGATTCCAACCAGTTTAGTTTGAAGCGTGAATCGGTAGATATTTAGGTAATATTCAAAAGTACTGCCATCGCTTCCGATAAAAAAGAAACAAGCGACGAGCTCTTGCAACCCTTATATGATTGAAATCTCGCTAACTCCTTTGCACACCAAGTACGTGAATCGATGATGGCACCATTACAATCACCTACTAAACAAGTACAATGAACAAAGATGTGCAATGTACGTTGAAAATGAACCGCATAATGTTGACCGAGATATAACTACCAATGTACAGATTACGTATATAATAAGACACAGATTGCCGTGAGCCCTGTGCAGATAAAATTAAAACAGCTTAAGGATTCAAGTTTTAATACCGAAGTACAAACTTTGCGAGTTTGAGAATTTATAGCCTCCTGGTGTCTGTTTTAGAAACTTTATTGATTACAAACCGCAAATTAAAAATGATAAGTCGATAAAAAATATTTGATACAAACACATCTGATTTAATGTAAGCTCAGCTCAGTCAGCTATATTGGTAAGTCAGCAGTTGATACCTCGGTACCAGCAATCGCTTTGTTGCTATTAGTGTGTCAGTTGCAAACAAATCAATATTTACGAGTATATTCTCTGTAATAAAACTGACTAAACTATTTTATTAGTCGCAAATTTACGAAATAATGGTAAATAAAAAAATATTAAATCTATCTATCTATCTATAACTTCACGCTAAATCCCTTGCGGGGTAGGCAGAGAGGACCGAGCGCCACGTGACTCGATCCTTACATATCTCACTCGCTTCTTTAACATTCATTGCTCTTCTCATGCACGCTAGCCGGTTTCTAGGGCTCCTGACGTCACCTTCTGATAGAACATGACCAATTTGGTCATGGTAGGTAAGTCTTGGCCTTCCCCGGCTCCTACATCCTTCCACTTTTGCATTGTATATCTGATTCGTCATTCTTTCATCTTGCATTCTTTCTACATGCCCGAACCATCGGAGCATGCCTCTTCTTATTTTAACACCGACGCTCTCTTTCAGACCAACTCTATTTCTAACATCATCATTGCGAATACGGTCTACAAGCCTTACGCCACAAATTTTGCGCAGCGCTCGTATTTCAACCGCGTTTATTCTACTTTCATGCTCTTTCTGCCATACCCAACTCTCGCTTCCATAAGTTAGCGTTGGGACCAACACTGCATTGTGTATAGCGAGTTGTGCCTTCTGGCTCAGGATTTTACTGCTAAGAAGTTTTCCCAACGCTCCATTCACACTATTCCCAGCACTCACTCGTCTTTCCACATCTGCGGTGTACCTTCCATCCCTGCTGAAAGCGCATCCAAGATATACAAACTCATCCACTTGTTCCAACACTTCATCATCAATCGTAATCCTTACATTAGTTCTGGATTCTTCTCTTTCAAATACCATTATCTTTGTTTTCTTCGCATTCAGTAGTAAGCCTTTCTCCATACAGTCGTCTTTCATCGCTGTGACCAGTGTTTGCAGTTTAGATGGTGTATCTGCTAATACGCACATACATAATATAGCACGGCATCGTCTGCATACAGCAGACAGTTCACCACTTGGTCACCCATGCGCAATCCCACATTCGTTGACCTTATTCTCTGCAGACAACTATCGAGATACAGGATAAATAGCCTAGCAGATAGCATGCAACCCTATTTGACACCAATTTTGACATCAAACCAGTGTGACATGCCACCGTCTATCCGCACACATGCTGAGCAATCCTTGTAAGTGGACTGCACAGCACGGAGCAGTGAACCGTCAATCCCATATCTCGGCAATATGTCCCACAGTTCCTTTCGCACAACCCTATCAAAGGCTTTCTCAAGATCCACAAAACCGCAGAAAACCTTCCGGTCTATGGCCAGATGCTTCTCTACGATATTGCGGAGCGAGAAAACTTGATCCGTACATACCCTTCCATTTCGGAAACCTCCTTGTGCGTCCCACAGCATTTCATCGGATTTCACCCTCATTCTCCTTTCAATCACCTTTCCATATACTTTTGCTGCTAAGCTGATCAAACTGATGGCCCTATAGTTGGCGCAGTCCATGCGTGATCCCTTGCCTTTATACAAGGGCACGATGACTGCGCGTCTCCATTCCATTGGGACCCTTCCAGTTCTTCAGCATAGGTTGCATAGGTACCAGAAGGCGTCCCGGACGTAAGTGCCACCTAATTTGATCATCTCAGCTGTGATCAGATCAATTCCCGCTGATTTTCCATTTTTCAAGCTTCGTATCGACCATTCGATCTCATCCATAGTTATGCCTTCGTAGGACGCCGTCAACGTGGAGTAAGCATCCGACTCACTCTCATTGCCAGCGTCCGAGGCATACTCATACATTTCCTCAAAATATTCACTCCACCGTTCTAACACTTCCTGAATGTTCGCAAGAATGACACCAGCTTTAGACTTTATCTTATCCATTCTGGATGCCGTCGAACCACTCCGAGACTTCTTTACCTCTCTCCAAAAGAGTTTGGTATTTGCCTCGAAGTTTTTCGTCAGCCTCTCTTCCTCATTCATAATTTGTCTTTCACGCTTCTCTTTCACTAAAGCCTTGGTTTCATTCTTGCATAGACGGTACATTTCTTTCTTCTTTTCTCTCATATTTTCATTTAAAGGCAAAGATGATACGTAATCCAGCCACGCTTTCCTCTTTCTTGCTACGGAGGATTCAACCTCCGCATCCCACCAGGCATCTCCTTTCGCTGTTTTACGTCTCTTTGCGCATCCACAAGATTCTTTTGCACTATCCACCATACTTTCTTTCAAAACTTTCCAACAATCATCCACATCTGTGTCGGAGAGGCTTGCATTTGCAAGTCTCTCACTTACCAGATGCACATACATTCTCCTTACACTTTCATCTTGCAATTTTTCGCTCATTATCCTTTCATGATCTCCGAAAGGGATACGCACTCGCCAGTGCCTCCACTTCCTAAAAAGGCCCACAAACCGGCTTACCACCAGGTAGTGGTCCGTCTCAAGAGTGGGGCCTCTAAAGGCTCTTGTATCCATTAAAACAATATTAAAAAAATATTAAACGTGGAAATTAAGACAATTAATAAAATACAATTTATTAATAACATTTTATTTACCCTTATTTATATACGATATACTATAAATACGATTATAAGTACCCGCGAGGACAAATTTAGATTTTTATCTTTTAAATCTAATGGAGGTTCATGGAATTCATGGTCCAATAAAATAACGTATTCAGGGTCCAGATAGGGCTACCTGCATTCAGTAGTACATCGATAATACGGCAAAGAGCCGCATCCCTGTTGCGCTGTCTCAGCTGTAGTTCTACCAGCATTCTGAGACTTATCGTAAGCAAACCGAAGATTCCTGTGTAGAGACATTGGATACAACAATATGTCTATATGCATATAACTTAGAGATAATAAAATCTTACAAAAAATAATCTAGGGATCATGATCTGAAAATAAATTATCAATTATTATAATTACATAAATATTGGGTTTCCACCCGATTTCAGAAGTTCATATGTGATACCGCCATTGCCCGGGGCCTCTGATGTTTTGAGTTGTTTAAGAGCCATGCTAATCTCGTACAGGCTGACGTTTGCTTTTACTTACATACGTTTCTTAAATACGTAAATTAATTTAGAGAAGATACAAATATTTTGTCCTTACTATTAGTAACCTACTTCTTATTTTTCGCGTTGTCCCGTTTCCTAATCTGTTAGGTTTAGCGGGGTTCGCTACCTAAGCCTGACTATTTAGCGAAGATACTTATTTTTACACGGAATGACTGCCGTCAGAGCTCCACATCCCAGAGGGAAAACCAGATAATTCTTAGGTTAGGTCACACGTTTTTGAAATATAATTTCCTGGACCGGTGGGTTTCCTCCCGATGTTTTCCTTCACCGCCAAGCAAGTGATAAATATGCTCATAAATCCGAAAATGCGTATTTAGTGGTACATGGCCCTAGTTGGTCAATAGGGCGGCTCGTTACCGACTGGGTTATCTCTGCTCTACTTACTATTATTACTTACTATTTGTAACCGTTATACAGTAATTTTATCCTGATAAGGATAAGCTGTATTTAAAAAAACAAAGGGATTTTAAATTAATAATATGATGAATGACGCGACTTTCACACCAACGCTCGTGGGTTCGATTCCCACGCCAGACAAATATTTGTGTGCATGACATTCAGTAGTACATCGATAATATCTGCTTGTCTTGGTCTGGGTATTTTAAGAGAGGTAGGGCGCATCAAAATAGCCCGTCTGGTGAAGTACTTCCACCTCGAAGAAAACCGCAGTTAAATAAGAACTCCCTAGAGGGTTGTTGTGTTCCTGCGTGTGAGTGAACTCACCAGTGAGCTCCTATGGATTTGATGTGTTTGCAGTAGAGGAGGCTTCATGTGAGTGATACTTAATATATTACAAGCATTCATAGGCTACGGTAACCGCTTTACATCAGGTGGACCGTATGCTTGCATGCCTTTTGACGTTGTATAAAAAAATATGAACCTAAATTGTTAGATTTGATGTCGATTTAAACAATAAATGTGGCTGATAAAAATTGGGCCAATACTAACTTAAAAGAGATGACTAAACATTCAACTAAATGCTATGTTGCAATATTTATTCAAAGTAATAAATACCTTATTAGTCCTCACAAACTATTTATTTTGTCATAAGTATCTGCTATAAACGAAGATTAAATCTTCTATCCCCTGGTGCATATGAAATTAGACTTAGTTGTTACTACTTATGAAGTAAAAATCAAAATAATCAAAATCAAAATAATCAAAATCAAAATAAATCGAAATCGGAGGTGGCTATAGGAATTGCTTTATAGTTAAGAGAAAATCCATCTAGTTTGACCTAGCCTCACTTGTTATGAATGTCGTTTTATCAAGAATTTCAAATTTCGTCAAATGATTAACAAGTATGAAGCTGAAGTGATGTGAAGCCGTCGCTGTGGAGTTTAGACGCTTGCGACGTAAAGATGACGCGTTATCTTTCTCATCCTATCCCTTCATTTGAAACGTTTGTTGATAAAGGTTTATGTGACTTTTTTTATACAACATCGAGTGGCATACAAGTAAAGCGGTTACTGTAGCCTATAAACGCTTGGAATACATTAATCACTCACGCGATGCACCTCTGCTGCTAACACAGCCACTCCTTAGGCTTAATGGTGATACTTCACTTACAGGCAGGAACACAACAACCCTCTAGGGAGTTGTTATTTGGCTGCGGTTTCCTGTGAGGTGGGGGTACTTCCCCAGTTGGGCTGCTTCGATGCGCCCTACCTCTCTTAAAACATTTGTGTCCATGAACATTCATGGACACAAATGTTTGTCTTGTATGGAAATCGAACCCACGAGCGATGGTGTCAAAGTCGCGTCATTCATGATTGAGCCACCGAGCTCGTCCTAATTGGCCGGTCTTGTTTTATTGTAAAGTATTAGTCTAAGATATCAGACATCTTATTGTATCCAATTGTAATGTAACATCGGAATTGTATGTTGAAATATAATTCCGAACAAACTTAGCTACATTTGCTGATTAGATTCTTTAGAAATCATTACGAAACAAAGTACTGAGAGTTAGGACATAATAGCATAGACTAGGAATCAATATCTATCTATTTATTTATAGTTACATTGATCAAATAATATGTTGATGTTATGATAACTATTTTTTAATCATACTGACTTATTTTCAGATCTTATCGGTTAAGGTCATTTGAAGATCTCACAAAATATATATTGCATATACTCGTACATTACTCTTAACTTTGGCATAAAAAATATGTTGTCACTTTTCCGATTAAAAATCTATATATCCATTTATATCTACATACCAAATACATAAATAGTAGGCAGACACACAAAAAAAATATGATGTATTAACAGAAAGTTGTCGTAAATAGAGCAAGATCCAAAACTGCTTACCCTACTGGAGAGGTTAACAATTATTAAAAAAATCCCTATAGGATTGCTGTGTTCCTGCCAGTAAGTAAGGCTACCATGAATGTGGTCAGGAATTATTGTGTTAGCAGCTGCAATAACACACGTGATATTGCTACTCCTTGTGTTGGAAGCAATCATAGCTTACTGTAAATATGTCAAATTCATAAACTAGAGGACATAGAGACACATAAGGAACACAGACACGTAGACGAACCACATTAATTAAACATTAACGTTAGCTTATATCACTATTGTAAGTTCGCAATTACCGAGATTTGGTTTTCCGTTTTGCCGATATTGTATTACATAAAACAAATCGCGGCAAGTTCCGCACAATAATAACTTGAACCACCTCACTTCACATGCACTATGTAATTTCTCCGTTCCGTGCACTTTGAAGCAGTACCAAAAGAAGATCGTGGGTAAAATTGTTCAACATAACTTAAGTACCACCTGGTACTCTCGTCCACTTTAAACATCAGTATGCATGAATTAAAAAAAGTAAAGTCGACGTCTCACATTGACCCACATGAGACCGAAGGCCGAGCAAATGTCAACAGGACCTTTAGTTTGCGATGAGAACCAGAGCACTTGTGCGGTGACAAATTGCTACCTACTAAGTTGTCACTATAAACTTGATTCAACGTACCGTTATGTAAATCTAAGGATTTAGGTAATTAAATTAATTTTTAGGTAATTAAACATTGAGCTCTAAACAAGGTTACATTTTCATTGACGAACATTAAAAACAATTTATTTTAAGGTCTTGATACTCATACCCATAGGTTTTAGGTACACTAGATCTGTTATGCCAGGGTGCACATAATACTTAAGTCGGTGACATTCACGCATATCGACGTTTCGGCTTAAAAAGTAGAAATACTGTCGTTGAAACCTAGCATTATCTAAAAATAGACCATTATGTCCATTTTTAACAAACGTTTCAACTAAAGGAAAGGGATGAGGGAGATTACACGTCATATTCTTTACGTCACAAGCGTCTAAACTCCACAGTGACGGCTTCACATCACTTCGGCTTTATACTTGGTAATCATTTGACGAAATTTGATATTCTTGATAAAACGACTTTCATAATAAGTGAGGCTAGGTCAAACTAGGTAGATTCTCTATTAACTATAAAGCAATTCCTATGGCCACCGGCGATTTCGATCATTGGATCAGCTTAGTTACAAAATTACGATTCAACAATTGGAAGTGAGGAATTCAAATTCATACATTAAATGTCATTACAGAGATACATCCTTCAACTTCGTGAACTATGACACAAGACCTAATAAAAACTTGTCAAATATGGGATTAGTTCAGATAGGTAACTTTATTGTGTTGTTTACTACTATGCCAATATAAATAAAGTTAAATATTACTAGAAAATGTCTAAAAAATAGGGAACATTTTTCATCAATTACAATCATCATCGAGTATTCATCCATACATGTGTACAGACCATAAGGAAACTAACTGGAGAACTAATGAGACAGATTTTGCATAGTAATCCAATTCACCGCTCCGGTTTAGGCAGATAAAGTGGAACGCGCAGTTCTTATTGGCTAGTTCGCACATCAACATCATGGCACTTATCGGTTTATTGGTTAAAATATTCTCCCATTAGTACGATTGATTTGATACTCGGGCGCTAAAACACAATATTATTGTGAGTGCACTCACGAGGTTTATTAGTTTGTTGTACAGGGGGATTGATGGAGGCACGTTTAGTGTTGAAAAGAGTAATTTTGTTCAATAATCTCTTTCAATAATGAGAACACAATATTAAGAGTAAACTTCTCGCTAATAGATATTAAAAAAGATCACTTTTTTTGTTTGAAATCTACGACTTTTTCATAAAGCGGTCGTAGTGAAATGAGTATCAGATGAGCTGGTTCTGGATGACCTGTTTCCTTTTCGAATCTTTTGTTACCTTATGTGATCGTCACGGTTGACATCGACTTTTTACACACATATCTGATTATTTTTATTGCCAACGTTAAGTAGGTATTTAGTACTTACGTAGGCACATATTTTTACATTTTAAGAGAGTCTGGGCAAATACCTCCACCTAACAGAGCTAAATAAGCAGCAGCTAAATAACAACTTCCTAGAGGGCTGTTGTGTAACTGTGTGAGTGAGTGAGGTCTCCAGTAAGATATTAAGTTGATAGAAAAGTTTAGGTTATGTTATCCAAACAATTTTAATATCAATTTTAACAACGTCGGAGGCTTACAAGAATATGGCTCACCTAATGTAAAATGGTCAGCGTAGCCTATGAACGCTGAGTATCACTCACGCGATGACACCTCCGCTGCTAACACAGCAACTCCTTAGGAGCTTACTGGTGACCTCACTCATACGCTGGAATACATCAACCGTGTAAAGAGTTGTTATTTAAATTCGGTTTTCTGTACGGTTGTTATGGTTTACTATTATTAGAATCAAGGGCAACCTCAACTGTACGCGGTGCACTTTGCATATTAACTAACCAGGCTTTCTGGTGAAATGGAGGTAGGGAGCGTCAATGCAGGCCGAGTAGGGAAAGTACCTCTATGTCTACCGCAGCCAAATAGCAACTTCCTAAAGTGTATCTTCTCGTCAGGTCTCTTGTGGGGTAGGCTGAGAGAACTGAGCGCCATAAGATGCGGGCTTTACATACCCCTGGCTTCATAAATGTTTATAGCTCTTTACATGTACGTTTGCCGGTTCTTAGGGCTTCTCCTAGCATCACCTTCTGATAAAACACGACCTACTTGGTCGTGGTAGGTATAATAAGTGTTGATCTTCCTCGGCTCCTACATATTTCCACTTTAACTGTCATTCTTTAATCTTGATTTCTTTCACATGTTCGAATCAATAAAGCTTGCCTTTTCATGTCTTAATACCGATACTCTCTCTCAGATCAACTTTCTTTCTTACATCACCATTGCGAACACGGTCAACTAGCGTTTCGCTACAAATTTTGCGCAATACTCGAATCTCGACCGCGTTTATTGGTAGCAGACCTCACCAATCCTAATGGATTAGGAAACAGGATAACGTTAAGAGAAACAAGAAAAAGCTCGCATCTCGACCGCATTTATTCCACTTTCATGCTCTCTCTGCCATATCCAGCTTTCACTTCCATAAATTAGCGGCTTTGATTAGCACCGCGTTGTGCAACGCGTGCAGTGCCTTCTACCTTGAACGTGATTTCAGATCACTAAAAAGTAATAAATAAATTGTTTACGTTACGGAAACACGAGAACCGAATGCGCAAGGACCGAGTCATGTGGCGCTCGGTTCTCTCAGCCTACCCCGCATATGACTTGGATTGAAGTCTTGGATACAGATAGAATTCACTTCGAATTGAGGATATATTAAAAATGAAATGGAAAAATTGAACAATGCATACAGGTTACTTGAGAACGATTTGTCGTTATTTATTTATTATCTTAATAAATCCGACCTCTAATGTAGCTGTGCATAAACTGAACGTTTAAAGTTCATTATATGACATGCAAATTAATCTTTTGTTTCAAACCAGAGCAAAAAAAGTACAACCGGGTACTCAACGCTTTTATTATTTTTTAGTCGTATTTTTTGAAGATGTTCATTAGTGAGGTATGGAAGGACCGAGTCATGTAGCGCTCGGTTCTCGCTGACTATCTCTCAAGGAAGTTAGTGTTATAATATAGAAGTTAGTGTTATATATATGTTACAAAATTTGTTACTGACTGCCAACTCAAACCGTTACAACACCGTACGAAGGCCGAGTAACAATTCCCTGGACTGTGGTGTTCCTGGGAGTTGGTAAAGTCATCAAGGAATTCGATGAGCAGTTGCTTCCGAGGCTCTATAGGCTACAGTAACCCTTTCACATCAAGGAAGCAGTATGTTACTTTGTCCGTCAAACGTAATCTAAAAACCAAAAAAGGAACAATACAGAGATTAATGTTTAACTAGTTTTAAAAATATCGTATTCATACTTACTGACACGACAGACATTGTTCTGTCCGAAAAGGAAATATAAAATCTGATAACGATCGCAGCGCCACCTACCGGCTTCAATTGTGAATCTAAACCGTCCATTGACCTACTCCAACACACGCAAAAAGTTGAATTAAAATAGGTCCAGCCGTTTAGAAGATTAGTGACGCAACAAGTACAGAAGAATTGAATATAGAAAGATTAGCGGACCCGACAAACCCACCCTATCCGAAAATGAAAACAATAAGTCCTGTAATACGGTCGCAGTGCCACCTACGGTGTTTAAACCATTTTTGAATCCACTTAAACTACAAATTTCATCACAATTGGACCAACCGTTCCGCAGGATATCTGTGTCCGCATCTGTGATATACACACGGAAAGAAGAATTATACATATAAAAATTATATATGCTATCATTTGGTAGCATTACAATCTTTAATATACTCGTTTTGTTGTTGTTATTGATGGTGTTTGTATGTATGTATGTTTGTTTCTCTTTCACGCTTAAACGGCTGAACGGATTTGAATGAAATTTGGCACGTAGATAGATTATGATCTGGATTAACACATAGGCTACGTTATTTGACTCCACGCGGGCGGAGCCGCGGGCAGCAGCTAGTAATTTATAAGGTAAATATAATGCTATTCTATATACAGGTGCTGGGATGTTGGGTAACGAGTGCTTCATAAACCATAACAACCAAAAGTTTTTATAGTTTATAGAGCAATAGAATGGTAAATATGTTTGTGAGCTCGGTGGCTCAGTCGTGAAAGACGCTCGTGGGTTCGATTCCCACACAAGACAAACATTTGTGTGCATGAACGTGTCTGTTTGTCTTGGTCTGGATGTTTTAAGAGAGGTAGGGCGCATCAAAGCAGTCTGTCTGGGGAAGTACCTCCACCTCACAGAAAACCGCAGCCAAATAAAAACTCCCTAGAGGGTTGTTGTGTTCCTGTGTGTGAGTGAGGTCACCAGTAAGCTCCTAAGGAGTTGCTGTGTAAGCAGCAGAGGACGCATCGCGCAAGTGATACTTAATATATTATACACGTTAATAGGCTACGGTAACTGCTTTACATCAGGTGGACCGTATGCTTGCATGATTTACTATTTCTTTGATATGGTTTACGTTACGACTGTTTTCTTTCTGCAGTTTTTTTATCCAGTTGTGAAAGATTTACTACCTAAAGTAACTTTTTTCAACATATATATGCTTAACCTTACGAAATAAATAAAAATTTTAAAGAGTTGACCATAAATAATCTCGTAATGTGTAATTAATTAAGAAAAATATCGGCACTCAATGTCTAGTATTTAAGTAATTTGTCAACTAACATAATGTTTTATAATGACTGTTTGTTCCAAAATAAAGAGAAAAAAGAAATTCTGCATCACCCTAAGTTTTATTGTAAGTAGCACATCTTAAAACAACAAGAATTATTATAGCTTGCACTGTCAATTTGGTAATGACAGATAAAGATGGACAGCAGCTTGTCGCCATGGTTTGATACCAACACTGGTGGCAGACAGGGATGCATGTTGTCGGTTCAGCTATTCATCCTGTATATGGACAGTTGTCTTCAGTGAATAAGAAATATGAATGTGTGAATGCGAATGGGTAACTCAGTGGTCAACTGACTGATTTATGCAGACGACGCGGTATTAATAGCAGAACCACCATCCGAACTGCAAACACTAGTTACGACAATGAAAGATGATTGCATGAAGAAATGCTTACAATTGAATGCAAAGAAAACCAAGATTATTTGAAAGTGAAACAACCAGAACGAACACTAGGATTACGGTTGATGACGTAGTGTTGGAGCAGGACTTGGTGTTCTCAACAGAATAGAGAATAAATATCAAGAATCACATATTAAATAAACGAAATCTATACCTCCATTATTCAAAAATATGATATTAACACACATTACACGTCTGTGTCTTTCCGCGTATTTCATCAATGATATATGAAAGTTGTATATTTGAAACAAAATAAAATGAAACACTTTTCCACACAACATTAGCAGATCTCGTCTCGGGCGATATGAATGGGTATGTGGCCGAACTTCACAAGCGTCGAGTATTGCCTTGAACTATATTCAGCAAATGAGCTTCAACATGGTGGGCGAATATTAATGGCAGGTCGTGTATATATACAGATATGTGGTAGGTATAGTTTATAATACTGTTCAAATGGATGACAGTTAGATAGTTATATCACATTGTTATATTATGTATTTTAACTAAGGAAAGTGTGGCGCAGGTACTAAAACTTATCAGTGCCCGCGGTGTTGTATGCAATGGTTTGTATGTGGCTGTGGAGTTGTAATCTTTAAAATTAAAGCCGATCTCGTTTGCATATGATACGTCTTGATACGTACAGTTAATTAACATACAAGATTTTGATGAAAGTACGGTAAAGTCCATTGAAACAGCCCAGGTGAGGAAGTACCGGCACCTCACAGAAGACCGCAGTAATATAACAACTCCCCGGAGGTTTGTTTTGTTTCAGTGAGTGATAGTTGGTCATAATTACTGAAACTAATATTTTGTTTATAAATAATATTACCCCATTAATTTATTTGAA
The DNA here is from genome assembly GCA_947507595.1 of Pyralis farinalis. Taxonomy (NCBI): domain Eukaryota; kingdom Metazoa; phylum Arthropoda; class Insecta; order Lepidoptera; family Pyralidae; genus Pyralis; species Pyralis farinalis. Next base: position 23,801,772 of record OX382273.1, on the reverse strand, counting down.
TTTGAAATATTCAAAGAGTTTCTTTAAACATTTCCAGTTCTAACAAAACAATTATAGTTGTCATAATTCTATATAAATAATAATCGATCCCATGCAACTTCGTTTGCATTAATTAATATTAAATTATTAATTGACATTAATAATTTAATATGAATTAGTGCAAACTATGGTTAAGGCAGAGAGAGCATGAACGTAGAATAAATGCGATCGAGAAAATTTCACAAAATTTGTGGCGTTAAACTTGCTGACTGCGTTCGCAATGATAATGTACGGAAGCAAGTTGATCTAAAAGAGAGTGTCGGTGTTAAGATAAGAAAAGGCATGCTCCGTTGGTTCGCACATGTAGAAAGACTGCAGTAAGAAAAAATTACGAAACAGACATACTACGCAAAATAGAACGATGTAGGAGGAAGGTCAAGCTTTAGCCATGCCATGACCAAAGTGATTATGTTTTATCAGAAGGTAATGTAGAAACCAGCGTGCGTGCATAATAACAGCTATATAGCTGATATACAGCTGGATATTATAGAAGCAGGTGAGGTATATAATGACCGAGTCATATGGCGCTCGGTCCTCTCTGTCTACCCTGCCAATAATTTGGCGTGAAGTTATAGATAGATATGATCATTATCATATCCACCGAAAGACTCCCACTGCTGAACATAGGACTCCCCATTATATAGATAGGATAATTCTATATGAATAAGGTGGATCCTACGCAACTTGTTTAGTTATTCCTAAGGAAATAAACAGGAGGAAGACTCTTCTACCCATCCCTTTTCCTTTTATTATTTATTTGTAAGTTACTTCTGATTGGAAAGATCTCTCTTGATACGGAACTGGAAAAAATATAAGTGTGCAGTGACAGAATCTTCAAAGTTTCACAAAAGTTACACCTGTACAATAAAATCGATTTGAAATTTGTAAATTGATTAGTTTCATTCAACTGTAGATTACCGTCGGGTTAATTCAGAGCGGTAAAGAAGCAGAAAGTTGGACAACTTTCTACCCTCTTCGTTAAAACTTCAGGGAAAGGGAAAACGCGAATTTGAAGTCTTTCCGCCAGAATTAATGTTTGGATAGAGTTTTGTCTTGGTTCGATATTTCTTCGTTCGTTTGCAATTACAAACTTTAAATGTCGGATATTTAATCAAATGCTCATTAGATGAGTTTGTAAGAATGTTAACAAATAAAATATAATAAAGGTTCAAACTTAATATAGGTTTCGTTTGTTTTCAATTACCTTGCAAAGTTACATGAGGTTTTTTGGTCTCACCACAACGTTAATTTCGTCTGTTTGTTTGTCTGTCCTTGTGTATTACTCCTAGAGTTAGAAGTTAAGTTTGAGTTTTTTTAAGAAAAGTAGGGCGCATCAAAGCAATCTGTCGGGGAAGTACCAACACTTCATAAAAACCGCAGCTAAAATAACAATTCCCTGGAGGGTTCTTGCGTTCCTGCGAGCGAGGTCACTAGTAAGCTCCTTAAAGTGTAGCTGTGTTGTTGTTAGCAGAGATAGCATCGCGCGAGTAATACTTAATGCAAGCATTCATTGACTCCGGTACGCCGTTTTACATCAGGTGGGCCGTATGCTTGTATGTCTCCCGAAGTTGTACAAAAAAAGTAAAACATTAAAGGTGTCCTGTGTGAAAAAGTTTTTAAAGTATTTTTACCTTAGGTAAAAATAGCAAGTGATAATTACAAATAAGGGTACCTTATTTGTAATTATCACTTGCTCGGAGATAAGGAAAATATCGTGAGAAAACCCGTACGTCCAAGAAATTATATTTCGCAAGACGTGTGACCTAACATACGTGAGATGTGGTCTAGTAGATGCTCCATGTTAAGTATCTTCGCCAAATCCTTAGGTTTCATTAGCGGATCCTACCAATAGTAAGGAATTAGGATACCTTCATGTAAATTTGGTCGGTTATAGAGTGCCGTTCCCTGACCAATAACTAACAATTTATTGACATTAAAAATAATCCCTTAATTACTTTCCTATTACTCAAAAGATGTCCGTCTGTAAGGTAACCTTCCATTTAATGACAAGTAATAAAAACAGTTTTGGTAAGGTAATTGCTTTTATTTAATTATTCGGGTAAGGCCTTTATAGGCATACCGTGCTTCACCGATGCTTTAGTTGCAAAATTCTGCTAATTAGCGAGAAAAATTGTTGCAATTATATGCGTCAGGCATTTAACACAGTTTTGCTGCAATCTTTTCTGCAAGTATGCTTAGAATTATGATTCTCTTAATTGGCGAATCCTTGTCTTGAGTTGGTATAACTATATGAAATAAAAGTCACGAGATGAGTTTTAAATAAAGAGACAGCGTCTAGATTCAATTAGCCACCTATCCTGTTGTTATTTTGTTACATCTTATATTATCTTCTTCTATTTTTTTATTTGTTTATACAACCTCGGGAGGCATACAAGCATACGGCCCAACTGGTGTAAAGCGATTACCGTAGCTTATGAATGCTTGTAATACATTAAGTATCATTCGCGCGATGCCACCTATGCTGTTAACACACCAACTACTTAGGAGCTTACTTACTTACGCAGGAATACAACAATCCCCCAGGGTGTTTGTTATTTGGCTACGGTTTTCTACGACGTGTAGATACTTTCCCAGACAAAGTCAAAGTCAAAGTCAAAATCTTTTTATTCCGTAAAAATGGCTACATTTGTTTGGAATCGTCACAATTTTTTTCCCTACCGTGCAGTTCATGACTAGGTGAGCACTGATAAAAATACTGCCAAAAAACTCAGGCATCCCTCTTTTGGTATCCAAACAAATTTACATAATTTATTAATTACATTATAATTGGATCGACTCCATCCCAGGCATTTTTATCATTAATATAGTCAGATACTTTATAATATGCCCTGCTACACAATTTGGCTTTAATGGTAGTTTTAAATTTGTTTATTGACAATTCTCTTATATTGCTGGGAAGTTTGTTATAGAACCGTATACATTGCCCCATAAAAGAATTACTTATTTTGTGGAGACGGCTTGGATGTAACACAAGATTATGCTTATATCTAGTATTTATGTTATGCGCATCACTCTTTTTACAAAATGAGTCTATGTTTTTATGGACATACAAAAGATTATCATAGATATATTGCGATGCGACTGTTAGAATATTTATTTCTTTGAATTTCTCTCTAAGGCTCTCCCGGGGACCAAGTTTGTAGATAGCTCTTATGGCTCTTTTTTGCAATAAAAAGATGGTGTTAATGTCCGCGGAGTTACCCCAAAGAAGAATTCCGTATGACAGACAGCTTTGATGCACCCTACCTCTCTTAAAAACCAAGACAAACAGACAAGTTCATGCAAAAATGTTTGTCCTGTGTGGGAATCAAACCCACGAGCTTCGTTGACAAAGTCGCTTTATTAACCAGTGCGCCACCGAGCTCGTCAAAACTTGCGTACTCGTTAAATAATTCGGAGTCGTGATCCGCGACCATCATCAGTGCATTGTTCGTTGCACAACAATGTGTAATATTTAGGGCAGACGTTTTTGATGACTGTACCATATTTAGCACGTAGACGTGGCTCTGTGAATTTACTAAGTGTTACAAAAGAAGGACTAAGATTTCTAAACGTGCAAAATGGTAATAAACAGAACCATTTTTGGCACGCCTTGTTGCGTATGACCCTCCTTCATGTTTTTAGTTATCGTATACTTTAGACAAATCGCGTAGACTAAAAAATCGCAACATAATTTACAGCAAATTATAAAATGTGAAAAGGGTCAAATCAAAAGTACTCAAAACCGAAGTGCATGCATGAAGAGGTTGATGAGTGTGGAAGAAACGAGAGCGGATCGGTATGCTTGGATCGGTGATCAGTGATTTTATAGTCACTGTCAACCGCAATGGGAGACTGGCGTGATGATATGTATGTATGTCATATAGAGCAAAGGCTTTATTTTAAACTTAACTCACGTCTTAGGTATACATAGTACATCCAGTTGATGTGTGGAGGAAGTAAGCTCTTCTGAAAGCTTGATTTTGGTGAGATCGATGACATCATGGTTAGTAATGCTATTTTGACACCAATGCTCGTGGGATGGATTCCCACATAGTACAAACATTTGTGTGCATGAATGGGTGTTTTTAAGAGAGATAGGATGCATCAAAGTAGCTCACCTCCTGAAAAAGTACTTTCACCTCCCAGAAAACCGCAGACAAGTAACAACTCCCTTGAGGGTTGTTAGATTCCTGCGAGTGCGAATGAGTGAGGTCGCCAATAAGCCTCTAAGGAGTTGCTGTGTCAGCAATAGGCATCACGCGAGCGATACTTAATATGTTGCAAGCGTTTATAGGGTAAAGTAACAGCTTTACATCAGGTGGGCAGTATGCTTGTATGCTTCCCGGCGTTCTATAAAAAAAGCGTATTACGGTAATGTTATGTAAGTGGCTCATTATCATCTTTACGGTCAAAGCCAGTTCACCTGCATATGCAGTCTATTGTAACTTTTTACATTACTAAATTACAGAGAAAATCTCTACGATAGCGGGCATATGCACACCAAATGGAGTGATCTTATAATTATTTAGTTTTCTTCTGTCAAGGTGCTGAATCCTAAAAATAAAGAATATGTTACTATGCCTATTTATTACTTAAGTACCCTTCTTTTCTAGTGGACTTAACAGCGGTCGCAGACCTCCATTACTAATACACCACCCTTGATTCTTTTACATACTCGTACATGTGCTTATATTAATGTGTAGGTATTTAATATGAAGAAGAAAATACGAATATTCAACCTTATAATGAGCTCGGTGGTGGAACATTTAGCGATGACTACTTTATCACCAAGCCTGATACACCGTATAGCAAGTGTCCTAATAGGTATTATTAGAATTTAGTATAGTACTATTTAACTTTGATATAACCTTTCTATTGTTATTGAATTTTTTATGTATTTTTTCTAAACGATTTGTTTGTGGATGGACGAGTGAGTGCTCGGAGTGGAGCACTGAGAAAACTTCTAGGTTGTAGACGTTTGAGCCAGACTGAACAACTGGTTTATATAACTATTAACTTCTAGTTACAATTCTTATAAAAAGCTAAGAAGTATCAGGCCTTTTAGAAACTCATTCGAAACGATTTAAACGCACTCTGGGCGTAAATCTTAATAACTGAGAACTATGCGCACTCGATCTCCATCTATGTGTGCACGCATGAGTGAAGCGTATATTTTACATCCTGCTTTATAAAAAATAAACCTAGACATTTGTAATAAAACCCTTAAATTGTATAACTATATTGTGGAATAAAATCAAAGAATAAATATCTGTGGCTTACAAATGCTGACAAGCATTCACCACTCTATCGGTTGCTCTTTACATATTACACCAATTTCAACTCGATCGACATAATCGTGTTCGTGTTGAAAATTAATAATGTTCAATTTAATTTAATTGAATTTTATGTAATTCGAATTAATTTTAATTTGGAAATATGCATATCATCTAGCCTAATGCTTAATTTAATTTATTTCTATTTAATTTAATTTGGAAATATTTTTAATTTGCAATGTATTTCGTTTATTTTAATAATTAATTGTAGGTACACTGTTGACATTATAATATTTTAATAGTAAATTGTAGTTAACTGTGCTGGTGGCACAATAACTTAGCCTAATTTTAAATTATACTGTTTATATTTTGTTTGTTATAAGTACATACTGTGTTCACTGTTTGTTGATCCGAATAAATAAATAATGTTCGGTATTAAGATAGATTTTGTCTTAAGTGTACGTAGAAGTAACAAGAATCTCATTTTTTTATTTACTTTATCATTCTTAAAATGGTATCTGAAATATATAGGCGTGCTAATGATCAATGTGCTGATTATTGTACTAATCTAATTCAAAAATGCTACTGCAGGTTTTATCTCATTATCAGATCTACTCAACTATCTCTTTAATACATGAGACATTGTAAAGGCGAAAAAAGGTATACGGGCATCACCACTGAATGAAATGTCATATTTTTTTTGTTTGTTGTACAACTTTTTGCTCATAATATAAAAATGATATTAATTTACAATAGAAAAATAAACGTACAAAAGCGGGCTTAATCCTATATCTATCTAGTCTTTTTGAATACCTAATTGAAGATTTAGTAGGTGAGTGGCAGTACAATAAAATAAAGTAGGAGCAAATATTTTTACTAAATTGAGATATAAATGAAATAGATTATGTTATTATAAAGGGGCTTAATTATATAAACAGTTAAATTAGACAACGAACAAAAAATATCTGATTTTTTTCTTTTTTAGGGTTCTGTACCCAAAGGGTAAAACGGAACCCTATTACTGAGGCTCCGCTGTCCGTCCGTCCGTCTGTCACCAGGCTGTATCTCATGAACCGTGATAGTTAGACAGTTGAAATTTTCACAAATGATGTATTTCTGTTGCCGCTATAACAACAAATACTAAAAAATAGAATAAAATAAATATTTAAGGGGGCTCCCATACAACAAACGTGATTTTTTTGCCGTTTTTATAGATAATGGTACGGAACCCTACGTGTGCGAGTCCGACTCGCACTTGGCCGATTTTTTATATTTGGACCGCAGTGAAAGAGAAGAAAATTAACTAAGAACAATTAATTTAAATCACTAAGGTTACCGTAAAAATTTTTAGTGCCAGTATAAACGATTTAATAACTTAATCTGTTAGAGTCATTTCTCAATTTTGCAGCATAGGTCGGGAAAGATTTGGTATATGTACTACCTAGTATTACCTAGTTAGTATTAGTGCATAGGAATGTCCAATGGACCTTTTGTCCACAGAAGAACGTAAACTCAATTTTTTTTTATTTTAAATATTAGCTCAGCATAGTGGCTCCGCTTTGCCTGGTTGTAAGCGAAAAGTGGAGCCTAAAATGCAGCGGCAACTGATAAAAGACTACAGTTTCCTTTCCAGTTGACATTTTTGTTGTAGACACGCACACCTGAGTTTTCTTGATATTAAACTCAACCAGGTAATTGGAAAACTATTTACTAATGAAATTCAAAACCCGGTTCAGCTCAACGACTAGACTCTCGAGCTTCTCATCGATTTCTGTCCGACCAGCACCAGACCGACCGAAATATCGCCCACGGAGCGTACTGTCATTTACATAGCAATGAATAATAATATTATCAAGTGGCAGCATGTCATTGATATGAAGAAGAAAGAAGACGGGCGATATAACGGAGCCCTGTGGGACACCTGCATTCATTGACATGAACCGCGAACCGCACCCATCTTCAAGGAGACGGATTCTACGCTCATGTAGGAAGCCAGCAATCCACTTACAAAGCTGGAGCGGCAGACCATATGCAGACCATATGGCGGATGTTTGAAGAGAAGTGCTTTATGCCAAACCCGAGCAAATGCCTTGGCGATATCTAGACTAGACTGACGCCATGTTTATCAATTGCCTCCCCGAGAGATGCGTCACATATGCTAGAAGATCACTCGTCGATCTTTTCGATCTAAAACCATATTGACAATCATTAATTAGAGAGTGATCTTCTAGGTAACGAATCAATTGATTGTTAAGGATCCGTTCCATAACTTTCCACAACACTGAAGTTACGGCAATGGGGCGGTAATTTGATGGGTCGGAATGGTCTCCCTTTTTGGGGACTGGCTGCACATTGGCCTTTCTTCGGAATACACCCCGTCGAGTACGAGAGACGAAAGAGGCGCGTCAACACCGGGGACAACTCCGCTGTACATTTTTTCAGAACAATCGCTGGGATATCATCAGGACCACTGGCTTTTCGGACATCGAGTGACAGTATGTACTAATGTGGATAACGGGACCATAGGAGAGTATCGATGGTGGTTGCGTGCCACAGTCATCGATCCGAGTGTTAGCCGCAATGAGAGTGGCCATAAGATCAGCTTTCTCCTGCGCCTGATGCGCCAGTGAGCCATCGGGCCATCTTAGCGGAGAGGCAGCGAGGGTTGGCAGAAGTTGACCTGCACGGTTTTGGCTAGACGCCAGTAGTTACGCGACGCAGGGTGCGACATTAGTTCCGTGCCGACTCGTGTAACACGCTGGGTGTCCGCTCTTACATATGCCCCTCTAGTAGATCTTGGTGGCGGTATTGTAGGCTGATTTCAGCATACTATATATGATATGTATTTTCCATTTACTTACGAAAAAAATGAAAACACCACCACACTATAAACATTAATTTCTGCACAGAGAAGAAAAAAATAACCTTCAGTCGGCATATGGGTATGTGGCGGAATTCATTATCATTGTTTCATTCTTAAAGGAAATGCCGCTAACATGACCTATGTTGTCTATTTTTATAAGTCATACAATACGGTAATCATTATGCATTGTATATTAGGTAGGTTATTTTGCAGATTGAGACAGTTGATTCGAAATGCCGTAAGAAATTAATTTACTTATATGACGAATGATTGAATAAATTATTGATTTACATGAACGGCTATGAATGTTAAATAACCAAGCGAGGTGTGTAAGGATCGATTTCGGTCGGTTCTCTCTGTCTTTCCACAAGGGACTTGGTGTGAAGATGTATATAGATAGATTAATTTATTTTTAACTTTAATGGTGACATTTGTACGCGTACAATGAGAACTACAATATTATATCTATATGTTATTTGAAATATTCTGTGTATGTTGCGCATAGCCTTTAAATCTTAAATTAGACCCACACTCAGTAAATGGTTACGGTTGTATAAAATGCCTTTTGCAGTAGGAAGTCGCCATGTTAACTACATCCTCGAAGTAAACAGGAGTCAGTGAAATCCGGTATAATAACCAAATACCATTTATTACCACATTGCATTAAAGATCAATTGATCTTATATATGCATAGAAGACCTTCTTGTTAGCGTTATCCCGTTTACGAATCCCTTAGGATTGCCGGGATTCGCTGCCTAAGACTAAGGATTTGGTGAAGATACTGATTTTTACATAGGGCGACTGCCCAGACCTCTACACAACCTGGAGAGAAGACGAGATCTTTCTTATGCTAGGTCGCACGTATTTGAAATATAATTCCTTGAACTTGTAGGTTTCCTCACGATGTTTTCCTTCACCGCCGAGCAAGTAATAATTCCAAATATGTACATAAAACAGAAAACACGAATTGAGTGATACATGCTAGAATTCGAACCGGGGACAGGTTAATCAGTAGGCGGGTTCTTTATCCACTGGTCTATCACTGTTATGATATATGATGATGACAAAACTGATCAACGAGCGGCCCGCCATGCCGGTACATAAAACCTAACCAGCCGTTCCGAAGGACCCGCCGCCTCTGATTTGACTGTAAACTTAGATTTTTTTATACAACGTCGGGAGGTATACAAGTATACGGCCCGCCTGATGTAGTTACCGTACCCTACGAACGCTTTTAATATATTAAGTATCACTTGCGCTATGCTACCTCTGCTGCTAACACAGCAACTCCTTAATAGCTTACTGGTGACCTCACTCACATGAAGGAACACAACAACTTTGTTATTCGGCTGCGGTTTTCTGTGATGTGTAGGTATATTTTCAGATGGGCTGTTTTGATGCGCCCTACTACACTTAAAAGAAAAAAGATAAATGTGCTCTAATTTATACCCTGGGAAACTTTATTATTTAACAAACAGAAATAGTATACGTCAATATATAGACGTGCTAATGATTAATGTGCTGATTATTTGATTAATATCATTCAAAAATATAACTACAGGTTTTATCATAATATCAGATCTACTCGACTCGACTACAGTCTCCATAACATTATGAGATGTTTGAAATGACCACCACAGAATGAAATATCACAGTTTGTTAAAAGCGTAAGCATTTTTATTCAAAATAACTTCAACATACTTAACTTTGCGCATATCTGAAACTTAGATAACAAATGACAAAAAAAGTTAAATGTAACTATCTATAACTTCACGCCAAATCCTTTGCGGGGTAGGCAGAGAGAACTGAGCGCCACATGACTCGGTCCTTACACACTTCACTCGCTTCTTTAACATTCATAGCTTTTCTCATGCACGCTCCCCGGTTTCTATGGCTTCTGATATCAGGAGCTATAGAAACCGGCGACCTTATAAAACACGATCAGTTAGGTCATGGCAGGTAAGTCTTAGCCTTCCTTGGCTCCTGCATCCTTTTACTTCCGCGTTGTATATCTATTTCGTAATTATTTGTTGCTGCATTTTTTCTACATGTCTAAACTAACGGAGCATGCCTCTTTGTATTTTAACATCGACACTCCCTTTAAAACCAACTCTGATTCTTACATCATCATTGCAAACGCACTCTACAAGCGTTAAACCGTAAATTTTGCGCATCGCTCGCATTTCGACCACATTTATTCGACTTTCTTGTTCTCTCTGTCATACCCAGCCCTAACTTCAATAAGTTTAACTATTGGCAACAGCAGTTTTTCCAACGGTCCAAATTATAAATATTATTTAATCCTATTAAATAATTTTTATAATTATTATATCGTCGAGTCACACTGTCGTGACCACTATGGAGTGGTAGGGGTGAGTGCATATTTCTACAACTATGCTTGGAATGCATACAGAGAATAGAAATTGCTGACATATCTGGTAGAGTATATTATTAAAGTTTGTTTGGTAGATATTTACATTAAATATTTTATTGTTTACTTGAAACGGGAATAACAAAGAGACTAGAAGTTTTTTGTAAACAATTATAATTATTTCTTGAAATATTGGTTACAAGATATAGCACTAAAAATAATTAGCAGGAGAGATTTTATTAAAAATGTATTGCAGTTTAATAAACAAAAAATACTTTGTCGGATCCAATGAAATACATTTTATTCAACGCCTGAAAGCACAAGTACACGGCCAACCTTATGTAAAGCATTTAGCGTAGACTATGAAAGCTTGCGACATATTATCTATCATTCGCACGTTGCCACCTCTGCTGCTAACACAGCAATTTCTTAGGGGCTAATGGGTGACTTTACTCACACGCAGGAACTCAACCCAGGGAATTCTTATTTGGTTTTGGTTTTCTGCGAGGTGTAGGTACTTCCCCACACGACCTTTGATGCGCCCTTTCTTTCTTAAAAACACCTAGACCAAGAACGGCAAATCCTCCAATCCAAGGAGCTTTTTGGTAACGTCATCGACTCATAGTAGTTGTTATTTGGCTGCGGTATTCTGTGATGTGGAGATACTTCCCCAGTCGGGCTACTTAGATGCGCCACACCTCTCCTGAATCTTTGGAACTAGTCCAAATTGTCTATATATTTTTACAAATACAACAAATTGATTACATGTAATTTGATCTAACCTGCTTTGTGTGCTTCCGCCACCAATTAGTTTATGTGAACTAGCGCCGGCAGGCACTCAGCCACTACCGTTAGTAGATGCATGCTATCGTTGCCTCGGCTGCTGCGGACGTCACCCAATTGCCCGCCATCTGGAACAGGAACCGCATACACCCGCCACCGTTGCGGCCATGACGACGCTGGTCATTTCTGCAACACGAGTTTTGTGTTTTTTAAAGCATGTAATTTTTTTTTTATATAATTTTTAACAACAAATGTTTATTCCCATGTTTATAATAAATACATAACCAACAACTTCATATATACTCGTAATATAACAATAATAATGTATTGTTTTGGTAATTTGATATTCAACACAATGTAAATTATTACGAATAAATTGATCGTCATTCATATCCGGACGGAACGGAACCCACTTGCAAGCCCCCGCTATTTAATACCAGGCCTGTGATGGAACGAATAACATGAGGCGTATTTGTTTTCTTGTAGCGAATGTTATTACGAGTACTTTAATGTATAGTTAAAGTAATTCTTGTATACTTATAAATGTCTTTTGTGTATCCCAGATAGCTCTAACGATTTGGATCCAATTTTGTATTGAGATGAGAATTCGTTTTTTAAGTTGATACTAATATTTATTGCTCTAATATCATTTTGTGAAAAATGAGAATCGTAATTAAAAATAGTTTGTATTTTATAGATGACCTTTTGTTCTGGTTTGGAAAGTTCTGAATTAAATAAATATTGTCGGACAAATTACACAGCGCCATCTAGTCCCGAAGTAAGCGAAGCCAATACGCCGCAAGGGATTTGGCGTGAAGTTATAAACAGATTTTTATCCTTTTCTGTGCAGCAACTCTTAAAGTTATTTATGCAGCTTCGAATTTTCTATATAGTTACACAATATATATTTAAAATGTACTCCACATCAAATTCAAACGGTCATAAGTTCTACGAATATTCCTAATAATTTTGTAGGTGTTTTACTTCACTTAGCTTGCCATCCTCGATACTCAAATGGCCGCGTTGGTAAATTCTGAAATCAAAAGAATTGGGATCTAGTTCATGTGGACGTAAGATGTAATTTAGAATATGTCGGCGATTAGTTCTTAATTTTTAATCTTCCATGTGTGAAATTTTGCAAATTATCATCGAGACGAAATCATGTTTATGAAAAGTCTTAATTTTACCCATTCTTAATTTTCCAAATGCCATCCTATAATGATAGTACGAATTCAGTTTTTTACAGAATAAAGTACAGTTAGACATATTTGAAAAATTCATATTAATTAGGCTGCAATTAATTTATTGCTGCAATTTTCGTAGGCTATCAAAATTGCGGCATTCCCTCAATATCAAAGAAATGATGCAATTTTTGTACCTCATACTATTTTGCGTTTTGACTCGTCATTGTGAACGTTGTTGTAATAGAATTGATATTATTTGCACGCTGATTACAACAGTAATCTTCTTCATAGGGTTATCTTGTTTCCTAATCCATTGGGATTAGCAGGGTCAGTTACTTAAGCTTGACTATTTGGCGCAGATAGTGATTTCTAAATGGAACGACTGCCGTCATACCTCCATAGTCCAAAGGCGAAACCAGACCTTTCTTAGGCAAGGTAACACGTCTTCCGAAATATAGAGCAAGAGATAATTACGAACATAAATGCAAGGATTCGAACCGGGTACAGTTGGTTAATAGGCCGGTTCTTTATCCACTGGGCTATCACTGCTTTGATTACGATAGTAGAATATGTTTTATTTAAAATTTCATTGATATTTGTATAATAACTATTTATTTACCTACTTATGTTAAATAATTGTTCGTATGGTTAATTCGACTAGATACATATGATTGCTAAGACTCCAAATTTTTATTTTCTAACATACATTAGTCGTCAATGGTCGAATTAAAGTTCATGCAGTTTGATATCTTCAGACATTAAGAACTCTATTAATATGGCAGATACGTTAAAATTCTATATCAAATTTATAGTTTGCATAATATCAACAGCGTTGTTGACGGCTCGATTGGTTTGATTTATGATTGACAGAAGGAAAGGCGTATGCACATGATTAAATCATATTCGCTCCTATGTATCGTTTCGTAATATGCAGCTGTGTGGTTGTGTTTGTTGTAAGCATAGTTCTAATTCATTGTATATTTAAAGTGTCTATTAATATCTCGCTTCAGTCTTTCAAACGAAGATCAACATTTAATTTCCTAAACATCCTCATTCCGAAGCTTGATTTGGGTAAAGAGCACTGTTGCGGTATTTTTTTTATATCACTAGAGTGGCCTGATTAAATACGTCCTTCGTAACCTCAATGGGCAGAGTAAACAATATAGACTCTTGTATATCTCTTAAAAAGTATATTACCTCAGTCACTTGCGAGTTCACACTCTCCAGCGATTTGTTATTTGCATGCAGTCTGTGGTGAAAGTAATTCCCTAGTCGAACTACTTTTCGTTAATGTGCCATATTTCGTATCAAGTCGATTGCTAACCTGCATGGTGTTGATTCAAAATATGATGAGCCCAATTATTCTGCAAAACGTGTCAAAGCTTTATCTTCGACAATAATTCTAGGTCTAAAACGATAATGACTCCCTATAGGAATTCTGCAAGCAATGTGAATAGGTCTTGTAATAATTCGAGTGCATCGGGTATCTAAAAAAATCACCGCCGTTTCGTATTAAGGCATATTTCTAACATGCGCTCGCAACATAATAGATATTTTAAATGGAGCTTTACATTACCAGTCGGACTAAACTAACTATGTGAGATATAGGCAACTAGACGATTTTGTTGTTAGTACGTATTTTGTAAAATACAGACCTCGACACAGCTGCATGGGTAATTCTGAGAATGCAGTGCGGAATGAGCTTCCATGCCGAGATTTTCCAAGGGACTACAGTATGGGGTTCTTCAATAAAGGCGTGAAGAGGTTCTTACAGGGTCGGCAATGCAGTGCCCTGTTGCTGACAGATCCGGGGCACCACACCAACGCGGCCGATGGCATTTCGCGGGGTCGTTTAGTGGGTATACCGTCGGACAGCCGACGGGGAGTCCCACACTACCACCGGAGGCCACCCAGGTACCGGTGGTGTGCGTAACGCATTTTTCCCCGCGTCACAAAAAAAAAAAAAGGGTCGGCAATGCAAGAGTGACACCCCTGGTGTTGCAAATGTCCATCAGCTACCGTAACTGCTTACCATCAGGCAGGTCTGTTTACGCTTACGCTTGTTTGCCACCTTAGTGGTATAAAAAAAATGTTTTGGCTCATTTAACAAATGTATTTCGCTTTTGTTATGGTGTATTATTGTGCACTAGGGGTCGACAAATGGTTGAAACTCGACTGTAATTTATATATATTTTTAAATGTGAACCATTATTGATATTTTTATATATATATTCATTTTACTTCGTTGCACGTCTTCTTTGTGTGAAATTTAATTATACGAAAGCTCACACTTAGTTTGATGAAATGACTGAAAAGGTGTACAAGATTTTATCTTCACATATTACGTATCAAGTGTGATATTTTTACTAATTAGCGATAGTTATGCAATTATTATTGTTAATATCAGATACACTATCTAGACTGCAAACACACGATTGTATGCAGAAAGGCTTATAACTGAATGCTAAGAAAACAAAGATAATGGTCTGTATTGTAATTGCGGTCATGTAAAGTGATTGTTAGCCATCTTTGGCTCGGATATAATTCTACTTTCGCATTGTGTATCTGTTTCGTCATTCTGTCTTTTTGTTATTTCCGTATTTCTTACTTTATATCTTCATTGTAAACTTACCTAATCTACAAGCGTTTCATGGCAGATTTTGCATAATGCTAGCATCTCGACGCTTATTCTATTTTCGTGATCTCTTTGCCAAACCCATATCTCCGCTTCCATACGTTAGCATTGGGACCCGTTTTGTATAGCGGGCTGTGACTTATGGCTCAAGTTTTCAGTGTCAAGAAGTTTTTCTAATGCTCTAAAGCATCTCCCATACTTGCTGAAAATACATCTACTTCATGTTCTAAGACTACAATATCTTCAACAACATCGTCATATTTCTTGATTTTTTTCTCTCTTTCAAATACCATTATATTCGTTTACTTCACATTCGGTTGTAAGAATTCGTTCATACAATCATCTTTTATCATTGTGCTCAGTATTTGCAACCCATATGGTGTGTCTGCTATAATACGACATCGTCTACGTAAATCAGACTATTCATAACTAGGTTACCCATGCGCAATCCTACATTCGCAGATCTTATATTCTATATTAATGTAAACAATCATCTCGATAATTGAATCTTGATTCAAAATGAACAAATAAGTCGACAATGTGCAATCATGCGAAACTAGAGCGAATAACTGCCTCCCATTGGCAAACATGCTGTGCGATCCTTATAAGTGGATAGTACAGCACGCAATAGGGAATTATCAATTCAATGCTCTTGGCAGACCAGGGTTATCTTGCGGAGTGAGATACTTGAAACCTACATCCTTTTCTATTACAGAACTCTCCCTGTACCTCCCACAAAATTCTGTCGGATTTCCATATACTTATGCAGCTAAGCTAATCAAAATGATACTATATACTACTGTATACTACTAGAGGCTAAAAGATATATGGACTGCCTAATCGTAAGACTAGGGCTATAAACAACTACAACACAAGCCATCCCTCATGCGTTGCTGACCGTGAAAATTACTTTATGCCTTTCTACTTTTATTTCCTTTAGGGAATTATGTGTTTCAATTGACTAAACTTTACTAAACTATAACAGTTATGCCATTTTATACGACAAGTATTCCGCAGGGCACCGTTTGTAAACTTTTAAGGATCGTTGAGCTAGCAATCGTTTGTAACTCATGCATTGAGTTTACGGAACTGGGGAAAGATTCTTTTTATACATGGCGTCTTGGGCGTCAAAGAGCAGTTTCCTGATGCTCAGCGGTAACAGTAACGTACACGTGAAGTTAACTCATAAATAAAATTAAAATGTACTCTTTTAGATCTGAAGCCCAGACAAATACTGAAACATATGAAAGGAAAGAAAGAAAAGAATCGAAAACCATCATTCATCATCATTCTATATAAGATACAGTGGACCTCTAAGCGTAGAGAAAACTCCTAAAGATTTTCAGCACTGCTTACGGCGTAGCTGCAAATATGGCAGCGGCGGTAGAAACCGTGGTACGGCAACGCAATAACGATGTACCTTGGGCGCTTAGTAGCCACTTCGGGCACTGTGTATTTATGTCTTTCATCATTAAATGAGTCATATAGTTTCTTCAAAATGGCTAATTTCATTAGGATCGCTATTCGGAGTGGGATTTAATAACTGAGAACTGTATTCAATTGTTTTTGCGATATTTGAAATAAAAAGTAAATAAATTTAAATTTACTACCTTTAAATATACTTGTGATTGAGGTGAATTATTTCTTAATAACAAAGTGTAATAAAATGTGTGGTATTAAAATAAAAATGTTTCGTGAGCAAAATACACACATCAAAAGTGTCTAGGGATCAAGCATTTTTATGCGGATTTCTTGAGATTGAGATGTGGCTTTGTAATAAATTTATGATTTTATAAATTTATATGGATCCTTTTTGGTGCATTTCATAATTTGAAACAGGAACTGTCAATCAAATTCGAGTAAAAGATGAAAATCAGCTGTCAATATTTTCCCTATAAAAACATACAACGCATTGAAGACATTATTAGTGCTACTGTTTCCCTACTACTGATGAAAACCAACGTTATTATGGAACGGCGACGTCATTTAAGCAGGGAAGAAATGCTCAGAGCCGTGGGAATGATAGAAGCTGGCTCCCGGCAACGTACTGTGGCTTTAGCTCTGAATACAAGTCAGAGTGTTATCAGTCGACTTTGGACACGTTACCGAAGCACTGGTACCGTGGCTGAGCGCCATGGAGGACGGTATCGCTGCACCACACGGAGACAAGACCGATACATTCAAATCACAACTCGAAGAGCTCCAACAATAACCGCCATGATGTTAGCCGTGACGCTTCATCACTCTTCAGGGAACTTAATTAGCGACCAAACAGTCAGAAACCGCTTGCATGAAGTGAACCTTCATTCCCGAAGACCGCTAAGGGTACCACCTATAGCAATGCACAATCGTAGGACTCGATATCAATGGGCTCTTGAACACAGAAATTGGGCAGAAGAACAATGGCGTTTCGTGTGCTTTTCTGATGAGTCTCGTTTTGGTATGAGACCGGATACAAGACGTATACGACACTGGAGAACCCCTGGACGCCAACAGCGATTAAAATCCTGCCAGGAAGTCCATCCTTATAGTGGTGGAACCATCATGGTATGGGCGGGTATTTGGATCGGAGGAAGAACAGAGTTGATTTGGATCAGAGGCAACCTCAACGCT
Source organism: Pyralis farinalis (assembly GCA_947507595.1). NCBI lineage: Eukaryota > Metazoa > Arthropoda > Insecta > Lepidoptera > Pyralidae > Pyralis > Pyralis farinalis. The sequence continues at coordinate 23,784,008 of OX382273.1, read as the reverse complement.
CAAATTTATGCTGAGACGATTGTATCAGACGTCATCGTTCCTCTACAAGTGCAAATCGGTCCCTTATTTCAGTTAATGCATGATAATGCACGACCGCACACCGCAAGAGTTGTAAGACAGACTCTCGCCGCAGCTAACATCAATGTCATGCCCCGGCCTGCTCAGTCGCCAGACTTGAACCCGATTGAGCATGCATGAGATATGCTACAGAGAAGAGCTCTGCCGAATATGGAGGGTATCCAGTCGCAAGAAGACCTTTTTTTGTTGTTGCAACGAACATGGGCGGCCATTCCACAGCGTGATTTGGATGAACTCATTTTGAGTATGCCAAACCGATGTTCTTGTGTTGTTAGTGTTCGCGGTAGAAACACGGATTATTAATTGTTTAAGTTACCCAATAAAATTTTAAAGAAAACTGTTATTTCAGTCTTTTTTTCGAACTTTAATGTTAGTGGTTCAAATGTCAAAAATCCCTTTATTATGAAAATGGCAAATTTCTTTATTAATGCAAAGGTGACTTGGTTTATCGTTACTGTAGACAAACGAAAACACTTTATTTGATGAATCCTTAAAGAAAATTTTAATTAATATCAATCAGGAGAAAAGTTATTGCAAAAATATATGTTGATCCCTAGACACTTTTGATGTGTGTATTTGTTTATGTTGACAAAATCGTTTTGAGCTTTTATTCGGACTTCAGAGTTTGTTGCTTATTTTGTCCATTGGTTAGTTATAATGGCGGTGAATTTGAAGTTTCTTCAATTTCATGTTTCAGTTAATGCTACTGTTTTGTAACATGTAGTGGTCTCATTAGTTTAAAATACTCAACATATACTGATCACATTAGTGATGTCAATTATGGGGAATGTGGTTGACACTGTGGTAAGACTTTTTAAATTAGACTACAGATATTTTATTCCACCGGAATGCATTCAGTTTCTCTTAAATTTCATGCGTGTTATTAATTCACGTCCTGTATTTAATGGGTCCATAGGGCATGTAATACAGCAGGGCGAAATATGTTTATTTTCATGATCTACGCTAATAACGATAATTATAAACAGAACACAAAAATCAATGTTGATGTATAAATTACACGTTACTTGCCAGATCTCAAACCTGGCTCTATCAGTTGCATTATTAATCTTACCCCGTGATGATTTACGTATTTTACGTAAACATTTGATAAAACCTGCGTCACGCAAAAGAACTGCGCCCATAGACGATTTTATTTTTTATGAGTTGATAAATAAATTACTTTGCTAGTATAAAGATTTAAAGCCCTGCCAGTGGGAATTGGGCCTGAAGGAAGGAAAAGTAATAATTGCTTCAATTTTCTTAAGAGGATCATCCTTTTTACAAAATGCTTTCACCTTGTGGACTGTATGTTAAGGTCTATACCGCATGTTATTTCGTTTGTGGGAGTGTTCAGTTAAAAAAAACTTTTACCGATATGAGTCGTTAGTTCTATCTAATAAATAATTATTTGAAGTATTGTTTAGAGCTAAAAGCTACGCTGTTGTATGATATCTGTTGGTTCAACTTCGCTCTTTTCTCCAGATTGAAAACAAGTTATTTTATAATTGTCTTTGTCAAGTTTATTTGCATGAATATGTAAATTATCAAAAGAACACGTAAATTTACGCATTATATTTAATTTCGAAAAAGTGTAATTTAGCTAGTTTACTTTTGTCTTATTTTTTTTTTATTCAACGTCGGGGGACATACAAGCATACGGCCCACCTGATGTATAGCGATAACTCTAGCCTATGAATGCTTGCAATACATCAAGTATCACATGCGTGATGCCTCCTCTGCTGCTAATATAGCAACTCCTTAAGAGCTTACTGGAGACCACACTCACACGCAGGAACACAACAACCCTCCAATGAGTTGTTATATGGCTACGGTTTTCTGTGAGGTACTTCACTAGACAGGCTGCTTAGATGCCTCCTACCACTCTTAAAAACCAAACCAAGACAAACATACATGTTCATGCATACAAATGTTTGTCCTGTGTAGGATTCGAACCCACGAGCGCTGGTGTCAAAGTCGCGTTATTGACCATTGCACCACCGAGCTCGTCAATTGTACTTTATATTGTAATTGTAAATATACATTGTGTGTTGTATATATACATTATCTGTGAATTTTCTAATATATAATAGACAGTATGAATGATCTCCATTGAACACACTAATCATAAGTCATGCTTAGTAGCATAATTACCAGCTATGTAGTAACCACTAATTAGTCTGTGTACACGTACGGATTATCCAAAGCCTTCGGCTGTTTATTAAGCATCCGATGATTTCCATAGAAATCAAACTATGTAGCATATGTGTACAATGAGTGTTTGATGTGGTGATGTGAAATATGCGTTTCTTCATACTCCTGCTATACTCCTATTTCTATAAGTTATTTATTTATATGGCGGACTTAATGCTAATAGCATTTCTACCAGACAACCTTTTGGAAGAGTTCATATGCAAGGAATCGGTACACAAAATAAGAGGGCAAACTAATTAAAAACAATTAAAATTGCTATTCACAGTAAACAGATTTATACAGACGTTACATAAATAATAACTGTATAATACATACGGTAGTATACATAAACAAACTTACACATACATAAACATAATATCTGACGATGATTAATGGATCATAGTTTTCGCAAATTGTCCAGTAAGCAGCCATGAATTTTTTTCTAGACATCGAATTTGTTCGATCTACCTCTGAGTGAATCGGGTAGCGGATTCCAGAGACGTATAGTAAAGGAGTTCAACATAAAGCCAGAGTGATAAAGAGGCGTAAAGAGCTTAAGAGAAGGAGTGCCCAACAGTACGAGGCCCAACAGGAGAAATTTCAGTATCTCTGCGACTTCCACGATTGAATCGTGGGAGTTGCAGAGATACTGAAATTTACACTTCAATTATTAAGGAGGGAGAGGATTGTAGAGAATAGAGTAAAGTGATCAAAACGGTCGCTGTTGCTTGCGCTGAAAAGATATGATTGATTTTACGAAGAAATATAAACCAGACAGCATTGTTGATAAGCCGGTCCAGCTTATTGAGAAGATCTTCGTTTAGATATGATAGCAGACATCAGCATAATCAATGATGGGGAATATGAGTGACTTAACTAGAGTGACCTTGATATTGATTAGGAGAAAATTTCTAAACCGAGGAATGGCAAGCAAGAATTATTCCAAGTACGAGATATTCAAAAAACATCAGTATGTACACATATTTGGCATAAACGCAAGGCAAACTCATAGACTTTTGTACACTACCAAGACAGATAAATCCTTATTGTCCGCTTGGAAAGTGGTTACCGTCGCCTGTGAAAATTTTCTACTATAAAGAGTATTGCACCCGTGTTATTACCTGTTTTTACTGGTTTTCATTACATAGTGGAGAATCTTCGCAATTTTCTTAACTATGCAATAAAAAATATATCAAAAACTTATTTCATCATATTCTAATAATCGCATAAATTTTCTACAAATGATTAACGAAACAAAAATATAATATTTTTTCACTTAAAATGGCGCTCAGCACAACTTTTTGGTGAAATTCGATACAACAGCTCGTAGATATGAAGATTGTGTCTGATGTTTTTAATGTTTAAAATTATGTGAGTATAACTCATCATCATGATGACGATATATATAAAGAAAATATTGATAAACTGCCGAATCTAGTATTAGACAATTAATAAATGTTTGTAGTCCATTTGGTATTAAATTACGTAGAAATATCCAGATCAAACAAACATGCATGTTCATGTACATAAATGTCTTATGCGTAAATCAGAGCTGTGTGGTGGTATCCAAGTATTGCTAGGTATTCAAAAACCTATTGATGTTATGTCCGTTATTGTAAGTTTCTTTATGACTATTTGAATTATTTGAATTGCTTTCAAAGAAGGAAGATTTATGTTCGCATCACATTTTCACGTAGGTATAATGACCGATATTCTGAGAACAGCTTAACCGATTAAAACAATCCATTAACATTTGCCCCAAATGGGTCACATACAAATTTAGTTAAGATTCGAAGGTTAATTCGAAAATTAAAAAAATGACAATGTTTTTGCCATCTTAGTTTTTCTATGATCCCATTTCGATTATTGTTTAGTGTACTCAACACTTTAGATAAATCATTTAAATTTACAGATGATTTGTTAACTCGTAACAACAACATTAAACAAATAGGTATTTTCATTTTTTTTAAATAATCATGTTCAAATAAAAGAAAACCCGTAAAAGGATCTAATTGCGCCATACAATTTAGCTTGAAACATTGCAAGTACCTGGGATTTCGCAAACGAGGCGGGGCCGATATATGCGTTTATCTACTAATCTAGATCGCTGACTCTTGTGGCGAAAGGTCAGACTAGCCTAGGCTCTTACTGTTGGGCAATTCCGTATAATATAATATTACGGGATGGGATTTTTGTGAACATTTACTGATTGTTTTCGTCGGGATTAGGTCTACGAAAATATCTACTCGGATTTGAATTATTAATCCAAAAGTCTTAATGAAAAGAGCTCATTATAATAATAATAATAAACCCCGCAGAGCGTGGCGAGCTGTTGGTGCGTAATGACATCACGAGTATTCCAGTGCTCCAGAGAGCCGACCAGGGTCTTCGTCTCCGGCGTGTGTGTCGGAGTGGAAAGTCAAGAAGACCCCTCTCAGCTCTGGCTTGCCTTCATTGTCCGTCCAGAGAGGAGTCGATAGAGTATATTGCTATCAGGTGATATGCTCCAGGGGAAGTGTTAAAGGACATAACGCCGCGAGTAACTTCGGAGAAAGCGCAGCACACCTCTCGACACCTCTGAGTCATTCACACCGATGTTGCGCTCGGTCGTCTTTCTTTAGCATTTCGGGGGTACATCTGCTTGCCGAAAGTAACAATCAGATAACATAGTTATAGCAGGTGTCCGTCTCTCTTCTGTAATAGTTAAAGAGTCCATTAATCCTCTAGGCCTCATTACAACACACTAATATTTATTTATTATTGCCGTGCCTGCCGTAACTTGTTCATGGATATACGGTTCCTTTAATATTCTCAGGAGTCTCGGTTGATGTATAACAACATAACCTCAATCTTCTCAAAGGGGCATCTACGCATTGGATCTAAATGCCCGCGCACGCATATCCTCCTCGGATGATATAATAAGAAGAATAATAGTAATAGTAAACTTTTTATTTCGGACCAAACATCTATAGAGAAGTTAGAAACACTAAGATCTTATGCTATGTTAGTAATAAAAATATGATATTTCGAGTAAAAATTTTCAACTAAAAGCGGTCAAAATAATAGCAGTAGAATATATATTTGTCGCATCCGGTCATGAGTATGGATGTTTAAAACGAAACAAAAGCGCGCGAATGGTGGCACTCTTTGACTGAATTAAGAGGTCGACACTTGGACACATTATAGCGTGAAACCCATCGACGCATGCCTCTGCGAACATTCCCGATGCACTACACCTTCGAGGTAGTGGCAACAGTATTCTGAAAGCATGACTGTGATATATATATTTTTTTATAAGTTTTTTTTTTATAAATATTGTCAGACAAATTACACATCGCCATCTAGCCCCAAAGTAAGCGAAGCTTGTGTTATGGGTACTAGACAACTGATAAACATACGTAAATATATATATTTTTGTAAATACATACTTATTATACCTACATAGAAAATACCCAGACCAAGACAAACAGCCATGTTCATGCACACAAATGTTTGTCCTGTGTGGGAATCAAACCCACGAGCGTTGGTGTCAAAGTAGCGTAACAGCGCGTTTCACCACTGCGCCCCCGACCTCGTCAAAATTATATATGATTTTTGTATATTTAGAGAAAAATGTACTCAATTTCGTCACAGATTTAATTTTAGTTACGATTCGGCTGTCGAAAAGACAAACAACCGACAGATAAATAAAAACTTAAAAAAAACATCAAAAAATTTATTTGTAATAATTTTTTTAGTTTCGGAAATATTTTTAAACAACTTTTTAGTTATCATTAAATATATTTTAGGGGTCAGTACCAGAAGCGTGCGCGCCGCGACCCTGCCAGTACAACAAATGTGTGGATTGTAATTCTGGACCTAAACCAACATATCACTGATGCACGGATTAGAGCGTACTCTGGAGGCGATCCGCACTGATCCGCCCTCGTCGGCGCGAGATTAGATGTATGCGGCGGTAGGGGCCGCCAACCACCGCGCAACGCTCAACCCGGCGGGACGAGAAGTACTGAATGTCTTGTAGCCACGTGGAATATGAGAGGTAGAGTAAATGGATGTGTTGGGACCAAACGAAACAGTTACAAGGCTGTACTTGGTCCATATGGAGAGAAGAGAGTGAACGATGCTGGTAAGTTACTTTTAGACGTATGTAAGGACCGAAACCTCCTTGTGTCGAACACGTTCTTCCATCACTAGGATATTCACACTTACACATGGAGATGGAATGAACAGAAAAGTGAGATTGATTTGATTTTGATAGACGAACGTCTCCGAAAGTCGTTAGTAGATACGAGTACAAGAGCCTTCAGGTCCCACTCTTGAAATGTACCACTATCTAGTGGTAAGCCGGTTTATTCTATTATATTCAAGAAGAAAAGAATACAAAACCTGTAGGTACTGGTGAGTGCGTATTCCTTTCGAAGATTATGAAAGAATAAGAAGTGAAAAATTGGAAGACGAAAATGTAAGGAGTAAGTAGTAGACATACATAGTCTAGTCAGTGAAAGAGTTGCGAACGCGAGTTTTTTCCGATTCAGATGTTGATTTTTCCTAAGATGTAACATATTTATTTAATCAAAATATTTATCGTCATTATCTAAACATTGCTGCCATACAATCGGATGTTTACTTATGCTTTTGTGATATAACTCTAGGGATCTAGATTCAACTAACTGTGTGAAAGCATTTTGTACTGCTTCTTGGGAGGAAAATTTTTACCACCCAGAAAATTGTCTAAATTACGAAAAAAATGGTAGTCAGTTGGAGCAAAGTCTGGCGAGTACAGAGGATGAAGTGTGGTTTCTAACTGCAGCTTCTATAGAGTTATAAAGGTTTCTCGTACAAAATGAGCAATAACGGTGAAGATTACGTCGAAGAATAAGTCGACTCACGAGTCGGGGCTGTTTCACTGCCAGTCTCGCCATCATTGTTCGAAGTTCAGCACAGTAAACATCTGCTGTTATTGCTTGACCAGACCTGAGAAAGCTATAGTGAATAACGGCATGAAGAGACCGCCAAACAGTTACCGTTACTTTTTTATTGGCTTTTGCTTTAGGGCACTGTTGCGGCGTTTGACCTGGAGTCAGCCATTGCATTTTTTCGCTTACGGTTATTGTAAATAATCCACTTTTCGTCACATGTCACAATTCGATTCAATATTCCTTCACTTCTGTACCGATTCAACAAGGCAACACAAATTTGAACACGCGTTTCTTTCTGCAGATCAGTCAAATCATGAGGCATAAATTTTTCATATTTTTTTATCTTATTGATTTGTTGCAAATGAGTCAATATTGTAGGTAAGGTAACCATGCCGCTAATTCCTGGGTAGTTTCACTCGGATCGGCTTTCACCATCTCCTTCGATTTAGCATTATTCATCTTACACGTTGTTGTTCGTTCTTCAAATCGAAGTTTCCATTACGAAAGCGTTTAAACCAAAAACTCACGGTGCGTTCATTAACAGTCTCCTTTCCAAACGCAGCATTGATATTGCGAGCCGTTTCTGCCGCGTAAGTTCGGCGTCGAAGCTCGTTCAAAAATTACTCGGATTTTCGTATACATCTTTCCCGTCTAAGCTGAATTAAAAAATAAATGAAATTCGAATATCAAATTTTGCACATTTTTTAAAAGAAAACCCTCTTACGTATCATGTGAAAGAAGATTTAATGTCAATTCAAAGTACCTATCTATTATTATAAAACGGCAATTTCAAATTTTAACCTCTATTATTTTATGTACTCCGTTGCCCCCCTGCATAACTGCTGCTGTCTTGCTTGAGATAAAAAAAAGATAAAAATTCTTTATTTGCCATTGCCCAATGGCAAATAAAGAATCGTGGGCACTTAGACACGTCTTATATTTTTTAAATATAGTCTTATAGATTCTTATTCAATTTTCTTATTTTACTATTTCTTTTTTTAATCTGCTAGTATTTCGGAAATGACCATTGGCGAAGAAGAAATGCCGAAAGAAATTTGCCAATATAGGTCTATTTTTAAATTGTCAATTAGATATTACAGAAAATTCACATACGCATATTGGTACAATAATAATATCAAATGGTAGAATTAAAGATTATTAAGGACAGGTCGTCTGTGCTGAATTATTTCCAGACATCTTTGTCAGTTACATGTTCATTAATTCTATAATAAGCCCTTTTATACACAGTATTTTTAATGTATTTTTTGAATACATTGTCAGGAAAGGACAGAACTGTTTCAGGCAAATTATAATAAAATCGAATACAATTTACAAGAAAAGATCTACCAGTCTTAGCAAGCCGATGTACCGGCATACCGGCAACTTATATATACTTAATTTTTTTACGGACATACATTATGTTTTCATAAATATATTGAGAAGTAACAGTGAGGATATTTATTTCTTTGTACAGTTCCCTGAGGGATTCTCTGGAGATCATGTTATATGAAGAAATAAAGCGAATAGTTTTTTTTTGTAATATAAAAATACCTCAATGTCAGCCCCCGTTCCCCACAACAGTACGTACCCCACAACCATACGATATAATGCTGTGAAAGTAGCTGAAACAGTTTAAGCGCGCAGTAGCCACATCCGTCAATTGTCTGGTTCTCCTATTGTAATCTGAAGTCTACTGTAATTCCAAAAACACTGTATCATTAACAAATTCTGATTTATTATTCCCAATGAGAACTTCTGTATTGGCAGAAATCACATTTGGAAGATTAAATTTGATCCATTTGGATTTAGCTGAGTTTAGCAAAATATTTACACGTGAATCAGTTTAAAATAGCAGACACAACACCATTTACCGTGTCAATATTTTCATATCGGCGGGCCCCATTAAAAATTAGAGAGGTATCATCAGCAAATAGTACTATGTCCGCCATTTTCTGCACCATGATTAGATCATTGTTGGAACTGACCCCAAGGGGTGATATAAATCACTTTGTAAAACTATGTTATAGATAGACTTGTATACAGTAAGGTTCTGAAGCTCGCTGGTTGTAAACGAGTGACTGTTGCTCTATATACGATTAGATTACTTTTCTTTTCTTCAAGGTGATGAAGTGTGTCATAAATACTGGTTGCCCGAGGGTTTGTGCAAATGGAATGACAACTTTATGCACCCGATGCATAAAAGCTGTTATTGATGGTTAATGCTTCTATAGCATGATGATACTCGTACCCATCAATGCTGACGTCTTACAAGACTCACAGATATCCTCGCCGCTGTTTGCACAAAAAAATATAAAGAACGCTATGTGAAGTTTGGTTGCCCAAGTACCAGAAGAAGGCCAACTAATCTTTCGTATCATTCTAGCTCTTATCGTAAACCGTTAATGGAACTTGAGCAGCTTCCATACTCACTTTATGTATGATACACTTCCCTGGAAATGAAAGAAGTCCTTGGTAAATGAACATTGACGCACTTTTTCATTATAGAATATGACGTATATACGTCATTTAAGAGCTATTCTCTGAGTATCAAATGAATCAAGCGAGTGATATGTCATGACCGTACTGAGAACATAAAGTTGAATGGTCAAAACCTCAGCCTTTTGGTGTAAGTTCAAACGGAAACCGGAATAGTAGCTTATACATAACTTTAAGGATGGATTTCTACTACTATTACTATTTCCAACTTTAGTAGAGAACTTTTACACGCTCCATACCAAAACGTAATGCAGTAACGGATCAAAGACTAACTAAGAGTAAAGTAAACTAATTTAATGTACATGTGTCAGACATATGAATTTAAATGTATATCTTCATGCCCGAGACCTGATGTGCGAGGTAAGCAGAGAGAACCGAGCGCATGCAGAATGCAGTCCTTACACACCTAGCTCGCTTCTATAATATTCTTTGATCTTTTTGTGTACGCTCGCCGATTGCTAGAGCTCCTGGCATTACCTTATGATAAAACACGGCGAATTTGATTAATTCTCATATCTTGTCTTTATACGGAATCACCGTTTTACTTCATTCAGCACATCAAGTTTATTGGACACCAGTTTGACCTTCTCTTCCAAGTAAGTTCACTCATCTATACTCACTCAATGATTACTTTCGTATCATTTAAGTCCTACAATTTAAGTTACATCACTCAATAAAGTTCATTGACCATCATCCTAGCTATGATTCATAAGTGATGTACAAAGATGTGCAGGACTGACCTCCGGTTATTGACTTCACTTGTTTGGTTCAAGGTAGTGCCTATTCATCTTCGTCTGTTTTCATTAAAACACTTCTACCGACATTGATGCAGTAATGAGAACTGGTAATGGAGGAGGCAATAACACATAAAAAGTGTTTTTATTATGATAATTTGTCATTTAGTTACACAAAAAAATTTCTATTTATATATTTTTTTTAGAATTTTCGTTATAAAAAAAACTAATAAAAATTTAAATATTTTTTTATACAAATTATTGCCTATTACCATAGTTGCTTTATTGTTAATAGAAATTCAAAATGATTTCAATGATGGCGGGTTATAATTATTAAAAGCTTACCATCATAACTTTTCAATAAGTCATCAATACGTAATCAAAAGTACACAAGTTCACAAAGGACTTATAAATCAAAAATTAAAGCAAACGAGAGTCGATTTTTGAAAGTGTTTTTAACTAATAATTAAAGTAGATCCCGCCTTAGACCGACAGTGAAAGGCCCGGCGGTGATTGAAAACATCGTGAGGAAACCCGCACGGCCACTTAAGAAAGGTCTGTTTCCTCTGGATTGTAGAGGTCTGACAGTAGTCGCTCCATATAAAAATCTGTATCTTAGCCTAATCCTTAGACTTAGGTAGTGGACCCCGTCAATCCTAATGGGTTACGAGACGAGATAATGCAAGAAGCTATGCAAGAAGGAGAAGCCTTACACGCACATACAATGATCAAATTAAGTCGGCGTGGTGACTTAATATATATATAAATATAAATATTGTCGGACAAATTACACAGCGCCACCTAGCCCTAAAGTAAGCGAAGCTTGTGTTATGGGTACTAGACAACCGATAAACATACGTAACTACATTTTTTTTTGTAAATTCATACTTATTATACATAGAAAATACCCAAACCAAGATAAACAGATATGTTCATGCACACAAATGTTTGCAGTGGGAATCGAACCCACGAGCGTTGGTGTCAAAGTAGCGTAACAGCGCGTTTCACCACTGCGCCACCGAGCTCGTCACCTAAGGCATAATATTTATTGAACAGGAAACATTTTATAGATATTTTCATTTCTATTTAAAGACAGATAAAATAACTACAATTTTGCTAGTTCCATTTTTCCTGTACTGATGTTATGAGACCGTGCGCTAAGTCAAATTTCATGGCCCTTGGTCAACTGGAAACTCGTATATATTTATAAGTTACAAACGATTTTATATAAATCAATGAGATTACGTTTCCTGTTTACGAGTTAGTATTTCCTCTTTTTTATTTGATAACAAATGTTTATACGTTTTTTTTGGTTTGCTTGAAATGTAATTCAAACCCACTTAAAAATTTCTTTTATTTTAACACTTTGATGATAATAAAGCATTATTTGGTGGTAGTTGAAAAGTTGAAAATTTTAATGCTAATGCAACAGAATGTACATAATGGTATAGATAATCTATATAACGATCGATTCCTCGTTTGAAATTTGATGTCGGCATGTACCACTAAATTCGTGTTTTCGGATTTATATGTTAAACAGGTGTTTGTAATTTGATAATTACAAACAACTGATGTTACTCGTCAGCGAAGGAAAATATCGTGAGGAAACCAGCACGTATGATGTAACCTGACTTAAAAAAGGTCTGGTTCCTTGTAGCTCGTGGAGGTCTGACGGCAGTCACTTTTTATCAACATCAATCTTCGCCAAATACTTAGGATTAAGTAGCAGACCACTTCAATTGTAACGAATTAAGAAACGATATAACGCTAGAAAGAAGAATATACAAAGCGATATTTATGATCAAAGATATTATGAAATAATTTGTCATAGTTTTCCAGTTTCTTATTATTTTCTAATAAAAGTTTTGTTTCTCACAAGAAAAGGCTGCGGCAATGTTAGCAACTATTCTAGTTTAATAATACCTAAAAAGCTACATACTTACCTTCACGGCCATGATCTCGCACTAAGAAGTCCTTGTAATAAATAATAAATGTGTTAAATGGATTTCAAACCTATTCATAGAATAATAAAATTGATAACATCCGTACAAAGTTGATAACGTCCCTCTTCAGGGTCAACCACGTCAGTTTCCAACTTCTGGTCTTAGTTTGGGACTTGGCAACAGTTTAATTTTGTTATTTTAATACCTTGGTAGGTTTATTTTTTTATTCGACCTTCTGAGGCCGTTTTTGACTGCGATGATTTCAATCTTGTCACGTCCAATGCTAACAAGTTGCAGGCATTTTATCAATATCCGATTGTGGCTTTTAAAACGTGATGTATTGATCATCGGCGGACTGAAATTAATTAGTTGAAAATCACGTCACGGCATGGAATATTAAGTACAGTACACATGGTTAAAAAAGTTCTATATATATGGTAAAAAAATGAATAATTCAAGTATTTATATCGCCTTCTGATTTCATATTGTTAAATTAATAGTTCATTGTTAATTTTTTATTATGTTTACTCATCGACCAGGCGTACAGTACGGTATTTTCGCATAGTATTGTCATGTTTGTCAGTTTAACTACGCTTCTAAGGCCAATAGCGGATCCAATTTTATATAACCTGTTTGTAATATGTAGTCTGAATTAATACATATAAAATCTTAATTTACTCAATACCATATATAGGTAGAAGGACTAGACTTTACCTTTATATATAAAGCAAACTGACCACGTTATCTGTTAGTGGGGTCCAATAAGTTGTTATAAAAAAAAACTTTATTAAGACCCAAGGTATTTAATTTTCACAGATTACCACACGTAGTACACCACACACTACTTTTATACGTTTATACTAAGTGTATCGCACTATTTCGCGACTCCAACTCAAGTACTTAGGGAGGTCCGAGTAAAATGGCTTTATTCTGTTAGCTAACTGTCCAGACCGGCGCCGCCGTGGCGGCAGAAACCAGGTCCGTAGTTGGGCAGCAGTTTGGCTAGTCAGAATAACGACTGACTTGTATTGGAGTTTGTATGTATGTGTGTATGTATTTATATATTTCGAATGCTTTGCAGCATCCGTGGTCGCAGGAAGACCACGGATTCGAAACTTCAGGTTCAACAAAATAAATAAAACACGCGATACTTCCGATAAAAATTGTTTAATTCAAAGTAATACAATCGCGAAAACCTAAGACTATACTAATATCAATCAATATTAGCAGTAACAAAAACAACTCCTAAGGAGCTTATTTGTAACCTCACTCACTGACAGGAAGAACAACTCTTCAGAGAGTTGTATTTGGGCCGCGGTCTTCTGAAAGTGAAAGTATTTCCCAGTCGGGCTCCTTTAATGAGCACTACATCTCTTTCGCCCGAGAGTTGTTATTTAATTAGCAGAGTATTTCACTTACAGGTGAAGTTCGCTTTGACTCTTTCGAATGCATAAGGCCGATTTCTTTATGTTGATGTTGGGGCGTAAGTAACTTACCATATCAATATAAACCAGTTGAGAATGCGCAAGCTTGCATTGCCAGAGGAACACCTGGCTCGTCAATTATATAACAATTCAAATATTTTTTTTTCATTTTTCGGCCATTTTGACCATGTTCCTTAAGAGATAGGAACGGTGTTCCTGAACATTCCTATTCTACTTTTTTATGCTGAATCCGAATCTGAAGTAAAAATTCGAATATTCGAAAAAAACGCACAGACAAACATATAGATTTCATATAGGAACGGTGTTCCTGAAAAGAACAATAGTAACAAAAGAATTGAATAAGATATATTAAGATTTCAAAATATGTAAGACGTATATAAGTGCCCGCGAGGGCCCAATGGCAAATAAAGGATTTTTATCTTCATCTTTACATCAATATAAAACTCGGCCTTATCCATTCTCTATTAACTTTATAACTTCACGACGCAGACGAGCCTAGGAATAACTTATTTGTATGAAGATGTACTTAGACGTATTTATGTCAATGTATCAGTGGTTCAAGGTGATTTTTACTCATCATTATTACTACGAGATTTATTTTATTGCCTCTATAGAGGTTGATGACCTGAGATTTGGCGTGTGTATTATGTTACCGGCATTGGGCGAAAACCGGTATTTTATGAAAATTTCTACTACACAATAGAAGGAAAAGTTGAACATGTAAGATAGAAATGAGTTGAAGTTTACAGGCTACGGTGCTGCTACATATCAGGAGGGTCTGTTTATTAGTCTGCCGAGATAGTACAATGACAAATGTTGAATGGGTACGGTTTGGTGTAAAGTACATGTCTCAAGCGCCGTTGGTTCGGACATATAGAGAAGAAAGTAGAGTAGAGTAGAGAATGCGTAAGCTTGCATTGCCAGAGGAACACCTGGCTCGTCAATTATATAACAATTAAATTTTTTTTTAATTTGTCGGCCATTTTGACCATGTTCCTTAAGAGAGAGAGAGTGTTCCTGAATATTCCTATTCTACTTTTTTATGCTGAATCCGAATCTGAAGTCAAAATTCGAATATTCGAAAAGCTACAGACATACGCACACATAGACACACACACAGAAAACATATAGATTTCATATAGGAATGGTGTTCTTGAAAACCATACAGAACTAAAACTCAAATTTAAAATAAACGAAAAAGACTCGCTCCAATAAGCACCGGGTTTTAAAATAGTTTTAAAAAACACAACAGCTCGTAAGTTGGCGTGTTTTTTTTCAATGAATTTTAATATACGCGCATATTTGTACCAAATAGGTTCCGTTCGAGGCTCCACATGTCGTAAGCTCGCGCACACCTATCAAATGAGTTTTCACGGCAAAGCGATATACTAGTGGAATGACTAGAGGAAATGTCAATTTTGCGATCTTGTATGATAATAACTGCGACTCGCTCTAGTAACTACGCAAAGTGAGTGCGAAAATTATACACAACGATAATATTCTGGCCCAGAATATTATTACCAGAAGTTTTAATTAGGCATTGTAAAAATTCATGCCACGGTCGCACAAAGTCCGGCCGCAGAGTTACAAAATCATTATGAACTTTTTCGATTACTAAGAAAATGTGTTCCCGGAATGATTTTTTATATGGCTAGCGGTATAGTAGCGGTTTTGTATGGCTCCTGGTCTTCGCATAGGTGATACTTAGGTATATCCGGATGACTTCTCGTGAATGGATGTTTAAATAGTTCGTTCACCTGTGTATCATTCATTAATCTGTTTTAAACTAAATGTCCAGAGTACACATACATACCTTCTAGCATATTACCTGCTTTTATGTTTACTTCATTTGTAGGGAAGTAAAGGAAACAAAGTATCTGAACAAATACAGCCGTAATGACACTATTCGTTCACATAGGCAATACTTTAAAATATAGTGTCGTCTCCTACCGTCGTGTGGTAATTATTAAATATTTACATCAACCCTTACTCATCCCACTGCAGGGATACGGGTCTCCCTTCAATCGAAGGGGTTTAGAGCGTACTCCACCACGCTGCTCAAATGCGAATTGGCGGAGGCCAGTGTTTTCAAGCCGCCCGAGGGCCACTAAATTAGCTTAACGACTATCATCTTTCGGCAACAGCCAGGACCGACGGCTTAAAGTGCCCTCTGAGCACGGAGAAACTCGAGATAGATAAACCCATCCATAGACAGGCTACGGTTGACGTTGCTTAACCTGCGTGTTCGGTTAGAATGACACGCGCATCGACACCATCGAGCTCTCTATTCAATATTAATGTAATTAAAAAAAAAACATTTTTGATGATATTATAAAAGAATTTATTTTGTAACGCACCCTTTTATATAATAAAATAGGTTAACTAGGCACGCAACCGCCTCTACGTCCTAAGCGACGTGAATTATCAATTTTAATCAATCACGTGCTTTTTCTTTTTACCACAATCCCGCGTTTTGCGGTCCAAAATACACAAGGATGTGAACATCAATAACCCGGCACAGTAAGGAGCACTAGCTCGACACCTCTTCCATAGCGTAAGCTACACGGGACAACTCGTGATTGATGCGTGAATGGATGGGGCGGCGGTCGTCTAACACAGATATCTATTGATATGACGGACAGCATATCAGTCTGTACATTACAACTGCATTTCCGTAGTCGCGTCGTCGTTGTCATGATATTATTTTGTTATGTGAGTTATTTGAATTCCCAAAATATTCATCTCAGTTATATAGGTTAAAGATCAGTTTTCATCTAAATGAAACACTAATGATTGACATATTTATTTGGAGAAGGATTTTACTGTGTCGGTAGAAACGCCTTCGCAAATGGGTATTTCTCAAAATATTCATCTTAGTTATATAGGTTAAAGATCAGTTTTCATCTAAATGAAACACTAATGATTGACATATTTATTTGGAGAAGGATTTTACTGTGTCGGTAAAAACGCCTTCGCAAATGGGTATTTCTCAAAATATTCATCTTAGTTATATAGGTTAAAGATCAGTTTTGATCTAAATGAAACACTAATAATTGACATATTTATTTGGAGAAGGATTTTACTGTGTCGTTAGAAACGCCTTCGCAAATGGGTATTTCTCAAAATATTCATCTCAGTTATATAGGTTAAAGATCAGTTTTGATCTAAATGAAACACTAATGATTGACATATTTATTTGGAGAAGGATTTTACTGTGTCGGTAGAAACGCCTTCGCAAATGGGTATTTCTCAAAATATTCATCTCAGTTATATAGGTTAAAGATCAGTTTTGATCTAAATGAAACACTAATGATTGGCATATTTATTTGGAGAAGGATTTTACTGTGGCGGTAGAAACGCCTTCGCAAATGGGTATTTTTCAAAATATTCATCTTAGTTATATAGGTTAAAGATCAGTTTTGATCTAAATGAAACACTAATGATTTACATATTTATTTGGAGAAGGATTTTACTATGTCGGTAGAAACGCCTTCGCAAATGGGTATTTCTCAAAATATTCATCTTAGTTATATAGGTTAAAGATCAGTTTTGATCTAAATGAAACACTAATAATTGACATATTTATTTGGAGAAGGATTTTACTGTGTCGGTAGAAACGCCTTCGCAAATGGGTATTTCTCAAAATATTCATCTCAGTTATATAGGTCAAAGATCAGTTTAGATCTAAATGAAACACTAATGATTGACATATTTATTTGGAGAAGGATTTTACTGTGTCGGTAGAAACGCCTTCGCAAATGGGTATTTCTCAAAATATTCATCTCAGTTATATAGGTTAAAGATCAGTTTTCATCTAAATAAAACACTAATGATTGACATATTTATTTGGAGAAGGATTTTACTGTGTCGGTAGAAACGCCTTCGCAAATGGGTATTTCTCAAAATATTCATCTTAATTATATAGGTTAAAGATCAGTTTTGATCTAAATGAAACACTAATGATTGAAATATATATTAAAGAAATCCTTAGTATCCTCAGTGTTACCTCTGAGTATAGGTATTTATAAAAACATAATATACCTACGCTCGCAATAATATAAATCCGTTTTGTTTCGAAATTCGAACTTGAATGAAAATGTTAGAAACAGAAATGAGTATCCCGGTACATTGGCCTGCTAGAACTAACAGGGCTTTTGTTGAAAATTGCAATCGATTCTTCGATATATTGCCCGAAATAGTTCTGTCTTTAACTGGCAATATTTCAAAAGGCACATCTAAATATACTATTTGTTTGTTGTTGAAAAGGTTCATTATAGAATTGATGAATATCTAACTGACAAAGATGTCTGAAGATGATTCATTACAGGCAACCGTGTATCCTTAATTTTACATGAAGCCATTACTTACTATTGTACTATTATGCTGAAATAAATTTATTGTAATATTTAGTTGGTGATTTGAAAAGAGTC